>CM047394.1:44853405-47612729 GCA_026123125.1 Chironomus striatipennis
TACCATATTGATTTCTTTGGTGATTTTTTCTGTTGCTATTTTTGACCATTTGCATTTTCTTTGGCGAAAATGTTGCATTATCATACATAGTAAAACTTTTGGTGGTGAATTGCACGTCATTTTTCTTTGGAAAACCTTTATAAGTTTTTCCATATCGTCTTTTTCTGCGTGGTGTCCTATTATTACCATTATCGTTATCTCTTGCAAGCAAAGATGAAGAGGAAATCATCGGAGCGTCTTTTTTATTCGACATCAAGTTAGACCAGGAAAGTAAATTTGTATTGGTCTTTTTACTGCTGTTGTTGTTATTATTATTATTATTTTTATTGCCACAACTCTCTTCAATTTCTGTTAATAACGGTTTACGTTCTGCACTTGTTGTTGTCGTCGTTATTTTCTTATTACCACTCAATGCTGGAAATGCTAAATAGTAATTCTTCGTAGAACTCTCATTTCCATGATTTCTCTTGATCTTCTTCAAATTCTTATTGCTGTTATTATTCTTATCATACTTTGGTGATGACGCTAAAGAATTTGATGTTGCTCGACTGCTTGTATTCATTGGACTTTCCTCACAATTATTATTTTCAAATTTTCTCAATTTCAAATCTAATTCATCAACCAAACTTACAATGCTTGATTTCTATTGAATAAAATGAGAGGAACAAAAATAGAGAGAAAGATTGTAAAAAGTGAATTCATGTGATCATCTCTCGTCGATGACGAATATTTTCGAAAAAAAAAAAAAAAAATACTGTTTGACTATTATATAACATCACTATTTGCTATTGAAATGATATTTTTGTTTCGACAAAAAAAGAAGAAGACACACAAAAATGTACAATAATGACGTTGTCTGACGGCCAAACAGTAAATAAAATTGAAATTAAACTTACATTTTCTTCAGCTGAAACTTCCATTAAACTCTCGACTGCAGCAAGACGCTTCAATTCTTCATTATTTTTATTTGTAAAACGATAAGGTTCTTTCAAGTCCTAATACAAGAATACACAAAAAAAGAGATGTAAATTAAGTGTCATAAATATGTCATTATAGATAAGCAAAAAACTCTCGTCTAGTCCTTTCTTCTTTCTTTACAAATCATTAAAATATAATCTGTATTTCTACCAAAATAGATAATCTTAATGAGTCACAAAACAAATACATGATGAATATTTTTAAATTATTTTTTTCTTCATTCATTAGTGACTCACGTGATAATAAAGTATTATTATCAATGCATTCATTTACTAGGAATCTGTTTATTGTTTTTGTTCGTTCTTTTTTTTCTGTAACTTGAACGAACATGTTTTGTAAAATAAAAAAATAAACGAGAACTAAGGACAAGTGATTGCTATATACAATCGATAAATATGGCAAGTTCTATTTGTTAGGGGTCGTTTACAAATTGACATAAATTCGTGTTGAAGCCTTTAAAAATCCAATCTTACTGAATTTTTAAGTAGGTAGATGCACTTTTGAATAAATGCATTCTCATTGTGACGTCATAAGTGATTGACCCCCATCCAAATCAAACAATAAAAGAAAAAAAAAAGATTTTGCGACTTACCTCCAATAAATCAATTGCATTCACTTTAAATGGCGTGTGGAGAAGAGAGAGCAAAAGACGTGAATAAACGCCTGGATGCTCAATATCCAATTCTTCCAAACGCTTTATAAGCCAATCAGAAATTTCGTTAACAGCTTTTGTAGACACCAGTTGAGGATACTTCATAACTTTTTTAAAAAATTAACGTGATGTTGATGTTGATGAGAAAAAAAAAGATAGAAAAAAATAAAACAAAAATCGCGGGAAACGCAAGAAAGCAAACTCAGCGATGCTTATCTTGAAGCAGAACTATGGAATAAAGAGAGAAAAAAAGAGAAATGTGTAAAAAGATAAATATGATTTTTTTTTTTCAAAATTCATGTAAAAGAAGAAAGAGCAAGTAAATGGTATGCGAGAAGATAACCATGTTCACGTTGTTGAGAATGTGGAAGTGGAAATAAAGAAAAAAAAACTTTACGGTACTCATCTACTTAACTTGGCCGAAAGAAAGAAGACAAAAAGAAAAAAAAATCGTAAGGAAATCACATGCATTATTCTCATACACACGTCTCAAGTGCGCGCGAGTAGAATGAAGCACTTTTTATATCTTTCCACCTCACACATTCGCAAGTTAATAAAATACGCAAGGTTACTAAAGGTTAAGAAATCTATGGAGCGTTAATTTAACAGAACTTGGACCTACCTTAACGTAGTTCGTATGACTGATAAAAGAACTGAGACTGATGATATTTACTTTGAAGTCGTTTAAAGATTTGCTGTTCTCTTAATTAAGAACACCTCGTCTCTTTTTAATACGTATATATATCGATGCAGTGATGATGATGATGAAATGATGATGTTACTATATTATTTCTATTGATATAATATAACTTCCTCTATTTACTTGCAAATGATGATGTTAGTTGTCGTCTCGACATTTAATAACATAATTCCTGTGAATATGTTACCAAACATTTTTTTTTCTTTTAGTTACTTTTTTTTGTTTTTGGTAATTAATGCGCGTCGTCTTCACACAAACTGATTTGAACTGATTATATCGCAAATAAATGTGTAAAAGAATTTCGTGGTTGATGGATTGATGGTGATGATGGATAGGATTCGACTAATAAAAGAAAATTACTAGTGACTCCTAATAGATTTAAGATGATAATAGAAAATTCTTTTGCTTTGTCTTATCCAGTGATGTTTTAATGCATCATTTTACGTCTTTTTTGATAGGCATAAAGCCAATTGTTTTGAGGGTGATAAAGGTATTGTATTTAAACATTCATGATGATACTATTGCGACAATCTCTCTCACTTTCTCTCTCGAGTATGATGGATGGAGTGTCGAAACAAGAATTTTTCAAAATCTTCAGAACGGCTGGATGGTTCTTTAAAACCTGGGTGGATTTTTCTTTTCTCTCTTTTTAGATCATCATCATTTTTGAAAACAGGATTTTGATGTTTCTCTTCCTTACTGGTTGATATATATTTTTAAATATATTCTGTTTTAAATTAAACGTAAAAGAATCCGATTAGTAATGGGGGAAAAAAAATGAATAACAAGCGAATAAGATAATAAGAAATCCCCGCACACATTTCTGCACTCGACAATTCATAGTAAAATAGAGAAAATCATTTTCATTCACTCCGTACTCAAACCATCACATTTATAATACATAGCAAGCAGCAAGCACCCTACCCCACAAAAAAAATTATTTCATCATACAAAGAAAAATTTTTCAAACTCAAATTAAGCCACTTGAACTCATTCAGAACTTTATCAACTATATATATTCACGATCCTCACACACTTATCTCACTTTTAACACTATTTTAAGGAATTAAGTGACAAGTTTTACCTAAAATAAAATTAAAAAAAGTTTTTAGGGAATGATTCCCAAAACTATTCAAGTCAATAATGAGTCTTACACGATTTGCAATAGGGGGTATCTTACTTGTGCAACAAGATAAAATAATATCCAATATAAATTATTTTTAAACTCAAAAAATGTTAAACTTTAAAGATTTTATTTTTTAAGTTTTATTTTAAATAAAAAATTAATTTTTTAATCTAGAAATTAAACTTACTTTTTGATTGTTAATTATTGAATGTAACATGAATTTTTAAATGTTTTTCATTTTGGCGCTAGAATAAAATATTTTTAAAAAAGCATTAAAAATGTGTGTTTTGACTATCCTTAAAAATTAGAAATTAAAAATTTAGAAAAGAAAATTTATTTTAAATGAAATTTTCAATAGCCGAAATCTTAAAAAAGAAAAGTCCATTAAAAGTTAAAAAATTTTTTATTTTTAAAAATTTAACTTTTCATGTAAAAATCAAGTTTGTCCCCTACCTATTTTGTACTTTTTCAACGGATTTTTTTGAACGAATTTGAATTTTTTCTTGAACGTTAAAATTGATCGAAAAAAAAATTTTCAAGTATTAAATGTTTTAATTGCACAATAATCAATTTTAATTAACAAAATCATTTGAATATTTAATGCACAAAAATCTTTGAAAAAGTAACCTTTGCAAACAGTTTATCAACAAAAAATTAGAATAAGATTTCTTGCACAACAAGTCACGACACACTTCAGCCCCCTTTTTGTGACCGATAATTCGAGAAAAGCATTGTCTCACATAAAAATTAATCCAGAACAAACTCTCAAACTAATCAATAAAAGTAAATTGTATTAATCAATTCTAGTGTGTAATTTTTATCAATAATATCAATAAGTAGGACATGGCAAAGTGGGGAGAAGGTAAGAATTTTAGAAATTGTCAAAATAACAAGTTATTTAGTATGCAAAAAAAAAAAAAAAAAGATTCTCGAAAAATTCTTAAATGATCTTCAGTCTGAATAATTGTTCATAATTGCTTCTGATTTGAACTATTTATTGTTCTTGTATAATTACTTAATTCTCTAAACTTATCCTCAATGATTCATGGAATTAAATTTTTACAGGCGACCCAAGATGGATTGTTGAAGAACGACCAGATGCAACAAACGTCAATAATTGGCATTGGAAAGAAAGCAATGCAAGTGGATGGAGCAAGGATAAATTAAATGAACTATTGCTACATTTCGAGATCAATTCACCAGACAAGAACTTAACTGTGAAAATCATAGAATTTGATAAATTAGAAGGTGAAGCAACTGCCAATAATCGGAAAGGGAAGCTTATTTTCTTCTATGAATGGAACATAGTGCTTAAATGGCAAGGAACAATTCTCAATGATGAGGAGAAGGAGAAAATTAAAGGAAAGATTACAATTCCGAATTTGAGTGAAGAAAATACAATAGATGAAATAGGTCAGTAAAGGAAGCTTTAAAATGTTTAAAAAAAAAACATCCAGTTTCTCATAATAATATTATTGTTTTTACAGATATAACTGTAACAGTCGATGAATCAAGCGACAAATCTGAAATCCTTAAACAATTTATGTATAAAGTAGGAAGGGATAAAATAAGAGAACAACTCGATAAATACATAAAACGTCTTAAAAGTGATTACGCTAAAAATCTCATCCTGCCTAAAAAGGATGATGTTGTACAGGTAATAAAATACCTCCCACATCTATCTAGTTTAATTTACATAATCAATTTCATGTTATTTTTTCAGGCACAAATGAAATCATTGCCTGCTAATCATGTAACATCCAATAAAGCCGTTATTAATGATTCCAATGCTAAGGCGCCGTCGAAAGAACAGTCTGAAAAACCATTGGGCGTTAAGCTTGATTGTAAAACTTTATTGCTCGAAGAGAAGTTCCAATGTAAAGTCTCCGAATTGTGGGATTGTTTCAGTCGTATTGAACCGATGACTGCCTTCACACGCGGTGAAGTTAAACTTAATTTTTCCAAGAATGGAGAGTAAGTGAATTAATATTCCTTAATTTATGGGCTTCTTTTAATCCTCCCATTTATTTTTTTTAGATTCGTTCTGTTTGGAGGTAACATTAGTGGCAAATTTACTGAAATTGTCGATAACAAGAAAATGGTAATGACATGGAGATATAAACAATGGCCAACAGCTCATTACTCTAATGTTGAAATGGAATTTGAAGATATGGAAGATCATACATTACTTAAAATGAAGCAGAGCTTTGTACCAGCCAGTGAATATGACACAACTAGGATGAATTGGCAACGATACTATTTTGATAGCATTCGAGCGACATTTGGATTTGGAAGTTTCTTATATTGAGCATACTTTTTTATTCTTTATATCATGTTTCAATTCAATTCATACACACACACACATCTTTCTTCCTTCTCGTAAATTAATTAAAATTCAATTCATTTCCGTTCGATATAGAAATTTTTCTGTAGACACATTCAAATTATCTCTAATTGAATTGCTTTTTTTTCGCTAATTTAATACAAAATAATAATAATAATATTCATAAATAAAGTCACAGAATTAGTGAGATCAGAAAATGACACAATGAGTTTTGTTGACTAAACAAATTCAATGACTTAATCACACACATAAAAATTATTTTGAGGATCAAAAATTGGCAAAAAAAAAAAATCCTTCGGGCCGGATTTGAACCAGCGACCTATGGATAACTGAGATAACTTATACCACTACAGTCCACCGCTCTACCAACTGAGCTACCGAAGGTTAGAAATTTGTGAAGTCTGATTTGCCAAAGTCTATTTATGATGTTATGTTCAATCAATCTTTGGTATCTTGGAATATTTAATTCTTTCATGCTGAGTATTATTTTGTAATTAGAATTTTTTTCGTGAAATCCAATTGGAATGTCATTCAATCATTAAGCATTTGATTCACGTGAGTACTTAGAGACATAAGCTTAGCGTTTTATTTCATAACATTTTTCAGAACTTAGAAAAAGAATCAAGGAGAAAAAGTGTTTCATTTCAATTCTGTTCCATTTTTTTTTTTTTTTTTTTTTTGTATTCCTTTCAATGCATTCACAAGTTTGATCGATAATGCTGAAAATTTCTCAAAATTAAGGAACATCATGAGGAGTTTGAGAATAAAAATTAAAATGAAATTTTTAAAATTTAAAAAAAAAAACCGTTAAAATCTCTGTAATTAAATTTCAGTTATATATTTTAAGATCTTTTGAATTTAATAGCAAATTATGATAATTTATGCTGTAAGTAAATGGAAAGTTTGAAGCATTAATTTGTAAATGGGCTAATGTTGTGTCATAAATGTATTTTGTCATCAAACTCACATCAATTTACAAACCTTCGGTAGCTCAGTTGGTAGAGCGGTGGACTGTAGTGGTATAAGTTATCTCAGTAATCCATAGGTCGCTGGTTCAAATCCGGCCCGAAGGAAACTTTTGCTACTTTTTTTTAATTTTTTTAAATGTGGCCGTTCACTTAGGGGCCGTTCACAAAGTACGTTACGCAAAAAAATGACTTTTTAGACCCCCCCTCCCCCCTCGTTACGCTTTTTGCATAAAAATTCTTTTGTTTTGTTTAATCTGTTACAAAATCTTAGACCCCCCCTCCCCCCTAAAAAGCGAACGTACTAAGTGAACGGCCCCTTAGTACGTTACGCAAAAAACGACTTTTTAGACCCCTCTCCCCTTCTTGTTACGTTTTTTGTATGAAAAAGTTTTCTTTTGTTTTACCTGTTACAAAATTTTAGACCCCTCCTCCCCCTAAAAAGCGAACGACCCCAATGCTGATTTAGTTTTTTTTTTTTTAAATTATTTTTTAATAAATTGGACACAATTCAATAATTTTAAACTGATACTCTTTATTTTTTTTTTTGCATCATCAAATTTTTACCATTTTCAATATTACATTTTTATTTTTTTTTAATTTGTCTCCTGAACTAGCATTATTCTTTTAAATTTTATGATTTTTATTTTTTTTATTTTTAAATTTTATTTTCATCAATCATTGGATTCAGATTCTTTCTTTAATAGAGAAATGTTTATATACTTTAATTAATGTTTTGTTTCAGTTAAATCAAGGTGAAGAATAATAAAAAGAACTTAAGATGTCATCCACGTTAAAAACAATAAACACTTACACCATTAATTAGTTTATTTTTTTTCTCAATTAGTTTCTTATACGCATGGTATTTTGACATTTTTTTAATTAAATATTTAATTACCATATTTTTTTTTTAACTTAATTTATCAATTAATTTTTTTTTTTTTTATTTTGTATTCACATCTACCGAATTATTTTTTTTTTTAATTTTCAAATCGTCTCAATTTCTTTTCTTCTTTTTTTTTTTTGTAGACACTAATTATCGACTATCATTAAACAAATCTATAGCTACGATTGCAATTAAATCTTTTCACTAGACATAAGTCTAGGTTCTCTTTTTTTGAGATGAAAATTTTGAGGATTTAAAAAAATTTTGAATTTTTTTACCAAAAAAAAAATAACTAATAAAATGTAAAAAAAAAAAAATAAGGAAGAAGTCTGAAATTGCCATTGTAAGTTTTAATAACGTAAAAAAAATCTTTCATGTTAAACATATAAAATAATAATATAAACTCTTTAAATCTATCATTCTTAAAAATTATTTTGTAAACTAGTATTAATGGTCATTATTATGAACATATTCACACCATATTGAATTTGAATTTTTTGTGTTGATACATAGATAAACATGCATAGCTTTTTATGATGCTATTATAAATTTTTCAGTTAAAATTTAAATTTTTCAAAAAAAAAAAAAATCAAAAGTTCAATTTAGGTTCAAAAAAAATTCAAAAAATTTTCGAACGTTAAATTTCAAAAAGAAAAATTTTGAACGTTAAATTTTTAAAGAACTTTTAGTTTTGAAAATTCAAATAAAAAACCGTTAATTAACGAACTCTTGAAATTAAAACTTGGAAAATCTTAAAATTCATGCCATAATTATTTTAATACATCAAAATTCTTTCTTAAACCTTTAAAAAATTAAAAAATTTCGACATGACAAATTCCACATCAACAAAAATTCAGAACATTATGAAAGACATTAGGTGTGAATATGAATATAAGTTTCTCGACGTTGTCACAATGATATTTTTTCTTTTTAATACACTTTCCATTACATTAAGTTTTCTATCATAGTTTTTTTTTTTTTTAAAAAAAATTAAAGCATCAAAAAAAAAATTAAATTGTTGACGAATATAACTTCATTCTTATAAAAGGAAAAGAAAGGACACGATACACTCTGTGTGTGTACTATCTCTCTTAGCTAAATGTACTTTTTTTTTGTAATTATTATTATTTTTCTTCATTTTCTATTCATTTTCTCGTTTAAAATTTATAGTTTAATTATCTTCTTTTAATTTAAATAAGTAATAATTTTTTTATCCACTAAATCTTTCAATTTTTTTTTCTTTAACCGTGATAATTATGATAACGTGTTACGTTTTCTGTAATTTGATTCTTAATGACTTTATTTCAGACATAAAGAATCCAAATTCACAGAAAACTTTAATTTTTTTAGCTAAAGGGTTTTTTTTTTCTTTTACGCCAAAACGTGTTGTAAATATTCGATTTAAATGAAATTTAGATTAGATTATCAATTAATATTACTTTGATTACATATCCAATTTTTTTTTTTTTTTTATGTAAGAAAGAAAATATTACCATTTTTGCTAATTTTATACTTTATATGCTGTCATTAATAAATTTAGCCTCATCATTTCTTTGATCGTGTATTACGAGCTCTTGATGATGCTTTAGGTGTCGATGATGGCTCAGATGCTGTCTCTACATTACTAACTGTAGATTTTCCTGTATTTTTCTTTGACGGACTTTCCGGTGTTGTTTTTGTGGCTATCACTGTGTCAGCTACTTTAGTTGTTTCTGTTTTTTTAGCAGGTGATTTCTTTTCAACTGGAAGTGCTGCTGCTGCTGCTTTCTTATTTTTTGCGCCTTTTTTCTCCTCTATTTCAGCCTTTTTTGGAGATTGTGGCTCAACTTTCTTCACGTCAGGTTCGACCTTTTTGTCTGGAACATCTAATTTTTCTGCAAAAAGATTAAAAAATAAATCCAAGGATTTAAAATCAGCACTTATGCTTACCATTTTTCTTAGGTACGCTTTTAGCTTTTGATACTGTTTGTTTGGCAGGAGTTGCTACCTGTGCCTTAATTTCTTCAACCTTCTCGACTGTTTTTTGAACTTTTGGACTTTTTATTGCTGGCAACGGTTTTTCCGCACCACGTTTTCGTCCTCCTTTGCTTGTCGATGCTATTGGCTCTGGATTGTTCTTTTCTGTTACTTTTTCCTGTTTTGCTGGGGTTTGCTGTAAAATTATTATTGGCAATTAATTTTGTATGCATGCTGAATGTCAAAAAAATTCTTACCTGGCTTTTAGCCTTCTTCTTAATTTCCAATAAATTCTCTTCATCACTTTCTGAACTTTCGTCATCTTCAACAATAATTTGTTTTTTCGCCGTCGATGATCGAGGCGTAAGGACTTTTTTCGGTGTTGTTGTAGATGATTTTGTAGCTGCTTTCTTCTTTAATGGCTCATCACTGTCAATATCATCCTCATCGCTACTTTTCTTTGAATTCTTTCGTTTTTTCGATGATATTTTGTCAAGCTGTGCTTCATCCTTGTATATCGATAAATCCACTAAAAAAAAGAGGGATGAACATTAAAAAAAAAAAAATGTTTATGAGACAATAAAGCTATAAAAAATTCTTACATCCATCAGGATTTTCCTCAGTAACATCTGGTCGCGGTAAAATTCCCTTCTCAACATCAATTGCCTTCTTTAAGATATTTTCGACTCTTGATAGCTCTTCTTTTGGTAATTCATATGTCTTTGAATCTGTTTTATCAAGTTCCACTGTTGTCAATACACACTCAATATCAGTTTGATCATAAAAGTCTAAATTGTAAATACGTCCACCATTCTCATTAATTTTTCCTTCATCTTTCTCATTCAACCAGCGAATCTTAATTTTTGGTGATGACTTATAGACATTATGCATCGCTTGACATAAATAGAATCCACCTTCACCGTTGCGTACAGCAAGAAATTCGTTTCTAAAAAGATTAAATAGTAATTAAGAATCGTGTACATGATTATAAAGCATGACTACTTACTTGTAGAAAATTGTCAATTTATCATCTCCGTTCTTTGTCGGATTTGCAGACTGTGTTGATAATTTAGTCACAAGTGCAAGTTCAGGTGTTGGACTTTGATATGGTTGTACTTTAGTGCGAACTCGTTTTGTTTTTGGAGTGACATTTGTCGATGATGATGATGGTCCCGTTGAATTGGATTTTGAGGATGTATCTGTTGTCTTCTTGACTGTTGGACTATTTGTAGCAGTTATTGGAATTGATGAAGTTGGTGCCAATGGTTTTGAAGATGTTGTTTCAGCTATTGGTGCCTTTTGTTCCTCAACTTTTGGAGTTTCAGTTTTAACAGGAGTTGTAGCCTTTTGAGGCGTTTTTTGTTGATTTGGAGTCGAAACTTTTTTAGGAATTGTTGGTGGAGGTTTTTTACGTGGCGGTGTTGTGACTGTTGCCAATCTCATTGTACTTTTGCTTTGAGGTACACTGCTCGTCGAATTTGATGACGCTTTTGGTGGTGTTGGTGCTGTCACCTTTTCTGGTACAGCTTTTTCAACCTTATTACTGCTGCTTTCTGACTGTGGATTTGAAGGAACTGATGCTACCTTTTTCTCATCATTTTGTTTAACTGGTTCTGCAGGCTTTACAGTTGGTGATTTACTTTGAACTGGTTCCTTTTCCTTATTTGTAGGTTCATTAACTGCCTTTTGAATTGTCTGTCCACTCGAATTGCTAGGATTATTATTGTTATTTTTATTATTAGCTGATGGCGATGTCGCCGTGTCAATTATTGGTCCAGTTTGTGCTTTAAGGTTATTATTATTTGGAGATGATGGAACATTTAATGATGGCACTACATTGGATGTGACAGGTGTAGGAATAGTCGGATTATTGACTGTAATTGGAGGCGATGAGACAATAGGTGTGTTTGGAAGTGAAGTTGATGGAACTGCAGATGATGTCAATGGCTGTTTATTTGGTGATGTCGAAGGTAGAGATTTATTAGTTGTTGGGGGTGTTTGTGTGACTGGAATTGATGGATTATTTGTTGGACTTGTTACTGATACTGTCGATATTGAAGTTTGGGGAGATGATATTGGAACAGAATTGCCAAGTGATGCCACAGGTAAATTTATATTAGATGTTGGTGGAGTGGAAGGCACATTCTTAGTAGTTTGCTGTGATGTTGGAGAATTTTGAACTGGATTTTGTGGAACAGCTATTGTAGCTGGAATTTGAGGCTGTTGAGATGTCGGAGATTTTTGTAATTGACTACCTGGCGTTGCCAGCTTGGCAGTTGTCTTCATTTGTGGATGTATCGGCTTTGTTGGTGAATATTGAGACGACATTGAGCCTTGATTTGATGATGGCATATTTCCACTTCCATAATTCATTGTTGATGCTTTCATTTGATGCTGTTGAGACTGATACATTTGTTTATTTTGATTCATTTGTTGTGGAATCGATGCTTGAAGTTTTTGAGTGGAATCTTGACCAATTGAATGCATATGTTGTTGATGAGATTGTGGCATATTCTGTGTTTGTTGCTGATACGATTGAGAGAACTGACTAGTCATCTGTAATAGATTGACTTTATTCATTGCAGCCATTTGAGTTATAGATGTTAATGATGACATTAATTGTTGTTGTTGTTGGAACGTTGCTTGCTGCTGTGAAGTCATTTGATGCATATTTTTATTAATTTGTTGATGACCTGTTACATTCATATTTCGATTCATATGTGATGCTTGCTGTTGCTGCTGCATTAATAATTGAGGAATATTTGCACTCATTCCATGATTATTATTATTGTTTTGTGAATGAATCGATTGCTGATTTGGCATTGGATTATTCATTTGAGGAGGTGTTTGTTTATCATCATTAAGCTTTTGTTGTGACTGTAATCCACTAGCCGTCGGTTGATTATTTGGGAATGATGTATTTGACATGTTACTTCCAGTTGCTTGTTGAGAATTTTGCTGCTCTACTCGAAACGAATTGTAATTTATCATCTGTATTCCTAAAATAATTGATTCCAATATTATTTACACTCATTAATGCACTCTATCTACACAAACAAACAACATTATTTATAATATATTCAATTTCCAGTGAGCGATAAGAAAAAAAAAAAAAAATTGTATTGCAAACATAACGCGAAAAAAAAAATTGGCATTAAAAAAATTTGCAAATATCCCGCAAACTAATTCATTAATTTACCAGATTAAAAATAAATTTTGTCCTTTTCCTTCCTCCTTATTCTTTTATGACAGCTATTTTAAATAATAATCAGCATTAAAGTTTTATTTTAATGCTTTAAAACACGCAGAAAAATTCGGTTTTTTCTTTCGGTTATTTTGTAATGGCTGCAATAAAATGGTCTGAAATTTAAGAAAAATCTGCAATGACGAATATATGTTGTGCTTGAGAATGTTTAAAGTTAATTTAATTAATACTTTTTTATATTTTTGGTATTCACTGAATATTTGCTGTTGTAGGGTTTTGAAATTAATTTGTTGCTGTTGAAAGGTTTTGAATTTTGGCTGTTGAAGAGTTTTAAAAGCGATTACTGTTGAAAGGTTTCATTAAACTGTTGTATGGTTTTAGTTGAATTTTTGTTTGGAAAAAGAGGAAATTTAAATCTTTTTAAATATTTAATATTGTTTAATAAAATTTGAAATTCTTTGCGATATTTTTTTTCTCCTAAATTTGGACCATATTGGGCTGACAACAATGGATTCACTGAGTTTACTCGCCCTCAACTTTTCTTTTATTTAAATTTTTTTAATCCGTTAAATTTACAGCTGATTTATTTTTATCTTTTTTTTATTTGTTTTAATTTTAATCTCATTTAAAAATCAGAAATGTTAATTTTTTGCTTAGTATCCTATTGAAGTAACTTTTAATTTTTCACTAAATTTCAAATCAACGGATTTTCAAAAATTCAAAATTTTGTTTTTATGCTAAAAATTTATGCGAAAAAATGTCCATGAACTTTAAGTGTCGGAATGTCAGCAAACATTTCATAATATTCAATAGCGATTTATAATCAGAGTTGCAAACAGATATCTGTGCACAGATGAAAACCGTACAAATCCTTGATAATTTGAAAGGTTTTTTCCAGAATTTGTAAGGTTTTATTTAAAAAACCTTACAAATTATCTAGGAATTGTACGGTTTTCATCTGTGCACAGATATCTGTTTGCAACTCTGTTTATAATATTTTCGATTTTAATTAATTAATTGATAGTGATATAAGATAATCTTGTGTTTATCCTATTAATTAGTCTATAAACTTAATTAAGACCTTCAAGTTTTATCGGAAATAGCTTTCGTAACATTTTATCGAGCATTTTTCACTTTTGGATATTTTTTTTGTGTGTGAAAAACATTCTTTTGTCTCGAAATATCACTAGCGGTAAATATTTTATTTAATAATTTAAGTAATTCAATAAGCCTTTTATGATCATCAACAATTGAACTAAATCATCATTAATTTAAAATATTAAATCATTAAGATCAATCAACAAAATGACCCAACAAGAAGCACATTCAACGCCTGAATTGGAATGGATTCAAATGAAGAAGGATTTCGACACAGAACGAGCAAATGAAGAAACTGCAAAGGAGAAATTCATTAGGAAGTTTAAAGCTAATCCATTAGTTCCCATTGGTGAGTTAAAATACATTAAAGTATAAAGTTACAGAAGTGAAAGTCATTCTCTCATCCATATTATAAATATGTAGGATGTTTGGCAACTGCAGGCGCATTATCATTTGGTTTATATAGTTTTAAACAAGGCGAGAGGAAAATGTCGCAAATGATGATGAGAGTTCGAATATTGGCACAAGGATTGACCGTTGGTGCCTTAGTAGTTGGTGTAGCTGCAACTTTAGGTCCTGATTCATTCAAAAAAGAAGAGTCTAAATAGAACACAAATTATCATCATTATTGCATCAAGTGAGCTTCTTCAGTGTGTAAATTACATTAATACCTAATGAATGAATATTGGAAGTCATAAAATTTGTATATTTTAATGTTATTAATCAATATGTAGTTATTTTGCTTTAGCGCGTACTAAAAAGGTTTTATTTCATAAAGTTTTAATTAGAATGTGAAAATTTCATTTTGTTTTCATTAAATTAATTACTGGGGGACCTCGATTTGAGTAACTTCGATTTGAGTAATTTCGATTTGAGTAACTAAAGTGCTCCCATACAAAAATTCAAATTTTCTTTTTTTAACGGTCATTTTCCATACATTTCGATTTGAGTAAATTCGATTTGAGTAGATTTTTTCCGGAACCAAACAATTACTCAAATCGAGGTCCCCCAGTAGATAATTAATAATATTTGTTCTAGAATCCAGCAACGCCACTATGATCTTTACGATAATCAGATATTGCATAAACATTTCGTTCATCTAATGTCAATGCATTAATTATTGTTCCTCTATTTCTGTATCTATAAGTTGCATGACCTTTCAGCATTAATCCTTCAATCACATCATTAATAATTCCATACTCATATTCCAAAATATTTGGAATAAGTTGATGATGGAATCTAGGCGCATCAACAATTTCTTTTAAATTATTTGAACAACAAAGAAATCTTAAAATAGCAAGAGAAAGTGCACTGATTATTTTACTTCCACCAGCAGCACCGATTATTATTTTAGGTTGACTAGTTTTTTTGTCTATCACAATGACTGGTGAAATTGAAGATAATGCTCGTTTTCCAGCTTCTGGGTAGTTTGTAGCTGTTTCTTTCAGTCCAAAATAGTTGAGGTCACGTCCTGGATATGAAAAGTCGTCCATTCCATTATTGAAAATTAGACCGGTTTTCTCGCCAGTTATTCCAGCGCCAAAACTGTGAAATTAAAGTTAATGATTAACGGACTTTGAAAAATTTAAATTTTAGAACCCTACAAATGTTTTTGAATTTGCCTGAGAACCTTTCAACAGTCAAATTTTTTGACATTTGTTGAGTTTTTTTTTGGATTTTTAAATGATACATAAAACCCTACAACAGTCAATAAATTCAAAAACATTTATAAAGTTCTTCAATTTAATTATTAACGGATTTTGAAAAATTTAAATTTTAGAACCCTACAAATGTTTTTGAATTTGTCTGAAAACCTTTCAACAGTCAAATTTTTTGACATTTGCTGGGTTTTTTGGATTTTTAAATGATACATAAAACCCTACAACAGTAAATTAGATAAAAAAAAACATTTGTAAGGTTTTTCAAAGAAAACTTACTAGTAATTAATAGAGCTAGTCACAGACACAGAATCTCTATTTTCAGTAACAATCGAAATATGAGAAGTTCCATGATTCTGTGGAACAGTTTCATTTAGGCCATAATCATCAATATTAGGCTTAACAGATGTGTCATTAATTGACTTCAAAATATAATTTGTAAAATTATCAGATAATAGATAGTCCGTAACATTACTTATGTCTAAAAAATCAGGATCACTAAAATGTGATCGCATTCCAAATGCATATTTAAAAGTCTCAATAATTCGATGGTGTGTTAAAATTGTATTATTAATAAAATTCTCGCCTTCATACCACGACGAAGCATTAAAATTAAATCTCATTAAAGTTTTTAAAATTGATGGAATTAAAAGAGCTAAAGTGTTAGGCACGACAATTGCATGATCATCATTAATGTCAATAATTTTTCCATCATAAATTTTAACATTATATGATTTAAGATCGTCAAGTGTGATAATGCTGTTTACTTGTTTCAAGTCATTAACGATCATTTCACCGACAGCTCCAGTAAAAATGTCATCAGTGTCATTATGATTAGATAATAATTCTAAAAAATTGCATTGCTTATTTATGATTATTTTATTGCCGATACGTTTGACTTTTCCTGAGGACCTTTCAATAAACAAGTCACGTAAATATGTATCGTTAAGAATTCGTTCATTAAAGTCTATAGAATCACGTAAATGCTTTGTAAGGATTATTCCATTTTTACAGAGATCAATTAATGGACTTAAAATCTCTTTCCATGATAATTTTGAAAATTTCTTATGCATCTCGCAAATTCCTTTTAAAAATCCAGGAACAGCTATTGCGAGACCTCCATGCTTGACTGTATCAAAATTCTCAATGGATGTTGGAAAATTCTTCGGTGATACCATTTGTGCATCAATAATGACTGCTTTCTTTTCAGATGGAATGTATGCAGTAAGTAAAAATCCACCAAATAATCCAGTTGATTGTACATTTGTCATTCCATTGCATATTAATGTGCTAATTGTTGCATCAAACACATTTCCGTGATTTTCTCTCAGCAAATTTCTGTATGAGAAAAAGTAACGGTTAAAAATTATTTAAATTAATAATCCATGTAAATAATGCACAACAAATTCAGCAAAAAAAATTACACAAAAAATACCTAATTGTGAAAAAAAAACATTGAAAAAATCATTCAAAAATTTTCAGTGAACGGAGTAACATCGTTTCTTGCGCAAAAAAAGCAAAAAAAAAAAAAATTAATCAATAAGATTATAAAAAGACTTAAAAAGCTCATTTCTAGTACAAAATAAAATTCGATTGTGAAGCCAATTTAGTGATATTAAATTATATATTTTAGTGTTTTAGCTGGTAAATAAAACAATTTTAATAATAATCCATTTTTTTTCAACAAGGATCATTGTTCTTTTCCACACGCGCAATATCTATTCATTCATTTTTTTTTCACTCGTATCTAAATCATTTAAATTACATATGTATGCCTTAATACTTTTCTTATTTTCTTACACTTACACAGGTATTCTTGAAATAAATAACTTTATCAACAAAAATGAGTAGCAACAATCAAGAAGACTATGAGAAATATGAACAATATGAGTTCGAGAATGATAAGCACATGTATAGTGGACATTCGGGAAAAGGCAGAACAAAGGCTGAGGTAGCAGCTCATACAAATCATAATGATCCAAGTGGACATACACGTAAAATTGTAACAAAACTTCAAAATTCTGAGAAAAATAAGAAGGAATCAAAGAATTAAGTATTTTTTTTTTATGTCTACGATCATGAAAAAAAAATCTCTGCCAATCATTGAAAAAAAAAAATTCAACATCTACTTAATATTTCTTTCTTGTCAAAAACCAAACACAGCTAATCAAAAAAAAAAAGTATGTTATTGATAACTACTATATAATGAGTTGTTTTTTCAATCAATAAGCAACCTTTAAACATCTTCTTTTATATATTTGTCATCCATAAAAACTGGATTTCTAGCTTCAATTTTTTTTTTTTTAATAATTTTTGTTTATATTTTTTGCCGATAACACAAGACTTGATGCAAAGGATGTGTTCATCTGTCATTTATTGAATTAAATTAATTGTGAATTTTTTTTTCTTTCATACCAGTTTTATGGCATTTCTTTTCTTTTTTTTTTAATCACGCATGTTTGTAAATTGCGTAATTTCTTATTTTTTTCCAATTCTAATCTTTTTTTACGTACTACTAAAAAAAAAAATTAAAAATTCTTTAATTCATCTACTTTTGTTCTATAAAAGATCCCCTCTTGTCATGTAATAATATCTTTAAAAAGGAAATTATAAGCATTAAAAAAATAATGAATAAAAAGTAAAAAAAAAAAAAAATGTTGTAAGAAACTCAAAAGTTCTTTTATATATATATGCTTAGCTGCGACGAAAATAGACATTCATGTGCCATGAGTATTTGTGACTTGTGGCTGTATACTGTGTATGTTTATTCCGTTTGTTTTTGTTTATTATGTGAAAAAAAAATGCCGGTTCTTGTTATTCAACTTGTTCGCTTTGTTTCACTTCTTTTACATCCATAATCGTTCAATTTTTTTTTTTTTTTTATTGTTAATACAATGTAGTTAGCGTCTTATCTTATCATGAATAGACTGTTTTGTTTGCAGTATCAGAAGCACATTTTTTTTGGGAACTTTAAAAAAAAATTACAAAAGTCCTCGTTTATATCGAGGGACTTCAGCGCATTTTTGACGCAGCGATTAGCAATTGATTAAATAGAAAAGACTGTCGAGTTTTAAAACTCTATTGCTGTTTCTTTAATCATAATGCATTTCAATAATAAGTTTAAAACTAAAGATCAAAATTCCTTTAAAATTGATTTTTATAATGTTCAATGCAAATAATAGCTTTACGATTTACCGGTTTTTTGAAATTCAAAATTTTCCATTAGCGAAAAATTTAAATTTCTGAACACATCCATTATTTTTCAAATTTCTAAACGCACTTAAATTTGTTTTGTATGAAAAAATTAAATGTTAATTAATTAAGGTGTATAAAAGAAAAAAATTTAATCCGAAATAACGGTCAAAAAAATTTCAAATTTTTTAACGGTTAGAAAAAATTCAAACTTATCATCAGCATAGCTTTGCCCTGCATTGTTTACATATTTTTTTTGAAATATAAAATCGATGAATTAAGCTATTTAATGAGTGTTTTTTGACTTTTCAATATAAACGGCGGGAATAAAAACATTCAATGAAGCTATTAAAACAATTCCGAACTTGCTACGAAGTCTAGATCAAGAGATAATTGGGACCCGAACGACCGAACGACCGAACGACCGATCAAAGTGCATGATTGAGCTTCCTTTTTGAAAACAAGTTTTCAAAAATGCGCTAAAAAAATGTTTTCTTGTCAAGTTGAATGAACAGTTTCTAGTTCATAATATAATATTGAAAAAATGTAAATTTTTAATAAATTTTAGTATGACTGAGTATGACAGTCGCACAATGTAATGTGAATAAACACCGATCGTTTGACCTTCACTTGTTTTAAAAGGTTGAAAATTCCTGAGTACAAAGGCGCACATGTAGCGTGATAATAAGTCAAATAACAAATTACTGATTGGTAAGTCAGCGAAAAATTTTTACTCCTAAATCTAGATTTATCATCTACATCAATTGACCTATTTTATTTATTTATTTATTTTTTTTTTAGTAGCTTTATGTCTGTATCATCAAATTCTTCCCACTCTCATAAACGTGCCTAGCTTCCTCATTTCCTGATTCTATTTTTGTTGCTCTTTTTCTTAAAACGTACAAGAAATCGAAAATGTAAGAAAAGAATTCAAGTTTAAAGCGAAAGTCAGAAAAAAAAATGTTGTGTTCTTGTTGAGCTAAGAATAAGAAGGCAGCCAGCACATATACAAAATAACAAAATAAAAGAATTCATGGACTTTGAGAATCTATAAAAAATTACTTCATTTATGCACGCATACACAGTTTAATTTTTTTTTTTTTTTTGTTTGATATATGTGTGTAATGTTCTCTTTACCAAAGTAATTCTCATACTTTATAAAGCTTCATGTGCATGCATATAGAAATATTTTTATATATATTTCAAAACTTGACGACGAACAAAATAAAATAAAATAAAAAAAAAACGATTTAATTTTTCACGTTCATACATGTTATTGCGGCACGTTGTGGAGATGTTTTCATCATATACAAAAAAAAATTAAAAATATAAACGCGAAAAAAATTGATCACGAAGCTGTTTTTTTCATATCTTTACAAAGTATTTTGTTATTCTTTATCATCATTTTAATAGGATAGATAAAGTTTAAACAGCTGTGATGGTTGTTTTCGATAAGTATGACATTCTTTTCTGTGGAGTCATTTGCATCCATTCAAGGATGATCTTTCTGTGTTTTTTGTTTTTTGAACTGCTTATTTAAATTCAAAAAGGCTTGAACCGTTTTTTCAAATAAAACCTTACAAATTCTGACAAAACCTTACAAATTATCAAGGAATTGTACGGTTCTCATCTGTGCATAGATATCTGTTTGCAACTCTGCTTTAAACTGTTGATTTGTTTCAAAACTTACTCTAAAACCCTTCAACAGCTTGAAAAATCATCAAAACAATCCAAATTCAGTTTTGATCAAACCCTCACAACAGTTGTTGTTGTTGTTAATTATATTTATTAAGGTCCGTCAGCTTAAAGCTATTCAAAGACCATTTACATTTCCAAATATATGTACATTAATTATTTTTTCACTTTCATTTTGATTTTTTCCTTTTCTTCCAACTTTTTGAGGGCAATTCTGCATTCTTGAGCAATTGCTTCGCTTTGAGACCATTGCGCTTCATTGATCTCTATTCCGTAATCATCTTCCATTTCTTCGTCTGATTGATTTGATTCTTCGTCACTTTCATTCTTGGCAATATTATATTTTAGCAATAAGCTAAAACGAGCTGAATTGTTATTTGGAACTTCTGACAATTCGTCAACGAATTTACAGAAATCATTAATTGTCTTTTCAATGTCTGGAATTTTCCTCAACTTCTCTTGAGCTTCAGTCAATCTTTTGTAAAGATTATCCATTTTGACTGCTTCTTGAAGCTTCTCTGCATAAGTAATGTGATTATTGAGCTGTGTTCTAGTCAATTCACTACTGGCAATTCTTGAATTTGTCGATACTGGATTTTTCTGAACTTTTGGTAATGCTGGAAACTGTGATGTCTCAATTTTGCTGATCTTCTTGATTTCTGTTGTCTTTTTTGTGCGTGATATTAATAAGTCCACATATTTTTTATATATAGGACATCCTCGATGATTAGCTGAATGATTTCCTCCGCAATTGCAACACTTAGGATCGCCAACTTGAGTTTTTCTTTGACATTCGCCTACTGGATGTTGTGTATCGCATTTGACACATCTTGATGTATATCCACATCCTTTTGAATTGTGGCCAAACTGCTGACAATTAAAGCATTGTGTCACCTTGTTCTTCGGCCTCTTTAGATGCTCCCATTTGACGATGATAAAGTCAATGCTGTGATGATCCTTGTTGAGTTGATTAAGATTCATTCTATCAACAAAATGAACTATAAAAATGACTTGATCATCCTTCCGGACTAAGTCACTGACTTTGACTGCTGGTACACCGCTTCCTTTTAAAATGCTTAGCATTTCATCGCATGAAGTCAAGTAGAAGCCTTTCAACACAAAGCATTGATGCTTATCTGATGGTTCTGCAAATGTATGGAATCCAATTGATTCCTTTCTTAGATATTCGATGAGTTTATTCTTGTCCGATGAATTGGAACAAGTAACTTGAGTTGATGATGGTCCTCTTATTCTGCACAGAGGACGACTTGAAAAATTAAGAGTTTCCAGCATGACTCTGATCTCCTGTAACGACTTTGGTATGAAGATTGGCTTAGCTGTCTTACTTTTCTGTTGCATTGATTCCATATTTTGTTCCATATCCATTGGTTTGTCGTCATTGCCTGTTTTTGGTTTTTTAACCTCAACTTGATTTTCCGGATTTGGAGAATTTGACTTTTTTCTTCTTCTTCTGGCCGTTCTCATTTTTCCTACTCGAAGAAAAACTTCTTAACTGCTTCCTGATTACTATTCCAGCTTATTATATTCGTAATAAAGCACTAAATTTAATTAATTTAAATTCTGTAAATTTTTTGATGTTTGCACACACGCGGGGCCGAGAACTTTTTTTTACCCTCACAACAGTTAAATAAAAATTTGTAAGGTGGGTTCTCTCCAAACCTCTGATCAATGAGGTTGTGGAATTGTAAAATTCTTCAAATTTATATTAATTACGCGTAGGAACTAGTTAAAAACCGGATATAAGTTAACGTAAGGCACTAAGGAATAAATGGACAATGGAGAGAACTCAAAAAAGTCGCGAATTAATAGTGAATTTGGAGAAAAATTGAAATTGCATAAAAATTAACCTAGACAACATGGATTTGTTACTTCTTGGAATTTTATACAACAATAGATCAACATTGGAATACCACAGAACATTAAAAAGGAATAGTACAACTTTGGACACCGATGGAGCTGGTCTTGTAA
Source organism: Chironomus striatipennis (assembly GCA_026123125.1). Lineage (NCBI taxonomy): Eukaryota > Metazoa > Arthropoda > Insecta > Diptera > Chironomidae > Chironomus > Chironomus striatipennis. The sequence goes on from CM047394.1 coordinate 44,875,850, forward strand.
TAGCTTTAGCTGATGGACCATAATAAATATAATAAACAACAACAACAAAATTTGTAAGGTGGAAAAAAAGTTCTCGGCCCCGTGTGTGAAAACAACAAAAATTTTTCACAGAATTTAATAAATTAAATTAAGTGGTTTTATAGTATTAAAATAAGCTGAAATACTATTTAAGAAACAATTAAGAAGACTCTCTTCGAGGAAAATGATGAGAACGACCAGAAGAAGAAGGAAAAAGTCAAATTCACCAAATCCAGAAAATCCAGTTGAGGTTAAGAAATTCAAAGAAAGCAACGATGACAAAGTGATGGATATGGAACAAAATAAGGATTTATTGCAACTGAAAAGTAAGACAGCTAAGCCTATTTTCATTCAAAAGTCGTTGCAGGAAATCAGAGTCATATTGGATATTCTAAATCTTTCAAGTCGTCCTATGTGCAGAATAAGAGGAGCATCTTTTACTCAAGTTACTTGTTCCAATTCTTCGGACAAGTATAAAATCATCGCATATCTTAAAAGGAATCAATAGGATTCCATACGTTTGCTGAGTCATCAGAAAAGCACCAATGCTTTTGTGTTGAAAGGCTTCTACTTGACTTCATGTGATGAAATGCTGAGCATTCTAAAAGCAAGCGGTGTTCCAGCAGTCAAAGTCAGTGACTTGGTCCGTAAGGACAACCAAGTCATTTTCATAGATTCACTTCGTTGACAAAATAAATCTTACTCAACTCAATAAGGATCATCATAATATTGACTTTATCATCGTCAAATGGGAGCATCTTAAGAGGCCGAAGAACAAGGTGACACAATGCTTTAATTGTCAGCAGTTTGGCCACAATTCAAAAGGATGTGGATATACATCAAGATGTGTCAAATGCGATACACAACATCCAGTAGGCGAATGTCAAAGAAAAACTCAAGTTGGCGATCCTAAGTGTTGCAATTGCGGAGGAAATCATTCAGCTAATCATCGAGGATGTCCGATATATAAAAAATATGTGGACTTATTAATATCACGTACAAAAAGGACAACAGAAATCAAGAAGATCAACAAAATTGAGACATCGCAATTTCCAGAATTACCTAAAGTTAAGAAAAATCCAGTACCATCAAACTCAAGAATTGCCAATAGTGAATTGACTAGAACACAGTTCAATAATCACATTACTTATGCAGAGAAGCTTCAAGAAGCAGTCAAGATGGATAATCTTTACCAAAAATTAAATGAAGCTCAAGAGAAGTTGAAGAAAATTCCAGACATTGAAAAGACAATTGATGATTTTTGTAAATTCGTTGACGAATTGTCAGAAGTTCCAAATAATAATTCAGCTCGTTTTAGCTTATTGCTAAAATATAATATTGCCAAAAATGAAAGTGATGAAGAATCAAATCAATCAGACGAAGAAATGGAAGATGATTACGGAATAGAGATCAATGAAGCGCAATGGCCTCAAAGCGAAGCAATTGCTCAAGAATGCAGAATTGCCCTCAAAAAGTTGGAAGAAAAGGAAAAAATCAAAATGAAAGTGAAAAAATAATTAATGTATATATATTTGGAAATGTAAATGGTCTTTGAATAGCTTTAAGCTGACGGACCTTAATAAATATAATTAACAACAACAAATTTGTAAGGTTCTGAGAAATCTTACAAAACAATTCAAATAACTGATCTTAAAACCATACAACAGTCAAAAGAAATTGTATGGTTCTTGAAAATTCTTCAAATTCAAATAATCCGTTGTTGAAAAAAAAAATCCATCAATTAACACAAACACCTAACAAAGAAATCATTGAAATTAAATTCTACGCTTCAAGGAATATTGAAGTTTATATCTCGACATTCAAGAACAATCAGCTCAGGTTATTGAATAATAAAATAAAATAAAAATAATATCTATTAAGCGAGTTTACCTTGCAACATTACTACACGCTTCACTGTCTGATGAAATAGCTGCATGTTTGAATGTATAAAGTTGAGATGACGATGGTGGTAAGGATTTTTCTGGATCTGGAATGTTCCTCTTATTGATTGGCTCTCTGTCTGGTTCGTCATTTTTCAACAGCAGAACAATCAATATCATTAAAAATATTAACATGCTGAATATTTTCCTAAAATAAGAATTTCTCCCATTAAGAAATGACAGAATTGGAAATAAATGTCTGAATATTAAATTACCATGGAGAAGCGTTTTGTTCGCTATTTGCATGGAATTTATTTTGCCGGAAGAACTTTCGATCAAGAAAATCCTTTGAACGTCTTGGTCTACGCTTAATTATAGCCATTTTTGAAAATAACTCATGGCACACGAGAATTTATTGAATTTTTACTAAGAAAATCTAAAAACAATGATTTGCGCATGTACAATGCTGTATTTTTATATAAATTATGCAGCATACAGTTACATCAAATAGGATCTACTAAATAATGATGGTATTAAATAATTTTTGACTTTTGAACAATCAATTTATTATATCTTCACTATATGAATTTTCCATAATATTCTTATTTAAAAGGATGTATATAATGTTTGAATGGTTTATGGCCATGATGGCTTATATCCTGGCGCTTTTGTATCTCGTCCATAAAGTGAAGATCTATCTCTGTACGATGTCATTCTCTCCTTTTCTTTATTCTCAAGAATCCATCCTAAAGTAAGACCGGTCAATGGAAATACCCAAACCCAGTATTCCTTTGTAATTCCAATGTATCTAAGAACCATTTTTATTTAGTTTTGGATGGCTTATTGCAATTCTTGTTGTTGCTTTTTCTGAAAATCAGCAAGTGACTTCTTATACTTTTGTGTATGAGAATAATCGGCGTAAATTGCACCGAGACTGAATGTTGGGAAGAGAATAGATACACGATATCTACGCCAGAAAACTCCAATAGTACTCAATTGGCCCATAAAAACCTAAAAATATATTAGAAAATTGATATTAGAGCTTATTTGATAAGAAATCATGTGACTAGAATGTGAAATAAGGAAAAAATGTGTTACTGTTTAATGCTGAATGTCTTGTAATGATAATATAATGGAATTAACAGTTAATTAATAGAAAAATTGTATAAAAATTTACCAAAACAAAAAATTATGTAAAATTTTTTTGAGAACCTTAGAATTTGTGAGGTTTTAGTGTTTCCCGCACAATTTATTGATGTTCATTTGAATCTTTTTTGATCGTTAAATGAAATCATTAAATATGGCAGATATGGATATAAAATCAATGTGGAATGATTTTTATAATTAAAATACCTTCTTTGATGCCATAAAATTGCTGATTTGATCATCAAAAGGATGAGAAATAGGAAATTTAAAAATACCGAGTGAGATTACCAACCCCTCGACAAAAGCAGTTGACATCCCCTCGAATTCCATATTAAACCGCTTAAAAAATATAAACGCGAATTTTAGCGTATAACATTAAATAAACATTTCTAAAGGTTTTTGAACAGTAGATTTACACAAAAAGTATTTAACGATGTCTGATGAAAAGAAGGTAAGCAAAAATCAGCCAATAAAGTGCATAAAAACATGAAAAATGGAAATTTTAATTTTTTTTCGGCGTCATGGCTTCCAGAAAATTTCAATTTTCATCTTAATCTCAATTATACATAAAATACACATAAATTATGATCTTATTTTATTAAGTATGAATTAAAATTGCACTAATGATGCAAAATGGAGATAAAAATCACAATAAATTAACGAGAAAAGCCATAAAATGCAGTAAAAAAAAAATTTAAAAACCACTTTTTGATATCCAAACAATCAAAAATTATCGAAAAAAAAACAGTAAACAAACTTAATTGACACACAAAATTCAGTTATGATGTGAAATTGAAGCATAAATTGATATGAAAAAAACATTCGTCTGGATGTTGGGAGCATCATTTGGTCAATTTTCCCATGTATTTACACGAAAAAATTGTGTTTGTGTGTGAAAAATTATGATTGTATTAGTGTATAAATTTTGAGGTTAAGTTTTTGGTGTCTTCCAAATGACGGATTCTTTGAATTTTACAGGATAAGGGTAACGAAAGTGAACACATCAACTTAAAAGTGTTGGGACAAGACAATGCTGTGGTTCAATTTAAAATTAAGCGCCACACACCGCTCAGAAAATTAATGAATGCATATTGTGACCGTGCAGTAAGTATTTTTTTATGCTGTATATGCTAATTATGTCATTTACTCAAATTTTATTTCATTCCAAAAGGGCTTATCAATGCAAGTCGTTAGATTCCGCTTCGATGGATCCCCAATCAATGAAAATGATACACCTACGTCTCTTGAGATGGAAGAAGGAGATACAATTGAAGTTTATCAACAGCAAACAGGAGGATCGAATTAAGGTGTGAGATAACAAGATAAATGATTCAATTTCCCTATTCTCACAACATACACACACACACATAATTTTAATTATTATATTCATAAGATAAAAATCAATCTTTTCCGATAAAAAAAAATACATTAAAGTAAATAACATACTTAATGATGATGATACATTTTGTTTAAATAATATATTGATAAATAAGGCCGATTTCAAAATGAGGAAAGAATATAAATAATAATAATGTAATTTTTTTTTTCTTTTTAAATTAAATTAATAGAAAATAATAAATTAAGGACTTGTCTCTCATTAAGAAAACGATGGAACTTACTTGCTATTTTTTATTTTCCTCCTTTCCATCCTTCTATCAATCTCTTTATTATTCCCGCTTCTTTTTTTTCTTTATAAGTAAGGCTTTATTTTGGACATTTAGGATCAAAAAACACAAAAATCTTTTTATATGATTTTTTCAAGAAAAAAAAATGGAAGAATTTGAAGAATAAAAAAAAGGATATGTAAGCAAACAACCAAAATAATAATTGCATTTTTAATTTATTTTGAACATTTTATTCATCATTTTTTTTTTTTTTTTTTCATTCATCTCAGGAAACAAAAACTTTTTTTTAGAATATAAAAGTCGTTCACATGAAGTTTTGTGGACGATTCGCGCATTTTCCCTTACAGATGCTTATTTTTAAGGAACTGACGGGGAAAAAAATTGACAAAGTATGGCTAAATTCTCGTAAAATTTTGGTATTGGACAGTTGAAAATTGCATGCAAATAAAACTTTCTTTAATTTCAAAATTTGTATGAAATATTTCAAAGTTGGCTATCGAAAATTCAAAAAATTTCATAAAATAACGACATCAAGCATCAATCTTGATCAATACAACCAAAGATATTGTATAAAATTGAGTGATTGTGTTAGTGAATTTTTGAATTTTTCATAACCGTTAACTTCAAAAATCACAGAAAGTTTCATAAAACCTTCAACCAGCCCACACTACAAAAAAAAAAAAAATCTATCAACCAACTAACAGACACAAAATCCATTCGAGAAAATGCGCTTGAAAAAAGTAAGGAAATTAATGGTTACGGTTACATTTTTTTTTTGCATGTTATAAACAAATAGAAAAAAAATTAACTCAAACATAAACTTTTTAACATGATTCCTGCATTACAATGTGTATGTGTGTTTCTTTTCTTTTCTTTTTTTTTTAAAGGTATTATAGTATTATTAATTATTTACATTTCTAAATCTTATATAATCAATTGATTGTGATTCACTTGTTGAGAGCTAAAATCTCTTCTACATATTTTGCAACATCAGTTTCTTTTTTTGTATGTTCAACAATAAATTCATTGGCAAGAAGTTGTTCATAGTTTGGACGTTTTGTGAAATCTTTTTGAAGACATATGTTGATCAAATTCTCAAATGATTTTGAAAACATATCGGGTGGAAGTGATGGCGATTTTTCTGTTACAACTTGCTTCAATTGCTCAAATGGTGTTCGCCATGTTGCGTATGGAAACTTTCCTGTTGCCATTTCTATCAAACTTATACCTAATGACCATACATCACTCTTGATGTCGTAATTTAATACACCACTGCCTTGTGGATCAATTCGTTCTGGTGCCTAGATGTGAGGAATAAAAGTATTGTCATTTTAATTTAATTGGTTAAGAAATTTTAAGACTTTAGAGTTCAACGGTCATTTTTCAAAAAATTTGAATTCAAATTCTGTTTTGAATTCGAATTTTTGAAAACAGTTAATTTTAGCGATTTTTCTGCGATTTAAATTCAAATTTTTGAAAAATGTTCATTTTAACGACTTTTCTGTAATTTGAATTCAAAATTTTGAAATCCGTTAATTTTAACGACTTTTCTGTGTTTGAATTCAAATTTTTTAAAATTTCCGTTAATTTTAACAATTTTTGTGTAATTTGAGTTCAAATTTTTGAAAATTTCCGTTATTAACGACTTTTTCATGATTTAAATTCAAATTTTTGAAAACCGTTAATTTTAACGACTTTTCTGTAATTTGAATTCAAAATTTTTAAATCCGTTAAAAAGTGATTCAAAATTTGAAAAAATTTGTTAATTTTGATGGTAGTTCTTCAAAACATAAATCATAGCTTACCATGTAAGGCTTACAGCCAGCATCCAAAGTTTTTGCAACGCTGTCAACAAGATATCCAGAAATACCAAAATCACACATTTTTACTTCACCCCTACGATTTATGAGAATATTTGACCTGTAAAAATAATCAAATTAAAATTAAAAGCAGCCATTGATGGATTGTGTATTGATTGTCAGAGCAACCAACAAACAAAATAGCGACCATACATTTCTGTCAACATGACGACGAGTAAGATCAAAGGCAAATTTTTTTTTCGCACAGAAATCATATATTAAGTCGTGAATGTAGTACAGTCTATGATATGTATACATATGTATAATGACTTACGGTTTAACGTCACGATGGATCACGTGTAATTTTGAATGTAAGTAGTGAAGTGCATTAACGACTGCGACTGATATTTTACCCAAAATGTCTATATAATCAATAATAATAATGAATATGATATAATTAAGTAACAATAATGCATAATTTAATTAAGTTGCTAACCTTCGGGCATTTTGAGATTATTGTTGAAGACGATGGGATAAAATTTATCTAAACTACATTCCATAACTTCCATACATATCCAAACGTCGCCTTCGCGAAAAAGAGCGCCATAAAAGTGCACAGTAGATGGGCAGTCACTTGAGCGCATCGAAATATCCAAGTCCATAAGCAATCGTTTCTAAATGGTAAATAAAAAAAAAAATGGACATAGACTATATAATTAAATAAGTCATTAATAATTGATAGAATTTTTTTTTTTTACACAAACCTGCTCTTGTGTATTAACAGTCGCTGTGATTCTTTTAACTGCCATAACTGTGCCAGTCTTGATGTGCTTCATTTTTTCAACAACTCCATAAGCACCACGACCTAAATCAGCAATCTTTTCTAAATCATCAGCCTCTACCTCAAATGTTTTATCATCAATCGTAATGGTCGCTTTCTTATCCAAATTTCTTGGCGGTGATAGCACTTGAATTGGTGGTGATTGTTCAGCTATAACAAGCTTCATTCCAGGCCTCGGCTTTTTTGACATTGTCTATTGCTTTTGAACTATACAGATTTATGTGATGACAACAAATTGATTTTAACTGGATGATAGATAATGAGGAAATTAAAAAGTTCCGCGAAATATTTTTTTTCCTTCCTTCTTCTCTTTTTCTTGGAATATGATTTTTTTTTTTTTTTCTATAATAATTTCTATAAATTTCCTTTTGTGTGTGGGCGAGAATTAATCATTAATGTTCACTTAATTTTATCGATCCACACATCCAGATTTTACTGGTACTTGTTTAGTATAACTCACAGATTATTATTAAATATTTAATTATTATTATTTATAAATCCTAAATTCCTTAACTCTAAATTTTTAACACAATTTTCACGTACTAAATGCCTTTTATGTCTTGCACAATGGCTATTTTTTGTAAATTATCCAGATTTCTTCTCACTGTATCTTTTTCTTTTAAGAGCTACGTGTGATGCATGCTGTACTTAGTATTACTGGGATATTTATTAGTGAATTATTCAATTAATTAAAGTGGAAAATTGAGATTTATTGTTTTAAGTGCAATACATCAATGATTTTGGACTAAACGACATTTTTTCTGTGGATCTTCCAAAAAAAATTCAAATATTTTTTTAACCGTTAAAATTTTTAATTTAAAATAGTTCGATTACTGGGGGACCTCGATTTGAGTAACTTCGATTTGAGTAATTTCGATTTGAGTAACTAAAGTGCTCCCATACAAAAATTCAAATTTTCTTTTTTTAACGGTCATTTTCCATACATTTCGATTTGAGTAAATTCGATTTGAGTAGATTTTTTCCGGAACCAAACAATTACTCAAATCGAGGTCCCCCAGTATTCCCAACTAGTCTGAGTCAACGTATTTTTCCTTATTTTTGAATTTTAGAACATTTAGTACTCCTTATTTGTGAACATAAAAACCGTTACGACAAATAAGGAAAATTCTAATTTTATCTAATTCACTGACTTTTGCTGATGTATGACTTAATTAAAAGCCTTATTTTAAAATTCTCAACATTATTCAATCGTTATTCGTAGGCAAAAGTATTTAATTAATGAAAAATTTTAACTTGAAAAAATTTGTATGGAAAAATTTTAGTACTGAAAATCAAAATCAAGCAATTTATTATGAAAAATTCTTAATAATTTTGCTTCATTGAATCTTTATACAATTAGAAATAGTGAAGATTCCAAAGTTTTAATAATGTTTGATACTTTAAAAACCAAAAAAGTAATGAATTTTAAAATTTTGTTTCTCAATTCAACGGCTGTAAAATATTTGAAATTTCTTACAAAAAAACTTTCGTTTTCAAATTTGAATTTTAGAAGTCGTAACTGAAAATTCATTTATTCAGACTAGTTGGGATTATTCATGATTATATCTATTCCTACATTGCATCCATGATACATAAATCTACAGTCGCTGCTAACAAATCACCTTAAAATCAATTTTCAACTTTTTTCTTTCCTAGAACTCTACACAAAAAAAGTGTAGAAGTTGGAGCTTAATAAACAGACTTTCTCAACATTTGTGTCACAGAACCGCTTGTTTTTTATAGACCGAGAAAGTCAACGAGTTTGTCTTAAAAACATTTCTTTATTTTTATTCAAAAAATAATTCAAAGAATTAATATTTTGCACAAAAATGGATGTGGAAATGAAGGAAATGAAGCAAGCACCAACTGGAAGTAGAAAAAGAAAATCAACAGCAACAACAGATCATAATAGTGAGAATGTAAAGATACAGAGAGTAATGAATACAAGAAAAATTCCAGTTCCAATTCATAGGTTAATAGAAATAATAATAAATGTAAATTCTTAGTCTAATCAGCTGTAACTTTTATAATTTTAGGATAGCACCATTAAAGGAAAACTGGATGAAGATTTTTAGTCCAATAGTTGAGCAAATGAAGTTACAGATTCGATATAACATTAAAACTCGTCAAGTTGAGATCAGACAACCACAAAAGGAATTAACAGACAGTGATGCAAGTCTTCAGAAAGCTGCAGATTTTGTGAAAGCATTCATATTAGGCTTTGAAGTTGAAGATGCACTTGCATTATTGAGATTAGAAGATCTATTTGTTGAATCGTTTGAAATTAAGGATGTTAAGACATTGAGAGGTGATCATTTAAGTCGATGTATTGGACGATTGGCAGGCAAAGGAGGACGAACAAAATTCACAATAGAAAATGTCACAAAAACACGTATAGTCTTAGCTGATACAAAAATTCACATACTTGGCTGCTATAAGAGTATTCAATTAGCAAAACGAGCAATAAGTAACTTGATTCTCGGTTCACCTGCCTCAAAAGTCTATGGAAATTTAAGAAATGTTGCTGCAAAAGTATCAGATTCATTATAAGCATTAGAAACATTATTTTTTGTTGATATTGTAATTTTTATTGAAAATTCAAGAGAAAAAAAAAAATGAAATATTTTTACACTTATTACAGAATTGGATATCAGAAATTTAATTAAATTTTGCGTGTGTGTGTGTTTATATAAATCATACAAATCGAAAAGAAATTCAATAAAAATGAAATCTATCACAAACTTAATCTATTATGTGTTTTTATTATGCTTCATTTACTACATATTGTTTTTTCTTTGCTAGGTGCGACACAAAATTTACGTCTTAAGATATAGATTTAACGGTTTCTTAAAATTCAAATTTTAACGGATTTCTAAAATTTAAAACTGAGTTGATTTTTTGGTTTCAAATTTAAATTATGACGGTTAAAAATAGTTAGAAATGTGTTCGCACCAGGCTTCTTTGTATATCTTGTTAAAATCTACCAAAACCATTGAAATTTTTAAAATTTTCTTTTTTTTAAACAATTATGAAAAGAAATCATTCAGAAAAATATGAAAAAAAAAAAAAAATACTTAAGTAAATTAGAATCATTTAACTTAAATTTAAAGGAGAAAAGAGTAAAGAGCAAAAAACTTATTAGTTTGTATATGCACTTAAATCATTGAATTCTTTCGTTAAAAACTTATATAATAATTAAATGATATTATGTAGTAGCCTAATAGCAATAGATTTCAATATTCGTTGCTCCATACTCAACTCTGAAGGAATAAATAAAAGCTATCATCATCTTCTAAAAATTACACAAAAAAAAAATCTTCTCATTCTTTACGCAAGGCTATAACCATTTGATTGTTAATTAAAGTACTGTCTCTTTATACAATAATATTATTAGGGTATTTTAGATTTTTTAGAATTAATGAAAAATTGAAAATTATCAACCGAAAGAATGAAAAAAGTTTTAAAAAAAAAATCATCTTTGAAATCCCAAAATTTCTTCTTTTTGGAACATAAACTAAATTAATAATGGTTATATAAAACTTCTTTATATATAAAAAGAACTTCCTTAATTATTAGTGTAGAAGTTAAGGGAACGAGGCTGTAAAGTTGTCTTCTTCAACGTCATACGGGCTAAATGGGTCATGTAAATTTGATCTTTTGTTTGACCGCATGTGTACTTTTCCCACTTTGGATCAAGAATCTAATTAAGGAGAAACAAAAAAAAAAAATTTTTTAATGTTAATTAAAAGTTTTTAAATTAAAATTTATTTCTTTTCTTTACCTTTTCTGCTGGTTCTTGATTTCGTCGTCTAAAGCATATACCATCTTCATCATCATTTAAATAAAGTTCAGAATCATCTAATGCATCCCGCATTATACTTGGTGGTGAGAAAATGACTCCAGAGTCTGATGCAAGTGTCTTGCTCTAATTTATTTAAAATTATTAAATGAGAGAAAATATGTGTTAAAGAAGAAGTTTCAAGAACTGACAGAATTTGTTAACTTACCGGTGTTTCAACAAGGAAATTCATATCTGAATTATCCCATGCTTGATTTTCATCATTATCGTCTGTTCGCATTCGTTTTGCTGGTCGTTCATTTTCTTTTGAATCGTCACCTTCTTGTGAATCATTGTCAGATCCTTCTTTTTGCATTATTTCACTGATATCTTCATCCAAACGATTTGGACTGGGCGGAACGTATCTAAATTGAATGAAAGATTTTTTTTTTTATTAGTTTAACGATTTTTTAAAAATTCAAAATTTTTGCATTTTCCAAATCTTCAAAATTTAACGGTTTTCAAAATTTTCAAAAAAACTCAAGTTTTTCAAAATTTTCAAAAACTTAACGGTTTTCAAAATTTTCAAAAAAACTCACGTTTTTCAAAATTTTCAAAAACTTATCGGTTTTCAAAATTTTTTAAAACCAACATTTTTTTTAAATTCCAAAAGTCCGTTAAATTTTTCAAAAAAAAAAAACCTAAATTTTACTTACAATTCTGATCGTCGTCGACCAACTTCAGCCATTGCATTTTTGAAAGGAGTTGGTGTACGAGTTACTCCTGAAGACTCAGCTAAACCAGCAATAAGTTTATTCTTCAATGGAGTTTTTGTGTCAAATTCTTTGCTGCCAGATTCTTTAACAATTGGCGTTGACAATAAACTTGAATCATGTTCTTGTGGCTGCTTAACTGGTGTACTGGACGAAACACCATCAGCAAATGCTAAATTATTAGCTGGTGAGTTTAAGAATTGACTCGGTGAGAATGGTAAAGGTTTAATTGGAGTCGTGGATGGTGGCGGTGAACTTGCACCTCTTAATCGTTCAATTTCAGGCTTAATTGGTTTAACACCTCCAATCATCATGTTCTCATACATATCATCTTCATTTTTAATTGGCTTTCGCTTTCGTAAAATATTTGGAACATGTTCAGTTTTATAAATGTCACCTAGATGCTCACTTGTTACTTTTATTGGCTTACGGACATTGAAGATATTCTCAATATTCTTAAATGGTGAAATGATGTATGGCTTATCATAAATATTTTTGTACGAAGACGGTGATTTTAAATAATCAATTCCACGTATCGAGTATGTTTGTGCTGGAGATTTATAGCCTGCATCGACTTTACTGGGAATTGGACATACAATGAAGTCACCTTCATTTGTTGTTATTGCAATTTCTTGTGTCAGTGGACCAAGATCATCGTGATAAATCCAACTATTTGGTATATTTCTGTCTTCTGGTCGATTACCAGTATTAACACGATAAGATCGTTTCTCACGTTTTGGCTTGTCTTCTTCAGGTCCCTCAGTTTCCTCGCGTTCCTTCTTCTTTTGTGCAACACGATCAGCAACGCCTTCATACTTTCGACGCATCGTTGAATTCCAATGATTTTTAATAGCATTATCTGTGCGACCAGGCAAAAGCTTTGCAATTTTAGCCCATTGATTACCCCATTGCTTATGTGCTTGATAAATAATGTTATCTTCTTCTTCTGTCCATGCTGACTTCTTAATTGATGGATTTAAATGATTATGCCAACGTTCACGACATTGCTTGCCAATACGTCCCTTTAAATGCCTTGCAATTAATGTCCATTTCTTTGGACCGTAACGTTCGACAAGCTCAACAACTTTATCATCTTCCTGTGTGTCGGAAAAAATGAAATTTGTTAATATATTTGATATTATAATATTATGAAGGAATGTTAAAGATTTTTTGGAAATTTAACGGTCGTAAAAATTTTAAAAAAATCAAAGAATTATATTTTCAAAGAAATTTGGTCAATTATTCAGCAACTTACCTCTTTTGTCCATGGTCCCTTAATCAAATCGGGATTTACAACTTTTGTCCATCGCTGTTGACATTGAATGTCAGATCTATCAGGTAATTGCTTGGATACTAAATCCCACTTTTCACCAAACTGCTCTACTAATGACTTTAGTAGTGTATCTTCTGATTTTGTCCATTTAACACCCTTTAGACCTGGTTTTCTCTCATCTTCTGCACCAATGTATGATTCTGTTATTTCCGTAGACATTTCATCTTCTTCGGACATTTCATTATTATACAGACTGAAAATGGAATTTTTAAATGTGCTTATTTTAGTGAAGATCTTTAACATCACGCACAGACATGTTCATACATGCTGTTCTTACAATTCTCAAAAAAAGTTCATATAATTGCATTAGGGGAAGTACTGAATGCACGACTAATTCATTACAGGTTGAATAGTTTTAATTTCGCATTATATTCACCCCTATCTACTTATGTATAGTAATAGCATATTTTTACATAAGCATACAAAACTAGCTATAGATCATTAAATAAAGCAAATGCATCCCCTAATACTGTTCCTTCCCGAAAAAGAAGATAAGATGCAAGGAAGAAAAAAAGAGATCAAAGACCTTTCTTCCTTTATGTAATGCTTTGAAATTCTTTTCTTTTTTGGAAAGGAAGCACAAATTTCACTCATTTCTAATAGACACACATAGAACTAAAAAAAAAATGATAGCAATTGAAGAATGAAAGAATATCATTCTCGGGACCTCATCATATACATGAATGCACATGTGTTAGTGTTAACTTTACGAACAAAAAAAAATAAAAATTTTTTCAAGCAGATGTTACGCGCTGCTGTTGTTCCTTATAACACACCCTATTACTTTATACTTTTTAATTTTTTACACATCGGTACCAGCGGAATGAAATATATGTGTATAAATGTAATCATTCTCTATCTTGAACGTCTATACATTATTTTTATATTTAAAGTAGACACATGTGAAGGGTCGTGAATAACTTGATGGTTCCGTTCTTCATACTTGACGGATTTTTGGGTCTTTTTATTCATTCTTTTTTTTTTATTTTTTTGTTATTTATTATTTAAAGAACTTGTACATGGGCAATTCTTTGGATGAATTTTCTTCAAAAATTTCGGAAGAATCAATTTTTCTCAATATTTTTTCATTAAAAAGCTTAGTTTTAATAGCTAGTTCAATGCATAATTAATAAAACTATCATATTTTGCTATTTAAGCATAATTAAAATGTCTAATTTTAAAGATATTTTAACATTTTTGTCAAAATTGCTGTCACCCAAAATGGAATTTTCATCCGAAGAATCAAAATTTTAAGAAAACTAAACACATATTAAATATTGTAAGTATACAGATCGATAGTATTTTTGAAAATCTATTTAACTGTATTTAAACTTTAATCCAAATATGCTTAATATGATAGAAATTTTAACTTTTAACTCAATTTTTTGGGTGACAGCAATTTTTCAAAGCGCTTCAAAAAAATTTGAATTAAAAAAAACCGTTATTATAGAATTGAGAAAATATTGTAAAATTTTATTTAGAGCCTTTAATTTTTTAAGGCCAGCAAATAATGAAGATTCGCAAATAATGGTTGCGTTTCCAAACATAAAAAAAAAGAAAAAAATTAATAAATATACTTTTTGAATGATAAATCGGAAACAAATTTAACGACTTTTTGGAATTCAAAACAACTCAAGTAGAGTAAGAATTGCAATCGACTTTTTAAAATTCAACTTATCCAAAGAATTGCCCACATGCATGAATTATGCTCATTCTTTGGATTTTGCAGATAATTTCTTTTTTTTTTTGAGTTTTTCCTTAAATTAATTTTTAAATGTTAGTTTTTCACATACATAGATTTTTGTACATGCTTAATGGAATTAATGTAAATAAAAGTTTCTCATCATGAGATTTGTTTTGGCTTGAAATTGCAGCTTTTGATAAAAATGATCCAGTTATGAAATTCAATCCTTATTCTCGATGAATTTAAGTTTCATGTTCTTAATCCAATGAATTTAGCGCTAATTTTTCACTTAGCATCATAGAATTACAGTCCGTAAATTGTTCATATGAAAACTTTAAATTTGAATTTTTTTTCGTTTTTTCACAGCATTTTTTAATTAAATTCAATTTTAAACTATTTCTTTCATTGTACAATATCGTTTTATGTTAATTAATGTAGATCCAGTAAGGTAAATATGCTTAAAAACCTACCTTAAGTCATATCCAGAAACTGTGGCTAATTCCATTACAACAACAATTCACTCTACACAACGAAAAATGCTAAATATTTTTTTCAATTTTTTGCACTTAATCCACTCTTTTCTTGATAAATTTTATTATCAATGTAATCCTTTATGGTCAAATTAATGTTATTTGACCTATTTATACTTTAATTCAATCGTTTAATGCCTTTTTTCTTTATTTTTAATAATTGTAAATCGTTGATATTTTAATTACTACTTCGCGTTGTCTATGCGTGTTTGAAAATGAATCTATTTTTCTGAGCGTTTAAAGCTGACGTTTTATCCGTCTTTTTTGTATGCAGGTAGTTTTAATAATGCACTTTGTCCTGAAGAATGCTAAATATTAAATATCAATAAATTTAATAAACTTTTTAACTTTTTTGAACTTAGGTAAATAAAAAATCATAAAATTCAAATTTTTTGGAACCGTTAAATTTTTGAATTTTAAAAAACCGTTAAAATTTGAGATTTTTTTAAAAATTTAATTTTTAAGCAAAACAGCTTATTTCAACATAATTTTGAATGCTCTATTATTAAATATGTATTAAGACATGTAAAAAAATGCGTTACTGTCACTTGATAAGTACGACGACATTCATAATTTATTTTTAATTCAACTAGAAATGTCTGACAGCGATAATTCAGTGGACGAAGATATAACTGAGAATTTTAATGAGAATCCAAGTCGTGAGTTGCTTGCAGAAGGTTTCCTTGGTTTCTTTAGTCCTATTGTTGAGAATTTAGACTCGAAAGTTAAGCAAACAACGTAAGTAAACTTTATGATTCATTGTGAATAATATTTTGGTCCAATAAAAGTTTCTTATTAATTTCTACCTGCAGTCTTGTCCAGTTGAATGTAAATGCACAGTTAGACATCCTCTTATCAATCATCAAAGATCAAATCAATAGACAGAATAAGCAAGATACATCAGAATTTGACAGAGCACTTAAAAGTCTTAATGCTATAAAAAGTCGAGTTACTGTCTTGTCAAATGTGTTACAAACAGCACAAGATAGACTGATATCAATGAATGAACGGGTCACAGCAGTAAATCAAGCAAATCATCAATAATGGAAACTCCAATTTATTCACATTTAAGTTCTAAGGATTATGAAAATGTTTATGAGCCAGCTGAAGATACTTTTATTTTATTAGATGCTTTAGAGCTTGAATTGCCATTCCTTAAATCTCATAAACCTCTAATTGTTGCTGAAATTGGCACTGGATCAGGTGTCGTTATTAGTGCTTTATCAAAATATCTTGATTATCAATCATTTGGATTCTTTGGAATTGACATTAATAAATTTGCATGTGATGCAGCTAAAAGAACTGCCAAAGCTAATAACGTTAATGTAGAAGTTTTAAATATGGACTTGCTTACATCATTTAAGAAGAATTCAATTGATTTATTAGTTTTTAATCCTCCATATGTCCCAACTGACTGTGAAAGTCGTAATGTCCCAGAAAGAACCAAGTTCTATGACGATGAATCTGAGGAAGTTTTTCAAAGAGATGAAAAGCTGTTGATTAAAAGTTGGGCAGGTGGAATTGATGGATGTGAAGTTATTAATCGTATAATATTTAAATTAGATGAAATTTTATCACCAAATGGAATTTTCTATCTGCTATTAATCAAAGATAATAAGCCTGAAAAAATTAGACAGCAACTTGACATGCTGGGCTTTAAATCACATCAAATAATTGACAGGAAAATTAGGGGTGAACATTTATTTGTATTTAAAATTACTCGTAAAGGGCAAATCCATAGACTGAAAAAAGCTAAAAATTTTACTTTTTATCAAAATTCTCTTTAAATAAAGGTTTTGAGTAATGTCTTGGTACCAAATGATGTGTATTTTCAAAATATCTATCAATTACAATCCTCAAATCATGCCTAAAGTCGATAATTAAAGAGAATTTTTGATTTTTATAGTGTCAATCTCTCCTGCAACGACAAAAATTTTCCGAAAAAATACAAAAATATCTTTAACTAGATATCTAGACACTATCAGACTTATTCAATTACATTATAAATAATCTTCTTAATCTTTGTCTTTTATCAGAAGATATTTAAACTCACTTAATTGAAAGAAATTAAGCAATTTAGCGTCAATCTCTCCTGCAGAAAACCGGTTATTGCAAAACACATTTGAAATTTTTTGATTTGTTTACAAATAATTTTCAAATTTTTTGAATTTAATTTAACTACATTTGTCATTAAATTGCATTAAATAAGCATTCAATCGTACTGTGAATGTTAATGATTAATGTTAACATTGTTTAGAATAAAACTGGGTGGATAAACATTCCGAAAAATAGCTAAATGCAAATATTTTCTTCAAAGTTTAACGGTTTCTTGGAATTTTGAATTTTATACAAGTAGAGAAATATTGCAAGTCGTTTTTCGTCAGTTTCAACTTTTTATGGATTTGCCCTAAATTAAATTAATAATAAAAAATTTATTTTTTGGCAAAAAATGAACTAATTGATTTTGTTCCTTTTGCTGCTTTCTCAAATTTTGCTGCATTTTTTACTGGCTTCAATGCTTGGACTTTATTTTCCTTTAATGCTTCTTCCGGTTCCGATTTGATTTTCTTGCTGTCTGGTTCATTATCATTTACAGCTGATTTCCTCTTTTGAGATATTGGTTCCTTTGACTTTTCACTAATTCCAAAGATTTTGTCAAGCTTCTCGTATAAATCTAATGAAATGTATTCACTAATGATGCCTAAAGCTGTCGATTCTATTTCATCATTATTTTCTGTGTTATCTGTATCTAATGTAGATTGAACGAAATTCATTGACGAGGATCCAGCCTTAATTATGTTCTGCTACTTTAGTGACTCTTGGATTCTCTTGAACTTAATCTTTAACCACTTTATTGTCTTTTCTTCATTAAATATGAAAGCTTTTAAGTCATCTGGACCTTTCTGATCAGCTACTAATCTCATTTGATCCATTTTAAGCACATCTAAGAATATAATTGCATCTTTCTCAAGTACTTGATCTAATGGCTGTGCTCGTGTCTTACAATGTGCCTCAATATACTGAATAAAGATGAATAATGGATCGATTTTTGTTGTTATATAAATTTTCCCATTACTACAAACAGTATTGTCGACAAAGAAGCATCTATTCTTCTCATTAAACTGTAGAAGCTCGTATATATCACTGCTGGATTTCAGGAACATTGATGTCTTTCGAGGCAACTCGATTTTATAAATTTCATTTTCTTCTTTTATTAATTGTTCTGCAAATTAAATGATGATTTTGTAATGTTAATTGATTAACTGGATGTTAATAATACTTACTGTCAATGAAGAACACTTTAGTCAAGCTGTTTTGGACATTTTTATTAATTTCTTTAGTTTTATTATTTTTTGCCATTTTTTTTTTGTTTTGAGCGGGAAAATCTGTTTCTTTTAGCATTAATTTTAAAATTTTTTTAACAGTTTGTCTTGCAAACGAGTAAGGAAAGATGCTTTTAAATTATGAAACGTTGCTCGTTACAATATTAAAATTTAGTTAATTAAATGACATCAGCATTGATTACCTATGTTAAAATTCTTGAATAAAAAAATTAAAGTTGTAACGTAATTTTAAAATTTAAATTTTTGAGGATTTTTTTGAAAAAAATTTACTGGTCATTCAAATTTACTAATAAAACCGATAAAGCGTGTAAAAATCACAATTATTCAATATTAAGAAAAGTAAACCACTTGAAAATGCGTACCAAACATCAACAGACATAACAGGTGGTGAGTTTTAGACGTGCAGCGAAAAATGGAGCTTTCAAATCATAATAATATTATTTCGTCGTGGAATTCAATAATAGAGCGAATAGAGAGTAATTTAGACAATAAGGATGAATTTAAGGAACTGTTTACATTGATATTTAACTCTTATTGGTAAGTGACTTTAATTAATTCATGCCAAAAATGAGATAATAAAGATTTTGTATTACTTACAGCTCAGAACTTGAGAAAAATAATAATCATTCGGAAGTACTTAAAGCCTTTGAAATAGCACTCAAATTATTTGGACAAGACAGTAACATTCTTGTGGAATTGGGATCATTTTTTGTCAAGTAAGTAATACATTTATGAATAAATTAAAAGATCCATAAAGTTTTGGAAGTAAAGATGAGAAGAATTTTGAGGATTGAAATTTTGTTGTAGAACCTGCATAATTCATGACATAATACAATGTTGCTTTAAAGACATGAAAAAAAGAGTATCGTGGAAACAGATTAGACACATATCGAATCAATTTCAGGCAGTAAATGATGAAAATGTCTTAAAAAATTCATTTCTATATGATTGTGGGAATGTCGACGTCAAATGTATAAAGCAAGTCATAGACATTTTAAAACATCGACGACTTATATCTAGTGACATAAGAATTGTGACATTAGCTCAAGATATTTTCATCCTCAATGTTAAGAAAATTTTGGGTCGCGAAAATTCCTCAAAATTTATAATTGACGTATCCGGAAGTAATGCGATGCCAATATTTATGCCACAAGACAAAATGAACAGCTTCAATGACATGTTTGAAGGAATACGAAAACAATTAACATTATTAAATAGAAATAATGATGAAATTATAGATTTAATTATTGAGAATGATAATTGGTGTGCCACGACAATTTTTGGATATTTAATTAATTATCCAGTTCTATACTACCTGCCAAACAGCATCGATACCAATTGTCTAGGCAATATAGATCTCAAAATTTTTCAAATTCTTCTTAAAGATGACATTCTCATATCATTTAGTATTCCATTGGATATATTAAATGATAACGAAGCAATTCAATGTCACATTGAGGCATATCTTAAAACTTATCAAAATTACAACAATAAATATCAAATTAAAAGTTTTATTGCTAATCATTCACATGTCAATTTATAATTTCATAATAATAATAATTTTAGATTTAATCGAGATGAGGAAGCACGAGAGATTTTTAATCAAGCTTATGACAATGACAGGAAGAATTTACGAGCGTATCAAAGTCTACAGAATATCAAGTCTAAAATTCCAAGATGGCACTTTAAAATGCTCAACGATGAGATGAGAAATGAAGCATTTCGTAAGGCCATAAAGTATTGGATTGAAACGGAAAGTAAAGATGAAGTGATTGATATTGGAACTGGAACAGGCTTATTATCGCTATATGCAGCAGAATGTAAGAATGTCAAGAGCATTAATGCAATTGAAGCTGACTCCGTGATGTGTAATATAGCAACAAAAGTATTTAATGATAATAATCAGTCTGAAAAAATAGAATTAATTAATAAGAATTCACTTGATATTGAAATTGGAAAGGATATAAAGTCAAAAGCATCACTTGTTTATTCAGAAATTCTCGATTGTGGAGTCTTTGGCGAGGGAATTTTAGACACATTTATTCATGCAAAAGAGAATTTACTTAAAGTTGATGGTAAAATTGTGCCTCATAAAGTTATCATCTATGTTACTGGATATAACTCTAAATCCTTATGTTCAAATCAAATTTTACTTAATGATACATTTAATGAGTATATTTTCTTAGATAATTATCGATTAATTGCTGAAAATCCAGAATTTTATGATGCTGAATATGTTGATAAAATTAAAGACTTTCGATTAGTGACAAATACATGTAATCCATTGGAAGTGAATTTCAATTCAATTAAATCAATGAATCAGCACTTTGATGGAATTATAATGAAGAATTTTCAATTACAAAGTGAAGCTAATGATTATCTTGATGGATTTGTTGTATGGTTTGATCTCTTTCTGAATGAAATGGATCCGACAAATGTAATCTCAACAAAGCCACAATCAAATTCGTGTTGGAATCAAGCTATCTTTAAATTACGTGAGAGAGTCTTGTTGCAAAAATATGAAATAATTAAATTGACAATCTCATGTCGTGATGGACTTCTTAAAATTGATCATACAATTGATGAACATTTGGACACAATTGACATTCCTGTAGATCCATACATCCTTAAATTCCTAAATGATGAAGATTACCTTGAGCATTTAGAATATGCTGCAAATGAGTACAAAGGACATATTACAAATTGCCTTGACTTATCGCCATTTCCATATATTGGATTTTTAATGTTAAAGGAATCACGTGCTGAGCAGCTTTGGTGTTCAAAGAAGAATGAGAAAATATTGAAATTATTGGCCACAAAGAATTGTTTAGATTATAAGCAGATAGTGTTTGTGGATGAGAATGAATTATCGGAATTTCTTGAAGCTCGATTTGATTTAATTATTTTAAATCCATTTCATGAGCTTGGCGACTTAAATAGTGACATTTGTAATAATTTTATTTTATATCAGAAATTATTGAGTAGTGAAAGTAGCTTATTGATTCCATATAAAGTTAGTCTATTTGGTGAACTTATCAATAGTGATTGGCTGTCAACGTCATGTCGTGTCGTAAATGAAAATGTTAAGAAACTTAAAATAGATAAATATATTAATGAATATTCGACAGAATTATTTTTGGATATTGAACATTTTCATGAGTATGAGAAATTAACAGATGAATTTAGAATAGCAACAATTGTAATGAATGATGATTTTCATGAGAAAACTGTACAGCCATTAATGAGAAATATTAATTTGCCATGTACGGCAATTCTTTTATTTTTTAAAATACAAATGACAATGCGTACAAATCGAGAATTTTCAACTCATAGAACCGGTAAAAATTGTTTCTTCCGTAAATTTGCTCACATCCTTCCACAAGAGAAAATTATTAATAATGCTCATGCGAAAATTCGTTTCATGCAAAATTATGGTATACTTAAAATTGAATGTGACTAAATAAAGTGTCTAGACTTTAGATGAATGAATAATGTGATAAGAATTTTTTTTGAAAAAGCTCTTAAATTTCCTGTTTTCTTTTTCTTTTATGATTTTTCAGGATGTTAACAATTTTCTAAACAATTTAAAATTTAACGTCTTTCAAAAATTTGAAATTTGTTTATTTTCATTTTTTGAATTTTTGAAAACCGTTAAAATTTGAATTTTTAAAAATCAGTTGAGTCAATTTATTTCTTAATTGCAGTTAATTTTTCCTTAAAAGCAATGCTTAACAGCTCCAACTGAATAAATTTGAATTCATTCTGATTCAGCGTATAAAAAAATGCTTTATTTATAAATAAAAAATTTGTAAACAAAAAAAGTTTGAAATTATTTATTTTATTAAATTATGGCTTTAAAGCTATTCAAGCAAGGATTTAGCTTGAGATTCTTCTCATCAAGCACAAATTCTAACCTGGTAAAATGTTAAATTTGATAATCATCGCTCTTATTCATTAAAAAAAATAATTTTTAGATTCAAAGTTTGTCA
This sequence comes from Chironomus striatipennis, assembly GCA_026123125.1. Taxonomy (NCBI): domain Eukaryota; kingdom Metazoa; phylum Arthropoda; class Insecta; order Diptera; family Chironomidae; genus Chironomus; species Chironomus striatipennis. The sequence continues at coordinate 44,898,590 of CM047394.1, forward strand.
AATTCATCAATTTCAAAATATCTTGGAAATGTGGATGAATTACTTACAATATCGCCAGAATTAAGTAGATATTCAACAGAACAATGGGAAAAGTCATTTAATACACTCAGAAAAATTGGATTTAATGCTACACGATTCGCTCACATGGCATCACAACATCCAAAAATTTTAATTAAAACTGAAGATAAGTTAACAGCAGCAATAAATCAATGGCGAGGCTTTAATTTTGGTGAAAAACAGACATTACAGTTATTGGAACGATATCCAGAACTGCTGGATGTTAGAAATTTTCGTCTTACAAGTGCCAATTTAGGAGTCATTAACAGCTTCGTTGGACAAAAGAATGGATATAAAGTATTAAGGAATTCACCAAATGTCGCAACAGAACAAACAGAAATACTTCAAGAGAAAATAGAATATTTACAAGATGTCATGCGAGTTGATCCAGTTGAAGCTTACAAGTCTGATGTATTTTCGTATGATTTATTAAAAATCAAAACACGTCACGTGTTCCTCGAAAGACTCGGAATGTACTTTAAAAAGAAGAAAGGAGACAAAAATGAGGCACATGAAATTAATAAGAATCCTAAACTTTCAAAAATTGTCGATTCCAGCGACAAAAGATTTGCAACAAAAGTCTGTCATGTTACATTAGAAGAGTACGAGACATTTGTGGAGATTTATAAAGAAGAAATTGACAAAATTGAAGGAAGATATCAGGAACCATATGAAAATGAGGAGGAACTAGATTCTGATGATGATGAAGAATTAAATTTTGAGAAAAACCGTTAAAATGAAATTTTTTTTTTGAATAAAGCATAGCCATAAGTTGTAAACCCCCTTTTAGTAAACAAAAAATTTTTGCGTGTATTTAAAAATAGTCGATAAAAATTTTACTGAAACTTAATTTGATACTTTTAACACGTTAATTAATGAAATATGATTAAGTTTAAGTTGAAGCAAGAAGGTAATAATTCATATACATCAATTAAATGATGAAATTTCAAGTTGACATTTTATTTTAAAGGTCCTCAGATCGATGATGAAAAACTTATTGAGGAAGTCAGTAAGCATAGTTTTCTGTATGATACACGAAGCAATGATTATCGAAATTTACCACTAAGAGCAACAGTCTGGTCAAGCATTGCTAAAATGCTAGATATTGATGATCGTAAGTATTGCTGGATCTTTTTCACAAATAATTTGCTGGATCTTATAAAAATTATAAATCATTCCAGAAATCATAGTTCAAAAACGATGGAAAGTGATTCGAGAGAAGTTTTCATTAGCATATCGGAAGCAAATATTAGATGGAGTTAATTCACATTGGAATCTTTACGATTCCTTAATATTTCTCGAACCATTTGTTAATTTAAAGCCAGAGACCAAAAAGTACAAGTCAGAAGAATCATTTGGATCTGATAAGTCATGTATAGTCACAAAAAGTCCACTAGATGAACAAGTATTAATTCAGTTAGTTAAGGAAAGGCCTGTGTTATTTGATAAAAAGCATGAAGATTTTCGTGTTGGAAGTGCTAGAAAGAAGGCATGGGATGAAATATCAGCAATAGTTAATTGGGATATAGATACATTACAAAAGCGTTGGCGTGTAATGAGAGATAGATTTGTAAGAGAACTTCGAAAGACTAAAAATGTCGATTCTGAAACTCAATTAAATTGTTCCACATTCTTTCGTGAAATGTTGTTCCTAACGCATCATGTACGTAGTAAAAAGTATGAAGTGGAAGCACATTTTGATGATTCTGAGGATTCGAGAGGATATGAATATGAGCAATGTGACACAAAATCGTTTATAGCCAAAAAGGAACAAAAGTTTGATGATAATACAAATATTGAGATTGTGACTGAACAGAGTTTTGCACATTACATCGATGATAATGATGAGATTGATAATTCTTTGAGATATGAGGAAGCAATTTTAGAGGAGCACGTTGAAGGACAGGATGATGAATTTATTGAGGAAATTGTTGAATGTTCACAAAATGATCAGGACGAGAATGAAATTATGGCACAAGAAATTGAAGATGTTGTGGAAGAGATATCAAAAGATCATTGGATAAAACGCGACAGCCTGCTTACAGACACTAAAGTGATGATTAAAAAGCGAAGAATTTCTGAAGACATTCAAGATCAGCCAACAGCCAAAGTGAGATTATCTGAGCCACAAACTTCAATTCGTAATCCAGTGGACACGACAGATAATGATGAAGACTTGACATTTGGAAATACTTTAGGATGTATGCTAAAAAGAATTCCACAGCATCTTAAGACGGCTGTAAAATTAAAATTACTTCAAAGTCTAGCTGAATTTGAGGCTGAACATAAAATTTAATAGTTGCTGTAATTATTGTGCTGAATAAATCACAATTTTTTATTCAATGCACATAAATATTTAAAATATATTTTATCAATTTATAATTTGTTGTATTTGTTCCTTTGTCATCATATCTAGACATTCAAAAAATTTAATTTTCTTAGCTGGATTTTCTTCAAACGGTTCATTTTTCAAAGCTTCCAGTTGAGCTTCAAAATCTGTGGAATGTAAACATTATGAAATGATCAACTACCTAATTTACACCAGTTCACTTACCAATACATTTCTTTTTGGCCTCTTTAAGTTCCTTATTAATATCATTAATTTCTTTGGTGACTTTTTTACAAATTGATAAATATTCGTCAATATTCTCTAAAACCCATGATTTTGGCTGTTTTCTCCAAATTCCTTTAAATGTTCTTAATTTTTCTAGATCCATCATTTGTTCTTCTGCCATTCTCTTTTGTTCCTTATCTGATTTTTCAATTTTTATTTCAAGCATTCCAAAAATTGTTACCTAATCAAAATTTTGATTCCTTTTTTAGGTTATGGTCGTAATTGGGCAATTCTACAGATGAAATTTCACAAAAAAACTCAATTTTCTCTTTACGCACTAATTTTTCCATTACTTTACCTATTCGCAATGATGTATTTCTTCATTTAACACCTTTAAGACTTAATTACACATGTCAAAACACTCTAATTTCCGAGAAATTTTCACTTTTATACCCGTTGCTTATACCTTTTTTTTGGAAATTGTCAATTTTGATTTTTGAAAATGCTTAATTTGAAGCTCATGAGCACTTATGACGCTTCTTAATTGAACTAACTGATAGTTCTTTGTTTGTTCTATCCCTATTGCAGCTGTCTTACACTTAAATATCAATAATTAAGCGAAGTATTTTAACTTTTCTCCGTGAAAAAATGATTTCTTTAAAATTGAAAATTTAACTTAATGATGAATTGTTACTTTAATTAAAATGTTGATAATGAAACTTTGACTGTAAATAAAGATGTTTAGCTAGGTTGCATAAAATGTTCATTATGATAAATAGCAATTTTTTATGAATTAATTTTTTAATGAACACGGATCAATTTTTTGAATTTTCAAAAAATCCAGTGATCTGTAGAATTGCCCAATTCTCAAACTGTCAAAAATGTTTAAATTTTTGAAAACCAGTAAAATTGGAAAACGTCTAAATTATTAAAAAATTTCTGCTAATTTGAATTCAATATGATTTCAAATACTTTTAACAAATAAAAAAATGACGAAAGGATTTAAAATATTGAAGAATTAACAAATAACGAAAGTACCTAAGGGGTCGTTCACTTATTGCGTAACGCTTTGAGGGGGGAGGGGGGGTTTGAGAGTTCGTTACGGCCTATTGTTCTCACACGTGATTCTTTTGTTAAAAACGTTACGGATGAAGGGGGGGGGGTTAAAAAATCCGAATATTAGCGTTACGTAATAAGTGAACAGCCCCTAACAATTTTTTTTTTAATTAATAAGTTAAATTTGAAAATATTTTCAAGAACCTTACAATTTCATTTGAATAACAAACTGTTGTATGGTGAGTTCTCTCCTAACCTCCGAAGGAGGAGGTTGTGGAATTTTCTAGTCCGCAATTTTTAATTAATTACGTGTAGGAATAAGTAACAAACCGGAAATAAGTATACATTAACAATCAAGGAACTCGAAGACAATGGAGAGAGCTCAACAAATTCGCGATTTAATTGAAAATTGGGGCAAAATCAGAATCGACAAAAAATGAGGTTTTTTCGAATCTTACGTATAGACATCTCGGAATTTAACTTAAATGGAATATCTTAGCAGCAAGGAGGAGATCAACATTGGAATACCACAGAACATAATAAAGGAACAGTACAACTTTGGACACCGATGGAGCTGGTCTTTAAATAGCTTTTGGCTGATGGACCTTAATAAATATAATTAACAACAACAACAACAACTGTTGTATGGAGGAGTTCTTCTCCTAACCTCCGAAGGAGGAGGTTGTGGAATTTTCTAGTCCACAATTTTTAATTAATTACGTGTAGGAATAAGTAACAAACCGGAAATAAGTATACATTAACAATCAAGGAACTCGAAGACAATGGAGAGAGCTCAACAAATTCGCGATTTAATTGAAAATTGGGGCAAAATCAGAATCGACAAAAAATGAGGTTTTTTCGAATCTTACGTATAGACATCTCGGAATTTAACTTAAATGGAATATCTTAGCAGCAAGGAGGAGATCAACATTGGAATACCACAGAACATAATAAAGGAACAGTACAACTTTGGACACCGATGGAGCTGGTCTTTAAATAGCTTTTGGCTGATGGACCTTAATAAATATAATTAACAACAACAACAACAACTGTTGTATGGAGGAGTTCTCTCCTAACCTCCGAAGGAGGAGGTTGTGGAATTTTCTAGTCCGCAATTTTTAATTAATTACGTGTAGGAATAGCTTACAAATCGGAAATAAGTATACATTAACAATCAAGGAACTCGAAGACAATGGAGAGAGCTCAACAAATTCGCGATTTAATTGAAAATTGGGGCAAAATCAGAATCGACAAAAAATGAGGTTTTTTCGAATCTTACGTATAGACATCTCGGAATTTAACTTAAATGGAATATCTTAGCAGCAAGGAGGAGATCAACATTGGAATACCACAGAACATAATAAAGGAACAGTACAACTTTGGACACCGATGGAGCTGGTCTTTAAATAGCTTTTGGCTGATGGACCTTAATAAATATAATTAACAACAACAACAACAACTGTTGTATGGAGGAGTTCTCTCCTAACCTCCGAAGGAGGAGGTTGTGGAATTTTCTAGTCCGCAATTTTTAATTAATTACGTGTAGGAATAGCTTACAAATCGGAAATAAGTATACATTAACAATCAAGGAACTCGAAGACAATGGAGAGAGCTCAACAAATTCGCGATTTAATTGAAAATTGGGGCAAAATCAGAATCGACAAAAAATGAGGTTTTTTCGAATCTTACGTATAGACATCTCGGAATTTAACTTAAATGGAATATCTTAGCAGCAAGGAGGAGATCAACATTGGAATACCACAGAACATAATAAAGGAACAGTACAACTTTGGACACCGATGGAGCTGGTCTTTAAATAGCTTTTGGCTGATGGACCTTAATAAATATAATTAACAACAACAACAACAACTGTTGTATGGAGGAGTTCTCTCCTAACCTCCGAAGGAGGAGGTTGTGGAATTTTCTAGTCCACAATTTTTTAATTAATTACGTGTAGGAATAAGTAACAAACCGGAAATAAGTATACATTAACAATCAAGGAACTCGAAGACAATGGAGAGAGCTCAACAAATTCGCGATTTATTTGAAAATTGGGGCAAAATCAGAATCGACAAAAAATGAGGTTTTTCGAATCTTACGTATAGACATCTCGGAATTTAACTTAAATGGAATATCTTAGCAGCAAGGAGGAGATCAACATTGGAATACCACAGAACATAATAAAGGAACAGTACAACTTTGGACACCGATGGAGCTGGTCTTTAAATAGCTTTTGGCTGATGGACCTTAATAAATATAATTAACAACAACAACAACAACTGTTGTATGGAGGAGTTCTCCTAACCTCCGAAGGAGGAGGTTGTGGAATTTTCTAGTCCACAATTTTTAATTAATTACGTGTAGGAATAAGTAACAAACCGGAAATAAGTATACATTAACAATCAAGGAACTCGAAGACAATGGAGAGAGCTCAACAAATTCGCGATTTAATTGAAAATTGGGGCAAAATCAGAATCGACAAAAAATGAGGTTTTTTCGAATCTTACGTATAGACATCTCGGAATTTAACTTAAATGGAATATCTTAGCAGCAAGGAGGAGATCAACATTGGAATACCACAGAACATAATAAAGGAACATTACAACTTTGGACACCGATGGAGCTGGTCTTTAAATAGCTTTTGGCTGATGGACCTTAATAAATATAATTAACAACAACAACAACAACTGTTGTATGGAGGAGTTCTCTCCTAACCTCCGAAGGAGGAGGTTGTGGAATTTTCTAGTCCACAATTTTTAATTAATTACGTGTAGGAATAAGTAACAAACCGGAAATAAGTATACATTAACAATCAAGGAACTCGAAGACAATGGAGAGAGCTCAACAAATTCGCGATTTAATTGAAAATTGGGGCAAAATCAGAATCGACAAAAAATGAGGTTTTTTCGAATCTTACGTATAGACATCTCGGAATTTAACTTAAATGGAATATCTTAGCAGCAAGGAGGAGATCAACATTGGAATACCACAGAACATAATAAAGGAACAGTACAACTTTGGACACCGATGGAGCTGGTCTTTAAATAGCTTTTGGCTGATGGACCTTAATAAATATAATTAACAACAACAACAACAACTGTTGTATGGAGGAGTTCTCTCCTAACCTCCGAAGGAGGAGGTTGTGGAATTTTCTAGTCCACAATTTTTAATTAATTACGTGTAGGAATAAGTAACAAACCGGAAATAAGTATACATTAACAATCAAGGAACTCGAAGACAATGGAGAGAGCTCAACAAATTCGCGATTTAATTGAAAATTGGGGCAAAATCAGAATCGACAAAAAATGAGGTTTTTTCGAATCTTACGTATAGACATCTCGGAATTTAACTTAAATGGAATATCTTAGCAGCAAGGAGGAGATCAACATTGGAATACCACAGAACATAATAAAGGAACAGTACAACTTTGGACACCGATGGAGCTGGTCTTTAAATAGCTTTTGGCTGATGGACCTTAATAAATATAATTAACAACAACAACAACAACTGTTGTATGGAGGAGTTCTCTCCTAACCTCCGAAGGAGGAGGTTGTGGAATTTTCTAGTCCGCAATTTTTAATTAATTACGTGTAGGAATAGCTTACAAATCGGAAATAAGTATACATTAACAATCAAGGAACTCGAAGACAATGGAGAGAGCTCAACAAATTCGCGATTTAATTAAAAATTGGGGCAAAATTGGAATTGACAAAAAGTGAGGTTTTTCGAATCCAACATATAGACATCTCGGAATTTGATTTAAGGAAATATCTTAGCAGCAAGGAGGATTTATTGTGAATATTGTTTGTTTAGTAATGGTTTTTGTGTATTTTCCCATCAAAAAACAACAATATTGCAACATAACCTACAAGTGGCATAGGTTATCTTCAATTGAGGAAGTATTATTGTTTGCGACGGTGTTTTTCTGTTTGGCCTGATACAGGCAGTGTGCTGAATCAATTGGAATCGACTGAGTCTTAAAATTGGCAATTGACAAATTTTACATTGACATATTGGAATACCACAGATCATAATCAAGCGAAAGGTTTGGATCATCGACGTTTGTGATGGAGATTACTTATTCAGTGATGGGGTTTTGTGTGTTTCCCCCAAATATCACTGATGGGTTTGATCTGTTCATTTGCCGGTGACTGGATTTATATCAATATATTATCGACAACAAGGAATTGAGACAAAAAGGAATCGAACAAAAATATTACTGCACTTAATATAAATTATCTTCTTCTTCTTAATTATCTTTACTAAGGATATTGTACAATTTTTAATATTTTTATATGATTTATGTAAACGAACCGGAATTGTAAACGGTCTTTAAATAGCGAAAAGCTGATGGACCTTAATAAATATAATTAACAACAACAACAACTGTTGTATGGAGGAGTTCTCTCCTAACCTCCGAAGGAGGAGGTTGTGGAATTTTCTAGTCCGCAATTTTTAATTAATTACGTGTAGGAATAAGTTACAAACCGGAAATAAGTATACATTAACAATCAAGGAACTCGAAGACAATGGAGAGAGCTCAACAAATTCGCGATTTAATTAAAAATTGGGACAAAATCAGAATCGACAAAAAATGAGGTTTTTTCGAATCTTACATATAGACAACTCGGAATTTAACTTAAATGGAATATCTTAGCAGCAAGGAGGAGATCAACATTGGAATACCACAGAACATAATAAAGGAACAGTACAACTTTGGACACCGATGGAGCTGGTCTTTAAATAGCTTTTAGCTGATGGACCTTAATAAATATAATTAACAACAACAACAACAACAACAACTGTTGTATGGTTTTAAAATCAGTAATTTGTATTGTTTTGTAAAATTTCCCAGAACCTTACAAATTATTTTTTAACTGTTGTGAGGGTTTGATAAAGATTTAATTTGTACCGTTTTGAGGATTTTTAAATCTGGTGAAATCTGGTTTAAATCAGTAAAACTGATAAATACTTATAAAGAAAATAAATTTCAAAACTTTATTTTTTAAATTTTTTTCTGTTTTTTTTTTCGAACAAAAAAATTTATTTCTCTTTCGAATTATTTTTAACACGATTTTGAAGATTTTTTTTTTCTGTACAAGAACAAGTGCTTAATTCACTTAGCAATCACATTTAATAAAAGTAGCATAATTTACAGCGTATCAGTTATGATGGATGAGCATTTTACATGTATAGTTTGATGACATTAAGTTACAGTTTACCACCAGCCTTTTGATGATGACCCTCCATAGCTTCCCGATGAAGCTGATGGCCATCCGCTTGATCCATGACCTCCTAAATTTTTTAAATATTTATATTTACTTTTCTTAATTTAATATTAACAAAAGACTATACTACAAATGAAAATTTGTCAAAATTTTGAATTTTAATCATTTTATAACACACTTTCATCAGTAAAATTGCCTTAAACTTACCTCCGAAGCCACTTGAACCTCCATATGATGAACCTCCTTGTTGCCATCCGCTTGATCCACCGTAACCTCCTGAATAAAGATTTATTGGCTTACAAATGTATTTTAGTATACTAAAAAGTTAAATTTTACCGCTTGATCCACCAAATCCTGATCCAGCTGATTGCCAACCATTTGAAGCTCCGTGACCTTATAAAATTATTATTTTAAACTTTAAAATAGATTTGAAAATTAAATAAAATATACATACCACCACCATATGAGCCAGAACTTCCGTATGATCCAGAACTTCCATATGAAGAGCTACCGTGACCTGTAATATTGTAAAATTATTTAAATAATATGATTACATGTTAAATAAATATCATTATTTTACCTCCGAATGATGATCCTCCGAAACCACCTTTTTTGAACAAATAAATAGTTTTAAAAATATAAGCAATTTTTTAACTCAATTTTTTGACAAACCTGATGAATGTCCTCCTCCATAACCACCCCCGAATGATTGTTGTGGAGCTGGTGCAATGACTTTGATGATTTTAACAACTTGTCCTATTAAGTTAGTAAATTTGAAAAAATTAGGTATATGCAGGTGGAGCTCGCCAAAAAAATTCGGAAATAAAATTCAACGGTCTTAAGTTTTTACACGCTTTTTATTTTGAATTCTTTCCTCATTTATCGAAATTTCGAAAATCAAATTTTTCATTAATTAAGGACTTTATAAATGATTTAATAATCTTGAATGATTAATTTCCATTCTATAAAACGTTTTAATAGCTTAACAGCTTTTATCTTGCTGCTATTGCTTCATTTTTCATAATTTCGAAAATTTTGTTTTTTTCACAACCAAGAAAATTTGAATTTTAAGAAACCGTTAAAAACATATTTTGCTAATTTAACTATTTTGCAATGAGTTATTGCATATTTTTTGATGTGGAAAGTTGTAGCATTAGCTAAACTATGTTTTAAGATATTAGCTAGATTTTATCAATAAAAACTGAGAGAGTTATTTGAACTTTTTTGTTGGTTTCCGAAAAATTAAGCGTCAGTGACAGCACTTAAAATCAATTTTTCTCCTTAAATACAGTGTTATATTTCATAATTTTTGTGTCAATTTATAGGTTTTAGCGATCTTAATCAAACCTCATCATTAGTTTTTGATTTTATTTCGTATTTAAAGAGAAAAACTCAAAAAATATGCTGTCACTGACGCTGAATTTTTTTTCGGCGAGCTCCAGGTATATAAAACTTAAAAGTGTAAATTACCACCGAACCCTCCTGAGCCTCCGTGGCCACCTCCATATGATCCACTTGATCCAGCAGAGCTCCATCCTGAACTAGCTCCACCTGAACTCCAACCTTTAAACATTTATTAAATATTTTTTAAAAAATTATTAAATTAATTTTAAAAATTTATTAAATATAAATTATTTACCTGTTGAAGCTGGTTTCCAGCCGCTGCTTGAGCCTCCTCCGTAACCCCCACCGTAAGAGGAACCTCCTCCATATCCTTTAAGATAAATGTCAAAATTAATCTTTAGTCTAAAAAAAATTATTGAATTCTCAAAATTACCTCCAAGTGATTTTCCGCCTCCGAATCCTTAATAAATAGAATTAAAAATAAGTTCATTTAAATTTAATCACATATTTTTAAAAGTTACAAAAAGAAAATTAAGCAATAAAAGATTTTCAATGATTTTTTAAAAAAAAAAATATATTTTGCTTTTGTGCTTAAAAAAAGAATTAAAATTGATTGAAATTTAAAAAAAAAAAAACTATTATTTTTTTTAAATATGTTTTAAAAAATATTACTAGTATTTTTTTCATTCTTATTTTTTTAAAAAAATAAATAATTTTCTAAATCTTTGTAATAAAGTTGTTCAATAAGATAAACCTACAATTTTAATTTTGAAAAAAATTATAAAATTTAATTTAATTTTTTGTAACTTTAAATTTATATTCCTAACTCACAAGACTTTGTTCAAGAAAAACTTAAATTCAAATCACGATTTTGATGCACTGTCAAATTTTTTAGTGTCTCAAAAATTAAAAATTCTGATCATATTTCGTGCTAAGTTATGTTTTTACGACTTGCAGCAATTTAAATAAGATTCTTTGTTTAAAATTTATTCTTACCTCCTCCGCTTGACCATCCACTTGACTTTTGTGGCCAGCCGTTACTGCTACCTCCGTAAGAACCTCCATAAGATCCACTTCCAGCAGAAGACCAACCACTATTTCCACCCCCTGATGACCAGCCTTTGCTAAATGTTGCAGAAGCTACTGCTGCACATGCTAATAAGCAGATAAACACCTGCAATTTTTTAAATATTTTATTTTTTTTATTTACTATGTTGACGATTTAAAATTTTTAATTTTTTTTTTTTTTTAAAATAAATTTAATTTTTTAGAGAATTTCAATTTCACTTTTAAAAAAAATTTTGATATTTTTTTTTTATTTGTTTTCATCTTTTTTAATTTTTTTTTTTCAATTTTTATTTTTTTTTAAAAAAAATTTTTCTGAACATTTCAATTTGTTCAAATTTTTCACTTTCAGTTTCTTTATTTTTTTTTTAAATTTTTCAAACTTTTTAAAATTTAATAAAAATTTATCAAACACTTTGAACCACTTTAAAGCTTAAATTTATTTTCAATCCACAAATTTTTATTTTTAATCCACAGCTCGATTCGTACCTTCATTGTTGCACTAAAAAAAACTTAAAAAACTCTTCAAAATCCTCAACTGGTAGCTAACTACACTTGACTTCTTGAAGACAGGAATTAAACTGATGCTGAAAGTGATGTTGGCACCTTTTTTATATCGAAAAAAATTCTTCTTCAACTACAAGCGCTGGAGTAGTCACAACACAGCTTTTTCATATCGAAGATGCGTTTTTTTTCCCTTTCAACAGAAAATAATTTTCAGAGAGTAAGTTTAGACATTGCGAGAGAGAGAGATCGAAACTTGGAGAGTATTAAGTTGCACACTTGACACAGAGGGGATTATGATCTCTCAAAGCGGCAAGACGTTCTCAAATGAAAGTGAAAAAAAAAAAAATGAAGTAACAACAACATTGTTGATGTCATAAATAACAACAAATTTACACATGCTTTACTTTTGTATGCTTAATGAACATTTTATTGTATCTAATTTTTTGACTGCTCAGAACATTTTTTCGAATGGTCAGGTATGGATCTTTTTAATAGACAGGTGTAAATGGGAATTAACTAACCGGATAATTAAGAGGCCAATCATTCAATCGCAAAAAAAATCCCGGTAATAACTTTTTTGAAGGATTGAGGATGAGAACTTTATTACTCTGCCAATTGTGTACATCTTGAGAAATAAGAACTAATATAAATCTATTGAGTACCTTGATTCTTTTAATTTTTTTAGAATTGTTGAGATTGTAATATTTTTTAGATTGGGTAAATAATAAAGATTTTGTGTGGTTAGAGTTAATTCTATAATAAAACCCCAACATAGAACAAGGTTAGCTTTTTCCGTTATTTTTTCAGAAATTTTGAACTTTTCGGAACATTTCCGAGTGTGTTCAGAAAAAAGTTTTTTTCGTTCGAAAATTCGAAATTTTAAAATTGATTAATATCGAGTTATTTAAAACATTTCAGCAATCGTAAATGATTTTAAATGATCAAGTTTTAATCAATGATTCAAAATCTTTTTAATAAATTGCTAAATATTGTGAGATAAAGTCAAAATTTGAAATCAAAAATTTCATAAAAAAAATGTAAACAAACAATTTTTGAACAAAAATTTTCCCGCGTTCGAAAATAGAATACCAAAATATCGAAAATAAAGACCGTTGTCCTATGTTGGATAAAACATTTTATTGACTTGGAAATATATCATCATTTATTGTGTATCATGAAGATTGTTTGATATACTTTTCGGATGTATAGGGATCTAATTTAAGTGTCATGGCACTTTGTAATCGACAAGTTAAAATATTATTTTTTCATGATTTGACTCTAACTGTCAAAATTAAATCTTAATGGAATTATTCTTGGAAGATGTCAAAAATTAATAACACATCAAGTTCAAAGCGGCATTTTTCAAAAAGGTTAAGAATAATTCAATCAGTTTTATGAGCAAAAAAGTGAACAGTTAGATTAAATCATATTTGATTTATTAATTCCTTTAAATTAAATTTAGATCTTAAAATAAAGATAATTGCATCTTAAATAAAAAAGAAAAATCTAAGAACAAGCAAAAACATCCCAAAAAAATATTAATCTTACATGCAACAAGATGTTAAAAATGTTAATTCTTGTTCACAATTGTATTTTCATAAGAACCGGAAAAGGTCAAAGAAATACAGAGGAATTGACTAAAGTAAAAAAAAAACAAAAACAAAATAATCACAGTTATTACGTAATGAGATGAGAGGCTTCTTGATTTACTCATCATTTGGATGGATACAGCTTAACAGACGACCTTGATTATCAAAATTAAACCTTTGGATATTTTCATAATTAATTTTTAATTCTGTTATTTGAATCGGATAGAATAAGAGTTCTTAATATTTTTTTATACGGTTGGGAACATCTTTTTGACTGACAATATGATTTAATTTTGTATTTCATTAGGAATGATCGCTTCCTATTTTGATATTAACCACAGAAAAATAATAATAATTTTCATAGCTGATGATGGAAATTGAAAGTTAAAGAAGCATAAAAATTTTTAATTAATTTAATCTTGCAGTTTTTAAAAACGATCTAAGAAAAAAAAAATCCATGTCAGGAACATCATTAACGCAATTGTGGTCGGCAAATTCATTGCCAAAGTACATATTGTGAGCATTTTCATGCCAACTGTAAGTCCGATTCTTAGTGTTGTGCAAAAAAATTCATGCAAATTAGCAAACACTTTTGAGATGGGAGCAGAGTTGCAATACAGGCGGTCTGCATTTACCTGCACAGAGAAAAACCGTACAATTTTTTGATAAATTGAATGGTTCTGAGTTTGAAAACCATTCAAATTATCAAAAAAATGTTTGGTTTTTCTTTTATGCAGGCAATGCAGGCCGCCTGCAATCCAACTCTGGATGGGAGTAACTAGCTGGGCAGTGATGTACGCGAAAATCATGACTAACACATTTAAAATATTCAAATTTGATATTTTAGAGTTTTTTTTTAAATTCTAATTTAACACAGATTTAGGTTAGACTCGATTTTTACATAACAGAATAAATTCTGGCTGCAAATAAAAGGATTTAGAATCATTCAATGCAATAATCAACTTTAATTGACCAGAAATTTATAAATTCAATTCAATTAGCTGCTTTTTAAAGTTCATTAACTTGTTTGCAAAGATTTCTAGCTACACGGATTGTAAAAGAACATTAAAAACGAATAATAATATTGGATCAAGACTTCCATGAAAGTGAATTTTAATTAAGATCCACTTCATACATTAGACTCGTTCTTGAGAAAAAAATAAAATCGGCAGTCAACAAAAGCCATCAAAACTTTTAATGAATGGAATTGTTGCAAAACATTAAAAGTGGCAATGATTCTTCTCATGTTTTAAATTATGGAACGGATTTCAGCATGTGTCAAATTCACAACACCTTCAAATAATTTTGGAAGCATTAAAAGTACTTAATGCAGAAATTTACGCACTGAATTTATAACAAAAAAAAATCTCATATGAATTTATTTTATGGTTCAGAAATTCTCTTCAAAAAAAATTTTACTTGACCTTTTACTATCTCAGCCTCACATACCTCAAGTTAGACTTTCCGTTCCGAAATAGTTGTGAAAGTATAAATTTAAAAATATTTTTTTTTAACCAATTCACTTGTTGCAATTTTGTATAATTTCAATCTAACATCCGATGTCCATGGCATCTCATCTGTTGATTCATAATTTTAAATGATGTGCCAATAAATCTTGCACTCGCATAGAGAAAAATCACCGTAATGTGTTTTTTGCATCTGTGCTAATGAAAATTCAATTTGTATGAATGAAAAATTATTGACAAATTAACTGAGGCAAGCTTGCCAATTATTCTAAACTCGTTCATAATTAGTTAGCATCAGTTGCATACAAAACACACCCTGTGTCATTTACTTTAGTCATAGAATTTGAATGATTTTGTAAATGATGCGCTCAAATTGCTTAACAGCTCTTAATTCATAAATTGCTTGTATCGATACAGATGGTTGGGAATGCGTCTTGTTATAAGGAGTAAGTTGAATTAGGGGACAAGAAATTGTCAAATTATTCTATTTGTATGGAAGGTGAATAACTACAACTCTCAAAAATTAAAGGTTCTTAGCTCATAATAACAACAGTCACCTGGCATTTACACCATCTAAATATTCTCAAAGACTTGACTCACAGCTAATTTCAGTAATTACAGAGGTTGGACAGTTTTTTTTGCCCTCAAAAAATTTTCATTTTAAAAGTTCAAGTCAATATTTATATATGTCTTCATACAACTGAGCATCGACCAAACGCCGACCATAGCTCAGTTGATTTGCTCAGTTTTTTGTACTGAAAATTTGATAGTGTTAGTGAATTTTTTCAAAAATTTGAAAAAAATAACTGTCACTTTTCTTATATGAAGACATATATAAATATTGGTTCAAGTCATTTAAGTTTTACGAGTTTTACTATAAGGGCAAATCCATGAATAAACGGAACTGCAAAAGGGCAATTCTACAGATCGCTGGATTTTTTGAAAATTCAAAAAAATAATCCATGTTCCTTAAAAAATTAATTCATTAAAAATTGCTATTTGCCATAGTAAACATTTAATTTAACCTTTATAAACATCTTCATTTGTAATCCAAGTTTCATTATCAATAATCTAACTAAAGTAATTATTCGTCATTGAGCTAAATTTTCAATTTTATAAATTTCATTTTTTTACGGATTAAGCATTTCGTTGCTCATACCTCAGGAAATTTTTAGGAAAAGTTAACAATTTTCGCCTATCTGTTGATATTTAATTGTAAATCAGCTGTGAAAGTGATAGAACAAACAATTATCTATCGATTAATTCGATAAAGAAACTTCAAAAGTGCTCATAGGCTTCAAATTTTATATTCAAAAAATTCAAAATTGATAATTTCCAAAAAAAAAGGTATAAGCAACGGGCATAAAAGTGAATATATCTCGATAATTAAAGTGATTTGACTTGTGCAATTAAGTTTTAAACGTGTTAAATGAAGAAATACATCATTGAGAATAGGTAAAGCAAAGGAAAAATTAGTGAATAAAGAGAAAAATGAGTTTTTGTGTGAATTTTCATCTGTAGAATTGCCCAAAAATCGAATTACAATTCTTCTCAACTTGTGAAATTCAAAAAAACCGTTAGAACAAAACTTTTAATCTCTTTAATTCTTTACTTGAACTTCATTAGCTATTGAAAACATCATAAAATTATTAATTGTAACTATGACGATGACTCAAGTTGTAAAATATTAGTTAAAAAGCAAAACTTTGTTAAATTGTAGACATATTTTAACGGAATTTTTCGTTTCAAACAATTTTGTATACTTTTGTGTTTTGCAATAATGAGTCGAAAAGTTGACATTCTAACGCTAATTTTTTGAATATCTTTTTAACTAGTGGCTCAACTAATTTTGTAATGGCATTTATTGAAAGCTTATAAGAGCGAAAATTCGATAAATGTCTTTCCAAAATTTTAGCTTGCTCAATAAAAGAGAATTTTGAAAAAGAAAGTTTTAAAATTTTCGTAGAGTTGACATTCTAACGCTCTCCAAAGTCAAATAACTCAATAATTAAAGGTTGTACGAATATGATTTAAATAAATATCAATAGAGCTAATCAAGTTGCATAAGAAAAGTAATAAAGAAATAAAATAAAGGACGTAATTTTCGAGAATTTTAATTAAAACAAAATTTTTTGGAGAATTACTGCTCATGGATTTGCCCATAAATTACTTTAAATGAGGCAAAAAAAAAAAAATAATTCATTCATCCACAAATGGCTACAAGTAATTCAGATGTTATGATCCACGAGCTCATCTTCAGTTTATTACATTGTATTATAGCGCACTCAATGATTTGATCCATTCCAACAACCTTTAACGTGGTTAATTTGCCATCTAATTTGTGCCTCCCCGTTCATGTCATTTGAATTAAGATCATTGAGAATGCGCAATTATTTTATTTAATTTGCACACTGTTTATGGTGACGAAACAATATGTTTAAAAGTGGGTAATCAACAAGCATTTCCTCAATTAAGGGAACTTTATTTAAATTGAGTAAAATGTTTTGCGTGTATCGTATCCGTACTTACATACAAAAAAAAGTCACAATTGAAAGTGAAAAAAGTGATTCTTGAAGCACAAGCATATTATTAAAATTCAATGCACGAGTAAGTGACGAACTTGAATTTTTTTTTATGAATGAGTTTCGATTATGATTGTTGAGATGTTTAACTCATTTAAGGTAGTAACAAAGTGTGACGATGTAACGTTTTTGAGGGAAAGATGATAGGCAGAGAAGAGCGTATGGTTTAGATTTCCATGACAATTGTTTCACGACTGTTTAGGAACTAAATGATCATGTTAACGCATTAAGTTGTTATGTTATGATTGGCTTTTTGTAACAGCAAGTTTAAGGGTTTGACAGGCATTTTAATAGAATTACATACGTTAGCTAACTTGTGCAAGTATGTTTGTAATAATTAAGTAGGTAAAGTACCAGAAAAGCAATTTAAAAATCTGTGATAACGTCTATTTGTAATTTAAATTTTATTTAAACGCAACATAGTTGCACACCCTTTGTTATTAAAATCAATAAAAATATTTTAAAGTCTGCAGAATAAAGATCAATGGGAATTAGGTATGTATTTTATAAAAAATAATTAATTGTAATTGCCAAAAGATTCAAACTACAACCTCAAGAATGTAAAGATTCATAAATTTTCTTAGACTTAGAAACTCAAAAATCTTTTAAGATTTAAATGAAAATTTACAAAACAAACCTCTTAATTTACATAGTCTTCAATCAACGCTCCTGACATACTTAATCATCGTAAAAAAAAAAATTCGAATTGATCGAATCCTTTCGAATAAATCTTTCAATTGCTGCTAACTGTTGCTTTAAAAAAATTAATATTCTTTCAATGTTCATTAAAATTGATGATCAAAACTCAAAACATAGCAAAACATTTCATACGAAGAATAAATATTGTTACTTAACTTCTTTCCAAAGACCCACTAATCTACAATGTATAATAATCCACAACGAAAATTATTGGCAATGGAAGAGAATCAATTGGCAAGTGACGAAAAGTCCAGCATATTCTTTTTATTCATTAAGCTTATAATGCTTGGATTATGTACATCACCATCATCGTTTGAAGAAGAAATATAATAAATCATTAATGAGATTCAGACGAATGCTACGTCAATCAGCGAAAATAGTGAAGAAGTGAGAAAAAATTAAAGCATGAAAAATTCACTTTCATTAAATTATTCATCTATGAAAGGCATTACTCGAAATTATTTTTTTAGCAGTTGTGATGCTTGCATCATGATGGTAATCTTTAAAAAAATTTTTCGATTTGAACGGATGCAAGAAGAGAAGAGAATTGCACTTAAGGTCAACGACTTTGAGAGTTTTTAATGAAAAGATCAGGCGACCTGCCCAATTAATAATTAATTTGGCAAGTTCTTGCACTGTTTTGTATTGAAATGTTTTTGGGATAGTTCAGGTAAGTTTATTTATTTTAAATCGAATTCCATTCTAGTAAAAGGTGGTTTACAGTTTACTACTTACTTAATAAGTCTAGATATATAAAATATATGATTAAGTAAATACAAGAATTTAAGAATTGTCATCTATTCTTCAAGCATTCAATATGACAGAATGAAAGATCAAAATTCAAAGTTTAAAATGCTTTTCAAAAAAGTTAAATATCTTCTTCTTTAAATCAATGACTCATTACTCTACTCAGCTTTTTCCCACCCAGGAAATTTCAACTGAAGTCTGATGAAACATCCAATTTAGATAATTTTAATTAGCAGTTTAAATAAATTAACAAAAGTAGTGATTTTTATTGCAGAACTATTTATTAATTATGCCTCACAAGCAGAGCTAGAGATCAGGATTAATCAATAAGAAAATATTTAAGTATATCCATGGCAATAATGTTGCAAAAGACTTTTTTATAAAAAATCGCTTAATTCATCAATTGCATCTGAACTATAAAAGTGCATTAAAATGCAGTATTACACTAGTCATGACCTCCAATAATATAAAGGAGTTGGCGAAGATGAAAATAATAGAAGAGACGTGCCATAAAAATAAGTTATAATATTTTGCAATTATTTTTCATTATAATCATTTTAACAAATGTGTAAGTATGAATGGTCGTTGAGTTTAATTATCATGTTTATTTTTCTATGTTTTGTGACTGACTGCATTGCTCATGATTTATTTATTTGTGGGGATTCTTTTTAACCCGCAACGACACTTCTTTGTTCTCATAAATTAAATTATTTGCAAAATTAAATAAAAAAAATGATTGATCGTGATGTGCGCACGACACTGCTTTAAATATGAACCGGAACTCTCATCTCTAATAAATTTTTTAAAGTTCTATTTTTAGTTAGTTAGATCGTTGGAATATGTATTACATCAGGTAATTTTCCTGCCTTTTGTGCTGTACATGTATACACTCGTTGAATATGAAGATTAACAAGCAGATTAATAATTTCTACTTAAATAATTTTTACTGGGATTGTGGCTCATCATATATCAGGGATGATTGAATATTGAGATTTTATTTGAAAGTATTGTCCAAAAATGATTTGATTGAGTGACAAATTGATGGTTGAAGTTTACTTCCTTTAATGAAAATGAAAACATTTACGTCATTGATCGAAATCGTATACTTCTCACGATTTTGGCAATCATTTACTGTTTATGAGTTTGAAGTAATATTAAGTCATAAATTTCATAATTTACTGAAGTAAAATACTGGAGTAAAAAATTGTCAATGATCAGAATTTAGAACTTTTTATCCTGAAGCTTTTAATGCTAAAGCCAAATATATTCAAAAAAGATAGATTCATCATCTCAGTCAAAAAAACAAACATTCCAAATCAAGAGCATTTATGGAAGTGATCCAAAAAAAATGTAAACAAAAACACGTAAAATTAATGTTGATGACAGTGACTACAAATGAATTTATTAGCCTTCAAGACAAACATTACGAAGAAGAACATCAGTTCCATCAACAGAATTTGCTATTAATCATACAGCGTAGCACTTGATGTGGTCGAGTCATATGCGGTTACCTAACATGAGCTTCAAATGAAAAGAAAAAGGAAAAAAAAAAACAGATTAAGATGGACATGCTTAAAAAGAACACTGCTCATTTGTTTGTTATATTTTTTCTCATTGCAAATGCTTCTACTTTATTATTATTATTTCTCTGACTTTTTGTTTCTTTCGTGTGCGCTAAAATTAATTTTTTTTTCTTCGGCATTTGAAACGTGACTTACGCGATATGAATTCACGACGAGATTGTTTTTTCGAAAGATGATGAGGAGAGATCAAAGTTTTTATTATTTTTTTTTTTTGGCTGTAGAAACCATGTAAGGTAGCCAAACATACATCAAATTTATGTATGGCTTTGATATTATCTGTCAGATGTTAATAGAGATGTGAATTTGGCAAGAAATGCATACAGAAATGGAACGTAGATAATTGCTTGATTATTGCTTATTTGTTTTACTTGCTGCAAGTGACAATGAACTCTATGTGAACCTCCTAACAAATAATATAAGTTTTATTGCCCATAAATAAATAGTAGACATATTGACGTCGCGAATTAAATTAAAAGTTAGTTTAAAGGTAATTGTTTTAACAGAAGCTAGCTAGTTGACGATCGTGTCAAATGCTTAATTAGCATAAATTCTCTTATTAATCAATTAAGTGATTACATGAACGATATTACAATAATGAGCTTATTGATGGGTAAGTCATGATTTATTACTTGTTTGTTTGATTATTCAAATTAATTCATCCACACGTGAATGTAATGTGATGCTGATTTTATAACGGTCATAATTTGTTTGTGAATTTATAAGTCATAAATTATTTAAATTTTATTTGAATTTATAACGGTCATAATTTAAATCTTCAAACATTTGTAAGGTTTCGAAAGATACAAAATAATTTGTACAGTTTTGATTTTTGGAAACATTTGTGTGGTGGGGGTTCTCTCCTAACCTCCGAAGGAGGAGGTTGTGGAATTTTCTAGTCCGCAATTTTTAATTAATTACGTGTAGGAATAAGTTACAAACCGGAAATAAGTATACATTAACAATCAAGGAACTCGAAGACAATGGAGAGAGCTCAACAAATTCGCGATTTAATTAAAAATTGGGGCAAAATCAGAATCGACAAAAAATGAGGTTTTTTCGAATCTTACATATAGACATCTCGGAATTTGGCTTAAATGGAATATCTTAGCAGCAAGGAGGAGATCAACATTGGAATACCACAGAACATAATAAAGGAACAGTACAACTTTGGACACCGATGGAGCTGGTCTTTAAATAGCTTTTAGCTGATGGACCTTAATAAATATAATTAACAACAACAACAACAACAACATTTGTGTGGTTTTCAAAAAAAAAACATTTGTACCGCTTTCAAGAAATTTAATAAACATTTGAACAGTTTCAAAATAATTTACAACCGTTAAAAATTTCAAAATTAACCCTCAACAGATTAGCATTCATTTAACAAATATAATAAAGCAATTACCATTCAATGACTATCAAATTTAGGTTAGCTGACTCATGCAGACCGAAAAGGTTTACCATATTTGCAAGAAATAATTTCTAAATCAAGATAATAATAGCCAGACGACTGGAACAAAGTTTTTTTTGTATGTAAATCCACCGAATAAATGAAGAAAATGTGCATGAACCAAATAAGTTGCTCATGAATGAGTGCCTTGCCGGTAGTCGTGATACTCATTAAACGATTTGTACAATTAAATCTTGATTTGAAAGGCGGTAATGACTTGAGGCATCTATTGTTTCTCAAATAGAAATGTTTCACTGACTTCTGAAATAATTATCCAATTTTTTGATGATCTTTAACTATGATCGATGAGCACAGGCATTATCTTTTGCAATTTGCTATTATTTCGTTCATAATTCTTCAATTTTATGCTTTTTAATTTTTTTTTTCAAATAAAAAAATTATGTTATAAAACAAAGCAATAAAAGAAATGCTTAACAGCTACTTCCAATATGTAATAATTTTAAATTTAAACAAAATTAACAAGGAGGATTATTATAGAGACAAATTGAGCGTGCAAAAAAAAAAATTTACAATTCCACAACAGCATCGCTTAAACGTTCTCAGTCAACATCTCGAGTAGTACGGCAAATTGAAATTTTCAGCTTTATTATGGCACTAAAAGTTAATAACTATTAAGTCATTTAAAGTTCTTTTTGATTTTATTATTTTTTATATGTGATGTTCATTGCATGCCTGAACGTTTGCCTGACAAATGATTACTTACTTTATTTTTTTCCTATTTCAAATATGTGCTTGATATTTTGACTCATTAATTGCGGTAAACTTTATGGATATTACAGGTAAACTGTGCATCATTATTAAATTGATGGGTTTAGAAGATGAGATTTAGGAATGATTAATTTAATTAATTTTTTTATGAATTGTGGAAATTGGTTTTTAAAGGTAGTTTTGGAACCTATAAAAAATAAAAATTTATGATTTTTAACTGAAAATTAAAATTCAAAACTAATTGAAAATTCAAATTTTTAAAAACCGTTTAAAATCTAAAAATTTGAAAACCGTAAAAAAATTAAATTTTGAGATTCCGTTTACATAAATATTTAAATTTTCGAATACCGTTAAAAAGTTTAAATTTTTGAAAACCGTTAAAAACTAATTATTTTTTATGAAGCAATAAATTCTTCAAGGAAGTCATTCAATGCATTTATGCAAGTTCCTCATATGCATTCCTAATCATTAATCTGTAAATTAAATTTTATTTCATAAATGCTAATCGAACAATCTTCATTATTCTATCCAGTTAGTAAAAGGAGTTGCACTTAATGAAAATTACTTAACGCAAGCATTTAACGCCCATTTTATCCTTGAGAAATATCAAAGCGCAGCATAAATTAATGTACATGTTCATCTATTACTTAGGTAGGTGAATCACATTGTGGCGTAAGTTGAATTTTAAATTTACCGGCAAAATGCATTAAGAGAAAGATGAATGAAATGGATAATAAATGCGAAACGAGCCATGCGTGAATAAAATCGTCAGTTTATATTACCGCATCGATGTAATTCTGTACAAATTTTCACTTTCATGGGAATTTATTATTGCATTGACATTAACTTTGCCCTTTTTGCCTCGACATTTTTTTTTTATCACAATAAAAGTCCTTAAATATCGATTTACAGGCATATAAGAATTATTTATTACTATCAATTTCTTAAAATCTACAGCACATCTTCTGTTTAAAGTGAATTACATAGTTCCATGAGTTTGTATGGATTTGAATTACTTAAGAATTTTAATTCTTTGTCAAAACCTTGTGCTGTATTTTGAATCCATTTTCGATTCACGTAGTATGAAATACAGCTATCAAATTGCCTTTCATCATATGTGTCCATTTTAATTGGCACAAACGGATCTAAATGCTCAAAGCCTTCCTTTCCAAGTAAATATCGTGGTAAGTATGACTCACGTTCCCATCCAAGCATTCCAATTATGTCAACAGTGAGGACACAAACTCCATTACACCAGTCAAAATTCGTAATGTTAATGAATGGTTGAGTTAATGTGACTTTATCTGGCGTAACTGGATGCTTTTTTCGCGTGTCACTAAAAACTCGCGTTTGCTCATAAAAGAACGAATTATATCCGTCAATGAGAACCATTGTCTTAATTTTTCCAGCTGTTGATGCAATCTTTATTTCATCCATTAATGCCGCAATAACGTCTGATGCATATTTTGCTCGATTAATGCCATGGTCAACGAGTTCAATAAATTTAGAACCAGCCGCTGTTTGTTCACGTTTACTCCAATCATATGTTTTAGAAGTTCGTACATCACATTTCGTGAGTAAATCATTGTTTTGTGACTTAAAATGAATGAGCCAAGCTGCTGCATCTAATGGTAAATCGACCATTCCTTCGTGAGTTGCTGACGGGCCAAATTCTTTTGGTCTTTTATACCAATCAGGTGCATACGGAACATGAACTAAGCAGAATCCATTCTGATGACCATAATGTGCTAAATGAGCTAAAGTCATTGTCTTTCCAGCTCCTCGTTCTCCATAAAGTAAATATCTTACGACTGGTTTTGAGAAATCAGTTCTATTGATATATTCCATTATTTCAATTGCTTGTGGACGAACCATTAAGCAAGCTTCATTAAATGTTTTGATTTGTTTCTCATACTTTCTTGGTAATCCACCTTGACTGAATAACTTTTTCTTTAAACCGTCATCGATTTTATAATATTTACCAATATGTTGCTTTGAATGATTAACTGGATTATTTTCAATCGTTCTAAATTCATCTAAATTAAGTTTTGGTTCTACTATTGTTGAGTATAAGCCAATGTGTGGCTTAATTAATCGACTGGATCTTCTTAGCAGCATATTAGAAAAACCTATAAAAAATATCTACAAGAATTTTAATGAAATTACGAGGTGATTTTATGAAAATCATAGCTACCTTAGTTTATTGTATTGAGGTAAGGAAGATGTTAATTAAAATGAACTGATTTTGATGGATAAAACAGATGAAAATAAAGAAAAACTTTTTCACAAAATTTTGTGATGGGGTCACGATTTGAATAATTGTCTAATTCCGAATTTTTAGAATAAAAAACAATTTTTTTAATTCGAGGACCCCCATTCAAATTTTTACAATAACCGTTGATGTGAAATTTTTTAACGGTTTTGTAGGATTCAAAAAAATATAAATAAAAAAAAATTGCTTTCCACAATGGTCTGAAATCAAAAAAAGTATCCAAAATTTATATTTTGATATAAACTTTAGAGGTCGCAAAGTTTTGGTTGATTTTCTTTATTTTGAAAGTGTCAACAGCTTTGTCATGTCTTAATCATACATCTCTGAAAATATGAGCTTATGACATTAAGCATAAATATGATTTTTCATTAAAAATTTGAAATTGTTTCTCTAAAAATTTTGTGCACAAGCAAATTTGTATGAAAAAATTTGGAAAAACAAGTGAAATTAAAATGCAAATATCAAAATTTCCGCATATTTCCGCATTGCCAGAGTATGATTAGAAGGTAAATTAATGCTCAATCTTACGATGCATGTGAGTTTCAGAGGCTCATTCAGGCGACAAAATAATGTAATTAGCGTTTAAAGTTTTGGAAATTTTCAAAATTTTAATTGTATTTTCCCTAATGATAAAGCATTTGGCTAATGTTTTAGAAGCTTTAACATAAAATTTGAGCATTAATTAAGGTATTGACAGTGATTAGAACATAGAACAAACAAGAGAAAGTGGAAAAATTTATGAAAACTTTTTCATGGTGTTTTTGTAAACAAATTTTTCGTGACTTTGGATAATTATTGACAGAGTTAGACAACGATTGGAAGCTTGATATTTTCACAGAAGATGCGTTAGTTTATGTTTTATAATACTACATTTAAATGATAAGGTTTAAAAGACACGACTCTAAATAAATTTTGGACACTTTTTTCGATTTCAGACCATTGTGCTGCTCAATAATTTTAAAAAATTGGAATTTAATAGTTATTCTCATTATAATTAAGTGTAATGGAAGTGCATGATGACATGAATTTGTAAGTATTATGGAATATTCAAAAATCAAGTCAATTAAGCTTTATCTGACAAGTTTCATAAATTTTCAATAAAATCAATAAATTTTAATAAAATTTTCGCATAATTTAGTTATATTACGACAGATAAATTCTATATAGAGCCTAATGGGAAAAAAGAAGTGCTGATAATTGATCGAATAACCCAAGAAATCAATGTTCAAGGTAAGTTCACACATCATTATTTATTTTACTTCGTGACATCATCAAAAAAAAAAAAAATCATGCTATACGTACTTGAAGTATTCTCTAACTAATTAAAAAAACCTTAATGTGTATAATTTTAGAGAAACTAAATCAAATTCCAAGTGTTGCAAGTGTTAGAAAAATATGTGGTGTACTTGGTTCTATAAATCTAATTTCTGGCAATCATTTGGTCGTTGCAACTCATCGTGTAGCTGTTGGATTTGTAAATAATCAAGTTATATGGAGATTAGCTGGATTTGATATCATCCAATACATTCCGTCGATGCTTCATTTGAATGAGGCTCAAAAGAAGGAGAATGAAATTTATTTGGCTATGATACGTACTATTTTGGATACTCCGTATCTTTATTTTAGTTATTCGTATGATATTACACATACTCTTCAGAGACTACACTCAATGTCACCAGATCAGCTATCACTTAGCTTATTAGAACGTGCTGATCAGCGATTTGTTTGGAATTCGCATCTTTTGAAGGCATTTCAACGTCCTGAGCTGATAAATTATTGTCTTCCTTTACTTCTAGGATGTAAGTTGTTTTTGTGTCACATTTCATGATCCAATAATCATGTCTAATTAATTTTTAATT
This sequence comes from Chironomus striatipennis, assembly GCA_026123125.1. Classification (NCBI taxonomy): domain Eukaryota; kingdom Metazoa; phylum Arthropoda; class Insecta; order Diptera; family Chironomidae; genus Chironomus; species Chironomus striatipennis. The sequence continues at coordinate 44,925,377 of CM047394.1, forward strand.
TCAGTTATATCAATTAATGACGTAAGTATTAATGGTCATATCTTCTCTTGGATTTTAATATCAAGACGATCAACAAGACGTGCTGGAACACGATTATTTTGTCGTGGAATTGACAACGATGGAAATGTCTCAAATTTTGTTGAAACTGAACAGATTGTTGAATATAATGGAGAGAAAGTGTCCTTTGTCCAAATTAGAGGAAGCATTCCAATATTTTGGTATCAAACACCAAATTTGAGACTCAAACCACGTCCAAAACTTGATAAAACTCGTGATAGTTTACCGCCATATCAAACTCATATGGATGAGCTTGTTCTTAATTATGGAAAAATTGTTCTTGTCAATTTAATTGATCATCGTGGTGCAGAAGATGCAATGGAAAAGGCATTTAAGCAATTGGTTACTCGTGCTGGAAGTGCCAATGAGCGATATGAAGCATTTGATTTTCATGCTGAATGTAGAAAAATGCGTTGGGATCGTCTACATATTTTGATTGATCGTTTGGCACATGAGCAGGATGAATTTGGTGTTTTTCATCTTCGGTCGGGTTCTTTGCATTCAGCACAAGATGGAATATTTAGAACTAATTGTATTGACTGTTTGGATCGTACTAATGTCGTTCAAAGTATGCTGGCTAAACGATCACTTCAACAGACATTGACAAAACTTGGAATTTTGTATAAAGGACAGACATTGGAAAGTATTGGAAGTAGTATGATTGATTTATTCAAGAACATTTGGGCTGATAATGCTGATTTAATATCAATTCAATATTCTGGAACTGGTGCATTGAAAACGGATTTTACGAGAACTGGAAAGAGAACAAAACAAGGACTTCTTAAGGACGGAATGAACTCGTTAACTCGTTATTATAAAAACAATTTTAATGATGGATTCAGGCAAGATGCAATCGATTTATTTGTTGGTAATTATATAGTTAGAGAAGGTGAAGGCGCTGCAATTCCATGTCCTTTAGAGCAGCAAAAAGATTGGAAATATGCAACGGTAAGTAACTGAAAATTTTTGAATTTTTAAACATTTTCTGACCGTTAAATCAACTTTCAGTTTCCAACTGTATTATTGTTTGCAGTATCAATGTTCTTTGCCACAGCTTTATTCTCTCACGAATATAACACCGAATCACTTTTATTCCTCATGTTCTGGGGTGCAATGTGCTTTGGAACTGGCAGCATGATTTTACGTAATGGACGTGAATTTGTAGACGTTCCAAAATTAAACATTTTGACTCTTCCACCAAGTGACTTTGGACCTTGAATTTTTTTTTTGTACAATCGATGCGAGAGAAGAATTAATGTAGATGTAGGTAGTTGAACATTATTGAATCAAGAATAGTTTTTATTGGTGCAATTACTCTCACCTTATTAAACACAGCTTTGTGGTAAATCCTTAAATTATAGACAACAGATAAATTTATATATTACACATTTATGACAAAAAAAAAATGATTTTTAGATAAATTCGAAATAAAAGAATTGATTCCTTTTTCTTATGGGTTTTATTATATAAAAAATCATAAATTGTTTTTATTCAATACAAAAAAAATCACTATTTAAGTAATTGCAATTATTTTTTTTCTGCAGGAATTAAGGTTGTTGGAGAGGATATTGTAGTCTTGAAGATGTTAAAATGCAAAAAAAGCTTAAAAAATCTGCTGGATCTTTACTTTCAAAAAGTTAACCTAAAAAAATCAAAATTGACTTTTATGTCTTAAAATGTCTACAAATATCCAACATCCAATCACCTCACACCTACACATGATCATAACACAATAATATTAAGTAAATGAAGATAATTTCATCATCAATCAAGGAGTAACTGAATCCTTGGCACTTGGAAATATTGCAAAAATTGGTTTACTTTCAAAATAATTAAAAATTACACGCGATGCGTGGAAGTTAAAAAAATTGATTAGAAACTATGCGACATAAAAATATTAGTTGGAAATAATTTTGTGCATTTAAATTTCTCGAACTCCTGTTCCATAATTTGCACCTTGAGCTTTCTGTAGAACTTCCTTAAAGTAATTTAAATCCATGTCTGCTTCACATTCTATTTGCAATTCTGCTGCAAAATTCTGTAATGAAGAAATGGTATGGCATGAATGTTTGTAGGATGGTGAAGGAATTCAAAGAATTTCTTACGCTTATGACTTCTTTCATTATCGACTTATCCGTAGACATTTTCGCACGTTGCATGACGCCTACGTCACATCCAATCCAAGTGAGGAATAAAAATTTGCTTCTTTTTGACATCTCGTCTCCTGTTTCAATCAGAATATAGAAAACATTAAAATTTAGAAACTTAATGGTGTAATTTTGTCCGTTAAATTTTAAAATTTTGAATTTTTCGCCATCATTACAGAGCTAACTTCAAGTGGTATTAAAATTTTAAGGTTAATTCTAAATTTCGGCTTTTTCTATCTTTTTTTTTAAAATATCAGAATGTGTCAAAATGTGTTGTTTAAGAATCTTGTAATGATATCTTAATAGTCAGGTTTATCATAATACATTGAAATTTAGTTAAAAACATGCAAAATTGAATTTTTTGAAGAAAAAAAAAGTAAAAAATTTATAGCATAATAAAAATAGCAAACATACCCATCTGAATTCTTATGTAACCAAATGCTCGTTCATCATCCATAAATTGTTGTTGGAATTCTTCAAAACCAATACCCTTAGCCGCACACACAATCTCTGACGACTCAAATTTAAATACTGCCCACTCTGTGTCGGTCAAATTACTTCGAACCTCTTCGTATGCTTCTCTTATTGTTTCTCGATCCATTGATGTTACCATTGGCATCTAGAAAATTAGAATGAAAAGAAGAAGGAATTAATGAGATTTTTTCTTTCCTTTAAATTAATTTTTCATGAGAATGATGGGTATCAAGTGACACAATAAAATAAACGATAATATTGAAGAATGTCCCGGAGAAAAACAGTAATTTCAGATTCAAAAATAGTTGACCGATTTTTACAAAACACATTGTTGAAAAAATTTGTTTCTACAGCAAATTTCACTTTCTAACATTTTAATATTGTTAAAATATCAATTTAAAATGTTAATTAAATAGTAATAAATTATGACAAAATGAAATTTCCTCTAAGAACAAAAATTTTAAACAATGTGTTTTGTAAAAATCGGTCAACTGTTTTTGAATCTGAAATGACCGTTTTTCTCTGGGACATTCTTCAATGTAAGCGCTCAAATGTGATTTGATTTTTTGTCAGCTTTTGTGGCTATCATTTTCACCGTAATTGGAGTTTCTTAAATTTTAGGATAATTACAGATCTTTAAAAGGATGAAGATGAAAAAAAAATCTTATTTTTAATAAGAATAGATGCATCTATAAACTGAACATCCCTAAACTAATAGATTCTTAGAATTGAAAGTTCAAATTCATTTTATCCAACAATAAAATCAGTTCATATAAAATTTAAAGAAAATATACATCACGTGTGGGAAGGTGACTATGAAAATAAAATGTCTAAAATCACTCAATGTAGGTTGGTGCAAGCAACCTTTCCAGAGCTTTTAAAGTAATTAAAATTCTCATGAAATCTTCAAACTTCAAATTCGACCAAAAATGCCAATTACGAAGCCCTCAAACATCCTCGAGTATTTAATTAATAAAATTATGAATTTCTCTCAAAGATTGAAAGTGAAACCAAAGAAAAAAAAAAGGCAAAGACAATGTCAGGCATAGAAACCCTTATTAATTGCTTTAAAAAAGGCCATCAACGAAGACAAAAATTCAATTTCCTCTGTTTATCACAATGACGTCATCAATTCCTGTCTCTCTCTCAAATCTCCGCGTGTAAATATTCAATGGAAATGCACGCGTGACAATTCTTAACATCCTCTCTGTTTATATTCATTTTTCTTATCATGCACATGGTACACGGTGAGAGGAGAGGAGCTTTTTTGTGAGCATAACTTTTATGGATTCTCTCAAATTTTTTTTCTCCTTATATCCTTGCCCTACAACTTTCCCTTCATCTCATTTGTGTTTTAGCATTGCAGATAGATGGAAGCTTCATTTTCTTGTTTCGATTTTTTCATCTTCTAAGTTTTTGCAGTGAAAAAGGAACAATAAAGGATATAAAAAATATAATCTGATAATAATAAAAAAAAATTATTAAATTCAAAATTGTGAATGATGAAAAAAAAAATTAAGCTTAATTAAGTAGAGAATTTTATCATTTTGCAAAATAGGAAGTAACAAGTTGTAGTGTTGTTAAACTGTAGATGAATTTTAGATAAAAACAAATTATCGCCATTTCCCTATCAAATTGAGTGGAAAATAAGAGTTGAAATAACAAAACAGAAGGAATAAAGTTCCAAAGAAAGTTTTTGAAATTTAATTTGTGTACAAAAAAGTGCCTGAATATCCAAAAAATAGAAACTTTTTTTTTCTCCTTATCATCGACACAATTTCTTTCCTTTTTTTACCTTTTTTCCTTTTCCCATTTTCAATTAAGTGAAAAAAATAAAATAATAAAAAAAAATGATAAACTTTTCTTGATTCTCAAAAGCCTTTATGCCTGCCTGTGTTGTGAATAATTATTTTTAATGAACGGAAAAGTTTTCTTTTTAAAAGGGAAGAAGTTAAAGGTGTTTTTAAAGCACTTACAGATTTATCAAAGTTTTCATATTATCAGTAAATGAGGAAACTGCTTTAATAAAAGCACAAAAAAAAATATTCTGTTCAGTGCGTGTGGATAAAAGTCACGAGGATTTTTTTTTTGTTCATCTTTCGATCAACTTGAATAAAGTTTGAAGTTACACACAGTCATTTTCGGAGAAAAACAAGAAAAGTTTTAACCCAGTTCGTTCACAAAAGTAAGTAAAGTGGCGGGTTGTGTGGATTAAATTTCTTGTGATTTAATTAATTTATTTTTTTTGGAATTTAATTAAAGATTTAAATATTCAAAAAATGTTGAAAAAAAAAGTTGTTGAATTTTTCAATTTTATTGGATTTAGGTAAATATTTTTATGAAATATTTTGTGGCGTTTTTTAAAATTTCGATATATTGGATAACACTTATGTTGTTTATGATTTAAGTTTATTGAAAGTTAGTTCTAAAGACATTAATTTTGAAAAGTCAAGATGATTTCTTCAGTCCAGTGTGTTGAGTTGATAATAAAATTGATTTTTGAACATTTTTGATCAATTTGGAATTTAATAAAAATGTTTTTTTTTTTTTTTTTTTTTTTTTTTTTTTTTTTTTTTTTTTTTTAAATACCTAAAATATTTGAAATTTGGCCAACATCTGAGATGATCATTTTTGGAATTTTTGAAAAATGAATTATAAGCAGAGTGAAAATTTGCTAAATTTACTAGCAAAATAAATTAGCTATCATAAATCAAGTGCTTAAGTGTTCAATATCATGATAATAGATTCTCAAATAGTTTGGGTTCGATTCCCAAAGAAAAAATGTTTCGTTTGTTCATCACTTTTTTTTTCAAATCAATAAATAGGTACTGAGGGGCCTCGATTTGAGTAATTGTTTGGTTCCGGAAAAAGTCTACTCAAATCGAAACGTATGGAAAATGACCGTTTAAAAAAGAAAATTTGAATTTTTGTATGGGGACACTTCAGTTACTTAAATCGAAACAACTCAAATCGAGACCCTTATTACGTAACGCTCTGAGGGGGGAGGGGGGTCTGAGAGTTTGTTACGGCCTATTGTTCTCGCACGTGATTCTTTTGTTAAAAACGTTACGGAGAGGGGGGGGGGAGTAAAAAACCTAAATTTTAGCGTTACGTAATAAGTGAACGGCCCCTTAAACAATTTTTGAATTCATAACTTTGCTAATACCAATCCGTACCAAAATAAATCCGTCAATCTATAAAACCATCCCCAAATCTATCTTCCAAACATGACCAAAAATGTCACAAGTCTAAGATTTCATTTATTATTCGTAAGAAAATCGAAATGCACAAATCTTTACTTGCTGTATAAGCTCTTTCACAAATGAAACAAATATTCCTCCCTCTACCCTCCCTTTTGTCTCTCGTCTCATATCATTCTCATTTCCGACATTACAAAACTTTTTCATTCTTTTATTTGTGCCAAAATCTCTCACGCACACCTCGACATACATCATTTATTTTGACATCCATCGTTCCCAAGCTCTTATTTTTTTCTTCTCCCCTTATTATTTCTTAGTTGTTGTTGTTGTTGTTGTTTTTGTTACTAATTTGATGTGATGGAGATGAGCTAAAAAAGGTACGGAGTGCACTGTCTCAATTTCTTTGAGGTGAATTGTTTTGGAAAACAATCTTAAACTTTTATGCCTCGCACTTTGTTTAGTCTTTTTTCTGTTGTTGCTTGTTTGGATTTATTGGTACTTGGAAATTAATGAAAATTATAGAGAAATGATTCAAGTTTTGAATTACAAGATTGAAGTATGATGATGTAGATTCAATACATTTTACACTTCAGACTATTTTTAGTGGATAATTGAATCACTTATTTGATAATTTGAGCTTTGGAAGAAAGTGCTGTGGGATAGAAAAATTGATAGTTTATAAAGTGATTATTCTTAGGAATTTTTGAGGTTATTTTTATGGAAATAGGATTCGTACCTTTGCGTTTACGCTTTTTAAAGCAACATTTATTTTTCTTTTACATATCTGTCTATCATAGACCATAGAAACTTAAGAATTTTTTTTAAAAATTTAATTCAAAAAAATTAAGAATTAAAGTCAGTACCTCCAACAATTTAAAAAGGTCACATTCCAAGTATTCTTTCAAAATTCCACCATAAAATCACAAAACATAAATTTGGAGAGAGAAAAAAAATTCAAAACAAAACTTTGAGCTATTCAAATATTTTAACAACCATAAAAGTTTATCTTTCTCCATTTCACGACTGCTTAAACATCAAAAATGCGTTTTAAATATCCTCAAAATTTATGACTTTAAAATATTCTCCTTCATATACTCTGCATTAAAAAATGTTTATGTTTTATAAAGTTCAAAGGTAAATGGAAAATTCTCTCTCTCTTTCTCTTTCGTTCATCATCTCCTCATTTCTCCCGTCTTTTCGCTTTCATGATTTTGCCCTACAGAGCTTTTTACTGTATGTTTTTTTTTTCATATTTAATACAAGCAAGAAAAGACGATGACACAGATAATATTAATATTGCAGGAAGGAAATTTCTCTTTTTTCTGCATTTCTCGGCAGTAACATCCTCAATATTTTCAGTATCCCATAAATATTTAACAATAACAGTAAAGAAGGAAATGACACATCAGGCAGAAAAAAAATATTGCTCTTTCTAAATAATGGACCTTTTCGCCGTTCCATTGAATCAATTTTGTGTGGCATGTTTTGATAGAATGAGAAAGGTTCAACAGGTTCTTTCAACACAGCTTTTTGTATCATCTGCATGCTTAAGCATTTTTTTTTTGCTTCTTTTCCTTTTCTTTTCTCGTTTTGTGAGTGATTTGCTTACATTTCCCATAAGTTTATATATGTGGGTGCTGAAAATAAAAAAAAAAATAAATAAATTGAAAAAAAAAGTTTCATCTTTTTCCTTCATATAATTTTCACTCTCATATCAATCGGCTCACATGCTGAATCTACTTTTCACGTTCCAATTTTGTTGAGAAATGTTTATGCTTGAGGATAAATGAAATTTTGTTGGAATTGAGGATGAAAAAAGCGCAGTTTTGATTTATTCGAGAAACTTGATATCTTTACTTGGAAAATATCCTTTTAGACAGATGAATCTATTTTGTGTTGTCCATTTTTATCAGTATCGAATCAATGGCAATATTTTTAACTCAAGTCTTGCTGTATCCAACCAACAATTCAGTTTTAGACCCCAAATATTCATTTACTTCAATTGCTAAGGTGATTCTGACATCGTTGGTTGTTTTGATGTCATTGAAAAATTTATTTACTGATGGAAAGACTGTAAATGATATTTATAGACCATTTGATATCCAAAAATCTTGTTTTTTTTTTTCGTTATAGACCAAAATAAATTTAGATCTTGTCAATAAAATATTTTTTAAGAAATTTGATTCAAAAACCAAGTCTTAAATCTTCAGCATAATAAAATTATATTCTAATTACATTTCAACTTAACAACAATCAAAATGTTGATTGCATAACATTAAAATTGAACAATCAAATATGAATTTAAATGCTTACAAAGTTCAAAACAAATTATTCACGCTTTTAAGCATAGGAACTCAATAATCTTTTAAGCAACAAACATTTTATGGTAAAATATTGAAAATCTCACAATAAAAATGCTAATGCTTGAATTCTATAGTACTTATAAGGATTCATACATATTTCAGTATGTTTTCATTCATAACAAATGAAAAATTCAATTCAAGCTAATAAAAATTCATGACTGCTTAATAGATCAAAGAAGAGTTCAAGTCAAAGTGCCACACAGGAGATAAAATTCATTTGGGATTGAAAAATAGCTAACAAAACTCCCTTTTTCCTTTAAGATTATGTACATTTTATATTTCAATGAAAATATTTATGGTATGTTTGTATTACATAGACGCTAGGCTATGATGCATGAATATAATGTCGAGAAAAAATGAGTAAAAATGTTTTAGGCAGTGATGAAAGAAAATTGAAATGCGAAAAAATGTATTGCTTGGGATAAGGAAATTGATTTTCCTTCAATCCTTATGTTTATTCATAAATCGTAATTGATAGAACACAATCATCGACTGTAAAATATGCTATTCTCCTTTATGATGTGAAAATAGCATGAAATGAGTTGAAATGTTAAATTTCCTTTCGAGATATTTATTTTCCAATTTATTTGATCGATTGAACAGGAAGTTTCATATAAAATGGAATTTTGTTCGATTCATTATCCGATTGGTGTTAACGGAGAAAATTTCTTGTGTCACCCTCAATTTCCTTTTTTTTCTGCTACAATATTCAATAATAATGATGATTTTATAAATTCTTCTTTTAAGTCTGTGCGTGTGTGTACATAAGGAGAAATTTATCATATCATCGTTCCATTATGAATATGTACATGCATGTGATAATGTTATTCATTAAAAAACATTAATTCTAATTCAATGCTCACACTCAATATTAATATCTACATTCCTAGCATATTTTCATAGCTTCATTGAGAAAGAAAAAATAAAAAGAGCTTTTCCTCATATTTTTCCCATGTCCGTTCATTTGGAAAATTTCTCTATGGTAGTTTTATATGCTGAAAAACATTACACTCTTTCTACCAAAGGCTACTGCCCCTACAAGATAATTGAATATCCTGTTTATGATCCAGAACTAAAGATGAAGTTGTTGAAGGATAAACTAATAAATAACTCTTTCTGTTTAAAGTTAAAAAGGATAGAAAATTATTTATTTTACGCTCTAAAACTTTTTAATAATGTAGAAAATATTGTAATGAATTTATTATTATGACCTAGCATCTCTGAACAGCGGTTTTGTCCGTTAATTTTTTAGTTAAAAGGCCCTCAATTTTTGAAAAAAAATCAAAAATTCAAATCTTTTTTTACATATAATCCGACCAAGAAAAATTCTTTTTTGCAAAATTAAGTGTTTTTCCTAAGTTTTTATTTATTATAATAATGATTTTTCCATAATTTCAGCCATGAAATTTGATATAAAAAAATTTAAACTAATTGTAACAAGTAGAAAGTATATATAAATCTTAATTTGTTTCTTAAAAATTTAACGGACGACTTGTACTAAAATAAGGTATACTAATGGGTTTTATTTTAGAACAAATTCAAATTTCGCACGTAACGTATTTGTTCAGAGATGCTAGGTTATGACCTTTTCGATTCTGTTTAAAGCACAATGGTCTGAAATCGAAAAAAATGTTCAAAAATACAAAAAAGTCGTGTCTTTTAAACCTCATCTTTTGAATGCAGCATTATAAAACATAAACTAACGCATCTCCTCTGAAAATATCTAGCTTCTAATCGTTGTCTAACTCTGTCAATCATTAACCAAAGTCACGAAAAATTTGTTTACAAAAACACCATGAAAAAGTTTTCCAAAAATTTTCCACTTTCTAATGTTTGATATATGTTCTAATCACTATCAATAGCTTAATTAATGCACAAATTTTATGTTAAAGCTTACCAAACATTAGCCAAATGCTTTATCATTAGGGAAATTGCAATTAAAATTTTTGAAAATTTTCAAAATTTTAATCGTTCATAAGTTAAAAAGGCCTCCAAAGGCCTTCACGGGACTAGCACAAATCGAAAGATTGAGTCTTTATTTAGCTTCTAATCATACTCTGGTAACGCCGAAGTACGCCGATTTCGAGAAATTTGCATTTTAATTTCACTTGTTTTTTCCAAATTTTTCCATACAAATTTGTTTGTGCACAAAATTTTTTGAGAAACAATTTCAAATTTTTAATGAAAAATCATGTTTATCCTTAATATTATAAGCTCATATTTTCAGAGATGTATAATTAAGACCTGACAAAGCTATTGACAATTTCAAAATAAAGAAATTCAGCTAAAACTTTGCGACCTCTAAAGTTTACACCAAAATATAGTTTTTGAACACTTTTTTCGATTTCAGACCATTGTGTAAAGGATGTTCATTCTATTATCAAGTAGAGTTGTGGTTTGTATTTTCATACAAAAGTGGTGAATAATTAATAAACAAAGTTGTTCAGCTTCAATTGATTATAATAGCTACAATGTTAATTATTTTGTTAAAGAACATAAATTCAATTATTAATTTTTTGTTTCCAAGCATTGAAGCTTTTTAACATTGTTCGTAGCCGTAATTATAATTTAAAATGATATTTTAATTTGTTTGAAAAGTGTTTTTACGTGTCTAATAATTAAATTAAAGTAATTTTTGAATATTTCGAACTAAATTACTAATGAAAAAAAAAAAACAACAATACAAAAGGGTGTCAAACTATAAAAACATTTGGAAACATTTTTTAAAGTTAAAAAACCCGTTAAAACTGAATTTAAAACTGTAAAATTCTATCAAAGTTACTACTATTAGCTTCTATCTTTTAATCCAATTCCAATGATTGCATATCTGATAATTGAATCTTTTCATACATGTAAGCATGTTTCAATTTAAATGAAATGATTCAACAAAATGATTGAATCTACGCTGCGTGAGATTAAAATTCAATTCCTCCATATGAGGCAGAATTTAGTTATAATGTTGAATGAGCTCAAATGCTGTTCAAATACGCCGTCGAAAGGATAAAGTTATTTTAATTGATTTTATTTCTTCCTTCGCATCGTCATTTATTTTTATTTATTCACAACAGCATTTGAGTAAATATTCATCGATGATTGAATTTATTCATATTCATTCAATTCTTCATCGTATGTCAAAAATAGATTAAAAGTAATAAATAAACAAATATTAAACTGTATATTCATCCTCTTTCTTTTATATGAATTATAGCATTTATATATAGCGAAAAGATCAAAAATGTTACAGTAAAACTGTTTATAGTATCCATCCTTATAAAAAGAATAACGAAAATGTAAAAATGTAGGCATAATCCGCTTAGGGGCAAATCTATGAATGAAGGGAACTGAAAAATTTTCCTAAAAACTTTTAAAACTGTTTTTTCTCAAAGATTACTCAGTTTAGAGCATCATTTTCTTGCTTTTCTTTATGTTTTCAATGATATTTGATAACAAAAAGAAGTTAAAAGTTAAAAAATTGCATTTTTAAGTTGAAAATATGCTGTGTGTTTTGCAATAATCGGCTAAAAAGTTGACTCAGAAACGCTATTTTTGCTTAATTTCTCAATGATTAAGCATTTTTAATTAACATTTTAAGCGTTATTTGAAAGTGTTAGTAGGCGAAAATATATTTTAATGATTCCTATTATATAAAAAGCTGTATTTTCACGAAAATTTGGATTTAAATTTTTTTTGACTTTTTATAAAATTGACTCAGAAACACTTTAAAATTGAAATAACTTTTTAACAAAGCAACTTACAAAACATATTAAATGTGAAAATTATAGTATTTTGATGACTTTAGTAGGAACAACTTCTAAAAGTTGTTCATAATGCGTCATTTTAACAAATTTTATGAATTTACATTACAACATCAAAAATTTCATTCATAGATTTGCCCTTAGAGCAATGCACTTATTTCCCTTCCATTCATATTGATCGTTGGGATGATAAAAGCGCGATTTTTTTTTTGTATTTATTTTTACTACAGCCAAAAATTCACATTGACTCACTCCTAGACTCCAACCGTTTGCCTGTTCTTTCATCGTCTACCTCGCTTGCATTCTTTTTTTTTTAAATATTCAAATGATTTTATTAATGAAAATTGTTGGCTCGAGGAAAGTCACTCGAGTGTAAGAAATCAAAATAAATAAGGAAAAATTTTGTCTATAAAGCAAGTTTGCAATTTAAATTTAATTTGAATAAAGATTTTTTTAAGGTCCAGTTTTTATTTTTGTTTATATTCTTTTGTGATTTTTTGCTATTAAATTTTTAAGGATCGTTCTCTTACAATGTACAATTTTTAGGGGGGGGGGAGGGGGTCTGAGGCTGTTTGACAGTTTTAAACAATAGGATTATTTTGAAATGAAGATTTTGTGACAGAGGAGGGGAAGGGGTCTAAAAATCCAATTTTTTGGTGGACGTCATAAGTGAACAGCCTCTTATGTCTTTTTATATTTTTATGAACTTTAACATGTGGTAAATAATCCAAAAGTTTGATTAAAAATCCAAATGTAACCAAATATTACTCAGAAACACCTTTAACTTCTTTATCAAGGATTATCGCAGCATCCTTCATCAACAACACCTAGAATCTAATTTTCATAATTTTCCACAGTCAAAAGGTATTAAAAGGGATTTTTTTAAACAACATTTTCATGATTAAGAAATAGGTGTAAAAATATTTCCAATGTTAATTAATTTCTAGAAAAGCTCTAATCTGTTAGGGCTTCTTACAAATCTCTTTAACACTATTTTCTATCTTTGATTCCAAGTTTATAACTTTTGAAATGTGCGTGGGATTATAAAGTAGAAAAGTACACCTTTTTATATAATAAGATTGTTGACAATATTATTTGTATTTGTAGATTTATTTTCAACTTTTTAAATAAAGGAAAATTTAAAAAACTCAAGTTTGGGACAATATATTTTTTAGAAAGATCTAAGCTACCAAAGCTTCTTATCCTTCAACATCAAACTATTTTATACAGAATACATAGTAACAGTAATCAATCTTTATCTGCATTGCGTTACTGTCCCACATTCACTAACAGAAAAAATAAGGCCACAATATCCTGTTTCTCAGCAGGAATATTCCTTTTAAAAATAAAATAAGCTTATCATACAAAAGCAACTTCAAATTGAGGAAAATAAAATAAAAATCCAAGAAGAAAGGAAAGAAGATGAAAAAGTGAAATATTCATCTTATCTTCTTTCTTTTCTTGCCTTTCTCTTTTATAATAAATGGTGGAAGAAAACAACATTTTTGAAATATAGCAAAAATGAAGGATTCCTCCCACATCCTGAATTTATGTTAACTTATTTCATTAAAAATTTCAAGAGAAAAAAAATACTGTAAATGGTAAAAGTTTGCATAATATTAATGGTGCTCGGTTTTTTAAGCAAGAATAATTAAGCTCATATCAACCTCCTATGTACTCATGCTGTATAGATCATTTGTCTGTTCAGCATTGAAATCTGGGGAGGAAACTCTCATCTACTTTTTCACTTCTTATTTTGTTACACTTTTCATCCTTTTCCCCAATGAACTTTACGAGTGATGTATAAAGACTTTATTGTACTATGTGTGTGTATTTATAGCATACATTATGTTATTATCAATGAAATTTTTTCCATGAATTATTAATAAATTTAATGAGCAAATCTCGTAGTTATTAATATGAAAATTAATTTAACAAGAAAACTAAAACTTTTATAGCTTGTAAGGAATTTTCCATAAAAAAATTTGTCTCAAAAAATTATTTAAAACCAAAAAAGTTTTAAGTGCTTTTTCACATTTAATCCAGAAATGAAAACTTTCGGCAAGTTTTTACTTAAAAGTTATTTTATAGCGTAAGCGAGGTTTATTTTCTTGACATTTGCTCTGGGAAGAATCTCAACATTTTATGCTGAAACTGCACAATGGTCTGAAATCGAAAAAAATGTTCAAAAATACAAAAAAGTCATGTCTTTTAAACCTGAACTTTTGAATGCAAGATTGTAAATCATAAAATGATGCATCTTCTGTGAAAGTATGAAGCTTCTAATCGTTGTCTAACTCTATAAATCATTAACCAAAGTCACCGAAAATTTGTTAACAAAAACACTATGAAAAAGTTTTACAAAAATTTTCCACTTTCTATTGTTTGATCTATGTTCTAATTACATTCAATACCTTAATTAATATACAAATTTTATGTTAAGACTTACAAAACATTGGCCACATCCTTTATCATTAGGGAAAATTAAATTAAAATTTTGAAAATTTTCAAAACTTTAAACGTTCATAAGTTAAAAGCGGGCTTCTCAGGGTCTCCGAAACCTACCAGAATCCAAAGATTGAGTCTTTATTTAGCTTCTAATCATGCTCTGGTAAGGTACTTTGATGCACTTTTCTTGATATTTGCATTTTAATTTCACTTGTTTTTCCAAATTTTTTCATACAAATTTGCTCGTGCATAAAATTTTTTGAGAAACAATTTTAAATTTTTAATGAAAAATCATGTTTATCCTTAATATTATTAGCTCATATTTTCAGTGATGTATGATTAAGACATGACAAAGCTAATGACACTTTCAAAATAAGGAAAATCAACTAAAACTTTGGGACCTCTAAAGTTTCCACCAAAATATAAATTTTGAACATTTTTTTCGATTTCAGACCATTGTGAACTGTTATTAAATGAAAAATTCTTTGAGGAGAGGTTTAATAACTTTTGTATAGGAATGGGGGCAAACGACTTTATGTAAACAAGGACAAAGGGGAATGTAACTTATTACATCGAAAAATCTCAAAATTTTACACAAAAAAACCAATAGAATTACCTCAACAACTTTTTAATACTTGTCTAGACATTTTCCCCATTAATCCAAAATCACTTCCATTACTTTAAAACACACTTTAACTTTCTTTTTAATCCTAAATCTAAAATTCAACAAAACTCATCAAATGAAAAATTAAAATTTACGGCATGGCATACTTTGTGGATTTCTTTAATCACTTTTACTGAGAACTCAAAGCTCATAAATTTACGCAACAAAAGATTCTACCGAATAAATCTCGTCGGAAAAACATAAATTTCCCGCATAAAGTCTTCGTACTTTTTAATGTTTTTCATGACACAACTTTTCTTATCAAACTTGTCTTTTGTTGAAAATATCTTAATCAAATTCTGATTGAGGCTTGAATTTTATTTTCTGAAGAAATAATTTACATTTTATCTTACTATAGAAAATTAAGTGAGTTTTATGAGAAAATTTATCGAGATTTTCTTTGTATTTGCATTGACTAGTTGCTATCATACAAAAGAGATTACGTGTTATTGCCAACACATTAATTCCTTTCATCCACCTACACACAGTTCCATAGAGACTTATGTTTTCATATTTCTGTCTGTTTTATATTTTTCATTTTTGTTAAGCTCAAAACTAAGTAGGACCGTTTTTACAACGGAAATATAAAATCATTTTAATGAATAAATCTGGTCGTGTATGAATGTTTGGATGAAATCTAAAATATTCGATGTCCTTGTAAGATAGCAAGATAGAAGATTTAATATTTAAAGAGTATTTATTTAAGATTAAATTTCTTGATGCATAAATTTATTGATAAGGTAGGCTTTTATGTCAAAATTTTTATAAGGGGTGTAAAACTATGAATTTTAAAAAATCTCAAAAAAATTCTATTTCAATAAACAGCATATTAAAATCACAGTATTCTAATTTGATGAACAAACAAGAATGATACCCGCAAAATTCTTCAATATTAAAGAAACAACGCGTAGGAGCTGAAATCTACAAAAATGCCTGAAGGAAGATTCTCGTGAAGAAAAAAAAGGAAAAAAAAATTTGGGCATTTGACTGAATAAAGTCTGCATAATCATCATCCGTCCACATTTTAAATAAATTCCACCCACCACCATTGATATTTGAAAAGCTCATAAAATTTTCATCGTTAGGATTTTGATAAGAATACTCTTATTAATTCATATAATTTTTTTCATGATTCTCTCATGAACATTTAAGCAGAATTTTCCTCTGTTTTCATTCGTTTATTAAATCGCTCGTGGCTTTATGTTATTTTTTATGTATTCAGTTTTTATTTTGTGCTGCTTTTGTTGTTGCAAATGAAAGCACATGTATGTAAACATGGGACAATATTGAAATAATAATGAAGTCTCTTGTATGCTTACAAAAAAAATTTTTTTTTGTTTTCAGGAAATTCATCAAAAATGCCAGAAGTTATAACAAGCGATGGTCCCATGGCTGCAGACGAGCCTGATTTTACAATGTTTGAAAATAAAACGGGATTGGCAGAGGATTTAAAATTTCTCGCATCCATACCGGAATTGTGTGATGTGACATTTTTAATAGGCGAGACACGTGAACCCGTCTGTGCTGTCAAAGTGAGTATCTGTTAATGAACATGCGTACTGATTTACGTTATTAATTATTACCGATGAAATGCAATGAAGAAAATGTCATTTACAGTCTCATTATGTATGTGCATGACCAAATCTCCTTTTACCCCATGTTGATCCTTTTTAGACAGCACATTGTATACGAATAAGCACAAAATAAAAAAACGAAAGAAGATCCGCAATGAAATATGAACAAAATGAGATGAAAATTGCTTAAATATTTAATTTTGCTTTTACCTTCCCAAAAAAAACAGGCAATTTTGGCAGCTCGCTCACGCGTATTTCAAAAAATGTTGTATCAAGCACCATCGCCACAGCAGCAACGGAGTAAAAAGGAAAAGGAGCCTCAACGTGAAACAAATAAACTACGTTTGTTTCTGAAACGTAGCAGTGAACCATTATTGAATTTACAAAATGCCGCGCAACAGGTACGAAATTGAGTGTTATAATATTAGGTTCATATAATACACTGCCATCAGCTCATGAGCGCACATGATGTTGATGATGATGGGCGATGAAAATGACATTTATTATGCATGAATGGGACGCATTTGTTTAAGCTGCCAATCAGTAGGACATTTTATTGGATTTTTAATCTAACGTTTAATTTTGATTTGAAATTCGAGAAACAGGGTATGAATGTATGTAATTATGGAACAGTATCTCATAGTTTTATACCCTTTGGAAAATTTTGATTTGTTTACATTGAAAATTTATTAAGTTTTAATGTATTAAATGTAAAGATTAACAGTCCAATAGTCATAGTATCAAAGTCAAATCATTCAATACAGAAAAAGAGACGAGAAGTAAAATGAAATGCTCATTCTTATACGTAATAAATAATGTTGACATGTATGGTGGTGGTATCATATAGCATATGTATATCGTTTTATGCAATAACCATGCTCTATCGCAAATGTGTTTATATTTTGTATTTCCCAAAGCCCTTTTAAAGGAATTTTATTATTTCATTTTTTTACAGTCAACTTCTTCATATATACTCTTTCATGTTTAAAGTAAAGGAATTTGAAATTTCATTCACCTTACCGTACATAAATGTCAAAAAGTTGTAAATGAAGAAGGAAAATTCAGGTCAAGAAGATTGTCAACGAGCAAAAAAATTTTTTTTTTGTTAATTTTATTTGGGAAAATGTTCCTTTACACATTGAAACCCAACAAGCTTCCGCTCTATTTAAATTTACTTCTTTATTTTGTTTTCTATATAGAGGTTCTGATATGACGTGACTTGGATGAGGATGATTAGAGTGCATTGTAAATAATTAATCAGGAAATGTTTAAGAACGGGAGAGAATAGAACCTTTTGTTGGGGATATTCGGCAATTCTAATCTAAATTACAAATACATAGGGATAAATGAGAAAAAGTGTACAGAGCTTTTATATAGTTTTGTAATGTGGGAATGGTTTGACATGCACAGGCATATATACTAGTTAGATTGTGGTTAATCTTTAACAGGGAGATTTTTGAGGTTAGGCTGCTTAAAATTGCATCTCGATTAAAGAATTAGCCAAGATTTAATAGTAAATTTTGTTATTGCTTTTTTTTGAAGAAATATTTTCAAAATTTTAATAATTAAGAATCAAGTGAACTCAAAAAAATATAAAATAATACTATTCCTGCACATGCTTGATAAGCTAATCTACTAGTGTAATTTTAATCTCCTTACAAAACAAAACCCTTATCCAAACATATTCCATATATCATACCATTTAATGTCAAATATTTTCTTAACACGTAGATTGAGAATAAAATTCAACAAAACTTTTCGGTCGAAACCTCTATTTTAATAACATTCAAATAAAAGCACTCGTCTACCTCCTTCAATGTCGAATGAAACATATAAAGGCAGCCTTTCTGTGCTAAAATCCTTCTTGCCTTTTTCTCTTATGCGAGAACCTTTCTTGTTTCTCTCACAATAACAGAATACATGCAATGATAATTGTGTGTTCTTTCTCATGTTCTCGAGTCGTCCTTTTAAAATTAAATGTTCTATTCAACTGGAAAACCTCCCTCGATTCTACTCTCTACTCCCTTTGTGTCTATATGTCCCCTTTCTACCCTTTTTTATTATTATTTTTTCATCTCTGCTACAGTTTTTTATTTATCTGAATGTGTAAGGTAACATCCAACATTCAGCATATATACATTTTTAGTAATAACGGAGAACAACAGCAGTAGCTGTAAATGTAGAGAATAAAAAAATATATGAAAAAAGTTAAGGCATTAAAAACGTGTATAGTTGGATCAAGGGGATGAAATTGAATTTGGATTATAACATCTTAAATGTTCAAAAACTGAGCCAATTTTCAAAAACTGAGCAACTTTTTTTTTGACGAATTCTGCAAAACTTTATGAATTTGAGCAATATTTTAGACATTGAGCAATATTTGGTTAATTTTTGAAATTTTGAAAGAAAACTGAGCAACTTGTGGATAAATTGAGCAAATTTGAGCTACTTATTTGGTAATAATAAGATTAAGAACTGTTAAGAACATTGCAAAATATCGATTAATTCAATATTTTTTTATATATGTCTTCATATGAGAAAAGTGACCGTTATTTTTTTTAAATTTTTAAAAAAATTCACTTACACTATCAAATTTTCAATACAAAAAACTGAGCAATTCAACTGAGCTATGGTCGTCGCATGGTCGATGCTCAGTTGTATGAAGACATATAGACATATTGGATAAATTAACAACAAATTGGATAAATTCCATCCCTTGATCAGTCTGTATACAGAACAAAAAATAAAGAAACGAGAGATGAAAATGTCTAATATTCAGGGTGTTATTGTAATAAAAAAATGTGTTGTCTACATTGATACTGAACCGAAATATGAGTCCCCATGTATTCTAACTTTAATGTTGAATGTATGTATAAATATACCTATTTGTAGAGAAGTGGCTTTTCGCAACAGCTAGCCCCTATATCAGAGGTAAATATTGTAATTGAAATCACTTTCTCTCTCTCTCTTTCACTCAACATCTATTTCTTCCTCTTGCTCGTGCACAATAGTTCTTTTCATAATTTATAAATAAATGTATATGCACGTAGATGTGCCTTATAGGACTAACTGTTATGTTTCATTTACTTTTTCCTTTCTCAATGTTACATAATTTTTCGTTAATTAAACCCCTCATAGCAAAACATATTCGGCTTTTTTTTTCGTCATAAACTTCTTAAACAAATGCCTCGAAAGGAAAATTTCCATAATAATTAAATGTTCATGCTTTCTCAGAGTTGTTATTGGATCTGACTTATTTTTGTGTCAGATTAAATTTTTTCCTCTCGTTCGTGGTTAGTTGGATAAAATACAGAAATTTTCTGTATAAAATGGCTGTTTTTTACGGATTTGTTTCTTGGGGGCATTTTCGCTCAGAATATTCAAAATCAAGCATCGTTCGCATTAGATGTTTGCTTTATTCTTCTTCTTCTTGTTGAACGAATGCAAATATGATTTTAAGTTAATTCAAATTTTTTTTGGAACTTGGTGTGGGGATACTTTTTGAATGTTTGATACTTTTTTTTTCAATTTTTTTTGGAAGATTTTGGAAGTAATCACTTGCTTAATATTGGCAACAATAGTCAAAATTTGTATGTATGTAGACTAAAAAACTGTTTGGATAATAAATTGTTAAGCCTATCATCCAGTCTATCAACAACTCTGAGTAAACTCAATTTTTTAATGAAATTAGTCTGATGAATAAATATTCAGTCATAAGGGAAATTCACTGTAATTAATGTTTATAAAAGTTTATGATTGTACAGTAGATACTGTATAATAATTATTGTCGTTAATTAAAAATTATTGAGTTCGTTCATTGATTGATTAAATTTGGAGAATAATTGAAAAAAGCTTTTTTCCTTCCTCTGTACATAAAGTAACAAATTTTTCCCGACAAAACTTTCAGCATCGCTTCAGAAAATGATTTTTTTTGTGTATGTTAACAGCGGAAAAAATCTAATTATTTTAATTTAATCTTTCTCGTTCCTTTCTACGTCCCTCACACAAAACCGCTTTATTCAATGAAATAAAATCACTTTTATGTTTAGTAATTTGCTTTAACATCCATTTGGTGTGGATTTCATACTAAGTAACTTCACAAAGCATTTTTTTTTTTTCAAAAAAGAGTTTGAGTAATTTAATTTTGTTCTTTATCTCTTCGTGATGTTGGTAGGCTTCGAAAATTTTATTTCATATAGAGAGGGAGTCTCAGCCATTAATAATCATTGCAATCCGTAATAAATTCTAAATCAAATTCAAATCTTGAACTCAGAAGAATTGCATTTAGAATTATTCAAACCATAGACCCCCTCCCTATCTTCAATATTAGGATTTTCATCTAATAAGTACGAAATAAAATTTTCTATTTCTATGGTATCATGATCATATTAAAATCTTTCAAAAAGCCATTGAAAGTAATCAAAACTTTTTCCACAATTTTTTTCATATCCAAACTTCTTGCCAAGTTTCTTTTTTTGAAGAATAATAAACGTGAAGTAGCATATTATGTTTTTCATAAAGGGAAAATTTCTTCTTCAAGCACCTGAGCTCTTCCATTGCTTTTTCAGAATATAAAATTACTTTATCTAGTTTTGACATCAAATTGGATTTTGGTTCTGCTTTTTGGTCAATAAAATATTTTGTAATTTGCTTTGTAAGCAACAAGTTGGAAAGAATATTCATTTAGAAATATTTGTTTGGGATTTCATTTCCATTTTTTTGTGTTTTAAATGCTATTTAGAGATTATTGGTCAGTAGATAAGCCAACATTGTACATTGTTTATGGGAAATTTTCATTTAAATTAAAACAAAAATTCCAACAAAAAATATGAAAATTCATCCATGAACTTTGACATTCAAGTTGACATTCACATTTCGAAACATAAAATCTGCTCCAAGCAATTTTATGAACAGCAGATGAACTTGTAATGTTTTCGGTATCAGACATGATGTCACTTATGAATTTGAAGAATTTTTTAGAAAAAAATTCAATTTCAATTGTTTAATATTAATAAATTTTATACCAAGTATCACTTCTGTTAGCATGAAAGGCCTATTGACTCAAAAAACACTTTAACGACAAAGAAATCACTGCGATAACAAGTCTCTCTCCACGACATAAATTTCATTGTTACGCCTACTTTGATTGCAATAAAGTTTTCAGTATGGTGTCGTAAAGGTTGTACATATGATCCCCATGACAATATTTATTCTAGAAATTTTCCACTGACTAATACGTACAGAAAATCGAATAGGAGATTTCATACGGTCGTTTAACTTCTATAATCATGAAATTGTGTATTCTGAAAGGAGGAAAGCTCTTGAAAGTCTAACTGACTATGGATAACTCTCCATGTCAAGATTTTCATATTTTTTTGCCATTGCTGTTTAGAAGGGTGGATTTTTGGTGAAGAGGATCTGTTGTAGTGATAATCCAGATTGATTCGGGAATCTGATGGAGATTCTATATCCAGTGTTCTTGGAGGAAAAAAAAAGAATTGAATTTTTACTGCCACTCGACATTTCTCACATGAAAATTAATCACCCATAAATGGACATGAAAATGCTTTAAAGAGCCTCAATGATGTTTTTATGCCTCTATCCTTCAATTTCACTTCCTTTCCACTTAACTAAAAATCTTCTATCCAACTTGATTGAATTATAAAAAATTTTTTTTGAGGATATACTTGCAGAGGGGTCATTCATAAATTAGGTTTTAGCAGGTTTTAGTAAAATTTATATTTTATCAAAGTATAAGATAAAGCAAATTCTCAAAATTTGACATTAGAAAAGAATGATCCCCCCAAAAATTTTTTTTGCCATTAAATTTTATCGTCTACCTTTTTCCTCTTTCCTGCCTCCTTCAAGCAAGCAGAAAAAAGGAAAATAAAGAATTCCCAATGCTTGTGGGTGTAAATTCAGTTAACTTTAATTCTTTTTTCATCCTCTCTAGATAACTGCTGTCTGCACCATCATATAATTGGATATAATAAAAATAATAAAAAAATATATAAAATTTTCTCTCTCATCTCATCGCACGAGATGTATAAAGCACATTATTTTGATCTTTCTGGCTTTATGCTTCTCAATCTTGTTTCTTTTTCTCTTTTTCTAAATTACACGCATAATAGTCAATAACTGAATTTCTTTCTTCAATATACCCTTTATACATAATATTTCTATTATTTGCCATTATTATCATCATCATCATAATAATAATTCTCAACTTCTCTTCTCTATTCCATAAATTTGTTAGCCAACTGGTCAGCAACATCAGACGTTAATCATTGAAGAATTTGAACCTGATGTTTTTCGGCAGCTCATTGAATATATTCATACCGGTCAAGTGTGCTTACAACCTCGCACATTATTAGGTGTAATGAATGCAAGCGATTATTACGGTTTGGAAGAGCTACGTCGTGCTTGTTCGGGATTTGTTCAGTCTTGTATAAATGTCGATACAGTTTGTGCTCTATTAAGTTCAGCAGAAAAATACATTCAATATAAGTGCACAAAGTCACTCGTACAGAAAGTTTTAGAATTCGTTGATGAGCATGGAAACGAGGTTTTAAATTTGGGTTCATTTACTCTTTTACCGCAACACGTTGTGAGACTAATTTTGGTACGAGATGAGCTACAGGCTGATGAGTTTACGAAATTTCAAGCTGCTTTAATGTGGAGTAAAAAATTTTGCGATGCAAATCCATTGGTAAGTATATATGCTTATGTCTACAATTTATGTCACTTTAAAGAGGGGGGCTTTAAATGAGTGTTTAATATAGATTGATATTGATGGATCGATGAGATGGAATGAATGAGTTTGTCAATATATACTTTATATTTTTCATGTTTATTCCTACGTTCTTTTTTCTACACTTTTTTTTCGTTCATTCATTTAGACACCTTTAAAAGATGTAATCAGCAACTTTTTAGAGTATATACAATTTCATAAAATACCTGCAAATGTTTTAATGCGAGAAGTTCATCCGTTGGGAGTAGGTAAATATGTAAATTTATTTATACAATGTTATCTGTCTTATTCAATTGACTTTTTACACTGAAAACTTTTCAAACAATGATTGCAATGTTTGCGCTTTCATTTCTAGGAAGAAAGTTTTATATTTTGCTGTATTATGTCCATTTATTTATCTCGTAAGCGTAACATTAATCTATTCTGAAAGAAAATGATGAATTAAAATGTCAGAATAAATCAGAAAGTTTTTAAATCTTAATTTGAAATTTTAATGGATTTTTCTACGATTATTCTGTTTCTCTTCCATAAAAATCTTTTATACTTGGTATTAACTATTAAAACTGTAGAATTCAATTAAAATAATGAAATTTTTTGATACAAATTTGATTTACTTTCTTTCCCTGTTTCGCGTAGCTCTTTCCCTTTTTAAAATTATTCAAATTGCAAAAATACGCTGCAAAATTTTTATGAACCACAAATAACTTTTAAACTCATTCTTATTGATTATTTTTTCTCTTTCTCTCCATCTACTTTCTACCTTTCAATGATTCTTTTCATCTACCGCAGTACCGTATTCAATTATAATGAATGCTCTCGCATACCAAGCAGATCCTGCATCCGTTGATCCAGGTAAGCTCTCACCCAATTCGAGTCGTGTACGGAGAGCTCATCAATCACATGGTCGTTCAATGTCAGTACAGAGTTCATTAGATCCATATGGTTCGAATACAACATTAAGTTCAAGTGGTAGCAGTGGCGAAGCAGTCAGTGCACCACACAGTAAATAGCATCGGCTTAAAGACCCTCATGCAGAGGGTCGATTGCGAAAAGCAAAATCGCAAAGTTTTCGTACACGTCGGAGTCCATCAGAGAGAAGAAGTCCATCTGGTTCTGCACAATGGAATTTAAGTATGGAACAGTCACGATTAACAAAAAGAAACTCAATCGGTCAACGTAGTCCAAGTAATTCAATTTATGAAACTGCAAAAAGTCCATCGCCATCAAGCACGTCACAAAAGAGTTCATTATCACGACAAGGTACTGTGAGAGCATCACATCGTCGAAAGAATAGCGCAAGTCAATCATTAAATTTGAGTGGGAGGAGAAGTCCATTAATGCCACAAGATAGAAGTCCATCGGGACGTAAAAGCCCCAATTTTTTATCACACGATTTAAGTCAATTTCAAGACGATAGAAAAAGTCCAACGAGAAGTCCAACAGGTCGTCGTAGTCCATTGGGATTTTCACAAAATTTTTGCTTGCCAATTACAACTCCTGACATACGAAGAAGCAGCCCATCGAAAGAAATGGCAATACAATGTTGGAATGAGCGTCAAAAAAGTCCAACATCATCAGTTCATATGCTTGATAGAAAAAGTCCTGTGGGATTTACAGGTCCAAATACAGGAGGATTTTACTTAGATCCTCGTCGTAGTCCAATTAATACACTTCCGATTCCTATCCCACCAATTACTATTTCAAATCCATCAGAGACATGTGGATTATCACCAAAATCAGTTGATTCAGGACGTTTTTCACCAAGAATTCCTGTTCCACCATTAACGTCAAGGGATCAATCACCACTCAGAGAATATGAACAAATGCTTTTACAAGAAATGAATAGCAAATCTGACAAGGAAAAGTCAGAAAAATCAGAAAAGAAAGAGAAGACAAGTGTAATGCGTGAAATTTTAGCATTTGTGAGAAAGCCATCAAAAAAAGTGTCAACACGTACAAGTAGATTTGCTGCTGCCTTTTCCAAGTCATCAAACAATGATTCAAATGCGCCACTTGTACGTCAAAGTACATTCTCAAACATGCCAAATTCATCGAGTCGTGCTGGTAAAGCAGCTATAACAAAGCAAATGTCATACGAGCCAAAAATATCGCCAAAATTGAAAAGTGTTGGAAGTAAAATGTCGTTGAGATTAAGACGAGCAACGGAAATTAAAAAGGACAAGAAGAGTAGCGGAGATGAGATAAGTGATTTGGAGAGTAGTGAGAAATTGGGTGATGAAATTAGTGATTTTGAGAGCAGCGGGATGTACTGTGAATTCGAGAATATATATTTTGAAAAGGTTGGACATAAGAAACCGGAACAAATTGTCGAAGAGGATGATTCACATGAGAAAATTAATGATGGTGCTTCAACTAGTAAGAATGGTCTTGATAAGCCAAGAAATTTGTATGAGGAATTGAAGAAATCTATTGAGACTTTATTTGAGCATAAGGAGCCAATTTTTGAGAGTATCGATAGTGATCATTACAAACGAGAAAAGAGTCAAAGTATCGATAACGATGAGTTATTCAATTTAAAGACAACAATTCAATGTCCAATTTCTATTCAATTCGAACCACCATCACGTAGATCCTCATTTGATCCACCTCGTTCACCATTCCTTGAAAATTTTAGAAGCTTAAGTGACACAGACCATGACGTTCCAAGTGGTGAAAGTTTTGAGGTTGTCGAAACATGTCATCGAGAATCAAGCTTCGAAGATCGACATTCATCAATGGATACAAGCTTTGACATATCTCGATATCAATCAACAAGTTACGAAGATCAAACGTCAAGTTTTGAGATTGTCGAGTCACATTTATCAGATTCACAAACACCACAGCCATGTGCACAACAACAACAATCATCTGTATTGCCTGTTGTAAAAGAAGATAGACTAAGAGCATCAAACATCAATTTATCGAAATCATCAATAGAAATTGTTGATCCTGAAACGTTTCAAAAGTCATCATCAGGTTGCGGAAGGAAATCATCACTCGAGACACATTTTGACTTATCAGAGAATTATCACAAATCTGGTAGTGCTTTCGTATCAACAGGTAAATCACATGAGTGTTTTCCCATTGGAATGAAAGCAATACATCAAGCATCACTTTTACAACAACCATCACATCACCGTACAAAAAGTCCAATTTTATCAAATCAAACATCATCGAATTATAGTTCACGTGATAGCTATGAATCGTCATCAACATATGAGCCAATACCACATTCTCATTCACAAATGACTGACTCAAAGAATCCATTTGCAGATCTAACGAAGCATCATTATCCATTACCCAGAAAGTATTCGAATGATAAAACTTTTCTATGTATTGATAAACGATGTGCATCAATATTTGAGCCACGTTTACAATCACCACGTACATCAATAACATCAGCTACAGGTAATATGAATCAACAGCAATTACTAAATACAACAGATACATCAAGTGGAAGTGAATTTGAGGCACCATCACCACGTCGTGCATTATCGGCATCACCAAAACATACATTTACATTTCGTATTGTTATGAAGAAGGTTGAAAGCTCACCAGAGGATTTATGTGTAACAAATAATGCAGAAAGACATACTGTACGTCAACAAAGGGAAAGGGAACGACAAAGACGTGACAGTCGACGTCGTAAAATGCGATTGAATGACGGAAAAGGAAAAAGTTTTTAAAAAATAAGCATATAACTTGATATTTAATTTACGAATATAACATTTCATTTTAATTTTCTGTGTTGTTGCTGTTGAATTCCTGTTGAATCCATAAAATATAATAGAATGAAATTTATATGATAAAATGTATAACATAAAGACATTCCTCAACATCATCCTTGATGTGAAACAAATCCTAAATTCTAAATTTTAAGATATGAAAAAGAAGAAACTGGTAGGTGAAAAAAAAAAATTGTAGGTCACATAAAAAAAGAGGTAAGAATAAGATTTGAAATTATTTCCAAAAGTTTATGAATAATGAAGCACTGATTAGAATTAATGGAATAGGACATTTTTTATGTCCTTTTGCCAAACAAAAGAAATTTATTTAAAAAAAAAATATTTATGATGCTTAACATGTGCAGCTAAAAAAATAGAAGAAAAATGCTAGAGAATATCGAATGGGGGAGTAGGAATTTATGGATGATGGTTGGTGTGATGGTTCGACTCTCAAAATATAAATCAAAGAAAATTTACACATTAACTACTGGATTATGCAATGAAATGAATTGAATAAAGTTCCAACAACACTTATTTAATTGACAGTCTGTGATTAATTCACAATAATAAATACTGTACCAAGATATATAAATGGGCCAATGCAAAAAAATTACCGTTTTTAACGGTTAAAAATTTGAAATTTTTTGTAAACACTAACACCATGAAAGAAATTTGGAAAATTATGTTCCTCAAATTTTTGAACTTTTCATTTAGTTTTTGTGGGTAAAAAGCATTAGAAACGATAATTCACATGATAATGTTGCTTTTATAGCCACAAAAATGAGATCCAGTAAACAATTTTGAGTTGAAAATCAAAATTTATTTTAGAATTTTTTTTATAATTTTTTTGTTTACAAACAGAAAAAAGCGTATGGTCGAGTATGCTTTGTATTGGCCCATCTATATATCTTGTACTGTACTATATCCAATTCAAGGGAGATTTTTTAATTCGTAAAATCCCATCTAAAAGTTGAAAGTTCAAAGCGAAAAAGATCAAACAAAATTGTCATTATTTCATGAGAATCACAACAAACGCACGTATTGCATATATACAATCCACATATAAAACATCCACCCATCGACCATATATTCTTCTCATTTCTATTTGAAAACTGTTATTTAGTTTTAAAGCATTTAAAATTTAATTTCAAAAAATAAAAAATAAAATAAATGAAATTAAAATAATTTTCGAATTCATCAATTATTTCCAATTTGCATTACCCTTACTTCTCTCAATTCATTATGATGAAAACAAACATTTATTCATAATATAGATAGACAAAAATTTTAAAAAATTGACGAATTTATTCAGAGAGAAAAATTATCATTCAATTTATTCTGTTATCATCATCGTATATAGATACATATATAGGTATGGTAGGTTGTATAATGCGAAATTAAAACATAAAAAACATAAAATAAAATTCAAATTTTATGTAGAGAAAGAGCAAAAGCAAAAAAAAAAAATATTAAATGAAAATTTATGCATTGAAAAAAGATAATTCAATTTTCATCATTCAGTATCAGCGGTGTTGCCAGGAGATGGTGAATTTTATACTTTTACGAGATTGATGAATTGGAATGAAATTAATTGGTTGAGTTCAAAGAATTTTTTTTTACAATTGAGTTAATTCGGCATATGTTTGTGTCATATGCATAATGTTTATGAAGTTAAGGGGAATAATTTAATTGTTTATTGGTTTCTGGGAATTATGTCTCAAACTTGGGTATTGTTGGAATTTAAAATTCATAAAAATCAATTTTAATACAACAATTGAATAATAAAATGGATTTTTAATGATAAAAAAATTTCATATCAAACAGAAAATGGGTTCAAATCCTAACGAAAAATGTTTGTGTTACTAACCAGTTATTGATAGTAAGATTTTATATTAATTAGCAAGATATAAAGATGGGCCAATGCAAAAAAGTTACCGTTTTAAACCGTTAAAAATTTGAAAGTTTTAAATTTTTTTGTAAACACAAACACCATGAAAGAAATTTGGAAAATTTTGTTCCTCAAATTTTTGGACTTTTCATTAATAAATAAAAAGCCATAAAAAGTAAGCTTTTACCATCCCCTGAGACTTCACCAAGCCTGACGTCTGAATTTGTTAATTCATGAAATAATTTAGATATGACGAAAAAAAAATTGTTGCTAATTAAAAAAATTTGATGTTAACTTTTTTGAATTAAAAAAGAAATCAAAATCGTTCATTTTTTTAAAAAATACTCAAAAGCATTCAACATTATGAAAAAATATACATAATCAAATCAGAACTTTCAAAAGTTCTTACAAAATTTTTTATTAAAAATGAGATAAAAAGTTTACTTTTTCTGCCTGTAACTCTTTCCAAATAAATATATAAAAAGAAAGCAATTCAATTTAGTATTCTACAGATGTTTATGATGATTTCATGATTTTTTTTTGTATGTGCTTCCTTTCCACAACCCCACAATTCCATTCAATTAGAAATTAGAATGAAATTTCGAATGAAAACGAGAAAAAAATGTTCTTTAATGAAACAGAAAATTACGCATAAAAAGAAATTTTTTTTATCTATCTGCACACATACTGAACATTTCATAGACGTTACTTCAATTAGTGTATTTTTCCCCCATTTGTGTCACATTAATGGAATTAATGTGATTTTTTTTTTCTAAGAAAAAATTGAAAAAGTTTTTTTGCTAGTCTCAAGCAAATTGGCAAGATTCTTTTTTGCATGAGATATAGGAACAATTATAAATAGCTATTAAATGTGAAGAAGAAACAAAAAAAAAAAATTATACCTAGATGTAAGACGTTTATTTGCTCCAATTCATTATGTGTGTATTTTTAAAATTTGTTAGAAAGAAAATTTCCTGAAAAAAAAAAATTATTCCGTGTTTGAAAGTGAATTTATAACCGCAATTTGCTCAGAATAGATGAATTTTATTTTGAAAATCTTAAAATTCAACTCATCAAAATTTTAGTTCTTAATTCTTTATTTAAAGAAATTTTGCATCGGGATTTAAACTTACAACTTATTAAACTAAGTTCAAAACCTATTTAAATCAATAAATTCCTATACTTTTAATTTACAAAATAAATGTCAAATCAACTTTAAATGCGAGATAAAAAAAAGAATTTTTCCATTCTTCAAAACAGCCAAAAGCTGATTAAACTCATGTAAATTCCACATTTCTTTTACAATTTCATTCAATTAAAATAATTTCAACAAGTCATTAAAACAAATACTTTTGAACTTTTCAAAATGCCTCGCGGTTAAATTGGAATTAGATTGTATGAAAAGATAATATCATACTTCCACCTCCACATGACAAAACTAAAAGGCACTCAATTAAATAAAATAAAATAAATTAACTAAATAGATAATGCTTAAGTTTATTGAATTGTGAAAGTAAAAAATTGCCAACTTTTTTATATGTATTTTAAATTAATTAAAACTAATTAAATCGTAAAAAAATATAAAATTTGATGTTTGATCTGCAGCATTAAATCATTTTCCCTTTCCAATTAACTGAAGCATTCGATAATTGAAATGTGTTGTACACACACAATAGGAACGTGATTATGACTTCGAAATGCAATGAAAGTGCTTGAATGTTCACTCGTTATAATCGATTAATTTTTTTTCTTCATATTTAAAGCTCACATAAATTCACTCGGAAGTTTCAATTTTAACTTGTACAAAATAATTTTTTAAAATGCTTTGCGTTTCACACGTTGAAGATGTAAAGTAAATTGTTCTAATTTTTTTTACCGCTTGAAATATTTTTCAGTTTTGGAAAGAATGCAATGAATGTGTTTGGTGCATTGGTATGAAATGTTCTGGTCAAGACAAAGACTGGAATTTTATTAACTGATGCAATTTTTTGAATTAAGATCTACAAAAAACGAAATTGCAAATTTCTGATCAGTATCATGTGTACAGGGGCGTAGCCACAAATTTTTTGAGAGGGGGAGGGGTTGCTCCTTTTTGGCGTTTTTTTTGGTTTAGATCTGAAAAAGTAAACTCCGCGAAAAAAAGGGGGAAGAAAATGGTTGAACCCCCCCCCCCTGGCTACGCTCCTGCATGTGTACTAATCTTTCTCATACCTATTCAAGTTATTACATCCTTAAAAAATTAATTCATTTATTCCAAATCGTGCTGAATTTTAATTCACCAAAATAATACTAGCTTTTCCGATTATAATACACAATTCCTGGACACATTCAATGAACTAAAATCACGTTGACCACAAGTGAATCACGTACCACAATTTTTTTGTGTTATATTGCTGAGATAATAGACTCAATCTATTAGTTGACTGTTCATCATGCTGAGCGATTGTTTTATCTTGAATTTTTTTAAAAAGAATTGTCTGTGACATGAAATTTATAGCTGATGCATATCATGAATTGTTGTTATCCAATTAAAATTATTATAAATGAATGCTTCAGATTGAAATAATTTAGCAGTTCTGTTGAATTTACAAAAAAAAGTGTGTGCCAAATATTTAGTTAGATATGTTATAAAAATCAAGAATTTTGTGGAATATTTTTCAATTAAAAATTGAACAAAATTATTATAAAGTTTCACACATATCATGAGTCCCAGTTGATAGAAAATTGATAATTTTTTTTAAAATTTTAAGTAATGATCGTTCATAAATGACGTCCATGGGGGAAGGATGTGTTCGAGAACAAAAAAG
This sequence comes from Chironomus striatipennis, assembly GCA_026123125.1. Lineage (NCBI taxonomy): Eukaryota > Metazoa > Arthropoda > Insecta > Diptera > Chironomidae > Chironomus > Chironomus striatipennis. The sequence goes on from CM047394.1 coordinate 44,957,230, forward strand.
GAATTCTATTGTTCTTTTTTGAAAAATAACCGTTAAATATGGACGTCAATTGTAAACGACCCAGTAGCTATTCTAGTTAGATAGTTTATGGACAAGTTTAATAATTTGGTTCAGAGTTCAAAGTCGATGAAATTTTAAATGGAGTCGAGTCGACTTCGAGCTCTGATTTTGTTCAATTATAAAAAAGGAATATTAATAATACTGACAATTTGCAGTACTGAAATAATGACATACAAACAGTAGAAAAATAATTAAGTGGCAGATTTGGAATCTGCAAATCATAATTTTCATTTGAAATGTGTTTGATTCCTACAAGATTCAAAAAAAAAAAAAAAAAAATAAAATCGTATCTGCCATTTTTGAGTTGTTTAAATTGAAAAGCAATTCTTAGTAATTGTCTATTTGAATGCCAGATATTTGACAGGATTTATGTTTGAATATTGCCAAAAGTGACAAAAATTCAATCCTAAATGAACCAAAATAGAACCAGCATTTTTTTGACTGAGAAATTTATTTCAATTTATTTTGAGAATGAAAACTAATCGACTGAAGTATGACATGACAAAAGACTACCACAGAAACATAGTGTAGCATATATTTTAGACATTTCAATCCATTAATGAAAAAAATGAAACTCAACCAAAATATATATCAATTCTAAAGTGTTTGAAAATTTATTAAATGTAAAACCTTTTGCCTCTTTCCATAAACTTTTTTGAGTGTCAATGTCAATAACATGAAAATCAGAAAATAAAATATGATTTACATTTATGGTTTACAGCCACAAAAACCTACACAAGTGCTGGACATAATTTTCCCTTCTCCTCAAAACAAGAAATACTCTCTGTGTTGAAAATGATGAATTATTTACATAACACACTACATAAAACATAACATAAACATTCTAAATGTCGTTTAAAAAGTTATATCATAAGAAATAATAATAAGAATAAAAAAAATTAAATTGAAAAATATTTTTTGATGTTTTCAAGACAACATAAAAAAAACTCATTAATGCAATATTTGCAGATAAAAATAAGAATCTTTAACATTATTATGATATACTATCTGTAAATGTGAGAGGAAATAAAAACAATTTTTTTTGTTCAGTCAATAAAAATGATGAAAAATTTAATTCAAAGAATTTTTTTTCTCTCTTTTTTCTTTAAAGAGTTTACAGCTTTAAGTGGATTTTTGATCGATTTTATTTTATTCCAGAAGTCTTTATGAATTGAGAATTTTTAGAATTATTTGAAGATGATATTCAAAAAATGATTTTTATTTATTTTAATATTTCATTCAAAACTTGATTTCAGTATGAATTTGAACTAAAAAAAAAAAACTAGACATCATTTACAATTAAACCCAAAAATTAATTTTAGCACATTTCATTTCATCTTTTATATTTTTCAAGCTCATAGTGTTATTGTTAGTTTGTTTTTTGCTCGATCATTTCACGATTATGGCATACGATGAGACAGGCGAATGAACTTTTCAGTCATGGTTCATTTTACACTTTACATTGTTTGTATTTTTGCGATTAATTTTGATTCTTTTTTGTTGGAGTTTAAGTCGCTAGTGCGAGGAAAAATTTTGAAATTTCAGAATATTTTATGAAATTTTGAGAAATTCAGCAAATATGCTGACTCTCTCGGACCCCCTCCCCTCTCAGAGCGTTACGTAATAAGTGAACAGCCCCCTACAAGAAAATGTCAAAGATTCAGGAATAAACTCAACTTTATCTAATGGACAAATTCTTAATAATTCCCTAACGATCCATCAATTACCTATACCATCTAACTCCTCAAACAGATGAGAATTAAAATGGAAAGACGTAAATGTGACATAAAAATTTTCTCAGAACTATTTTCACGCTAAATAAAATTATTTTGTAACAATGTCAAAATATCATGTACAACAAAATGTAAAGCTGCTAATGCTTTCACATCGTTAGTGATCCCCTTAGTATAAATTGTTGCTGACAGAATAGAAGAACAGCACTGACGTTGGCAAATATTCTAACACAGAGTCAGCAACATTGCGTTCTGTTCTTGTTCATGTCTTATAGAATAACATCATTTCAGCTTAAATGATGCTGAATTTCCACGAAATAATATTGTAAACCTTTTGTGTATTTATTTAGTATCCCGATGAAAATCGTGATTCGCAATAAATTTAATGCTGGTATTTAAGGAATTACATCTGTGTGTATGTGTGGAGTGAATAAGGATGAATAGGAAAGTTTGAAGTGATTTTTATATCATATTTTCATCTAAAATTTAGATTTTGGTGTGTAGGTATTGAAAAATTTACAAAATAAACACAATGGTCTGAAATCGAAAAAATTGTTCAAAAATACATTTTAGGGGAAAATTTAGAGGTTCAAAAGTTTTTGTCGATTTTCTTTATTTTGATAGTTTTAATATATTCTTAGAAAAAAAATTACAATTTTTCTGGTTAAATTATTTTTTTGAATGTTAACCAGAATATTGTTAACTTTGTATGGACAAAAAATTTTTTAACAATTTTTATTGTTGAGGTCTTTACAAGAAAAATTGTTAAATCAACAATAAATATTGTAAAACTTTCTCTTGAATTTTTGTGGAATTGGAAAATATTTCTGTCTTTTTATTAATGCAAAGTCTATCATAAGGCTTTACTTTATGCCCTTCAATCATTTAAATTAAGAAATTCTATAAAAAGTGGTCATAAGTATCAACAATTTTTATTGTTAAATTCAACAAGAAAATTGTTAAATATTTATTACCTTATTTCTTCTTAATTTAATTTATTATGAAGAAATATATTCCCAATTTTCATGTGTTTAATAAGTTTCTGATTATGATTTTTTTCAGAAATTGATAAAACTAAATTCCTAATTATTAAAAATTAATTGATTTAAGTTGGTGAAAAATTCAAATTATTATTATAAAATAATTCACAAGGAGGAGCAAAGGATCAACAGCAAGGCCACGGAAGTTAAGCAACACAAAATTGTTTTTAGTAATTGGATGGGTGACCAAAATTTAAAAACTTTCTAGTTAAAATATTAACCAGAAAATTGTAAAAAATATTTTTTTCGAAAATTTTTAAAATTAACAAGAAAAATTGTTAAAACAACAATTTTCTTGTTAACAATTTTGGTAACAATTTTTCTTGTTAAAATAACAATTTTTCTTGTTAACACTATTTTAACAAGAGTCTTGTTAAAATTTTCATACATTTTACAACTTTCTTGTAATTTTTTTTCTAAGAGTGTAGCTTTATTATGATTTGATTATACACTCCTGAAAAAATCAGCCTATAATATTAAGTGTAAGTATGATTTTTTGTTAAAAATGTATCAAAAATTTTTGTAAACAAACAAATTTGTATGGGAAAACAAGTGAAATTAAAATGCAAATTTCTGGAAAAGGAGGTAAAAGGAGGTTACAAGAGCATGATTAGAAGGTAAATAAAGACTCAATCTTTGGATTCTGGTAGGTTTCGGATAGGCCTTTAGAGGCCTTTTTAACTTATGAGCATTTAAAGTTTTGGAAATTTTCAAAAATTCAAATGCATTTTCCCTAATGATTAAGTATTTGGCTAATATTTTATAAGCTTTAACATGAAATTTGAGCATTAATTAATGTATTGACAGTAATTAGAACATTGAACAAGCAATAGAAAGTGGAAAATTATTACAAAACTTTTTCATGGTGTTTTTGTACACAAAATTTTCGTGACTTTCATTAATGATTGACAGAATTAGACAACGATTAGAAGGCTGATATTTTCACAGAAGATGCGTCAGTTTATGTTTTATAATCGTGCATTTAAAAGATCAGGTTTAAAAGGCATGACTTTTTTGTATTTTTGAACATTTTTTTCGATTTCAGACCATTGTGATAAATTAATTTAAAGTTAAAGTTTCTTAGAAAAATTGCAAAATTTGAATTTTTGTCTGTCTGCCATGTAAAATTCGAAGTTGTGCACCCTTTGTTTGAACATTCGAAAAACTTTAAATTCAAATTTAATCAGTTTTACATGATATTATTTGAAGAAAATTAATAAATCGATCATTAAAGACCATAATCAACATATAAAATTAATAAAATATTAAAAAATCTTTGAAAATCATGAAAAAGCGTAACGTATTATTTTGAATTTTCAAATTTCAAACATACATATTTGAATACCCCTAGACTTTCGAAAAGTCTGTCGAACATGAATTTCCACCATCTGAAATAATCCAAGGTTATGTCAAACACACAATGGTCTGAAATCGAAAAAAATGTTCAAAAATACAAAAAAGTCATGTCTTTTAAACCTGATCTTTTAAATGCACGATTATAAAACATAAACTGACGCATCTTCTGTGAAAATATCAGCCTTCTAATCGTTGTCTAACTCTGTCAATCATTAATGAAAGTCACGAAAATTTTGTGTACAAAAACACCATGAAAAAGTTTTATAATAATTTTCCACTTTCTATCGTTTGATACATGTTCTAATTACTGTCAATACATTAAATAATGCTCAAATTTTATGTTAAAGCTTATAAAACATTAGCCAAATGCTTAATCATTAGGGAAATTGTAATTGAAATTTTGAAAATTTCATAAACTTTAAATGCTCATAAGTTAAAAAGGCCTCTAAAGGCCTCTCCGGGACTTGCACAAATTGAAAGATTGAGTCTTTATTTACCTTCTAATCATGCTCTTGTAACCTCCTTCTGCCTCCTTTTCCAAAAATTTGCATTTTAATTTCACTTGTTTTTCAAAATTTTTTCCATACAAATTTGTCCGTGCATAAAATTTTTTGAGAAACAATTTAAAATTTTTAATGAAAAATCATGTTTATCCTTAATATTATAAGCTCATATTTTCATAGATGTATAATGTAGACTTGACAAAGCTATTAACACTTTCAGAATAAAGAAAATCAACTAAAACTTTGCGACCTCTAAAGTTTACACCAAAATATAATTTTCGAACACTTTTTTCGATTTCAGACCATTGTGAAACACTCAATTTTGTGGCTTCTTAAAAGAAAAAGTTATCACTGCTTGTCTACAATGTTTAAGTTCCCTAAATAACTATTTAAATTGGATCCCATACTCAATTTATTCTGCAAAAACATTTTCCCTTAAATGTTATTTAAAATGAGAATTTCAGTAGCAAATGATGAAGTCATCATCAAATGGAGCATGAAATTGAAATTGAAATTGTGTTGAGTGACTAAATGTAAATATGTGGTAAATAAAATAATAATATTTGTTCAAGGAACTCTAAATTTTTTTTTGTGTTCAAAATGTGAATCTTATATGTAGATGTGTATTATTTCGCATAAATATGCGAACGGGGTAAAGAAGACAAGCAACATGTGCAAATTTTCCTTAACATAACATATTTATTTGTTTCTCCTTCTCACTTTCCATAAAAAGAAAAAAAAAATAACTCGTTCAACATACGAATTACAATTGTATGGAGAGTCAAGAAACGATGACTCAGATGAAAGTCGTAAATGATGATGATGAATCATGGAAAAAATCTTCTTCTTCTTACTCCTTTCATTCTTTTTATGGGTAGCACACAGTATGCATTATATTCTATTTCGACATATGATTAAGTTTTTCGATAATATGATTTCATTTATTCGCAACAGAAAAAAATAGCTTATCGATGATTGTGCATAAAATGTGAGTCGCTCATTTCTTTTGTTTTTCTTTTCCTTTTCACTTGTGTAATTATTGTGGAATGTTTGTTTGCTTGTCGGTGCGCTGAGGCATTTATCTTTTGGTAATTTGATATTTTTGGAGTAGCTTTTCTGACTTTTTGTATTTAATCACTGAGAAAAGGTGAAGTTTGATAGTTAGAGATTGAATTTCTTTCTTATTTAAGTATTAGGTTTCAATGGTTAAAGATTGCAATTTGCATGAATTGTTCTAATATTTAATATTAAAAGGATTTGAATTTTTAACAGTTTTTTAAAATTCAAAATTTTTCATCTAATAAACAAATAAATTTTGACCATTAAAAATGATCTTGTAATCTTTAAATTAAATTGTCTGTTTGTATTGTCTAAAATAAAGAGATTACAGGTTCAAAAAATCAAAAAATTAAAATAAATCTTAGGGGCTGTTCACTTATGACGTCCATCAAAAATCTTGGATTTTTAGACCCCCTCCCCCCCCCCCCCATCTGTCACAAAACCTTCATATAAAAAAATTCTATTGTTTAAAACTGTCACACAACTTAGACCCTCCTTCTTCCTAAAAATCGGACGTCATATGTGAACGACCCCTTATAGAAACTTTAAAAAAAAATCCGTTAAAATTTTGAATCCTTTTTTTATAAAGTTTCCATCCATCCCCAATCAGAAATGAGAACGATGACTGATATAAATATATCCATGACTATTTTGTTTCATTAATTACTCGAATATGAATAGCATATAATTGATTAATTGATGCCATGAGGCAATATCGAGATATGATGAGAATTTCCAGTGTAAATAAGGTGTGCTCGAACACAATAAACCAAATGAAATTTGCACGTTCACGATTACATCAGGTGTTTTTATAATAATATAAAGTAGATTGAATATATGAATATATGCTCTCGTCCCATTCTAGTCACACAATAATGTTGATTGAAATTTTTTTATAGCTTTACAATCTGAAATTTTTGTCACATTGTGTTCGGTGCTATTGAAATTTCTCTTTTTTTTTGTGTGTTTGTTTTTTCAAATCCGATCTAATCATATTCAGCGGAAACCCATTACGATGATAAAAATGTCACCAGAAATAATTTTGTAATTTGAATGAAATGAGTTTTTTCTTGTATTTAATGGATGAGCTTTTCCAAAAAATGTGCAAAAATTTTATCGCAACTAATTTGCTTTAGTTAATTACGATTTTATTGGAATTTATCAATTCGGGAATTTAATGCGATTTTGAAGGTTTTATTTTATGGATTCCATTTTTGATGGATATTCCATTTAAGATATTGCGTATCAATATTATTTTTTTTTATTTTATTCAGTTTATATGCTAATTATAAATACAGGGGGTCCTCGATTTGAACAGTTGTTTCGTTCTCAAATTTTTCTATTCAAATCGAATTTATTCAAATCGAAAAGTATGAAAAATGACCGTTAAAAATGAAAATTTGAATTTTTATATGGGAAATTTTTGGTTATTCAAATCGAATCTGTTAAAATCGAGGACCCCCGCTATTAATTAAAAGTATCAAGTTTCTTAAAAAATCTCAAAATTCCATCCAAAGTTCACTTTAAAAAACTCCAAAATAGCATCAACAGCACACAAACCAAAAAATTTTTAGAATTAATTGTGCTAGTCGAATTCTGTTTAATTTTAGATTTTTTTTTTCAGCTACTTTCTAGACGTGTATAAGTATAATTATAGCAGTCGTAAATCACATTCTTTCCAGAGAATTTCTTAAAAAATTCGCAGAATTAAATTTTTCTTCTTGTTGCAGCTTATTTTAGTCTTTTGTGGTTGCTCTTAATGGGTATCAGAATGTTAGTGATTTCTCTTGAATTTGAGATTATTTTGGTGAAAATTGATGGAGGTAATGCTTTAGTTGAGTCTTGATTTTCAATGCAAAGTTTGATTTTAATTATTTCTTAGAATCTTAAGTTAAATTATTGACTTTAAATAATTTCAATATAATACTATAAATTATTCCATTTTAAGAACAACCACACAGAAATTCCAATCGAAATTTACCTCATCTGATGGCCTCAATATTGACATAGAGATATGTTTCAAATCCCCCCCGAAATTTCACAAATTTCCACACACATTTTATCAATAAAAATATTTTCAGATGCTGATCAGATACTCTGATGGGATTATTTTTTTCTTCTCGGAAAGCTGCTTAAAAATTTGACAAGAGCTGTAAAAAAATTCAATATTCTTCCGTCAATCACAGCCGGTAAATTTTTTTTTATTATTTAATTTTAAGTGTGTTTCATGAATTTAGAATCAGCCTACACAGGAAAAAAATTCTACATTCTCAGTATCGGCCTCAAAAATCAGTTACTCATAGAATCTGAATCACTTAAAATTAAAATTTATTCATCATCAACTTCCTTACTGTATTTTATTATTCTTAGAAATTACGAAATAAAATATGGGAGGGTTGGAACATCAGGAAGGTTCCTTCAAATGTTTCAAAAGTATTTTTTGCAAAATAACGGTCAAATTATTTTTGAATTCTTCAACAGATAAGTTTCTAAAAAAAAGTCAAAATTGACGTTATTGACGTACAAATCCCAAAAAAATTTTCATACCTTGAAATTTCAGAACGATTCTCAGACACATTATTGACCACACCATATGGCAAGTAAATGTGCTCATTCAATCATATACATATGATGTAATTTCAACTCGTATTTCGCATAAATTTTTATTATATTTTCTATACATTCCCCGCTATGAATATTTAGCACATTTTCATTTCAATTGTTTTTATCCAATTAGCAAAAAAAAAAAAAAGTTTAAAAACAGCACGAAAATAAACTCTTTCATTAAACTCTCGCATGTGTGTATATGTCATGCATTAATATTTATGTATAAATACAAAACGATTCAGTGTGAAGGAAATTTATTATTTTTTGGAAATGGTGCTTGAAGAGATTATAATCGGATTGATTAATTGCTTATATGGTAATAGGTTGATGTATTTTATGTGACTTTAATAAGAAATGAATCTTGTCAATGACTGACTATTTTCTCTTTAATGCCAATTGTCACTTTCGACGACAGACAGACAACAAATGAATATTTTGCAATAAACAGATGTTAAATTTTTTTATTACTATTCCCTCTATAGATTCAATTAAATCTTAATGGAAGCCTTTCTCATGATGCTTTCAGTAAGCAATTTACACCGTGTCCATGTCCATTCCGTTCATCGCACTTTCAACTTTAAAGTAATAAAACAATATTAATATTATAAAGTTATTTGCAGACAGAGATTATTTATGTGAAAGAAACTTTAATTTACGGCTTAAAATACATGAGATTCTCATATATTCTGAACAGAGATGGAGATTTAGATAGAATTAGATTTATTTTTGTAACGGATTTTAGAATTTTAAATTTATTTTTTTAGCTTCTTTTTGTTTACAAAAATTTAATTTGCGATAAATGAAAAATAAACATTTAAAATCACTCCATGAACAACTTTTAAGTTTACATTTACATTGTTTTAATCACGTACCTCATGATAAAGTCATTAACACTCGTCAAACTTTCTGTTTCATCATGAATTCAATAAAATAAACTTGCTATAAAATTTTTACAATTTTGCTATAAAAATATAGGTGTTTAAAAAGTTGATGACCGTTAAAATTTAAAAAAAAAAATCAAAAATTTCTCTTCAATAGGAATCAAATTTCCTCCTCAATTTACAATAATCGCGTCCATTAACATTTTAAACACGCTATAGATTTCATAATCCAAAGAAGTCACTGAACTCGATCAGTAAAAAAAAAAAATCAACAAAAACAATGTCATCGACACTTGCAGGCATAAAAATAATCACGAATCAGTTTAACCGTCAAAAATCAACTCTGAATTAAAACTCATATATGTGTGTGAGAAAGAGAGAGAGAGAGAGAGAGCTGAAGAAGAAAAATGGATATAATCAGCATCACAGTTAATTTCATCGTAAGAACCTTGGCAAGAGAAAAAAAAACACGAAGAAAGAGAAATGTATATAAGGAGTATGATGAAAGTACATACATTTTGCATATATATTATGACATGAACTTCTGTATGAACAGGAAATTAAATAAGAACTGAATTTATACGAGATGATGTTCATATTTATATCATCATCATATGTTGCGGGATATTAATGGTGTTCTATTGGTGGAACCAGGGATGAGGAAATGAACAGGATATGGGCAGATTAACCCCTAAATATCATAAATCACAATCTAAGTGCTTTAAAGGCATCCAAAATTTATCATTTCAAGTGTTTTTCCATCTTTAGACACTCAATTAAATTAAAACTTTTAGTCTGCTTTGCATCAAAAACCCTGAGATATATGGACTAAATAGCAACAACTAAAAAAATGTAAGAAGGAAATCAGAAATTGTAATAAGAAATGCACATAAAAAAGCCGTACAGACACTAGATGGTGACTGAATATGTAGCATAAATGCAAATGTTTCTTTTATTCTTTTTTACATGAAATGGATTCACTGAATGATGCCATCCATCCGCTATAATTTTAATTTCAAAACTCATTCTTAAGTGTTGGCAAGAAGCAAACAAAAAAATTCCTCATTTTCTTTCAATATATGCTTGTATAAAGTCATAGATATATCTCATTTCTTTCTTAATTGATTATTTTTTTGTTGTTTGGATGTTTCATCGAAAATTTTTGTGGATTTTGGTCATTTTGTCTTGAATTTTTAAAAATATTGGAAGTCATTAGAATTCAAATTATTTAAAAAAGTCGTTAAATTTTCAAAAATATTTTAGAACAGAAAATGCGTCCTTAAAACTCAATACTAGACACATCAGCCAACTTCATGTTCACTCATTTCAATAGAAAAATAATGATACGAAAATAAATGCTGTTCATCATCATACAATAACATCACTCGCATCGGTATCGTGGATGTAACTGTTATGGGGCAATTAAATCATTTCACATTAATTAGTCAAAATAATTGCCCGAAATTCTTTAATCACTTAATAATTTTCAGATGAATCCAACAGCTAGCTCATGGTGAATATTTTAAGGTTAGGAAAGTGATGTGATTCATGGAACCGTGAGCTTTGCCCTATATATTATCTTTGCACATAACTGGAAATTCTAAATATAAAGAAAGTACGCAGTTGTGCCGGCTAAAGCAGCGAGCATGATAAGCAGATTGAAATAAACTTTCTTTAAAAAAATCACTCATTTTTTCGACAGTCAGTGTTTAAATCATTTACGGCAGATTACATCTGAGTGAGTTGATTAACATTTTAAAAAAGATTTTTTTTTTAATTCTTCTTTTTAGATTTCTCATTTCACGATTCTATTAAGTGCCTCCACACATATTGGAATCGCAAAAATCTAATTGCTCGATTTTTCTTTTTTTACTAAACTCTGTTCTGACTTAAGAACTCTTTAACTGTACCTTTTTTCACTCGTTCTCTCTTTATTCTTATATGTTTCATTTTGCCATTAAAAATTTTGTTTTCGTCTTGTTTCTCAAATATCTCAAATGTATCGGAATAGTATGTAAGAATATACAGTGAAAAAAAATCATCAAATTTCTTAATATTCTTTTCATTTCTCCGACCAGCAGAAGCACTTCTTAGTGGCATAAGTAGATGTAATTCTATACAGATTGAGTTGTTGGGGTAAAAGTCGCAATTAAAATAGTTATTTTTTTAATACAAATTTTTTGCGTCTTTTGAAGTAAAAGTTCAAGGTTAAATGTTTATTGAATTGATTTTAAGTTAAAATGCAGCTTTTTGGTTAATTTTACCATTCATTTAGCTTCATTAATATGGCAGGATGTGTAATTCAATGTTTCTATCAGTTATAAGCTTTTGAATTCTAAGAAAATGTGAAAGTTTAATAAAAATTGAGTTTTTGCATCTCTCCATTTGAGAAGTGATGCGAAAGAATTTAAATTTAAATAAATTAGATCCGTTAAATTTTTAAAGCTTATTTAGTGAGTAATTGCATTTGGTCGTAAATAAGTAAATAAAATGAATCAAAAAAAAAAACTATTAATAGTTATAAATGAGTGTCTTCTGCATGAAAGACAATTGATACTTTTTGTGCTACTCGGACAGTGAAAGCGTGCTTTATTAACTTCTATTTTGCCTTCTGCTTCTCACATGACAACAATATTTTTAATCCAACTTGACTTTTATGTCAAAATTATTGTACAAAACAATTTGGATGAGACATTCGTTTCCAATTTTTTTTATCCAGACTCGCCCATATGTCACACATCAAACTGATTCATTAAATTTACTCTTGTAATTGTGAAAATAAAACTGATAAAAAATGTTACATTACATATTATTTGATATGCACTTAAAAAAAATCTAGCACAATGACTGAGTAGCACTGCTGATTCACCGTATTAAAGCCACAGATAATGTTCTAAATAACTCGGGATTTATGATTTAATACCATACTCGTCATTTGAGGTGCATTGTGAGCAAATGAAAACCCACACGCGTCTTTTGTCTGCAACTTATGTATTCTTTCGAGTGGACAGACAGAGAAAGAGACGAGTGAAATCGATAGCCATGCAGCAGCAAAAAAAAAAAATTAATAAAAAAAACTTTTTTCACCTTTTTTGGTCGTGATTCAATGATTTGAATTTGTTCAACTTCAATTCCATCTGCCATTGTGTATAATATTTGTAGTTATTCCAAGTTTTGTGTGCTTTATGACTTTTTTTTTATTATTTTGTATCCTTGACGGAGTAAGTAAGTAACTCAGTAAGTTAACAATGTGGGTAGATAGTATTAAAAAAAGTCTATTTAATTCACTTAATTTTTTATTTTTTATGTATTTTTCCGCTTAACCATCAAGCCGGCCTTATTCAACGAACGACGCGATCAAACTGAATCGAAGAACAACAAGAAAGAAAAAAAAATGTTATGTATTAAAGTTTAAGGCACAAATGGGTTTTTTTGATGCAGCTAAAATGAAAAGAAAATGATTTTAAAGAGAAATGAGAGAAAAATAATATTTTTTTTCGCTGCTGTTTCATTTCTCGCGGTTTTAGTCACCAATTCTCTTATGCATTAATGTATCGTATGACTTTATATGTTATCAGTAAATTATTAATATATTTTTTTGGAAGTTTGTTTTTTGTTATCTTGCAATAAAAGTGAATTTGTCCTAATGTCGTAAATATTATTTGCTGCTTTTGCCGATTGCTTTTGACAATAATTTATTGCCGAATATTTCCATGAGTCATGAAAAAACCGTTAAAATTTGAATTTCTGAAGATTGAGCAACATTGAGCTATGAGGAGCTTTGATGAAGAAATTTACTAATTTATTGCTGGATACTGAGTTATATTAACTGACAATTAGACAGAAATGTTTGATATTTCATGTACTATTAGTGAAAAATAAAATAAAATTCTAATTCAATTAAACTTATGTTCAACTTGAAGTTGGCTGCAAAACAGAGTTGCTTACTAAAATTTCATTTTATTCTCAATAAAATCGCTCATAGTATGCTTTGTTGAATATGACAGCTAATCGTTCCCAACATAATAAACATAAAAAATCAAATGAACCATTTAAATCACTTCAATTACCCTTATAATAACGAATAAATTACTAATATCAAACACTATCCAAATAACATCCCTGTTCACTTCAGAAGTAAACAAACGAACAAGTAGTCAAATTTCCCAAAAATAACTCATTAAAATTTAATGTCAAGCAGTGATATTGTTAAATGATTTCAAGAGTGTTTAGTTCCTTACCAAATAGAGTTTCGCAATCAGCTACTGCTGCTTATTTTACATGTAATAAATAAATTTTCAATAAAGTTTTTATTGATAAAATTTTAATTGATTCTGATTAATATTAATAAAGATAAATCTTGGAGACAAAACGGTTGGAGAGGCTGTCACAGTAATCAAACATCTATCACAATGGCTGATATTAGTATTCGTATTTTGCCTGCACTGTCTGATAATTACATGTAAGTTTTTGGAGCTTCTGAATGTTCAACTTTTGGCTGGATTGATAGTATTTAGGTCTACAAATCTTTTTTGAATTATTTAGAATTGTTTTGCAATGATCCAGTAAATGAATAATTCTCATAACATTATAAATTTAAAAAAATTCAATCTATGTCTTAATATATTCTAAACAGGTACTTGATAGTCTGTAATCAAACCAAAGATGCATCAATCGTAGATCCAGTTAATCCTGAGACAGTCATAGAAGCTGTTAACAAAGAAGGAGTCAATTTAAAGTCTGTTTTAACAACTCATCATCATTGGGATCACGCAGGTGGAAATGAGAAGCTTTTATCGCTTTTTGGTAAGCCACTGACTGTTTATGGAGGAGATGATCGTATTGGTGGATTAAATAAGAAAGTGAAGCAAGACGATGAATTTACGATTGGAAATTTAAAAGTTCAATGTATTTTCACACCATGTCATACAACCGGTAAATAGCTGCTTTGATGACGAGAAAAAAAATCGTGAATAGACTTTTAATTGGCTATAAATTTTATTTTCTTACATTTACTGCGTTATCAAGGTCACATTTGTTATTATGTTCAATCGCCGGCAAATGATCAAAAAATGGTCTTTACTGGTGATACACTATTTCTTGGTGGATGTGGAAGATTCTTTGAAGGAACTGCTGAACAAATGTATTCTGCTTTAATTGAGAAATTATCGAACCTGCCTGACGATACACAAGTCTTTTGTGGTCACGAATATTCACTTGGAAATTTGAAATATGGGAATCATGTTGAGCCTGACAATAAGGACATTCTAGCAAAGATTGAATGGTCCAAGACTAAACGTGATGCAAATGAGCCAACAGTTTCATCGACAATTGCTGAGGAGAAGCTCATCAATCCATTCATGCGTGTTAATTGCGAGTCTGTACAAAAGTTCGCAAATGCTGTCGGAAATCCAATTGAGACAATGACTTATATTCGTAAAATTAAAGATTCCTTCAAGTAACATCCTTTTATGGATCTTATTGTAATTATGTAAATTTAATAAAATTATTATGGTTTTTGGTAAATAAAGTATAAAGCATGAATGGTTTGTAGACCTTTTGTGATCAATTTTTAATGCTCATCATTCAAATTTAATTAAAGATACTCGTTGAAAGTTGAAACTTTTAATTTCACATCAAATTAACGCATATTAAACAGCATTGGTATTTAATTTCGACAGAAAAAAATGATGAATGCGTTTCATTAATTTTTTATGACTGGTTCATTTTTTTTATGAGGAAAAATGTCCTTGAAAAGTTTGTATTCTGAAGTACCACAGCATGTCATGTCCAAATGTTCTGAACCTTTGCCAGAATTAAGTCCATATTACGTCCAATTGCGTCCAGCAATAATTTAATTTCGTCCTACTTCCTGTGCCTGGATATGGCAAGTCAAAGTTTTGGGTACTTTTGTCGTCGTACTTCAGGATTTAAAACGGCATGATTTCTTAAAACTAACTTTATGTGACATATCATTATATATTAAAATTGATCTCTTAATTACGTTCAATTGCGTCTCGCAAAAAGTTTTTGGAACCGATGTCCCTAACGGAAGTTATGGCTACTCAAAGTTTTGCTTGTGGACCAAAAAAATTTCTACCTAGAAACTGATGATATTGTCAAGTTATATATCAAATCACATCTCCTTTTTCTCAGGAACTCAAATAATTTATAAAAGAATTATTTACGTCTATGCTGACGTTTCAGACAGGCAGTTCCATTTTTGTTGTCGTACCTGAATATGAAAAAGTTTAATAGACTTTTTCGTATTAAGTTATAAATATGTCTAAACATATCTACTTTTCTCAAAGATTATAAATTTGGAATCATTTTTTGAATTTGACCATTCACGACTGACTTATGTAACTTTAAAGTTATGGATGAGCATCAATGTCCAAAACTAAATTTTAAATTTTGATGAGTGAATTTTCATCGATTTTCACTCTTTATTTTACTTTTCACAAATTTTCCTAATCAAAATTCTAATCCATTAAAAATGAAATTCCTTAAAAAATTTAAATTTAAAAAAAAAAACGTCAAATTTTGCATTTCCTACGTTTCGGAAATCATAAAATCCACTTCTAATTTAACTATCTGTTAATTGTTCTTTAAGGACACTTCAGTAAGTTCATTGATAAGTATTTGAACATAAACTTCATTCACAAATCTAAAGCTTGTCATTTATTGTATTTGACAAAAACAGTGCTTTTATGTCTTAAAATCGCGTGAGAAAAAAAAATCGAGTATTCACTCGACAGGTTTAAAATTATAGTTAACCTGCTGCTGTAATGAGTAGTAAGTACGTGCTTCATGAAATTAAATTAAACTGAATAGATCTTTTCTGTGAATGAAGATGCAAGAGCATTATTAAGTGGAATTTAAAGGTAATGACTAGCTTAATGCTATCCAAGTCAATTCAATTTCAAGTGTGTTCTGATGAATTTAAAAACTTGAGAATATTGGGATTCTTAGTAAACAAATTGACTTGATTCGTCGTCTTGTGCATGAATTAATTCAAAATATTTCCAATGACTGCTGTCACTAATAATAGAATATTTAGAAGGATATTGGAAATATATAGATTATGGTAAAATTATTCATAAATTTTTAGAACATCAGGTGAAACTTAAAAACCAGTTTATGCACTGAGAATAATATTTTTAA
The DNA here is from genome assembly GCA_026123125.1 of Chironomus striatipennis. Lineage (NCBI taxonomy): Eukaryota > Metazoa > Arthropoda > Insecta > Diptera > Chironomidae > Chironomus > Chironomus striatipennis. Next base: position 44,973,633 of record CM047394.1, read on the forward strand.
GAATTTAATGAATTCCTCAATTAATAATTGGATTTCTATTCTGAATATTCAGATGCCCAGCATCTATTTATGAGCATGCGATCATTGGTTCGTGTCAAGTTTTACTGAATTAATAGATCTTTATGCGTGTTTTCTAGTAATCTGTTCAAATAAATCACATTAAGGACGTTCAAATTAACACTTATTTTTGTTCTTCTCTGGTTTAACTGGTTTTGCATGTAAATTATGCTTCTGACTAGTCAATGATGTCTAAAATTGATCAATTTTTGATCATGATCACTTAATTATGAAATGATGATTGAAGTACATGATAAATACTTGGAAATAAGATTTTGAATTGAAAATAATGAAGTTAAATGCTCTCGCAGTAAGCGTCTTTGCGTATCAATCAAAGTATTAAATTGAACGATTTGAATTATTTCTGAACAGCTGAAGAATTATGGATGCTTTAGCTTTGCAAATCTTTGAATAAATAGCATTAAATTATTGTCACTAAGCCGTGCGTATTTTGCTGATGTTATTTTTTTGCTTTACTATTGAAATGATAAGTATGAGGGAATTTCTTATTGTTTTGGCATAGAATTCTCTTTTTTATGATAACTTTTCCTCTTACCTATTTGTTTTATTGTATATCAACAGGTGACTCGATGAAATTAAGTTTCATTTTTTAACAACAAAATAAAATTTCATCTCAAAATTTTCAAACTAAGGTTATAAAACTATATTTTTTTAATTTTTTTTCACTTTTTGGACCCCCTCCCCCCCTTGTTACGTTTTTTGTATGAATTTTTTTTTCTATTGTTTGATCTGTTACAAATTCCTAGACCCCTCCTCCTCCCTAAAAAGCGAACGTACTAAGTGAACGGCCCCTAAGGGGATTTAAACCACAGCGATAACATATTTTAGGTTCTATTGTTGTTATGGATTATTTTATCTATTATTAAAATATTTTAATCCTCAAATCTACTTTAAATTTGAGTCAAATCTTAGGCAATTGTGACTAAAAATTAAACTATAGATATTCATGTCAATGTAAATTGCAACGGGAGCTGAACGGAAGCTTTCAAGTGATTTTAACAGGTGATTATTGAAAGATGTGAATATCATAATAAACGAATTGATAGCTCTGCCAAAAATGACCACGTACCGAGTAAACTTGTTGAAGCAATTACCTTAAAATGAAATATTTTACTTACAATTGCATTGATACAAAATTACTACTTCAAGGCTGCGTATGATTACAAGGATATTGGCTACTTTATATCCTACATACTCAATATTCTGTATACATCTCGTTAAAGTTTATGGTATGAACCACTTAAAAAATCTCAATTTCTTCTAACGACCAAAATGTCCAGACATCAATATGACCGAGACAAATAATCATCATAGAGTGATCATTACATCAGCAACAAAAACTATTTATTATTAGTTAAATTATTAAAAGTCTTACGGCTAAGAAGATGAACAAAAAGAGGCAATAGATGAGAGACAAAAAGCACCAAAAATCGATATATAAGATGAAACTTGATTTTGGAATCTTCATTTGGTTTTTGACTGACCTAGTGCTCGTATCTTACATCTCAAAAGAGCCGCGTTGCGGATTTATTAATTTTTTTTGTGTGTGTGTGTATTTAGAAAGGAATAGAGACAGACATAAGTGCAAAAAGAGTGTGTGACAAATAACTAAGAAAAGAATTCATAATGGTAATGACATTAATGATATTGCATAATTATCCTCCAATGATGCTCGCATTTTTGTGCTATGTGTTTACATTTTTTTTTTGTTGATCATTTCAAGTTCAAGCTTCATTGTACTTCATTAATTATCGATTAATTTCCGTTAATGGTGTTGTCATGTGTGATGAAATTTTTTGATTAAAAAGCTATTCTGTGAAAATTTAAAAGACTGATGAACATTAAGATGTTTACAAGTTGGACACATGAATATTGAGTATTGATCTTGAATTTTGAAGATTCTTGCATTTAAAGTTTTAAAAAGAAACAATATTCAGTGATTTTGAGATCAATACAGGATGAGACTTCTGTTCTTGAGTGTTAGATTTCAGTGAGAGAATCAACTTTGACTTTTGAATTGTTTGATTTAAGATGTTTACTTCTTGGAACATTTTTACACTTTAAGCCGTGCTTTAAAAAAAATTTAAACAATTACTCATGCATGATTACTGTCCAAAATTCTTGTAATTTGTGAAGGTTTAGTTAAAATACAATCAATTTTAGCAACTAGATCCCCCTGAAGATGAAGGATAGTATTTGATTCAAATTTTAAAAAAATTTGTTCAAAATCTAGTTCGATGCTTTTGTTTTTGTCTGCAAACAGCACCTACTTAATCATCTTCAAGGATTTTATAGCAAAAAAATATTTGCATTCCTGAATTTTCGCGGTCAAAATACTCTGAAGAATTTGAAAGTGAAACATGTGATTGGATCAATGACTAACTTAATGTCCGTGATTCCCACTTAATTATATTAAGTAATTCTAAAAGATCAAAGCACGTTAAAAAAAATGGGGAAGTACTCAATTCAACAAGAAAGAGTTAACAATTTTTACCGAAAGCAAGATTTAAAGAGCAAACGCATAATTAAGTGACCATGAGTAGCCTTGAGCTTGAAAGTGTGTCAGACGTAGCTAATGAAATCAAGAAGATGTATTGTTGACAATTTGTGGATGTCTTTAATGACATTATTGAGTTAAGGTTGCGTTTTTTAATGAGTTACATCAAAATTAATAGCTTAATTATATTATTTAACTTCCTAAAAGTTGATTGTGCTGTTGATGAAAAGTATCAAAAAATTTCTCAAACCAAAATTAAATTAATTAATTAATGTAGAAATTTTGAAGTTTCAACCTTGACGAAACACGGTTCTTATGAATCTAATTAAAATGATAATTCAATAAATTCTAATTGGTTTTTATTGTTACAAAGCTGTGCATTGTGAAAAAATCTAATTATTATGTCAGATCCTTTTCAAATAGGTAATTGAGAATACCGGGAATTTTTGTTTCTATCCGCATGTTTATTAACTCGAAATTGTTGTTTTCACACGCATGATGACTTAGAGCTTGAATATTTTTGAAAGGTTAATGATACTTTTTATTGAATGATGTGTTTATTTATTTTTATTGACTTTTGATTCATAAATGCTTAACAATTTAAAAGAATTGAGCTTTATTTATTTTAATTTGACTGGAATCTCATCACCTTTTACAATATCTAATTACTATTAATTCATCTTTTCAGAAACACATTCTCATCGTACTAGCGATTGCAGCTAGTGTATCATGTCAAATTTACACACAAATTCAGGAAGATGGCTATCACTATGATAGACCAAATATTGACATCAGATTGAACATTCCAGACAATAAGCCAAAAACAGCAGTCAAACCAGCAACACCAGTACAGCCTGCAAAATTACCAGCTCTTCCATCGTTTGTACCTCAAATAAACTTACCAAAAGTAATTCCTGTAAAATCTTTGCCTGTAAAACCGAATGTAGTACCAAAAGCTCAGCCTGTTGTTCCTGATTTACCTCCAGTTCCGTCATTCCTTCCTCAAATTAACCTTCCTAAAGTAATTCCAGTCAAACCAGCAACAAAATCTTTACCTGTAAAGCCAGAAATTTCAGAACTTCCTCCAGTTCCTTCATTCTTACCTCAAATTAATTTACCAAAGGTTATTCCAGTAAAACCATCGTTGCCAGTCAAACCAGACGTCACAGCTCGAGTAGAAAATGAAATTCCAGCACTTCCTGCTGTTCCTTTATTTTTACCACAAATAAACTTGCCAAAAGTTATTCCTGTTAAGCCAGCATCCAAGTCATTGCCCGTAAAACCTGATGTCCAAAAACCAGTACCATTTTCAGCTCCAAAAGTTGACGTCAAATCCTTAAATGACTATTTACCACCAGTCACCAATGACTATTTGCCACCATTATCCGATCAAATTTTAACACCAACAGAAGACTTGACAATTTGGGCAGAATGGAAGGTAAGAATATTTTTAAATATACAGCAAAACAACTTTGATGACTAAGCCAAAATTATTCCATGACATAGAAAAAATTCAACAAACGTTACGCAACACCTGAAGAAGATCATTATCGACAGACTATTTTTGAAGACAACGTCAGATTCATTTTATCACAAAATGAAGCTTTCGAATCTGGAAAAACATCATCAGAATGTAGCATCAACAAATTTGCTGACTTAACAACTGAAGAATTCATTCTCTTCCATACTGGAATCAGATTGAAGGGTAGATCAGCTGAACAGTCACCAACACGTTTCTACAATGCTCCTTATGACAAATCTCAAGTATCAATCGATGCTTCAAGCATTGACATCACAAATTCTGGATTTGCCAGCACAAGTGGATCAAACACTGCTTTTGGAAGTGCCAGTGGCTCATTTGGAAATTCAAGAGGTTCATTCAGTGCTAGTGGATCAATTGGCAGTCAAAATGCTACATCTCGTTCTGGATTTTCAAGCGGATCTGGTTCATCATCGTCACAGTCATCTGATGGAAGTGACCAAGGTCAATTCAAAATGAACATTTTTATGCCGTCACCAATGTTAGAGAAAGAAGTCAAAGATGAGGTAGATTGGCGAAAGGAAGGCGCCATTACACCAGTAAAGAATCAAGGTAAGACTTTTATTGTTATGACTGAAATGTCCATAAAAAGCTGTAGACATTATTTACGATCATGTTATATCTCATTTATTGAACTTCCTCAATAGGTAAATGTGCTAGGTGAGTTGCCATTAAATTATCTTTACTGTACATCTTGTAACTTTATGATTTTTATCGTTCATCAGTTGTTGGGCATTCTCAGCTAATGGTGCATTAGAGGCTCATAATTTTCTCAGAAAAAGGACCGGTCCAATTCCATTGAGTGAACAGAATTTGATTGATTGTGTTAAAGGTAAATGACCTCTAATAATTCATGACCATTGAACTTGAAATTGAGCTTTTTTGGAGCTTTTAAGTGACCTTTTTATTTATAGAAAATGACGGATGTGATGGTGGATACATGACCAACGCATACATTTATGCTGAAAGGAATCCAGGAGTTGATACAGAAAGCAGCTATCCATACGAAGCAAAGCAATCAAAATGCCGTTTCAACAGAGCTAATGTTGGCGGTGAGTGTATGACTCACATGGAAATCCAAATCGGGAATGAGAAGGCACTTGAACAAGCTGTTGCCACAGGTAAAACATAAATATTTCAAGTTCATCGATAATTTGATTTATTTTTGAATGGGAATTTCCAGTTGGACCAGTTGCAGCTGGTATTGATGGTGGTCAACGTTCATTCCAGTTCTACAAATCGGGCTATTACTTTGAACCTAAATGTGAACAAGACGTTAATCATGCTGTACTAATTGTCGGCTATGGAAAGACTGAGAGTGGAGAGGAATACTGGTAGGTTGATGTTATTATGACTCTACATTTGATATTAATGATACTTAGAAGTAACATTGAATTATGATGATGTAGTTAATGATGATTACTTCTATGATTTGTTTGTTTTGGTCTCAAAAAAATTATAATTTAATTATTGTTTTTTTTTCTGCTTTCCATTTTAGGATCTGTAAAAATTCATGGTAACTATTATTGTAGCTTATTGACATTGGAGGTTGATGAATCTGTAGCACTGTACATGCCTTTTAAATTTGTAACTGCCATTTTAAAATAAGAAAAATTTTGAATATTCAAAATTTAAAAAGACGTTAAAAATTCAAATTTAAAATGACAGTTACAAATTCTAAAAAAAATCAATTTCTAGGGACACTGATTGGGGTGAGGATGGATACATCAGAATGGCTAAAAACAAAAACAATAATTGTGGCATCACAAATCTCGCCAGTTATCCAATTGTCTAGTGCTCGATACGAATTTAGCGATTTTGTTGCGCTCATATGACTACAAATTGCACAATTTTTGCAATAATTTATTAGAATATTATCGTTGTTGTAATTTTGTATGTAATGTTGTAAAAAACTGTTAATAAATAAAACACAAACTGCCTACACAGTGTCAGCTTAATGTTTACATTTTCAATTCAACATGCACTATAGTTTCATTATAAGTCGAGTAATTTATTGAATTTAACTGCAAATTGTCGATTTGCCTAAGTACTTGATGAGTATTACATTAATTGAAGTATTTTGTGTATTTTTGGATTTTGTATAATTTTCATGATTGGTCATTTAAGATGAGACTTCCTTGAAGATGAGTTGAAAGCTTGAATGATGAGCTTTTAAGTAGATTATCGAAGCTTTGTAGAGCTTTTCGATCATTAAAAGCGTAACAATCATGACAGTAAGCTTAAAAGTTTATTAATGATTGCATCTCAAGCAGTTTAATTGATTTGATGCCGGTTGATGATTATAAATACAATTAGAGCTTTAAATAAGTGATTAAAGTAAAATCTTGAAGCTTTAAATTAACGGCATTCAATTTCAATTAAATCATCAGAACTTACCTCCCCTAACCAGGTTAATCTGCTAGTTAATTCCTCACTTAGCAATATTCATTAACATCAACATACATAATTTATTTCTCATTTTTTGCATCTTCTAATTGTCATTTGTAGCACTAAGTTTAGCGCTTCAAAATGTTTTCATCTCATCTCTGTCTGCAAGTTGTTATGAATGACCCAAATATTGAATAATATTTATACAAAAATAATTTTTCTCACGATATAAAATTGCTGTCTTCATTAAATCGAGTGCAAAGCTTTTTTTGTGGTTTTGTGCTTCTAGTGATGTTGAACATCAGATTAACTCTCATTTTTCACGAGATTCGCATTCTCCAAAAAAATCGATACTTTTTGAGAGAGCGAGAGCAGGTTTTGTGAATTAACAGAAACAGCCGAAAATGAAAACAAGAAGAAATGAAGCGGAACAAGTTTTTTTGCTTTTGAAAATACATGCATTATGCAGTAATGAAGGTAAGTTTATTGCTTACTAACTTATTTATTTACTTGTGTGTAAAATCCTCGAGATGATTCCATTTTAGGTTGAATAATGCGGCAAATATTGAATACTCTTTTGAATGTTGATTATTTTTGCACGTAGTTTCGTAATATTTGTTAAATTTTACCGCATTCGCATGTTATCGTGATCGTAGTAATCATTATTAGTTACTAGGATTTAAATTTTGTTTATTTCAAATTTAATAATTTTCAACTATTTTTTTTTAAATTCCATTTGTTTCTTTCGATTCTTACCTAATTATTTTCCTGCATTTAAACAAATTCATAGTTTTGACCCTTTGATTGGATAAAACTATCAAAATTTGCAAATTTTATTGATTTTAAACAATTTCAAAGAAGAATTTATTCACAGAAATCATAATAGTGTGTAAGTATTTAAGATTTCAACTCATTATTTTCAAATACAGTATTTAAAAATGATTTAATAAACCAGAAAATAAGATAATCATTTTTTTAGCAACAAACATTCATCATAAACTATATAAACAAACCATTTAAATGCTAAATAAAAAGTGAAAAGAATGTGCAAATCACTTATCTCACGTAGTCGTAACATTTTGGGTGTGCAGTCACAAATTAGTACTTAAACATATATGTAAAATTTTTAAAATATTTTGATGTCATGAAATCTTGATTTTACAGCAGTAAGCATAAATTAAAGTCAACATTGAGAGAATTTTCCGTAATTTTTTTTTTAAATAAATTCATACGATTTATAATATAATTTTTAGTCATTTTACACTCGGTTTTGTAATTAAAGTTTAATAGCATCAAAAAATTTCATCGTCTGCATTGAAGCAAGATTGAGAGGTGCTTATTTTATTTTCAGACCGAAATTCATAATAAATTACGAGTCGAATTCATTTGCATAATTTATTTAAGACATCATTGGCAAAAGAACGACGAAATGTGCCAAAATAGTCGATCGCTTGATGAAAATTTTAATTTTTTCTCTCGTGAATGAATTGTCATTCAATGAATATCCAGTCGGGATTTTTGGGATGAGCAAATGAGACAATTTGATTTTGTGAATCCCCCTTGCAGTGCTAAAATTATATCCAAGCTTTAAGTTGATTGAAGTGTCGCATGGCGCCTCTTAAGATCTTCAAACTTAGATAGAATTCAGGTTTAAGTTCAAAAGAGTTCATTGACATTTGAAAAATAATCAAAAGCTTTGAGAATTCGATACAGCATCCAAAAAGTCACCAAGCTATTTGATGCCACACATGCTAATGCAAACGCGTGTCCAAGTCGTAATAAAATATTACAAGGTAATCATCTCATTGGAGCGTTTTTATTATAGTGCTGTTCGGGATCAAATGACTTTATGGTAAATGATATAAATGTTTAACATTTCCTCTGCTTTAAGATGTGCATTTTAAATTTATCCATTAAAAATATTTTAATTACTCAATGCTTGCAGCTGCTCTGCTAATATATTAGAATCGATTTATCACATTCTAATTGAATTTTTTTCAATCTTATCTTACATTATTAATCTTGAAGATCGAGATTAGCTGTTGAATCCGCGATGAAATCAAAGGATTAAAATTAATTGAGTCAGGTTTTTTAATTGAAGAATATTGTAGAATATGTTAGAGTCATTTAGTAGCTTCAAAGTCATTCACTTTTGATATCTAACATTTGAGAAAAAATAACTGCCAAACTCAATACTAAATTCTCTTCCAAAACACATTTTATTAAATGCTGCAAACGAAATTAAAAGTGATTGATTTACTTAAGCGTAATTTACTCAATTTATTAGCACAAAAATTACTTTTAGCAAGTTTAACTTCACAAATTTACAATATTTACTTGAGTTATTATAAGAAATGAATGTCATCTCATTTGGAACTTAACAGATTTGTTATTGGAATGAATCTTAAGTTTAAATAACAAATAGCAATTTTTGCATGAATAATTTTTAATTGATTAACAAGAAATTTGTTTTCAATTTTAAATTAACACAAAAAATCCTAAAACTATTTTTTAGAAACGTAAAACGTAAATATTGCATTAATTTGACCAAAAACTATATTTAGCAAACTTTATAGCATTTTTATTTTATTTTAAGAAACTCCTCTTCAAGCTCAGTCGGTATAAAGCAAACAAAGACCATCGCATAAATTAAGATGTCGTCTATGATAAGGGAATCATAAATGCTTCTACCTTGAAAGTTCTGAGCAGAACAATGAAGCTTTAGTAAAAATCTAATTAAAAAAGTAAAATATGAGCAATAAATTTAATCAGACGTTCCTCTTGGCCAGCTTCTTACAAACTTTTGTATTTCTTAGCGCAAATGTCATTTCTTTACGGCACTTAAACTTTTTGTCGTAAGCTTACAATTGAGAATACTATCCGATATAATTTAATTTACTTCTCAAAAATTCCCACTGGCACGACTTCTGCTCTAATTTCTATTCCTATTTTGCACAACATTTATCATTTTGATTTTTATTTTTCAATAACATAGTTTCGCATTATAAATAGCGATAAGATCTCAAAAATGTCTCAGGTTGAATATTTTTTTGTGCTTACGGAGCGTAAACAGTTGTGTCTAGTCGCGATGAATGTTTTCAAAATAACACATTAAGAAGTTTGATTTAATTTTAGCACAGATTGACAATATTTGTGTTAAATTTGAACTAAAAATAATAAAACTATTTATCAAATGGCAAACTTGATTGATTAAAGCATTTTGGAGTACAAGTAGGAATTGATGATAAGGAATAAGAGACTTTCTGGAATTGATTACTAATTTTGAGAATTTAATCAAGGCTTTTGCAAGTTATAATCTTAGGGGCCGTTCACAAAGTACGTTCGCATTTTAGGGGGGAGGGGGGGTTCGAAAAAGTGTAACCATTTGTAACAAGGGGGGGGGGGGTATTTGAAAATGTAACGTTCTATCAGCAATAATAATTTTATAGCATTCAAATAAAAAATTTAATGTAAAATTTAGGTTTTGTAATATTTTGATCATGTGAATTTAGTTTTCATACATACGTTAAAGAAAGTTAGTATTTTTTTCAATAGATATCTTCTTATAAATTTTATTTAGGATTTTAAAAAATTAAAAAAATTTTATACCAACATTTTTTATAAAATGAAAAAAAAAAATTGAACGTTCAGGGGGGGGGGGGGTTGACAATTTGTAACCATGCGTAACAAGGGGGGAGGGGGAGTCTAAAAAGTCATTTTTTTGCGTAACGTACTTTGTGAACGGCCCCTTAAAAAATCTCATACAAAGATTATAATCTTTGATTTTTAAAGATTATAATCTGCGGAAGTCTTGAATTTAATAATATTTTTATAGGTTAGTTTTTGCTAAAATCAGTTAAACGTATACTGTATCAGAAAAATATATCGAGAATATTTGATGTCACTTTATTAGCAAAAATTAACTCTAATAAATTTCAAAAAACATCAATATTCATCTCTTAATTAACATCAACCCAAACATTCATCTAATTTTTCTTCTTTTTGCTCCACTAACTTAGTTTTATTAATTCTTCCTCTATACCATCCAAAACTCACCTGTGTTCATCAAAAATTCGTAAACATTTTTTTAAAAACAATCAGTGCCGACAATATGCTTGCATTTTTACGTGTTTATCTTACCAGACAATAACATTAATCACTTGTGTTTAATGGTAGATTTGGTTGACGTTCACATCTATTTGTAGATTCATATTAAATTTCAAATCTACATAATAATGGATGATCCAATAAATTAAGAATGCTTTTGATGCCGTTAAGGGGATTAAAATGTTGGCACTCACGTGGAGGATTTATTAAGAGTATTAATAAGATAACAATAAAGTGGCCTCTGTTGTTCTTGCTGCAGTGTCGCGAGAGGTAAATTTATTATTTTATTGAGCAAATAGTAATGACTAATATTGAAAAATTACATCCAATAATAAACTCATTTGTAATTTCGCGCATTAGTGATGATATGGAGAAGTCTGGTATTTTTTTTAAGCTTTCTTTATGATTTGATCGTTGGAATCTTCTTTCCTTCCTTAATTTGTGTGAATGTTTGATTTAAGGTCGCGTGTTAGATTTGCTTCATTATTTTAATGAACAATTTACTTTTTATGGGAGTTTGGTTTATTTGATTTCAATTAGGATTCATTTTGTAGATAATTCAGTGAATATTAAGGTATTTTTATGCTCAGATTTAATGCTTGTTCTATTTAGTACTCCATTTTAATCTCATTTCTTTTTTGTGTCATTCACTTAAGACGTCCATCAAAAACTTGGATTTTATGAATCCCTTTCCCTTTGTCACAAAATTTTCATGCCATCTGAAAATTAGACGTAACATTTGAATGTTCCCTTTAGTAAATTAATTCAGATCCTCAATCTTTTTTAAGAATTCAATAATAAAAAGATCCCATGTTGATTACATCAAATTATTAAGTAAAAGAAAAGGGGAAATCCAATTCCCAATCATAAATATTCAGAATATTTTGATACATCCTGGACTGTAGATGATTTTATTTGATCAAAATAAGACAATAAAATTAAGAAGAAAAATCCCCATCTTATTCTAAATGAACATAAGAACATTATAATATGAAAATTATTCAAAAACATTTCACCATCGTTTTTACCAGTTTTAGATGCGTCACATCTATAGATTTTTTAAATGCTAAATAATCCAATAATAAAAACTCCAACATATTATGTTAAATAGAAAAATATTCACTTTGACTATAAAAAGTTCCAAGACCTTTCAATTTAACGTAATAATTATTTATTGACAGAAGTGGAATAATTTTATAGAATAAATAAATTTAATTTGGCGTTGAACATAAATGATGAAACTACATTTATTTTTTTAAGGTACTAAGTAGTTTATATGTTTTTACTCTTTTTTTTTTAACTAGATCTATTTTTTTTGCTCTTTTTAAATTTTAAAAAAGCTTAATTTTCACTCAAATCCTCAAATTAGAAGATACTTTAGGTAAAAGACCCCTTTCTTATAATAGAATTAAGTAACAAATTAGACACTAATGTCGTTTACCGCCCCAAAAAATGCAAAAAACTCAGAATTCTAAGATTATCTCATAAGGAACTAACATTTGTGTAAAGTGATTGCGTCATTAAATGACTAATTAGTTTTTAATATTCAGTAAGTAAAAGTAAGGTTTTTACTAAAGATCTAAATCCGATATTAATTGCAAATGATCGAATAACTTAACATAGTAAATCAAATACTGAAGCTTAATGAGTTCCTTGCCTAGATTTAACATTAGCATTGCATTGACTCAATTAAGTTAATAATAAAAGCAAAATTTTAAATCCTTTTTGGAATGTCTATTGATTTTATAAAAACAGTTTTAATAATAAAAGCTTAACGACCTTTCCACTCACTAAATTCATCTTTTATTCTCTCACAATGCAAATTCAATTCATTGAACCCAGCAACAACATCAACACCAGTCATCATTATTCAATCTTTATTTTTGCTTGTTTTGAATAAAAAAAAATGTTGAGGCTACATCTATTGGACCGTTCATTCATGAATTGAATTGATTGGAGATGTTATAAGCTTTCCTTAAATGGCCAAAAGAATATTTGCGTCTTGTGTCAAGTGATCTTTAAAAATTCATTTTTTTTGGAAATGTAAGACTTTCATGGCAAATGGCAAGAACTGAAGTCAAATTTAGATAGAATGAAAAATTTTGCCCACTTATGGACGTATGTCAACCTCCAGAAATTTCTTTTGATGGTTTCGATTTCTGATCGAGATAAAAGGTTTTTTGGTCTTTTGTTTGTGAGTGATGCAGGGCTGAAATGTTGAGGAAGTTCAATACACTCAATAATTGTTGGATTGTTCATCATTTGCTAGAGATAATGATGAAGTTAATTGAACAATTTTCATGGGAATCTGGTGTATGGAGAGAAAGTTTGATTCCTTGGAGAAGCAAATCCTTACAAAAATTAACCAATTTTGCCAATATTACAAGGATTTTTGCTAAATCTTCCAGACTAAAAATCATTTAATCCACAGGAAGCATTTAAAGACTTCAACCAAGTGCCTAGCAACAATGGTAACAGATACACAACTAGATACAAAAAAATACTTGACAATCTAATATCCAAAACCAAATGTGGTCAAATGATCATGAAGTATATAGAACACTCATAGAATCACTCATCGATGAAACTCAAGGATCAACACTTTAGATCATGATACTTACATCTACATAAAATTAAGCTTAAGTTTTGCGAAACAATCACACGATCAAGCTTAATGTATCAATGTTGCAGGCTATATAACTAATTTATATTCAGAAGCAGAGCAGTGTGACGCATTGGAAAAGCTATTGGCAACATTGTAGATGCCAACCCTGAAAGTCGGTATTTGATGAAATCATTGAACGCAAAATATATCGCTTTATTGTTACTGTTACTGTTTGTGCTCTTCTCACACGCTCTGTCGCCGCGTTGCTTCATATAACATTTTTTTTTGTTTCTTCTTTCCTCTCTCATCACTGCATGCTTTGCTTTACCTCTCTTATCCCCCTTAACTGAGCGTGTGATGTTAAAGCACAACCAACCATACAGAGCAACTGAATGTTGTGTATCATTGTAGTTGTCCAAGTGCTCTTGAAAAAATATTAACTTTCTCACTGTTCTGCTTATATTTTTTTTTTCTTACTGCCTTACCGTAACGTCTTCGTAAATTGTGTGAGCTGTGTAGTGTCCCATTGTAAAGCCGTTGTGTTTAATGTTTGTTACTTTAGTATAAATTTTTTTGTCCAACGTAGAACATCGAAAAAAACAACGATCTCTTGATATATATACATTTTGTGAAGGAATACGATACAAGAAGCATCTTCAAAACGTGATCGTCTACATCGATAGATGGAAAACCGGATGAAAATTTTTGTTATATAAAGAAGTGATTCTTTCGCAATTTCATTTTATTCGGGAATAAGACAAGCACTTGGAATCATCTGTGAGGTGTCTTAAATTTTTTTAAATATTTTTTTCAAATAAATTCTACTGTGGATTATTAAAAAAAGAATTATTAAAGGATATTCTGAAAGAATTTAATCGTGAAAAAATTAAATAAGTGCTGTTTTTTGTTTCATTAATTAATTGAGTTACTTGCTGTGAATTCAAAATGGTAATTAAATTAAATCAAAAAAAAAAAGTTTCAACTGTGATATTATGGACTCTGAAATCATTTGTGAAAAAAAAATTAAAATTGAATGCAGAAATTGGCATCAAAATTATTCAATGGAATTTTTAGTATTCTTTTTGTTCAAAGATAAAAATAAAAAAAAAAAATTTGAAAGCTTTAAAACAAAAATTCAAAAAACAATATTTTTTGAAAAATTTAAAATTTTAAACGAATGAATCCTTGAAAAATTATTTTAAAAATTCGACACAAAATTATAAATTTTAAGGAAGTTGAAAATCTTAAAAAAAAAAAATTTGCATTAAAAAAAAATCAAAACTGACCAAAAATTCTTTAAACTCAAATCAGTTCATGATTATAAGGTGAATTTTCGAGGAAGCAAAATTCAAGTTAAATTACATAATCTCAAAATTAAAAGTGGAACAATTCAAAAAAAAAATCTTAGAATAGATACTTAAACTTGACTTGAATCACTCAAGTCTGAAAAAAAGATAACAATGTGACAGGAAATCTTTAGTAAATAGTTCCATCTCGTTGAAAAATCTTTTTCCTGTACAAAAAATGCTAAAAGTTAAAAACTAAGTTTTTTTAAAGAATTCTGTCTGTTCAATTAAATCCATAGCCATTGTTGCCAAAATTCTAAAACCAAAAAATCTTTTAAAAATCCAAACTTAAATAAGGTGGACATTAATGAACAATAAATCAAGCTAAAGTGTTGAATAGAATGACCTAAGCTAAATTCAGTGTGGTTCAATATAACGTGCAAAATCCAACACAATTTTTGCTAATTAAAGTTTCATAAAATCCAAGACTTGATCATTGAAAAAGTTCAAAAAGGACATTAAATATTTTTTTGTTGTTGCAAAAACAAGCTATTTACTTCATAAAATACACACAAGCCTCGAATTTATCTTTATAATTTATTTATTTAATTTTAGTGTATTTATTACTTGTTTTGTATTTTGTATATAAAATGGAACTGACTGTCTGTATACAAACTAATTTCACTTACGCATCCAGTTTTACGTGAATAAAATTATTAAGCATTGCAAGCATTTACAACGATGCAGTTAAAGTTGATTCTATAAAAGCTATTCAATTCTCATGGATGACACTCAGATAATTTCCATGCAAATTTTTTAATGCACAGAACAGAATGTATTAGTAGTTTTTCATATCAAAAGTTTATAGTTTAATAAAATTCCATTGAAATTCTTTAACTATTAGTTTATGAACTTTCACATGAAATTGCTTCTGGATGGTTTGATTTAAAGTTTATAGTTAGGTTTTTGAGAATTTTGGAAATTTTATTTTGAAATTTAAAATTTTAAGGGTTTAAATTTAAAACCTCCTGAAAAACTAATTAATAACCTAAAATTCAGTTACATAAGCTGACATAACCTCAAAAAATTGACAAATTACTTCAGGAAATTCTCTCACAAATCCTCAATATCAATAAATATTGATTACTTCTGCTGTAAATTTAAAAGTACTATCACTTTCAAAAGCTACATTTTCACATTGATACGTGTGTAATTGTCAAGTGTTGGTGACCTAAAAATCGATTATCTTTATCCAAGGAAGACATTAAGTCAGGCATTAAGTGGTGAAATTATTTCGAATGTCTCTTGATCTTTGGAATTTATTTCTTCAAGTGATTGGCTATAATTATGTAATAATTGTTTTTGAATTTTGAAGCTTATTGGTTTAATATTTTAATGAATTCAATGCTAAAAAATTGATTCATAACTTGAATGTTTGTTTCCAGAAAATTCATATTTATTACTTAAAGCTTCCTTGAATCATTTCTTAATTCCACAAAACTGAATTCAAAATCAAAATCAACAAAAATTTCAAATTAATAAATCCGAAACTGAAATTAATCATTCCTTACCTCTATTCTCTTATCACAAACAAATTTCCATTGAATCCTACTTCTATTTCACATCAGCCTTGTCATCTACACTAATTCTCATCAATAAACCACGATTAAAGACGACGATAGCAACAAAATTAATCTCCTACAATATGCCATTCGTATGTGATTAATAATTTTTTAAAAAATTATCTAAAAACCTTGATACTGTCGTGTTTGTGCTCCTGGGCAATGTATCATCATCCACGCTGAATACAAATTGAACTTCACAGTGAATATATTTTGTGCTCGATATAATCTCGTTATAATCCATCCATCTATTGTTAAGACAATATTTATAGATAAATATTTACCCGAAATGTCTCGAATGTTGAATGTTGAGGAAAGAAGCCTAAAACAATTATTTCCATATTTGTGCGTTGCAGATAAACACACAAAAGGATGAGAAATTGGTGCTGTTGAACTTTTGGTGCTCTTTTATCATTTGATATTTTCTAGCTGTTGTTGTTAAAGTGCAAAAGCTTATGAAAATGTCAAGTGGGGTATTTGTTTTAGAATTTTATTCGAAACGGATGGGCTAGAAGCACCTAGGGATATTGTTCTTTCTGCTCTATTGAAATCGATGCATTGTTATAGGACGGAATAACAGCTTGTCGAAAGGTTTTTTTCAAAATTGATTTAATGGATACAGTTGAAGAGGATTTGCTACATTTTATGTTTGAATATTGAAAATTTATGGATTGTGAATTTATTCTATGGGCTGTGCTGTTGTTGATTTTAAGTGTTTTTTACACCAAAGAATTTTTTTATATGCCCCAATAACCAGAAAAATTCAAAGTAAGCTAAAAGCTAGTTCTCAGCTAACTTTTAGCTATTCTTTCTAAATAAAGTTAGTTCTTAGCTTGCTTTAAACTTACTTCTAAAATTTCTGGTTATTGGGGATGAAAATTTTTTTAATTAGGGATAAAAAGTTAGGAAATTTTTCTCTAAATCTTTCATAAAATTCAATTTTAACTATGAAATTCAGCAACAATGTGTCATTCAGAAGAAACTGCTAATTCTTATGTCACTTCATCTCTAAGTGATCGTCGGTGATTGAATGTTGACATAACTGAATTGGAGGCAAAAGTAAATATTAAATAAAGTGATTTCGTAATGATTCTTGCAGCTATTATTGATTCTTATTGCTACCAAATATTTTGAAATTCAAGTTTGAATCTGTTTGAATTATTATTCTTACATTATATACTTCAAATTAGCTTTGAGCGACACATTATTACTATTTAGAAATTTGATGGAATTAAAATCAAAATTTACTAATAGCCGGTAGATATTTACAATAGAATCAGAACTTAAATTTAAAAAGTTTCTAATTTTAAATTTTCGATTTAATTTTTTTCTTTAAATTCTTAAAAATTTAACTTAAAAAATTTTTTAAATGCAAACTAAAGCTCAAATAATCTTTAAATTCAACCTAATTTTGTTAATTTTTTGTATTTGTCTTAAATAACATTGGCGTCTCCCAAAGAACAATCCATATAAGGGCTCCATGATTGCCATATCTTCAACGTAATTGTTAAATAATGGCCAGCAAAAAAATTTGGTCTGAAGGCGTCAAAAAGCTTTAAATGACCGCTTAAAAAAGTAAAGAATAATTTTTTATTAGCCATTGCCATCTTCATTAAATTTATCAAGCATTTTTACAGTTTAATTTTAAATGTTATTAGTTAAATTGATTGCTATTATTATCCTAATTTGTTCCATATTAGAGGATATTATGGTTCTTCTGATGAAATAAAAATAAAATATAAAATTTTAATTCTTAAGAAAATGAGTCATAAAAGTAGATAAATATGGACAACAATCTGTAGATGTTTTAAAATGCATCGAGTTATGTAATAAACAGTGGATAATAAATTGTAGACATGAAAAGGCAAAATTTGAGTTGTGAGGAGAAAAAAATTTAAATTGAGGAATCCAAAAAGTAATTAAAAGTTGACTTGTAAGACTTGAAATTGGAGATTTTAAATATTCAAATTTAAATTTTAAAGAATTTTTGAAATTACCTAATAATTAACAAAAATACAAAAAAAAAAAAATGATTAAGAAAAAAATTTAAAATTTAATTCAAATATTTTAAAATTTAACGAACTTTTCAAAATTCAAATATTTTAAATTTATCCAATTTTAATTTAAATCTCATAACCGAATTTCAACATATTACTTAAAAATCCTATCACAACATGCCCTACATTCAAAACTATTTCGCACAACAGTTGTAAATAATTTAAGCATACAACACTCAAGCCAGACAGATGATACAATACAATACAAGATTTTTAAATGAGCTGAGCAAATAAAAAACGAAAGTGAAACCTTGATCTTGTTGATCAGTGCTTTAAGTAAGATTTTTACCAATATTGAGAAGGTTTTATTTTTTTTATATATTCATGAGAGATAATAAGTGAGTCTTAATGAGAAGCAGATATGAGTGTGAAGGGAAAGGAATTTTTGGCTTTTATGTCGCAAGAAAACAAAACTGGATTTAAGTCATTAAAAGTGGAACTGCTTGTGATCTTTTGGGATTAAATTAGTTCTTTTGACATTTGTGTGGGTATTTTGGGATGTTTTCAAAAAGTTCTGGAGATGATTATATAATCAATGCCATTAATATATTTTAATGGGATTAATCTTGTGAATAAGGAATTAATGAATGTTTCGTGAATTTCTGGTTCTGATTTGCTTAAATTATTGAAGATTTACATAGATTAAGTGCAAATAAGATGAACTGAATGCAGCTGAATACGGATAAAAAGTGCTAAATTCAGCTAAGAATCTAAACAATGCTGAATTCAGCTAAGAAACTAAACAATGCTGAATTCAGCTACAAATTTTTTGAATTAAGCTTGAAAACTTAAAATTCCATTGAATAATCACAAAAACAGTCCAATATCGATTAAAGCGCTTCAAAATTCTTAATCCTTAACCTTCTTACTATTTCCAGAAGAGATTATTATGCATTGCATTGACAATCATCAGCGTAACAGCTGATGTTTCTCACCTTTTCAAAAACGATGGATACAACTACCAAAAACCAAGCGGCGGATATGATTATCCTAAGCCTGAAGGTAATTAATCTACTTTATCTTATTCATCACCATCATGATCATCAACAGCTAAATTAATTGAAATTTATAATGATCGAAATTAAGTAGATTTTTGTTGATGAGCTAATAATATGAACAAAACTATATTAATTGTACGATCAGCTGGGAATTTATTTGATGAATAATTTGCGACTATGACGTACTGAAAATTCATGAAGTGCGAAATCAAATTGACTTTAATTAAAACATGAAAATGAGTTTCCAGTGAGAACAAATTGCTGATGATGATGATTATGAGGATGTTCAAGTAATTAATTAATTCATGATTTATTTTTGCAATTTACAGTGCCATTTACACTGCCACCACAGACAACTCAACCGTAAGTAACAATAATAATTATTATTTGATTATCGTGAAACTTTCTTCTGACTAAAATTGAATGTGAGTGGGAAGGAATGAAATTGTCGAGGGTTGACAGAAGTTTTTCTTGTTGGTTGTTAAGTTTTTCTAGACATTAATAGAGAAAGAATGAACTATGCAGGACATTGGGTTGAATATTACAACATATTTTTGGTCTTTTAAAATTTTTGGCGCGAAAAAATTAATTTTTATTTTTAAAAGTAACGATTTTGTAAGCAACAAATTCCCCAAAATTCTCTCATACCTCATCCGAAAACCCTTAAAGTCCCAAAGCAAACAACCAGAACCGCATAAATCATTCCTTCTAATTAAGTTTCGTCAAATTAATTTTATGAATTGATAAAAATAAATTTCAAAATTTCATGGTTGGGAAAACTAATTAAATGGCAATGGAACATCGTAACAAGTGTAATCTTGTTTCCTCTTTCAACGGTTCATTCTGGCAATTTAGACTTGTTGAAATTCACAAAAAGGCATTTTTTTTGTTGTAAAATAATTTAATCCTCTTGAATTGCCAATTTTTAAGGCATTAACTTAGTAAATTTATAGCTTATTTAAAAGGAATAATAAGCTTAATGTTGTGTAGCATTGTAGTTCATCACTATTAAAGATTTAAAGATGATACTTGAAAGGAATTTAATTTCTTTATTAGTTCATTGTACGAAATAGTCAGGGTGTTGCTTCCATCAAGCCTTAAATTCAATTTTATTCCAATCTGATTTTAAAATGTATTTTTTTTTTGATTCAGAAATTTAATATTGAGCAAATTACCAAAAAATTAACATTTTGATGCAGCTGAACTCAATTAGTTCCATAATTTATTAGCAAATTTCATCATACACGAGATCTAATTTATTTCATTATTACGGAAAAAGATTAATTCACATTTACTGCAATGAGCTTCCGTTACTCAGTGAAACTTTAATTTCTGTAATTTGTATTAGTTTCAAGGACTTAGAATTTGCCACATATTAAAATGTTAATTATTTTATTCGACATTTAATCAGATTAAGAAATCAGATCACAGATACCGCAAGCACATTGAAAGTCATTAATAATTAATAATTATGAAATTTGATCCATTACTTGCATAATATGACTAAATTTAGATCATTTTACTGAAAATGATATTATTACTGAGGCAATGTAATTTGTACTTATTTTGATGAATAAAGATTAATACAAAGACCAGTATTAGATTGAAATTGATATTATTGAAAAACTGAAAATTACCAAGAATAAATAATAATTAGAAAATATTTTTAAGATTAAATTAACGTCATAAAGTTTCATTGAGTAACGAAAAATTTGAATTTTCTGAGAAAGGTTTTTTTAAGCAATTTAAGTGCTAAGTAAAGTGAGTGGACAACCGGTTAGAAACTTTTTTATTTTTAGAATAATTCGTAATATTCTACTCAAAACCTATTGATGTTATACATTTCTGGAAAGGTATTAAAATTTCTGATCTAATGGTGTGAAAATTTTTGGAAAATTCACAAGTAAAATAGTCACTTTTGGTAAGAAACGCATTTTATGACTTGCACTCGATAATGTTTTGCTTTTTTCTCTGCTTAGGATTCATAAAACTTCTTGTAACTTTGCATACTTATTTTTCAGTAAAAAATGAATAAATTGTTAAAGTTTCAGATTTTTTCATCAAGTTTTTCTCGAGTTTTCCTGACCTGAACTTTTTCATACAAAAGTGAATATATTTCAATAACTAGACAATTTAAAATAAGATTGTTTATCAAGTTTGATTCCATTTTTTATTACCTTTCTATTGGTATATTTCAATCTAGGATTAATCAAAGGATTAAAGAGAAATTAATAAAAAAGTGCTGAAAATGTATGAAAATTTCAATGAAATTTTTTCATCTTGAATTTTGTTTTGCTTTTTCTAATTAAACTACTTAACTATATTTAATGTTTTATAGCTTTTTAGAAAGGTTTTTGCTTATACTTTAAATCAACATTAATGTCACAGCACAACTATGAACACAAATAAAACTGTAGGAGCTAGAAGTTGATAATAACAAAAAAATTTCAAATTTCAAAAAAAAATTTTTCAAAAATTATTATTTAAAGCTTTTAATTATTAAGTATTGATTGAAATGCATTATTTATGTTGTTTTATGAAATAATAAAGTTATTAAACTCAAACTAATAGGATAATAAAGTCAAAATTTGAAAAATACCAAAAAAATTTTTTGAAATTTGAAATTTTTTTGTTATTATCAACTTCTAGCTCCTACAGTTTTATTTGTGTTCATAGTTGTGCTGTGACATTAATGTTGATTTAAAGTATAAGCAAAAACCTTTCTAAAAAGCTATAAAACATTAAATATAGATAAGTAGTTTAATTAGAAAAAGCAAAACAAAATTCAAGATGAAAAAATTTCATTGAAATTTTCATACATTTTCAGCACTTTTTTATTAATTTCTCTTTAATCCTTTGATTAATCCTAGATTGAAATATACCAATGGAAAGGTAATAAAAAATGGAATCAAACTTGATAAACAATCTTATTTTAAATTGTCTAGTTATTGAAATATATTCACTTTTGTATGAAAAAGTTCAGGTCAGGAAAACTCGAGAAAAACTTGATGAAAAAATCTGAAACTTTAACAATTTATTCATTTTTTACTGAAAAATAAGTATGCAAAGTTACAAGAAGTTTTATGAATCCTAAGCAGAGAAAAAAGCAAAACATTATCGAGTGCAAGTCATAAAATGCGTTTCTTACCAAAAGTGACTATTTTACTTGTGAATTTTCCAAAAATTTTCACACCATTAGATCAGAAATTTTAATACCTTTCCAGAAATGTATAACATCAATAGGTTTTGAGTTGAATATTACGAATTATTCTAAAAATAAAAAAGTTTCTAACCGGTTGTCCACTCACTTTAAAGTTTATTTGAAATTTACAGCAAAAATAGAATATAGAGTGAAATTGGGTAAAATTTGTCATTTTAAGATTCTAAATCTAGCAAAATATGCTTTAGTAGGCATGTTAAAATAGAAGATAGTCAATTTAGAAGAAAATGTTTAAATGTATTGGCAATTCTAAATTTTATTTGAAAAAAGTTTTACTTAGCAACAAAGTTCCTAATTATAAAGAAGAAGTGGTGACGATAACAAATTAAATTCATAAAGCTTACTATATTCTCTTAAGAAGAGAACAGTCAAAAGAAACAGAAAATTTTGTTTTTGTCCATAAAAAATCACCGTCAATATTATTACGAATGGGTTTCTTAGTGATGTCATATCATGAATTGCTAACGAAAATCCAAATTTATTTAGCTTACCAATTAGAAATATCAAAGAAGAATTGAATAATTTTGTGTATCTAAAAAAAAAAAAATATTTTCGTTCATTTTGTTGCTAATTCTGTATTAATTAAAATTGACTTAAATTCTTAGAAAGAATTATTAGACATTATAATATAAATTCAACTTTCAATATTCAATCAAATGTCAATCCGCATTCTTTTAAATAACTTATAGCTAGTTTCCTTTTCCATCAATAAATATTAATGATTCCTCTGTCGGATGACTTTGAAATTTATAACTCAAGTTAAATGAAAAATTAAAATAATATTAATTGACCTGATGCACAGCGTGCATCATGTAGCATAATCTGCATTTAATAAGCATCATCAAGTAAGTAAGCATATAAAGTGCATTCGAACGCGTGCAGTGCAACAGAAAATATTTAAAAACTTGATGACATATAACCTTGGATGTTTTATTGGTGGAATCTTCAGTGAGCAAAATATTTTACTTTTTGCATCTGATGTCGTAAAAATGTCCAGACATTTTTTTTATCGTGTTCGCGTAAATATTTTTGTTGTTTGACCAAAACAAGTTTAAGCTGTGGTTGCATAATATTAATTAATCATCCTACTTCATATTATTCAATTGACAATACATTGAACAAATAGCACTTGATTATCTTGATAGAAAATATGCTACCAGAATATTTAATATCCAGCATTATGTTACATTCACAAAATGAGAATTAAATTGTTGCCATTTTTTTCTCTCACATGATACAAAGCATTAAAAATGAAAAGCACATCCAGCAATTTTGTAGTCACATAATGTAAGCTGGTGAACTACTGCTCTTTACAATAATCATTTTACATGCATTCTTTGAGATGCCCACAAGCGTTTTAAATTGCTGTGAAAAATGTGTTGCACATTGTGAATGAAATCGTTTATGGTGCTTGTAATGCAAGAAACTTATTATGATGTCAAGATCAAGTTTATTGTGATTTTCCATATTCGTGTAGTTTTTTTTTGTCAACGTAAATGCATTTATGGATTACATTTGAATACCGTGAATAAAACTTTAATAGATTAATATGGGTTGTGGTCTGTAATGGGATTTCATTTATTTGCTCAATTTTGGGAATGGAATTTCTGAAAATTAGTTAATTAATTCTCGTTCAATTAAATATGAGAATATCCGTTTTGATGTGGATTTGAATTATTCATCCAGACAACTGGATTTTATAATTATTACTTTATTGTCTAAGATTTTTTTACTTAGAAGAAAACAAAAACGTGAATTTTTGTTGAAATATTTAATTGTTTTTTATTTATTTTTTCAGACCAGTAACTTATCTTCCTCCAGTTACTCAGCCTCCAACGCCCCCTCAAAACACATATCTTCCTCCAGAAACAACACCACCACCTGTAAGTTCAAACACACACTTCTAAAATTTAATTTTTTATACAATTTTTTTTTGTCCTTCTAATAGTGTCCAAATGGAGGAAGTGGTCCATTCTGTTGCATAAACGGTGCTTCAAATCCAGATTGTTGCACAAGTGGAAGTGGACCTTTCTGCTGTGCTAATGGAGCAAACAATCCTGATTGTTGTCAAAATGGAGGAAGTGGACCAGATTGTTGCACAAATGGAGGAAGTGGACCTTTCTGTTGTACAAATGGTGCCTCAAACCCTGATTGTTGTGCAAATGGAGGAAGTGGACCTTTCTGTTGTACAAATGGTGCCTCAAACCCTGATTGTTGTGCAAATGGTGGAAGTGGACCTTTCTGTTGTACAAATGGTGCCTCAAATCCAGACTGCTGTGCTAATGGAGGAAGTGGACCTTTCTGTTGTGCAAATGGCGCCACAAACCCTGATTGTTGTGCTAATGGAGGAAGTGGACCTTTCTGTTGTGCAAATGGCGCCACAAATCCTGATTGTTGTGCTAATGGAGGAAGTGGACCTTTCTGTTGTGCAAATGGTGCCACAAATCCAGACTGCTGTGCTAATGGAGGAAGTGGACCTTTCTGTTGTGCAAATGGCGCCACAAACCCTGATTGTTGTGCTAATGGAGGAAGTGGACCTTTCTGTTGTGCAAATGGCGCCACAAATCCAGACTGCTGTGCTAATGGAGGAAGTGGACCTTTCTGTTGTGCAAATGGCGCCACAAATCCAGACTGCTGTGCTAATGGAGGAAGTGGACCTTTCTGTTGTGCAAATGGTGCCACGAACCCTGATTGTTGTGCAAATGGTGGAAGTGGACCAGACTGCTGCACAAATGGAGGAAGTGGACCTTTCTGTTGTACAAATGGCGCCACAAACCCAGACTGCTGTGTTAATGGAGGAAGCGGACCATTCTGTTGTGCTAATGGCGCTACAAATCCTGACTGCTGCGCTAATGGAGGAAGTGGACCAGATTGCTGCACAAATGGTGGAAGCGGACCTTTCTGTTGCTCAAATGGAGCAACAAATGAATTCTGTTGCACTGGTCCATACATTAACCCAGGATGTGTTGAACCTACAACAACGACTCCAATACCAAATACATACTTGCCACCAACACAAGGAGGTTATCATTATCCAAAGCCTGCCATTCCATTCTTCTACAGAAAATAAGACAATAAGTAGTTTTAAACAAATTCCCTACAAAACATCCCTTCATTCCGATTCCCTTGTAAAAACTCAATTGTATCCAAATAAAATTTCATGAAAAGACATTCACACAAGATGATATGCGAAAGATCTAAGAATTTGACTCAATAAAGCATATGACTATTTTCGGAAGTTAAGAAAATGATTCTCACAAAAAACTGGTTATTAATTTTTTGCTAACGCCTTTACAGCTTTCTGCATCATAAAATGAAAATTTATAACTTAGCAGACTAACTTCTCTCTCTTCTCGTGTTTCTATTTCAGAAATCAAGTTCATTAATTCTCAATCAGATATGAAAATGAAAGTTCTTTTTTGTGACCGATGCTGGAATATTTTAGCATCTAATTGTCTTTCAAAAGTCATTGGCACCGAAATCGTTTTTTTTTGGTCTTCTTTTTTTCGTAGATTAAAAAGTCCACTTGTCTGCTTTTCGAACTGAAATCACGTTTTTTGCATATTCCACAGAATATGGTATATAAACTGGTTCTTTATGCCACAGAGAAAATTCTTAATGAGAATATAAATTTTATAATCAGATGCATAGTTAGTTACGTAAAAGTCTTTTTTTTTTTAAAGCTTCTTAACCTCACAAAAAATTCCATTTATTAGGAATTTATGGTTCTCGTGCTGAATGACGCTTGCGTTTATTTGATTTTTTTTAAGAGATCTGCTTTTTTGCTGAATATTCTTTGAATCAAATTCTTGAGAATTTATTCAAGGATGTATGTCCGGGTTATGCAAGTTTAATTGATGTTTTTCACTAATTAGATTATATTGATGTTAAATTCTCTTACTGTACCAAACCAACGCTGAGGAATAAAAATTCCCCTTACATTAAGAATAAATTTTGTTATTTGGATTACAAACTGCCTTAAATTAACTATCATTATCGAAAAATTTATTCTCACTCGTTTTTCATATCATCGCGTGATCATTAATCCCTTTATGTAATCCAGAATAAAATTATCTAATTGGAAATTCGTGGCTGCTTTTAAAATTCACTGCCAATTTAAATGCTAAAATATTCAAATGCGTGTGTGCGAATTTAAATAAATAATGAAAATGAAAGGAAAAAAATGGAGCAGAAAATAAACATTTTTGAGGTAAAAACTTTATCTTCAAAACCCACTAAGCCAGTAACAGAGATAGAAATGAATGATTTAGAAGATCTCATCTGTTCTAAAATGGAAATCATTTTTATTTTTAAGTCTTAATTAGAATAACTTTTCAGATTCAAAGAGCGCGTTTTTATTGGTAGAATAATTTCATTAATGGATATTTTTATTGCGATTAGAATTTGATAAGTCATAAGCTAATAATATGCTAAATTACTTTTCCTCGTGCTTTATTAAGTTCACAAAAATTTAACATCAATAAAAAATTACTTCTGATTTATATTGCGAACGTCTTAGTTGATGAAAAAAATATAAGAATTTCATAAATGAGCTGTCATCAGCTGTGTTAAAGGAGGTTGGATGTATAAACATCTCATTTGTCATCAAAATTTAGATCGAATAGGATTTTTAATCAGGGATTATCTTGTTAACTTATCGCACTACACAAATCTCCTCACATCAATTACGGTATGGCTTAGTAAATCATTCAAATATGTTTGTAGAAATTATTGAAAAAGACGAGAAAATTTAGATTTAAAGGTGGCATTTTCAGTTTCCAAAAGGCTTCTAGTTAAAACAGATTTAGCCGATTTTAATCCGATCGGCTTGTTAATCGACTTAAAAGGTTTAAAAGTTAAATTTTGAGCTTAATCCACTTCCAATCTTATGAAATATGACTCATAATCATAGAAAATGACCCAAAGAATAATTACAATATCTGAAATACTTTATGAATTGCTTAATTTTGTTATTAATGCAAAAAACGAAATAAGTTGAAAATGTCGGCTTCGATTTCTGTTATAAACTTATTTTTTAAAGTCTTTTGAAGCTGGCTTGGACTAGGGTTTTCAATCCCGGGATCCCGAATCCCGGGATCCCGGGATCCCGCTGTTTTTTCAGTAACCTAATCCCGGGTTTGAAAACAGTCTCAATCCCGGGATTACGGGATTGAAAATTTCCTTAAATTTACAAAAATTAACAATGAAAAAAATTTTTTTTAAACTTTTTTTTCTACAAAAATAATTTTCTGACCAAAATTAATTAAAAACAATGAGTTTTTAAATTGATAAATCAAAATTTTTTTCTAGATTTATTTTATATTTGAGCTTATATTTAAGCAAGAATTTCGATTCTTGAAAAATGAAGGAAAAATCACGATAAGTTCAATTTTTTTTAAAAAAAAAAAGTTAAACTAGATCTAACTTCGATTGACACCACAAATTTCGAAAAAAATAAAAATTTTGTATAAAACTTATAAGAGTTGACTTTGAAACAAAAAATGTGAAAATTTTCATTAAAAATTGATGAAATTTAACTGCTGATAGGGTCCTTTTATTAATCTTTTAGATGGAAGAATACTTTCAATTGTAAAATTAAAAAGATTTGAAGCATAAAATAACTTAAAATAATACTCAAAGAAATTTCATGGCCAACTCTTTTAACTTTCATACAAAATTTTGAAGCCCATTGAAATTTGATCTAAACGTCTTTATTTTGAGAAAAAAAAAATATTTTTAGGTATTCAAAACTTGATTTGTATGAAAATTTTTTGATGAGATTTTTAAATTCAAGAGTCATTTAAGTTTTGCAATTTTAAGGAAAACTTTATAGAAAAAATTAATTTTGAAAAGATAAATTTATTCAAAGGGGCCGTTCACTTATTACGTAACGCAAAAATTCGGGTTTTTTACCCCCCCCCCCTCCGTAACGTTTTTAACAAAGGAATCAGGTGCGAGAACAATAGACCGTAACAAACTCTCAACCCCCCCCCCCCCCCTCAGAGCGTTACGTAATAAGTGAACGGCCCCAAAAAAATTAAATTTTTTTTAAAAGTAAAAGCTAATGATTAAAATTTCCAGATACTACATAGCTAAAACTAATAGTTTTGTTTAGAAAAAACCATTAGTATTAAAACAATGCTTTTTCATAATCTAAAAAATTAATTTTTACTCACTTTTTCTTTTGAAATTCAATCCCGGGATTCCTCGGGATCCCGGGTTCAGAATTTTTGAATACCGTAATCCCGGGATTGAAATTTTGGTCCGGGATTGAAAACCCTAGCTTGGACACTAAATTATCCTGAAATTAAATTAGCTAATTATAGATGTTAAAGCTCAAACATTAGAAGTTATTACTGCCATAAATCTTGCCTAAATTAATAAAATAAATTTTTCATCCTCAATTTTTTATCTCAACTGTTGTGCTCCGCATGCTTTAAGATCCTATCAAATTTCCATAATTAAATTTACAATCAATCAGAAAGTCATCTTTCATGATAAAATATTCCTACCTTGTGCTTCACGTGCATAAAGATCCATTTATAAACTGAAAATTGCTTATTATAAATCAATAGATTCTATCAACGAGATAGCCGAGATCCAAAAACAGACATTTTAAGAATTTCTGAAAGCTTTTTTCTCATTTTTGAATTTTATTAGCATACAATTATATAAAATAGATACATTTTACATTTTTAGATATTTTCTTTTTCTTTCGAATCCAATGCCCGCATTCAAGGCCACCAAAAAATAATAATAACAATATTAATATTAAGATATGGAATTGAAAAAGATTCTCATTCAAGTTTTTATTTTTCTTTTTAAGCAAACTTTTGCGGTATGCAGATACTCTTTTGACTCATTTTGTTTTTCTTGATTCAAAGCTTTAAAATTTTTCTAGAATTTTTTGTAAATTTGAATAAAAAAAACCGTTACAAATTTTATTTTGAAAATTTCAAAAAATGCGTTAACTTTTCAAAATCGACATTTTAAAAATTCTAATCTGACCCAAGCGAAACCAATTCAAATCAGATCCAAACAAAACCAAAAAGAGCATCTTCATCATTTCTGCTATTTTTAATCCTTTTACTTTAATTTTTATCAAAAAAGTTTTCTTTCAAAAAATTCTTCTGTTGATGGCAATTTGCTTCTGCATTTTTTTTTTGTGGTAAATAATCGTGTGTCTGAATATATTTAATACAATATCTATGGTTTGGAATCGCTACATAAATAAAAAAAATTGTTTAGACACATACAGCAAGAGAAAATACTTAACAGAGAGCAAAAATTGTCAACTCAGCAGAAGATCCAATAATTTTTAAAAATTAAGTTTCTTTTATCGATGATCATTTCTAATTAGTCTGTGGCTTGTGATTCTTTTAATTTAGATTTTATTTGTATATTTTCTAAATCCGTAAACATTTTCATATTCACACCGTTTCACGTTGTGAATATATTGATTTCGATACACTTGAAAAATCGTTTTTTTAGTTTTTTGGCGCCAAAACTCAAAATTTTCATAAACTGTTCGGTGTGAAAAGTTCGGCCTCAAAATTATCTACAAAATACAAAAAACCGCATTGAAAAAGGTTTTGATGCCTCCGGACACGACCCCAAATAGTGGTGGTGTATGCTTACAAGCAAGTTTGTTCCTCGCAGAACTCAAATACGAAAAAACCATTTTATGTCAAAAATGTCTCAAAATGTGCGCATTATCACTCAAATGTGCACCTCACACGTTGGTGCCGATCCATGTAGATGGATCTGAGAAACTAACGAAATAGTGTGTTTTTTAAGCATATTTTAGCCGATTATTGCAAAATACATTTAAAAAATTTCACAAAAATTGGGAATTGAACTTTTTTGATCAGAATCAATAAAAAATAAAGTTTTGTTGAGAAAAAATGCAAAAAAAAATTTTGTTAGTCACCAGTACACCCCCCACAAACCTAAATTTTGGAAAAATTCGTGTGGTTCACTGTGTGGATGGATTTTTGTAAAATTTTCTGTTTTTGATCAATTAATGCAAGAACTTTTATGGAAAAATACCAAAAATATTTTTAAACCTATTTTAGTCAGTCAAAATCTCGAAAAAGTTCAAAAAATCGGCATTTTTTGGACATTTTGCCCTCCTGTCCCTACAACTCAGAATTAAAAATTCTAAAAACTTGTGATTATTGTAGCTTATAATTAGATCTAAAAGTCGTACATACGTTGTCATGTCCAAAAACATCAATTAGTGCTTGAAAATTGAGTCCGAATGTGAAATTTTTCGATTTTTTTAGGAAACTTAATTGTCAATCATATGCAAAGCGAAGCTTTGCTGACTCGATGGAATCCTAATCTTCAAACTTATGCAAAGCGAAGCTTTGCTGACCCGATGAAGGCTTGATTATTAATCTTATGCAAAGCGAAGCTTTGCTGACCCGATGGAATCCTAATCTTCAAACTTATGCAAAGCGAAGCTTTGCTGACCCGATCTAGCCTTAATCTGCAATCTTATGCAAAGTGAAGCTTTGCTGACCCGATCGAGTCCTAATCTTCAATCTTATGCAAAGCGAAGCTTTGCTGACCCGATTGAGTCCTAATTTTCAATCTTATGCAAAGCGAAGCTTTGCTGACCCGATTTAGACTTAATCTTCAATCTTATGCAAAGCGAAGCTTTGCTGACCCGATGGAGTCTTAATCATCAATCTTATGCAAAGCGAAGCTTTGCTGACCCGATTGAGTCCTAATTTTCAATCTTATGCAAAGCGAAGCTTTGCTGACCCGATTTAGACTTAATCTTCAATCTTATGCAAAGCGAAGCTTTGCTGACCCGATTGAGTCCTAATTTTCAATCTTATGCAAAGCGAAGCTTTGCTGACCCGATTGAGACTTAATCTTCAATCTTATGCAAAGCGAAGCTTTGCTGACCCGATTGAGTCCTAATTTTCAATCTTATGCAAAGCGAAGTTTTGCTGACCCGATGGAGTCTTAATCTTCAAACTTATGCAAAGCGAAGCTTTGCTGACCCGATCGAATCCTAATCTTCAAACTTATGCAAAGCGAAGCTTTGCTGACCCGATATAGACTTATTCTTCTATCTGATGCAAATCGAAGCTTTGCTGACCTGATTGAGTCCTAATTTTCAATCTTATGCAAAGCGAAGCTTTGCTGACCCGATTGAGACTTAATCTTCAATCTTTTGCAAAGCGAAGCTTTGCTGACCCGATTGAGTCCTAATTTTCAATCTTATGCAAAGCGAAGCTTTGCTGACCCGATTGAGACTTAATCTTCAATCTTATGCAAAGCGAAGCTTTGCTGACCCGATTGAGTCCTAATTTTCAATCTTATGCAAAGCGAAGCTTTGCTGACCCGATATAGAGTTTTGGAACGGTGTGAATATGCACATGAAGCGTGATCCGCTTCATTACTAGTTTTTTTTGTTTTCATTTGGTGGATATTTATTTATCAAATTATTAACATTAATAATTTTTGTATCTGTTGTGCAAATTTGAGATTTTTTAGAAGATATGAGCATATTGTGGTTGAATTAATCACATTGGAAGTTGATATTTTTGTCCTGAAAACAGACTTGCTTGTTTGTTCCAATTTAAATATTTATTTAAAATTTCAATTTACTGACACAAAAAAAAATCAATATAAAGTCTCAGTTATCTTCATCTCTCCACAACAAGGACAAAAGTAAAATTTCGGGCGTTTTGGTTCCTTCTTTTTCTTTTTCTCATTTAATTTTTTAATTTTCTCATTTAATTTTCTAATTTTAATTAAATTCATTTGTCACAAGAAAAAAAAGTATTTTGTATTCCACCAATTAATTAATATTTTCATCACAAAGTGTCGTTGGCGTGTATCGAGGCATGAAATTTGTTTGATAACGTGCGAAAAAAATCATAAATCAAATTAGGAAGGAAAAAAATAAAATTAAAGAAAGTAAAAAGAAAGAAACAGATAAAAATAAATTAATAATTAATTCAACAGAAAAAAATGCAAAAATAAGAAAATACTTTGAATATTAAAATCGACATGAAGATTAATCTCGAGAATGGATATGACATTAATTATACTTGTTATCAACAACTCTAAATTTCCTTTAAAATTCATTTTGAATTGAAAAGATCAGATAATTTGAAATTGAAGAATGCAGTTCTTAAAGTTTCAAGTGGATTGAGAACTGCTGATATCTTTAAAGTCGAATGAAATTAATGCACGTGCCTGATTGATGTACGAAAATGTTTGAAAATGATATCAAGGGATGTATTTGCGGCATCGAGAAACTTACATGTGATTCTGGCCTATGCTGAACATTTTTAGGTACTATTTACTAAATTTGAATTTATTCATCATCCTTCCATGCTGCTCATTCTGTTTTATTGAATGACACAAGAACTGCAGAACATATCCCACAAAAAATTACAATTCAAATCTGACATAACAATTTCAACAGTAAAATTGGAAAAAATCCCAATCTGATTGCATTAATGACACAAAATTCACAAATTTCATTGGAAAATAGTAAACAAATCTATTTAATTGATTTCCAAAATTATTAATTTACACATTAACAAATCATGCCAATGTCAACCTAAAATCGTGATAATTTAGTGATGCATATGAGCTTATTACTCATAACATGTGGGCAATATCCACAATTCATCATGAGTAGGTAGCTTCATTAAATGCATTAGGTCATTATTGTGAAGTTTATACCACGAATGTTCTAATTGATATCACGATTTTGAGGTTTTGATTGGATTTTCATTTTTGTTGTTTGTAAAAATGTTTAGAAATTAGCACTTGAAAGTTATTTGCTAGTTTTATTAATTTTTGTACTTGATTTTGTTGTACTAATGAATTTGTCTGAGTAGGATTTGAACCCATGAATTTTTGAGATTTTCTCAGCTTTCTTCTCTTTGCACTAATCAGTTTAACTCGGAGACTAAGAAAAATACCAACTTTTACTTTTTATATGCTAAATATCTAGCAAACGTCATTAAATTTATGACTTGCTTTTTCTTCATCCCATTCTTCGCAAATTAGCAACCTGACTCTAATATTCTTTCAAAAGTAACTTGTAAAAGTGATAATAAATTAAATCGGAAATTCTTCTGATTTCTTCTCATTCAAAAGTTTCTTCACAACTCCTAAATATTCAGAATATATAAACGCATTGATATCATTCACATAAAAAAAAGTTCAATAGTCTCATATAGGATCTAAACTTTACGAGACACGATTTGAACTTTCACAAGGAACAGAATGGTTAACAAAAAAGAATAAAATAAGAATAAAAATTTATATGATACACGTAAAGAACATTCGAACTGAACTTTAGACTGGCAGAACACATAAATGATGACGATGAAAAAGAGAAAGATAAAATAATTTATGATTAAAAAATTTTTTCACAGAAAAAATATTCTTAAGAATTTTTTTTTAAAAAGGTTTTTAATTTATCAATTATTAAATTTATATGTTAAACATACACAAAAAGAGACACAGAGTAGAGAAGATTTGTTGGATATTCACGTTAGAGTTGCGTTTGGATTTGTATAACTGAAGCCTTCAAATTGCTTCTGATCCATGCTAATGAGTATGTTTTTGTCGATAGGCGTGAGTCTAGCACGTTCTCTAGTAAATTGACTGTCAAAGTACTGTGTGTCAAGTGGATGCCGCTAGAAATAAGATAAAGAGTAGAAACAAAGATAAATTGAGAGTTATTACATGTTTTGAATGAGCAATATGAGTTGAATAAATTAGTTAAATTATGTGGATTTAATTTAATTTTTTTTTCAATGAAATTCCTGATGTGCGCAATTCATGTTCGACAGACTTATCGAAAGTCTAGGGGTATTCAAATACGTATGTTCGGAAATTGAAAATTTAAAAAAATACGTTACGCTATTTCTTGAATTTAATAACTTTTTAAGATTTTTATCACTTATTTGACATCATTGTAGTCCTAAATCATGAATTCAGTCATTTACTTTGATAAATTCTACACGATAATGCTTTAATTTGAATTTAAATTTTTTCGAATTTTCGAACAAGGGGTATTTAACTTAGAATTTTGCATGGCAGACAGACAAAAATGTCATTTTTGCAAAAATGTCATTTTTGCACACATCAGTGAAATTATTCAACTGGAAACTTGTTTAGTTTGGGTACTGGACACAATGTTTAGTTCAGCTTCTTGAACTTATTTAGCATAACTCAACTTGTTTAGCAATTTTAACAAATTCAGCTGTATTCTGCTAGTTATTAACTTAATTTAGTTTTTCATATATTTCAACTAATATAGTTTTTAAGTTTTATTCAGCTTATTCAGCAAATTCATCTGAGTTCGGCTAGTTCAGCATATTCAGCTTATTTCAGCAAATTAATCAATTTTAAAAAAAATAATCACAAAAACTACTTACAACTTGCGGTTTGAACGGCGGTTCCAATTCTCTTCTATCTAATTTCTCCCAACTAATTTCAGCAAAGAATGGATGATACTTAATGTCACCATCCGGCGCTCCCATTGATCCTAGTCGTATACTAACATCCTTTTCCAATAATGACTGAAGAATTTTCAGTGCCTCCTTAGACAAAAAGTGTGGATACCACGGAATTTCATTACAAATTGACCAAAATAATTCATCCTCATCACAACCACTAAAAGGACTTTGTCCACAGAGCATCTCATAAAGCAGCACACCAAAGCTCCAATAATCAACAGATTGATTGTAATGAAGGCCCTGAAAATTATTTTGAAAAATTTCTCCCTGAATAATTTGAGGAAATTGACACAAATAAGGATGGGCTACAGCTATGAGACTACTTTAACTTACTTTTATGATCTCAGGTGGCATGTAATCTATCATGAGAATGACAAAAGAATCAGTAAATTAATGAAATGAGACCTTGAGAAGTGAGAATAAATTTTTTATGTTACCTGGTGTTCCGCAAAATGAATCTGTTCCATTCATTCGCATGAAAAAAGGAAAGAAATTGAATAAAATTTTAAATAAACACATGCCAAGAAGCAATAAGTTTATTTGAATAAATATTGAGTCATACCTGCAGTCTTATCCAAATAAATCTCAAGTTTACACATTCCAAAATCAGCTAGTCTCACATGTCCATCATGATCTAGCAGAACATTGTCAAGCTTCAGATCGCTGCAAAATTAAGTGTGCAATAAAAATTAAATAAATCATCAATAGTGTCAATATGGAAATGAATTAAGTTTTTATGGTATTATAGGAATTTTTGGTGCAGAAGTGATTTCAAAGTTTTGTATTCCTAAAATTTGAAGTTTTTGATAAGATAAATGGGTTAAAAATTCAAACTTTGAATGATAGAAATTAGAAAATTTTATGAACGTTAAAAATTTTAAGAATTTATTAAATTCATAAACTTTTAAATCTTTCTAATTAACTTTATAAAACTAAATTTTCAACTCTGGAACTAATCACATTAAAAATTTTGCTTAAAAGATCTATCTTAAGGAATTAATCTTAATTGTTGAAACGAGATATTAAAAGAGATTCAAAAGAATCTCAATTCATTGTCAAGATGAGATAAATGTTTGGCTTTATTTATTTTTTAAGCAGGTAAATAAATAAAGAAATTCAAGAATGGCAAATCAAGACAAATTTATGATATCATTCGAAATTGAGAACGTTTTTTGACTTGACTAAAGAATACTTGTGGATTTTTTTTTTCGGGTTTTATGTTTATTTCTTTTAAAAAAGTCCTCAAGTGGTCAACTTGATCGTTTAAATTTCAAATTATTCAACTTGACCATTTGGAGTTGATGAATGATTCAAAGATTATTAAATTCAAGTTAATTTATTTAGCAGTTATTTTTAACAATTAGTTGATCAGCTTCTGTAGAAATTGAGGTAATTTAAAATTATTAATACGAAAAAAATGTTCAAGTTAAAATTTTAGTTTGAAAATAATTCAATGGGAAGAAATCGTTAAATTCTTGATTTTTAAAACTGAACCTAAATCTGATACAAAAAAATTTTGCATGAAATTTCACAGTAGCAAAAAGCAAAATTTATTGCACTTTCTTAACATTTTGTCATTTAAGATTATCAAAAAAATTTATTATTTCCATATTTAATTCAAAAAAATCTCTTTTGATTAATCATCTTCATAAATAAGACCGAAAAAAAATTTATTCAAATCCCTCATAAACGTGATAAATTAATTAAATACCTTTAAAATGATGATAAAACTTTATTTAATCTTACCGATAAATAATTCCTTTTCGGTGTAGAAATTTGAGTCCAGAAACAATTTCAGCGGCATAAAATCTCGCCCTTTTCTCTGTAAAGCGACCACTTTGTTGTATGTGAAACATTAGATCACCTCCCGTAAGATACTCCATCACAAAAAATAAATGACTCTGCAATTTGTCAATGTTAAATTTTTGTTATAAGTTTTAAGTATTAAATTAAATCAAGATTCGAGATTTAAGGGATTTGGCATCGATAATGATGATGATGTTGATTGTTGTAATTTCAATGGTTTTACATTTCAAGTTCAAGGTCATTAAAGCTTGAATGAAAAAAAAATCCTGTAGGCAGATTTAATTAGTTTTAAAAATGTTAGTTTATTTTTTATGGTGAGTAACAGATCAACATCCACGTGTTGATGGAAATATTATGTCTAAACTTAATCTTAATGACTAATTTAGTAATCGGATGTAAATTACGTGAGTTAATTAAGTGAAATTTTCTTTATCAAAATAACACACGAGTTTCTCATAAAACAAAAGAAATTCTTTTTACACCTTCGAAAATTTCGTTTGTTCTTCACATTTTTTTCCCTACAGCTTACTCTACGTGTAAGCAAGTAAAGGTGAAATGAATCAGGAAAATGAATTTCTATCTGGGATTGAAGAAATATTTAAAAATAGACATTGAACTTATTTTTTTTTTTTGGTTTTAAAGACGCTCACTTTTTTCTTGTGATTGCTGATTTCGTGAACACGATTGAACTCACGATCACATTACAGATAGATAAACATTGTCATGTGATTATTATTCTATACTCATCATTTATTTTGTACGTATGGATATATAGTATACTCATGGCTGCAATGAGTTGAGGATTATTTTTGTTTAATGAGTGATTTTTTAAAGGACATGTTGGAATTGAAGGAAATTAATGAAGTACTTTTTTTAATTCCTAATAACTATTCGAATTTCACGAATTTCTCAAGGAATTGAACATTTAGTTTTCCAATTTATTTTAAATCTTTTAAAAATAATAGAAGCATAAAATGTTAAATATTTGATGGGAATCGAACAAATGATATCGGAAAAGGATTTAAATTTTGTGAATTTTTTTTCGAACTGTTTTCCAAAATAAAGCTATAAAGGCCACAATAACTAGTGTGATTATATTAAAAAAAAATTTCACAAACGTTATTTAACATTTTATTTTGTTCAAAAATAAAAATTCTTCAACTTTATATCCAATGTTAATCACATTCAATTCTACATCCATCATGTTCTACAAAACGACCAAAATACATTTTTGATAGAAAAATTCCAATAAAAAAATCTTTCTTTTCCTGTTCTGTATAATTTATTGTCGTTACTTTGTTTCAACAGCTCATAACTATTTCATTTTGGGATGTTTGATAGAAACAAACATTATAAATTAAGAAAAGAAAAATAAATTTCTGAAGAAGTCAAATGAAACACGAGTTTGTGGATTCACATGTTGTTGAAATTTTTGATTTACTGATGCTTGCAAAATAAGAGTAAATATTTGAAAACGACCTTGATGAGGTGAACTTTCTCTGATTTTTGTGTGGTTTTATTTGCGTTTTACATTTTTGGTTGGTTTGGATGTTTTGTAAATTTTTAATGAGAATTTAAGGTCTTGAAATTCATTAATATACTTTAGGAACAGATATATAAAATCCATAAATCTACATTTATGACCTTTGTCAACATTCAAACAACTCCCTCTGAACTTTACTCTCATTTTTTTTAATTCCCAAAATTCTTTATTTACATTGAAACTATCTCAACATTTTGAGTTTGTTTAATATAAAATTTTAATTTCATTTCTACAGAATTTTTTTGATTCTTGGAAGGACAATTTTGTGTTTTTCATTTTGAAAACCTTAAAAAAATTTTCCACCCACTCATTTTTCATTGTTTATTCAATTTAAACAATTTTGCCTCACAAATCTTTCAAGTTTGTTCCATTGAAGCAGTTAAATGAGCCTTAATCTTCCACAAGTCACTTCAAAACTCATTAAAAATCTGCTGATTACATGATATCCACAAAAAAAAATAATAGGGTAAAAAATCTGTTTTTTGTGGTATTTTGTTTTTCATCAACTTTGAATTTAAATAAATATTCACTGATTCATCCTTTTTAAATGAATAATGGCTCAAAATATTCAGGAACCAAAAGACTTTAAAGTTTTATATTCATTTACTACTGTAACATTAAGCTTTTAGTGAAAAACTAAATTAAACACCAAATCTATTTTTGGTGGTATGAAATCTATTTTTTGTGGTAAAAAAATCTATTTTTTGTGGTAATAAAAAGTAATGAAATTATATGATAAATTTTAGTTATTACTTTAAATACATCATCTTTAATGCAAAATGAATCGATAACAAGTCAAATTAAGTTATTTAAATGATTAAAATACATTAAATTTATTAAAAATAGTTTCATAATATTTTACCGGATTTTTATTTTTCAAATTGTTTAGGGGACTGTCAACTTTCAGGGTAATATCAACTTTAGTTTGTATGGATTTTTTTGTAAACAAATACCACAAAAAATAGATTTTAGTACCACAAAAAATAGATTCAATGTTTATACAAAGTAAATTGTAATTTTCGATTATTTTGTTAACTTATATGAATTAAATATGATTAAATATTAAACAGTGAACGTTTATTTGTCACAATAATGATTCTTCTGACATAATCACAACGAAATTAAGCAAAAAATTGCGCATGAAAAATGGTAAGAAATTTTGATTTTTGGTGTGAAATTTTAAATTGCAAATATTAATAGATAGAAATTAATTAGACAATTCAGATTAAGCATACATGCTTTAATCATTATTTGCGACACATCTGTCAAGAAATGAGGAATTTTTAATGCTTTAAAAGTATGTTTCACAGCTAAAGATGAATACCACAAAAAATAGATTACCACAAAAAACAGATTTTTTACCCTAATTTTCTTTTCAACAATTTTTAATCAACATTTTTTTCGGTTTTCATTTTCATCACTGTCAGAATTTTGATTGATAAAGGTCTCGAGAGTCGATTGTACATTATATTAATAATATTTCAGCATCATGAATGGATGGCGAGTAAAAGTTTTTAGATGTTTAATTACTGAAAAAAGTTTTAGGTACAGAAAAGTTATGTAATGTAATGAGGTTAATTAATGGTAGAAGATTAATGTACGATGGAAGAAAAGTTTTTTTGTTGATCTCAAACTTTTTTTCTGTTGATTTCATTGATGAGGTTATTAAACTTATAGAAAATTTAGATTTGACGGTCTTTACTTTTAATTAAATTCCTAATAAAATTCAGATTAAAGAATTGAATTAAAGTTGGAATGAAGTACATATGTGTTGAATTGAATTTTGAAGCGCTGAATTAAAATTTAAAGCGCTGAATTTATTTTTTAAACGTTTAAATGATTTTTTAAGCGCTGAATTGAATTTTTTAAAGCGCTGAATTGAAATTTAAAGTGCTGAATTTATTTTTTTTAAACGCTGATTGAATTTTTCAAAGCGCTGAATTTAGTTCAGAATGCTATTTTACTCGTGCTCTATAATATATAAAGCAATAGAATCATCAAAATATTCTCTGAATCCTATAACAATATCGCAAACCATCATCATCATCATTGTAAATTCCATTTTATATCCAAATGCATTAAAGGATTAAAAGTTACATACATTTGAAGTAAAATCTTTCATAAAATCTTCAACATAGTCGTTGACAACTTACATCAGTTTGAAATGTACAAAACAAATGACAAAGATACGGATGTCTCGTGCCCAGTGCCAATACTTTTCTTTCTATTAAGGTACACTCAACATCGTCATCCTCCAATACAACATCTTTCTTTAAACATTTTACTGCATAATAATAACTTGTGTTTTTCAATTCTGCTAAAAATACCTGTGAGGATATAAGATTTAATTGAGGATGATTAGTTGATCTATTGACAATGTACTTACTTTTCCAAAACTGCCCTTTCCAAGAACAGTCAAAAAATGAAAATCTTCTACACTATATTTTCTAAAACGTGGAATAACTGTTGCAGGTGCCGTCATCTTTCCAGTCTTCTGGAATTGTGTATACGTGTACGATGTCTCTGTTGGGATGAATAAGATATCACATTATTATTAATCAGATTACAAATTTAAAGATGAAAAAGAGGTGATAATTGTCATCATTAAGCTGCTAAATATTGTTTTATAAAATATCTCTTTTTATGAAAATTAATTAGCAGTTGACTTGTTCAATTTTAGACACGTTTTTTTTCTTGTGATGATTTCAGGTCATGATGACGATTAATCCTTTTTTGCTGCTTAATTAAGATATGCCATTTTTGTAGCTGAGATAATTAATTTAATTAAAATTAATTTGTCATTTTTAGATGATGAAAAATTGAAATCTATTTACAAGTCGTAATAAGATTTTCTCAAGGATAATAAATAGCCATCGCGTGGATGGAGAGAGATTCTTTCAACATTTTTCCTCATCATAAAATATAAAATTTGAGTCTTTGTTGAATTATTTAATTGTTTGATTTACTTAATTGCTTGATGCTTCTTTTGGAAGGTTTGAGATAATCTTAATAGATTTGAGACTGTTTATGGGATTTTCACATGCAGATATGTTGAATTTTCAGTGAGAATTTGCGAAAAGTTTTTGATTTTAACATGATTTGTAAAAATTTAAAATTCAATTTCACAATTTTAAAATAATCTTGTTATCGTTAAAATTTGAATATTTATTGGCCGTTGAAAGTCAATTGAAAGTCACTAAGAATTTTGCATTGATCTTTCAATCCCTAAACCCAATAATTCATGAATGCAACAAAATTTTCAAAAAAAAAAAAATCAAATTAAACATGACTTTTATTAACACCTTCCACTTTGAATTATTGTCTTTTAAACGCCTTAATTTGTCTGTTGTGCTCATGTTATTAAGTATATTTTTTTTTTGGCTGGCACTTATAACTAATGAAGCCAATAAATTTCATAGCATCTCTCGCTAAGATTCATGAGTAAAAATTAGTACCTGAGTCCTCATCATGATTTATATCAATCTGGTATGTCGGCTTTAAACTTGGTGGTGTCAGCGACTCTCGACTATTCCTCGATGCATCTGCTTCTAGTCTTTCTGTAAATAACATATAATATGGCACATGCAGAGAGTCTTGAATTTTTTTTTGAAGTCGTCTTTTATGAATTTTTTATTATTTATTGTCTATTCCGTTGCACACGGACGATGTTAATTAAGTCATTCAACTTTGAAATTTAATTACCTTCTTCTCATTCGCTTACAAATTTTTTTTAATTGCCTCTTTATGCACTTTATTTATTTCAGAGAATGCCTATTTACACAGTAAGTCGCAGCTGATGGTAAGATTGTGTTAAAATAATAAACAGAATGTTGCAAAATGCTGTGATGAATGTACTCAATATTTCATAATAAAGAGCTCCTACAATGAGTAAATCTATATTGCAGGTGAGAATGTCTGATGAATGAGGAGATACTTGAAGTAGACTAGTGTCGACTTCCTTTATGCATACTGTCTTGAGAATTTACTTAGTTATTGATCAAAACAACTCCTGACTTTACGGAGGGATGGATTTAATGACTCTTGTATTTATGTCTTTATAAATAATTTATTCATGTCATGGGATTTGACTTGTGTAAATTTATCAAACTAACAATCTGTAGATGTCTATCTGTTTAGGTAGTTTACATTAAGTGCTATTTTGTAAAATGCAGGAAAAAATATGAAATGCTTCATAATTGCTTCCATGCAATAGCATTTGAACTGTACGTGAGAAGTTGATGTTTGCCAAATCTTGTATCTGCTGTGTTGATTTTATTAGATTTTGTTGATTTTTCATACTGAATTGATACTCAGAAGCTTTTTTAAAGTCTAGGATATGTTTCAGCTTATAGCAATAATTTAAGCTGAGTTAGCTTAAGTATTGCTGAATTCAGCATTGAAAAATAAGTTAGGTGAATTCAGTATTTGAAGTTGAATTAACTGAGTTCAGCACTATAAGCTTGATTAGCTGAATTCAGCACTTTCAAATTATTTGATGGATGCTTATTTTTCGGAATTTAGAACTATGTTGCTCTCAATATTGCAATATTCATCGAAAAATACATTATTGTTTCCCTTCTGCTGACAACAAATCTCATTATATCAAATGACTTGCAATCAATTTTGCTTCCATTAAATTAAATTTATCATTTATTTAATGAGAAAATAAGCACATCTCATCATGTTGATACTGATGAAGAATCTGTCACATCTATAATTAAAAGCATATTGAATCAGACTCATCGTCCATATTAATCACTATAGCAAACAGTAACTATTGTCACAATCTGCATTTTTAATGTTTACAACGTAAAATGTAAATTTGTCTTCGTCACATAATGAATGGTCTCGTAAAGATACATTTTCATTGTGACAGATGGACCTGAGACAAAAGCAAAATGTTTGCCGACAGACAGACTTTAAAGCATTTTCATGTAGACGATGTTTTTACACTTAATTACTAATTCCAACGCATCTTGAATGTAAAAAATTTACATTTTTATCTTTTCATGCTTATTTATGTCTTCTGAATGCGGTAACTGAACTTGGCCCATTGAAAAAGTCTTTTGATCTACAAACACATCAAGAAAGCAAAATAGCAAATCATGGTGCATGTTATGGCACTTTCCCATCGTAAATTTAGTTTTTTTTACTTCAACGCTAAACAGCACGCAATCTATGACAATTATGTTAATTTAATAAGTGAAAGATTAATTACTGGTGATGAACTGAGAAAATTTTGGAAGTCAGTAATTAGTTTAGGTATGAAGTAGTTCAGGTATGGGGGTATGAAACTTTTGTGATTTTTTTGAATTTAGTGAATTCAGCTTTTAAGTTTGTTAGATTTTGATTAGATTTTAAAAATTGAATTCAGCAAATTCAGCTAAACTTACTTATTCAGCTTCTTCAGCTATAGAAAAAAGTTGCAAGCCCCTTTGGAAAAAATCTCACAAGAAAAGCACAAAAATCCGTCATGGCTTTATAATGACTGAGTAAATATTGCTTCAAATGTAAATTGATAGTTTTGCAACAATAATATAGAAATAAAAAATTTAATTAAGCCATTTGATGAGTAGTTTATGTGAGAGATTTTGAGGATGGCTTGACGCTGACCTTGCAAATTGAAAGAAACAAAAGATAAATAGATTAATTGATAGCTTTGAATGCTACCATAAACTTCCACTCGAGCGAATTATGCAAAACTGGCACAAGCTTAACATTTCGAAAGAAATATTGCTACGTAATTGGCAATGACATTGGGTAATTGTTGCACCGTTGTGCTATAAGCAATTTATCATAAATTTATAATCATTTAATTTGTTGGAAGCATTAAAAAAAATCAGCATAATTTTTATTCAATTTCCAATGCATTCATCAATTCAATTTTATTATTACTATTTCATTCTTCATACATGGTCCGATCTATTGTCCTACTGAACGCCTTAATGAGCCACTCACGACGATCACCCAAAAAAAGCGTTAAGTGAAAAATTTATTTATGGAATGTGCTTAATTGCGTTACCAA
Source organism: Chironomus striatipennis (assembly GCA_026123125.1). Classification (NCBI taxonomy): domain Eukaryota; kingdom Metazoa; phylum Arthropoda; class Insecta; order Diptera; family Chironomidae; genus Chironomus; species Chironomus striatipennis. The sequence continues at coordinate 45,017,908 of CM047394.1, forward strand.
AAATTAGTAAAAAGTATCCATAAATAGTTTTGTAAACATCCAGTTTGACAAATGATAACTGTCTACTGTTGTCGAGATTAGAAGTAAACATTAATGGCACTTGGAGGAAATCAGCAGGTAATTTTTTTTGTGTAGCTTCTTTTGAATTTATGCAAATCTTGAGCTAAGTTTTATAAGCTTCCGTAAATCAAGAGAGTAGAAAAATAAAATAAAATTGATGTGTGGCATCCGATTGCTTTATGCGATACACTTTTTTGAAGCTGTTTTGATTGACAATTCAGTGAACAAAATGATTGAATGTCGTTCTAGAAAAGTTGTAAATTTTTGATGATTTTTAGAAGCGCTTTTTGGATAAATACTTTGAATGGATAAATACAAAATTTGGAAGAAATCTAGTAAATTATTACAAAAAGTCCATACTATCATTCCATGACATCACCCATTTGACCCTCAAGGAATGCCACATAAATATTCAAGCTGCATGAATTTCTTAGAAAATTCCATCACACATCAAAAAGTAATACCTAGTCACAGGTTTTTACCACAATCTAGATGTTATAACAAGTTCAGTCATGACATGAAGTCAAAGTGTACAACAGCTACCCATTGTCACACTCATCACGTGCATATATTTTTTTAAAAGAACGCCTTCACTAAATCAAAATTTTATTTCTGTATCATTTTAAGAATACAAAAAAAAGATGTCGCAAAAATCTTTCCGGATTGTCATTTCGTCTTTTTTTTTATCTCATTTTACTCGATGATCTATGAGAGTGAGAGGCAGATGATTTGTGAGTAGAAGATAATTAAATTTCAATGACTCAAAGAGTAGCAAAAAAAAGTAAAGAATAAGAAAGTGCATGACTGAAAATAACACCTTGATTTTCTCGTCGCACTGTTGCAATTGCTTCTACAATTAATTTCTGATTTACACCACACAAATTTGCTGCGAGCTTCTCACATTTTTTGTGACAATTTACGTCACAATCTGTAAAATAAAAAAAAGTTAAGAGAGTATTGTGTTTATTCTTTCATGATTTTTCACAAAAAAAAACGACATTCATGCATCCATCCAATCACAGCGGGATGTTGTCTCACGCAACAATTTAATTCACTTACTACTTGCATTTTTCTTGTTTGGGCGATGAAGATGAGAAAAAAAAATATTTGTTACTATCGGAATTCTAAATGAGATAATTAAACAGCTTCAATTTTAATTCAATTGGATTTTTATGTCGTCTGTCTATATTTGATATTAATGAGTACCAATAAAACCGCATGTCAATTTATCTATTTAATATAGTTTATGGCACTTATTTTTTTACATCTTCACTGTTATTATAAATAACTAGTTATGTCTTTATTTGAGAGAATTCAAAATAGTAGGAAGATAGTTGGAAAATTTTTTGGCTTAATATGGATTAAGATTTTTTTTTTTTGAGGCGCATTTTTTGATTGATTTTCTTTCAATTTGATGATTTATTGACATTTCTTATGGATTAAGTATTTATTGAATTTTAAATAAAAAAAAACTTTAAGGATCAATTCTTCATCGATTTCAATACAACAAAATCCAATGATTCATGAATCATAATCCAAGCAAATTTCACAACAGATTATCCAAAGATAAACCAGCAAATGCAATTTTTATTACTGTTTTCCGAAGGTTTGTCATGAAACAAGCAATAAATTTATTGCATCGACAGTCGAAGGTGCTTCAAAAATCATAAAATAAAATCTCGTCTTTTCGAAGGATAAAATCAAGATTATGGAATAAAAAAGTCACTTAAAAAATGTAAAAGATATCATTGAGGATCGTAATATTTAAAAAAGTAGCAGACATGATAGAAATTTCATCCATTTAACATCCATAATAATTTGATACACGAAAAAAAAGTAAGATAAACATCGATGCATGTCATAAATGTCTATCAATAAAATATCAAAACACATCTTAATCAAAAGATAAGCGACACGACAATGTGACTTATTTTACATAACATAAATGTCGCTAAAAATATTATTTTCTACTTTAAAATAGCAAACAACTCTTGGCTATAAAGAAGTTATTGAAATTCATGACCTTGATATTGGGAAAGATTTAAGTCTCAAATTGAATTAAGAAAAAAAAAAAATATACACAGACACAGAAGCTAATTTGTCTAAGGCTGAGTCAAACAATAGTGGGAGATTAATCTACAATTATATTGTTGTTTTCTTTTCTTTTCATTTTGTGACTTTTAATTTTCTTCTTTTTCTTTATTTTCACAATTTCACTTGATACATTTTAATTGTTGTAGTTTTGTGAGAAAAAAAAAATCTTAAGAGCTTGGATTAAGACGTAAAATATTGTCGTCTACGCGATTACGTGAGATATTTATGTCAGACATTTAGTTTGTTGTATTTATGTCAATAGAATTTTTAAAGAAGATAAAAATCTTGACTTTATTAATTCAAATGATTGGAATTTGAGGAATTTTTATCGTTTAGGCAAGGAATTTAGATGAGAATGAGGCAAATCTGGATCAACTAAGGATTCAATTATGATAAATTTTATTCAAAGTTTTTGATTTGTGAATAAATTCAAGCAGAAGTGAACAATTTAAAATTTTGATATAAAATCCAAAAAATCATCAAAATTTTTGTTGAATTTACTAAATTCTTTAATTGCATACACAATTAATTATTTACAAACTCAATTCATCACCATCTACAACCATATAATCAACTCATTTGATTAATTATCTCAAAAAACCGAGTAATCTGTAACTATGAAAACCAACTCAAGATGTGTTTAGGCGTTAATAATGACACTTTTTACTCTGTTGTCATCACGATCATAACCAACAAGGTCGTTCTGAGTATTATTGCTATTAATTGTAACTTGAGAAACAATAAAAGAACCAGGTGTCGTATGCATATGTAAAGTATCACTTTGAGGTATATTAAAAGAATCTAGGTTACAATTACAAGTGGATAATGTTTCAACCTTTACACATGATTGCTGTGTACGTCAAAAAGTACAATAATTTTCAGTTAGCAGATTTTAAAGGACATAATAACATTAGACACTTCCTCAATCATCCATCATCGCCAAATATCTTCAATGATAACAATCTACAATTTACAAGTCAAATGAGACATTTCTAGCTCAAAAATTGTCGTTTAAATATTTGTCGTGTCGTCTTATGATGCATTCATACAGCAACACGTTTATTGGTCATAAGACATTAAGCTCCCACGCATCTAATGAAAAAAATCATTTTGCATGTGTTCAATTTTTATTTATTCATTTATAATGAATGGTAATGGATTCAGAATAAAGATGCTGCTTTGGCATGCTGCAATTTATCTTTTTAATGGATACAGAACAAGGATGAGGATCCGATAAATATTTAAATGTTGAAATTCATGATTTTTTTCGTGCTGATAAAGTTTTTGTAATTTGTAATTAAAAGATTTAATTAAGCACCACGGATGTTTTTTTGAAGATATTTAACATTTTTAAGGGAATTCAGTAATTCATGGATTTATTCATATTTTATTGTTGATATCAACGCTTTTGGTAAAAAAAAATTATTTTCGCCAATTTGCCGTAGTTCCAGATCCACACGATTTAAAAAAAAAATCAAACCAATAAATTTATTATCCAATTTGAATTCTCAAACGTGAAAAATTAAGAATATTAAATACCAAAAATAGCAAAAAAAGTCATCAATTCTTAATATAAACTGATATAAAATCTTCAATGCAATTATTTAATGAATAAAATATTCCAATGAATGAATAAGTTTCAGGATTTAAAAATTTTATAGCTGATTAATAGCATCAATGAATAAAGTTCTAAATTCTTTAAAGTAATACATTTATATGACTCAATAATATTTTCATTCAAATTATTGTGTTCTTCTATTCACTAAATTTGAATTGTTTTGGGTATTATAGAACATTTTATAGTCTAACTGTCAAACTTCTTATTTATCTGTAAACATAATAAATTTTTTATTCAAATTTTGCTAATAAAAATCTTTACAATAAGCCACAAGTGCAAATCTATTGTGTCTCATTAATTTCTCAAAAGAACTGTTAAGGAAGCTAATAAATTGACACCTGAGTATGAAAAGCAGCAGCTAGCACATTGGATAATTGAGACACATTCTTGTAGCTGATTTTTAATTACAGTTAATTAATCAGGATTTTTTTTTCTTGCCAAATCTCTACGATTAATTTTGAGCTATTTTAATTATCTCGTTATTGATTACTGTTGACACATTGGATGTAGATGTAGCTTCTGTTTTGGAAGCAAACAAGTGCTTGCCTAGACAGAGTCTCATCGCCTCATATATTTCAAGCATCATTAAAGTAAATTTGATCGATTAATTTAATGTCAAACTTCAAAGATTTTTGTCCCGACTATTGCAAATTGCCATTTTGCAGTTCTTACACGTTTTATTTTATTTTTGATCATTTTTACTGTGCTATAATAAGTTTGATTGTGGAGCTGTGCCAAACAGTAGAAGTAGCAACAACAAACTGAGTGATTATAAGATAGATAGATAGAGGGTTGAATTTATGGTGATGAATTTAAATTGAATGGGTTGATTTAAAAATTTTTGAAGGTATGAGGGGATATGCATTAGTCATGTCTCTTAACGATTCAACTCGACAGCTGATCCAATATAAAATCACAACATGAACAAAAACAAAATGAACACATGATGACTGGAAAATTTACAGACTTCATGTCAACTAATAAATTTTCCTCATTTACGCGGGATTTTTTTTTAATTTTCTTTCCCGTCCTACGTCACAAAAAAAAAAAAGAAAACAGAATCTGAAACTGTTTTGAATTTTTTTTCGTCTAAAGTCTCAAACGACGCACTCAAGTTTGCGTAAATGTTTTTAATAAATTAATTTTTGCCTACATTCCTTAGAAGTGTTCATTTAGCGATCAAAGATGATTCATAAATATCAGAGTTAAATCTTGTGCTCTAGAAAAATGTATTCTGTTTGTTTTTGTGATACATTGGCCATAAACTTATGTAAATTTTTTTTATTACTTTGTGTCTTTTTTTTGCGGATATATGTTTTTATACCAACTAGCTAGTTTGTGCACATCAAAAGGAATTTTGCTTTATTAGATTAAAAAAATGTATATTTTAATTCTATATAAAAATTGTATTCGGATGTGTCATGGGAATATGACATTAATTAAAAATTTGCATACAATTTGCCATATAAGTTTTTAATACTCTAGTCGGTGCTTTTAACTCTCAGATTGATGATGAAAGTGGGTCTGGCTTGATAGCTTTTGATGAGATTTTTTTTGGTGTGAAAAATTGCAATTTTATATCAAAAATGTTAAAATCTAGTGGATTAAACTTTTTTGGTGAACATTCCATGATTGAGAATGGCATTTTTGAATTGAATCTGACTGCTTTTAGATGAAGTCTACAAGAGCTAATTTTTTGATTTATTTTATTAAGTGTTGAGAGGTTAAATTCTTCTTCTTTTGTAGATAAACTGACATCAAAAATTTGTCATAACAAAACACCTCAACTTCCTGAAAACATACCAAAACAAATCCCACAAAAACTCCCCCAGCATGCTTCTAGCTTTACGACAAAATGATCTCAATTCATTAAGGAACAGAACAATTTGATTAGATTTTTTTTCTAATTTTACGCTCATCATTTACAGCAGGAAGTTTAATAAATGAATTTAATTATTGGTTTATGGCTCTTTTGTAGCTTTTTATTGCGTTGATTTTAAAATAATGTTTTTTGTTGATGTAAATATTTTATTGGTGTATTCTCTGACATTCTTAGATGATTTTTTGAGTACAGTGCTTTAAAAGGAAGTTGAAACGGAACTTTTGAGAAGAATGAAGATTTAAAGATTGTGCAATAATGTTGTTAGAAGTGTAGATTTTGATTTAAATTCTAGAATAGTTTGAAGATAATTTTTGTGCACAATTCAATTTATTTTGATGCTTAGATAGAGATTTAAAAGTCAATTGACTGTATTCCTTCTTTTTAAATTATCCAAAGCACTTCCACCATAAAAATCCTTAATTGCATCCAAAACTAATTAAATTAAATCGGAATCTACAGCAGGAATCTACAGCATCAGCATAAAATTTATTGATCTATTAAAATAATTGCAATTTTATTGAAAGATTCTTTCAATCGGCTGTTTTTATTTGTTCTACACATCAAAAGTAATCATCATAAAAACTTATAATTATCCGATAGTAAATCCTAATCATAATAATTATTTCTGTATTTATATACAGTTTTAAGGATATCAGACGTGATTAAAGCACTTAGCATGGATGATAAGACTTAAAGATCTTATAGGAGTGTCGTCAAGGCTTTTGACTCCTTAAGCCTCTCAAAAAGTTAAAAAGAACATCAAATTTGAAGGCTAAGTCATAGTTTCCTGACGAGCATCTTGCAAAAGTCATCAAAATTTTTTTACTGTCATGAAAATCAAATTTACAGCCACACGTTTATTGCATTTATTTTTTTATAACACCATAGACATCAATTTTATGTGAATCCGCAGTAGGCCATTGTTATTAATTTTCTACTCTGAATTTTTAATTAATTTAAACGATACAATTTTTTTTCTGTGCTTCTCGAGTAGTGAGTCATTATGGATATTATAAAATCAGCACGAGTGTCTGGAAAGAGTTTGGTAAGCAATTCAATTGGAAATTCCTCAAATGATGAAATCAAGCAGTTTCTCAATTCATTCACAAATGTTTTAATTTCATTGAGAATATCAAAGCTGAAAATCTACAAGGACATTTGTCGGAATCGTCATTTCTTAGAAATTTTATTGAAAACATTCTCATTGGATCCAACACCATCGTTAATTACACACTTAGTTCTCTTACTAAATTACTTGTCAAAGTCTTCAAGTTCAACGATCCTCAATTCAATGCGATTGCATTATGCGAATATTGAAGTTATTCAATCGTTGCTAGCTGTCGTCGATGCAAGTGCAATTAAAATACTTATGAATGATAATAATTTTGCATCCAACTGTGCAAATGAAGTAATTAATGATCGTCTGAAGGAGGTGAATGAGTTTATTTTTATAAGCATATTTTTTTATGGTGTGTGGATGAAAGGTTTTGGTGTTGGGATGACTTACTGAGTTTTACATAGGTTTATGATTTTATCCCTTAGAAAAGGATTGTTTTAAGTCATGTCATTTTTCAAGCAATTAGATACCTTGTAAAAAAAATTAATTTTCAAAGGTATAGGTTCAAATCCTACATTTTTAGACCTTAGAATATTTTATGCAAATTAATTAATCACATAACTTGTACATAACCTGACATAGGTAATAAATTATAGGAATTAAAAACTACAAAATCTTAATTTTGAGAGATTTTCCACTTATTTCCATACAGGGGGTCCTCGATTTGAGCAGTTGCGCTTTATCCACCACTCAATGTCAATTATATCAATCCAAGTTAAATATAAATAAATATTAATAAACTAATTTTTTCAATTTCAAATCACTCCGCATAGATTGAACATTTAAAGGCAAAATTGAATGGCTCAGTACCTCACTGCTCATCAATTAATACATCTCCATCGACTATCGATTTCCATAAATTAAAAAGCATCAATTCCGAGAGTAACTATGAAAAGTCATTACAAATTAAAAAGAAACAAAGAGCAATCAAATGCAGGAAGAATGTTGCATCAGTACTAAGAATTGGCGCAATCATTACAAAGAAAATGAAATTTAATGATGCAATTGTGGAGAAAATTATTGCCGGCGGTAACAATCCATTCGTACTCGAGTCGAATGTCAAGAATATCATTAAAATGGCACACGAGGAAGAAGTAAATGAAATTGAGCGTCGTCATTTGTTGGGTTTGATTAGCAATGAAGAAGCAAAAATTGCAAAAATAGATGCAATTAAACGCAAACAAAAGGCAGCAAATGATCTAAAAAGGGAGAAAAGGCATTTGCGGAATCTCATGAATGAGGAATTTGAGAGAAGTGTGTCAAAGTCTAAAGTCATTGTACGGAAAATTCATTTAAATCGATTAATTCTAAAACGGAAGAAATTCAATGTGATTAACAAGAAGAAAATTGATGCTGATGAAGTCAAGAAGATTCACGAAAAATTACAACATGAAATTAAGGCAATGAAAGAGAAAGAAATGGAGAGAAAAATCAAATTAATTCAAAAGATAAGAATTCTTGAGAAGAATAAAAATTTGAAGGGAAAATCGTCAAATGAATGCCTAAAAATGTCAATAGATGAGGTATGTAAAGCAGATTTTTCTCATGAATTTTTTATTATCTTTCTTTTTTGGTTTTGAATCTTTAAGTTGTTTAAGCTACTTGACATTTTCAATTTCCATGGAATTTTATTTTATTTTATTATATATTTAAATTTCTCGTTAAGCTTTTTGAATGGAAATCTAAATCAGATTTTCTTTTTTTGAATGAATCTAATTTTAAAAGCCTATTAGAAATGTTTATTTCTGAAGATTTTAAGGAATGATAATTAAGAATTTTTCTCTAGAGAGAATCTGTGGCGCTTTTCATGCAAAATAAATTTTCTATTTTTGTTCTTTATTTTTTTTTATTTTTTTTATCATTGAAGGTCTTGAAATGTTTATTTTTAATGGCATGTCTTCATCTAAATATTAATTTATTTTTAAATTACGGAAGAAACATTTTTTTAAGAAATTGTTTTTGAGAATTTTGTTCAACTTGGGATATGTTTTAAAATTGGGTACATTTTTTCTATGAATTCTTTAAAAAGTACCTAAGTCTAGTAACCCCATAGAAACCATGGCTTCCGCAGATTATAATCTTGAAAAAATCCCATACAAAGATTATAATCTTTAAAAATCTTTCATACAAAGATTATAATCTTTAAAAATCAAAGATTATAATCTTCATACAAAGATTATAATCTTTGATTTTTAAAGATTATAATTTGCGGAAGCCTTGATTTATTTTAAATTTAATTTTTTTTTTGTTTTTCAAAAATTTAAACATAATCTTGAAGTTTTCGAATATTTACTAAAAGAATAAGAAAGCCAAATAAAGTAAAAAATTGTGCCTCAATAATTCTCCCTTTGATCTCTAAACTTTGTATTGAAAACTTCTCATTTGACTGAGCATTTTATTTCATTTCCCTTAGCTGCGAGCATCAATAGAAAAACTACAGCAACAGATAAATCATGAAAGAGAAAATCGTCAGAAAAGAATTCACGAAGAGCACAATCGACATAAACAGCTGATGCAAAATACAGAAACGCTAATTGAAATTGGCCGTAAGCTTTATCGTCATCGCGATCAAATGAAAAATGAAAAGGTTAAACGGCATTTAAATGCTTCGACTGCTCCAGATCTAATGAAGTTACGTGAAAAACTAGTTCAGGTGCGCAAAATTGTCTCTGAATCTTCAAATGCATAAATTTATTGTCAATCTGGATATATATATTTTTAAATTGTGGATCAGATCATCCTCGTCGACTTTTGAGACGAAATAAAAATTTAAATAAAAATGTAATAAAATAAATTTTAATTTTTTATTTTATTCTGGACGACTAAAAAGATTTTTTTGGAAATAAGGCGATGACTCTATCTATAATCATCAATTTATAATAAAAGAATGTTGTGTCGCATTATACAAAAATATATAACTTTTTAAAAATAAATCTACAAAAAAGATGCATTTTGGCATGACTTTTCAGACTTCTCGTATTTTCTCCGTCTGACTGAGAGTTTTTCACATGAGAGGATTTTCTTTTCTTCTATAAATTTAAAAAAGTACATCACGTCATGCGGCAATAATAGCGAGAGAAACAGCTCTTCTAATTATATAATTTCTCTCATTTATTTAGCTCCTCGACATGAGAATAAATTAAGCTTGAAAAATGAAAAAAAAGCGAAGAAATCACATGCTGGCTTTTATTTTCTCGTCTTCAGGTGAAGGAACAAATTTATAAATTTACTTTAATGACATGACGTGTGAGGAACAATTTTATTGTAATTTATTTTTGTGCCACATTAATTTCTAATTTTTACTCGTAAAAATCAAAATTTAAATGTCGATGCATTTAATAAAAAAAAAAAAGTTGAAATGATGGCAACATTTTGCATAAGAAAATTTGTGATAATAGTTTTTTTCTTCAAAATTTATAGAGTGAATCTTGAGACGATGTTGAGGATGTTACTTAAGATAACCGAGATTTATGCAAATTATGTCCATTAAGTATGAGTTTTTATTCTGGAATAATGGATGAATTTTTAAAATAAATTTAAATGTTTGAAGGAAAATTCCGACATTAAATGACTGACCTTGAAAATTATAAAGTTTTAAATAAAGTGTATTAAACTTTATTTTGGACGAATACTCTAATTTTCTATGCAGATCTCGTCTTTAAAAATTCAAAATCCAGAATCTAAAACTCAGTTAATTAAGCCATTTAAATAAAATATCAAATTCAAATATAGAGCATCATAAAGGAAATGAAAAAGTAATTTTGGGAGCGGTAGCTTAAAAATGCTAGAATTTTTAGTTTATTTTATCTTAGCTGCAAAATATTCAGGACTAAGTATCAAATTGTGGAATTTATTGTCAACATTTGAAGATATTTGTTCGCAAATCAATCGTGACATTTGTGTGCTTGACTTAATTTCATTTGACACACATGTTGGATATAAATGTTTTCACCGAAAAATTATGACATTATTATTTGAATAAATGTGATAATTAGCGAGTTTTATGGAGCAAAATAATATTTATGGTCATGAGAAATCTTATCTGTTTAGGATGTTGAATTAAAAGCTCTATAAATTAAGGAAGTGAATTTGATTATGATTCTAAAAAAAGACTCTTAAAGTACGTTACGCAAAAAACGACTTTTTAGACCCCCCCCCCCTTTGTTACGTTTTTTGTATGAAAAAAATTTTCTTTTGTTTGACCTGTTACAAAATCCCCTACTATTCCCCCTAAAAAGCTAATCTTGAAAATTTTTAAAAAATAAATTTATGAGCTTTCCTTTTTATCCTTGTCATGCTAATCCCCTTTGCAATTTAAAGGCAGACCAATAACGCTTGTCAAAATTATTCAAGGAAATTTAGCTAATAAAATTATAAATAGATTGAAGATTAATATCAAAACATACAACGAAATTCATAGACACTTAAAAAATTGAGTGATTTATGAATGATTTTAATATTTTAAAAAAATTGAATTATTTCAGGTGGTTTAGACGTCTTTGAGATTTACATGATGATTAACATGTGTTTGTAGAAATTTTTTTTTTTAAAAAAATTAACATTCAAAAAGTTCTTTCATCTTTCTGTAGAAATCTTAGAATGCCATTCAAAATGATAATTTCCAAATGAATCCAGACCAAAACCTCTTTTTTATAATTAAGCAATAAAATTCTTCACGTGAATAAAAATTCTTAAACGTGAAATTCTGGACTAAAAAGAATGTTATGCAATAATATTTATCACATGTTCCAGTCTTTAAAATCCAAATGACCACCAGTTTTTTTCAGTCTCGATTAGCAATAAAATAAATTTCATTAATTTTTGCCTCAAATATATTTTTTTTTTTTTTCAAAATCAGATCGAAAAGCATTTGCGAGCTAATAAAGAAATGAAATTTATGTGCGAATAGTACATCAGATACTTCATCGTCTTCATCAATTAAATTATTTATTTTTTCTCCTTGTTAGTTCACTAATTGATTTCCATCTGCACGAGAAAATATTTTTTTTTGCTTGTTTTTCACAATGATTTAATATATTTTTCTCAAAAAAAAAGTCAACACATCTTTTTGAATTTAATTAATTTGAGAGAGTTTAATGTGAAAAATGTGCAGTCTGCAAAGTATTGTAGACGATACAAAAATTCAAATGTTTTTGTTTTAAATTTTTCGGATTTTTCAACTTAATGTGCCACAATTCAAGGCCATAGAACTCCCAAAATTGTGCATTGAAAAATCATCCATGTGCAGCAAAGTGCAGTAAAAATTAGTTAGGTGGAGTGAAGTGCATAAAAGTGCATCAAAGTGTAGTAAATTTAGTGAAAGTGCAGTAAAAGTGTAGTTAAAGTGCAGCAAGTGTAGTGATTTTATTTTACACTTTAATGGGCCAAAAAAACTAAATAATTGTTAATTAAACAATGAAAAGTTGATAACTAGATCAAATTAGCATAATACTGCTTAACAAGGATAAAATTCAATCCATAAATGAACTTTTATATTTTATAAATTTTTAATTTTTTTAAGAAATGCGAAATTTATCGTATTTAATTGAGAGTTTTTAGCGTATTTTTGATGCAGTAATCAGTAAATGATCAAAAAGAAAAAAAACTTCGAGTTTTAATAACAATTGTTGTTTCTTGCTCAAATTATAAAATATTTCATTAGAAAATATTGAATTAACGTCCCTACAGTTAGTAGGGCAAAATTTATTTAGGGTAAAAAATATTGAAAGTTGTACAAACAAAATCACAAAAAAAAAAAAAATTGTACAATTTTCGAACATAAAAAATTGGCAGTACTTTTGTTTGAGGAGGTGGTTCTGCATCATCTTGATCTGCTTACTAGTCTATATGAATGCTAATATGAAAATATTAAAAGTCTGTAAATTCTAGTGTTGAAAGTAGGGATTCACGATTTCTCGTCCATTTTTGGGACAAAAATCGAAACTTTAGTAGTTTATCGAAAATTAAAAAAATTATTTTTAAAATTATTGTTTTGAATTATTTTTATCAGTATATGGCATCAACTAAAGCTTTAAATAAGACTAATTTTTTTTTTTTTTTTTTTTTGTAGTTTGGAAAATATTTGAGTTTGAAATTTGTCAAGAGTCCCGAAAATCATACAAATTCGAGAAATAATAAATCCGTAGTTGAAACTCAATCTTAAGGTTTCAAAACCCGTTAATGATTCAATAAAGTAAAGATAATATCATAAATTAAAAAAAAAAAAAGATGTAATTATTTTTTTTAAGGTTTTAAGCACCTATTTTAATAAAATTCGTGCATTTTTAAAAAAATTGAAAAGAATTTCATGTTTGTTTAAGAAAATAAGTTAAACTGTTTGAAATGTTAAATTAAATTTTAATTTTTCATACTCATCTTTTAAGTTCTGTCAAAAATTGTTCAGTAAATTTAGTTTTCCAAAATATTTATAAATTTTTGGCATTTTAATTCATTTTTTGTGGAATTAAATGAAGTGCATTAAAGCATGAGTCAAGTGCATCAAAGTGCAGCAAAATTTAGTAAAGTGCATGCAAGTGCATGCAGGTGCATCAAAAAAGTATCAAAAAGTAGTAAAGTTTAGCAAAGTGCAGCCAAGTGTAGTAAAGTTTAGACAAGTGCAGTAAAGTGCATTTAAAAATTAGTGAAATTGTTCAAAGTGTAGCATTGTAATACAAAGTGTACTAAGTGTAGCAAAATATCAGTAAAAAAGGAGGAGAAAAGGAGTAAAAAAGTAGTGAGTGTAGGTAAAATGCAATTAGTTCTAGGGCCTTGCCACAATTTACAATTTGCGACTCTTTTGTGAGCCATAAAAAATTATCAAAACTTCCATTTTTGGTCAATTATTGTTCAAAATCTAATTCAATTTTATCACACAATTAAATTGTGACCCGATTCCAAAACAATAATCTCAGGTGTTGAATTACAAAATCTTACATATAAATAAATATGACATAAAGAAAGTTTTGCAGATTATTTAATCATTTGTCTCTTTTGCATGAACGATTTCCATGCACATATTTTTATTTTTTTGTAAAATGTCATGTCATCTTCTCAATTAGCACCAGTTTGTGAATTCGTAGTACATGCAATTCATTGTTATTTATGTTTATTGAGATTAGAGAAATTTCAGTGATCCAACAATTCATCGCAAAATTGCTTAATCAAATAAATATGTATGTTAGCTATAGTTTATCATGTGCTCGTTTTGCCATTCATCGGATCAATAATATTAATCGTAATTTGTTGTTATTTACTGTCTCAAAGAGCTTAGATTGAACTATTTGCTATAAATGCTAATTATCGTGTTTTGTGATTATTAGTGGAACTAGTAAATTTGCTCGTCAAGTCAGATGCATTGTTGAAGGTCAGAGTTAACGTGGATAATAATTAATACTAATCCAAGTATATTTTAAAATAGTTGACCAATCAAATCTAAGAGTAGAACAATCTAATAATGAAAATTATATTTCTAAACAATATTCATCCTCAAACTTGTTTTCGGATGTCTATTAATAAAATTAACTAAAGTAAATAGCAGCGATAAATAATTAGTGTCAAGTTCAATAAGATTTTCATCGTCGTCATCAAGCAATCGTCGCGAATTAATTAAGAAATAAAAAAATATCGGAGCAGAAATAATTGTCGATTATAATCTGAAGTTAGTGCTGTTTGAACAAGTCAAGCTGCTCATCATCTTTGTTGACTGAAAAAACAAAAAAAAATCCACTCACCCAAAGCCTTTCGAGGACTTCTAGCAGCAGTAGCACCTATTGAACTATATCCTGAGTCATGGCTACTTGTACTAAAACGAGTTTGCTTTTTCTTTCCAGCATCTTCACTGGCATTATCATTATCATCATTTTCTTCATTAAGATTAAGATTTTCCATAAGTGCAACAATATTTTCTGTCGAAATTTCATTTCCACTTGATTTATTTTTACGCACTTGCACGACAACTTTTTCACTATTTGTACTACTTTGACTTCCACCTGTTGCCGAATCACCGCCACAAATTTCTTCAACTTCCTCATCATCAGACTCGGATTCTGACGAACTAAATTTCGCGTGTCGATTTCTTTTAATTTTCCACAAAGGTCGAGGACGTGCGACGAGTTTTATGTTTGATTTTTCATCCGTCTTGAAGAATTTTTGCATACTCGTAAAGTCTATTTTGACTTTCCTTTGTGGATCAAAGTCTTTCTTCCCCATTTCTACTACTTCTTCTTCCTCACTACTCTCTTCCTCGTACGACGATTCTTCTTCTTCTGACTCACTCTCCTGTGGTTCTATCGTTTGCTTCTGTTGCTCAGAAGCTGTTACCTGTGAAGGTTCTAACGCGATACTAATTTTCTCTTGCTCCGATTCATTCAATTGTTCACTCGCGATTGATTGATTGTTGTCATTTGTTGTTTCATTATCTCTTACTGCATCATTCATTGCAATGCTATTTAAATTATTTAACGTTGGGAATTTCGATAACGTGCCAAAACTTTTCTTACTTAAACTTGTCGGTGATATTTTATTGTTGTTAGATGTCGTCGAATTTAATTCAATTGTTTGATTTTCATTGAGAACTTCTTCGATTTGCTTCTTCTTATTGCTTTCAATGCCATCGTCATTTATTGTTGCTTGAGATTTTTTCTCTTGGTCATTCACACTCGTGGATTGATTAATTAATGATTTGGTGTCTTTCTTTGGTGACAATTTTTTATCTTCGGTAGGATTTGATGTTTCAACGACAGCTGATTTGACGTCGTTCTTAGACGCCAGTGATTTATCGTCACTTGTGTCTTTATTTCCTAGTGGCTTAATTTCTGTTTTCTTGTCTGTTGCTGCTTTTCCGTACAGTTTTTTAGTGACTGTTGGTTTCGGGGGCTCAATGATTTTAGTTGGTTCTGGATCTTTGGGTGAATCAGCAACTTTTGAAGGCTCTGAAGCTTTTCCAAATGCTTTTGGAGGAGATTTTTTAGTTTCTATTGTCTTTTCATCAATTTTCTTCTTTTCGGGCTTGTCAATTTCTAGTTTTTTCGTCGGTGATTTTTTGGGTTCTAATGGCCTTGATTCTATTGTTTTCTTAAGATCAACCTTCTTCTCAACTTCTTCAAGAGCAGCTTTGACCTTCGATACTCCATCAGATTTTGTTTTCTTTATTGCCTTTTGTGGCGATTTCTTAGTTTCCAAGATTTTTGGTTCTACTTTTGGAGTTGTTTTTAATTTATCGTTAACTTTTGTAGGCTCAACAAGTTTTGTGGTCTCAGTTGTCTCTTTTAATGATTGGTCAGTTCCAAGTTTTTTTCCGATCTGTTCGATTTCCTTGTTTTTCAATGAATCATCAACTTTAGCTACTTTTTCATTCAATTTATTTTCAATGACTTCAGCTTTCTTTCCCTTCAATTCAGTTTCATTTAATACTTCAGACTTCTTGGCTTCCAGTTCCTTTTCAGACTTCTTCTTCTCAAATTCCTTTTCAGATTCTTTATCTTTTTCGAGCACTTCAGATTTTTTATTAATCTTAAAATCAAATTTCTTGTTTTGTGCTTCCTTTTTGTCGTTGGAATCTAGTTTCTTTGGTGAGAGTGGCTGTTTATCATCTACAGGTTCTTTTTCTGGTTCTGAAGGCACTTCAGGCTTCTTTGGAGTTTCGCTTTCAAGTTTCTTTGAGGTATTTAAAATTGAAACAGGTTTACTTCCATCCATCACATCCATTGATGCTTTAACCTTTATATCCTTTTCAATTTTAACATTTGATGATTTTACTTCAATCATTTTTTCGACGGGTTTTATAGCAACAGATTTATTTGCATTACCGAAAAGTTTTGTTTCTGCCTCAAGCTTCTTTTGTGTTTCAACATTCTTCTTTAATACCTCAACCTTTTTATCGCTTTCCATTGAGACTTTTCCGACTTTTACTTTTGCATCATTTTCATTCATAAATGCGGAGATTTTCTTTGCACCCACGCTTTCAATATTTTCATAACTTTTTGTGTCAACTGAATCTTTTAATAATGACGCCTGCGATGATGTTGATGTACCTTTGAGTTTATTACTTTCACTTGATTTTTGATCTAATTTTAGGTTGTTGACTTTTTCAGTTGTTGAATTTTCCTCACTTTCTTCTTCACATTCTGGAGTCCATGCAATTTCAACGATTTTCTGTTGCTGTTCCTGAATGACTTGTTGCTTTCGTTTTGCAAACATTGTTGTCTCACGAGAGCCAATCATACCCCAAAAATCATCTGCACTTGGCTCTCTCTTCAAAGGATACATTTTACCCGGTGCTTTTACATCTGACTTCATTGAAGTTTTTAGATTCACTGAACTCTTTAGATTTTTCCTAACCTGCTCTTCACCGGGACTCGAATGAGCATCATTTGCATTTTTTGCTATTAATAATTTTGTATCGAGGTCAGAAGAATGTTGCTGCTGCTGTTTAGATTTAATATTAATGAGACTTTCAGGCTGCTTTTGCTCTGTTGCATGAGTTTCCGCAATTTTTCTTTCATTTTCATTCTCATTCAACGTCATTAATTCTGTGGGCGTTTGTGTGTGTGATGCCGTTGACATATCTGTTGAATTTAAATCACAGGTAGGAGTTTTTACATCTGTCACTTTCTTTTTCTTACGGAGTGGCACTTTAAACGTACATAATTCAATTTCTGTCTCGTTAGGGCTTTTCATGTCTAATGCAGTCTCTTTCGTTTCATCAACTTTTTCAGTTATTTCACTCAACAATGTCTTTGATGCCGTTCTCTGTTTCTTTTTTATTTTACGATTCTTGTGCTTTGGTTCAGTCTCAATTTCATCGTCACCGTCACCATCACTTTTATTTTTATTGGCATTATCATCCTCGTTAGTCTTTTGCAATTCCAAATTTGTTGATTCTTTATTTGTTAAATTGTGCATCTCTTCCTCAATAATAAGGGATGCACGACGTCTTAAGTCTCCCGCATTTAAATCATCAGATAATTTGTCAGATGAGATATCTGAACAAATTTCCTTAAATGTTGGTAATTTAGGGGCACTTATACGTCTTATAAAATCACGTTGTTCGTAAGGCACATCATCAATTGTCAGATAAACTTTAACGTCCTGTATGGGAGTTTCTTTTATCATATGTTTTTCAAGAAAGCTTTCTCCAAGACTCTTTGATGTTGGACTTAATGGCTTCTCATGTAAATCTAATTCACTTTCAAATTTCTTACGCCATGAGCCACTTGATCGTTCACTTGATCCATATCCTGGATCAATATCACTTTGTTCAACTTTCGGTTTTTTGGGTTGCTCACTAGGCTTAGTATCAGCCGAAAGTCTTACTGTACGTAATCTTACTAAACCTCTGTCTCTTCTAATTGTCGTTCTAGCTATTGGAGCGTCCTCCTTATTCTCATCTCTTTGAGAAGGAGTTGAATCTTCCGCAATTGGTATATCGATGATGGATCTAGACTCACTGATTCTACGATTTTCAAATCGATTTGCTGACACGTCAATATCAGAAGTATCTATTCGTCGTGGTCTTGGTGGGATATATTTTGGTGTTACACTATGTGATGCAGCCATACGAGATAAAGCTGCAATTCGATGTTTTGATAATGGTGCTTCCGAAATTGTTGTTAATTTTGGCATATAACGTGAAACGCCACTTCTTATTGTTGGTGAATAAGGCAACGATGAGTAACTTGGTGATGAATATGATGGGGAAGAATATGAAGGTGATGATAACGAGTATGATGATGATGCAGTGCTACTGTAGGAGCTATAATTTGAGGACGGTGTAGATCCATAGGAACTATAACTAGGTGTCACCGATGGTGGGACATTATTTAAATAATTGTAATACATATCCGAATAAAGTGGCATGATGATAGATTATGTAAATATTTCTTCAAGTTCAAAGTTCTTTTTGCGTTTATATATATTTTTTTCTACTTCGTGTCTATGGATGATGCTTTTGATATTGACAAGAATAAATTGAAGGTCTCGACGTTCTCTCTTCCTCACAAAATTAAAAAAATGAAAAAAAACACGAAACACTGAAATTTCGACTATTTTTCTTTCTTTTCACATAAAGGATCTTCTTCTTCTATCATCAGCATCATAACGATATTTTCATTTTTTACTGATCTGTACTGTGTGTCTGTTGGATCGGTATCAAGAAAAATTTATTCTCTGTTCACTTCGTATTTTCAAATTTTTGAGAAAAATTCTTTTAAAAATACTTTTTTTTTGTTCCTTAATTAACGCCTTTATGTATGATTGTGAATATTATTTTTCACTGCTTTGCTAATTAATTGAAAAATTGCATAATTTTTTCCCTCACAATTTGTAAATTCAAAAGAAAATTTAATTTTCCATGAAAAATAAAAAAATTTTCTTTCTCGTGATATCTTTAAGCTATTTTAAAAATAATTTTCTTCTTTTTTTCTCTACCCCGCACACGATATAACTTGTATTAAACTTTTTCCGATCCGTATTGAAAGAAAATTTCGTCAAGACTGAGTTGAAAATTTTTGACCGCAAAAAAATTGCCTCGCTTTTTTCAGTTTAAAGAAAAATCTTTTTTATTTTGGCACAGCTTTTTTGCTAGACTTGAGAGCTCGCGTTGTCGTTTTGTATTGATTATTACATGAATTATTGCTGCTTTAGCTAGCACAATTATTTCGAAAAACGGGCAATTCTACAGATGAAAATTCACACAAAAAGTCATTTTTCTCTTTATTCACTAATTTTTCCTTTGCTTTACCTATTCTCAATGATGTATTTCTTCATTTAACACATTTAAAACTTAATTACACGAGTCAAATCACTTTAATTATCGAGATATATTCACTTTTATGCCCGTTGCTTATACCTTTTTTTTGGAAATTGTCAATTTTGAATTTTTTGAATATAAAATTTAAAGCCTATGAACACTTTAGAATATTCTTTATCGAATTAATTGATATATCATTTGTTCTATCACTTTCATAGCTGATTTACAATTAAATGTCAATAGATAGGCGAAAATTGTTAACTTTTCCTAAAATTTCTTGAGGTATAAGCAACGAAATGCTTAATCCATAAAAAAATGAATTTTTTAAAATTGAAAATTTAGCTCAATGACGAATAACTACTTTAGCTAGATTATTGATAATGAAACTTTGATTACAAATGAAGATGTTTATCAAGGTTGAATTAAATGTTTACTATGGCAAATAGCAATTTTTAATGAATTAATTTTTTAAGGAACTTGGATTATTTTTTTGAATTTTCAAAAAATCCAGCTATCTGTAGAATTGCCCAAACGCAAAATTTTGGCTGGTTTAAAAATTTTATGGTTGATGATCCCCTAAAGCTACAGGGTATTAAAAAATTCAAATTCTACTTTCCCGTTAAATTTTTTATGAAATTATATCTCAAGTAAAAAATGCGCCTTAATTATTCAAACGAACTTAGTCTTTCCGATTAGCATTTTCTTTTCTTTTCGGGGAAAAAATGTTCATTTTCATTTGATTGAATCGCTCACAAAGACTCTCGTGAGAAAAATTCAAGTAAAATTCTACTGTATATATTTTTGAGATAAAAAGATACAAAAATAAAAGGAACAAAAAAAATTCAAAAATAATTTCTTATTTATATTTTGCTTTTCTTTTCTTTCACGGAAAACATGTGAAAATGTGTAAATAAAATGGGAAAATCGTGTGATTGAGCATTTTCATATCTTTTTCTTTGACAATTTATTTTTGTTTATTTCATTGAATTAAACATGACATGGAAATTGCAAATTTTATTGTCAAATATTTCATTTCCTTTGTAGCGATTCTTTCTTTCTTTTATTGTTACCTAACAAGTTGTTGATATTCATATTCACCCGATATTTACACGTTTTTCAAACTGTCACACTTAATCCCTAATTTGCATATTGATTTGATATTAATGATAAACGAAAGATGAAAAATGTTTTAAATACCAATGCATTGCGACAGATGATTATCATTTTAGAATCGAAAATGGGGTAATAAAATACAGAATGCGACGCAAATATTCTTGAATTTTGATAAAAGCCGATAAAAGTTAGTTTGAAGGTTAATCTTGCTTGTTTATGAAAATCCAAGAATAATAATTAAGAAGTCATTGACTTATGAAATTTAACCTCAATGAAATCAATTTTGTCATTCTTATTTAAACAACAATCCAATAACTAAAAATAAATTTCGATTCTTAATTTGGAAGTTTAAATTTTACAAAAATATTTCTTTAAATACTTTCTTTCATCATATTTTTAGGACATTGTATCAACAATATTTAAACATTTAGGTATTTAACACTTGTGTCATGATTCTTTTTAAAGCTGACATGTTTCCGTCATCATCGTAATTTTAGTTATTGGAAAAAATCTTTGAAAAATTGCTAAGGATGATAATAAAACGAGATTATACGTGTATAATTTGTCTGTTTAGTTTTAATTTGAGAGAATTTAAACATTTGTAGCTTGTAAATCATTACGAATTAAGAATTTCCTAAATCCCCAATTTGTTGATTTTATAAACAAAACAAATAATAAACTACAATTTTATCGACGAAACTTGACCATTCGTACCTCAAGATAATGCAGCATAGTCCATGATTCACAATTATTTCCCTAGTTGTCAATGTAATCAAATATCAACACATAACGGTCTCCTTTTGTGGAATAAATTTACATTAAAAAATTCCTCAAGTTCTCTTCCTTATGTAATAATATTAAAGTCTTTGTGCTGAAAGTAATGCCTCATATCATCCTGCATTCCTTCTGACAATATATATATGTGATTTTCTTTTTATTTAACTTGCACGCTTCATGAGCATTTACATTACATTTTACACACAATAATCATAATGAAAAAGTTATTAGCATTTTGTTGAATTCATTGAACTTTCATGCACAGATGAAGACTATTAAACTTTAGCTTTAGATACGATGCTACAATTGTTTAGATGCGGAAGATTGAGACTCATCATATTTCATAGACAATAATCTTAAATATATCGTGAAATATTAACAAAGTCTGGTTTTATTCACTTGTGTTTAAATTTTCTGTTGAGGATGAAGGCGTTTTTGAATAAATAAAAAGGCACAATTTTGAGTTGTAGCGACATCTTGTGGCGAAATTTTGAATTATTTTGAGTAGAATGAGATTGAAATTTAAAATACGTTGTAAAATTGGGAAAGAAAGTAAAATTCAGGGTAAAATTGAGGATTGTTTATGAATTCAAAGGATCTTAAGTTTAGTTGATGTTTTGAAACATTTCGAGCAATTTTAAGAGTCGATTTAAGGGAAATTTTAATTTTAAGCTTTATAATTCCAACTTAATAATTTCGTTTTGTAAAAATTAAACATTTTTCTCATCTTTTTTGTTTCATTGAACAGCATTGAATCTTATTCATTATTTTTGCAAGTACCTAAATATTTTCAATTTCCAACAGGAACTTTTTCTTCTTTTTCTTTTAAAAATCATCCCGTTCATACAATAATCATTCACTCACATCAAAGAAAAAATTAATTGAAAAGTAATGAAAGCTTACCTTCACATTTCAAGCCTTGTCGAAAAAATCCATACAGCAGTGAACCTTACGAGTGTAAGAAAAAAAAAGAGAAAAGAGAGAAAATTGAAAATCTAGTCTAATGATGATCATGAAATAAAAGATGAGACATCGAAAGTGATCTGAGTAGACATGTTTTTAGATGGAAAATGAGATATTTTTGATTTCGTAGCAGTCAATTAGCGATTAATTTTGGGAAAAATTATGTTTTCTTTATAGAATATTGTGACTTTTAAAATTGTAATTAATTTTGGCATAAAATATTTATACTCACCACAATGGTCACAAAACGTAGGACTCATAAATGTATACACCTTAAAACGATGCGGCAAGTCAACTTTAAATCGTTCCCTTAAATACTGCAATAACGATAATAATAATAATTAATAATTTTCACATTTCTCTTGATGATTTACAGACTGCACTCTTGATGGCACTGCCATTAATTTAATTTTTTAATATTTAAATAAATTGGAGACAAGAAAAATTGCATCCATATACTCACAATTGTACTTTGAGAGTTAAAACTAGATTCTGAACATGTTCCCAGTAATTTATCATGACACTTTTTATGTACTGCCGTTTGACATGCTAAAAATAATATGAAGAAAATATAAAAATTATGAAAAATCTAAGAAAATAGAGGAAAATAAGTGCGAAAAGAGAGACGAAAAATGTCTGAAAAATTATTAACAACATTAAAAATATTGGTCGCAAAATTTTGTATGCGGCTTTTTGGCTGTGACCAAACAATAATTTTTTAGTCAAATCTTCAATTCCGATTGAACCTCAAAAAAATCATTTTCACCTTGTTCTTTCAAATTATCGAGTTTAAGAAAATTTCAAAAAATAATTTTTTTAACTCATTCTGATAGAGCTTAAGAAGTGACATTTTTATGGAAATTCGTACAAGTCATAAATTATCAAATAAATAAGCCGAAATAGACTTGGAAGTGACCACAGAAAGGAGATGATGATAAAACATGAAATATTATTATTATTTGAAGATTTTTTAAAATAAGATCATAGAATAAGATTGGGAGGTGGTATCCAAGCAAAAATAATTTACGATTCTTTTTTCGCGCACATAAGATGTTAAATAATTTTTTTTTCGATGGTATCAAAAATTTTTGACAGACTTTATTTTGTGCCTAATGACTTCCACACGCAAGGTAAAATTTCTTTGATGCTTGAAATTTGCTTTATTTTAGCAATTCATAGTAGCTTTACTAACTAACAAAATAAAAATCAAATCCTACAATATCAAACATAGAAAAAACATTCATTGCCACTCAATCAAAACATTCCAACAGGTCATTTCTTGATGTTATGAAAACAAATTTTCTAAAAATATTCATCCAAGATCGATTACAAATTTAAAAATACATGAAATGAAATGTTTCTCTTCCTTCTGATACTGACATTGAATTATCACGACCTTGAAATTGCTTGAAATGTTTGAGGAAAAATAAAAAGATTTCAAACTGATTGAAAATTTCAAAATACTCTACGTGATACGAATGTTCAATATTGTGTTTAAAAAGGTGATAGCTTCCTGAATGATTTCATTATTGTAGCTGTTGAATTCAATATTTTGGCGATAAAATCTCAAATTATTAATTGAATAATTTAAATTTAAAATCCAACTGTTCTAAAACTTAACGAATGAATTTTTCCACAAAGCACAATAAATTAATTCTTAATCCCATTTCCCCTCATTTTAATATTCCAATAAATTTTACTTTAATTCGCGACTTATCCGACTTAATTATGAGGAAATTTCATCCTATAAATAACATACTTTATCTACATTGTGTGTGGAAGTCAACAGATCTGAGTCACAAGAAACACATAGAAGAAGAACATTCAACTTAATGATTCATATAGATTTTGGCGTGACGCTAACACAAATTATAAGTGACAGAAGATATTTGTAGTAAAATAATGTGCTGTAAATACTCACTTTTACACTGATATCCTTGCTGTTAGTAGATGCAGGTAAATAAATTTTTTGGGTTTGACATAAAATAAAAACTAATTAAAATTCAGAAAATTATTAAAAAATTATATTCAAACCTTATTAAACCCCCAGAGAAATTCTTTGCAATAGGCACAAAACGTGGGTTGACGGAAAAATTTTGATATGAATTTGTGTCCATTAAATTCGTTGATTCTATTGAAAGAAATTTGATATTGCAAAAAAGAAATAAATTTTATAAGATTTAATCAAAAAAAAGCACAGCAAGTGTTGTGAGGAATTAAATTTTATGAGACATAAATCATACAGAATTTTCATTCCTTTCTTTAAACCAAAAAAAAAAAATTTCCACAACAAAATAAAATTGCATAACCTCAAAAACAGAAAAGATCTTACGTAAGTCGCTGGATGAGTTTAATAGCACCACGACGTTTTGTGATGTCTCTTGCTCGTGTTTTTTGCACATAAAAGTCATGTTTTGGCTCCTCTAGTTCAGGTATTGTCATATAAGATGAACTATTACTCGACCTTGGTGTAGAATAGTAATTAGACGACGCTGATGGTGATGATGATGAGGAATGGGAAAGTAAGTATGAACTGCTGCAAATTGAATCTCTTGAGTTCTCTCTTGGCATTCTTTGTGCTGATGGAATTCTGTTTCGTCCCTGAAAGTTGAAAATTGAAATTTTATAAGAGTCAAGAAAATAATTGAGGATGCTGACAAACTTACTTCAGGGTTTTTCCTTCTCTGACTGTTACTCTGTCCATTGTCTTTTTGGTAACGTCGTTTTGCATTGTTACCAGTAAATATCATTTTTTCATTAATCAAACAAAATAAAATTATTGTGGCTTAAAAGTCTTGGTCCTTTACCTATCAAATACTACTACTTTTATCCATTATTTATTAATAATGTTTCTCTTTGATTCAAACAAAACTTGAAAGGAATTTCTTTGCCTTCTGAAAAGAAAGAAATTTGAAATAAACAACAATAAATCTTTTGTTGAATCAATCGGAATAGGAAGAAACAATAGAAGATCTTCAAAAGAAAAATAATTACTACATTTTTTTTTGCCAAATCCACCATTAAGATTTTTAATGTTGAAATTAATTGGATAGCAGGGACCGAATTTAATCACTCACAATCATGTGAGTAAAAAAAATATGAGTACTCATTGAAAAAAAAAATCTGATTTTTTGTTTTTCAATGAGTACAATGATTACTGAGTACTCACAAATCTTTGTACTCATGAGTACTCATTTTAATCATTTTGACTGTTATTTTTTTTACTCATGATTTTTTTTTTTAAAAAAAAGCAATTTGTTCGCTGATTTTCATACAAATTTTTGCATGAATTGAGTAAGAATTAAGCATGAAATCTATTGAAAACCTTCTTCTAATGTATACAGCATGCATTATTAGAATGTATAGAACCTTATTAAGCATGTTGGAAGTAGCGGAAGTGCTTGGTTCCTGAGATCTGACCCCCTCTTTAAAATGTCCTAAAACGTCCAGAAATGAAATAAAATTTTTTGGTCAGTTCCAGTCAGTTGGATGTACTCAGTGCTTAACAATCACAAAACAAAGCATGAATATTAATTTTGAATGCATAACAAATAATAATTTTGATGATAAGTCATTCAAAACACAAGAAATGGGCTATGTCCAACTGACTGGAACTGACCAAAAAATTTTTATTTCATTTCTGGACGTTTTAGGACATTTTAAAGAGGGGGTCAGATCTCAGGAACCAAGCACTTCCGCTACTTCCAACATGCTTAATAAGGTTCTATACATTCTAATAATGCATGCTGTATACATTAGAAGAAGGTTTTCAATAGATTTCATGCTTAATTCTTACTCAATTCATGCAAAAATTTGTATGAAAATCAGCGAACAAATTGCTTTTTTTAAAAAAAAATCATGAGTAAAAAAAATAACGGTCAAAATGATTAAAATGAGTACTCATGAGTACAAAGATTTGTGAGTACTCAGTAATCATTGTACTCATTGAAAAACAAAAAATCAGATTTTTTTTTTCAATGAGTACTCATATTTTTTTTACTCACATGATTGTGAGTGATTAAATTCGGTCCCTGTTGGATAGCGAGAAATTTTGTTTTCATTTTGTCCGTGTGAGGAAAAAGATTAATAAATTTTAAGATTGAATTTTTTTAATGTCCTTTATTTCAATTTTTATTTTAGTTCATAATAGATTTGCTTCTTTAATATCAATTAAAACCAGTGTTCTAATAATTGAATTAAAGTTGATTTTCTAATAATTAAATTAAAGTAAGTAAATCTCAGTAAATTTTACTGCTTTTATTTTTCTGTAAAATAAAAAACAAAGGGGCATGAAACTAACTTGAGAAAGTTTAAATTTAAAATGACCGTTGGATCAAAAAGTCTAATTTTCATTTGTTAAAAATAGAAATTCATAAAATGCGCTCCCTTGTTTATTTATCAATGCCACAAAATCTTATTGAAATTTATTAGTATTTAATTTTCTGCATGAAAGAAAGCAATGATGACAGCAATGAGAAGTGAATGAGTTATATTAACTCATCATCTGTTAATGAACCGATGAGGCTCTTGTTATGTATAAAAATTAATTTCATTTATCTCACTAGCAAAAAATATGCATTAAAACACTTGAAATTCATTTGTATGTGACTTTATATGCCACATGTACGGGACTGTGAATTAATTTATGTCCATATGCAATTTATTTATTTTATTTGATTTGTTTTATTGAGTATAATAAAAGATTTAAATAATTGAATAATACATGAAAATATAACAGACTAAGATTGGATGGGATGAGCAAATATTTTTAAATTTTAAGTTTTTTTTTAAATTTTCGTTACAAAATTTAAAATTTTTAATTACCTATTTATTTTAAAAAAAATCAAAAACAAATCAAACGGAAATTCAAGGTCTATTCATTCAATTTCCACACGTGCTGCTTACAATCGTCATAAATAATTTTTCCATCTATATAATTTATTTTCTTTCATTTCATTCAATCGTCAATCAATATTTTGACTGCTATTGCAATAACGTTTAAACTTAAACAGAACTTATTTAATAATTTTCAATTTTATTATCGTGAGAAAGTCATAACTTATTAAATACAATGTATAGATCGTAATTTCTTTGTAAATTTAATTTTATTTCGTAAAGAATGCATGAGTTTTTATAAAATAAAGATTTTAAAATATGACTTCAGGTAAAGCTGTCATATGCAATATGAATTTGAGATCATGACTGTTGAATAATTGAGAATATTTTGTAGATTTTTTTAAGCACATTAAACGAGACATGGTGCTGAATTAGGTATGAATAATTTTTTTTCAAGGAATTCAAATTCAATTAAATTTAGGATGCAAAGATTTGAAATTGTTTTCTAAAATCGAAATTCAACATTGTGTAATTAGCAATTAGGGAG
Source organism: Chironomus striatipennis (assembly GCA_026123125.1). Taxonomy (NCBI): domain Eukaryota; kingdom Metazoa; phylum Arthropoda; class Insecta; order Diptera; family Chironomidae; genus Chironomus; species Chironomus striatipennis. Next base: position 45,045,663 of record CM047394.1, read on the forward strand.
AAAATTAAAGAACGCTAAATGACGTAGGTGATGAGCTTAATTAAGAGTAATTAAAAGTTTATTAAGTAGTTTTTTAGAGAACGCTTGAGATAAATTTTTTTTCTATATATTTTGTAATTTTTTGTCATCCTTTCAATTATTTAAATCTTGACTTTCTTAAAACAATTAAGAATTTTTGCAAATTTTAAGAATCAAACTACCTAATTGATCGAATACAAACAATAAAAATTCATAAAAATTAAATTAAACAGATTTTATAGACAAGTCAAAATTTAATTCCTTTTCAAGATCCATTCGAGTGGCAATTTTCATAAAAAAATTTTTTAATGTATTTCAATCATGAAAATTGATTTTTCAAATCGTAAAGTCCCTTTGATATTTATTTACTTTTTCCACTCTTCCCATTCCTTTTAAATCATCTTTTTAAAAGTGATTGAAAGGTCATAAAAAATTATTTTTTAATCACAAATTGAACGATTGTTCACTTCAGCACCACTTGTTGTATATTCATTTATGTTTACTTGATGTTCTAAATACAAAGTTATTTTCAAGGCTTCCGCAGATTATAATCTTTAAAAATCAAAGATTATAATCTTTGTATGAAGATTTTTTAAAGATTATAATCTCTGTATGAAGATTATAATCTTCAAAAAATCTTTGTATGAAGATTATAATCTTTGATTTTTAAAGATTATAATCTTTGTATGAAAGATTTTTGAAGATTATAATCTTTGTATGAGATTTTTTCAAGATTATAATCTGCGGAAGCCTTGGTTATTTTACGATCTTCATTCATTAAGTCGAAAGATTGGGGAGAGAACGAGATGGAAATAATTCAACATGGAATTTGTGACTTTTATGTGAATTAAAATATTATCATGTTTATAATGAAAACGAGCGATAATCGTAAAATGGTTGTTCTTTTGATGATAATTTTTTAAAAAATTATTTGGATGCATAAAAGTCATTTTGTGTGAGGTAAGACATAAAATTTTTGCAAAATTGTCAAAGTTACGAATTTTTAATTTTATTTATTTCATAATTTTTGGACGTCATTTGTTAGAATTAAGAATATGTCAACTGCCGTTTTAAATTCAAATTATACATGCAACTACAAATAGTGGATTTCCCCTTTTATTTAGTTATTTTCCCCTCCATACAAATATTTAGTACCCCCCCTTCAATGCTTGTCAAGTAAAATCCTTTATTATTATTTTGAATGAAAATTCTTCAAATTCCTAATATTTTCCATTTTAAAGTTTGCATTCCACCTAGCTACAGACTTTTTAAAACATATTCAATCTTTCATTTTCTCCAATCAATTTTAACGTAAACACGAGAGTATTTTAAACTTTTGTACGTTTGATACACATGGTATTAAAAATAAGAAAAAGAATAATAAGAACCAAAAATCAATAAACAAATTCGCAATCATGTGATCGATATTTAATTCACTCATGATATTTTGTTTTATTTTTTCTCAATTGTTATTAAATTCTTTGTATAAACATCCTTTTTTATTGTTAGAAAAATACAAAATTCTTTCTTTTGTTTAATTTTATTTCGAACTGGATATGAATGAAGGCTTTTACGAATTTTATGTGAAAATTTATTGGAAAATTACAAATAATATTGAAAAATATATTTTTAGGTTAAGATGATGAAATTCCTTTGTACAACTTAAAATTTTAGTCCCGGCATAGACAAAAAAAAAAAAAGACAAAGACAGCACTTCAAGTCTCATGTAAATAATATGTCTAAAGTGAAGTCTAATTCAATTATCGTGTCAAATTTATTATGCAAATTAAATTGAGCATATGTGAATTGAACATTAAAAAATATTTTCAATCAATTTTCAGCATTTTTTGCTCTAAAAACAAACGTCTATCAAACGAAATCGAATTACGTCAATCAAAAGATTTGATTTGTCATTTTTGCATTTTTCTTTGCGTGACGTAAAGATGAAATTCTTTTTGAGTTATTTCCATGTAATTTAAAATCAATTTACAGCTTTTAGGTGCTTTTAGGTTGTAAAAGAAATAAAATGGTCAAATTAAATCAGAAATTTAATTTTTTTTTTAATTTTAACATTTAATTCATAACGAAAATTTTGAATTCTAAAAGGGTATGAAACTATGATGATTTTTTCTTCACAACGGTCATTCCAAATTCAAACTAAAAAGTAAAAACATGAAAGCTCTTAAATTAATTAAAATTTCATAAATATGATAATAAAATTAAATATACGCTTAATTTAATAAAAGGTAAGTTGTTATTAAGTCAAAAATGATCAATAATTCATGTTTATCATCTTAATTTACAGAAATTTCACGCTACATTAAAATAATAAAAATGGACAAAAAAAATCAAAGATCCAGTAACTTTGAAAATAAGCAAATAGATGAAATTTTTTGGAGAAGATCATTTAATGAATTACCGACAATCAATGAAGATAATGAAACTCTATTGTTTGATGTAAGTTACATTAAGTTTTTTAATTTAATCTAACTTAATTTTCGTTTTTCTTTCAGAATTTTTCATCATCCAGTTCCTCATCATACAAAGAAGTCCAAAATTCAGTTAAAATTCCAAAAGAGGAAAAAGATTTCACAGGAAATCAAGTTCTATCAGATTCCGATACTGTAGAAGATTTTGAAACTGAGTTCCAGAAAAATGTCGACAAACAATATTTTGAGAAACCAAACATTCAGTATGATGACGATGCAGCGTCTTTAGCTTCCAATTTTGGATCATTGGAAGGTTTGTCATTATTAAATGAGGAAGTTTGTTGTGCTGATCAAGATGAAGTTAGCAATGTGGATGACGATAATGAATCATTAATATCGATTGACAAGTTTATATTATCACTTCCGGTTGATGACGAAATATTTTACGCTCATCTTCCAGCAATTAATCGAGATCCAACAGCAGCAGTTCCATTACAAACCATTGAAAAGGATTTTGAGGATAAATTAGTCTACATTTCGGAAATTTTTGATCCAGCTCATTTTTGGTTTCAGTTTGTTGTTGGAGACGAAAAATTTGAGAATTTTGATAAGTTTCATGCTAAACTCAACGATGATTACAACAAATTAAAGGATCGCGAATTATTAATTGCTGATAAAAATTTTCAAGAAGGTCTGATTGTCGTTGCGTATGTCAAACAATATGAAAAATGGTTTCGTGCAAAAATCATTAAGAATTATGATGGAAAAAAGAAATATGTTCGATTATTTTTCATCGATTATGGAACAAATGGAACATGTGAAAAATCAAATATCCGATATTTATTCAACTATTTCATGAAATATCCAAAATATTGCTTTCGTGGACGTCTTCATGGAATTGTTCCATTAAATAATGAAAGAAGCTTTGAAATCAGTCAAATTGAGGAATTTTTAAAGAAAATATCCAACTACACGACATATGCAACAGCTATTAAGTATGAGGCAGAAAATGATGTCTATCAATTAAAATTGGTTCGTCGTAAAAGATGCATTGACATGTATGAGTACATGATTGAACATAAACTTGGACAAAATATATTTCCTTGGGATAATGACGGTGAATTTTCAATTGGACCACCTTGCTACTTAATTCCATCATTTCAAAATCTTGAATATGATTATCCAACTTATGCTCAAATTGCAATTATGAAGAAATTTGAAATTGACTATAATTGGCTCATAAATAGCAATCATCTGCTCTGTTATCGACGTAAGGATATTGAAGGTAATGAAGACTTGAAAATGCTTCTTAAACAACCTGAATTTGCAACATTGAAGGACTATTTTTATGGACGTTAATTGGAATTTACATTTAGATGGTGAGATGATTAGTTGAGAATTTTATGTATGTACGGAAGAAGTAAACATGAAAGATAGATTGAAATTTGAGATTTAAAAAAAAATAGTCTTAAATATGTCTTAATGTCTTAACATATAAACAGAATGACTTCGAATTGAGAACAGACTCAATTTGAATAACCAAAAATTGACCATACAAAAGTTCAAAATTTCATTTTTTACGATCATTTTTCATACATTTCGATTTTGAATAGAAAATTTTGGAACAAAACAACTGCTCAAATCGATGACCGATCAACCAAATTGAATCTAAAAAAAAATCAATTTACAAAATTTTTCAAGAGCTAATTTTTTTGCAAAAAAAAAAAAAAATCTCAAAATATTGAAAAATTTTCATTTCTGGCAAAAATCTTTTCATTAGATCAATTAAAAAGAATGTTTATACATATCTTTCGTGTTTCATAATTTTCTTCCATGCGAGAGAGGAAATTAAAATTTTTGCAAGGTTTTTAGCTTCATTAAAAAAAAGTTTATTTTTTTGATCTGCTTGATGGAAAATTGAAGCTTTTTTTTTTGGTTTGTTAATCGACTTTAGATCAGCCTTTTATTGACTGTGAAGATTTTAAAATGTTCATTTGTCATGATTTGAAATTTCAAAAACAGTCTCAAGAATAGAAACAAATAATAATTTATAAAAAAAATACAAAAGCAGACATCAATTTATAATTTACAAAATTTAAATTTCATTTGAGTTCAGTCCACTCGTAAACTTAGTTGAAATAAAAGAAAACCAAGCAGCCTCATTTTCCTCACCACACGCTTAAGACAGTTTAAAGTAGTTAAATAAGTATTGAGAGATAAATTGAAGACATTTTCGAAAATTTATCTTTTTTTTTCCTTTCGTTTCACGTGAATGAAGGATTCGCAGATGTTTTTCTCATTCTTTGTAGGTATTTACTATAAAATGATCTGACTACGTACAAAAAAAAATTCTTCTCGTGTTTCCTCACCGGGCTATATTTCGAGCAATTACTTCATCAACATTAAAATTCTTCCTTTTGTTTTCGTTAGGAAATTTTTTATTTTCTATTTTTTTCTACATACCAATAAATCCAATCAACTGTAGTGCGGTTATTCCAAAAATTCAGTTTCTTTTCTTAATTTTTTTTCTACAAAACTTTGTATTTTTATTAACAATAAAAAATATTTAACTTGTCTAAAAATGTAAGTAATATCGTTTTACACACATATCACGTTTAAATGAACATTCTTCAAATTTATCTTACTGCTGTGTGGGCTCAAAAACTCTCACTCACTTTATTATTGCAGTGAATTTTTTTTTTTTTTATTTTGATTCACTAATTCTGTTGGGAAATGAGGAAAATTTCTTTTTAAATTATTTTTCTACTTCCCTAGCAGCAATTTGGAACGAATCTGGGCGGAATTTTTTTTCCTGACAAATTCGTTTGTTTTTCCGGTCATAAAATGGAAGAATTTTACGAGAAAAATTTCCTGGGGTTTTCTTTCAAAATCTGTCATAAAATTTTTTTTGAAAAAAATTTTCTGGCCGGAAAATGAAAGAATTTGTGAAGAATTTTTCTTTCGTTTTTCTTCCATTTTTCCTCGCAGATTCTTTCATTTTCTGATATCACAAAAAAAAGTTGCAACAGAATTTGAAGGAATTTTAGAGGAAATTTTCTGGCAGATTTTCTCTTGATTTTTTGCACATTTTTTGGCATTGAAGAATTTTAAGAATTTGGAATGTAATTATAATTGTTTCTGTTAAAATATTGGAGTTTTCAAAAATTGTTTTTCCATTTTGCAAATTAAAATTTTTGTTCCGTTAAATGAAAAAATTTTAATTTTTGACTTTGTAATACAACTTTTTAAAGTTTTTTATTATGAAAATCATTACCAGAATATAAATTATGCTCTCTAGTCAAGATTATGCTAAAATCCATACTTAACTTTTAGCTAATAAATTAAAGTTACTTTACCGTTATGTGTTCGTTAAACATAAATTTGTTTAAAAAAGAAAACTGTTTTATAGAAAAATAAATACATAGAAATTCATTGAATTCATGGAAAAACCACAAAAAAAATAAAAAATAGCTTAAAACTATTTTCAAATTTAAATTCTAATTAAACATTTTAAAATTCTCCTATTGCAAAATAATTATGATTGAAATGATTTAAATTCATTTGATTAAAGATTCTTTTACAAATTACTCATATTACTAATAAATCATTTTAGTATTTTACCAAGATATAAAATCGTTAAATTGAAATAATATTAATTTAAAAAAAATAATAAAAAAATTAAGTTCCCTTGAAAGAATCATGCAGGATTTATGGAAGAATTTATTTGGTCCCCCTGAACCCCTTGGACCCTCCTGAAGCAACCCCACTGGAATAAAGCGTTATAAGTGTTAAAACAATCATAAAAATTATGGCAAAAGAAATTAGCAACTTAAATATGTCTTTTCGCCAAACATAATTTATATAATTTCAGATAGCGGTAGCTCAGCGGTTAAGTTCGGGACTTTGGTTTCAGCGGTCATGGGTTCGAGTTGGCAGAATTTCAACAGAAAATTTCCTTACAAAATCTTCCAAAAAAAAAAATAATAATAATAAAAAAAGAAAATAAAGTGGAGAGAAAGTGAGAGAAAAAGAGGAGGAAGAAAAAAAAAGAATTTTTTTTAAATACTTTGAGAAAAATTCCCGCAAGATTCTTTCATAATTCCTGCAAGATTCGTTCATAATCCTCTCATATTCTTTCATTTTCTGTCAGATTAGTACAGAAAAAATGAAAGAATTTGTGAGGAAAAATTCCGGCCGGAAAATGGCCAGAAAAAACGCATTTTCCGGGCACTTCCGTGCAGTTAAGGAATTTTCCGGCCACTTTTCCTCACAAATTCTTTGTGATTCGTGAGAAAAAAAATCTGGCCGGAAAATTTCCTCACAGATTCTTTAAGATTCGTTCTAAATTGCTGCTAGGGTACGAGTAAGTTATTTGCTTGCTTTGGGATGTTAGCTGAGTGAATTGATAATTTTTGTGATTTAACTATTTTTGATTGACTTTTGACAAAATTTGATTGTGTTAGATTTGATTTTTCGAAAAGTTATTCGTTGAATTTTCATTAAAATAATTTTCAATATTTGATTGTAAAATAGTTTTTCTTTTGAAATTAAAAAATACAAATATGAATCACATAAAAAAAAATTAAAACTTTTTTTAAAAATCAATAAAATCAAATATATACAAAATTTAGATTGCATGAAAAAAAAAACATTTAAAAGTTAAATCCTTTGTTTCTTTAGTCTTTCGTGCATTAAAAAGCCAAATTAGAATTGCAAGAAAAAATAACAAAAATAATTTTAAATATTTATAAATTCTTAAAATAAAAATCTGAAAATTTGATGACTCAGACTCGACTATTTAATGATAAAAATCTTCTTTTCATCATAAACAAATATAAATAAATCATTCTTATTAGGTGATTGCAATAAATTTAAAAAAAAAAACTTCTTATTTTGTTTCAAAAAAGTGAACTTTTTTTGTTTCTACGAAGAATGAATCGAGTACGTTGAGGATGAAAAATTGGACTTTTATGTGAATGATGTGATGACTTTTGTATGATTTTAAAATTTAAGAAGTTTGAAATATTTTTGAACGGGTTAAAGATTTTAAAGATGAAATTTAAATTCTGTTTCAAATTTTTCACAATCAAAAATTTGATTTGTTCTGAGAACTTTTAAAAACTTTGTATACATATTTAACTTAAATCAAGGGTTCCGCAGATTATATTCTTCAAAAATCAAAGATTATAATCTTTGTACGAAAGATTTTTAAAGATTATAATCTTTGTATGGGATTTTTTAAAGATTATAATCTGCGGAAGCCTTGACTTAAATTAATCATCATACAATTTTTTTTATTATTTTTAATGGTATTTGTGTGCAAAAAATAAACAAATCAATTTGCAAAAGATTTTCTTTGTCCTAAACAATTATAAACTCATTAAAAGATTTTTATTCATTAGGATCAAATTTAGATTTTAATCGAATAAGGAGGAATCAGAATAAACCTTTACTGACTTTATTTTAACTTTTTTTACCAATAAATATTCTGTTTAACAACTTTCTTATGAAGATTCAAATATTTGAAAATTTTAATACACTCTTAATGCATAATTTACGTTAAAAGAAAAAGAAAGACTAGTAATGAAGCGGATCACGCTTCATGTGCATATTCACACCGTTCCAAAACTCTGTATCGGGTCAGCAAAGCTTCGCTTTGCATAAGATTGAAAATTAGGACTCAATCGGGTCAGCAAAGCTTCGCTTTGCATAAGATTGAAGATTAAGTCTCAATGGGGTCAGCAAAGCTTCGCTTTGCATAAGATTGATGATTAAGTCTCGATCGGGTCAGCAAAGCTTCGCTTTGCATAAGATTGCAGATTAAGACTCCATCGGGTCAGCAAAGCTTCGCTTTGCATAAGATTGAAGATTAGGACTCGATCGGGTCAGCAAAGCTTCGCTTTGCATAAGATTGAAAATTAGGACTCAATCGGGTCAGCAAAGCTTCGCTTTGCATAAGATTGATGATTAAGTCTCGATCGGGTCAGCAAAGCTTCGCTTTGCATAAGATTGCAGATTAAGACTCCATCGGGTCAGCAAAGCTTCGCTTTGCATAAGATTGAAGATTAGGACTCGATCGGGTCAGCAAAGCTTCGCTTTGCATAAGATTGAAAATTAGGACTCAATCGGGTCAGCAAAGCTTCGCTTTGCATAAGATTGATGATTAAGTCTCAATCGGGTCAGCAAAGCTTCGCTTTGCATAAGATTGCAGATTAAGGCTAGATCGGGTCAGCAAAGCTTCGCTTTGCATAAGTTTGAAGATTAGGATTCCATCGGGTCAGCAAAGCTTCGCTTTGCATAAGATTAATAATCAAGCCTTCATCGGGTCAGCAAAGCTTCACTTTGCATAAGATTGCAGATTAAGACTCGATCGGGTCAGCAAAGCTTCGCTTTGCATAAGATTGCAGATTAAGGCTAGATCGGGTCAGCAAAGCTTCGCTTTGCATTAGATTGAAGATTAAGTCTCGATCGGGTCAGCAAAGCTTCGCTTTGCATAAGTTTGAAGATTAGGATTCCATCGGGTCAGTAAAGCTTCGCTTTCCATAAGTTTGAAGATAAGGATTCCATCGGGTCAGCAAAGCTTCACTTTGCATAAGATTGCAGATTAAGGCTAGATCGGGTCAGCAAAGCTTCGCTTTGCATAAGATTGCAGATTAAGGCTAGATCGGGTCAGCAAAGCTTCGCTTTGCATAAGTTTGAAGATTAGGATTCCATCGGGTCAGTAAAGCTTCGCTTTCCATAAGTTTGAAGATAAGGATTCCATCGGGTCAGCAAAGCTTCACTTTGCATAAGATTGCAGATTAAGACTCCATCGGGTCAGCAAAGCTTCGCTTTGCATAAGATTGCAGATTAAGGCTAGATCGGGTCAGCAAAGCTTCGCTTTGCATAAGTTTGAAGATTAGGATTCCATCGGGTCAGCAAAGCTTCGCTTTGCATATGATTGACAATTAAGTTTCCTAAAAAAATCGAAAAATTTCACATTCGGACTCAATTTTCAAGCACTAATTGATGTTTTTGGACATGACAACGTATGTACGACTTTTAGGTCTAATTATAAGCTACAATAATCACAAGTTTTTAGAATTTTTAATTCTGAGTTGTAGGGACAGGAGGGCAAAATGTCCAAAAAATGCCGATTTTTTGAACTTTTTCGAGATTTTGACTGACTAAAATAGGTTTAAAAATATTTTTGGTATTTTTCCATAAAAGTTCTTGCATTAATTGATCAAAAACAGAAAAGTTTACAAAAATCCATCCACACAGTGAACCACACGAATTTTTCCAAAATTTAGGTTTGTGGGAGGTGTACTGGTGGCTAAAAATTTTTTTTTTGCATTTTTTCTCAACAAAACTTCATTTTTTATTGATTTTGATCAAAAAAGTTCAATTAACAATTTGTGTGAAATTTTTTAACGGTATTTTGCAATAATCGGCTAAATAATGCTTAAAAAACACACTATTTTGTTAATTTCTCGGAATAGTCTACATGAATCGGCACCAAAAGATTCACAGCACTTTTGAGTGATAATGCGCACATTTTGAGACATTTTTGACATAAAATTATTTTTTCGTAGTTGAGTTATGCGACGAACCAACGTGCTTGTAAGCATACACCACCACTATTTGGGGTCGTGTCCGGAGGCATCAAAACCTTTTTCAATGCGGTTTTTTGTATTTTGTAGATAATTTTGAGGCCGAACTTTTCACACCGAACAGTTTATGAAAATTTTGAGTTTTGGCGCCAAAAAACTAAAAAAACGATTTTTCAAGTGTATCGAAATCAATATATTCACAACGTGAAACGGTGTGAATATGAAAATCAGTGACCTAAATAATATGCTTCAAGATTCAAATAATGGGAATTTTTAATAAAACTCGAGAATATAAAAAATGCATTAAAATGTTTTAACGGGTTTTAACTATATTTCAAGAGTCCTTATATTAATAAAAAAAAAAAAATATGTGTGAGAGTGGCGAACGTGATGAGTGGAACAAACAGAAGATTTTATGAATTCTAAGAATGATATGCTGTTTATTTGTTTTTGTTAAAATAATCATTAATATTATGTTCGAATTTTAAGGGGAAACTTATTAAAAATTCAGTAAGCAAACTAGCTCCTGACAGTAAAAATTCAAAATGTCTGAAACTTAAGATTAAGTCCTCGATTAAAAAATTGAAGAAAATGAAATTAAAAATAAGAAATTAAATTTTATCAATGAAAATCCACTGCTTAATAATTTAACAGTCATGTACAATGTATGACTGGTAATAAATAACAGCAGTTGTTACAGTTTTTAATGCACCAATAAATTTATTTTAATTGCGGCATTGAACTTAAAAATATATTACACAAAAAAAATATTTTTCTTTTTTGAAAAAAAAAAACTTTTTTTAATTTAGATGAAATGAAAGAGAAAATTTTTTATTTAATGTGCTTGAGAAGAAAAAAAAAAATCTTTTTCGCATTTTTTGACACATAAATTGCCTCATTTCTCCAAAAATTTATTGTCGCCTTTTCGACCATTAAGATGAATATTTTCCTTGCAATTCTAACTTTTTATTTTTTTAAATCAAAAAATCAGCAATTTTTGCTTCGCCTTTTAATATGTCAACCAATAAATTATCAAACACCAATGCGCTGAATATGCAACAACAAAAATCACGTCTGAGAAATCTCGGTGATTCCACAAATTAATATTCACGAAAACAACAACAACAAAAAATATGAAAATTTAAATGAAAAAAAAAAATTATTTGAATGTGTTTGAAGAAAATCTTTTTTTTTCTTCTCTCATAAATTTTCATCACTAAAAAATAGCACAACTGATCACTGACACACGTTTAAGTAGAAAAAAAAATGTTCAATGATTTGCTCTCATCAGTAAAGAAATTTATTTCTTTTTTGTAACTAAATCATGACGAAATCCTTCAATTATTTTCATGTCAAAAAAATTCACTTTTTTTCATATTTTCATTTTGCAAAAATGCAGTCATGAAAAAAGATGAGAAAAATATTCAAAATTTATTTATAGTAAGTGTGAACAATTGGAAAATATTGATCCACAAAATAATAAGAAAATATTTTCATTACTTTTTTATTTTTTTTAAAAAAAATTTCACAAACTTTTTTCAAGTTTTTCCAACAATTTTCTTATAATCGACAAAGTCTAATGCTACAAAAAAACTTAAATTATTAACACAATTGTGTCCAAATGTGCCGACAAAAAATTAAAATTTTCATTCGAGAAAATTTAACTAACAAGAAAGTGAACTAAACGAGTGAAAAATCCGTTCAATACTGATGAAGAAAAATCATCATACGATCAGCTCAATGCTCTCAGCTCAATTTTTTTTTCTTTCGCTTTTCCGTTATTTAGAAAATTCGATCATTTTTTTCATGAATTTTTTTTTCTTATTTTTCTCACAAATTTTTCCGTTTTTGTTTTTTCATTTTACGTGAAAAAATTCCAAAACGACATTTTCACTCACATTTCGATGTAAACATTTATAAAGGCACTATGTGAGATCGAGAGCGACGAGAAGGAAATTTTTATTTTCATCCACAAGCACACAAAAAAAAACTTGCATGAGAAATATTTTTTTTTCTTCTCATTTTCATATTCAATATGGAGGAGTCTGTTCAGTTTTTGATTTTCCTACACGTTCACATATTTAGCAATATCATCATCATCATCATCATCATCATCATGAATTTATACACATATATGTACGTATGCACATATGAACATTCACAATTAAAACAAACATTTTCAATGGATCATCTATAAATAAATAATAAACAATTTCCCACTCTTTTCGTCTTTTTGGTTTTTGTGGATTTTTTTTAGCGCAATTTTTTTATTGTTGATATAAAAATGTTGTGTTTAAATGTTCACTTTGGGGTGGGTGGTTAGTTAGTTGATTAGATGGCTGACTATGTTGATGAATTAATAAAATCATTAACAGATCGTAAATGGACTTTGATCTGCTTATATTTTGCGAAATTAATATTTTTTATTCGAGGGGCAATCAACTTGATGGAATTTTTTCCTTTTCAAAAAATTTCCATCGATCATATTAACTGCCAAATTTTAAAGATATTAAGTTTTTGTTGACAAAAAGTTCTTTTACTAAGGTTCTTCACAAGAATGTTCAAAACTACATTCTTGAAAAATTTTTTGATTAAAGAAAGGTAAATTAAGTTGTTTGCCCCTCGTGAGCCTTATTTTTATTTATGAATTTTTTTCTATCATTTTTCCCTGAATTTTATTGTTCCTAGTCACCCAAAAAGGTTTATAAAAGTACGATAAAAATAACAATGTAGAAAATTTATGAATGAAAAGAAAAAAAAAGATTTTTTTTTCATCTTCCTTCAGATCGACTTTTTGACTATTTAGTCATCGAACAATTTATATTTAAAAACATGAAAAATTTTTCAAAAGAAATTTTCGTATTTTTAGTCCATTGATCTTGTCGATTAAATTTATTTCTTGGTAACACGAAATAAAAGGTTGTGGTTACTTTTATCTTGATAGAATCAGATTGAAGTCATTTTTTTTTTTTTTTCAAAAAAATAAATCATTCTATTATGTTCGCGTTAAAAACTTAACTAACATCTTTATCACATATTTTGACAATTCTAATTTTAATTCGCATATAAATTAATTTAAAGATTCAAAAATATCAGAGGGGAAAAAGAGGTTCTTTAATACAAAGAGTTGACGTCACTGGTCATCGTTTATTGACGTAAATAATTTTCTTTAGAAAAAAATCGAGGTGATAAATTCGAGGACTGTTACCTAATTAATGGTGCTGAAAGTACATCCTGTTTATATACAAAAGGGAAATGCCATTGTCAAAAACAACGCAAATATTTGCAAAAAAAAAAAAAGATTTTAAATTGACTTTTCAAAGGAAACGGGGAAATTTTTTAAAATTTCTAATTATTATTAGGATGTTACTGGTGTTTAAATGAAGTAGAAATTCAATTTAATTTTTCAAAGTATTTTTCTATTCTGTTAAGTTTGTTTTATCTTTGCAAATAAAATTATTAGAAAACAATTATCATTTCTTAATCATCAATTTAGGAATTATGAAATAATAATATAAAAAAAAAAATTATTAAAATCTCAACCTTGAATAAATCTTATTTTTAATTATAGGAATTGAACCTTCTTTTATTGATAAATTTAAAGTTATTTTTGGTAAGATTAAAGCTATTAGTAGTTATTTAATGTTCTTAAGTCCGATGACAAAATTCTAAATATTAATTTCCAATATTTCATATATATTCGAAGCAACACGCAATTGTGCACGTAAAACTTTCCACATTTCAAAATTCACATGCGTGCAATCCAAAATTTGAGAAAAAAATCTATCAAAACAGGAAATCAAATCCAATAAGATTTTACTTTACGATTTATTTATAGTCTTGCAAATTAATTCGAAACAAGAGTTTCACACACTTCACTTAAATATAATGGAAAACACGCGCTATAACATTTACTCGAGTTCTTAAACCACGTGAAAAATTAGCATTTCTTGGAAAAATTCATTAACATAAAGTGCAAAAGCTGGTGAAAGAATTCGAGTAATTTGCGATAAATTCCTTTTGATATTCTCACTCATTTTTGTACTTTTTGCATCACAAAATTGTGGGTTGTTTAATTTGAAACTTAAAAAAAGAATAAAATAATAAAAAAAAACTTGTGAATTAAAACCTTTTTTTCTCCGTTTTACGTGATTCTGTTTTGATGTGAAATTCGCGGTTTATTTAGGAAAATTTTTTTGCATATTTTTAATTTTTTTTTATAAACAAAACAGGAAAATTTTCTTTGGATTGAGTTCTGATGGAATTATTGAAATAGTTGGCAGGAATTTGATCTCAATTTCTTGACTGAAAGACGCAATTTTTTCGAGATTTTATTGAGGAAATATTTTTTTTGGGTTGGACCAAATGTTGTCAGGCATTAATCATCAACATATTTTAAAGACATCTCATCCAAATTCACCATCAAATGATCACTATTTGGGTAAATAAACAAAATTAATAAATATATCAGCTACATCTCAAATATAAATGGATACAGACATCATTAAGTGAAAATGACATTTGTATTAGTACCACGTGAAAACTCCTCTGTTTTTATTTTCATGATTGCAACTTTCAAAATAATATTCATACAAAATAAACACGTGTGTGGCTATGAATCACGGAGAAATAAAAACTTTTTGGATGACAAACTTTTTTTTGCTGAAATTTTAAAGTGAGAAATGAGTGCTAACAGAGAAATTGATTGAGAAGTGAAAAATGTGACAATTTATTGCAGACTGAACATGGATTAAGATTGCGAAAAAATTTCGGACTTTTTGAGTGAAATTAAAAAAAAAAATAAAATTTTATTCTTGTGTAGTTAGAATTTTTCTTTCTAGGGTGGGTAAGAAAAATTTTTAAGAGGGTTCCGAATGATTTTTCCCTCGAAAAAACCCTAGCAAAATGAAGGAATTTGTGCTCAAAAGGTGGGTTAGACCCCTTCTTGGCTATTATTTAATTTACTTCACTTACTTACTCACAATCAATAAATTAATAACCAAATAAACATAAAACAAAACACAATAATAAAATAAAATCATTGCAAATTATCTATTGCACTTAACTGTAATGGGTCTATAATATTGATAACAGTTTTGATTTATTTGCAAGATAACAGTCATTGCAAAATTCAGTGGAATACATTGAACTTTTTAATCAATTATAGTCTTTGTCTCTGTTATAGACAGCAATAAAAGTCTCTGAATGTGTTTTGCGTGAGCCAACAAATGTCAAGTGCTTAATAATTTCCCATTATCATTATCGTAAACGAATATTTATCACTTCCTATTGAGTCGGTGTAAAAAATCACGTCATTTTTGCAAAAATGTGTCATTTTATTAATTTTTTCTACACTATGACTGTCCATTTAAGTTTTTAATTACAGACACTAAATGTGTCTCAAATTATTCACATCAAAACTATCTAGCGATAACTTGGAAGGAGAAAAAAAAATCACACCTGCACATTACCGGTATCTAATTATAAAAATCATAAAAAAAATCAGTCATTTCCTCCACAGTATTAAATCATCATCAATAACGTCATCATTAATCACTCCGACTATCACCTACCTTTTAAAATAATTTTCTTTTTGCTCTCTTTCTTTCTTTCTTTTTTTTGCCTGCTTAAAAAACGTGAAAATAAAATAAGCGAATTTATGAATGAATTTAAGTGTCTATTTTCGCTCACGAAATTTTCTTTCCTTCATTTTTTTTTTTTGTTGTGATGATGATGTTCTTACCAAGCACTTACTTGATTGCGAGAAAAATATTATTTCACTTCAAGTGGTGCCAGTTTGTCACAGCGGGATAAAATTTAGTTTAGGTTTTAGTTTAAAAATTGAAACAAATTTTCGAGTTGATTTATGGTGGAGGAATTAAATTTATTAAAAAATAGTGAGATGATGTGAAAAAAGAGTTCAATGAAATATTGGCATGTTTTTGCTACAAATTTGATTTAACTGTTGAATGTTGGGTTTTTGGTTAATTTTTAAAAATGTATCAATTTTTTCTTTCATTTTTCCTTAAAATAAAAACACTAAAAAAATTTAATTTCAAGAATCATTTAAAATTTAATTTTTTTTAAATAAAAAAAAATTACTATGTTAACCCAAGATGAACCCACAATATATCACAGATGCTTACTTCAACCTTTCACCAAATGGAAATTCGAGAACGATAAACGAAACACAGAGAAATGTCAAATCGTAAAGCTGGTTGTGGGAAGGATTTACAATAATATTTACATCAATCAACCTTGAACTTTTTTTTTCTTCATTCTTCGCTTTCTACATTTTGTCAAAGAACATGCTTCACATACGAGCAAAAAAAAAAATATTCCGCAATATTTCACACAGCACATTTTCAAAAAAAAAACTATATTCATATTCACACCGTTTCACGTTGTGAATATATTGATTTCGATACACTTGAAAAATCGTTTTTTTAGTTTTTTGGCGCCAAAACTCAAAATTTTCATAAACTGTTCGGTGTGAAAAGTTCGGCCTCAAAATTATCTACAAAATACAAAAAACCGCATTGAAAAAGGTTTTGATGCCTCCGGACACGACCCCAAATAGTGGTGGTGTATGCTTACAAGCACGTTGGTTCGTCGCATAACTCAACTACGAAAAAATAATTTTATGTCAAAAATGTCTCAAAATGTGCGCATTATCCCTCAAAAGTGCTGTGAATCTTTTGGTGCCGATTCATGTAGACTATTCCGAGAAATTAACAAAATAGTGTGTTTTTTAAGCATTATTTAGCCGATTATTGCAAAATACCGTTAAAAAATTTCACACAAATTGTTAATTGAACTTTTTTGATCAAAATCAATAAAAAATGAAGTTTTGTTGAGAAAAAATGCAAAAAAAAATTTTTAGCCACCAGTACACCTCCCACAAACCTAAATTTTGGAAAAATTCGTGTGGTTCACTGTGTGGATGGATTTTTGTAAACTTTTCTGTTTTTGATCAATTAATGCAAGAACTTTTATGGAAAAATACCAAAAATATTTTTAAACCTATTTTAGTCAGTCAAAATCTCGAAAAAGTTCAAAAACTCGGCATTTTTTGGACATTTTGCCCTCCTGTCCCTACAACTCAGAATTAAAAATTCTAAAAACTTGTGATTATTGTAGCTTATAATTAGACCTAAAAGTCGTACATACGTTGTCATGTCCAAAAACATCAATTAGTGCTTGAAAATTGAGTCCGAATGTGAAATTTTTCGATTTTTTTAGGAAACTTAATTGTCAATCATATGCAAAGCGAAGCTTTGCTGACCCGATGGAATCCTAATCTTCAAACTTATGCAAAGCGAAGCTTTGCTGACCCGATCTAGCCTTAATCTGCAATCTTATGCAAAGCGAAGCTTTGCTGACCCGATGGAGTCTTAATCTGCAATCTTATGCAAAGTGAAGCTTTGCTGACCCGATGGAATCCTTATCTTCAAACTTATGGAAAGCGAAGCTTTACTGACCCGATGGAATCCTAATCTTCAAACTTATGCAAAGCGAAGCTTTGCTGACCCGATCTAGCCTTAATCTGCAATCTTATGCAAAGCGAAGCTTTGCTGACCCGATCTAGCCTTAATCTGCAATCTTATGCAAAGTGAAGCTTTGCTGACCCGATGGAATCCTTATCTTCAAACTTATGGAAAGCGAAGCTTTACTGACCCGATGGAATCCTAATCTTCAAACTTATGCAAAGCGAAGCTTTGCTGACCCGATCGAGACTTAATCTTCAATCTAATGCAAAGCGAAGCTTTGCTGACCCGATCTAGCCTTAATCTGCAATCTTATGCAAAGCGAAGCTTTGCTGACCCGATCGAGTCTTAATCTGCAATCTTATGCAAAGTGAAGCTTGCTGACCCGATGAAGGCTTGATTATTAATCTTATGCAAAGCGAAGCTTTGCTGACCCGATGGAATCCTAATCTTCAAACTTATGCAAAGCGAAGCTTTGCTGACCCGATCTAGCCTTAATCTGCAATCTTATGCAAAGCGAAGCTTTGCTGACCCGATTGAGACTTAATCATCAATCTTATGCAAAGCGAAGCTTTGCTGACCCGATTGAGTCCTAATTTTCAATCTTATGCAAAGCGAAGCTTTGCTGACCCGATCGAGTCCTAATCTTCAATCTTATGCAAAGCGAAGCTTTGCTGACCCGATGGAGTCTTAATCTGCAATCTTATGCAAAGCGAAGCTTTGCTGACCCGATCGAGACTTAATCATCAATCTTATGCAAAGCGAAGCTTTGCTGACCCGATTGAGTCCTAATTTTCAATCTTATGCAAAGCGAAGCTTTGCTGACCCGATCGAGTCCTAATCTTCAATCTTATGCAAAGCGAAGCTTTGCTGACCCGATGGAGTCTTAATCTGCAATCTTATGCAAAGCGAAGCTTTGCTGACCCGATCGAGACTTAATCATCAATCTTATGCAAAGCGAAGCTTTGCTGACCCCATTGAGACTTAATCTTCAATCTTATGCAAAGCGAAGCTTTGCTGACCCGATTGAGTCCTAATTTTCAATCTTATGCAAAGCGAAGCTTTGCTGACCCGATACAGAGTTTTGGAACGGTGTGAATATGCACATGAAGCGTGATCCGCTTCATTACTAGTTTCTATTTTAATCAATATTAATTCTTCTTTATTTGTTCGTTTGGGTTTTGATACACAAAAAAAATGTCAAAACATAAATTAAAATCAAATTAAATGATTCGCAAATTTAATTTAAAGTCCATCAATTACAGTGAAAAAGAAAAAGATAGAAATGAAAAAAAAAAATTGTACAAAAATAAATGAAGGAAAGAAATTGTTTTATAGTGGGTGGTGTGAGTGAACTTGACTCTCTCCCTCTTGTGCATTATACTGTATGGTAGTCGTGTATGTTCTTGGATAAATAGAAATGAAGCAAAATTGAAATGCAATTATTAGGATAGATTTGTAGTCATATCGAGATTTTTTTTTCAAATTTTTAGGAAAGTTAGGACTTAAATTCCTATTAAATTTATCAATCCTCCTCCAATGTCTATCCAGAATACAAAACAAAACTTTTGAACAATATCGTAGAACAAGTAAATTAATCCATTAAATTTCGTGATGAAACGTTATCACGATTTTCCATTGAGAAACTTTTGTCATTAAGCTTTCTCGAGCTCATTGACCTTCCATAAAGATTCTATTTATAAGGTCAAGTGGATATATTTTCAGTTTAAATAGCTGTTGGTGTAATTGAATGTTCAAAGCGCATCCATCATCATACTTAAAATCACAAATTAAATTGAAATATTCAAGAGAATCAGGTTTGATAAGATTAGATAAAATTAATTCATAAGATAACCTTAAAAAATATTCCTTTAGTCAGCTAGTCGATCAAATAAAAGTGAAAAAATGACCACATCTGTTGGTCAAAAATGTGCTAAAAAGTGATTGGCAATGAACATTCGAATATTATTGACAAGTGAGGAAGAAGAGAAAATGACAATTCGCGTCATAAGAGTAAAGTGAGTACAGATATTGTCACAAAAAGAAAATTATCTCATATTTTGAAGATTAAGGTGCCGCTAATTGCTTTTTATTGTGGTGAAATAAAAGGAATTGAAGTGGAAATTTGATATACTGTGCATCTTATACCCTTTAATCTAATCTTTTGATAGCAGCAACAAATGGCTTTATAGACTTGTGTACATTTTTTCTGACATGTTCCTAATAATTGCCGCACTTAAATTCCTCATTTATCAAATGAATTTATTTTATTTTATTCGTCGAGTGAGGCAGAAAAATATCATTGATTTATAATTTTCATTGCCATCATGTCCCACATTCAATAAAGAAAATGAACAGAATTTAATAGGCACAGGACACGGAAAGTGTAAGCAGAAGAAGCTGACAAAAAATTTTTTTAATCATAAATAAGAGACTGAAATGTGAAGGAATATTCATTAATATTACTAGCCTAATTTTGAAGAAGTTGAAATATTTATGATTTTTATAGATTGGAACTAATGGATGGAATATGGGTGAGGAAGTGATTGAGTTGAAAACGCATTGGAAAACTGATTTAATAAATCAAGGTTTGTCGTTTAATGGCATCTAGAATCTACAAAATACGCAATTTATTATTTGCAGATCATACATTGATTTTATCTTAGCTTCTTTTAAAGAATGCGGTAGACTGGGACTCAATAGTTTCAAATGATTTTTGTCTTGGTTAAATATGATGACATTATCATTATCTTAAAAATCCTTAAATTTATCCATCCTTTCTAAAGACTCTCATATGATACCAGGACGAAATGTTCATCGATCAGCTAACAAAAGCAATCTATTTCAGTCCTTTGTCATTGATATTTGCTAATTAATTTGCTATTTAAAGTTCGAGTTGCTATGGACACAAAATGAAACAAAAATTCAAAAGTTCAATGCGTTTTCAAATGCTTCCTGAATCCTCATAGTCATAATGACCCAGAAAATGTTTTCATTTTGGCAAAAGTGTGCTAAAATCGAAAGAATTTGTGAACTTGGGAATTGTCGGAATTATGAAATAATATATTGATAATATTTTTTTTACCTCTGTTTATCGATCATTGTTGAAAATATATATATTTTTATATTTTTTCGCTCACTTACCCACACTCACACTAGAAATTAATGCCAAGTGCTCATTTCATGCATTTTGGAAAAAAATTATCAGTCTACTTTAAGCCTTCGAACTGAACACATTCATACTCGTGCCTTAATGTGATAAACATTATCGGAAGTAAAAAAAAAAAAAAAATGTTTAACAAAATTCCCGACAGTATCGGTATGGAAGCAATTAAAAAATAATTTACTGGATTTTAAATATTGTTTTTAAAAAAATATTTAGTTACAATTTCATTCATTCCGACTGGATTATGTCTCGGGCACTTATTCTTCTTACCGTGGATTCATCGAACACTTTATGACGAGTTTCACGTATGGCCATATTTTACACTCCTTTTTGCTATCGTCACAACCGCATCAATCATATCCATCATTAAATTGAGCAATGGCAAATATATTTTTGAACATTTCATTTATTTGTCCGCTGCTAGTGTCCTCTTCATCATCAGTGGTGTTCTTTTTATTGTATTCAATATTGAAAGTGAGTATGACACATATATAAAATATTTATTTGCTTGATGCTCGGTGAACGGTACGAAAATTAGTAGAAAATTTTTGTTTAACTATCTTCGTGAATTAAAGCGCATTTTATAATGTTTGAATATGGGTCGTTCGTAAAATTCATAGAGGTCTCTCACCAAGAGAGTGTGGGACAAAATAGCCTTTCGATGTACGAATTTTACAGACGACCTCATAGAACTTTTGATAGATGTGTTCAAAATGTAAAAAATCAACGACTTTTGAAATTTAGAAATTTTACAGATTTTGTAAATTTTGAATTTTTAAGCTTTGGTAGCAAAACCTTCACGACAAAATGACTCAATATCAACGTATTTCACAAAAAACAACTGCTTTATTTCTTCTTCGTGTCGTCATTAATATTAAGTGGAATCTGAAGTGAGAAGGAATGCACACATATACCCTAACAGGCAATGATGACGATATTCCGACGCGATCACGATAGTGATTGTAATCACTATCGACCTTTTTTTCATATTTTCGTGATCGCATCGTTAGATTACAATCAGTGATTACAATCAGAACATGCCAACTTGCATAAATTTGATTGTAATCACCTGATCACGATCAATGATTGTAATCAAGTATGAATTTTCGTAATCAAACAAATAAGAAAAAAATTATGATTTACTCGATTGTAATCACTGATTATAATCATTGATCGTGATCAGTCGTGATCACAATCACTGATCGTAATCAATGAACATAATCACTATGAACGCAATCAATGATTATAATCAATGATTGTAATCGTTGATCACGCTCAATCATGAGCATAATCATTGATTATGGTCACTGATTGTAATCAAATAATATTATCATAATCATTTAAAAAATTACTTGCAGGATCAATGATTGTAATCACTGATTGTAATCATTGAACATAATCAATTGCGATCGTGATCACTCGATTATAATCACTGAACATAATCATTGATCACGATCAGTTGTGAATATAATCGTTGATTGTAATCACTGATTGTAATCAAATATTTTTTAAAATCATCTAAAAAAATAACTTGACAAAAACTTGCATGATCGTTGATTGTAATCACCGATTGTAATCAGTGAGCGTAATCAATCGTGAACGTAATCATTGACTACAATCACTGAACATAATCAATGAGCGCGATCAGTTATGAGCGTGATCAATGATTGTGGTCACTGATTGTAATCACATAAAGTTTTCAGAAACATTAAAAAACTTACTTGCACGATCAACGATTGTAATCACTGATTGTAATCAATGAGCGTGATCAATTGTGAATGTAATCAAGGATTATAATCACTGAACATAATCATTGATCATGCTCATAGCTGATTGTGATCAATGATTGTGGTCACTGAACATAATCAAAGATCATGTTCATTGATTGTAATCACTGATTGTAATCAAAGAAAACTTTTCGTAATGATTAAAAAAATTTCCTTTCACGATCAACGATTGTAATCACTGATTGTAATCAATGAGCGTAATCATTTGTGAATGTGATCAATGATTATAATCACTGAACATAATCATTGAGCGCGATCAGTTATGAGCGTGATCAATGATTGTAGTCACTGATTGTAATCAAATAAATTTTTCAGAAAATTTAAAAAAGTTACTTGCACGATCAGAGATTGTAATCACTGATTGTAATCAATGAGCGTAATCAATCATGAACGTAATCATTGATTACAATCACTGAACATAATCAATGATCACAATCAGCTATGAGCATGATCAATGATTGTGGTCACTGAACATAATCAAAGATCATGTTCATTGATTGTAATCACTAATTGTAATCAAAGAAAACTTTTCGTAATCATTAAAAAAATTCGAAATTCAAAAAATTTTTTTTGATTACGCTCACAACTGATTGTAATCACTGATCGCGATCACTGATTACAATCACGATCGTAATCACGAGAAAAATTGATTAAACTCGGATTAAACTAATTATTAAACAATGTAAAACTTCTCTAACAGTTGAAAATCAACCCCCGTACACTAATCGAGCGTTAAAACTGTAAAAAAGTACATCAAAAATATATAGTAACTTAAATATGTCTTTTGCCATATTTAAATTATTATATAATTACAGATGGTGACTTCAACGAAAAACGCGAGATCTCGAAAGTTAAGCAACGCAACGACAAAGGATGGGTGACCGAAAAATTTCTAAGTATAAAAATTTCTAATACAAAATATCGAATATTAATACTAATAGCAATAATACTAATAAAAAAAATGCTTAGAAAATTTCGGCCCCACCGAAAAAAATAATTTTTTAATTTTTTTCGTAATCATTCCCCCCCGAAGTGATTGTAATCACTGATTACAATCAATGATTACAATCACTGATTACAATCAATGATCATAATCAGTGATTACAATCATTGATCGCGATCATTGTGATTACGATCAGTGATTACAATCAGTGATTATGAAATTTAAAAAATTGCATGCAAGTTTCCACTTGCATGCAAGTTAGTGATTGTAATCAGATACGATAATGATCGCGATCAGTGATTGTAATCAAATTAGCGCGATCGTGTCGGTACCGTACTGTAATCAAATGAATGTATGGAGTGATGACGAAAATTTTCGTCATCAAAAAACCGTTTCGTAATCACAAATATCGTATCTGATTGTAATCATTGCCTGTTAGGGATAGTTGAGTGTATACAAATACGTATAATATCTTTTAATATACACCAATTAATCATTTTGCGCGCGGATTATTTTTAAACCAAAAATAAAGTTGTCACCACATTTTTTCTATTATTATATTTTCATCTCTTTCTTCCTTATTTTCCATTTTTTTCTTCTTGTTATTTTCCTATTTACAATAGAGTATTAGTGATCGTTTGTATTTTCTTCTTATACACACTATGAGTTTTTATTACCCTTCATTAATCTTATCTGTTATATTTGACTTTACGATTTGCCTCTTTTAATGTTTATATATCAATCAATTACCAAACAATTTATATATTCAACTGTGGTAGACCATTTATAAGCGGTTACTACAGAAGACTTTTTATTGTAGCTTTCAATGTGTTTTTTCTCATTAACGCGGTAACAAAAATGTGATAAAATATATTATTTACTTTAGATTACTATACGCAATCATATAGGTATTGTGCGTAATGCATTTTAATTTATTACAAATCAACAGAAAGGCATGAATTTTTTTTTTTAAAAATTGTATCATACTCCGATAGAATATATTATTAATAAATGAGAATTGAACTCACATTTATTCCTTTTTTAAATTCATATCCAAAATTTCTGAATGTTTTGCTGAGCAAATCATAACAGACAACGATTTTAAATTACAAAAAATAATCCGAGAATCTAATTCAAATCCTTCAACCTTGACTAAACTCCCACATAAAATTTAAAATTTCTTCTTCTTATTTTTCCTTTTATTCCTCCCTAGACACTGAAATTGGACTATTCATGACTGTTGTCGCAAGTGGCATAATAATAATCGCGGGACTGTCATACGTAAACATTCGAACAATTAAGAATGAGCGTCCTATGAGAATAGCCATATGTCACATGTGGAAGTTGTTTGGTTTTTCAGGAACATTTACAATTTATTTACTCTTATTTTACAACCTTGACGTGACATCTAATGCTGATGAGAAGCTTAAAGAATTTTATCAAATTTATGGATACTCAATTATTGGATCGACAGCAATATTCTTGCTTTTTTTGATGGTCAATGAATTTCTACAACGTCAAGGTCTTTTATACAATTATCGTGATTGCTTGGATAATGACAATAATATTGCTAATAATTACTGTAAATTATTCTCTAAAAATGAAGTTACAATTGAAAGAAACACGACAATGACAACAGCTGGAATGTGGAAATCAGCTGAGAATTTAAATTCTGGAACGAAAAGGAATAGTTGCTATAATGCTTTATGGACGATATATGTGTTGATTGGAAAGCTTCATGGTGCCATACTTTTCAATTACTTCCTCATGACTTACTCTATGAATTCAGCATTTGCAAGCTTCACAAAAGTTGATTATGTCCATGGAATGGGATTGTGGCTGATGATTGCTGAAGCATTTATTGGATGTTTATTTATGAGATTCGTGCATAGTGTTAAGGTGTATGTAGGCACATCAATTGTCGCTGTAATTTCCATAGGTGTGTCAATAATTTTCTACGGTAACATTCCACCAAATGGTGTCGCAATTTCCTTATGGATATTTTATGCTGCAATGGCTATTTCTATTTCTATTCCCGACATTGTGTTGCTGGAAATGTCAAAGATACGATACAATGAAATTATTCTTGCGGCTGGATATTTTATAGAAATTATAACAATAGCTTCACTTCAGCAGTGGCATAATAATGCACATATTGAGACAAATTTATTGACATATACTGATGATTACTTCATTCCATTTGTGGTTGCATCAATTGTTGTTTTAGTTGTTACAAGCATAATTTACATACTTCATGTGCCAAATACTTATGGCAAGTCTTTACTTCAAATTCAGAATGAATTGTTGAAGCATCAAAGTTATTTTGCATTTATACCAAATGAGAAGCAAGAACAAGTCACAATTGACAGAAGGGAAGAGAGCAATAATCTAAGTTTAGTGACTGACATCCATGACAGTTCAATTGAACCAAGAAGTCGTCTACAAAGTACAACACGATCAAGTATATATGCTGAATTGCAGTCTACTGATCAACTTCCAGTAGTAAATCAAGCCAAACCATTTGATCCTTATTCAGAGATTACAAAACCACCTGCAATTATTCCTAGAGCGACACTTATTAAAGCACAGCCAAAGTATGAGAATTTAGGAGCTTCTTAAATTTTTTTAAGGATTTGATTCTCTGTCCATAGTAGCCAAAATCGTCCATGGAAGCTAAGTGATAGTTTTAAGGTTGAAAATGTCACTGAACTCTAAAAAAATTGTAAAAATATTAAAAAAATTCAAAAACCTACAAAAACCAAAAATTTAAGTTACGCTTTAAATTATTTTAGACAATTTATTTTAATTCATAACGATTAATAAAAAAAATCTATATTTTTTCACCTCAACTATCTGTATTAATAATTGCAAATTCCTGTAAAAATATAGGGTATTGTTGTAAAGTAGAGTTATGAAGTAAAAATCAAATTTAATTTGGAAAAAGTTTATGAAAACACAAAATTCAATTTTTTCATTTAAAAACCAGCCAAAAGATGGCAGCAGTTGTAGCTCAATATGCTTCTTGTTTCTAAAATTTTCATATTCTTAGTTCTGACGTGGTGTGACCTTGAACTTAAAGTTATGTTCAGGTTTAATAATAATGACAAATAGGGTTCCAATTTAGCCAATAATGCATCTTTCAGCACGAAAACGTAGTCCAATGTCCAACGAAAAGTGTGAGCTGCCATGACTAGCTGGAGGCACTGCGATCCCTATCGAAGACGGGTCCTATTGTACCATTCCCTGTAAATAAATCTAAGAAGAATCAAGTAACTCTGGAAAACCAGAGTTTTTTAAGAAATTCAATAATGTCGTATACTTAGTATTTTTGATTTTCGTTGCATCTACCAGCTCAGAGCCCAAGAATTTCTTCCTGTGCTCTGCTAGTGCTTTACATTCACAGATCAAGTGATATGAAGTTTCCGGTTTATCTTTACAAAGTCTGCACCCAGGATTTCTCCCAGTTCCAATATCATGAAGATATTTGTTGAGTCGACAGTGTCCCGTTAATGCTCCTAGTAGAAGTCTTAAATCTTTTCTAGAAAGGTCGAGTAACTCCTTTGCCTTCTTATCATTGACTGATAAGAAAGCTTTGGAGATCTTCATACCTTCCTTAGAGCTGAACATTTGTTTATGTTTGAGTTGTTGCCAAAGTTTTATGTCCTGTTTCCATATCCTGTCAATGAATGAGACTGCGTGTGCCTGAGTAGAAGGAATTGCAGCTGATTTGGCTAATTGATCAGCCATTTCATTGCCAGCAATGCCTGAATGCCCAGGAACCCACACAAGCTTCACTTCGTTTGCAGCTGCAAGTTTATTGAGATTTTGAATGCAATTAAGCACTGTTTTACTTCTGACTTTGCAGGCTCCAAGAGTTCTTAGAGCTGCTTGACTGTCAGAAGCAATGATAAATTTATTTTGTGTTGGAGATTCTTCCAGACAAAGCTCTGCGCATTTGTTAATGGCAAGAAGTTCCGCCTGAAGGACTGTTGCATGCTCTGTAATGCTGAAATTAAATTCCAATTGAGAGTTAGTGCAGAAGATGTTCAGGTTTAAGTGACAACACATTATTTTTGTCAAATTTTATTTTCCCATGACAAAGTTCCTCATCCTTCAATGAAATTGTGTACTTTGATAAAAGATTTGCAAGGACGAGTTTGAAGCTTACTTTTCCCATTCTCATGCCTGAAATTAAAGTTAAAATAAATCTTTTAAAAAAAATTACAATTAATCGAATAAAAAATCCTACCAATACAGTTTCTAGGTCCGTCACCAAATGGTGCGTAAAAAACACCACCCTTGTCACTCAGTTTAGAATCTCCTGTTTGAGAATTTAAGAATCTTTCTGGTTTGAATTTTAATGGATCATTATAAAATTCTGGATCCCTTTGAATCGACATGATTGGAACAGCTACACTTGTTCCTTTTGGAATAACAAGATTAGTCTTTGGAATATTGTATTCCTTAGTGCATTCTCTAGTCAATATAGGAGCTGGTGAATACATTCTTAAGCTTTCATTCATGCAACATTCAAGGTACTTTAAATTTGCCAGTACGTCATAAGTTAATTCCTTTCCTTTCCTTGCTTCATCAATTTCTTTTTGTACTTTTCTTTGAATTTCTGGGTTTTTCGCCAACTCAATTAAGATGAAAGTCATTGCTGAACTGGTAGTTTCGAACGCTGCTAAAAAGAATACAAAAGCTTGAGCAGCTAATTCATTGAAAGTCAATTTTTTGACAATATTTTGATCCCTGCTTTGATCTGTTTTATATTCAATATTATTAACAATATTTTGATTCAAATTATCATCATCATGATCATCTTTATCAACCGAGACGTAGCCTTGATTTTTTAATTGAATCAACAAATCCATAAAATCGTTACGTTTAAAGCTATTTCTTTCACGGAAATCAATAATTTCTTGAATAGTTCTCATAAAAAAGTCATCGACTTCTTTTGACAAAAATTTTATTTTTAAAATTTTCATTAATTTTGGTTGAAATTGGAACAAAAGTTGCATCAAATTATTCCTTAAGTTTGGTTCAAATACCTTAAGTCCATGTACATAAAAGTCATTATTTGGCTCATTAATGCAGTCATTATTGATTCCAAATGCAACAGATGCAATGATGTTTCCATTAACTCGTTTAAAAAGTTCATCAAAGCTGAATATGGATTGATTCTGTTCCAAATCCTTTTTGATGAATTCAATAAGAACATCCGATGACTGTTTCATAACTGGAAACATCCATTTTAGCTTTCCAGATGTGAAAGTTGGTGATAGCTTAACTCGTAAATCCCTCCACTTCTGTCCAGTCAGGCTGAATAAAAATCCAGATAAAGGATCATTTTCTGTATCAATATAAGTTCCATGATCATGGAAATATCCAAAATCCTTAATAAAGATATTATGAATTAGCTCTGTATCGTTAACAAGCAATGCTGGCTTGTAAAAATTATAGAATCCAACAAGTTTTTTCCCTTTACTTTTATAATAAAATTCATCAAAAACGTCAAAATTCGATGCTGATTTTGATATTAATTTAAAGCTATTTCCAACCAAGAAGTTTGGTTTTAATTGCTCAAATCCAAGACGTTTCCAATAATTTAATAAGTATCTATCAATCAAAAAGCAAACTATAGCGATTAAAATTAACGCTATTACGAATCCCATCTTTGCACTTCTAAAATTGAACAGAGACTAATTTTGATTAGAATGAAAACAAATTAAAGTTCAAAGATAAGACTGTAAAAACTGTTCTATTGGGACCCTTTCGTGTTTATATTTTTTTAATTATGAAAAATAATTTTAAAGCTATTTTTTTATTTATTTTTTCAAATTTGTAGATTTCGTTACTTTTTTAAGCTGAAATTCTAACTATTACCTAACTCTTAATCTAATTTAAATAAATTCATCGTTCTTTTTAGTTCAATATTTTGTTTTTGAAAATTTTCGTTTTTGAACATTTTTCATCAATTTTTTAATCAATAATGATTTTCTATTTCATCTTTCAATTTTTGCGAACTTTAGCCTTTAATTTTACGTCATGATCAGGTCTGAGTGGAAAGCTTTTCTTATCAAATTTGATTTCCTCATGATAGAGTCGTTCATCTTCCAAACAAAATGTGAATTTTGATAAAAGTGCTGCAATGCTGAGTTTTGCACTAACTTTAGCCATTCTCATACCTAAAATCAAGTTTTAAATAAATACAATGATTATTCGTATTACCTAAATTCATAATAATACTTACCAATGCAATGTCTTGGTCCATCACCAAATGGTGAGAAGAAAATTGCACTTTTTTGATCATCCAATCTTGAGTTTCCAGTTGATGAATCCAAAAATCTTTCGGGAATGAAATCGTGTGGATTTTCATAAATTTCTGAATCTCGATGAAGTGACATGATTGGAATCTTGATATCTGTGCCTTTACGAATAACCAAATCAGTGTTTGGAATTTTATAATCCTTCGTACATTCTCTTGATAAAATTGGAACTGGTGGATATTTCCTTAAACTTTCTAGCATACAGCATTCAAGATATTTTAGTTTATTTACTGACTCATAAGTCACATCTTGAGTTGCAAAAACTTCATCCATTTCATCTTGAACTTTCTTCTGAATTTTTGGATTCTTAGCCAATTCCGTGAGACAGAAAGTCATTGCTGCACTATTTGTTTCGAAAGCTGCAAGGAAAAACACAAAAGCTTGTGCAGCAAGTTCATTGAAGGTCAATTTCATTAACTTTTTCTGGTCTGTTTCATTTTCAATCGTTTCCATTTCATCATCATCATCAACATTTGGAATCTCTTTATCAGCTGAGACGTAACCTTGATTTTTCAACTGAATTAAAAGATCCATAAAGTCATTGCGGCTGAAATTATTTTTCTCTCTGTAGTCGACAATTTCATGAACTATTTTCATAAAAAAGTCATCAACATCTTGCGGTGCAAATTTGATTTTGAAAATGTTCATCAACTTTGGCATGAATGTGAAAAGGAACTGTCTGACTACATTCCTGAAGCTGTTATCAAAATTCTTCAATCCATAAATAAAGAAATCATTATCTGGGTTATTAATACAGTCATTATCGATCCCAAATGCAACTGATGAAATTAGGTTTGCATTGTAACGTCTAAAAAGTTCACCAAATCCAAAAACTGGATCCTTATTATCCACACCTTTCTGAATGAAATCCACAAGAACCTCGGAACTTTGTTTCATGACTGGGAACATCCATCTTAACTTTCCAGACGTAAATGTTGGAGATAATTTAACACGTAAATCTCTCCATTTCTGTCCAGTTAAGCTGAACAAAAATCCAGACAAAGGATCACTGTCTGTGTCAAATTCAATTGAATGATCGTGAAAATATCCAAAATCTTTGATAAAAATGTCATGAATCATTTGCGGATCAGTTACAAGCAAAGAGGGCTTGTAAAGGTTGTACATTCCAATAAATTTCTGTCCCTTACTTTTGTAGTAGAATTCATCAAAAATTTCATAAAATGATTCTGATTGTGTCAACATTTTACGACTATTTCCAAGAAGAAAACTCGGTTCAAGTTGCTTAAATCCATTTCTTTTCCAGTAAGACAAAAAGTATCTATCAAGGAGATACCAAGCAATTGATAATAAAATAAGAGCGACAGTAAATCCCATCTTTACTCTTTCAAGTTCATGAACTAACTGAATATGAAATTTTTCACAATTTATTATTTTTTTGAATTTGAAAACAAAATTGAATTGACCTTGAGAACAAATTGTTGATAATAATCAATTAAGTGATGCGATTTCTTATCAAATTTGTTGTTCTCTTATTTTTCCAAAAAGAAAATAAAAAATGAAAAAAATTTGAAATAAAATTTCTGACACGGAAAATCAACAAATTCTTAAAGAACATGCCAAAAAAAGTAACAAAAAGTCAACAGCATGTAGAGTTCCCAAGCGGTCACCCATCTAAGTACTATCTACACTCGACGTTGCTTAACTTCGGTGATCGGACGAGAACCGGTGTTTTCAACGTGATATGGTCGTTGACAAAAGCCGCTTTGGTAGTTTTATTTCTTAAATTATGTCAAATTAGCAGTCAAATTTTTTGAAAAAAAAAATTTCGTTTACAATTATTCTACAAAATTTTTGAAAAATTCGTATATGAGTTTATTTTTTTATGGAACTTAAATGATTTAAGAGAAAGAATTGCCAAAAGAGTGAGAGAAATTTTCATAAAATGAATGTTTATTATTATTTATTATTTTGATGTACACATTTTTGTACATATTAGGAAGCAGGGATTTTTAAAAATAAATTTCATATTTTTTCTATTATTAATAAAAAAATTACTTAAAACAACTGAAGAGATAATTTATGAGTTTAAAATCTCATTTCAAGGTTATTATCAAGAGAATAATTCTTAACTGATATGAAGAATAAGACAGTGCGTGTGTGCCAAGTAATACATACATTGTAAAAAAATTAACAATACAATTTAAAATCAGTAGAATTTACTTATCAAGTTTCAAATTGTAAACGTATCATAATTACAAAGCAAGGTAAAAAGAAATGATGCCTTTCTCGGGTCTTTCATTTTCACTGCCATTAACATTTATTTATAATCTTACCATTCTTGGTTTATTGGAGAAGTCATAAATAAATTGCATGCAAATCAGTTAACCAGCTTCTCAACAAGTTTAAATTCAACTCAACCTTTTAGACGCATTTCAATATTTATTGTGGGACTTCCACATTATTATGATTCATGTTCCAAAGCCATCAAAAACTCAGCAAGCTACAAAATTCTTGAAAAAATAATTAGTTCAAGTTTGAGAAGAAAAATAAATGAGAGAAAATTAAATGAACTAAATTGGGATTTTTTCTTGAATCTTATCGCTCTAAGTTTCAAAATTCTAAGTAATTCATCTGATGACTATAATTCAAAAATCAGATCAAGAAAATCCCCATACACAACAAAAATAATGAATGAAGAATGCCGGGTATTTTTAAGTTAGTGTTCATTAAGCACATAAAAAAATTAGCTTGAGGCAGAATTCACTCAAACAATCTCAAATGAAAATGAAAAATTGTGAGATGTGTGTCTTCTCTTTAACAACATTTTAAGTCTTTATTCTCACAATCGAGAGACTTGCACTCGACTATAAATTAAGCGACAAACTCAAATATTCTTACAGTCTCGTTTTAAACCTTTTTGAATAAATTAACTTATTGTACAGAAAGTGAGAATTAAACATGAAATTATCAGTGATTTTAGCCTTTGGATTATTGTCAGTTGTCTCTGCATACCCATCAGCATGTAATTATGCAAAAACATTTTTCTGGTTAATTAATAAGCACTAATGTTTAAATTGTAAATACTTTTATTTAAGTGTACATTGACGATGGACAACAATTAGTTCGTTATGTTCGTGATGTGTCAGGCTCAGCTGCTAATGCTGGTGAGATATTTTTAGAATTTGTAATTAATTTTCGTGGAAAAAAATACTGATAATAAATAATTTGATTAGGAGCCTCAACACAAACATTAAATTCAGGAATTGGAGGTGTTAGTGGAAGTGCTGCAAATGCTGGTATGAAAAAAGTGTTAATTTTTTTTTTGTATGGTTAATTTTCATAAAATTCACTTAATTAGGAGCTGCTACACAAACATTGAGCTCAGGATTAGGTGGTGTTAGTGGAAGTGCTGCTAATGCAGGTATAATGAAGCTAATGTAATATTAATTGATGAACATTAAATTAATTTTCAATTTCTAATTAGGTGCATCAACACAAACATTAAGTTCAGGTTTGGGAGGTGTTAGTGGAAGTGCTGCAAATGCTGGTGCCAGTACTCAATCATTCACTCAAGGAGGGTTCCCAGGAGGTTTTGGTTTTCCAGGAGGTTTTGGAGGATTTGGTCAATCAGGTTCAGCAGCTAATGCAGGAGCTAGTTCATCAACATTCAATCAAGGCTTCCCAGGAGGTTTCGGAGGTTTCGGACAATCAGGAAGTGCTGCAAATGCAGGAGCTAGTTCATCAACATTTAACCAAGGCTTCCCAGGTTTCGGTGGATTTGGACAGTCAGGATCAGCTGCAAATGCAGGTGCTAGTTCATCAACATTTAACCAAGGCTTCCCAGGATTTGGAGGTTTCGGACAATCAGGAAGTGCTGCAAATGCAGCAGCAGGTACTCAATCATTTACAGGAGGTGCCCCAGGATTCGGTGCATCAGGAAGTAACGCAGGAGCTAGTAAGTATCATATAAGTTAATAAATTTAGAAGGAATGATTATATTCTAATTCTTAATTATTAGGTGCTGGAACCCAAGCCATCTCAGCCCATTAAATGACAAATTCACAATTCCGACCATCATCTAGAAAAATTTAATTTTCTAAAAATAAATCCTCATTTTCTGTACTTATTTTGCAATAGATTTTGAAAAAAATTAATAAACATGAAATTTTGTGATTAAAAATATTTTTTTCTTTCACTGCTGAACTTTTTTTGACCTCAGTGTTTAGTCGAATATGATTTCATCAGAAATATTTCGTGCTGATATGACAACTAAAATTTCTTACTTTTATGAGCTGATAATTAAATTATGATCAAGTGTGGCAATTTGTTGTCAGCATCTTAACCCAAGACTTGACCTGATATAATGTAAATAATTATTACATTAATAAAAATTTGTAATGATATTTTTGATGTTAAAAGGAACAAGATTAGCAAGGTAATAAAAGGTTTGATGTTGTTTACCCTTTTAATTATCATGAAACTTGTTAAGTTGTACATGAGGTGTAAATATTGACAACTTTGTATACTCACTGTTTCCCACAAAAATGTTTATTTTGAAATTAATGTAAAATACTGAGGAAATTCGTCATCTACTTGGGGGTTTTCCAAATCCTGGAGTTAAGGTCAACGTTTCTTAATCAAAATTGAAAACATTCTTGATAGAAAAACGTGTGGAAGCAAGAGAGATAATATTTTTTGAGTAAGATTAGAACTAGACAAAATTAAAAGTAAAGACTGATTCTAGAATTCGGCAAAATTTTATCGTGAATTTTTAATTATGGGTTGTTAGGGGTCGTTCATAAATTCATTTTTAAAATCATCCAAAATTATCTAATAAAAAAATTTGATCAGTTCTTTTTGATGTATTGCGTACATAATCTAGATCATATTTAGATTTTTCGGGAAATTGGGATTATGTGCTTATCACTCTATTTTCAAAAAAAGATTATTAACCTCTACTGTTAGGTAATACATATACACTCTCATATTGAGGAAAAAGTTCAGTCTAATCTTGTTTTAAAATTCAAAGTAAACGACATCTCGAAAATTACATTCAAATTGATTACCAATACAAAAAAGACATTAAAAATCCAGACAAGTTATGCTGAAAAACAGAATAACTAGGAATTTCTAATGCATGAATCATGTAAGAAAGTGCTAATTAGAAAATCATGTATTAAAAACTAATTGAATAGAAAATAAATATGCTAATCATTTTGATCAGATTCTAAAGCTAAACTAATTGGGAATATACCAATAAATGAATAGATTCTACTGTTTTTTATTAATTTATTTCGAATAGTTTGTAAACTAATTAGAGTTTCAAAAAATTCAAGTAGAAAGACTTAAAACGATCAAGTTAAATTCATACAAAATCCAAAGAAAATTTAAAAACACTTCAAATGCATCAAAAGCCTCTCAAATGTTTAAATTGTTCATGAAAATTCCATACATGAGAGACACAGAGAGAAAATCTCTCAAAGCTAATCACAAAGAGCACGGTGAGCATGAATCAAAAGTTTTTACAACTATCCATTCATCTTTCTGCCAAACAATACACGTTGTTTGGTATCAAAAGTCCAAATATTCTCCCAAAACAGAGAGAATTTTATGATGATATTGGTGAGAATTTAACGTTATTTTCCTACTGTGTGCTACATCATTTTACATTTGCTTCTCGCACCGTTGGAAAAAAATATTGTATGTGAGGAAGAAGAAAAAAATAAAAAAAAAAATTTCTCAATTCATACAAAAAGTCTGAGTGAGGTTTTTAAGATGGCTGTCTTTTTGGTAGAGTAAAAAATAATTTTTTTAGTTAAAATTAAAGAAATTAGAAGGTTTAATGAGAAATGGATTCGAAGAATCAAAAGATAAAGAGACCGAAGAGACAACAGAAAGTAATTGAAGACTATTGGGACTGTTCAGTTTGTACATTTAGGAATACAGCAGAAGCCTTTAAGTGCTCAATGTGTGATGTCAGAAAAGGTGAGATTTGGCAGCTTAAAGTGATTTTCTTAATGCGGAAGTGAATGATGTGAAAATATTTTTGAACGTAGATTGAAAATTTAAAGATTCCGTAGCAAAATTTTTTATGGAAAGTCCAGAAAATGAAGTTTAATGAAATTTTTTTCCCACAAAAAATTTTCTCGAGCTATTAACAGCTGCAGACAGTCAATATACTCTACACTAATACATAGATAAATGATTATTGTGACTGTATTAGTGCATGAATATGTAAACAGTAGATGAAAATCAATATTTTTATGATTCATGTCGGGAAGCAATAAATACACAAATACCGCAAGTGTTTAGTTGTTTTTATTTCTCTCGGACATAAATGGAGCATGAAATTGGCTGAAACTAATTGCCATAACAATAATTCTTGAAATATTTTCATTCATTCTCGTTTACTTCCATCCGTACATCTCGTTCTAGACTTTTGTACTCATCTAAATATATACTCTTTATTTTAGGTACATCAACACGTAAGCCACGTTTAAATTCCGCACTCGTTGCTCAACAAGCTGCCACACAAATTCAATTCCCTGGATCTAGTAATTCACACACCTCTAAATCTTCCAATAAAATATCACGTAATAAAAATAAACGATCAAAATATGTAAGATTGAAAAATATTGATAGATCGACAGGACAGACACGTGAAGTCACGGTGAATAGTGTGACTGTTGTCATAACAGAATATAAAGCAAAGATAGTGAATAATCGTGAATCGAGACATGATTCAAGTGATTTTAGTGAAAGTAATGATTCAAGAAGTTAAATTTAAAAAAAAAAAAAAAATCAATTTTTGTGATTTTTTTCGAGGACATATTTTGGTGAGGAAGTAAGTTCCAACCAACTGTATAGTGTGTAAAAAGAAAGAAAAAATGGGAAAATGTTTTAAGATTCAACTTAAGAAATGAAGAAAAAATTAATCCCTCATCCATCCATTCATATTTATCCCATGTGCTATTAATGTAAATTTTTAATAATGTCTTTGTCTTTATGGCAAATTGTGTTTCTTCAAAGTGGATTTTTGACTTTAAGTTAATTTTAGAGAATTTAGGAGAGCTAAAATCTGATGTGTGCAATTCAAACATTGTGTCCGTTACAGTTTCCAAATAAAAGTGCAAAAATGACATTTTTGTCTGTCTGTCATGCAAAATTCGAAATCAAATACCCCTTGTTCGAAAATTCGAAAAAATTTAAATTCAAATTAAAGCATTATCGTGTAGAATTTATCAAAGTAAATAATTAAATCCATGATCAAGGACTAAGATGATGTCAAATAAGTGATAAAAATTTAAAATAGATATTAAATTCAAGAGATAGCGTAACGTATTTTTTTGAATTTTCAATTTCCGAATAAACTTAATTGAATACCCCTAGACTTTCGATAAGTCTGTCGAACATGAATTGCGCACATCAGGCTAAAATAATTCAACCAAGCTGAAAACTAACTATTGGATTTATGGTTTCTTTCAAGTTTGCTAGGTTTTATTGTGGGGATTGGATCATGACAGGTTATTGAGGTCTTTTTTTTGAATGACATGAAATTAGAATTAATTGAAATTGAGTTTTGGGACAGTTATCACTTCAATTTCTTAATACTGAGGTTTCCATCCAAAAAGGATCATTTGCATACTCTGGATCAGATCATCAACCAGAATTATTGAAGCTATGAAATATTTTAAGCATCAGATTATAAGTTTTAGATTGGATTTTCAAAGATAAATTTTTCTGAGAAAATTTATCTCTAATAGAATCGTAGAATCGCAATAGATCAATAGAAATCCCTAATAGAAAATGCCACCCACCAGATTAAACTATATAGAAAGGTTTTTTTTTTTTGTTGAAATTAACAACTTAATTAAAATGGTATGCTATTAGCAAATTTTCTAAATTCCGTGATCCACAAGAGTCCTCATTTCCATGAAATCGTAAATCATTTTAAAATTCTCAGAATTAAACTCATAAAAGTCCAAATTTGCAGAAACAAAATTTTCATAAAATTAAATCCCCCAACTTAGTTTAAAGGATATTCCTATCAAATTATTTAAAGTGCGCGCACAGCAAAATCCTTAGTTAATTTAAAATTGATTAATAATTTTTATTTAATAATTCAAGTGGAAGAAAACATTATAGCAGTAAACCCAAAATTATTTAGTTTTAATTAATAGATAATCATAAAGGAAGATAATTAAATAAACAAAAATAAAAATGTGGTGAATGTGTCTTCAAGCATATTAATTTACATATAATGGAAATAATCAGCACATCCATCAAAAGTTATTTTTTTAATTTTATTTTTTTTTTTTTTTGTATTTTAAATTCATATGTAAAGTTGAAAAAAAATGATGCATTAATTAAATACTGCCATTACCTTTTAGTAGCACGAAATAATCATAATTGATGAATAAGATTCATTTTTTAAAAATTGTGTAATTAAAAAAAATATTGACTAAAAAGTTCTGCCAAGTCACAGCTAACTGAAAACATTTTGAGAGGATGCAATTGTGAATGTGGAGTTGATGTGGTATGAATCATAAATGTGATGGATATTAATTAACTTATGAGAGTTTCTGAGTATTTTTTGATATAATTTTGACAACATTTTATGCAAATCAGTTCATGTTATTTGAATTCAATTATATGGACTAAAATTTTTGCAAAATTTTTGCATACAAAATTCATGCAAAATCTATAAAACTACCATTGACAAACTCAAAAGTCTCATTTTTACACTTGTATTTTGATATCCTCACGAATGAATGTTGTTACTGATACACATCAATTATTGACTGAATTTTTCTCAAAACTTCCACATTCTCAATTACAGAACCTCTCATTTCCATCCTTTTAAAAAAAGTTAGCAGCACTTCAAAAAAAAAAAATTTAAATCTTAAATCTTTAAATTTTTTCTCTTCAAAGTTTTAACAAAAAAAAAAAAAATAATAATAATAATTATTGTCTTCACTACATTTTTGGGAATGTACATTAAAATGGGTAGATATCACAATTATTGTATTTATAAGCAAAAAATAAAAGTCTTCGTAAATAAATGAATGTAAATGCCTCATCGAAATGAAGGAGCAGACAGTAGAGTCAGATGACTCATTATGATGAAAATTGCATGGCAAATAAGTGTCATTATTTTATTTGTCCGTAATGTTTACCGTGAAATTTTAATGATCGTTGACTGTAAGAATGCAGGAGAATAAAATTGTGAGTAATTCATTGTGATAGAGTTCAACTCTTTTATGCTGTTGATTCTGGAGAGAAGGAAGTGGTCGTGTGCTAGATTTTTTGACATTTTCATGAACTTTATATTACAAAGTATCAGCCAATTTGTCAATTTGAAAGACCAAAATAAAAACAAAAAAAATATTTTACTTCCTGTTTATGAGGACGTAAGTGAACTTCCAATGACATTCCTTCAATCCCAACCATAAGCAATTATTAAAACTACTAATAAACTTGATGACTAACAAGATTTCCCATTCAACAATCCATGCTAGAAGTTGACTTTCTTCCCCCATAAAAAAACCAAAATCAAAGTCTTGCTAATCCTTAAATCACAGCATCTTACTAGTTGGATCTATTTGTTTATCATTCACCTCACGAACCACTCAATAATACCTATAAGCATCTTACTGTCTGTCTATATGTACGTACGAAAGACTATGTTGAATGTCATAAATTATGACAATTGTGAACTTAACTCAACCTAAATTTCTAATCACATAAGCACACACCGTTGTCGTTCATTAACATTGTAATGTGACTTTTGCTTACTTAAAAAAAATTAAAAAAAAAACTTTCTTGTTTTCTTCGATGTAGAATTGGACGTTGAATTTAGGGGCTGTTCACTTATTACGTAACGCTGATATTCGGGTTTTTACTCCCTTCCCTACCCCCGCGTAACATTTTTAACAAAAGAATCACGTGTGAGAACAATAGACTGTAACAAACTCTCGGACTCCCCTCGCCCCTCGGAGCGTTACGTAATAAGTGAACGGCCCCTTATTATTATATTTATTATTATTGGCAGTGAAAAGAATTTCACAGAAAAATCAGTTCTGAAAAATTAATCATTGAAAAAAAAAGTATTTATTCAGCATAAGTTATGAGAATCGATGGATGTCAGAACGTGAAAGAAAAAAAAAATAATAAATGCCTATTAAATGAATTTTTATGTAGCTAAGAATTTTTTTTTTGATATTTCTCTTCTTTAATTTTCATCACTAAATTATTGTATATTAACACCATACATTAGACTGCTCTTAATTTTGTAAAAAAAATAAAATGTTTCTAAATCTTAATTTATAATGCAACAATAGTAAATGAAAATATGATTTTGTTGTAAAAAAAATATTTGAATTTGATTATTATTATTGTATCGACTATTATTATTATTATACTATATGCTATAAATATATTTTTTAAGTATATGAAATGAAAATCGTAACTATTGAGAAATAAAATGAAAATGGAATGAATCACTTTTTATCTATGCAAAAATAATTTATGTTTCACGTGTCTGAGATTTTTTCGAGTTTTTTAAAAGACTTTTCAGGTTTATGTTGATTTTTATAATTTTTGTTAATTTTTTGTGAGATATCAAAGGTATAAGCTTTTCAGAATTTTTAAAATTTGTTCAAAAAAATTTGAAATTAAAGGAAAAAAATTTAAATCCCCTAAAGTTTTGACTCACCCCGTTGATCTCAATCTATAAGGCCCCAAAAAAATTCCAAAAATTCCAAAAAAATTCCTACAGCTTCAACTACTCCAAAAAAAGAGAACCCACAACTCTTTATTTTTTAAAAATACCAAACATTAAGTAACACAAAAAATGTAAGCAATAAAAAAAATATTTCCACACGCTGAGTTTCCACGTCTTAGTTTCCATAAATCCATATCTGTCATTCCATAAAAAGTGTTGAGAATGTCTCACAGCATTTTTCTTCTTTCTTGTATCGTCGCTGTTAAAAAAAATTTACATTAAAATAAACAAAAAAAAAACTACTGTAGCGCTTCAATCGGCAACTCCAAAATGATTTATTTCTTCCTATAGTGACTGTAAATAAGTCGAACAAAAAAAAATGTCAACGAGTAACGACAATTCAAGTGCATCCGTTGGTTGTTTTCAATTTTCAACTTGATCTGTCTCCTATGAATGGAGATTTTTTAATCTTTTTTACTTCTTTTAAGTGCATAACTCCTGTTGACTTTTCATCTCAGTCATCATCTTCATCGTGATGACTTTAAGATGAAAGAAATTATTTTTTTTCATTTCAATAGTAAAATATAATGGACATATTCAAGAGCACTTTACTATTTTCTATGAGGTAAGTAAAATGAAGGGAATTTAAGAGACGGTGATGAAGAATTTTGTTTTCGATAATTTAGGTTTGTTGATGATATTTCCACTAATGACTTAATTTTTTTTAGATTCTGACAAGATTCTGAAAAGTTAAAAATTGTAAAATATGCCTTTGCTTTTAAAAAATAATCTTTAAAGAATTTTCAATTGTTTTCTTCGATTAAGTCGATAGTTTTCTCAGATTCCTTTTCATACTACACTTATGTCTCATAAAAATTCGAAAAACTACAATTTTTATTTAAATTTCTAAAAATAATTTTCTGTCATTATTTTTCATTGAATTTACGCCTTTAATTTCATTTTGTAAAATTCATTTTATTGCTTGTTACATTCTTTTGTTATTTGTGAAAAAAAATGTAAACTAGCGAATAAATTGAAAATTCACTAGAAATGAAAAGAAAGAGATTGTCAAGAAATAGAAAAGAGATTCCACATCAAAGGGGAAAATATCAAAGAAATTTTTTAATGCAAAATGTGATTTTTTTTTTAACTTAGATGAAAATGAAAGGAAATAAATTCAAGTAAATTTAGAAAAATTAAATAAGAAATTGTAACTTTATTAAATTTTTGTACCTGAATTCAAATGATTTGAGTTTTTTTTGTGAAGTTAGAAGTTTTATCTTTAAAAATTAATTTTACAATGTTAAAAACTATTTCTTTTAATGATTTCAATCCTTAAAAATTTAATACAATAATTTAAATATAAAACAATTAAAAATTTAAAATATTGAAATTGGACACTCATTAAATTACAACAAAAGCCATATTTAGTCAATCAATAATTTATACACTAATTAATATGAAAACTGCATATATGCCATCCATAATAGCTTTTAAATTCATTTAAATTTTATCTCCAAAAATCATCTTCAATTAAGACAAAAATTATGATCGAATCACTTAAATTTTTATCATCACCAAAAAAGGACTTGATTGGATTTTAATAATTCTAATTTATTTGAAATATTAATGCACAAATCTAAAATTGGCAAAATTAAATTAAATCAAATAATCCTCAAAAAAAAAGTTTCTTTTGATCTATCTGAATCAAACTACTGAAAATATTCGGATATAAAATTTGAAACTTAATCCCTCAAAACATTTACGTGAAATTTGCATTTTTGGTCATAAAATGTTGTGTCTAGTAAAGTTTTCATATTTGTTTTTATTAAATTTGCTTTTCTTTAATCTGATGGTGAAAGAGTTTCAAAATTCAAATTAAAATTTATTCCAAAATTAATTCGAGACTATAAAATGATTTTAAAAATGTCATCTTAATTTTTTTACTATAATTTGTATGCAAAAGTTATTAGCAAAAAAATGTATTTTTTTTTTAAATCGCTTGTCTTTTATTTTACAACTCTCGCAAATTTTGGTAGTGTTGACGTTAACGATCAGATGTTATTGTTATTTCCTCAAATTTTTTTACGCAGAAAATGGAAACTTTGAGCGACTTGTAAGTTATTTGATGCTTAATCTAATTCGATTTACTCATTTAAAAGCTTTCAAATTTTTATTCATAGAAAATTTGCTTTTATTTTATTTTTATTTACAGAAATTGAGATTTTTGGCATTAAAAAGCTGTAAATTTTAGATATTGATTTATTTTCAATATATTTGTGATTTAATAAAAGATCTTTTCAGCTTTTTGCTCTAAATTCTTTAATTGCTAAAAAAAAACTTAAATATTAAGAGAAGAAAAAAAAGCTTTAATAAGGTTCAAAATTTTTGTTTCCTATCCGAAATTTCGTGTCCACACATTAAATAACTTCAATCACGCAATTTTTTCCTATAATTCAATAAATATTCTTATTCAACATCTTTAAATGATTCCATTACACTTTGCATTTTCCCAGAGGGAGAGGAAGTGCAAAATTACTTACATGCATCAGAAATTCTTTCCATTTTGTGATAATAATATAGGTTTACTGATTTGAGATGCTTTTGAAAAGATAGTAGGGGTGTGTTGCATAGAGCGGACCACTATTCTGCAGAATTCTGCAGAATTCTGAACAATAATTCTGATGGAAAATTCTGCAGAATTCTTTCCAGAATTCAATAGAATTCTGCAGAATTCTGTTTCTTAAATATGCTATTCTCATTTAGGTAAAATATTTTGAAATGAGTCTGTTGCATAGGCCGAGCAGAATAATTCTGCAGAAATTTTTAACAGAATTTTAAATTCGATTCTGCAGAATTTTTAACAGAATTCTGGAGAATTTTACAGAATTCTCCAGAATTTATTCTGGTTTCATAAAAATATATGTCTCACAATTTAAACGCAACATGTTTTTTGTTACAAGAATTATTCTGCAGAATTCTGAAAATAAATTCTGGAGAATTCTGCAGAATTTAATTAAAATTTTGAAGAATTCTGTAGAATTCTGAAGATTTATACTTAATTTTTTTTTTAATTTTTAATTTTTAAAAATATTAGGTAAATGAAAACATTTTGTGAAGATTATGTTTTTCAAACTCAGCAATCAGTTTTTAAGCATTTTGTTTTAGTAGAAATTTTAAAAGTTTAGCTCGAAATTTCTACTTTCAATTCAAATTATAAATCTCTTTGGATTTTAGGGGTTTAATATATATTACTAATTTTTATAATTTAGCTTTTCTTTACATCGGATAGAATTATGGTGATAAAACAAATATTATCAAAACATTGACCTATGAAATTTTCCGCAATTGAGTACCGATTCTATAAGATGCTTAAATTCAATTGATGAATTTAATTTAAAAAAATGTCACATCTTACCATAAATTATTTAAGCGTCCATCTAACATGAATTTTAAATTCATAATATGATTGATTTAAAAGATTATGAATGCTTCTATCTTGTAACAAAAAACATGTTGCATTTAAGTTGCGAGACATATATTTTTTCTATGTAACAGACTCATTTCAAAATATTTTACCTAAATGAGAATAGCATATTTAAGAAACAGAATTCTGCAGAATTCTGTTGAATTCTGGAAAGAATTCTGCAGAATTTTCCATCAGAATTATTGATCAGAATTCTGCAGAATTCTGCAGAATAGTGGTCCGCTCTATGCAACAGAAGCGATAGTAGACTTTAAACTTTTTGTACGTACCTTGTGGGAAAAAGGAAATATTCCAAAAAATAAGCAAAGAAGAGTAAGTACAAGGGTATAATTTTCCTATTTAAAGAATTTCGTCTTGTTGTTTAAAACAAAAATTAAAGATTACAAATTTTTAAGGGCAACAGACCTCAAGAGATAACATACAAATTTGTCATCACAAAAGATGCCAAAACTATCAGTAAATCTTAATAAAATAAACACAAATATAAACTCTGAATTTCCTTAAGTCACTTGGAAATGAGTCACGTAGTAAAAGATAGTAAATTATACAAAACTGATGCTTTTGATTGCGACTAACTTTGATCTTTAATTTCATCCATCTAATGACATTGTGCCTATGTAAACAGGATATTTTACTTG
Source organism: Chironomus striatipennis (assembly GCA_026123125.1). Lineage (NCBI taxonomy): Eukaryota > Metazoa > Arthropoda > Insecta > Diptera > Chironomidae > Chironomus > Chironomus striatipennis. The sequence goes on from CM047394.1 coordinate 45,090,223, forward strand.
ATCAAATGTGGAATTATTGATAATTTAAAATTCCATAAAATTGCATACGAAAAAAATTTTCATGAATTTGCGTTTTTATGTCGATAAAAAATATTTTGCAACCGATGCAAAATGCATATATCATGTAGCATTATGTATGTGCGTATTTTTTTTTTAAAAAAACTTTAAATGCAAAAAATAAAATGTTTGTATGAGTAAAATCCATTAAACTTTAAATGAGCATACCATAAAACTAAATTACATCTCATTCATCAATTCACTCATTCATTTCATTTCATTCATGCTACGTGGATATAAAAAAAAAAAACTTTTCAGTTCCTCATGCAGAGAGAAAATAAAAATTTAAATGGAAATTAAGCAAAAAAAAAGAGTTTTTCAAAAGAAACAAAAAAATTGCAGTCGAGTGATGATAAGAAAATTAAATGGGGAAGTTCAACTTGATGACCATATACGTATGCATAGAATTTCCATTTATTTTTTTTAAGTGTAGTATAATCGAAAACTTGATAAAAATTTTTGTGCAATAATTTAAAATTTATGAGTAATTTGATGAAATTGATGTTACACATCGTAAATGTCTTAATGACTTAATTGCTATTCTTTGCGTAATGAAAAGTTTTTTTTGCATTTATAAAAGTCAGCTGGAGTTAGTTATGTGATTTTCTGATTTATGAAAAGGTTATAAGTTTATAAGGAACAGTAGGATTATGAAGCATAGGATATTATAAACTATAACATCTCAAAATTATTTAAGAATTGTGATTGAGCATTTTGAACGATTAAGATTGATCACTATTGGATGTTTACGAACAATTTAGCAAATTTAATATTCTTGCATAAAATTGAGGTTAATTCTTAATCGTCCACTTCTTTCCGTATAAAGGATCTTTCATTTCAGAAAACTAGGCAGTACCCATAAGGACTTATCCATAAGATAATTTGTCACAACCTATAGTCAGACATAAACCATCAAACTTAAGAAAAAATAAAAGATTAAAGAAAAATAAAAAATTCCATGCAGTAAAAGAATCAGCTTAAGAACAAAATATTTTCAAAACATATAGATTACTAAAAAAATGTATAAATTCCATAATAATAAAAGACAAAAGCAAAGAAAAAAAAATCTGTATGAAGCACAAATTCCCACATTCATCAGAATAAATCCACATAAACTAGATAGATGTATAGTTTTAAACCACACAAAAGGATGTGTGTAATTTGTTGCATGCGAAACAAAAACCAAGCCATAGAAGGAACAGAAACAGAGAAAATAACGAATATATTTCCATACTTAAAGCCATAAGACACATATAGAGAAAGAGATTATCCTAATGAAAAAGGGAATAGTAAGTCGGGGTACTGATGATGATGATGACGATGTTGATAACACAGAACTGAAAACGATACTCGTAAAAAAAAGCAGCAAAGCAAAATGAAGAAAATCAACTCAAAAGGGTGGAAAATCCAACTAAAGTGCTCCAGTACTCTGTCTACCTTTCATCCTTTCTTTTTTAGCACTTCAAAGGATATTTAGCGCTATTGAATGATAATTAATCCTTAAAAGCAATTTTCGCCATTTCTCTTCTTCATATTTATAGTTATTTCTGTAGACTTTTAGCATAAAGGATGCAATTTTCTCTGTCTTTATGCTTTTCCGCATGAATGCCTACGAATGAATCTCTTGTGTTGTGCAAAGGAATTTTTTTATCTTTTTCTCTCCTTTTTTTTATTTCTCCTCACAATTTGTTGTTGTTGTTATTGCAATTTTTCCACTTCCACGTGTCGCATTCAGTAAGCTTTACATTGAATTCACGTGAATATAAATCTGATGATGTTGATGACGATGATAGGAAATTCTTCAAGTATAGTGAAAATTTTTCCATTTCCTTTTTCATATGCTTTTCACATTCTCTTCTCTGTGCTCCATGTATCAATGCAAAGGATGAGTGGAAAAAATGATTCAAATTCTTTCAGAAAGCAACACAAAAAAAAGAATTCCTGAATGTTGCAAAAAAAATATTATGGTAAAAGAATTGGTGTAGTTAGGGTGTTAGGTTGGGTGATTGGTTAAGCGCATTTGTTTGGTTTTTGTTAAGATGTTGGAATATGATCAAAATTATACTGATCACATTTCAAAGGAGAAGATAAGGGGTCGTTCACTTAGTACGTTTGCTTTTTAGGGGGGAGGGGGTCTAGGATTTTGTAACAGGTAAAACAAAAGAAAAAAATTTTCATGCAAAAAAACGTAACAGGTGAGGGGGGGGGAAGGTGGTCTTTAAAGTCGTTTTTTTGCGTAATGTACTAAGTGAACGACCTTGAATACTTATCAGTAACTAGATTTTGTCTGAATTATTCATGAAAGTATGAATTAAGTTTTGTGGAAGAAGTCGGTTCGATTCCAATCAAAATCCGATTATTTTTCATTAGAAACATTCCAAAATGCAAAATAATTTTAAATTACTAAAATTTGAGAGATTTATCTCAAAGCTTCAGGAAAACTGAGCCATGAAACTTGAGACGATCAAGCGATCAAACCCTCGAATTTTGCATTACTCCAACAACTCCGTAATAAATTTGCATCAAAAAGTTATTTCAGTATCAACACAAAGAAAGAGAGAGAAAAGAATTTCCAACTATTTAATCTATCCAAGCACTTTTTGGAATGGCATTTGCATTGGGATTCTCTGACAGCTAAACACATAGACGGAAAAGGAGTAAAAAAATTACAAAAGTCCTCGTTTATATCGAGGGACTTCAGCGCATTTTTGACGCAGCGATTAGCAATTGATTAAATAGAAAAGAATGTCGAGTTTTAAAACTCTATTGCTGTTTCTTTAATCATAATGCATTTCAATAATAAGTTTAAAACTAAAGATCAAAATTCCTTTAAAATTGATTTTTATAATGTTCAATGCAAATAATAGCTTTACGATTTACCGGTTTTTTGAAAATCAAAATTTTCCATTAGCGAAAAATTTAAATTTCTGAACACATCCATTATTTTTCAAATTTCTAAACGCACTTATATTTGTTTTGTATGAAAAAATTAAATGTTAATTAATTAAGGTGTGTAAAAGAAAAAAATTTAATCCGAAATAACGGTCAAAAAAATTTCAAATTTTTTAACGGTTAGAAAAAATTCAAACTTATCATCAGCATAGCTTTGCCCTGCATTGTTTACATATTTTTTTTGAAATATAAAATCGATGAATTAAGCTATTCATTAATGTTTTTTGATTTTTCAATATAAACGGCGGGAATAAAAACATTCAATGAAGCTATTAAAACAATTCCGAGCTTGCTACGAAGTCTAGATCAAGAGATAATTGGGACCCGAACGACCGAACGACCGAACGACCGAACGACCGAACGACCGAACGACCGAACGACCGATCAAAGTGCATGATTGAGCTTCCTTTTTGAAAACAAGTTTTCAAAAATGCGCTAAAAAGGATGAAAGGAATCTCTCATCTTTTTTTCAATATGAAAAGAAAAGCTCTTGTATGAATAGAATGAAACATCAAACATGTATAAGATAGCAAGCACACAGAAAAAAATGAAATGAGGAAAGAGAAAAATTGCAATATTGCATTAGTGATTATATGAATATCTGTCTAAACTCGCCATTCATACACTCAACATGCCCGAGATGCAGCTTTCAATTTCAATAGATCCTTTTTGACTTAAAAGGATTTTTTTTTTCTTTTTCTCTTTTTTTTTCTACCACTTACCATTCTTTTCAGTCCTTTCTTGCTTCATCTTCCTTTGTGTTTATGTGCTGTCAGGCTGATTTTGCTAGATGTACGTACATATAGATGTATAAGTAGATTTTTATTTTCAATAACAAAATGAGAGCAAAAAATAGCAAATAGTGAAGGAATTTCGACGAGAATTTTTTTGGTTCTTTCTTCTTTAAATTTAATTTTCTCGAGGATTTTGAGTTTGAGTAAAAAAAATTTCTCACAGACTGGATTGAATCAACCCTTTTTTTTTTTTTGTTTGCCAATCTTTTCGATTCAACTAAAAATAAATTCGAACATCCTTTTAAGTCTCAAAAAAAGTAATCCTGCAAATTTATTTAAAGTTTCTCATCCCACACCGAAAATAATCAGCTTTAAAATTTAATTCGCCTCATCTCCCGAAACCTTAGTAAATTAAACCACAATGCAGCCATATCACTTCAATAATTGACGATCGAAATGACACCTTGGTTAATATGAGAGCATCGTTCATTAATTGAAAATTTTCGAGGAATACATTATCCAAAAGGTTGATTCGTCAACCACATATTATGCCTCATGAATGAGTCGTATTGAATCCTTTTCGGTAATGTTTTGGTTTTATTATGTTTTAAATTATGAAAATTAATGCTAATTGTCAATCAATTTGAAACAGAATGGAAATGAAATCCTTCTTAATTCATCTTTAATTTTAAATCATTTTGTATTTAATTCAAAAGCTGATAAGACAAATTTATTAATGAATGAATTACTCAGTCAATAATCATTCATTAAAATCACCATAAATTTTAAAATTTGATGTATTTCATAACAATATTCCTTGACTGACGTGACTTTCTTGACTCTTTCGACGTCAAAATGCGATGATTTAATGTCTTATCTTGTCAATAATTAAGTGGCAAGTAAGATTCGTTTTGACATGTTCTTTGAACTATGTGATTATGAATGCTGAGTTTTGTAGTTCTACGGATGTGAATGTTGATTGGATAGAGTATGTATGTTATTAAATTCTTAAAGGGGTTAAATGTTGAAATGTGCTGCTGTAAAGGAATTTAAATTATACTAAATTTAATATTTGCAGGAGGAACAAACAGACCGAATATTTCTCACAAAGCCTAATTAATTACACAGTACATGAATGCTTGATACAGTAATCAGAAATAAATCATATTGAGAAATTTATGTTCTTTTTTCTTATCTACGTTGATAATAATGTGACGATTAAACAAATTTTTTGTCTTTACCTAAACAACCGTAGGCAAATGGTTGAATTTTGTAATTAATCGAACTTAAGCTCATGATGATATAAATTTTCATAATTCTATCTTTACAATGAAAGTCTTACTTTCAAACAGAAAGATTTGATTACATATAGCTCAATATTAAATCTCAAATAACTGTTCTACAATGATACCAAAAATGACAATTGACAATCTAACACACTAAATTATCAACTTCATAATCCAATATCAAATCAAATTTATTCAATTATTCCGATCAAATCTCATCTGAATCATCTGACATAATAACATCCAATACTCATCTATAACATCCCATCATCCATTAAGCCATTGCACTGACCCAAAAACCTAAAGTTATTTTTATTCAATATTTGCATAAATTTATGCATATACACTTGAGTAAGAAGAAAGAAAAAAAATAATATTCATTATTTGGTAAAGTCCTCCACAATAACAATGCAATGAGATCATATATGAAGTCAAATAAGAATAACAAGGAGAATAAGAAGATGAAAAAAAAAATATTTATACACATGCATACACATATTGATCTACACGTAGATGTGTGTACATATTGTATATCTTTTTTTTTGGGTAAAAGAAATGAGTTCTCGTATTTCTTTCCAGCCTTTTCTAATGGATAGAAAAATGAACCCCTTAAAGCAAGAAAATCAATTCAATTTCTACCTGCCCCCGTTCTCTATATTGTTTATTGCTTTTGCTTCATATATACATGCCTGTCTTTCCATCTCTCTTCCTCACTTTAGCATTGTCGGTGTAGGTTCAACTTTAACGGTCACGCAACAGTGAGTTGGTTGAAGGAGAATGAAGCAAAAAAAAAACGGCAAACAAAATGCGATGTGCCAAAGGAATTGAACAAAAATATAAAATTGGAATAAATACAGTACAAAAAAATGCCCTAAAATTAAAGGCGGGATGAAAATTGCTTTAAATATTTTTTTGCCTGCTATTTTGTTTTTGCTGCCTGTCTCGTGCATGGCAGCGAAAAAATTTTCTGCTTCTCTTCCATTTAATTTTAATTTTTCAAACTTTTTAAAAATTCTTTTCACTCTCCATCAGTCAGTCATTCAATCGGCAATGGTATTTTTTGTGCATTTTAGTTATTACCAGCATGTGTCAATCGGGTAATACCGAAAATAATAATTTTTTTTATCGTGAATGCAATTTGCGTTATCAACAATGCACAATTTTTATTACCTCTTTCCCTTTTAAGCATGAAATTTTTGTTAAAGTTTATTGAACTAGCTGCATGTTGTCCGTCTGAAAATGCTTTGAAGAAGTCACTGAAAAATTGTAAATTTTAGCAATATTGAATGCAGTTTTTGAAAATTTACTATATTATTGTCTTATAGAAAAAAGTCTAGAAAGAGAATCAAACCTGTGCACTTTACGATTTTTGATTAGAATTTCCATAAATTCATAATTTAGAAAAGTCTCAAAAACATTTTCGAACTATAGTCCTTATCTATTCAAAATAATTCGAAAGAGTGCCATAAACTCAGTAATAAACACATCAGTACCAGTAACTCCCAAGCTAATCAATACCCACTGCTGGTTCAAAATTCAGTCTCATAACTGATAACATTATTTGATAAAAAAAAAAAAATTAAACTTCCCGACGACTCCAAACAAATTTGATAAAAATGTCATAAATTGCTCGATTTCGAGGACTGTAAATTTTATTTTCTTTTTATCACTAGCGGCATGTGTTAAATTAATATGGAATGGAAATAAAATTTAGAATTACTTATAAAAAAATTGGAGTAATTCGTATTTTAATAATTTATAGAAAGAATGATGCCAAAAAGATTTTTAATAATTGGAAGGGATTTATGTTTTTCAGATCCAGTTAAAATTATATGATCACATATGGAGTTTGGTGTAGTTCATGATGTAAGAAAGGGAAATTTTGATTAATTTTACTAATCAATAATTTTAAATTTTAGCTAAAAATTAAATTCTCAAAATTTAAAACAGTTAATTACACGACTATGATCAAAAAATGCGCCAATAACCAGATCCATCTCCAATCTCAAATTTACTTCTGTTTTTCCTCACATATTATGAATATTTTTTTTTTCATTCAACCTGTTTTAATGTCATGCATTGCATTTGCATTTCAACAACAGTAAAAATAGCGACATCCATATGTACAGATATAAATAAAATAAACTTATCTACGGATATACACACGATGTGTAGTGCACAGTACAGCAAAAAAAAGTAAATAAAAATAATAAAAAAATTGTGGATGGACAATCAAATAAGTAGACTGACAGACAGAACATCATATGTACCAACTTATAGGGAGAGGAAGAACAATGACAAAGAGTAAAGGAAATAATCACAAAAGAACTGTTATGATCCATCATCATCATCATCAGTATCATCAGCATATAAAGGCGTAAAGTAGGTAGAAAGATGACGGTATGTAAATTAATCTGAAGGATTTCCTCGAAAAAGTACAGTAATGAATAGTCATATGGCAATGAAACATGAACCATAGAGATGATGGTTGGATTCATCCACACAAAAGCCATGCAACTTAACAATAGTTGTTGTCTGATCATGAGGAGGAGAGGGAGACGTACGTAGAGCATGAAAAGGAAGAGCCACACATTTTGAAATTAAAATTCCTTGTTCAATAGGCAAGAAACGAAAGAGAACAGCAAACGCAAAAATTCCAATGATTCTTTGTCGAATAGTATGCAGAGCACAAAGGCAGGCATCATGAGGAGGAAAATGGAAAAATTCTTGCTCGCACTTTTTTTTCTACATCTATTCCACAATTGGATGGAAAGAAAATTTCTTCTTTAAAGTTTGCTATATTTTTTCATATTCAGCTGGTTCCTGCTCCTGGCTTCAAAAACGCTGATGCTTTTTGTAGATTCTACACAAAAAAAAAATTTTTTTCTTCTCATTCCTTCTTTTCTTCTCGACTGTATGGAACTTCTAAAAGAAGAAAAAAAGTTTTTTTTTCTTTTCTGCTCCTCTCTGCTGTGCTACGAACAAAAAATATATATAAAACACTATACAACAACGGAGGAGCCTTATACAATGTGCCTATAGTCGACAAATGGATTTCAATGAAAATATAAACCAGCGATACGATGTAAGCGAACAGTCTCGTGAATCGAGCGACTGTACTGCTGCGTACAAGAAAGTATTTGAATTATCATAGCACAGTTTATGTGCACAAGATTTTCATTTTCGATAGTACGGATCATATTCCTGTTTCAAATGCACAGAAAGTATGAAAATTTTGTACCACAGCCAACATCAGACAATTTATTTGAAAATTTCTTGTGCGACGCACCATGAAGTATCAAGTAATGTGAACATTTTGACAGATAGGAAAAAATTTTTCAACTTTCTGAGCCGTCGTCGTACCATCGTGAAGTAAAATTTTCATCCAATTCTATCGCATGTTAAAAATTTTCATTATTTCTTGTGCGATCGTCTCATCAAGTTGTGAGTTTTTTTCATTATGCCATGGCATTGTTTGAAATTCAATACACGATGGGCCGAGCACCATTGCAATACGAAAAAAATGTATGTATATATACATAGCTACATACAATGCTGTGTGCTATGTGTGGAGCTAAAAAAACTTCTAAGGCAACGTTGCTTTCAACTTGTCATTCTCTCTCTCTCTCTTTTGCCTCGTCTCTCTTTTTCTCTCTCGCATGCAGGCATACATGTGTGTTTGATGATAATATGATTGTATTAGATTGGATATGATTGTATGTGTATTGTAGATAAATATAAGCAAGTGCTGGAAATTTGAGTAAAAATTCTTACTCCATAGATTTAAAATTGACCAACTGACTGAGTAGATTCCATACACATGTGTATTTAGATTCTTATTTCTGTTCCTATGAAGGCATAAATATGAGAGAAGCAGGCAAAAACTTGTGTAGGTATTTTGTGTCTCTCACTCACTTCTATTTCCATCTTTATTTCTATTTCATCTCTCTTACATTCATGCATGTATTTTATCGACAATATTCTACTCTATGCTGTATACATGCTGCCTTTGTGTTTATATATTTTTTTATACACTTTGAAGATGAAGAATGAAGAAAAAATAAAAAATAAAAATTAAAAACATGCACTGGCACTATTTTCATTCCATCTATTCCGCACATTCAATACTTTTGCTGCTTCTTCTTAGTTCCTTCTGTCTTTAAAAGACAGTGAATGCAACACACAACAGAAATATGAAGAAGAAATAAAATATATAAATTTTTACTTCAATAACGCGAAATGCTCTCTGCCATACGCTTCTTACGGATTCTTTTCGCATTTTTTTGCCGTTCTTTCTGCCTTCCTTCTTTATTTTTTATTCATTGTAGATTTGAATATACGATGGATGATTTTTCCTTAAACTGAGAATGGCAAAAGAATAAAGAAAAAAATATGTACGAATTTTATATACAGCATTTAAATTGAATGAATAAGAGGAGAGACTTAAGTGAGGTTTGGCTGAAATGACTCTACTTGTTTGTGATGCTGCTAGGTTTTTTCACTTTATCAATTATTTGTTATTGTTGAAATTTTATGAATTTTAAAACAAGGATTACGAAATAAAGCAAGAAAATCTTTTTGAAAGATTTGATTTCATAAGGACTCGAACCTACAATTTTTCGAACCCTTTATATTATACAAAATTTTATATGTTAGGTTTTTAGTTGACAAAATTTTTATATCAACTTATTTTGGACTAAATTTTGCTTTAAACTAATAAACGTCTTTTAATTTTTAGGCTTTTTAAGACTTTGTTAAATCCATTTGATAAAGTGGCTTGGCAACTGTTCAATAATTACAAAAAAATTTTTCATCAGAACTTGTTAGAGCTGTAAAAAATTCCCACTTTCTTTCGTCAACCCCCCGAATAGAACTTTATAAGACGCGATACTTTGTTGTGATTCCTTTTTATTTTATTTTAATTTTTTTCTCTCTCTTGTCTTACTGCTGTTGTTGTCATCATTTTGAAGGAGATGGCGGAAAAAATTGAAGAACAAGAAAATAAAGTAAAATAAAAATTGAGAAAGAAATCAAATGAATTACAAATCAAGTGAGAAAATGGAAATTTAGAATTAAGTTCTTATTTTTATTGCGTGATGTGACCATGAAGAGTAAAAAAGCGTCGTTAAAATTTGGTTGTGATTTGATTTGAATTCCTTAAAAAGGTGGAGTTTTTAACAGGCAATATTTTAAGGTTTTCTTATGCGTTCACATTAAGGAAGTCTGTAGCCATGATACTTTGTGGGAAGATGAATTTTAAAAATGCATGAAAAATTTTCCCATCCTGTTTACATTTGGCTGCATATGACATTTTTTTAACAAAAAGGTTGTTGAATGGGAATGGACTGGTTATGGGATATTTTTAAGTGTTTTATGGTCTTACTGAAATATGTTTTTAATTATAAGGTACTCTTTGAAAATAACATATAATTTTTTAAAAATTAAAAACAACTTAGTAAAAATTTGAAATTAAGCTTTAAAATCCATTCACAATTTCGAATCTATCTTTAATTGGACATTCGCACTCACAAATTCATTAATCCCTTAAAATGCAATAAAATTTTCTGTAATTAAAATTGTGTCCATTCACCTGTAAATTTAAGCATTTTATTGGCTCAGAGAGCATCAATGCTTTAATATTTAGTAAAAAGTTTTGTAATTTCGTAAGTATTTGAGAAGTTTCAAATGATAATACATGGAAATGGAAGGCTGAGAGAATTTATGGGATTTAAAGTTTTTATGAAATTCAAAAGATTTTAATTTGTAGTTTTGAATATTAAAGTATAGAATTTATTAAAGCATTCCTAATCTTATTTCCTCCAAATTTTTTTCTAACGATAAAATTCTTTATTTCAAATCCTTCCAATGGAATTCGATACAACTCCAAAACTTTGTTGTCAAAGGATGTCAAACCAACAAAGCTCAAAGAAAATAACAAAAAAATATTCATTGAATTTCAAATTCTTCCTTCTCGTTACTAAGAAATTCTTCGTTTTTCCAGCACAAGAAATAATTTTCATTCAAAGCTTAAAAAATTCCATCTCATAATTTTTTTCTTGTCCTTTAAATTCTTTACCCTTCCAAAAATAATTTCAAATTCTAAAATAAAATTAAAAACTTTTCATACAAAAAAGAATTTTTTTTTCCTCTTCAATTTAATTCGATGTCGTTCTCTCCAAAACTTCATCCATATCAGTTTTGATCTCTCAAAAAAATCCACCCTTTTTTGTCGTTTTTGAATATAAAATTCATAAATTTTATTTTGCGATAAGCACACATAGCGCACGATGGATAGATAAAGGAGACGTAAGGAAGAAGGGAGATTTTTTTTTTCATTTTATTTTCTGTGAGGTGCATCATAAGCTATAAAAATAAAATTTATTTTATAGTCTTCGTACATGAGAACACCATGACCATAAATGAAATGTATGAGAGTCTTTGAATGCATTTTTTATGTGTATTATGTGAATTATGAAATGCACCTTGCGTCTTTGATTCAATAACAGATTTTTTCACGTGCGTGTCAACTACAAGTTCTCTTTCTTTTTACTTACTCTATTGTCTTTCAATTGGCAATATATTTGCGTAATTTTATTATGTCAGTTTCTTTTTGTTTCACGTCTCCGAAATAGAATCTTTAGATGTTGTTGTTGCTGATATTTTTCTTTTTAAAATTCTTCATTGTTTTGGAGAAGATATACGAATAGGCATTCAGTTTTTATTGTATGCGCTCAATTTTCTTTTGTTTCTTTATTTCTTTTCCTCTATTTTTCATTCTTTTACGAAGAAATTTCTTCAAAGCCCGTTTTTGTGCCTTTTTTTGTTGAAAAAATAAGAAATCAAGAAGAAATGAGAAGAAAAATAACCAAACATTCTGTTCCTTGTAGTTATTTTTGGTAAGTTTTGATATGAATTTTTCAGCCTTTGAGCCTCATTTTGCTAATAAAAATAAGAATTAAAGACATTATGGTAAATTTAATCATTTTTTAATAATTGAGTTTTGTTTGCCAATTTTTGAGTTCGAATCCTATCAAAATTTGATTTCTTTCATGTTTTTCAAATCTCAATAGAAGTGTTGATAGTTCCAGTTATCAAAATTTTCCTAACAAAAAAGACATGATTTACGATTTACATATATACCATTGATTCCATCTTAAATCCCTTAAATCCTTTGTCTTAACTCAAAAAATCTTCAAAGAAAATTTTTGAAAAATTCCCATATCTAGATAATTTCTCCCCAACAGCCAGCAGCTGATCAAATAAAAATTCCCTACAAGGGACCCATCTGTAGATGTACATATACGTATTAAAATGAACAACAAAGAATTATTGTGGAAGCAAATCGCAAGCAGCAAAAAAAGACGAGAAGAAAAATGTTTGAAATAAAAAAAAGAGAGAAATGAAAATCGTATGTTTGCAATGCCTTTAAAGTTGTATTTTATTTTCATTTTTATTTCTTTATTTTTACAGTCTACAAAGCGATTCTCCGCTCCGCGTGTATATTTCTATATGGAAGCAGCTATACAAAACAGAGAGAATGAACGACTGGCAAAGAAATATAAATTTCCATTCCTCGCACTTTTAGTACACCATTTCACATTAAAGTTCTTTTTTTTCCTTTTTTTTCCTCCTCTTCTCTGTGTGCTCGTTCAGCTCAGAGATAGCACACACAGGGACGACTATGTGATTCCGATGGATGGAGGAGATGGAAAAAAAAGGGAAAATTAATGTCGAAAAATATAAAAATGAAGGAGGAAGAAGAAAAATCCTTTTTTTCCTCATCAGGCCTTTTTTTGCACTGTACATACCGTTGAGTTGAACAGAAGCAGGCAGCATCAACAGCAATGCCGCGGTATGTGAGAACAGTTGACTGTTGTTGTCGAGAGGCATTGAACAGTATAGAGATGGAAAAATGGATATAAAAAAGAAGAACTAAAAATAAAATAAAAGAAGGAAAAAAGCTCCTCATATAAACTCATACATAACCGAGAGCATTATTCGTTATCAGAATTTTTCCAGATATATTTTTTTTTCTTCCTCTTCCTTTGCTTAGACTTACGTATGATTTTTCTCTTACTTTTTGTGCTTTCTAGCTGGTTTTCATGGAGGAATGAGTGAACAGTTTTTTATTTAGTTTGTCTTTTTATGAAGGATTTTTTTTATTTGAGATTTTTCATTCGAGTTGTCAGCTTAAAAAATCTTTGAAGAAAGTGTCAGTATAGGATTGTTAATAATTAAATATTCTCAGAGTTAGAATAAAATTTATTTTACTTGTAATAATTTTATGATGAAAAGTTTTTAACTGAAACTCAAAAACTATAATTATTTTATAGGATTTGAACCTTGATTTCTTTGGATTTTTATCCAATATAAAACACAATAGTAGGATTAGAACTCTAGAGATTTAGATTCTATTTCATCTCAAGCTACTCTCAAAGCGTTACATCCAACTAATACTTTATCTTAACTAACTCAAGAATCCTTACTTCCATCTCTCAATTGCACAAGAAGAAATACTCCAATCATCATCCCACCTTATCATGCACACTGTATGAAAAGTTAAGAAGGAAATTTCAAGACATATAAAGCCTAGTGGATGGAGGAATTTCTCATGCTTTAAAAAAAATGCATACCTTTTTTTCTCTTATCGGGACACATCTGTAAATGATGAATTCAAAATGAATAGAATGATGAGGAGAAAAGGAGTCGTAAGTGGATGAAGAAAAAAGGCACTTAAATTTAATGATCCAAACTTTCATTTTCCATTCTTTCTCACCATCAAAAAAGAAGAAAAAAAATAACATCAGCAAGCACGAGGAGAATGAAAAAATAAAAAAAAAGGAAAGCGCGAAAAAACATTAATTTTGCATCATCAAATTTTCAGCAGAGAAGCAACACATTCCAAAGCCTTAACGTTCTCAACTTTTTTTTTCTCCCTTTTAAAGCTGACGAAGGAACCGACTTCTGTTGCCTATTACCGAGCATACACAAAAAAAGAAAAGAGGAAAAATTTAATGAATGAAAAACTGAAAAAATGTTTATCGCAAAAAAGGAGAGAAAAAACTCGAATAATATTGGAAAAAAGGCACCCCATTAAAGTGTATTATCTTTCATCTACGGGGCCTCTCTATCGATACATGCTACACACTATCTCGCATACATTTCAATGAGGGGTTCGGAAGGAAAAAAATGTTTTTTTTCAAAAGTATAAAAAAGACCTACGTCGTGTACAGCAAAAAGGAAGAAGAGTGAGAAGGAAAAAATTAAAGCACTACGATGAGAAATTTCCTCAATGCGCACTTCGAATTCTGAAGAGTTTTCCCAACAGAGACAGCAGAGAAATTTTTCTTTTTTATTTCGGCATCAAAAAAAAAAATTTTTTATTTCTCTTCCTTCACAGCAAAAATTTTTTGTTCTTCCTTCTCGCCATACACCCTTCATTCATTTTCTGTCTGTTTCGTCTATTTGCTGCTGCTGCTGATGCTCCCACACCCCTCACATCGCACACTCAACAAAACATCAACAGCTCACTGACAACAGTCAGAATTGAGGATGATGATAGAGTGTGGGGGTGGGATGAGTAAGTGAGTGAAGTGAAATTAAAGTCGCTTTTTTTGCTTTTGTTAGGATGGGTAGGGAAAAATGAGACATAGAAAAAAAGTGAAAATAAACTGCTTCGTAGTGAATGTGTGAAGGATAGATAAATTTTTTGAATGCTAGGTGTGGATACTGACTTTATGCTTTTTATCTAGATTTGCAGAATAATTCTTAAATTTTTTAAGTATTTCAAATTAAAAAGTATTCTTTTAAAATATTGAATCTTCCTATTCTAAAGTATTTATTTCTTTTCACTGCTAACTAAATTTTTAAAAATTCAAGTTTCAAGAAAATTTCATTAAAAATTTAACCTAGAAAATTCCTCTGCAAATGACAATAGACATTACACAAAACTCCTTTAACTTTGTTGAATTTTCTCGCCCCAAAAACTAGGCACACACCTCATACTCTTCTCATTCATTCATTCCTTCCATCTTCTTACTGAAAAAAATATTCACATTCAATAGTACACTCGAAATTTTCACTTCTTTTCCTTCGTTAGCTAGCGATAAAAAAAAGGGAAAAAGGAGAAAAAATCCAAATGCCATGCCAAGTTGAATGAAAGCGTCGCTCATCGCATCGCAGAAACTAAACAAAAAATAAAGGCATCTATGCTATGTATAATGGATAAAAAATTTACTTCGCAAAGTGAAATGGAAATTCCTCAATGCTTTTATTTTCTTCGTACTTTTCGTTTTTAGTTTTTTTAGTTTTTTTTTTTCGTTGTGAGTCTTTAGTCTATATTTTTTGAAGGATGAATTTATGATGTAGTCTGTAAGGGGGACTCATTTTGTCTATGCTAATCGATAAATAAATTCAAGTGAATGATTTTAGGGGGAAATTTTTCGAAATTATTGAAATGTTTAAAAACACTTTAAGCATTTTGAAGTTCTAAGAATTTGTGAATAAAATTGGCATTATATTTAGTTAGTTAGATCACTTATCTTTCAAAATTTAATTAATTCGTGTTATTTACTGATTTCAAAGGTTCGAAACTTTGCAAGTAAAATCTGGTAAAATCATTCATAATATTGAGACACCAGACCGATATATTGTGAAATCTTGGTTCAAATCTCAATTAAAGTAAAAAATTTTAATTTAAGTTGAATTTAATATCGAGTGCGTCTACAAAACCGCACTAAACCCTCAAACATCCAAACTCATTTACTTAGTTAATGCTACTTTCATTCTATTTTCTATTCTGAGGCTCCAAAAGTAAAAGAATGAATAGAACTAAAAAAAAAAAATATGTATGTGTATATACATCTGAAATGATGATGGCAAAACCAAAGAGTTTTCTGATAAGCACAGAGAACAGAAAGAAAATGTACAACATTATACATCCATCTATACCGTAGTTGTACAATATCTATAGAGAATGTAAAAAAAATCTCATTTTGCTTTTTACCAACCCCAAACATCTCCTTAACTTCTACATCACTCCCCCATTCTCTTCTTCAGTTTTTGCTTTTTAGATCGTCGTCATGTGTATAGTCTCGCATTTATACACTATATAGAAATGTACTAGATGTGTGTGCACATAAAAAAGGGACATCAAAGTCATATCAAGTCCATGCTTCGAAGAACATTTCATAGATATATCTACTGTAGTCACTACTATTCTCAACATAACATGGTATTATACTCAACATAGCATAACAACATAACATTGAATGTTGTAAAAATGAAGGAAAGTAAAAAAAGTAAAAAAAAATTCCAAAGTGAGTGTCGATGGCACAGGAAAAATCTCATTGAAAATAACTTTAAGGATATGTGTATGGAACTGACTTGATTTTTTTTTTCTTCTTTTTTTCTCTTTTACTTTGTGTAACTCTTTTAGCTACCTTTCGTAACTGAAAAGGAACTGAAGTGTCTAGCAGAAAAGGGGTTGAATGTGAGTTTACATACATATATTTTAACTGTTATTACCTTATGTATATCTTCTACAATAAAGAGAATTGCATGGGACTTTTCAATGATAATGGAAGGTCTTCATTGCGTATGGGCATCAATGCCTGTAAAGGAACAGATATGAAAGGTAGGTGAAATGGATGAGGCATATCAAAAAGGCATTTAGATGTTTACTATCGTCATTTATTTTGCAATTTTCTTGACATTCGTTTTTTTCCTTCTTGTCTTCAAACCAGCCAACAAGCTATACTTGAGAGAAGAGAAAAAAAATGTAAAGTTAAAGTCGAATGTAAAGGAAGAAGACTTTAAGTAAAAATGAGGGTTAAAGTTAGTAAGAATTGAGAGTAATGGGTGGGCTTGCACAAGATATTGTGAAAATGTGGAGGGCGTATTGATTTTTTAATGTAGCTCATATATATACACACATATATTGCCACCCCCTCACATACATCCATTCTTCTTCATTCCTCTATTCATCCACATCCATTTTCATTCCTTTCTCTCGTACTCACTCTTAGTGCTCTAATGTATAATGTTCAACTATATATTCTATACTGTATACGTATATATATAAAATATATTTTACACAGCACAAAATATTGCTTTTCACTTTTTCCCATCGCATTACTTTCCTATATTATGAATGTTGGAAAAGTAAGAAGAAAAAATGTATGTACCGTACGAAGAGGCAACAGTAATATAGCAAAAATTTGAATAGAAGTAGAAAGCCGACATGAGGGAAATTCCTCGCTTTACTTATTTTCTTTTTGCATTGTTTTCACTTCTCTGTTGTAGGGAGGTAGAGGAGAGGATGGAAAGGGTTCCTTGTCTTTTGTTTTTAAGCAGGCTTTTTGCTTACTTTTTGGGGGAATATGAGTGTATATCTCTATAGTTCCGTATTTGTTAATGAGAAATATTTTTGTGAGCAAAAGTTTTTTAATATTTTTAAGTATTTTTTAAAAAATATTTTTTGAGAGTCTCATGGGATTTAAAAAAAGTCTTGTATTTATAAATTTTTGTATAGTTGCATGAAGTAGATTAAATTATTTCAAAAAACTATATTGAACCGAAATGAGAAGAGAAATTTTAGTAAGACTGATTTTACTGATCTCCTGATTTTCATTACCAATTCTGTAACTTAAAAGTAAGGCTTACCATCAAAACCCCTCAAAAATGCACATCATACCCTGCATTCTTCATACAACCATCCAAAAGAAAATAAATGAAAAATATTTCTTTGCCCTCTTTTCAACCCCTTTTTTTGTTCCTTTTCAAAAACTCATTTTCATTCACTACCAACAAAGAAAAGAAGGCAAAGGCAAGCAAGCAGAGAGGCAGGAAGAACCGGTTGTTTTGTTGCCTTTTTCTCGTCTTTTTCTTTATTTTGCAAGGCAAAAAAAGGAAAAAATTTCTCCAGATACATTTCACATTGTTTGGTATCCACTTGATGTAGAATTTCAAACCTCCCGAGATAAATTATGAGCAAGTTGCACAAGGAAAAACTTTCATTCTCCTCTGAGAATGTGTATGAATGTGCAGAAGGATGATAAATAAATAGAATGAAATTTTATTTTGATATTTTTTAATGTGGGAAATCTTATCCATACGAAAAGTTATTGGGGACACAAGATAATGTGTGAGATATTATATATAAATATAAATTTATAGGTGTGCATTTATGCCATGCTGTATTCTGGGACAACGGAATAAAAGTTTCAGCCATTGAGGCTTTAATGTTTCCCAAATGAATAGATAGTCAGGGGAGTTTATTTATGAAAATGCTACTCTATAAATGAACTTTTGAACTGTTTAAAGGGCAGTTATGCTTCATTAAAGTTAATGTATTATTGTGAATTTTGTTGAGTATATTGTAGGTCTACGTGGAAGGCAATATAAAGGAAGGAAGTTCTTGGAGATTCCTTTTGTAATCAGACATGATTGAATTGAATTCAAGTCATCATGCATTTGTTCGTTTAATTTCTCAAACCTGCAATGCATACACAAACATCAAAACCTGGTCAAAACCCATTAATCTTAAAGCTCGAATAGCATGCTGTTGAAATCCAAAGTAGACTTTAAGAAATGTCTTTTGCAGTAGCTTCAAACTTTTCTTTTTTCTCAAACATAATTTCTTCTTTTCTCCTTACTCTCCTACATAAGCATTCGATTTCATGACTGAATAGTCAACACGAGAATATTTAAAGTCAACATTTAAAGCTTTTGTATGAAAAGGCAATGAAGAACATTTAAAGTGCTTGGGCTGATTGGGGGATTGAATAAAAGTTATGGGAATTTTACTTCTTTTGATATAATTTTATGAGATGAATATTATGTAAAGCTAGCATTATTTAGCAGGATTTGAAAACATGAACTTTTCAAGAAAGATAAAACAATTGTTTAAAAAAAATTCAACTAAAAATTTCTTACCTTACCTTACACACACACTCACAAATTGCCATCATAAAGAAAAACTTAATTTTTTTTGTTAAAAAAAATTGAGTCACATCATTATCAAATACTCCCTATTTTACGAGAATATTCCCACAAAACTAACAATTCTTGTTGTTGCTTCCTCAACGTAGCTGCGGATGTTTATTTTTCATCGAAACAAAAATTTCATAAAGTGTGAGTCAGAGAAGGAGTTGAAAAGTTTAAAACCAACTTTGCGTGGAAAAAGTAAATTTTCTTTCTTATTCATAAATATTTTCACTTGAAAAATGAATTTTTGCTTTTAAATCATCAATGAATCATAATAAATGAAGCATAGACCACTCTCACCAATTTTGATTATATTCTTCCTTCTTCATGACTTTTCTATTAAGTCAGTAAAAAGTGGATAAGTCATGCAACGTTGAGAGAAAATGAGGAACATGTGAAGTAATTCTCAAATCTTTATAGATGGTGATTGTTTTGGATGTGATGTGTGTTGGTGTTTAAGAGTGTATTTTGTGATTATTTTGTCCTTATTATCTGGTTTGGTAGGTGATTGTCCAGTTATATTGAATTCTTAACAGTGGTTTAAAAAATTTAATTATCAATAGGTTCAATTTTATGTAGACGTCATCTACTAACAACTCCCAAATAGTTTAAAGAATTTTTTAAAGACTTTTCATCAATTTCTCATGACTTTACTCTTTTTTTTTCATTCCTTTTCTATTTTTCATCTCGTCTAAAGAAAACAAACGAAATAAGAAGAAGTAGCAAGAACGAGAAAAGGATTCAGTGGTTGATGAGGAAAAATTTTCGTCTGAAAAGGAAGAGGAAAAAAATATTGTGTATTGGTAAGAATAATATGAAATATGAAGCAGTAGAAGCAGCAGAGAGCTTCAGCATGAGATGAAAAAAGGATCAAAATGCTGTAGGCAATCTATATAAATGTAGATATATACAATTTCAAGTTGTTTTTCTTTCCGACGAAACGAACTGAACGAAAGAAAATTTTCTTATGTATACAAAAAGTTCTTTTTTTTGGCATTGGCAGAAGTGAAGTGAAAGGTTTCCATTTTTTAGCTGAAAAATTATTTCAATGAGAATTTTGCAGATCGAAAGTGTGGCAGATTGTCAAGATTGATGAACTTTGATGAAGGATATTTTGAGTGATGCATTAAATTTTTAGAAATTAGAAAAATTTTCTTAAAAATCTGCAAAGGGGTCGCAATGTTAAAAATTCGCCAACTTGGATTAAAATTTGACTGGCAACAAAAATTTTTCATTTTAAAAAAATTTTATATGGAAAGTTATAAAGTGTGCCATGAGTCAAAATTAAATTTGATTTTTCAAAGGTTTTAATCAATATTTTTTGGAAATAAAGACATATCTGTGGCCAGGTTTGTTCTAACTGTCGTTTAAAAGCTTAATATTGTAGATAAAAGGAACAAAAAATCATTACACATTTTTTGATTTTTCTTTCATCATGGCACACTTTCTCACTTTTCATACAAAATTTTTTTGAAATCAAAAAACTTTGTTGCCAGTCAAATTTTAATCAAAGTTGGCGAATTTTTAACATTGCGACCCCTTTGAAAATCTGATAAGTTTTAGTCTCAAAATGAACTCTTGAACCTATTAAAAGCTTTCAAAAATTCTTTAAATTTCATTTACAACCAGACAAATATATCAAGAAATTTCCTACTTATTCATATCTAATGATCGAAAAAGAGTTTTTCAGTAGTTATTCTCAAACACAATTTTTCCATTTCAATATTATGACTTCATGCATCTCATAAGTAGAAAGTAGAAGACGACAAAATGAACAAATTTCATTGCTGAAATCTTAAGACATCATGTGACATAACTGTCATTTTAATCCTCATACATAGATTCCATGCTTCTTCTGAACATTGCTGGAGATCGTTAGATTGATGTATACTTTCTTCATCATGAACCTCCCAAGGCAATTTCTAACAGAACACAATGGTCTGAAATCGAAAAAAATGTTCAAGATTTATATTTTGGTGGAAACTTTAGAGGTCCCAAAGTTTTAGTTGATATTCCTTATTTTGAAAGTGTCATTAGCTTTGTCATGTCTTAATCATACATCACTGAAAATATGAGCTAATAATATTAAGGATAAACATGATTTTTCATTAAAAATTTAAAATTGTTTCTCAAAAAATTTTATGCACGAGCAAATTTGTATGAAAAAATTTGGAAAAACAAGTGAAATTAAAATGCAAATATCAAGAAAAGTGCATCAAAGTACCTTACCAGAGCATGATTAGAAGCTAAATAAAGACTCAATCTTTGGATTCTGGTAGGTTTCGGAGACCCTGAGAAACCCGCTTTTAACTTATGAACGTTTAAAGTTTTAAAAATTTTCAAAATTTTAATTTAATTTTCCCTAATGATAAAGGATGTGGCCAATGTTTTGTAAGTCTTAACATAAAATTTGTATATTAATTAAGGTATTGAATGTAATTAGAACATAGATCAAACAATATAAAGTGGAAAATTTTTGTAAAACTTTTTCATAGTGTTTTTGTTAACAAATTTTCGGTGACTTTGGTTAATGATTTATAGAGTTAGACAACGATTAGAAGCTTCATACTTTCACAGAAGATGCATCATTTTATGATTTACAATCTTGCATTCAAAAGTTCAGGTTTAAAAGACATGACTTTTTTGTATTTTTGAACATTTTTTTCGATTTCAGACCATTGTGCAGAAAAGAAAAAAAGAAATTCTCATTCTTTCCATCTTTTCCTCATTTTCCATTATAATGCATGTTGAACAATCTAAAACTAAAGAATATATTCTGATAAATTTTACGATGTGAACCTTACGATGGTACACACATTTCTTCTCATCCCTGTGTGCATTACACTAACTATGTGTGGGTCTTAAAGACTGAAAAATTTCTTCTGTTAAATTTCACTGCAAAGCACAAGCAGCAGAAGCAGCAACATCAACGACGACGAAGAACAAGAAGAATTTTATGAACTGTGAAAAAAGAATGACGAGCGAAGTAACTCATTTGAAACGGAACGTTTGCTTTGAAGGTTGTTCATTGTCGAAATTGCTTTTTTTCGGGTTGTAACAAGAAAAAAAAAGAAAGAAAAACAGCAGAAAAATTTCTTGTAAAACAAATTTTTTTCTTTACTTCTTCTTTGTACTTTTTTTGCATATCAAACATCTGTTTTGAAGGCTATAAGGAACAAACATTGGAATTTCTTCTTTTTTCTGCTCATTTTATATCTGCAATAATCCTTTTTGGAGCGAAGCAAAATTATCGTGTCGTAAAATTGTCTGTGAAACAAAAGAAATTTAATTTCTTTTTCTCTCTTTTATGTGTATTTTGTATGTTCACATCTTTCAGTTTTTCGGAAAGGAAATGGGTTGAGATTAAGAGTGTGATCTAGTTACAGAAAATTATAAAAGTGCAGATGTAAAGTTCTTGTTTATAGTTTTTTCAGATTTTTTTTTTTGGAGTTTTATTGAGGTACTTCAAAAAATGAGGATCGAAAAAAAAAAAATCGAAAAAATTTATTTGAAAATTTTCAGAATTTCTACCGTAAATAATTGTACAATCAAATCAATTTTATTGTCTAAATCCAGCGCTGGCCAGCTTGATTTTAGCTGAATTTAGACAAATGATATTCCATCCGAAACGCTATTCATTGGAAAAAATTATTTCTTCAAAAATGCTAGCAAAAATGAAAAGGTTCAAATCCTAACATATTATCAGAAAATTTTATTTTAATCGTGCTTTTTTCTTATTCCAAAAATATATTTTATATATTTCTTTTAATGATGAGATATATTTAACAAAAATTAAACTTTTTATCTCAACATTTCCCACCAACACCGTTTTTTTTCATTGGCATATGTTAATATTGAGATAGAATTCAACAGCAATTACATCAATTTCCATCACTTACTGTTTTACATGCTCACCATATTACCATAATATCGTGCTGCTTTACATTCATTCATTCGCTGCATACGAGTGCAACGTGTGGAAGGAAAACAAGAGAAGGTTGAAAAGACAGTCAGGTGAGCAGCAGCAATTGACGTGGTGAGAAGGAAAATGGCAATTAAATATGCAATTGAAAGTTAGACATTCACTTTTGTTCTTGAATTTTTTTATTTCATACAATTGTACTTAACAATCATCAAATTGCTTACCTTTTTGCATGCTCAGGGGAAAAAAATACAAAAATGCTGTACGTGGAAACAAAAAATTACAAATCGACATATTTAATGACCATAAAAAAAAGGCATAACATATTGCGAATAAAAATTTGTACATGACCTTTTCAAATTGATTATTTTGTTTTGTTGCTTTTTTAAGAAGTTATCGATGAGTTTTTAGACGTTTTGAAGCATTTTTATCAGGTTAAAATTTATGATTAATTTATGAACTGACCTCTTAAAATATCATTTAACTATGGAACTAATAAATGTTATGAAATAAGACAACAAGTCAATTCAATATCATATCTCCCTCAAACCCCTAAAAATTAGCTTAAAATTGCCGTTTCCATTTCAAATGTGACTTTACACAAAATTTCACTCAATATACAAACTGCAAGAGGGTGTAAAAAAAAAGTTCAAAGAAAAACGCAAAATTTCATGCAAAAAGGCAAAATAAAATGATGCATGAGGGGTGCATTTGTTAGTCCTTATTAAAAAGAGGAAAGTTCAAGCAATTGAAATTTTCATTTGCATATTTATTGGATACAATTTTCGTGAGTGAGAATTGAGGGAGGAAATAAAAAAAAGAAGAAAAATTTTCTGTTTGACCTTTCTTTTGGTGAGTTATTGTGCCTCACAGCAAGAGGTTGAGGAATTGAAAAATATTTTTCATTGCGCCTTGATTGTAGATAGGGTAACAAATCACTTTAGGGATCAATAAAGCACTTCCTTATCTATGAATCATTCGAGAAAATTTGGATATTCATTTATACTTATCGATTGACCTTAGGCATTTGAATTGGATGTTTCTGTTGATCCCGAGTGGAATGGAAAAGTGTCTTGTTGGGTTTGAGTGTTGAATGTTGTTTTTCTTGAGTTTTTTGGAATTTAATGAATTTATTTTGACCTCAAATATACAAAATTTAAATTTTTTAGATGTTTTACAATTTAGTACTATTGACATGCTAAAGATTTTAATAAAAAATCAATTTTAAAACTACCTGGCTTAATCGACCTAAACTTTTATGAGGCATTATCAATTAATGAATGTCCCAAAAATTTACAATATTCATCATAATTTTTTTTATTACATAAGTAAAAAATTAACATACCGAAAATATCAATTTTCAAACTTTTATTGTGAATTTTACAATCAAAAGTATTAACATACAATACTGATGAAATGACCAGATGTTATCAGGTAGAAAAATATTTTTTTTAAAACGTGAATTTTAGGAAAATAAAAATTAAAATATTTTATAAGCATAAATTTCGTGGCATACATAACAGTTGCTGTTCTTGGAAATGTTTTTGTTTTTCGATTCTTGTTCTTTTCTAGAATTTATTAGAATTTATTAAGCTTGATATTTTGTATGCAATTTGCGTCATCAAATCTACTTTTTATTCATCGAAATATATTCTTGTTTTATTGAGGATGATATTTTAACATATTTGTGTTATGGATGGGATTTTTTGGATACTAAAGAATGCAAATTGACGGAATAATAAATAATTAGGAGTTATTCATGAAAACAATGTCAATTTTAGTTAAGAAAGGCCAAAAAAAGGTTTTTTTGGACTAAAAAATATTTCAAATTTCAACTGTTCTGTGAAAAATGGGATTTTAATTGAAATTGACGAAATCCCCAATTATCAGAAATTTTAAAAGTTAGTGTTCAGATAGTTTATCTCACGGCTATCTACAGATACACTAGCTTAAATCTAGCTTTTAACTAACTTTTAACGGTCGTATTTATTAGGGAATTTAAAGATGAATCCTAAATTCAATAATTTTCTACGATTTTTTTTTACAAGACAACAATTGTAGGAACAAGAACAACAGAAAATATGCACATAAATTTCCCTCCTTTTGACATAAATGAACTAATGCAATTGAGCATTTACAAACAAACCAAATGTTTATTTTTTGAAGAAGCAACAGCGAAAAATTTTCTTAAAGAGAAGAGACACGAGCTATGTTTATATAAAATATGCAATCGAAAAGGAATGTCAAAAATGAAAATAGGGAGTGAAATGAAATAAAAATAAAAATACGTACACATATACGAGAATGAAGAATGATGAATCATAAGACATGAAAATGCTTTTTCTTAGATTAAATATTTCTCTTCTTTAGTCGATTCCGTTCTTTACGTAAAAAAACTAATTTCTGTGTTGTTTTTGATATCGAAAAAAAAAAACGCAAAGAACCTGATTGTCGACACGACGTGATTTTGCAAATTTTTATATCTTCTTCTCTCTTTCTCTCATTTTAGATACGTCTTTGAGCAATGTCGAGCGACTCACATGGCGTGTGTGTATGCAGAATTTAAAAAAATTTTTCAAGCCTCATCCGTTCCGATATTTCCAAGGCGTAAACACTTTATTAAATTGGTGGGATTTTTTGGGATTTTTGGGATTTTTGTAGGAAATTTGGGATTTTTTGGGATTTTTTGGGATTTTCTGGGATTTTTGGGATTTTTTGGGATTTTAAGGGATTTTCTGGGATTTTTTTGGGATTTTCTGGGATTTTCTTAAAATTTGTTTAAATTTTAATTTTTTTTTGTAAAATTCAATATTTTTGAAAAAATTCGCATAAGTTTTTTTCTTATACTAGCATGTAGATATAATAAGTACGATTTTTTTTTCATCTAAAAATCCTTAAAAAAGTGATTTTTATGACCTTCTTTCATATTTTTTCTTATTTGTGATATAAAACTGCTTCCTGAAAGGAGATTTTCAGATCCATTCTAGTACTTGAGATAGAAAACTCACAAGAAAAGCCATTTTTCGCGTTGTTTTTCTTATTTGAGATGGAAAACCCCTCAGAAAAGCGATTTTTCGCATTGATTATCTTATTTGAGATGGAAAACCCCTTAGAAAAGCGATTTTTCGCATTGATTTTCTCAGTTGGGATGAAAAACCCCTCGGAAAAGCGATTTTTCACCTTGATTTTCTCAGTTGGGATGAAAAACCCCTTATAAAAGCGATTTTTCGCGTTGATTTTCTTAGTTAGGATGAAAAACCCCTCAGAAAAGCGATTTTTCACTTCGATTTTCTTAGTTGAGATGAATAAACCCTCGGAAAAGCGATTTTTCGCGTTGATTTTCTTACTTAGGACGAAAAACCCCTCAGAAAAGCGATTTTTCGCGTTGATTTTCTTAGTTAGGATGAAAAACCCCTCAGAAAAGCGATTTTTCACGTCGATTTTCTTAGTTGGGATGAAAAACCCCTCAGAAAAGCGATTTTTCGCGTTGATTTTCTTATTTGAGATGAAAAATCCTTCAGAAAAGCAATTTTTCGCCTTTATTTTCTTAGTTGGGATGAAAAACCCCTCGGAAAAGCGATTTTTCGCGTTGATTTTCTTAGTTGGGATGAAAAACCCCTCGGAAAAGCGATTTCTCGCATTAATTATCTTATTTGAGATGAAAAACCCCTCAGAAAAGCGATTTTTCGCGTTGATTTTCTTAGTTGGGATGAAAAACCCCTCGGAAAAGCGATTTTTCGCATTAATTATCTTATTTGAGATGAAAAACCCCTCGGAAAAGCGATTTTTCGCGTTGATTTTCTTATTTGGGATGAAAAATCCTTCAGAAAAGCGATTTTTCGCGTTGATTTTCTTAGTTGGGATGAAAAACCCCTCGGAAAAGCGATTTTTCGCATTAATTATCTTATTTGAGATGAAAAACCCCTCGGAAAAGCTTGATTTTTCGCGTTGATTTTCTTATTTGGGATGAAAAATCCCTCAGAAAAGCGATTTTTCGCGTTGATTTTCTTATTTGAGATGAAAAATCCTTCAGAAAAGCGATTTTTCACGTCGATTTTCTTAGTTGGGATGAAAAACCCCTCAGAAAAGCGATTTTTCGCGTTGATTTTCTTATTTGAGATGAAAAATCCTTCAGAAAAGCAATTTTTCGCCTTTATTTTCTTAGTTGGGATGAAAAACCCCTCGGAAAAGCGATTTTTCGCGTTGATTTTCTTAGTTGGGATGAAAAACCCCTCGGAAAAGCGATTTTTCGCATTAATTATCTTATTTGAGATGAAAAACCCCTCGGAAAAGCGATTTTTCGCGTTGATTTTCTTATTTGGGATGAAAAATCCTTCAGAAAAGCGATTTTTCGCGTTGATTTTCTTAGTTGGGATGAAAAACCCCTCGGAAAAGCGATTTTTCGCATTAATTATCTTATTTGAGATGAAAAACCCCTCGGAAAAGCTTGATTTTTCGCGTTGATTTTCTTATTTGGGATGAAAAATCCCTCAGAAAAGCGATTTTTCGCGTTGATTTTCTTATTTGAGATGAAAAATCCTTCAGAAAAGCGATTTTTCGCGTTGATTTTCTTATTTGGGATGAAAGACCCCTTATAAAAGCGATTTTTCGCGTTGATTTTCTTATTTGAGATGAAAAACTCATCAGAAAATCCATTTTTCGCCTTGATTTTCTCATATGGGGTGAAAATTACTTTAAAAAAACAATTTTTTTGCCTTCATTTTCATATTTATGATAAATTTATTATGAAAAATTCATTGAAAAAACCTATTTTCATTGTTTTATGTGATTACTAACGAAAAAGTTATGAGTAAAATATTTTTCTTTCACATTTTCAAACAAAAAATTTTTGGGATTTTTTGGGATTTTCTGGGATTTTTTGGGATTTTTTGGGATTTTCTGGGATTTTTTGGGATTTTTCTGGGATTTTTGGGATTTTGGGATTTTTGTAAGGAATTTGGGATTTTTTGGGATTTTCTGGGATTTTTTGGGATTTTCTGGGATTTTCTGGGATTTTTGAGGATTAATCCCAGAAATCCCAAGTGTTTACGCCTTGGATATTTCAAGAATAAAAAAAAACCTGTCTTCAATCTTTCTCTCCACCTCTATCCTATCTACCGTAATTATTTATTTCTGTTTTTAGTTTTTCTCTTTTAAATGTTGAAAAAAATATTTTTTTGTTTTTTTCCTTGCCTGATTTAACAAATTCTTAATTCTTCTTTATCACGAAATTTGTTTTTAAATCTTTTTTTTTTATATGAAAATTGTTGCAGTTGAGGAATTTTTTATGGCAAAAGAAATTTTTTGATGTGAATTCCAATGAAAAGAAAAAGATTCAGTTAAAATTATTTAATGGGATGATGAAGGTATCAAGATTATTTTGGGATTATTTGCATGTGATGTCAAAATTATTTTTTGCATTTTTTTGATAGCTTTAAATAAAACAACAAGTCCACTTAAACAGAAAATTTATTAGTTAAATTTTACTATAGACATTATTTATGAATAAATTTGAAATAAATACATAATTTTCTTAATATCGAGAATTTGAAAATTAGTTTTAATTTCGAAATTAATACGTGCAAAAAATATGAATATTTATAAGTGATTATGTGATTTGTGGTGAGATTTGATAGCAATTTTATGATCGAAATTTGATTTGATAATTATGATTGAAACAAAGATAAGGTTTAAAAGCATGTCATGAGTTTTGAATGTTCAACAGAGTTTAAAAATTATTTTGAAAAAAAATGTTTGATTGTATAATCTTAAGAATTTATCTTAAAATTTAGAATTTACCTTCAGCTTTTGGAAATTGAAATTAAAGTTATGAATTTTCGTAGAATTTTTTTTAATCATAAATAAATTAGAATCCATCTGCCAAAATAGCCTCAATGTTTTCGTTTTCCTCATCAATTTCAAAGCAACATAATTCTTGGAAAATTTTACTTGTGAAAGTTGCATTTAATTATATTCCTATGAATTTCACAATCCTCATATCATTGTCTCATTTCTGACATCAAATAATATTAACTCCATACATATTATGCACGTAGATTTAAGCTTTATTAATTATTTTCTAAGAAATTTTCACTAAAATATCAGAGCACGAAACAAACAAACTTTATTGAAATATTTGATATGCGATATGCTGGATTAAATTTCATAGTCTCTTAATTAAAAAAAATATATCCACTGCCAAGAATTTACAACATTCAAAGCTCAGATAGGAAGAATGTTTTTTTGATTTTTTGTAGGAATTCATGTCTGGTTTTATAAAATATAGAATAAGGAATGCGAAACAAGAATTTTTTTCAAAATATTCATCCTGCAGAAATACAAAAATTTATTCGATAAATTCCTCAAAAAACAACCTACAGACTTGAAATAAATTAATAATGAACAAAAAGACTTCAAGTCAATATTAATGAAAGAAAAAAAATGAAGCCTTAAAAGAATCATTCATCAAATTTCTTCAATACCTAACTTTCCAAGGAAATATCGAAGCAGGAGCAGAAACAAAAAAAAAATTGAAATTTAAAGCGAGAATGAACATTTCTCTGCTGGAGGGCGTCAAGAGTCATACAACAGAAGCAAGTAGAACGAGAAATTCATCTTCTCGATCGTATTTTCTTCTCATTTCGCATAGCTACTTGGCTGATGTTACTTCTCGCTACTCCTGCTTTCCATCATGTAATTTATAGCATGAGAATTTTTTTCTTGTCTTCTCAATATCGCAATTTTTCCTTATTTTTTCATGTACACATGAGGAAGGAAGTGAGCTGGGATTTTTGGATGGAATGTTAGTGATGGAAAGGTTTGTATATGTGAGATTTTAAGCAGATTTTTGAATCAAAAATTTACGAATTTTAAATTTTTATTAATAAATCATAAAATATGGGTTCGAATCTTTAAATAAATTTAAGCATCATAAAATTTTGAAAAAGCGCCAACACCCAAAAAATATTCATAAATTCTCCAACTAGTCTGATTTTTTCACATTGTTCTTCATTTTCCCATCCATCTTTCCTTTAACTTACACACAAAAATTCTCTTCCTTCGCATCATCAGGAAAATTAAACCTCCCTTAGTATTTGATGCTGTGTACACACACATATATTTTTTCATACTGTAGAAAATAGCAAAAAAAAACTCTGAAAATTAATGAAAAATTCTACAGAAGAAGTAGCAGCAGAAGCAACATCAGTGCTGTGCTTCTCTCCATTTTCAAGATGCTTAATTGGATTTTGTGATGTTAATGAAACTGGAGATGTTGCCTATACATCGATAGCAGAAGCAGCAGTAGTAGCAGCATAAAGCATTGGAATGAGAAGTTAGAGATGATATTTCGATTCATGACAAAATGAAATTTTCTAATTTACTTCTCGTCTCATTCTCATCTCATTTTATTTGTTATTTGACCTCATCGTACAAAAATTTTTTACTTAAGGCAAAATAAATGTTAGAAAAATTCTTACTGCTTTCATTGCTGCCGCCAATGAGTCCAAAAAATAATAAAATAAAAAAAAGTACAAAAACAACAAAAAAATTCTCATTTTTCGATATCAGAAAAAAAGGCTAAGGAAAATCGTGAATGTATATAGGCAGGCAGGAGCTCTTATCATTCACATATATTTCATTTTTATTCGTACTTACGATAGAAACAAACAAAAGGCTTTCATTCTTTCATTTTCGCTTTGTCTCCCTTTTTTCCTTTCATTTTTACTCTCAATGCCCCCTCCTCCCCCATACCGTCTATATATACATACAGTAAACACAGTCAGTCTTTCTACAGTCAGTCATTTGATAAGATAAGAAATTCTTTTGCTTTTTCTTTCTTTCTTCTTTTGCTGTCTTTCGCAACCATTAAATGTAAAAGAAATGAAGGAGGAGAATCTTATAGCTATTATATAGAGCATGCCATTGCCATTTCGATATCAGAATTAAAAGGAAAAAAAAGGAAAGAAGAAACCTTTACTGTTATAATGTAGTAATATTAAAGTCGAAAGGAATTGAGAATCATGAAGCAAAGGGATGATAAGAAAGTTCTTCTGCACGTGAATATTCCAGTGGGATGATTGATATGAATATCATTTATAGTTATTTGATAACGCTCATTATGATTATTATTCTTTAACTTAATGACTTTATGTTGGATATAGAGTAGGCGCATGGAATTTAATTGAATATCAAGGCTTTAATTGCGTTTATGGCATTTGAATAAAATTTGATATTCATGACTGTAATGCGGCTTTATTAATTTGAATTTTATGATGCTGTATATGGATTAAAGATTTTTTTGGGGTGACAGTCAGGTATTGGGAGTTGTTTGGTTTTATCTAAAATATACCTATTTTAAATTTATAAAATTGTTTTAATTTGAAGTAAGGATTAGTGTCTGAAGAATCTCAAATTCGCCTATTCAGCAATATACAAAACTGTAGACAAAAATTCAGACTCTATGCACTCCAATTTTCACATTATTTCATCCACTTTTCATGTTTCATTCAGAAACCATTCACCACCTCGCCACTAAACTCTCAATTTTTTTCACACATGCATCAAAATGTGTAACATATTGGAACCGAAAGGAAAGAAATGAAAAATTGCCAATAACAATTGCATGTGCGAAATAAAAAAAAAAATCTGAAGAAAGGAGCACAAAAAGAAGAAATTTCAAACAATAGCAAAACCTGAAGGATATCGAAGAATGAATCACTAAATCATGTATTTCCTCCTTCATTTCCACCTCATGGCTTCATACATCACAATTTTTTTATTATTCACATACGTCTTTTCTCTCTTTCTCTTTTTCCTTTCATTGTTCATATTGTGCCTTGCTTCATCTCCACACACCATCCATCCATCTATCCTTCTCACCTACCCATTCATTCACATCCTGTGCATTATTATCGTTGACACACAATAGTGCAATTGTTAGTTTTTCATGTGAAGAACGAATAAATGAATGAATGAGAATCATGATGTTAAAAAAAAAGTAGTAGTAGAAGTAGAAGAAGAAGTGTATAATGCATTTTATGTATTTTCAAATTCACAAACACACACTCACGTTCTCATTATATGATGTATGAAAGGTAAACTAAAGTACCTTATACGTTCAGCACGTAAAATTGCCAAAAAGAAGATTTTTTTTTCCTTTCTCCTTTCTATATTTAGAGACGATTTTTTTTTGTGTCGTCTACTACTGAGAATTGCAATGGAATAATCAAAGAAAATTTTCTGATGGAAGTGAAATTATGTTAAAGACGAAAGACGAAAAAAAAAGATTTTATTTTGACGATAAGAAAGGAAGAAGGTTTGAAACTCTGAAAAAAGAAACAAATATGAAAAAAGAATATTTCACTTGAATTTTGAGACTGAAAAAAGGAACAGGAGTAAGACATAAAATTTTTCGATCTGTTTGCTGATTTCTTTGTGAGATTTTTTCATAATGAATGAACGTGGTTATGATTTTTAATTTCAGGAATATTTTAAATAGATTTATTTGTAGATTATTCTTGATAGCAGAAATATTTAAATATAGTAGAATTTTGAATACTTTGGAGTTTCATAAATTAAGTAATAAATATTAAATTAGGAAGAAAGTTAAAACTGCACAGAAATAGTCAATATCCAATCGATATTAAGATGATCTCATCAACTACGACCAAACATTAGATAAATTTTGGATGAAACATTCCCAAATCTCTATCTCCCTCACGATCTATAAACAATTTGATGAAAAAATTATGAATATTCAAACAAGAAAAACGATAACGAGCAACATGAGAGGCCTCCATCTCTCCACGATAAGCTCAACGATGATGATAAAGCCACGTATATACATATGCAATATCACATCAATATCATTCTCATATGTTTGTTTACCAAAGTGAAAAAAGGAAAAAAAAATTATCTTTAATAAATAAAGTACACATTTTTACTTCTTTTTTGTCTTCTTCTTTGCCGTCTCATTCTCTTTGCTGCGTTGCATGGTTTTAACTTCTTTTTATTTTCTACACAACTGAATAAAATAAGATTTTTTTTTTGGGATTGGAAAAAAGAAGAAAACCAGTTTTAGGATGTCTTCTTTTTATTTTTTTTTCTTTTTTCGTGTAGCTCTATCTTTGTCTCTTTGTTTTGGGATTTGTGATGCAAAAAATAATAACAAAATCGGAAATAAAAAATTTGAGATTCGAACCCATACTACTTGAATATCTTAAGACATTTTAGTTTCATTTAGGTAATTTCATTTCATTTTTATCTTCTGCAAAAATGAAATTTCAAAACACAATTTGAAATATTTTTGAGCAGCTCAAAAAAAATAAACTAAAAAATCCGAATCTTTAACCGAAAAAAATAACATAGCTTAAAGTAAGCAAAGAAAAAATATTGAACTAGTCTATATACAATAATTTTCTTCATGCTATGTAAAATTCCAAAAAAGTATTTGAATATCTTATGAAAATTTCATATCAAAATATTTATCCAATATGTCCAAAAAAGTGTTCATTTCCACATTTCATATTTATTAAATAAATTTTCATATGTGTGAAAATAATTTCTTCTGTGATTTTCACCCCTTTAGTATTTAACTTGTTTCATGAGCTTTATTTATCAATGATTGTAGTTGCTCCACAAAAAAAGTGTACAAAATAAATATTATTATCAACAGTCGAAGTCAAATATTTCAAAAGTAAACATCACTTCCAGCGGAGTCAATACCAACAATTGTTGAATTTTTTTCATAAACATTTTTGAGTCACTTTTTGCCTTCTTTTTTGTTATTTTATATTTTTTCAATACACACATGTGTGTATAGCGATATACTTTGCAGTCATCTCTAAGAATTTTTTTTCTTTCATTTCTGTAACATTTATCGTTTGAGGCTACAATTTCATAAGAAAACAAGTTGCTGTTTTGGACTCAGAAAATATATTTGGTGCATTCTTAAGAAATAATAAAAGAAAATTGAGAGTGGAGCATTTTGTCTGAATTTAAACTTGAATATATTTAGAATTTTACAATAGAATATTATTTCTTGAATTAAGATAAAACTGATAAAAGAAATCAAAAATTATTTTCAAAGGAAAGGGATTAGGAGTTTACTTTTTAAAAGTATAAGATTCGAACTATGATTTTTTCTCTTTTCAGAGAATTCCTTTTTTTAACTAATTTTTTTAAATGAATAGTTGCAAAAACGCAAATTAATTCAAATAGGTACTCTAATTTCAATTTTTAAAAAGTCAAAAAGCGCTCCAACTTCCCAAAAAGTCTATATTTAACCCAATCCAATCTTTCTTATGCGTTTCTGTTGCCGATTGAGTCAAATTTCACATATACACAAGAAAATACTTGCATGTGTGTTTATTAGTCACTTTTTGTTGCCTTTTCGCCTGAAACGTCAAGAATCGAACAAAAAATAAAAAAAAATATATAAAAAAATAAAGAAAAAAAAAAGTCGGAGAAGACGAGATTTCAAAGTACAAACAAAAAAAGGCACCGAATGCGTCTGAAGAATCGAATGAAATTTCTTTATATTTTCTTATATATGAACGACTAACGACTAAAAAAACAATTTTTAACAGTAAAAATAAAAATTTATATTCATTTATTCTATCCATCCACTTTTCTCTTTCTCTCTCTGTCCTTCACTCATGCCTGCCTCGACTTTCTTTTAAGTTAGAAAAAAGAAAAGAAAAATTATGAAAGAAAAAAAAAATTAAAATTCTAAATGAATATTTATTAGGAAGTAAGCTGGAGAGTCCCTATCGTGCGAATGGGTCGATCAGACTTAATGTTGGGGAGTGAGTGGAAGCACCTCCATACCATTCTTGGCTATTCATCCATAAGGCATTACTTTTGTTTTGTTAGTTGCTGCTGTTGTTGTTGTTGTTATTGCGCACATTGCACAATTGTTGAATATCTTCAAGAAGAATGGAAAACTACGTGATAATATGCAATAAAGAGAAGAAAAAAAACTGTAGAAGTGAAATAAAAAGAAAAATGTAAAAGGGAAATACACAATAAAGCACTTTTACTGTTGCTTCAAATGCTTCAATACATATTGCGATTGAAATCGAAGTGACGGAAGCGGAAATACTGAAAGAATATTATAAAAAAAATATTCCATCAGAATAAATTTCCATCTCTTTTTTTTTGTGCTGCTTTGTCACCTTCAAGGGATAATTTTGTGTTCTATAGTTGTGAATTATTCCCTTTGGATATCATCGATATGGTCTCTTGAGATTGATTTTTAGTCGGTTTTGAACAAGCTTGAATTACATAAGTTTTATGACAAAGTTAATGATTCTGGGAAAATTATTTGTAGTGCCTTCTTTGGATCTTTGATTTTTTTTAGATAAGATTGAGTATATTTGTAGACGGAGCTGGTTTTAATTAAAATCCCTATAGAATTAAAAATATGAAACAAATAAGATTTTCTGTCTTATTTTGATGAATTTGTTAGGTAAAGTGTTAGAAATCAAACTGAAAATTCTCTGAGTTTAATTTCTATCGACTAGAAAGTTAATTTCAAGGAAAAGAATTTCCCTTAAAAATCCATATAAATCTAGACTTGATAAATTATGCAAATTAACTTCATTTCTTAATAATTGAATCTTACCAACACCTGATATGTTTCTAGACACATAAATCCACGAGAATTAGCATATCCAGCATAATATCTACAACACACATCCAAGCTAATAATATTTTAAAAATTTAATCATGAATTAATAAAATCTGAAAGAAAACAGAGCATCAAAGCACAAAAGCATCTGTAACAGTATCCATCCTTTAATTTCACCTACAAAATTACTGAAAAGAAAAAAGACATCTCATTCCATAATATTATTTTTCACAAGAGATCTTGTGATACTTTTCATTCTTACTTAACTGCAATGCCAAACTCAATTCGATATTAACATCATAACCCTTTTTTTTGTGTCGTCGTTACGTTAGAGCATCTGCCTTAGTTCACAGAATCACCTTAATTCTCCTTCAACTTCATTTCAATTCTGAAGAAAATTTTTGTGTCAACTGGGACAAATTTTTTTTAAAAATATAAAAAAAGAGAACTACAAGTAGTGAGAAATATAATAAAAGCAACAGCATCGAAACTCCCTCGATAATATTAAATGAGAAAAAAAGGAATAAAAATTGAGAATATGCAGTAAAGTAAGTAAAATTGTCCATGCCATCGATATCGACATTTTTTTTCTCATCATCATCTATACTCCTTGCACGATGTGACTCGATTTTTTACTCTTTTTTTACAAAAAAAAAACTAAAATTATGGATTGAAAAAATATTTTTATTAAGAAAGTAGAAAGAAGTAAAAAAGGTCTGCCTTGAATGTAATCGACCGGCGACGAAGAAAAGAGTGAGTGAAAAAGAGAGAGAAAAAAATATCGAAGCATTTATTTCTTATAAATATTAAATGAAAGAATATACGATGAAGATGAAGGAAGAAATGTCCATAATGCATATATATAAGTATACAGAAAAAAATTGATCGAAATTTACTCTGAAGTGTATTAGTGAATATATTCTTTTTTTTCCAATTTTACTGTTGCTCCTCCATCGAATCTACAGAGCAGGTAGATTTTTTTTTCTCTCTTTTTTTCATCATCTTGTTCATGAATTTACAGAAAAAAAGAATCCCAAAAAATGTAGAAAAAATAAAATTGAACTTATGTGAAGATGATTGTGAAGCATTTTTTTTAAGACTTTTTAGGTATTTTAATAAAAATAAAATCTAAAATTTTACAGCAAAAATTTAACTTTTTTAAAAAAATTTAAAAATCATAAAATTTAGCATTAAATTCAAACTGAACACCTCCAACTCATTTATTCATTCTCCAGCAATTCTTCCTAACTCCAAAAATAGAAACTCTAATATTGTATAGAAAACGAAATGAGAAGAAACCTGAAAAATGATATTTCACTTCGATTCCTTTCAGTCGTTCGCCTTTATGGATTAGGAAGAAAAAGGAGAACGAATTTTTTGTTCATTTAAGGGGCGAGCGCAATGGTTGTACAACCATACAGTGATGAATTTATATTCAGAGAAGCCCTTCAACGAATGCACGTCGAAAAATTAAAAAGAATGAGTTTTCTGAGTTTTTTTTTTTTTGAAAATCCTTTGGGGATTCATTCCCTTTTTCGTTTCTTTCGTGTTTCTTTTTCTCTTTTCGTATGATCAAAAAAAAATTAATTCCTTCAAATATGCATCGAATGCAGTTGATATACATATTCATAAAAAAATATATTGTATGGGGAAATTTGAGATCAGAAAGCGTAGATTTTATTTTTTTGCTTGTACGTTCTGCATCATCTCAATTCCCTTTGGTGCAATAACTATCCGTACTTCACTGCTCTCTGATTTTTCTCTTCACTTCTTCTTTAGATTCTCTATAAAATTTATTAAACAAAACTGAATCTTACACCGTCTTTTCGAATGTAACGGTGAGCAAATGAGAATGGATGTGTATGGAATAAAATGTATGAATAAAGACTTGAAAAGATGAAGATGATCGTCACATAACAGCCTTGAATTTCAATCTAAGCGCGAATGAAAAACAAAAAATAATGTAATATGAAAAAAAATAAAGAATTACAATGGAAGGCATGACATAAAGGTAAATTGTGGTTTAGGTTTGAACGCTTGAAAAAAATTGATATTTTTGGTTAAAAAAATTTGTATGTGGCTTTGATTTTAATGAAAAATTTCGTAAGACATATGTTCTGTGATTTCTTTGTGAATATGATTTAGTATTGTCTTGTTTTTAGATATGGTTTTTAAAAATTTGAATCTTATATTTAGTTGCACTTTATTGAAAATTTAAATTTTTATTCATTTCTCAAATTTACGTACTTAAATGCAGAGGGCGAAGCCGTTCGATTTTTAGCCGGCTAAGAAAAAACGTGATTTTTTCGAGCCGTTTTTAGCCAACTAAAGACGGCTTCGCCCTCTGCTTAAATGTACCACTTTCATGATATGATCTAGAAAAAGTCACAATTTGAGTTCGATTCCCATGAAATTGTAACTTCAAAAAATTGTTCTTAAAAAATGAAAGGTCTGTAGTTTAACTCCCTTCAAACAATATTCAACTCACCTCCTTGACTAAAAATTAGATGCTCTCAAGTCAGTTCTTATCCCCCATCTTTTAAAAAAGTCAATAAGCAATCGACTCTACTTAAAAACATCATTCAGTTCTCTTACAAAACCCAAACAAAAAAACAATCAGTTTCACTCCCTAAACTTAAAGAATTCGTTTGTTTTCCTTTTCAAAAAAAAAACTTTTTTTTTTGTTTTCGAGACAGTCATCGTCGTCATCATCAATATGTGTTCCAAGAAATGAATGTATACACGCTTATATAAAAAAAAAAATTTGTTTAAATGTTACAGAAAATAATTTTTTTCTTATATTTAAAATTCATTTCATAAAACTTGAACGAAATGAAAGAAAAAAGAAAGAATTAAAAATGCTGGTCAACCACTTGCCGCACACTCTCCAAATGTGTTTTTTTTTTTTGCCTTATATCTTCTTTACATATATGAGCAGCACAAGATATTTATTTTTATTTTTTTTATCTTTGGCGACAGCTCATGGAATGAATTAAAAGGCAAATGAGAGAGGAAAAGAGAGAGAACACAACAGAAGAAGAAGATAAAAAAAAAGTTTATCGTCAAGAAAGCTGAAATTTATCGACAAACAAAAAAATTAAATCTTGTTTCATCAGCAAAAAATTTACATATCATTGAATGCGATTGTGATATGTGTGTGGTGTGTTATGGTCAAGTGGATTGGACAATTTGTTTAATCAATCTGTAAGAGAGATTGTGGGAAGAGTCTAACGGACGAAAGGAATTACAAAAAAAAATTCATTCTTGTCGTAGAATTTCATTACATGAGATTGAATTCTGGATGATTGAGAGGAGTTAAATGTTTTGAGGATGAATATAAGTGATTTAAGGGGAGGGGTAATGGAGATAATGGATTGAAATTAAGAGTTTTGAAATTATGCTAAAATACAATACTATAATAATGTCATATTGTTGCGGGTTTCTTGCTAAATTTTCACTAAATTCTAAAATTTTCATTAGAACTGATTAATTTTTTTTAAATTTCTAAAATTTTTTGAATATTTTATTTTTCAACTTGAGTATTTTTGAACATTTTAATTTCATGAAACTCAAATTTACAACTCCAGGAAATTCCACAGCATGCCTATTAACAATTTCTAATAAAACAAAACCAAACACCACTTAAAGACCCACAGCAATACTTACTTATTTCTCAAAAACCCATTACCACTCCTTAGGGAACTACACATAAATGAATAAGAAGATGACACACAAAAGAGGAGAGGAAAATTATGAAAAATTTATGATTTTATGTGTAGCTTGAGAAAGCAAGAAAGCAAAAAAAATATTCATTAGCAAAAACGTTATCAATAATTAAAATCAGCTACGACTTCAATATAGCATGTTCAAAGCAAAAGGAAAACGAATAGACGAAAGGAAAGAGAGAAAAAATAGCAGAAAAAAGGCGACCACAGAAAAAAACCAGTCATTGATAGTTGTTTATGAAGAAATCGAGAGGAAAGAAAAAAAAAATAAGCATAAAAGTGGGTTTTTGGTCAACAACATCCAGCTAACCAACCCAAACGAATCGATCCATTCAATTTTTTTTTGTGTTTTTGTCTTGACTGCATCGATATGCGATGTGAGTATTGGCAACAATGTTTATCATATGCGATGGTATCTTCTTATTTATTTTTTTATGAATATTCATATTATGAAATAATTTTTACTTCTTTTGAAACGCACGTTTTTGGAATGTGTATGAATGGTTGGATGGTCAGATTGTTTGACTTTCTTTATGTTCATTCTGTAGTTTTTAGATATAAAGTTAGATTTAATTAATGTTTGTATAAATACTTAAATACAGATGGTCATACAGGTCCGGTCCTAAGTAGTATCGAAAATTGAAGACCCTCCGTACTAATTAATTATAAAGATAATTAACCAAAGTTCGACTCTCAAAATACTCAAGTTAAAAAATTAGGTCAAATTCCATTAAAAAAGCCACATTTTAACAAAATCTTTTTCCAAAACAGCCACCATTCCACTTTATCAAATGCACCACAAACCACTAAGCCTACACAAAGCATTTCTCCACTTGCTTCCTTCTGTCTCAGCCAAAAAAACCAAAAATAAGAAAGAAATGAAAATGAAAGAAGAGAGAAAGAAGGAAAAAATTTCATTTTCTTGTATATTTGTGCAATCATCGTCATCATCATCTAGAGATACAAATGAACTGGTTGTTAGAGTTTTGAGACAATGAAACATTGTATATACAAAACTATAGACGATAAAAATATGAAAATCAAATAATATAAACAGCACACACATGCGATGACATCATTGATAACCGAACGGCTGAAGAAAAAAAACGTGGAAGCAGCAAGCAAGCAGAAAACATATTTTTTTTCGAGACTTTTAATAAATGCAAAAAAATGAGATTAGTGGTGATAGGAATTTGGTCAGATACACGATTTCCATTAGTAAAAAGTCACGTATGACAAAACAGAAAATTTTTCTCAATAGGATGAGAAAACAGAAGTTAGCAACATGAGTTTGAGAATGTTAATGGTTAATTCAATATTTTTCCTGGTTTTGATAATTTTTATTGGCAATAATGAAACATTTTTTGTGTTCATATCGCGAAATCCTGCTATTTTCAATTCTCTTTCAATGAATTCCTCTAGGCAGTTCGCTTGCCATGCATTGTTATTATTCTCTTTATCAAAATCTAATAGTTTTAACTCTACAAAATATCAATTTTTAAGGCAAGTATTTGAATGCTACAATATGCATTATTCATTGAGTCAGGAGTGGGGTTTTGGTTTTTCAGGGTAGATGAATATCAAAGATTTTATTTTATCTTTTTGCGGACTAAATTGTATTATATTGTATTTGAGGTTGTAGAGTCTAATTTGTTTCTGGTAAGCTTTAAATATTTTGAAAATAATTTATTAACTAATCAAAAATTTAAAATGTTTTTAAGTTGAGATTCGAACCTTTCGCTTTTTTAGGGATGATTTTTACTATCGATCTATGTTACAAACAAAATTTCTCTACTTGAAAA
This sequence comes from Chironomus striatipennis, assembly GCA_026123125.1. Classification (NCBI taxonomy): domain Eukaryota; kingdom Metazoa; phylum Arthropoda; class Insecta; order Diptera; family Chironomidae; genus Chironomus; species Chironomus striatipennis. The sequence continues at coordinate 45,131,318 of CM047394.1, forward strand.
TTTCTCTAATTTTATAAATTGTGCAAAATTGTTTGAAAATTGCCTCAAAAAACTCAAAATTCTTATTAAACTTTCAAACAACTCTGCCTCATTCAATATTTTTCTCTTCTTTTCTCACTAATGTAAATTCATTATCTAGATGCAAGTAATATTCCATGAAGGAGAAAAAAATTAGATTTACAATACACTAAATTTTCTAGAATTAAAACATTATTCATGCATTTCTATGGAATGAGCAAATGAATTGTTGCTGTTCTCAATATTTGATTCTTGATCAAATGTGATCGATTTGTGGCTTTTTGGTTGTGTTATGTAAAAATTATTCACAGAATTTTTTAAGCAAGACAATGTGATCAATATGGAAATGAACAGCACATATATTTTTTTTTTTTTGTAAAATGAATTTCTGCTATTGTTTCTGTCTGAAGTGCAACTGTCGTTTTGTGGTCATTGAAACTTTATTTGGAAAATATTTGAATTTTCTATTGTTTCTTGCACAGTTTACAGTAGTTTATGTTCTTCACACCAAAAATACTTCTGTTGATGATTATGGAAGTCTTAATTGGAATTGACAAGTCAATTTATTCTTGAATTTAAATTTTTTTAATTTCTTGTAAAATTATAAAAACATCCCCATTAATGTCTCTAACGTTAATAACCCTTGAAAAACCCCCAAACGTGCTTAATTTTTTTTTTTTATTTTTAAAAAAGAAAACATTTTACAGAACAAATCGTTTCAAAACTTTTTTGGTCTTACTTTTCTTTGTGTTTAATTTAAATTTCTCCCCCATAAATCTTATATAAGCAAAATGTTAGAATGAATTTATGCATAAGTAAACAAAACAATGCATGCGATCAAATTGAATTGAAATATGGCGCCACAGTGATTGCCTCTATTGACTTATGTGTAAATTTAAATGAAAAGAACAAAAAATTTCCAATTATTTTTGCTATTTTTTAACATTTAGCAATGATCGGGTTAACAATGGGTGTTGGGTATGAAATTTGTGTGACTAAGTCAATGGTTTTGGATTTTAAACTTTTCGACTAATTTTGTAAGTGAATTGTGATTATTAACTTCCACGCATCGCGTGTAAGTTATTGGTTTCACCCAAAAAGCCCATTTTCGAGTTCACTATGTTCCCACCACTTTTATGAGAAGTTTTTGGTACCAAAATGTGCGTCTCGATGAGTAGATTCATAATCTACAGGAATTTTTCAATTTAAAGGCCATTAAAGGGGTCAAAAAGCCCGGTAATCGGGGTCACAGCTTAGCCATTAGACTTTCAGGAACTGATTCTTTTGCCATATGATCAGCCAATACAAGCGCCCAGGGGAATGGAAGCTAACTTTTTGATATATTCACAACTTTATAGACCTTTGAACAGTCAAAGTAGGGCCAAAAAACGCACAAAATTGACCATTTTTGGTACCGTTCTCGCTTGTATTAAGCTCAAATTGGCTAATTCAAAAACCAATTCCGGGGTATTTATGCCTAAAATGTATAGGCCAAGTTTCAGCCAATTTCGTCCATACATGTGTCCACAAGGTCCATTTATCGTTTTTTTGCAATTTTGTTCTCAATTCTTGTGAATTTATTTTAAAAATTCATTTATCCAAATGTAATGTTCTTCAAAAAACGTTCCTTACTTTAAATTATTTAATAAGAAGTAATTAACTATGAATTTAGTAAGTGAAATGCGAGAGAAAACTTGAGGAAGTTTAATAGAAAAAAATGCACATTGAAAACAAAATGAAATTTTCTCAGAAATTTTTACAAGTCATTAAAGCTAATTGATTGAAATTATATACTCGCAAAAATGTTAATCAAGATAACACTCACATATATTGGGTGTTATCAAACAAATTTCAATCAATTTATGAAAACGACATGAAAAAAAAAAACATAAAATTTTTGTTAATTTTTTACAACCATAAAATTATTAAATGATCTAGCAAGTGTGCGTAAATATGCGATAATTTCTTTAACAAACTTTCTTAAGCAACATAAAACACAGTAGATTGAACGGAAAGGGGTTCCCTTAAATCCTTAATTCCTATAATTATTTCACGATAACATCTGCAACACGAAAAAATATAAATTGATCATTTAATTACAATTAAATATATTTCCTCCTTTTTGTAACCAATTAAGTTTCCTCGCATGTATACCGAGAGACCTATCATCATGAACAATTTTTCATTCCCAACAATCAACCATACCAGCATTAGAGTTTTAATTTCAACTTCAATGCCAAAATTAAAAATGCAAAAAAAAAAAAATATTTTAAATTTCCATGAACAACCAGCACAAGATGTTTCTTTGTGGTTCTGTTTTTTGCAATGAGTACTCAAACCATCCGACCAACAACAAAAGTATATATTTATACATAAAAATTGGCAACAACAATGCAACAAGACGCACATTCAACCCGCACATATTTCTCTATAATTTTTTTTATAAATATACAAAACAACAGCAGCAGCAACGACAAGCATGGAAACCCATTTCATGCAATATTACCCCATTGTTAATTATGCACGCGATTATGTGTCGCAAGAGTTTCACTTCACCAAACTGAACTGCCTTCTCATGGCTGTCAATATATAAAAATAAAAAAAATATATAAAATTTTTTTTTATGTACAACTGCGAAGAGAACTTACTGAAGCGAATCGAAATGATAAAGTGAGTAAGAATGATATTTAATGGGTAAACAAAATAAAATAAGCAAGCAGTCATCAAGTTGTGTGTTTAGTTTTTTTTTTATCAGTTTGTAAGTTACACTGAGCAGAACTTTTTGATGAATTTGTGTAAAGTGTTCTTGAAGTTTATTTTGAGAATTTTGGGAGGTTTTGTGAAATTTTATAGGATGGAATAAATTTGAGAATCAAACTTACGACTGAGCTTAATTTGCTATCAGAAATTTATTTTAGAAGTGCATAATTTAAAAGCTTACTTTTACTAAATTTGCACATAAAAACCTTTTCATAGAAAATTTTAAAAAATCTAATTTAAATAATATTATCAAAAATATTGAGAATTTATTAAGTTTAAATTTAAACATCCTAAACTAATTCATTTGATGCCTCTATTACAATAATAAAAAGCTTTTAAGCACCTGGAACTTTTCTCACATCCATTTTTTTTCATCAAAATTGAATCATCATTTTTCCATTGTCCAGCAGCCCCACTTTGTAAAGTAAAAAAAAAACTAGAAATCCTTTTATATATAAATTTCAATTTTTCCTGAGTGTAACTGTATATATAAAAAAAATACATACTGATTCCCACTTACTCCCATTATCAATGATAGACAGGTTTACAAATCAAAATATTATTATAATAAAAATATTCTAAAGTACATAAATAACAGCAGTACATGATGAGATAGTGAGAATAAATGATTATAGAGTTAATAGTCGTATTGAGGGCATCATCATAAACAAATATGTTTACGCACTTTTTTCTACATGGTTGTCAATTTTTACTTAATTTACGGTTGGGTGATGAAAATTTCCGAGTTGAGTCAGATAGGTGGGAAGTTTAGATGAGCTTTTTTTAGGGAATTCAGAATTTTGAAACTAATATTGGAAGTACAGTTCTTTAATATTGTTATAATGAATTCTAAATTCTTAAATCATGTTTAAAAAAGAAGTAATGATTTTTGAATTTTTTTATAATTTGGAATAAAATGGAACCGATTTTTCGATAAATAAATTTAATAATTTTCAACTCCAATACAGCTTTCAAAATCTATTTTAAATCAGACTAGAAATTTCTATTAGCCTTGAATTTAAAATTTATGTCAACAAGACTCCCAAAAGCTACTAAATATTCAATATATTAGATCGTAGATAGAAAGATTTAAATTAATTAATGCATTGGCAAAAATGCCAAAGAATCGATTTGTTGTCATCGACAACTTGCCATTTTTTTTCTTGCAGCCTTAATTTTTATCAACACGGACACAAAAAAATATATTTTTGTCATGAATAAAAATATGGAAATTTCATCTCACTTTTAAATGCCCCAAATATTCTCAATCTCTGACTTCCAAGAAATTTCAACATTTTTTTTAAACATTTTTCCCATTCATTTGTACAATACATCATATCGTAAATATGTCATACAACATTTTACATTAAGCACACACAAAAAATTCAAAATCTTGATATTATTGCCTTAACTTTTTTTTTCAAAGACAATTTATTGTGCAAGTCAAGTCTCATACTCCATTCATACTCACTCAATGTGTGGTGGGCGATTGAAAAAAAGGCAAAAGATTTTATAATAATCACAAATCTACTTACATATACGAGGAGGAAAACAAAACGTTGAAACTAGTTCTATACAAAATATAAAATGTACGAGACATTCGCATAAGATTAAACAACACACAATGCGATTTTTTTTTCTTTCTTTTCTTGTTGAATCGTCTTCCAGAAACAACAGTCATTCATGTCAAATGAAGCTAAGCCTTTGTGATGACAATAAAGATCTTTCTCAAGATGATGCTCTGAGAATAAAGAAGAAGATGAAGAAAAAGGCAGCGGAGAAGATGAATTCAATGGGAAGTATTTTAGAAGGCAAGTTAGAGGTTGGAGTTGATAGGTTTTGTGGTGGATTGACGCATGAAGGAAGGTTTTTTTTGATAATTTGAATATCGGTATGAAAATTTGAATTTTAGTTGTAAATTATGAAATTTAGGGGATTGAACATTAAGTATAAAAAATTCAAAATTTGGAGTTGGAAATTTATGGCTAAGTTAATAAGTACTGGGGGGACTTTGAGTGGTTTCGATTTGAGTAACTGATGTGTCTCCTAATAAAAATTCAAATTTTCTTTTTTAACGGTAATTTTACATACGTTTCGATTTGAGTAAATTCGATTTGAGTGGGTTTTTTCCGGAACCAAACAATTACTCAAATCGAGGGCCCCCCAGTATTAGAACTAAATTTCCTCCAAGTCTAGATTAGAAACATTTAAAAATTCTCGACAAAATGACCATATCATCTCTCAACCAAAGTAAGTACCGATAAAAAAGTTTAAAGAATAGAGGCAGCAGACAGCAATGCATATCAGGAAGAAACGTCAACGATGAGAAAGCCAGCGACTTACAATAAAAATAAAAATAAAATAAAATCAGAATGATAAACATCCAAGATGGTGCAATAAAGCATATACAAAAGGCAGTATCAGCAGCATCTCACATTGCCAGGTAGTAGTCTTCATGAAAAGAAAAGAAAGAAAAATGTGGCGATTCATCTTTTCATTGCCGTGCAATCGCATATATATAAAAAAATTACATTTCTTTCTCGCTCATTTTTACGACGCATCGCAATATAAAACAGCAGCGGTATATGGCACTGAAATGGATGGATGGATGGGCTATGATATGCATTTTTACAACACAAACAGCTATAAAAAATCAATAAAACAATAAAAAAAAACTTTTTGTGTAGATTTTTAAATTGTTTAATTGTTCTGTTACTTTTTTTTCCTTCTTCTTCATCTTTCTCCCCTCGATCTTGTGTGTCTCAGGCACAGTCAATTCCATTTTTCCTCTCCCTGTCTTTGTTGTTGAGGCTGATCAAGATATGCAATAACTTTTATTTTGTGCTTCAAAAACAAAATTATAAACGATCTTTTCTCTTACTGTTATATCTTGGCAGTGCTGTAAAATAATGGCTCTTTATGATTGAGCATTTAAAAATGTACATTTTTTCAATTCCTTTTCACTTTTTTTTCTGTTTGTGCCAATGTGCCAAACAATTGTTTATGATTATGATTTTTTATGACTTTACAATGTAACCTATCTTGTCTTAGTATAGAAGACATATCGATAGGGGGTGTGGGATCAAAATAATTATTGATGCAAACAAAATGAAAGTTTTATTGACATGACCTTCATTCTGACATTAAATGCATTTTTAAGGATTGTAAAATTGTTCCTTTTGTGAAATGCCGACCAACGAAAATTTCCTTTTCTTTATGATAATGGGAGTGATAATTGCAATTTCTCTATTCCTATTTTTTAATTTTTATTTTTATTGCATTTTTTGTAGTCGGCTTAAAGGTATTGAATAATTTAAATAATTTTTTATTGCTGCTGTCTCAAGGCTATCTTTGCATATGGAAATGGGGGAATTTTTTGTTGTTTTAGATTTTTTCTTGTGCGCTGTTTATGATAATTTAGTTTAGTTGTAAAATTTTTAGTTTCTTGACTTAAGAAACCCTCTTGAATTGACTTGGAATTGTTATTCTTAGGAATGACTTTTGATTTGTAATATTAATTTAATTTCTACTAGATCAACATTAAAGCTGACTTAATTCCATTCAGATTATATTTCACACCCCAACCAACCACCGATTGCAACACAAATTTTAAAAATTTAATTTTTAATGAAAGCACACATATGAAAAGAACCAAAATCTAGAATTATGAGTACTTAAAAATTTTTTTAATCTCACACAAGAACTATATTTCATGTCAAATTCACATTACTACCCTTCATGTAATTCTTTTAAAGCTTAAAATATTTTTATTTTTTTGTACTGTAAAATAAAAGTTTAATGTTGAAATAAAGGCAAATAAAATCATTATAGAGATGTAGATAGACAATTCAACTGTAAATTTATGCAATTATATGTATTATTCCCCACATGACGTAGGCTATAGCATGAGGTTATCGAAAAAAAACCCTAAATTTATTTTTTGTTGAATCGTGGAAATTTTTTTTCACCTCATTTTCCTCAGTTGTGCACTATTAAAATTATTTTTTATGCACTAAATGAAACACCAACAAAAAAAAAATCATGAAAAAAAGCATTTTGTATTCGATATGCGATACGCGAGGTGAGAAAAAAGTGCATATATCTGCAATAAACATTCACATGTGTGACTGACTCCCTCGCAGTTCGTAATGCTTTACTTCCATGCTTAGATTGTGGAAATTATGAAATAATTACAGCAATTGTAACAGTTGTGCCTTTAGGGTGAAATTTTTAATTTACAAAAGGCTCATTTGCTGCAATATGAATATTTTATTCAAAAAAATTCTGCCAAATTTATGCAATTTCTTGTCAACGAAATTTAAATTTAAATTTTTTTTTATTTATTTAAGTTTGATAAAATTACAAATGCATATTAATAATTCCTTAATTTATTGTTTCCAATTTTTAAAATGTAAATTAATTCATCTAATTACCGCCATTCTTCAAGACCTGAAACTGACTTTCAACTTATATGAATTGATAAATTAAAATTTAAAAGCCTAACTACTGATGACATAACCTAAATGAACCAATAATTTAATAGAAATAGTTGTTAGATATTTATTGTGGTAATAAAAATATTTGGTAGGGATTTGATCAAAATAGGCTGGCTGATATTTTTTTGACGCCCCTCAAATTTTTAGATGCCTGACCCCTATTAATAATGATCAAGGTAGAAATTTCAAAATTAAACTGAAAATTTTTTAACTTGAGATGTTAATTCATAAATCCCGAATAATATAGAATAAAGAAATGTCGCAGTGTAAGTAGGAGACTGTATTTTGAGCTTAGATTGACTTTGTCAAGTTTGACTTTATATATTAACTATCATGATTTCTAGTCACATCCATAGCTAAAAATATACATAAAACATCAATTCACCAGCACTTACTTCAATTTAGAACACAAAACAGCCATCAACTACACAACCAGCAGTACACACAAAAATTCTGCCCACGTTTAACTTTTCCAGCCTTGACACAAGCCAACAAACAGCTCATGCATTGTTCTTCATTAATTTTGCAAATTAGCTATTTATTTATTAAAGTTTTTTTTAAACTATTCCATTATTGACATTTGAACTGTCTGTTTCTTTGCAATATCAAGGACTGACTACGTGGAAGTCAAATTATGCACAACAATCAGATTTTTTTTTATTTATCCACAATAATCGGAAAAATTGCATCGCAAAAAAACCCAAAATGAATATGAATTTAAATTTTTTTTTTTTTCAAAAAAAAAAAAAATGCAGCAACAACACGAAAAATATCATCATTATTTCAAAATTATATATGTACGTGAATGTATGTCTGAATTGGTATACGAATGTATTGTGGATATATATGTGCATTTATAAAATATATACATTGAAATGCATTTTTGGATTTTTAATGCTATATAAGCTGAAAGCACGTAAAAATATTTAATCCATTTTCCATCATGATGGATATTTAGTGCAGATTGCAAAATGCATTTCGTGACCTGCACGGATGGAGTGGAGAGAAGCGTAAAATGAGGTGTGTGTGCATATATGTATGTAGTGAGTATATATTTATGGGGGTGAGCAACAATGTAGATTTGAGTATAGGTGGTTGAAATAAAAATTTCCAAGCTAGTAGCTTTCTGACAGTATGGTTGTAGCACTTTAATAAGCTATTTAAACTGCCATGCCTATATTTGCTTTTTGGTAAATCTGCATTTTGCGGAATCGCTTCAATAACTTTATCTTCTTTATTTTGTTGTTTCACTAATTTTATGCACGCCATGTACAACATCACATAATCTAGTTCATGATGAAACATACGTACGTACTTAAAGAAAATAAAGCTAAAAAAAGAATAAATAAATATTGTGGATGGAGAGATAGATAGTGAGAGAGTGAGAGAGAATAAAACGCATTTAATATTCATGCATGTTAAACTGCATGTTTTACATGAGAAGAATCAGCGAGAAGGAAAGAAGAATTACGATGAATTGGAGCAAAGCATAAGAGAGCTATACTTTATGTATTTATTGCAATCATTATTTCGTTACGTACCACCTTTGCGATCTCATTGACAAATGGGACTGAAGACAGGCATTGACGATGATGACGACGATCATGGATCGTTGTTGATGATGGAGACAAGACACCTGGAAAATTGATAGCTTGTGTTTGAAATTCCTTTTAAAAATGTTTTATATATGTACAAAAAAAATGCTTGAACTTCAGTTGATGGCTGGTGTACAATGGAAGTAGTTTTTGCATGATGTTGTTGAGGTGTTTTGGTTTTGTGAGCGCATTATTTATGTTGATGTTTTCTACCAATTTATTAAATATTGGCAATGATCCCTCATATCCAAGCCTAATTTACTGAAAATAAGCTTCTTCAATACAGCAAATCTCCAAAAAAAAATCTAAACACCCTTAAAATTAAATTCTACCAGCAATTCACCATCCAGTCAATCAAACTGCCAACTCAAATCACTCCTCAATCTAAAAATTCAGAAACAAATGCTTCAAAAAAAAGTGAGATGGAAAGATAAATAAAAATGGCAATGGAAACCCCCATCGATCGTCGTTGTGGATGGACATGTATACATTATACATTCACATAAATGTATGCAAATTATAATGTGCTGCAGTGGAATTTTTTAAAACTGAAATTATCATAATAAAATTTATTATTTTACAATTTTTTGTATTTTTTTCATATTCCATTGAATATACACCAGAAATTGAGTGTGTGTGTGTAGGTGGACAGCAAGTGACAGTAGCCAGTGCATGAATGGACATAAAAAATAATGTCAACATAATGTGCAATGCTTATTTATTAATAATAACAGTTTCCATCACTGATGATATTCAATGAATGTTGCCTGCCTGCTTGCTACCAGTCACACAAGACACCTCTCACTATGAATATCAACATCTCTTACACATATCACATACGGTCATTGATGGCGTGAAGCTGAATAGTTTTTTTTTTTTGCCTTCTTATTTCTCACTTCTTCATATCAGGAATGCAAGTCAAGCTGTGCATCAGCTAAAAAACAGCTTGAAAAGTGTTTTGTCATGTGTGTACTGTACATTATAATATTTTTTACTTCTTCTTTCATGAATAAAAAATGTACTAGGTTGAGGTGCTCGTGAATATGTTTGATGACATGAAATTTTAGATAATATTAAGTAAATGATAAACTATGACTTTCGTAGAATATAAAGCGATAAAGTTTGAATATTATTAAGTATGACTTAATGTAAAAATCGGGATTTCCAATGATTGATAGGCTCTGTGTAATATATTTTGACATTTATGTATTTCGTAGGATTCGATCATCGAATGGAATTTATTAACAAATTTGTGATAAAATTTATAAAAATTTTAAAAAAATTAGTAATTGTGTTGGGATCAGATGAGAAGTTTGTGAGTTTTGTGATGAAAAACTCATAATTTCTTTATCTATCAATGACATCATCATGAATAGGTGGGAGCTGAGTATAATCTTCAACCCACAAAATCCTAGAATCTAACCCAAAATTTTAAATTCCGAATATTAGAAACAAAATATTGTAAACTTAGGCTTAGAACCTCTTCAAAAAATCTTATCATTTCCAACGATAAATTCAAAAACCTCCAAAGCAGACAAACATCAAAAATTCTACAAGACCCACAACATTACCTTTCTCAATTCCATCGCTAGCAGCAGCAACAACTCATTCATTTTTCTTTGTAATTTTTCGTATATGTACGCGTACTCCATCTCACTTCCCGCCTTGCCACTTGTGATGACTTGTCTAAATGAATAGAAGTGATGCACTGTCATTTTGCGAATTATATATTTTAAATAAAAAAATTATATACAAGTGAACCACACGCGAAAAAAAATTGCTGCCTCTAAACTTCATTTATTTTACTGGTGCCCTGTAAAATCACAGAAACCTAATAATTCCGCTACATGGAGGCAAAAAACCTCAGATCACAAGACCAAAATAAATCCTCTTTGAAATGTATGAGGAGTTATTTTTTCACGATGAATTATTAAGTCCTCTTATTAAAACTAGGAGGAGTTATTTTGGCACCGTGTAATAATAAGTCCTCTTGGAACTCTAAGAGGACTTATTATTTTCACCGTGATTTTTAAATTCCAGAAATTATTTTGACTTCTAGTATTTTATTTCACCGTGCTAAAATAATTCCTCTTGTATTTTCAAGAGGAATTATTTTGGTCTTGGTGCAATATATTTCAGATACCTATATTTTGATGAATATAGTATTTTATCATATTTTATAATTCTGAAGTTTAAATGAAATCAAAATTGTTTTTAAAAAACAGTCAAAAATATTTAAAAATTTAACGGTTAAAAAAAATTCAAATTCTCTTGTACCTAGCTAAGGGTGTTTCCACAATGGTCTGAAATCGAAAAAAATGTTTAAAAATTCAAGGCTTCCGCAGATTATAATCTTGAAAAAATCTCATACAAAGATTATAATCTTCAAAAATCTTTCATACAAAGATTATAATCTTTAAAAATCAAAGATTATAATCTTCATACAAAGATTTTTTTGAAGATTATAATCTTCATACAGAGATTATAATCTTTAAAAAATCTTCATACAAAGATTATAATCTTTGATTTTTAAAGATTATAATCTGCGGAAGCCTTGTTAAAATTTATATTTTGGTGTAAACTTTAGAGGTCGCAAACTTTTAGTTGATTTTCTTTATTTTGAAAGTGTCAATAGCTTTGTTTTATCCAAATCATACATCCCTGAAAATATGAGCTTATAATATTAAGGATAAATATGATTTTTCATTAAAAATTTTAAATTGTTTCTCAAAAAATTTTGTGCACAAGCAAATTTGTATGGAAAAATTTGGAAAAATAAGTGAAATTTAAATGCAAATTTCTGGAAAAGGAGGCAGAAGGAGGCTACAAGAGTATGATTAGAAGGTAAATAAAGACTCAATCTTTGAATTCTGGTAGGTTTCAGAGACCCCCGGAAACCCCTTTTTAACTTATGAGGATTTGAAGTTTTAGAAATTTTCAAAAATTCAAATGCCTTTTCCCAAGTGATTAAGCATTTGGCTAATGTTTTATAAGCTTTAACATAAAATTTAAACATTAATTAAGCTATTGACAGTGATTAGAACATAGAAGAAACAATAGAAAGTAGAAAAAATTTATCAAAACTTTTTCATGGTGTTTTTGTAAACAAATTTTTGGTGACTTTGGAAAATGATTGACAGAGTTAGACAACGATTAGAAGGTTGATATTCTCACAGAAGATGCATCGATTTGTGTTTAACATTTTTGCATTTAAAACATCAGGTTTAAAAGACATGACTTTTTTGTATTTTTGAACATTTTTTTCGATTTCAGACCATTGTGGTTTCAACAGATCGAAAAATTTCAAAAAAAAATCGACTTTAAATAAAAGATTCTCTTAATAGAGCTATCTAGACGACCAAAATACTTATTTTTGTCATGTAGAACGCAGAATTCTATCAATTTGTCCTTTAATATTGTTTATAAGTACCTTCATTAGAGAGTAATTTTGATTTTTGTGAGTGTTACTTGGTAAGAAAAAGTTAAATTTAAAATTAAATTAATTTTGTACCTGTTCGTAAAAATGAAGTTTCGAAAAATTGATTTTCGTTATTTTCATACCGACTCAATTAATGCATTTAGAAGGAAGATAATATGACTAAAAGGTAATGTTCATTGTCTTAAACAATGATTAATTGTTTATTTCATCGTCTAAATGTCTGAATTCAGAGAAAATTGATTTTTGGGAAAAAAATTCATTTATAGATGGGTCAATGCAAAGTATACTCGACTATTCGCGACCATCCGTTTTTCTCCGTTTGCAAACTAACAAAATTATGAAAAAAATTCCAAATTAATTTTTTGATTTTTAACTCAAATTTGTTTACTGGATCTCATTTTTGAGACTATTAACGTAACATTATCATGTGAATTATTGTTTCCAATACTTTTTACCCATGAAAACTAATTAAAAGTCAACTTAAACAAGTCTAAAATTAACTTTTAACTTTCTCAATGTCAAATTCAATATCCAAAAATGGATCCTTATCATGGAATATAATAAATGAACTAACAGGACGTTCTAAAAAACAAGAAGATTTTGTTATAGAGATAAATGAACCGTTAAATTTTTAAATATTTTTGACTGTTTTTTAAAAACAATTTTGATTTCATTTAAACTTCAGAATTATAAAATATGATAAAATACTATATTCATCAAAATATAGGTATCTGAAATATATTGCACAAGACCAAAATAATTCCTCTTGAAAATACAAGAGGAATTATTTTAGCACGGTGAAATAAAATACTAGAAGTCAAAATAATTTCTGGAATTTAAAAATCACGGTGAAAATAATAAGTCCTCTTAGAGTTCCAAGAGGACTTATTATTTCACGGTGCCAAAATAACTCCTCCTAGTTTTAATAAGAGGACTTAATAATTCATCGTGAAAAAATAACTCCTCATACATTTCAAAGAGGATTTATTTTGGTCTTGTGATCTGAGGTTTTTTGCCTCCATGCAGCGGAATTATTAGGTTTCTGTGATTTTACAGGGCACCATTTTACTGTATTTCTCTATCTCCCACTCACTTGCTCGCTAAATTGTATGTATATACACATCCATTCGCATTCATCACGTCAATAAAATTAATCATCTTTTTTTTTGTGTGTTATGTGCTTGTGGATAGTGTGAAAAAAATTGAAATAAAGAGCCATAAAAATATGCTTCCTCATAAAAAAATAAAAACTTTTTGTGTTGCGTTTTATTTTAATAATTTTATAGCTGACGGCATGTACAATATTCTTAATCAAATTAAAGGAGCATTTTGTTTCACTTTTATGCTGATGGATATAAAAATTCACATCATATATATTTTTCAGTTGTGGCCAATTGGCCTATCTAACTGACCGTACGTGCAGCAATTGATTGATAGAAAATAAAATGAAAAAAAAAAAATTCAGCATAACGATTAATGCACAAAAAAACTGCACAAAGGAGAAAATAAATAGAATCAGAATCAACTTGCCGCCGCGTAATTATTAAGCCATAGCTAGCAAAAAAAAATAGAATGGTCAATTTAGTGAGCAACTATTCCTATCCACAGTGATGATGATGATATTTCTGATGGCGAAAAAAAAAATCCCGCTTGCGGATTTAGTGATGAGAGGATTATACTGTTGTGGCAATAGCGGTGAGATGGAGATCAAAACATACAGCAGATAGTAGAGTGAAAAATAAGAAGAGCTGGCTTTATACCATGAATACATGCATACATGTGTGTTTACTTTATTTTTTTGTGTATATAAAAATGCACAGCGGCAAAACTGCATAAAAGTGAAGCAGAAAAAATTTTTTGCATACAAAAAAGCAGCAGGCAGTTCGCCTAAAAATTCATGAGGTTATTGGTGAGAAAATGAATGAAAAAAAAAATCATCGGAGAGAAGAGGCAAAAAAAGTTGCAAATGAGGTTTGGGTAATTTTTTTTTATTCATATTGTAGATTAGACGCACTTGTTATTTTTAGATTCTTAAAAGACAAAAATTGAAACTAGATGCTAAAATTTAAGGTTTACGGTCAATAGCTATGTTTTAGATATTTTATTCAATTTGACATCCTCAAACCTCTATATGGTCCTCAAAAGTGTCACCTTTAGGTTCATAAAAGCAATCATCACAAAACAATACTTTTAAATAATTCACAATGACACCCAGACACATTAAGTTTAATCCCACGCAATCCTCTAATAATCAGTTGTAAAATTTTGCTTAATGCATAGCATCCAGTGGTGGAAGTTGAATATTATTTTTAAAAATTCACCTGAAAAAAATGTGCATCGCCACTGTACATATAGTGAATTTTTTTATATGTTTTTTTTTCGAAAATAAAAATTATGCACCATTGTACAAAAAAAATATTATTGCATTATAATATTTTTCACGGACCTCTGAAAAAAAGAACTGAAAATACAAAAAAAAATATATTTTAATTCGAAATGAGAAATGAGCTGAATTTATAATAATAAAAAACACAACGAATTTATAATTTTTTGCGAATTTTTTTTTTATTCAATAATGAATTTTTTTGCTGCATTTTTTTTAATTTTAAAATTGAATTTTTTTTTTTTCTTTGTGTGTGTATTTTTTCTTTTATAATATAATTTTTGTTTTGTATTTTTCATAAAAAAGATGGCACAAAAATAAATTAAATAACATTTTTTGGTTTTTATTTTCATAATCATTTGTGAATTTTTAATTTTTTTTTTATTCTTCTCTTAATGTGTTTAGTTTTTATTATTATTGTATACTGAGAATATCTGAGAATGAAATAAAGACAAAACATATTGGAGGATTTTTTTGATGGAATTATTCTAATAAATTTGATTATTAAGGTTGCGCTAGAATTTCACGAGATCGTAGATTCTGATTTTGAGTTTTATTTTATGCGATATTGATAAGTATCGCGATTAAAATTAGTATTTGAAATGAGATTTAGTCAGTTTCGATGAAATTTAACGATCAGATTATTAGGATGTCATTGCTAGCATATAGAAGATCCTAATAGAAACAATTGATAAATTTTGATTTAAGGGGCCGTTCACTTATTACGTAACGATCTGAGGGGGGGGGGGTCGAGAGTTTGTTACGGTCTATTGTTCTCGCAACTGATTCTTTTGTTAAAAACGTTACGCAGGGGGGGGGGGGGGGTAAAAAAATCCGAATTTTTGCGTTACGTAATAAGTGAACGGCCCCTAATCCCTAATCCAAATATTTAGCTGTTCTAGATTCGAATCTTATGTAAGAAACTTTATAATAAAGTTCAAAAATTAATGCTTAATCTAACATATTGAACTTGCAGGCATAATTAGTCTTAAAGTGTAAAACTTCAGACACATCAAACCTTTCAATCAACTCAATTAAATTAAAATTCAAAGCAAAAATTTCCCTTTAGGCTCCCGTCCATCCTTAACAAATCATTGAAAAATTTTCATCACGAAAAGATATTCTAATCTAGAAAGACAAGCATGACTCTCAAAAACATTACAATTATAATCTTCATCATCATCGTCTTCATGACTTGTTTCAATCCTCAACTAAAGTGGACATTGAGGCCTCTTGAAAACATCAAAGTCAATCAATTCAGTCAGTCGTTATATTGATTGAACCTCAATCGTCAATGTGATTTACTTGTTCTTCACATCTCTCATCCACGATGGATATGGCTGTGAGGGTGAGAAGAAAAAAATCTCGACTATGACTTTAAGATGTAATATTGATAGAATCTGATGAGATTTAATCCATGCTCAAATCCAAAAAAATAAGACAAGACGAAGGAAAAATAATCTTTTTGATGTCACTCTGACAGGCGAGAAAAATTGCTGCTTTCGTCCAAAGAGCGACAAGCCAAACAACATATCCGGCACATGTCGCAAAAAAAAATACATAAGAATGTAGGAACGAAAAGGCAACAGCAAGAACGACACAGAAAAAAATGTATGTAGAGTGAATCACGACTCTTATCGTTACCCATCACTCTCTCTCTCATGTTGTATGTATGACTTTGTGTATATGTCTATCTTTATTTCTATCTGGCTTACTCTGCACGCTTCTTACTTCCTCCCCACATCTTCTTACTATATGTATGTGAAAGGTCTACATGTGAGACCAGCAGCTGTGTGTGGATTTTATGCTACCATGGATGAACATCAACTTCATCTTTTTTTTGGGGAGTAATCGTGAATGACGTATGGGAAATTGGATTTATTTTGGAGAGAATTAAAACATGAGATCTTAAGTTAGGTCTTCTAAAACTTTTAGTCAAAATATATTAAATTCCTCGACAGCATATCCAATTGACCCTTTTTCTTCCATCAAGACCCATCAAAGATTTTTTTATTAAATAACAAAATCTTTTTGTGAAATTTCATGCTTTCATAAATTTTCCAAAACAAAAATTTTTTTCTATTCCGTTACGTAAAGAATATTTTTTTTCTCGGTTTCTGCTAAAAAAATCACAAATAAATTTTAAAATGTACATAAAATGTGATATTTATGGCTTCTTTCTTCTTCTGTCTGTGAAATTTATATGAAATTTAAAACATAACTTTTTTCACATAGTTTTTTATTTTTTCTGTTTTTTTTCTAAGAAATTTCTTAACTTTATTTTGCTCTCGTCTTCGTTCGAAAATGAAAACTTTAAGAATTCAAGTGAATTGAAAACTTTTTTAAACAGAAAAAAAGTATTTTTCCACACCCGCAAACAGCAAAAAAACTTTCTTCTTCTTTTCTTTTTTTTCGTTTTCTTCTTTATAGTTTTTTTGCTCCATAAAAAAAAGAGTTGAGTCTGTTAAGAGGAAGAAATAAATTTTGTATTTTGTGATAGTGAAAATTATTAATGATGAAGATTTTTTTTTTTGCTTTTGGATTTTTATGATCTTTTTTTTCGCTCTTACAGTTAGAATTTTGATGATCAAATCGTCTGGAAGATATTTGTGTGTTTGGTTACTCAGTAGATTTTTAAATATTTTCATGGATCATTGAAGATCATGAAGAAATATTTGGGCCCCAAAAATGAGTTTATTTTGTTACTTTTAAACACAAATCTAATGACTAACCCCCTTACATACCACCAACAACATCAAAAAATTAAACAAATAATTTCTCAATATCACATGTAATGCTCCAAAAACCCTTCACTTTCATAATCAAATTTCATAAATCCATTCCATTGTAGATTGTTTACTTAAGCATTACTTGCAAACAATATTAATTATTATCAGCATTACACCTGCACATAAACAATTAGTGCCGCTTGCAAAAAAAAAAAAATATGAAATATTTCAACTTGACTGATAACGAAAAATGTTTTTATTTCGCACAAAATTTTCATCTCCACAAAAATCTCACAAAGTAAAGGAGATGAAATCAAAATTATCTTTAGTTTGTGCTAACTACAAAGTACTTAAGATTAAAATAATGTGCTAACTCGCTTTTCTCTTTCTTTTTTTTTGGTAGCTTTAGGGAAGATCTCATTTAGATAATATCTCAATTTGATTATTCATCAGAATGTAATAATAATTTTCGAGAGAAATGAGAGATAAAATTAAAGCAGCATTGAGATGGAGATGGTTGTTAGAACTTAAGATTAGTAGGTAGATAAATAAATTGGTCTGTGATGTGCTGTGTAATTTTTGTATTACAATGTTGTAGTAAATATGATTTGTAGACATAGATGAGGCCTGATAATTCTCGGTAATCTCATTCATAACGGATTAAAATGTAAGGATTATTCGGATAAAAATGGAATCAATTGCAGGGACGTAAGTGTAAGTTTTTCAACAATTCTCACGTTATTTATAAAAAATTACAAAAGTCCTCGTGTTTCATATCGAGGGACTTCAGCGCATTTTTGGCGCGGCGATCAGTAATCGAGCTACGAATTGAAAGTATATCAACTTTCAGGACAGACCTTGCAATATTCTACATAAAAATAACGATAATTTTACAAAAATGTTACAACAACAATCAAAAACCCTTCAGTTTCAATTTCCTCACATTCATTGTGCATGAAAAGTGTGTTTTCATTATGCACAAACTAATAACTTGCAAAACTGAACAAAAAACTTTTCGTAAAAAATAACGGTCAAAAAATTTTCAAATGTCAACGGTTAAAAAATATTTGAAATTTCTATGACGTGAAGTTGCAGTCGCCAGTCATGTGTTGATTATTTTTCTTTGTGGAATTAAAAATTAATTAATTAAGGTGTTTAAACACAAATTTGGGACTTTTAAATACATTTGCCGCCAATAACTCGATGAAACGAAGCTAATAAAACAAACCGGAGCTCTCTACGATGTCTAGATTAAAAGATAGTTTTTCGAAAATTTGCTGCCGACCGAACAAAGTGTATGATTGAGCTTCCTTTTTGAAAACAAGTTTCCAAAAATGCGCTAAAAATTATAGAGTTTCGTTGAAAGATAAATTGCAGTTTTAAGAAGTAGCTGATCATTAATTCTTTAAAGTCAAAGAGGTCATCTTTAAGTACTTTGATGATGCTCTCTTGCAGCACAGAAGCCACGGTAATTTATTTTGTTTGAAAATTAATGGTAAAGTGAGTGTAAAGCTGTAATTTTGAAAAAAATTTGCTGAAAATTTTGAAAATTGTCCTGGAAATTATAGATTGAATTTTTTGTGGGTGAGATTGTGAAAATGAAAAGGATTTGAACTCTGAGATCTTGACAAATTTTCTGTCCAGATCAAAAAAAAACCTAAAAAAGGATTGAGAGCGCAAAATTATATTTTTCTTTAGAAATTCCTTTAGTTTGAGATTCGAACTCATGATTAATTAATTAAAGAATAATTACATACTCTTGTCCTTATCAGCCGATCTATCTAGCTAATTTATTTTTTCTTAGTGTTTTGGCAAAAAATAAATTAAAACACCTGAAATTGTGCATTAAAATCCAAAATTATCTGCATCATTGAAATTTCAAACCAAGACTGACAATCCGATCAATTTCAACATGTTTTTGTTCTTAAAACTCAGAAATTGCAACATAACAACACAAAATTCAGAAAAAAATGACTTATCGTGAACCAAAATAAATCAACAAAAATTAAAAAAGTTCGAAACAAAAACATTTTTTTTAAAGAAACAATTTAAGGCCATTCATTGCAAATTTTTATAGAAAAATTTTCACTAAAAAAACTTTGTTGTCTCCTCCTAGAAAGCATTATTTTTTTGTCTTAATAATTTCTAATTTCCATTGAATATTTCTTCACAATTTCATTTGCTATTCTGTACACGAAAAACTTCTCCGTTCGTAACAATCAAAAATCTGTAAAACTTTTCTTTTTGTTCAATCAACTTAAAAAAATATATAAAAAAAATTATTGACGAAAAAAAAACTTTTTTGTGTTCCTTTTTCATCGAGAGAAATGAGAAATAAACTAACAAGAATTCATTCTTTTATATTTTCTTACTATTACTATTATTTCTATAGTTTAGTTTTTTATTTATTTTCTTTTTTCTTCTTCATCTTCCTATACTTTGTCCACATATTGTTTCGTATCACATAACTTCTTAGAATTATAATAAAAAAGTGTCATTTTTGAGATATGGATAGATCAGCATGTTGCCGATCGATCCTTACTGTATCAAAGTTATATTTTTTTTTATTCTCACAGAAAACAAAAAAGTGTCATGTCCATTCAGAAAGTAACAAAAAAGAATCAAAAAATGAAATTTTTAGGCATTTCTAAGAATTTTTATTTATTTATTTTTTGCCTCTCCCATTTTACTTGCGTTTGTTTATAAAGAAAATAAAGTTAGATAATAATTCTGATAGTTCTTAGTGATTATTGAGTATCCTTCTCTGACTTTAGTTATTGTTGAATGAGAATTGAAAGACTTTTAAAAGAGATTTTGTCTTTTGTTCTATTGCTGGAATTTTTAATGAAAAGATTTTTGTCTTCGTTTTTGTTCTTATTTACTAGCAATTATTTCTTGTTGTTCTTGTTCTTGTTCTTGTTATGTCATTTAGATTGTGTCATTCACAATTTTTTTCTTATTTTTGTTAACTTCTTGCAAATTTTTTTATGACTTCATTACTTTTTTGGGGACCATTGAATTAGATTTAAAATGACTCTATTGTGTGTAATTAGAGATTCTAGGAAAATTTTCGTAAAAAAATTGAATTTTATTTTTAAAAATGGAACTTTTGATGATTTTTTAAGGATTTTTTCAAAGTTTTAGAGTAAAAAAAAAAAATTATTTTTTGTGATTAAACAAAATCTTTAAAAATTGAAACTTATTTTCTCATACATCAACTATTTTTCTTATAATTCCCAATTCTTCATCATCATTAAAAAAGTTACATCATCTTAAAAATAAAATCACCAATTTAGTTCTAAGAACCAACCAAAATTAATTCAGCAAATGATTTCATTTTTGGTCATCTTCACAACCAATATCATTTGAATTATTTTTGTCTATCCACAACATTTCCATTCTTTGCGAATAGAATATATTTAGTGATGATGATTTAGTTTCTGAGAACATTTTAACCTTCGATTTTTCATTGGAATTAGAGGCTAAGTTTCTGTATAAATCAGCGTTTTAACAATTTAAAAGTCAAACTTGAACTGATTTATTTTGAAAATGAATTAAAGTTTATTTTATACTGAATTGAGGCATTCATCAACCCCTACAAAAAATATATATTAATTCAAAAAAAAATTAAAGCCATTGAATTAATTTCAATTCCTATCAACATCAACCGATAATGTGGAAAAGCATAAAAGCACCAGCAAAAAAATGTTCAAATATGAATATATATGAGATCAGCTAAAAGTTTAATAATTTTTTTTTTTGCTTATTTGCTTCCATAATTTATTATCAATGAAAAAACAGAAATTTTTTGTTAATGTTTGCATTTAATTTTTTTGACCATTAAAATATGAAAAATATATATATTTTTTGAGGGGGGATAAAATAATAATTTTTTATATTTTCAACTCTAAAATATTGCAAATTTTTGAAATAAAATTTTTAATCATTTGCCATAAATCATGTTGATTAAATTCATCCTCGTTCAGCTCCACTTTAAAATGAAATTCATGCATTTTTTTTTAAATGCAAGTCCATAACTTACATAACTTTATGCGACATCTTTGTTCTCATTTATGTTCATAAAATAATTAATAATGAATTCTCTGCTGGACATTCATGGATAAGTGTGTGTATGTGTGTGTGGATGCAAGTAGAACACAATAAGAAGTAAAATTGAGGGCACAAAGTATCTTTTTTAATTAATCTCTTCTTTTTTTTCTATTCTTCTCATCTTCCTTTCTCTCCCATTTTTGTTATTTTTTTTTTCTTTACCTTCCAAGAATTTTTTTTCAAATTCTTCTTTTCCTTCATTTTTTGATCCTTTTTTGCTTGACAGACAGGTTTCTTTCATCTCAAAAAAATTTATTTTTGTCTAATAATAACTTTTCTTTGAAAAATTTCATTTCCATTTCTTCTTTCGGTTTCAATTTCTTAAAGCAATTTCTTAT
Source organism: Chironomus striatipennis (assembly GCA_026123125.1). Classification (NCBI taxonomy): domain Eukaryota; kingdom Metazoa; phylum Arthropoda; class Insecta; order Diptera; family Chironomidae; genus Chironomus; species Chironomus striatipennis. The sequence continues at coordinate 45,153,186 of CM047394.1, forward strand.
CAACTTTTACTTTTACTTAATCCAAATGAGAAAAATTTCCTTTCATTTTTTTTAAAAAAAAGATTTTTTTGTTCATTCCTGAATATTGCAAATTAATTTTAACTAAAATAAACATTTTATGTGCACGAACGTTGCATTGCATTTGTTTTTGTATGTTTTTGTTTTTGGAAACGAGAAATTTTTTAATTTCTTCATTTGTTATAAATTTTGTGGCTTAAGTGGTGATTTGATGGATCTTTTTGGGAATTTTTGTAGATTTTGTTGAGACTTTTCTTCGTCTTAAATGTTGGAATTTTTAATTTAATTTTATGGTAAAAATAGCAAAACTATTTAGTTTGTAAATTTGAAATAACATATTAAACACGTGAGCTGCAGTTAGGAGCTTATTATTATGTTTCTATAAGAAGCCAACTCGTGTGTAGATTTAGAATTAACTTTAAAAAAATCAATGAAATATAAAAGAAAACTTTAAATTTCATTCAATATTTGAAGAAAAAAATAGTTTTGAAACAATATAACAAAATTTAATAAAATACTTGTAAACGTTTTAAAAATAACAAAAATTCGAAGAAATTCAAACCAAAATTATTTTTTAAAAATACAAAAAATTGGTGACCAAAACAGAATTTTAACAATTTAAACTTCCAAAATTATTCAAAAAACTATAAATTTAAATAACGAATATAAAAGAAAATAATTTTTTTAAGGCAGCAAGAAATTTAACAAAAAATATCAATAAAAGATTTCAACAACAAAATTCTCAACATTTTCAAGAAAAGAAAACATATTCACCAAAGAATCCATCACATGAACACCCTAAGCTCATCCTCCAAACGATAATAATAGCAATAAAAATAATAATAATAATAACATTTGTTGTAGTTCTTTTTAAGTGTAATAATCAGAAAGATAATAGTTATGTCTGATAATAAAAATCTTTTCATTCCACATTTTCGCTATAGCTATGAGAAGAGTTCATAAAAATGGAATTTCATCGTATATTTATCAATTATTTGGAGTAACATTTTTTGGGACGTTTATTATTATTATTTATTCATTTTTTTATTTATTTTCATCTAAAATTTTTCTTGTCATAATTAATTAAATAATTAATTTTAATTCATTTTCGTATAAAATCTTGTTCTAGATTTTTTAATTTTTTGTTTTATATTTGGGAAGCATGCAGCCATCCATTCAAATAGAATTTAGTATAAGTAGATGCATTATACATTATTTATAGTCTTTTATGTTTCCAACATTTATACGTACACACAATATAATAATAGTAAATTTAATAATAATTATAATAATAATAATACCACAGTCAGAGCATCATCATCATCATGAATGATCAGTATTCAGTATTATCTTCAGTTAGGTAGACAACAAAAACTATTCTTTGTATACACAACATCATCATCATCATTATCATCTTTTCACCTTACAAGCCATAATCCGAGGTTGACAGATTTTAATTTTGGTAACTTCATGATGATGTCTATCCCTTTCGATGTTATTTTTGTACAGCCATACAAGTCAATTGATTGTAAATTTACTAACTCATTGGCTAACGTCTCTAATCCTTTATCGGATATTTTACTGCATTGTCCGACATTTAATACCTCGAGTTCATGCATTTTGCCTAGTTTTTCTAAACCTTCGTCACTAATTTGACATGAACTAAGACTAAGGGATTTTAGATGAAAAAGTCCTTGCGATAAATGATGAAGTGCTTGATCACCAATTTTCTCACAGAAACTTACATCTAATGAGCGTATTGAACAGCCACCTTCTTCAGCTAATCCAGCCATACCTATGTCTGATATATTATCACATGCACGTAAATTTAATTCTTCTAATTTTGGCATTTTTGATAAGAATTTAAGTCCACTATCTGTCACGGATATGCAGAAGCTTAAATTAATAACTTTTAAGCTTGTGAGTCCTTGAGCTATATGCTTTAATGACTCATCTGATAATCTTTGGCAATCTTGCAATCCTAAATATTCTAATTGCAGGTTACCTTCAGCGGTCTCCTTACTTAATCCAGCTAAATGTCCAATACCTTGATCTGATATATGCCAGCATGACCTCAAGTTCAAACGTTTTAACTTTTTCAATCCCCATGCTATTAGCAATAGACCGGTATTTGTTATATTACTACATCCGCCCAATTCTAATACTTCTAAATTTTTCAAATGTTGTGCTATACGACCCAAACTTGAGTCAGTTACTTGCTTACATAATGATAAATCTAATACTTTTAAATGTGGCAAATCGAGACTGAATGCATGTGCAAGTCCTGTATCGGTGACATTATAACATCCAGATAAGTTTAGTTGCTCTAAATTTGTTATTCCAGTTACAACATCCTTTAATGTTCTACGTAATGATAGAATTTGGACATGACGTATACCACGTTTCATGAGAGATTGAAAGAATGATGGCGACGACCGTCTTAGATGAAGTTTTGCTTCTACTCCTTTCCATACACTTTTTGAATAGCATGCATCTCTCCATGATGTACATACTTGTGCGGCACTGCCACGATCACGTACATCTAGATATGAAAATATCATTGTTAAAATTTCGGGATATAAATGTCCAATGTGTGTGCCTTCTGGCAATGGCGGTGATGGTGATGCAATTGGTCGAATAATCGGTGCTATTGTTGTGGGTAAACGTCGCGGTATATAGACAGGCGCTGGAGTTGATTGTAAATGTTGATGAATATTATAAGGTGCATATCGATGTATACTTAAACTACGTGTGTGATGTGTATACTGATGCGGATGATGATGTGTGTATTGGTGAGGATGGTGATGATGAGTAAACAGTCCAGGAATCTCCGTTAGCATTAAATGTGGCTCGTCCATTTTTTCTTTTTTTTTTGTATTATTCACTCTTTATAATCACACAAAAAACAAGATTGTTCTGTATATTTTATTTTTTATTTTATTTTTCCTTGAATGTATTTTTTTTTTGTTCGTTCTCAATTGACTTTAATTTATTCTGTGCTGTAGCTTAGCTCTTTTTTTTTGCTCGTTTTGAACACAGAAGTAAAATCAAACTTATAAAAAATAAAAATAACGTTAGAATCAGAGAGGAGGAAAAAAATACAACTTTCAATTGCAAATATCTTCAAAATTCATTTTCAATTGTAATTATTTTCCATGTTGTTTATTTTATTTCATTGTTCCTCACTCTATCTATTTCTTATTCACTCACTCCACTCACTTAATTCTGTGTATATTTAATTCTTTTCATTGTTTTAAATTTTAAATTTTTATTTTTCAAGTTTTTTTTTTTTTGTATTTTATTTTTAGTGAAGAAAAACTAGCAACACTATAAGTTATTCCAAAATTTATTATTCGGTCGTTGAGTATCTCTCGTATTTTTTAAGCAATTTACTAGATTTTCTTATGTATGAAAGAATTACACACTTTATGCACGCATTCAATTGATAAAACTTTGCTTACTAAGGTTATTTTATTTTATTAAATAATTTTTTTTTTTGTTTTGTTTTTCTCTTTCTGTTGTAACACCAGCGGAGTCTCTACTAACTTTTAACTTTACTCTTTTTTTCTATATTTTTATTTTAAATATTTCTTATAGAGTCTCATGGAGCGTCTTTAAATTTCGAACCGTACCGAAGAACGTTCGCTTTACATCTGATTTTCATGTCCACTGCTTTGTGTTGAATCACAAAACAAAATTGCTCATTTTTTTCTGAGAATGAGAGAGAATTGAGAGAAGGGTTGGTGCTACAAGTTATGGATGATGAGAGAGATTCAAATGGGGAAATATTCCTATTGGAATTTTTCTCCTCAAATTTCTTTTACAATTAACTAATTTTTAAATTTCTTGCAAAATTTAAAATTTTAAAAAATTTCAAAAAAATTACAATTTTTTTTAATAATTTTATTTTAATGTCCCTAGCCCCTCAAAAAGTGCAATCGTCTCTCATCTCTTATCTAATAGTATAAAATATTCATTGTAAATACACAAAACACTGTAATTGTATTGGTAGTCGAGAGAGCTGAGAGAATGTAAACAACAACATATTTAAACAACAAAAAACAACGTGGATTGGAAAAAACGTTGAAAGTAAAATTTAAATTTTTGAAAACATTGAGAACAGCATAAATGTTTTATTGAAGCTTTTGAGGGGTTTTTGTGTTGGACAAGGAAGGAAAGTTGTGTTGGTAGAATTTGAAGATTTTAAATACGTTTGTTACGTTTTTAAGATGAATTATGTATTAGAAATTTGAAGAACGTTTGAATAGTATGCAGAAACACACACAAATTTGAAAACTATCGAATTAAAATTAATGCAAATCTCTGTAAGATTTACTGACATCAAAAATTAAACAAAAATTTGAGAACCCAAAAATTTGTTTCCAAAATAAACATGGGTTCAATTCCTCCCAGAAACAATTTTAAAAACTGCATTTGATTAAAGTTTTAACCTTAAAATTGTTCAGCTTTTAATTTGTATCTCAAGCTCAAAGCCCAATTTAGTATAGTTTTAGCAATTGTATCTTCATCCTTGATTTTCTAAAAAAAAGCTGAATTTATTAGCAATTTAAAAGACACTCGACGATCCAACCACGAAATTCCATAAATCACAAACGATGGATCATAAAGCAAATGACAAGCTACACATGCAAATATAGATTTCCAGATCAAGAGGTCAATCCAAAAAATCCAAAATTTTGACATTCACAAACATCCAAAAATTCAGCTTTCTGCATAAAAGAAGATTTCATAAAATGACTAATTCAATAAACATTCATAAAGTCTTAAATGGAACTAAATATCGAACAATAAGCACCAAGAGATCATTTTTAAATAGAAAAAAAAGTTCACACTCATCTCATTCCTGACCATAACGTCGAAGACCAGTTGATGAATTATTCCATGAACGCTTGTCAATTAACCATTTAATAATGATATTATACGCTTTCTTAGAATGGATATAAATATATACGTGATGTATAAAGTATTATAACAAATGTGCTAATTATATAATGGACATTCAAAGTCACGCAATATACAATAATAATGATAATCCTCAATGCCTTATTAAATACATTCCTTTGAGGAATTTTTGACACACTCACATTATGTGATAAATGATCTTCTTGCGGTTTATTTCATTTTATTCTATAAAAATTTGTTTATGAATATTGAAATTCATTTCCATTTCCATTCTTTTAGCCAAAAGATCATCTGATCATCAACAATGTACAGAACAAAAAAAAAGAGATGAAAAGTTCTATTCTAAAAGGAATTGTTTTTAAATGATGTCTAGTTTTAATCAAGAAGAGGTTCTTGTTCCTTTTAGCAACAATTCACGTTAAAAAGAAAAATAAGTGGCAATAATGAATGACTCAATTCCTAAACATCATTTTTGAACAAATCTGTAATATTCATTTAGAAAAATGAGTCTATGAATGTTCCAACTTTATGTATACATAGATACCTGTTGAATATCTCCTTCAATGGCCTTTTTCTTCTTCTTTTACATGCCGCATTCACAAACACACACACAAACATATAAGAATATTTTATACAGCATCTTTCTTTTATATCGATATGCCTGATATTTCAAAACATAAGAAAAATGCCGACAATTTAACAATTTATAAGTGATTCAGACTCTCAACTTGCTTTACTTCTCCGACTGCCGATTTCTTCTTTTCGACATTTTTCTTTCAACTTTTCAAATTTTTCCGATACAATTTTTTTCTGTTTTGTTCTTCTTGGGATAGTTTGGTTGGTTTTATATGCTGCTGGATCTCTCTTTTTTTGCTGCAATGACATTCTTCTTTCATTGACTTCTTTTCTTTTAACTCTCATCGATGTGTATTTATTGCTCCATTATTGCAATTCAATTCATATGCTATTGTGTATGTTTCAACATTAAATTTATTGAACTGGATATTTTGTAGAATATATTGAATGTTAGAGATGTTTTGGATGGAAATGCTGTTTTTGTATGAGTTTTTGTTTTAAATTTTATTACTTTTGAAAATTTGTTGGGTGAGTTTAAATTTCTTTTTGAAAACCAAACACGAGTAAGTAGACGAATTTTAATTAAAAAAAAAACAAAAAATGCGCTCTATACACACTGATTTCTATAAAGTTAAATGCAGTATTTTTTCTCTTCAAAACAAAGCAAAAAAACTATTTTTTTTTTTTTTTTTTGGAAAAAATGCAGCAAAAAATCTTTTTTCCTTCCTTATTTTGCCTTATTTGCTGTTGAATTTTTAAAATCCTAAAGAAAATTCACAAAAAGAAGTTTACCGCCAGAAGCTGCACAACAGAATCTATTGATATCTATAAATATATCTATATTAAATTTTTACATTCCATTTTATCCTCAAATTCGCTCTTTTTGTTTCTTTCCAGCTTATTTAATTCTCGTTTCATGGGATAAGAAGAAATAAAAGTTGCAGCTGATGGCGTCAAAATAAAAAATTTATGAGATGTGAAGTGAGAAAAATTGATTCTGATTATGCTGAATAATTTCTTTTGAAGTGCTTGGAGGCATATTTTGATAGGAAAATTCCTTGATGTATCATGATGATTTAAGTGATTCCAAAGAATGAATTAATTGTGAATTTTTAAATTTCATGACTATGAAAGCTAGTTAAGAAATTGCAGACAAATTATGACTGAGATTTGGAAATTCTTTAATGACTTAATAATCTGCAAAAATAGGAACGTAATATTATGATGTCTAGCATTTGCAGGATTATATTGGGAACTAAAAATGATAAACCAAATGATAAAATTGTCTGAAAATCAAACTCATCTCTTAATTTATTTAGACATCCCTAGCTAGTCCCCCAGTAGCCATAATTTATGAACAACTCCCTTTCAAATTCAAACTCCAAACAAGTCTCCCCGAATCCAACAATGCAGAAAACAAAATCTTTATGTTAATTGCTTCGAAAAATTCTCAGAAGAATTATTTGAATGTCCAAAACAAATCCCTAGCCAGAACAGATAGCAAGCAGTATGGTATGCTATAAAATTTTCTCACAACTTCATAATTGAATTCTCCTCAGGAATTTCTTCCAATTAAATTTCAATTAACAATTAAATGCTGAATAACAGAAATATTTCTCATTTAATTCTCCATCGAATGCACCTCCCAAATTATTCCTTCTACTCTAATTTATGCTTCCACAATCTGCTGTGCTCTCAAACCGCAACATTCAATTCTCATTTTCTGTTTTCTCCTATTTTTCTTGGGCAGTTTTAATTTTTTTTTCTTTCCTTTGTGTGCAGCATAAATAAGAATTGAGAGTTCCAGGATCTTTTTTTCAGTTATTGTTGCTTGATAATTATAGACTTCTGCCACCATACAAAGTTCACCTTCCAAATGACTTTAGAATTATAAATCTTACTATTGTGTGCTTCATTCTCGTTTATTAACACAATATTTTATATTTTTCCTTGATGTTATTGCTATTATGAATGGTGTGAAGGATGGGACGCTGGGTTTGAGGTTTTGTTGATTTTTTTTATTGACCTAGAATTTTTACAAAAAAAATTACCAAAAACTATAATAGTGTCAAAAATATTTCAGAAAATTTAAAATTTTCAAAAAAGTTTAAATCCTACCAAAAAAGCCAAATCTTTGTCACATAAATACAGAAAAATGCTAAAGCTATAGAAAATTAAACGAAATTAATTTAGTGACATCAAAGGCCCACAGCCTCACATCCTTCCTCCCAATCTTATTATTATTGCATTTTATCGACGCAAAAATACCACAAAGTAATGAAAATGATGAGCTTAAAAAATTTTGAGTCTCATTTAAAAAAAAAAAATTATTTCGACAACAACAATAAAAGCTGAATATTATTCTTTGAAGTAAGAAGTATAAAGAGAATGATAATGATGAAGAAATAAATTTTCCTCGCTTAATTTTTATTACCACAGCATCACATACCCTGAATTTGAATAAATAATTTTTAATCTCATTTCTATGGAATTTTTTTTCTTCTTTTTTTTCATCATTTTCATATAAAATTTTTATATCAGATGAGAGTCACATTAAGAAAATTTAATTTAATCACATCAATGAAATTTTTGGTTTGGATTTGTAACGACGATGAAAAAAATCATTGACGATGGAAAATTGAATTTATTATGCATGGTGAAAAAGCGAGCCTGTTATGCTAGTTTTTTTATGAGCATGCATGCTTGTTGTTTGTTTCGTTGGAAGTTAATAAATATGCGTAACAAATTAACAAATGTCTATTAATAATTCTTTCATGTTCATGCCTTCCTCCTCCCCATAAATCCCTCCTCCTTCTAATTTATTTCTTCTTATTCATTTACTTTTTAATTTTTTTCGTTCAACGAATTTTATTGAAAAGCATGACTGCATATTTTGGGAGCATGCATGACAATTTGAGTAAACAATTTGAACTTGCTGGAAAGAAGCTTAAAATTTTTGAATTTTCAAGGTAGAATCTGTAAAAAGGTATGCTTCAGTAGTGTAAAGGACATGAGTCTTTTAGAATTGAATTATGAGTCATACAAAGAGGATTGTGTGCGAATCTCAATAGCAAAAAATCCTGAATTGTCGCTTAACTGTAGCCTATCCCGAATAGACAAAGAGTACACTCAGAGTACGCTCAACTTTTGGCTGAGTATACTCACTTGAGCATGCTCATTCATACAAAATTTGATCGCACTACTTTACGCATTTGAGCACGTCATTTGAGCATACTCTGAGCATACTCATTGAGTGTACTCAGAGCATACTAATTGCATAAAATTGAGCATGCTCATAAGTATACTCATTGAGCATACTAATTGCATACAATTGAGCATGCTTAGAGTATACTCATGAGTGTACTCCGAGCGTACTCATTAAGCATGCTCATAAGTACACTCTGAGTATACTCAAATAATCGTTCAAAATTTTAAAAAATAATTTTTTTTTTATATTTTTTTTGCTTTTTTAATTTTTTTTTTTTTTGTTCTGAAGGTATTTGTACTGTTCTAAGATAAATTTTTATTTATTAGTAAATCTGAAATGAAACTTAGAAAATTTTTGATTTTTACCTGGATTCGAACCCTTGACCGCTCTGTTGCTGTTGAGACCTTCACCTTAACGGTTAAGCCACTGCTACTTTTTACCTATATAATAATTTTTGGCAAAAGGCACATATAAATTATTATATGTAAAATACTCTAAAACAGGTCTCATTATGTCTTATAAGACTTTTAACATGTTTAAAAGTCATAATTTCTAAAAAAATATTTATATTAATTGAATCTTTCACTTGTGAAGTATATAAAAATATCACAAAATTTTTGAGCATACTCATGAGCATACTCAAAAACTTAGAGAAAATTTTAAAAATCAAAGATTTTTTAAGGATTCTAGTGAGCATGCTCAGAGTATACTCAAGAGTATACTCAAGATGAGCACGTAATAGTCTAATGAGAGATTTTTCTTGAGTGTACTCAGCACGTACTCAAGAGTATACTCAAGATGAGCATACTCGATTTTCTAAAATTTAGCATGCTCATGAGTATACTCAAAAACTTAGAAAATTTTAAAAATCAAAGAATTTTTAAGGATTTTAGTGAGCATGCTCAGAGTATACTCAAGAGTATACTCTAGATGAGCACGTAATAGTCTAGTGAGAGAATTTTTTTGAGTGTACTCAGCACGTACTCAAGAGTATACTCAAGATGAGCATACTCGGTTTTCTAAAATTTAGCATGCTCATGAGTATACTCATAAACTTAGAGAAAATTTTAAAAATCAAAGAATTTTTAAGGATTTTAGTGAGCATGCTCAGAGTATACTCAAGTATACTCAAAATGAGCACGTAATAGTCTAATGAGAGAATTTTTTTAGTGTACTCAGCACGTACTCAAGAGTATACTCAAGATGAGCATACTCGATTTTCTAAAATTTAGCATGCTCATGAGTATACTCAAAAACTTAGAAAAATTTTAAAAATCAAAAATTTTTATGGATTCTAGTGAGTATGCTCAGAGTATGCTCAAGAGTATACTCAAGATGAGCACGTAATAGTCTAGTGAGAGAATTTTTTTGAGTGTACTCAGCACGTACTCAAGAGTATACTCAAGATGAGCATACTCAATTTTCTAAAATTTAGCATGCTCATGAGTATACTCAATCGAACGTGCTCATTTAATTTTTGAAGCAATTTATTGAGCACATTCAGAGTATACTCATGAGTATGCTCAAGTGAGTGTACTCAGCTGAGTACGTGGAGCAATATTTTGAGTATGCTCATAAGTATACTCAGTTGAACATGCTCATCAATATATTTTTATTTTTTTTATGAGTACATTCAGAGTATACTAATGAGTATGCTCAAGTGAGTGTACTCAGCTGAGCACGTAAAAAGTGTTTTTTGAGCATACTCAGTAGCGTGCTCAAAAAACTGAGCATGCTCAATGTTTATTCGGGTATGTCTTAAAATTATTCATTGCATTTCTCTTTTTAAGGTAAGGTGATGAGATTTCACCCAAAAAACTAATCAAAAGGACTATAACTGCATGAAAGAGTTGATCAAATCATAAAAAAAAGAATTAATCAAAAATGCGCCTTTTATGTCCAAAAACCAGCATAATCCTGCCCTCCAAACTCATTCCATCATTGTTATAGATATATCATTAATTTTCATTAATTTAAATTACTCATAATTTTCTCTCTCACTCGACATTCTTAAATCTATTCTTATAGTAGCACTCACAGGAATTTCATAGAATCAAGGAGTGAAAGAATTGATTTTTCGACACAGATATGGTCAAATATTTATTTATTGTGTGTACGATTAGTGTCCATATAAATATATTAATGAGATTCCAAGCTCCTTTCAGCCGTCGAATTGGATTAGGCAAAACGTCGCGACACATATATCCAAAACAGAAAAAAATGAAATATTTTTACGTCGTGAGATTTTGTCATTTTTATCATTCAACAAACACGTTTTCTTCTTGCCATTATTTCGATTGTCACCAAATCGATCGATCTTTTTATATCCATTTATTTTTTTTTTTTGCTTTGCTTTTTTATTTCGAGACAGCACTAAGCGCAGTTAATTTATGACAAAAAGTCTCTTTAAATGGGATAGAGTGGCAACAGACGGAATTTTGTTTTATTTATCTTTTTTTCTCTCTTCATCCATTCGAGGGTCTTTGATCTGTCAGTAAAGACGATTTATTAATTAATAAAGCTATTGATACCTCTCTCAGCTTCCTTTTTTTCTCTACTTTATATAGCACTATACATAAATTTAAAATTGACTACACTCGGTTGGTGGCAAGTAACAGAGAATTGAGTATATCATGCCAGTGGGAAATGAAATTGATACCTTAGACATTAATAGCGTTTAATACTTTTTGGATTGATTTGAGATTCATTTCAAGCTTGTGACTTTAATTTGACTACCTTGTTAATTTATTCTGTTGGATATTAAGATTTAAAGAAAAAAATGCAGAGAGATTAAAATTTAGATGTCTTTGGAATGACTGTTTGTTTTTATGATTGAATTTTCAAACGGAATTGATTTAATTAAGATTTGATTATGGATTCTGGTTGCATATTATTGGCACGTGGGAGAGGTAATAAAAATTCTTAATTGATGTTTTTTGGAAGTATTGAATTTCAATATTGAATTTATGCAATTTTTGGGATTTTTTAAAAAATATTTTATTATAGAAAAAAATTCTTAATCTCCCCACTAGGCATCCAAAAATCTTCTATTAAAATTTATTTCTTCATTTTTTACAACAATCTTCTAAAAATATTCTGATTTAACATCATTTATAGACTTCTCATCTAACTGTATCAAAAGGATTCTCAACCAATTTATTTAACCATTTTTAAAGATCCAAAATTTTATTGTTAACTCATCAAGCAGGTCCAATTATAGAATTCAAAATGAAAAGAAAGCGAACATTATAAAAAGTGAACTGAATTTCATATAAATATGAGAAAAAATAATGATTCATACTGTATAATCATAAAGCCACAGAAAACGACTTTAAAGGAGGAGACCGAGCTTTACAATGTAATTAATTACTTCAAGTATTGTTAATAAGACGAGGATAAATTAATAAAAGATGACTCAACTCTCTCTCTCACTGTATGCATGACAGATGCATTAAAAAAAATTATTCCATAAGAAAAATTTTAAAGCTTAACCGAGAAGCGAGTGTAGACGACGAAATGGATTAAGATAACGCCACTGAGAAATATTTTTAGATGATTTCTTTTTCTCTTTTTCTGTTGGCTGCTGGTGATGAAAAGGCATATGAAAGGCTACAAAGGCAAACACTTTTTCATCTTTGCCTTTTTTTCTTCTTGATGTTTTGTTCTTTTCAGTTTGAGAACTCCACTTAACTTAATTTCACTCATTTTTTTCTAAGCTCTTGTTAGGTTGTGTGTGAATTTGTTGGGAATGAAGAATGGAATTGCATTTTGTTCTGTCTTAAAATATCAATAGAGAAATATCCCCAATTATTTGGGTAAAAATCTATGTAGAGGACCCCGATTTAAATAACTTCGATTTTCTTTTTTTTTTATAATGAAATTTCTGCCATCAAAATTTTTAAATTATTATTTTTAATTTATGCAGATCGAGCACTTCTTGTATGTATAATTTTTTTGGTAATTAACCTTAAATAACCATTTCCAAACCGCAACATATCAATCAAATCGGTTAAGTCATTTTTTCGTATTAAAAATTATTTTTAGTTGAAGAATTTAAAAATGCGAAATAGTTTTGAAAAAAAAAAAATAAAATATTCAATAAAAACAATTAAAAAAAAAAAATCCTGAATAAAATAAGTGCGCTTAAGTCACCATCCTTAAATAAGTTAACAATTCCTCGTTATGTATTATGTCGGAACTTTTCTTCTCCTCACATCTTTTTCGTCTTCTTTTGATTCCTTTTAAAACAATAAAAAATATATATATATATATATGTATGAAAACATAAAAAGAAAGAAGAATGAAAAGATTTGTTTCAGTAAAAGAAAAAAAAAAGTTAAAAAAGAAATTTAAAACAAAACAAAACAAAAAAAAAAAAAAACAAGAAATGAAAAATACCATAAAATGAAAACCTCGAGATGTGGAAGAAGAAAAATGATGAAATGAATGTTGTACTTAGATATTGTTGATACACTAAAAATGTAAATAAAATAATGAATCAGAAAAATATGTATATGCTCTTTAATGCTATTAAAAGAAATTGTAAATATTGTTATTGGAAGTGTTGCTCACAACTTTTTATTTTTATTTTGTTTTGTTTTTCTTTCTTTGTTGTGTTATTACTATTTTTATGTTTCATTGCCTTAAGTTGGAGTTTACCCGAGTTTGCTTTGATCTCGATATATTGAGGATGATTGTGATTAGCATAATTTGTTATTGAATGGTGTAATAAAGTTATTGATATTTGAATCACTTTTTTTCTTGTTATTATAGGGGTCACTCACTTATGACGTCCAATTTTTAGAGAGGTAGAGGGGTCTGAGGATGTGTGACCGTTTTAAACAATGCCTTTTTTCTTTATTTAAAGATTTTGTGATAGAGAGGGGGGGGGAGGGGGGAAGGAAGTCTGAAAATCCTAGTTTTTGATGGACGTCATAAGTAAATAGCCTCATAGACATGATGTGAAATTTCTAAAGTGGTTCTTGAGAGTTCATCATCTTTCTTATTGATCATCATTTTATAGTCATATATCATAATAGCTGAGTAGTTAAAAGGTCCTCGAAATGAAAATTAGAAATTTAAATTTTTTTAAAAAAATTGTTTAAAAATTACAATGTTATTTGCAACCTTAGAACCTACAAAAATATCGAAAAGTAAATTTGAAATGTAACAGCTTTTCGAAGCTTTATATCAACAACAAAAATATTCATCTAGTCTGTGGTCGGCAAATGGATCTTATTTTTAGTACATTTTAGTTTAGTACTATTTTTAGTAGTCCTTATTTTTAGAACTAAAACAGTTAAAAAAATTTGTAAACAATAAAATATTTTATGAATTTTTGTAGCAAATGCAATAAGAAACTAATGAATAACATTGAAAATCATTAGTTTAATGTATTTCGGATGTTTTGCGTTGATTTATTTCTTTGTTTACTCTTTAATTTTGACATAATTTTCTTTTTTTCTGAAATTTGACAATTGTAAACAAACATCCAGTGAGATCCAGTGAAAATAAGAACTTTTTAAATTCAACTTAATATCGGATTGTTTGTTAAATTTGATAATGCTAGACCTTAGATTTTGCTTAAATGTATAAAATTATTGCAAAACAATATGTTTATTCTAATAGTGAAGTTAAAAATTGGTCAAAAATTTTATGTATTAACTAACGTATTTTTCAGAATCAAATTTTTAGTTAAAAATACAGCAAATTCAAATTCAATTTTTTTTTATTTCAACGGTTTTTCCGAGCTCTTTGCCGACCACAGCATCTAGTAATCATTTACTCAAAAATTTCAAAGTAAAAAATCAATTTTTCAACAAAAAAGTAAATTAACAAAATACTCAAAAATCCTTCAACAATTAAGGTAAGTCCTTTAAATCCAAACTAGCAATTTTGAGGTTATTCAAAAGGAATTTTAATTCTCCTAATCTTAATCTCATAAGTTTCTTCTATTTTTGAGCATGCACACAAAATAAAGTCTATAATAACTCAAGCAACACTTTCTTGACATTATCTTTCAATCTCTGCTCACAATAGATCACGTATTTTGCAGTACACGAGTGTAAATTTTAATAGTTCCTTTAGTCTTCGCTTTCTGATCATAATAATAATAATAATCATACATAATCCTTCGTGTTTCAATTTAATCACTTGGCAAGTTGATGTGTAATAAATTTAAATCTTACAACATTTTCGCACAAGCTTAATTTCTGTACAAGCGATAAATTATAACATAAAAATATTGTACCCCAATTTCCGATCTACTTGTGCTACGTTAAAGAAAAGCATCTTTTATGTCTCATCACATGAAGAAAATCTCGTTAAACGAAATAATCATAAAACGCGATCACAGTAACTCAGTCAGGTTATTCAGTCATATTTTTATTATAACATTTTTATGACTTGACTTGTGAAAAAAAAAACTTTATTTATATATCTCGTTGAGTTAAAAGAACATTGAGTGAAGAAGAAGCAGCAAACTTGAACGATCAATTTAACAAGCGCCTTTAATAACCTTCTTACTTGCAATCAACAACAAATGTTGCGCACGACTCGTGAATGTGAGATTTACGGGACATCATAAAAATGATTAATTTTCTTATCATATATATTTCATGTGTATGAATGTACATAGCATGGATGTATTTATACTTTTTTTGGAGCATGAATTGGAAAAGTAAGTGATGGTTGGTTTTGGAATGTCTTATGGTCTATAGTTTGGGAAGACTCGATTTGAGTAGATTTTTTTTTTTTCGCAACCGAGCAATTCCTCAAATAAATTGAAGCCCCTCAGTAGTCATTTTTGGCAAGTTAAGAGCAATATTTTTGGTCAATACTTATTTGATTAGGTTCATTCCATTTGGCAGAAATTGATTTGAATTCTATCAAATTTCAAGACAAAACTAAAGCTGAATATCTTAATATATTCAATAAGGTCAATTCTCAGCTTTCAATGAAAGAGTTGCTTAACTTGACATCAATAAATGCGCCTTATTCCCAAAATCCTCTCCAAACTTTATCCCCAATTCATGCTCATTGTACACAAAGAACATTAAAAAACATGAATGAATGAAAAAGTGCCTTTTACATGCATCAATGCTATTAAGTATGAAAATGTAAGCATCTCGATCAATCATACTGTATCTGTATAGCATGCCATTTCTCACGCCTTTGTAATAAAATCTAATTATAAATTAACACCGTCAATAATGTTATTATTACAATAGTGCTTGCCTTACTTTATAGACCCGAGATAGGTGCATGACATGATTCTTTTCTAATCTTTAAATTATACATATTCTCTCTCTATTTTTAGCAATCATTTCACACAGCAAAGTGCTTTTGTTTCTCTTATTTTTTTCCTTCTAATTTGCCTCTTGGCTCCGCCTATTTTTTTATTTTATTTTTTTCTTCTCTTAAGCAACACTTCTTCTTCTCTCCTTCACTTGTTCGCTTACTTACTTATGTGCTTTAAGAAAAAAAAAAAATAAGGAATAATAGAAGCAAGAAGAAAGCAAATTGAGAATGAAGAGAGTTGGGAAATCTCACAGCATAAAAAACACGATTATACACGATATTTTGAAATAAACCTTAGAGATGAAGTGGAAACAAGTAAGAGTAAGAAAAAAAAAATTAAAAAAAAAACATGAAAAATTGTTTCTTTGATGTGATGCCGATGAGATATGAGTATGTATGTTGTTAAGAAAGATTACTCAGTCTAT
Source organism: Chironomus striatipennis (assembly GCA_026123125.1). NCBI lineage: Eukaryota > Metazoa > Arthropoda > Insecta > Diptera > Chironomidae > Chironomus > Chironomus striatipennis. Next base: position 45,169,635 of record CM047394.1, read on the forward strand.
TAGCAAAGATTTCAAATGTTTTTTATAAAGCTGATTGTTGAGGATTGATTTCATGTCTGTGAATTATGCGGTACGTTTTTTGAAATCACTGTAAGCAAAAAATGGCAAATAATTGGCAAGGACTTAAGGTCGTTTTAATTTTTTGCTTGATTCTTTTTAATGTGAGTAGCTTTGTAAGGTTAGGGTCAATTTAAATATTGTAGGAATTAAGGATCTAACTTTGAGTTTAAATAAAATTTTATTTTTTTATCTTTGATAGGAGTTAAATTTCTATTCCTCAAAAACTTATAGCTAGGAACCTAAATTTTTAGGTTCAATACCCATATTAACAATTTTACAATATCATTGCCAATTTGCTCGATCCAAAAGATACATTTTTACTAAAATACAGCCGGAATATCCACATCAGCCCTCACAAATCAGAAGCTCAAATTCATTAGAAGCCTTATCATTTCAATCTGTAAGCTCTAAAAGGTATAACCTCCTGTTACGTCAAACCTGACAGGTACCGCAGATGGCAAAAATATTCACAAAAATATTTATAGATGCAGATAAGAAATAGTAGCAAAAACCTTTGACTTTCCTTTTGCTGCCATATGGCTAATGTTGATTTATATTTTACCTCAAAATGATTATGGTAGAAATTTTATGAAATTTTTTTTGTCGGAATTTTTAAGATTTTATTTTTTTTTTTATAGCATAAAAATCTTTAGGTCAAGGATGTAATATTTTTTTGGTTTTGAAACATTTCTGAAATTTTTGTCTACTCTGATTTGTGGACCTCAGCCAAAAAGTCAAACAATCTGACACCTAAACATTTTATGAGTCATTCAACAAAAATTCAACATTGAATTTTATCGACACTCTCATATTCGCTCAAATTAATCAGCTATCAATAAAATTTTAGTAAACCAGACGTCTCCTCATGATTAAATATCTTTTTCAATTAATAAAATCTTCTTTGATCTAAAATTTTGTTTATTACAATTTTCGACAAAATTTCAAGTTTTCTTTTTTTAAGAGGTTTCCTTCTTCTTCTTCTCTACCTCATTTTTCTTTCTTAAAGATGTTTAACGTTAATGATGCTTCTTAAATTGTAAATTAATTTGCAATAAGACACTAAAATGGCGTGTAATGACTTGTAATTAGGGTGATCATCTGTATGGTATTTATTAGGGTTTTTGCATGGCAGTAGATTTTTTCGAGAATCGAACCATAAATTGGTGAATCTGCTGACATATTAGATCACAAATAAGCAAGACCTTAATTCGATTCTTACAAAATCTCGAGTGACAATAACATCAATTTTGCTCCAGGTGTGGAACTGATCAAATTGATCAAAAATGATCAAAAATGATCAAAAATTATCAAAAAATGATCAAAAATCAATTTGATCAGTTCCACACCCTTGATTTTGCTCCTCATAGTCATCCTTCCCACAAAAAAGAAGCAAAATCATTAAGAACTCTTACAAATTCTTAATGTCAATAGATGTTTACTCCTCATATTTGATTCTAGTCTATTTATACGCCAAGTAATCTGATTAATTAAGAGAGCTTCATTTAACTTTCTTTTATTTTTTCATTAGAAACCTTATAAGTATTTTATCTCTGTGTTTAATGAACTTGAGTCGTGGTTTTGGAGAGTTGATTACTTGGAATAATTAAAATAGATTGGCATAGTCTTGATGTAGAATGTTGATGATTTTTTTAAATATTTCAATGTCATGAACATTTCTATATTATTGCTAACTTATCAGTGTTGTTAAAAAATGAAAGATTTCAGGCGATTTATATTTCAGTTATAAAAATTCTATAGTTCTTAAATCCTGGTATAGTTGGAAATTTCAAATGATTACAAATTTTTAGAGTTAAAAGTTCAATTCCTACTTAAGATTCCTATTTAGTAAAATTTCATATTCTCAAATTAAAATCTGACAATTTTGATGAACTTTAAGAATGAATCATTTTATGAGAGTCAATTTCATTATTCATCGGTCATTTAAACTAAATTCTTAGTCGATGCCCGCATAAAAAAATTTAAGCTTTGTTTGTAAGTTTCAAATTTTCATCAAAAATAAATTTTCTAAATACCTAGAATGAATTGCAAATTTTCCAAAAAGCTTTTTCAGTCAATTTTCTAATTAAAAATTTTCACAGCACGCAAAGCTATTAAAAATCTGCAAACTCACACATAATTAATTAAAAGCGTCAATCAAGCCATTTTCATCCTAATTGCATGTAAAATTTGATGACTAACACCTATCATTATTTCAAATTAGCTAATTAGCAATATCAATGATTAATTTTTGTGTCGATTCATCATAGTCTCTAATGACGGCTAAATATCCATCAATTAATAGTCAAGGATCAAAATCATACAGACATATAAATCTCCAGAGAGTGAGAGAAAAATAATAAGAATAAAATAAATATGAAATGTTAACCTCAAGCACATGGGGGAGATCCTTGAACTGTAAACAACACAAAACAAAGCTTTTTTAAGCCAATGTTCACAAATTTCAATTATCTTTAATCTCCACACATAAAAAATAAAACTTTTTTTTTCTGTCTTCATTTCTCATGATAAACAAAGCAACTTGAAAATTGCAATCAATCAAAAGACTTAAATCGACAAGAAGTAACAAGAGCCACGAGAAGAAGCCGACACCGAGTGATGCTCGTGAGAAAGAGAGAAATAAATTGTAGCGAAAAGAGAATCTTGCATTGACTCTCTCGAAATTGCTCCGAAAATGATTAAATTCTCTCCCATTTCGCCTCACTTGATACTATGACTTGTTACGAATCTTTCTTCTTTCCATACACTTTTTTTTCTATATATCCCATATCCATAGCCCGTTTTGCTGTTTTTTTCTGTATTTTTTTTTTCAACAGAACCTTCAGAGTATGCTGTTTGACTCTCTCTCACATGTTATTCAGATTTCATCGCGAACGGATCGTCGTTTCGGTTTTCTGCAGTTTGATACTTTGATATTGAAATAAATATTATTATAATTTTTTTGAATAGTGTTGTGGATTGTGTTGAATGCAAAAATTATTGGAAGTGGAAAAATTCTCGATAAAAAAAATAAATAAATTTAATTAAACAAGGATTGACCATAAAGTGTGAAAATTAACAAATTTAAATTGTGCATAAGCACAACGGAAAAAAAATTAAATTTATATAAAAAAAATTATGCTTTGATTAAAAATTCGATATGCATTAAGGTTAACACAGAAATAAATTTTCATTTTAAAAGGTAGAGAAAAATAACAAAAAAAACATCGAATTCGTGAATCGTTTTTGAAGAAGTAGTAAATCCGAGAAGGAAGGCAAGAAAGAGGAGAAACAGAAACAAAAAATATTTTTAAGCATACCGCAGAATTGCTAATTTAACATTATCGCAATTAATTTAAATATTTTTACTCCATGCATCAGTGAATTATGTTGTGTATATTTTAGTCAGTCAGCAACAAAAAAAATGTTAAAAAAATTCCATTTTGTGTGAGAAAATTTGAATATCAAGAAAAAAAAAATTGATAAAGTCACTCTGTAAAGTTGAATGAAGATATAATCAATTTTTTTGTTGTTGTTGTGGTGTATTTTGTGGAATTTCTTGCATAATTAACAATGCAATTTTTACTGTAAAAAATTCTCCTTTAATAGTAATAATAATATAAATAAAAATAATAGTGGCAGTTGCTATATCTACAAGCAGTAGTGCAGTGTGTTATTTATTTACTTATAATCTTTATAAATATATTCTCACGATAGCATTGGTGAAATAAAAATAAATTTTATATAATAATTTAATAAATAAAATAAGAGAGAAAAAAAGGAAGGCAAGAAAAAAATAAAAATAAAAAAATTGATTGTGAAAGTTTTTCTCGATCAGGTTGAAGAAAAGTGGAAAAAAAGAAGTGAAAAATGGAAATTTAAAGGGCATAAACAGCAGCAACAGCAGCATAGATATCTATCGTATATGTTTGTGCAGTTCAAAATAAAATAATCAAAAAAAAAATCGACAAATTCAAATCAAAATCGAGAGGAAGGAACGAAAGGAATTATAAGAAAAATGTCGCGCAATAAATTATTTTGGATTACACTTTGCTCCATCGTCTGGTTCATTGAGAGCGGAAATGGATTACAAGGAGTGCCAACATGGATGTGAGTAGAAATGCAGCTTAGCAAAAAAAAAAATAAATATAAATGAAATGAAATTATTTATTCGTATTGACAGTAAATCGTCATATGTTGTCCATCATCACGCATCAATTGTTTAATTGAAGCTAGTTTTAATTTTGGGTTGAAAAAATTTTTTTTCTGATGAACTTTATTGTTCATTGGAAATAATTTATGGGTTCATAGTGTGTTTTAAAAAGGGTTTTGGGTAATATTTTGGGATGTAATGTTGGGTCTTGTCATTTTGATGATTTTGTTTTTTTATGAAACTCTGATTTATGAAATTCAAAAACTAAAAATTGAAATTGAAAATTCATTAATTTTTTTTAAAAAAAAATCTACAATTTCTCGAACTTTTTAATTTATTCGAAAGTTTCAAAAAAATGTTCGGTTTTGAAAAATAAATTTGTAATTTTTTTAAAATGATTTCAAACTTTAAAATGTTTTAAAAAATTTAAAGTTTTTAATTTTGAAAAGTTTTGAATGTTTAAAGATTTTAATTTTTAAAAAATTTCAAATTTTTAATTTCTAAAAAATTTCAAATTTTTAATTTTTAAAAAATTTCAAATTTTTAATTTCTAAAAATTTCAAATTTTTAATTTCTAAAAAATTTCAAATTTTTAATTTCTAAAAAATATCAAAATTTTAATTTCTAAATTCTCTAAAAAATTTTGAAATAAATTTATCTCTAAATAGCAAAAAATTGAAAAATTTAAAGCAATAAGAAGTTAAGTTTTATAAAAATTGTAAAATTATTTTTCAAACGCATGAATTAAAAATTTTTTTGATCATTTTCTCCTAAATCGAATTAAAATTGACATAAAAACTTGAACAATAATTTTTTTAAATAACTTCCTGCACTAAAAAAATCAATCAAATTAACACCATCGCCCTCCCTTCTTCACTTCACTCTCACTCCAGTACAGTCACAATTCATAAATTACTCAATCGAATCGATAAAGATCTCAAAATTCAGGCTTGAACCTCTAAAACAATTCACAATTCACCCCTTATACTTAATTTTTCATTCATCCATTGCATGTATAAATTCATTTAGCTGTCCATACAGCGACAGTGAGGCAAACATATTGTACTTGATTGAGGCTAATGATTGATAATTTAAATTACAATATATTGAACAAAAAAAAAGAAAAAGAATTGTAAAGGAGAGGAACGACAACAACATGAAGCATTAATTTAAATTGAATCATTTTTATGTTCACACTTTGCCTTCCTCTTTTTTCTGCGTTTTTTTTTTTTTTTGTAACTCATATTACGTCGTGTGCTGAAATACTTTGATCGTTGTACAATTCAAAGAATTAAAATTGAGAAGACTTTTATAAAAAAAATGTTTTTTTTTAATTTAGATGAAGCGAAAAAAAAGAACTGTTTGTTGTTTGAATAAATAATCAAATTATGAACGCCACAGCCATAATCGAAACTGTATAAAAATGTATCAGACAAACGATCGAGTTAGACTAGCTGAATATTTTTTTTTACCATATTAATTGCCTCTAGAGCTGTTAATGCAAATGAATTTTTGATGGAAATTAATTAATGAATGAAATTAACAAAAAAAAATCTTTTCGGCATTTTTCTCTTCATTCCTTTCATGTGGTGTTGTTATTTTCTCATTCATGAATTTTTATTTTCGACTAATAAGTTTCATCATGCACGAGGATGAAATGTGAAATAACACGCAAGAATACAAAAAATAAGATACAATTTTTTATCTCATTTTTACATCCACCTACAAAAAAATATTCATTATTTGCTTATAGTTCATAGACTTTTTTTTTCATTTTTTATTTGTTTGAAATGCACTTGTGGTACTCATCTGTATTCAGTGATGAAACTGTTGGGGATTTTTTATATTTTTTTGAAGTTGCTCATGTGTGCGCTTGTTTCATGGGGTTCTATTGAAATTATGAAGAATTTTATGAATTTCCGCATTTGAATGATTTTTTTTTTATGAATTTTTGATGAATAAATTTTTGCAGTCTTTTGGTGGATTTTTATTTTAGACAAATTTAAATAATTTTTTTTTTTTTTTTTTGTAAAAAAAATATGTTTAAAAAAATCATTTTAAGTAGATTGAGGATGCAATTTACAGACGTTGACTAAAAAATAATTAAATTAAGAATAACAAAAATTTTGTTAAGAGTCAATTTTCTAATGATGTCCATGAAAAATTTGGATTTTAGAACCACCTCCTTAAAAGTTGGATGTCATAAAGAACGGCCCGAAATTCAATCTAATTTATTAGTATTTTAGTATTCAAGATAAAACTATTGAATAACCAACAATTATCCTTCCATCTTATCCTGTTCCTAAATTACACTTTTATTTATTTCACACAAAATAAATAGTTCCCAAATATATCATTCGAATAGGAATGCATTCCTAAACATCAACCAACCAACAAAAAAAAAATATTTCCAAAGTAAACAATTAAAACTTTTTGCAACAATTTTTATGATACTTATAACTTTCCATACTCCTTTGATCCATTCTCATGACAAAAAGTACCAAAAAAAATTCTTTAGAAAACTTTATCCATAAAATCAGATTGAGGTTGAAATATTTTTGTTGTACATGCAACAATCTCTTGATACTCAAGTTTTAATCTCTTCCACTATTTTCATTAAGACGACAGGTGTATCTAATTTTTTTCTGAAATATTATGTTGTGGTGACTACATGAATTATTAAACAACATCCTCATGTATACGAAAGCATTGCGTGAATCTGATGAATATTTCTGAATCTATATATCTTTAAGCATCATAATGAATCGTATTAGTTGCTAATTAATTATTCTATGAATTATCTAACGATAATTAATTTACTTCCGTGTACTCAAAGAAATTTTAATTATGTTGCAATGTTTACAAGGTTTATGAAGAAGAAATTTTTTAATATCCGCTTTTAAGATTTCTTTTTTCGTTTGTCTTCATAATTTTATAATTAAAAGATTTTTTGCGTAAAAAAATTATTCTCAAGAAACTTGCAAAAAATGTTTAACGTAAAGACGACTGTGGAGTCAAGTGTAGTCTAGTCAACTGTATTTATAATGAAAATGTTTATTAAAGTGTGAATTTATTAAAATTTAAGAATCAAATATGTTAATATCATTTTTAAAAATTAAATTATATACAAAAAAAAAAAACAATTTTTTTGAAAAAAATTTTAAAGTTTTAAAATAACTTTAAAATGTCGTTATTTTCTAAGAATTTCAAGAATTAAAAGTTTCTTAAAACAAAAATAAAAATCAACAAAAATTTAAATTTCTTTTAATTTACTAATGAACAAAATTCGTAGAACTTAAATAAAAAAATTTCGCTGAATCGACATGATTTAAAATTTCTGCATTGATTAATGTAAATAATTTACTTCCAAAAACAACCAAAATGTTTATTTTCCATGGAAATTTACTTTTAAGCTCCATCAAAGGGTGAAATAATTTTAAACCAATAAACTGTGAATGAGTGAATTAAAAATGAATAAAATAATAAATTTAGAGTGCATGACTAATATCACATACTTAGTGGACTAGATAGTTGGACGAAATAATATTTTCATGAATTTGAAATACATGAGAATTTAAGTTGATATATTTTGAAGATAAAAATTGAGAATATGTCTATGTATATTTTAGAAAACAAATAAAAATGTATCAATTTACTTCAAATTAAAATGTTGATCTATAAAAAAGACATTATTCAAATGCAAATCTGCCTTGCGTCTGTAACACAAAAAAAAGCAATCAAATTCAAAAATAGAAGAAAATGTAAATATCAACAAAACAAGTAATTTCAATTTCATTCCTCGCCCACCCATCATTTCTGTCATATTTTTCTCTCTCTATTAAGTAAAGTAACAGAAACAATGAGATAATTAGTAATTGATGAAAAGGACAAGTATTGCCTACGCAAGCAACAATAACAACAATAAATACCTTGAAAACCAATATTCTCAGTAAAAATTGTTAAAATTCGTGACAACATTTACTCTGCATTCAATATCCTTCACATAAAATCCCTTCCAGATGTAACTTAACGGCTAGCAATCAATTACAGATTTCTCATTTCATTTAACCCACCTGGGTCTGTTTCATGACCGTCTTGTTCTCCTTCAAAAAAATATTTCATTGTTTGTTCATTTCTTCCCTTTTGTTTGGAGCATCTCCACCTCCAATATTGTTTAATGAAAAGAATTAATTATGATTAAATTTTTTTTCTTTCTTTTTCAATTAAATAGCATGCATGAGAAGGTACAAAAAATATTATTTCATGACTATCGACTATAATAATAAGACAGAAAAAAATATTTGCAAGAAAAAAAGATTAAAAATAAAATTAAAGGCATGAAAGGAAAAGAAGAAGACAATGAGTAGCAACAATGTCGTAATCAACATCTAATGAGAATTTTAATGCCTGATTGGCACTGCTTTATGCGTAATGCTTATATCGATTATGATTCTCGTCTTGAACTTTTGACTTTTTTTTCGTGATTCTCTTTTTTTAAGAACAAAAATCTTCTCGGGTTTCTTAGCTTCTCATTTGTGAGCAATTTTGTGATAGAAATTTATGACAGTTTGGGGTTTTAGCATTTTTCATAAAACTGAAACAAATTCTGTCTCAGAATTACTGAACGTACAAAAGATGCAAATTTTTTGCTTCTAAATTTTCTAAACGCACTAAAGATGCGAAAATATTGCTTCAAAAATTGCTAAACACACTAAATTTTTTAGTTTTTTAATTTCTGTTACGTTTGATGGTAAATTTTCTGTTTAAAATCTAATTGAACTCACTTTAGAGACCACAAAAATTTTGGTTCAAATATTACTGAACACTCTCAAAAAATCACAAAGCAAATTTAGACACAAAATCATGACTCCAAATTTTATAAACATTCCTTAAAATTTCGTATGCGTTTAAATCATCAACCTAATAGACCACAACTGTTTTTTATTCCCTCTGCTTCCTTCATTTCATTCCATTTCTTCTTCATAAATATAATCGACGTATATCGATAAAAAAATCTTTCTTCTTCTTATATTTATATTTATATATATTTCATTCTCTTCCATTACTTTTGCGATATCTTTCTTTTCTTAAATTCATTTTTTTCTGTTGTCTCTTAATGAACACGCTACTCGAACTTTACATCTCAAGCTGTTCGATTCAATTTTTTTTTTTTCGCAAATACAATTTGTAGCATTTCTGAGACTTGTCTATACTTATCTTTATATGAGCTCATCGAAAGACTTTTTTTTAAAGACAATAAAAATTAATTTTCGTATTAAGTGTGTGGATATTATTTTTATTTTAACGGCAAATATTATTGAGATTAAATGAAATTCAAGACAACATTGTATGCAATACCTGACAAGACCCTAAGTTGAGTTGTAAATTTGATTTTTAATTATTATGATATTGAGAAAAAAAAAACTTTTGCTGAGGAAGTTATGGGAGGAAGTAAGAAATTTTTGGCAAAAATAACGGGTTTTAAAAATTTGAATTTCATTAAAAATTTCTAAAAAGTGAAAAACTTAAATGTTTAAAATCCGTTAAATTATAGAACAAAATATTTTGAGCCATATTTCACAACAAATCTCTCCCATCAGTTCTCTTTAACATTTCAATTAAAATTCAACAGAAAAAGTAGCAACAAAGCTTTAGACGTTAATGAGAAATCATTTAATGTAATATTAAGTAATGACAGCAAACAACGGAAGCAACTGCAAATGCAATAATGGAAAATTTTCTGATGCAGCATTTGCTTTTATAAAGAATTAAAAAATAATGTCTGAATTATTTAAAACAAGGTTGATTGCATAAGAATTGGATGAAAGCATTTCAGGATGAAGTTATAAAAGTTTCGAGCTTTTAATACCAATTATGGACGTAATTAGGATAATAAGTTATGTAAAAAGTCAGAAAAGCGAAAAATTCCATTGAGATTTAGTCTTTATAAAATGCTCATTTATCTCTTCTAACAAGCCAGCATGTCGCTTTCGAACCTCATTTTCATCAAACGGAATAGAGAGAATCTTAATCCATCCATCTCCTTAATTATGCTTAATCTCTTTAATCCTTTCGATAATATTTACCATGGCAATATCTCACATCCTTCTAAATAGCCTTCAATTTATCTCATCCAATTCAGAAGCAATGCGGAATCTTGATAAATAATGCATAAAGGAATGTATTTTTCATAGATTAAAATATTCAGCAATTTATGTACGTACACATGCTTTACATTTTTTATGATCTCTATATATTGTGATTTTTTTTGGGGTATAAACATTTTGAGGAAGTGAAATGTGTAAGTCTTGACATTTAGTAAAAGGAAAATTCTTTGAAAATTCAAATTTATCAAAAATTCACACTACCTAAATGTACAGAATTTGAAATTATGAAAAAGATAAAAATTTAAGCTGAAAAAAATCGTTACAAATTCAAAAAAATTTGCAAAACCGTTAAAAATTCAACATACATACCAACTTTCAAAATGCGTTCAATCTCACCTCTCATAATCATTACAGCAACCTGTTTGCTAGCTTTTCCTCTTTCCTCAAAGTCTCATTAAATTTTAATGAGTCTTGTTTGAATGGAGCCTTTTGTGTAATATTAGAACCTTTGCCAAAAAAACATAATTACAGTTCATTTTTTTTCTTTCCTAGCAAAAAAAAGAAGAAACGATAGCAATTGATACATTTATAAAAAGCCGCTCGTTCTGTACAGCATACACATAACACACAAAAAAAATTGAGACTTGGATACTTAATAGCAGACGTGCATGAATGAATATTGCTCTGTCATAAATTCACAGATTTGTAAAAGTAACAAGAATTGGAAGTAAAACGAAACTTCTCGTCTTTTTTTTGTGCAAACATAAATCGGAATTCTTTTTTTAAAGGTTTTTTTAATGGGAGAGCTTTTAGAAGGTGCATGTGAAAAAAAATTGTAAATGTTTATGACTAATATGCGTATGTACACATCAAAGAAGAAGTAGACATGCTCGTCAAATAAACGACAATGAATTTGTATTAATAGTTCTTGCCTCTTTTATGACTTATCGCATTTCACCTTTTTTTCTTCTTTTTCTTTTATTTTTCAATCATTCACTCATTTCTCGTGTGGTTTATGCCATGATTGTGAGATGAATGAATGAATCGTAATATACACAAAGCTAATCATCATGAACATTGCATTTGAAATAAAACACTCCTTCATCAATTTTTTCCATCTAAATTGAGCTTCAATAATTTTTTTTTTTTTTTTTTTGGAAATGGAAGTTGAAATTTTTTATTTATTATCACGTGGAATTTTATTGCGCATTAATGTGACTTTTAAGATCATATTTAATCAAAAAGTCTGTAAATTTTCGTTAAAGGCAAAATGCTGTCAAATTTTATTGTTTATAAGAAAATTAAAGAAATGATGAAATAATAATGAAATGCAGTCATAAAATTCACAAGAAAATTCAATCATTGTCGTCGACTGTTGGATGTTTACAATGACATTATCAAATCATGGAATTTTGTTGTGTGCTGAGTATTATTTGCAACTTTGTTGCAGATGCTACCATTTTGAGAGTGTTGGAAGGTGATTGGAAGTTTTGGCAACTTTTATATAAAATTAAATTTTTATTTCATTGAAAGTTTTTGAATTTTAAATTTTAACGGTTTTTAAAAAATTTGACTTTTAACAGTTTTGTGGAATTTGAACTTTATAAGTTTCTAAAAATTTCAATTGAAATTTTAACAAAATTTTCTACAAAGTTAAAAATTTGTTGGACAAACTGTCATTAAATTCTCAACCAATTTAATAAAATTCCCGAAAATATACAGACCAAACCTCACCATATTCAAGACATATTTAGACAAGAATTACACGAGAATTTTGAGGTTCTTTTCATTCGTTCTGAAGCAGATAGCATAGAATTATTTCATGATTTATGAATTCTCAGAACTCTCGTTCTAAATATGAAAATATTGTTAGTAGCTCTACTCAGTCAATTTCGCATTCCAGCAATTGTCCCTATGATCCGATTTCTGCAGATGAAGTTAAGGCTGTATTGCAAGCTCTTAATCCACGGAAAGCTTTTGGTCACGACAACATTCCGAATTGTGCTCTAAAAATGCTTAGTTCGTCCACTAACTTTGTCTCTTTATGCTCTCGATTATTCAACGCTTGCATTAATCTGTCATACTTCCCGAAATCCTGGAAAGTTGCTAAAATCATGCCAATTTCCAAAGGGAACCTGAACTGTAGTTCTCCTGACAATTTTCGTCCCATCTCGTTACTTTCATGTCTTGGCAAATGCTTTGAAAAAATTATTTTAAGGCGTCTCAATGACTTTGAATTTGACAATAGTATAATCATCAAGCAGCAGTGTGGATTTAGATCCAACCATTCGACAGTGCATCAAATTCTCAAAATTACGGAGAAAATCACGTTTGGATTCAACAACAACAAGAGCTCAGGCATGGTTTTGTTAGATCTGCGTAAAGCATTCGACAGTGTCTGGCACGATGGTCTTATTCATAAGCTACATACTTACAACTATCCTGTATATCTTATTAAGCTTCTCCAGTCATACCTTTCAGATCGTTCTGCATTTGTTGTATGCCATTCCGCACTATCTTACCTCTTTAATGTCACATCTGGTGTGCCACAAGGCTCACTAATTGCACCTCATTTATTCAATCTGTTCATCAACGATATCCTATCCCATCCAAAGGTCAGCTGTCACTATATGCAGACGATACAGCTTATCTTGTTCAATTCCCCTGGAAGAACTTGGAAATCTATTAAGGCAGAATTAATTAAAGTAGTTAGCTCACTTCAAGCCTTCTTTAATGACTGGAAGATTACGTTAAATGCATCAAAAACTGAATTCATTGTATTCACTAAGTCAACCAAGATGATCGAAAAACTGAGAAGCGACTCAGTTACATTTAATGGCCAATCCTTCGAATGGAAAGATTCGGTCAAGTACTTGGGCGTTATTCTTGATCGTAAGCTGCTGTTCAAACATCACATAGATCACGTGATTAGCAAAGCCAGCGCTGCAAGCTTTTCGAGCCTTTACTGCCTGCTGGTAGGAAATCTCACGCTTCATTAGACTCTAAATTAAGAATCTACAAGTCTGTTATAAGACCTATTCTAACCTATGCTTGTCCTGTCTTTGCAAATGCTGCATCTTGCCATCTCAATAAGCTACAAACATTCCAGAACAAAATGATCCGTATGATCTTGAATGTTTACTGGCATGATTTTCAATCTGTTAAAGCGATCCATGATTCAGGAAATGTTCCATTAGTTTTCGATTTTATTTCGCGCCTAACTGCCAACTTTTATTCTAAAGTTGTTCATCATCCTAATGACTTGTTTTCATCACTTGGCCAATACTCTTACGATTCACTGAGTTTCCGTGTAAAACACAAATTACCGAAACCACTTCATTAAATGTATTTGCATATTTATTTCTTGTTAATTAGTTTGTAGTTTTTTTTTTATATTTTATTCTATTTTCTCTGGTCTTTTTTTTCTTAATTTTTTTGACCATACTTAAATGCTTTTCATGCTAAACTTCATCCAACTTTACCTTTATAATTCATAATAACATTTGATTTAAGACCGATAGGTCAACATCAAGAATATTTCTGTAATGTTCCGCCAAATATCTCATTAATTAAATAAAGGATTTATATTATTATTATGAATTCTCAAGAAAATGAGCAATAAAATGCATTCTTATCACCTTTTTCTTTCCTCATTCTCTTTTCGTTCCATTTCAAAGAATAAAATAAAATTCTACAAAAAAAAAATAATAATATTTTTTTAAGTAAATGACATAGGGACAGGTTATGATAAAAAAAAATATAGACGAATGAGCATGAAAGAATAGAATATGGATGGAGAAAAAAAATTATCATAGACTTGATGATTATTTATTGAAATGCATTTTTCAGAGGATAATATTGGAATTAAAATGAACAAAATGTATGGTTATGGCATATGACCATTATTCAATGTCAAGCACCAAGATTTGAGTAGAATGTTCATAAAAAGTCAAGAATATAAGCTCAAGAACTTTTCAATAATTTTTATTATATTTACAACACAATAAAATGAAAAATTTATTGAGACAAGGTGGTCTGATGGAAGATGAGAGTCATTAGGTTGTTTGGAAGTTAGGTTTGGTTTTTAAATTGAATTGACTCGATATCTCTGTGATATAGATTCTTCGATACTTAATTTTTAACTCAATAATTGTAAGTTCAAATCCTAGTAAAAGAAATTTTCAATATAAAGTCACAACTATCATAGCTGAATGTCCCCAAAAAGGTTTCCAGAACCGGAACGTGTACGAGGCTATCATTCAATTATTTATTTTAAGACACCCTTTCCACGATTTTTACACTGAACCTCAACCTTACATTTTTGTGATCCCTTTTTAATCAATTTAAATTCTGAGCTTTTTCTTGTGCTTGAATTATTGACTCTTTGAATTAATTATTAGATAAAGATATGAAGCTTTGAGGATAGAAGATGGAAATTAAGATATCGCGATTGATGAGTGCAAATAAATTATTTTAATGGAAGGTATCAGTCATTAGTTATTTAAGAGTCAAGATAAAGCTCGTGCCGCACATTATGAATTTTATATTTTATATCTCAATAGCTGTGCTATCCATTCACATCATCAAAATCACTTAAAGTTGTAAAAATGTCGTTCAAAGGACAAAAATAAAATAATTTCATCATTTGTCAAATTTGTCAACATTAAGCAACCTACAAAGACTAAATTTCCTTTTAAAAAATCCAAATGTTGAAAATTTTACATACATTACCTCCAATAAAACTCAAACAAGCAACACAAAAATCTCATTTTAACAAGATGTTAACTCAAAAGATCATAAATGCCATTTCTATTATCTAAATTGAATGTTACATAAGCTGTTACGTCACAAATATTCCCTCTCATACCCATTATTCATTACTCAATCACTCCTCAGTTCTTCTTTTATTATTGCCTCTCCTCGTGTGCATGTGTACTTTTTTTCATAAGAAATGAAAAATATGAATGAAAACCTTGTTGAATTTAACAAAAGAAAATTCTTCTTTGAATCGAATAAAATCAAGGATTTATTCTTCATGCATCCATTGATTGAAAGTATTTTGTGCAAGTTTTTTTATGTAGAATAGAAGGGCATTTTGACAGAAAAGTCTTTGGATTGAAGTCAAATTTATTCATTTTTAAAAAAAAATTGTTTTGGTTTTTTGAGAGATCAGTTAAAATTTAATTTGATATTTTCTTAGTCATAAAATTTAAATTTTTAAAAACCGTTTAAAATTGGAATTTGGAAATCAAAATTAAAGTCTGAATTTTGAAGGCGGTTAAAATTTGAAATTTAACGATTTTTTTTAATTTTGAAAAACTTTAAAATTTAAAAACCCGTAAAATTTCAATTTTTTTAACATTTTGAAGTTTTTTTTTTTCAAATTCATTTGCTTAATTCAAAATTTTAAATTCTCATTCATTTAGGTAAATAAAAAATGCGTCTGTACCACCCTAAACTAAAAACTGTTTTATTATTTGTGACATAAAGTATTAAATAAAGTCTCATATGCGTGAGATATAAGCAATATTATTTTTATTTTTTTTTCCTTCATACTTATTCCTTTGTTGTTCCTCAAAATGTTTCGAAGCGAAAAAAAAAGAAATGAGAAAAAAACATTCTCAAGAGGAGGGCAGTGAAAGATTTCCATTTTTTTTTTTCTTAATGCCGTTTCTATTCAAATCTACATCGCATTAAGCTACTTAGTTACTTACTTAAAAGTTAGAATAGAACAGTCGTATACATATGAATAATGAAAGAATAACATTCTTCAAAAAAAAAATACATTTTGAGGATTAAAATTCTTCACTTACTCGTTATTTTGTGTCTTTTTTCCCTTTTTTATTCTTTTATTTTTTTTTTCTTTTTCTTTTTTGAAATTCAACAATGCGAGAAGCATTTAAAAAGAATAAAAATGAAGATCAATCAATGATATGATTACAGATATACTCAAAGAAATGAAACTCATTGAATGCAATCAATATATACCTTAAAAAATGAAATAAGTAGTATGAATACAGAATGAGATGAAATATTAAGGAAATATCATATACGAGTAATGAGATGATGATGCGTAAAGATTTTTATCAAGAATTTATCATTGTACTTTTTTTTTGATGATTGAGAAGAAAATATCGATTGAGACTTGAGAGGAATAAAAGTATTGAGATTTGTCGTTATAACAATTAAATGAGGCATTGAGATATGTGGAATAGTTATGGATGATGTAGCTTATGTGACGTGCTAAACATCATTCTACAGATGCCCCTGTAATTTTTTTTGTAAATGATTTTGATGAGATTAAGGTGGATTTTTTAAGAACTGCAAAATATTGTCAGCTATAGATGCAAGTAAGCGTAATTGAAGCACTTAACTGCAAATTAGGGGTCATATTAACATTAATAGATCAAAATCTCAAAAATTCACATGTTCAATTCCTAATGAAATTCAAAAATTTCAAAATCCTTGAAAATATTTAACTTTAAAAATCTTTGAAAAAATAAAATTTAAACTTCAAAATTCTTCAATGTCACAAAATCCTTCAACCTAAACATTTCTAATCTGAAATATATAACTTAATTTCATCATCATCCTACCTCACTATAAATTTACCCAACAAAAAATTGGCATTCTTCTTCTCAGAACTCAACAAACTTCTTCAAAAACTTTTCTTTGTCTTTTAAATCAAATTTAAAAAGTAATCCAATTGATGATCCAATAAAACTTTATTAAATCATTCTTTCCTCTCTTAAGTCTCGTCTCTAGCAATGTCAACATAAAATTTAATTCTTCTAGTTCCGTAAAAAAAACATTGTTGTTGTAAAACCTGTAACAAAATTTAATGCTAGAAAGTTTAAAAAAAATCAATAGCATGTCGAACTATATGTTTGTTTTTAGATTGCAAAATTAACGTCAATAATGCTGTGCAAATTGCAAAATATTCCTCACATCGAAGCGGAAAAGAATGTCAAAAAATTCCAGGTTATAATTTTATTTTAGCTTGATAACAACAATTTTACATCTCCGTCAACAACACAGTTGCCTCAAATGTGATTTCAGTCAACAATGCGATTTATTTTGTTCTCATTATTTCACCTTATGTTGCTGGCCCGAGCAGTTCATTCTTGTACAAATTATTGAATTCAAGTCTATATATTTTGATTCAAGGATCGATCGCTATAGAAAATTTAATTGTCTACCTTTATTGATACCCAAATCCTTTATTACAACTTAATATGTTTATCGTCATGGTAGCAACTAATTGACTAGATTGTACATCTCGGTTACACCATTAAAAATTGTATAGTCGGTTAACATCAAAAAGAATGTCTTAATGAATAGTTTTGCAACAATTTTTTTCTTCTTATTTCAGAAACATATATATATGCACTCTCATATATGAAGGAAGTAATTGAATAGCTTCATGCGTCAATTATTTCTCTCAGAAAATGCGGTTAAAAATATTTTTCATATTTTTTTTAATATTATTTTTCTCAACTATCAATCAAAGTAAAAAATAAAGTATGAAAGACAGTTGAAAATAATGTCAGTTGACGATACAATGATTATTATACTTGAAAGTTACTTTTGACATTAATCTCGGTCAGTCTTGGGAAATTTTCAGTAAATTCCAAAAAAAATAAAATAAAAAGTTTTTCTCATCAAACAATGTCACTTGAACGAGATGACGAAGAGAGAAATTGAATGAAAGGACAAAAGAAATTGTAAACAACACCAATAATTTTCTTGACATGAGTTTTTTTGTTTTTGAGGTTAAGGGGTTGGGAATAGTAATGGTATTTAGTTTTTTGAGTTTTTTTTTTGAATGAGTTAGAATGTTTTCATTTAGTGTGCACCCCCTGCAAAGAAAGCTTCTCAGTTCCAAAAAAAGCTAAGAAATTCAAAAAAATTAATTTTTTAAAAAGTTAATTCAAATTTCAAAAGCTCATCCTACTCAGGTTCAGACTCTAATATCTTCATCCTTTTATCTTTCTCATTTGACATCTAATTCCTAAAGTGAAATTCTTCAATGTCACATTTCAAAAAGAGATGAATAAAAATGAAAAATTTTTCCCTTGGGATATCAAAAAAAAAAAACAACAAAAAATAAACTTGAGAAACTTTTCATTTGAAAAATAAATTTTTTATTCTTCAGGCATGACTTCTTATTTATATACCTATAAAATATTCTTTTCAAATGGATATCGATCATAATACTTACTTTGGGAATTTTTCTTTCTCTTTTTCACGAAAAGAAAAAAATAAAAAGTTGTTCAAGCGTAAAAAATTGATTGTTGAATATTTTTCTCATGAATCTCTAAACATCTTATTTTTGAATGTCAATGACTGTTCTCAGGAAATACGACAAGAAAAATAAGTTACGAAGAAGATGTAATTTAATTTCTGCAAGGCGTTAAGGTGTGCAGTTTTTATTTGTATTTGTGGACCTTTTTCCTATATGGAAAAGGTTAGAAAATTATTTTTTTGATATTTGCTTGAAGCAAGGTCAAGGTAAGACTTTCTTTATTCTTTGAAGACACAACATTAAGATTCTTGCTACACTGCAACAATTTTCCGAAAGGAAATGCAATTTTCTGACTTTCACGTCTTGACAAGTGCATTTAATGCATTTATAAAGGTTTTAAATTTGTTCTGTCAACATCTGTGCTCTTGAATGCTTTCATTTCACTTATTTTTTTATGCAGGAATGTAGTTGGAGATTTTTTCCGTAAAAGCTTTCAACTTTTATTCAAAAAAATTATGAAAAATATTTTTAGATGGGACTCGAACCCAAAATTTTTACATGACAAGTCTTTTTGCAATTAAATTCTAGAAGTTCATCCAACTTATTTTTCGTTAATACACATTTCTTAAACTCCCCACCAGCATCTCAGCATCATAATCATTTCAGTCATACTACAACTTTACATTCCAATCAGCATATTCAACAATGAATTTGCATAAAACTTGCAACGACGTAAAATATTCAGAAACAAAACTTTTTTTTATTTTTAACCCATGAAGACAACAACAAAATGGAAATTTCAAGCACCTTCATTATCCTTTTTCCTTTTCATTTCCATCATTTTCACTTGTTTGTTTTCCAATACCGTTTGTAAGACAGTTATTGAATACAGCAAAAAAAAGAATTCACAATTGCACAATTTCTTTTTCTCCTTTTACTTCTTTATTCTGTCTGCATTTGTTGTGTTTACGTCTATCATGATGTATTATCTGCTGCTTTCAGCGCAATTTTTTGCACATTATTGCTGCACAATTGATGTTCATCTTATTGTCGGTACCGAACTATTACATATAACAAGGTGAAAAAGAGCTTTAGATTGAAAAACATTCGAGTGGTGATAACAAAAAAAAAATCCCTCAAAAACTGTTATAAATTGTCAAGAGTACTCATCTCCAACAGCTTCACAATGTGTACTCTCACTCAACATTGTATGTCATGTAAATGTTTGCGAATAATTGATATGATGTAAAATGGGATGAGGTGTTAGAGTATGGTGTAAAAATCAGAGAAAATCATTATATGGCATGATTCTATTATTTGGAGAAGTGTTGTGGAGTGATGATGACGAAAATGTATCAAGCCTGCACAAAATGAGCAATAGGATTTTTAAGGGGGTCAAATTTGAGGATGATGTAAATTTTGAGGCCGAAATTTGAGTGGTTGTATTGAAATTGATGAGATGTTGAACTTTATTAGGAATCGAACTAACTTTTGACCAAAAAACCCAAATCTGAATTTTACAAATTTAACTTTAACTTTTAAGTTAAGATAGTTCAAAGATTGAAAATGCTTCTTGCATCCTGGAGGCATCTCAAGCAATTTATAAAACAATCAAATCGCTCTTTATTTAACTCCAACATAACTAAATTTATTACTCGATATTAAAAAATTCATTCCAATAAAGAAAAATCTTTTACGGACGACATAAACTGCGACTTTTTAACTGCTTGATTCATTCACAAAAAAAAGAAACAGTTAATAAAACTGAAATAATTCTCCATATAAAGTCGTACAAATTCTCAATAATAAATGTCTAAATGACCGAAATAAAGAAGTAAATTACTACCATAGAAATTCTAGATACAAGTGAACAACAACGTCTTCAGCTGAAATGTATCTAGTCGTCAAAGTACTTTGAACTCGAAACTTAAACCGCTTACCTGACTATATTCGCAGTATCATATTAAAATAGTGGTTTTATAGCGATAATCAATCTGTAACATAAACATTTCATTCCATAAATGCTGCTAAATTCATGAGCCATTCAATTCAAAGAGGCACAAAAAAGGCAGCAGTAAAGAATAAAGAGAGAGAAAAAAAAAAGTTCACACAATTAATTTTCATTATTTTCAGCATCATAAACTCACATTAAATGATGAATGACTTGGCTTGAAATCTAGCTTGCCGTGCTGTAGAATAAAAGAAATAAAAAGAGAGACTCGAAAGAAGTAGAAATTATGCAAAAAACAGAAACCCCAAAAAGAACAAATCAACAACAAATTAATTAAATTGCATTTTAAAAGTTTTGCTCATTCACTTCCAACATAAATAAAAAGAAAAAGTACTTTAATGAAACTTAAATGAACGCAAATCTGTGTTTAATTAAAATTTATAACAATTTTCATGTAATTAACAATGCAGTGTGCATCATTTAAAGTGCAATTTGTGACTTTTTATTCTCCTTTTTCACTGCGTGTATTTAAAATGGATTTTAATTATTTTGTCGTAAAGACTAAATTCATAAATAAGTATTAGGAATAATATTTATGGGAAATGGTCAGTAAGGAATCAAACATCTTACTTGGACCATCATTTCAAATATTTTGACATAATCATATTCAAGTGGGAATCGAACTAACTTAATTTGAGATTTGAAACTTAATTTTAAAACTAAATGACACAATCTTATTAATACTGATCGAAAAATACAAAAATATAGTAAATTCAACTAATGATTTAGTTAATATAGTTAAATCATGCAGACTACAGCAACCTAACCTTAAAAAATCTCAAATTTCATCTTCCTTATTCCACTTCTTACTATAACAATTCAATAATATGTCAACTGACTCATATTTTCATGTCATCTTAATTCATGTGACAATAAACTTTTAAAATTATTTTGCTCCTATAGTTAATTAATTAACTATTTTTTTGCATCTCCATCTCACTCTCAAGTGATTGTCTCAAAGAAGAGAAATAAAACTTTTGTACGTGATAATAAAATAAAGTTACATAACTACTTAATCATTTGGACTATAATACACATACAGAGTGCCTCACTGCATGATGATAGAAAGCTCATTTCCAACAGAGCAATTAGCCATCTCGTTTACAATCCTTAATGAATCTGAATGTCCGAGATCAAATTGAGATGTCAATAAATCCGACATTTACATTGACCGAGAGAAACTAGAGGAGATTGGAGCGAGGCATGTATGAACAATTTTAATCGTAAATTATTTCTCATTTTCAATCGTAAAAAAAGCGGCAGAAATAGCAGTAAATAGTAAGCAACTTACAAGCCTTATTGGGACCAAATGTAGTCATTTTTATCGATTACAAATTGGATTTGGACAAATATTAAGCTATCGATGGATATCAATGAGGAATGGAGAGATTGAATAAAAAGCTTAAACAAGCACAATTAACTAATTGATTTGAAGCTACCGCCTACAATGTTATGAAAGTGATGTTGAATTGAATTTGAGAAGGGTGTGCCGATGGGACGAGAAGTTAGGTTATATAATTTATTAATGAGAAATTAGATGAAAAAGGCGCGAAAATGTGTTTGGTTTGCTGAATTTCAAACTAAATTCCATTTTTCTAGTTTGAGGTTATGACATTTATTTGATGCTTAAAAGTCACAAAACTACTAAAAATTTTGGGAACTTGATTTAATATCGATTTTAAGAATCTAAAAATTACCAAAAATTACACAAACTAATCGAAAGTGCTCTAAATTGCTGCTTATTACAAGAATAAACTTTAAATGAGTTCATCAAGTCAATCACTAACAAAATGACATCAATTACCCTTTGGCACACCCAGTAAATCCCCAACATTATAATATTCCATGCAAATTTATGTTCCGTCTGTTCTTTCCTCATCAATGAGCTTTCATCGACTGAACTATATGCCTAATGTAACTGCCAAAGATTAAGCTTTTCAGCTCTGTCTCAAATCAACTGTAATGATCAAATTGATGTCGATTGCCGTATAGATGAGAAGAAAATCAATGCTTAATGCTCTGTGAAAGTAGAACGATTTGAGATGGATCTCATTATTGGATCATAAATTGATTTTTCTCTTTGGATTCTTAGCGTATGTCAGGCAATGAAAGTCAATTAATTACTGATAAAATAATTCATTTAGACATTTATAAGAGGTTAACTGACTTTGGGCTAGATAAAATTATTAACTTTGGGATCTTCTTGTTACTTTTTATGACTTTTTATAGCCTACGGATTGTAATAGAAGTAAAACATTGTAAATTAAATTACGCTGAAAATAACATTTTATTCGCTTGTTGTTGCTGTCTTGTTGGAATTTTTCCTGCCTATGAAATTGATATTTATTGCGTGATTGGCTCTAAAACTTTTCATGTAAATTTTGCGTTGTAGAAATGCTAATGACAAATTTTTGTAATTGAGACTTCAAGCGCTTAAAATTGAGGAAGGAGTTAAATAGGCTATTTAAAAAATTATTTAGGTGACGACTTTATGTGATCCAGAGATGCATTTGGAAATGAATTTGATGATTTCCTAAAATTTGAGGATTGAAAAAATAACGGTCAATTTTTTTGACAAAATTTAAATTTTGCAACAATTTTTTTATAAAAACCTAACAGCTGACCTCACACCCAAGACCAGATCAACCCATCAACTCAACAAATCCATCATCATTATCAAACCACATCTCAATTTACTAAATCAAAACAAATAAAAACAACGAATAAAAAATCGAACTCAATTAAATTTTGCTCCTATAAAATTGAAGTAGGCAATCAAACGTGATCCATAGGAGTCTACCTTATTATACTCACCATGTACATGAAAATCATGCAAGTAATAATAAAGTAAAACTTATTATCTACTATTTTTTTATTATTTTTAAATGAATATGAATATAACTGAGATATTAAAAAAGTTTAATGACGTTTATAGCATTTATAGTCGCAAGATATTAAATACCTACCTTTGCAAATGAATAAGATATTTAACAACATCAAAACATGGACAATTTTCAACTAATTACGTTAATTAAATTCTTTTAAATAATCATTAAAGCAGAGTTTGTGAGCATTAAGATACAAAAAAATAACAATTATAATCTGAATGAGCATCTGGTAGTGCTTAATAATATTCATGATGTTCAGAATCACGTTTAGAATGGCTTAAAATGAATTAATAAAAAATAAATTTAAAATTGTCTGTAATTGAGTCATTGAAAATGTTGAGAGTGGATAAGAACCATGACCTTTCGTTACCTCATTCATTTACCGAATTGTTGACTGCATCTCATTTTGATTCCATACACGAGTTTGTATTGCATTATAATTTAAATATTACTGTTTAAAAGCAATTTAATGAGGAGTATGTACTGGATGTTTTGGATTGCTAATAGGAAGTCAACTTGTTGTTACTGACTGGCTGTTTTTTGAATTTTAACTCAAACCAATATTCAAATTCAAATTAACCGTTATTTTTAGATTCAAAGATTTCAATTCTGTGTCAAAAACTAAATTTTCAATTTTTCGAAAATGGCTATAATTTCAAAAATTAATTTTTTAAATTTTCAAAAATCGTTAAAAATTCAAACTGTAAATAAATATTTAATAGTAATAATAATGTCTTTATTTCAAAATTGGAATGCTTGTAAATTTTTGTTACAATTCTATGGTTCTTATTTTGACACCAGCCTATCAAACTGTAAACATCCCTAAATGCGCTTAAACAAGTATCGAATTTCCTGAAAAATCTTCAACTTCATTTTCTCTTTCATTCTGCTGTTTCACTCCGTCTTTTAATATTAAACTGATCGATGCAATGAGTATATTTATATGACCGCGCCGTGCCAGTAATCAGCAATAAAATGCACATGCAGATTGTTTCGAATTAATTAAAATAAGCGAATGAAATATAAGAGAATTCAGGACCACACACACCGAAAACGCACAAATTACTCGATGTACGTATTTAGTATGGTAAAGAAATGAAATTTTAGTGCATAATATTGGCAAATTATATCAACAGATCAAACCACATAAATATTTCACATCAATGGAAAAAAGCATGGAATTATTTATAGCATGAATGTGTACATTTAATGCAGGATGCTCCACTAAATAAACATGCCGCATCCGATTTATTTGATCAATTTAATTATGAAAATTAAAAATGGAAATTGGTCCCTGTTTTTTGAATCAATTGCAGTTTTCATTGATGATTATCTACATTTCAAATTTATTTGCCAATACTTCAAAATTTATTGTAGGAAAAATTGATGAGAAAAAAAAATTGAATGAGCTATGGAAATATTTGATTTATGAAAATTGACTTTTTTGTTAAATTTAATTTTAGTAATTGAACTTTTGATTCTCGTTTCATTTTTTGTGTTGAGAATACAAATGTTTTGTAAAATTGAAAAAATAATCTTTTAATCTAATTTATTGATTTGAAAATTTAAAGCTATGGATAAAATATATGAATTTAAAAAGTTGAAGTTTTTAATAAAAATTTAAATTCTCAAAAATCGTTAAAAATCCAAGTTTTTAAAAGGAATTAAAATATTAAAGTTATTTAATTAAAGTTCAAACAAAAACTTTCCAAACCAAAAAATCAAGATTTAGATAACTTTAAACTGTTTCAAAAGGGTTAATTAACCTTAAAATTTATAACACCTTCAAACATTCCGTATACTTTAAATGTCTCATAAATAAATTGTTTATTAAAATAATCCCCAAAATTTTACAGCCAAAAAGTAAGGAAATTAAGTCAATTGATGTCCATTACGATCTCATACATTTTCAGTAAGCTCCAAAGTAAAAGTTAATTGAGTTATCATTTTAATTAAATTTTATGCATTAATTTACATATAAAATATCCAATTTCATTTAATGCTTCAAAAAATATTAAGAAACAGAATTTCTATGGAAATTATTGTTATTTAAAAGAAAATTTTCTTGATGTGTCATAATATTTATAGTAATCCCATCATATATTCATATTTTACAAAACATTACAACCAAATTTAAGATCAGAGGAATGAAAATCGCATCGAGCAGAAAACTGAACGAGAAGAAGAAAAATATAAATTGGATCAAGCGTTTATTTCTGTTTAATATATAGACTTCTTTTTGTGTGTGCATAAAGGCAGAAGTAATTTTGTGAATATGCAGGAAAAGCATAATCTTTCTTTTTTCGTTCAGCACTTGCGAAGCAAAGCAGAAGAAATATTTAAAGATTTTTTTTTTTTTTGAATCAATTTTTCACGTGGATGCAGGTGGATTGAAGCGCAGTTGATCTGATTTAAATTTGAAGTTAAAAAAGAAAAATTTAAATCTTTGAATTTGTAACGTTTTTAAAAATTTCAAATTTTTAACTGCTTTTTTTATTTTGAATTTTTATAAAAATTTGTGGTTTTTTCATATTTTTAAAAAATGTAAATTGGAAGCCAGGGTGTGGAACTGATCAAATTGATCAAAAATGATCAGAAAATGATCAAAAATGATCAAAAAAAATGATCAAAAATGATCAAAAAATGATCAGAAATGATCAAAAATCAATTTGATCAGTTCCACACCCTTGATTGGAAGCATAAAAGCATAAATTTAGAATTTTCTTCAACATTTGAATTTGTAACGGCTTTTTACATTTTAAATATCAATTGTTCAAATCTTTAAATCTAAAAATATTGTCGAAATATAAAATGAAAATCAGAAAGATAAAATCAAAATAGACACCCAAGCACCACACCTCAAACCTCACAAAAGTGCGCTAAATTTTATCTTTCATTACATTTTCTTCAGCTCTTTCATTCCCATTCACATATTCGATTGCAATCTTAATTCTCCAATATATTTATTTACTTTACTTAAATCTCGTTTTCTTTTCTTTTTGTCTCAGTCAATTTTTTTTCTCAATTTCATTTGCATCGGCAGTTTGTGCAATTTCTGGTTATTGTGAAAGATCTTGTTGAATGCATTTTATCAATCTACAGGTTATCATACATGATACAATAAATGCCGTACATAAATTATTGCCAGATGTTGCTCGGCTACTAAGAAAAAAAAAAAAACATTCTTTAGACTTATCTCATGAAATTATGAAAAGGAGATTAGAAACTATGTCGAACACCACCCATGAAAAAAAGTCTATATATATGCACAGTGCATACAGACTCAATTAGAAAGAAAAATAAAAACATTATTTTCAACGAAATAATCTGCTAATAATTCTCTTTATCTCAACATGTAGTTGGCGAATGCATGCGAAGAACTGGGTATGATAATAATTCTAAATTGTGCCATAAAACCGTTGATCATTTAAGTTTCAGATTACAAAATGGCAAAAGAAGAAAGATTTGCCGCTGATTCTATTTAATAAATCTTGAATGAAATTCAATTTTTTTGATTGAAATATTTGCATATTTTGTAGTTTGGCATAAAAGTTTTGTCAAGATTTTTTTTTTTGCGAATGGGATTGGCATTTTGGGGGTCTTTTTGGATGATGTCTTTTCGAGTTTTTACAAAAACTTCTACTTGAAAAATTTAAATTTTAAAATTTATTAAAAATTAATTTTTAATCATTCCAAATTTTCAAAACTAAATTAATCGCTAAACCCTATTTTGTAGTAAAAATATACGTCAATTGATTACTATCCCCAATTAGAAATCTCAAATCTGTCTGATGAAAATGCGGAATCTAGTTTGGATTCACAAAAAAAAAAACTAAGCGACAAAAAAATTGATGAAATTTATCATTTTCTAGTTTCAGATATTTCATAGTTCAGAATTCAAGCATATCTTAAGATAATATCACTGTAATTGATATGATTGACTAGCTTAGCGCGCGATCTAATCGTAATTAATGTACATATATTAATTACTTTCTAATAAAATCCAAAATACATCACAAACTATCCATTTCCTTATTCTCATACACACAACATGTATCTCCCTTCTTTGTGAAAGTTAGGCACCGATTCCTGTAATACAGAATGGAATTTGCCGGCTTCCAATTACTTTCACAATTACAGCATGAAAAGAAAGAAAAGGAAGAAAAAAAACATCGGCTCAATTACTCATAACATCGTGATCAAATTTTAATTAAATTAAATTTCACTTGAGGAGGTACAAGAGCATCAGACAGTGAGCTAATTAAATTGTTGATGAAAGAAAAGATCGATTAACAAATCAACGCACATCTGTCAAATGAACACTGTAAATCAATCAATTAAATCATATTTTGGGTGAGGAAGTAGGTTGAATGAACATTTTAAGTTAAAGTTTTTAACTGCTGTGTGAGTTGATGACAGGGTTAGTGCAGATTTAGAGTCTTAAAATGACTGTTAGTATGATTAGAGTAAAAATTTATGTTTAAAAAAATAACGGTCAAAAATATTTTAAAAATTCAATTCAATTTAAATTTTTAAAAACCGTTAATTAATTCTTTTGGGCGATTCCATGAGTGATAAAGTGCGCCGAAAATTGAAAAATAATTAATTTTTCTCTAATTTTAATGATTAAATTGAACTTGACTGAATTAATTTATGTAAAACTAAATTATCTACCTATCTGTGTACTTTATAAGCCGTTGAAATTGAAAAACAATTTTTAGATTTTTTCAATAAATACAGTGTTAGACAGTCCAAAAACATATTAAATTCGTAAGAAAGCAATAAACACGTCTTATTGGGTGATTTCTGAATGCTATAATGCATTCATTAACTACAAAATTGAAAAATTAGCGTCAATCTGTTAACATTTCAATACACTTTGGAAATTCAAATTTTCAAAAAACCGTTAAATTATTCAGATTTTATTTGTTTATTGATGTTAAATCATGATTAACTTCGCTTTATGATATTTAGATAAGCATTTAAGTGATAATGAAGCATTAAAGCTTGTGTTTCAACATCAAATATTCGAAAAATGTTAAATTATTTTTCTGACAAGTAGAGAAAGAATTACAACTCAATTTTCTCAGTTCCCTTCATTCATGGAATCGCCCTTAAACCTTTTGAACAAATAATCCTCTGATCAGCTTAAAATCCAAAACTTAATTCAATTTCAAATCAAAAATCATCAACCAAAAACTTCATAATAGAAATTTCAATATTAATATCCAGTCAGACGCAATAGACATGACAAATATGTAAAATAAAAACAACAATGTGGTAAATCAATTTCATAAAAAAAATATTAAAGCCGCAAAATTAATTACATACGACATGCACAAAGTGAGACGAAAGAAAAGTAAATTTCTTCTTTTGTAATTCTTTTCTGTCTCTATTCATCCATAGATTAACATTGTCATATAGAAATTCATGCTGAATAATTCTGTTTGTTTTCGTTTCTTTTGTAGTTTGTGCGGTTTTTGTGGTGAGCTTGTATGATGCATATAAGTGAATTTTAAATAATTAATATATGAAGTAATATAATTATTTGTGATACGTTGAGAGAACTTAATATGTCTTGATATGGATTTCTTGTTTGATGTTGATATTGGGAGTAAATTTTATGGAAACTGACAAGATGGGTTGATATGCATTAAGTCAGTTGAGTATAATGGAACAAGAATTTATTTTCTTATGTAATAAAGTAAGTGAATGTTGTGTATTACATATTGAATTGAAGGATAATACATAATACGTTATTAATTTATTGATTTAACTGAATATACTAGTACTGTGCTGAATAAACTGAATTGTACTGAATAAGCTGAATTGTACTGAATAAACTGAATTGTGCTGAACAAGCTGAATTGTGCTGAATAAGCTGAGTTTTACTAAATTCCATGAATAAGCTGAATTGTTCCAAAATGCTGAATTGTGCTGAATAAAGTTAACTATGCTGAATAACTTGAATTACTTCTAATTCAGTTCGCTTCTCGAATATTTTCAACTTGATCAATTAAGGGCGTTTCCACAGATCGAAAATTTCAAAAAAAATCGACTTTAAATGAAAAATTCTCTTATTAGAGTAATCTAGACGATTAAAATACTTATTTTTGTCATGTAGAACGTTGAATTCTATCTATTTGTCCTTTAATCTTGTTTATAAGTGCATTCATTTGTGAATAATTTCGATTTTTGTGAGCGTTACTTGGTAAGAAAAAGTTGAATTTGATTTTTTGCAAAGTAACGCTAATAATTTCCTAATTAATGCGTTTGGAAGGAAGATAATAAGACAAATGAGTAGAATTCATTGTTTTACTCATGAATAACTAGTCATTGCATCGTCTAGATATCTTAATTTAGAGAAAATTGATTTTTGACCAAAATTTTTGAAGAAACAAATCTGTGGAAGTTCCCTTAAATCAAATTGAAGTAACCAATTTGGATGAAAAAAAAATCCAACAGCTTTAAGTCATCACAATTCGCATATAGTTGACAAATTACAACTAAAAAATTCACAACATTTAAATACAGTTCAGCAATAATGACACCAAAAAAAGCAGGCAGGCAAAACAGAAGGAAAATAAATTAAAAGTCTTGTCTCTGAAAGCATAATAACCTAGTGACTTAGCAATTTTTAACAAGTAATAAAGCAACAAAAAATAAATAAATAAATTTCCTACATCTTATGCGATAAATGTCTCAGCTAATTAAACTAGCTACTCAATTTCATGATTTTTTTTTTATATTTTCTTTCCTTTATAATATAGAACCTTGAACTGGATTTATTTAACAGAAACAATTCACAAATCATTTAATTTCATGTCTCAATTCTCTCGTTGCTCTCTGTTAAAGGCACAAAGAATTCTCACAAAATTACAAATGTGATGAAAATGAACAGCGAGCATAAAACTAAGTGAATGTAAATCAGTATCAATCTGACAATTCAAACAGTCATACAAATTTATACAAATCATGCTGGAAATAATACAAAAATCGTATCTACTTCAACATTGGGAATTTCTTGTTCTCTTCATGACAATTGGATATTTTATTGTGCGACTCTCAATGAAGGAAAAGAAAAGCGAAAATAAACATTTAAATAAACGACGTAATGATGACGAAACGATTGCAAGAGATTATAGATTTGAGGATGATCATGGTGAGAATGAATCAGATTTAACGCCAGCACTTGAAAAAGTTGAAATGATTCCATACAGAGGTGTGCAAGTGAAATTAAATGGTGGTGCTGATGAGTTTTATAACCTCATGAGTGATCGGAGAAGTATCAGGAAGTTTAGTAACAAGCCTGTTGATATTGAAATTATTAAAAAGTGCATTCATGCTGCTGGAACTTCACCAAGTGGAGCTCATACAGAACCATGGACTTTTTGTGTTGTTGGAAGGTTATTTTTTTTTTTAAATTCTTTATTGGTGGATTTAAAATAGATTGTGGTAGTTGTTAGGGAAAAAATTAAACTTCAAGAATTGTTCTTAAAAGTTTCAAAACTAAGGATTCAAACTTAAATTTTTTAATAAGCAAAATATCGCATTCAAGATTTTATATAAAATCTTTACACTTTACACAAGAGCTCCTTGAATTTCCCTGCTAATTTCTATTTTTCAAAAAAAAAATAAATAAATAAAAAATTTAAAAGTCTGCAAGATTAAAATTCATAATTAAAAAATACTGCAAAAAATCTTTGATAAATCTATATCAAAATTGATTTTTACACTATAAGGGATTTGAACCCTATCATATCATAAACTATTAAATCCATCCCTTTAAATTTCTATGTTTCTGTTTGCAAATTTAACTAAATTTTCTTCTAATTCCCAATCAACAGTGCCGAAATAAAAGCCCAAATCCGTGAGATTGTCGAATCTGAAGAATATACAAATTACACTCAACGTATGAGCAAACAATGGACAACTGATTTAAGTCCATTACGCACGACATACATTAAAGAATATTTAACTGAAGCACCGTACATAATTTTAGTGTTTAAGCAAGTTTATGGAACTCGTTCGGATGGAGGAAGGAAGACACATTACTATAACGAAATTTCATGTGCCATATCTGTTGGAATATTATTATGTGCTCTACAGGCAGCTGGCTTATCATCTCTTACTACAACGCCACTGAATTGTGGCCCAGCACTAAGAACTTTATTAAATCGACCAGTTAATGAGAAATTGTTAGTTCTCTTGCCTGTTGGCTATTCCACAGACGATTGCGTCGTTCCCAGTTTACAACGAAAGAGCGTTGAAGAAATTATGGAAGTTTATTAACAAGAAAAAAGTTTAAAATTATCATTTTAATTTTTAATCACAATAAATTCATTAAAAATTTAGTTCAATCCTGTAGAGCTACAACATTGCAGTCAAAAACAACATTATCAAAAATTTAAAGACTCTCCCCACTCTACTTTTGTATTTCTCTCTTTTACTCAGTTCTTTTTTTTTTTGTGCCTTTTTAATTGAGTTCGAGTGCCCATGAGCCAAAAATAAAAAAAAAAAAAACGCAGTCTGTATGAGATCAACTTCTTATTAACTTGTCAGTGAAATAAAAAAGTTTATTAAGCATACACAGAAAAGAAAAATTATAAATTTTTTATTTTTTTGTAACATCAAATTCTTATGAGACTTCCTTTATTCCCTTCTCGTGCCCCTTTCTGTCATCAAATTCACATAATAAAGTGAGATGAGATGAGATTCTTACTTCATCTTGATCTTTTTTTTTTTGATAATTTCATACACACGAGAGAATTTCCAGTATTGAAGACGAAAAGAAGAACGAGAAAGAAAAAAAAAATAAAGAGAAGAGATTTTTATTGTGTGCTGATGATGATGGTGATGAGGTTGTTTAAATTTCCTTTCATGAATGATTAAAATTTAAATTCTTTTCACTTCTTGTCTTCTTTTGATATGAATTGGAATGGAATGTAAGGCTTGTTGTGAGTTGTATTAAAAGGGATTATTGGGAGTTTAGTGAATGTAATATTCATAATGGACTCTCTTGTCTTTTTTAAGTGTACATCTTTTTTTGTGATGCTATAGATATAGTCAGATGTTGTTAATGCTTCTTATTAATGAATGTGCAATTTAAGAGATTAAACATTCTAAAGTAGGTTTTTACTTGTTTTTTTTGCTGGTTATTACACTCATAAAAAAAATTTAACATTTTTCATTGTTACTTCATAGTAAATAAAAATTAACAATGAAATTGTTATATTTGTATGAAGAAAAAAATTTTTAACTATGCTATCGTTAAATTTGTTTTTACAATGAAACAACAATGATATTGTTACACAACAATCGTGATTGTTAATTTAACAATGTTCATAGTTAATATTTGATTTTAAAAAACTTAATAAATTTTAACTTTTCAATTATCAAAAATTCAATAAAAATGCTTAATTGTTAAGCTTTTAATTAATGCTTCAATAATTTTCAAAAAATTTGTATAAAAATAATTTTTGATGAAAAAAAGTTAAAGTTTGGCCAAAGAAAATTAAGATTTACCGGTTTTATTTATTTTTATTCATTAAATTATCATTCTAAAATGAAATCATTCATCAAAATTTAAAAATATTTAAATTTAACAAAAATAATGCATACTTTAAATATTGATT
Source organism: Chironomus striatipennis (assembly GCA_026123125.1). Classification (NCBI taxonomy): domain Eukaryota; kingdom Metazoa; phylum Arthropoda; class Insecta; order Diptera; family Chironomidae; genus Chironomus; species Chironomus striatipennis. The sequence goes on from CM047394.1 coordinate 45,202,731, forward strand.
TTTGCTATAAAATTATAAAATATTTAAATAAGCAGCGGATCAAAGGGTCATCGTCGGCCTCTGGAAGTAAAGCAACGTTCACCCTATTTAGTAATTGGATGGGTGACCATTTTTTTCCTCAGAAAAATATTCAACAATGACCATAGTTAAATTTTACAATTTTATTGTTGGCGAAAAAAAATTACAATGGTCATTGTTAAAATTCAACAATTTCATCGTTAACGCTATTTTAACTATAGCATTGTTAAAATTTTCATACAAAACAACAATTCATTGTTAATTTTTTTCTATGGGTGTAAGAGAAATCTTATCATACAACTACATGTAAAATCTAAAGACCCTTTAGGACTTGAAACACAAAAAAAACCTTAGATCAAAGATAAATTCTTGAGAACAATCTAATGTAAAATTTTACATTAAAAATTGCAATAAATCCTAATCAGACTCAACAAAGCTTTTTGAAGTTGTCTGGCTGCCAAAACATGTAACTGTTGATGCTAAGAGCATCTTCTAATCCACAATCACTTTTGTTTACAAAAATTTGTTTGTCAATTTTAATCAAAACAAAAACATTCATATGCGTGTGCTGTTATTTGAACTCTCTGTGGCATAAATCTAGTCAGTTTTTGAGTAGCTAAAAATAAATCACATTCAGTTCTTATCTGTGTATTGGAATTTATATAGACTGATGGATTTCTGCATGTAAATTTGCTGATAACTTATCAATTATTTGTCGATGACGAGTAATCAATGCCTACTTGATTTCGTGGGAATGTTATCGGTGTATTTCTTGGTAATTGTTATGAAGTTGTGGATATAGGTTGCTACTTATTCATGCTACTGAAGCATATTTATATAATCGCTACAATTTTGCTTTGGATTAAAATTAATTTCTTCATCCAAAAACCTCCAATTAAAAGCGAAAATTTTTAAAAACTAGATCCGAACAAAAGCTGCAAACAAACAAAACTTGACATCTTTATACTGTTAGATCACACAATAAGAAAATTAATTTACCTGCATGCATGATCACGTAGTTTAATATTTAACAATTCGCAATTCGCGTGACAATGTGAAATTTACTTTGCGGATAAACATCAAAACAAATGGATGCTAAGTATTGAATATTCATACCACTAATCAGCATGAAAATGTACATTTGATGAGCTCTTGAAAGTCGGTAGTAAAGCTGTACAACACAAAAAGTCAATTGACTAAGCTTTTAATGAAGTTTGTGGATTATTTTTGGGAATTGGATTTTCTTGAGGATGAGTAAAAAAATTATTTTGGGATTTTTTGTACCTTTATGCTGAATCAAGTGGGATTTGAGTTGTGTTGGAGGATTGAAAGGTCAGATTTGTGTATATGTTAGGAAAGTTATTAGAGTTGTTGCTAGTTGAAATGTTAGGGTTTTACACTCTATATAAACCTTAAAATACAAGCAACTCTAATAGGATTCGAACCCATAAAATTCTCAAAATTTTATCTTACCTTAAAAAACGATTTTTGTAATAAGCATCATCATATCACATTTAAAAAAAATCTCATAACAAAGGCATGAATCTGACACTGCTTCTTCCAAAAATGTCATCATCATTAGTATCAAAAGAAAATTTTTCACTCCCACTTCTTCTTGTAAATAATTTGAAATTCACAAATTTCTTTCCTCATGCAAAACGACACCAACTTACATAATAATACACAAAATTTATTTGTTTGTGCGTGATGTAAAGGAACAAGAAGACATATCGAGAAGACATTAAAGAGAATCCAATTACTTTACTTTTAAATGTCATTAGAATAATTCATGAGTGTTTTTTTTTGAGGCAGCTGAGGTGTTACGCGAGTATTTTTTTCATGCAAAATCACGTTGAAACTGAAAGTAAGGCATTGCCCATGACTAAACTGAAGTGGATTTAATAAAACGAAGAAGTAGAAAAAAAAAGCAAAAATTCTTTCTGGCTGACTTTGGAAATATTCAATTTTTAATCTCTCATTTCTGTGGTATTTGAGAAGCACTCTTCTGTTGCTGTTTCTTTATTTATATTGTAAAAAAAACTTGTTTCGTGATACTTCTTAGTGAAAATAAAAATAAAGAAAAAAAAAACATTCTTGTTACTTTTTGTGGCTTTTTTTTCATTCTTAATTCCATTCTTCTTATTTATTTCTCTTACTTCATTGCCTCTTAGTTAGTTCTTTACCTATATCAACAACATCATCATCATATCGTCATGTTATGCAAAAATCTCTCTGAGAGAATCGAAACATGAAAAAATAAGAAGAAATATTTTATTTCATGTTTAATTCACAAAAAAAAAAATATTTAATATGAATTGGACGAGAGAGAGAGAGAAGGAGAATTTTGTAATTAATGTCGACGCCACTGAATGATATTTACGTTTTAATTTCCTCTTTAACAAAAATGTATTTCTGGTTTTTAACATAGTTTCGTATGAAATTATATCTTAAAGTTTGTATTTTTGGCTACTGGATTTAGATTTTGAAGTTGTGATGAAAAAAAATGAAAAGTTTGTACTTGTTTAAGCTTGTTCAGTTTTGTTTGCCTTATAACGTCTAAGATACACAAAGTTAGCTTTAAAATGACAAAAAACATTTTTTTTGTTGATTCCTCTACATAATTTTTTGCATCTTTTTATAAAAATTTGCCACTTTTTTGGATCTTTTATAATTCAAATTTGAAAAGTACGTTAATTTTTTTATTCAAATCTCTAATTCATTTCAATAGTTTGCCGATCTTACAAAATGCGCTTCAACCACACTCTAATCTACATTTTCCATAAAAAGCATTTTTCTCTCCTTTATTTATTCCAAAAAAGAAAAGAAAAAAAAATTAATTTTTTTTCTGCTGCTTTTCTTTTCTCCATCAGCAGTCGACACACAGTGTAGATATGAGATTGTGCATGAAATTGTAAATGTACGTATATAAATTAAACGGGGAGTATGATTTAATGAATTCTCAATGTAATGTAATGCAATTAATGTAGATGAATTGCAACTTGCCCTCTTACGCCCATTATGAGCATTAAAAATTGATAAATATATGTAATTTCAGCTCTCCTTTTTTCTCAAGTCCATTGGTGATGCACTTTTGTTTTATTTACTCTTTTTATTCTTACAAGTTTTTATTGAATAAAAATTGATGTTGAGGCAATAATCTCGCATGTATTGATTATTGTAATTTCATCACATTTAAGCACTACTTATTATTATTATAATTATTTTGTACTTTTAGTGCATAATTTATCAAGAGATTTAAGTGATATTGGCATTAAAAAGTATCATTCGTTAATTTTCTTGAAGATTTAATTTTCCTTAAGAGGGGTTTGCGGAGGATGTGCTAATTGAACGTAATATGAACTTAATTCTGGCAAAGTTTCAGAACATTTGGATATGACATGCTGTGGTACTTCAACTATTCAGCTTTTCCTATAATTTTATGATATAAGAGCTCATGTAACCAAAATATTCCCTATGTCCCTAACATACAAAGAGTGTTCTCATAAAAATGAGAATACTAATGAGTATATTCTCAAAATGTTCTCACTTGAGCATACTCATATGAGCATGCTCACGAGTGCATTATGAATGTTCTCAAATATATTTTTTTTTGAAAAAACTATGTGCTTACGTGGATGTACTCTCTAAGCATACTCATGAGAACACTAAAAGCATACTCATATACGTATTCTCAATTTATATACTCTATGAGCATGCTCTTGAGTATACTCCAAGCATGCTCAATGTCTTGTGACAATTTTTTATTCATGTTCTCAACTGAGTATACTTGATGAGCATGCTCTTGAGTATACTCCAAGCATACTCAATGTCGCGTGACAATTTTTTCTTCATGTTCTCAACTGAGTGTACTTTATGAGCATGCTCTTGAGTATACTCCAAGCATACTCAATGTCGCGTGACAATTTTTTCTTCATGTTCTCAACTGAGTGTACTTGATGAGCATGCTCTTGAGTATACTCCAAGCATACTCAATGTCGTGTGACAAAATTTTTGGTCATGTTCTCAACTGAGTATAATTTATGAGCATGCTCTTGAGTATACTCTAAGCATACTCAATGTCGCGTGACAATTTTTTCTTCATGTTCTCAACTGAGTGTACTTCATGTACGTATTCTCAATTTATATACTCTATGAGCATGCTCTTGAGTATACTCCAAGCATGCTCAATGTCTTGTGACAATTTTTTATTCATGTTCTCAACTGAGTATACTTGATGAGCATGCTCTTGAGTATACTCCAAGCATACTCAATGTCGCGTGACAATTTTTTCTTCATGTTCTCAACTGAGTGTACTTTATGAGCATGCTCTTGAGTATACTCCAAGCATACTCAATGTCGCGTGACAATTTTTTCTTCATGTTCTCAACTGAGTGTACTTGATGAGCATGCTCTTGAGTATACTCCAAGCATACTCAATGTCGTGTGACAAAATTTTTGGTCATGTTCTCAACTGAGTATAATTTATGAGCATGCTCTTGAGTATACTCTAAGCATACTCAATGTCGCGTGACAATTTTTTCTTCATGTTCTCAACTGAGTGTACTTCATGAGCATGCTCTTGAGTATACTCCAAGCATACTCAATGTCGTGTGACAAAATTTTTGGTCATGTTCTCAACTGAGTATAATTTATGAGCATACTCTTGAGTATACTCTAAGCATACTCAATGTCGCGTGACAATTTTTTCTTCATGTTCTCAACTGAGTGTACTTTATGAGCATGCTCTTGAGTATACTCCAAGCATACTCAATGTCGTGTGACAAAATTTTTGGTCATGTTCTCAACTGAGTATAATTTATGAGCATGCTCTTGAGTATACTCTAAGCATACTCAATGTCGCGTGATAAATTTTCCTTTATGTTCTCAACTGAGTGTACTTTATGAGCATGCTCTTGAGTATACTCCAAGCATACTCAATGTCACGTGACAAATTTTCCTTTATGTTCTCAACTGAGTGTACTTCATGAGCATGCTTTTGAGTATACTCCAAGCATACTCAAACGCTCTGCCTGCCCGAGTTCAAATCTCGCTGTTGGCAAAATTATTTTTTAAGTCATTTTTTGTAAGAAGTAAAAATTGAAACTTTACACATTTAAAAAACTTTAAAAGCAGTAGTTGTCAATGAAAATTTACCTAACTCTTTTTAAAAATTATTATTTTCAAAAAATTTTATATTGAAAATTAGAAAGTATGCCATAAGTCATAGCTAACCATTTCTGTAGTCTGGCTTGTTACAACTGTCCGAAGTCAAAAATTTTTCATTTTAAATTTTCTCACGTATTGGCAGTTTTTCTAATTTTTCATACAAAATTTTTTGGATCCTATCGAATTTTCATCGAAGCTGGCCATTTTATAATGATGCAACCCACTTGGATAAATCTAACTTTTCCTAACTTTTTCAATGAAAGTATTTTTCAAGATTTGAACTTGTATCTCTATAAATATCAGAGTGAATCTATTGTTTTACAAATTGTTATATAATTTACAAAGATTTCTGAACTAAGATTTTGAGGAGAAAATAATGCAATTTTAAACTAGCCGACGTTTTTGGAAAATGTCGGCTTCCTTAAAAATGTGTTTTAAATGCAATTTTAAGCTAGCCGACATTTTTGAAAAATTTCGACTTCCTTAAAAATGTGTTTTAAATGTAATTCTAAGTTAACCGACGTTTTTAAAAAATGTCGGCTTCCTTAAAAATGTGTTTTAAATGCAATTCTAAGTTAGCCGACGTTTTTAAAAAATGTCGGCTTCCTTAAAAATGTATTTTAAACCCAATTTTAAGCTAGCCGACGTTTTTAAAAAATGTCGGCTTCCTTAAAAATGTGTTATAAATGCAATTCTAAGTTAGCCGACGTTTTTAAAAAATGTCGGCTTCCTTAAAAATGTGTTTTAAATGCAATTCTAAGTTAGCCGACGTTTTTAAAAAGTGTCGGCTTTCTTAAAAATGTGTTATAAATGCAACTTTAAGGTAGACGACATTTTTAAAAAATGTCAGCATCTTTAAAAATTTAGTCAAAATACTTTAAGCGGTTTAACTGTTGTTTCCGGATCTTTCTATCTCTAAAACTCACATAAATCAAAATATTTAGCTTTGTTTTACCTTCTTTCATCTCCGCGGTAGCGCTAATATAAGCCAATTTTTAGTTTTATTGCAATTTACTTTTGTTTATTTTTTTCAAATTTTTCAATACATATTATTCGTAAACAAAATTTTTAGATAAAAAATTCAAAAAAATATCAAAAGATAAATCAAACTTCCTTGGTTTTATAAAAAATGCAATTTTGAATTAGATGACGTTTTTTTTAAAAAAAAAATCGTTTTCTTTAAAATTGCACTTAAAAAACGTTTTTTACAAGTTTTTTAGTAAGCCAACATTTTTTAAAAACGTCGACTAACTTAGAATTGCATTTAAAACACATTTTTAAGGAGGCCGACATTTTTCAAAAACGTCGGCTAACTTAGAATTGCATTTAAAACACATTTTTAAGGAAGCCGACATTTTTCAAAAATGTCGGCTAACTTAGAATTGCATTTAAAACACATTTTTAAGAAAGCCGACATTTTTCAAAAACGTCGGCTAACTTAGAATTGCATTTAAAACACATTTTAAAGGAAGCCGACATTTTTCAAAAACGTCGGCTAACTTAGGATTGCATTTAAAACACATTTTTAAGGAAGCCGACATTTTTCAAAAACGTCGGCTAACTTAGAATTGCATTTAAAACACATTTTTAAGAAAGCCGACATTTTTCAAAAACGTCGGCTAACTTAGAATTGCATTTAAAACACATTTTTAAGGAAGCCGACATTTTTTAAAAACGTCGGCTAACTTAGCCGACTAATTGCATTTACGTTTTTGTTTAAAAATGCTAATTTTCATTAAGAAATTTTTAAAGTTTGGCTTTAAAAGAATAGCCGACATTTTCAAATGTTCTAGTAGTGAAAAAAATATTAAACGTTCAGGAACTTTTATCATTGTTAAACATATAATAATTTAAGTATGTCTTTTGTCATACTGAAATTATTATATATTTACAGATAATAGCTCCGAGGAAAAGTCTAGGGTGACAAAAGTTAAGCAACGCTGAGATAGATTTCAACAAAGATGGGTGACCGAATTTACCAGCTTCCTTCTAAGTATAAAACAAATTTCATAACTAACTTTCTAATCAGAAATTTCTTAACTATTCACAGAGAATACAGCTGATCACTTTATAACTTACAAAATAATATGTAATTCAATTATAATACAATAATTAATCAATATCTTAACTTTAAAAAATATTTTTTTTTAAATCCTTTTTTAAGTATACTACTTGAGTATGCTCATTTTATATTCTCATGAGCATACTCAAGCAGTATGCTCGTGAGCATATTCTCAATGAATATGCTCATTTTATATTCTCATGAGCATACTCAAGTAGTATGCTTATAAGTATATTCATTGAGAATATGCTCTCGAGCATACTGCCTGAGTATGCTCATTTTATATTCTCATGAGTATGCTTATTAAATATACTTATGAGTGTACTCAAGTAGCATGCTCGAGAGCATATTCTCAATGAATATGCTTATTAGTATGCTCACGAGTATGCTCATTAAAAAAAATGTCACACGCGACAAAAAATATGTTGCGTGACATGTAGTGTTCTCATGAGAGTATGCTCATGAGTATGCTCATGTGAGCATGCTCATTGAGCGTGCTTAAAAAGGTACCGTGGCGATATGTTTTTTTTGTATGGAAATGAGCATATAACACTAGCTCAAAAAAATATATACTCAGAGCATACTCTTTGTTTGTTAGGGTGTATTACATTGACCTTCCTAAGGAACATGAATGGAATACATTAGGTCGATTTTGGTTACTACCTAGGTATATTCTACATTAATTTTGGTCATACTGACCTTAAACCTACTAAAAGCACCTTTATATCCCTTATGAGTGCCATCTTATCTCCTAATTCACAATAATCATTACGAAACAAAAGTTATGTCATTAAATACAATTTCCACATACAATACAGTCTCAAGAGATCACATCCTAATGATAAATGACGCACTCAACCTTACAAAAGCATTCAACATTGCAATTTTCATTCTTCACACGATGCATATAAGCACAGAATTAATAATGTCAACTCATTAATTTTGCTTTATTTTCATTGAATTATAAAAAATTACACATTCACCTATTTAGTCTGATAAAAGATGATCGAGGCGAGAGTCAGAAGCTTGATAAATTGCTCGAATAGCAACTTAAAAAAAATAAATGATGAAGAAAATTAATTTATTTACTCCATTAGATGTCTAATGAAAAAAAGGAAGTCAGCAAAGTAAAGTAAAAGACAGCCAACAATGAGTGCACTTTTGTGGTTTAAGAACAGTTGAATGTAATGTAGATGTTTATCTGAAAATGAAATACATGGAAGAGATAATCGACAAAAAAAAAATGTAGTTGCACAAAATCATTTGAAAATCTTTGGAAGCTTTTTGGTGGTTTTTTGGTTGGTAGTGAAAAGATTTTTTTGTTAAGGAATATTTTTGTGGTTGGTTAGTGACTAAATATAGATTTTTGTGTCATTAAACTTTAAGATTTTTTTTGGAATGATTTAGAGATTTCGATGTTGCTATGTATAATTAGGAATAGAACCTTTGATGATCAGAAAAGTATTCAAAATCTTATTCAAAATCACCACATCTTGACTTTACCAACCACAAACTTATTTTTTCAACAATCTCACAAAGCAATTTCCCTCTTAATTGAAAACTACAACTTATCAACCTTACAAAGTAAAATCCTCTTTAATCTTACAGAATTATCTCCCGTACATAAAGAATAAGAATGAGAAACCGTAAAAAACTATAAAAGTGCTTCTCAAGTAGACAAGAGAATAATTTTGTACTTGAAAAGTAATTTGCGAAATAAATGGAAGTGAAATATCATAATTACAGCATGTACAAGAGTTTAAAAAAAATTTTCGATGAAAGTTTGCATTCCAAAGATTAAGTCCACAAAAAAAAAGTAAGGAAAAATTCTCTCCATTGTTTGAGTTCAAAACAATTTTTTTTCCTCATTCATTTCCGCACTTTTGAAATCTATTTATTTCACTTTTTTTAAACTTTCTATATGTTCAAAATAAATTTTAAAAAGAGCTATTTTCAACGAAATAAAAAGCATAAGCAGTAGCAGCAACTGCAGCCCGAAATGCACATAGAAATTGAATGAAAAAAGATCATTCATGCGGATCGCATAAAAATCCATTAAGCATTGCACGGTGAAAAAAAAATGTATTTACAATGCCACAATTGAATGCTACTTCAACAGCAGTGGTAATGTAGTGAGAGAAGAGAACGAGTCTATTAAGTTCCACATATAGCATTTTTAAATGACATTATGAATAAAAATTCCGCTTCTTTTTTGCATTTCTTGCCTGATTAAAAGCATTTTTTTTGCCTACTGAAAGCGAAAACTAGTTTAACGACGCCCCGTGGATGCCGTGAAATGCAGCCACTCAAAGAATCGTCTTTTATTTCCTCCTCTATTGCAGAATGAAGCATGCAAACAAATTCATCATCATTAATAAATTATAAATCTTTTTATATTTTTTTTATTTTTTCTTCATACACCAAACAAACAGCATAATACAATGAACAAAGGAGCACAAAACGCCATTAAATTGAATTAGAGACATTCTCATGCAAATATCATCAACCATATCATGTGGAATTTTTTTCATTTTTCCTTTCTTATTTACCAAATTTAATTTATTTGCTATGCAGAAGAAAAAACGATGAGAAACACACTCTCGTGAACGATGATTCAATTGAAGATGAAGTGGACAATAAGTTGGAGATTTTTGGGAAGATAAAGCGCACTTTTATTGGATGCAATTTTTTGATGATTTGATTTGTAACGGTCATTTTAAATTTGATTTTTTTTTATTTTTTTTGTTATTTTTTGAAACTTTGAATTTTCCGTTAAACTTTCAAGCTCAAATCTGAAAGTTTTTAAATTCTGTAACATTTCAAAATGTCTGCAAAAATTTTAAATTTTCGACCGTCGTTTATATTAAAATTTCAAAAATCCGTTAAAAATACAAAAATTCAAATCAGTCAAATATAATTCACAACATCCAATATCACACCAAAAGACATGCTAAATAGGAATGGAAAGAAGAAAAGAGCAGCAAAGAAATGTTCATAAAATAAAAATAAATTTGCATAAATGAGGCATTACAAAATAGCAGAGAATCAATTAGGAGGAAATTTTGTCGAGATGATATCAACCTGACACCATAAAGCACCATCTTAAACTATTCATATCATAAGAGCTTATGAAAAAATCATGATAATATTGCTAAATATAAATATTTTATTCATTCAGAATGGTACGAGAGTGACTGTGTGTTATTTTTTGTTTGTTCCATTCTTTCACCATTCATTTATTCATGAACAAATTATTTCTCTTTTGTTTGTGTGTTCTTTGCTCTCTCTCGCTCCTTGTTTGACGTTCATCCTCTCCTCTATGAGACAACTTGTCGCTTTTGTGCAAAACTAATCTCTAACAAATCGCAACAAATTTGTATGACATTTATCACTGTGATTTTAATTTGATATGATAACTTGTGATGTTAGGTGAATTAATGAATTATTCATGCATGAGCTTAGTTAGTAGTTGGGTTTTGTGGACCATTGAATCGGGTTAAATTTGAGAAGTTTTGCAGGAGGTTAATTTGTTGCTTTGGATGACAATAAATTTGTGCAAAAATTATCTACATGAATGGGCTTTTGATGTTTTTTTGGAAATAAAAATATACTTTAAGCGAGAATTGTCTGAATTTCATCATTTTTTAAAAATTTTAATGACAGTTTAAATTTAACCGTTAGAATTAATTTTGAATGTAAGAAAAATTTAAATTTCACAATTTTAACCGTCATTTTATAATCGTCAGTTGAACAAAAATAACTTTAAAGAATATTCAAATCCCATCAAAATTAAAATATTTTAATCAAAATTTGTCCAAAAATTTAAATCAAATCATTTTCATTTAACATCAAATTGCACTCCCAACGAGTTCAAAGCAATCAAAACAATGAGCAATACAATCATTCACATATTTGATATATTTCAATCTGATGTGTGCAATTCAAACATTGTGTCCGTTACAGTTTCCAAATAAAAGTGCAAAAATGACATTTTTGTCTGTCTGTCATACAAAAATCGAAATTAAATACCCCTTGTTCGAAAATTCGAAAAAATTTAAATTCAAATTAAAGCATTATCGTGTAGAATTTATCAAAGTAAATAATTAAATCCATGATTAAGGACTAAGATGATGTCAAATAAGTGATAAAAATCTAAAATAGATATTAAATTCAAGAAATAGCGTAACGTATTTTTTTGAATTTTCAATTTCCGAATAAACTTAATTGAATACCCCTAGACTTTCGATAAGTCTGTCGAACATGAATTGCGCACATCAGATTTCAATATTTGAGAATTTCAATGCGACAAGTCACAAAGATCACAAAATGTACACATACTATATCCAAAAAAAAATCAAGCAATGGAGAATAAAAAAAATGAAATTAACTTGTTGCACATTTCCCTCTCCCCATTTCGAAAATCATCTCTCGACAATCTGTGCTCTGTATGAAAATATATTCAATATATTCTTTTTGGAACTTCATAATAAAAGTGAATTTCTGAATCGAAATTGGCTGTATGAAACATCTGTTTGTATATGGATATGAACTGCGATTTATTGAAATTTCCATTTCCATCCTGAAAAAAAGAATTTTTTTTCTCTCTTTCCAAATTGAGCAATCAGAATTTTTTGCCCCATTTGTACACACTATCAATCACTCGATTAGCACAATCATGGATGCTTTGCATTTATTATTGAATGAAGGAGGAATGAAGCAGCAAGAGTAAATTTGAGACATGTGTGATATGATAAAGTCAATATGAGGCATCAAATGAAATTGAAAAAAAAAAAACTTTTTTTATTGCTGTGATGATGAGCATGGAAGGAGGTGGGATTAAAATTCATCTACATGTGTAGATGTGAATGAGTTATTATTGAGTCTGTTTTTTATTGGCGATATTGTGAATTAAATTTATGGCTTTTAAATTAGCGAGAATTGAAAGCTAATTTTGTAGAGTGTGAGAATATTTTTTTTTGTTTTATTTTTTTTTCGGAATATTTGGCTAAAAAGTCATAAAATAATCAGAATTGCTTTATTTAAAAATCAAATAAATTAAGACTCAGATTAAGGTCAGTTAAATGACGGAAATTAAATTATTTATCTGAGCTGAAAATGTTTTTAATTGCCTTGATGCGGATAATAGAGTAAAATATTAGATTTTTGGAATTAAGTCATAGTTTCAGACCCTTTAAGTCAATGACGATGAAAATCATTTATATTTGAATGAATAAGAACATCTTTCTTAAATTCTGAAATTCTCAGCTCTTTGAGAAGTCAAGGGTTCGATTCCTATCAAAATTTGTTCATTTTAAAAAAATTCAATTTAAAAATCTCAAAATTGCTTAAATTAACCCCTACATCCAAAAATACAACCACTCAGATCACTCATTCTGTTTCTTACGAATAAATTCATTAAATTCCTAAACTTAATCCATCCAACATTGAAAACGTCTCAGACATCTTTATTTATAATCCCAATTAAATATGTTCAACACATTTTCATGATAGTTGTTCTACACAGTCGCATGTGACAAACAGTTTGCCATAATAATCATTATTAAAATGGCAGCTGAAACTCTTCTATCAACATTTTGAGAACCTAATTAATATTTTTATTCATTTTTTTTCTTAATTTGTCTGTTTATATCCGACAAATTCGAATGAAAATTTGTTTATAGATGAACTTGTGTTTTTTATGAGCAGACGTAAAGGATTAACGGGAATTAGTGAAAATGTTTTTTTCTCGACATGACAGAAAATTACTTTTAATTTCATCATCATCATCACTTGCCTTAATCACATTCGAATTAATAAAAATTTATATAAATATTTTTCTCAGGGGTCGAATAATTTTTCGACTGAATTCGATAATCTCCGGAAGCATTTAAATGGATGAAAAAGAAAATCTCTGAATGAAAATGTTGTTCTGCAATCACGTCAACAGTCATTCATACTTTTTAGCAGGTTTTTGGAGAGAAATTGAATTCTTTATTTCATGAATGTCTAGGTGTCATCAATTTCTGTTTATTTATCTGGGACATTAAATTTTTAAAGTTAAGTTAACGATAATATTCAAATTAATTGTTGCTAATAGGTAGAAACTTCTTCTTGTGAAGTATAGGCTTTCAAACAAAATAGGTATATAAAAATTTTTTCTGTTTTTCCAATCAAAGCAATGGTTCAAACCTCAATAATTCTATCTCTATAAATCTATACATTCTTACTTTTTTTTTCAAAAACGTTTTAAAACCTTTAATTAAGTCTCAAAGTCTTTGCAACTTTTTTTCTCTGTTATTTTTATATTCCTTTCGGATGCCAATGCTATAAAAATTAATTTAATGAATTTTTCTCGGTTGTGGCGAAGAAAAAGTTTTTCTTGTTTTTCTCTTTTGGCGCAAAAAAAATGAAAAGGAAAATTTATGAACTTTTCCTCGAACAACGTCAAATGTTGTAAAAATACACAAAAGTCCACAACAAATAGAGATTTTTCAACTGTCCTTAGTGGCGAGCATCTGTTACATTTAATAAATTTAAGTAAATTTGTTTTTGTTCCCATATTTTATGAATTTTTAAACCGCGTAGAAAAATTTTTTTCATCGCGTATAGCTTTAGGGAGATGATGTTCTTGGAAGGGAATTTTCTGGCTTGTTGAATATTTTTTTTATCAAATAAATTTTCTTGGAAATCAATATTTCGATGTCCATCCTCATACTTTGCTATGAGTTTCAAAAGAATCTATAATAATTGAAAGAAAATCTCAGAACAGATCCATTACCCCACCCACCATTCAGTATCTTCCTTTGCTCATCCAACTGTATCAGTCAAATGATTATTGCTTCAAGCATCCAGCAAAATACATTTAATTATTTGTAAGCTGAGATATCCGCAGAACATAAAGCCAAAATTTAGCAATTAATTTAATGAATGATGTTAAATGTGTGGTTTGCTAATTATTTTAAATGGGTTGAGTGAGAAATAAATTATAATGTGGTTGAATAATTCAACAGCTAGGTTTAATCTTTTTGACATATTATGATTGAGATAGTGGGTAATTAACCTGTAATTGATTAATGTTGTTTGGAGTAATTTAGATGTTAATGTGAAAATTTTGTGTGGTTAATTTAAATGTTAGACAGACTCAGTTTCTCAAATTCTCATTCATTTATGACTTCCAAAAAATTTTCTCAATCAAATTCCCAAAAGTTTAAACACTTTACCTTCCATCATTCAATTCTACACAAACCACTTATGTATGACTTATTGATTCACACAATCAACTCCAAAAGCACCCATCAAAGTCACATTTCAAATTGGATATAATTTTGTATCTTATTCTTGCTCAATGTCTACAGATAACAAGATGAGCTATTCACATTCTTTTTATCATCTTCAAAAAAAATTCTTGAGAATTTTACCAAAATACCTAAAGATAAAGAAATCGACAAGAAAAATGGGTATGGCTGTCAATTATGTGAAAAAGCCCTTAATTCTCTCCACAACGAAATGTTCAACGAGAAAAAAATTCCAACGAGTAAATTTGAATTTGTCGATAAACTTCTTGGAACAAAAGCTAGCAAATTGACTAGCTACTGTGTTAATATTTCCCATGGATTTTGCCGATGTCATTTCACACTTTTTACCTCTTGTCACTTTTCATTTTACATCTCATTCATTCACAATATTAGCCATACCACGGTATGTGCATAATTAATTAACGGAGAGACAAAATACAAATAATGACCGAAATGTATTTTATCAAGCAATTTGTCAGCTACTCGTGATGAATGTTTGCGGTTGTCAACGATATTATTTATTTAAAAGATTAAAGTCTTGAACCGTCGATTATGTGGTGAATGTGAAGTGATTGAAGTAAAGGAGGAAGAATGGATTAAAAGCTTGTCAATTATCTTGCCCTGGCTATGTCCATTATGTTATCGAGGTTTTCCTCTTCTTTATTTTTAGACACTGATTTATGCTTGAATTTATATAACGTTATTTTTAATTTCAACTGTCAATGATGCTAATTTATTCAAGACATGATATTAACATATTTTTTGGATTAAATTGATGGAATTAATTTTTTTTTTAGTGGCTGGAGATTTGCATAAATTGTTATTGTCTTTTTAATCAATTTTAATAATCATAATTGACATATTATCAGGAAGATAATCGGAACTAGATTGATGTCGAATTTTTCGATGAAATTTCTTTCAAAATCAAAACTTTGAAATTGATTTTTTTGCACAATAAACATTGAAATTTTCAGCGATTTCAAAATGTCAACTTCCCGTCGCATCTACAAAACATCCAAAATTCCAATCTAATCGTCTCAACCTTTTCAAAATTGCACAACAACAAATTTTTAATCTTTTAAATCGATTTCATCAAATCTTGACACAGACAAATCAATTACTCAATAAATGAAGCTCCAACTTTCGATAATGTGACATTTATGCTCAATTCTCTCTTTCACTTGTCGTTTCTCAAATTGTACACTTTTATTTTCATCATTGGTATACATAGAGATTGAAAGTGCAAAGAAGATGAGAAAAATTGCGATTTTATCGAGTTTGTCTAGCACACGAGCAGCATAGGGAGGAACTTTAGGGATCATTCAACAGTGCCATTTTTCTAATCTGTAAATTTCGAATTTAAATCAGTTTTTGAGTCAATTTTAATAAATTGCATACTAAACTACTTCTTTAAAATTTGGACATAATATCCATCTTATTCCCATAAAACTTCAATTTCACAAACATCAGTGGATGTACACGAAAATCTAAATATCAGCATCAATAATAGCAATTTATGTTTTTCCCACATATTATTAACGTCACTCGAAGCTTAACAGTGAAAATCCTCAATTTTTCATGACAACGATAGAAGAAAAAGTCAAGCATGGTTTATCAATTTCACGGCACACTGCCAAGATCATTATCATCATCATGTATTCACATTTTTTTTTATCTTTTGCTTCTTTCTTTCTCAGAAATGTTTCAATGAAAGTAAATTAAAAATTATGGTGTGGCACTTGATGAGAATTAAGTTCTTACAGTGTCGGCATAACCATCATTATTACATGTGTAAAATATTAATGGAACGTATAAATATTTACATGTCAATTTTCAACATCCTATTCACACTCGCGCATATATTTTTTTTGTGGGATTGTTTGGAAGTAATGTTTTGTCTTTAAAGTTAGTGTATACCTATAATTAAATTGGTTTTTATAGTTATAAATGCACCTAACCTCAAAATTTTCAAATTCGAATAGTGCTGGATGTCACTTTACGACTAACCTTCCATATAATACATAGATGTAACCTTCATTCATCATATTAATGCTCGTTAATGTCCGTCCATCTCTTAATTACTATAGTATGATGGAAGACATCATTCGATATCAATATTTGAAAATATTTATCTCAATTTTTACATCAGAAATGCATTTTCGTATTGACTCTTCTTTTGTTTTTAATATTGACTTATGGACTCATTCGTGGGCGCCGAGTGAAGTAAAAAAAAATTTACATCGAATTTATTGTCTTTTTATGAGACACATTTGAGGTGTCTTAAGTGTTTCTGAAGAAAAAAAAAAGAAAGATGAAAAATGAAAGACAATTTTGATGATAAGATTATGAGGAAAAATTGAAGACATTTTTTTTATGTAATGTATTTGAATATTTGAATAGATTTAAGCTAGCATTGATGTGTCTCGAAATTGTAAAGATTGTAAAAAAAGATAAATTTAAATTTATGTGCTTAAATGTGATCATGGAACATATTAGGGGTGTAATTTGTTGTAAACTCCTCAATTATTTAGAGATAAGACAAGTTTATATTTTAATTTATAGACAAAAGATGGGACAGACTCAATGGCTTTTGCATGAAGAAATTTCTTCGGTATTTTATGTAAATTGGTATTTGTTGTGTACGAGACAAAGATGAGAAATTTTAATAGCTTTAAATTTGATAAAATTAAAAATATGATTTCTGATTGAAAATTAAGTATGAAAAAATAAAAGCATTTAAATTGGAAGTTTTCATATTTAGGCGGGAAAATTTTATCGTATCGAAAGTTTGAAATCAAAATTTTCATGCATTATTATGTCAATTCAATGTTTTAACGGATTTAATACATTTAAAAACTATGAGGAAAAAGAAAAATTGAAAAATTTTCAAGCAATTTGGTTTTAAAAGTGGAAAATTCAATGAAAAATATTTTTCACATTTTTTCTTTGTTTGCTAAAATTGAAAATAGCGGAAATTTAAAAAAATAAATACGTTAAATTATTTTTCAAATCGAATATAATTTAACAAAAACTCAAACCCAAAATAATCAAACACGAGTAGCTCCTCAAGTTTATTCACACCACACGACAATGTGATCAGCATCCAAAACAGAAACTCAAACATCTATCATCTTTAAAAATTCACAATTTACAGCAATCTCATTCAAAAGTGACTCACTGATGATTTGTAAATCCAAAGAATGACAAAAACTAATCCCAAAAAAAATCTTTCATATTTTTGTAAGAAAACAATAAATTCCCCCCAAATATGGCCATTGATGAATTTATTTATTTTGCTATTAAAAAAATATTGAATTTTCCTTTTGTTGTCTTTTCGGTTAAAATGTAAAAGATTCTCGACTTTTAAGAGAAAGACCAAAAAAACAAAGAAATACGAGAATTAAAAAAAAATTTATGATAAATTTCAAGTTTTTTTGTGGTCTTAATGCATTTTGATTATTTGGGAAAAAATTGACATAAATTTCTTGTTTGACTTTTAATAAAAAAAAGGTTTAAAAGAAAAGGAAAGAAGGTAGAAAATGACATCTTTTAAAAGCAGATTGTCTCCATGTAAGTGGATAAGAGACAAGCTCATTAATACGCATTTTTGAGCATCAGCTTCTTCGCCAATGCGCTTTTTTAATAGATTTATAAAAAAAAACTTTTGTCTTGAAGATCACCGGACTCTTGAAAATCTTATTGGCGTCAACATTCCAAAAAAAAATCTATGCGATGTCTTTTTATACATTTTTCAAATTAAGAGTATAATCCGTAAAAAGAAGACATTTTAACGTCGCTTTAATAAATTTATATCGATATTATCCCAAAAATAGAGACGACATCAAATGACTAATAGAGTTGACGACGACGACGGTCAACAAAAATGGTTTTAAGGAAGAAGATGAAGAACGAAGGAATTTAAACATTTGACTTATGGCTTCAAGAAAAGAGAATTATTTGAAGTGAGAAAAGGGACTAAAAGTATTTTTCTGTTATTTGATCATCTTAATTACAACAGAAAGGCTTATTCATGCTTTAACATGAGAAAAGTTCTTTGATAAATTTGGTAGCAACAAGTTTTTTTATGAATTTGTTTTTTTTTGTGTGATTTAGGAACAAGTTTGATGAATTTAACATTCAAACAAATAAAATCAACAAATCATAAATAAGCGAAAAAAAACGAAAATTTAAATATTTTAAATACGTTAAATTTCTAAATTCAATTCAATTCAATTCTTTATTTTAGACCATTCCGGTCGTTAATTAAAAAAAAAAATAAAGTACATAGTATTTTACAAAATTTATGAAAACATCTGAAATGCTTATAATAATAATATTTTTTTTTTCTTTTTTTTCCCTATATCAGTTATGCTTTTTTAAATTCAACTTTTCTCCTCCAAAAATCCAAGTTCCTCCATAATCCATATCAAAAAGCAGAAATCTGAAACGACTAAATTGGATAAATTAAATCATTATTTTTCAAAACCGACAAATCACCAATCATTCGATCATCACCAAATACTTTCTTAATTTCATTGATTTTATTGCTTGAGCATAAATGTAAAGTCATGCGAGAGAAATAAACAGTGCCAAACACCTTTTTGAACAAATTAAGTATTTCAACATTGATACATGCATGCTTCACACTCACTCTTATGTAAAATTCACCACTATTTTCCGTAGATGCCTCAAGAATTATGCCTACAAAAAAGGCAAAATTATGCTTTAACTCATCTTGTATTAACAAAAATGTCTCATATATAGAAAATCTATTATCAACTTGAAAACTCTTTGACTCAATGTTCAAGATATCACCATTACACATGCCGTATGTGGAGCATACTGATTTGCAAGGAAGTAAACATTTATCATATTCCTGCAATATTACCAGAAATACAATTTGCTTATCAATAACTATTGGAAATTTTCCGTCACAGATCTTCACAATATTATTTTTGGATTTTTTCTTCAAGACTTTGTTTCCCAAACGCTCCTCGTAAATGGAGAGTAAAAAATTCTTTAAAGAACTATTTACTTCCACCTCGACCAGAACGCGTTGGTCGTCTTTCCAGAAAATTCCATTTAAAACTAATTTAAGTTCTTCAATAAGAAATTTCAATAATTCATCTCTGATTACAGCACATGACAAATTTCCTTTCCGGAAAAATTTAATCCATACATACTCCATAGGAGTTATTGTTACATTAGAATCTCCATTTGATTCAAAGAAAGACTCATCATCACTAACAGATTCATAGAATAGAGTTTCATTATCAGATAAAATATCGTTAAAGTCAGTATTAATCTCTAACACTTCCTCATCACTTGCATATAACTCCATGTAAATTTTGCTTTAAACTCCTCAAATAGCAAATAAGAATCAAAAAAAAATTATTAAATATCAATAATTAATTAAATTTAGGTTTCTTTTCAATGTAAACACAACTGAGCAACTTCTTTTTTTTTACAAAAATCATTTTCAAACTCAGCAACGACCGTTAGAGAAAGAAACTTTTATTGCTAAATTGTCCAGATTTAACTAGCGAGCAATTTCGACTCACTACAAACTTTTTAAGCATTTGCTTATACAAAAACATATTTTTTTCAGACTTTATCTCCATTGGAAGTTCATTGTATAACTTACATCCAACATGTGTCAAATCATCCGATAAGACTTTCTTAGACGCTTTGCATATAATTAAATCTTTTTTCCTAACACTTCTAGCTTGCTGGATGTAAGGTAGTGAATTGTCTATGCAGTTAACACATTTCCTAATCATTACTAATGCATTATTGTATATCAATCCAATTACACACAGGATATTCTTTGCTTCCTTTGCAAACAGATCACTATTGTCATATGAATCAGGCAAATCAAAAATAACTTTTAGAGCCTTACTTTGTAATCTCTGAATTCTATCAATATCAATACTTCTACATCTTAATAAAGCGAATGAGCAATAATTTATATTTGCTTGTATGTGAGCATGAAAGAACTTCATCAAGGCATGATTAACAAGATTTTGTTTCAGAAATCTTAACGCATTAATCCCACTTGCTAATGCAGCACAAATTTTATCAACCTGAGTCACCATTTTTAATTCAGAATCAATCAAAAACCCAAGATATCTTAAGCATTCACATTCCTTAATTGATTTAGCAATTAATATATCTTTCAACCCCTGTGGACATATACCAAGTGCCATGAATGTAGACTTATTGTAATTTATGTTCAAATGATTATTGGTATAAAAATCAGTGAGCATTTTCACATCATTTTCCAACAAGTCATAAACATTCATTGAGGAATCAACACAAAAAACAGCTATCAGATCATCAGCATACTGATAAAAAGTAGAATGGGTTTTCAAAGCTGATAAATCATTTAGCATGATGCTGAATAAAAGAGGACCGAGAATTGATCCCTGGGGAACCCCGAAAATAATGCAACAAATATCACTGAAAGTCTTGTTGAAATTAACAAACTGCTTTCTATTGATCAAAAAGTTCTTTATCAGTTCTAATGCAGGTCCACGAATACCCAAAAATTCAAGTTTTCTTAGCAGAATTTTGTGACACACAGTATCAAAAGCTTTTTCAATGTCAAATGACAGTAATATTACACCTTTTCCTACATCTAATAGCTTGCTAACATGATTTAAGATCATGCAAAGGGCATCAGGACAGCCTCGACGAGACCTAAAGCCATATTGAAATTTATTGAGAAGTTTGTTATCCTCAAAATATCGATTTAGTTGTTGGAAAATTAGTGTCTCAAATATTTTATCAATCAATGGTAACAAGCTAATTGGTCTACTATTTTCTAAACTCAAAGAGTTGCCAATTTTTGGAATCGGCTTTATCATTGCTATTTTCAATCTTTGTGGATATTCACCATTACGAATCATAATATTAAATATATTTGCTAAATGTGCACACAAACCTTCATTACATTTTTTGAGTAATGCTCCATTTATATCATCATATCCCGGCGATTTGCTATTCACCAAAGCACCAATATTAAAGAAAATTTCTTGTGGGGTGGTCATTTCCAATATTAAAGAGTTAGGCACACAAACGCCCAAATATCGATGATCTTCTATGCTACAAGTCACAGAAACATCTCCCACAACATTCAAAAATTTGCATTGAAAAGATTCTGCAATTTCTTTTGGATCACATGTCACACTCCCGTCACTATTTTCAATGATAAGATTATTCGTGCCCTTCTTTTGCCGTCCAATTAGCTCATTGACAATACTCCAAGCATCTTTCAAATTATCAATCTCCAGTCGACGATAGTACATTTTAGCCTTTACATTAGCATATCTGTCTCTAATTTCATCCAAGTCATAAAGTTTTTTCTGTAATATATCATAATCAAGACCATTAGATTTCCTTTCATAAATTTTTTCCTCAAGATTATAAATTGTTATTTATTGTTATTTGATCATCTTAATTACAACAGAAAGGCTTATTCATGCTTTAACATGAGAAAAGTTCTTTGATAAATTTGGTAGCAACAAGTTTTTTTATGAATTTGTTTTTTTTTGTGTGATTTAGGAACAAGTTTAATAAATTTACCATTCAAACAAATAAAATCAAAAAGTCATGAAAAAACGAAAAAAAACGAAAATTTAAATATTTTAAATACGTTAAATTTCTAAATTCTACAAATTCGATTTTCCTTTTACTTTTTTAATAGTTTATAGCTCAAATGTAGCTCCAAACAGAATCAATCTATGTAAATTAAATTTCTATCTATTCATTTAATAAAACATGGACCATTCTTCAGAATTCAAAACTCATTCAATACCTTATCAAAAATAATTAATTCTAGTCTATAACTTACCTCGGAATACAATTTACTAACTTATAATTTTTTTTTTCATTGCATTAAGATAACAAAAGAGAAACGACAACAAAAGGGCTAATAGTCTTATAACAAAAACAAAAAGAAAACAGAATATTTTCGATGTTAAAGAGATGAAGTGTAAATTTTTTTAGTCCGTGAGAAGGGAATCAAAAGAAACGGATCTTGTTACTTATTTCTATTTCTTCTCTATCTCCTTCACATTCTCTTTTATTTACCTTATTTCTTTCCTTCTTTTACACACTCATTCGAGTCGAAAACTCATAAATCTGGTAAATTAAAAGCGACAATTGGAATTTATGACAACTGCTACCGATTAATTTTATAGTAGCATGTCAAACAAGAGCTCAAATTCAATCAGAAAAACAATGAAAGACAATGGAGGGAATGAATCATTAAGCAATTTCATTCTTTTTCTCGTGATTTATTGTGCTCGCAATTTTCATGCAAATTTAAGCCATGGAAAGACTAAAGTGTAATAATTTTATTTACGTACGAAAATGTGCATGAAGCAAAAGAGAATGTAGAATAACAGAAAATGACTGTTGTTTCAAATTATGACAAAGTTGTAGGACATTATTGTTGTGCATGGGTGATAAAGATTGTTTTACGCAATCAGTTGAAAATTTTTTATTGCTAATTTTTATGTTTGAAATAAATTTATTGAGACATTGAGGAAGTTTTATGGAATTAATTTTGTTTACTTTGTATGTGACTGGATCTTAAGATTTTTTTTTTTGGATTCTTATTGCCATAGATTTAAGTTTCAAAAAAATTATTAAAAATATTTTCGGTAAACTTCTTTCACACCCCTTGAAAGGGTCCAAAACTATGACAAAACATTTCTTGCCCAAAAATAATATCACCAAAAAACGTCACTAATAAATCTTTCATAAATTATTCAAATCAATTTCATATCCTTAAAAATTGTTCATCTGACCCTAAAAATCACAGCATTGAACCATAATAATCGGTACAAAATAAAAATATTTGCAAAACAGCACTCAAAAAAATCAAAAAATTTGTCGCATAAAAATTAATAATAGCATCAGTCGACACCCATCATCACATTAATTTTCAACTTAATGCTTTTGATGTCATAACATGAAAAATCATCAACAAAATAAATAAATAAAATACAAAAATGTTTTCTTTCAATTACTGAACATTGATAGTACTCAAAGTATGGCAAGGCAAGAGATACACAGAATTAAATAATTTATTATAATGCATTCGAATTTGAAAAATTGTTAGCAATTTGATATTTGATTGAATGTTAAAAACGAGGAAGGGAGAAGTGCCTTTCTCAAAATTGCATGCAACAATGAGCATCAATTTATTTTCCCTTCCGTTCTAATCCATTCGAAGAGAGTGAAAAGTTGAAAGTAACTAGAATTATCGAGTAATTTTTCACAAAATAAAAGCCACTTGACATAATCTTAGTCGCAGTCGTAAATCTCTTTAGAGAGTGAGGATGAAATGAAAAATCCTGTGTATCCTTTAAAATTTATCGTGGTGTGTAATGAACTAAGGAAAATTTATTTTGAAGAAGTGAACGAAAAAAACTTGGAAACTCTTCGATAATCCCTTTGAAAAATTTTCTCTTGCTTTGCTTCGTTCATGTAAGATCTGAAATGAAAAATTAGTTCCTGGAGCGCATTAGTATGTTTTCAATCCCTGATTTTCAACGTTTATTCAAAATTTGAATTTTTAATATTTTATAAATACCTACCTAATTCAAAATTTTAACGGTTCTTTTTAAATTAAATTTTTATAAATCAAAGTTTGATTATCAAACTGACTGAGCAGTTCCACTTTCCTATAAAATTATGTTTAAATAATCATTAATTCACATTCATAACCAACTCAACATTCGTCACAGCTGAAAAGTTTTGATTTATTAAAGGAAATCAAAAGAAAATTTTTTCATGGATTTCGATTATTTTGGTTTACATTTTATTTCATACTAGTACACGTGCAAGAAGAACATGGCTATTAACTTTACAACTCCAAAGCATCTAAAAATTTCTGAGATGTGACATTTGTGTGAATTTCAATTGGAACTCATTTTTAATGTGACTAGAAGAAAAATTTTCTTCGCACTTAATTAATGCAGTTAATTTGCACACATGCGAATCTACATCAAATAAATCGAGAAGAGTTGTCAGACGTGTTATTAACGAAGCACTAAGCAAGACTTTTGGTGTCTCTATAAATCCCCAACAAATTGTGACATCTTCCTTTTAAGAACAGTCAAAAGAAAAATGAAAATTAAATTACGAAAAAAAAGAAAAATTAAAAGAAAAAATTTTTATACAGAAAAAAGACCACGAAGAGGCAGATAATCATTTTAATGACTTTAGCTGAGAGGAAAAATCCGCAATTTGTATCTTTTAACTCTCTTTTCAATCCTATAATCTAAGCTACACTTTTCTGTCTTGTAATATTACTTCATTTAAAATTTTTTGGCCACTCTTATAATATTTTTTTGTTCCAAATGAGTCAAGTGCAGCTTATGAAGAGAACAATTTAAATTGTTTGATTTTCGACCACTAACTCAATGCAAGTTCCAATATCAAAACTGACTACAAAAAATTCAGAGAATTAAATTTTTCCATTAAATCTCATAAATCAAAATGTCATGTTCTGCATAAAGAGACAACATATCACAAATCATGATACCATAGAGCACTCATCATAGCACAAAGGGATTATCCATTATGGATTACATTAATCTACAAATGTAACATAAACTGAAACAGAAGAAGAAAATTTATGTGTTTTGATGAAAAATTGAAGCTAGAAAATCTAAAAAATTCTAGAATGGTCACAAAAATTCCATTGTATGCAGAATGACGAATGACTGTCGTAAATTTTACATTTCTCTTGACAAATTTCCATAAAAAATTGAGTCACTTAAAACATTTTTTCATCGATAAAATATCACGTGTGACCAGTAAATTGACCATTTCCTCTAAACATCATTTTCATCTTTATTTTAATAGACAGCATAATTGAGAGACGACGACGAAAAAAAAATGAGGAGAAATTTGTCAGATGAATTAAATCGATTACAATTTATCAAACTACAATCATAGACCTATTCAATGAATGGAAAATGATCGACGGTGATTTAAGAAAGAAATAATAAAAATTACAAAATGATGTGTGAACGAGAAATGAGTTTGCTCATAATTCTCATCTCACCTTGGGTACGATACGTAAAATACGCTAAAGGCTTATGAATGTATTATAGAAAAAATATTCTGAAGAGTTTCACTGAAGAGAACTGAAAAATTGCTGAATAATAAGTGTCTGTTATTATTCACTATCATATGTTATACTGCATATTTATGTTGCGATATGAAAATATATGAGCTGGCACCGAAGGAAATTTATCCATTAGTATATTGAAAAAAATAAAAGGGGTATTAAACTATGAAATTTTGTAACTTAAAGGGGTATTTAACTATATAAACATAAATTATATTCCAAAATTTAATTTTGAAGGAATTTTAAAGGATGTCAAACTATGAAAATTAAACTATAGAAGGGTGTGAACCTATGTAAATTAAATTTTGAAAGGAGTGTGAAACTACGCTAACTGAATTTTAAGAAGGGTGATAAACTATATTAAATCTTTAAAATTTAAGAATAAGTCACAATCTTCAAATCCAAAAAATACTTCCTCGAAGTGTATCTCCAATCTATGCATGAAAAGTGCTAGGCTTACACCCGACAGCAAAAGTGCCAAGTTAAGAAAGAAAATTGTCATAATTGCATTCTTGACAGACAGCACAATGTAATACACATACTTACTGTAGTCACTAAGGCGACTCATACACATTCATCAACATTAATGAACCACTTTATTTTATTACTCGTGCAAAAGATATAAGTTGAGTACAACAAAAAAAAAATAATAATTTCTAGGAACGTATGGAAAAACTAATGTGCTTACGGCAGCTAGCTATTATGCAAAATATAAAAAATCTACACGTTCATACACGAGAGTAAAATTCCACTTGAATTTTATACTTAGATTTGCATAGTTCATCATGAATTATGTTGCAAGAATGAAATTTCATCTGTGCAGTTAAATCATTATGTACCATACTTGATTTCTCACTTACTATCTGTCTGCATCAAGTGTCATTGCACATCCACAGTTGAAAATTTTTTCATGAATGAATTAATTTTCTGAGAAAAATTTAATTAAGACATACTCGAGTGTCATGTAAGTCGTTTGACACTTGTTATGTCCTGAATAGTTGCATGTAGGCTTTCCACTACTCTCGAATAAAATAAGAATATCTTTTTATATAACTGCAAAAATAAATGTATTTTGGTCGTTATCTCCATTCTCTCATTCTCATTCTCATCCACCTACAATAGTACACAAAACAAAATCATTGCTTAGAAACGGAAACATTAATGTCTCACTTTTCATTTGTTTTTCACGTGAATTTTTCACAATGTTTTAGCTAGAAAATGAAATGTGATAAGACAACGGAACCATGAGTTATTGACATTGGGCGTCAATTTGATAATGTAAATGATGTACGTGTGAAATAAATACACAAAATAGAACTTGATAAAGATATTTAGAAAAACATTGTAAATCAAAAGATTTAAATTTTTTTATTGCTGATAAATATTTTAAGCTCTTCGAAAGGGAACGGCTGATGAATGTTAATCAACTTATTTTACTGCTGTCAATATTGATGTTTTACTTTATATCGAAAGGGAATTAGGCAAATTAGTTTAGTTCGTGATGAAATTTTATTTTCTCAAAATGACATTGATACGATTGTGGAAATTCGAGAGAAAAAGTTTTTATTTGATTTTTTAGTAAGTTAAATCTAATAAAATGGGATGATTCATTCAGTTATGCTGTAGGTAGATGAAGATGACTACCTACAGATTCAATGCCAAGAATCACTCAAATTTTGTCAATTTATTGCCATTAATTTTTTAAACGCGACCAACTTCATTATTACTGATAAAATTCAAATTTTAAAAAAGTCGTTAAATTTTTTAAAAAAACATTTAAAGCTAATTTTTTTTAATCATAGCAACCAATTTTAAATTCAAAAATAATAATTTAATCACAAAAGCAAAAACTTTTCATTTCTTTCATAATTTACACCGCTTTGAGGCTCCATTATGGTTTCAATTACACATCACTCATTTTCACGTAATTAAAATGAATGTATAATTCAGCTTCTGTGATGCATATTTTAATATGTGATGTGAATTTTAAGCGATACGATATTCATCAGCACGTATTTAATGATATACGAAAATCTCACTATGTACCTGATAAGTGGGTTTTAAGCTTCATTAAGCAGATTGCCGTAATTGGACGACAAATTTTATTTAAATTAATTTCATTTCTTTTTTGAGTCACTCTTAATATCTTCCAAAATTAATTCAATTAATTACAATCTTCTTTCATTCTTTTCATTCAACAGGTGCTTAGGTATCAAATCACCATTTATAGAATTTACTGCTGATTATGAGACGATATCAGATGTGAGTGTATCTCTAAATTTAAGTGACAAAAATCCCGATCCGCGACATCGTAAAAATGGCTTACACAATTTGGGTAATTTTATTAATCCTATTGGTCGTGATGAGAAGACGGCGGGATTTAAAGGCATTAATAAAACGAAATTCAGCATACAGAGTGATTTACTTGAGGCAAAAGACTCGCGAAAGCATCAAGAGCAACAATTATATGAGTTACAGCAACAACAAATTCAAGAATTACAGCAACAGAATCTGAATAAATCAGCAACAAATAAAATTTTGATGGACATTATAAAGCCAATTGTGACAGACATACACAAATCTGAAGATGATGAGCATATTTATAATAATAATAATAATAACATCCAAAATAATAATAGCAACAATAATAGTGATCATCCAACGATACAAATCATTGCTAATGCCAATAGTCACTATGAACAAATGGATTCATTTGCTGATGATTCACGTCATAAGGTGATTATGCCATTGGCATTGAAAACAACATTAATAGAACGAGAACGTTCAGTTCCAACAACATCAACACCAAAGCCACAATCAAATATTGAAGATCTTAAGAATCACCTTTTAATGTTAAAAAATTATAGTGAGGTAGATAAAAGCTTTCAGAGTAAATTTGTAGTATTTAAGAAGGCAACATCCACGACAACTACACCAGAGCCAGTAACAACAACAACGGCTAAAGTCACGACATCATCAGTTAGAACTACCACGATGCAATTTCCAATGACAATTGGTACAATGTATCGTACGAAACCATCGATAAATATGCCAAACGTACAAAATTCACAAATTTTACGTGATGTCTCATATCCATATACGCGAGTTGAGCGTGTAACAATTGTGCCGCAAGTCTTTTTACAAAACGATCAACAGCAGCCAGACACTGAAGAAGAAAAGAGACAACGTTCGGTAGAGGAACGCCGTAAGAATCAGAAAAATGAAAAGAAATCGAAAAAGGAGAGGAAGAAGAATAGGAATAATAAGCAACAAGCATCAAACATGATACCGACAACGACAACAGCTGTGCCATTGCGCTCTATGCGACGTGAACAAAGACAAAGGCAATTATTAATGCGATCATATAATAATGGAAGTCAAGTGCTAATTGGAACATCACCGACGACATCAAGTGAACCATATATAATAAATTTGAATGACAAATCATACGGAAATAATCCAACAAACATCAATCAGAATGACAATAATCGTAAATTATCACGTGCGATAAGGAGTAAGTCGAATAGAAGACGAAACCAAAATAAAATGCAACGTGATGTATTGATTCCGATTGAGTCATCGATTGTTAAAAACGAAACGAGCGAGAGAATCGATTTAAATCCAAAGCATTGTTATGATGTGAGTGGAATGAGTAAGGGACAACAGAAGATGTGTGAGCAGTTTACTGGAATTATGCCAGCTATATCACGTGGTGCACGTGCTGCAATTCAGGTGAGTTTGAATTGCAATTTGATTATGTATCGTACGGGTTGAGATTAAGAGGTTATGTGATGGAATGGGATGGAACTTCATGTCTCTAATAAATTTAAAATCACTCAAAATTTGAATTTTAAAAATCCGTTAAAAATTCAGATATCTTTAAATTTCAAGTTTTATCACAGAAACTGTCAATATATGTTATGTTTGCAATAACTCTGACATAACATAAGGAAAACTTTTTTGTTACTTGACCTGACGTTTAATTATTATTCCACCTACAACTTTCTCTGTACGTACATAGAAAATTAATAACAACATGCAATAATAATAACAAACAAAAGAACTCAATCAACAATAAATAAACACATTTGTGTAGGATGCTGTGAGAAAAATGAAAATTCCTCGAGTAAAAAATAATATTGCATAAAATACTCGAGCTTAGTGCTATAAAAAGTCTCTGAAGCATACAGCTGTTGACACAAAAAGAAAAAAAATCCTTTCAAGTAAAGAAAATTACTTTCAATTCACATCACCATTCATTTTTAATGTCCTCACATACCGATATCAATATCCCGTTGAATTTCAAGACTAAAGTATTGGATGGAAGAGAAAATCTTTTGTGCATGTGCAGCAGTGAGAATAATAAAGGATGTGATGTCGTAAAGTTTTAATTTAGGATTAAATAATAAGAATTGACGTGAATTGTTGAGGAATGGAGCTGGATTGAAAATTTTACCGGTTTTTTAAAATTCAGATTTTTTGTTTTTTGAAAAATTTAACGGATTTTAAAAATTTAAAAATAAATATATATATTTATTGAAAATTTTGAAATAATAAAATCCGGTATTAAGAATCCCTAACTGCAATATCAAAAACTCATGAAAGAAAAATGATGTTAAAGGAGTTAGAAGCGCTATAAAGGATTTTTATATCCATTCATGTGTACAATGTTTATTTCACGTGTACATATAATATGAAAAAGCACTTAAAGCTTTCTTTCTTCTATTCAGGACATCTACTTGACACTTAAGGTGTATAATGTAGAATGCAAGCTGTCGAAATGTTTATATAAATTGTGAGGTATTGCTGTTTACATACACATACACATAAGTTGAGAAAGCAAAGCTATAAACAAAAGGCTCAAATGTACAAGCAGAATGAAGGAACGAGATCTTTTTGAGGGTCAGTCGTTTCAATCAGAACACTTTGATTGCCGAAAAGCCTTTTTTTCCTATTACGGTCATTTGACCCTTCTCTCTGATCCTCAAATGTAAATTTGAGAAGCTTTCTTTTACATCCTGTGACCTTATTTTTTGTTTTTTAAATGCATAAGCTTTTCGTACACATCATTATGGCTTCATGGTAGGGTTGATTTTCATAAATTTACATCATCATCAATTTCCGATTCATTACGGCATAAAAAGTTTATGCTTCATATACTGAAGATTATTTTCTTACCTTAAATAATAATTTTTTAAAAGTCAGCAGAGACTTCAATTTAAAATCAACAGCCTGAGCTTTCCTTTGAGCTTCTACAAAATAAAATTTTTATGCATCTTGTGAAACATGTGAGCGGAATTAAGTGTTCTTAATTTTTTTTTTCTTTTTAATCCTACGTGGATTGACGTGGTGGAAATTTTGATGAGCGCTTCAAATGAATTTCTAGGAATAAAATTATGTCGAGTTTAATAAAAAGGTGCTTTTTGGAACGGATGTAATGTGATTTTGTGGGAAAAGTTGTTGAGCTTGGAACATTGTAACTTCTAGGAAAGATTTGTTAAAAATTCATTAACTTCCTGTGATGTAAAATGGATGGTAGATTAGTTGTGAGAACAGTTTAAAGCAATGATGTTTGGGTCAAATTATCTGCCATTTGGTGACAATTTTTTTAAAAATTTACAATGTTTTCTAGTAAAAATCTTCAAACTGTATCAGAAGTAACCTCTAAAAGAATATCTATATAGAAAATGTTTTGTGAGACGGAAAACAGAAACCATAAGCTACTTTTCCTTTCTTCTAATTCCATTTTAGGTACGATCCTTTATGTCTTTTAACAAAAATAATGAACGAAAAATTAATTATTATTTTTCTTGTGTGTTTGTGAAATGTTTAGTTTTTTTAAACATTTTTTTAAAAAAAAAAAAAAAAAAAGAGTAACAAAAGAACAAAAATTGTAGAAAAAAAAGTAAATTTTTAGTTTGTTTGAGTTGAAAAGAGAAAAGATAATCTCCATCAGTTGCAGTTTTTTAAGGAAAAGTCAACAATACTAACGATTCATAATGAGGGTCTTTAAAGTTTTTCTTCTGTTAGCTTATGGAAAATTTATTTTAATTTGTTCAGCAAAAGTTCTTAGTAATAAATTATTATAATTTTATGTTAATTGAAAATCTCAAAGATTTTCATTCCTGAACATCCAGCATTAAAATATTGACCTTTCACCATCTTATCATTCAGAATTCATCAAATTTTGATATCGAAAATAAATTTATTTACCATAAAATGTAAATAATAAATTGAGATCAATCTTGTAATGTTGTTGGGGTTTTTTAGAAAGTAATGTGAGTAAATCACGATTGAAAATTTTTTAATCCTCAGTTTTAACAAAAATTATATTGAGTTTAAAAATTCTGGTTTGAATTCTAATTGACGTCAATTGTGAACTTATTCTTACCTAAAATTAAGATAAATCAAAATATTTACTTCTGATTTATATGTGAATCTGAAACTAATTAAAATTTTGACTTGAATGCATAATTTCGTATCATGAATAATGAATATTGATAGATTAACTTGAAAATGAAGAAGTTTGATCAGCAAAATTGAGATTTGTTAAAAAATAATGTTAGTGTATTTTACTTAATGTTTGTACAGATGATGCTTTTAGGCTGTGTGTTAAAAAAAAACCCGAGCAAAACATTCTAAAATTCTAGATTTTGCCAGAATTTCTATATTCCTTTAAAAGTTGTCTAATTTCTAGAACTTGAGTTCGAAATTAATACGTTTCAGCTAAACTAGTGACTCAAAATAAGCAAAAACCTTTAAACTTTAAGACACATTGTAAATCAACCCAAAAGCAACTTTTTCGTGGGTTAAAAATTCTATGACCTTTTCAACAATGAACAACTCGGGGATAAATAAATTTGCATATATTTTAAAATTCAGCAATTACGATTTGGCATCAAAAATTTTCTATTTCACTAACAAATTAATAAGAACAGTCAAGAAAGGATCAACAGTTAAAGTAAAGGAAAAGTTTTTCTCTCTTCGATAAAAAAGGGATTTTTTTCCTTCTGCTGACTCATCCAAACAGTTTATTTGAGTTATTACTTTACATTAAACAGTAAAAAAAGTTAATTTTTTTGAAATGTTAAGTCAACATAATTGAGAAAAAAAAAATGTTTAAACAGGAAAAAAAGAATTTTTTGAACGAAAGATTAAATTCTGTGCCTTTTTTTGTGATAATTAAGAAGAGTTGCTGATTCCATCTCGTACATGCTAGGCTTTCTCGAAATCCCGATCCCGACTGATTTTCGGGATCGGGATCGGGATCGGGATTCCCCGGGATTTCCCGGGAAATCCCGAAAGATATTTTTGAAAAATTTATGTGGATTTTATATCCAATTTTAATATTTGAATGAACAACATATTTTTGATACATTTTTGTTGCAATTGGTCACTAATGGTTCAAAAAACTACAAAATTTAAAATTTAGTAAAATTATTTCTAAAGTTACATTTTAATGTATGTTTAAGAAAGTATCATTAATTTATAGAATTGTTTTTAAATTATTATATAAAGTCTTCAAAAAATAATATTTTTTTAAATTAAGGTTTAATTTTAAAGTCAATTTTCGATTATTTTAACCATGATAAAAATTTTTTTCTAAGTATCAAAAATATTTTTTTTAAAAAAATATAGATTTTTACGAATTTTGGTTGATTTTCCAAATTTTTTAAAATTTTAACAAAATGAAGTATCAAATGACACTAAATTTTAATAAAATTTAAAGAAACATTCACTTTCTTTAAATACCCAGTTTAAAAAAAATGTATTTTTTTTTTTTAAAAAAAAAGTCAAAAAATACTATTTTACTATGCAAATGGTTAAAATCGGGATTTTCAATCCCGATCCCGAAAATTTTCGGGATCCCGGGATTTTTCGGGATCGGGATTTCCCGGGATTTCCCGATCCCGATCCCGATAGCGAGAAAGCCTAGTACATGCAAGTGTCATACGTCATGACAGTAAAGTTAACGAAAAAGGAACATTTTAATTTTCATGAAGATATGAAAGCTTGCTCATTTTCATGTCGTAAAATTTTGAATTGCTTGTATAGTTTTCAAAGTCTGTCACATTTTACGTTATAATGTTAATTAATTTTTTTTTTTTAAATTTGATTTAATTTTATTAAATTTTATTTTTACCATTTTTAAGTGTCACATAAATAATTTTACAATCCAAGAAACCTTTCATTAAAGTCCCTAAAATTTGTCATTCTTAACGGGCACCGTCCCTAATCATCAAATAATATTAATATTCTGTTTATTTTTTGGCACAAAACGTATTTTTTGGTACGGTACCAAAAACACTGTTGTCAATGTTTATACAATATGGTAGCAGGTGTAGAAATATTTTCCGACAACAGGCAAAATAAATGTTGATGTCTGTACAAACATCTGTATGTGTTATAATGATTTTTTTTTTAAAAAAAATTCATTTTTCGCACAAAAGGATGCCATTTAATTATCCAGGGAGAGATTTTTTGACATAATTAAAAATTTTGCTGTGGTATTTTAAGCCACAAATTAGATTTTTTTTTGCACAGATATTTTAATGTGCAGTGCAAATATTTGGATTTAATTAAAGCGTAAAGTGTTTTGAGGGTTAAAAATAATAAAATTAGCGCAGTGTTTATGTGGATGTGTGGAATGATCGGATGTTACTTTTTTGAATGTTATTTTTATGTGATGCATGTTTTTCGTTATAGACCATTAAAAAAATCTCATGAATTCTCAAAACGATCAAATAAAATTCTAATATTTTAATTTTGAAATCCAAAATAGAAAAAATTAAAAAAACAATCTCCAATTTGCTCAGTTGCTATAAATATTTCCACAAAAAATCTTTGCAGCTCCTAGCTCTAAAACACTTAAAATTCATTACGTAAATGAAAGCTTTCACATTTACATTTGACATAAATTCTGAGACAATAATCCCCAATGTAAAACATTGTGATCCTTTGATGAAGAAATTGATGCATTATCAATTTACATCCTTAAGCAATAAAGAATGTTTTTGGTAAAAATCAAAGGATATGAATAAATGAAATTAAGTTGTTTTGATGATATTAAATGGTACTAAATGTTTAAGAGTTTACTAGAAGGGGGAAATGATTTTAAAACATTAAAATAATTCAATTTTCATGAATATTTTTTTAATGGGAGATCAAAGTGGAATGTCTCAGGAATTTTGGTATTTTTGAAAGAATAAATTTACAATATTAAGTCATTTATTTATATTGTATGAAGTATTTATATGTCTTCAAAAAAAAAAACAAATTTATAAATTTTCAAAAAAAATTCAAATTCTGAAATTATTTTCTAAAATTTTAAATTTTCATTAAATTTAATGAGATTAGAAATTTAAATAATTAAAACCATTTTAAATCAAGGCATGGAAACTATGGAAATATCCCAATTATCCTAGTGCATGTATTCAGTACTTGTTTTCAATTTTTTTTTTTTTTAAAAAAAATCTTATTTTTAATTTTAGCAAATTTAAAATCACAAAATCTTGACAAAGAACATAGTCTAATCTAAATATCAAAAGTTAAACAACTTAAATCTAAACCATCAAGCAACAACCAAAGATAAATTGATATTCAAGTCACACAACGACCACCATCATAGCAAATAATATGAACTCGATTATAAATTCAATGCAGTTGAGAACAAAGCAATTCATTTAGAAAATATTGAAAAATAATTTATTATTTATCTCGTCTCTGACCTTTCTTACGATGTGACTTGCTGGATTTATATAAAAGACCAAATAAAGTGAGAAAAAAAAGAATGAATGGCATTCTTAAATTCATTTAATATCCATTAATGCTCATAAGAAGAATTCATTCAGGATGACTTTAGAGGTTAATTAACGAAATATTTCTTCAAAGACATGAAGTGAATTAAATTTATTGTCAGAGACATTCGACTGTCCTAAATTGCTCCTGCACCATCATAAATTACCTCCGTACCCAAAAATAAAAGACACCTCAACATTAATTTAACGACTTTTTAAATCCTTTTTTAATTTCTTTTTTATTCATTCACAGGAATGTCAACATCAGTTCCAACACCGTCGATGGAATTGTTCAACAGTTGATGATAATACTGTCTTTGGGCCAGTCAGTGCCATTGGTAAGTTTAAACATTTTTCTTTTCCTTTTTTATCTGAATTAATTTACATGTGAAAGATAAAGAAGAAATTTTTTCTGTTCTTCTATCTAACTGGGGGTTTTTTGATATGCCATGAATAATGGAATGGAACGAAATGCAGACGAGACAAAAGCGAATAAGAATGTTTTCTTATTTTTTTGTTGCCTTTAAGATATTTCTCATCATTAAGAAGATAGAATTTATTCACGAAAATACGAGAGGAAATTTCAAATTTCAATTATAAATTCTTTTAGGAATTCTTCAAAAATTTAATTAATCGTGGGATTAAAAATTAATCTCAAGATTTATTAAATAATTTATCAAAAAATTATCAATCTAAAGTTTGTAATTAAATTTTCATGAAATAAATAATTCATGAGATTAAGCTTATAACCATCTGTTGAAGGGAGGAATTTTATAATCAAACGTCCAAAAATTCTCATTGTTTATGTTGTGCTAGATAAAGCCACAGCTTTATACATTTTTTCATACTTCATAATAAATCTTTCAAACATTTTTTCCCGTTGATGTTTTGAAGAAAAAAAAATCGGATCATGGTATTTACTTTTATCTCCTGTAAAAAATATCTTCGAAGTTATTAAAAAATATTTTCAACTTTAGTATGATTTGGTTCATTACTTTGATCTTAAATCAAATATATGTAGTTCTTCTCATTTAACTTTAAAATGTACATTACAAGTCAAAAAAATTAAAATACTAAAAAATCTAATTTTCAGTAAGTTTTCTTTTACTCCTGACAAATATGCGTCCCAAGCATCTAAATTTCATATTTAATTCATAATTCCATTATTAATCTCCTCAAAAAACAACAAATGAAAAAACTTGAAAGCGATGAGACTCACAAACAAAAAGAATGCGAAGAAGAAAGGAAAAACTTCTTCAAAAGATTTAAATTCCTTTATAGCCACAACGAAAAGGATATAAAGTTTCTCTTTTTACTTTCTAATAAAAAAAAGTTCTTTGGACAAAATTTTTCTCCTTTACAAGAACTTTTTTTTGTTATCCTGTAAAATATATTTTTGCGAGATAAAAGAGGAAAATTATTGTTCCCTTTCACTTTCATGCCTGAATAACTACATGATCCTCGGTTATATACGATGCCATAACAAATTATTATCCATAAACTCCTTTCACGGACTTATTGTTGAGCTTAAATGTAATAACAAAAAGATTGAAATGAAATTGCAAGGGACGGAAATTTTTGAGTAGAGATTTTAGGTAGAAAATTTTAAAAAATCGAATTTGTTTCGCAATTTCTAAAAATATTTTATAAAGTTTCGTTCCTTTGAACATCCTTTCCGTAAATCCGCAACATCATCAATTTTCTCGCAAAGCTTCATTAACTTTGATTTGATAAGTTTCCTCAAAACAAAATGAAATCACGTTGAATAAATTATTGAATTTATAAATTTATGATCAGAAAATCTCGCATTCAATGAAGCACACAATGACCTATTCACGTCCAATAATGCATCGTTCGCTGCCCGAGGATTTTACCTTCCCATAAATGATTTATTGCTTTTTAATTAACAAGTATAATTTTGATTTTGGAATAATATTATTGTTAATAAAATAAACACAATCTGCAAATATGAGAGGGAAACTGAATGTAATTTAAGCGGATAATAGAATTTACGGAACATAAAGACTTCCATGCATTAAACTGTTTTTCAATTAGCTGCAGAATTTTTTCAGATTTTAAATTTAAACAGGAAATAATAAATAATGAGGTTATGTAATAATTTGAAAAAAGTTCCTGAAATATTTTAATTTGCCAGCAGCATATTCAGTGTTAATTGCTCATTAAAATTCACTCAAAGTTCCATTTGTGATTAATATTTTGTTATTGGGAATCAAAATTTATTCAATCTTTTCATCAGAAATTCACATGAAGACAAAAGGCTATGAGAATTTAGAGGATTTATTAATAAATGATGCCAATTCTTTTCAAAGAGTTCAGACCAAAAAAATTCAAAATTTTCATGAGAAAAGTAAATCTACATAAAATATTAGACATCACAACCAAAATATTCCTAAAAGACACTTCCAAGAAAATCTAAAAACTCAACCAACTGTGTGAAAAAAATCGTCTCGGTTTCAAATTATTTCGTTATAAAAAAATATCAAAAGATGATTCAAATGCTATTTAAGTTGGTTCCGAACGTCTTAATCATTATAACTTTTTTTTTTGCTACAGAAATATTTTAAAAGGCGTGAATTCTGACATGAAACTGCATGCAATGATCATTAGTAAGGAATTTAAATAATTAAGTTTGAAAGAGATTAATTTAGACATTAAACCCAAATAGCACACGATTGGAATTGGACAACATTTGTTAGTCTGGTGTTTGAAAAGTACAAAAGTCAGATGAATAATGTGGTTAGGTGTGAGAAAAATATTGATTTTAGATTCCGAGATTGTAATAAATAATTACTTGCATATTGACCGTTATGGACTGTGATTTGTAAATTAATTGAATTAAGTTTCTTAGAATATTAATCTATAAATTTTTAATGGCTTTCTTAGGTATTTTTTTGCATCAAATGTGCATTAAATATAAGTATTTTTCATATTTTTAATGGCATAATTAGTGTGCAAAAATATTCAAAATAATTACAGATATAACAACAATTCCAATTCTCAATCTTAAACTTTTTTTAACCCTTAAAATTTTCAAAATAAAATGCCAAATAATATTGTTGAACAACTTAATAAGCGGAAATCTTTATCATCATAAAAAAAAAGTTTACGCAAAAATGCTTCTGCCATACTCAATTTGTTGTTACAAACAAACACTTAAGGATCCATAAGTTTGCAAATTGTTGATTCTGCACAAAAAAACATCATCCCCAAAAAAAAATCTTCACCCTTCTTTATTTTCTCCGCACTCTTTATGGTCCTCATAGTTACTGCGTTTCCTAAGATTTTTTTTTCTATTTTCTATACAAACATATTTTACTGAGATTTTCTTTTTTTTTTTGTTAATATTATGAGAGAAAACAATGAGAATAAGGCAACAATGTTGAAGGAAGAAAGGAAGAGAACAAAAATCAAATCAAATTAGTGTTGTAAATTTGCCCCTTCATCATACTTATTACCCATAAAAAATAATACATTATACGCTAAACAGAAGGCAACCTATATAAAGGAAAGAATTTTTTGACTCGCTTGCATTGTTCCTTCTATAAAAAAAATAGGACGGCAAAAAAGTTAAGCAACAGCAAAGAAGGGAAGGAATCAAATTTGATATGGATCGCGAAGCTGTTGAATGCAATAAATTTTTTATTGTGTTTTCTTTAAAAAAAAAATTCATTCCACATCGTTTCGTCAAGAAATCTCACTCGAGAGTGCTATAATTGCTGTATGGAGGGTCTTAAATTTTTAAATGTATTGGCATTTCTGAATTGCTGGAATTAAATTTAAAACGAAGGTTCGCTAGTCACACCACAAAAAAAATTAAAATTGAGGCAATCAAAGGATTAATAGTCGTCTTTTAGCTTAATCACATCAATTAATTAATTGTACTTAAAGTACAGGGCACATTCATGGATGGAGAAAATATAATGTGGGGGATTGAAAAAAGTAATTGAAACATCGAAATTATTTATTATTTTCAATAAGACTTCAATTGCCATTCTTTGTTATGTGGAATGCTGAGGGCAATAGTCGTTCATAAATTGACATTTCCTCCACCTCTTTTTTTTTGCTCTACATGGTCTTTATTCTATTATATTTTCATGTTACATAAGTTTTTTGTTGGCTAGGCAATAGAAAAAGAGAGAGATTGTGCTGGTGCTGCAAAATGATTATATGAAAGTATTTTGTGTTCCTGGTGTACAGTTTAAGAGGTCCTTTATTTGTACAATCGATAAAAGTATTATTCGAACTGATTTTCAGCTATCAAAACTCAGTCATGCACAGCTCGGGTCACAAAAAATACATCAACAAATTCAACCTTTTTAGCAATGAATGAAAAGTACTTAAACGAATGTCAGACCAAAAAAGCAAGAAAATTTACAATACATTAAACAATTAGAAAATTAAGAGGTTACGGCGGCAAGAAATTAAAAGGGAAGCTGTTGAACGGGAAGTTACTCAGATTTCAAATAAATAAAAATTTATGTCCTTTTATGAATGAGACAAACTGAGAGAAAAGAGCACTTGAAACTTTTTCTAGTGTCTGTAGTTTTCCACATTCAAACCAGAGAAAAAATAACAGACATAATCCTTTTTTGCGACATGGCTAGTAAAATGTTTTTTTTTTATGTAGAGGAGATAAAATTGTGTAAACAATATTGTCACTGTAAACGATAGTGTAGCACATAAAACTATCAAAATGTCAGCATATTTACTGTCAATTTAGCAAGCCAACAACAATTTAGCCGTGATTGTTTATCCGCTTCTTGTTTTCATAATCGGAGCCTTTTTTCATCGCATAGGCTTTGATAGCTGATGCCATATTTTTATGTTATTGTAAATATGCGAATTCATCGATGAGGATTGTTCATAAATGATGTCAATATGTAGGATCAAAGGTGTTGTTCATCTTAGTTTTTAGCATTTATTTTGAATATTTGACATTGTGTAAATTTATTCTGATGGGATTTGAACTCATTATTTACTTTAAGGATCCATCTAACCAGTGAACCTTATTTTGATTTTAGCGTACAGAAAAAAGACTTAATTTTCGCATGCCCACCATTTATAATAGATTCATTTACCATGGCTCCATCGGTTTTAGTAAAATAAAATAAATAAATAAATTTTCTTGTTTACTGTAATAATATTTATAGCCTCGTAGCTAGATCCAACCATCTTTTTTGTTGCTCCTGAAATAACAACAAAATTGAGATCTTTTTTTTGTGGATCAAAATATTTCACGCATCAAAGGATTTATCCTCGACTAATGAAAAAAGGAGACTCTTAATTATGTTTTTCAAATTATTACCATTGGGAGCTGAAACGCATTGTCTTGCTCATTTATTACAACATATGCCTCACGGCAGCTTGTGAATAAAAAAAAAATTAATAGAAGGATGATTCTGCATGAAAAACAACTTGATTTTTTGTACAATTTACGCATACATACACATTATGAGTAAGCATGCATCATATAAATGAAATGTTTTGCTGCCAGGACTTAAACCAGATTCACATAAATTGTTAATTTGCCCGCAAACAATGACACAATTTTTCAACTGTTTATTTTTTACAAATTTCTTCTTCACTGTCAACCAGCATGTCCTTTTGTATCCCTTCATATGATTTTTTTTTTTTTTTTGTAAATTTTTCAATTTTTTTCTTTCATTCCTTTTATGTTTTTGTCACATGAGTCCGTGCAATTAACCCCTTTCAAGAGGAATAAATTCTATTGAAAAAAAAAAATTGACGTCATAAATCAGCATGCTGTGGTAAATTTGCCTTCAAGCTAAACTTTTTTTTTTCTTTCTCATGTGTATATTCACATTCGTACATGAATAATGTTAATTTGACTTACTATAAAAACTTTTCAAATAATTTTCAACGAAAATTAAGGAAGGAAGTAGGATGGTGGAAGGAAAAAAGTTTATTTTTTCTATGTAAATCTCTGTGTATTAAAAATGAAAAATTTGTTTCGTGGAAATAAGGGAAGCCACTTTCCATCGTGAAGCTTAAAATAATCTACCAGAAATAGCATTAAAATCTTTCGCATCGCAGCATTCTACCCTAGCAGCAATTTAGAACGAATCTTAAAGAATCTATGAGGAAATTTTCCGGCCGGATTTTTTTTCTCACGAATCACAAAGAATTTGTGAGGAAAAGTGGCCGGAAAATTCCTTAACTGCACGGAAGTGCCCGGAAAATGCGTTTTTTCTGGCCATTTTCCGGCCGGAATTTTTCCTCACAAATTCTTTCATTTTTTCTGTACTAATCTGACAGAAAATGAAAGAATATGAGAGGATTATGAACGAATCTTGCAGGAATTATGAAAGAATCTTGCGGGAATTTTTCTCAAAGTATTTATAAAAAAAAACTTTTTTTTTTCTTCCTCCTCTTTTTCTCTCACTTTCTCTCCACTTTATTTTCTTTTTATTATTATTATTATTTATTATTTTATTATTATTATTATTTTTTTTTTGGAAGATTTTGTAAGGAAATTTTCTGTTGAAATTCTGCCAACTCGAACCCATGACCGCTGAAACCAAAGTCCCGAACTTAACCGCTGAGCTACCGCTATCTGAAATTATATAAATTATGTTTGGCGAAAAGACATATTTAAGTTGCTAATTTCTTTTGCCATAATTTTTATGATTGTTTTAACACTTATAACGCTTTATTCCAGTGGGGTTGCTTCAGGAGGGTCCAAGGGGTTCAGGGGGACCAAATAAATTCTTCCATAAATCCTGCATGATTCTTTCAAGGGAACTTAATTTTTTTATTTTTTTTTTTTTTTTAAATTAATATTATTTCAATTTAACGATTTTATATCTTGGTAAAATACTAAAATGATTTATTAGTAATATGAGTAATTTGTAAAAGAATCTTTAATCAAATGAATTTAAATCATTTCAATCATAAATTATTTTGCAATAGGAGAATTTTAAAATGTTTAATTAGAATTTAAATTTGAAAATAGTTTTTAGCTATTTTTT
Source organism: Chironomus striatipennis (assembly GCA_026123125.1). Taxonomy (NCBI): domain Eukaryota; kingdom Metazoa; phylum Arthropoda; class Insecta; order Diptera; family Chironomidae; genus Chironomus; species Chironomus striatipennis. Next base: position 45,245,225 of record CM047394.1, read on the forward strand.
ATTCTTTTTTGTGGTTTTTCCATGAATTCAATGAATTTCTATGTATTTATTTTTCTATAAAACAGTTTTCTTTTTTAAACAAATTTATGTTTAACGAACACATAACGGTAAAGTAACTTTAATTTATTAGCTAAAAGTTAAGTATGGATTTTAGCATAATCTTGACTAGAGAGCATAATTTATATTCTGGTAATGATTTTCATAATAAAAAACTTTAAAAAGTTGTATTACAAAGTCAAAATTTAAAATTTTTTCATTTAACGGAACAAAAATTTTAATTTGCAAAATGGAAACACAATTTTTGAAAACTCCAATATTTTAACAGAAACAATTATAATTACATTCCAAATTCTTAAAATTCTTCAATGCCAAAAAATGTGCAAAAAATCAAGAGAAAATCTGCCAGAAAATTTCCTCTAAAATTCCTTCAAATTCTGTTGCAACTTTTTTTTTGTGATATCAGAAAATGAAAGAATCTGCGAGGAAAAATGAAAGAAAAACGAAAGAAAAATTCTTCACAAATTCTTTCATTTTCCGGCCAGAAAATTTTATTAGAAAAAAGTTTCATGACAGATTTTGGAAGAAAATCGCAGGAAATTTTTCTCGTAAAATTCTTCCATGTTATGGCCGGAAAAACAAACGAATTTGTCAGGAAAAAAAATTCCGCCCAGATTCGTTCCAAATTGCCGCTAGGGTAGAGCTCGTTTTTTTTTTTGCTGCTAAAATTCTCGTACTTTTTACTCTTTGAAACCAATTCACATGTGATTCTTTTTGTGAAGAGAAGGAAGCATTTGTTCATGGCATAAACGTTTATTTTGAGGAGTTAAAGGGAATAAAGAGAGCATAACAACAGTGTGTTGTAAATAATGACTAAGTAAGGATGTTTAATATGCGCCTTTATTTGAAAAATATTGTTAGTTCAGATGTAAGAATCGAACCTTCTTCGATAAAAATTAATTTTTATGTTTATATAAGATTCGAACATTGCATTAAAATTTAAAGTTATATACCCTAAAACCCTTAAAAAGTCTAGTGTTAAACTACTGTGCAAATCCAACATCCAATCAGTCAGAAATATTAACAACAATTCTCCATAATTCTAGAAATTTCACTAGAAAAAACTGTATATTCACTTACATACAAAATACGATAAACACATAATGTATATACACCGAGTGGAAGATTAATGCCCAGAAATAATTCTTCTTAAAGTCAATGTTTGCGTAAGTGTGGAAAACTTTCATTTTGAAGTACCTTTAGATAGATAAATGTTCTCTCATTGAGTCAGTAAAGTTCTTGAGTAATATGGATGGATTTTTTTTTAAAATGAAATAAAATATTTCATAGTCAACGTATAATCTGAATATATCACATACCCGTTTAATGAATGTAAAGATATGTTTAACATTCTTGAGATGTTTCGGGATTTTGTTATTTCTGGCATCATTAAAATCGTGCTGATTGCGTTTTATGATGTGGGGGTTGTTTGGATGGTAGGTTTGTATTTGCTAAATATTATCTGTAAATTATAAAACATCCTTGACATAACAAATGAAAAAAGCCAAATTGAGCATCTATAAGGGTAAAATTTGCTCTAATTTAAACGATATGAAAAATTTTCTTAAATTTAAATAATATATTTACGCAGCAAACTAGATACAGATTCAAATATACATTCTCATTCCCGACGATAAAATATTTTCGACAAAAATTAATATTAATTTCAATATAATTCGACTCGGATATAAAATTATACGCTTGAAAATAATAAATTTCCTACCATATTTGCTCTCCTTCCCTTTCTTTCATTCACTCATTCATAATATTTTGATAATACGTAGCATAACTTCCATCTCTTCCTTACATATTTAACAAAGAATTTCATTTTTATATGCTGCTCTATGTTTTCATTTGATAGATAGATGGATGAATTTGAAGCATGTTGTTGGATTTCATTTTTAAAAAAAAATCCAACTCTTTTACTGCTGACGTTCACATGTTGTTCAAGTTTTTCCAATATATGTATGAACACACAAAAAAACTTCTCTTCCATGATATATAATTAAAATTACATATTTTTTTGGGATGGATGGGGAACATTAGAGGAAGGAAATTAACAATGAAATTATTTCTGTTCTCTTTTTTTGGAATTTTTAATGCAAACTATCTATTTTCTCATCCAATGACTCTAAAACTTATAATTTCTTATGCTTATGATTTTTATGTATCTCATTATGTTTTACTATGTGCTTCTCCGAAATAGACAATGCATATTCCTCATCTAAAGACGAGTTTTGAGTTTAATTTTTTTTTTTAGAAAAATTTTATCTTGAATTGGAAATTTTTGGTAAATTAAGTTTTACATTTAGTTATTTTAACATGATGCTTCGAGAAATTTTGTGGAGCGTAGGAACTATGCATGCATTCTTTTTTTAACAGAATTTTTAAAGCACTGCCAATAGCTTTTAATGAAGAGAAATTCATATTCTCTATGAAATTGTTTTAAGGGAATTTTTCAACAATTTGCACTGATAAAGACATTGACTTTGATTGTGTTAGATTGTTTCGAGATTTTTAATATAAAAGTTTAAAGATGCTATAAGTGGATGTACTACAGATTGGATAATAGGTTTTGGACACATGTGAATTAAAATTTAAGATTATTTACAAGTTTTCACTTTTAAGAACCGAAGTTCGAATCCTACTTTAACTAACATCATTTTGTGATTTGAAATTTCCTAACATTCTCAATCAACCTATTTAATTTCATACTTTTAAAAGCATCCAATTCATGCTCCATAAATTCAACAAAATATATATCTATCAATTTTCAACCTCAATCATCCTGAATATTTTAACTTTTTCAAATTCCATAATAATAAATCACTCTAAATTTATCTCATTAATATCATTGTACCGCAAATTATTTACTACAAATTTCTGTTTCAAAAAGTATACGCTACATTCTACAGTCATCATCATTATCTATGAATCACATGCATATTTCACGTTTTGAAATTTCTAAAAGGGTTCATTTTAACATTTTCTGGTACCAGATTAAATTCCTTTTTGATTTGAAATGAGAAACAAACACACACAAATATGATCGAGCAGATTTAAAAGTTATACTATTATGTCTAACATTTTAAAATAGGGATATCACATCACTAAAAATGAAACTAATTTTATTACCGTGAAGAATCAAAATTATAGAGACGGATCGAAGCTATAATTTCTTTTGTTTTCGAACAGAGTAGTGAAAGAGAAATCGTGTGTGGGATTTCTGTCAGTTGCATTTACTAGCAACATAAAAAAGAAGAGAAACAGTAACAAAAAAAAGAATTAAATCATTTCGATGATGATGAAATGCGGGGAGAAATGTGAGGCTAAAAAGGCATCAATAGCAACAATGTAAAATGGAAATTAGTCTCAGTCATCAGTAAAATTGAATTTTGTGACGAAATAATTGCGTTCAACTGGTAAGAGAAAGAAATTTTTTGTTCTGTCCATAAAGAGAAATGGGACAAAAGGAGAATCAGAATTTCGGATCCCGAGGGGTAACAAAAGCAAAACAACTGAAATGAATGCCTTAATATCCATGACGAATTGGATGTCGCATTGAAAATTATCTCTCTGTGTGTTCTCTTAAAAATGTGCCAAAAAATTAATAGAGAAACTACACAAACAGAAAAAGCATATCCAACGGGAATGAACAGCGCAGAAAACTATTAAGCATCATTTCCTCCCATATTATATAAGGGATTCTTAATCCTATTTCATAGTCCATAGCAACACAAATAACTTTCCTTATTACGTTTTACACACAAAAAAAAAGGAATTCTTCAATACCAGAAACTTCGCATGAAAAAGTTCACTCAAGCGTTTATAATGCAGCATTATTGCAATGAGAAATGAAGATATTTTTGTAAAAAACTTCAAAAAAAATTTATTTTATTTTAAAACTTCAGGAATCAGAAAGAAAATAAGATTTTTAATTACGCAGTCATCATAAAATTGTTCATGTAGAAAATTTTATTTTCATAACTTCTTCTTAGATCAGTTTTATTAAAATTTGTTTACATAAATTGAAATTTTTTAGGAAAATGGAAGTGGAGTTTACTAAATGTTAAAAAAAAATTTTTTGATTTGTGAAAGAATCCAATTTTTCCTGTAAAATTAATTGAATGTTTTTATTTGGGAATCGAACCCAGTAATTGAAATAAGAACTCAAAATTTACTTTTAAAAATTAAAATTTAATGTCATTGGTAAAATGTCAACAACCCTTCGTATTAACCCTTTATTTTTTCATAAAACTATCTTTCAAAGTTGATATTTCTAATCACAACAAATCTATTCATCTAAACAACTGACTAGAAAAATTAATTAATAATATCTTCATCGCACATAACAACCCATTAGTAGCATGTAAATTCTCATGTTTCATATTTTATGCTTACCATTTGCAAAAATATCAAACTATGCATTGACAGGTGTCTAAAATTTTCTCTAGTCAACAAAAATTATTAGGTAAAGATTAATCGGTTATGTATGGGTTGTTTATATTCTGATATAGGATGATTTCTGAAATTGGCAGTAATAAGAAAGGCTTTAAAGTTTTGAATTTCATTTCAAAAATTCATTCAAATCTTTTAATTCTTTACCCAAAACCTTTCAATCTAAAAAATTAGAATGCTCTCTTCCTTTCATGTCCCATTCATCCATGCATTCTATTAACCTTATGAACAATCACAGATTTTATTCAGATCGAGACGAACAAAAAAAAATTCAATAACTGTTTCCATTCTATTGAGTGTCACGAATTATGTTGATGAATTCTCCTAAATTGTAATTTATAATTTCATTTCATAAGCAGTAACAGCAGCAAAAAAAACACAGAGGAAACAAAGAATGAACTGCACATTAGGGCTTGTTCGTTTATTTTATTGTAACTTAATCGCATTTTAAACAACTGATGAGAGTTTGAAGTGCATTTTAAAAAAGCATTCAGTCGGGAGAATAATCGTGATTAGCATCTTTTTTTTTCTATCCCTTCTAAATTGACATAATGAAAAAAAAAATCCACAAATACAACTGCACGTCATAAAAAATAAACCATACAATTTATTAATGAAATACAGCAAAAAAAAGAAGAAGCATCAAAAAAATTAAATTTAAATATTTTCTGCATTTTTAGGGTCACCCGAGATGGCATTTGTATATGCTATGGCATCAGCAGCAGTCACAAGTTTCATAGCACGTGCATGTCGCGATGGACAGCTAACAACATGTGGATGTTCACGTTCAGCACGTCCAAAGCAGTTACATGAAGATTGGACGTGGGGAGGTTGCGGTGATGACCTCGAGTTTGGATACAAGTGAGTATTTGAAAAATATTTTATTTTCATATATTTTTTTAGATGTAAAATTGCCAGGATTATATCAAAATCCGTCCTTTGTTATTAACAAAAGGGATTTTTACTCATATTAAATGCTTATGTCCTATCAATATCGGATATATATATATATACATTTGTTTATGAATCATATTCAATGCTATCAGTTACCCAAACAGTAATTTTCCCATTGTGAAAACAAACATTCAAGTAGCAAGCATAACCATCCATATGATACTGTTTATTTACCATAGCAAAACACAAAGATCACGAGAGCATGTTTGCATAAAGGAAACCGAAAAAGAGCTTTCCAATATTTTTATTAATCCTCTTTATGCCAACATTAAAAGTGGATGAGAGGGTGGTGATAACATTGTAGAGGCGTATATGCACACATAGAATATGAAAAATCATTCCTGAATATTTACATTTTGAGATATTTTTTTGACTTTCGAGATATTAGTGCTGTGGTGACGAGAAGAATAAATGTTGATTATTCATGGCAGAGATGAGGTTTACTGTTAATTTAGGAGGAATTATTAAAAATTGAAGAATCATTAAAATTTAAGAGGGAAATGTTAAAATGAGTTTTTTATATCAAGAAGAGGAAGACAGAACAGAATGATGAGTACACTCATAAAAAAAATTTTTAAAAAATATTATTAAAAAATTTAAAATTTTATTTTTAAAAATTATTTTTAAAATTTAAAAACTGGTTTTTAAAAATATTTCTGTATATGTAAACATATTGCCAGTATAAGTCACATGGCTTGGTAGCTCAGTGGTAAAGCGCCTGGCTACCATTCCTAAGGTCAAGGGTTCGATTCCCACTCCGAGCAATTTTTTTGAATTTTTTTAAAAAATTTTTAACGGTCAAAAAAAATTTAAATTTTTTAAAAATATTTTTTAAATTTTAAAAATTGTTATTAAGCGTACAATTTAAAAAAAGTTTTTAAAATTTTCCATACAAATTTAAAAAAGTTTTTAAATTTTTTTTATCAGTGTATTAAGTATATGTAGAAGTATCTGCTAAAATACAGCAAAATGGAAGTAAAGAACTGGCAAATAAAAAATTTAAAATCTTGAATTACTCAGGTTTAACTCCTACTAAAAAAATTTATTCGACAATTCTTATGTTGCCTTTTTTTTAAAAAAAATTCGAATCCTTAAATCTAAATATTTATAGCTTGTGGAAAAATAAATCAAGCTCCAAAAATATCAATATCTCATTTTCCTTTCCTTTCATCCTACCAAAAATTGCTTATCTGTAGAAGAAATTCGAAAAACTTCTTTTGATGCCACAAAAATTTAATTTTGCAAATATTTTCCGGAAATACTTTCACTCACAAAAGACGTACCTATCAATCACTAAGACTTGCAGCATATACTCACCAAAAATAACATTTCTTCCCACAACATAACAAACATCATACAAATCTGCCTTTTGTTATTTTAATATTTAAACAAGATTAATTTGTGATGCCAAAATCAAATCATTTTATGTCATACAATGACTTCCATATTCTCCATCTCCCATTTATTCAAAAAGAGTGAGCACATATTTGCATCTCTTGCATCAATGGTAATAAAATGATGAGAATTTTCGGGGAGAGAAAGCAGAAAATTTATATTGCATTAATATCAGATTAAATGCAGTTATGGAAACATACATTATGAGAAGATATAGTTCTTTTTTGTCAAGTGCAGCAACCACACAAACACAAGACTTAAAGTGGATGACAGGAAAGTCATAAATTAAAAACATAAGTGAAAGAAATTGTATCTCTTACACAAATATCCATAATAGTATGTATTACATTGTGTTTTGGTGAAGTCTAAAGTGAAAAAATGTGTAAATTCTTCTTTTTTGGCCTGAAGATCGTGGGGTCCATAAATTAAGAAACGATAAGACGGAAAGTAAAAATATCCCTTGACGCTTCCTTTTTTGTGTTCTACTTCTTCTCATTGTACGTCATTAGCTAGAATGTAAAAGAATTTGTGTTTTTTGGAATATGCCGAAAAGGAAATTGTTTTTTGAGTACCTAAGTATTGTGATAATAGTCGGTAGGATTCTTTTGAGATGTCGGTAAATTTGCTTTTCTTGTGGTTGGAAAATTTTAACTTTTTGGTTATTAATAGATTTTGCAGGATTTTAACAAATTAGTTCTTGAAGTTCCTGTGAGAAATACGATATTTTTTGTTGCAGTAAATATTAATGCTAATTTAGACAGACTAAGTCACAAAGTTATTCATCACGTACCTCCTATACGTTCAGTTTAAAAAAACCACAATTTACTTTAATTATAGATCGAGAATATTCCAACGTTATTAACTCATCCGTCCTTTAGTTCAAGTCATACAATCAAGCAAATTAATATATCCTCAAATAAATTATTCAGATAGATTACAGCCCATAGAAATTTAACATTTCTTCCTTTCTTTTTTTACCTAAAATGAAAGAGTAGACACGGGAAATAAATTCCCAATGAATGCAACGAACAAAAAGGAAAAGAGCCTAATTTAATATAAAATGGAATGTCACTTATGAAACATTTAATCTGCCATAAATATCTTACACAAAAAAATGACATGTCAAAACGTATCAAGAAAAGGCAATAATGTGTTTAATTTCACAAGCAATAAAATTTATTGCCTTCTTCACTTATTTCGATTATGTCAAATAAATTCGTATTTAGAGTCAAGAGGAATGGAAATCACCACATTTTTATGACAATTTTCCTTTTCCTTTGTTGACTGTTTATTGAAATTGATATTTATGGAAGGGACATTGTTGATATGCAGTTTGGTCAGTTATTTTCATCTATTGTGAGCATTTATGTCACTTTTTATTAACTTTTTGTCATTTTGAATTTAATTAGTCACACTATTTTGATATATTAGAAATATTTGACCTCTTAAGGAGGTACTATACATATTTTCAACTTTAAATTCTTGAAAAATCAAATTTTATCAAACCCGAAATTTTGTTTAAATTAAATTCAAATTTAATAATCAAAATTTTAAAGTAAGATAATGAAAAAAATGAAATCCATCGGCACAATCTGACTTCTCTAATCCCCCTAACTTGACCAATAAAACTTTTAATAATAAAAATTTTAAATTATTTTTATTCCAACCAGATTCTCTCAAAACTTTATCGACATTCGCGAGAAGGAACGAAAGCGAGGTGCACGTGGATTAGTTACAGTTCCAAAGACAACCGAATTGATGGGAAATGAAACAGCTGCAGATAATTCCACAACTTCAACCACATTGAGCCCCGAAGAGCAGGCAAAGGCAGATGAGATGCTTAAACTCCAACAGAAAATCACGCAAGAAATTTTAAATTCAAATTTAAAAGAGAAGGAAATGAATGAGTTGCAGGTAAATTGAAAAAGTTTTTTATATGTTTTTTTTTTTTATTTTCCATTCAATATTCATTGAGTGCTGTGCATACAATCAGTATCTGCAATTAGCTACTGCAATTTATAAATATTAATTTTCAATTAAATTATAGGAAAAAATCAATAAGGAAATTCTCAATTCAAAGATTTTCAACATCAATGCGGATCATGAGAATATGGGACGTAAAAAGAATCGCTTTAAGACAGCATCCAATAAAGCGCGTGCATTGATGAACCTTCATAATAATGAAGCTGGACGTAGAGTAAGTTTATATTTAATTCAGTCAATATTTGCATGGCAATAAAGACTTGTGTAAATATTTGATAATAAATTAACTTCTGTTATTTTCATAGGCTGCAATTAAAAAGCATCAAGTGCTGTGCACATGTCATGGTATTAGTGGCTCATGCAGTTTAATCACATGCTGGCAACAGTTATCATCTGTTAGAGAAATTGGTAAGTTGAAATTTGGAATTTTAGAGTAGAGCTTTAGAGTCAGAACTTCGATACTTAAAGTATGAATTTTAATGGATTTACTTTCAATTTGATTCAATTAAAAAATCATAACAGCAACATTGATACAAAATCTATCAGAAATTTCATAAAATTTCTTTTCAACCACATTTAAAGTTCTCATTAAACACAACAGCCCCACTTCAACATGCAAGATATGTTTGAATGATATCTTCAAGATTAAATCAACCGTTTCGTTTACTAATAAATGAATAATTAAATTTTTTTTCTCTCTTATTCCAGGCGACTACTTACGTGAACAATACGAGCAAGCAACGCAAGTAAAAATGAATAAGCGTGGTCGATTACAAGTAAAAGATTCCCGATATAAAGTACCAACAGCACTCGATTTAGTTTATCTTGATGAAAGTCCTGATTGGTGTCGTGCAAATAAGCAACTGCAATGGCCAGGTAAGGAGAAAAAAAGCATATACAATTAATCATTATTTATGCATCTGCTACTTGAAAAAAAAAATTTAATTAATTTCCATATTTTTTTTACTTTCTCGTCTCATCTTCCCTTAGGCACGCACGGTCGTAAATGTAATCGTACGTCAACAGGATTAGACAGCTGTTCAATTCTTTGTTGTGGACGTGGATATAATACAAAGAAAATTGTACTCTATGAGCGATGCAATTGCAAATTTCAATGGTGTTGTAATGTGAGATGTGAAACATGTAAACGAGTTATTCAGGAATACACTTGTAAATAAGATAACTTTTAATTTATGGCTTAAATTAAGTTTAAAAAAAAATAACGAACAAAAAAAACGTTGATAAATTTTTTAATAATAAATCAATTGAGATGAATAAATATTTAGAGATTCATTTTTTTCGTGCATAATTTACAAAAAAAAAGATGTAAGCATAAATTAATGAATGAATTGATGATGACAGAGATGAGAGAGTTAATTTTCTCATTCTAAATGATAGAAAAAAAATGTTGATTGAATCTGTTATGGATCGAACATTACTGTAACAATTTTATTCGATTGGAAGATTTTGAATAACTCATTACTTAGCTGATTGGTTCGTGACCCGAGTAATGATTGAACTTTATTTTCGGAAAATTCTTGAGTTCATTTTTTTAGGTTTTTAGACAATTTTGAACTTAAAATAAATTTCAGATTTCCATTCAAATTTAAATTATTTAAGTTTGAAAAAATTTGTTCCGAAAGCCAAAAATTTAATCAGAATTATTTTTATTAAAATTTTCCAAACTTTAGCATACCATTATATATTCATATATTACTCGGGTACGTCAAATGATCAATAAAAAGCTCTTGGAATTAATCCAAAAAAAGAGTTAAAAGTTATTTCATCTCATCGAATTTACAACTCAATCAACAAATTAAAAGAAAAATTAGACGAAAGAAAAATACAAAAAATAAAAAATCAATTTTTCTCTCTATCTGTTCAATGTACTCTGTATAAAATTTATACAAACAATTAATTAATTAATTATTTTTGTTGAAGCTACTAATTGATAGAAATTAGAAGGAAAAGAAGTAATTTATTAAGTCATGAAATCATGTAAGCTCATCCCAATGAAATTTGATAGCCATTAGTTGATGAATTTGTTACTTAATTACCACATCAAAACTTTTTCTTCATCTACAATAGTAATACGTGTATCTATAGAAACAATTTTATCTATTAATAATACAATTTATAAAAAAAAAATAATAATAAACTTTAATTTGCGTAGAGACTTTTGTGAATAATAATAATAAATAGGAGATTGTTAATATATTTGAAAATGTAGGATTGGTCGATTGTGAAAGATTTTTTTTTTTTGAAATTTCATCAATTTTTTTTTTAAATGGAAAAATTAATCTTGAAAGTTTTTGAAAATAGAATTTTTCATTGTGTTACGGCAATAAGTAAGTCTCTTTTAATGATAAATACGCATCTTGAATTTTAATTTATTTGAATCGTTTTGAAAGGTAATGATTGATCGCAAGATTAATTCATGAAATTTTAAAATTAATTTAAAACAAAACGACGCCACGTACAAAAAAAGTTATAAGAAAATCAGCAACAATTTCCGTCTAATTTGCAACTAATTTAAATATGAAAAAGCTCTGATAAAGCTAGATGATGATGATGATTTGTTCATATAATTATGGATATAAAATTAATAATAATAAATTTTTAAACAAGGAAAAAAAGAAATAAAATCAATGTAAATATTCATAAAATGAAAATTTCGTAGAAGTATAAGTGTAATGATTCATTTCCATCCTCCATAAACAAAATTTACATAATTTTTACATAAAAAAAATTCTTTGACGAAGAAAAATATTTAAAAATTTATTAATAATAAATTAAATAAATTAAATTAAGGAATAACAGTATTACCCGCATCACGAAAGAACTTTTTTTTTGTAAAGATTTATTTCTCTTTTCTTTAATTACAATGCGATAATTTATGAGCTAAATTGACAAATTTGGTAATTTATGTACAATATTGTTTTAGATAAAAAAAAAAGATTTTAATTAAATTTATGATGTAAATTTTTGAAGATGATTTTGAAAGATCTTTTGAAGGATTTTTAAAGGCAATGAAGACAAAAGTTACATCACATCAACAACAAGTCAATTCATCGAAAACTCGATGAAAAGCCAATTTCAAAAAAGAAGTAGGGCAATCAGAACAATCACTCAAGTCGATAAATAAACAAAAGAAAATCCAACAATCATCTTCAAAATCATCTCGAAATTAACGTTGATTGATATTTCATTTCATTTACAAATAAAGTTTTCGTAGAATCCACATAAAGGCTTTTAATAAATCACTTAATTAATTAATTAAATTCTCTCTCTAAACTTGATGTGGTAACCAAAATCTCAATTTTAAAATGAATATTTCTCAATAATAAAATAATAAATTATTCTTTGTTTTCATTTTTCTCACGAGCAAAAAAAAAATAAAAATAAAGGAACAGAAATTAAATAAAATGAAGGTGTAAAACTTTTTACAATGAACAAAAAAAATTAAGAATGAAAAGATTTTAAAAAAAAGGAGAAACAAAAAAATAAAAATATTAAAATAAAACTGAATAAAATAAAATAAAAGTTTCAATGATATTTGAAGAATTCACAGCATGACTTTTTATCCATTTCTTCATAGCTCATCATCTTCATCATTATTATTATTATCATCGTCAGTAAATCGAATTGCTCTTTCAGAACGCTTCATTGGCTTTTTAAGTACCACCGTACCAATCGGTTCATCAGTCTCATTTGGACGATTTGCATCATATACAAAATATCCACGAACGACTGTTGCATAAACTCTTCCTTTTACTGTTCTCCCAAAGTACGGCGATATTTTGTTTTTAAACAATGCCGCTTCCTTTGTGATTGTCCATTCCTCATCTGGATCCCATATACAAAAATCTGCATCATATCCAACTTTTAATTTACCTTTGTTCTTATCAAAACCACATAGTTTAGCTGGATTACAACTCATGAATTGATGAACATCATGAATGCTCATTCGATTCTTTCTACATTCCGTCCAAAATATCGAAAGTCCAAATTGAAGTGATGAGATTCCATTAGCAGCTTCAATAAAATTACCTCGATTTCTACCGCCAATCAAACATTTTGTTTTAGCTGAACTTGGCAAATGACTGCTGGATATATTGAAAAAATCGTACATTTTCATCGAATCCCACAATTGATTCTTATTTTTTCCATTTCGTATCGGTGGAGAGCATTTGTATTCAGTTTTACCATTTTCAATTTCTTCAGATGCTAATGACAGATAATGTAACGATGTTTCCACAGACAATGTTGACTGCTTTGGGGTTTTTTGGTTTCGATATTTTTGTATCGATGCAGCAAACTCAGATGATGATAAGTCTGTTAAATGAATTTTCATTTTATGCTCCTTAATTAAATCAAGTACCATTTCAATTCCACATTTTTCCATTGATGGATGTTTCATTGAGAGATATGTATTGTAATCTTTTATGTTTGCATTTTCAGGTACAATTGGCTCTTTTAATTCCATATCAGGCTTTATCTATGTGAGATTAAAATAAATACTGAAATGTTGATTCTGTTTACAGATTAATTTTTCATGCTGACCAGATCCATACAAAAAAGTTACATCAATGAAAAAATCATTCATCATTTGAGTCTTAAAATGAGAATCAATTCTACAAATCAGATTACTTACAGCAAAAACACAATTGGTTTCCTCTAAAACTTCAAGAGCTTTCTTCAAATCTTCTTTACTTAAATGTGAAAAGTCTGGGTAGCTGTCTTGTGGATTGAGAATTGCTTTGAAGCCGCAAACACCTTGATTTGCCATAGGAATAAGCTCATCATGATTATCACTTGTAACACCTCCCCAAAAACCCACATCAATATTTAAGCAGTTTTTGCTTCTCGCATCGACAATCTTTGCTTTCAAGTTCTTCAATGTTGTTGTTGCTGGCTTTGAGAACCTGAAAAGTATTTTAAGGATTTATTGAAAGGAAATTGGATTTGTGTAAAAATGCATACATTGGATTGTCAACAATGCACGTGTATCCTCCTGCACTAGCTGCTTTTGTGATAGATGCAAAATCCTCTAAATCACTTCCCGAACAAATGTTTACATTCGCATCGATCAAGCCGCTCATTATAATGTTGTTTTTAAAATCATACACCTAGTGAGAAAATTAAAATTTTTTACTCTCAGCTTTTTTTTTTACTCTCAAAAAAAAAAAAATGAAAATGAAAATAAAAAAAAATTACATCGGCTCCCGTTGAACGAAACATCCAAGAATTGATCTCTTCCTGAGACGTAAATATTCGTTTAATTGTTCCATCAATATTTGACACTAAAACTCCACCTGATACAAAATCTTTATATTCATCTGTATCAACTAGTATCCTTTTACTAAGATATAATGAATCTAATTCCAATACTTCCATAATTAGATTTTTGAAAATTTTATTTCACTTTTCTATTTTCATCTACAATTCGATAAGAACTGAAGGAGAAACATTTTCTTTTCTTCCTCTTTTCTTTTCAGCATCAGCATCACTATTTGGCATTTTCGAGAGAAAATGTTTCGACAATGAGATTTCACGTTCTGAGGTTTTTCTCAATGAAATGTTGGTGAAACTTTTACTGCCTTTTCGTATTATTTAAGTAATTAAAGCTTTCAATCGTTAAAATTTATTTTGGTACAGATTTTTTGATTAATTTCGAGTATTTAGGAATAGTCTCGAATTTTCCGCTGTTGAACTTTAGTTTATATTTGCATGAAATCTGGGTTTTAAAATTTTTGATGTGCATTCTAAATTCAGTAAATTTAATTTTAAACCAATTTTAAACTAAACTGTTTCACTTTCTAGAATAGACCAAAATACTGTACTATGAACTTTTCCAACAAAAAAAATTTGTTCATTAATTAAAGTGACGAACCTGCTCAACAGCACGTGTTGTTTTATTTAAAGTAACTAATTTGACTGGAAATGTAGATTATTCACCTCAAATCAGCCTTCAAAATCGAATGATAGCCAAAAATTTTACCGATACGATTACAAATTCGTTGTCATGACTAGAATTTCTGTATTTATTAGAAGTTTGAACGAAATTTATGACCAGTTTAGTTAAAATTAGTGAATCGTGTAGACGTAAAAAAAATGAAGTTTCCAAACGGACATTTTCATCCATTTTTATCACACGAACAGATGATTGATAATTTGTTGAAAAAGGATGAAACGTTGTATCAGCTACCAACGATTCCTGAATTTTTTGCCAATCAGGAAATCTTCATAACTGGTGGAACTGGATTTGTTGGGAAAGTGTTGATTGAAAAATTGTTGCGATCATGTCCGGAGATTAAAACAATTTATCTTCTACTGAGAGCAAAAAAACGACAAACGATAAATGATAGATTGAAGTCACTTTGTGATCAAGTTGTGTTCGATGCATTGAGAGTGTTTAATCCAAAGTTTATGGATAAACTTGTAGCAGTAGAAGGTGACATGACAGAACTAGGTCTTGGATTATCAGAAAAAGACAAGACTTTAATGAAAAATGTGTCAATAATATATCATTCAGCTGCTAGTGTTCGATTTGACGATTCAATCAAATATTCAGTTTTGATGAATACTCGAGGAACTAGAGAGCTCATGGAATTTGCCACGACACTACAAAATATAAAATGTGTCATGCATGTATCGACAACTTACAGTAATCTTGGTCATGATTTCGTAAAAGAAGAAGTTTATCCAGGGATTGCAGATTGGCAGAAAACAATTGAAATTTGTGAAAAATTAGATGAAAATATTCTTAATTTTGTCACGACACGTTATACAAACTTTATGCCCAACACTTATGTATTTTCAAAGAATCTTGCTGAACGTGTTACACTGCATTATAAAGAAAAACTCCCAGTCATAATTTTTCGGCCATCAATAGTCATCAGTGCATGGGAGGAGCCATTCCGAGGATATGTTGACAATTTTAATGGTCCAATGGGAATTCTTTTAGCCTCTCATATTGGTATTAGTAAAACTATGCTTTGTGATCCCAAAAATATGCTTGACATGTTGCCTGTTGACGTTTGCGTAAAAGCAATGATCATATCCTCTTGGAAGCGATCTCACGAGCAGTCAAGGTTCTATAGATTAATTTGTTATGTATATTCTTATTTAAGCGATTTAATTTTCAGTGAGGTTCCTGTCATAAATGCAGCTGCATCTAAAATGATAACAGTAACAATCAATCAGCTACTAGATATCGGAATTAATGGTTGTTGTGAAGAATTTCCACCAGGAAATTTAGGAATTTTTGTTCAAAGTGGTGGTGTGACTTTATGTGGAATTTGGAACTTAATTCGTTGTTTCTTCTTTCAACTAATTCCAGCAATGATTGTTGATACAGCTTTAAAAATTAAAGGAATGAAGCCAAGGTGATTTTTGAGTATTTTGTGAAATTTCCAATTTTAAGCTAATTCATCTTTTCAGATTGATGAAAATACAAAGAAAAATGTTTGAAGCTAATAAGGCACTAACATATTTTACGACGAATAACTTTGATTTCAAAAATGATAACTTCTTAAAACTTACTTCATATTTGAGACCTGAGGATCTTAAAGCATTCGAAAATAACTCTCACTACAGAGGATCATTGATAACATATTCTCGATTTGCTATTTATGGATTCCGACGATATCTATTAAATTTTAAAGATGAGGATCTTGAAGCAGATAGGAAAAGACACAACAAAATTAGAGTAGCTACAGCAATATTCAAATATTCAATATATTTCCTACTATTTTATATCATAATTTTTAAGACTAATATTTTGAATATTTTACCTCAAAGAAGCTATGATTGCTCAGTCGATAGTTTATATGATATGAATTTAGATGTGAAGAATAATGCTTATTCTTTAGGATTTATGGATTGATTGATAATTGTAATTGTCAAACTCATATTTTATTATTGGTATATTTTTTTAATTAAATAAATAAGTCAATAAATTCGTTTTTGATCAACCATCAAGCAACAAAAAAAAAATTTTTTATTTTTAAATGCAACAAAATTCTAAATTATTCACAACAAAAGCAATTTGATAAAAAATAAAAATTCAAACTTGCTATAAATCGCAAATTTGACACAAACGCAAACATTTATTTTAATGAATATATTGTAAGCTAGTGACGTTGATTGCACCTCAAAATATATAAATTAATTTCCATACTGATTCATTCATTTGCAAATTTATTTTTATTATTATACAAATCAGTTTCGAGGATATGATTTGTTAATGAAAACGGAAAGCAAAAGAAAGTTTTTTTGCATATGCAATTCTAGAACTATTTTAATTGTACTTAACAAACGTTATAGCAATATTTTCAATTAGTTCGTTGCAAAATTGTGCACTGTAAAGTCGTTAAAAATGAAATTCCCGAACGGAAACTTCCACCAATTATTGTATCATGAAGAAATGGTAGAAAAGTTATTGAAGAAGGATGAGGCATTGTATCAGCTACCAACGATTCCTGAATTTTTTGCAAATCAGGAAATCTTCATAACTGGTGGAACTGGATTTGTTGGAAAAGTGTTAATTGAAAAATTATTACGATCATGTCCAAAGATTAAAACAATTTATCTTCTATTAAGACCAAAAGAAAAGCAATCGATAAGTGAAAGATTGAAGTCACTTTGTGATCAAGTTGTGTTTGATGCATTGAGAGTGTTTAATCCAAAGTTTATGGATAAAATAATCGCAGTAGAAGGTGATGTTTCAGAACTGGGTCTTGGACTATCAGAAAGTGACAAAAAATTGATGAAAAATGTGTCAATAATTTATCATTCAGCTGCTAGTGTTCGATTCGATGATCCATTAAAAGATGCAGTATTCATGAATACTAGAGGAACAAGAGAACTCATGGAGTTTGCGATTACATTAAAAAATATCAAATGCGTTATGCATGTGTCGACAACATTTAATAACCTTGGTGTTGGAAGTGTTAAAGAAGAAATTTATCCTCCCATTGCAGACTGGAAAGAGGCAATAAAAATCTGTGAAAAAATGGATAGTGATATACTGAATCATTTAACAAAATCATTCATAAACTTTATGCCAAATACTTACGTATTTTCAAAGAATCTTGCTGAACATGTATCAGTTAACTACAAAGATAGAATTCCAATTATCATTTTTCGACCGTCTATAATATTTAGTGCATGGCATGAACCATTTTCCGGATATGTTGACAATTTTAATGGTCCAATGGGAATTCTTTTAGCTTCTCATATTGGTATCGTTAAAACTATGCGATGTGATCCTAAAACTGTCTTAGATATGTGTCCAGTTGATGCCTGTGTTAAAGCTATGATTATTTCTTCATGGAAACGAGCTCACGAGAAGCCAAGGTTTGAAGACTAGAAATTAATCAAATTCTGTATTAAATGTTTTTTAGCGCATTTTTGCAAAAAATGCACAATGGTCTGAAATCGAAAAAAATGTTCAAAAATACAAAAAAGTCATGTCTTTTAAACCTGATCTTTTGAATGCACGATTATAAAACATAAACTGACGCATCTTTTGTGAATATATCAGCCTTCTAATCGTTGTCTAACTCTGTCAATCATTAATGAAAGTCACGAAAATTTTGTTTGCAAAAACATCATGAAAAAGTTTTCATAAATTTTTCCACTTTCTGTTGTTTGACCCATATTCTAATCACTGTCAATAGCTTAATTAATGCTCAAATTTTATAGTAAAGCTTACAAAACATTAGCCACTTCTTTTATCATTAGGGAAAATGGAATTAAAATTTTGAAAATTTCCAAAACTTTAAATGTCCATAAGTTAAAAAGGGGTTTCAAGGGGTCTCTGAAACCTACCAGAATCCAAAGATTGAATCTTTATTTACCTTCTAATCATTATC
Source organism: Chironomus striatipennis (assembly GCA_026123125.1). Classification (NCBI taxonomy): domain Eukaryota; kingdom Metazoa; phylum Arthropoda; class Insecta; order Diptera; family Chironomidae; genus Chironomus; species Chironomus striatipennis. Next base: position 45,263,950 of record CM047394.1, read on the forward strand.
TTGTAACCTCCTTCTGCCTCCTTTTCCAGAAATTTGCATTTAAATTTCACTTGTTTTTCCAAATTTTTTCCATACAAATTTGTCCGTGCATAAAATTTTTTGAGAAACAATTTAAAATTTTTAATGAAAAGTCATGTTTATCCTTAATATTATAAGCTCATATTTTCAGAGATGTATAATGTAGACTTGACAAAGCTATTAACACTTTCAGAATAAAGAAAATCAACAAAAACTTTGCGACCTCTAAAGTTTACACCAAAATATAATTTTCGAACACTTTTTTCGATTTCAGACCATTGTGAAATGACGCTTATAGTTTCACTTTGTTCGGCTGACTGGCTGGCTGGCTGTATGAGCTCTGAGATCTCAGAAACCAGACATAGTTAAGAGTTCTGTTATGATGAATTATCTTTCTACTATCGAGTTATTCCGGCATCGCTTATTAAAAAATCGTTAAATGATCTACTATTCCTGTAATCAACGATTTAACATTATATAAGGAAAAAAATTGTTGAAAACCCCTCGATAAAAATTTGAATTTTTTTTGACCGTTGGAATTTAAAAATTTTTTGACCGTTATTTTTGATCCAAATTTTTTTCTTTCTTTTTGAAAGGTTTTGTATTTATCATCAAGAAAACAGACTTTTCATGCATAGAGCATGCTAGAAAGACGGAATTTAATGGATTCTGTTATTATTATACAGTTTTTTTTTTTCATAAAAATTGTATTTTCTTGCAGGATTTTTTTGATGATAAAAGAAGAATTAAGGGATTTTGTAATTTAAAGCAATTTCTATTTAATCGATTTCTGATCGCTGCGACAAAAATGCGCTTAAGTCCCTCGATTAACAACACGAGGACTTTGAACATTTTTTTTTTCTTCTTCTAGTGACCTTCCAGTCATCAATGCAGCTACGTCAAAAAATGTTACTGTGACTTTGAATCAATTTCTTGATTTTGGAATTAATGGTTGTTGTGCTGAATTTCCGATGGGAGACTTAAGTATTCTACCTCCAAGGTTTTTTTCATATTTTTTCTTTAAGTAATTGAAATTAAAATTACTAATAGAAAACTTATATTTTCAATATTTTTAGCGGTGGAGTTACCTTGTGTCCAATTATGAATTATATTAGATTATTTTTATATCAACTGATACCAGCAATGATAATTGACACAATTTTAAAAATTAAAGGACAAAGGCAGAGGTAAGTAAAATTTACTATAAAGATTTTTTAAATTAATAGCTTGATTCATGTGTTAAAGGTTAATGAAAATTCAAAGAAAAATATTTGAAGCTAACAAGGCACTTAGTTATTTTACAAGCCGCAATTTTGACTTTCAAAATGAAAATTTTATGAAATTATCTTCATATTTGAGACCTGAGGATTTAAAAGCATTCGAAAATACGTCACACTTTAAAGGATCTTTAATAACTTATACAAGATGCGTACTTTATGGTTTTCGAAGATATTTACTGAATTTAAAAGACTCTGACATTGAAAATGATAGACGAAAGGCAGAAAGAATTAAGTTAGGTTGTACAATTTTTAAATATTTTGTATATTTTTTGATATTTTGGTTGATAATGTCAAAAACTGATATTGTAAAAAATATTATTAATTTTTTTTAAAGTTCACAACTATGCATTTATAGACTTATTGATTTGGTGATTGAAAAAATTTTAATAAACAATATTTTTATTTGCAACTAAATTTTTTGATCCAATTCAATTGTTTTCAATTTTACCCATTTGAATGACTTTACTAAAATAAAAAATATATACATAAAACACTTCAAAGCATTTACAGCTGTAAATTGAAGAATTTATTTAAAGGGTCTTATTGCTTTTGGTCATTACTACATTACACATTCATTTGTTCGGAATTAAATTGATTAATTTGCTTTCATTTAAATAAATTAATTCCGATTTAATAAAGTATTTTAAATTAAATTCTTCAAAATGATACGCACAATTAGTTTAGTTAGTAAGTTGGCATTGAAGGATTAAAGACGTGCAAGTGAAATTGGTCAAAAAATTATATAAAAAATGATAAAATTCGAAAACAGTCCAATGACTCGGATGAGGACAGATGAGGAAGTAGTAAAATCGTTATTTACAAAGGAGGAACGTCTGGAAAGTTATCCATCAATTCCAGAATTTTACAATAATCAAGAAATTTTTATTACTGGAGGTTCAGGATTCATTGGTAAAGTATTGATCGAAAAACTACTGAGATCATGTCCAGGAATCAAAGCAATTTATATCCTGTTAAGACCTAAGAAAGGCAAAGATATCAGCGAAAGATTAAAATTAATTACAAATCTTGAACTTTTCGATCCACTACGACAAAATAATCCAAGTGTATTTGAAAAGTTAGTTCCAGTTGAAGGTGACGTCACTGAATTAAAATTAGGTTTAAGTGATAGTGACTTGGAAAGAATGAAAAATGTGTCAGTGATTTTTCACTCAGCAGCAAGTGTCAGATTTGATGACTCCTTAAAATATGCTATCATGATGAATACTCGAGGAACCAGAGAAATTATGAGATTTGCTGAGACATTAAAAAATATTAGAGTTGTCATGCACGTGTCAACGACCTATAGTAACCCAAATCTAAGGATTGTAGAGGAAAAAGTTCACCCAGCGCCAGTTGATTGGCAATCAGCAATTGAAATGTGTGAAAAAATCGACGATGATCATTTGAACTCATTGACACAACTTTATACTCACTTCATGCCTAACACTTATGTGTTTTCAAAAAGCCTTGCTGAACATGTCACAGACGATTATAAGGAAAAGTTACCAGTTGTCATCTTTCGTCCATCTATTGTCATATCAGCAATGAAGGAACCACTTCCTGGATGGGTGAGTATGATATTTAATTTTTGTGACCTTTACATGATACAAAATTTATAGGTTGACAACTTCAACGGACCTGTTGGCCTTCTTGTTGGTTCTGGAATAGGAATTGTACGTACAATGTACAGTAATCCTGATAATCGATGTGATTTTTTACCTGTTGACGTGTGTGTCAAAGGAATGATAGTTGCAGCATGGAAGAAAGCAATGGAAAACAAGTAATTTGCTTTATTTCTTCAATTTAAGCTCACACTTTAAAAAATATTCATCGACATTTCAGTAATTCAATTCCAGTATATAACTGTGCCTCGTATAATGTTGCAACATTGAAAATTCAACAGATTATTGATATTGGAAAATGCCTCTGTGCTGTTACTCCACTCGATAATGTATAATATTGTTAAAAAAAATTCTATCAGTCGATATGTAAAGCATTGCTTATTCTCTATTTATAGATGTTATTCATACCCGGTGGACACATTACGAATAATCGTTACTCGAATTATGTTAAAGTGATTTTCTACCAGTTGCTGCCTGCATTAATTATTGACGGTATTTTGAAGCTCAAAGGTCATAAAACATTGTAAGTAACGTTACGCAGTCGATAATCTCTCAACAAATTCACAATTTGAAATCCTAATTTTTATTTTATTTGCAGCATGACAAAAATTCAGAGAAAAATTTATGAAGCAAATTTAGCATTGAGGTATTTTGTCATGAACGAATGGATCTTTAAGAATGACAACTTTCTGGCCCTTTGTGATAAAATTAAGCTAGTAGATTTAAAGGACTTTAATTACAACGATTGTCTTCATCATGATGCTATTTTATACATGAGAATTGCTATGAGAGGTGTAAGGAAATATCTTATTCATGATAATCTGGATAATGATGAGAAAAATCGAAAGAAATACAAGGTCCTTAAAGTCATTCACACATTTTTATGCTCAATCCCTTACATCTTATTGTACTTTACTCTTAAAATTTTAATTTTTGATCAAATTTGGCCTCAATATTAAGTTTTTGTTCAAATTCTGATGCCTAAAATTAAAGTTTTATTACCTAAACTTGACACATTCTAGATAGTACGTACTTCTAGAAAATTCTCTATTTGAAATAAGGGCAAAGTTCATTACAAAATTTAAATTGATTGTTTAGGGAAATAACTTTTTGATTATAAATTCTTCAATTTATTATTATTTTAAAACCGAACTCTAAAGCAAGTCAATATAGCTTAAATGTTTTTAAAGATCAAGTAAAGGGTCCTTTTATAAAGATTTGGGAATTCTTTTAGCAATATCTATATGGGGTCGTTCACTTATGATGTCCAATTTTTAGGGGGGTCTGAGACTGTGTGACAGTTTTAAACAATAGAATTTTTTTGAATGAAAATTTTATGACAGAGGGGGGAAGGGGGTCTAAAAATCCAAGTTTTTGATGGACGTCAAAGTTTTTTTCAAATTATTGTCATTACCTACCTCAAATTACAACCAACACCAGTGCTATTCCGGCTTATGCATTTTTTTATTATGACGTAAACCTAAAATACAATCTTGTCTTATTATAATTGATTAACACTACAACAATGAAATAAATAATAATAAAAAAATTGAGCAACCGAAAATTTAACGCTTAACAAAAATTGATGTATATGCTTGCGGTGTTAATTAAATCACTTTCAGTTGTGAATTGTCATTCGACGTGTTAAGAACCAGCTAAGAAAAAAAAGTGAAATTTTTTGAGAGAGAAAAATGAGAATTACAAGTCATTCATCACTTCCAACAAGGGATAAAAATGAAATTTTTATCAATAATCGTGTGGAATCAGAATGGACCAAAAATGTCCCATCGATACCAGAATTTTATGCAAATCAAGAAATATTCATAACTGGCGGCTCTGGATTTTTGGGCAAAGTTTTAATAGAAAAATTATTAAGGTCATGCAGTGAACTAAAATCAATTTACATACTTCTACGGCCAAAGAAAGGAAAGCCAATTGAACAGCGATTGAAAGAAATTTTAGAATTGCCACTATTTGAACCCATCAAGAGCTACAAGCCTGAGTTATTTGAAAAATTAATTCCAATCGCTGGAGATGTAGCAGATAAGAATCTTGGCTTATCTTCTGAAGATTTGAACCTCATGTCAAATGTTTCCATCATTTTCCATTCAGCTGCCAGTGTCAGATTCGATGATTCTTTAAAAGATGCAGTCTTTATGAACACTCGTGGAACTTTGGAAATTATGAATTTTGCTAAAACCCTGAAAAATATTAAAGTTATTATGCATGTATCGACGACCTACAGTCACCCCGAATTGAAAGTAGTTGGCGAGTGTATTCATGAGCCTTATGTTGATTGGAGAAAAACTATTCAAATTTGTGAGACAATGGATGATAATTTGATTAACACACTAACTGAGTTATATTCCGGATTTATGCCAAACACGTATACATTCACTAAAGCTCTTGCTGAACAAGTTGTTGATGATCATAAGAATGAACTTCCACTGACGCTTTTTAGACCTTCAATTGTTATTTCTGCTATGGTAAGTTGCAGTTCATATCTATGAATTAAAGATGACAAATGCCTTTATTTTATTTCTAGAAAGAACCTCTAATGGGATGGGTAAGATGATTTGTTCATAAAATTGCAATTTTACTAGCATTTCCTTTACAGCTTGATAATTTTAATGGGCCTGTTGGCATGCTGATCGGATCTGGTTTGGGTATAACACGCACAATGTATTGTGATCCTGATAATATTGCTGATTTTACACCCGTTGATGTCTGCATTAAAGCTATGATAATTGGTGCATGGAAACGTGCGCACGAATCAAGGTGAAATATTTTAAATTAAATTAAGTGTGAAGGATGCTAACATAATCCAATTAATCTTAAAGTGGACTTCCAGTTATCAATTGTTGTCTCTCCAACTATCGAAATGCTACAATTGATCAAATTATTGAAATGGGAAGAGCTTTTCAATATGAAATTCCATTAGGACAGATGCTTTGGGCTCCAGGTGGAAGTTTGACTAGATGTCGATACAGCAATTACATCAAAGTTATTTTCTTACACATTATTCCAGCGATGTTTATTGATCAACTTTTAAAATTATCAGGACGTAAACCTTTGTACGATTTTTTTTTAAATTTGGGATCGTTCACTAGTAGCACAAGTCGGTTAATCGAGAGTAATCGAGAGGAAAAACCTCCTCACGGCGACGTGACGTCTAATTTACGGCGAATTTCGCGTCAGGACAAAATATTCGCCGTCGAGTCGACATCACGACGCCGTGAGGTGGTTTTTTCCTCTCGATTAACCGATCTGTGCTACTCGGGTTCATCGTTCACTTAGTACATTAAGCAAAAAAATTACTTGTAGACTCCCCTCCATCCTCGTTACGTTTTTGGTATGAGAATTTTTTCCTTTTATTTGACCTGTTATGAAATCCTAGACCCTCTCCACCCTAAAAAGTGAACGTACTAAGAGAACGGCACTTTTTAAAATTATATCAAAATTAAAGCCTTAAAATTTTTTCAGTTTGGCAAAGCTTCAAAGAAAAATTTATCAAGCAAATCTGGCACTTCATTACTTTATTCTCAACAATTGGCATTTTAAAAATGACAACTTTATGGATTTATGTTCACATTTGAAGGATAAAGATTTGAAAGCTTTCAACTTTCATGATTTCTTGGAATTTGATTTGGTTTTGTACTTCACTCATGCAGTCTTAGGAGGTAGGAGGTACTTGCTGGGAGAAAAAGACGAGGATATTGAAAGAGACAAAAAGAAATACTTCCGAATGAAAATGTTGGATAGAATTTTGAAGATTATAATTTATGGAATTTGCTTTTGGTGCATCTTTATTAAATACGATATTTTTGGTGTCAGTGGAATGTATTGTACCTTGATTAATCATTATCGCTCTAATATTGAAGGAGTTTCTTATTGTGGTTTTCTTAAGACAGCATAGCTGACCAAAAAGGTATGATTTTTAAGAAAACCCCAAATTTTGATTTTGATGAAATATTGATGATGATTTTAGTTTTTTTACTAATAAAAACATAAAATTTTGATGGTTTTGGAAAATAATAGTTTTGAATTTTTAAACTAGGTACGTAATTGAAGAATTTACAGTTTTTCAAAAATATTAAAAAACTTTTCAATGAGATTTTTTAGTTTTCAATTTAAGAATTTCAGGTAGTTTGTATTTAAACTATATTAATGATTTTAAGAATTTCATCATTATTAAATATCATCATTGCAAAAAGTGCATTAAAGTCGTTACTAGCAAATTTTTATTATAAAAAAAGCATAACGGAAAAATAAAATTCAAAAAAATAATAACAAAATTATTCTGTGAAAAAACGTGACGTCGGATTGTTCGGAAAAATCAAAATCAAAACAAAAAATTTACAATTAAAAATTTGATATTAAAATGTCTCAACAACCTCCGCAACAATCACGTCCAGAATCATCTCAACCAGCACCAGCACAAATGTCCAGTGGATATGCTACATCAGAGCAAAGATTGAAATATATATCAGAATGTAAGTTAAAATAAATCTAGAAATTTCACTATTACAATAAATCATGTATTTCATTGTTAAATCATGTATTTCAATTATTCTAGATAACTTTCCCTTCTGTGATGAGTCTGCAAAGTATGAGAAAGTTGCCAAAATTGGTCAGGGAACTTTTGGGTAAGTTATTTACAATTAACTGGATCTTTTGACATAAATTCATGAAATAATCTTAATTCCATCATTTTAGCGAGGTATTCAAAGCAAGATCGAAGAGTGACAATAAGTTTGTGGCTATGAAACGTGTATTAATGGAAAATGAGAAGGAAGGAGTAAGTTTGATAATTAATTTAATTATAAATGAAAAAAATTTCCTAATTTGTTGTCATCTTCCAGTTTCCAATTACAGCTTTAAGAGAAATCAGGATATTGCAGTTACTCAAACATGAAAATGTCGTAAATCTGATAGAAATATGCAGAACTAAGGCCAATAAGAATAACAAATACAAATCAATTTTTTATCTCGTATTTGACTTTTGCGAACACGACTTGGCTGGATTACTGTCTAATGTTAATGTTAAGTTTAGTTTAGGTGAAATTAAGAAAGTTATGAAGCAGTTGTTGAATGGTCTCTTCTTTATCCATTCTAATAAGGTATGTTAAGATTATTATGCCAATTTAAAATAAAACTAACAGATATAATCCATCTTATAGATCCTACATCGTGATATGAAAGCCGCTAATGTCCTTATTACAAAATTAGGAGTTTTAAAATTAGCTGATTTTGGACTTGCACGAGCTATTAGTATTTCCAAAAACGGACAACCAAATCGATATACAAACCGAGTCGTGACATTATGGTATCGTCCACCTGAATTGTTACTTGGTGATCGTAACTATGGAGCTCCTGTTGATATGTGGGGTGCTGGTAAGTTAGCTTAATATTGTCTTTAAATCATAGATGATTAAATGTATAATAAATTTTAGGATGTATTATGGCTGAAATGTGGACAAGATCACCAATCATGCAAGGATCAACAGAACAACAGCAATTAACTTTATGTGCCCAACTATGTGGATCTTTTACACCAGATGTTTGGCCTGGTTTAGAGAAATTAGAACTGTATCATAAAATGGAACTTCCACAGAATCACAAAAGAAAAGTTAAAGAGCGATTACGACCATATGTTAAAGATCCATCAGCTGTTGATCTTCTAGATCAATTATTAATTCTTAATCCTGAGAAACGAATTAATGCTGATGATGCTCTTTCACATGACTTTTTCTGGACTGATCCAATGCCAAGTGACCTCACAAAAATGCTCTCTCAATTGACTCAAAGTAACTTTGAATTCCTTGCACCGCCACGTAGATCAAATCAAATGATGCATCGATATCAACAACAAGCAACGAGTCAAGTTCCAGCAAGACCACAAGATAACAGCTATCAAGATCGTGTCTATTAATTTTCCTGATTTATATTTTCTGTAATTCCATTGATATGTTTAACAAAATATTCAAGATTAAAAGTGTTTTGGATTCATAATTAGTGTAACATTTGGAATTATTATCAAAGAAACAATACATTTAAATGTTAAGATCTTAGTTCATTATGGATCATTCAAGTTTCATTGGGTTTTTAAGCTTTTATTTTTTACATGTCATTTACTTTCACATAATATGCAAAACTGAATAAAATGTCAGTATCATGTAAGACTTAACAAAAATCTTTACTATTACTAAAGGTGACCATTTGCTAGACTTTTGATATGACAATCTTAATTTTCAACAAGTGTCTTGTCAAAAATGTATTATAAGAAATTGCCATTTATGCTGCAATAACAAACTAATCCTAAAATGCCTTATTTTCTCCCAAAAATTGACATATTAGTCACTAAAAAGTATCATTTTCAATAATCGTATTTTACCTTGTATATGCATCAATTCTCTTGATCAGTTCCATGATAGCTAGGGCGCATTTTTTCAAGTCTAGGTTATGTTTTAAGTTTTTCATTCAATTTTTTCTTTTTTTTTTTTTGAAAATTGCAAATTTGAAAAAAATCGAAGCAGTTTTGAGTTTACTTCATATTACCTCTGTTTGACTATCTTTGTTGATGACTTTTCACTGGTTTGTGACTGATTTTATTACTAAATGACTTCAAATTTTCAAATTTTAAATGAAATAAAAAAAATACTTTCTCGGATTTTTAGGTTAAGGTTGCGAAAATTTTTGAAAATTATGCTATAATTTTTGAAAATTTTGCTATAATTTTTGAAAATAAAAAAAAATGTCTCAAAGTCTTGCGAAAAATAATTTCATAAATGACTGAAAACAAGAAAACTGAAGAAAACATTAAACAATGGAATTAGAAAACCAATATATTCATTTTAAAATCAAATCATTATTTTTTTATTTATTGCGCTTAATTTTCATTGAAAATAAATTATTTTTTTTAACTTTTCTTATTTGCAATAATGTATATACAATGCATTAAAGGAGTTATGCGCAAAACTAGTCTTTCAGTACATATTATATAAATTAATGATCAAGGACTTGTGAATGACACAAAAAGAGACTTATAATGACAGCATCATTTTCTTTTTTTAAATTAGGTATTTTTTTCTAGTATTATTAATTAGAGATAATTCTTTGATGTGAATTCGATACGCAATTTGTCCAGTATCGTGAGTAGAAATTTTTATATGAATGTACATAAAAAAAACTTTTCGTTAATTTATAGCGTACGAGGAATTTTTACACCGTAATTTGTATTTTGTAGCTTACTAAACTTAATTTAGGAAATCTTACTAATTGGAAAATAATAATTAAATTGATAACATAAAATAATAATACATTCGATATTAGACGCTTTTTTGTTGACATAAAAAAAGATTTTTTTTTTTTTTGTTATCAATTAATCAACTGTAAGTTCCATGTGATGGTTTCTTTCCTGCATTTTCATTACTCTCCTGACTATCATACTTTTTGCAATGAGCGTACTAAAAATGAATCTTTTGTGTTGATGTTGAAAGTTCGTCCATAGATTTCCTCGCTGTATCTGTAATACCATCCAGTGATTTCTTTGTTTGTGTCAGTAAATGATCAATCTCTTTGACCTATACAAAAAAAAAAAGAAATAAAATTAATTGATAAGTCTTGCCGTAAATAAACTAAATAAACACAGTTAAGTCGTTTAACGCATCTTTTTCAAAGTGAATTTGTATGGTGGAGTTCTCTCCTAACCTCCGAAGGAGGAGGTTGTGGAATTTTCTAGTCCGCAATTTTTAATTAATTACGTGTAGGAATAAGTAACAAACCGGAAATAAGTATACATTAACAATCAAGGAACTCGAAGACAATGGAGAGAGCTCAACAAATTCGCGATTTAATTGAAAATTGGGGCAAAATCAGAATCGACAAAAAATGAGGTTTTTTCGAATCTTACGTATAGACATCTCGGAATTTAACTTAAATGGAATATCTTAGCAGCAAGGAGGAGATCAACATTGGAATACCACAGAACATAATAAAGGAACAGTACAACTTTGGACACCGATGGAGCTGGTCTTTAAATAGCTTTTGGCTGATGGACCTTAATAAATATAATTAACAACAACAACAACAAAATTGTATGGTGGAGTTCTCTCCTAACCTCCAAAGGAGGAGGTTGTGGAATTTTCTAGTTCGCAATTTTTAATTAATTACGTGTAGGAATAAGTTACAAACCGGAAATAAGTATACATTAACAATCAAGGAACTCGAAGACAATGGAGAGAGCTCAACAAATTCGCGATTTAATTAAAAATTGGGGCAAAATCAGAATCGACAAAAAATGAGCAAGGAGGAGATCAACATTGGAATACCACAGAACATAATAAAGGAACAGTACAACTTTGGACACCGATGGAGCTGGTCTTTAAATAGCTTTTAGCTGATGGACCTTAATAAATATAATTAACAACAACAACAAAATTGTATGGTTTTTGGAATATTCTTAGAATTTGTATGGTTTTGAACAAAATCCCCCCAAAAAATATTCCAATCAGAGAAAAATGCGCTAAAAAAATGAAATTGATAAGCTTCGTCACAGTCAGCCAGACACAGGCACACAATCAATTTTACTCTTGATAATGAAATCCGCACACTTACTTCTGTGTTAATTTTGTTAATCACCCACTCAAGGCCTTGACGACCGCGATTTGCATTAAAACTAATATTTTTCGTAAGTGCATCTTCCATATACCGACATAGTGGAACACCCTCAACACTAACTGTCGCTTGCTGTCTTAAAAGTGTCTTTGATGGATCATTTGGATGTGGTGCGTACTGAAGAACTTCATCGACCGAAAGGAAAGTTCCAAATGTGACATTTGTTGTTTTTAAAGTCATTTGTCGTCCCTCAGCATCAACTGTTGATCTCTCACTTGCATATACTACTTTTGGGGTTCCAATGATCTATAATAATAAAATAAATTTAAATTAAATTACTTGCCAGTGATTGACATAATAAAGGAATTGCTAATAAAAAGAATTACAACGTGCCGTGCATTAGCATGTGGAAACCACATGACGACAATAGTTTGCAACTAATCATTTTGCACACTTGTTAAGTTTTCTTGTCTATTTATACACACATAGTAACTCAATTCAATGTCAATGGCATTCAAATAACTTTATATTATTTTGTATTATTAAGAAAATTCCTTCCTCTTTTTGTTTATTCGTACTAGGATGGATTATGTGCACGACAAATATGACGGAAAACAAAATAAAAAAATTCTAGGAAATTGTTAAGAATTTTGACCTTAATGAATTTTTAATTCCTAGAATTTTCATTTTTTTAATCCAAAAGCAGATTTGCAATGCAGGTGGCCTGCTCAGGCGAAAACCGTACAAATTCTTCATAATTTGTAGGGCTTTTCTATCAAAACCATACAAATTATCCAGAATTTGTACGGTTTTCGCCTTACTCTGTCCAAAAGATTTACCTTTTTTGGATTTACCCATCAATTTGAGACTTAAAGTTGCACGAGTCAAATTAAACAATAAAAGTAAAACTCACTTTTTCAACCCATTTTGGAAAATGCCACTGTGAACTGACAATTCTGTGAGAATGAAGAACGCCGTCTTTAATATCTCTCTCGACTACATCTGTTCCAATAACTGCAGTATTCATTGGATTTGGATACTTCCGCCATGCAGCCTGAACAACTGTCTCCCAAGGATGACTAGAAACAAAATAAATGATAATTGCATGTTATTATTATTAATATTATTTTAAACTTGACACTATGAGATACACAAAACTTGTTTACGCACAAAATGAATGAAAAAAAAAAAAATAATTCTTTTAAGTCACGAGTAATCGCGTAAACACTCAGATATTACGAGGATTTTTCATTCAAAACCTAGCACACAGCGCGAAATATAGAAGAAATAAAAACTTTCCGTCCAAAGGTCTTAATGACGTTTAAAACATATGTACGACAATCATTTTTTTATTTCTGTATAGCAACAGAAATTTTTTACATTTTTTTTGTCCGCTGCTTGTGACTGACTCAATATAATGAGTAATACTTTGTGAATTTTTCATAATAAAAATTAATCAATATCTCATTGAATTTTTTTAAGTACCTGGAAAATTTTCCATTACATCGCATTATTAAAGTTTTAAAATAAGATTAACAAAAACAAAGCATGTAAGAAAGTCTATTAAAGGTAATAATTATCAAAAAAAGACAAAAGTTATCGCTGTCTGTGGCTAATTCATGACGATAAGACAGACAAAATAAAATGATAAGTTTGCGGCGCACTAACATCAATTTAAAAGAAAATAAAATAAAATAAAAAAATCCAGCATGTGAACTACATAGTCATGTTACGTCACGAAATAAATCAATAGTACATACTCAATATGAATGAATGAATGAATGAATAAAAGGTAAGCGAATTGCATCGTGGTTGTGTATGACCTTGTAGACGAAACATCTTGATAGATTTTTTATTCTGAGATGTTAAATTGAGTATTTCTCACGCCTTTCACATTATCAATTTATATTTAGTCTTTAGTACCTTATTGCATAAGATATCACAAGTTGCTTAAAAACACTTTTTTTTATTACTTCAGTCACTTAGCAACATAACGAAATATTTCGTCAATCTTAAGTAATTCTTTCATCTAATCTGGTCCATTATTCCGGTTTTGTATCAAGTTCAACATTTGAGGTTCACGTGAATCAGTATGTATATATATATACTTTGGAAAGACCGAATCGAACATTCTGGATAAATTCTATGCATCGAAATAATTTCTTTAATTTTTTTCACTTTTTACTTACTTAAATATATGCTCACTCGTCCAGATTTTCATTTTTTATATGTGCTTATTTAATTATTTACTAATAATTATCTATCACAAACGTTCTAAACGCTGTTAAATTAATAAATGAAATGCTCTTACGAAATTTTTTCACTTAAACTTTTCAAAGAGCAGGAAAAGGAGAAAGATACATGTGTGTGAGTGAGATGGAGATGGAAAGAATTTGAAAGGTTTTTGAATTTTTTTTCATTCAAATTTAAAAAGTTCGTTAATCTACAGAACGATTTAGGCAACTAACTCAAAAAGAATTTGTATTAAAAACTCACATGCATGCTTAAAGCCCACAAACCAAAAATTTTTGATTTATTTATAGTGAATTATTTACAACTAATCTTTATTGACTTTTTGAAAATTTCTTTTTGTAAAATTAACAAATATACGATCACCGACGATTGATAAAATTATAGATAAAACAATTCCAATAAAATAACAAATAAATACTGTTGTTTCCTTTGGCATATCACATTTGGATATAGTAAAATTGTCAGGTGTAAAAATAGCAAGCATAAAGCTTGGATTATTACCATTTCTCCAATTAAATGAATTCAATGTGTATTCCTTAATGCCAGCAGCATTTTCATGAAGACAATAATGATGTGAATGTCCACTAAAATATCCTCTTGGATCCAACATTTTCTCAATAAAATTTGATGCATCTTTTGACAGTACTTCCCATTTTTCTCTAAATTTTCCGGTATTTGGTATTGAATCTTTTTCTATACAAACTTCATCAGATGGTCTGAATGTTGGAAAGTGCTGCATAATAAATGGCTTACTGTATCTATCTTTGACTTTTAATTGATCTAATTTCTTCTTAATTGACTTAATCGTTTCTTTTGCTTCATAACATAAATTACAATCATCTCCTTCCATTGCCATAGAGTTAATTGTCACAAAATTTATAGCTTTACGTCCATCAATTGTATTGACAATTTCCCGTATTAGACTAACTGACGTTGTATTAAATGCTTTATTAAATCGATTAACTAGATGTGGATGCATTGAATAATGGAAGTTGACATCGTGATTTCCATGAATTGCATAAAGCCTTGTTGAATCTGGAACTGCAAATATTTTATGGAAACGATCAACGTATTCCTGAAAGCCTTAATATGATCTACGAATTAATCAAGTTTTAATTTTATAACATAATCTAGAAATAATTACCTTTATCATTCACCCAATTGCCTTCATCAAATACATCACCAAGAATGAACACGACTTCAGGCTTAAATATTTGTACGGCTGTTTGGAATGATCTAAAATAAATGTTTTAATCTTATCAGTAAAGATTATTTGATTGCATATTTAATATGAACATTTAACCTTTTCATCTGCCATTCTCGACGTAATTTATCTACTGGATGTCCTTTAAATGGCCCTAAAAGATGAGTATCAGCCAGAATCATTGATTTCAATCCATTTGTGTTGTTTTCTGTTTCAATATTTTTATAGTTACACTAAAATTGAAATGACAGCTCATTAGTTAATGAAGGAAAAGAGTTTTAAGGAAATTTTAACACTTACTTGAAAGATTACAATGTAATAAATTAAAAATTCACAGAAGAAAACTAGAATTATTAGACATATTAATAATTTTAAAAAGAATTTAAAAATTTTGTGCATTATTTTTCGCATCACTTTTTAAAATTTCTGCATCTGTAAACAAAAGATCCGAGTGAAAATGACAACTTATTGCTAGCAATTTATGTTAATAAATACAATATCATATCATCTGATTTCAATTTCATCCTAGTTAATATCCTTAAAGAAGCCATAAACCAACAATCCAGCATATAAAATATTAGAAATAATTCAAACATAATAAACATGGTCATTTTCGCATCTCTACTGATGCAAAGTCCTTTTCCCCTCGTTTTTAAAAACGAACACATCGAGTAAGTGAATTTTTTATTTTATTTAATTATCAGTGTAGTATTTAATTAATTTAACAGTGTTTTAAGATATTTTGGAGGTTTGTACATCGATTAAATATATAATTTGGATAATGTCAGAAGTTTTTATGCAACTTTTTTGAACATAAAGATTTTGACATAAAAATGTCCATGCAGTCAATAGAAAAGTCCATAAATGGCTTGTAATTCACTTCTTAAATCAAATATTTCTAGTTTGTAGCATTCAAATTTCAAGTATTATGCAATATTTGACTAAATTAATGATGAATTTGTATCAAAACATTTAAAATGTTGAAATACAAAATATTGAGGTTAACTGTATCTTTTTTTACTCCAAAATATTTTACTTTCACTTGAAAATTTCCGTCACTTCCAACAATACTAATTCTAATAAATTTTCATTTAATTTCAGCGTAAGTAATCATGGGATTCGTTAAGGTAGTTAAGAACAAGCAATACTTTAAGCGCTACCAAGTTAAGTTCAAGAGGCGTCGTGAGGGAAGAACAGATTATCAAGCTAGAAAGCGTCTGATCTTCCAAGATAAGAACAAGTACAATACACCAAAATATCGTTTGATTGTTCGTTTAAGCAACCGTGACATCACATGTCAAATTGCATATGCTCGCATTGAAGGAGATCGTATTGTCTGTGCTGCATATTCACACGAATTGCCACGTTATGGTATTAAAGTTGGATTAACTAATTATGCAGCTGCATACTGTACTGGTTTATTAGTTGCTCGTCGTATCCTCAACAAATTGGGTCTCGATAGCATCTATGCTGGATGTACAGATGTTAAAGGTGATGAATATCTCGTAGAACCAGTCGAAGATGGTCCAGGTGCATTCCGTTGTTACCTTGATGTTGGTTTATCACGAACAACAACAGGAGCTCGTATCTTTGGAGCAATGAAAGGTGCCGTTGATGGTGGATTAAACATTCCCCACTCAGTCAAACGATTCCCTGGATATAATTCTGAAGATAAGAACTTTGATGCTGGAGTTCATCGTGAACACATCTTTGGTCAACATGTTGCCAAATACATGAAGGAACTCGAAGGTGACGATGAGGAAGCATATAAACGCCAATTCTCCCGCTACATTAAATTAGGCATTCGTGCTGATGATGTAAGTTTTTTATTTTCATTAATTATCATTTTACGTCCATTCCGTATTACCAGTTGATTACTGATTATCAAAAATCTTCTGGCGTCGCAAATGGACCACATCAAAGCCCTTGATTTTATCGTCTGGTAGATAAGTCAAAGTTCTTTGTTCGAAATTGTGCAACTTAAAGTGTGCTCCATTTCCTGTAAAGTTTCTAACAAAATTTCACTTTAAATGAATTTTCATAAAAGATCCAGTAAAAGAATTCAAAATTAATAAAATATCTTATTTACAGATCGAGAACCTCTACAAGAAGGCACATGAGAACATCAGAGCTGATCCCGTCTACAACAAGAAGGCTGAGAAGAAAGTCACCAAGAAGAGATGGAACAAAGCTAAGCTCACTCTCGAAGAACGCAAAGCTCAAATCAACAAGCGCAAGGAAGATTTCCTTGCCAAATTGGAAGCAGAATCAGAAGCATAAATCACTTGATGATTCTCTCCTGAGACCTTGCGAGCATATAACGATAATATCAAACGTTATAATCCAATATAAATTATGTTACATCCGTTTCATATGAATTTATGAAGATACAATTTTATATCCAGTCTTTGAGAATAAAAAAAGCAAGGTTTCTACAAAAATAATTAAACATAATTGTAGCTTTTAATTATAATTTTAAGTCAAATCTTATTTTTCAACAATAATAAACACATATTGTCATTAATTAAATCGCAACTTTTTGATTCAATTCATCAACAAATAATATCCATCAAAATTATCATCGACAGTCTACAATCTGATACTCAAAATTCAAAATTTTACTTGGAATCTCGATTTAACGGTCAGAAAAAATTCAAAAAAATTTTTCATTCCCCTTTTTGAGTGAAAAAAAAGAATTGGAAATATTCCCTTGATAACAAAAATTTATTAAATAAAAAAAGTTAATTTTAAAGCATACAACGATTACTTCAATGGATAACGAATCAAAAAATAGTCCATCGACACCAGAAGAACAAGTTCAAAGTGTCGAGAAGAGTAAAAAGTCGAAAAAGCGATCGAAAAATAAGAAATCAGCGAATCAAGAAAATCCAAAAACGAGTGAGAATAATGAAATTAATCAGGAACAAACGGAGACTAGTGAAGCCGGTCTATCAATGTCGACAAACCAAACGGATATGTTGAAAACATTAAAGTCTCTAAACTTGAATGATATGATGAAAATGAGCAAAGATGCTGCTGGATCAACAAAGGTTTACAAGTTTTGGAACACTCAGCCAGTTCCACAGTTGCTTGATGAAGAGGAGGAAAAAAAGATCGATATGAGTAAAATGCATCAAGCAATTGAACCTGACAAGGAAATCAGTGAGATTAAACCAGATCCATATCCAATTCCAGAAGGATTCATTTGGGATACGCTGGATCTTAATAATGAAGTGACATTGAAGGAACTTTATACATTATTGAATGAAAATTATGTTGAAGATGATGATGCAATGTTCCGTTTCGATTATCAACCTGATTTCTTAAAATGGGCATTACAACCACCAGATTATAGAAAAGAATGGTAAAAAAATAACATGTGATTAATCATTCATGCATGTACATCCAATAACAAATTGTTATTTCTTTTTAAGGCATGCTGGTGTTCGTGTTACAAAATCTGGTCGTTTAGTTGCCTTCATTTCGGCAATTCCAGCTACAATTAGAATTTATGAAAAACTAATGCAAGTAGTTGAGATTAATTTCCTCTGTGTCCATAAAAAATTACGTTCGAAACGTTTGGCACCTGTTTTAATTCGTGAGATTACGAGACGTGTTAATCTAACTGGAATTTTTCAAGCTGTTTATACAGCAGGCGTTGTAATTCCAAAGCCAGTAACAACTTGTAGATATTGGCATAGATCGATTAATCCAAGGAAGTTAATTGAAGTAAGTACGCATTTAGAACCCTATACATTACAATTTAGTGCTGTAAAACCTTATAAATGCTAATTGAAACCATACAAATTCACTTTATATTTTATAAATTCAACATTCTTAAATATTTTCAAATATTTTAAACTCTCAAAACCATACAACAGCTACATTTGTGATAATTTTAATTACAGGTAAACTTTTCGTGTCTCGCAAGAAACATGACCATGCAGCGTACTATTAGACTATATAAACTTCCCGATAAACCAAAAACTGAAGGATTCCGTCAAATGACCGATAAAGATGTGCCTCATGCCTACAAGTTGCTAACTGATTATCTTAAAAATTATCAATTGGTGCCGAATTTCACCGAGGATGAATTTAAACATTGGTTTATGCCACGAAAGGACATTGTTGAATGTTTTATTGTCGAGAATGATGGAAAGATAACTGATATGGTCAGTTATTATGCCTTGCCATCAACTGTCGTGAATCACACTGTTCATAGACAAATTAAAGCCGCATATTCATTTTACAATATTGCAACGAAAACTCCATTAAATGACTTGATGAACGATGCATTAGTATCGGCTAAAAATTTACAATTTGATGTCTTTAATGCATTGGATTTAATGGAAAATCAGAAATTCTTACAAGAATTAAAGTTCGGTATTGGCGATGGAAATTTGCAATATTATTTGTACAATTGGAGATGTCCACAAATGAAACCAGAAAATGTTGGTCTAATTTTATTGTAGAATTGCCGATGATTTATGTAGTTTTGCACCTCATTTTCTCTTTCTAATCATAATTTTTTTTGCGCTTGTTAAACACATCACATCATTTGGAGTAATGTTGATGATGTGTAATATGGGTAAGGTTTTGAGCCTAAATATAATTTCTTTTCGTATTTGCATTTCTCAGAACTTGTTCAAACAAATAAAAACTGAATATAGCTGTAATGTTCTACATTATACACAATAAAAAGTAATTTCCAAAAACTAAATGCAATTTTTGAATTTTTTAGAAAATTTTAGTTTTAGGTTTTTTTAAAATTCTAAGTTTCTGTTTAATATAAAACAGATTAAATCTGTTGGAAGTCATCAACAAAGTTAGTCCAACAGACGCAATTTGAAGTAAACTCAAAACAACGTGGATTTGGTTTCAAAATCATAAAATCTCAAAAAAAATTTACATAACATAACCTTAAAGTAAGATTAGAATTATATTTGGACAAGAAATTACTTTTATCTATGAGAATTAGCTATCATAAAGGAGTCCAATGCATTTGCATTGATAAAATTCAATAGATAAGTTTATTATCAATAAAACAAATTGATGTAATTTTTTTCAAATTTTTTATTATTAATTCTTATCAATTTTTTAATGATTCATGATCAGTTTTTATCTTCATCTTTCTTTTCATTCATTCATTAAGACAAATTCATGGATCTTCAAGTATGTGTTGTTTTGCATCTGTTCAGAAAAGAAAAAGTTGTATGAAGTTGTGTTGCAGCCCATTATTTGTTTTTTTGTTTGTTTGTTTTTTTTTTACAATAATACTAATTATCAGTGGATCACATGTAAAAATTTCCATCGTCAGTTTTTAGCGCATTTTTGCAAAAAATGACGCTTATAGTTTCACTTTGTTCGGCTGGCTGGCTGGCTGGCTGGCTGGCTGGATGAGCTCTGAGATCTCAGAAACCAGACATAGTTAAGAGTTCTTTTATGATGAATTATCTTTCTACTATCGAGTTATTCCGGCCTCGCTTATTAAAAAATCGTTAAACAATCTACAATTCCTGTAATCAACGATTTAACATTATATAAGGAAAAAAATTGTTGAAAACCCCTCGTTAAAAATTTGAATTTTTTTTTACCGTTGGAATTTAAAATTTTTTTGACCGTTATTTTTGGTCATCAATTTTTTTGAAAGGTTTTGTTGGGTTTTGTATTTATCATCAAGAAAACAAACTTTTCATGCAAAGAGCATGCTAGAAAGACGAAATTTAATGGATTCTGTTATTATTATACAGTTTTTTTTATAAAAATTGTATTTTCTTGCAGGATTTTTTGATGATAAAAGAAGAATTAAGGGATTTTGTAATTTCAAGCAATTCCTATTTAATCGATTTCTGATCGCTGCGACAAAAATGCGCTTAAGTCCCTCGATTAACAACACGAGGACTTTGAACATTTTTTCTTAAATTTTCATTTTTTTGGATCTCATTATTTTATATTTAGTTGTTGTCTCAAATTGATTATAGCTTTGCTTTTCTTTCAA
The DNA here is from genome assembly GCA_026123125.1 of Chironomus striatipennis. NCBI lineage: Eukaryota > Metazoa > Arthropoda > Insecta > Diptera > Chironomidae > Chironomus > Chironomus striatipennis. The sequence goes on from CM047394.1 coordinate 45,284,941, forward strand.
AAACTCATTTTTTATGTTTGATTTTTTTCGATTCAGTTAATGCAAATTTCTTTGTATTTTGATGCATGCTCTGATGATAATGAGGAAAGGAAATAGAAGGAAGGAGAAAAATAAAGAAAATTAAAAAATAAAAAAATTCACGTGTAGTCGCATCATCTTCATTTCATGACGACAATATGTCTCACACGAATTTTTTTTAAAACAAGTTGTTTCCATCATTTTTTTGCATCATCAAACGCACAGCATCGTTATAAGAAGTAATGAAATTAAATTTTTATGCATTATCTTTTTTTTGTTTGTTTTTGTATCATCTCATAAAGAAGGTCTAAGCAAATTGAAAACATGCATTCAACAGCATCATCTAACAATTTTTTTTTCATCGTCTGTATCCTTTAATATTTAGATTTTATGTTTTTTTCCTTTAGAAAATTTCTTTTTTTTATATTCAAATTAAAAAAACATCTTTATAGTTACCATCATAATTATTCATGTTTTTCTCAATTAAATTCACTTTAAATTTCTTCTTATATATTTCTTTCTTTTGTGTGATGAACTGTGATTTCATCAAGGGTCTGCACTGATTTCTATTGAGCCGATGTTGAATTTTTCTTTAAATTTTCAAGAATGTTTGCGATACATGTGACAGTTTGAAAACAATACAATTCCTTGAGAAATTGTAAGGTTTTTCAAATAAAACCATACAAATTCTAACAAAACCTTATAAATTAACAAGGAATTGTAAGGTTCTCATCTGCGCACACATCGCAACTGATTTTAAATTTAATTTTTTGGTTGAATTTTTAAATCTCGAGATTTATTTTTAATCTTGAAATTTAAGTTTTAATCTAGGATTTAAAATTCAACCTAATCAAATTGCATGAAAGTATTCAGAAATTTCAAGATCAGCACAGTCGAAATCAGAGCTAAATTTCATTTAAAAAGGAGAAAATACCGGAAATAATTTCCTTACCTAGCTTAGTCCGCATTTTACTATTAATTTATATCTTCAATAATCATTTTTTTTTTATATATATAATCGACATTATCAAATTTCCATGCATTAAAATCATATCTGTTTTTTTTTTTATTATTTTCGAAATTGAGCTTAAAAGTGCACAGTAGGTTACCAGACCTTCAAATCTCTCAAAAGGATATTATCTAAGCATATAAGAAATGGAGAACTTTTGAAAAATAAAGAAATAAAAAATTTAAGCATTTTCATTGAAATTTTTTCTATATTCATTTTTTTTTTTCTTTTTGTTTTGCAAAACGACTTTTTTTACTAATAGTATAAAATAAATTTAATGTGTTTAATGAAGTTTTTTTACGTAATTATTGAACAGAAAAGAAATATACAATTAAAATTGCAGCGTAATTGAAAAAAACTTATCCATTGCCTGAATCTTCACTTGTTGTAGTTTTTTTTCTATTTTAAAAAAAATTTTCACGTCTCAATGAGACTTTAATCTTCTCTATAAACTGTTTTTCTTTTTCTTTTTCTTTTTCATCCTTGCATTTATCAAAAAATCATATGTTGATGTAATGACAAAAATCTTGTGGGTAATAAACCTTTCTTTTCATTTTTTTTTTCATCTTCAATTTGTTTTTTTTTATCATCTTCTTTCTTTTCATATTATTATTATTTTTAATGTTGATTTTTTACATTATGACTACAAAAATTTGCATCGATTTGAATCAATTCAGGTCTTTGTCTTCTAAGTACTTATACTCAAATGTAAATCCTTCCTTTTTTCGTTGACCCCACTTCTCGTAATCAAAATATATGTAGGTGCCCTACAAATAAATAAAAAACAATAATTTCCGTATGATTAGCATACATTCAATAAATAAATAAATCAAAATAGACAAATTCGTGATGGCATTTTATATTGTCTGTAATACTGATTTAATTTCCAAAATTATTTTAGCGTTTATTCAATTTTTTAAAAAATAACGGATTTTGAAAATTCAAAATCATTTGTAAGGTTTCTTTGGAAAATTTGTAATGTTTAAAGTTCAAATTTAAAAAAGCTAATTTTCAAAAAATAACGAATTTTGAAAGTTTAAAAACATTTGAAAGGTTTTGGGAAAAATTTGTATGGTTTTAAAATTCATTTTAAATTTCAAAAACCGTTAAATTAAAAAAAATATCAACAGAATCTTAAAAATGATAATGGCAATATTTACCTGCTCAAATTCTTCATTAATGATTTTCGGTTCTTCATGTCTTTGGAACCACATCATGTATTTTGTATGAAATCTCCAACTTTGTTTTTTGAGAGCTTTTGCCGCCAGATATTGAGCTTTCGTTCCTTCCATATAATAAAACACAAAGAATAATGTTTCCGTAGCAAGACGTTGAAAAAAGTCTATTGTATCCGAATGTGGAAGTTGAGTCTGAAAGGATGGATTCTTTTATAAATAAACTATATCAAAAAAGGAATTTTGTCAATTTTAATTTATACTTGTGGATAGTGTGGTGGAGTTACAACTGGTTGCCTTTGAAGATAAGGTTTAAGTCGTTCGGAATCACTTGCTGATGGTAAATGATAATAAGCTGCTTCCATCATTTGGAACTGAAATTGAATTAAAAAATTATTAATTTTCATGTATTTTTTAACAGTTTGATGCGATAAAGCCGTGACTTGTTATTCAATTTCCAATTAGAAACTTTCAGTTTTTAATTCGTGCATAAATCTTTTTGAATATTTGACATGAACCTTTTTCAATTAATTAGATCAGATTTAATTTTAATCAATCGGATTAACAATAAATCGCTCGGCTTAATTTTAAATCCAACAAGATTTAATTCACATCCAAAAGTAATTAGACATGGAAAAAAATCATGAAGCTTACCTGCTGTTGATGATCTTTTTGCAGCGGAGATGGACCAAGAGGAGCCACACCTAAAAGTGGCGGTATTAAAGCTTCATTTGTTCCAGTTGTTTTCGCGGTGACCGTAGAACTTGTTGCACTTATCAAACTATTGATATTGGCAGTTGACGATGGATCAATTGACGTTCCGTCTATAACATACGATTGTTGCTGTTGTGGTGGTTGTTGCTGCTGCTGCTGATTTTGTTGATTCTGAATAGGCGGTGTGGGCACTAAATTCATATTAATCGTTCTATTCACAACTTCTTGTGCAATTGTCTTTAATGTAGACGTAGACTCATTGGATGGATCTGTTGATGTATGCGATACAGTATTCGCTTGTGACGTCGTTACTGGCGCTTGTTGTTTCTGTGAAGATGGTCCATTAAGGACTTGCTGTTGTTGTTGTGGAGACATGAGACTCGTTGGAGATGTCCTACTGCTACTTAATGCCGCTGATTGACTCGTTGGCGATACACAATTACTTAATGAACTGCTATTATTGTTCATATGATTCTCAATTGCCGCATTATTTGACATCACATTACTGCTATTATTAGTACTATTGTGTACACCTGAAGCGTGTTGTAACTGAATGCCTAAAAGTGCAAATACAATTTTATAATAATAATAAATTTTAAATCCTTTTTTAATGGTCTTTTAGCTAATTACTTGACGCTGATGATACATTACTATTTGTTAACGTCGGTGCTGCTGTAGGTGCACTGCTTTGTCCACTTAAAATCATAGACATTGGGCCATTCTCTAGTGCTGCAACTGAACACATTATTCAATATAAAGTTAAGAGACATAAAAAAAAACAAATCGTACCTGGATTCTGCTTTGCAACAGCAGAAAATGCGATAGGAGTTGGTAAAATTGTCGACGGTGATTGAATGCTATTGTTGTTTGTATTATTAGCCAATATCTGGGCAGCTGACTGTTGATTCTTGCTTGGCGTTGAAGTAATCAATGGCTTAGTGCTTGAATTTTGCGAGGCAGCAACGGAAGAAGCAGTGGACGTATTATTATTATTGTTGAGCGACGTTGTTGTTGTTGTTGGTAGCGATGTATTATTGTTTTCAATTTTCGGTTTTACGGCTGTCGGTTTCACTGGCTGCAACACCATTGTAAGCTTTAGTCGTGTATTTGAGTGAACAAAATATTATGAAAATTATATTAAGGTACGATTGACACGAATGCCAACCAATCAGAATTTACACAAACATTTAAGGAAGTAAGGGATAATTAAAGGAATACTCACCTTTGTGATGGAATTCTCAGACACTTTATTCTTTTTAAGATCCGTATAATCCACTGATGTTGATCCACTGCTATGATTATGTTGTTTATTGGTGGTATTTGTTGTTGATGATGTTGTCGTTGGAGCACTACAATTAAGGACTGGCGAATTGATCGGACTAGTTGACGCGGAACTTGTTGGAGAATCACCTGTTTCATTGCTGTTATTACTCTCAGTCGTGCCTGCAACAAGATCTGAAAAGAAAAAAAATGCCACACATAAATTAATATTTATGAAAAGTAAGCAAAAAAATAATAAAATCTTACCGCTCAATTCCACCTCATCAAGTCCCTCAATGTCATCATAAATGAATTCATTCTCCTCAAAATCGGGCTCTTGTGATGAATCAATATAATATTCCACATCGTCACGAATTTTTCTTATCTGCTCGACATCAACACTGTCATTATCGAGCATTCTTAACAGCGTTTCAAGCTTTGTTATGTGAAATTTATGACGATCAAGTTTCGACTTCAGATCATCCATTTTGTCTTGTTTTTCCTTATCCAGTCGCTTCTTCTTATTCGCCAACATCGACTCAATCTCACTCTCGTACTGATCAGTTTGTATTTGTAGTGAACTAATGGAATTTTGAAGCCAACAACAAACAGACTCTTTCTCTCGCTGTGCTGGATCGAGTTTCTGTGCTGCTCCAAGTCCTTCTTTCGAGTATGCTTTTGTTTTTGTCTCCCTCTCCACTACTTTAAACCTCTCCATTTGCTAATGTTTTTATTTTTTTATATATAATAATAAATTATAGAAATGAGAATCAGTATAACTGAATTGATGCAAATCTAATTACCGTCTCTATAAGTCGTCTGTTATCCAGAAGCGATGTTTTATCCTTAATCTCAGCCGATGCAATCCATGATTTAATTTGATCTCGAAGCCTTTGCAACTTCTTAATTTCTTTTTTGAGGTCAGCTTCATATTTCTCCTAAATCGTTGTGTTGATTAACAGATAATAAATAAATAATAAAAAAAAAGAGAGTGAGAATTAGTAAATTGGCATGGAAAATAAAAAGAAATTTGGCGCTAAGTGACAATAACAAGCTCTAACCTTCTGATTACTGTTCGTGGCATTATGCACTTTCTGCCATATATCTTCAAATGTCTCGACACCTTCCGTCACTTTCTTTAAGCAACGATCAATTTCACCTAAAATGAAATAATAAAATATAATAATAAATGTTAATGCTTTACAGTCAGTCACTAGCACGAGAGATTATTTTTTTTTTCTTTTTTCTTTTCCCAAAATGATAATTATATTAAGAATAACAATATAAAAGAGAATTGCATGAGATAATGATATAGGTACAGTAAGGTATATATCGCGGATTCATAAACATGACGATCAAACAGTCCAACGAGCCTCTTTAATGCATAATTTATATCCAAATAATGATTTTTATTTCGGCGTTAATCAAATAAACTTGATGATATCTCTCTTATCTGATGAACTCCGTTTGTTTATTATAACTAACTTTTACTAATGCATTAAGGCTTCCAAATATATTATGTTGCGAAAAGAACAACATAAACCATCCCCCCTCAAATAAAAATATTATAAACTCACCTTGTAGTTTTCTTGTGGCTGCCATGGCTATGTATGAATGCTAATGAAGAAATCTGACATAATCTAAGCATAAAAACAGCTCTCAAACTTTTTTTGATTTTCGCAAATTTTTGTTTTCCTTGAAAAAGAAAAAAAAAAATCTTCACTTTTACACTTTTTTTAAATTCGCCTCTTTGACACAATTCTGTGCAACGTTTAACGCTTGTTAATCCTAAAGCACTTTTATTAAAACTATTTGATTAAATATTATATTATGAAGTATTAAGTTAGCGGCTCTAGGCTTTTAATAATGAAAAAATCCAAAATGAAACTGAGCAAAATTGAGGAAAAAGGGAAAGATGGGGCAAAAGATGATTTACTGCACAATTAAACGCGTTTAAATCAAGTTAAATTGGATATTCTTTACTTTAGTATCCTTATTATATGATCCTATAATTATTAGCGTTTTATCAAGTCTCTGCTTGTAATATTTTAATGTTTTCTAATCGAGTAACTTCAATTTTTTTTAACAATTATGGCTGATGAAATTTGCTTAATTCCTATTCAAATCTCGCACAGCCGTTACACATTTCTACTTTTTTACCTGCCATTTTTTTATGTCTTGTGTCTACTGTGTGTTATTTACTTCCATTTATTTCCTAATATTCTTGACTTTTATGATGATTAATTATCGTAGCAATCTTTAAATTTCCAAGAATTTTGATATTTTTTACTGAATTTTTCGATTGGACAACAAATAACGGTAAGGTGCGTGATTGACGTGGATATATAACCAATAGGACGGTACACAATTGATGTCTATCAATAAGTCAATAATTTTTTAGAATCTCAAAGAAATTTAAAGTTTATCAAAGATTCCTGTAATCTATATGCAGCACAATCAATCAAAGTCTGTCTAAAGGTTAGTAAATCATAATTCAAGCAATCCCCAAACCAGCTACTGTGACATCATTTATAGACACATAAAAAAAATCTTTGATTCGTTTCTATTTTTTTGAACAGCACTTTAATTAATAAAATAATTTTTAATTAGTGAACGAATCAATTAAAAGTAACAAAAAGTGGCTAAAGTGTAAAATAACAAAGTTCTGTTCATGTGTAAAATGAAAATCTATCAAAAATCATTGTGATTAAGTGAAAATTTCATAAAATAAAAAAAGTTTTAGTCGAGAAAAAAGGCTCTGAAAAAGAAAAAGTTAGAAGAGAGAGAGAAAAAAAAAATCAATTATGCGAATTTAATTAACTATCTGATTAAGGAAACAAATGTGTATATATATCCTGAGAATGCTTAATTAAGTGAATAACACTTATGTAAGTACCGACATAAATAAAGTATCCAAATTTCTATTTGTTTCATAACCCTTTATGGAACTTAAAAAAAGTTAAGAGTTTGTACGACATCCAATAATGTACAATTGGTGATGATAAGTGCAAAAAAAAAAATCTTCTATGCTAAATGAAGTAAATTGAAACAATTTACTGTAAGTAAATGGATGTAAGAACGCTTGATTAGTGTACTGAAAGAAAATATATATGTGATAAAGCTCTCAATTGGAATAGACGAATGGGGCGGAATATAGGTCAACAAAAATTTCTCCAATTCGATTTTTTTTTTTTTTACTTTACTTCTTGCCAAGTCTTGTAAAATACAAAATTTTTTGACCGTACCCGAAAGTTTACTTGTGTCTATGTCAAAAATTAATAATTTCACTTGGCTTTAATTATTTAGCTCATTGGCATAAGAAAATATATATATCGTAAATTTCTCATATATCACCCCTCAAGTAGTTTTTTTTTTGGTGCCAAATGCCAAAATGTTTTTTTTTACTTCTAAGAATATCATCGAAATGTGTTAATGAAATTTTAATCTACGAAAGTGATTTAAAATTATTTTAGTTTTTCTTCTCGTTTGCTATATTAGACGAGCTTGTGAATCTCACAAAAGTGTGAGTCTAAAGCTCAAAAATCAAGCAATTTGAAAGGCAAGAACAAAAGAAGAAATATAAATTTATTTCCATTTGATAAACAAAAAAAAGTACATTTTAAACTATTTCCACACATTCACATATATATAGAATTATAATAAATGATGTGTGATATGCAGTCAAGACTAAAAAAAAAAAATAAAATAAAATTCCAAACACAACAATTGCATTTGAATGCATTTTTCAATGAAATAGCTTTTAATTCTCTTTTGATATACATTTTTTTTTGTGAGGACGTACAGAAGGGAATTTGAATTTATATGTTCTGAGTGAGTGGGTGTGTTTGTGCAAGTAAAAAAAAAGATGCTTTTTGTAATCGGCAACGGGAATATACACATTAGAAACAAGCAGCAAATAATAAAAAAAAGCATAAAAAATTGTGTTGATGACTAATTCAGACATAAGAAGAAGACAATCAACTATGGAATTGTTTATGAATGACGTACATGTGCAATCTGTTAACAACAAATAAAAGCAGTGCTTTATATCATCTTTATCTGAGAATTTAATGAATAAATTGTGTGATAAGGAATAAAATGGCAATTTGTCATAAATTAATGTGAATGGCAAATTCACAACTGACATTAATAGCTGTACAATGCCTACGAATATGTTCTCATCTATTGACATCGATTAGCCTCAATGAAAAAATAACAAGAAGATACCTAAAAAAAGAAAAATGCAGAAAATATCTCTTTAATCCAATTTATATAGACTTAAACGATAGGAAGAACTAGAAGACATACAAAAAAAAAATATAATAATGAAATTTTTTTGAAAACTTTCTTTTTCACGAAAAAAAAAATGTAAAATTATTTCTTTCCACATTTCTGCTCATACATTTCATATTCGTTTTCTATACCCAATGATTTATGTTTAATTGATGAAAAACCCGGCAAGTTGCTGTTCATTTTCATCACTTTACTCTTTCATATTTTTTTTATAGTGAGTTTTGTGTAAAGAAGAGGCACATATAAACAATAAAAGAAACAGACAAAAGAGATTTATTGTAATTCCGAGTGTGTTTAGTTTGCTGGATAAAAGCTGTTGCTGTCGTACGTACCCTGTTTTTTCTTTATAAGCTACCACTCGTTACTAAGCTACTAGCTTAGTAAAGTTTTTTGGAACTTAAAATTTTTTTGTAATCTTTACTAAGCTACTACCACAAAAAATTTTAGACAAAAATTTTTGAGAATCTAATTTCATTTTATGCTTTAATCTGTCATTAAAAGTCAGATAAAATCAAGATTGTGAGATAAATCCTTAAATCTTTCGAGAAAATTGAAAAATTTTGTTTTAGTACAGGATTTTTACTAAGCTACTACTCTTTACTAAGCTACTAGGGAGCCAAAAAATCAACTTTTTTACTCTACTAAGCTACTAGCTTATAAAGAAAAAACAGGGTACTTAAATTGTCCGTGCCGTGATTAAAAGCATTTCTTCCTTATACGATTTCAAGTTTTCAATTTTTATTGATTTTTCTTCTATTTTTTTTCCTTCTTTTTCTTTTGCACACATTATACTTATTTATGGTGCTCTAATACTTTCTTTCATTGATTTTTTTTAAACGTAAATATATGCGAATATGGTAAAAGACCGGCATTGAACTCATTCTCATTTCAATTGGGTTGAAATTACACATTTGGAATATGGTATTCACAAGTTCTAGAAGTGATTTTTGTAATTGGAAATAAAGTTGTAAGATTTTTAAAGATTAAAGCTTCAAGAAATAACGGTTACTGAAAATTCAAAAAATAACGGTCAAGAAATATTTGAATTGTATTTTTTTGAAAATTTTGACATTTTTTGACAAATATTTTAAATAATTTTTGACCGTTATATTTTAAATATTTAAAAATCGCTACATTTGGTTATTTATTAAGAGCGCTTACATCTTCCATATTTGTGCTAGTTTAAATGTATCATACATACATCATTTCTCAGCGCAACATGCAAAATTTTCTTCTTATCAATTCATTGTCCAATTTCTTTTCAAAATAATAATAATAATAATGTTTTGAAACTTTCCTCTATTTCAGACTAATTCATCTATCTTACATCGAAATAATTCACTTTCAATATCGCGGCTTGATCAATTGTGCTTTCATATCAAAATAATAATAATAATAATAAATAGCAACAATATCTTCAGGAAAACACAACAAACAGAGATATTGAAAGAAAATAAACCAGTACAGCTACAACACCCATAAACAGCTATTATATAGTAGAATTAAATTGTGAGAAGAGTAAAGTAAAAAAATAATAAATTCATAAATGTTTTATATGTCTTCAAAATCTATAAAGTGATAAAACAAAAAAAAAAATACATTAAAAAAATGATGGAAGTAAGCTTACAGTCAAGTAACAGTAATCATAGCACTAAATCATCCGACCTGGAAAAGGACATAATTGAGTTAGATATCAATGATAAAAATACAGATAATGAGCTAAATGGAAGTTCAAATGGCGTTAATAATCTCAGCAATGAAAAATTAAATACGTTAAAGAAGCGTATTTCGAGTAGTAAAACGCCAAACAGGACGACAACGAAAGCACGAAGAGTCAGATTTTTTCGTAATGGTGACAAATTTTGGACTGGATATTTGGTTGCTGTTAGTCAAGAACGCTACAAGTTAGTATTTAAATATTTTATTGTTCTCAATAAAAATTTGACCACATTTTCATATTATTTTTACGTGCCAAGAATAGCCAACCCTCTAATTCAATGAAAGTGCGTGTCAAACATAATTATATGACTGAACTTTTCCATTCTAATCGCAAAATCTAAATTTTTCCCTTCTGTTTTTTTTTTCGACTATTTAGATCCTTTGATAGCTTAGTCGAAGATTTGACTAAACAATTGGGTGAACGACTTAATGGAGCAATTCGATGTATATACTCAATGGACGGCAAAAAGGTGGAGAAACTTGAAGATCTTGAGGATAATAAATCGTATGTTTGTTCGTGCAATAATGAAGTTTTTAAGAAAATTGAATATTCATCGAATAGCATAATGAAGGTTGTCAATCGAATGTCAAAGAATGGTAGACCTTCATCGCCAATGAAAAATGGGACCAATGGCACATCATCAACAATAGCAACACCGAATTCAGCAAAAGATAATAATGAGGCATCAGTTGTGTTTCCACGGATTGTTACCCTAATCAGGAATGGCGTTAAGCCAAGAAAGATTATGAGATTGCTCTTAAATAAAAGAAATAGTCCAACATATGATCATGTGTTGACAGCTATAACTCAAGTTGTTAAATTAGATTCTGGCTGTGTACGTAAAGTCTTTAAACTTGATGGAACGCCTGTAACAAAATTGGCAGACTTTTATGACGTAAATGATGTCTTTTTTGCATATGGAAATGAGCGTGTTGGTAATGATGATTTTGAATTGGAGCCTGAGGAAAGGAAGGCAATTAATCAGGCTAAAAAAACTGTTAAGAATGGTACGATGAGAAATGGACCAAAACCAAAAATGCCAATTAAATCCCACAACGATACAGTCAACCATCTAGGTGCTGAAGAAGAAATTTTCAATGGTATTAGATCTGATTCACTTCCAATTGAAATACAAAATCGATTTACGCTTGGACAAATTATTGGCGATGGTAATTTTGCTGTTGTGCTAAAATTAAAGGATAAACTAAATAGTGATTGTGAATATGCTTTAAAAATCATTGACAAGTCGAAATGTAAAGGAAAGGTAAGCAAAAAAAACGCACATTTTCATTTTCACAACGTTTATTTATTTTCCTTTCTTTCTTTTCGTGCGACGATGAAAGATGACAGTGACACTGAAATATATATAAATTTACTGCCACTTAAAAAAATATCTATTCAAGATTTTCTTATTTTTTTTTTTTCGTTCTGTTGATTTTTTTTGCGACAAAAAACGTGATCATTTAGTCGCTTAGTGTGCTTGACTGGCTTGAAAAATAACTTCAACGTTTACCTGTTTTCATTTAGCTATTTGGAGAAAATTCTTCGTGAACTGATAATTATTGCAATTATTTTACTTTTATATCGTTCATTGCATTGATAGCCTTAATTTGTGAATCGTAATTGGCCTATTTTGCTCATTTTGTTGTGGTAAAGTTACCTAAGCTAAATTTTTGGAAAGTCGTTAATTTCAATTTTAAATTATCAAATCTTTAGAATTTATACTTTTGAAAACTATAAGGAATTTGAATTTTTTAAAGCCGTTATAAATTTAAATTTTTAAAAAACTTTAATAATTTAAATATTTGAAAACAGTTAAATTTCAAACTTTAAAAGTTCGTTAAATTTCCAAACCGATTTCAAGTGTCATTGATCTCAAAATTCTATGCGCTTTAAACATATTAAGAATAATGATTCACAAATTGAAGATAATCATTCCACTTTTTCTTTTGTTTAAATTTAGGAGCACTATATCGATGCGGAAGTACGAGTGATGAAAAAGCTTAAACATCAGCATATAATTTCATTATTGGTGGATATAGACACGATAACAAATATGTACCTTGTTCTCGAATTAGTTCACGGAGGCGATTTATTCGATGCTATAACAAGAGTGACACGATTTTCTGAGGCACAATCGAGAATAATGATAAAGCATTTAGCTTCAGCCTTGGCCTACCTTCATGCAATGAGTATTGTACATAGAGATGTAAAGCCAGAAAATTTATTGGTAAGAAGTGAAATTAATCTCATGGGGCTATGACTAATTGATTCATAAATTTCATTTTGCTTTTTTTTTTTAAGGTGGAGCTAGATGGCGATGGAAATGTGGTGATGCTGAAGTTGGTACGTTATTTTTAATTGCAAATTAATTCATTAATTTTTTACTTAAAAAAATCATTAATTGCTTTTTTAGGCTGATTTTGGATTAGCATGTGAAGTAAATGAGCCATTATTTGCTGTATGTGGAACGCCAACATATGTTGCGCCTGAGATTCTCATGGAAACTGGATATGGATTAAAAATTGACGTATGGGCAGCAGGTATCATACTTTACATTCTTTTATGTGGATTCCCACCATTCGTATCACCTGATAATCAACAAGAACCTCTTTTTGATGCAATTTTATCGGGTATATTTGAATATCCATCACCATTTTGGGATGATATTTGTGAACCAGTACGAGATTTAATTAATAATATGCTTCAGTCAGATCCAGAGCTTCGTTTCAATAGTGAAGATATTTTAGATCATTATTGGGTTACAAATGAAGATGACATGGACAATTATTTGTAATAAAGTTAAAAAATTAGTAAAGATTTAAATTCTTCCTCGCTTCGCATATATGATAAACATTACCTACATATACATATAAATATACTTTATCTCAGCGTAGACATATTTTTATTGATCCTGCCACATTAGCATGCATTTTTACATTTCCTATATTCAATAGTTTATACTTCATGCTCCCTTTCCTTTATCACTTCAAACACAGACATCAGGTCTCTTTTTTGTGTTTTTCTTGCATATATGAAATGATTTTATGGATTTAATTGAGAAATATGATGAATATATTTTATTGAAAGAATGAATCAAGTGTTATAGTCTATTACGAGAATATATTATGTTCTCGTGTGATAATAAGTATGCTTTTAAAGAATTAACGGAAATCATATTCACGGTTTGACAAATGAAAGGAAAAAGTCATGTAAATTTTTGAGTTTTGTAATTTTTTTTTATAATTTTATTTTTTTATGTGAGAACCAACCAAAAAATCCAAGGATGTGTTAATTGAATAACAAGATAAAGAATAGTAAACACAGTGAGAATATTTTTTAAAAAAAGATAATATTTATTTTTTGGACATAAAATATTTATATATGAAAAAGTCAATATGCCGTCACCTCACATTATTCCGTGAAAAAATAAATAAATTAGACATTAATAATAGTATATCGATGAGCAATTAGTTATGAGCGTGAAAGTAATATGATATGTAGATGAAGGAATAATTATTGAAGTATTTAATGAGAAATGTTTATTTTTTCTTTTTAAATTAAAATGATTAGAAAAAAAGAAAAATAAGTCATTTGGACTTAAATTACAACTATTATTATGTATAATAATTATTATGTAGTTAATTAGCTTGTAATAAGATGAAAAATTCATTACTTATAGGTGCAGTTTTATTATTTTTTTGTTTGTTATATTTTTTTATTTTATAAAAATTAGACTCAAGTTACTAAAATGATACAAAAAAAAAAAAAATTAATATGATATCAATCGCTTTGCAAAAATGAATTGATGCATAAAAAAAAGTTTTTATTTATTTTTATTATGGTTTTTTAATATCAACAAAGATAGATTATGTTCTCGCTTTTTAAGAATAAGTCATCTGTGAAAGGATGAATGATTTAAACGCATTTTCAATGGACTTAGTTCGATGATTATATTCAGAATTTAAACTGTTTGAATTTTACTGGTTTTTCAAATTTTGAAAAACTTGTCAAAAATTTAACGGATTTGAAAAGTTTAAAAATTAACGGTTTTCAAAAATTTGAATTTTTCAAATATTGAAAAACTTTCAATATTAAACGGTTTTCAAGCATTTGAAAACTTGTCAAAAAATTTTAAAAAACCAAATTTCGAGTTTGAAAATTCAAAACCAACGGTTTGAAATTTTTGAAACTCACAAAAAATAAAATGACACTCAGTCAGTTAAAATTCAGTCACAAATCAGTACGAATAAATATCTTCGAAAGAGTACATTGAAAATGATAATTTAATGGAAACAAATATTTATTGAACATTTTTTTTTATTGGCATAAGTTAATGCTGCTCATATCATCATATTGCAAATTAAATATTTAGACTTACCAAAATTCATGGACTATAAAATTAATTGGAACAAAAAATAAAATTAAAGAAAAAAAAAATTGCTGATAGACTTGAACAATTATCAAATTATTGGAAATTTAGTAGTATACATATTTGGCACTAATTCTATCAATAACTTCCGTACTGTAATTGTTAGATGATAAAGTACATAAATGGTGCACAAAAAAAAAAAAATTAAGCCTTGTGTTGAAAAGTCTGAATTGAATTAATTTTTATTATTTTCTAATTTTTTTAACTCATTGCTCATCTCCAGCCCTTATTTGGAAAAGTCTGTTAGATTCTATTAGTTCTTACCATCCAGATAAAAAAAAAACTTAATAATAACAAGAAAGAAAGAAAAATACCTTAAAAAAAATCAATTTTTGACAAAAATCGAAATATTTTTTATTGCAATCAAAAAAACAAAAAAATAATAAGGAAAAAATGATGATACAAGTATCAAGTAATAATTTTATATGCCGAAATATGATAAATAAACAACAAGAATTAAAAAGAAGACAAGTAAAAGTTTGGATTATAAATCATCCTCATCGTTCCAATTATCGTCATCACCCCAACCACCCTCGACTGTTTCAATCACATCTGACATTTGCAATCTACTACTGTTGCTATTTGAATTTAGTTCAGTCTCGACTTTTTGTAATTGTTGTTCATCCTGACTCGTCTGCATAACGTGAACGATGTTGGAAGTTTTGAAGGTCGGTGCCATGTCAAAGTCACTGAAAAAGTCTTCAGCTTGTTCCTGTAGTTTTGTAAGTTTCTTATTTTTAATGTCAAGGTCATCAATATTATCAACAATTTTAGGTCGAATTGTTGTTGCCGGCTTTTCAATCATTATCTTTGTTGGTGTCTCAATTATAACTTCTGGTTCCTCATCTTTTCCATCCTGATCCCAATTCCATTCAATTTCATTATCTGTAACATCCTCATCATCATCATCCACAGCATTAACGTCAGTTGGAACTATTGTCTTATCATTAATATGTTCATCTGTTACTGTATCACTTTTTGATATAAATCCATTTGATAAAATTAATTTTGATGATATACGATCGGAATGTTCACTGATATCAACATGATCAACTGGACTTGATGATAAAATGTCAATTGATGAATTAATTGGTGTTATTGATCTTGGCATATTATCATTTGTCCACATTTCAACATTCTGTTGTGGTCTACCATCTGCAAATAATTTCCTACGATTCTTTCCTATGACTAGACTCGCTCCTAAAATCGGAATTAATTCGGCTAAACATAAAAGTGTTTTTGTGACTAATAAATCATTTATGTCCTTAATTCCTAGTAAAAGTTGTGGTAATATTTCGTCAACAAGTTCCTCCTTTGTGAATACATTAACATAAAGATGAAAATTCTCTAACAATATGAGACGAATTTGAACGTCAAGGACACAAAAGACTTGCTTAAGTTTTGGCACAATATATTTAATAAATCCAGCCGTTGTAAATAGATAATCGTCTGTTGAATTTTCCTCGTCCTCTTCCAAATTTTGAGGTTTTAAAAGGAACGGTAGCAGATAGTATTGTGCTGATGGTTCAAGTAGAACAAGTCTTGAGAGCAATAAGTCACTCAATTGACTTCCAATGATATTTTCATCAAATTGTTTCAATTTGTCATTTAAATTCTTGAAGAATTCCTGCTTTGCAGGTTGAGTCTTTAATGCCAATTCTGATAAAAAGCTATGAATTGTTATAAAATCATGACAAAAGAAATTATGGAGCTGTACAGCTTGTAATTTTGGTCTCAAAGTCTTATCTTTATGCTTTAAATGTGATTGACAATAATTCAGGAAATCCTGTGCGAATGGAATTTTACTGTCTTTTTTAATGACTGTTTCACATAATGTCGCAAATGCATATTGTTCCAAGCCAGTTCCATCACTTTCATTTGGATCTATATAATCTGGATCACGACAGCGTTTTGATTGACGTGATTTTTGTAGAAATTCAATTGTGATGTCAGAATTTTTAAATAAATGTTCAGCACCTCCAAGTTTCCATGTTAAATTATCTGTCACAAATATACTCTCTGTCGATACATTCAAGTGCCTCACATTTGCTGTCTCAACTAAAAATATTAATGCATTTAAAATGTTTTTAAGTCCAAGACAAATTTGTATTTCATTATGATTTTTGAGATGTTTATCGAGACTGCCTATTAGAAATTCAGTAATTAATGTTTTATCGTTTGTTGACGCGAGGAATTTAATAATTGAATATGGATGACGATAAATCTTAAGATTTCTAATCGCCCTTGCCAATGGCCTCTCTAATGAATAATCTTTAAATGGATTCTCCTTATTATCGCCTACGTCCTCAAATATTGAGATTTTTTGATTCGTATGATTTAATTTTCCATCAAACATTAAAATATCGTTTTTAAGCTTCTCGATAAGCTGCTTCTCTGATATCGTTACGTTCTTCATGTGTGAAGAATTCTCAGCACCCATTTTATGACTCCTTAAAATTACTTTAAATCTCTAAATATTATTTTTTTCAATTATTTTTAAAAAAATTTTTTTCAAGAAATAAAAATGAGAAAGTTATGAGCTATGACTCTACACATAAACGTGGGAGACTTATGGAGATTGGACATTTAAAATCCAAAAACTCGTTATATGTATTTTTTTTAAAAAAAATCTTTATTTCATGGAATTTATAGGTCTGTGTCTTATCATCTACTATCTAAACTCAATCAACTTATTGTGCTGATTTCTTACTAGCTATGCTATCGATCTCTTTCAAATAATCGATAATTCCTTTTGCAATATTACGATACGCTTCGGTAAAATTTGATTCAGGAAATTTGATACAGGATGGCGTACCGTTTTCACAGCATCTTATGATTTGCTTCTCGAGAGGAATCTTTCCAATTATTTCCATATCAAGATCATTGGAAAATGTGTCAATTGCGTTGTTGTATAAAACATTCTCGTGATTACAATTTTCACATACAACATATGACATATTTTCAATGATCCCGACAATTGGGACTTTTAGTGTCTTATACATGTCAACAGCTCTTCTCGTGACATTTAATGCCGCTTTTTGTGGTGTACTGACAAGAATTACGCCAGATATTGGAACATTTTGAGATAATGAGAGATGGACATCTCCAGTGCCTACAAAAATTAAAGGAAATTTCATTAAAGTTAAGTTAAAACCAGAGTTGGCAAAACGCCAGGCGTCGGACGCCAATGACGCCAAAGCGTCGGACGCCGAGCGGCGTCGGACGCCAAAAAAAAATTTGGCGTCCGACGCCGCTCGGCGTCCGACGCCAAAAACGTCGGACGCCAAGTGGCGTCCGACGCCAAATCGGACGATTCCAACTCTGGTTAAAACTATATAAATTAATTTATATGTTTAACAACAAAATAAATTATTTGAAATAATTTAGAGAACCATACAAATATTCAGTAAAGAAATTGTATGGTTTTCAGAACCCCTTCAAATGTTTTCCGAAATATTCTCAAAAATGCATTTCTAATGCATCAAAAAAAGTATAAAGTCTACGTGACATTTCAACATCATAAAAAATTAAGGGCTTATAAAATAACAAAAGAATTTATACCTGGCGGCGTATCAACAATCAAAATATCAAGTGGACCCTGAAAAAAAAAATATTTTAACAACGCAATTATAGACAATCTATTAGAAAACGACGTATTAATATATATATATATTGCATGTATGCTATATTAGTTACCCATATAGCTCCTTTAAGAAGACGTTGAAGTGCAGACATAACTAATGGGCCACGCCAAATGACTGCTGATGAGTCTTCAACAAGAAGTCCCATTGAAAGGCTGTTAAAAATTTACAACGAAATTACAATTAATGCTAAATAGAAGTAAGACTACTTACCATTTGATTCCATAGTTAACAGGTGGAATAATCATGTTATTCTCATCAGTCAGTGGAGTTTCCTTAATGTTCATCATTAGAGGAACAGTTGGTCCAAAAATATCCCCATCCAAAATACCAACACTTTTTCCTTCAGCTGATAATGCGACTGCCAAATTTACAGCAGTTGTTGTCTTGCCTAAATATCATAAAAATTTAAAATTAAATTAACTGAATCTTGTTGCTTTTTATTATTTATACAGCACATACCAACACCACCCTTTCCACTGGCAACAACAATAATATTTCCAACATCCTTAAGTTTTTTACGATGAGGAAGTGATCTTGCCATCAACTCAATTTGTCTAACATCGAGTTTACGGCTACTTCCTTTAATAGGTGTACAGTAGCATCGCTGTAAATAAATAAAAAAATAATAATAAGTCAAGTTACATATTTAGATCATCAGATAATGAATGAATGTAATTTTTCTTTTTCATGCACAGATTGATGGCTGTACTTTTTTTATAAACAAAAAAAAAAGTAGCATGAAGAAATTTTCATACAAGATGTAAACAAAAGATTAAAATGGTGAAAAAAGTAGCAAGTACTGAACCTATGTCATACCTTTAATGTCTGCACAACAGTAACACTGCGTAGAAAAGTTTTAAACATCTTTTTAGGCACTGATAAGATAATTTAATAATATTTTATTCATAAATTTCTTCAAAGCACACAGAAATAATGTCAAGAAGTATGTGAACAGTTAAACCTTGATATATTGGACATACTTGCTTCTTCCCCTCAATTCACTTTTTTTGGAGATTTTTTTTTTATTGTCTGTGAAAATTGATGAAAATTCCTTAAAAGAAACAATGGATTTTCATGCTGGACAAATAATCACTGAAAAGCTGTATAGAATCTTACAAATATTCCTTAGTAACAAGTGTCAAGCATCAATAGAGCTAGTTAATCTCATTTCATCGGAAAATTTAAGCTTAAATTATTTACAGTAATTGATGGGCGATGAAAAAAAAAGTTTCATTTTTTAATGAATTTTTTTGACATAAAATATTTTTTAATTTTAGGGTATTGGCATCAAAAATTGCTATTGACGCATCAGCTAGATTAATACATCGTGAAAGTGGTAAAATTATCCTCCCATATGAGCATTGGGCTAATGCAATTTTCCTTAAACATTGTGAGCGACACGAAAAAAAAATTCCAACATCCCATACATCCAATTAATACTTAATATTCAATTATTCTTTAAGGTTCTGGCATTGGAGGTCTTCATCTGAACTTAGACAGCACAACAAAAGCTGTTTTTGATAGCTATAGTTGTGGAAAGGATGCATTTGGATTCGATAGAGATTTCATTTTAGAAGTTTTAAGCTCATGTCCATCAAATACATGTCGATTTTCACCATTTAAAGCTCAACAGACATTCGAACAGTCACAACAACATCAAAATTTTGCTCCACCTCCACCTAATATGAATATGGATTATGGATCGAATCGTTCACCAGCTATGATGCAAATGCAGCCTCCAATTGATCCAACAAAGATGAATCGACCATTAACTAATCAACAAATCACGCAACAGATTTTACAGCAACAACAAAGTCGTATGAATCAATCAATGGAAAGTTTAGAGAAACAACGTGTTATGCAGCAATTAGATAAGAAGCATTATGAGACAGTTGCTGCAATTGTTCAGGCAAATAATAATTTGGGGATTCCAAATCAAATGAATCAGATTAATACACCTAATGTTTCTATTATGCCACCTGTTCATAATATTAATCATCAAAAGTCTGTGGATTATTCAAGGTATGTGATTTAAATTTATTTTCTTTTTTAATTTTTACTGAATATTTAAGAGATTGTTGTATTTAAGAGATTGTAAAATTTCTCGAACACGTGGTTGATTTTATTAACGGATTTTATTTGAATTTTTTAAAAAATAACGAAAAATTTGAATTTTTAAAACCGAAACCATACAAATTCTTATATACATTTTAACTGTTGTATGGTTTTGGGTGCATTAAAAAGAAATTGAATGGTTTCAAACTCAATTTTTATTAACCTTACAGACGCCCAAGCTATGATGGAATTGAAACTTATTCAGCTGGTAGCTATTCAACATCAAATCGAGAATTGTTACAAAATAATTGGATAACACCAAACATTCAGCCAGTTAGTTTGGATAATCGTGAAGGCATGATAGCTGGACAAGAGAAAATTGTTCGAGCATTTGCAGAATTAATGAAAAATATGGCAAGAATGAAAGCTTTTATTCGTCCATCTATGGTATGTAAATGTTCAAAAAGAATAATTTGCCCTAAATAACGGTTATTTTGAATTTATACATTGTTGAACGATTTTTGCTATTCAAATTTAAAATGGCCGTTTTTGGTACAAATTCTTCTTCCTAAACTGATTTATGAACTGCACAATCTAAAATTTAATGTTTTAACTCTAAAACTTTACTTTCATAACAAAAGGTCAAACCTTATGGAAAGCAAAGCGAATCATTGCAAAAGACATTGATTGATAGCATTCAGTTAGTTCAAACATTGCGAAATTTCCTACCGAAGCCACACATAAGCATTAGCAACTGGAAAAATGTCGACCAAACTGAAACTATAACAATTCAGTAAAAATTTCAGTTTGTGATCTCCATCAAAAATACTCATAAATCTAGATTGTTTTTTCGATCTCTTTTTTTATATTAATCTATAAACGTCACAAATTTTCGTGATTTTTCTCATTATATTGTACTTCCATGAACTATTTAACTAGTCGTTAATTATTTTTTAAAAAATATTTCAAAATTTTTTAGGCAATAACGAATCATTGAATGAAAGTAAAAACAAAATTGGCAATTAATTATTAAAAATGCTGTGATAAAATTTTGTGCTTAAATTTAAATATGTTTTATGAAAAAAAAGGATTTTCAAATTAATGAAAAACAATTTTTGATATGCTAAAAAAAGGAAAAAAAATTGTAAAAACGTTGCGCTTTCTAATTCTTTTTTTTATAAAAAATTTCTGCCAAGAAATGAATTGCTTAGCTTTTTATATGTATTAATATAAAGGCAAGCCACTTTTTGTTCCTTAAAGCTTTATACAATAATTATTAAAATGTGAAATAATTGATTATTATCGTTTAAGTCTCGCCATATCTTATAAAGATAAAGTAATTACAATCAATTTAAATTGAGCGTCAAAAGAAGGAATTTTAAATGGAAGCTGTAAAAATATAAAATGCTTAGGTAACACACGTGGTGAATTTAACGGTTTACAAAAAAAAAAATTGAAACCATATAAATTCCAAAATTACTGTGGTATGGTTTTAAATTTAAAATAACGGACATTCATAATCATGTTCAGAACCATTCAATTGCAAATCAATTTTGAAAACATTTAAACGGTTCTAATAAATTTTACAGCTTCCAAAATCTTTCAAATCATAAATGACACAATTATTTTTAACTTAGTAGACATAAATCAAGCTATGAAATGAAAAAAAAGCAAGCAAAAGTTCCTTTATGTTATTTTTATAATAGTTTTTATACACTTGATATTTTTCATATTTCTTCTTTTTATAAAAAAATATATTTTTAATTCAAAGTCAGGCTCAAAAAATAATACAATAGTATTTTTTGCATTAGATACTTCAATATAATAATAATAAGTGTAGAGACGTATTAAGTAGATGTCAGTATTAAAAAAAATATAAACATGAGATTTTAATGAATGAATCACAATCGATGGCCAATAATGATGATAATATAGAAAAAAAACGAGGCTTAATTGTCCATTATGATTTTTTATTTTATTTTATTCTATTTTTCCTTAATCGGCATAATACAAATACTTGTAACTTTTCATCTCTCCTAAATAATCTCACTCATTAACTAGAAATTTTTTATGTCAATGTCCATCATTTTTTTTTTATTCACACTAAATTATTAATTAACTAACATACTACATTCATAGTATCGCAGTCTAATTCAGCACACAGAAAACTCTCACTGTAATACTCAATATATGGATTATCTACATAAGTATTATCATCGAATCTTTATTAAATCTATCATTAACTAAACAAGAAATTCCACTAACGTATGAAATTAATAAAAAAGGATATCAAAAATAAAATAAAATAAAATAAAGGAAAAAACTTTTTTTTCTTCCTTAAACGTGTCAATCATGAATAAGTCACTTAATTTAATTCGTTTTGAATTTTTTCTAATACAAAAAAATAGCTTCCTACATTTACGAGTTTTTTTTAAAGATTTTAAAAATCTTATTCAGTTTTTTTGGTAAACTTGTTCATAACAAGTGCTGAGAATGAAACAGTTTATATCATGGAGACATTATGGAGCATATGATGCAATAACTGGTATTCTAATCTTATAGACATCTTTTGGCAGCAATGATAATAATAAGAAATGAGTCACTAAAGCAGTCATTCCCCAAAATTTCTTCTTTCCACCCATGTAAACTGGAAGTACATATTGATGACCTTTAGGCGTTCGAAATTGTGTATGACGGAAGAAATTTGGATCTATTAATCGTTCAAGTGGAATTGGGATGATTTCATCAACTTCCTCTGGATTCTTTTCGACCATTGATAAGTCAAAATTTCTAACTTCTGCAATAACTGGCACAATAGAAACACCAAATGTTGGAGTTATTTGACTACCTGTTCCCCATACACTAATATATTCAGGTTTTAATCCTATTTCCTCCTGTGTTTCACGTAGCGCACATTCAATCTCGTGACCATCTTCATCCTGCATGTGACCACCTTAAATAAAAGATCCAGAAAAAAATATAATCAATTAGCATGAATGGAATGGATGAAAAATAAAGAGTCATATAGGTCAAACGAAAGAGAAAAAACAGTACAGGCAACTGTTATGAACAGTTTAATATATTATTTTTTTGGCTATAAATAAAACTTTTATATTTACCTGGAAATGATATTTGCCCTTTATGTGTTCGGAGCTTTGTACTTCTTAATGTATACAATATACTCAATTCATTATTATTTGATACACAAATTGGAATTAAAATTGCTGCGTGTCTCTTAATTTTCTCCCCATACTTAACTTTAGTTAATTTTTTAAAGCTTTCTAATGTTTTTACTTTATTTTCTTCACTTAATATTTGTTCAATATTTAGCGTACTGAAATTACGTCTTAGGATTTTAAATGCACAATGACTGACAATCCTTGACATTGTGATTATGAATGAAATTTATAAAACAAAAAAAAATAAAAATATTATCGAACTAATCTTCTCAGATTGTTGACAGTGAAAGTTCCAATAGAAAAAATAAAATGTAAATCACTAACAATGGATGCTTCTTTTTGAGTTCTAAATGGCTTTAGTACAGTAATTTAAATGATATCCATTCATATGATCCATGCTGCTGATATAGTCTGATATGGATAAGTTTCTGAATGTTTTGAGATTTTGAGATTTTAAAGATTAAGTTTCGATTTTTTTTGTATAAAACTTATTTTTAAGGGGAATCAGAGGGAGTCAGGTAGTCTGTTTATGATTCATTTTTTGGCATTTGACTCTTATGCAATGCCTATGCATGCTTATGCATACTCAAACTAAGCAAAAACGTTTCCAGATCCAGTATCGTAAGCTTTGGATTGCACAACTTCTTAGGTACTGAATTCTTAAGATTTATACTTGAAAACCAACACTGATATATAGTTAAACCAAAGTAATTCCCAAAACTGATAACAATCAGCTAAAAATACTATTATCAGTTCTGACTACCTTAATGCTGAAAATCAAACAAAATTCGATAATAAAAAAAGTTAAGAAATTAAAAAAAAGTTATTTTCTCGGTAATAAATGTTTCTTTTATTTCTTTAAATGTTCATTGCCACATTTAATTTATTTTTTTGTCTTCGTTTTACTCTTTTTTGTTTAAAATTTTATATTTTTATGCCTCATCTCAATAATAGTAAATTTATTATTGTTAGCACATTTTCATAATTGAAACTAGGTATTTTTTTATTATTTAATTTCACCACTTTTATTATTCAATAAAACCTTTAATTTATATCCTCAAATTATCGTCATATATATAAAACAATTTTGTATAAATTATTTTTCTACTTTTTATTTATTTATTCATTTACTAAGTAATTCCTTAAAAACTTTTGGAAGATTTTGTAAGGAGGGAAGGATAGAGAGCGAAAAATGAATCGAACAAGAGATATTATTCTAGTAATGTATGTTAGATTTTTTTTGTTTAAATAGATTATAGCTGAATTTAAAATTTAGATTTTTATCATGATCAATTCGGTTGTATTGAGTATTTATTATTTGAGAGGTTTTAAAATTAATCTAAAGATTTAAAATTAATCTTAAGATTTAAAATTAATCTTAAGATTTAAAATTAAAAAAAAAATATTAAAAATTACAAAGAGGAAGATAGTTAAGAAAAATCAGTCAAGATCCATTGACAAGATAATGAGAAATTTCCGAGTTGATCTTGAAAGAAAATCTAGTTTTTAATTCGCTTGGAATGAGTAGATATCAAAGTTTAGAGACAGAATAGACAGGAATCACTAATAGAGTAATCAGTTAACTTTTTTTTTTATCTCATCTAACATTTTTCTTCTCAATAATTTAATATGTCACTAGATTGTTGAGTATTTTATGTTTTATAAAAATTTATCATTTTTCTATTCTATGTTTTTATTTACTTTTTTTTCTTACTTCTTCATCCTTGTAATTTATGTCGAGTTAAGCGAGTGGAAAGATCTATGACTTTTTTTGTTGTGGAATAGACAAATTGAAAAAGATTCATCTTTGGTCCTATTGCAGTATATGCTTAATCTCTTCGATTTCTTAACGTAACATTTACTTGCACATCTCAGATATCATCTATCATCGTGTCATTTATCTTAAACATTACTCTCATTAAAAATATATAAATTACTTATGCTCGCTGGCGTTGATCGCGAATGTGTTGTGACAGGAAAAATTTTTGGCGATTGCTGTATAATTGGAGGTGTATGAATGGCTGGATAAATGACTTTTTTACGCTTCATATAATTTGTAGGCGAT
This sequence comes from Chironomus striatipennis, assembly GCA_026123125.1. Lineage (NCBI taxonomy): Eukaryota > Metazoa > Arthropoda > Insecta > Diptera > Chironomidae > Chironomus > Chironomus striatipennis. The sequence continues at coordinate 45,310,505 of CM047394.1, forward strand.
GATTTTTCCACTAGATTTGATAACAATGGAAGTGATTCATTACGAGCAAAGCCTCCAAAATCATCATCATTAGACTTCTTCCTTGTTGTTGTTATGTTATTGCCACTACTAGTGTGGGAATATCGCACGCCTTTTCGTTGATAATTATTCTTCTGACTCGGACTATTCTCGTGTGATAAAAGTGATGACCTTTCATCACTCGAATCAAAATAGACCGGAAAATGTGACTCTAATATGCCGGAACGTGTAATTGATGATATTGTTGTCGGGTTAAGAGTAATTGAGTCATGAGTTGGTGGTAATTCACACGTTAAAGTTTCCTCTTCATACGTTCCCAGCTTTGATAATAATACCTTTGTTCCATTTTGTAAAAATCCACACTCAGAGCCTGTTAATGAGTAATATGTATCACTTGAACTTGTCGTATTCGTTATTGAATATTTTCCACTCGTTCGATATTCCTGAGCACTCAACATGATGCAACTGATGTGGTCATTCTTTTGACAACAATCCTCGGCTGGAAGTTTTGTACATGGACAAACAGGGCATTGTGATTTACAATCACTCAACATTGCACTGTCACTCACAGTATATTTACGATTATTATTATTATTAGTATTGTTATTATTGTATTCATTAGATGTGACTTCATTGTCAATATTGTCGGCAGACTTCCAATCTTTTGTTTCGTCTTTATTATTAAGAAAATCTTTCAAGTCATTAGGAAATCCTTTCGTAAAACTTTCAGCAGTACCATAGCTACCATCTTCTTGTGAATCACTTTCAGATGCTGGATTATTAAGAAATATTTTTCCCATTCGCTTGTAGCTATTTTGTGATTTCCAATCTGCTGCACATGATGATAAATTTTCACTAAATTTTGGCGTTCTTCTCATTACCATTGGCGGTGTTTTTAATCCATCGTCTCCCAACATACCATTACTACTATTATTATTCGATGAATCAGTGCTATTTTGCTGTTGTTGTTTGTTCCTTCTCAGAAACTTTTCAGGTGTCGGTGTGTGAATGTTACTCGTAACTTTGTTCAAAAACTTTTCAATACTATTCGATAAATTTAGATTAAGACTAATGCTTGCTCGAGAACTAATACTGGAAAGCTCTGAAAGACTCTCTGGAGACGCTAACGGAGCAAGTCCAAACCAGTCATCGTAAATTAAATCAATGATTCTTCCTTCAAACGGATTTGGACGTGTCTCACATAACGAAAGCGTTGTCGGTTTATATTTTTGTGGTGGATAGGCAACACCATTGTTACTGAATGCTACACTTTTCGATTGCTTCGAGGGATTTTTGGCACCATGCCCATTTTGTTGTTGTTGCTTTTGTGTCTGCTGCTGTTGTAACTGATTTTGAATATTTTTCCTGCCACTCTCTGTTCTTGGTGGTGAACCAAAGGATGTTTCTAATAGAACACGTTGGGAATTTGGTGTTAATTTCGATGCTTGTGCAGAGCTTTGAGTTAGATGATTATTATTGTTATTATTATTATTTGGATGCTGAGTATGATGTTGCTGATTGTGATGATGATGATGATGATGTAAATTATGTTGTTCCTTTGCCAATGAATTGATTGATGGATCTGATGCAATTGAAGAAGAGTACTGTCGTTGGGGTTTTCTCGGCCCAAATGTTGTTACAACCTTTAAATGATGAATTGAAAATAAATTTTCTTTCCATTTGTACAAATGCTCTATTATGTATATTATATGTATAAATATATTTTGCAACTTTTTTCCGCCTCAGAAAAGAATCATTTTTCATTTCGAGAAAGCACGGAATATTTCGTTACAAAATGGCACATTAGAGTGCTCTTAAAAATCTTGACACATCTTTTGACGCAATTTTGGATGTCGGATGTTGATTATTTGTTGTAAAAATGTCTTTATTACTTTGCAAATCCAATAAAAAATTTTGATTGCTTTTAAAATTGATTTTTGAACAAATTCTTTTTTAAAAAAATGTTAAAAAATTCAAATTTGAAAATTCCGTTAAAAATTCCTTTTTTTAAATATTATATTTTTGAATAGTTTTCTCAAAAAATGCGCCAATATTGTCAGTAACAGTAGCTTTATTACCAACAACAAGAGTGTGTCAACATTTTTTTTTACGATTATGCTTGATGTTATTATTGTTGCTTTAATGTAAACATAATTAAGATGCTTTTTAACGCCTACATTACTCTCAGAATTAAGGATATATAAAACGTCAAGAAAATCGCGTGCAACATAATAATATTTTTTTTTTATTATTGATACTTTAATCTACAATCAATACATCTACAGCTACTGAACTACACAATGTTGATTTTTTTTTTATTTAATTTAAAGAGTGATTGAATTTAAATCTACTCACCATTAATAATAATAATAAAAAAATTCATATACATAACGAATATATTAAATCATGTCCATCATAAATTGATAAATCATAGAAGAAATAAGGAGAGAAAAAAAAAAATAAGGACGGAAATTCCAGCGCGCATAACAAAATCAAATGTAATTTTCACATCCAACACTACATCTGGCATGAGACATTTTATATTTCATTGAGGGTGGGTGTGGGTGTGTGATGTAAATAAGGAATTTCAATAAAAATCAAATCAAAATGATAAAATAAAATTGTGGCACATAAAATAAAGAAAAAAAAAAGAAAAAAGAAATCATAAAAAATAATTTTAGCGAAAATCAATAAACTAAAATTTTCACTTTTTTTTGATGTTTATAAGACATGGAAAAAGAGTTATGTTGAGGAAAAAAAATAAATAAAATATAAGAAGAAAAATAATACCTGACATCATTGAATGTCGTCTCGTCATTTCTCCGTATTGTCAATTGATCATCATCATCTACATTTGATGATTTCTGAAGGTCATGAAAAACCTAAACATGATGATTTTTGACATAATATAGAATCATATTTCGTTTATAATTTTCACTCTCTTAACTTTAAATGAAAATGAATAATTAATGAAAAAATGGTTTTTTAGATCAAAAATAATGGAAAAGCATTCGGAAGGGATTTTTTTTTTACTTATTTAAAAATATTATATGCTAAACAAAGTTTTGAAAATTTAATGGAATAAAATATTACTTTATGGTACTAAAAGACCCACAATAAAGAAGATAATCAAAAAAATAAAGCCAATTCATAGCCATCATTCAACATTTACACAAAAATCCTTTATATTTTAGGAGAGAGCGCTACTATTAATTAAGTCGAATTCAAGTCAACAAATTTATAGCAAAATAGATTTTTTTTCCGTTTAAGCTAATTTAATGGCAAAACAACACGACTCTTGTGTACAATTTTTGTGAGTGTGGATAGTATCTATGTGATTGTGTGTTTGTGGTTTGAATGGGGGGTAAGCATTTAGCATATAAACAAAAAAATAATTAATCCACAGAAAAATAACAACAGAAGTTGAAGTTGGTTGGGAACTATGGGATTTAATATAATTCATAGTCAAGCTTCCTTAAAAATTATTGTTTCATTCGTTGCGAATGCTTTTGTTTTTGCAACATACGGAAATTATGTACTGGGGATGATTTTCTAATTTGTAGCTCAAGTGGTTTTCTTATCAGAAACTTTGTTGTAAGGAAAAAAATAAGTTCCTTAAAATCATTACTCATGCTAAATTATGACTACAAACTGTTTTGGAGCAAATTATCTTGAGCACAAGTTTTGGAATAATCAACACCATAAACAATTTATATGCTTTTAAGGGATTATATTTTTTATTATATCCTGCATCAAAAGTGCTATAAGATTTCTTGATGGACTGTGTTAAAATTTCGGGGTTTTTTTGGAGGTTTATAAATTGGTGAGTTTTAGAAACTGTCCAAATTAGACCAAAGGCAAAATTGTTTAGTAGGCATTTGGATTCAGTATTCAAAGGATAAGCAGGGGGAGTTACTGACAAGTACCATGAATTTTGATTTGTAGGTTTTCTAACATGTACGACAGATATACACGAAAAGAACTCACTTTTAAATCTGCAATTTAAATGCTCGAGACTAACTTTAAGTTCACTTTCATTTTAAAATATCATCGGAAAACTTTATAACTTTATAAGGACGAATCCGAAGGAAGAACCTAGTCTTCAAAATTTCAAAGCCAACACAAGCTCCCAAAGAACACAGAATTTCCCACACTCAACAACCATCCCAGAAGTACTTCAATCAACAAAATAAGCAAGTAAGTTATCATAAAAAAGCTCTAGATTGAGTGATACGTCCATAAATCTTTTGACCATTAAATCTTCACCAACTTCAACTCTTGACTATAAAAGCAAACAATAAATATAAAAAAATCCCATGAGAAAAAAGAAACCGCTTTTTATAAACTGCATCCATCCTGTCTTAGTTTTTTTGTTGTGTATTTTTCACTTTCTAGTGTACGAAATTTATGATAGGATGTGACACAATTTATAATGCTTTTAATACTTTTAAGGAGAATACAAAAAAATATAAAACAAATGAAAAGCAGAGAAAGAGAAAAAAATTGGGAGGAGAAAATGTGGAAAAAGTTTATCTGATTTACATTTATATAAAAATAACATAAACAAATGAACAAAAAAGAATGTATAAAATAAAATTAAATTAAATTAAGTCGATCGAGTTAGCATACAGTCATATGTGTTTGCTATTCTTTGAGGGTCGTTCTGAAGTGACATCGATTTGAGTTTTTGTCTTATTTTTTTCTAACAAGATTTTTTTTAAAAAATATATATTTAGATCCAGATGTTAAGGTTTGGAACAAAAGTAATTCGAAAAACTAAAAAAATTTCTCAACAGAATTTTTTTTTATATTTCTGGAAAAATTTTAGTCTCTACCTAAACATCTGAACGTCATTCATTAATGACAGACCCAATTGTATAAAAATTCACTCTAATTAAGCAGCCCCATGTAACCAAAATGTTCCATTCGTTTTCCTTTTCCATCAATGGAAGATCCAATGTACTATCAAATTTTTCATACAAAAAATTACTTTACATGAAAGTACCAAAAATGTTCCATTGAAGGAAATACTTCAACGCGCATAAGTTCAAGTCCCAAAAAATCTAAATTATATACTTCACAAGAGTATGCAGAAATCACTTTTACATCTGGAATTGAAATTTTTCAAAGTTTAAACATTTAATAATGTTTTTAATGTATGTGATGAAGTCTTTAGATTTCATCAGTGTGCAACTTAGCTAAATTAAGTTGCTTATGAATATTTTTTTAAGTATTAGTGTTTGTTAAATAAATAAACACTAACACATTAATATTGAATCACATAAAAATACAATAGAATAGAACAAAAGAACACGTGAAATTTTTTTCATTTTTTATGTTCCATAAGTTTTCCATCGATGTATTACATCAGTAGTACTTATGTATTACTTTGATGTATTACATCGATGGAAAACGCGATCGTCCTTTTATCTTCCATTTCCATAGGACAACATGTTCCTTAGGACGGTACATGGACGGTACATAGGGACCGTCCATGGAACATTCTTATGGAATACATTGATATTCCATTTGGTTACATGGGGCATCGTATTCAAAAGCACAGCAGAAAAGCGCAATGAAAAAAATATATATATATCTGAAAGCAGGACATTAGAAGCACACACATACAAAAATGAGATGATAAAAAAACACGAAAATTAAATGAAAAGAGAAAAGCATGTCTGTTAAAAAGCTTAAATAATAAATAAAAATGTTTTAATTCACAATATTATTATCATAATCATTACATTACAAATTTACATGATCATGTAAGAAAAGCGTATTACAGCATAAGCATATCGTACAAAAATTATGTGGCAAAATATTAAGAACAAAAAAAAAAAAAATTTTATCACATAAAAAAAAAAGAAGAACACGACAAACAATATTAAAAATTCCTAGTTGAAGGAAGGAAAAAGAGAAAATTGATTTTTTCCTCCTTTTTCTTATGATAAACTCACTTTTTCGAGCGCTGATAGAACTGTCTCAGGCATATGATCCTGCAACATAACGGGTGATATAAGCACTTCATCAAAATCAGTTGTTTCTGCCCATATTGCTTGATATACAGGCTCATGCTTATTCAATGCTTGTCTAAACGACGGAAATAAGGAAAAAGAGATAGGAAAGAGAAAAATTGATTAAAAATATTTTCATTTTATTTTGTAGCTTCTAAAAAAGAAATTCTTCCTATAATAACACACACTGCAAAATATCACAAAATATAAATCAATCAATTTTTTTAAAATATCACAATTGAAAATGACATGCTCTACATGTGTACGGATAATAATCTATTTTTTTTTTCGAGTCAAAAAGGGAGCAGCAATTAAGAGATGCGAACAGATTCAATGTTTTAATTAATTTTGTGTCTCTCTTTTATTTATTTTTATACTTTTGTGTACTTCTAATTGAATTTTAATGGAACAGAAATTAAGTGGAATTTAAATGAATAAAAAAAATCTACATTTCGTCATTCAACTACGCATGTTTCGAATTCATCATCATTATTACAATTACAGATAATTAAAAATGCAATAAAAAGATTCAAGTCTACATTGGAACAAATAAGGGTAATACTTCAGAACAGTCTTTCATCAAACGTATAAGTTCAGAAAAATGTGGATTTAAATTTGAGATTTAAATTCAATTTTTTTTTTTTTTTAGAAAAAATGTTTTACTAACTAATTATACAGTTTTTAGCATCCAGTTCCATAACTTCATCATAGTAAGCAAATCAGGAACAACAGTTACATGTTTTTAGAATTTTCCCGAATTTTTTATATTTTTTTACAAATTTTTTAATTTTCTTAAAAATATTAAATTTAAATCAATAAAAATGATTAACTATACAAATGCAATACTAAATGCAATCCTCATATTACTTTAGTCAATTGCAATTATTTCAATCATCAATCAATGATCATAAAGATTCTAATTTACAAGATAAAATATCCAAGCGAGAAATGTAAACAAAAACCACAATTTTGCCTTATTAGCCTTAAATACTCTAAACATTAAACTACACAAAGGAATCTAATAAAGTCTCTAGCTTCAGGCTTTCTAATTTCATCTGAAGAATCACCCATAAATGTCTACAATCAGAATGAATTCCGTAAAGAAAGAATAATTAACTCAAAAGGCCAATCTAAAATGGAAATGTTCATTCATTACGTCAAATTCGAATAATCTCTAAAGTAATGAATAGATTGAAATCGGAAAAGGCTATAAATTTTCATTTTTTTATTCTACGTAATCTTCAAACATTTCCTCAATACACACTCTATACATGACTTTTTATCGATTCAAGAACCAAGTAAAGAACAAAAAAAAAAAAAGAAAATAGAAATTCTGGAGATTGAAAAGAAGGGAAATAAAATGCTACACAAAGTAAAAATGCATATAATTTTCATTATAGTTGTTCTAGAATGAAAAAAGCAGCACCACACAATCTCTATTGTATAATAAAATTAAGAAAAAAAAGGAAGAATATAAAAACAGTTGCATTCTGGTTTTCTGGTCAATGTCTGTTTCGAGATAGATCTCGTCTTTTTTATGTTGGCATTACCTCCAGTTCATTTTCTCATACTTTTGTCTGGGTTGATAAGAGCATGTTAAAGTTTAATATTTTTTTTTTATTTGGAAAATTGAAAAATGAACGTACGAACGATGATGATGATGAGAATGAGAAGAAAAGAAAGAAAAGAAGATGAAAAAAATAGCAGAAAAGCGAATGAAAAAAAGGTTTCCTTTTCATTAAAAATTTATGTAATATTAAAGGAAAGGAAAAATAGATCTACTATAATTCTACTAATAAGTGAACAATGAAAATATTTGGAATAAAATATTTTATAGAAGTAAGAAAAATGACAAAGTTAAATAATTTTAATGTGTGTGTTTTTTTATCATAAACTTTTGCGATTGCCATAATTGTAAGCATAGAATTAGCATTAAATTAGTTTTTATCGTGACACGTTAACATCATTTAAAATAGGCGTGAATTAATTACTTTAAAAAGTTTTTCTATAAGCAATTAAATTTCCAGCGAACGATAGGGGACAATTGAAATTATATTGCACGGAGCTTTTCTGCTCAATTAAACTTTATGAACACATTATTTTCATCATTGATGACTTCATTGAATAAATCGATAATTTAAATTTAATTTCTTTAAAAGCCATATAAATGTTTCTATTAAGATTCTGTTGTAAGGTTTTGAAATGTTTAAATCTTGAAAATTTCGTTAAAATTAAAACCTTTCAATTTTCTAAATTAATTTGTAAATTTCTAGTTCTTTAATATTCATGAAATGTATTAAACTGCTGGAAAATACACAAAAAAATTATCCAAGACCAACCACGAAAAAATATTGTATTATTGATTAAGTCTGGCTAGTATTACAAAATCGAAAAGTAAATATTGCAATAACCGCATTGGAGACAATATTTGTAAAAGGAAATTGTGCTCAAAATAAAATCGTCAGACACGCCTTGATAACAATCACAAGTTCTTGTCCTATTATTATTTGTTAGTTATAGGAAACATAACAGATGGAACATATTAACCCAATTATTACTTACTCATTCTGTGTCGTATGATGGCGAACAATGTGTACGATTCTTCCTGGCGGAAATAATGGATGATGAAGCGTTAACGCAATCGACTTATCATTAGGATGGACGGTACTGTGTCGAGATTTTTCCTTCTTCTCGTTGTATGCATTGACATATGAATCTTGTTCACTCATTTTAACGACAGAAGCTGGCTCGGCACCACAACAACAGCATATCATATTACATGCTATTGTTTTCCATTTTGGATCAATACTTTGTTGAATTGCATTTATAAGGTCAGCACGTAGTGCTTCCATTTGATGGAGTCCGATGCGAGGAACTACATCTTTACCCACAACAACGGAAGTAATAAACTCTTTACTATATTCAACAGCTGGCATTGACAAAAGACCTCCTATTATGGGGGACACAAAATACAAAGAGTTTCTATATGCTGAATACTTATAAGTATGACATGTTAATTACCTGGTGGAGAATAACTAAAGCACTGAAGATTTGTAAATTCTTGTTTGAGTAAAATGGCTAAAATTGCAGCCGTTCCTGCACCTAAACTATGTCCAACAAGGATGAGACCAAAGTCTTGTGTTCCTTTTGCTGGATTATGATTTAAAGCTTTTTCAATTAAATTCTCCTCCTGTAATTTATTTTTAATATAAACAGCTGCCTGTACCATTCCTTTATGTGCTAAAAAGTCTTCACGTGGTGGATTAATTGGTAAAGGTTCTCCTTCAGCATTCAAATCTGTCAAAACGTCCTTCATCGACAGAGTTCCACGAATTGATACGACAATCTTCTCTCTTGCATAATCAACAGCAACAAAAAATGGCGTCTCTCCAATATCGACATGATAAGTTACATAAATTATCTCAACGTCTCCATCAGCGAGCATTTGTTTGAGTGCAGTATAATTACACAAACAGCAATTATCCTCAATTACTTTTGCATTATCTTGTTGTCTAAAGCACAATAGATTGCAACATTTAAGATTTGGACATAAATCACATATGCCTGTTGTGGAATGCGTCATAAGATACATGGGCCATCCATATGAAGCAATCGCGTAATACATGTAGTGAATAACTGATTGAAAATGTTCATAATCTCGGCTGTCATTTAAAGCTAAAAATTGTGTTCGTTCTGTTACTGGAACTCCACTAAGATACTCGTAAATTCCATGTCGTCGCTACATTATATTATGTATACATTCATACATACATCCACATTCACATAGTGAAATGGCATTAAGAGGAGGAGGAAGAAGAAAAAAAAATAAAAAGGAAAGAGAAGAAAATTTTTTTTATGGCATAGATGAATGGGAAGTAAGTAACAATCTTGCAAAATATTATCGCAGTATATATATTCTATTATATGTATGAATAAAATTCCTTTTATAAAAGGAAAGAAAATTGAAGGAAGAAGCTTTATAAGGATTAATCTGACTAACCTGTCTCACGATAGCTTCACGTTCAAGTTTTTGAAATTTTCTCAGAAGAACTAATCCTGCAACGACGTCAGATGGAACAACATCCAGATCTCGGAAAAAATCGCTCAATAAACGAGCAATATCCGTAAATGAGTTTCGACTACGATCCGATGAACCCATGCAACAAAATAATAGTTTACATCTCTGATTCCAGCTATCTTGATAAGCTCGCATTACTTTCCGTTGCCTCCAATTACGACTTCTACTTCCGCTTCTTCGATAATTGAAACGTGATTCTGATTCACGCATTGATCGTTGATATTGCTTCATTTTCACCCACGAACGTCCTGCCGCATCGAATGTACAATACATTGTCATAATAACTGATAATTCTACTAGTAAATTGCACACAACAGATGTCATTACAATCTCCTTTGGTTCCTCTATTGGACATTTCCAATAGAATTCCTTCACCCATACGATTGCACTTATCATCGCACCAAAGTCAAATAACATTAATACTATAGGATAAAAAAAAAATAGAGGAGGAATTATATGAGATTATTTATGCTTAATTGAGTTAATATCGACATTCTTCCTTACTGAATCTAACATACAGCCAATATTGCATTGAAGATCTTTTACTAGTCTCTAAAATTGATCCACGCATCGAGACTATACATATGCATAATTCATTAATTGATATAACTAGATTTAAATCAGAATAAAGGAATCAATAAGAAGTAGTTGAAAGTAAATCATGCCAAACTCACCAGCTATTAGACAAATATAAATTACAATGTAAAACCATAAAAGTTCTACACATTTTATCGATTTGTCATATTCAAATAGTAATAGAATTGTTGTAAGTATAATCAACCTGTTTAAAGCATAAGAAATAATTTATTTATGTTTATATAGTCACGCAAATATTCTTAATATTTTTCTCACCATACTATATGTATTACAAACAAAAACAATCCAGGAACTACTAAATCATCAGATCCTACTGACCATCTGCGTTGAAACATTACTATTCCAGGCATTTTGGAACTTTATTTGTATAATTTATGCTCTATTAGATATAAAAATATAAATAAAAGGAGTTTTAGTATTTTTGACAACATCATCAGCTGTTTTGTTTTGTGCTACCATTCTATGGAATGTTTTGAAGCTATAATGTTTATCGTCAAGTCGTAAACAACTTCTTATTAGATTCTAATGATGATACTCATCAACAAAAAAGATTTCAAATAATTTAATGGAAAAACTTTTTTTTTTGTCTTCTCTCTCTCTCTGCCTTTATCTTATTTTATCTGGGAAGGAATAATGTCGGTCAAGTGCTTTCAAAAAAAAAAAAAAAGTTTTCCCTTTGTTTTTGGGCACAATTTTCTTTTTAATATTGTAGACGCAATATTGAGATAATTTTAGGAATGTGGATGGAGCAGAATTGGAATTGAATTTTCAACTGTTGGAAATTTTTTTTAACATGGATTTTCAATTTTCAAAGTTGAAAATTTGTCAATGTTTTGAACTTTTCTAAAGTTCATTCTTAATTTAAATTGATTTGGGATCGAAATTGGAATCAAAACTTTATTTTAAGTAACTTTGACCTTTGGTTATTGGAGATTTAAGTGGGAATTTTCATGACTTTTTGATTTATTTACTTTCGACAAATTTTTTATTAAAGAAAAATTCGAAATTTAAAAAAAAATACTTCATTTATATAATTTTGAATACAGAATAATTTAGCTATTAAATGGTTCATAGGCACTGTGTTCAGATAACACGTAGAAAATAATAATCTAATAGAAAAGAAAAGAAAAATTAAGAAGTTTTAATGAGTTTTGAAAAAGAAAAAAATGCTTATCAGCAATGCTGTCTTTAATCGATTTAGAAAAGGCTAGAAATTTAATTTATTTTTTTTTTCATTAACATTTTAAATTTAAGAAAAAAATAGAAGAAAATAGAATTATAATTTTAATTTAAAATTTTAAAAATTTTATCACAAAAGGAAAAAAATTCATCATAATTTCCATATTTACTCCTAAAAATAAATGAAAACGAGAGAATTATGGTAAAATGTCACAGTGATGTGATAAGGAAATCTCACAAATCCATCAAGTTTCGCATACATTAAAGCTACTTTAAGATATCGGATACACCTACACAGCCATTCATGTATGATAATAATTTCTCTCTTTTGTTATTAATGAAATTATATTACATGTGTACATTCATTGTGTGGTATTAAGAACTAATTGGATTTACAAACTTCGGTGTTCTGTTTTTTGTGTTTACTTGGATGAATAGTACCCGCATTAATATTTCACTTATTATTCACTCAATAACACAATGCTTACGACTTTATTTCAATTAATCATATGCACGTGCAAACTATTGTAAATGTTAAGCACCTGATAACGCTACGTGTATAATTGAAAAGTTTTGCATACTAAGGATTTAGCAACGATATTTCATAATTAAAACGGATTCGAAAGAGATTTGATTGTGTTACAAATTTGAAACATTTGAAAGGTTTCAGTATAATTTGTAAAGTTTTTCACAGAATTTGAACGGTTTTGAAAAAATTTGAATCTTTAGAATATTTTTATTGGATAAATCAACCATCTTTGACCCAGCCAAATGTTTTGTTTTGTTTACAATGATAAGTTAATGCAACCTAATCTAATCTTTATAACTTTCCAATTAAGTCGCGTTTGGGACCATTTTCAAAATGATGTGTTTTAATTTATTTTTAATAATGATAGATTGAAATTTGAAATTCTAGATTTTATTAGGGGACATTCACTTATGACGTCCATCAAAAACTTGGATTTTTAGACCCCCCTCCCCCCCTCTGTCACAAAATCTCCAAACAAAAAAAAATCTATTATTTAAAACTGTCACACAGTTTCAGATCCCCCTCCCCCCATAAAAGTTGGACATCATAAGTGAACGACCCCTTATCAGAAAAATTATTTTTTTTTAAAATAATTTTTAGGTAAGAAAATTTTTATTCTGTAAGTTTTGATTTTAATTGACGTCATTTATATTAATTCCCTTTATTTAAAGTAAATAAACAAAAATTTTATTTTTTTAAAAAAATTCATGTAATTTATGAAAAGTTTTTGATTTTTTAAGAAAAAATATGATTTTTTGGGATCTAGCTTTAATATGCAAAATAATCTTGAAAAAATGTATCTCGTATCTTATTCAAAAGTTGAAAATTTTCATTCTAAATGATATTTTTCTCGAAAAATGTTTTCGACTTTAGTTGCTGCTACTATCATGTAAAACCACAAAAGTTCCGTTTCACGGCGATAAGTCAACGGTCAGTTCATTGAATGAATATATGTAAATAAACTTATTTACGGTTTAATCTTTTTTACCAAAAAGAAAAACTTAATCAACATAAATTTATCTCATTAGAATTTTTCAGTAATAATCTTCATGAATTAATCAGTTCGTTGACTACAAAATTACATTCAAAATGAAACAAAAGAAGAAGAAAATAATGTTTTGCATTGTAAACTACTCGCTTATACTTATTTTTTTTTTCGTACAAGTGGCGAATGTACTGGTCATGGTCGACTAAAATGTGTTACATGGAAAAAAACGCGGAGCTGTTAAATGGACGATAATCATTTCAACTTCAAGTATCATACATTCCTTAAATTCAAACTGCATAAACTCAATATTTTATTTCTATTTATGAGGATTTGTGCAAAATTTACGTCTATTAATTTTATTTTTTTTTTTACAAATTTTCTTTGACTTTTTTATAATTTTTAAATTAGAAAAAATTTCTTGAATGTTTTTTAAAAGTCATTTGTGTGAATTAAATGGATTTTAATTAAATGAAATTCTTAAAAAATGAAAATAAGAAGGCGAAAAAACTTCAATTTGTTGATTGACGTAACTTTCGAATGACTTCATAATTTTCAAAAATATTTCCAATTACGAATTAAAATATTTAAAAAGAGAGATTAAAAAAATATGAATCATAGATTAATACTCACATTAATAATACTATTGAGAAATTAAAATATTTCTTATGAATGAGTCTGACTTCTGGCAGAAATCAAAAATAATAAAATACTCGAGTATTGTTACTAAACACTTAATAATTCACATAAACTATATCTGTGCTGTTCTGTATTCCTCTTTTTTTCCTTTCGTTCACTTAATCTTCTTAAATCTTATCTCCTTTGGTTTTTAAAGATTTCCTCTGTAGTTTCTTTTTTGAATAAATTTAATTAAAGTCATGGAAGGAATAAAATTTCATTGCATTTATGTATTTAATTATGCATAATTAGAATTTTATGCAAAGTTTATGTATTTTATAAAATTTAACACACAGCACAGCACGTTTGCACACTCACAATATGTATACACAGTTGGAAGTTTCACTTCTCCTTATTTTATAGAATTTTTTTTTTTCGGGGGGTATGTAGATGGAAATGAGAGTAAGTAGTGGATAAATTAAATTCCACAAAACACAACACAGTCAATATCAGGCATCATCATCATCGCTTCATCTTTTACAGATAATAAAGCCAGAGACAACTAAAAACATGTTAACGTCATCAGTTTTTGACTTAATATAGCAGAAAAAAAATCACTCGTTCACAACTGCAATTTATAACAGAGCCAACAGTAGCTCTATATATGTGTAATATAAATGATCATAAAATAAAAAATTTTTAGCGAACACACAAGACGTTAAAAATTTTTTCATGAATATCTCATCATTTTCTTCACTTTCTCGCCCCTATTGCCAGTGCCTCATTTTCTTTCTCTTGCCTATTTCAATATCATTTTCTACGAATTCCGAAAACTGCGAGGAGGAAAATTCCTTTTTCAGAGCATTTTTCTTCACGTTCCTTTTTTTTGCTGTTTAGATTAAATCTTCCCAACACTGTGTGAGTAAATCCCCCTTCATGTATAAATACATGATTTTTCCTTTTCCTTTCTGTGCCTGTGTTTGTATACGTTTGGAAAAATCCTTTTTTTATGTGTATAAAAATTTTTTTTCTTTTCCTTTATCACTTTAATTTTTTTTTCTTTTCTTTTTTCTATTCCTTTATATTCTCCTTATTTTGTGATTATTTTTAATAAAAGTTTATTGTATATTATTCACAATTATTATATGCTCAATTTTTTCGAGGTAATTGACTGCTTTTTGACAATCAAAAATGTATAAAATAAGAAAATTTGAAAAAATGTCAGTGAAAAAATGTAGAAAAATTGAGGAACTACGGGTATTCACTAATTTCACCACTGATAACTTTGACGTCCCGATGCAAACTGAGTTGTGTGGTAAATTTCATTTTCTCTCTGAGATAGCAAAACTGAGGGTTTTTTACTGTTTTGTCTCTCTCGCACACATACATCTACAGCTGATATGGAAAATCACTTTTTTTTTGTTGTCGAGTGAGCGACGAATAGTAAAAATTGTTAAAGAAAGCACATGCGGAGAGACGTAAACAAACATTTTCTTGAATGAATTTCCATAGTGTCAAGCGCATGCCTTTACCGGCACGCTCACGTTACTCTTTCTTTCTCTCTATCGACACTCATCTGCTCTTCTGTGGATATTTTCATTCTTTTTATTGTATTTATGTGAACAAAACGCATTTTATAGTCTCATGACGACGATTGATATAAAAGGGAAAGATTTTGTTTTTCTCCTCTATGCCTTGCTTTCATGCCTCTCATGTACTCTAATCTTATGAAATATTTACCGAGTTCTTGTGTTATTGTAATAATTATAGAACACTTCTTTTCTTTTTTTTTTGATTTTCATTTCTTTAAATGTTCTTTTGTGAGAGGGGAGACGGGAAAATGTTATGTAAGGTGTATGTTTAAGTATGTTAAACCTCTATATATATTTCTATTTTGTGACGATCAACGACCCTCATCTCATTTATATTCTTACACATTTTTATTTCATTTTCATCTCTCCTCATTTTTTGATACTTTTTTTTTGGAAATGAAAAAGCCAAAAAATAGTAAGTGTTTTGATAAATGGGAGATTCACAAGGAAATTTTTGTTGGGGTGGAAAATTATCCTACGATGTCTCTCCCTCTTATGGGAACGTGTGAAAAAGTGTACAGGGGAGAAACTGTTTAAAAAAACATCCACATATATTCATTTTGTTGGGTTAGAGATTCTTAAACTTTTTTGACTCGTGGTACCGCTAGACAAGTTCAGATACAGTTATGAATGTTGTGAGCTGTCAATACATAAAAATTTTAAGCCACTTGAATAATTATAGAAAATAGAGTCTCAATGGTTTATTGGTTGAGCGAAAAACTTATTAAAAGCAAATTTGCTATAAAGAAAGCATTGGTTCAAATCCTAATAGTAATTTTAAAAAATATTTAATTTCTTATTTGGTGAAATATTTTTTTCTTCTTTTCGTAACCTTAAAAAATGCTTATTTTCATTCAAAAAATATTTTTTTGTTTAAACCAAATAAAATCTTACAATCTAATCTTTTGAGCACTGAACCACAAAGCTTGAGAACCCCTGATATAAAAATTCCTCTGATGACTCTCTTTCTGCTATTGTAATTTTTCTGCATCAAGAGTTTGCATTTTCGGTCCAAAAAGTGTATAAAAGGGGGCAATAAAATTTATTTCAAAGCAATAAAAAAGAGAAAATCCCGTGAAAAATTTATGAGACTTAATCTTTTCAAAACGGGATTTTCATTTGAAAATTAAATTTCTAAGACAAAATGAGTTTTCAGTTCTTCAGTTTTGTTATGTTAAAATGATATAAGAAGTTGAACTTTGCCGTTTTTGAGACTTTAATTAGCAAATTCCTTAAACACTCAAATATTTATAAAGAATTTTCAAAATTGATAAAACTTTTAATTAAATTACTTGAATTTTTTATGAAGTTCTGTAGTTGTCTTTTTTTTTGTTTTATAGCTGTTTGGTTTCCTCTCATGTTCAGTTTTATAGCGTTTGCTTGGGGGCTTATTATCTAAATTATTTTTCTCTTTAAGATGCCTTCTCTCACACGATTATGGTTGATGATGTTTACGATACTGCCAAATGTTTTATGTGAAAAGTTTATTTCTATTAGGATTATTCCTCTTTAAAGTCACAAAATAATCTAAGATATTTCAGTTAGCAATTGCTTTAGAAAATTTATTTATTTTTGGCGCCAAAATGATTTATTTTTTGTAATATTTTTCAAAGTCAAAATTTAAGATTTAAATAAATTGAGCTTGAAATTTAAAAAAAAAAAAGTCTAAAACAAAAGAATCCAATTTCATATCCAACGACCCAAAAGTGTCGTAAATATTTAATGCATGATAGTTTTTTTTCCACAGCAATACCTCTAACACATCCTTCCACTATTTTAAAATACATTTTTTTAAAGAACAACTTTTATTTGAAAAACACTGAAGAGTGAAATTAAACCAATAATTTGTGTTTCCATCCTTCCCAAACAATAATTCCATATAATACCACAATAAAATGTTGGAAACGTTTTGACCCTTTTTTCATATTTATTAGGAAAATAAAGTTTATTTTTCACTGGTTTTTGTGTTTACCTATCCTCTTACTCGTTTAGTGCCTTAAAAATGGAATTTCTATTCACAACATATACACAAAAAAAACCTTTAGCAATGTAACTTTTTTTGCTCACTTTGTTGTATAATTAGCTTGTAACAGACTTACACATCAATTACTTTCTCATATATCCACTTAATTCTCTCTATTAACTTAAAAATATGTTGTAGAATGTCGGGTTTTTTTACAATAACAAAAATAGTTCACTTTTTATGGTTCTATTCATCTTTCAGACACAAAGTAAGACTTGCTTTCCCCATTTTCTTCTATACGTATAGACGACAAAAAAGTATGTCACATATGTCATCAATGAGTTAAAACAACAATATGGTAAAAGTTTTCAATTTTCTTCTTCTCTACAAAAAATAGAAAGGAAAAAGGTTAACGAATAGAATTCCGTAGTACAAAACATCTCTATAATTCTATATCCATACGAATAGAATCAAATTAAAATGAGGAAACGTGGGAAAGTGATAAAAAGAGAGATTGTATATTACATTGATAATGAACTTACGTGTAGATTTACTTCCAAATCACTATGACGTCGATTCGAAAAAAAAATGATTGATTTGAATTAAGGAAGGAAAATTAAGGCAAGCAAGAGTTTAATTTATTTGTAATATACACAAAAGAAGAGGAAAAAAAAGAAAATCTGTGCGAGATGTGTATACACCAGTATACACAAACAGATTTGACACGCCGCACTGATTTTGACGAGATTTTGTGCGGTATGTGTACTGAGAATGATGTGTGAATGTTTGCCAAGCGAAAATTTAATGAAAATTTGTATACAAAAGTAATTTCTCGTTAGCCGGAACAAAAATAAACGTTTACTGTGTAAAATAAGAAAGAATAAGAAGAAAAAAAAAATTCAATTTGCTTTTTACAATTTGTTTTAATCTATTTTTAGATTGCTTCGATTATTCAATATTTTTTTTTTCTTTATTTGAGATAGAAAAGTGAAGCGAAAATCACAATATACTTTTAGACGCGTGTACAGAGTCGACAGAAGTTACTGTGTATTTTTCACTGCTTTATTTTCCACTTAAGGGTCGTAAGTAAATGACATTTAAGTGTTAGAGACGACAATTAAAGCTAGAGATGATTTTTTAAAGGTTAGCTAAAGTTTGATCCAAATAATCAAATTTTTCTAACCTACAAATTCCCTAAAGAGTCTCAAAAGAGACAGAGACGTCACTGAAGGAGCATCCCTTAGCTTGTTGTATATTTTGGCTTTTTTAGAGACAACAAAAAACAGCAGAAGGAAAAACACATAAAATAAAACAGTTTGCAATGTGTTACCAAGGCAAGTTGTTGAATATGGTAAGGAATACATCCATAGACTGTTCGATGAATAATCAACTGCTATAAAAAAATTGTATACACATATCTTTTATGAAAGAGAATGAAATGATGGAATGAGTAGCGCGCGGATGGGCGGTAAAAAGGTAAAAAGCAGTCATTCCATGTTTATGAACGGAAATTCACGATGAAGACAAAGAAAAACATTCCTTTTTTGCACAAATAAATGTTTTTTTATTATTATTTTTCTTCCTTTATTTTTCCAATATATTGTCACTCCATGCCATAAATATAATAAATTCACATCAAATCCTACACAATACTCTATATTGATCCAATATATCTCACTCTCCACTCTACGTTAAGTAGATGGATATCTCTTGTTTATCCGTATTTGCTCAATTCATATTTCCTTATAGATAGGAGACAAAAATAATATATTTGCGGATATATAAATATTTTAAATTGGGAACATGGGGTGGCTCATTTATTCTCTGTTCTGTTATCGTTTTCTTTGTGTATTTGCATGTCACATCTCTCTTGTTATCTTTTTCGATTGTTAAATGCACACATTCACTCAATTAATTCAAGTTATGCATCGCACAATCAATTATGATTGAAATTTTTAACTTAATATTATGATAAATATAAAAGTATTGGTTATAATTCTTTGGATTTGTCAATTGATATAATTGTTGATTTTAAAGGATTTTTCGTCAATATGCATTTAGTTGATATAAGATAAAGCAAGCTTTTAAAAAACACTTTGGGGGTATTTGAGGTTCACAATTTTTGTGATTGTTAAGGGCAAAAAATAAAATTTAAATAAGTTAAAACCTCATAAAAATTTCTAAGTTTTAGGTAAATTAATAAAATTTCAAAATTGCATATTGATTTCATGATTTTGATTCCTCAAAATTACTTTTCAGATAATAATATTAATAATGGGGAAAGTATCTTGTTAGTAATTCAAAAATTTATTTCAAACCATAGAAACCATCAATTTTTGACAGCCATAAAATCCTTTTGAAAGTGAATTTATTTTGTTTGCACATACAAAAGTTTTAATCAATAAGAAGAAGTTAATACAGCTTGTTTGTAAATTTATTGAATAATTTATATGTTGATATATATTTATCAGTTTGAATATATTGTTAGGGTATAAGTATTAGTAAACAATTCATGTTAAATTTAAATTTAATTTAAGAAGGTATTTTAAAGCTTTTGTTAAAAAAATTTAAATGAAAAAATAGAAGCTCATTCAAACAATGCATTGCGAGAGATAGAGAGGGAGATAGATAGATAGAAAGATAGGCAATGAGCGTTGAAAGCAAAAAGACTGCTGCGGATAGGATACTGTTCATTTATAATTTTCCAAATTATTATTCTCATGCTTATCCACCATATCAAAAGCCTCATTGATTCGAGTGTTCGTGAGCAAGAGTCGGATATTTTCAGTTGATTCGTTGGGTAGCAATTTCAGTAATTCCATGCTTGCAACGATGAGTTGTGTAAGTGATTTCCTTTTGCATTGTTCATCTTTAAGTATACTCAATTTCCTTTGTTGCTCGATTTCTGGTGAAACTTGTTGTTGCTGTTGTTTGCTATTCTCGTTTGTCGTTTGATTTTTATTGAAGGGATTTTCTCGGTTCTGTTGCTGTGTCGGAGATGACGTTGATGAAATAAATGGATTGGTATTATTCGATTCCTCGTGTTGATCCTTCAAAAATATTTTTACACTTTCCTCGCTTGACGCTTTTTCAATCTTATTGATACTGTTACCGCTTGTCGAATTACATTTCTCGAATGTTGGAGAAGGTAGAAAGACGTCATCATCTGTATCATAATTGTTCAGCCCATTCTCGAGCTGTTCTTGAATTTCAACCATTTTATTTTCAACAATGTTTATTTCGTTCAGAAAACTTTCCCTTTTCTTCACAATTGGCGATGACGTTTTTGCGATTTTCAAATACAATTCCGATACTTGATTCCATATTTCTCTCAAAAGAAACAAATTTCTAACGAAAAATTCTTTCTTCTTTATGAGCCCATCGCTGTTATTATTACATGAATCAATGATGTAATTTAAATCATTTGATGATAAATTCAATTTACCAATATCATTTAAATACGAATCGACGAGGCTCATGAAAATGATGATAAATGAACTCGTGCACTGTTTGTATAGATTAGCAGCATAATCCAAATTGGAAACTTTTTGAATGAGAAATTTTAGGCCTGGGCGATAATCAAATTCAATTGAACAGTTAAAATATTGACGTAGGCATCGATACAATATTTCCTTTGCTCGATAGCTTAAATTAAATTGCGGTTTCTTCTCCGTATTTGTTGATGTATTATATTCATAAATGACTGAATGTAATTCTGATGGTACGCATTTTAATTCCCCTAAGAGAATATTTGCAATTAACTGAAGAAGCATTTGTGATACAAGTAATCCAATCACCAAATTTCTATAAGGAATTCTCAGTACAAAATTACCATCAGCGTTTAAATTTGTATAGAGTAGGAAGGCATAGCTTCTATCCTCATTTATTATTTTTATCTCACTTATCGATTTGTTTGCCATTCCGTCTCGCTGATTTTGATTATCTAATTGAAAAACTTGCTGTGATAGTGAATAAACTCGATTAATTTCTTCCAACGTACAATCACGTCGTGCTGCGACTTTTAATGTCATAATGTCACCATAAAAGCTGTTTGAATTTTCATAAAATGCAAATGAAAGTTGACGCAATGGTGCTAAATTGATTGTTGCCGCTCGATGTATTGCTGAACAAATTGTCAGCCATTGCTCCTCATTGAAAAGGTATCCAATTGTAAAGAGAATATGCTTGAGGCAAGAAACCCCAATTCTCGAAATCGCTTCTTGAGGTTGAACAGAGCATTCAATAAGAACAATAAGCATTTGCTTTAATGCGAGATTTGCGGCTGTTGGAATTTTAGATAAATCCTCCTCATCATCTTGATTGTCAGCTTTAGTCTCACTCTTGTTTTTCTTTGCAGTTTTTGATACTTGATATTGTGATTTTTCAATAAATTCTACAACCAAATCAGTCGTCATGCAACAACAATGCTTGAAGTTTTTCTCAATTGTTGCCCAATTTTTCTGAGTTTTGTTTATGTATCTCAGCCAATCTTGATTCAAGGGGATAAGAAGATGATTGACACAATAAAATCCAAAGTCAAGACCTGGATTATCAAATACTGAACGGAATATTTTAAAGATAGTTTGTATTATAGGAGATTGATGTGGAAGTGGGCATAATATTAATGCATTAGTCAGTCCGTCAAGAAGCAAAAACCAAACCTTTAATACGCCACAATTATTCTTCTCGAGTTCATCCAATTTTGTAATGGAATCTTTGTCAATATGAAGTGATCTGTATGATATCATAAACTGTTCATCATTAAAATTTTGTAAATGCTCGTTACCAAAATATTGAAAGTTATCTAAAGAATTTTGCGTATTTGCATCTACAATGTGCGTGTATGAAATTCCTTTAATCTTATATGTTGAATGAAGATTCGGTGTATTTGGCATATTATAAAGACATCCAAGTATGGTTGAGCATCTCTCTAAAAATTTCAGCACATCATGTAAGAATTCAATGGCATTTAATTTCGGAGTTGATGTGGCGTCATTTTGTGGTGTCGTTACACTGCATGTAGTATTACTATTGATAATGTTTCCATCCTCATCATAATTTCCAGTCGACGTTTCCAAATATGAAAGAAGGCATAAAATACAGTCTAAACCAGCATTAGCAAAAACTAATGTATTCTCAGTTTCAAGAAAGATTCTAAATATGTCCAATATGACACTAGAAATTTGAAGTTTTTTAGTCGTTAACGTTCCAAACAATGGACGCCATCCAGATCTTATTTCGGTACGATGAGCCTCAACAATTTCCATGCAACATGTGATAATTTGATCTTGCACATCCATATCACAATTTTGCATATTAAGAATGTTCTCAAAAGGCTTAAGCAGTGCCTCATTAAAATGAAAGTGAGGCAACTCAGATTGCTCGACTAGCAGTGCTGTAATTATATCATGTATGTATTCAATTGCACGCTTGGATATATCACGATCTTTGTGGCATGCGGCCTAAGTTATAATTATTTCAATATGTTGATGATGATGATGATGATGTTTGTGGAATAAAAAGAAGAACAAAAAATATATACAGAGAAGGATTAAAATATCAATTTCCAATTTTTTTCTCCTGCTTCTTTCATACACAGAAAAAAGGCATAATATATTTAGAATGAGGAAAAGAGATACTTACATCCATTAAATGAGGGCCTGAAATAGCCCATATCTTTAGAATATGTAATAAGGGTCGAGAACTTCGGAAAACTTTCAAGGTAATTTCACCAACGCGATGAAGTAGAAGGGATAATGGCAACGATTGATTCTTAATTTTCCATGGACCCCCTAACCACCACGATTTCTTTCCCTTTTTATTTGTATTACCACGGTAAAGTTGTTCACGTGACGCACGGCATAGTGATTTTATAAATTGACATAAAGATGGTAAATTTAAACGATCTGCAGCATCATTAAATAGATTATCAGCCAAATGTGAAAGGGCACATAAAACTTTTGCCGTATCAGGTTGTGTTAATATTACTGTATTTGGGTAGGCCTTTAAAATAATAGCAATACTATTGTTTGGACTTTGTAATGGTGCTTGTAAAAAGCTATATACATCCACGCTAAGAGCAGCAGAAAATAAAATTAAAATGTGAAAGTTAAAAATGAGTTTGCAAAAAAATGCCTCGTATCAATTTAATTATCGTTAGTATTTTTATGTGACTCACCAAGTTTCATCTTCATCAATAAAATAATTTGCTGGATTACTTTTGTCTTTGGAGGGTGAGTCATCATTTTTATTAGAATTTCCATTTGGCATAGCACCAGTAGATACAGTGTTTGAGCTAGAGAACAAGTCATGTTCAAGTTGCGTTACATGGCGACACACTGAGAATACTGGAAGCCAACAATCTTCACTGTAACTGCCCAAATCCAAACCTTTTGTCAACACCAGTTCCATTGAAAGAGCTTGTGAACTTGGAAGCTTCGGGCCTGATGTTTGACAAACATTCGTTGCAATCATGTTTAAAATCTTTCCTGCCAAATGTTGTAATTGAAGACAATTGCTTAATGTCGCAGCCTAAGGGGATTTCATTTCATTATTTTTATTATTAAAACACAATCATACAGAAAAGAAAATTATTGATTTTTATCGACTACTTACAGCGTGCAGCCCTTCCAAACTTAGAGCATATAATGCTGCTTCCCCTGTGTTTCTTTTACGATTTGTATTTCCAACATTTAAATGCTTCTTTGAAAACTTTACAAGTTTTTTAGCTCTAGAGTCTTCCATTTCACCTAGACCCGCACTTAAAATTACTACCGTAGAGTCCCAACAACACGTTAACAGTCTTCTTGCCAGTTTTTTAGCAGCTTTCTGCTTTTCAGTTTCAGTTTCTGTTTGATTCATATATTTTGAAACAGATTGAAGTCTTTGCCATTCAGACATCATTTGAGTTGGTCCGACACCGCCTGCATCACAAATCATATCAATCAATGTGCAACGATTATTTACTTCTTCCATGTTTAGAGATTCAAGGGGATTTGTGGCCAATATACATTGATACAATTCTCGAAGCCAAGCCGATGATAAATAAACCAATACGCCTGCATTTTGAACAGATGTCACAAATTGCTGTTCAGTGAGTGGGATGGATATCTGTCCCTAAATTATGCAAAAAGATTATTCAAATATTTTGTTCAATCAAATAATATCATTTACTTACATTTGTTTTGTCATAATGGCCCACTCTTATCAATTGTAAGCTCAGCAAAAATGTCGAATAAGTTGCTAAATAAATCCCATCTGCATTGATTGCCGTCAAGTTGTAATCGAAATCTGATATATTTAAACTATTTTGATGACATATGTTTGATGAAAATTCTTGAATTTCTGAATCTATTTCAATTGAGCTGTGAAGTTTTAAAAGTTTTGGAACAAGTTGTGTTCTTACAATTTTAGCAAATTCCTTGGCATGTTTTCTATCAGTCTCTCCATCGATTTTTGCTTCATTAAAATGTGAATAAAGCCAATTAGCTTCAGCTTTTGATTGTTCATCGGAAGATTCACCATCTTCAGGACCTTCTGTCTCTCCACTTCCCATTGATACTTGATCCACTTCTTGACGCCCATCTTCATTATCAGAATCAGATGGATCAAATCGACTATGCTTCAATTCAGCTACAGCATCACGATAATCTCGTGGCAAGCGTATTAATGATTGATAAGTTAACGGCCCATGATAATCAGCATCTTTTAAATTTGCATATCGATGATTTATAGCTTCTGCAACTTGATCGCTTACAATTGTTTCTACATCTCCTGTACATAGTGTTTGAAGACTTGACAAGAGAGCCACTAAACTTTCGATACTTGCATGAAGTGACTCATCCGAACCAAATGTTGAATATGTACTGACAGCACATTCTTCCATTGAATCAATAATTAAACGAAACAATTCCATATCGTCAGATACACTTTGATTCTTGTCATAATGAAGTATGACAGATAAATCAATCAAACGTTGAGGACTCTTGAAAGCATCACGAACACATCTTAATGGTTCTGCACGATTTTGAGGCAATGGAAGGAGAAGCATGCGATGAAATAGAGCTTCTAAAACGGGTCTCAAACTTCCTTGAGCTCCTGCAATGCGTAGCAATTGTATAGCAGTTAAATATACACATCTTGCTTCAGGACCGTCAAGTCCAGGTCTAGTAAAAAATCCTCGATTTTCACTTTCAATCATGTGAATTGCATCTTTGTATGAAAACTTTTTGTCAATATTTACTCGTCCAGGTGACCCCAATGCTGCAGCTAAGTTTGGAAAAAATGTTTTCCATAAAAATGCCGTAAAATGTGGAGAGCTATGCACGTCATTTGGTAGAGAAGATGTTAATGTTAAAATACTTTCTATAAAGAATAATGAGCTATGTTGTTTCTTTGGAGTCGAATTATTTCCTGGTTCTATTAGCTTGCTGCATAACCATTGCATTACAGGTATGACCTCATTATAAATTGTTGCAGTTGCGACTAAATTACTGCATGCAGGTGCTGTTTTTTCATTCATTTTCATCAATTCATCAGCTTCGTCTTTTAAAAAGAAACAAAATGTTCGAAGACATTGACTCGCTGCTGCTAATGCTGATGCTTTTACAGATCGTGTTCCATATTCCCAAAACTCATGACAACGTGAAAGTACTTCGATTAATAATCTTCCATTTATAGTCACATTTGAAGAGCATGCCATTGATAAAAATAACCTTAATACATTCACAATTGTATCTTCACTACTCGTGCATGTAATTCCATTTGTGGATCGAAGGAGTTGAGCTGGTAACCAAAAGTTGTCATCTTCTGGTTCAAGTCCAATAAAAAATCGTTCATCACGTATTAAACGCTAGAAATTTCACCCAAATGACGATGAAGATTTCATTTTATTGTTCCGTTAAGGCAAAGCAAGCGATGAATAAAGAGACAAAAAAAGGAAAGAAAATTTTTTGATGACGTCATTAAATGGAAACCAAATTTATGTTGTGCATCCTTACGTGCATTCCATTTAATCCTAATGTTATTAAATTTTTCTTATGGCTATCTAACGTCATTTTCAGAGCTATGAAGCAGACACTTCTCAATTCATGTGGAACATCTCGATTCATACCGTGCTGCCTGTATAACTTATCTGAATCATAAATTCATGAACAAGAAAATATTACGATATAAAATAAATACTTATGAATAATTCATTGGGTAAAAATATTTCCCTTTTTTTGACAATGCAATAAGTGTCGAAAGTAAGACTTTGTAACTTCTAATCATTAATTTTTTGGATGCTAAAAATTGCTTTAATTTCTAGGGATTTAGTCCATATGCTATCCTTACCATATGCGATTTGTGTCGCATTTTTTAGATTTTGTTGTTGCTTTCCCGTAGCTTCTTTAATGATACTTTGTAAAACATCCTCCATTTCTGCGAGCGTATTAAGATAAGAACAAGATAAAGATATTATGTGAAAATTTTATAGGACTTTCTTTAAAAAGGATATAAAAGAGAATTGGAAACAGACGGGAATCTATGCAAAAAAAATTTTATGACTCATTTTTGGCTATAAAAATTGGCAATTCAAATTTCAATCCCTTTAGCTAATCACATTAATAATTTACAATGAATAAGGGCTTATTTAGTAAGAATAAATTAATAAAATATGTTTTGGGTCGTAAAACAAAAAAAAAAAGTCTGAAAATATTCTTAACAATTTTTCACAATTTATAAAACAGATTTTAACTACACTCCATTTAATTCCAATAATACTCACTGTTATCTATCAACTGCTACTAATTTTGTTTAACTTTATCAATTTTTTACCTTAAAATTTAGAAAAATATTTTAGCGACGAAGTTTCTCACCAAAATAACTGCCATCTTTTTACCAAAGTGTAGGAGAAGAAAAAAAATTCTAGCGATTGCGCATTAATGCTGATAAAATCGATAGCATGAATCATAACATAACTTGCTTATATCGCTTATGTTTGTAAACATAGACCAACAAGTAGCGTCGTGTTGTCATAGAAACCGTTAAAAATTGTTTGTCACATGGCTTGAAAGCATGACTATCCACGTGTATAAACAGAAAATCAGATGTTAACTGACTAATACATTGGCAGTTCCACATGTAGGATTTATAAACAAAATAACTTTTTTTTCTTACTTTCTCACTTCTAAAGTTCAATAGCAGTAATCTATCAAAACATTTCCATTCACAGTTTACGTTGTTTGTGTACATAATGTACTACTAAGCTGTTATCTTTTTTTTTTGTTGTTTACTTCTTTGTAACATTATATTCTCATTAATCTTTCGAGCATGATAAAGTCATTTATTGAATAAAATAATTATAATTCATTAGTCTTGACAAATTTTAAGCTAAAATAAATAAATAAAAAAAAAAATCAAGCAATTATCATGAACATCAAGCACGTAAATGCTGACTAGAGAAACTCTGCTTATACAGAAATACATTTTTACAATGTAGCTTCAAACATGTCTACAAGTCGTTTAATTTCTTTTATTCGAACTGAAAGTTGTTCTGCTTTGTGCATTGATTTTGAGATCTCTTCCGTTTTAGCCATCACACTGTACATATTCTTAATATTTCCATCAATAATGTCTGTTAATTTATTAACAGATGTCTTGTAAACTTCGACATTATCAGCTGTTATTGCTGATATGGAATGTAATAAATTTGATAGGTTCTCAGTCATGTTATCGACATTTGCAGCTAGGTATTGAGCTTCGATTTCCAAATCACTCAAAACATTTGAATCCAATTGTGGTGGTAATGATGATGAAAGTTGTTTTGGTAATGTACTGAACGGCTGAGGCTGAGTGGATGATATAGGAGATGAAATTTTAATCTTATATTCCAGATCATCAGCGACAAAATGCTTCATATTGTTGTCATCTACTGTAACTAAAATAATAATTGATTAAATTAAAATCTTATGATTTAATCATTGTTAATGAATAACTTACATTCTAGATTATCGTAATCGTCAATTATATCTTCACCGACTGTTAGATAATTGGTTGACAATAAGGAACATTGGACATAATTGTTAGTTACAATAGTTATTTTTTATGATAACTGACTTACCATCCATTTTCTCATAATTTTGATTAATTGCAGCATTAGAAATTTCTCCATAAGATGTAGACATAATGTCTGTTTGAAGGAATGGATTGTTTCTACTCGATGATGGAATTTCCTGAAAAGAAAATTCAAAATAAATTTCAATATAAAAATTCTTGATTTTGATTTCCTACTTTTGGTTGTGTCTCTTCAGCATTCTCCATTATAAGATCTATAGCACTAAATGTCTGCTAATACGTGAGTTGTATTTAATAATCTCTAGATTATGTCAAAACACTGTAAATTTGCAATTTTATATTTTTGATGTTTACAAAAATTTCAACGCCAACTTCAAGTGATTGAAAATACTGAATTCAAATAATTTTTAACCGTTTTATCAAACATATTTATTTTTTTATTATGAACAGAATAAGTGTTAATGTTAATTACGCACAAACTCAAATTTCTCGAAAAATATTCCATTATAAAATGAGATTGCTTCTATTTTTGTTGATACATCTTATAATAAATAAAAAATATTTATATGGGAATGTTTCACATATATTGCAAGGTACTTATTTTTAAATTAAATAAATTCTATTAGCACTACTCTATTTATTAGCTTATTCAATATAATCTCAGTTAAATATTTTTCACATAACATTCATCCTTTTGAGTTTTATTACTTCTAATGATTAAATGCTGCTTATTATTGTTAATGATTAATTCTAGATACTAAATATTAATAAATTTTCTATAACTTGATATTTTTAAAATTTTCTTATTTTTGGCTACGAATTGATTGACTACTTCAAGCTATTAACGAAGCATTTCTTTCAAAAACAAGCATATGTACATAATTTATTTGAATGCTATCAACAGCTTCAAAGGTGGTCTAAAATATTTATATGTGTCTAAATAAATCATTTGATCGATCTTATTTAAAAATAATTGCAAACAATTGATGAAGCACAGTCCGGATAAACTGCTAAGGACCATTCCATAATCAAATATTTTTTCTTAACCCTGCACATAACTCGGCACTTTAAAGTTATAGAAAATAACTCTAATAAAGATAAAAAGAATTAATAAATGAAATAAATGGATAAATGGATAAATCATATTTTTTATTACTTTTTGACGTCTTTCTGTATTACATCTTCAGCATCAATTACGATTCCTATTGGAAGGAAAAGACTTATTAAGTCAAGTTGAAAAAAAAAAAAAATTTTAATGTTTTAAAATTTACTTGTTCTTTTTGGTTTTTCGGATTTTTTACGTGATGCCACTCTTTTCTGATTTACTGTAAATGGAAATTGTGGTGAAGGTGTCGGAAGGGCTGTCACAAAACATACTAAAAGTACTAAACATATTACAACACTCAAAATTACACTTGAAAATTTCATGACTGAATTATTTCCTTTTTAATATTGATCACTTCCAAAAAAAAATAAACTTTTTTACACAAATTGTCAAAAATGATTGAGAGGAAAATTTCTTAAGTGGGGCTTATATATAGTTCAGAACCAATTAGCACTTTCAATTCTTTTTATTTGAACATGATATTATCGTTGAAGGCCGTCTAAATATTAACATTTTCAATTTTTGTTCGCATTTTTCCAGTAAAATTTACCACTAAGTTTACAAATGAAAAGTTCTTTCAAATATTGTGTATATTCTGTGAGCAATGAATCGTTGGACAGGACGGAATATTGTAAATATTTTGGATTTTAAAACGTTTGGTCATATTTGATTACAATTATGACAACAGTTCAACAAAGTATCAATACTTCGATA
This sequence comes from Chironomus striatipennis, assembly GCA_026123125.1. NCBI lineage: Eukaryota > Metazoa > Arthropoda > Insecta > Diptera > Chironomidae > Chironomus > Chironomus striatipennis. Next base: position 45,340,955 of record CM047394.1, read on the forward strand.
CTTTTTTTTATCAGCTACTTGAGTATTAACAAGAGTCAAAAAAGAAGAAGGCAAAAATCTTACATACAAGTACTTAAGCTTAGTTGGGGGTGATTAAGTTCAATTGGATCCCAACAAAGCACTCTTAAATAAAAAGTTTTAATTTCAACCGCCTAGGAGCACCTTTTAATTTCAAGTGGTTTAATAGCTTTTTCGGATTTTCCAAATACACTCAAAGTTATTGATAGATTAGTATTTATTGTTATGAATTGTTATTTAATGAGTTTTAATCTTTATTTTTTATAATCGTCCATAATTGTTCATTGAAACAAAGGAAATTGTTACTTTAATTAATGGAACTAAAATTTTGTTGTTTACCTAATTTGAAAAGTAATTAGCCACTTTTCAGATATTTTTCGTTATCATGCTTATAATGCTTTTCACAAAATTCCTTAATTCGTTCACAAGCCTCTATGATCAAATCTTCAGGCACAGTTAATACAATTCTAAAGAATCCCGGAAAGTTGAAGCATGGAAAACCAGGAAAAATTGAAACACTTTGTTCGCTTAGAAGAATCTGAGAAAAATCGAGACAATTTTTAATGCTTGGAAATTTATCCATCTCAATTTTGACCATTAAGTACATTGCACCTTTTGGCATTATCGGTGTTAATCCAGGACAAGAGCTTAAAATTTTGAATGCTGATAAGGCGTGGCTCTATATAGACAAAAATAATAGTCATCAGGAATAATTGGCAATTAAGATAAAAACTCACAAATAAAACTCTTGAATTGTCATCGAAGAATTTTTGTGGTGTATTTTTAAGAATTTCTGGCAATGCTCTTTGTAATGTGCTGTTTGGAACAAAATTTCTTCCTGCTAAATTAAATAAACCTTTTCTTATATGATCAAGTGTTCGATTTCTATCATTAATCACTATCCATCCCATTCTTGATGCAGGCATTATGAATCTTTTCGTGATTCCAGAGCAAGCTAAAAATATATTTATAGTTAGGCTGTGAGTTGATTTTTTGAGAATTTTCATACTTAAGATGGGCACATTCTTTGATAATGCTGCTAATGGATAAAATTGAACTCCAGGGAATGTAAAGAATTCGTATATTTCGTCAGCAATAATGGGTAGCTTGTGTCTTTCTGCAACTTCCAAAATGTCTAAAAGGTGCTCTTTGCTGTACACGTTGCCACTTTAAGGATGAAAAATTCCCTTCCAGTTACAAATTTTTAATTAAACTTGACATTAACTTACCAAGGATTTCCAGGATTGTTTATCAAAATAGCTTTCGTGTTCTCATCAATCATAGACTCTAAATGATCAAGATCAACTTCCCATTCCTTCGTTGGATTCAATCGAAAATACTTCACATCAATTCCACATCCATATATCCATGTAGAATATCCCATACACGGTTTAGGAAACAATATATTATCACCGGGATTAGCTAAAACACGGAAACACATTTCAAGTGCCATTGAACACCCACTTGTTAAAATGACATCATTTATCGTGATTGGTTGATTTTCTTTATAGACGGTTATATTTTTATAATTTTCATTGACATACTCTGCAACAGCTTCCCTAGATGATTCTAAACCAGCACATGACATGTAAGAAAAGTTGTCATTATCAAGTGATTTTTTCAAAGCATTTTTGGATTCTGGTGCAGCTAGAAAATCTTTTTTTGAAAAGTTTGAAAATTAGATGATTTAAAATTTTATATTTCCTGAAAGATTTGAACATACTTTTAAAAATCGTAGGATCGCCAATTTGAAGAGTAATTAATTTTTTTGATGGATTGGGAATACTTTTGCAGCCTTCCCAAATACTTCTAATTGGATTTTCAGTTTTTCTTGCTAGTTCTGACATTTCAAAATTCCATGTTTTATTACTCGACATTTTAGCTCCTTTTCAAATATTAAAGAAAAATCAACGAAGGTGTTTAAATGCACTTCTTATTAATGTGATATCCACAACTTAACTGAGCTACGAAAATTGAGTTAATATAGCCGTATACGGGTATGATTGGATTTGAACCAATCAATTGTACTTTATCTTTTATTTTGCAAACTGTTAACTTATCAAATTGACTTTTAAACGGAATTCAAATATAATAACAAAGTTATTAGAATCATAATGATGTCAATAAAATGCTGATATTGATTAGATTTATAGAAATGTTTGTATTGTAAATTAATCCATTTACAATTTACACGAGTTTTTAAATTAAAACTTTTACTGGAAACTGTAGAAAACTTCTTATAACAATGAAATAGTAACACAAAGCTTTAATTTCTACACTATAATTAACTTTATTCGTCAATAATTATTTCAATAGCAAAGCTATCATTCTCAAGACAATCGTTACTCTATTCAAGGAGTAACGATTGTCTTGAGAATGATAGCTTTGCTATTGAAATAATTATTGACGAATAAAGTTAATTATAGTGTAGAAATTAAAGCTTTGTGTTACTATTTCAATGTTATACACGAGTTTTTATTTATGTCAAATTCTTTATAAAAAGTTAGAAAAAAAATAAGTGCCGAAAATTGGGAATTGGATTATTTCTTATCATTTATTGTTTTCGTTTTATTTCTAAGGCTTGTTACTAAAGTGCATTGAATTTCAATATCAGTGTTATCTCAAGATTATGTTCATTGTTTTTGAAGCATTTATTATTAGCTTTTAATTTTCATATCAGGAATTTCTTTTGATTAATTCAATTACGATTACCTCAAGAGTCTCGTTATTGGATTTTTCACATTGTTAAAATATATCTCTAAGCATTAACGTCATAAAAATTTTGTAATTTTTTTATTAAAATTTAATTTATTCAAATGGATTCAACTTAATTTTAATTTATCCACTTTTTAAGTATTTTTCACTATCTACTTTGCAGTGCATCTCACAAAATTGTTTAATTCGTTCACAAGCCTCAATTATCATTTCTTCTGGTACTGTTAACACAATTCTGAAGAATCCAGGAAAATTGAAGCATGGAAAACCAGGAAAAACACCAACACTTAGTTCATTTAATAATTTTTGCGAAAAATCAAAACACGTGTCAAATTTTGGGAATTTCTCAAGCTCAATCTTTGCCATTAAGTACATTGCACCTTTTGGCATTATCGGAATAATTCCAACACATGTTTTTAAAATATTATATGCTGATAATGCATGTTTCTGAAAAAGGAAATTAAATTTCAATTTAAAAGTGATTAATTTGTATTAAGAGATAAGCCGACTTACGTATACTGTACTTGAGTTATCGTCAAAAAATTTCTGAGGAGTGTTTTTCAAAATATCAGGCAATGCTTTCGTTAAAGTGCTATTTGGCCAGAAATTTCTTCCAGCTATGTTAAATAGACCTTTTCTGACGTCACTAAAAAGATTGTTTCTATCATTTATCACTATCCATCCCATTCGTGATGCAGGCATTATGAATCTTTTTGTTAGACCGGAACATGCTAAAAAAATGATTATTAGGTTGTGAATTGATTTTTTTTTTTTGAGTTTTTTCATACTTAAAATTGGTACATTCTTGGATAATGCCGCTAATGGATAAAATTGAACTCCAGGGAATGTAAAGAACTCATAAACTTCATCAGCAATAATGGGTAGTTTGTGTCTTTCTGCAACTTCTAAAATATCTAACAGATGTTCTTTGCTGTACACGTTACCACTTTAAGGATGAAAAATTCCCTTCCAGTTACAAATTTTTAATTAAACTTGACATTAACTTACCAAGGATTTCCAGGATTATTAATCAAAATAGCTTTTGTCTTCTCATTAATCATTGACTCAAGATGGTAAAGATCAACTTCCCATTCTTTCATTGGATCCAAATTAAAATATCTAACATCAATTCCACATCCTAAAATCCACGTAGAATATCCCCAACATGGTTGTGGAAGTAAAATATTATCTCCAGGATTAGCAAGAACACGGAAACACATTTCAAGTGCCATTGAACAGCCACTAGCTAATATGACATCTTTTGATGTCAAAGGTTGCAAATCTTTTAAAATTGTTAAGTTTTCGTAGTTTTTGTTGACATAATGTGCTACAGCCTCTCTCGATGTCTCTAAACCAGGACTTACTGTGTATGAGAAATTGTCATATTCAAGTGCCTTTTTGATTGCTTCTTTGGATTCTGGTGCTGCCAAGAAATCTAGTCAGTAAAAAAATAGACTTTTAATATTGTGTCATGATTAGATTGATAATTCAATGATTTACATACTTTTGAATACAGTTGGATCGCCTGTAAATTAAAAATAAATTAAATTTAATTGCTATAACAACGAATATTGATTATCTACCAATTTGCAATGTGATAAGCTTTATTGATGGATTCGGAATATTATTAGGACTTTCCCAAATTTTCCTCAGTGGATTGTCAGTTTTTCTTGCAAATTCTGACATTTCTAGACTCCATGTCTGATTTTTTGACATCTTCTTGAAATAAATTAACGTAATGTGTTAAACACTTCTGTTTTCTTCAAGTTTTAATGTGCGACTAATTTGAATAGTAAAAAAATAAAAATCTCGAGAATGTTGATTGTGACTACTCTCAAGTTCTCTTCCTTAATAGTGATAAGACTATTTTCTTCAAATGACTCACGTATTTACAACGAGTTATCTGACAACAAACACATGACCTTAACAATGGGCTACTCTTCTTATCAAAATATGATTTTGTAGGCAAATGCTTGGTTCATCGAAAAAAAAAAAATTCAATTCTAAATTTAAAATTTTTTTTCTATTTTAAACTAGTTTTCATCCAGATAAGATTTTTTAATACGTAAAGAAAGAAATTTAGGTCACATAAAATATTTAACTCAACGAAAAACAATTTAAATCACAGAAAAACAAGAAACTCTAATAATAATAATAATAATAATAATAAAAAAACATTATTTGAAATGCCGACTCATGTTGACTAATCGCAATTATTATCATCACTTACTTGCAGTTTCATTACAATTTTAATCCAGAATTCAATTCAATTTATTTAGGTACGGAAAATAATCAATCAAATATTTCAAAACATTGCATTATCTTTCAAATGCCGATGAAAAGTTTTAATAAAAATAATCAAGTAGAGATTAAAGAGATCAATGATTAACTTCAATCAAATATTTGATCTTGTGCAAAAAAAAAATAAATAAATAATCAAGACTCGATTGAATCAAAGAACAAATAAAACTAATTGCCGCATTCATTTTTTCTCAATATAAGTCGGTTTATTTGTAAGGTATGAGTTTTTTTTTCTCCATAAATTGTTATATTTATTTTTTCTAGGTCTTCTATAGAAGAGTAAGTATAGGAAGTAAGTTAATATTTTAAATATTTTTGTAAGTCTTCAATAGAAGCATAAAAGTAATATAAATTAATATGTATGCCGTCTCATAAAAAAAATAGTTGTAAAAAAAATAGGTTTTTTCAAAAAACAACATAAAGTAAAAGTAATAAAAAAAAGATAATTTCACACTTTATAAAAAGTAAAGTGAATTGTTGAGTTGTTCATTTGGTGGCTGATGTAAATATTGTGATACCAGAACACCTAACTTTTGAGCACATTGTAAAACACATGGAACTCTGAAAAGATAAAGCAAATGATATTGCATCAAATTACAATATGTAAAAAGTCATATGTCCAACATACCTTGTAGTTCCAGACCAATTATAGTAAAGATGGCACATCTTGTATGTTAAAAGCTGAATCTTATCTGGTGTTAATCCCAACTGGTCATGAATAACATTATAGCTTGTTGGACTAACTGTTCCTTGACGTACTGACTGACTTATTAAATAAAAGTCATAGCGTTCAGGAAGAGTTACACAAGAATCGACAACCGTTCCTGATGTTGGATTTTCATAATTTGATCCTTTCGATGAAAAAAATCTCGTATTGATTCTCTTTGTAACGACGATAAATCCAAAATTTGGATCATTTTGACCAACATTCTGACGATAAATACTATCTATTGCCTCTTGAATTTGCTTAATTTCCTGTGTATGAACTCTTTCGATGTCACCTTCGCCAACTCCGTCACGATAAAACAAGATTCTTGATGGTAAATTTCCATGCAAACTCATATACGATGCTAATGCCTTTCTTACGTGAATTGCAATTTGTCGTGAACATTCTTCACCATCTGTATGAGCTGCAACACTGCTGAAGAATTTATTAGACTGTTTCAAGTCCATTGTTGCTACAAATGCTCCATATGACTTCTTCTTATCGGATGTATCACGACTAACATCAAATCCAATTGTCATTAAGCCTTTGATTGGAATATTTACCATCCATGGAACGCCACCAAGCTTGCAGTTGATTTGAATTAAGACTTTTGTGGCAATTGACTTAACACTTCCAATATTGCCTTTTTTTGGTTGCATTGTTTTTTGAACGATAACTTGTGCTGGAACTGAATTATTTACACACGTAATCTTCTTAATTGCAGCATAACGATCAGCATTTGAATTGGGTACGATTGCCATGACAAATTTTGGATCTTTAGAGACAAAATTTTCGAGTTCTCTTGCATAAGATGCAACACGATCATCAGAAATTTCAATCATTTTTGGTGATTTCATATCATACCGCATGCCGCGTGCAACTTCTTCCAATAATTTTAAGAATGTACGCGTATCATTTGCAGTTCTTGATGGAAAAATAATTCCCCATCTTTGCAACGGTTCATTTGCGTACATTTCATTAATCTTCATTGGATTTGTCCAATCAACATGAAAATCATTCTTAACAGACTTGCCATTGCCGAATAAAATCGTTTCTTGATCTAATTGACGTCCTGTAATTTCAACTAATTTCGGTTGTAATTTTGTTTGAAATTTCTCAAATATTTCAGCTGATTTTGGTGTTGTCTGTAAACGTTCATTATACTTCATTAAACGTTCAACGCGCTTCCTTGGATCCATTCTAGTGTAATCAGCCATTGCCTTCATCAATTGGAAGTTACTTTTCATACCTTCAGTTAAGCCAGTTGTATTACAAAGTTCAGGTACCAAACAGATAGATTCACTACGTCCACCACGAATGTCACGAGCCTGTAAATATCATAATTATATAAATTAAGTATTGAATATTTGAAAATTTAATAATTTTCATACCTTAGGAATAGAAATCAATAAGGGTTGCATTTGATTGTGGATTTTAATGCCATACTGCTCCATATAATATTCAATGAAAGACTTTTGCTTGCCTTTCCAATCGAAAGTTGTGGCCGGAGTCTTGGAAAAATCGACATCATCAACGCGATAAGATTTATTATTATAGGGAGTGATAACGACAGTTCCAATCATTTCTCTCTTGTATGCAGTTTTAAAATCACTTGATTCTTGACGGCATTTTTCAAATACACTGTATGCTGTTTCTTGTCTCAAAACTTTATGAGATATTTCACAGCATAAAAGGATCTTTCCATTTTCATGAATTCTTATCGATGTAACATATCCTGGCCAAAGTTCTAACTTGAAGTCGTTTAACATGATTTTTGCAACTGGATCAAAATAATTCCTTCGCATTAATTGAAGATCCAGACCGTTCATTGCTCGACGTAAAATAACATTTAGTAGCATCATTCCCATTTTGCTATTCATTGCAATCTTATTTTTGGTCTTCTTGATTGTCATTGTATACTTGACATTTTCACGAGAAATGCATTCGAACTTGTTTGAATCACATGCAAGATCCTTTGTTAAGTACAATGCACTCGCGCCATCATAAATATAACCTGAAAATTATTCGTATTTTTAGCGCATTTTTGAAAACTTGTTTTCAAAAAGGAAGCTCAATCATGCACTTTGATCGGTCGTTCGGTCGTTCGGTCGTTCGGGTCCCAATTATCTCTTGATCTAGACTTCGTAGCAAGCTCGGAATTGTTTTAATAGCTTCATTGAATGTTTTTATTCCCGCCGTTTATATTGAAAAGTCAAAAAACACTCATTAAATAGCTTAATTCATCGATTTTATATTTCAAAAAAAATATGTAAACAATGCAGGGCAAAGCTATGCTGATGAGAAATTTGAATTTTTTCTAACCGTTAAAAAATTTGAAATTTTTTTGACCGTTATTTCGGATTAAATTTTTTTCTTTTATACACCTTAATTAATTAACATTTAATTTTTTCATACAAAATAAATATAAGTGCGTTTAGAAATTTGAAAAATAATGGATGTGTTCAGAAATTTAAATTTTTCGCTAATGGAAAATTTTGAATTTCAAAAAACCGGTAAATCGTAAAGCTATTATTTGCATTGAACATTATAAAAATCAATTTTAAAGGAATTTTGATTTTTAGTTTTAAACTTATTATTGAAATGAATTATGACTAAAGAAACAGCAATAGAGTTTTAAAACTCGACATTCTTTTCTATTTAATCAATTGCTAATCGCTGCGTCAAAAATGCGCTGAAGTCCCTCGATATAAAAAACGAGGACTTTTGTAATTTTTTTATTAGGTAAAGAAATAATAATTTAAAACGAAATTTGAACTTACCACCAAAAATATCCTTTTGCTGTCCAACAAACGCATTACGAATCTTAACATTATCCAGTTCTGGCTCAAAATCAACTCGATATTGTGTGAATACAAATTCTGGGAATTTATCAATCTCGAAATAATTCGAGGTTAATTTTACGCTAGTTCCAGATGTTCCAACTTTCGATGTAATTCCTTCTGGACGTGTGTAATAAAAATAATCATCAGAAGAATCAACTGATGAAATTGATTTTGAGCGTTTAAAATCTCTTCCCATTGAGAAGGAAAAAACTTTGGCTTTTTCGGATTCATCCGAAAATTGTGTGAAACTCGACATCTACATAAATTTAATTTCATTAATTTTCATATTCTTCATTTAATTTAAACATCTTACCTTAATTTCTTCTTTATTAAAACATTAAATAATTGTAAATTTCGAACAAGACGTGATAAAAGTCAATGAAAAAATGATGAAATTTCACACTTGTGTGAAAATCTAATCCTTGGTCAATCATTATTTTGAGGAAAAAAATCAGAAAAAAACATTAAAATTTGATTTTTATCACTGAATCTCAACATTTATTAACACTTTTCAAAACAAAATACTTTCCATCAACGCACATAATATTATTATCATATTAAATATTTCTTAAAATTAGCTTAAAGCTTAAATATCTGACAATTTTTTTTGTTGAAAATTTTGTAATTTTTTCACGGAAACTTTTTTGAATTTTTCAAATTTTTAACGACCGTTAAGTAGGAGAATACTTAAAATTAAAAATTTTTATGAATTAAAACAAATTAAGGTACAATATATTGTCAATCTCCATTAATATCAATGTAATCTATAGGAATATCATCTATCTCGAAACCATTTTTGACTGGTTTATAATGTTTCACACAAAATTCATTAATTCTTTCGCATGCTTCAATGATCATTTCTTTTGGAACAGTTAATACAATTCTCATGAAATTATCAATATCAAAGCATTTTCCAGGCAGACAAAATACACTCTGTTCGCTAACAAGTTTTTGTACAAAATCTAATTCATCATTAATATCTGGAAAATTCTTCATATCAATTTCAACCATCATGTACATTGCACCTTTTGGCATTATTGGTGTTAATCCTCTAATTTCTTTAAGCAACTGATATGCTATGTTGGCATGATTTTGAAGCGTTTCAACGAGCTCATCGTAGAATTTTTGTGGTGTATTTTTGAGAATTGCTGGTAATGCACCTTGAACTAAAGAATTTGGACCAAGAATTCTAGCTGATAAATTCAATAATCCTTTACGGATGTCTTGTAAGGCACCTAAATAATTATTAAAATTTTTAGATAATTTCTGATTCATTCAAAGGATATAATGTTACATTACCATGTCTATCGTGTACAATAATCCAGCCTAAACGCCAACCTGGAACTAAAAATCTTTTTGTCAATCCACCGCAACTTAAAACTGGAACATTTTTAGACAATGATGCAAATGAATGATACTCATTGCCCGGAAACACAAAATGTTCATAAATCTCATCAGCAATGATTGGCAAAAAGTGTCGTTCTGCAATTTCTATAATATCAAGTGTATGACTTTCTGTAAAGACTGATCCACATGGATTTGATGGATTTGTAACAATTATGGCAGCTGTATTCTCATCAATTAATTCTTCCATTTGATCTAAATCAATTTCCCATCCACGTTCAGGAATTAAGTTGTAAGGTCTGCATTCAATTCCAAAGCCTTCAGCAAGTGTTTTGTAAATTGAAAAGCCAGGTTTCGGAATTAAAATATTTTGTCCTTCATTAGCTATTGCGGCAATACATAAATCTAATGAACAACTACATCCAGAACATAAAATTACATCTTTTCCTGAAATTTCCTTAATTTTCCCTTGATGTGCTATAGAAATATTAAATTATTAGACATACTTAAGATGATAAAATTTTAATAGACAACCTGAATATTCAGCAACGGCTTCACGTGCTTCAATAAATCCAACTGACGGTGCATATCCATTAAAATTTTTCTCATCAATTACTTTCTTCATTGCATCAAGAATTTCATTAGCAGGTTGAAGATTTCCAAATGTTGTGGGATCGCCTGTTAATTTACAATGGAATATAAAAAAGAAAGCATATTAAAGAACTGGAATCGAAAGAAAACTCGTTTTTTATTGATTTGATGATACTTGATATCGCGGTGTCGTCATTTTGAATAATTTAGAGAACGCACACCTCCAATCAAGGTATTCAAGAAGAAACGTCACTTGCTATATGTTATCATCAACGGAGAGGAGCATGTATAGCAAATCTGGTTCGTTAATTATTGACATAAATATATATAAAAAAAAGTCTGAATATTTTATCATGATAAAATGTTGGTGTTCTTTTGACTTTAGAATATTCTAGAATGTTTAAAAAGATGCGCATTTAAAACCTGATTTTCCACAATTATTTTCAGGATAACATCGATCGATCTTTAGGGGATTATTCAAGGTCATATGTGAACTTTTATGTTTTTTTGCAACGCAGTTCAATAATTTCCTTGTTTTTCTTTTATTTTAGTAACTGACTAACAGTAAACAACAAGGAATTTCACCAATAATAAACAAATGTGTCGGAGGCTCGTTTTGCATTAATTATTAAGTTGTTTACGTATTTTATATTCTTTAATTTTTTATGATGATATGAATGACTGTGTATTATACATTTTTTTTCATTAGCTTCACTGCCACTTATGCCTCGATCTATCTCCAAGTGAGATATTTCTGCTATTTTCATCGATATGCAAATTAAGTAGTTTTTCTAATATTTCAATTCATTAGCATTTTTAATAAATGTTCAAGAGTCCTCATATTTAACTTTATAGCGCATTTTGAAGCTTCTAGATTTCAGTTTTTAAGATTGAAATTTTAACGGCTTTCAAAATTTTAAAATTTAACAGTTTTCAAAAATTTAAACTTTAACGGCTTTCAAAAATTCAAAATTCTAATAAATTCAAATTTGAATGCATTTTTTTAACGGTTTTAAAATTCTTCACAAAATCAGCCATAATTAAGGCACAGTTAAAAGAAAAGGCACTTGACATTCAAAAATATGCGAAATAAAAAATTAATTCTGCAACTTTTTATTTTATGTCGCGCGTGGCAGTAACAATTTGTAATTTTACACTCTCTTGATGAAATTTCTAGAACTGTAAGCTACAAAAAAATTATGGAACTGACCTATAGATAAAGCAATCATTCGTTTGTCAGGATTTGGTTCAATTTTCATTCCATCGACAATTGCACGAATTGGATTGTGTGTCTTTAGTGCAAAATCACTGCATTTTACATTCCATTTTAAATCACGGACTGTGCTTTGACGACGCAAAAGCTTCCTTTTGAACTCTGTATTTAATCGATTCTTTTCTTTTGCATTGAAATTTCCGATAAAATGAAGCACCTCATTTGTCGTTTGCTCCACTTTCGTTGCCATTTTGATACTAAAAAAATTCTAAAAATTTTCACACTGCTTTGCTTGTTTAATCCTTAATATTTCTCTCACTTTTTTTTATACTTAGGTATTGATATCTCCTCGATCACTTGACAACTAACTCAAGATACTAACAGCTTGTGCTTTTTATTTCATCTCACAAATATTAACAAAGGCCCCAAAAAAAAAAAAAAAAAAAAAATCAACTGCGAATATCACAAGCTTAATGAAAAGTGTTTTGCATGTTGACAGAAATGAATCTTGTGCTGTAAATTGTAATATCTGAAATCAATTGATAAATTTTAATTGTTTAAAACTAGAATGTAATACATTTTATACTGTAATAAGCTCAATGAAATCGCTTAGATTTGTCCTTAAGTACCCTCCATACATACCTGTGTTCTCCCTGTTTTTAATTTTTTTATTAATATTCAAATGATATTCCATATAACAACAAAAAAGTCTGTTGCAAAAACCTGAAATCTGTTTTATTTTCTCTCTCTCACATACAAAAAATACCAGCAAAAATATTTTGAGCCAATAAATGATGCTTGGGTGCTGTTTGTTAGTGTTGTCAGCTTCTAGGTAAGACAATGTGACTTTGGGATGAAGAATTTGCATGAACAATTGAAATTTTCGAGTCTAATTAGGATTTAACCTTAAAATTTGACCATGTGACTGAAAAATTCTATAAAATATTGAAAATTGATGATTTAAGCCTCGATTAATACTTCTGGATTAAGTATGAGCTAAAAATTAATAACACAGAACCAACATGAAAGGAACAGAGATGAATTAAATTTATATAAAATAAAAATTTCTTTTCTACTCGGAAACTTTTGAAAATAAACTTCAAAGTCGCAACAAAATGTTAATTCAACATCAGATCATAGATTGTCTATGAATCAAACAACAGAATCAAATGAAAAATAAATTCAAATCACATAACTTACAATCGGCCCTCATTTTGATGCTCCATACTATGTAACACTCAAAGTTTTTGAATTTTGGGTCCTTTACATTCACAAAAAAAAATGTAGAAAAAAAAAAAATCTGCATCAAAGATTATGAAAAAAAAGTCAATGAAATTGGGCAAGTGCATTTTTGTTATATCCATGGATTTTTCATTCATTTCTCTTATTTTTTTTATCTCTTATAAAATATATATTAATTAACATAATCATCATGCTGCTATGATTCTTTTAACTGTCGTAGGAATTTATCTAATGTTGGCACTAGAATAATCGTTTAACTTTGGTCGAATTCTGCAATAAAAAAAAGACATGAAAAGTTTGCATTAATCATCAAGTAATGGAATTAAAAAGTAAATAATTTTTAGACTTTATAAAAGTTAAAAGCTCTGACTTTATTTTATGGTAACAAAAAAAGATCAAATTAAGACAAATTTAAACAAAATCAATAAGTGCCAAAATAGTTCAATTCCGATTAAAATAAATTAAAACTGCAACAAGACAAATTGTCAGCCAAATAATCACAATTAATGGAACTGGCTTTTTAATATCTTTTAAATTAAAATTCCAAAAATCATCATCGACAACAATATCACTTGCTAGTTGACGATATGGTGGCGGTGCTAAATAATCAGACATTCTATTATATTCAGCAAAATGAGACTCAATATAATTTCTTGTGCATGTTTTAATTGGTGAATGTAATGTGCTGTTAAATGGAAGTGACGAGTCACTTTGGAGTGAACGACAACTTTGAAATTTATCCCAATCATTTGAAGATAATCGAGATATTCTACCAAGAATTTTAGTTTCTTTGGAAATGGAACTTTTACGATTATTGTTGAAACTTCTACGACGCATTTTCTGTTGACGTTTTCTATGGCTTTCGAGATGCTTAATATATTCAAGAGATTTATCATGTTTAAATGGACTCGAATGCCTTTCATTTTCATCATCTTCTGTCCATTCAGAATCATTGGAACAGATTGTAATGTCAAGAGATTCATCCTGTAAATTTGGTCGATTCATATCACGAGCTTTATCTCGTTTCTCTTTACGATCTAGTTCCTTCTCCTTTCTAGCACTTTTTGGGACATTTTCATCACTATCTATGTCCTTTTCAACTTTCCATTTTTCCTTTCCATTCTTATGACGTCTTGGTGTTAAGGTACGATTATTTTTATCAACACGATATCCACGACACTTTAAGAATTAATTAAGGAACAATATTGGTATTTTTTTTTTTAAAAAAAAAAGAGGAAATTTAAGAAGTCATTCAGACACAACAACAACAAAAAAAAACATTTAAATAAAACGAAACGATTCAAAAACTGGATAAATATTTTAATTAAGTCATAATTTACCTCATCTTTTGATCTTCCAAAGCTTGAAAAATATGCTTTTATACGGGATGGTGTGGATATCTTTTCAACACATTCTGTATTTGTTGAATCTTTCAGGGCAATTTTATGATTTGAAGTGATTGAGAGTCGAGCATTTTTGGATGGTGTTGGCGGTCCGGGTCGATGATAATTTGGACTAGCTTTCTGTTTTCTTAGAATTTCACTTGGTCGTGGTTCTAGTTCAATGAATGTTGAATGAGCCACTCCTTGCTGTTAAATAAAGGGATAAAAATTAAATTAATAGACTTTAAGATTAAATTGTAATTTTAAAAATAAAATTTAAATTTTAACGGTCCAAATAAATTTAATTTTGAATTTTTCTATCCGTTAAATTCTTTAATGATGTTAAAAAAATTCTACCTTCATCTCCTGCTCAGAAACATCTTTATCAAGTTTACAAAGGGCATAAGAATCTCTCAAATGTGGCGGATATTGTGAGTTACGACGTAAAAATTCAGAACTTGATCCAATGCTAAATAAATCATCCAATTCTTCATTATTCTTTAGATTTGTCTCGAACATGTTATCAAATTGCTCAGACATTACATTCGGTGTACTTGATTCGCCCTCATTTTGTTCCAAAAATTTTAATTTTGAATCAATAAATTCCTTTTCATGTTTTTGTTGCATTAAATCTGCTGTCAAGCTTTTGATCGTCTTATCCTTTTCCTCAATTTCATGCCTAAATGCATCATTTTCACTCTGAATCTTATTTATTAACAGATCAAATTTCTTGACAATTCCATCCTTTTCTTCGAGTTGCTTATCCTTCATGATGATTAAATTCTCAAGTTTTGTCACCTTTTCTTTGATATTCTTACTCTCAGCTGTGGCTTTTTCATATTTCTCAATCTGTTATGTAAAAAAAACAAGAATTTTTTTTTATCGCAAGTTCTAGCTCTTATCATCATTTTATATATTAGATTAACAAATAAAAAATTTATTCTTGGTAACTTGAAATCTTTATTTAATAAAGATGAGGTAGATAAAATGTCAAAAATCCAATTCAATGAATTGTAGGTACGGATTCCTTAATATAAAATTCTAAATTGTGTTCATTTAAGTTATACTTAAACCATACAAATAATGTCAAATTAAACATGAGTATTGCTAATGGATATTTCATAAAATTCACGACATGATTCTTGATTTCATCAAATCTTGTGCTTAATTTTTGTTTTCCTTTTTTTGAGGATATCTGTAATGACATTAATTTCACGAATTTTGCATTTTAAGATAATTAAGTGTGTGTTTGTGAATGTGAAAAATCATGCGTGTTATTATGAAAAATTAATGAATTAGTGAATTCAGGTAAATGATGGGAAGTGAGATGATAGACATGAATGAGTTAAATCTATTAATACTTACCATTTCTGCTTTATATCCTTTAAGTTTTTCATCCATTTTGCTGAAATATTTACGTTTTTCTTCGTCAGTTGATGCTCTTAGTTCCTCCAATTTCTGAGCAGCTTCTTTTTCCGCATCTCTTGATTTTTGTAATTTTGCTTTCATAATCTCAATATTGTCCTGTAATTTATCATTATAAATCTTTTCCTTCTCAAGTTTTTCTTCCAGTTCTGCAAATTTGCTGTTTAATGATGTAATTTCATTATCTTTAAGCATCAACTTTTCTTGCGACTCTTTAAGATTTGCTTCGTGCATTTTCTTTAAATCTTCTGCCAATTTTGTTAGTTTGAGCAATTTTTCATCCTTTTCGTACAACTTACAGTTGATGTTCTTCAAAATTTCATCAAATTCTAATGATTTTTTACGTATAATCATAGAAAATTCCTTCCTCACATTGTTGTCATTTGATTGAATTTGTTGAGCTAGATTCAAATCATTTCTCAACTTCTTACATTCCAGGTTGTATTTAGCAATTTGGTCCTTTAATTGCGTGACTTCTTCTTGGAGATTTTCAGCATCATCCTTATGTGTGTCATTTTCCTGAAGCATTTTCAAATTAATTTTATGCTTAAGATCCAAATCACGTTGAAGTTCCTTATTTTTAGACACCATGCTGTTAACTTGATTTTGTAAAGATTGAATTTCTTTTGATTTTTCATCAAAAATCTTAGTTTTACTGGATTTAACATCATTCAGTTCATTTTCGAGACTCTCAACAGTTCCATTTAACTCAAGAATTTTCATTTCCAATGCAGTTTTAATTTTTTCTTTAGTTGAAAGCAACTCATTAAGCCTCATTATCTCATTTTCTTTTTCCTTTAATTGTACATCGACGACACTTTTAGCTAAACTTTCACATAAATCACTAGTTGTTGTTGTGTATAAGGCTGTTGAACATGAAAAATCAAGACAGTCTGAAGAGACATCTTTTGAATTGGCACCGCTTCGAGTTTCATTAATAAACTCTAAAAGTTCTCGTCTTTCTTCTTCTAAACTTTGTATTTGTTGATCCTTAATTGTCATGTTACATAGAACTTCATCGAGAGAAGCATCAAGTTCTCTGATTTTTAATCTCATATCATTCATTTGCCTTTCCATTGTATTAATCTTTTCACTGTACTTTTTATTTGTTGCATTTCCATTCTCAATTTCATACTTTAAGTCAAGGATTATATCCTCACGTTGTTGAATTTCTTTTTGCATTTTACGACGAATTTGATATTCCCTTTGTGCCTTATTTGGTGAAAAATTTTCTGAATCGTTCATAATGACTGAATTTGCTTTTAACGACTGTACTTCATGATTTAAATCTTTGCATTTCTTGACTAGATTATCGACTTTCTCTTGACTCTGTTTGACTTCCATTTCAAGCATATTCCTTTCGTATCGCTCATTTTCAAGTTGTGATTTGACTGCTTTTAGTTCCTTCAATTTAGAATTGATAAAATCTTTACTGGGTGTTGGTGGTGATAAGTCTGTTTTTCTTGGTGTTTTCTTTGGACTATTGTCCGAAAAGTAACTGGTTTGTGGTGATGACGAAATAGCTGTTTGCTTAATTCCAGTACGAATTGTTTCCTTATTGAAAATTGTCTGACGAGTGATGTATTCAAAGAAATGAGCAATACACATTTGAAATGTCGAATTTAATTTTGTGCATGCAACTTGAAAGAATTCGTTTTTTTCTCGAATGCATGAATAATGCAGTAGTAAAGAAAAGATGTAGACATAATCTTGGGACGACACATTGTTAGTTTCATCATATAAAGTTTCATAATCAGGATAAATTTCTATGGAAAAAAAAAATAACAATGAAAGCAATTAAGATACCTGTATAAAAATTAATGTCAATTAAAATTAATTCCAATAAATATGTCCTTACCTTTAAGAAAATCACCGATTTGTTTGTCTTCCAGACTATCTTTAAGTTCTGTATGAATCTTGTGATAAAAATTGAAGAAAAAGTCATTTAATTGTACATGCTCTAAAGATCCAAACACGTCAATTAATCCACTCGCTTTAATCTATTAAAAAAAAATTTAATTGTTATTAGTGAAATTGATGATTATTGAATGATATTCATACCCAATCAAATAACACGAGCTTCCATTGGTTCATATCCATTGTAAATAATATAATATAACATTAAACAGTAATAGAAACAAATAATAATTAATTAATTATAAAGAAATGTGGAAAATATTATTGCACTGACTTTTAAGTTTATTTTTTTGAATTTAACTGTCAATTAAGCAGCGTAGCTTCAATCCCTTATTCGTGTAACGGTCAAAAAATAATCAAATTTATGTTTTAAAAAAAATTTTTTATTCAATTTGAATTGACAGTTAATACATTAATTAAGTCAATTGGAATCAAAATGAAAATTAAGCATCATAACAATTCATAATCGTGTGGATAATTGGGAGTAAACAATAATGAACATGAATAAGTCGTTTGCTACAAGGGCTGAACGGAAAATCCTTAAGAGAGAGTGAAAAAATGAAAATTTTCAATCAGTGAAAAATTATTTTGAAAATTATTAATTAAACTAATACTATAGCCTGCTGACACGTCTAATATTGTACAAAAGAGCCAGCAACATGAAGTGAACTGAAACAATTGATTGATTATTAAAAATTGAGAGTAGAAAATCAAGTTTTCTAGTAAGTTGGAAAATTTTTCACTTAAAATTTTTCCTTGATTTTTCCAATAATTTTTTTTTTCATTTTTTTATGTATAAGAAAAAAGTATGCATTGCACAACGCATAAATATTATTTTTAAAAACATAATTTAATTATAAACAGATATCAAATTTTAAATGTTAAAGTGCTGTATTATAGGAAAAAATCGATAAATCCAAAAAATGAAGGAAAAAAACGAAATTGCATGCAATTGTCTAAACTAATAATTATTTACTTTATTTTTTGTAGATGGATACTGAAAAATCGAATAAGAGCGATGAGCTTACAAGAAATGATGATAGAGGAACAAGAGAAAGTCATGAGAACGAAAATATCGTATTATTTAGACTGTCACTTCGATCACTATCAAATATCACGCTTATTCTTCCTCTTTCTGGATTATTCATTTGTTTTGTGACTGGATATATTTTTCAAGCTGAAGAAATTCACGAAACACATTGCCGAGTGAGTATTGGTCGTTCATAAATATCGCTTTTGTAGCCAAAAAAAATAAAAACCTTATTTTCATCAGCATTAGTTTTTTATGTTTTCATCTCTCACACATGACATAAAAAAAATTGGGATATATATGCGAATAATTAAAAAAAAATTACATCTAGTAAATTAGTTCATCATGATTGCTATTTTTATAAATTTAAGTGCTTCTTGAGGAAAAAAAAAAACAATTTTTTTGTTCATTAATGTAACAATTTTTCATACATCAATGCAACTAAATTCTCAAGAGGCACTAACGGCTTGTTCACTTATGACGTCCATAAAAAAACTTGGATTTTTTTGACCCTTTCGCTCTCAGAAAACTTTCATACAAAAAATTTTATTACTTGAGTGAGAACCGTACAATTCCTTGATGATTTGTAAGGTTTTGTTAGAATTTGTATGGTTTTAATAGAAAATCCTTACAAATTAGTTTTGTTAGAATTTGTATGGTTTTAATGCAAAAACATTTCAAATTATCAAGGAATTGTACGGTTCTCATTTGTGTATTTGTGCCTATATAGCAACGCTGAATTTCCATCAATAGAAAAAATTTTAAACCGCAGTGAGAGCACGGCACCTACGGGTGGGTCGAAAGACCTTTCTGGCTATGCTAAATTAGAGTTGCAATGCAGGCGGCAAGCATTGCCTGCATAAAAGAAAAACCATACAATTTTTTGATAATTTGAATGGTTTTCAAACTCAGAACCATTCAATTTATCAAAAAATTGTACGGTTTTTTCTCTATGCAGGCAAATGCAGGCCGCCTGTATTGCAACTCTGATGTTAATGTCACAAAGCTTCAGATTCTCCTCCTCACTGAAAAATTGGACGTCAAAGGTTAACGACCTCTAAGATACTAAATTATTCAAAAGATTTAAATCCTTTAGAGCCACAAGCATTCTTTTTTTTTTGTTTTTCCTTTCCTACACATTTTAAAAGCTATATTTTGTTGCATTTTTTGAATAATGTACTGTTTTTTTTTTTTGTCATGATTTTGTTTTTGTTTAAATCTCAAGCAATAATAGAATCTTGATTTTTTAAAAACAAAAATTTGAAAAAAAAGATTTAAAAAAAAAAAATTAAATTCAAGAAATTACAACGGAATGAACCTTTTATTATTTAGGAGCTCTATGAAATTTCTGCGGACATTACTCAAATGGAATTTTTTCAGGTCTATAACATAATACCATCAATTTCCTCAATAACCGGCATACGTCCACAAATTTATCTGTGGCGTTCAATCATCGCCTTACATCTAACACCGCGATTAGTTATAGCATATGTGCATAAAAATTATTTAAAGCATCATGTTTTAAATAAAATTCATGATCAAAGTCAATATGCACAGGCTGCGAGATTAGCATCGATTGTGCATTATTTGAATTTGATTGAAATTTCTTCACTCGCAGGTGTCACTTATGTCTCAAATAAGGAAAATTATCGTAAGTTTATTTATGTCTACATTTGCTATGAAATTTTATTAATTTTTTATTTTAAATCTAATTTCAGCAATTCATGAGAAAATTTTCATTACGTTTAT
Source organism: Chironomus striatipennis (assembly GCA_026123125.1). Classification (NCBI taxonomy): domain Eukaryota; kingdom Metazoa; phylum Arthropoda; class Insecta; order Diptera; family Chironomidae; genus Chironomus; species Chironomus striatipennis. The sequence goes on from CM047394.1 coordinate 45,361,431, forward strand.
GATAACGTCACTAACATATATGCTAATTTCATTGAGATTATTGAAAGTGCTTCAACCAAATGGTCCTACAAATGAGCAGGAAAGACGCTCATTACGTTACAAACAAGGCTTTTTTGCGCTGTCAATTACAAGCACAATTGGACTTATCGTCTTCTTTTTAAAACATCGCCTCTTATGTCATGATTTAGCATTTAGTTGGTTCGCATTCTGTGAGTATGTTGTAGCAATATCAAATATGGGATTTCATTGTACCACAACATTAATTGACTTTCCACCGCTCGATCTTGTCGTTAAAAATGTTCATGGACATTTACTTGTTGAGAATGAACAGCATCGAGTGACGGTGTCAACGACGACAAATGAAAATGAGAAGAAAAATGACTAAATCACATCATTAAATGCACAATTCATTATAAATATAAATTTATAATAAAAAATAACTCTAAACTTAATTGCTAGTCTAAACAAAAAAAAAATCCTTTTCTAGTCCAATATTTTCCGAGGATTAATATTTATCCTCTTTAAAGTGATTTTATCCTTAATATATATAAAAAAAAATTACTACTTTTAAGAAACGTAAATGAGATACCAAATTATTGATGAAAAAAAATTGCTATTTTCTGGCTAAAATTTTTTTAAAAAAAAATATAAGAAAAAGCACGAAGCATGTACCATCGATTTAATCGACTTTTTCGAACTTATTTTTTTATAAATATTTCTTTTATTCATTTTCAACACAATAATAAACACACAAAAAAAAAATCTATTTAAACTTACAAAAAAAAAAAAGTGATAACGAAACAAATTCGTGATTCATGATGATTTAAAACTAATGTGGAAGATATTGTCTATAAGCAAATGTTACTTAATTCTAGAATCGAAAAAAGTCAGAAAATTGGAAAAAATGTTCACCAAAAAAAATAAGAAATCATTTTAGTTATTTCTAACATATCATACCAAAGAATATACCAAATGATTGATGTAAGTCATTTAAAAAAAAAAAATTGAAAAAAATCTTTAGAGTGAAAAAAAAATATATAAAAAAAAAGAAAATTGAAAAAATTACGATTCGATTTTAGAACAATAGAGCAGATAATTATATTATTATAGCGTAATTATTAGTCATTTCCGATTTTGCGTATTTTTCACTGCATTCCTACGAAATCTTTTTGGACCATTACGTAAGCAAAATTTATACTCATTTTTATCATAAGTCGGTCATGGGAAGAATTTGAAATTGAATTCTGATTAAATGTGAATTATAAGATTAATATTGAATAATTATAATTTTCAAATCTTATACATTTGAAATTAAAAGCGTTTTGAATTTTATTAAAATTTTAAATTTAAACAATATGTTTAAAATTTTATTTTGAAATTATTTTAAAATTTTTAAAATCTGAAATTTAAAATTTAAATGATATTAATTTGAAAAAAAAAAATAAGTGATTTTAGTTTTAATTTTAATAAATTTTAAATTTATAAAAATGAGTATAAAAATGATTTTCAAATCTCAAAAATTTAATTTGAAATTCTTTTTGAAATTGACCTTTAATCAATTCAATATTTTTTTAAAAATCAAAATTTTTCAACATAATTTCAAAAATCTAAAGATTGAAAAGCTCAAATTTCGTAGAATAAAATTTAATTTAATTTTATTTAATTCTTAAGAAAATTTCAATTTGTCATATAAATTGATAGCATTTTTTTTTTCAAAAATTCCAAAATATTAATTTGTCCAATTTTATCCCAAAACAAAAGGTTCAATTCATTAATTAAATTCAAAAACTTCTCATGATCAAGAAAGTAGATCTTTCGTCCCTACTTTAATTCTATTAAGTTGCGTCTTCCTCGAATAGAATTCCATTTTTCCGCTTTCTTTAAGTAATTTATTAAGTGTTTGTTTTGAGTCCCCCTCAAAAATACTTGTTTTGAGAATGTCAAACTTTAGAAAAAAAAATTTTAAAAAAAAAATAATAATAATAGAAAAAAAAAGTTTTTAGAGACTTAGTGAAAGAAGTATTAATTTTTTCCACATCCTTTATTGACAATAGATAAGAGAAAAAAAGTATATAATAAAATAAAATGTAATGATTTTTATTTCAAATTGTATAGCGTAAATATACATATAAAAGAATGTATAGTTCCCGATAATAGAAAAAAAAAAATAGTAATAATGATGAAAAAAATTGAAAAAGGAAGATGATAAAAATTTTAATTGTATTGAATTTTATGGTAAAAACTACATCGTTGCTATCATAATTGATGAGAAAATTACGAATTGACTTTTATCATCTTTAATTTTATTCACCAATGAAAGATTGATAAAGGAAATAAAGAATTTAAAAAATACATGAAAAAATAATAATGTAGTAAATAGGTTATAGAGGGAAATTTCTTTTATTAAATTGTGAAAAAAATTTTAAATTGTTTTTATTTAAAATTTAAAATGATTGAATTTGAAGCTTTTTCAAGAAACTTTGATTTTGTTTATTTAAAAATATTAAATTTGATTCTGTTTGAAACATTTTTTGAAAGCAAACATGAAGTTTTAAATAAATTTTCTTAATATTCTTTCTTCTTTTCTTTTATGTAAAGAAAACTTTCAACAATTTTGAAAATGTATGTTTTAAAATTCTTTTAAAAATCAAAATTTTTAAAAATTCAAACCTTAAAGTTTTCAGAATCTATTGAATTTAAATTTTCAAAATTGACAAAAATTTTAAAATCTTTAAAGGAGTTGTTCATAAAATGACTTGTATTAGACTTTAAAAATTTTATTATTTTTCTTATTTTATTAAAAATTTAATTCATTCAAAATTTAAAATCTTTAAACACAATTTTTTCATAATTTTTTAAAAGAAAAATTCCCCCCACGCGAACAAAAAAGCATCAAGCATGAAATGAAAATGAAGATCTAATCAGAGAAATTGCTAAATAAGAATCATTTTAAAAGAAAAAGTAAAGAAAAAATTGAATTGATAAATAAAGCAAATAATAAAAAAGGAGAAAAAAAAAAAAAAATAAATAAATTTGCAGAAGAAGCATGTATAATTTAATTTTATGAAAGTAATATAGATTGAAAATAAAAATTTGCCACTCGTTCAACAATTGACTGTGCAAAATTTTCTTTTCTTTATCATTTTTTTTTTTTTTATTAATTTTACTTCCTTAATAGCTCGTCACGTCATGTCTTGCTCGTTTGCAGACATTGTTTTAACTGCTCATTGGTATCGAAACAATTTCACTTTAAACTAACTTTTGTGGCTTCATGAATATCTGATTTCCCATGTCAAAGTATCGAATATCATGTTACTGTAAACTTTTTTTTTTCATTTATAATTTCTTATTTCAGTGCTAGTCGTCGGCTAATAAAGAAGTTATTAATTAAAATCACGACAAGTATTTATTGAGAATGATTAGTTAAGCCTTCTAATTCTCAATAATTTGTTTTTAGAGTAGTATCAAAATTTTTTTGAGATTATTAGAGTTTTTTTAATGGTTTGTTTTGACCGATAAAGATTCATGAGAGCATGAAAAGCATTATGTCATTTTTATAGCCAAAAATTATGAAAGTGCAAATTGTGATTGCTGTGCTGTACATAAATTTTTAATAAATGGAGAAACATTTGAAACTTGCTAAATATTAAGGAACAATAATTGAAAAATATAAATGCTAGTGAATTTAAAATAAAGATGACAATTTTGTGTTTATTTTGACCTTGAAATAATATTAAAAAAAAAAAAAAAAAATAAATAATAATTAGAACAAATTTAATCGTTAACGACAAATTAATTTGATAATATTTGTGAGACTCAATGGATGATAAAGAAGCACTCACAGTTTCATATTCACTCTCAATCAATGAGGATCTATCAAGAAGTGATGACAATTCAAATGTTTTTTCACGTTCAATATCGTTAAGAAGTTACAATAAATGGTCACCGGCAGAACATGGAGTGACTTTGGGTATGTGAACCTTTTCTTAGAGGTCATAAGATTTTTCATTTTTTAATTGGTCTTGAATTCGAACATAAAGTAATCAAATTTATTAAATTGTAAACAAAACGTATAAGTGTGACTCAGAAGTCCTACAACAACACACATGAATTATTTCCTTTCCTTTTCAAAATCATGTTCAAATAAAAAAAAAAAAAAAAAAAATATTAAAAAGAATAAATTTATCGAAAAATAAAATATTTTTAAGCATGGCGTGACGTTAGTGTTTATGCAACGAAAGGCACAAAAAAGATCAAGAGGATTATTAATGGATGTTCGGGAGCAATCACAAGTGGCTCATTGATAGCTTTAATGGGATCAAGTGGAGCAGGAAAAAGCACTTTGATGTCTGCTTTAGCTTATAGAAGTACTTGTAAGTTCATGGCCTTAATATGTAATTTAATTAGTTTTTTTTTAAAAAAGGTAATTGCCGATTTCTGTTTATAGCTGGTACCGTCGTTGATGGAGACATTTTAGTGAATGGATGTCAAGTTGGTCCATTTATGCGTCGCATGTCTGGTTTTGTTCATCAAGATGACATTTTCTTTGGATCATTGACAGTTATTGAACATCTTACGGTTATGGCACATCTGAAATTGGATCGTCGTGTGAAATCAGATGAGATTGCCTTTACAATTCGAGATTTACTTGAACGAACGGGTTTAACAAAATGCATGCACACCAAAATTGGTGAGGAGGGTGAAGGAAAAGTGTTGTCTGGTGGTGAAAAGAAGAGACTCTCATTTGCCACAGAACTGTTGACACATCCTGCAATATTATTTTGTGATGGTAAATTGACTGAAATTTCTATTAAAAATTTGTTATTAATCTTTATTTGATAATTTTTTGATAGAACCAACGACAGGACTGGATTCATATAATGCTCAAATTCTAGTAGAAATACTTCAGGACTTAGCTGAAAGAAGAAACACTGCCATTTTGTGTACAATTCATCAACCATCTAGTCAATTATTTGCTATGTTCGATCAAGTTTTACTGCTTACAGAAGGTCGTGTTGCATTTTTTGGTGATCCATCTGATGCGATTGATTTCTTTGCTGAAAATGGATATAAATGTCCAATAAATTACAATCCTGCTGATTACTTAATTGGAGTTCTTTCAACTGAATATGGGCAGTCAGAAAGATCAGCTCAGAGAACATCTGCACGTATTTGTGACCATTTTGCGGTCAGTGATGCTGCTCATCAACGAGATCTCTTAGTCAATCTTGAAGTACACATGCATGAAAGTGGAGTTTACCATATTGAGGATGAATTGTCGAATTTTAAACCGCCTTTGGCACTAACCACAATTTATTGGCTAGTATGGAGATTTTTTGTCACTACAATTCGTGATCCAACAATACAAAACTTGAGAATTTTACAGAAAATTGGAATAGCTTTGATGGCTGGTTTATGTTATGCGGGTGCTATTAATTTATCTCAAACTGGTGTGCAAGCTATACAGGGAATTTTATTTCTATTTGTATCGGAAAATACATTTTCACCAATGTACTCTGTATTGGCATGCTTTCCTCAAATGTTTCCAATTTTTCTACGTGAAATAAAATCAGGACTTTATACAACGGATCAATTTTATATAGCCAACGTCATCGCGATGGTAATGTGATACTTTTATTGAACCAGTAATTGTTATTATTCTTCTTTTTAATATTTTTAGCTTCCTGGCTTAATAGTCGAGCCATTGATATTTATCATGATTGCATATTGGCTTGCAGCTTTACGTCCAACAGTTTTCGCATTTGTAATAACAATCATATCATCTGCACTAGTCATGAATGTATCTTGTGCATGTGGAATGTTTTTCTCAGCAGCTTTCAATTCCGTGCCAATGGCAATGGCTTATTTGGTTCCGTTTGACTACATTTTAATGATAACATCTGGTGTCTTTATTAAACTTGAGACTCTTACTCCTTTACTGTCATTTTTACCGTACTTTAGTTGGTTAATGTACGGAAATGAAGCTATGAGTATTGTTCAATGGGAAAATGTCAATAACATTAGTAAGTTGGATGGATTGTGGGGATTGTTTAATAATGACGTGTAGTTATATTAGATTTTTGATATTTAAAACGATTCTAATGGTTGTTTTTTGAATAAGAACCTTACAATTTTTTTGAAACTAATAGAACATTACAAATGTTTACAAAACATGCATTTATATGGTTTTAAATTCAAATAATACTCTAATGTCAAACGTCATTTATAAACAACCCCCAATCCATAATTGAATCTCATCAGATCTAAAGGTATAAATTTTAATAATTTTCAGCATGCATTGACAGCAATTCAACAGACATTCCATGCTTCAAAACTGGAGATGAAGTACTCGAACATTACAGCTTTAAAAGCAACCATCTATTCATGGATTTATTCTCGATGTTTTTACTCTATATTGGATTTCATACGCTTGGTTATATCTTTTTGCAACGTCGAACGAGAAAGTAGAGAGAAGAAAATTTTCATTAAAAAAAAAATAATCTCTGAAAAATAGAAAGAAAAACTTCCTCAATTTATATATTTTTTTCTTTTTACTTTATTTATAAATCTTCATTTATCTCTTTCACATAATTAATTTAATTTCTTTTATTTATTCAATTTATGCAATTAAAAAGAAAAATTTACAGAGCGGCCCGTTGAAAAACAGTTTTTTTTAAACTTTTTTTTTTTTTTTGAAGAGAGATAGAGAGAATAACATCTCATTTACTTATTCTTACATTCTTTCTGTTTCAAGTACAACTTTTTTTTATTAATAATTATCATCATATTAATGTCCATCTAATTTTTTTTCATATTTCTTATCATTTTTGCCATTCGATTTATGTTTTTTTTTAACTTACTTACATGTATATGCGAAAAAAGAAACGAAAAATAGGAGGAGGGAAAAACTTATGACATTTAAAAAGAACATTTTTAATTATTTACAAAAATATTATTTTCAATTCTTAAAAAGATTTTCTGATGATTGAAATTTATTTATTTAAATATTAAAAATCTTAAAATTTTCATAAAAACTGTTGAATGGTTTTGACAAAATTTCGTAGAATTTGTTCAATTTTAAATTTATGAAACCAACAAATTTCTTTTGAAATTGTATCAAAACCACTCAAATGATTTTAAATTTCAAGATTTTGCAAGGTTCAGAAAATTCAAACAATAAACAAATTTCAATCAATTCCAGAAAATTGAATGTGCTTCTTGAATCCTTCTTTCAATAAAATTTCAAGTCGAAAGTCAATGACTTTTTAAGTAATGTAAACTTAGTCCAAAGCAATTTATGGAAATTTTCCGAGATCTTTTAAGCTCTTCCCAAGACATAGACTAAGAAGCACACCTGACATAATTTAGTTTTATCCTTTATATCATTGATTGGACATTTCGATGCACGTCAATTAGTTACTGTACATCTCATTTAACTAAAAAAATCATCATAACAAAAAAATCGTGGGACACGATTTCATCTAATTAAATTTTTTTTTTAAATTTATATAAACTCTTTTTTTTTCATTATAAGTTCATACCAAGGATCGGATTATGAATGGGTTATATCTGTGTTTTTTTCAAATACTATCTCTTATTTTTCGTTTAATATCAAATTTGAGTGATTTTTTTTTTAATTTTTCAATTTTTTTTCTCACTAAATGTCATCCAATTGAAACTGTAGAAAGAATATTTTTTTAGGTACTTACTCGAAAATGTTTATTATTATTTTTTTTTTTAATTTTTTTATTTCAAATTTTTTATTTATTCTCATTATCGCGTTGTCGTAATTTACTATTTTTAATAATACATTTGACTAATTAAGAGATCAAAATGAATATCTTGCAATTCATTTAAATAATAATTTTTCATTTTTTCATTATATATTTTTTATGCAATGTTATTTGAAACAGCAGAGATGATTGAATTTGGAATTTTATTGAGCCTTAAGAATATAGGTTATTCAAAAGTCGTGTGTTGTACACCACTTTAAGTTGATCTATTATAAGACTCATGTGTAATGGCCACAAATAGGTTCAAAACCGCACACAACACACGACATTTGAAATTCTTATGAAAAATCAACTTTAAAAGTGCGAATTAATCCAAAATCATCCACAAAGTTGCCATCTCCGCATCCAAAAGAAGAAATAATTGAATTAAAAGAGAGAAGATGAATGAAAAAGACGAAAATTGAATTGTAGGAAGTAAATCAAGCGACATTGAAAAGAAAAAAAAAAGTTCATTGCTTGAATAAAGCATTAAAAAATGGCTTCTTTTGGTCTTGGTCCCGAAATATTACAACTGAAGTAAAAATTAGCTTTCATTTTATAATTTTATTAGTTATGGCGTCGTGGGAGCAAAAAATGGAAGGAATTTTTTAAAGAAATGTAAATTTTTAATAATCTCGAATTGCATTAAGTTTGTTATGAATGTGCAAAAAAAGAATCAAAACATTAGCCGCTTGATGCTTGTATAAAATATATATAAAAAAAAATCTTAATTAAGTAATAAAAATTTTTTGGGGTTAATTTGGGTCGAGTTTTTGAAGTTAGTTCTGGATTTTTTTTTTTATTTGATGAATTAATTCTCATAGTACAGTTTATGAGATTTGCAGTCAATCTAAGGTTAGGGTAAGATTAGTCTGAGATAAAAACGTAGGATTTTAAATTAATCCATCGAATTAGTGTTAAATCTAAAGATTTAAATTTATTCTAACTGATTAAAAATAAATCCATTGGATCAATATTAAATCTTACAAATCAGTTTCAAACTTTGAGTTTGAGATCTCAAATCTCATTCCAATATTCATAAACCAAACATCAAGTGCAAATCTTCTCTCAGAACCAATCATCATCAACAATTACCATATTTAACCCCCAAAGGTGGATTTTTCTTCACATTTTTTTCTTGTTTTATGTTATTTTCTTCTTTAATTAGTAAAATCAATGGCATTTAAAAAAATTATTTTGCTTTCTTTTTGCGTTAATCTTAAGAGGAAGAGACAAAATATTAAGGATAAATAATAATAAAAAAATCTATAAAATAAAAAATATAATGTCACAATAATTCATTGTCAGCACATGATGACAATTTTTCTTTAGCTTTACATTTTGTTTTGTAAAAAATAATAATATTAATAATAATTTCTTTAAGCATTTTTTTTTTCTTTTCATAATAAATTGCATTTCATCTCTTCTTATGCTGATTTGAACTCTGTTCTTTGAAAAATTAAAGCTCGGCATGAATGCGATTTTTTTGTTTGTTTGTTTGTTGTGTTGTTATCATCATTTCTACATTTATTGCAACATGAAATTATATAAAATTAGAATTGCCGAATTTTTTCTTTATTGCACCGAAAAGACGTTTGGTGAGCATGGCGATCGGTCGAGAATATTCATTATTAATGAGATTTTAGCTGAATTTTCATTATTTTTATTTGTTTTTTTATTATCAAAGATAGTGACTGTTCTTAAGGATTTAACTGTTTTTGGAAGTTTGATTCACAAAAATTGTGTTTGAAAACTGTACAAATCTTTGAATTTGTAAGGTTTTAAAGACAAATTTATGCTTTTGTAAGGTTTCGAATACAAATATAAACTTTTGTAGCGTTTTGGCGAAAATAAAACATTTGTAAGGTTTTAAATACAAAATAAAGCTATTGTAGAGTTTTAACTACAATTTAACAACATTTGTAGTGTTTTTAAAAAAGAAAAATTAAATTTTTACATTTGAAAACTGAAAATAAAAGCATATGTACAGTTCCAACAATCCAAATCCAATTAAATCCTCACAAACAAAATTAATTTTTAAATCTTTACAATAGATATTTTTTTCATCTTTTTTCACTTTTGTCTTCTTCTGTTGACTTTTTTTTTTTTAAATAGGCACTGATGATTTTTTTCATTATTATTTTCTTTTTAAATTCATAAAATAGTAAATGTTTAAAACTTTTTTTTTTTTATCCCATCATATCAAGATCTTTTTCTTAATTATTGTATGTACTTTTTTGTGTGTGTATGTTTAGTTAAAGGATAGAAAGGAAATCGAAAACGTAAAAAAAACCCAAAAAAAAATTAATAGAAAAAAAGTATAAAATAATTTTTAAAGAGAATGAGAATATGTTACATAAATTTCATCTACACATATCCATTGTATTTTTGTTTTGTTTTTTTTTTTTTAATCATCATGCGATTCCTTCTTAATCAATTTTGATGGTTCATTTGATAACGTTGGTACTGGTTGACAAATAAAATTATTATAATTATCATTAACGCTTACGCTTGTAAAACTACCAATAGTACTCTCATTATTATTGTTGTGTTTCGAATTAAAATTACCACTTAATTCACTATTATTATTATCCGTCGATGATGTACTTAGCAAGCTACTTTTATTAACATTAACAATTGTATTTGTATCGTCAATCAATTGTGTAAATTGATTGTCGTTGGATGGTGCAATTATGATTGAATCCTCTTGCTAATCTTTTATTAATCGATAGATGTGATGCTGTGCACCATGTTCCGATGTTGACACTTCAAATACAAATGCAATGCACAAAAGGGTCTCTTGTGTCTCTTTATTTGTTATTACCTGTGAAAGAAATTGAAATGTTGGATTAGTGTGGCTGACTATAGTGGATTTATTAAAATTAAATTTAAGTCATTCGGATTAATTTTTAATCCATGAGATTTAAGTTATTCAGTTAGATTTATTTTAAATTTTGATGAATTTGTTTATTTAAATATTCTATTAGTTGTAGGGACTGTTCACTTATGATGCTCATCAAAAACTTGGATTTTTAGACCCCCTTCCCTCTCTCTGTCACAAAATCTTCATACAAAAAAAAATCTATTGTTTAAAACTGTCACACAGCTTCAGTTAAAATTTATTTCCAACATTCAAAATAAATCAGATGGATTAAAAATTAAATCCACAAGATTAAAAACTAATCATAAGATTTAAATTTAAATGTAAAAGATTTAGACCCATAACAGTCTCATCATCAAGTCTATTAACTCCAAAACTCACCTGAAGAATGGTAAAATTCTCTAAGACACTATTCATCATGTATTTCTCGGGCAGTCGTTTAAGTTTATTGATGAAATTAATCATATAATCGCACATCGGTGACCGATGAATACGATAAACAAAGCGTCCATTTTCCAATCGTGAATATTCCGTTTCAACCTTCTCGACCACCTGCTTCCCAAATGAACACACCTTTGTGGAACATGTGATGACTACATTCTCATTGCTCTCGAAACTGCAAAAGTGTAAAAAAAGTTTATTTAATTTAAAAAATTCATAACTTACAATTAGATGATGTATTGTGATACTTACTGACTGCTGACACCATAAAATGCACCGGTATCAGTTTGCAGATTTGTATTGAGATCAGCCCAAAATTTAACCAAAAAGAATCCATTTTGTGGACCTTTTTCGTATAGCTCCTTCAAACCACCGCTTTTTTGTGGGAATTTATCATAAATTTCTTTCACATCTACAGATTCAAGGAGTGGATGTGTTGGCTGTTCTGCTATATGTACAAAGAGATGCTTGTGATATGACTAAAATGAGATAAAAAGTTTGGTTAGAATTGCAATCAAAATGGAAGTTCCAAAAACATCAAAACTTACGTCACTGACAGCATCATCGGCATTAAGATCAAGATATGCAGAGAATTCAACGAGCCTGAATTTTTGTGTTGCTATAGATCTTCCTTCCCATGAATGTTGTGTCTGTAGATTACTCTCGATTGCGGATACTGCTGTTGCTGTTTTACCACTTCCAGGATAAACGGGTTGTGCGAATGGTTTAACATCTTGCGATGTGCTTGGCTGTAGTCCAGGCTGCCAGAATTGCTAAAAGACAAATGAAAATGACAATGAGAATTATTAAAACTAAGTCAGCTAAATTGAAATATAGTAATAAAATAATAGCAGTTAGAGTTATGACATAACAATAAATGTTCATTTTTTTTACTACACATTCCATTGCATCAATATAGCATTTTTTTTAATAGCTCACAATAATGTGAAATTCCATCAAAGCATTGGGCATTTTTTTTTGTTGTGCGGTTACAAAACGTGTTTCGATGGCATTAAAAAAATTATGCATTATACTGCATTTGGTGTTAAGTTACATTATACTAAAAATTTATAGCAACGAGTTGAATAGCGTTAGAATTTATTTTAACAGCGAGAATTTACACATTTTTTTATGTACTTTCAAAAATAAAGTTAAGTAAGCGATGTTGTCAATTTGCATACATATATATGTGCACGTAAGTGCTTGCCTTAGAACTAATATGGAGTTTAATTGAAATGTTTATGAGTTGAGATATTATCATTAATATAAAAAAGTTGTCTTAATTGAACCATTTGAATATGATTTAAACGCATTGAACTTTGTCTTACTTACAAAGTAGTGAAATAAATGACTAAGCCTTGTTGAATATTGACCATTATTAGATTTTTAATAAGTGCGTCTGATCATTCAATTTTAACGGATTTTTATAATTCAAAAACCTAATTTTAAATCTGAAAATTTACAACAAAAACAATAAAATTCACAAAAATTAAAATTTGTTAAAAACGTGAAAAAAATGGCATCAAAATCCGAAAATATAAGTGCAATTACATCCGATGACTTTTTTCTACCAGAATCACTTGTCAGACTTGTCATTAAGATTTGTAAAACATACAATATCTCGAAATATGATCAATTTTCAATTTTGGATACATTGAATTTTGCATTATTCAATGACTTTAAGGAATCATTAAGTAAGGATACATTTAAGCATGAAGAGAAGTTGTACACGATGATCCTCAACATAATACGATTGTGTGAAAAGTTCAATAACTCATCATCAAGTTTTGCCAAGAAAATTGATGCTATTTTCAAGGAACTTGGAATAAATAAGAATGTTTATAATGTATCGGAACTGGAATCATACAAATTGATGGATTATGATGTAAAAACTCCAGTTGTCTTGGAACAAATTTATGATTTAGTAGAGAATCATTTGGACACAAATGAAGAGAAGAATCAAGCCTTTGATTTTGCTAATGACACTCTTGTCTTGTTCTATTACTGGAAGAATCGAATTTATGAAGAGTAATTAACTTACAACTTACAATAAATTCATACAAATAATTTGAATTAATATTTATTTCCAGATTCCTGAAAACAATGAGTCACGATGATGCCATGAGAATCATTAAGAATCAAAACATGCAAGCTGTTGCTGTCTTTTTCGTTGTTCTAAAGATCCTTAATAATTCCAAATTTGTTGTTCTGTTCGAAAAGATCATCGATGAATTGAAGGAAGAAATTACAGCAACAGAAGTAAACAAGTTATGTGCAGTAATTTTTGGATTAATTATGAATAAGAGTGAATGATTGCATGGATAATATGTTTTAAAGAGAATTAAGGAATAAATCTAACTATTAAGGCTCGAGAAATGCTATAATTTAAATGGTTTAAAACCTTACAATTTCATTTATTATGAAAACTGTTGAATGGTTTTAAATATTATCTGTTGTATTGTTTCAAAATATTTAAATTTGAAAAAAAAAACGTTAAAACCGTTCAATTTTTTAAAAAGCTGTTGATGGTTTTTAACTTTAATTTTTCATAATTTAGATTTTAAAAATATTTTTATTTTAATTTTTTAAGAATATCATTCAAACAATCTATCCAATAAGAACTTAAAAAAATCGAAAGGCACCTGTTACTCTGCACTTTTAAACTGTCTGAAGGTGATCAACTATTCTAATAAGAAGCTAAATGCACACGCACAAACAAAAGCCAAATCTTCGATTATATAAGAATTGAGTTTTGCAAATAGAAACAGCCATAAATTAAGTCAATTTTATATATTCTCTGTTATTCGAGGTCCTTGCTCCAGTCACAAAACACAATTACATCTATGCGAATGTTGTGTGTGCACATTAATTAAAATTTGAATTATTACGTCGTGTGTACACAGAGAATGAGAGAAACTGACTGAATGAGTAAAATCGTGGGCTTTTAGCATTTAAAACAGAACTATTTGATTTATTATGACTTTAATTGAGGGCAGCAGCAACAACAGCAATGACTAGTTAAAAATAAAATAGACAACGAAAAATCCTTTAATTGCATACAATTATTACGTCACTGTACTTAATAATTATTCATTGAACGTTCATTGACCATTAATCAATAAACTCATTTATTATCGACATGATAAATGATGTTGCAATGCTTCTCACTTGACACTTTTACCTCTTATCATCTCATTTATGTACATTCAATATAAATTTTCAATTAATTCCCGCTTGTCATCGACAAAATATAATTTTTGGAGTTTCTACACTTTAGGGTGGGCCAATATATAATTTTTATATTTATTCAAAAACACTCTAAAAACACCTATTTTGATGTTTTTTATTCAAGAAATGAATTTTTTGATGGTTTGGGGCAGTTTGGGGTTAAAAAATAAATTTTAAGAAATTTCAATTTTTGGATATATTAGGGAAATTTTTTTAAAACTTTTCAACGGTGTTTAACTATGATGTGCATCTTTTGTTAAAGGGATCATCATAATCCTTTTTTAGATCAGTGTCTTTGGATATTTTGTTAAAGGGATCATGAAAGTCCTATTTTAGATCAGTTTCTTTGGATCTATTGTTAAAGGGATCATGATAGTTCTATTTTAGATCAGTGTCTACGGATCTTTTGTTAAAGGGATCATGATAGTTCTATTTTAGATCAGTGTCTACAGATCTTTTGTTAAAGGGATCATGATAGTCCTATTTTAGATCAGTGTCTACGGATCTTTTGTTAAAGGGATTATCATAATCCTTTTTTAGATCAGTTTCTTTGGATCTATTGTTAAAGCGATCATGATAGTTCTATTTTAGATCAGTGTCTACGGATCTTTTGTTAAAGGGATCATGATAGTTCTATTTTAGATCAGTGTCTACAGATCTTTTGTTAAAGGGATCATGATAGTCCTATTTTAGATCAGTGTCTACGGATCTTTTGTTAAAGGGATTATCATAATCCTTTTTTAGATCAGTTTCTTTGGATCTATTGTTAAAGCGATCATGATAGTCCTATTTTAGATCAGTGTCTACGGATCTTTTGTTAAAGGTGGTTAAAGGGATCATGATAGTCCTATTTAAAATCAATGTCAACGAATATTTTGTTGAATTTAAATAATAATTATTACTAAAAGAAAAATAATGAAATTGAAAACTTGCTACTTAATTTTTAAGCTTGCATTAAATTTACTTATGAAGATCCTTTTAATAAAACATAAAAAAAACTTTTCCAAGAAAAAGTTGAAATTCTTTATAAATTCAAAATAAATTTTGGCCCAAAAATTATCCAAATTACCAAATTTTTGCTTAAAAGTTACAAAAAATACATGAAATGTGTTTATTTAGCATTTTTAGAGTGATTTTAGTGTAAATAAAAATATATTATTCACCCTAAAGTGTAGTTTAGCCGGAGTTTCTACACTTTAGGGTGGGCCAATATATAATTTTTATTATTATTCAAAAACACTCTAAAAACACCTATTTTGATGTTTTTTATATAAGAAATGAATTTTTTTGATGGTTTGGGGCAGTTTGGGGTTAAAAAATAAATTTTAAGAAATTTCAATTTTTGGATAAATTAGGGAAATTTTTTTAAAACTTTTCAACGGTGTTTAACTATGATGTGCATCTTTTGTTAAAGGGATCATCATAATCCTTTTTTAGATCAGTGTCTTTGGATATTTTGTTAAAGGGATCATGAAAGTCCTATTTTAGATCAGTTTCTTTGGATCTATTGTTAAAGGGATCATGATAGTTCTATTTTAGATCAGTGTCTACGGATCTTTTGTTAAAGGGATCATGATAGTTCTATTTTAGATCAGTGTCTACAGATCTTTTGTTAAAGGGATCATGATAGTCCTATTTTAGATCAGTGTCTACGGATCTTTTGTTAAAGGGATTATCATAATCCTTTTTTAGATCAGTTTCTTTGGATCTATTGTTAAAGGGATCATGATAGTTCTATTTTAGATCAGTGTCTACGGATCTTTTGTTAAAGGGATCATGATAGTTCTATTTTAGATCAGTGTCTACAGATCTTTTGTTAAAGGGATCATGATAGTCCTATTTTAGATCAGTGTCTACGGATCTTTTGTTAAAGGGATTATCATAATCCTTTTTTAGATCAGTTTCTTTGGATCTATTGTTAAAGCGATCATGATAGTCCTATTTTAGATCAGTGTCTACGGATCTTTTGTTAAAGGTGGTTAAAGGGATCATGATAGTCCTATTTAAAATCAATGTCAACGAATATTTTGTTGAATTTAAATAATAATTATTACTAAAAGAAAAATAATGAAATTGAAAACTTGCTACTTAATTTTTAAGCTTGCATTAAATTTACTTATGAAGATCCTTTTAATAAAACATAAAAAACTTTTTCCAAGAAAAAGTTGAAATTTTTTATAAATTCAAAATAAATTTTTTGGCCCAAAATTATCCAAATTACCAAATTTTTGCTTAAAAGTTACAAAAAATACATGAAATGTGTTTATTTAGCATTTTTAGAGTGATTTTAGTGTAAATAAAAAAAATTATATTCACCCTAAAGTGTAGTTTAGCCGAGTTTCTACACTTTAGGTGGGCCAATATATAATTTTTATATTTATTCAAAAAACACTCTAAAAACACCTATTTTGATGTTTTTTATTCAAGAAATGAATTTTTTGATGGTTTGGGGCAGTTTGGGGTTAAAAAATAAATTTTAAGAAATTTCAATTTTTGGATATATTAGGGAAATTTTTTTAAAACTTTTCAACGGTGTTTAACTATGATGTGCATCTTTTGTTAAAGGGATCATCATAATCCTTTTTTAGATCAGTGTCTTTGGATCTATTGTTAAAGGGATCATGATAGTTCTATTTTAGATCAGTGTCTACGGATCTTTTGTTAAAGGGATCATGATAGTTCTATTTTAGATCAGTGTCTACAGATCTTTTGTTAAAGGGATCATGATAGTCCTATTTTAGATCAGTGTCTACGGATCTTTTGTTAAAGGGATTATCATAATCCTTTTTTAGATCAGTTTCTTTGGATCTATTGTTAAAGCGATCATGATAGTTCTATTTTAGATCAGTGTCTACGGATCTTTTGTTAAAGGGATCATGATAGTTCTATTTTAGATCAGTGTCTACAGATCTTTTGTTAAAGGGATCATGATAGTCCTATTTTAGATCAGTGTCTACGGATCTTTTGTTAAAGGTGGTTAAAGGGATCATGATAGTCCTATTTAAAATCAATGTCAACGAATATTTTGTTGAATTTAAATAATAATTATTACTAAAAGAAAAATAATGAAATTGAAAACTTGCTACTTAATTTTTAAGCTTGCATTAAATTTACTTATGAAGATCCTTTTAATAAAACATAAAAAAAACTTTTCCAAGAAAAAGTTGAAATTCTTTATAAATTCAAAATAAATTTTTTTGGCCCAAAATTATCCAAATTACCAAATTTTTGCTTAAAAGTTACAAAAAATACATGAAATGTGTTTATTTAGCATTTTTAGAGTGATTTTAGTGTAAATAAAAAAAATTATATTGGCCCACCCTAAAGTGTAGTTTAGCCTAATTTTTTTTTTGTATTTGCTGTTGTCTACCACTGTTGTTTGGGAAGATAATTTACAGAGGTAAGATTCAGGTAGTGTAGTATCCAATTGCCAATTAGTTTCAATTTAGTGTCATAAAACTACATTAATAAAGTTTAATTGCCAATTCTTATCTGATTCTAAATTAACGGATTTTATTTAAATTTTAAAGTGATGCGAAAAAAAGTTTAGAAAAAGAAGCAAAAAAATATAAAATTTCAAATTAAAAAGTAACGGTCATTTTATGCAAAAAGAATCACTTAGAATTAATGTTTGCAAAATGACAGCAACAACAGCGATAAAAAGTAAAAAATAAAAGGAAACGAAACCAACAAAACCAGTTTTCATGGTTTTATGACCCATTATTTAAAAACGACTTGAAAGGCAGCAAAAAAAAAAGTAAAGAGTAGAAAGAATATTGACGTGCTATAAAGTGTCTGAAACTGGTTCTGTTGTGAATATTTTTTTTTGTATTTTTTTTTTTCTTTTTGCTGACACTGCCCACGCTTCATTTGACTCATCTAATGACTTTTTAGGTATACAAAAATATATAATCATGTTTAACAGAAAGAAATGATTTTTATGCAGAGAGGCGCCAGAGAGGATTTAAATTTATGATTGCTATTGACGATAAGGATGAGTGTCGTTGTTTAAACGGAAATTTCAATATTTTTTACGATTATGTCCTTCAAAGAAGTTCATTTCCTGACTTTAGTAATTTCTAATGATGTGTGCTGTGTTTTTTGGGAAGTTGTGCTGCATAAAGTGGAAATAATTGCAATTTTAGGTTTAGTTGAGAATTTAATAAAATTTTGAAATTTAACGATATTTTAAAATTCAAATTTTATGTTCAATTAAAAAAAAGATGCGAAAATTCAAAATTTAATGTTTTTTTTTAAACTTTTTGGAACCGTTGAATTTTCGCATTCTAGAATTTAATCATTTCCTTCAAAAATTCCACTAATGACTAGATTTGCTGTTTACTATACAGCACGTAAATATATTTTTGAGTCAAGTCACATGCACTTTTGTGCATAAAAAAAATCTTCATTTTCGCACGCTCACTTCACGCGCCGTCAATTTCATTCTTTGTAACTATTAATTGAAATGTTCATAAAAAAAATTGCAGTGTCGTGTCTGTAAACGATGACTTAATTTTCATCTCACAAATTTGTTGTTGCTTAATTAAATTTTTAATTATGAGATAATCTTTTAGTTTTTCGGTCTATGAACTTTCATATCGTCAGTCAATTCTCTTTTGTTAATATTAAATCATTTGCAATTACTCACTACAGCATGATAGTGTGTGGCGAATAAAAGAAATATTTTAAAAATAGAATCATCATATTCTCGTCTGCCTCGTAAATTGGATATGTTTATCCATGTTTCAGTGATGATTAATTCAATGAAAATAGAAATGAAAATAATAAAACTGAGCTAGACAGACTTAGTCATCAATTTTATGAATATGATCAGCTGTGGCTAATTAGAATTGAGCAGATAAAGGAATTTAAGCAGATCTAATTGGCAAATTTAACCTCAAATTCAATCTGTTTCAATTTTGCATCCAAAACTCAAAATATCAACTTCCACTCGCATGCAACCAAACTGCCTCTTAATTCTCAAGAAATTGTCGCTAAAAATTAAACATTTTTTTTACATAAACATGATGATTAATTGAATGTTAATGTGCACGACAAAATGTGAGAGACGTAGACACAGTCACTTGTTCTTATTTATGGCACGACGACTTTAAACGCATTAACACATGGAAACAATGTCATATAAAAAATGATTAAGCATAAAATTTTATGTAGAGGCTTGTGTGTGTATTATTATGTAATTTTTAACCATATTATTTTAAGCGTCAAGGATTAGTCATACAAATCATATATTTTATTTTTGTTGTGAATGATGAAGCATGTTAAGAGTGCTTATGTCTTGTTTATATTATTACATATATGAGAGATGAATTTGATATTTATTTTTTTATTTTTTTATCTTATCTTGGTAAGTGCATTAAGATTGCTTACAGTGTAAGGAGGAATACATGGTGGATTTAAAGTTAGTCCTTTTGCGGCCACTGAAATTAATTGGGCAGAAGTCATCGAACTCATCGTTTGAAACGCCTTCTCTTTGCCCATTGAATGGTCCTGAATATTGAAATTGTAAATAATTGAAAAATTATAATAAAAATCAAAAAAATAATTTAAAGTAGCCATTGAAATTTGAATTTTGACTTTTTTGTGAGAAATTTGGAAGGTCTGAAGTAAAATAGACAGGTAAGGTCTTTAATTTTTAACTTAATTCATAGATCTAGTAACACTAAATGAATAAACAAAAATTCCCTCAAACTCTGTTTAAAATTTTAACCACATCAAAGACTTTACATCATCAATTTCTCTTCCATTAATTCGCTAATTACACGTCTTTAATTAATAATTCTCCTCCCTTTTAATTTCAATTTGCTTTCTTTTTATTCCCCATAATAAATTTGCACATTAACGCACGTTCAAAAGGCCGAGCGATGACAATGTCGCCATCATCATGTAACTTGTTGTCTTGACAAAATTGAACATGATAGCGATCGCTTATAATTTCCGTCTCATTAAGTCATCAAATAACGAAGTGCGATAAGCAAGTGAGATTGTTCCAAGAATTTTCCTTCCTTTAATCTTATTTTTTTTTTTACGCTAAAGATACATGAAATTTGCTTGATAATTATGATTGTTGTCAGTGTCTCATGTTTGTGATTTGTATAATCAGGGATGTAGTAAGGATTGCCTTAAATTTGGTTAAATTTTTGGTTTTATGGCTTTTATCCAGTTTTTATGATTTTCAATCGTTTGTAAACATAAAAAAAAAAAAAAATAAAATCCAAAATTTTTTGGTCATAGTTCAGTACCCTTAGATCCTTCTATGTAGTTCCAGCCCTGTACAAAACAATTACTGTATCTTATTATCATTATAAATTGCCTTAACAATTAATATTAATATGTAGAAACACAGACTTTACAGTGAATTGTGAATGGAAGAAAAAGAAACTCTTTAATTATTAATTAGCATTTGACATGATTGAATAATGATTGTGTATATAGACGGTTGTATTTCTCGCACTTACACCCCATAAATGGACTGACAGACGGTACAACTTATTAAAAACAATAAAAACAACAACAACAGCATGTAAAGTGTGCGCTGTGCAAATCAGCAAATAACTTTAAATGGTGCAATGTTGGCAAATTTTTTCTTATGCTGTTTAGCTTAAAATCATGTGTGTTTGTGTGTGGGCTTACTTTTTTTTCTTGTTGCCGTTGCTTTTTTTGTCCGCTAATCAACTCTCTCATAAGCAATAAAAACGTGAATAAGACAATAAGGTTCGACCAGTCAATTTTGTCGATTTGTTCTTGAGATGGTTTTGGTGTATTTACTCTCGGATTCTTGGGGATTTGTGGATGATATTGAAAATTTTAAATAGAATGGGTTCGGAAAATGGAATGCTAACTTTTGAGAAAATGTCTTAGAAAAATATAATGCACAGTCATCAAGACAATTTAAAGCTATTGACACCCAAGACCAACAAAATTGCAGTTGCAAAACAACAATAATAGAAATTACAAATCACTTTGATGGCGAAAAAATAATAAAAAAAATACTTTTTTTGCACCAAACGTAATTTATGAGTGCAATTTGAAACAATTTGCTGTGTTTTTTTTAAATTGTGATTTATTGCATAAAAATTTGCGGAATTGACGTCTTTGTATCGAGATATTTGAAAAATTACAAATTAATTCAGTCAAGGGGTCGTTCACTAGTTAGTTGTTAGTGACCAGCCCCTTTAAGAGACAAAAAAGGTCAGATAATGAGATACTTACCACCTTCATTTTTGCTTGAAATTCGCGTAATTTTCTTCTAGCTAAGACTTGTATGTGTGAGCTGACTTGCTTTCGCGTTCTCGTTTTTCCAGTTCTGAGCTTAATGTAGCGCGCTATTAACTCATTTCGTCCTGAAATTACACAGAAAAAAAGATAAAACAAATGAGTGGATATAATAATAAGAAGTAAATTGTATGTCTAAAGATAATATGATCTGCACATCAATCGACCAAGCATTTCAAATGACTGCTAATTGCAATGTAAGACTTAAACGACTTTCATTTCATCAACAAAAGAAAGACAGCAGTAATAAGTAGAGATAATGTTGGTAAGTAGATGATTGTCAGATTGTCGAGTGAAATTTGATGAGTCATATTTGTAAATAAACAGCTTGTGACTAACATAATTTTTATATTTAACTCGTCTTGTGTCGCGTCAATTTGATGAAAAAATTAAATCATCAAAGTTTTCATGCTCAAAATTAATCATCGTCATGCAAGACACAGAGAGAGAGAGTTTGTGAGAGTTTTGAATTATAAAGACATGCCGCGAATCGAATTGCATCATGAGCAGGAGACTCTATTTTGCATAAGTACGTAAACATAATGTGCAAATGTGGGCAGAAAATGAATGATAAATGACTGAATTTTCGTAAAGGTATGAGACACTCGATGATAAGAAGAGAAGAAATAAAAGGCTAAAGTCTCAACATCCATAAAATGACAATTGGACATGAAGAAGAGCAATTATTAATTATACAGAGATGATGATAATAGTAATGATGATGATGATGAAGAGAAGATAAATGGCAAGTGGATGTTAAGAAACACTCGTATTAAGATCATGATTCCACACCCATGTATGGTATATGTATGCAGCATCAATTCAATTATGGATGAATAGCAATGTTTGCAACATTGCTAAATTGACGAGTTGCATGAAGTTTGTCATGCCTTTTTGTGTTTAATGACTGATTATTGTGTGATTTCTAAATGGTTGCAAAATATTATTTGAATTTGTAACGGTTTTTGAAAATTTAAATATTTTTAAAATTAAAATTTCAACGGTTTTTAAACAGAGTTTTTTTAAAATTAGAATTTCTGTTTACCTATTTCTAAAGATTTATAATTACTCAAGCTTTTTTCACCATAACATACTAAATCATAATTCCAACAGATTCTCCAATACACCACCATCCACACATCCCGAATTAATCGCAATAGACATTAGTGACAACGTCATATTGCAATATCTTTAAAATTAATGTTTCGAGCTTCACAGGGAAAGATAAAATGGAAAAGAAGAATGAAACAGCTGATAACTATGATTGATTACTGCCCATTTATTGATAAACATTTTTATTTTTGCAACCTTGAGAAAAAAATTCTTCGTGACGCATTGAAAAGATTTATGAATTCAATGGGGAGTGATTCATTAGCTTTTTCGCTGATAATGATAAAAAAAATATTTTTTATCATTTATAAAAAAAAAATCACTTGCTTACATTATTTCCATTATTTTTTGTTATCTATGAGAAATTTCCACTGTATGGGTATTTTTTTTTTGTGACAAACAATAGGAAGAGATAAGATACCCACAAAAGGCTATATTGGACGAAACTTTAAATTAATATTTTTTTCTTGCCTTTAATAAATCATTTAAAATGGAAATTTATTGACTTTAGTCTACATTAAGGCAAGGAGAAAATTTGTCATAAGAAGTTTCCTTTCAAAAATTTTCCTCATTGTTTCCCTATTCACCTACCGAACTTATGTAGGCATTACAAGATGGGCGGTTGGAATGGGACAATAAAATTCAATCTTGCAAATGCATAAAAACCCAGGTTCTAACCGCATGCGGTTGTAGATGGAACTGAAAAGTGATTATACAATATTGCAAGGAATGTTGAATGAATAGAGTCCAAAATTAATATTATAGTCACATTCGATGCTTCCTGCATAAACTCATTCCATTAAAATCTTATTATTCCTAACTTCTTCCATCACCTCACATTATTCACAATTCATTGTGTCCATGCATGTATGTATGTATGTGTGTGTGTGTGTATGCTCAAGAGCATTATTATTGTAAAGTCCAAAGGCAAATAAATTAGATAGACGATGAACTCTCGACGTAAGGTATCATAAATTTTCGTACATATGCAAACATTTATTATATTTTATGTAATTATTATTACTTCCCACACTCAATTCAATTCACATCTTTTCATTATTTTGATTAAAGGCACTTGAAAGGGAGTCGATGTAATTGTTTTGTGGTCAAAGAAATGCAATAAATCATTAGAATGAGAATTAATATGAATTAAAATATCTTTGTGCTTCTTTTGGGGGTGGTGCTGAGAATCTTAGGGGCTGGGTTATTTTAATTTAATTAAGAAAGCGTTGGAATTCAATATTGAGTATTTTTCGATGCTATATTTTTTCAGTTTTAGCAAAAAAATATGTTAAAAATTCAAAATTTAAATATCACCAAAAATTCGCTAAAAATTCAAAATTTGAAAACTCGTTAAAAATCGAAAGGTAAAAATTAATTCTCAAAATTCAATTTATGCTCAAAATCAGATAAAAATTTGAATTTTAACAAAACCGTTAACTCATTCCTGTCAAAACAAGAAGAAAAAAATAATTGAAAAATAAAATCAAATTAAAAAATTCCGTTATAATGCATCAGGAAAAAGTTCAGCAACAAAGAAACAAGAAAAATGCATCATGAGAGTGCATCATCGATCGAAATGTGAATGAATGCTGAAAACGAAATTCCAAACTAACAGCTGATTGTACATACACAGCAGAAAAGAAAAGAGAAAAAGAGAAAAAACGAAGCCAGAATGGCAATGAAATTTCAGTTTTTTTTTTGTTTCTTTTCATTCACAACCCTCGTTAAAATAATTCTTTTTTCCTCCATGTACGCACATCGTAAGGGATGGATATGAAAAAAAGTCTAGAAAGAGAAGGAAGTAAAAAAAAAAATTCATCCCTACGACGTACTGTAAACCCAACAAGCGTCCGCATTTTTCGAATACTTCAAATAGTTTTGAAATAGTCGAGAGACGAGTGTAAAAAGAAAAGAGAAAAAAAAACTCGTCGGTGACGTTTCACTTTACTGTATGTTATTTTTATATATATGCATATATGGTGTACACACATATGACGAGTGGCAGCAACGAGCGAAGAGAATAAAATATAAAAAAAGCAAATAAATACGTTTACCATATCACAACTTAATGATTCTCGTTGTATTACTGAACGATTAATTTATTTATAAAGACTCGACTCGTTTCTCCTCCTCCCTTTTAAGTGACGGTGATGTCGACGATGATTATCATCAGCATATAGTTTCTTCATGTCACATGCTATAAGCGAATGAATTGAGTAAAAGAAATAGAACTTACTTCAAAAAAAGCAGGTCAATTTTGTTTAAAGGAATTATCTTTTCTGTCGTATTTCATAATTTATGTCTCTTCACATGCATTATATATCGAACGGTAATTTCTTTTCCGAAACTAATCAACTTTAAATGAGAAATAAAGATAAATATGAAAACACCAACCAGCTGCAGTAATGCTCGTTATATGCATTAATTTTTTTGAAAAATGCTTCCGAGTGAAAGAGAATTATGGATGTAATGACCTTAAAACATCTACTTTGTTTGGTGGCATGGTGAGAATGAACACAGCTAGTAATTAAAAAATTTTCTAATATGATTTATATTTTTGAAGCAATTTGGAGCAGCCGATTGGAAATATTGACGAAATTGGAAATTAATTAAGCTTTATTGCGTATTTTAATTTTTTTAGATGATGGATTCTGAATAGAAATTTTTAGTATTTTAAATTTCGTTTAACAGATTGGACATCACGAATTCGTCTTTTATGGATATAGGAACTACTTAAAAACTTGACTAACGAGATATGACTGATTGTATGATGAATGCTTCTCTTTTCTGATGACTATGGATTAGGTCATGGACAATATTGATTTTTGCAGTTTAGGAATTGAACCTGTGTCTTTACATTTTTCAATCTTCGATTTTTCAACTGAACTGATATTTATATTAGCACTGAAAAAAGCTTGACAGATTGACAATTTAGGATAACATATTATACAAAAAAGTTAAAAGAATCTAGTCAGTCAACTTCAAACCCAAAGTGAACTCAAAAATCTCAAAACAAATAAATCAACTTTTTAAAAATAGAAAAAGCAGAGAAAAAATGGCAAAGGAAGATAGATGAGAGGGCGGGAAACTACTAGATAATTAATTTCTGAACTCGCTACTTTTCCTACAGTCAACTTCAACTCATTCTCATTCACTTCCTCAACAAAGCTACGACTCTCTCTAAAAACATTTTTCCTTTTTAATTAAATTACCATCCAACAGAACACAATTTTCCACAGAGTAGCGGCAGCGACAGGCATAAGCAACTGAGCAATAATAGGGTTGAAAAAGCAGCACGAGAAAGAAAAGGAAAAAAAAGCTGTGGGTGGAATCCTTTTGTTGTATTAATTAAAAAGGGAATTTTTTTTTTATTTTATTTTCAAACACTCAACAGCCCCTTCTCTCATTTCACTTCCTCACAATATACAGATACAACAACAATTCACATTCTTCTCATCATTTTATCGTCGTCATCATCATCATCGTCGCTATTTTCATCTTTTATTTCCTTCTTCTTCTTCTTTTTCCTCTGTGCTATATTGTGGAATAAAAATTCCTTTAATCACGAAGCAACGAAATATTAAAAAAAGGATTAAGAAAAATTTTCTTTTTCCTGCCTTAATCATTAAAGATTTTTATTTCGTCTCTTTTTTTTAGCTATAAGATTTAGTCAACAATTAAAAGAAAGAAAAAGGATATCGAAGGTCCTTTTTTCCATCGTGTGTCCTTGCCTTTTACCATTTTTATTGCTATGAAAATTCCTTTAGAAAATTCCATCCATTTTTATTTGTCATCATTTTCATCATCAGTCACCATTGTTTCAATATCTAATAATTCAAGATACATCATCATCCCTCCTTTTGACATCAATTTAGATTCACTAGAAATGATAATTGCTTCTCATCTCACCCAATGGATGTCATAAAAACGAATGATGATGATCTGTGATAAGATTTACAGATGGCAAAATTGTGGAGGGGTTAAAGTTTAAAAAGCAACAGCACATAAATGGGGTAGTAAAGCGAATAATAATTATCATCTGTTAGGCATCATCAGTTGAAATGGGTTTTCTTTTATTAATTTTTTTGTTCCTTTACAAATTATCCAAATAAAAGGGGTTGAAAGAAGATGGAAATGAGTATTAAATGAACAGCAATTACAGTTTTTGGATTTAATTCTCTTGAATTTTCATTTTGTATGAAAAATAAGTGTGCTTTTTGGCGGGAAAATTTATAAATGAATTTTTCATCATAATTCCTTGCTTATTTAACATATAAGTGACTGCAAATTGTTAAATTAATGTTAATTGCCATGATTGCATGTTCATTTCTCACATATTCTACTTTCAAAAAGGGAAAATTTAATATTTTTCCAACATAACCTTTAAATTTGTTTACAAATCAAAAAGAGACAAGAAAACAAATTTGTCAACAAACCAACTGACTCACACCTTAATTCACTCAACAGTCATCTAAATTGGCTTTTAATTAAGCACATTAAATTTAAAATTAGTAAATTAATAACACTTCAAAACAAATTTGACAAAAGTATCACAATAAATGTCATTTCCGCCTATTTCATTAGGGGAAACAAGTGTCAAAGTGCACAATATAAGGTACTTGAGAATCCATTTAACCTTTTCCAAGAAAATATAATGGGATCTATGATGTGATACTCTTGTTGTATCTACACAACCAATTATCGTAAAAATTGACTTGCTAGAAGCAGAAGTGGAATGAAAGGGAAATTTGATATCCAATTTGGAACGATCTCAAAAATTTTCTCTTTTACAAGTATACACGCGTGTTTATGTGTTGCTTTTTTCTGTGTAGATTGTATGGAACAAATTGCGGGAAGAAGGAACAAAGAGTATCTTCTGAAGAGGAAAAGTTTTGTAAAGAATAAATTGTCATCTCCTTTTTCAATTCATTAAATACTAATATTATCCCATTTTTTTTTCTTGTGCTGTGAATATACATGTAAAATTGTTTTCGGAAAGGAAGGAGATGCAGACTTTTTAGGATGAGACAATTTTCATATACAAGATTTATTATGACATATCTTTGCCAATGATGCTATACCATAAATCATATGTGTACATATATAATATTTTCTCGTACTTTATATTTTGCTTTCTTCTTTTCATCTCTCTATCTTCATCTCACTTATTTTCTTTTTACGATACAAAACCCAATGTCTTTGTGGTTTTTTTGCCTTCTTTTCTTTTCTTATTCCTTCCAGTCAGTAGCAAAAATTAACGAAAGATGATATAAGAAAGAAGAAAGGAGGATAATGCACAGAAAATTGGAAAATCCCTTAATGAGATCTGTGATTTTGGCGCTTTTTATAGGTTGATTTTCTGTTTATGCTAGCAATAATATTATTAAAGGAATATTGAAAGTAAACAATGAAAAATTTTACAGGACATTAAACTTAATTTAATCAGTTTCAAGAATAGAATTAGATTGGCTTGTTAATGCTACTTTAAGCTTTGCATTTTGCTCATTTAAACAGATTCAAAAGGTTTATTAAAGGAATTAAACACAAAATTCAATTGAACTTGAGTTTGTTTGTGTTAGTGCAATTAATTTAGAATTCAAAATTATGACCTTTACAAAAAATTAAGAACGAATACCAAAATGCTCAATAAATTACTCAATTTTATAAAAATCTGATAAAAAGGATCCATTGGATTATTATTAAAAAAATTTCTTGTGGCTTTTCGCATTTTCTCTTCTCTCAGTGCCATTATTCAACTTTTCCTTTCATCATTTAGCTTCTTCTTTTTCTTCTGCTGCTGTTTATAGTTAAACAAAGCTTTTTTTTCATCCTCTCAATACTAATAAAAATAATGAAAAAAATGTGCCTTCTCACACAACAGCTCAGCAGTAGCATCAGCAGATACAACAAAAAAAGAACTTCTTTTTATTCTCTTTCATTATTATTATTAAAAGTAGATAGATATGACAGCCAACGATGATGTTTGACCTCTCATGAGAGAGTGAGAGATGATGATGAAGGGAAAGTGCTGCTGGCAGATAATAAGTTTTTCCTTCTTTCCTTTTACTTCATCTTTGCCTGATGTTTCCCCAGCGGTTGGCAATAAATCTTTCGATTTCATTTCCGTCCATCCACCCAATATCCATCTCATTCCAAAGCAAGATTTCTAAGACTTTTTAACTTCTTTCGAATTTCATTTTTTTCATTAAATGCTCTATTGACTCCCGTACTCACTCACTCACTTTTCATTGATTTATTATCAACATGAATGGAACTAACACTTTACATTTCTTTCTCCTTCTTGTGTATTCAAGAGTTGTGATTATTTTTTATAGTGGCAACATTGAATGAAGTGTTGAATTGCTGTTATTATTACGGAATCATCATCTTCATCATCATGAAGTATCATGATGGGTGATATAAAACAATAATAAGAAAATAACGTTGGAGAGATGGAAAAATCTTTTTATTGTGAGATAGAAAATCAATAGAAAAAAAGGATTGGGGACGAAAGAGAAGTGGAAAGGAAGGAACAAAAAACTATTATTATTAGTTCTTGTCCGGAAGACAAATTCATTTTTCTTATCTCTATAGCTTATATTGCATGTCTATGTGCTAAGATAATTTGCCAAAAAAACCCTGCCTCCATCATTTTATCCTTTCCACACCCCTCTCATTCACTTTTTGATTTTTCAGCTCTTTCTTATGGCTTTGAAAAATTGTCAGATTATTAAAATTAATTACAACAAAGTTTTTAAAAGAGAATAGAACTAGAAGAGAATGAAGAAGTTGAGGAAAGGCAAAAGTTTTTTTTATGATGTAAAGTTTGTGAATGTTTTTAAGGCTTTGGCACTTCTGTATTTTTATTTAATATTTTTTTGTTCAGTTTGGATTAGGATTTAAATTGAATTTTGAGAATATTTGAATTTTATTGACAGAAAATTTTGCTAAAGCTCTAAACTAAGATACTTTGTTTACAAATTAGTAATTTTTAGGGGTACAAAACTATGATAATAAAAAAATCAAAAAGGGTATTTAACTAAATTAAAATCCTAGTTTCGCAGCCTAAACTCAATGAATCTTAAGAAGATGAATTTTAACTTTCCTTCTCTTCATTTTTTGCTGTATCTAAAATTTCAAAACTTAAAAGAAGAAGAATTTTCATGCTACAAGTATGAATAAGATGAAAAGGGTTGATTTTAAACAAAAATTATAAATTTTTCTTAACTCTTGTGCTATTACAAAGATGAAAAAGAAAACTTTTTTTTTTTTTTGCCGAGGATTTCAAAGGCAAAAGGTACGATTTAATTACGTTTTTTAACTCGTTCCCTTTATTACTAGTAAATATATATCATGTACATGTAAAGAGAGAAATCATCAGTTAACAACTCTTTGACATTTCGAGTAGGATTTTAAACAAAAATTTACAAGAGAGAAAAAAAATAAATAAATATTACACAAAGTTTTTCCGCTTTAAGGGATTTACAGTCTCTTAAAGCACAGCGGAAAATTTTCTGTCGAGATTTTCTTTTTCCACTTAACATTTCCCTTATTGTTGCTATTATTATACGTGAAAGAGTTATGTCGATTTCACCGCCACTCCCTCAATGTTTCTCTTCTTTTTTATACTTTATTCAATTTTTATATTTTATTATTTTCTTTTCGTATGAAAGGATGGGAAATTTTTGTATCGTTTGATCTTCATCATCCTCACTTAACTTAACTTTCAACTTTTTTTTCTTCTTCTTTTCATTCCTGTCTGTACGTTTGGTATGGTGTATTTATTTATATATAAAATCCTTTGAACTGGAAATTGTTTTCCTTTCAACATTTCATTCCGTACTTCTTTGATTACAACAGTAGCAAATAACAAACGATGTTGATGATGAGTAATATGAAGAAGTGTTCACTTTATTTTATTCGAAGATTTATGGAAGCGAGTAGATTAGATATTTAGTTTAAAGGAAGTAAAGATAATGTGAGATGTATGGAATGCACTTGAGATTGGTTTTAAATTTAAGGAAAAGATAACTTGAGTGTCATGAACGATTTATATTTCATATTTTATTGCAAAGAATATTTAGTTACAGTATCTTAAAGATCTTTTTGAAGATTTTACTGATTGAAATGGGGGGTAGGATATTTGTAAAATATTTAAAATTCGAATTAAGATTTACAGAACTTCAAAAAAATATAAATTTCAAAGTGAACAAAATTATTAATTTAATCAAAAATTTCACTTGAATAAACAAGAAATTGAACAAAAATGTTCACTCCATGACAACAAATCACCTTGACGAAATCATTAGAAACCTATTAATAAGCTTTTATATCTGATAAAATTAACCACAGTGAGGGTTTTGAGAATTTAATTACAGAAACGCTATTTTGACTTGAGAATGTCAAATCTTGCGGTCAGGATAATTTGTGCTGAAATATTTTGTCATTTTTTGTACGAAAAAACTTCTTGGTGCTAAAGTCAATCAAGTAACTCCATTAAAAACAAACATCCATCATCATTTCATTTCTTAAATCAATTATCTGTCATTTGAATCATGTTTTGACTTTTTAGAATCATTCTCAATTGCCAAAAGCTCTTCTTAATTTGCTGCGAAAAAAAAGCTTTTAAATTTTTTTTTCCAAGAAAGAAAAATTGCTTTAAGCACAAACTTTATCAATCTTTTCATCTCTTTTGGTCTTGTTCTTCTCCTTTTTGGAAAATTTTATTTTTAAAGAAAATAAAAAAAAAAGTTTTTTCTTTCTTTCACTTCGGCTTTTTTGATGTCTAAATTTTCCAGATGAAAGCAAAAAGACGAAAAAGTTGAACATGCGGAAAATTTCAAAAGAATGTTGGGTTCAAGTTCCTTTCATTCTCTCTCTCATTCCAGTATTATTTTTCATTATTATTCTTCAGTGTGTCTTTTAAAAAAATTTCATCCTCAATAGTGTTACAAATGTATTCAAATCAAAAGCTAGAGAAGGATTCCATGGATATATTGTCAGTCAGTAACCGGAACAAACAAATGTAAAAGTCAGAGACGACAAATTTTTTGTATTCATGTGGAAAATTTGTGGAAATTGAATTTGATACAAAAGTCAAATGTGAAGGTTTTCATAATTTTCTATTTTTTTCTGGTATCCAGTTCTACATAATAAAAATAAAAAAAAGAAGGAGGAAGCATGGAAAGCAATGTCCGATAAATCTCAGCAAGTGAAGGCTGAGAGAGAAAAACGTTCAGAAATTTTCATCATCTCGATTTGCGACCGTCTGCGATGTACGAAAGAAAATTTTCAAAAATTTTCCGCATTCCAAAGCAACATTTTTGTTCTCCTTTCAATGGCACAAAAAAAGGCATAAACAGCTGTAGAGATAGATGGCAACCCTTTCAAACCATGTCTTTAGTCTAAAAAACTTCGTATTATTTTCAATTTTCTATTCTCGCTCGCTCGCTTCCTCTCAATGTTACTTACTCGACATAATTTTAATAAAATATATTTCATTATGCTCATCTCGCCCATTTCATTCATCCACTCCACACTCTATCTAAATTCATTTTATTTCTATGAAAATATATATTCTCGCCAGTTATTCCATCTCTGTTACTCTCTATCCATTCTTTCTCTCTTGAATGTTCTGCATGTATAAAAAAAGAAATAAAAGAAAAGCAATTTTTTTGCCTTTTTTCTCGCTGATCGTAATCATACTATACAGTTGACTATCTACTGCTATTGCCACTGCTTTTTTCCCTTCATCTATCTACAGCCAACACCCTCGCAATAGACTATTGTAAGATAGATAGATAGATATATATTTTTGCGCAAAATATCACGAAAGAAGCTATATAAAAGCTAGCTAGCTTGCTAGCAACACATAAAATAATATTACGTTCACTAATTGCACATTCTTGGCATAGTTTTGTATATTTTTCCATCATCCATGCGTCCCGTCCCGTTTACTCTTTCTCTATTCAATTTTCATTGTTATTCAACCCCTTACTCCTCTTCTCATCCACTTCTACTTCTTTTTACTCTCATCACCATCCAATGTTGTTCCTTAGAGTCATTCATAGCTATATGGAATAGAATTTATAGAATATAGCGAGGAAGTGAGACAGAGGAAAGCGAGAATGGTAAATAAAACAAAAGGATGAACATTTTACCAACCCCATTCTTTATACATATACATATAGAAAATAAGCAGTAACAGCACACTATAGATGTATAAATATAGTAAGCAGTAAATAGAATAGAGAAATTGTTCAGTACAGTGATGACAACCATCCCCCCTCCTCAATAGAAAAACTTTTTTTTATTCTCAATTCCATTATTTTATCGCTATTATTGTTATTGCCATTTTTTTTGCCATCTTCTTCATCCTCGATGAATAAAAAATTTTTCCTTTCTTTGCCTTATTTTGTATACCGAAAAAAAAACAAAATTGAGTGAAGAGAAAAAATAATAATATAAAAGCAGGAATAAGATGTGGAAAGAGATTTTTATGATATAAAATTTTTCTTTTTTGGAATTTAGCTTACTGATTAATTTAAATTTGAAGCGCATTTGAATCTTTCAAAAATTTACAGACAATTATCAAGACTAGGTTTTAGTGTCAAATCATAATATAACCTGAAAATTCAGTGTATTTTATTAAACAACTAAGAATATTTCACAATTAAATTTATTTCCACAAATTCGCAAAATTTTGTGCAATCATCAAAATTGTGTAGAAATAAATTCCTTATTTTTTAGTAGAAATAAGAAGTGAATAAAAAAATTTCCCCCAGCTCAAAAGGATGACGAATATTAATTCATATCTGTCATTTGTTTCGTCACCACCTTAAATTTGTTATTCCTTAAATTCTTTTTCTTGATTACGAAAAATCTAGTGCCTCTATATGAATTCTCCCCTTTTTTTCTAAAAAAAAATCGTACTCGAAAAAACACCACAGCCTGACTCTCCCACTCTGTCTCTCTTTCCCATCCTTTCATGCTTGACAATGAATTTATTGTTTTCCATTTTCAGCTCAATATATCTTTCACAACTTGTCTTATGCTCTTTCGCCTTTACGGTTTGTTGTACACAATATGAAAATAAAATAAAACAAGTATAACGGTGGTCACTCGTGACCGACGAAAGCGCATTTTCCGCGATCAGTAAATACACAAAGAATTAAAACCCTAAAAGTACAAAGCCAAATATTTAGCTATAACCATTCTTTATTTACCCAAAAATTTAAATTGACAGAAAAAAATGGATGAAAAACATGCAACTTATAATAAAAAAAAGCAAAAAAGTATTTGGTCACGGGCTAGGTTTGAACCCATGACTCTCATGATAGGAGTCGCGCACTCTACCACTTACGCCACTGATGCTCTTTTTTATAAAATGTTAATGTGACATTTTAGTTATTTATATGAATGAGTTTTTTTAATAAAAATGTAAGTTTTTATGATTTTCACAAAATTTTCCGGAAAAATTATGAAAAATCCATGAAAATAGAAAACTAAACAACTAAAATATCAAAAAAAATAAAAAAAAGTAATTATCTATGAAAATTGTATGAAAATGTTGAAAATTTTAACAAAAATCGTCGGAAAAACTCGGGAAAATTGTAAAAATGGAAAATTATGACATGATTCAATATTATATGTCATTAGAAATCAAAAAAGTATCAAAAAAAGCAAAAAAAAATTTTTGTCATCGGTGGGATTCGAACCGAGGACAGCTAAGGTTTTGAAAAGTCAACATTTTAGTGCATTCGACCACACTAACACATACAAAGAAATGGCATTTTTGGCACTTTTTACGCTGGTTCCAGCAGAGGAAGTGACCATTCGTGCTGATTTTTGGTTACATGGTAGCCAGACATACTACACACATTTTAAGCCAAAAACCGCATCAAAAAAGCTTAACCCTGAGGAGGAGATGCGGTGACAGACAGACAGACAGACAGACAGACAGACAGACAGACAGACGGACAAAGTGCGGATAATAGCGTCCTTTTCCCAAGAGGAAAATGCGCTAAATATAGGAAAATAAAAGGATGAATATGGAAGGGAAGAAGGAAGTGAATTGTGGAGTGAGATCGAGGTTTTGTTGAATGAAAAGTGTTTTGGTATATAGTGTGAATGATGATGATGATAAAAGCAAGAGAAGGAGAGAGAAGTGGCAGGGATGGGGGTGAGGATTTAAAAGTCGAGAAAGTAAAATGGCATTTAAATGAAAAGCTGAACAACTTGCTGGATGGTGTTAACGTCCAACAATGATAATATCTGCTATTTGCCATTCACATACACATCAACCATGGCAATCTTCTTGCATGTTTCTTTTCTTTAAGAAACATGAAAAGGATGCTTTTTTTGTCGTTTAATCCTTTTGGTCCATATTCATTGCTACTCTTCCTCCTACATCACTAAAATTTCTCATCTTTCTTTCTTGCTGTTACAGCTTTTTTTTTTGTTATTGCTCTCATTTTTATCTCCTTAGAGGAGATAAAAAAAGGGGTTATTGAATTTTTTAAATTCTCACACAATAAAACATAAAATAAAATATGTAAGATACATAAAAGGGAAGCCATGAAGTGGTGGAATGGGTCGACGACGACAAAATTTAATAAAATATTCGACATGATGAAAATAAAACATAGCTTTTTATTAAAAAAAGAACGCCTTGTCCCTTTTTTTACTGTCATCATGAGACGCGCGCCTTTTCATTGCCTTTATTTCTTCTTCACTCATTCTTTTGATGGAAAAAGAAATCGGGTTGCTTTAGCTCCTTCATTACATGAAACAAAAATTATTTAGTACGAAAAAATTTAATGCCATTTTATCCATTATTATGGGTGAGAATTGAGGCAGAAGGTGGGAAGGAAGGATTAAATTATTTAAGGGTTATGTTTCATTATCTCGCATCTGGTGGGAGGTGAGAAATTTAATTGATGTACATTTTAACCTTTTGATATATAAACAAATATCGCTAATTATTTTCCTTCAATTTTGTTGATTTTTGTCAGATTTTCTTGTTAGGTTGGGCGTTTGATGCGAATGAGAAATTCAAACTTTATTGAATGAAGGAAAAGTTATTAAACATTTTAAGTAAAGGTCACAATAATATATAAACTAATAAATCAATAGATTTGAAATGATAATAATAACAAGAACATTTTGTAGGTGTTTGTGGTAAGTTTGAATTATAAAAAATTGTGTGGGTTATATAATTGGATTATTAATCATCGAAATATTAAGTTTGAATGAAGAAGTTTGAATATTGATTTATTGAATGATGATTCATGATAACAATTGAAATGTTTTCAAAATTTTTAAATCTCATTTCAAATTAAAATTTGATTAAAATTTTATCCAAAAATGATTAATATTTTTAAAAATCTTTTGAAGTGAAAATTATTTTAAAGTCTTTGAATTTGAAATAGAAACTTTAATACAACACAAAATTGACAGAATATTTCATCGTCGATTCAATTTAAATCAAAATGTTTACACTCGTGTCTCTGCGTTTACAAATCTAAATCCAAAAACAGAAGATACATTTATTAAAATATAAACAGTTTGTGTATTTTTATTTGAAAAAGCTGAAAAATCTTCTTATTTATGACCTACTAATTGTGTCGTCGTCTGCTTTGAATATCAATATGTATAGATAGTGAGGATGAAATCAGCATTTTAGCGCAGCATATGATATATACACGATGACTTTTACCGCTATCTTGTTATACTCCGAAAAAAAAATATTAAATTTACATTTTAACACAGTAAAAAAAAAGACACAAAAAAAAGTTTAAAACGAATTGAAAGAGGAAAGAGGAAGAAGAAGAAAAGAAATTTATGAGACATTTTATATATTTTAGTGAATAAATAAATATCATAAGATTTCATTAAGAAAATTTGTGACTCAATGTCGACTCATTTTTCTTTCAAAATCTAATTTTAATAATATTCTCTCTCATGTATACATTTACGCAAATTGATTCTTAGTGAAACAAATGTGTAAAGTTTTTGAGGTTTTTTCCTTCCTCACTTGTACGGTCTGATGGGATGATTCATTAACATGTCTCATTTATGTAAATAAAATATTATTATGAGATCTGCTCATTTACTTTCTATCTTTATATCTATCCTCTCTAGCTACTTCGGGATGTCATTAATCACATAAGAAAAATAATTTATATATAAAATATATATTTGAGACAACGGCACACAGTGCGTAATGAATTCATGCATGAATGATTATCTCTGCTGTCATGTACCATTCATATGGACTTCTTTTCCTTTCTCTAATCTTAAACAAGAATGAAAATGACTGAGAAATGTATGAACTTATATACCACAAGGAATTCACTGAAGAATGAAATGTTGTGGGATTCTTCGTACTTTTTTTCTTTCTTTACTTCTTCTTTAGGCAGCCTTTGATGTAGTTCTTTCTACTTTTTTACTCAAACGAATCATGAAAAAATGAGTAAATTGGAAAATAAAGTTCAAGTTTTTTTTTTCTATTTACTAAAAAAAGGAAGAAAATTGAATAAAAAGTTTAAAACTTTTCCTAAGGGCGATTCCATGAGTGAAGGCAACTGAAAAAATTGAGTTGTAATTATTTCTCTACTTGTCAGAAAAATAATTTAATATTTTTCGAATAAATGATGTAAAAACAAAAGTTTTAATGTTTCAATATCACTTTAATAAGTGATTTAAACATTGTGAAGTTAAATTAATAGTGATTTAATATCAATAAACAATTAAAATCTAAGTAATTTAACGGTTTTTTGAAGATTTAAATTTCCAAAATTTTTTCAAATGTTAACACATTAACGCTAATTTATCAAATTTAACGTTAATTAATGCATCTTAGTATTTGAAAATCACTTTGGAAGACGTATTTCAACCTTTTCTAAGTGTTTAATATGTTTTCACACCGTCTAACTATGTATTTAGCTAAAAAAATTGAAAAAAATTTTGTAAGTTTTTCATAATGTTAACACATTAACGCTACAAAAACATGAAAATTTCAATTCAGACACATTTAAATGATGTCAAAAAAATATTAAATGATAGGTAATTTAATTTTACATGAACTGAAGCAGTCAGGTCAAATATAATCATTTGAATTAAGGAGAAATTAAGAAAATTTCATTTTTCGATGCGCTTTTTCACTCATGGAATCGCCCCTAAAGAACTTTTTTTACGGTAGTTTTTATTAATATTTTTTTTTTCTTACTGAGCATGCAAAAGTTTTCAGTTTTATTCTCTTTTGTGTTACTTAACAGAAATTAAAGTTGAAATTAGACAGAAAACTGCGTTCCTTTAAAAATGAGTAATTTTTTAATCATTTTTTTGACTATTCGTTATCAATTTATTTATGGCATTGTTTGCTCATAAGTAGGTTTATAGTACTCTAATACATGCATTATTGTTGATTTTGTACAAAATTTTTCGTGATAAATCAATTTAAAGCTTTAAGATTGAAAAACTGTTGATTTGATTTTGAGGCTTTAAGACTAGTTTTACGTTTGACTTTAGTCTCTAAAATTTTAAGAGTGAATTTCATGAAAAAAATCAAAACTTTTAAAATATAACTTTAATCCACCTGAAATTCAATTAACACTTAAACTGCATAAGACTTGACAGGGTTTTTCTTAGATATTTCAAACTCTTAAAATTAATTATTGATAAGATTATTTTGTATTTCTCAAAAATATCTTCAAAATTCTACCGAAAATCCATTCGTAATCAAAAGACTAGACTGAAATTTAATTAATTTAAAGCTTTGCTAATCTCGACTTTGTTATCATAAAAAACAGCTCATACCCCACCTGCCAACTTTCTTCAAAAAATTTCCTAGAATTTTGATTTAATTTAAACTTCAATCATTGACTTGACTTCTTCAACAGCTTAAACTCTTATCATCAAACTCATTACTTCCATTCAGTACCCAAGGTATTTACTTAACAATAATATCTTATCATATCAAGAAAAGAATAGACTTTTAGTCCCAATATTATTAGTCATAAAAGCAAGATTAGCTGAGCTTCTCCACTTCAACTTTAAGTCTGTAGATTGCATTTTTTTCTATTCTATATAAATTTCATTCATCCATTCATTTCCACTTCAGGTATTCATACTCATCAATTTCCACATATTGAAATAAAATAAAGTTAAATCCCAAACAAAAGAATTCTTTTTTCCTTTCTTTTTGTGTGTGTCTGCTCATATCATCAATATAAGTAAAAGTTCATCTCCATCTATTTTCCCAACAGAATTTCTTTCAACTTTTTTTCTATTTTTTTTTCATCATAATCATCATCACATCACATCTTATCTCATCTCATCTCCAGCATCTCATCCACATGAAATCGGATGATGGAACAAAAGGATTCGAATGATGCCTTGTTATGTTCAAATGATTAAGCTAGATCGAAATAGGATATAAATAAATGTGAGGAAGTAGAAAATCTTACATTATCATTCAATTCATTTCCATTCATCTGTTAACACATCATCAAGCTACCACAGTAGCTGTTCTTTGGAAAGAAAAATTTTATTCAATATCATATGCTTGCTATTTTTCATTGTGATATGTGATGATGAGTTTACATGAGTGTAAGACAAATTTTTTTTCCTCCATTTTCTTTTGTGATGGAGGGGAGTAAGGGGTGGATTTAATACATTGCCTAGAATAGACCATTTCGGTCTTATTTTATATTTTCTCCCAATTTTCTTAAGTTCATCATCTTTCTATTAAAATTTGCGACTTGAAAACAAGACCCCAACTACACACCTGCTTCATGATGTGTACGGAAAATTCATATCATGTAGGAAGTTGATAAGCAAGTGTTGTGTTCGTGGGGTTAGAAAGCAACAGGAATTTTTCGTTCAACATTATCAAAAACTATCGTGTAATTTTGTGGTTGTACATTTAGACTGATTAATATCCACGCAAGCGAGCAATCACTGTCTACTAAATGTGCCATAAAATGAGTATTTTGAAAATTTTTATTAATCCAT
Organism: Chironomus striatipennis; assembly: GCA_026123125.1. Lineage (NCBI taxonomy): Eukaryota > Metazoa > Arthropoda > Insecta > Diptera > Chironomidae > Chironomus > Chironomus striatipennis. The sequence continues at coordinate 45,401,178 of CM047394.1, forward strand.
TCCGAAAAATCTCTTCCATCATTAACCTTTTTTTATGATGATGTGTCGTGTCTGGGTAAGATGAAGTCAATGGAATGAGCAAAAATATGTAGGCTTACAGGAAAAAGGAATTTTGTTCAAAAATTTTCACACAATATTTGTGGCATCATCATTTTCTCTGCTATAGATGCTCTGCATACACATAACAATAAAAGCCACTAATTTTGTAACATGAATCCTTTTTCCTTCTATATCTCTTTCCTTTCATCTTCAATGTCTGCCTGTGTGTTTTTTGTGTTTTAAGCATAGAATTTTTTTTCCTCTTTCCTCAATGTAACCATGTAAACAATTTATCCAAGAAAATACTTTTCCTACTTCGTCTTATCTTTCAACATCAAAAAACGATCTGAGAATAAAAATATGGAGCTGTTTAGCAGTTATGTGAATCGTTTTTCATATCTTTTAATAAATTTTGGTTTTTTAAAAATTTTGAGACCCCAATATTCTATCCATCACTAGATACCTAAGAATATAGAGCCTTAAATGCATCAGGACCTTTAATTTTTAACCTCAACAGTCAAATAAACCCCAAAAAATGGAAAAAGTTTCAATTTTCTGTGCTTCAACCTGTGCGAACTTGATGGGAGTCAAAATTCGCAACAACATAAAAATACGCGATTCTTTTCGTTCATATCTACAACAATATAAATATACACATGTCAGATTACACGCTTCTTTATTATATATGACACACTTGTTTGTATAAATGTGAGCAAAAGCAAAATAAATTCAATTTTGCCATTTTTTTTTTGTGTATGTCACAATGGTCCGAAATCGAAAAAAATGTTCAAAAATACAAAAAAATCATGTCTTTTAAACCTGAACTTTTGAATGCAAGATTGTAAATCATAAAATGATGCATCTTCTGTGAGAATATCAACCTTCTAATCGTTGTCTAACTCTGTCAATCATTTTCCAAAGTCACCAAAAATTTGTTTACAAAAACACCATGAAAAAGTTTTCTTAAATTTTCCTACTATCTGTTGTTTGTTCTATGTTCTAATTACTGTCAATAGCTTAATCAACGTTTAAATTTTATGTCAAAGCTTATAAAACATTAGCCAAAAGCTTAATCATTAGGGAAAATGCATTTGAATTTTTGAAAATTTCCAAAACTTTAAATGCTCATAAGTTAAAAAGGGGTTTCCGGGGGTCTCTGAAATCTACCAGAATCCAAAGATTGAGTCTTTATTTACCTTCTAATCATGCTCTTGTAACCTCCTTTTACCTCCTTTTCCAGAAATTTGCATTTTAATTTCACTTGTTTTTCCAAATTTTTTCCATACAAATTTGTCCGTGCATAAAATTTTTTGAGAAACAATTTTAAATTTTTGATGAGAAATCATGTTTATCCTTAATATTATAAGCTCATTTTTTCAGTGATGTATGATTGAGCTATGAAAAAGCTATTGACACTTTCAAAATAAGGAAAATCAACTAAAACTTTGGGACCTCTAAAGTTTCCACCAAAATATAAAATTTGAACACTTTTTTCGATTTCAGACCATTGTGTATGTGTATAAACGTCTCTCATTCTTTCTCCATTACTTTTTCATGCGAAGTGAAATAAGATAAAGAAAATTTTATACAATAACAAGGAAAGAAAAGGAATCAACAGAGATGAGCGATAATTCACGTGGAAAATCGTTTTGCAAACATTGAAGTGCGGGTTGAAGAATGAGAAAATTGAGGAAGGAAGGAAGGTGAATTGCCATTTGTTGGAAGGAACACGTGTGTGTGTTTTTTTGCTGTATTTTGTTGTCTGTAAAAGATTATGACATGTGGATTATTTAATTACAAGGAAACGAAATGAGAGAAATTATCTTCAAATATCAAAGTTAATTATGGAAGAAACTTTTTTGAACAAATAATTAAATTGTAGCCGAGATGAGTTGGCTTTGGGGATGTTTGACTTGAATGTGGAAGTCTTAATTGATTGCGAATTAGAGATCGATTTGGAATTATGAACCATTATGAACAATAATTGAGGCTTTTATATGTGCATTTTTATTGGGTTACATAAAGTCTAATTTTTTGAATTTCAAAAATTGAAGCTAACTTCAAGTCTATTGATTTGTTTACATTTTACAAATTTTAGAAAAAATTCTACCATTAATCTGGAATAATTTCTAAACAACACTTTATTTGCAGACATTAAAGTCTTTAGAAGTTAATAAAAGAAAAATTTTAGACATATACACCAAGTAAAAAGGATTTCATTTAAAAAACTGCAAGAAATACAAATTATACGTCAGTATCAACTCTTCTCATTAATTTATCGCAGTAAATTACCAATATCCACCTACGAAATCCCTCAAAATAATCCTCCATAAACCTATCAAAAAACCACAAACTGTCATCAAGCCGAAAACAAAGAAACTCATAAGTTATTTATAGAAACTTTACCTCATCCCATAGCTCATTTTGTTAATCACAAAAGGTGTAAATAAAAATCCATTCAAGTGCTTCCACCAGTGTTTTATACGTTGATAAGACGAAAAAAAAGTTCATCGATAAGATAACACATGAAATGAAAAGGAATTGTACGGAAAATGACGACAGAAATTAAGTCATTTATTTTCCACAAAATTAGTGTCAATGTAGCTAACATCAGATAATTATGATGATGATGATGGTGATGTATAAAGATATGCTGACCATAATAATTGTGGAATCATTTAATTTCTATCGTTACAGCAAAGACGTGGAAATTTTTATGCATGGGTCAATTCCCATAAACAAAATTGAAGCAATTGAGCTAAACTTAATTGAAATTCTTGCATAATTTTTTTTTGTTTCTGTTTCTGTTCACTGTAAAGTATTTTACGCGAAAAATTTAACGAGTTTTTAATTAAATTTCATCAAAATGGAAAAATTCTTGCTTTTATAAAGCACAAAATAAAATTGATGCCAAGTCAAATTGCTACTCAAGAGATTGCTTTGAAATATAGCAAATGAATGAACTTCATTGAGCAAGTAAAGAATTCCATCTTCTTTTCACCAGTTTGCCCTTCGTTAAGCACAGAAAAGCGTCAAAGCGACTGGAAAAGTCTTTGATGAATATTTTTTATTATCGACATCATCATCATCATTGCTGCTTGTTGCTACAAGAGAAATTATTTACGGATAATTTTAGGTACCTATGTAGATATCAATCATGTACAATACAGTATGATACATTTTAATTTGCACACATTGTGCTTGATTCTTATCGAAAATTGTGTTTTTCATTTTTTTTTAATATGAAAATAATTATTTAAATAATTTCTTTATTTACTTGCGATTAATCTCATAGACTGAGTTGAAAATGAGCATTAAAAAATAATCAAAATAAAAATTGTTATTTAATGATTCACTCAGACTAAAATTCCCTCAACAATTCATTTACAAGTAAATCTACCTAAGGGCTGTTCACTTATGACGTCCATCAAAAACTTGGATTTTTAGACCCCCTCCCCCCTTCTGGTACAAAATCTTCATACAAAAAATTCTATTGTTTAAAACTGTCACACAGTTTCAGATCCCCTCCGCCCCTAAAAAACGGACATCATAAGTGAACGACCCCCTACCTATAGCTAACAATAATAGCAGCTATAATAACAAAAAAAAAACAGTAGATGTAAAAAGTAGAAATGAATGATATTAAGTAAGTAATTTAAAATATATTTTTTTTTTTGGAAGAATCTCATCTTTAGTTCCACTATGTACTTGTGGCTCTTTATTGCTATGCTATTTAATATTTAAACATAGTTCAAAAGATAAAGTACGAGCATGAATTATAATTTACACACAGAGCTAACAAACATTAATATCCAAATAAATCGCTTCCATCGCTCAATTAACTTTTCAAATCGCCAAACAAATCAGCGGTGGCTTAATTACAATTTTTTCCATTCTTACCTCTTCTTTTTCTTCACACAATTTTTCTTCATATTCTTGGAATGAAAATTATGAACGTGCATTGAATTGGGAATGTTTTACAACATCAAATGATTATTAGACGTATTCAAGTGAGGTAAACGATTAAATTATGATTTTTTTTTTCATTATAATGACTATAGGCGTAAAACTGGAAGTTGTTTGTAATCAATATCACAGTTGATATTATGAGAAGCTACAATATTTAATCATCTTATGCATCATATGGATGGTTATTAACCTCATTAAAATTAGCATGAATTTTAGATTCTTGACAATTTCATTTTGGGTTGAGCACTTAATTGAGTTATTAGATGGATAAGTCTAGTTCTTAAAAGTTCTGTTCTTGAGTTTTGGCTTTAAAATAAAATTAGATTCCAAAAAGATTTATGTTCTAACCAAAAAACCGTCTATTAAATTAAATATTCATAAATGCTTTTCCAACTTCCAGCAACAATCTTACTCAGCATTTCTTTCACTTCTCTTAATCTCCTAGCTTCCATGAATTCAAATAAAAAGTAAAGTTAATAATTAATGGCATCAGAAAGCACTTAATTTATTTATCTTTACCACGTCATGACAGGTTTGTTAACAATATGATAGAATTAGCAGCAGTAAAGATAACTGATTGCAAAAAAAAGTATACAAAATGAAAGAGAGTTTATTTAATTAAGGAGGAATAAAAAAAACTGCAATCGACTGATTGATTACCCCCACTTGCACAGCTCCCTCAGTGTGTTTTTTAAGTAGAAACTTTAACACATAAATTTACGGCAAAATGCTTTTTATTGCAGTGTGAATCGCCATAAAGCGAGTATTTTTTTGCGCGCAAATATTTCCGCGAAATCGCATTACTTGGTTGATGGCAGTAGTGTAGCACGTCACGAGTTAAATGAGTCATTCTTTCTCGATCGTTTTCACAAAATAAAAGTTGCATTTTTTTCTCTCTCCTCCTTTAAGCAATGCTGAAACTGCTGTGTATGTAAAATACAACAAACAATAATAATAAATGCAAAAACAATTATGTAAATTTATACGATATATTGAGGCTTGTGTTGCTTTTTTTTGTTTTGTTCTTCTTCGTTTATTTTCCCATAAATGCAATATTCTCCATCTACTTGCTTACATACTGTACATATGTGCAATTCATTCTATAAGTGAATAGTTTAGCTCTTGAATAAATCAAACAGAAGTAAAAGGAGAATGAATGCCTTTAAATAGCACGGGGAGGCATAAACTGATTTAATTACTGTTGCATTTAACTTGATAATAAATTTTATTGCCATTTAACAGAAAGTTAAAATAAAGACAAGAAAAACTTTTCTTACTGTGAGTTCACTTTTAATCTATTTTATTCGCATTCCCTCCCACTACAACTACCCGTATTTTCTAACTATAACTTTTTAAATTTGTTTCTGTTTGGAAGACATTCTGCTTCAAGAAATTAATTGAAGGAGAAGTTGACTTGCTAAAGTTTCTTCTACTTTTACTTTGATTTGCTTTCATTAATTTTAAAGGATTTTTTTTTTCATTCTTTCGTTCTTTTACTTCTTGAAAAATTGAATGGAATTTTAATTTTTTTATAATTATATTATTGCAGAACAAAGTACTTTTTTCGAACAATTTTAAAGATTTAAAATTTTTAAGGTTAAAATTTCAAAAATTAAAAAAGTTTAAATTAAGCAATAAATTTGTGTTTTGAAGCAATTTTGTGTGCCAAAATGAGCAGTTTGTCATTACTTTGATCATTTTATTCCATTAAAAATTGAAAATTATGAAAATGTTCTTTTATTTACAATTTTTATAGTTTACAATTCCCTATTATGTAAGGGGGGTATTTGCTTAAACATTTCGAAATTAACGGTTTTTAACTAAACTTCGTGATTCTAAAATTTTATAAAAATCATTTTTAATTAGTAAAGAACAGTTTAAACTACCTCCAAACCACAATTTTTCATCCTGAATTGCAAAATAAAATAAAATAAGTAAATTACATCATATTTGCATGACATTGAAATGCGGCGCTTGCATAACTGACCTACTCGAATTTTTCTTCAAATTCATGGACTTTTAAAAATTTTCAGTTCAATTGTTCAAGTTTCAAGCTTTAGAAAAGAGAACTAACAGAATTATCGTGACTTGAAAGCATTTAAAATTATCGTTTTAATGTGAAATTTTTTAATGAAAATATTTGCAATTAAATTTATTTGCTTTTCTAGTTTCAATCTTTAAAATCTTTCCAACTCTTTTTCCAACAAACAATTTCGAAAGCTCCTGCGTAAAATAAATTTCCACTTAAATTCCTCAAGTTTTTAATTTCTTCCTTTTTTCTTTTGCAGTTAAAAAGCAACTCAAAAACTACAGCGACTTTGTAAAGTCACAAAGGAAAGCAATGAATATAAACCAACAGAAAGAAAATCGTTGGGAAAGTTTTTCAACTCAACGGCATGTCAAGAAGAATAAAAAAAAGGAGGAAAAACTTTTGCGGAAAATTTTATATTTGTGAAAAATATTTACAGAGTTTTAAAAATAATAATACAGGACTACATGCATGCATGCAATTTTCACTGCTGAAAAACTTTTTAATTTTCAGTTCGCAGCAAAGAAGATAATTTTTTTTGTGTTCGTTTATTAAATTTTATAATTTTTTTGTTGTTTTTATTTTTTGCATTTTTTCTGACAAAAATTATGAAATTTAAACTAGATCAAAATTAAACAAGTATAACGGTGGTCACTCGTGACCGACGAAAGCGCATTTTCCGCGATCAGTAAATACAAAAAGAATTAAAACCCCAAAAGTACAAAGCCAAATATTTAACTATAACCATTCTTTATTTACCCAAAAATTTAAAATTGACAGAAAAAAAATGGATGAAAAACATTATGCAACATAGAATTAAAAAAAAAGCAAAAAAGTATTTGGTCACGGGCTAGGTTTGAACCCATGACTCTCATGGTAGGAGCCGCACACTCTACCTCTTACGCCACTGATGCTCTTTTAATTAAAATTATAAAGTGACATTTTGATTATATTGATGAGATTTCTTTTATAAATGTAAGTTTTTATAATATATACAAAACTATTCGAAAAAATTATGGAAATCTAGGAAAAAAGAAAATTTAACAGCTAAAATATAAAAAAATGTAAAAAAAAAAACATTTTTTCAGAAAAATATATGAAAATATTAAATTTTTTTAAAAAAAATGCTCGGAAAAACTCGGGAAAATTGTGAAAATGGAAAATTATGACATGATTTAATATTATATGTCATTAGAAATCAAAAAAGTATCAAAAAAAGCAAAAAAAAAAATTGTCATCGGTGGGATTTGAACCGAGGAAGGCTGAGTTTTTGAAAAGTCAACATTTTAGTGCATTCGACCACACTAACACATACAAAGAAATGGCATTTTTGGTACTTTTTACGCTGGTTCCAGCAGAGGAAGTGACCATTCGTGCTGATTTTTGGTTACATGGTAGCCAGACATGTCACACACATTTTAAGCCAAAAACCGCATCAAAAAAGCTTAATCCCTAGGAGGAGATGCGATGACAGACGGACAGACAGACAGACAGACAGACAAAGTGCGGATAATAGCGTCCTTTTCCCAAGAGGAAAATGCGCTAAAAAAAAAAAATAAAAAAATGTAGAAAAGTGGGATGATAAAAAGAGCGAACATAAAAGTTTGTCATGTGCAATTTTCAGCTTTCGTTTTTAAAAAATAATTATGAGAATTTTCATCAAAGGCATGATTCAAGGATTAAATTAATTAATTTTTTGGGAATCAAAAATCAACAAGAACTATAACAAATCTGGATGAAACTCTGTGGATTAAAAGGCAAGAATAATTTTGATGTAAGGAGTTTTAAGTTCAAATCCCAATAAAATTGAAAACTATGCAAATTCTATCAAAAAATGCTAGTTGACCTCACCTTGAACCAGCACACAAAAAAATATGAAAACAAAAAATTTCATGTGAAATGAAAAATGCTAACCATGAGCTTCCTGAATGCAAGAACATAAATATCTATGTACATAAGTATGTACCAATGCAGATGAAAACTTTTAGTCTTGTTCTATCTGTGTTGATATTTCCCTACCATCACTCCACCACTGAATGAAATTTCCAACTACTGATGTGATAATAAATTCAAGAATTAAAAGTTGTATGTTTTCCTTTTTGTGTGCTGCTTGCCTTTTTTAATTTTTATTCCATATTCATGATTATTGTACTTGTGTGATCATCCCATACATCTCACAAGTCACTTGAGTTTGCCTCGAATTAAAGTGTAATTAATTTTATCATGACGACATAAACGTCATCTAGAAAAAAAAAAGTAAACTAAATTTGGGCGGAGAGTTGTGAGCATGTGAAGTAAATTGTTATTATTTTATTTCTCTACTCTATCTCATGCTATAAACCCGTGTGGCTTGTGCTTATTTACTATGAAAACAACGAAAAAAAAATCAAGCAACTTTTTTTTTCGCAATGTGCTCTATATGTAAACTCGTCGGTAAATCATGTCTCGCGTGTGTATTTACGTGCTTCACAGCTGAAAATTATTATGAAATGAATGAATACAAAAAAAAAAGTTCTGTCTCTAACATATGCAAATAAATTACAATTAAAAGAAAATTTTCTCACTCGGAACAAACTTGAAAGTGTCATAAATTTCATGATGCATGAGTATCCCGTCCCTCAACTCGATGCTCAATGGGCCAGCAATATTAATTTACTAATGTCCACACAACTGTGGATTTTTAAGTGCTCATTTAAGTTTTTTTACGAGTCGGCAAACAATCTTTTTTTCGTTTAAGTTTTTCTTCTTATTGTTCCTCTCGTTTCTCTCTTTTCAAGCGAATCAAATAAATTTCATTGTTTAATTTCTTTCGCTTAGTTTCACATGCAAAATATGATTGTAATTAACAAGGCAGATGAGGAGGTAATTTATTGTTAAAACTCGTGATGACATTTCTCTTTGCTTGTTTGTCGATGAATTAAAAAAAAAAGAATTTTGAAATTTACTAAATCAACAAATTATTCAAAAGAAAGCAATTTTCGATGTCGACTTTGATGTTTTTATTTTCTGTAACGTGAGAATAATAAATTTTAAAAGAATATGACGATTTTACGTTGAGATAATTGGATGAATTTCATTAAGCATTTAATAAATATGAATTTATTTCTTTTGATTGCTGAAAAATATATTTTTAGAGTAAAAAACTTAGTTCATTCAGTTTTGCATTAAGAGTGCGTTTAGTAAATTCTGCATCTAGATCTAAAATGCATTTAGGAATTTCTGGATTATCCAAGAGTTAAACTCCTGTCACAAAAGTAGCGAATACATCAAACTCCTTAAGTAAGTTTCCATCAATAAATAATCTTATTGTTTCCATCCAAAGTGTCATAATACCTAAGGACAACAAACACGTCAACAACTTAATCAGCTTAAAATTTGAAATTAATTTGTCATTGTCAATAATGAAACCTGAAGATCGCAAAGTCCTTTTAAACTCAATTTGAAAAAATAGAGCATTTACAATGTATGAAATAATTTAATTTTCATTCTAGTTGGTAAGTGTTATTAATTAATTTGCAAACTCAATTCTCTGAGACTGACAACTCAATCTGAAATCTCTTTAATTCCAGGTATGGCGAACGGTTCTTATTTTTTGTGTTCAGAAACAAAAAGGTACCTTATTTTATCGTTAAAGTACAAAATTTGAATTTCTGAACACACTCAACAAAAATTTAATTTTAGAAAAATTTTCATTTTGCAACAAATTTATTCACTGGATCTTAATTAAAACCGTAAATCATGATGATTTAAGATTAATTAAACATTTAATCATACTCTTGACATAGAAATTGATCAAATTGTGTTGATATTTAACATTGTTTATTTTAAAAAATTGTTTGATAGTGTTAGTAAACTTAAAATTTTTTTAAAATTTTTCAAAATTTAACGGCCAGAGAGTTGTTCGCCAAACCTGGCTTTAATTATTATTTTGTCATGCATTTTAAAAATTCTACACGAATCATTAAAACTTAGTAACTAGAAAACAGTAGAAACAGCTTGAAAAGTGTGTGCAAAACACAATGAACATGAAGAGCAGGGAAAAAATGTAAATTTCAATTGACGTAAGTGATTTGAGTAGTGGAGCAATTTAGCATGCATTTAATGCATTGATTTACTCATCAAAAAAGTATTTTTGCAAATAAAAATAAAGTAAACAGAATTATCTCGTTACTCGAGCACGCACATATGACTTGTTCGTGTGCATATATAAAAGATGCATGACATTTCACACTGCGCAAATTAAAATGCAAAAAAAGAATATTTTTTTTATAAATTTATCTTATTGCACTCGTTTAATTTTGATTTCTGCCTTGGAAAAGCACCAAAAAAGTTGAATTGGGAATAATATTGCATTTAAAAATGTCTCCACCTACGAATTTAAGGAATGTGTGTGCCAATAGAGTTCATTTCAAGTTCATTTGAATGTTTGTATCTCGAGTGCGTTCAGAAATTTTTGCATCTTGAGTGCGTTCTGTAACTCTCGCATCAAAAGTTAGTTTATTAAAAATTTGCATCACAATCAAGTTTCAATCATCTCCCAGCCCACAACAAGGCATTAATAATAATTTTATTTCATTTTTTTTCTCTATTTCAATTAGTCTGATGTCATGACGGTTTAAACGACTTGCGGCTGTTTTTTTGTGTTGAAATTCGAATTTCCATATTTTTTTTGATATAAATAAAATGCACACAAAGGAAAATAAATTTACTGTTTCCAGTTTTTTTACGAGGGAGGTAAAAGGAAAGAAGAAAAATTCAGGAATTCGATCTATTTGTGGCATTTCCATTAAACTTCCATACAATGGTGCAGAGGCACATAATAAAAATGCCTTCTTCCGTCATTAATATACGTAACATTGCGTAAATAAGAACGAATAATAATATAAATATAAATATAAAGCCGGTCATTAGAGAAAGAAATGTATACAAAAAAACAACAGCAATAAAAATAATAATAGTATTAACAATTGAGCATGGAAAAGAAACAAATTTCAGTACTTAATTACAATAATTTTTCCATTTTAATTCATAAATGAAAGAAAGCACCTGAAAAAAGAGTGATTAGTGCCAATGACCAGAATATAGAGGAGCTTATTTGTCACGGAAAGGTAAGAAATAAAAAAAATCTTTTCATTTTTAAGAATTAGAAATAAACAAAGCGTGAAGACAAGTTTCCATTAAGCACATTATAAATGAGACGTATAACATGTGTATGAGTGACTTTTCTGTGACATAATTGATGCCTAATTATCCAATTGTCACGCAATGCATCTCCAGAGTTGATAATTGCCTTGGAGATTTTTTCTATAATATCGCATGAGATGACTAAATTATCGACTAGTGTCAATCGCTAATAAATGATTTAATTTTATTTCTGACAAATCAAATATCATTTAGATATTAATTACCGAAATTATTTCAAGTGAACCTTTTTATCTAAAATTATAACTTTAGTGCTGAATAATCAATTAAATTCACTGATTGATGAGTATTATTAAGTATACATCAATTTGGAAAGGTCAATATCAAATTTTCATAATATGATTTCGAGAGAATTTCTAATGGCAACATAGCATCGACAACAGTAAAACTACGCGTTCTCTAAACAGTTGTTGAGGTTCAATTAAATTTAATTAACCTTCTATGGTGATGCGGCTCGCGGCTTCAACCTTTTCACATTTATTTGGTTATAAATAAACATCACATATCTATCTATTCTTAACAACTATCTATTATGCCAATCATTTCAAAAATGCCTGTATGTGTAGCACGAATAATTTGCTCATAGATCCATAAAATTTCATTTAAAATCTACATATCTCTTCCTCTTACTCACAAATATATATCTAAATTCATGACGAGGATGCCTTATTGTGTTTATATTGTGTGCTGTGGGATGTTTAGAACGTTGTTTGTAGCTTCAAAGAACTATTGATATCATATCATTTAAAATTGCTATTTTTAGAATCTATGAAAAGGCGTGAATAATCCATAATTGCATAAAATTCATAAACAACTTGCTTCTATTCGGAAAAAAAATTAATTTTCACTTCATCTGCTGTTCTGTGCTGTATGTGTGAGAAGAACAGCAGTGAGATTATTAAAATTATGTATCGAACATTATGCCTCGAGATGAGCATCAATATGAGTCATGAAAAATCTTAAAATTGGTAGTAATAATGTGCATCAACATAAAGTCATAATAATCTAACCCGATAATAGTATGAACTAGCTACCACACAATGATGATGTTGATGCATTTTTAATAGAGTCTAATTAAATCAGAAAAAAAACTTTTCTTCCTTTTCTTGTTCTGTCTGATAAATCAAATAAAAGTTTCATGATTTTTTTTTTTTTTATTATTGACAATTATCAATTTATATCGAATATTATTAAATGCTATAAATATATATTAACCCCTTTAATACCAATACACATAGACAGCTGCTGGCTGACTGGTCTACGACTAAATGTAAAATTATCAATAATAAAATTAATGATGAACATGGGAGCACTTTAATTAATTTAATTCTCAATTCACTTTGATGTGGGAAAATGAAATGTTCATGTCTATTTGATGGTGCGGTTGATTGAATTTTGATTTAATAAAATTGTAATTTATCCATTTTGAGAAATTGCTATAAATGTGTTTGTTTGTTACTTACCATACATCTTTCCTTCCTCTGATAAAATAATTTTTCTTCTACCACATGGTGGATAAATGGCGAGAGCCTCTTGGAAGCTTTGCTCAATATCTGGACTCCAAACACCTTCAGCATCAGCTGATGACATATCTTTTTCATCCTGTAGCACAGAATCACATTTTATTAGTCTTGTGAAGACACACTCACACTGATTTTAAACTTTTGATACTCACATCACTAACATCACTCATGTCGCCAACATCAAGATGTTTTCCATCCACTCCTGTTCCATTGGTATCTGCTGGCCCTAGTGTTGGGCCAGCAGCTACCGGAGGCCACCTCGACGTTATTGTGCCTGCTCCTAGTCCACCGTCTGTAAATTAAATTTAAAAGGAAAAAGACGAAAATTTAATTTAAAATTCAATTCAAATGAAATAATTTAATAATATTTGAGCATAAAAAAGAATCAATATGCTTTATGTTCATTGAAATGTTGAGACTTGAGAGAGGAGTCAGTGAATTGTAGACAAGAGACGAAAAGAATGAAAGTGAACATCAATGAATTTAAATTGATTACAAATCAATAGATTCCACTTCGTCGCGTAACATTATCAATGGATATTTTTTTCTTGAATATTTTATTGCTATAAGTATTCTCGAGTATAACAGATTATTCCACATCTCTAATTCGTATAAATGTAATGATGAAAAGTTAAATTGTATTGGACAATCATTTGAATTTGAAGTTTTTTATGCTTTTAGAATTTTAATGTGATTTTAGTTTGTTTTTGTTAGATTAATTGATTTATTTTAATAAGTTTTGATGACCCTCAATTTAATTAATAAAAATTTATTTTCAAAAATTGATTGTTTACATTTTGAACTTAAGAATTTTAAAAGCCTTAATATGACTTAATTTTCCTATTTTTCGTTATTTGAGAACAATTGATCTACAAATTAGATATAAGCAGTCTTTAACATTAGTTTCTCCCCACAAAGCAGACCAGAAATTTGCATTTCATGATAAAATTAATTTTTAAACAAAACAATACAAAAAAAAGTGTGCGAAAAATTTCAAAAACTTAAAGTCTAACGGCCACAATAAAATCCAAAAGTTCATCAACATTTCCTCCCAACATCCAGCAGTTATCTCATCCTTTGTCCATAAATATTTCCTTTATTAATCAATGAACATCAATCGTGATGCTTGCAGGGCAATGAAGAATGAAAAGTAATACACTTAATATGCTGGCCAATAACATTTATCAGAACCTTTTCAGATGAATATGAAAATATTATTATGATTTTCAATTAAAAAGTGCCTTTTTTTGTTATGAAATTTTTTTCTGTACATTTTAAGGCAGTAATAAAATAAATAAAAGCATCAAACATGCATAACAATTGTACACAGACAGCGTCGAGGCGAGTAGAAAAGAGAGTGAGATTCATTATGAACGAAAAAAAAGCAGAGAGAATTGAAGAATTCAATTTTTTTTATTTATAGCGAGATCAAAGTGAAATTTCCGCGAGGGATTTATATTTTTTTTTGTTTCAATTGCAACAACAAAAAAAATTTTTTTATATTTTTTTCAGTTCTGCTTTACACAAAGGGCGGCTTTGATTTCAATTAACGTTTGAAGCTATGTGAAAAATGAAGAGTATATTGAGCATGTTCATCCCACCCTCGAGGCGATGTTTTCTTTATCGTTTGAGCTCTATAGCATAGAATATGATGTGAAAGCACCATCATTCTCGTTCAGTAGAATAAATGAAGAGATAGAGTGAATGAGGAAACATCAAAAGCGCGTAAAAATGCATGTTGCAGAAGCTTCATAAAATAAACATTTTTATATTGCACAAATTAAAAGTCAATTAGCACACTTAATCCCAATCGTATATGTATGTTATGCTTTATGCACGATATATGGTATATGCGAACATTTTGGCTGCTCCAGGGCACTTATCGCAAATTAAAGTGTCGAGTTGACTTAATTAAACTTTCATGCGGTGACTGCTGTTGTTTTGGAGCAGCATATAGACTCACATACTTTATATTATTAAATTGCAAGTGTATCAATCACCTCAACTTAATTGCACAGATGCTCTCTCTTTTCTCGCATTTCACCTGTGTGTTTATGATGAGGAACATAAAAATTATCATTTGCATGTCATGGCATGCAGCAGCAGACTTTTTTTATGAATGAAGTATATTTTTTCACTTATCTTATATGAAATTGGCATTTAACATCATCGATATCATATGATGATGTTGCTATGGATAACTTTATGTACATGTACAAACAGGGTGCATGCATTTATAGGGGACACAATAATGATATAAGAGAAATGTGCAAGCCAAGTAAAGGCCAGGTGGTATTGACTCACATAGAATTCTCAATCAATCATTAAATATACAACAAAAGGAATGGAATTACGCACAACTGCCACTTTTATAGCTCTTTCATCATAAAAATGTGTACTTATTAATATTCAAACCCAGCAAAATAGCAACAGCAGTAACTCAAAAATTTATGAGAAAATTCCTAAAATTCCTCATCATTTAATGTGATATAATTTCTAAATGTCGACCTCATTAACCGTCGAGGTCCGTCAATAATAATAATAATAATACTTCTTTTTTACCAGCTACAAAGCTCTCATAATTAATAAAAACTCATTAATTCCATGAAATTATTACACAACAAGTACACAAAAAAAAAGAGTAAATTTTCATCTGCTTCTCATTCATTCATTTATTTTCGACAAAATAGAAATAAAAAGGGCCATTTACAGACATTCCTGAATAGTAAACAACCCCTTTCAATGTCTCTCATTCGCGCAGAACAACAAACCAAAAAAAAAAGTTGAGAAAAAATTCCAAGTGGGCAATTGCGTGTCCATTTATTTTTCTAGTTGTGGTGTATGTGTGAGTCAGTGAATGGCACAATGTGCAAATTTACCGTTCCTTATTCTTCTAAAGCCAACGATGAATGAGCTAATAAAAGCTCATGATATCAAAAACGTGTATAGAAAGTAAAACAAAAAATTATTTTTTATTATTATTTTTTTAACCCTTTTACGGCTGTTATTATTATTTGTCGTTTCATCGCGTTATTTTCTGTGTCCTTTTGGTACTTATTTCAACACAATGAGTCAGTGGGGTGTCTTGGTTATGTGTTTGTTAGATTAAAAGCAGGAAAAATTAATTTAATTTATTTTATTTCGAGTTTTGTTGAAGTGCTTTTCCTGCTGTACATTTTTTTAGCTGCTGCTGTATTACTATTGTAATACGTTTTCTTTTTTGATAGATTTGTTGATTTAATTTGATTTACGAGGAAGAATTTGAAGTATTTAGTTGAGAATTTCATCATCTGTTTGATAGGAAGTTTTATGAATTTTTGGGAAGGAAATAATACTTTTTTCAAACTTAATCTTGTTGTGAGGTCATTAACTTATGGATTTGAATTTAGGAAAGATTCGAACTAAAGAAATAAAATTCTTAGTCGCGTTCTTTATCCACTATTCTAATTGATTTCAAAATCATCCTAACATTAACAATCCCAAAATATTTCAAGGAATTCAAGCCATCCTAATTTCCACAAACTCAACTTCAATCTCAATTCCAGAAATTCCACAATCATTAGAATTCTCTCACATTGACTATTCGAAAAAGCATTTCAGGAAGTGTTTTTAAATCATTTCTGATAATTTTCATATCAAAATTTTTTTCATTCCCAGTCAACTGGCTGACACGTTTCTTGTTTCACGAGCTACTGATTTAATAATAATAATTTTTTGTTCTAATCTAAAAAGATAACCGATACGCTTAACTTTGTCTGAGTCAAAATATTTTTCATTACTGTGTTTTTATGAAAATAGTTGAATTTGCTACTGCACTTTAGTTTTGTATTTTTTTGACATTGTAAAATGAGAATTGGAATGATAAAAATTACGATAATTAATAATTTTTTATGTGGGTTGATCACTGGGTGATAAAGTGAGAAAACAAGATCAATACTTCTGATCATAGTTTTTGATTTTTGGGAGGTTTTATAAAAAAATTAAAGGAATTTAAAGTTCTAGTTCTTTAAATTAAAAAGTTCGAACTTTATTTTTTTTTTTGAAGAGTTTAGGCCATAATGCTATCCATAGATAGGGACAATAATTCAAAAATAATTAAGGTCCGAAACCTAGTCAAAATTCAAACCCATAATAAATAAATAAAACAATTTTCAACTGCGTACACAACCCTATCACATTCACACACACCAACAAGTGTGAAAATTTAATAACAGAAATCCATTTTAATAATTAAATCTCAGTTTGTTTGTAAGCTCAACAAATGCCAAAGATAATAAAAATCTGTTTCTAACTAGAATGTGAAAGATTGAACAGAGGAAAAAAAAGTAAAAAAAAAAATGAAAAATATTTATGGAATGTTCAAAAGAAATCATCATTACGAATGTAAATATTATGAACAGCAGAGACACAGAAAGAGCATACATATTTACATAAATAATGATAAGATGCAAATGCACAACGACAGTAACATTGGGAGGTCAACAGTAAGTAAGTAATTGAATATGATACGAGACATAAACTGTGAGCACATCTAATTTTACCGTTTTTCATGCATACTAAAAATTTTGTTCCTGTACATATGATGCTTCTCTAAAGGGCATCAAAAATAACAAAAAATAAAAAAAGCTAAGCAAAACAAAGGAGATGCAAAAAATGTTCAACTGATATCAATTGCACAGTAATTTTGCCATTCATCGCAGATAAATCGCATTACAAGCGACTATCATCAGGCAGTAATTTAGTACGACGTGATGTAATACACTATCCATTCATTTAATGCAATCTCATGCAGTCGAATGATATTTCCCTTTAACATTTTTTTATTATTATTATTCTCTTTTACTGTTGCTTATATCAAGCAATAGAATCTAGATTTTTTTTAATAAAATATTTCTGAAGCGTCCTTCCACTTCGAGAGGTATACTTACAAAAGAGAGAGAAAGAGAAAAATTAATAATAAAGACTATGACTGTCATGATTACGTCCTCTTTACAAAGGCATAAATGATTAGCATTTGCAGTAGCAAGCAGTGATATTAAATTAATTTTCAGCCTGAACTGTAACTAAAATGACAGCAAATTGAGTTTTCTAGCTTGAAATTCATATAAAAAAAACTTGTTCTGAAATGAAAAAATAAATAACGAAAGGGTCGGAGTAAAATTTATGAAAAGAAAGATCATCATCGTCATTGTGAGGATTGTCATCCCCTTTCTATTCTTATTGCGTACGTATATACATATGAACATGTATGGAGGGTTTTTTTTAATAATAATACAATAATATGAAACTATAGATGGAAGCGTACCAGATACAAAAGACAGTCGTGGATTTAATTTTAATGGAAGAAATTGGAACTAGATGGCCAAGGATTGAGTAGTTTTAGGATTATTAGTATTAACAGGATATTTTTTTTACAAATTTCAGAATTTGATGCAGTTATATAGATTCATTCCAAAAAAGATCTAAATCCATGTATTTAACAATAAAGTCTAATAAAATTCCTAGAAAGTCACCATCCCTCGGAAGGAAAATTTCTCATATTAAATAAAAATCCAGCGAGTCCATCAACTAATACTGAACAAGAGAAGAGAAAAAAGAAAGGAGAGATAGCGACAGAGTGGATGAATAACGTATAAATAAATTTCAGGGACGATGAGCAACAGAATTAAAAAAAAGCAATGAAAATTGTATATGCATGATAATATCCTCGGATCATGTCAAAGCATCTGCTTTATGAAAGGAATTTTTCCTTCGTTCATGAAAAAATTTCTTCTGTTGGCGCTGTTTAGGAGAAAAATATGCGAGAACGAAATATTTTAACAATGATTTTTCAGCATACTTTTCCCGTTATGGGATGGATGGATGGATGGAAGAGAAAGGAAAGAAATTCTTCTATTAAGTTATTATGTTACATGAAGCTATTGAGGAGGATTCATAAATGAGGCAAAATTGAGATCAGAAATGCAGCAATGACCTCTAATCACATTCCATGAATATTTAAAAAAAAAAATTGTGTATTATTTCAGCACAAAGAATTTTTTGAAGGCAAGACATCCACCCACGAATGTATGGCTTCATACACATGCTTTTTTTTTTCAATGTTACGACAGTGAGCACGTCATAACATTTCATATGGATACAAGTCTATCCGTCCATCCACACACATTTGTGTAATAATTTTTAAATAAATTGTGAGCTACATGTAGAGTGAAATGACCAGGCACAAAAATATCACAGTAATTTCAGTTATTCACCTTTCCGAGAATTACTTTTTTTTTGTGAAATGTAAATGCTTGTTTCTTAAAAAGTTTTCTTCATTATTCAACATTCTCGCCAAAAAATATATACATACTATAATAAATGTGTGCTATAAATACGACATGATTGAAATAACTAATTTTATGATCCATATTCCTCACTCATTTACTGACATGTGAAATTCTTTTTAATAATCTTAAGACGACGATGATGCGTTTCATTCAATTAATGAACAATAGAAAGAATTATTGAGAAATTCAACTCTCTGTGTCTCTTGAATAATATAATACAGCTTGTCGTCTCCTCGTCTTTTTTTTACTCTCTATCTATCTCTTACTGAATGTCTGTCAACTTTATTTATTTGTTACTCGCCATAAAAATAAACGACGAACAAATGACAGAATAAAATGGCAAAAAAAAGAAAAGAAAAATTGAGGAAAGAAGAAGTGAAAAAAAAAATAAATTTCATATTCAATTTGCATTTTTTACGCCGAAGCTAGAAAGAGAGAAAGTGAGATGGAGAGAAGGAGTAATAAAGAATAAGAATAAGTGATATAATGAACTTGTGAGCTTATGAATGGCAACTCCGAAAAAAACATAACACAACACTGAAGTATATACAGTAAATGAAAGAATATGATGAAGATAAATAAAAATTAAAAAAAAAACATACATTATGCATTCAAATCATGCTCTCGCGCACAAAACATTAAAATTTTGACTTTTTAATAATATTTTTTTTCTTCTTCTCGTGGTACTACAGGCTCTTAAATGTAGATGAGTTTAGCGATTTTTATCATGATAAATATGCTATTAAGTTTAACTATAACCGATTGAATGTTGGAATGTTTTTTATTAAAATTTTATATTTTTAATTGTATGGGCTAGAGACAGAAAGTCTAGTGATTTATTGTTTGATGGCAAGCTAGTTTGTTTTTGAAGTTAAATTGCTACTTATTTTGATTTTGATTTGATTCCAAAAATTAAAAATTAAAATTCTGCAAAAATCTGAATTAACTCAAAATTTCAAAATCTAGTTTTAAAGTCACGAATCAAATGCGTTATGGTTGCCTAAGGAGTTCAAAATCTTCACTTAACTCACAGTCTGCACTGCTTTCATTATCATATTCACTACAACTTTTCATGCATTCATCTTTACCTCTCATATGTAAATTATTTTCATCAACTTGACCCTTACTTTGTCTTAAAATTACATTGATTATAGCTGTTGTTTATTTTGTACACCATAGCAGCATCAAGTGTCATTAAACTGTTCTGTTGCAGAGCAAGAAAAAAAATGAAAATCTCAAAAGCTAAACGATAAAGTCATTAAAGAATGGTTCTGCAATATAAGGGTGGAGATGAAGACGGGAGAGCGAAAGTATAAGGAAATTGCAGTCATCAGTAGTTGTGGCTTTATGATAATTTAATCCACGTAATAATAATAAAAATAATAATAATAATAATAATAATAATAATAATAATAATAATAATAATAATAATAATAATAATAATAATAATAATAATAATAATAATAATAATAATAATAATAATATTAAAAATAAAAACGAGAGAAAAAGAAGTTTTGAGATCACTTAAAAGCTCTTTCATTATCATCCATAAAAAGAAATACATATACACGGTCTCTCCTCTTATCCATTCTCATTCAATTTCCAGACATTAAACTAACTTTTTAGTTCTTTTCATGCTCTTTTTATTCTCTCTTAATATTGATGAATCATCAAGATTATATCAGTTACTTGGAGATCTTATGTTTTAAATGAATGGGAGGTTTATACATTTGCTTATTTACGCATCGTGTTATTTTTTTCGGAATCAATAAATAAGCAGAAAATCATTTTTCACATTCTTAATTGATTCTTCGAATTTTTTATGAAAAATTTTTGTTTTGTTTATAGGAAGCAATTTTCAATGGCAATTCTTGTGAGATGCTTGAAATAATTGAGATTTAAAGTGGTTAAAGTGTTATAATTGAACTTATACTCCGCAATCGTGATTGTTCAGTAAAATATTCATGAATCATTGTTGATTTAATTTTAACGGAATTTTTAAATTGAAACTTTTACAAAAAATTGTAATGATCAAAAATTTAATTTCAAAAATATCGTTGCAAATGAATTAATTTAAAAAATGCAAAATATTCAAAACTAAAATCCTCTTCCGCTGCATCACCATAAATTTCGTGTTCCAGTTGAGGTAGATTACCCAAAAAAAAGTTAAAATAAAAAACTCTTTTTAAATCCAAAATCACGATATAAGCGATTGAAGTGCATTAAATTTTAATGTCATTCAGTCTTACTTTTCTTTCTTTCATCCATTTCACATGAATTTTGCCAATTTCTTGCTCTTCAGCCTTTTCCTTTTTCGCCTCATTTACATTTCTTTCAGCTTTTATTATTTCTCATCTTCAATTTTATGTGTGCCCATTTTTTTGGGTTAATTGAACTGATCGCTTCCGTAATTTTTTTTCGACTATGGTATTATTTATTTATTTATTTTTTGTTACTTCTTTCTTGTGTTATTCAATAAATAAAAAAATTTGAATTTCAAAATATTGAAGGAAAAAAAAGATTGAAAAAAGAATAAAAAAAAAAATTGAGTGTAAAAAAGTTGAACACCTGAGACCACAAAACGCATTTACTTTTATTCATGTGTCCATTAATCTCAATTTTCATTTCATGACTTTAAGACTGTATTTATCTTTCTTATCCCTCTCTCTTGCTCCACCATGTTCTCTCCAAAAAAACAAAAAGTAAAATCATTTATGTATGTACATATAATATGCAATGTGTTCTTTTTTGCCTTCTTTCTTAGTAAATGTCAATAAACTTTACTGTTCCTGTAGTGCACACTTTGGAGCACTTTCTTATAACACAAAAAGGCGATAGAAGAGAAGGAGAGGAGTACAATAAAAAAAGGTTTGACCTCATAAGAAAACCAAGTAAGAACAGAGAAGAGATGAGGAGAAAAAAAAAATATAAATTAATGATCATGTTGGAGTTCGTTATGATAATTTTAAAGACCCGTGTTGCAGCAGCATGTTGATGCATAGATTAACTGTTATTTCTTTTACCATTCGATACTTTTTTGACTGTCTGATAATAAATTTTTGAAAACTTTATGGATGCAAAAAATTCTAGGAATTTATGGCGTGGATTAAAATCTTAAATTTTAGTATTTTGGTTATTGCAGGGCTTACAAAAATTGTTTGATACATTTGAGAAGATAGTTCTTAGTGGTTTATATGCTATTGGTTTGAATAAAGTTAAACGAAAATTGATAAAATTAGGAAGTAAATTGTTTGTTTACAAATTTTAGGGTAGATAATTCCCTAATTTCTTAGGGCAATGTCAACTAAGCACTTTACAAAAGAAAAATTTATATTGTCTTAGAGCCTCTTTAAAACAAATCTAAAGTTGATTTTTCATAATCTTAGTAAAAAAATCCAAGGAATCAACCAAAAATCTGGTCAACAGAATCCCACACTTTACAAATAAATCACATTCATTTAATTTAACTCAATATGCCTCTATACATCATACACTCATCCATAAAACCATCAAATTGAGCAAGAAATTACGATGAAAAATCATTACATAATTTTATTTGATTTACTTCAGACGCTACTTTTAATTTTCAAGTACAAAACACTTGAGAGCTGCATCATCTCGCTCTCTGAATGTATATATTTAAAATTTTTCAAGAATCATAATTTTATCTCATTTCTATAGAATGAAAGAAAGAAAATATAACCATGACCATCAACCATGATGTTGAAAGTGAACACACAAAAAAAGAGTAAAATTGTACACACTGAGTAGCGTTTATGTATTATATATTTTTTTTCTGAAGCACACCTGTGTTATTTATTTATTTTTTATTTTTATATTTTTTATGTTTCTTCTTTCAACCAGTTTTCTCTCAATTCTTTTACATATGTTTCTTATTCCCCCTGATTTATAACGATGGACTTTTCATGTAGTCATTTAGAGATTTCTTCTATTCTCATTTTTCAGCAGCCAGCAGCATTCAAATACTTAATATTGAACACTAATTATACAATTCTGACTTTTTTAATCGATTTGTCAAAAAAAGAGATGAA
Organism: Chironomus striatipennis; assembly: GCA_026123125.1. Classification (NCBI taxonomy): domain Eukaryota; kingdom Metazoa; phylum Arthropoda; class Insecta; order Diptera; family Chironomidae; genus Chironomus; species Chironomus striatipennis. The sequence goes on from CM047394.1 coordinate 45,424,321, forward strand.
AATTGATGGTTGAAGTCAAGTCAAATGCTCCTGCCAAGTCTATAAAATGATTAATAAAATTTTTTATTCCTGCATGATAGAAATCAAACAAAGAAGAGAGAATATGAAGAAAATTTACATTAAAATTAAATTATTCAATAAATTACTAATAACTATATAGATGTGAACCAACCATCTACAGGAAGAAGGCATCACGATGACTGCCAACTCCCTAAATTGTCGCGACTAAAATATTAATCAACTGGCCTAAAAGTTCTTTAAACTCTTCATGTCGATATATGCAATGAAGAATTTTAATAATTTCATGCTCTCTCGGCATTTTCTATCCTGAATATGAATTTCATGGTTCATTGTTTGAGAAATTTTTAGAATTTTATTTTATTATATTTTTATTTTATAAGCCGGGTGCTTCAACCATACGGAGTCAATAATACATTAAATATTCATACTACATCACTTTGATTAATGTGAAATCAAATAAGAGAATGGATGGAAGTAAACAACACAGAAAAAAAACTGAAAAAAATTGACTCGATTCGATTAACATACAAATACACACGGTACAGTACGAGAAGGGAATAAGAGGAGCTGAGCACTTTATGTATCCATTCAAGCATGTCCAGTTTATACGATTAAATGTGAATTTACTATGAGTTGTTCTCTCCTTGTTTGTTGTTTTTAATTCCGTGTGAAATTAAAAAAAAATAATGAGTCATCGATTGATTTTTTTTTATTTCATGGAGAAAAAGGAAGTTGAACTTATTACTAGAATTATATTTTTATTTTAAATTGGATGATATTTTCAATATTATTTGAAATTATGTAAACATTTTGCCTGTTTATAAAAATTATTGAATGTAAAAAAAAGGTTGAAAAACTCTTCCAGAAATTTATGACCTAAAAATCTCAAAAATTTCAAAGACAAAATTAAAATCTGACCGCAGTATTATCAAATTCAGCACAGAAACATCACCAAATGCCAAACGTCCTTATATTTTTTCATAATAATCAAACCTTGCCCCAAGCAATCTCATAAAAACCTCTCAAATTCACCGAAAACTCATTCATCCATCCAACATAACGATATAAATATTTTTTTGCACAAAAAAATGGAATAAAGCCCTTTTAACTTTATTTCTCAATAAATAAAATACAGGAAATTCATAAACATCCACTTGATACATCCAGAGCATATTTTCAATTTTTTATGTACAATTACAACCGAGAATTGTTATTTTTTTTTGGGGCAGCATTCTCATTCAGTTTAACGATAATTGATACTTTTTTGATGAAAGAATAAAAAGCAAATTTAATCCACAAAAATGATTATCAACAAGATACTTACATGGATGTGGAAAATCCCCCATCAAAAAAATTATACAGTCGATCAATAAATGACCAATTAATTGATCATTACAGCAAGATATATAGATGTGTTCATACAAAGTATACTCGACCATACTTGACCATACGCTTTTTTTCTGTTTGTAAACAAACAAATGAAAAAATTTTATGAAAAAAATTTTTAAATTAAATTTTGATTTTTGACTTAAATTTGTTCACTGGATCTTATTTTTGTGTTTACAATAGCAACATTATATTGTAAATTATCATTTCTAATGCTTTTTGACCATGAAAACAAAATTAAAAGTCCAAAAATTTGAGGAACAAAATTTTACAAATTTCTTTCGTTGTGTTAGTGTTTACAAAAAACTTGAGAATTTTAAATTTTTATCCGTTAAAAACGGTAACATTTTTGAATGAACACATCTGTATATCTTGCATTACAGGAGAGGAAAGTATAAGAAATTGAGAATGAGAGAAGGAACTTCTGTCTGCACAAGAAAATTTATTTAATAACAATAACGTATTTTTTTATATGTGTGGCACAAATAAGGCGAAAAAAAAGGCCTAAAGAGATCTTGCTCTTCTTATTGCCCTCGTCTTTTATTCTACCTACGAAATGATTGTTATTATATTGTTGGAAATACAACAAATATACGCCTTATATTCACTTCATCTAATGTTATAATTCTCTCTGTTCTGTTCTGTTCTGTTCTTATTTTCATCTCTTCGTTTTAACCATTTCTTCTTGATTTTTTTTTTTTTTGCTTGCTGTGTATATTCATTTTATATTGTGTATACAATCATGAAAGTTTTTTTTTCCTTTCTTTCTTTAACACATAATACATGCAGCATCACAACTAAGAGATTGAAAATCGTCAAGAATTGTCTGCATTTTCAATCAGTGAAGCGCATTTAAGAGTTTTAAGACTAAATGAATGAAAAGTTACTTTTGTAGAGATTTTATAATAATGACAATTTTTTTAATTAAATATTTTTTTTACGAATTTGTCAAAAAAATTTAAATATATTTCCCAGGTATGGCGAACGGTTCTTATTTTTTGTGTTCAGAAACAAAAAGGTACCTTATTTTATCGTTAAAGTACAAAATTTGAATTTCTGAACACACTCAACAAAAATTTAATTTTAGAAAAATTTTCATTTTGCAACAAATTTATTCACTGGATCTTAATTAAAACCGTAAATCATGATGATTTAAGATTAATTAAACATTTAATCATACTCTTGACATAGAAATTGATCAAATTGTGTTGATATTTAACATTGTTCATTTTAAAAAATTGTTTGATAGTGTTAGTAAACTCAAAATTTTTTTAAAATTTTTCAAAATTTAACGGCCAGAGAGTTGTTCGCCAAACCTGGTATATTTCATTTGTTTACATTTTCAAAATATTTTTTTTTTTTTTAATTGTCATAATCAATTGCTGATTCCAAATTGTTGAAAACCACCCTAAATTCACAAAATTGTGCAAGCAAAATAATAATAATTCTTCTTTTTATTTATTGATTTAATGTTCGAAGTACATTTGATTATTTTTAACACCAACCTTATCGGTTTTAATTTAAATACAAATTGAATATTATTTTGTTTGTTGATTTTGATTGTAATTGAAAGTATTTGGATGAAAAATTTTTAAAAAAACATCCAAGCAAGCAAAATAAAAATATAGAATAAAATAAAGAATGAAATCGACGTAAAAGAAACTTAAAAAGACTTGTATGATTTTTTTTTTGGAGAGAAAAGAAGTAAAAATTATGTTTTCTTCTTGACTTTATTTTAACTCCACGCAGCAACCGAATTTACTCGATGTCTCGATAAAATCAAAAGAGACTGAGTGAGAGACACAATTCACATTGTGGTTGAATGAAACATTATATTTTTTAATAAAAATGCTGGACAACTTTGTAGTATGCGAGATAGTTCTATGAATTTGATATTATTCCATTGAATCTTCTAAAAAGTGTATTTATATACTGTGGATCATACTACGGGCAATTATATGTCTATAAAGTTGTTGAGTTTATGTGATTTGTTAAGTGTTTCATTGGGCAAATCACTTAATGGCTTTGTAATATCACACGGCATTGTAATTAAGTCAGTTGATTATGAAATTAAATTTTTATGACTGCCTTCGGAGAGAACCTTTTTCATAATTAATTTTATTTTTTTCTGCCTTTTTTATGCAAATTGGAGAATTCTAAATGGTCTTTAATGCATATTTAAGTTCTAGTTAAATTCTTGTCGTGTTTTCTCTAAAAAAAATTTTTTTTTGAACATACATTGTGTTTTATTCTCAGAACTAGTAACTGATAAATTTAACAAGTTCTAGCATGAAACGTTTTGCGGCGCGTGTTTTATTTTCACAATAACAAAAATTAAGCAAAAAGAATTTTCTATTGACTCAAATTTTACTACTAATTGGTTATTTTATCCATAAAAGTCAAACAATCAAACCATTCACGTCTAGAGACATCGAGAAAATTAAAACGTGCTAAAAGACACATACAATTATATCACATGCCGACAATAATGATTTTTTATCAAATTGATAAGCTTTCACATTTTCACAGTCAATTAGTAGACATTTTAATTGTCATGGGTAAGTTTTTACGCGTGATTTTGTTGATTAGTTTAATATTTCTTGTGTCTGTATGAATTTAAAGGGTTTTACATGCTGATACTGCACATAGTTGCTCTTAAAAAATGAATTCAATTCATAAATAATTTAAGTTGCATTGAATTAATAAAATTTAAAATTAAATTAATTTAAAATGATGAGTACAAAATTGTATTACGAATATAATTTTATCAATTGATTTAATTTTATTATCTTTAACCGGATTGTTTTATTTTTAATTTAGTCACTTTAAAACTGACTATATGACTGAATTATAACTGCACAAAATAAAAACATTTTAGTAAATTTTAGCTTCAACTACTCTTTCAACTGACTAAATCAACTGCGTCATCCTTTCAAAATATAGAACAATTTAATTTCATTAAATTTTAATTACTTCAAAACCTGAGTTTCATAAAAAAATACCTAATATAATAAATCCAAATAGAACAAATAAGAATATCGATCCTTGAGTTGAATGTAATTATTGTTTGTAAGTACATAAAAGCAAACCACATAAAAGTGAAATCATCTTATTTTAAGCCTTCATCGTTCTCTCTCTTCTTTACTTTTCTTATTTGATGTTACTTCTTTTATTCATTTTAAAAATAAAATGTTTTTTTTTCAATCTTAAATGAATAGAGAGAGAATAAGAAGTTGTATGTAGAACGAAGAACATAAAAGAGAAAAGAAAAAGAGTAAGGCAAAGAATTAGATTAGTAAGCGAAATGACGAAAACCCTGCAGCAATCAAGCAAGCCACCACTAAGATCAGTCAGAAAAAGAGACAAGAAAGAGTCAACAATAACATAAGAGAATTGAAACCCCAAAGTTTATTTTTTTGGTTCTTATATTAAATTTTATGTTTCGAGTCTTTTTTTAAAAACTCGTGTTTTTCATTCATGGCACAGTCAGTGAATCATCGCCCTGAAGCAGCATCACTCCATCTCACTTTTTTCTTCCCTTTTTTACCTCTTTCTTACAATTTATATTTTTTTTTTGACTTTTAATGTGGCGGTTTTATGCTTGCTATGCATTTAAAATACATAAAAAATCTACAATGTTAAAATACATACTGCAATAATCTAAGAGAACTGCTGTTGCTCTTGCTGCTGCTGTTTTGCAGTCCAAAAAAGTTGTATTTTTACATTTTTATGTTGTGTGTTGTCTCAAAAAAGAGTTATTTTTTATGTTTCGTTATATGCAGAAGAAAAGCAGTAGCAAAAGTGCTTACGATGGCGAGGAACAGCATTTTTGTATCGTAAAAGGTAGCAAATTACTTTAAAAGTCGTTTACCTCCAAATTAATTTAATTTAGAAAAAAATAACGACAATTTAAGATTTAAAATGATTTTTTCATAAAAATCAGAATTTCCAAAATTTTTAAAATCTCAAAGCATTCACAAAACCTTCAAATTTCAACCTTTTGATCTACGTTTTAAGCAATTACTAAATCAGTCATAAAAAATATTGCAAACATAATCCGCAAAAGAAAACACTAAAAATTAATTTTTATGTGCACAAAAAGCTAAGTAAGTGAGATGGATAGATATAGAAACAGAGAGCATGGAGGCAATTAAAAGAATCAGCACAACTACAACAAGAACACATTTTTTCTTCATTGCTGAAAACACGGCAGAAGAAGAAAAATTTAAACATTTTTAGAATTTTTTGTTTTTTGCTTCCTTCTCTCTAAAATAAAAACCTTGAAAAGCCTGTCTGACAGACTTACTTACTCATTCCACGCACATTTGGATGTATTGAATGTTCAATTAGATTCAAATTATTATATATATTTTTTTTACTTCGTAAAAATTTTCTGTCTGCTTCTCTCAATCTCTTTTTTATTATTACTTCATCTCGACTAGCTTCTCGTCGACGTCGTCATCGTATACGTACATAAGGCATATCGAATACTATTTATAAAACTTTTTTTTTTTGTTGAGAAAATCCGACTATAGAGTAATTAACGCTCAATGCAAATGATGAAAAATATGCTATTAGATCCAGTGTTGGCAAGCCGCCGGGCGGGCGCCCCCCCAGCCGCCCAAAACGCGGCCGCCGGCAATTTTTTTTGTGGCGGCGGCCGCCACTGGCGGCGGCCGCCACCGGCGGCGGCCGCCAAAAACGGCCGCCGTTTTGGCCGCCGGGCGGCGGGCGGCGGAATTTTTTTCATTACTATTTTCCTTTTCTTTAATTGTTTATACTTGTTTTAAAAGAAAATGAAGGAAAATAGTGAAAAATTTTAAGAAAATTGTAAAAAATTAAAAAAATGAAAAATTTGATGGAAAATTGAAAAAAAAAATATTTTTTTGGTCAAAGTTATGTGAAAATGACAAAATGAATGAAAATTGTAGAAAATTTGGGATGAAAAACCTTGGGATGAAAAAACCCCTCAGAAAAGCGATTTTTCGCATTGATTTTCTTAGTTGGGATGAAAAACCCCTCAGAAAAGCGATTTTTCACTTTGATTTTCTTAATTGGGATGAAAAACCCCTCAGAAAAGCGGTTTTTCGCATTGATTTTCTTATTTGGGATGAAAAACTCCTCAGAAAAGCGATTTTTCATGTTGATTTTCTTAGTTGGTATGAAAAACCCCTCGGAAAAGCGATTTTTCACGTTGATTTTCTTAGTTGAGATGAAAAACCCCTCAGAAAAGCGATTTTTCGCATTAATTTTCTTAGTTGGGATGAAAAACCCCTCAGAAAAGCGATTTTTCACGTTGATTTTCTTAGTTGAGATGAAAAACCCCTCGGAAAAGCGATTTTCGCGTTGATTTTCTTAGTTGGGATGAAAAACCCCTCATAAAAGCGATTTTTCGCATTAATTTCTTAGTTGGGATGAAAAACCCCTCAGAAAAGCGATTTTTCACTTTGATTTTCTTAGTTGAGATGAAAAACCCCTCGGAAAAGCCATTTTCGCGTTGATTTTCTTAGTTGGGATGAAAAACCCCTCGGAAAATCGGTTTTTTACGTTGATTTTCTTAGTTGGTATGAAAAACCCCTCGGAAAAGCGATTTTTCACGTTGATTTTCTTAGTTGGTATGAAAAACCCCTCGGAAAAGCGATTTTTCACGTTGATTTTCTTAGTTGGTATGAAAAACCCCTCGGAAAAGCGATTTTTCGCATTAATTTTCTTAGTTGGGATGAAAAACCCCTCATAAAAGCGATTTTTCGCATTGATTTTCTTAGTTGTGATAAAAAACCCCTCAGAAAAGCGATTTTTCGCATTAATTTTCTTAGTTGGGATGAAAAACCCCTCAGAAAAGCGATTTTTCACGTTGATTTTCTTAGTTGAGATGAAAAACCCCTCGGAAAAGCGATTTTCGCGTTGATTTTCTTAGTTGGGATGAAAAACCCCTCGGAAAATCGGTTTTTTACGTTGATTTTCTTAGTTGGTATGAAAAACCCCTCGGAAAAGCGATTTTTCGCATTAATTTTCTTAGTTGGGATGAAAAACCCCTCATAAAAGCGATTTTTCGCATTGATTTTCTTAGTTGGGATGAAAAACCCCTCAGAAAAGCGATTTTTCACTTTGATTTTCTTATTTGGGATGAAAAACTCCTCAGAAAAGCGATTTTTCATGTTGATTTTCTTAGTTGGTATGAAAAACCCCTCGGAAAAGCGATTTTTCACGTTGATTTTCTTAGATGAGATGAAAAACCCCTCAGAAAAGCGATTTTTCGCATTGATTTTCTTATTTGGGATGAAAAACTCCTCAGAAAAGCGATTTTCGCGTTGATTTTCTTATTTGGGATGAAAAACCCCTCAGAAAAGCGATTTTTCACTTTGATTTTCTTAGTTGAGATGAAAAACCCCTCGGAAAAGCGATTTTCGCGTTGATTTTCTTAGTTGGGATGAAAAACCCCTCGAAAAATCGGTTTTTTACGTTGATTTTCTTAGGTGGTATGAAAAACCCCTCGGAAAAGCGATTTTTCACGTTGATTTTCTTAGTTGGTATGAAAAACCCCTCGGAAAAGCGATTTTTCACGTTGATTTTCTTAGTTGGTTTGAAAAACCCCTCGGAAAAGCGATTTTTCGCATTAATTTTCTTAGTTGGGATGAAAAACCCCTCATAAAAGCGATTTTTCGCATTGATTTTCTTAGTTGGGATGAAAAACCCCTCAGAAAAGCGATTTTTCACTTTGATTTTCTTAGTTGGGATGAAAAACCCCTCAGAAAAGCGGTTTTTCGCATTGATTTTCTTATTTGGGATGAAAAACTCCTCAGAAAAGCGATTTTTCATGTTGATTTTCTTAGTTGGGATGAAAAACCCCCCAGAAAAGCGATTTTTCGCGTTGATTTTCTTAGTTGGGATGAAAAACCCCTCAGAAAAGCGATTTTTCACGTTGATTTTCTTAGTTGGGATGAAAAACTCCTCAGAATAGGGATTTTTTACCAAAAGTTTATTAAAAAAAGAGTAAAAAATGATTTTTTGTCGAAACTTATATGAAATTTTTCATCAAAGTTTTAAATTTTTTATAATTTTCATAAAAATGTTTATTATTTTTCACATTTTCCTTCATTTTTGTTTAAAAAAAAATTATTAAAGAAAAAAAAAAAATAATTGAAAAAAACTGGCCGCCCGCCGCCCGGCGGCCAAAACGGCCGCCGATTTTGGCGGCCGCCGCCGCTTGGCGGCCGCCGCCACTTTTTTTTTTGGCGGCCGCCGCCAAAAACGGCCGCCGCCAATGGCGGCCGCCGCCAAACGGGCCGATTCCAACTCTGATTAGATCTCAATTTTTTTGTTATTGTTGTTATAAATTAAAGACACTTTGTATAGATCATGAAATGACTTTTCAATGTTGTTAGCGATGAGCTTCAGGTGTCGATGAGAAGATTAAATTGGTCATAGTAATAAAATGTAATCTTGTTGACATTTCTGAGTATTTGAGACTCTTTCAGTCTGTTGTTCATAAGAGGTTATTCATTGGTTGTACTTTGGAAGTTTTATGCTTTACAACATTGAATTTATTTTTTAAATGAAATTTTAGTATGAAAATTTCTAGCTTGTATTATATATTAAAGGGAATCGAACCCATGACCTTACAAAATTTGATATAACATTTTTCTATTAGACAAATTTCACAATTTGCTATACATTTTCTATTGTAGTTAAATTTTTGCGAACTAAAATTCTCAGTCCTCATTTTCTCACAAAACATTCTTTAAAAGTACACAAATAAAAAACCAAATTCAATGAAAATAAATACACAAATAATAAAGCAGCAAACGAGTCATTCCAATATAAGAATAATGACTTGATTATTATCGAGAGTTAATAAGATCTAATAAGACAGACAGCTCTCCAATACCTACATATAATATTTCAATTAAGAATTATGATTTCTGTCTTATTATTAAAAGTTCACATATACGATTCTATAATTAGCATTGATTTAAATTAGACCAAAGGGGATTATAAATTAGAAAATCAGGTTTGAATTGATTTTTTATTATTTGATAAACATTTGTATACTGTTATTTAGCAGACAGTGGCTTTTATGACTGTTTAGAACTTAAAAATATCTTGATGACTAAATTGATACTTTAACTGCTTTAAGCTTAACGGTTCTAAAGAATATTGATTGACTAGTTGCTTAAATTACAAGTTTTAATAATTTTTACGTAAAATTCTAGTGATAAAAAATTAAAATTTTTTATAAAAAATATATGCAGGAAGATACTTGAAATTCCTGAAATTTTTGAAATATTTCAACTCATATGACGATTTTTCTAAGAATTTTAGCTTCTTTCAATTTACTCTTATCATAGTTTTGTTATCTTATTATTTCCTGTCAGTAAGTAGCGTCAGGTGGCAATAAGTGAATATTTCTTATCAATGCAGTTAATACACTTAATAGAGTTCAACCTTTATTTTCAATACTTAGATAATCTAAAAATCTCAATTAAAATCGTTTTTGATGTTTGCCTTATCAAATTCAACCTATAAAAATTTTGTTTTCAATTTTTCAAAAATAACACATGGAAACGAAAAAAACAATTGTCAAGCCCACATTTTTGAATTCCTATAGTAAAAAAATCCTGATAATTTAAATTGCTGATGAAATTTAATTTAAGAATTTCGTTAAGAATTTTATTTTTCACTTGGCGACTGATAATTCTTTTTTAAGCAATTAAAAACATCTGATTAGTGCAGACGTCAATTTTTATTTTCTTTTGGTTATCAATCATTGTTTGTGCGTTTTTTCACGCGAAATATTTTGTTTGAACTTTGCGTTTATATGTAGTGAGAAATTTATTTCCATGCTAAAAAAACAATCACAACAAAAACTTAAAAATCCAAACAGCAATCAACATTTAAAAGTTGATCCAAACAGAACAAAGAGTCCGTCATTTAATTCACAAATCAGTTAATAAAATTACCATAATTTCAATTCATTTAACAAAATGGTTGCTACCTGATTTGCATTAGACATGAATCATAATTCATAAATTAGAAGTAAAAAATGAATATTTCATCACGTTTAATTAAAAAACCGCAACGATTTGTCGTTAATTCTCGACAGTATGGATATATAAATTTTTTAAGAAGCATGAAAAATCGCCAAATGACTTAAATAAGTGATTGTAATGAACACAAAGTAAATATGAAATCGTGGCATTGAAATGAAGTAGCTTTGCTAACATTTATGTTCAATTATTGATTATTAATGTGAAAATGTTTATCTCCTGTGTCAATCGACATGAGCTGTTTAACTAATGCTTCGCGATATGATCGAAATAAAATCATTTATTTCGTGAGTTTAAAAGTCAGAAATATCAGAAAAAATTATGTCTCAACTGTAATAACATTAAATTTATTAACCAAAACATATTGGTAATGCATAGTCATAGACAACAAAAAAAATCAAGTATTTCCTGTTAAATTATTAGCAGTTTCAAATCTCAGACAGAAAAAAAAGTTGTAGCAACTTCTAGAAATGATCATAATTTCCACTTAAACTCGATTCATAATTCATTGATGCTTTAAAGTTCAAGCCTTGAGAAAAATTTATTATTTCATGTAATATGAATATTCTCAATAAAATTGCTAGCTTACATTGATCCAAATCTTAAATTACGATGAAGAAAATAAAACTTGAATGAAATTTCATCATTGATGAGAAAAAAAAGATTCTAATTGAAAATTTATATTCAAAATATTATTTCTAGGAAATTTTCAGTCTTCTTTTCCCCATTTAATGATATGAACTTTTTTATCTTAAATGTTAATCGAATCATCTTCTTTTGTATTACATCATTCACACGAGAAAAAAAAATAAAAATCATCCTCATTGCGAAAAATTTGCTTTTAATGTTTATTTGAGATTTGATGGATGGTGACGCAGTTTATTGGAATATGAAGCTTGTTATTCTATGATTTGGTCTAAATTGATATTTTGTTAAACTTTCAATTATTACCAAAAATCAAATTTCAATAATAAAAAAAAAAACATTATTGAAGAAATGTGGGTTCGATTCTCAATAAAAATAATATTTCTGTGTCTAATATCAGACTAGCATTTTTTTTTTTTTTTTTTTTGAGAAAAAAGTTTTTAGATTAAATTTTAAATTAAATCTCAAAGATAAAGTTCAATTCCCGAAATATCAAAAACACTGCTCTAAAAATCATAAAAATTTACACAAAAAATATTTAAAATTCCATAAATTCCCAAAATACAAATCTGAACCTTGCTCTTCTCATTCAAGCATCAAAATAAACAAAATGTATTACAATACAATTCCAAAAATAAGCTATTTGAATCTTCTCACTGTTAGCTAACTAAATTTACAGAAACATTTTTTAAATGATGATATTCCGCAAAATAATATTCGCATTGTTAGAATCCATTTACTGAGTTAACATATGAGACTGCCTATAAAGTAAAATAGGCATCAAAGATAGCTAATAATAAATACGAGATGTGGAATAATGATTTTCATTTACATAAAAACGTTTTAATCCATCATGAAAATTTTATATTTACCTCCAAAAATTAGCATTTACTTAATTGATATTTCTTATTATTGCTTTCTTCGTTTCCTCTAATTTTCTACCTCGTTCTTTGTTGCCTTTATTTTCACTCTTTCTACACACTTTTTTTCACAATCAATATTAACTTTGTTTTCTCAATGATTGCTATGATTATATCTTTAAATTAAATCCCATACGTATTTCTCGAAAGAAAAAAAAATGAAATATAAACTTTAATCACAGCTCGCACACTTAAAAGCAGGTCATCAAAGAACTTCTTTTTTTTTGCTATTTTATTCGAAACGAGAGACACACTCGCGGTAACGGGTTATATGTGTAAACATATATATACACTGTGTGTGCCTGCCTTGTGTCTCTTCTTTTCTTTTTCTTTATGGTTTTCAAAAAAAATAATAAAAAAAAATCAACTACACAAATAATAATAATGATGATGATGATGGTGATATTTTTTGCACATATATCACGTCACCTTTAATTTATAGAAATTAATATTTCACTTCTATTGCAATTCAAAAATATGTTTTCTATTCTTTTATATATATTTCTTTTTTTGATTGACTGACTGACTCATACAGGTGTGTATTTTGCAATAAATAATTTTTTTTGTTGTTGCTACCACGTTCACTGCACAATATTCTCTTATATATAATTATATTGCAAATTGGTCAGATTTTTTTTTTATTTACTTAATTTTTTTTTCGTACATAAGACGTAATTCAATATTTTATTTTTTTTATTTTTTGTTTCGTTCAACACAAATCGATATATGTGATTAATTTCCTGTATAATGTTGCTGTATATAATAAATATGTCACATGTGTATGAGCATGCAGAAATGGTTTATTGGCACACGGGACTGTACTTCTTGTTTTCGAGTCTGACCAAATTATTATTATTGGCTATTAAACTTCCATTAACAAATTTGCTTTAATTTTAAAATGGCACAAAATAACTTCCGAAAATGCAAAAAAAAAAAATTTTTTTTGAAGGTAAACATTCAATTAATTTCTTCTTATTACTTCCAACAGAGTTACTAATTTATTTTCTATTCAGCATGTGAAGTCATTAAACGATTTCAACATACACACTACTGCTGCTTCTCAATTAATCTTTAATCTCTTTTCTTCACTAAAATAAAGTTTTTTTTTTTAATTTTTTTCTAGCTAAAATGTTTCACTCGATAAACTTTTCGCGGAAATTTTCTTTTCTTTCTTTTTATATCTTTTTACATACATGAAAAAGGCTGTCTATGTATGAAAATCTACGCAACAGCGCGACGTCTAAAAATATTCCAAAAATCTCGAAAATTTTTTTTTGCGCACTCAGCACTGAAGAATTCTAGAAAATCTTCTATTATTGTGGCTGCTGCTGCTACTGTTCGTATTTTATTCCAACTAAATAAATGTGGTAAATACACAACACCGATCAATGCGCGACGTGCGTTTTTATTTTTTTCTTATTTTTTTTTCTCTCTCTCAGTTGAGTTAGAAAAATCTAAAAAAGCGATTGAATAATTCACGAGAACAAAGCCCGCTGACGTGCTTCATATGGTAAAGCGTCTTTGTGAACTGAAATACACATTCGATATTTCAGAGGAAAAAACCGATTTTAAGTGTACAACATGTTATATTGAGAAAAAAAAGAGAAATAAATGTTATACACATATAGAGAGATGTACGAATGTATTATTGTACACATAGCACAGAGTACAGACGAAAAGAGGGAACAGAATATAATATATAAAAAGTGAGTCATTTGAAAATACGTTGGTATATCTATAAATACTCAAACTAAAAATCTATCTCTGCACAATAGCACACACTCATAATTTAAACATGTTTGTGTGTATGTCTCACTGTCTCACGTTTTATTATTTCTTTCTTTCTTTTCATTCAATCAAACGTACACACACGTATAGATTGAATTTAATGTGTTTTGTTTGCTGTTTTTACTGCACACAGGGATATCGAACAGGGGAAATAAATATCGATGCTTTGCCAAATTGCATTGCACAAATGAGTTTAGATTCAATTTTGGGATTTTTGGTGAAAAGGATTTGATGGAAATTTCGTGAAATTCTTGTTTAGATCTGTTTGGTGTTATTTCTTCTAAAGAAAATCTTATTTGCTTAGTAATTAAAACTAAAGTCTTGAACCTGAAATAATGTTTAGTTTTCTACCTGGAGCTAACTTCATATCGTACAAAAAAATTTTGTTTACATTCAAAAAATTCAAATTTTTAGTCAATTAAAACAATTTTAATATTTAAAAGACATTTCACATGCATTATTAAATACTTATTTTGCACTTTAACTATTTTGAATCCTTAAAATGCATCGAAAAATTGTATAAATTTTAGAAGACAAATTTTAGTTTTTTTTTCTAATCTTGAAACTACCTACTTAATTTCAAAATTTAATATACCTTTTCTAAAATTTATCTTAGTGATAAAAAAACCATCATCAAGACTATTCCTTATTAATGCTCACACACGTACAACTTTTCATTTCTTTCTTTCTCAAAATTCATGTAAAATACATTTAACAATAATTCTCTCTATATTGCTTCAAACCTGATTTTTTTTTCAGGAATTGAAAGTATTTTATGTGCCTTTGCTTACTTTAAATCCAGCTGTGTGGCACAATGCATTGTGTATAGATATTATACACATGTATACATTTTATTAAAAACGTGTACGAGACACAAACATAAGCAAGCTATGGTGCTTTGCTGACTTCTTCTCGGTCAATGTTTGTTAGGAGAGAAGAAAATAAAAAGAAGATAAAATAAATGGAGAAAAATAAAGATTCTAATTGGAGTGAAGGAACAGCCTTATTACCAAAGTGTTAACTTTTGAAAGAAATCGTTTTCGTTATTTTTTTTCTTAATGATTTCAAGGCACTTTTATTTTGTTTTGTTCCCTCTCACTGAGAGAGATCTCCTAATGATTTGTACACCATTATTATAATTTTCATTTTATTTCGTGTATTCTTCACGTTTGGCATCAATAAGAGGATGATGTGAAATGTAATGCATGGATGAATTGTATAGAATAAAAGAAATTTTAGAGATTTAAATCAAGGGATTTCTTTAAGAATTTTATTATTTTTATATATTGTGCAATATATATTTTATTAATGGTGAAAGGAATAGGCAAGGTGTGGTCACGACTTAGAGATGGAAGGCTGATGATATTCATAAATTATTGAATTTATAAACAATTTTACAGATTGATTTATGGAATTAGTCTCGAGTTGAATTTAATTAAGTTTTAGGGAGCATTTTGGTACGAAAACTGTTAAAAAAAATTTTAAACTTTTAATAAAAAATTAAAATAACAATTTCTTAATTTTTCAACTTAAGCTGAAGAGTTTCCAAAAGTAATTCTATCAAATTTCGTTAGTAAATTCCTCAAATTTCCGAAATTTTTTGAACATCCAAAAACTCTCGATATCAATTCCCTATAAACAAATCCCCAAGACGTCAATATTTAATGTCTTCAAGCGAAAAAAATAGAAATTCCCAAGCTATTCAAATAACAAATGTCAGCCTGTGGAATAAAATTATTCAAGTCTACAAAAGTTGCAACATTTAAAAATCCAATGAATATTCATTCAGAAACTTAAATCTGTTGCTATATGACTCAGCGACAAATGCAAATTAAAAACTGCTTGCTTAATTAATTTTGTGATGCCAATAAAATTGTTGATTAAAAATGCAACGAAAAAAAAAATCAAATTCTTGAAATTCTTTCCGGTTGTATGATTTTGTATCAAATTTATGACTGAATAATAGACCCTTAAGATCTTATTCTCTTGATAAATAAAGGAACTCAATTATTCAAACAATTACAATATGAATAAAAAAAATATCAAAAGTCGTTATTTATTGCTAATAGTTCCCTCGTATCATAAAATCCTACAAAAAAGTATCAAAAGAGAATAAGAAAAAGGAGACAAAAGCATCAAAGTTAGTGAACCCGTTGAGGCTCAGCACGATTATTAAAAAACAGGGGTTTCTAATGTGTTGAATCATCGATCAGAAGAAAAAAAAAACTTTTATTATTATTTTTAGCGCATTTTCCTCTTGGGAAAAGGACGCTATTATCCGCACTTTGTCTGTCTGTCCGTCCGTCCGTCTGTCTGTCTGTCATCGCATCTCCTCCTAGGGATTAAGCTTTTTTGATGCGGTTTTTGGCTTAAAATGTGTGTGACATGTCTGGCTACCATGTAACCAAAAATCAGCACGAATGGTCACTTCCTCTGCTGGAACCAGCGTAAAAAGTGCCAAAATGCCATTTCTTTGTACGTGTTAGTGTGGTCGAATGCACTAAAATGTTGACTTTTCAAAAACTCAGCTTTCCTCGGTTCAAATCCCACCGATGACAAAAACTTTTTTTTGCTTTTTTTGATACTTTTTTGATTTCTTATGACATTTAATATTGAATCATGTCATAATTTTCCATTTTCACAATTTTCTCGAGTTTTTCCGACGATTTTTGTTGAAATTTTCAATATTTTCATACAATTTTCATAGATAATTCCTTTTTTATATTTTTTTGATATTTTAGTTGTTTAGTTTTCTATTTTCATGGATTTTTCATAATTTTTCCGGAAAATTTTGTGAAAATTGTAAAATAATTCACTATTATTAAAAAAAACTCATCAATATAAATAATCAAATTGTCACATTAATATTTTATAAAAAAGAGCATCAGTGGCGTAAGTGGTAGAGTGCGCAACTCCTATCATGAGAGTCATGGGTTCAAACCTAGCCCGTGACCAAAATACTTTTTTGCTTTTTTTTTAATTCTATATTGCATAATGTTTTTCATCCATTTTTTTCTGTCAATTTTAAATTTTTGGGTAAATAAAGAATGGTTATAGTTAAATATTTGACTTTGTACTTTTGGGGTTTTAATTCTTTGTGTATTTACTGATCGCGGAAAATGCGCTTTCGTCGGTCACGAGTGACCACCGTTATACTTGTTTCGTTAATCTTGATATGATGTACAGCATATAAAATTGCTGCTCATGCAAAAGAGAAGGGAGTTAAGGAGATACGGAGAGAAATAGAATTTCTAGAATAGTTTCAAAGCATGCATGTTCCAATTATTCCTCTCGAGAGATCAAGTTTATATTTTTTTTTTTATAATTTCAATTCTTTTTTTATTCATTTGCCTTAAAGCGATGTATTCAACTGTGTCAGATGTAGCAGCTACTCACAAATACACATGCACACGTGTGTAGATTGAAAAAACATGTTCTTTAAGCCTTTTAGTCCACTTATTGTTTGTTGCTTGTGTACGATATCTATACATTTGCCTTTACTGTATGTATATACATATTTATATGCTCGCGAAATCAGAAATTAATGTTGGACATTTAAAGCTGTGTATCGCCTTGATACTGTGATGTATTGTCTCTCTATATTGATATCACAACCAATATCATCATAATCATACTAATAATCGTCATATTACTACTTTATATACAATATATTGGAAACAAGAGTAAATATATCAAAGCGACATTATTCATTGAATTGAATTAACTTCAACATGTTGCATAATGTCTTGCATTACTGCTCCTTTTCTACTCTCAATTTATATCTTTTCCTCATTTTCACTTGCTTTGTTCACCAAAAGCATTATGACTATTTTGTGGTTCATTGAATTGAAAATTGATTCTAAATGTAAAGATTACGGTGGCAATATGGTCTGTATATATCCCATATATATAGATACCTATGGGGGCTTCCAAGTAATGGATTGGCATTCAAAGAATTTCTCAAATTTCTATTCTTAACAAAATGATGCAAAACGAAGCCACATTGAAAGGGGGAAAAAATATATTGCAAGAAGCTTCACATCGGACCAGACAATATCTAAACTATCGAATTTCATAAATTCAATCATCATAAATGCTGTGTGGTTAAGTTATTAAAGGTGGGAAGGATTTAAACGCATTTAAGGGATTTGTAACAGTTTTTCGAAAATTTAAAAATTTAAAACTTTCAAGTTTTTTTTAATTGTTAGATATAAATAATTAGGTTAATAGTTTTAGCTTAACCTAATAGACAGCAGACCCAAAACATCCAAAAAAATCATATTCATTCTAAAAGTATTGATCATCATATAAAAATTGCAAAATAAGAAAGAAAATTTCTTGTTCATTACTTTCAAGCCATATAATATAAAATATATAGATTCATGCATTATGTGAGCTCTTTATGTTGAAAAGAAGAGGAAGAAGAAAAATTTTCATGAAAAACTTTCGCACTGAAGAAAAAAAAAACTTTTTTCTCGATTCGTTGGACATGACAACAAAAATTAGATTGAGGCTTTTGTGAAGTTCACATATGATCAATAATACTGCTGTGTTACAATTTTAGTATACATCAGATTTGTTGTTGAGAATACAAAGAGATGAGAAGCAGCAGCAGCAGCAAAAAAAAAAAAATCTGCTCGAGTCATCGAAATATAAAACACAGCGCACTAAAAATAGCTTTTATGGAGAGTAAATGGAATAGACAGAAAGAGACCTGTTCAAACATGATATTTAATTTTTCAATTTCAAGTATCTACAACTTCCAATTCTGTGTGTTGTTTTGTTTTGTTTTGCTATTGGGATTGGCACACATGTGTTTTTTTACCTTCATTCTTCATATAATCGTCAATCTACCTGCATGCAATGCTCTTTTAAAAAACAAATTATTTCCTCATCCCCCTGTTCATTTTACAATGCAAAAAATAAGACATGTACGTAAGGTAAGGAAGAGAAAAAGAGAAGAAAAATGATTTATTTTGAATTTATGAATGAGTACGCAAAAAAAGAGAAATAAGTACACATAAATGTTAAATGCACATGATGTTCCTTGTGTGTACGGTCTACATGTTAATGTATCAAATTTCTTATTGCATCTTTTTCCATTTATTTCACTTCAAAACAGTCACACAATAAGAAGAAGAGATTCTTATTTGCAAAAAAAAAAAAATGTGTAATACAATATGTACGGAGATTAAGCAGTCTTAGACAAAAGTTTGAGATTTTTTTGTGTTTAAAATATATTTTTTTAATCCAATTGAAATTAGTATTGAAGTTCTTTGCGTTTGTATAAAATATCAGAGTTCATTGCTTTATTATATTTTAATGTGAAATCGGAAATTTTTTCAAAAATATTTCAAGACATTTGGAATTTATTTATATGCTAAATTGCCATATTCATCTACATATCGTTCTTAACTTTTAATTAATTAAATATCAATCATCTTTGTAATTTTGTAATTCGTACTTAAGATTTTATTCGTATGCATGTTGAACTACATTACATGAAGCTTACATTTAACT
This sequence comes from Chironomus striatipennis, assembly GCA_026123125.1. Taxonomy (NCBI): domain Eukaryota; kingdom Metazoa; phylum Arthropoda; class Insecta; order Diptera; family Chironomidae; genus Chironomus; species Chironomus striatipennis. Next base: position 45,443,648 of record CM047394.1, read on the forward strand.
TCCATAAAATTCTTCTCTTTTATTCTGTAATCAAAGTCAAGTAAAATGACCAAATGCAATAATACAGCACTTAACACATGATTTAAATATCAAAGAGATTCTCTTAAAAAACAATTGAAATTTGATTGCAATGCAAGCATCAGCTTCTGTCAGAATGAGTACATCGATTTACTTTTCAATCCTCTCTGATTTCATAAAATGCAAAAAAAAAGAAGAAAAGCTGAGAGATTTTACAAATAATCTTTACATCAAATCGTTTGATACTTAGAAAGTACTTGAATATATCCATCAACCGTCAACTTACATAAAATCGATTTGTTGATTCATATTTTTTTTATTCCGGAATGAAAATAAAGAATTAAAATAAAACTAGTTTAGAAGCACACATACATAACTAATAGTGCTCTTCAAAGTATTATTCTCATCATCCTCATCAGCATCATCTGTAAAACTTGATGGCATTAAATTTCAAAAGCTGATTTTACTTTCAACTTTTTTTTTGCTGCTTTATTTTCTTTCAATTCTTTATTCTTTTGCATACTTTCTATGTGTGTAATGTTCATCCATCTAACTATAAATATGACTATATATTATGTACATTGCATGGCAACATTAAAGTACTATTAAAAATTTTGCTTCTTGCTTTCATCTTTTTTTTACGTTCTCATTTGGATATTACATATATGCGAGAACAGCTACACAAAAAAAGTCATCTTGAAAAGGACTGTTTTTCACATTCCTTTTTGTCGTGAGCGCCATTCATCACGGAAAGTAGGAGATGAAGGGATGTCAAGTAGTCGAGAAATAAAATCTTTTTTTTCTTGTGCTAGATGATGGAGTTTGGATTAGCTTTACTTTGTTGGATTGTCTGTAGAATGGGTTTTGATGCTGTTGTGAAAATTATTTTAGCTTCCTTGCTATTTTGATGCTTTCAATATGATCTTCATGGATTTAAATTTAAGCATTGAGAGATCACATAACTATAACTTTTCAACCTCATAATCATGAAAATTGCGCCTATAACCAATCATATCCTTTTCAATCTTTTTACCAGTCCATATCTTTCCTCTCCTTTTCATAAATTAATGTGCATACATGTGTGTAAATTGTGCGCACCTTATGAGCCTCTTATAACATCGTATTTATCATCACGGAATAATAAAAGGAAGCGAAAATCATTTTTTCAAACGTGTTCATGTGAATAAATTTTTTTTTATTTGTTGCAGAATTGTAAATCCTATAAATGTCTCGTACATGAAATGAAAGAATCTTTTTTATGAATGGAAAATATTTGTCGACGCTTTTTCAGCAGTTTTTACACTCGAATTGTCATAAGAATATCTAAATGTGAAGAAAAATTCTATCGTTTTTTATGTATGACAGCGATGATGGCAATTTATTTTTATTATATACCACCTTAAAAGGATTGAAGATGGAAGGTATTAGAGAATTATTGGTATAAAAAAATCGATTTGCGTTATTTTGGGCTTGAACTTCAACACTTTGAAATTAATAAATTAGATGCTTTCAAGGGCACTACAACATTTTCATTCAAGCTTATCATAATGTAAATAGCAAACTCTATTATTAGAAAAAAATTACAAATTATGGTAAGAAACTGTAAACAAGATATTCCTTATCAATTTCAAGATTTGCAACATTATCTCATCTTAACGATGGAATCAAAATGTCTAATACAGAAAATTGCAAGAAAATTGAGGTCGTATGGCTTCGGGTGAAGATAGCTTTATTTTCAATAATCTCTCAAAATACAATATTGAACGTGCCACACCTTGTCTGGAGATGTTAAAAGACGAAAATAATCAAGGAAGAAGATTTCAATGATGATTTTTACTAATCCTTTCTTTATGCATAATGATTTCACGTTGCTTTTTAAAAAATAAGCAAGTTGGTGAAGGTTTGTAGATTTTAGGGAGTTTTAAAAGCATTATCTTATGCTGAAAAAGGCTAAAAATCGTCAATAAAATTTTTGAAATTTACTGTAAACAAATAATTTTACTAAGTCGTCAAAAATATTCACGAACTTAGAGATGAAATTAAAAAAATATATAAATACTATTAAAGCGAATTAATGACCAGTTAAAATTTAGAAATCGAATATACCACCTGCAAAATTCGTAGAAATAAGAAATCAATTGAAAATCAACCTTTTAACTAATTTTTTACCATAAATAGTCTTCAAAACAAACTTTTTCTTAGAGTTTCATTTAGAATCGAAAAAATTCAAAGTCACAAATACACAAGAGATATAAAAGAAGCAGCTTCTTCTTCCTCATAATTCTATGAATGACTCACAATGAACGTGGTTATTATTATTATTATTTTATATTCATCTCAACTTTTTCTTCGCTGCCATTGGAACTAACAAAAAGACTCTGAAATCAATATACGCGCGCGACTATATGTGCGAAATTGGAAGATTATATGAAAAGAAAATTAGACAATATAAAGTAAGCATCAAGCAACTAAGTAACTAACTAAGCAATTCAATATATGCTCAATGTCTTGCTCACTCAATTCAATTATGATTCACCGGCAAACACTTGTTGCTTTTTTCATGCCTTATTTTCTTCTCTCTTGTGTATTTTCTTTATGATACATAACAACAAAATAAAATAAAAAATTATTATTTTGAAACATGAAAAAAATTGAGGTGCGGCAGCTAAGACAATTGCTGCATCAATGCATCTCCATAATATGTATATAATTCTAAAACAATTGTAGAAAGTATAGAATATTCTTTGTCATTTCCGCTCCTCCAATATTTTTTTCTCATTTATTTATTTGACTTGACACTCGTGCGTGAAGTGTCTAAAGATTCTCTCGTTCAGTCTGTCACATGATTATCAGTTAAAATTTAAGAAATTCAAGTAATTCGTAAACAAATAACGCCCATCGAGTCGTAGACCTCGAACTTTTTGTCTTGATAGCGTCAAATCGTACGATTTGATAATGCGATGTGTCTTTTTGAGGTATTCGAGCTATTGGATAATTAATCGATGGGATAAACGTCTTTAGGTATGATGTGACCGCTTATGCTTTAGAATTTTATAAAAATTTTCAATCTTTCAAATTTCGACTAAGTGATCAATACTCAAAATTAAAGCTAATTGAAATAGTTCATGTTCAGTACCCTAATTTCAGTCTAAATGTACATTTAGCAACAAAAAATCAATAAATAGACGAGATTTCTGGTTCATCCCACTTATTCTTATCAAAAAAGGCTATAAAAAATTTTCTGATTTATTTCTGTCATAAAATTAAAATTTCGGTCAGCAAATCATGACACCCAAATAAAGCAATTGAAAAATATTCGACTGACTCATCTAGGAAAAAAATAATTATTAAAAAATCTTATCAAGTTCAAATATAATGAAATATTCAGCAACATTCCTGTTCCAACTTATTTATAAAAATTGCTGATAAGAACAGCAGCTTTCACTGTTATCAATAAAGTAGCTGAAACTGTCGAGCTTAGGGTTAAAAATAAAACGAGAGATCGTGTTACATATTTATTTCTAGTATCACATGCATGTGCGGCACAAAACATGTTCTACATGACTTTCATTTGTATACAACCGACGAATATCATTCATTTCACAATATATGTGATATATTTAAGGTAAAAAATAAAAATCGAGAAACCTCAATCCAATTATGCATCCAATTGCACAATATAAGAAAATTACATTGCATGCTTCATTTTCTCAAGTAATATTTCCTAAAAGTAATATATAAATCAAATAGTAATGAGAAAATTCATTTCTTCTATGCAATTTTGCAATATATTCGACAGCAATAAATAGAGGTGAAGCTTAGGGAGTTGGTTCATGTTTAGTATAATTGCAAATCTTTTTTTGCTAAATCAATTTATGAAAATAATTTCATGTACTAGATTAGGCTTGTTTGAAGATGATAAAATGAACTTTTGAATCATTTTCAAAGATTCAGACAGACCAGCAGCAGTTCTTCTAGTTATTGTCACCCAAACTCATTAAAACTGCTTTAAGCACCACCATAAGCAGATCTCATCAAAAGTCTAACAGAAAAATGAATCTCAAGAGATCACAAACAGAAATTCATCAGCAACAAAAGAAGGTCTAGCTCATAAATCCTCCGAGCATTAAAGCAAAGAAAAAAAAGAAGAGAACTCGCGAATTACAAAAGAAAGAATCATCATCATCATTACAGTATGATTGTAAATATTGACAAAACAAATGCACATCACAAGTCTAACATCGACAACAAAGCGAGTGGATAGAAGCAGCAAGCAAAAGGCAATAGAAATGAAAGAAAGAAGAAAAGTTCATAAGAACATAAAGAGAGTACATTACAACATTGTTTATTATTAAAAAAAAGAGACGAACAGAAGAAAATTTATATAAACACTCTGCATTTTAAAAGCAGCATTAACAAGCACAGAATAAGAAAATTGTGCTAACGGTAAAATTATAAATAAAAAAGCAGAAATAAAGGAAAAAGAGAGAAAAAAAATATCGACGACTTTACGCCAAATTGATTTGAAAAAAAAAGACTCAGAAAAAAAATCTACAAGAGAAGAAAAGAACCCGTGTATGTGCTTTCTCCATCGCTTGTTGTTATGTCTTTTTTTGTTGTTGTTACTCTTTAACAACTTTAATGCCATGTGGAAACAAGCTGAGATAGACTAAGAAAGAAACACAAAACATAGTGCAGTGCAAAGAGGAAAACAAGCGTCTTTTTAAAAAAGGTGTAAAAGCGAATATCGCCTCTGGACACTAATCCCATCTATCTTAAGTTCTTTTTCCTTTATTTCTCGTCATTTCATCTCATAGAGATCTCTAATAAATTGTGCAAACAAAGCTAGTGTGCATGATTAGTTTTCTCTTTCGTCAAACTCTTTTTTTAGACCATCGTATGAAAGAGAAATGTGTCTATGTCCCCATTTTGATTGCTTGGCTGATAACTTCTTATTCGATGTGTTATATAAGTTAATTTGATAAGTTATATTTAGTTTCTTGGTTGCTTTGAGTCTTTTTCGTGATTTATAAAATTGGTTTTGGAATATTAAGTGAGAATAATACATCTTAGGCTGCAAATATTAAATTTTTTCTGGTGGTTTCTTAGAAATTACATATAAATTGATAAGAAAACAAATTAGTAAACAAAAAGGGTGTGAAGCTATGTTTATAAAAATTTAAAATAACATTTGAATTTCAAATGTTCGTTAATTCAAAAAATTTATATATTACTATAAGACTTAAATTTGATTGAAAATAATAATAGGCGCACTTTCAAATCATAAAATATATGCGCTTTGATCTCCAAATCTCCCAAAAAAACCCCACAAACTCATCTTTCATTTTAAAAAAAAAATAATAATAATTTACATCAAACAGCCCATTGCCTGTAGTTCGTCATTTTTGGATCTATATGTCTTTTTATCCATTATTTCTCCACAATCGAGTGTGGGTGTTTTCACTATTCTTTAACAAAACGTATGCCCATCAGACATTATCTCATCATGTTTCATTTTAATCAGTAAAAAAAAGAGTAGAAAAATGAATATTTTAGGCACATGTCATGACTGAAGCTATTCTTCATATTTTTTCCTACTTCTTTCGTTTTCTCGCATCTTCGTCATTACTATTATTATTAAATTCATTGGCGCGATCACAGCTCTTTTTTTTCATCAACACTTTACAAGAAACTACATCGAAAAATAAAAAAAAAAAATATAAATAAAAAAGCAGAGAGAAGAACAACAGGCACAAGAAGAAGAAAAGAAATCTCATTAAATTTCATTAACATATTTATTTGTAACTACAGCATATTGTTTTTTTATTAACGAATTCATTGTGCGTTTTGTTTTCTTTAAATTATACATTTAGTCATCGGTGTTTGTTGTACGGTTGTCACTTCTTTAAAAAAAGACACTTAACGTGCACACATACGCAAAGAGCATTAAGATGTGTCATTGTTTTACACGAATTGTTGTCAAGCTTAACATTTTGATTTCATAGTGAAAATTGGATATATTTAGTCAATATTATGTAACCGCGGTTAACCGTGAAAATAATAGTTTGGATGGTCATTTACGAACCAAATGAAATTAAGGTTAATATTAGTAATTCTTGGAATTTCCATATGATGAACAAAAAATTATCATTTACTTAATGATTTTTTGAGTAAATTATATAGGTGGCTAATAATAGTGGATGATGCTTGAGTCACTTGTGTTCTAATCTTCAAACCGTAACATATGATTCTTGAACAAACAATATTTTTCTGTTTTTATTTATGTCTTGGTAGGAATGATTAGCATCTGTATAGATTGGAATATTAGAGGTCAATGCTAAGGAAAAGGTCTAATTGTTGGAAATTAAATTTTTAAGGTTATGATAGTTCAACTTTTTGAATTTTTGGGAGATTATAAAAGTTGTAGTAGTTTCAATAAAAAATTAATTTGTTATTTTAAAAATTGCGAAAGAATTGTAAAAACAGAATCTCTTAATCCAATAACTTAAACGTCCATTATTGACCATAAACAATATCGAAACATTCACAAACATAATAATCATCAGATGCAATCCCCATCAGGAAATAACATCGAATCTGAATCACTCCTAAACATTTTGCCATTTAATCTGAACTTTTTTCCATCATGACAGCATTATTACAATTTATATAAAATAATGCGACAAAGCATGAAACATTTTATATTTTTTATGAGACATACAATTAATTTTATCTGAATTTTCTCTACAATAATAATTATTTATAATATAATAAAATAGTCAATCTTTAAATTATAAGTGTAACGCCCATGTTAAACATGACTTGTTGTTAATGTTCATAGCCATTTCTCGGTTACATCTTTCTTTCCATTTCACATCTCTATGTTTTGCTGATTTTCTATTTCTTTAAAATTACCAATTAAAATTGGAATATAATGATTTATGCCACATATATTATATTGTAGATTATACAGGCATTGCTATATGCTTAATAATAATAAAATTATCATACATTTTTCTTCATTTCCTCACATTTCTATTCCCAACAACCTTAATGCACGCGAAATTGATCTTGTTGTAGAAGCATTACAACTTTTTGTGCATGTATGTGTAAGTACTTTAATTAAAAATGATGACTATAATTAAGAAATTGTCTTAATACGATTGGATATATCTCTTGTAGAATTGTAAATTATCGTGTGGCGGCACATTCTACTTATCCTAACATATCGCTAACTACATCTTCATCAGCACGTACAACAACTTTTCTGCATCGTCTAACAGTGGATTTGATCACAATAATTTACATGGGAATCTAATAAAAATGGCGACTGTTGTGAGCTTTTATGTTTCTTTTTTACAAGTTTATGTTTCATTTTGAAATTGTACTGTGAGCCAATGTCTTTTAGCTATTTTAATGAGCTAGTTTCCAAAGATTAAATTCATTTGAAATTTTGAAGTTTTCCGAAAATTTTCAAATTCAACTTCGTAAGCTCAAAAATTCAAAGCATTTTCCTTTTTCAGCCATTATTAAGTATCCACAAACAAGTAAACAAGACCGATTGGCACAACCCACTACCACTTATTACAATCTTGCATCAAGAACAGCAAATGAAAATGTTTTTGTCCAATTTTGGTTGCAGTCACTGTAAAATTCATCTGAAACGTTTACCAGATAAGTGAGAGTGGAATTTGTTGTTGATGCTCATTGATCGATCGATTTGATAACTTTATATGTCTAACAACAATGTCGGGTGAAAATTCAAATTCAACTTTAGCTGCAGAAGTTGGAAAGATGGAAAAAATGTTTATTGGAAATATTTTGATTTCATTCGTTGCTTGCTTATTTTCTGAATTTGCAAATAATATAAATGTGTGTACTGATTCGTTAGAAAAGAGCATCAACATTTGCGATTTGACTGTTGATAGAGATTCAAAAGAATTTTTTCAGTTTAAAATAATATATATGTACACAAACAAAAACGTAACTCGAGCTGAGGAATTTCAAATATTTTCGCTGCATATTTTCCTTTCTTTTCATCCTCATTGTCGTTTCGTATCTCTTTTTTTCCTCTCCTCCATGCTTACCTTTTTGCTATCAATTCAGATCACAGTTTCGCGAATTTTTTTTTTTCATACATTTAATTTATTTATTTAACTTTCATCTTTTGCCGAATCCTTTTTTTTTTATTTTTCTATACAAACGTATAAAATGAAATAAAATTCCAGGAAATAGAGATGAATGAGTTTTTAAATGGAATTACATTGGGTAAGGTGATGAAGGGGATCGTGAGAATGTTTTTGAGGCTGTTTGATAAAAGTTGCGATTTTTTTTTCTTTTTTTATGTTTAGAAATTTTAGGATGGGGACTAGGTTGACTTTTGAAATAAGGAATGAGCTATGAATCAGAAAAAATAAATAACTAAAATTGGCAGCTTTAATGGAATTTAAATTGATAGTATTGCATTGGAAAAATTTTGTCACTGCCACCGCATTTAAGTGATTGAATGCCAAATTTTATTCAACAAAACAAACTTTTTAATTATTCTAATCGAAAATTCAATATTTTATGTACGTATTTAAATGATCAATTCAATGACCACATACAATCAAAATATTCATAAATTACAATTTGGAATTTTTTCATCCAGCTCATAATCCAAGTAGGAATAGATAAAATATTTCTCATTCAAAAAATGAGCAAAAAAATTCTGGAAATCAAATGATGCAATGATAAATTTGAAATTCCTGACTCACATCTCATTTCGAAATTACGAAAATTTATTAATATTTATCATATTCATATGATCCTAAAGATGTAATATAATAATAAAATAAATAAATTTATTAATAATAATTCTTTCCTTACTTTATTTAATAACGAAAATTCCTTACGAATGAACGAAAATTTATCTCATAATGACATTTTTAACATTTTATGCATCTATAGATGAGTTATGATATTCATGTATGTACATCACCCACCCTTCTTGGAAGATTTACTATAAATATATAAATATGTGTACGTAACATCAAATTATACGTGCAGGAAGAAGTCTATCTACAATTTAGAGATGGAAAATATTTAATATCACATTCGTGCAAATATTTTTGTACTTTTCGAATTATGAAATATGAAAATGTTGCAACATTTTGTTACTTACTGATGATGCAGAGATGGATTATTGGAATATTTTCTATTAATTGAAATTTTAATATTTTTTTTGCATTTTAAATTTGAAATTTTTAATAAATATCAGATTTAATCAAAATAATTAAAAATTGATTAAATTCATACAGAGGCGTAACCAGAAATTTTTTTAATGGGGGGGGGGGGGGGGGGTTTAGAAATTAATTTTTCTGTATACTTATATAAAAGATACTTTAGCGAACGAGCAAAGCGAGAATTTTCCGAAAATTTTAAAAATTTTCTTAAAAAATTTTTTTTGTATGGGATATTATTTTCAGCCAAAACTCATTAGTCGACAACTCTGCATCCAAGACATATCTGTATAAATACATTTAATAATAAATCTACCTATCTACCTATATTACAGACACAAATATTTCTCTCTGTTACAACGTTCCGACTTGAAATTGTATGATGAACTCAAATGGAGGAGAAAGAATGTCAAAAGGAATTTGTTTTTCGTTCAGTTTCAGTAATGAAAGAGACGGCAAAAATATATGAAAAAAAATCTCGAAAATCCATCCCGAACTCCATTAAACCACTCTTTTTTCCTACATTCGAGAAAAATGCTCTTTTCTTTCTTAATAATCTTTTTACATTTTATGTTATTAAAATTCATGAAATGTCTGCCGACTAAATATTGCGGTTTGTATACAGATTTAATATGAAAAGAATGTTACATGAATTTAGCGTAAATCAACAGATCATTTCGGCACGGTATGAGCAATAATAACAGAAGAAATGGATAAAAAAATGAGAGAAAGAGAAAATAATAACAATAATACAAAACTCAGCGGCAATATGATTTAGCAAAAGCACGATTCTAATAAATCAAGCAATGACACGAGGTGAAAATTCATCATCATCATCATGATATTTCGATGACAAGTATAAGGTAATATACAAGATTGAAATTGTAGTCAATTTGTGTGTCATATTTCAATTAATATATATGTGTACATCATTTCAGGAAGAGAAAGACGAGATGGAGAAAAGAGAAAATCATTATTTTATGGTCGACGCCGATCACGATTAATGTAATAGCATTTTATTTAATTTTTCGAGATCTGACTTATTGAATTTTTTTTTCATCATTTATTCTCATAATTCAACGCATAAATAATGGATCGATGTCTAAATTAGTTTAAGCTGTAAAATTTATATCAAATAGATTAGTGCGTCTTTCGCAGATGATTAAGAGACAATAAGGAAGGATTGACTATTAATTTTGAGCTTTTTATCACTTTTATACCTTAAATCTTAATTCAAATCATTTATAATTGAATAACTGACGTTTTGAATTCAAATTTTATTCTGTTGAACTTAGTTTCATTTCCCTTTTGATTATAGAAAAATCTTGGAAAAATCAATTCTGTTTTAAATAATTATTATTAAATATTTCTCATATTATATTATGAATGCATATTGTATACATTTAATCACTAACGTAAAGTATCAAGCATTGCAAATGAATTTCTTTAAATATTTACTCTAAACACTTCATTAATCCACTTCAATCCCAAAAAACCTTCAAATTTAAATCATACACAAAAAAAATTACTCGCAAACCAACAACTTTAGTCATGGTAAAAGTGCGCTTGAGTCATCAACAAATCATGGCTCATTCCTTTCGATTTCTTCTTGAGCTAATTCGATGACTCAACAAACAGATATTGATGGCTACTCAATGAAGATCGAAATACTTAAAATAAAATTACAAAGCTTTATTCCATCCATAAAGAAGAGATGAAAATCTTAAAGAATATAAATTTAAGTTCATTGGACCGAATTGACAATTTTTTTTTGTGTGTGCTGTGTTTGTTGATGATTAGTTCTGTAAATTAACTGAATAAATATTCTGCGTATGATAATCGTCAAAAAGCTATTAGCTGTTCCGAGAAAATATTATAATATGAAAGAATAGTCAGCAAAACGAGCTGAATAAGAAGAACCGTTGTGTTTCAAGAGCAATATCACTTATGACTTGATGCTTTTTGTTTCGCAAAAAAAAAAAAAAATGAAAACAAAAACAAAATTTTTTATTAGTTCTCGGAAGGTCTTAATAGATGTAGAAAATAGAGCTGCTCTTTCGATTGTGAACCTTTTTGATTTCGTTTTTATCTAAACCCGATATCTGCTGTTTATTACTTTACATCACAAAGCTATCGAGAGCCATGATTTTTTTCTATTTTCCTTCTTCATCTTTATATCGAGCAGAAAAAAAAAACACTTGAAAGACTTTTTGATTTGTTATTCATGATGCTCAAGTGATGTATTTTATTTGTTGTGGAAAACTCAATTCCATCTTTTATTGTTGTTACATCCAACATTTGCTTGATATTATCATTACAAGATGATCTACTCGAATCGTTTCTTTTATTGAATTTTTGTAACAATGGCAAATAGTATTTAGTATACTCAATTTATTATTGAGTATAGAAGAAGCAGCATCAGCTGTAGACACTGACATTAAAAAATCATACACATTAACAACTGTAGATTTCTTCTTGTCTTTGTTAATTCATCGTGATACTTTATATTTTACATAGAGTGATTAATTCTGGTTGTTCCTAAGTTAGGATAGAAGGGTTAGGTAGTTGGTACTTGAAAAAGAAATTTGAGGTGTATGTGAGAGAGAATTTGAGTCTTGACTAATTTAGACCCCAAACTAAGTTTTGTTGCAGTCTAATTACATCATATACTATTACTCCACTTGTTTTATATAATAGCTAGTAGGTTCCAAAGTGTTACCAACCCATACCCAATAACACAAACGATCACACTTTTGCCTCATCAAATTATCATTTCAGATAAAATCTCAACCCTGAATTAATATTTATATGTAAGACAAAATCATCAATAGTGACTAGTTGATGACTATGTCATCCGACTACTGAAGTAGACACAAAAGCAGCATGACAAAAACAACAATAATGAGACATGTGTCCAAAAGAAGTGTAAACTCACTTCCAATTATGGTCATTTCAACATTTATTCATCTATTATCATAGAGTTTCAGATCGACATTTGATTGTGTCATCGATTAGTGATTCAAATTTTATTTTATGTATTTAATGATGAGTGTGCGTGGGATGGAATTAATAAGAAATAAAAGAACTATAATTTCTGTGACATCAAATGCGAGACAGCTCTTTTTTATATCTTTATAATGAATTAAAATGCCATACAAAGTTAAGGTTTCAATTAATCAACCATTGTCATTAATTATATTATGTGATAACATAAAAATTTTCCATTTTAAAAGCAGGAACAAAAAAATGAAATTAATTCGTTTATTTTATGGCATCATTTAAATCCGATGCATAAGTGTACATATTAAGAACCAGTTTTATTATTTTTTCATTGAGTAAGTACAAAAAAGTGTATGTATCACGTACGGAGAACAAATCTTCTTTGAAATCGTACTTAATAATACACTTTAAATAAAATACAGAACAAAAAGAGGAGCAAGAGAGAATCGCGGGCATTGGAATAAAAAAAAAAGATTGAATCATCATTTTCTGTTTATTGATATTCTTTCCACTTGAAGATTTAAAGATATATTCGAACTTGTCTGACTTACTTACTAACTTTACTGACTGTTGTTACTTCTTTTTTTGACTACAATGTAATGTAATTTCTCTTTGGGTTATTAATGAAAAAAAAAAAGGTTCTTGCATTGTGATTGTAGTAATTATGGTGCTTTGTCGATGTGTGCTTAATTTAATTGTCAGATATATTAAGTGTTTATAGCGATTGTAAAGTGAATCATGTGGGAATTGACCGAATTCATTTTTCTGAATAATCTTTTGAGTATTTCGTGGAATATTTTAAATTCTTGGATCTTTTGTCTTATACTTGATTCTGAAGAGTTGAAGCTATTGAAAATTTTTTCATTGAATCCAGCACTTGAATTGGATGATATAACCATGACTAAATTAATTTAAGTAACTAATATCTTTGACACAAATTAATCTCACCTACAATCCACTAATACTTTCAACAACCTTTAAAAACTCAAAACTCGCAACAAAAAAAAAATCATCTCCGACGGGGAATTTCCTGTGCGAGACTCATTCCAACTAGATATTTTCTCCTTGAACTATAGAATCAATTCAATTTTACAAACCGAGAAACAGGTTGTATACATTTAAGAATGAAAGAAATAATAATTTTCATTGGGAGTTAGCAAAATCATCGAGATTAAGAGGAACATAAGAAGTTCAAGTTCATGAATGAAGTTAAACAAATTGTTATTGTAAAAAATTTTACCTTAAAAAAAGTTATAATCTCAATATTTACACAAAGATTTTGAACACAAAAAAATAATAAGAAGCTCGTGGAGAATAATGTAAACAATTTAGGGGGACAGAGTTGATGGTTGGTATGTTGAGTTTTGGTAAAATGAGGAAGAATTAAAGATATATGCATAGATGTAGGTTCAATTCCTATTTCCAAAAAATCAGTTCAAGACACCACACTCCAGTTTTAGATTCAGTAGAAATTTATTTTTTAGTTACTAAACTTTCACAGTTTAAATTCTAACATACTGACTAACATCTCTGCTTAAAGGTTCTGTTGATCATTAATTACACTCCCTTTTAGACACTAAAAAGTAGGCGAAAAAATACTCTCGGTCAATTTTCTTCTCTGCATCCTCAACATGCATACACCAAGTATACACACTCATATATATTTTTTTAAAACGAGCAGATAACTTCATTTCCATAAACAATTAACGGTGTTTCATCCATTCGTTGAATGTAGAGTACAGAAAAATAAGAAGAAGAAAAATTACAATTTCAGATATGCCCTGAATATTGAACTTCCGAGAAGTGATTGTGGTTTATTGATTTACTTAATTGTGAGGATTTCCCACGCGAGAAGATTTTTCTCTCTCTTGAACCAAATGATTCTCTGCCTACAATCCACTCATTTTCATTAATTAACATTCTCAAAGTGTATTTTTTTATTATCGTTAAACACTACGTTCATGTGATTTATTTATTCTTTTTTTTTTATTATGGTGCTCTTTTGCCTAGTGAGTTTTTACCACTTAAACAACTGTCATGTCATGGTGGAAGCAGCATTGCTTTATTTACGCCACATAATCTGTTCTTGTTCAATTTGTATATTTTTTATTTTTTAAACATTTTTTTCCCTCTCGTTCATATGCAAAATTAAGTGCAATATTTTTTATATTTCACTGAATACTATGCACATCCTCAGGAATAAATATTTTTTTTTTCGTCAGCATCTCGCAACAGCATCATCAACAGCAGGAAAAATTTATGTATGTTATTTTTTTCGGAAGTTGATTTTTAGCGCATTCTCTTGTGAATGGGAAATTTTTGAGGTTATGTTTGAAAATTTTCAGTTTGTTGTGATGCCTTTTATTATATTTTGATCGTTAAGTTTCAAATACCTATTATTAAATACCTAACTAATCGTTGTTTTTTGAAAATTTCAAATTTCCCGTCGGATAAGATTTAGAAATTTAAAGTGCTTTATAAAGCTCTACAAGAATTTTTACTCGATCCATATTTTGTTGCCTTTTTCCTCATTCAAAAAACTTCAGTCAGAGAGCGGCACACATCACATAATATGTGTTCATCATGCCTCATCCACCCTCAATATACATATTGCATCGACTGACTGACTGAGTTCACATACAATTTTTATTTACCGAACATAAGAGAGTGGATAATTTGGAGCTGCATTGTAGGGAGCAACAGAACAGATTATTTGCTTCATATCAACAGTCATTCATTCAATTTTGTTTTGCTGCTATCTTTTTTTTTGGCTTTTTGTGTTAACTTTCCCGCATAAAATTGAGCATACAGAAAACAAAAAAAAGTACATAAAAAACATAACAGCGAAAGGCAGCAACAATCCGAAAAAAAGTAGCAGCTAAAAAAATTAATAATGCAGAATGCATTCAATGAATTGAGGCATAAAGCGATGCAATTGCGATGGGATATAAAAAAATATTTATGCAACAATTGAAATATTCAGTGAGTGTGCTGTTTTGGTTTGACAGGATTTGATTTTAAACTGTTGAGCTGATTTTTGTCGAATGTAAATTTTTAATTGATAAGCGCAAAGTAAATGGATTAAAAGATTTTTTTTTAATGTGAATTTTTAATAAATGAGTGTATGGCAGATGGTTGATTGAATTTGCTATCATTTAGAGATTTGATAAGGTCTGAGGACTGATCATGATAAGAAAGGAGTGCATTAGAATATCTTGAATAAAAATAGGTTATTAGGAGCAATAATTTGAGAAACTTCATAACTTGCTAAAAACCTACATCAACCAATTCTAACTACTCCTCTGTCTAGTTCAAACCCCCTTAAAATGCCTAAAAATTCATCTATAGTCCATTGATAATATAGAATTTGCATGTTTATTGATTCATATATGAAAATCAAAGAGCATTTCATATTGAATGGATTGAGCTTTTGGCAAATAAAAGTTTATACTTTGAAGCTCTTTTTGATGGAATTAGTAAAATCCTCCTGACAATACAAATCCCTTTCCATATATTTTTTTTTTTTTGTGTTGATCATGGTCAATTTAATAAATGACAAAGAGCTCAATAGTCATTTTTATTTAGATTACAAAGTCAAATGCTTCAATTCAATTCATCTCTACGCTCATCATCATTCAGGACGAGACAATATTGATGTTGAATTTAAAAAATTCAATTCAATTTTCTGAATTGAATGGGATGAAAAATTTTCCAGAATGAACATTTTGGAAAATATGAGAAAGATTTTCAATTAAAATAATAAAGGACGTTCCACTCATGAACAATTTTGTTAGAAAAGCTTACATGCTCAATTTATTTATTAATCTGCATGCATATCTTGTTGGATGTTACTATGTAATAAACTGTTAAACCAACTGTTTTAAGCATTGATGAAATGATTTATCAGAGAATTTTTGCCATGTAAATTGTATGTCTATGAATCACTGAATGGTTTTTTACCACAATTTTGTGATGATTTCATCTTTCGATACTGAGAAATTTTTTTCATATGATATGGCACGATATGAATAAGCTGGAGTATTATAAATGCTAAAAGGGTTGGACTTTAAATTTAGTTTTTTCAAAAAATTTTCTTTTTGAATTTTTTTTTAAGTATTTAAATTTTTTATACATTAAGTAATCAATTTCTAAAGGATTCAAACTTGCAATTTCCTATGCAACATGTAAATGTGATCCTTATCCTTTCATCTCCAAAACCTTAATCATACACTGGCAAATTCAAAAATTTGTCATACAAAATTTAAATGATATACCTAACTCAAAACCTTCCACCATCCCTCTTCACAGTAAATGCCCAACATTTCCAAAAATAGAAAAAAAGTAGAAATTAATAACAACAGCAAAAAAATGCAAGGCAGCAGTAGCTGAATTTCATTTCATTTTTGGTTTGAGTTATTAAAATAAAATTCCATTCTAGCTCACTCTCCTTCCTCTCCTCTTGCCTGCACAACTTCATAACATAATAAATTTGTAAATGTTTGGAATGTTTCATATTTTTTTTTTTGTGTGTGCTATTTTACTGTTGCGACTCACCCCAAAACGAAATAAAATGTAATGAATATGTAAGAGCATATAGAGAGAATTTCAGTTCCTTTTTTTGCAATGTTATGCGCTGTTCTATGTTATATACTTTTTTGATATTATTAGTTTTATTATTATTACCATTATTGTCTATTCGACTGCGAGGCAAAATTATGCTGAAAAATAATTTTTCACACATGCACTTCCGAGAGAGAATTTTATGTGTATTGGTAGAAAGCAAGGCACAGCTATTACACAAGTGAATAAGAATAATAGGGAAGAAATGTGCCCAATAGCAAAGCAATTCATTGAGTGAGAAAATAAAAGTAGCGGCGGTAATAGAAGGAGGAATTACAACGTAATAAAAATGTTTCCACTCACAAAACGCACTGGATGGAAGCAAGAATGAAAAAGAATTTTTTTCCTTCTGTTCCTTCACTCGCCGCATTCACAAAATGAGGCAGATGTTTCAACTTCATAGCTCGTTATAACATTCATATACACATTTATACATATCGGAAGCTCTAAATTCAATTATTATGCTTGAGCATTAAATATTATTTTTTTTTTCATCCATTCATTCATTCTCGACTGATGTGAAATTGATATCCGTAATTGACCTATCAAAGTGGAAATTGTTATTCATATAAAAATCAAATTATCTTTTTTTTTCAAGCAATTGTTTCAGCTTTTTATTGTTGTTGCTACTGCTGTTCTGTTCCTGCTGTTAAGCCAAAACAGTAGCGATCCATCCTACGCATAATCATCATCATCATCATCAGCAGTATCAAAGTGAATAAACCATTTTCAATAATTGCACTCTGTTCTTCACATTCATATGTGATGTAATTATGCTACCCGAGTGATATGGAGATTAATGAATCTTGAGAGGAATCAAGGGATTTCAAGGTATGATTATTTAAGGATAATTAATTTTTTTTAGATGGGTCACAGATTAAAGTAGCTGCTAAGAGATCCAGTTTGAAATTTTTTCACGAAAGTCAGTTATTTTTGGAATTTCATACAGCACAAACATTAAAGAATGAGATGTAAATTCAAGAAAATCAACCTCTCACACAAATTAACTACAAATTTATAACAGTAACCTTCTTTAATCATTTGTCCTATAAAAGTTTTTCTCAAAGTATCCAGAAACAACTAAAATGCTTTATAACTCGGGAAAATTCAAGCAAACCAATTGAACAGTTTTTCCTCTTCATTTTCGTGCATATCCATAAACAATGCCATTATATCTCTCTCTTTACCATCGATACCAATATCATTACTGGTCTTGCATGCTAATTGTTCTGCACTTAATTGAAAAGCGATACACAATATGATATCAACATCAGCTTAGTAATAGAAGGAAATAAAGAGCACGAAAAGCAATGAGAAGAACAGAAAGAAAAAAAAATAATTTTTATTTTTTTGTTGAGAATAACAGAAGAGAACTGAATGAAAATAAAAATATTGTTTCTCGTGCGGGTGGAAAAACGAGCGGACGTGACCTTTAGTAATAAACAATATCAGCATGAAATGTGATGAACATGCTTATTTCTGTACTCACAAAACTGACTACGAGTCGAAGAGTGAGACCTTACTAAAAATGAAATATCTTCATTCTTTCTTTTCTTCTTCATCGTCGTTTTTTTCGTGTATTTAATTGCATGCATCGATCGTGATCTATCAGTAGCAAGCGACTTGTATTTATATTTATGTACACGAGAAAAAAGCAGTTATCACACATCTTGAAAGTGACGCATTCATGATTATTATGAATCATAGAAATGACACCTTATTCATATTTCTTTTTACATACATTAACTGACTAATAATTTGATTATATTTGCTTAGTATGTAGTCGTTCTGTTTATGGCTAACTAATGTTAAATATGAGTACAGGTTTATGTGTGAATCATGCACTTGAGATTGTTGGTTTTTCAAACAGTTTACTTGAGATTTACATAAATAATTTTGATGGATGATTAAGCTGTATCTTTGGATTCTTAAATGAAAAATGATGAACTTAATAGACTTAAGTAAATGTCCTTAAAATTGAAATAATGATTTAGCAAAAATTCATATAAATTCTCTACAACAAGCTTGCAATCAAATTATGACAAATTGTTCGTGATAAATTAATTAAAGTATGATAAAATGCAGTTTTATTTCCTTTCGTGAATTTTTTGTTCCACATGCATTTTTAACCTCTAGCAAAAAGTTGGTAGGACAGTCGTGAATTAATTTTCATTCATATTTTATCACCTTTTCAATCAATATTTTTATATGCCTGCTTCCTTTATTCCGTGAAATTTTCATAGAACCCTTTCAGGGTCACTGAACCAAAGCCAAAATATTTTAACAAAAAAATATGGAAAAAAATTTAAATAATTTTTCAGTTGTTACCAAACGCAGCATATGCTTAACTATAACAACTCAAAATTGTGTTTGTACACAATATCAATAAATAAATACAGAACCTGGTTTGAAATTTTTTAAATATTTTCATTACGATGTCTATAGAATTGAGACAAACATACACAAACACTGACACAAATGAATGCGGATAGGGACATAAATGTTTCATAGATCACGCATACATAATGTGAAAGTTTGAATTTCCGAGGGTGCACAAAAATCGTAAAATAATGAAATAAAAAAAAAATCCAAAGTCCAGGTGCAAGCATTTTTCTATGTGGAATGTTTATAGACAGAGAGGGTATTTAAATATTACATACATTCCACATGCACTACGTCACACGCTGTTGGAATAGAAATTCCCTTTCCCTTACTTTACTTCACTTCCTCAATGAATTGTTCCGTCGGTTCTCTCTCAATCTGCCATAAAGTGCCATTAAATTTATTAAGAGCTTATTGTTAAGGACTCTTGTCTTGTCCCAACAAGTGCGAACAAGAACTTATTTTTCGAACTTGGTACACTATTTTTCGAACGCGGGAAAAAAAAATTTAAACAAAAAAAATCCGTTAAAACTTATTTATCATTTAGTGAAGAATTTATGCAACATTAATTGCTCATTTCATCACGAAATGAAAATATTTTGCATTATCTATCACATTTCATCAGTCATTAATCAGTATTTTGTCAAAATTTACTTATTATTGAAATTTATTTTCGAAAAATTTTGTAAACAAAAGTCACTGTTTACATTTGATACGAAACTAAAAATTATTCAAAAAATGATCAAATTTCATTTGGATTATAGTTTAAATTGTTGATTTTAGTTATATAAATGTAAAACAATCGATATTGGCTAATAACAAAACATATAATGTTTTTAAATCGAAGATTTCTTTAATAATAAATTCAACAGAATTTTCGAAAAATTTTCGCAATTCGTTATAAAAAACCCCAAAATTTTCAAATTTTTCGAAGTCAACTGCTTCATAGTCTGTTCGCACTCGTTGGGTCTTGTCATAATATTTTCATCCTTAGAATTTCATAAATTATTAAATATGTTCAGCTTTCTTCTCACATTTAATAAATCTTAACATTATGTTGTGAAATATTTTAATTATGATGAAAATTCAACAGAGTAACAATAATCGTCATTTCCATCAGCATCCTCATCATGAATATCTTTTAAATATTTCCTTTCTAAAGAATATTTCAATAATAATAATATACATTGTATCATAGTTACTATTGTCCATGATAAAATTCCAACAACATAGAATTTCATATGATATCGATCCGAAGTTGCTTTGATATTACATCTATATACAATTTTGTTGCTGTTTCTATGAGACTTGAAACATTACCGAAAAAGCATCTTGAAATGATAATGTAATATAATAAATAGATTTTAACTATTTCTTTATGGACAAAATTTTTTTTTCTTCGTCTTCTTCCTTTTGCCTCCTGTTGTTGTAATGAAAGGGGTGGACAATCGTGTTATATAGTATTTCTGATAAACTTTAAAATAAGTGATCGGTAGCTAAAAAGAGTATGATGAAAAATTTGTGAGGATGCTAGGGTTTGATTCTCATATAATTACATTTGTTAGCTACTTTTTTATTAATTTGATCAAAAAGTAACATAATTTGCTCCTTAAAAACCCTTTAGTTTAATTATTGAAAATATTATTTGTTACTGTATTTGATGATTTTTCAAGTAAAATTTACATCAATTTCGATTTCTAATCATTCATAGAAATTAAACAAATTTTATCCTTTAAGTGCCCACTTATTTTCTCTAGTCGATCTGAATTCCCAATTCATTGTTTCTCTTCTTATGAGTTCTCCACACTTTACCCATCATCCCACCCAAACTCTCCTTTTATATCTGTTTTTATGTGAAAATAGTTCTGTGGAAATTTCAATTCAAAATGGAAAATTTTGTTATTGAGAGGAAAGCAATAGAGAAAATAGGAAAGGACTTCAATAACAATAAAGCTTTTCAACATTGTTACATTACAAATTGTATACATGAGAAAAAGATGTATATCTGTGTGTATGTAAAGAGTCATCATCATTCATCAGAAATCATAAAGATACAAAATGGAATTTAAATTGAATATTTTTTGATCTCCTTTTTGTGAGGAATGGAAAATTCTTTGCCAGCCCCAAAGTCCATTTCCGATTTTATATACAACCAGAAGTTTTTTGCTTCTCAATTAATTTTTAAAATTTTTGAAAAATAAAATTCAGATGGAAACGAATGTTGCTTTTCGATGTGTTGCATAAAATTTTCCCATATATACATTTGATTACATTTAGACAATGTAATAATAATTTCTGAACTGCTGTTGCTGTTTTGTATCTATCCTTCCTCTCGTCTAACTTCTAGCTTTTTTTTTCGACTAAAATATATAATAAAACTTATTCATTCAAACTTCAGGCCAGAATAAGTAAAATATGAATATATAAAAAAAGTTCCTGTTGTATGAAAATGTTTATGAATGTTATGTTGAGGACAATGAATATCAGCAAGTGCTCTCAGTAGCTTGTAGCAACTACTCATATGAATATTAAATTTTCTCTTGACTTTTTATTATTTTATTTTTGTAAATGATAGTTAAACTATACACAAAAATAAAAATCTACTGTTGCTGTGCATAAAAAATGCAAAGTTAAAATGCCCTCAAAAAATCATAACTCAGTTTGCTGAAAAAAAGAAAGTTTTTCATTCAACTATTCATAAATGTGGAGAAAAATCTATTATCAAAAACATTCATTCGGAAACATTTTTCCCATTTTTTTTTTCCTTTGAATTTTATTTCCTTTTTTTTCTGTTACATGAGAAATTTTTCAAGGAAATAAATGAATGATGTTATAGAAATGGATGCAATAGGTCAAGTTGTCTTGGTGAAATTAAAGTGAAAATTTGAATAAATTCTTGAATATTCCATTTATCTATATTTTTAATGTAAGGGACGAAAGATTTATGGATGAAAAAATTCGATCAAATTTGATTTTTTAAAAGCACAAAAATATTTCTTTTCCAATCAAATCAAAATTTATAAATATCTATAGTCAAATTTTCTTAGAATTAAGGTTGAATTTTTTTTTCTTTCTTAGATTCATTTTAAGAAAACTTAAATTGGAATCAATGTAAGAATATTTGGATCATTCAGTTATTTTCAATGTTAATGTCAATGAAATTGTAAGGAGTCGTTCACTTAGTACGTTTGCTTTTTATGGAGAGGGGGTCTAGGATTTTGTAACAGATCAAACAAAAAAATTTTTTTTTTCATACAAAAAACGTAACAAGGGGGAGTGGGGGCTAAAAAGTCGTTTTTTTGCGTAACATACTAAGTGAACGGCCCCCAATAATTTTTTTTTTGATCATTCTTTTGAAGAAAAAATTTTAACAGAACATATTTGTTGTTTACAATTTTAATATTGTTTCTTACCATTTTTATTCTTCAAAAATTACAACTTTTTCAGAATTATAAATATTTTAAAATTGATGAAATTTTTTTACCAAAATTTAACTTTTTATAAATTGTTAAAAAAATCAAAGTTTTAATTAAAAACATTGACTTATTAAATAAAATTCAAAAACTTTTTTTTTTAATTTTCCACAGTTTACCGACGATCAGTTGCATAAGTTTATAAAATTTTCCTTTCAAAGCCAAACACAACTACATGAAAGCTAGCTTAATACAGCTAAATACCTCTTCCTTCCATTACATTACATTTGTTAAACATGCTACCGAGATGGAAAATCATGAAATTCCAAGAAAAGAATGATAACATGAATAGTTGTAAGGCATTTTTCATCAGAAATTCATGTTAATTGAGCACATACATAGGTTGGTTGGTAAGATGGAAGATCTCCATTGCACAAGTTTCTAAGTTCCATTTATAATATTATTCACTCACTCACTCATATATACATGATATCTTAATACATGAAATTTCAATTAAAATAATTTTTCAGATTCCTTATGCTCTTCGGTTTAATGCTTAATGCAATTTCATCCTCAATGCCTATAAAAGATTGTAATTTAATCAGCATTGCATTGATAAGCATGATAAAAATATTTCTGATTTAAACGACTGGAAAAAGCTTTCTGCCATGATAATTGAAATTCTCATGAACTCTCAGGCAATTTTCATATTTTTTTTTTTTGCTTTGCTTTCGTTTGATGCTTGCGCTATAATTTTTCTTTTTTTATCATAAATATTTTCAATTATTCGAAGCTGCCTTTGAGTGAAAATTTTATTTTTTATTTTTCATTTTTTAGCGCATTTTCCTCTTAGGAAAAGGACGCTATTGTCCGCACTTTGTCCGTCCGTCTGTCTGTCTGTCTGTCCGTCTGTCTGTCATCGCATCTCCTCCTAGGGATTAAGCTTTTTTGATGCGGTTTTTGGCTTAAAATGTGTGTGACATGTCTGGCTACCATGTAACCAAAAATCAGCACGAATGGTCACTTCCTCTGCTGGAACCAGCGTAAAAAGTGCCAAAATGCCGTTTCTTTGTATGTGTTAGTGTGGTCGAATGCACTAAAATGTTGACTTTTCAAAAACTCAGCCTTCCTCGGTTCAAATCCCACCGATGACAATTTTTTTTTTTTGCTTTTTTTTATACTTTTTTGATTTCTAATGACATATAATATTGAATTATGTCATAATTTTCCATTTTCACAATTTTTCCGAGTTTTTCCGACGATTTTTGTTAAAATTTTCAATATTTTCATACAATTTTCATAGATAATTACTTTTTTTTATATTTTTTTGATATTTTAGTTGTTTAGTTTTCTATTTTTATGGATTTTTCATAGTTTTTCCGGAAAATTTTGTGAAAATTGTAAAATAATTCACTTTTATTAAAAAAACTCATCAATATAAATAATCAAATTGTCATATAAAAATTTCTAAAAAAGAACAGCAGTGGCGTAAGTGTTAGAGCTCTCGATTACTACCGTGGAGTCTAAGGTTCGATCCTAGCTCCCGGCAAGTTTTTTTTTTTACTTTTTTGATTTCTTATGACATATAATATTTATTTATGTCATAATTTTCCATTTTCACGAATTTTCGAAGTTTTTCCGAGCATTTTTTTGAAAATTTTTAATATTTTCATACATTTTTCTGAAAAAATGATTTTTTTTACATTTTTTTTTATATTTTAGGTGTTAAACTTTCCTTTTTTTAGATTTTCATAATTTTTTCGAAAAGTTTTGTACTGGGGGACCTCGATTTGAGTAATTGTTTGGTTCCGGAAAAAATCTACTCAAATCGAATTTACTCAAATCGAAATGTATGGAAAATGACCGTTAAAAAAAGAAAATTTGAATTTTTGTATGGGAGCACTTTAGTTACTCAAATCGAAATTACTCAAATCGAAGTTACTCAAATCGAGGTCCCCCAGTATATATTATAAAAACTTACATTTATAAAAGAAATCTCATCAATATAAATAATCAAAATGTCACATTATAATTTTAATAAAAAGAGCATCAGTGGCGTAAGTGGTAGAGTGTTAGGCTCCTACCATGAGAGTCATGGGTTCAAACCTAGCCCGTGACCAAATACTTTTTTGCTTTTTTTTTTAATTCTATGTTGCATAATGTTTTTCATCCATTTTTTTCTGTCAATTTTAAATTTTTGGGTAAATAAAGAATGGTTATAGTTAAATATTTAGCTTTGTACTTTTGGGGTTTTAATTCTTTGTGTATTTACTGATCGCGGAAAATGCGCTTTCGTCGGTCACGAGTGACCACCGTTATACTTGTTTTTTGTTGCTCATAAAAGTGCCCGCGAAAAGCTCTTTTGACCCGTGAAATAATTATGATTAATTAATTTTATAGCATAGCCATCGCGTACAATTATTCCTCCCAGGTGAATCCTTTTATCATTATTTTCCCCATCCGATATAATTAACATGTACATGAAATCATATTTTTAAAAAAATAAAAAAAAAATCATTTGCAATGCAATTGAGGGTTCATCTGCCTGCCTTTTTTTCATTATTATTGTTATTAATGTTAATAGCAGAAAGAGAAAAAATTTTTTTTTATTAATTACTGATAAACCTTTTTTTCATTATTATTTAAAAAAATCATGATGATGCATAAAAGCATATTTTTATGGAGGATAAAAATGTAATAATTTATAAAAATATATTTAAAAATCTGCATTGTTATTGTGCATCTGATGCGGTTAAAGCGGTTGATATGCTTTTTATCAATTGAATGAAAATACCACAAATGAAAAATAAAAAAAAAATATTTCACTGGCTTTTCTGGTAGATTTTTTTCCTGCTCTGTTTTAATTTTTTGATTATTTTTGCAAAAAAAAAGTACGAAAAGAATTTTTTCATTAATTATATTTTAATATTTTTTTGTGAAAAAAATGAAATTATGCTTTGGGACGTTTCAATTAATACAAATTAATAATTATTTAAATTAAATGAAAATTTTTTGGCCAAAATGAAAAATTTGTGAGGTACAAAAATATGGTGATGACATGAAAAATTATATTTTTGAAAGGAATTTTGTTTTAATTCTTTTTTTTTCTGTGATTAATTTTCTGTGCAAATTTAAAATTCAAATATGAATATTAAAGTTTTTAATAAATTATTTACAATTTTAATAAATTTATTTTTCAAAATTTGAATAAAATTTATTTTCAAAATCTAACCTCAATCTATAATAAATACGTTTTTCAACTACAATACTCATTAACTTATCAATCATATTTCGAAGAATAATTACTAGATGCGACATCCATTTAATATCAAATTTGTTTCAATTTTCTATGTGTAAAACAGCAATTTGATCAAATATTCATCAACCAGCAGTCCAGTTGGCAAAAGTCACTTATTAATTTATTCACTAGACTGCCCAGTTTGACAATTTTACTCAATTCCTTCTATGAAGTGCGCTTCGAATTTCAACAAAAGTAAACACATTTTTCTAATTCCTCAACTCTTTCTTCAGATATGACAGCAGAGAAATGGAATCATAAAACAGCAATTCACAATCTACATTGTAGGTCGCAAAAAAATAAAGTATGTTGAAGAAAAATTACATAAAAAAATTTCTTTCATAAATAAACTCTGTCAGTTGCTTTTATTGCGTAAATGAAATATTTCAAACTAACTTTAAACATTTTTCCTGTATCAAACACGTGCTGATTAAGAGAAAAAGTCTATTAACATTTTTTGCTGTATTTGTCCATTAACAGATTCAACAACAGCAGCAACATCAAAAAAAAATGTGTTTGCAAGTAATTAAATTTCCATTTTAAATTGAAATCTAGTCATGTTTATAACACATGATGTGATCAATTTCACAGTGAGAATTGAAAGTACCCGATCGTTAAGTGAGTGTCAAATAAACATATTGCTCACTATCAGCATTAATTTAATCCAAAATGTCGCGACGAAAAGGAAAAGTCAGTAAAAAGCTCTTTTATTTATGTAAAATAAAAAGATCGCTAAATTTAGAAACAAAAAAAAAAAATTGCTCGAGGCTTAAAAATAAGGTTTATAAAGATAGACATGAGGCAAATTAAGGAATTAATGTAATACGGTAAAAACGCGATGCTGAAATGTCAATCGATTGAAAATTTATGACCATTTTTACCAATTCTTATGTCTAAAGCTCGAAGCCTTCTCTATACCTTAATTTGAATTCTTCATTCAACTTACTTAATTGCATGCAACTGCTTTTCATATTTTTATTTCTTTCTATTTTTTTTAAATCCATTGCACCAAACTGAAATGTTAAATAACATTTCCTGGTTTTATGTGAATTTGAAATTTTTTAAAGTTTAAATTTGTGAGGTTTTTGTGCGCATTTTTGTATTTTTTTTAAGGTTTGTGTCATTTAATTGCATGCATTTTTTTAAAAAATTTCAAAAACTTTATAGCATAATTTCACACTTTTTTGAATGATTTAAGTTGCATGCCCCTTTGAAAACATACAAAACTAGTTGAATGCCCCTGATAACTTCAGAATCAGTTTGTTTAAATTCATATTTATTTGACATGTCAAAAGTAAAGTATGTGAACTGCTGGCAGTTCTAGGAGCTTAAATGTATTGCAAATAAAAGAAGATAAAACAGAAATAGTCAAAAGGATATAAAAGACAAAGAAACCGCATTACCATCATACCCAACAAAGTCAGTAAAATGCACACAAAAAAAAATGCCCTGAAAGAGAGCTAAACTTTATAAAGCTATCTAATGGCAAAAAATAAACGACAAACAATGCAAATTCATGCTCTCCACAATAAATTGAATTTGCATGTAATTTGCTTATTCATTGCACATTTTTTTCATATTTCGGGACGTTTATTAATCGACTTTTACACGCTTCCAATTTCAATGTGTCGAAGAATATGAGAAAAAAAACTATATTTATGCATTTATGCAGAAATAGCAACAACGAAAATAAAAAAAATCCCAAATGCACCCGCATAGCTAG
This sequence comes from Chironomus striatipennis, assembly GCA_026123125.1. Classification (NCBI taxonomy): domain Eukaryota; kingdom Metazoa; phylum Arthropoda; class Insecta; order Diptera; family Chironomidae; genus Chironomus; species Chironomus striatipennis. The sequence goes on from CM047394.1 coordinate 45,471,323, forward strand.
TGAATGAGCATTTAAATTGCTTTTTATTCTCAACATGTTATATTTCATGTGTGCTCACCTCTTATGTATAGCTCAATTGACTCTATTTTATGCTCAATAAATAAATATATTTTTGTTCGAAATGAATAAGAAAAATTACACAAAACTATTGCCATTATAATTCTCCTTATGAAATAAGCATCATGATGTGAATATATTGACTTACCTAGAAAGAAAAAAGAGAAGAAAAAAAAAATATTATAAGATTATGAATGAGTCTTAAATCACAACATATTTATGATTCTACATTAATATTATTGTAAATGAAGTCAATTTTAATTTTTTTTCTTGAGATCTCGCGTAACAATATCTATAAATTATTATTTCTTATTGTAAATAAAATAATGAAAGCGACACAAAAGACCTGTTTATGAGGAGATTTATTCTCAAATTATCCATTTTTTTCCTCGCGGTTCTGTTTGCAATGGATAAAAGTGAGATGTAAATGAATACATTTGAAAGGCGTTGCATAAGATTCTTGCTTGATATCAAGTTATTCATGAGTTTTATGGTTGAATTTTTAAATTGTTCCTTATATTTCACAAAGTGGGATTTTTAATTGAGTTATTTAAGTCATTATTTAGTCTACTGCTGATTTTTATGATAATAATAATGGTTATTAATGGTAATAATCAAAATAATGTCTTAATTTAAGCCATGATTGAACAATAGTTTTAGTAATTGAGTTTAGTTCAAACCCCATCAAATTTTTACTTTTAAATTAATTTTGAAAAAAAGATTAAAATTAGAAAATTTGCAAATTTTTTAAAATTTTTTTTAACTATGATTGAAGTCATTAAAATTTTCTAAAGTCAATCAATATTTTCCATAAAAAGTCCACAGAATTGCTAACTATCTAATAAACTCACAAAGTCATTCCACAATCTATCAAAGAAAAACACAGCTAATTTTCATTGAAATATAATACAAAGTGGTTTAATTTAGCTGTGACTAATTTATAATTTTTTAGCATTGAAGGCAAGAAATAAAAAACTCGTTCTTCAAAGAAATCCGAGATGTTGCAAATAAAAAAAGCAGTCATTAGTTTGTCAGATGAGAAGAAAAAGGCAAAAAAAAATCTATTAACAGCAATCGATATGATTTGATCGCATTTTCTGTAATTGTTGACGCTAATACTACACAACAGCCGCAACATGTTTCTTTGCTTCTTCTTATGCTACCTCTATCGATTGTTTGATCAAATTAAATATTACACACAGTAGCATCTCACGATGATAATGGTGATGAAGAGAAATAAAGGAGAAGAATAAAAAGTGATTTTTCTTCTCGTCTCCTTCTTCAGTTCTCTCCTCTTTCTTAACATCCAGCACCAGAAACTTGTTTTTTTCCTTCTTTTTATTTCATTTCATCTTGATTCTTAAACTTAAAGTCTTTCACTTGTGAGTGTATGTATTTCATGTGTAAAACAATCGGGATGAATCTCAAGTTAACAAATCCAAAAAGAGAATCTCAAATAAATCCATTCGAGTGTTTATGTTTTGTTATCATACAAAATAAAATCTTATTCCCGAATAAATACAAAAAAAAATACATAACAACTTATCATATCAAAAATGAAAGCAGCATGCAAACAACATTTAGATTATTGAACAGCAGAAATCGTTTTTCTTTTACAGTTTCAATAATGGCTGACATTGTCGGTTTGATTCTCTCCCCTGAGGCCCAATCAAGGTATATTTACTCTCTATTTATCTTACTGAGTGCAAAAAAAAAATTAAAGTTAAGAATAAGAAATCAAATCACTAATTGTTAGTTGCACGCTTGATGCTCTATAAAAGACATCAATCAATTTAGAACAATTACTGTGAATAGGCAATTGTTTTAACAGCATAATTTTTTTTTTCTATGCTGATTGGCCTTAGCAAATCATAGCCGACGGCAAAGCGCTTGCTGAGTGTGTATGTGTGTTGGTTCGCAGATAGATAAACTATAACTTTGAGGTTTTTGCGAAGATTTTAAAGGAGGAATGACCGATGCACTATGGGCAATTTTTGGCGACTTTTAAAAAAAATATTTTACTGGCTTATCTGAAAGCCTCTATCATGACCTACAAGAATCTGCAAAAAGTTTGGGCCAAAAGTCAGCAGTTCCCGAGAAATGGCTTGAAACGTATTTTCACGTTTTTTCACAATACCATTTTTAACACCTCAGAACTTTTTACTGTCTCAATCAATTTTGTTGAACTTTTTTTTATATTATTGATACATATAAGAACTTTAATAAAAATATCAGTTGAAATATTTTGTGGCTGTTGAAGATACCCAAAAAGTTAAAAATGTGAAAGCTACATATAAGGTGATACTCTATTTAAGTATACAGGTCACAATCACCTCAAATATTTTTTCTTTCTTGATAATCTTATAGTTAAGAGCAGATCTTTAAAATTCATATGGGTTTTATGCCAAAATTTTCATGTTTTACCCATGAAAAATGACATTTTATACAAAAATCGATTTTTTGGGCGTTTTTTTGCTTCAAACGCTCATAACTTTTCAGGAGATATAGTCGGGAAACTTTTTGCATTTTCTTATAGTTCGAGTTTGTACTTTAAAAATATATATAAATATCGATATTTGGTTTGCTGTTTTTGTGGTTTTAGGCTATTTGAAAGTCGCAAATGGGAAATGTATGACACTCAATATAAATTTATCTTTTTAAATCTAAATCACCTTTGAATTGCCATAAAAAACTTCAAAAATGTTAGAAAATGACGTATTCTACCATTTCTGATCATTTTACAGTTGAAAAAGTTAAAATTCTGGTCATTTTTGAAAAATCAAAGATTTTATACAGTTTGCTAAAGTTCAACAGCTCAAATCATCTTTAAAAGCGAATTAAACAACTTTGTCTGACTTGTTTTGAATTGCTAATACAATTAGCTTTATTTTGGTATATAATTTGTCATACTTAGTAAAAACTTTCATCGATTTAACGCAAAAAATTGAAAAATGGTCAAATTTCATAGGGCTTGATTGACCATAGCTCACATTTTTGCTCATATCTCATCAAAATTTTCACCATATGCAATAAATTTGGTATCATTAGAAAGCTCATTGTATTTAAAATCAAACTAAATAAAATTTACAGCTCCAAATTTACGCAGTGCGTCAGTAGGTTATGGGTAGTAGGTTAGGTACAAAATGTCAATATTTCACCAACCCCACAGTGCTCAAATGAAAATAAATTTTTTCTTTTTTGGCTAATTTTCATTGTTCTATGCATAAAATTAAAAGTTATTCCTAATAAAATACATTATATTACTTTTTAAGAGCGCACGAGTTCTTCGAATGATCATTAAAATTTTAAGAAATTATGAAAATATAAATTTTTTCTACAAGCTTATATCAAGCAAATAACAATTGAATTGTATTTAATTATTATTTTCTTGCATTAAACAATGTAAATCAACAAAAAAAGAATTAATTTATTTTCATTTGTGCATTGTGGGGTTGGTGAAATATTGACATTTTGTACGTAACCTACTGACGCACTGCGTAAATTTAGAGCTGTAAACTTTATTTAGTTTGATTTTAAATACAATGAGCTTTCTAATGATACCAAATTTATTGCATATGGTGAAAATTTTGATGAGATATGAGCAAAAATGTGAGCTATGGTCAATCAAGCCCTATGAAATTTGACCATTTTTCAATTTTTTGCGTTAAATCGATGAAAGTTTTTACTAAGTATGACAAATTATATACCAAAATAAAGCTAATTGTATTAGCAATTCAAAACAAGTCAGACAAAGTTGTTTAATTCGCTTTTAAAGATGATTTGAGCTGTTGAACTTTAGCAAACTGTATAAAATCTTTGATTTTTCAAAAATGACCAGAATTTTAACTTTTTCAACTGTAAAATGATCAGAAATGGTAGAATACGTCATTTTCTAACATTTTTTGAAGTTTTTATGGCAATTCAAGGTGATTTAGATTTAAAAAGATAAAATTTATATTGAGTGTCATACGAATTTCCCCATTTTGCGACTTTCAAATAGCCTAAAACCACAAAAACAGCAAACCAAATATCGATATTTATATATATTTTTAAAGGTACAAACTCGAACTATAAGAAAATGCAAAAAAAAGTTTCCCCGACTATATCTCCTGAAAAGTTATGAGCGTTTGAAGCAAAAAAACGCCCAAAAAATCGATTTTTTTGTATAAAATGTCATTTTTCATGGGTAAAACATGAAAATTTTGGCATAAAACCCATATGAATTTTAAAGATCTTGCTCTTAACTATAAGATTATCAAGAAAGAAAAAATATTTGAGGTGATTGTGACCTGTATACTTAAATAGAGTATCACCTTATATGTAGCTTTCACATTTTTAACTTTTTGGGTATCTTCAACAGCCACAAAATATTTCAACTGATATTTTTATTAAAGTTCTTATATGTATCAATAATATAAAAAAAAGTTCAACAAAATTGATTGAGACAGTAAAAAGTTCTGAGGTGTTAAAAATGGTATTGTGAAAAAACGTGAAAATACGTTTCAAGCCATTTCTCGGGAACTGCTGACTTTTGGCCCAAACTTTTTGCAGATTCTTGTAGGTCATGATAGAGGCTTTCAGATAAGCCAGTAAAATATTTTTTTTAAAAGTCGCCAAAAATTGCCCATAGTGCGATGGGTAGACAGACTGTTTGACTGGATTTTAGAGAAGTTAGATTAAAGAAGTGAAATCATTTTTAACGGTTATTTGAATTTTAAATCTAATAAATTTAAATTTTAGTACAAAATTGATCTGATTAATTGATATATTTTAAAGATCAAAATCCTTAAAAATCAATTAGCAAATCTTAATAGAAATTAAGAATTTTATGAAAACCATAAATTTCTAAAATGCATCGCAGCCACTAAATCCTCTCATTCACTTTCAACTTTATCGATGATCATCACACTATAATGTTATTATAATATTGTGGCGAAAGAAAGCAACAAGAATTGACTTCAGAAGAAAGAAAAAAAAATTAACCTTCTCAACAACAATACAGTGCAATTCACAATAAAATGAGAACTACATCCAGATGGTTCTAATAATCGACCTCGCGAGACTAAGTGCGCAGTGAAAGAAAAAAAAAGTTTCTTTTTTTTCTTCATCTTTCACAATTTATGATAATCGCCATCATGCTCTACAAAGAATATTCTTTCATTTCTTTATTGTTATTATTAAAAACTTTTTATTTTTTAAATGTGTGTACTTTAAATAATAATTCAAGTCTATGGCACCAGTTGAATATGTTTAGCTTGTTTCGAATTATTTTTGTAACAAGAAGTCAGCAATGTGTCTTATTACTTTGTATATATGAAATGTGATACATTTTGATGATACAAATTACTGTGTCTGTTTATGCGTGTTTTATATCAATATTTAGTTATTTTAAAAATTTCGGTGTCATGAGAATTTTGTGGCATATTAAGACGGTGGTTTGTTTATTAATTTTTTATGGTTTTGTATAATTGTCGTTAATTAGTCTGTGAATGTCGAGGACATCTTGATATTTTTACAGACTTCGACTTTTAATTAAGCTGAGTCAATGTTTGGGCAGAGAAAAATTGTAGTCAAGTGAAAAATTGTGTCAAGAAAAAAGAGAAGTAACGAGTCATATGTGGATGATTCCATCACATTAGAGTTCAGATATCTAAAACTAGCTTGAAGCTCCCAACTTCCAACAAATCAGTTCAATTCTAATTTATTAACAACCAGTCTTTAATCTGCTAATAAACAACTCTCAACCTAATTAAATCCACAACGGTTCTTTTCAATTAAAAATTAGCAACGCAAAGAAATTTCATCAAAACTTAATTTCCACACTGATTCTTTCAATTTTCCACCTCATTCCCAAAAGTAAATAAATCATTCACAGATTCAAATTCATAGAATGAATCGAACAAAAGCAATCACTCAATGTCCATATTTATTGACCAAATAATAAAACCCCATTAGCGTATAACATACAAGGAAGCAGGTGTGAAAGCATAGATTGATTCTTAATCTCCCTAAAAGCATCGGCATCAGCATTGATCAACAATACAGAAAATTTTCAAATGCCGGATGCAATTTGATTTTAATTGATTGCGGATGAGCCATAAAAATCAATTTTGAAATGAAAAATTTATTGCATTATGTCATTCTCGATTATACGCTCATTTTCATTCATAAAAAAAAAGCAGCAGAAGCAATCGATGGGATGTCTGAGAACAGGTTAGAGATATTGCAAAAAAAGCAGACATAAATCGCCACATAAAAAGGTTTTCTTTTTTTTCAAATATATTAAAAAGAAGGAAAAGTAAAAATTAAAAGTCAGAGGAAACGTAAATTTGAATTCGATATAACAAGACAAGAGATTTAACTACAAACAGAGACTCAATTAATTTATGTGAGGTCAGTGGTTGATATGTCAATTTAAATTGAACTTTTCATTAATTTCGCGATCTATTTAGTTTAAAAAATTATTTTTCATTAGAAACATTATCATACATCAATCATTTTGTGTTAGATAAACATCAAATTTAATTTTTCATCTTCAAAATCACCCGCGACTTTTTGGAATGATACGAAGAAATGAGAATTTATTGAATTCATAGTTAATTCATTCAGAGTAATATCATTATTTAAAAGAAGAAAAATACTAACAACAATAATATTAAAATATGAATAAATACACTTCTTTTAAGCGCTACATCTCAAGCTCCAGCACAAATCAATTTATCATGTACGGAGATGAGATTAATAATATCTTTCTTTTATATTTTTTTACGCTTCCCCCTTTTCCATGCCATATTTCTTATTATGTATTTAAAAAATAAAATAAAAACTTTTTTCTTTTTCTTTCTTTCTCTTGCCCTCGTCATCATTTCATCGTCTGCAAGCATCAACAAACGCGCGCGACGAGAACATTTTCAATGACAAAATTCAAATAAAGAACAATAAATTAAAATTGAAGCACTGAGGAACTTCGTTGTGCTCTTTCTCTTATTATATAAAAAATAAAAAAATAAAAAAAAAATTTTTTTTGAATAAAGTTTTTGCTTCATACTGAAAAATAAGATGGGAATAATATTCATTCCTTATGATGGAGTATGATGCCTTGATGTAATTTTTTAATTTTTTTTTTTTTTAATTTCTTTTTTTCGTAGACTAAGTTGAAAATTCAATAAATAAGAATCGAAAGATGAATGATAAAATTTAAAGAATTTTTTGAATGCAGCATAGTTAATAGAACTTTATTTTTAAAGTGCAGGTTGAAGACTGTGATGAAATCTCATTCTTTAAATTCTACATTGAACTGTTAAGAATCATAAAAGCTAATAAAATGATACCATAATTCACAATAAGGAGAAAATCCAATGTTAATAGTAAACTAGTAATGAAGCGGATCACGCTTCATGTGCATATTCACACCGTTCCAAAACTCTCCATCGGGTTGGGTTTTGGCTTCGCTTTGCATAAGATTGGAGATTAAGACTCTCGGGCTGTGGCTGAAATACCACGGCATGTCATGTCCAAATGTTCTGAAACTTTACCAGAATTAAGTCCATATTACGTCCAGTTGCGTCTAGCAAAAATTTAATTTCGTCCTCCTTTCTGTGTTTGGATATGGCAAGTCAAAGTTTTGGGTACTTTTACCGTCGTACTTGAGGAATTAAAACGGCATGATTTCTTAAAACTAACTTTATGTGACATATTATATATTAAAATTGATCTATTAATTACGTCCAATTGCGTCCCGCAAAAATTTTTTCGGAACCGATGTCCCTAACAAAAGTTATGGCTACTCAAATTTTGCTTGTGAAAAAAAAAAATTTTCTACCTAGAAACTGATGATTTGGTCAAGTTATATATCAAATCACATCTCCTTTTTCTCTGGAACTCAAATATAAAAGAATTATTTATGACTATGTTGACGTTTCAGACTTATGGCAGTTCCATTTTTGTCGTCGTACCTGAATATGAAAAAGTTTCATATTTTTTTTAGTGTCAAGTTATATGTCTAAACATATCTACTTTTTTCAAGGATTATAAATATGGAATCATTTTTTGAATTCGACCATCCATGACTGACTTATGTCACTTTAAAGTTATGGATCATTATGCAACCATTTTGGAAAATTCACTTATCTAAATGATGATTTTTATTTTTTTTAAGCTTCACGATTTTAATAAACTTTTTTGAAAATAATATTAAGCGTTCAATAAAAAAGATAAATAAATATTAAGTTTATTAGATTTTAGTCAGAAAAATTTGTGAAAAGTGAAATAAAGAGTGAAAATCTATGAAAAATCACTTATCTAAATGATGATTTTTATTTTTTTAAAACATGACGATTTTAATAAACTTTTTTGAAAATAATATTAAGCGTTAAAAAACAAGGTCAAATAAATAATTAGTTTATTAAATTTTGGTCAGAAAAATTTGTGAAAAGTGAAATAAAGAGTGAAAATCTATGAAAAATCACTTATCTAAATGATGATTTTTATTTTTTTAAAACATGACGATTTTAATAAACTTTTTTGAAAATAATATTAAGCGTTAAATAACAAAGATAAATAAATATTAAGTTTGTTAAATTTTGGTTAGAACTTGTAATGAAGCGGATCACGCATCTCAAAAAAGTTTAGAAACTAGGGACAAAAAATTTTTGGACTCAATTTTCAAGCACTAATTGATGTTTTTGATATGATAGGAGATGTACGTCTTATAGGTTTAATTATAAACTAAAATAATCACAAAATTCTAGAATTTTTCAGACTCAACTGGAAGCACAGGAGGTCATAACGTAAAAAAAATGCTGATTTTTTGAATTTTTTCGAGATTTTGACCAACTAAAAAAAGGTTTAAAAATATTTTTGGTATTTTTCCATAAAAGTTCTCGTATTTATTGATCAAAAACAGAAAAGTTTACAAAAATCCATCCACACAGTGAACGACACTAATTTTTTGAAAGTTTAGAATTGTGGGCGGTGTACTGGTGGCTAAAAAAGTTTTTTTACATTTTTTCTCAACAAAACTTCTTATTTTATTGATTCTGATCAAAAAAGTTCAATTTTTAATTTGTGTGAAATTTTTTAAATGTATTTTGCAATAATCGGCTAAAATATGCTTAAAAAACACACTATTTCGTTAATTTCTCAAAATCATCTACATGGTTCGTCACCAAAATGTTAGCTGCACATTTGAATGACAATGCGGTTTTTTGTGTTTTGTAGATAATTTTAAGGCCAAACTTTTCACACCGAACAGTTTTCGAAAATTTTGAGTTTTGGCGCCAAAAAACTAAAAAAAACGATTTTTCAAATATATCGAAAACAATATATTCACAACGTGAAACGGTGTGAATATGATAATTTCAAAACAGAAAGCTTGGTATGAGCCAAAAAAAAAGTTTATCTAAGATCATCACGTTTGTTCAATGAAATCATGTAGGAAGAGTCTTTATTGAAATAACTCAATGGTCATTGATGAAATAGCTATAATCATTCAGCAATCACAAAAAGGATGCTTCGAGGAAAATGAATGAATAAGAAGAAGAGCTACAAATGGGTCATATTTTTGTGACAATCCTAAGTCATTCTACAGTTATCCATTTATATCCATTGTCCTTTAAATTCAACATGTCTATCATTTTACATATTATTAAAAAAAATCCTTTCAAATTTAAATGAAAAGTAATATCAGAGCCTTTATTCTACTTATTCTTGTAGCCAATATGTCGAATGAAAATTGAAGAGAATTTCCCTCAAAATAACCATTGAGGAAGGAATGTATATCCATGCATGTACATATCCACATATATGACAATATATACAGAAAAAAAAGAATGAAAAAGAGAATTTGCATTGAAATAAAAAAGAAATTTATATATAGCATGAAAAAAGGAAGGATAATCGTTAAAGGATGGAACTTAGACTTCTATGAATATATATTGAGATATTGAGCAATGAAAAGACAATAACAGTGAGGGTGCTACTTGTGATTGTGGTATGAAGAAAAAGGAAAGAAAAAATCATTCTCAAACTCAGAAAGAAGAGAGACACATGGTAGGATGGTAGGATGATGAAGAAATAAGGGAAGAAAAACACTTTGGAAAGACACCACAATAATCAATAAAACAATAATTCGATTTTCATTTTCCACAAAATACCACTTTCATTGTTAAGAGCCAAACACATAAAAAACATGTTTGAGAAATTTTTATTGAATTTAAATTGAGCGCATTTTGGCATCGATGGATTGTTATTCCAGACTTTTGGCTCTTCAGTGATATTGATGCTGAATGTACCAAGCAGTTGAGGTATTCAAAGGAAATTTCGGAAAGAACTATAATTTGAATTATCATACAGGCGAAAAAGTTTTGAACTTCTTCATCCAAAAATTGAATTCAAATCAACTATGTATGAACTTTTATATCCTACCAGATAACCCCATAAACACCAAGACAGACATTTTACTATCATCAACTCTTTAACAAAATGAAATCGTAAAGCCATCAAAAAATCCTAAAATGTAAAATAATAAAGGAACAGAGAGACAATAGAAAGTAGAAAAGAAATAGGAGGAAAAACTTTTTTATTTGTTTCTTAAATTTCCATTCCTTCTTAATTTTCATCTTGTCGATAGAAGCAGACCTGCCATTGTCACAGAGAGGAGGGATGAAGAAGAAAAGTCGGAGTTTGGGGAGAGAAATGATGAGAAATTCTTTCGAATGAGCATTGGTAATGGAGAGTAGAACTCGTAGAGAATAAAAGGATAGATTCAAAGAATGGAAAAAAGGTTGAAGAATTGGTATTTTTATTTATTTGTCGTTTTCCGATTTTGCCTTCGAAACCCATTTTTTCTGCTGAATATATTTGTTTTTCCTCTTATACTTTGTCATTTCTATGTTAAAGGCCATAAAGAATAAGAAGAGGGTGTGTTGTATGTGAGTGAAAGCTACATGCTTTGCTGTCACAGAAATCAATAAAATAATGGAAATAAAAGGAGAAGAGTGGATAGCAAAAAAATTAGCATTAAAGCATTTTCTTCCAAAACATTGCTTTGATTAAATTATTATGGCAATTTCATGATACCTCAAAGTCATCAATATCATCATCAGAAAATCTTTGTCCTTCATCTAATTTTAACACATTTTATTTTGAAGAGACTTTAAAGTCTCACTTTGACCCATGATGTTAGTTATTGTCAATTTGGAAAACTCAAAAGAAATCTCGAAGATAATTCTAGTTTTTGTAATTTAATAGATGCCATTTCGTAAATTATATTTGCTCTAATTGGCTTTAAATATTTATTTGAAATACTGAATTAGATTAATTTTTCTTTTCTTGTTGGGATAACTCATTTTTGCATAACAAATGACTTTCATTTTGAATTTCAAAAATCCATTGGTTAATTTAAAAAAAAAAACGTTTACAAAGAGTTAAGTATAAAAAGGCGCTTAGTTTATCCAGTCTACTACTTTAACAACGGTTTCAATAATGTTATTTATCATCCTATCTACGCAATTTATTGAGATTCATTTCATTTCTTCGTCTTCTGCCCTTTTGTGATGATCACACAACAAGTCACTCATAAATTTCATTTTTTTACTCTCCTAACGCACCACATACTTTTATGACGCAATGAAAAGATTGATGGAAATAAGCCGTAAAAAAGTGACTTCATTTTGCTGATGGACATCATAAAACTATTTATGTTCTCCTCATTTTCGCATACCGCATAAATTTTTTTTCTTTTCTTTCAGTTTTTTTTTGTGAGCTCTCAGCATCAATATATCTATGAGATGGGCGCACTAACATAACCAATTTTTTATATCTAGTAGCGCACTTTTTAATAATTTATAGCTCTTTTGGAATTTTATTGTCTATTCTCATTTATATGAAAGTGGCTGTAAAAAAAGGCTCAGTTCACTTTTCTTTTCATGAAATAACATTAAAATAATTTTTTTATTGCTTCCATCCTTTCCATATTTTACTCTAAACAGTCACAAAAGCAAGAAAAATAATGAGAAAAAGCGAGTGAAAAGTCAAGTCCATCCCAAAAAAAAAGCGAGCTAGAAGTAGTATAATTGCAGCCAAAATAACAATAAATTTTCATTTCGAATCGTTCCTGCATCTTTGTGTGTCTCTTTTTTCTGTTCCACTGCTACAATTGCTGATGCTGCTCATCTCCATCCTAAGTGTGGCTTTTTCTCATAACCATTGCTGGCTACAGGATATAATGTGTAAGAACAAGCTAGTCGTGGGTAAGGACAGTGTCGGATTTCAGTTTGTCCATTGCGAGATAAACGAATGACTTTACATAAAACAATGAGAAATTCCATCACTGTCTTGACGACGAGCGATGACAATGAGATATAATAAAAAGCTGTATTTTATTGCGAAACAAAAGGACCTTTTTCCCATTCACTTGCTGTGACATTGATGCCACAGTTGCTAGCGGTCAAGCAGCGCATGTCCACATGATGCTCATAAAGGTTGAATTAATTTCAATTTTTGCTCATCACATTGCATCCACTTGATTTTGCCATACATAGAGAATCATAGCATAAAGAAAATTTTGCTGACAGGCATCGGAACGAGTCGAGACTTCTTTTTTATACATTTCCATCTAGTGCTACTTTCCTTTCAATTTTTATTTTTATTTTATCTTTTTGTTTTAGATATGGTGAAGGATTCTCACAGGCACACACAGATGATACATGAATACTCACTCGTACACCGGAACCTGCTGACATGATAAATTGTCTGTAATATGACAATGCATAGTGCTCAACAAATTTTCATCACTCTCTATTGTACATCATCCAATCTCTAGTTTTTGTTTCCATCATTTCCACTACATCTTCCTTTATAGCTTTAGCGTGAAATTATTTTAAATTTTGTGGTGGACATGGATAAGGATTTTCTTTTTTGACAAATTTTTTTAGCGATGCTAGAATGTTTAATTCTATTATTATTAACATTATTGCAAAATTGTTGCTCAGCTTCTCATGAATATTTACTTGAATTTATAATAAAAAGCGTTTATCATGGAAGCTATACCCATTCTCAGCTCTTATTGATAGTACTATTATTATCATAAGACAGGATGGAGTCTAGGTAATTTTTTCAATGTTATTCAAATATTTTACTTGAAATAGTTCGCAAATATAATAAACTTTTTTTAAAAAAAATGAAAGACTTCCCCGTCATTCTGTTCCTAGTTTCAGCCCTTTCATCAGATAAGAATAACTTTTACATTCTCATCCGCAGCTCCGTTTTTGACAAACCCCTTAATCGTTTTAAGCATCTCAAGTGGATTTAACATTATGCTACTGACTAATGTTGCTGATGCAACCCTCTGGCACTATCAACGACGACGATGTTTTTTAATACAATACGGAAGTTTTTATTTATTTGAAAATTAATTTTCATGATATGTTGGAGATTATTATGGTTGTTTAAATTTTTATTATAGCGAAATTTAATTTAGCACTGTTAAAAATTGTGTTGAAAGAAGCATCATGCTTACATTTAAGAGATACGAATCATAAAATAAGCGCATTTCACATTTTACCCTCAAAAAATTATTCTACTTTATTGTCTGTGTTAACTGTTTATGTGTGCGGTCATGTACAATGGCTTAAGATGTCAATAAAACATAGATAAAATTGAAAAAAGGGTCGATTACTGTCTAATCGTTTTCAATATTAAATTATGTAATGCATGAAAAATTATTATTAATTAATTTTTCATCTCTTTTTGAGATAACTAGTTTGGTAGGGGATCTTTCATTATATATTGCAGAATTTATTAAATTTTATGATTTTAAAAGCCATATGTGGAATGAGTTAATAAGGGATGTTTGAAAAAAATTATATGAATTGGTTAATGAATTATGAAGCTAACTCCAAATGTTTAAGGATCTTCTTACAAATCAAATTTTCACCATTTAAACAACATAAAAATCTAAACTCATTCATAAGTGGGTAAAATTTATGATGTTCATGACAAATAATATTTTTTTCTGCCCACACCTTGTTAACAAATTGTTCAATCAAATAAAATTTAATTCTCTTATAACTCATATAAAAGCATAAAAGCATAAAAGCATACAAGCAGGTCATTTTTATGAAATGCAATTTCATTTAACGGAAGCTTTAAATCCACAAGATTTTTACAGCATTTTTCTTCAACAATTGAGGACACAAATTATTAGACAAAATCTCACTTTTATTTTTATGCTTATCGTTATGAGAAAATTTTACAGCATTTTAAATAGACGATAAAAAGAGGAGAAAATAGAATGAAAAGGAAATTCTCACTCACTTGATTGTTTTGTGAAAATGTCTTGGCAATAAAAAAGTGTGACGATAATCTTTTAACTTCATTTAAAACATAGAAGAAGATTTCCACTTCGTTTCCTTAATATCAATTCGAGAATGAGAAAATAAAATAAAATAAAAAGTGAACATTTTCTTTTATTCAAAAAAAGATTCAATCCACATAATGTATACATTGCGGAAAACCAATTTGACCTCGCCACATGCTCTTGTTTCGCTTATAAGAAGAAGAAGAAGAAGGAAGGAAGAAGCAATGAAAATCAGAGACAATTTTCTCACGTAAAATTACTAATGCAACTTGTTGCTTTCTCTCTTTGCTTCTTCCTTATATCCGTTTTTAATAGTTATAAAAATGTTTCTTATATTCAACTTTCACACGTAAGTAATACCAATTCAGCTAATGCCATTAAAACCATAAAGAATCATCAACAGTATTATTATATTAATAAAAGGTAGTGTAAAAGACGAGAATACCCTGATCTAATGTGCTACACTTTATACCATACCACATGGCAATGAATATCATTAAAAGTAATTTTCTTTAAACGCCGACACATGCACATAAATGTGGTATGAAGTCAGAGATGGTTTCAGGATTAAATCTGAGATTTTTATAAACAACTAAATTTTTAAGACTAATTTTGATCTTCTTTTAGCACTAAAATCTATCCCTTACTACCTCCCTGCACAAAGAACGAAAGAACAGAAAAAAAAATAAGTTACAAGTAAAGTTTTAGGTAAGGGAAATGGCATTAAAAATAATTGACCATATTTCACACATACATACAATAAATGTTAAATGAAAGAACTTTGTCAGTCTCATGTCCACAATATCTTTTATTATTATGATAATTCGCTGTATCACGCTGAGGGAATTAAAACAAAAGCGTGTATATGCGCATGTGATTGACATGAGCATTTTCAAGTTTTTTTTTTTTTTTTGAAAAGTTTTTATTTATTGAAAAATGATGTATGAAGTCATGATTATTTGAAAAGTTCTGTGGGTGAAGACATGACCCATGAAATTATATTTCTGAGTATTGTTTTGGATATCTAATTTCATATTTATGTTGAGACATATTTGATATTTGTGGAGGTTCTTCAGGGCTTGGAAGAAGAAATTTGTTGATTGAATGACAAGTTTTGGAATTGAATATTAACAATTACTGTGACTTTTGTGGAGTTTTGGGTTCAAATGCTTTAGATGTTTGGTTTGATTTCATTTATCTAGTTTAAGTTCGTATTCTGGTATGATTTTTGAACTGAGCTCTTAAAAATGAAAATTCGAAGCTCACAAAGGATAAATTTTCAATAATTTAATTTCTTTAGATTAAGACTCAAAGTTTTGTTTATAAAATGTTAAAATAATGTTTTTAAATCAATAATCGAACCATCTCCAATCCCATTCCAAAAAAGGTCACATAGTTCCTCAATTCCTAGAATTTTTCAAATAACTTAATCAACCCAAAAATCATAAATCATACAACAATCTTTCGGCTACACATAAATTTTGAATAATGTTTTTCGTAGAACTAGCAAATATGCTTAGAAGGAACAGTAAAATTCCTTTAGTCCAAAGGGTACAATAACCTTAAACGATAAGCGACACGCAGAACCATTAAAAAGTTCTTCAATAAATTTTATTTACTTTGAAATTATTCTGAATGTCCATTATGTCTCCATAATTTATGAAAAATAAAAGGTAGTTAATGGAATATGCCTTAATTTATATTTCTTCATTCCATAAATTGATTTTTGTCATCGTCAATAATTGCTTGGGCGTTGGTAGCTATACAAAAAAAAAATAAGTAGAAGAAGAAGAGACAAAAAATTCTTAATGCCCTTTTACACGTGATGGACTCCTTCAATGAACTTGAAAAACTATTTTTTTTATGATTATACATTGAAAACATTTCGGTCATCAGTTCCGTTAATTACATTTGAAAAGTATTCGCTTGTTCCATTTTGACAATACACAACACATTCTGTAGTTTTCAGTCTTCTTGGGTGTGTACATGACATGTATCCTGTGCCCATTATGAAATATTTTTTTATGCTGTCTCTCTTTCTTTTCTCCTCATTTCTGTCATTTAGACTCTATATCTTTAATTATTTTACGAAATGTTATGGAAAATTGAATTTCTCTAGGGCACAGCACAATATAGCACAACTCATGAGAAGTTATTCAAAATAATAATACATAATACATAATATAAAAGAAATTTAAAAAGTTTTTCTCAGAAAATTATTGGTGTGCATTCAATCGCGCACGTCTTCCGGTCAAAATCGTTCATTTTTTCGATAATTCATTTTGCCTCTTGCTTTTCACGTACAACAATGGAATAATTCTCATTTTGGCAAATTTGTTTATTTATTTGGTAATTTTCTTTTTATTTCTTCAAGTTTTATTTTATTTATTATTATTTTCATTTTTTGTTGATTCACAAAACATAAATGAACTTATTGTGAATGAATAACGCGCGCACAATTCATCAACGAAGAAAAAAATGAAATAATAATAAAAAATGACAGAATAAAGTCATGTCACAAGTCAACAGGTGTAAGTAACAAACAAAAGAGAGAACTTAACGCACACACGATATAAAACAAAATTTTACAAGCATGATGACATTGCCTAATAACCATAAATTGAGAACAAAATTATACCATATCACTAACCTTTTATCTTTACAACTCATCGTAATGAACCAAAATAAAATTAATGAAAATGAATAAAAAAAAATCCCCTCCAATTTTCACATTTTGAACATAACACGCAGGAGTCATCAACTGTCATCTTTAATTTAATGCGGCAACAATTTTCCGTTTCACCGTAAATGCTTAATTTAATTACAAACTTCTCTCTTTTTATATTCTTTATTTATTGTTTGTACGCTTTTTCTTCTTTTTTAAATGACTTTTTAGTAGTCAACTAAATTTTTTTTTTTCTCCCAGTTCCCTTCTTAAAGATTGCTCAAATCATCAAAACAGAGATATATCTTTGTTCGCATGACATACTAATCACATCATTACTTCTCTTTTATCTGTCTATGGTTTCATTTATATACTGTTTCATATTATACCAAGGTTAATTGTTTGACAAATGAAATCGGAAATAAGCATTAGATCAAAATTAATGTAAAAAGAAGAAGAGATACAACAAAGGAAAGAAAGGAGATGTTGTGGACGAAAACATTAACGAACAAGAAAATTATTTATATTTTATTTTGTTTCTCTTTTAAGAGCTGGATTTGAAAGAGAAGTGGGAGTTAGGCTTGGTGACTTATGGTTTATTGCGAATGAATGAAATTATCGCGAAATATTTTTTTCCTTCGATTCTTATATTTTTTTTTGTTCAAAAATATTGAATTTAGTTTCTAAACGTTTTATTTTAAATAACTTGCTTCACTTATTCTTGCTATCTTTTGTCATTAATCAAAACTATAAAATTAAAAATTTAATGTAAATTTAACGAAAAATTTACAAAATTAAACTTGAGACGGTAAACAAAAATGGCGGTTAAATTTTTCTCAGAATTCTAATTCCAAAAAAGTCAACCACAAAAACCCGTTTCTAGTGAAAAAGCCTTGCCATCATCCCATCGTCGACTTCAATTTGATTTCAGCGAACGAACAAAAATAATCATTTGATGTTGTGCTAAAAAAAATTCCTAAGGAAATACCTTTGCTGTTTGTCTTCCATCCGCTTTGTTTCATTTTTTTTTTCTTTTCTTATTTTATTGCTTTTTAAAGCAAGTCGGTCGCTTTTGCTTTAATTCTGTTCTCTTCTCTTTTTTAGCCGCAAACTTATGTCTTTTATTCTTAATTTATTATTGCTTCGTTCACTCTTTTTATTCACTCTCCCTATTACTTTATAGATGTTGTGTGTTGTTCATGTTCTTTACATGAAGAAATAAAATATAAAAAAGCAACAATACTGAATTATAAAAGAAGAACCTTTTATCGCAGCAATTAATTTTCAGATGAAGAGAATGAAAAAAAGATTCAGTGTAGGGAAGTGAGAGGGAGAGAGAGACAGTAAGAAAAAAACATGAAGATTAGATGAAGAATTAAGTTTCATTTAAGATTACATACATTTATAAATTAGATGAAGCGATGAGCCCTAGAAATTACTTGTTATTAATCTTCCCATTCTTATAATCATTTACATAATATATATGTGCGTATATACGCACATACATGGAATGAGTATTAAATTATTACCTACTGTCTTTTCATTAAAAAGGCTTTACCTAATCTTTTCGTATTAAATTTCTATTATTATCATCATGTTAATTGATTATCTCTCGACTTTTTTTTTCTTTATGTGTAGCTCCATTCTTTGATTATTTCGTGTTCGTGAATATTGAGAGAGAAAGAAAACACACATGAAGAATTTTCAATTAAATTAATTATAATAAATGATCTCGATTTTTAATAAACCTATATTCCTTCAATAATAAATGAATAGATTTTAATGAGACAATGCACGATCAAGCATATTTTTTATGTTAGTTGTAGGATGTTTGTTGCACATAATATCATCAATACATGCATTTTTCACATTTCCGCTAACAGACGTGAACAGATTATAAACTTCCCACCTACATTCACTCCATGATTAAATAAAAATTTTTATTTTCATATTTTTCAATCTTATTTTTTTTTTTTGCGGCATTTGATGTGATTCACAATACTGTCTCAAAAAGCTGAAACACACAAATCGCATCATCATGAATTTTTTTATTTTTTATTTTGGGTTTGAAGATGAAAAGGAAAATTCTCAAGAAATTTTGTTTCTTATTTTTTTGGTTGTTAGAAACTTTTGCATATGAAAAATATAATTTGAATGAAACAATTGTTTAAGAAGAACAAAAAAAAGTAATTCTTTCAGTATTGAAAGTTTTAGGGATAGAATCGGTTGATGGCATTATTTTGAGTTTTTTGAACCACCTCTTTTTTACTCAAAATTATTTGAAAAATTTTAATGCAAACAATAAATTTTTTAAAAAAGTTTTCTATGTAAATTAAGACATCAGACATGTGGAGGTCATTTACTTTACGTCCATCACAACATAAAAAATATATGGATCTTTCATGTTATTAAGATTGATGAAATTAGATTGAATTGCTTAACTGGCTAAGGTTAATTGTACAGGACAGTAAATTTCGAATTCAAATTCTTTTAAAACTAAATTTTCTTAAGACACTTCTAACATACAATCTAGATTTTTTTAGATTAAAAAACATTTTTCATTATCATCCAAAACCGAAAAACTCACCAAACCCTGACAAACTATTCGAAATATTCAAAATTAATTTTATTTTATTATGTATCTCAGAAGGAACACATGCTTTTGATTAATGTCATGATCACAAAGAAAAAAAGAAAAAAAAATTGAAAATAAATTTTGCATAACAGAAAATAAATAAAAATAAAACAAAATATGAACCACTAATAAATTCTCACAGCAGAGCTACTAAATTTATCAGACAAATTCTCGAAAAAAAGAGCAAGAACAGGCAGGCAAGCAACAAGGGAACCCTCAATAAATAAGATTTCTCATTAAAATATATTTAATATTTCGACATTGTGTGAAGCCATGAAAACTAAAATTAAAACACAAGAAACTCACTCTTGTGGAGGTAACAAAAAAAAACAGTAGAAAAAGTAGCAACTGAGAACATAAGAGGAGTACAAAAGAGAATAAAAACATGAAAATATTCGACAAAAGAACAAATGAAATAACTTAAATTCCTCGCGCTAGCAAAAAAAAGTTTTTCTTTCGTCTTTCTCGGTAACAGTGAAACACATTAGCAGCAAGCAGCTTCAATAGCAGTGGCGATGTTGCGTTTCGATGGCAACCATTTTGAAATTTTCGCACAACACAGCTTTGTGAATTTTATTTTATGCGAGAGAATTTTTTTTTATATATTTAACTTTTTTTTAATTTTTTTACACAATAGCAGCGCAACAACAACAAAAAATGAGATATAAAGCATAACGCAGTAAACTAAGTGGAATTGGAATTTTAGTTGCACCTTGTATTATATTCTTCTACCTGCTAAATGAACAAAATTAAATTCCGCATGACATTCTGGGTGCTCTACGTCGATGGATAACTTCTTTGAACAAACACAACAGTCATCGCTCTTTTGTTTTTATTTTTTTACAATTTCAAATTAAAAAGCTATTTCATTGTTAGTTTGCTCATTGCACAAAATGAAATGAAATAAATAAAATTCTTAGCAAATGAATTCATTCGTACGTACAATTTTAAGTACGTATGAGAAGGCAAAGAGCGGCAAAAAGTTTCTTTTCCTTTCATTTCATTTCTTTTGCTCCAAATTGTTTCTTCTTTTTTTGATTCCAATATTTGTTTTCGGGATGTGTTCATGTAATTTCAAATAACAAAAACAATCTCTCTTATGTTTCAGATCTGACCGACACTTGTACTTAATATTATTATATGTATACATAAAGTGAATTTGAATCCTTTGAATGCATTCGTAATTCACAATATTTTTTTTTTCATTTCGTATTTTCACAAATAAGAATAGAAAGAGAATGGATAAGATGATGATAATAAATTATTGAAATTTTCCCACACCGTATGTTGCTAGTGTTTCTCATTCCTTCTTATTATATTGACTTTCAATTTACATACATGCTCTCGAAAGAATTGAAAATATTTTTTTTTTTCGGTTTTTTTAACTATGTTGGAGTTAGTCGGGTACTGATTGAATTTTCATGATGATAAGAGCTTTGTAATTTATTTTTACGGATAGAATATTTGTTTATGTCAGGGATTATGAATTGATTCTTGGAACACGTGCTTTGAACAATCCAATTTCAGGAATTTTAAAATAATTGAAGTTTTGAAATTACATGTTATGAACTTACGACTCTAGTTATCAAAATCAATTTGAGACAAATTTTAGAGAAAATTTTCATGAAGATAAAAGTTCAATTCTCAATAAATGCTTCAAGTTTTTGTTGATCTCCTTAATATTACAATTCACAATATTCCAAATAATTCAAAAACTAATGCTTTCAAAACTATATGTTTTTTGTAAATTCATCTTAAATTTTTAAGACGAAGAAGAAAATAAATTGTCGTAAAAATAAAAAAAAAAAAATCATAACAAATCAAATCGAATTTGTTTAAAATCAAAAATCTCAAAAGAACTTGTCATACAATTTTTCAAAAGACAATCTGAGCAGCATGAAGTGTATCCTTCAGAAAAAAAATTTCCATTCTTTGATAAATTTTCTTATATTTAAATTAAATATTTGAGATTACAGATTTTTTTTTCCTCCTCTGCCATTTCATGTTTCATATTGATTATTAAATAAAACTAAAACAAGAAAAGAAAAGGCAAATGAGCAAAGAGATGAAATTGGCTTTTGTGATCCTGTTAAGTATCATCAAAGCGGACAAGAAAATTTCTTTCAGTACAAAATAAAAGTTTCATTTCTGTAGCTTAAGTAAACTATAATTTATAGTTCATAACTTTTTTCCTTTTACTGAGCAGTTCCGACAACAAGGAAAACTTTCTTTTTTTCTTTTCAAAAAAAGAAGAGAAAAAAAATCTTCCTTTGAGGAAGAAAAAAGCAGAGGATGAAAAGTTTCTGGCTTCACTCGGCCATGGAATTTTTCTTCATTTCTCGTTTACATGTAAAAAAGCTTTTTAAGCTTTTCCTCATATTTTATAAATAAATATTTTTCCCCCACCCATCCACTACTCATTCATGTTTGATCTTATTGCAGTAGTCATCAAACGAAATGAAAGGGAAGAGGAGATGAATAAAAACAAGGAAAAAAATACAACAAAGATGAGAGAAAAATTACTCAAAGAGAAGCAAAAACGGATTGCAAAATGTTGTTTGAGCATTAAAGGACTCTTGACATCAATCTCAGACAAGTGCTTTAGTAAGAAGAAAATTCGTTTTATTTCATCATTCATTTTTTTCCCTTTTATTCTCGACTTTATGTTGTACATGTAATGTTATTTTATTTTATATTTTTATTCTTATATTTTTTTATTTTTATTATATGTTGTATACATGAAAGTTTCAATTTCCGAAGATGTCATAAATATCCGCTTTGCCTTTGTGAGCTTACAATAAAGGACTCGCTCATGTTTTTGGCAAATGATTTAGTTTGTTAACATTTTTATCTCCATTTACTTTATAAATCCGATTAAATTTTATTTTTTAATGCTTATTCTTGTTGATATAGTTATATCCTGATTAGTTACCCGAATAGACAAAGAGTACGCTCAGAGTACGCTCAACTTTTGGCTGAGTATACTCACTTGAGCATGCTCATTCATACAAAATTTGATCGCACTACTTTACGCATTTGAGCACGTTATTTGAGCATACTCTGAGCATACTCATTGAGTGTACTCAGAGCATACTAATTGCATAAAATTGAGCATGCTCATAAGTATACTCATGAGTGTACTCATTGAGCATACTAATTGCATACAATTGAGCATGCTTAGAGTATACTCATGAGTGTACTCATTAAGCATGCTCATAAGTACACTCTGAGTATACTCAAATAATCGTTCAAAATTTTAAAAAATAAATATTTTTTTATACTTTTTCACATTTTTGGAATATTTTTTATTAATCTGTAGCATTTGTACTGTTTTAGGATAAATTTTATTTATTAGTAAATCTGAAATGAAACTTAGAAAATTTTTGATTTTACCTGGATTCGAACCCTTGACCGCTCTGTTGCTGTTGAGACCTTCACCTTAACCGTTGCGCCGCTGCTACTTTTTTCCTATATAATAATTTTTGGCAGAAGGCACATATAAATTATTATATATGTAGAATATTCTAAAACAGGTCTCATTATGTCTTATAAGACTTTTAACATGTTTAAAAGTCATAATTCCCAAAAAAATATTTATATTAATTGAATCTTTCACTTGTGAAGTATATAAAAATATCACAAAATTTTTGAGCATACTCATGAGCATACTCAAAAACTTAGAGAAAATTTTAAAAATCAAAGATTTTTAAGGATTTTAGTGAGCATGCTCAGAGTATACTCAAGAGTATACTCAAGATGAGCACGTAATAGTCTAATGAGAGACTTTTTTTGAGTGTACTCAGCACGTACTCAAGAATATACTCAAGATGAGCATACTCGATTTTCTACAATTTAGCATGCTCATGAGTATACTCAATCGAACGTGCTCATTTAATTTTTGAAACAATTTATTGAGCACATTCAGAGTATACTCATGAGCATGCTCAAGTGAGTGTACTCAGCTGAGTACGTGGAGCAATATTTTGAGTATGCTCATAAGTATACTCAGTTGAACATGCTCATCAATATATTTTTATTTTTTTATGAGTATATTCAGAGTATACTTATGAGTATGCTCAAGTGAGTGTACTCAGCTGAGCACGTAAAACAGTGTTTTTGAGCATACTCAGTAGCGTGCTCAAAAAACTGAGCATGCTCAATGTTTATTCGGGTTAGTGAGACTTAGTAATATAGCTTCTTATTACGAATTATTTAAGGATTTTTTGTATAATTTTTAAAAATTGCACTAATTTTTTTGAAAGAAGCCAAATAAACATTAAATTGGAGAACAGAATAGAATAATAAGCAGGGATCGTTGAAAATGAAAGCTTAGCCAAAATTTTAAATTTTCAAATTTACTAGAATTAAACTTATCAGTAAACTTATCCAATATACGAACATTATTTGACCTTTTAAAAAAATTATTGTTATTCAAAAAATTTGTTCCTAGATACCTGAATACGAGGCATTTTTGAAACATTTGTCAGTTTTCTGAACTTCAAATATTTATCATTAAATATTTTTTATTTGAGCAGTTTCTTATTGTTATTAATATTGCTGCTTAAATTGTATTTTCTTCGTATGATCTGTTTTGAGCTGCGAGCAAAATAAATTAAAGTAATGGCTTGAAATAAAGGTTTTCTATAATAACTTATGGACACTTTTAAAAAAATAAACCTGAATAAATTAATTTTTTAATGAAATTTTTTTAAAACTTAATATTTAATAAAAATTCATTCAATAATTACCATATCAAATGTCATTCAAATTAGTAAAATGCGTCAGTCAAAAAATCAATATTTACTTCTCGTGTACAATTTTTGACAATTTATTTGGATAATTAAAACAATAAATTGATAGTGACATTGAGACAGAAGCACTTGCTTATTCTTAATCTCCCCATATGATATGTATTCTCCTACACATACAACACTGTAAGCGTTTGTTTCATCGACGTGAACAATGATCAGCATCTGATCAAATATAATGAAATTCTACTTTATATTTCTCAAGAAATTACACATTTTGAAATTATTATTGACTGAACTTGTGTGACGTCATGTGGCAAAAATACCCATTCAGAATTCGAAAAATGTATTGCGTATAGACACAACTGAAGTAGTTAAAATGAATCATTTACATTTGAGGGCGCTTCATTCTCTTAATTAACATCCAATTAAACATTAAATCATAATTAGCAGCATCTGTTTCATGTCAAATTCAAGTAAATCAAAATTTGCTGTTTTTCAAAGAAGAAAAAAAAATATTAAAAGAGTACATTTCATAAGTGGCTTCTCTAATTGTACTATGATGAACTTCGATTTATATTTTCGAGGAGGTTGTATGCCTGCTGTTTATGCTATTCTTCCGTTCAAGTATGGCCATTTGCCCATTTTTTTTCCTCTTTACAGATTGTCTCGCAATTTTAATTTTATTTTATATTTTCATGATTCAAAAGAAGAAAATGAGAAAAAAGAGAAAAGAAAAATTTTTTACATTCCTTGGGAAAAACCATTCTCGCCGTCTCGCTCATGTGATGCCATGATGATAAAAATAAATAAGTATACATGAATACAAAATACAAAGAAACGCAATATTTTTTTTCTTGCCTTTTCAAAGTGAATTTAAGTTCAGTATTCTTTTTTTTTTTCATGTGCAAAACAATGGCAGGGCAATGAAATACAATTAAGTCTGAAAACAATTAAATTTTTTTTCCTTGTAATTTTAGACTTGGAGAAGTGAGAACGAGAGAGAAGAGCTGAAAGAAGTTCATGCAAAAAGTCAAAGAAAATAAATAATGTGCTGAGAAGTAGCATAATATGTAGGAAAATAAAAAAAATGGTTAAATAATAAATGAAAAATCGCGAAAACGCAAAGGCACATACAAGAAAATTGCTGACATTTTTTAAGGCGGAGTTTATATTTTGTGCATGTTACTCCACATTTCTTGCTCTCACTCACTCTTTCTTTACGATTTTTTTTCCAAAATGAATAAAAAAGCAACAGCATACAGTTTAATTGCAAGCTGAAGAAGTGTACTGAATTATTAATTACATTTTTCTTTACATGCAATTGCAACTGCCTGCAATTACACGTCTCTTTTATTGTGTTGTTAATTCACTTAACGAGTTATTGCAACTTCTACTTTGATGTAGATTCATTCATACGGTACAATTTTGTTATATGACGTGTAAAATTGAATAAAAGAAGTTTAAAAATGGGTGGAATGATAAAATCTGTTACATAAATAAGAAAAAATAATAATTTAATGAGAAATTTAGGGGGTGGCATGTTATGTATTACTTGTGGTATTTTTATTGTCCATCATAATTGGATTGAACAAGCCATTATTTAATGAGATGGTTTTGCAGAATTTTATTTTTAATTTACAAATATACAAATTTAGTAAGCTTTTAATCAGATTTTATAGTGCTTAATGTCAAAAATTCATGTTTAATTGTAAAAGATTTTATTTGCAATAATAAAAGCCGATAAAGATGCTTTTTGAAAAAAAAAATAAATAAATAAATAAATAAAAGTGTTAATAAGACAATAAATTAAATCCCAATAATCTGAAAATAGCAGTCGAAGATTCAATTCCTTTCATTAATTATGAAGGCAATAAATGAATCAATCATAATCTGGTAGGCTACTTTATTATTTTCTTTGAATCTCTTTTTTTTTTTTTTTAAAAAAAAAAATAAATAAATAAAAAATAAAAAAACCTTAATTTAATTTTTTTTTAGAGATTTCATTAGTATCCATCCCCAGGTGAAAAATCAGAAAACAAAATCACAACACTTCATTCAAAGAGAGAAAATTACACGCACTGTTCGCCACAGCTAGTTAATTTCTAATTAATTGATTTATAGACAATTAGTTCAGTATATGTAGCAGCATTTATCTATTACAAATTTTCCTCTAACGCCCCGCAATGAAATATAAAAATAAATAAAATGCAATAATAAAAAAAAAAAAATCAAAAAGAAATTAGAGCTATAAATAGAGCACGAAAAGTGACATCATGTAGGCATCAGATACATACAATTCTCAGAGTTAACTCATGTATCATCACAACAAAATAATGTGTCACGAACGAAGGAGAGGGAAAAAGATCGTTCAGTCAACGTAAATAGACGATTAATTAAATTAAATTAATTTCTATACATTTAAGTGCTTTACGATCGAAAAAATTTTCACTGAGTTAGACAAAATTTCAGTGGATGGAGTTGATCGAGTGCTTACTCACACAATTGCAGTTTGCGGCTACGACTTTTCTCGCAATTGAATTTTCTTTATATTTGATTTAATTTTGTATAACGTTGAATCAGTGCCAGGCGCGCTTTTTTCGTTTATTTTGTTTATTTTTAATTTCTCTTACGATCGTTATTTTTTCTCTCGTTCTTATTGCTTAATGTCAATTTTGAGGAAAGCAAAAAATATATAAAGTAGAAATCTTTTCCGTGTCCATTCGTGCAAAATGTATAGATTCTTATTCAATTTTTTACACTCACTTACTCGCTCAATGTTGTGTGTATATTTTGAGTGTTTTTGATTTTGATTGAAATTAAGCATATGGCTGTATTTGAGGGTGTTGAAGATGATTTACAACTTAAGTCATCTCAAGTGGATTACACACGTCATTTAGTCCGTAGACTTCACGTTGACACTTCTCCTTGGGAAAATTTTCCTTTTACCCATCCTCTCATCATCGTTTACCTTACACGCATAATAGAAAAGCACGAGCAGCATTAGATGGGTGATCGATTTCAAATATGCTTTATTATTATCAACAAGAAGATAAGCGTAGCTACAAATATGTAAGTTGGGGTTAAAATTTATTCTACTTTTTGTTTTGTTTGTTTCCATCTATACCTTTTTCCCAAGTGCTCTTTTTTCTTTAACATGCGAATATATAGCATGGCAATTTATCTCCATGACTGGCACGTGTGCCAAAAAGACATTAAACTCTTTTTTTCACGCATAAAAAGATGCGCATATATATGGCTCAATATATAGGATAAAATGCTAAAGCATCATTTTCCTTTCAGTACTCGTTGTTGTAAACTTTCTTTGGGTAATTTTTTATGGAAATTGTCAACAGTGTTAACACATTGTCTGTTTGCAATACTTTGATTAGATTAAGTTCTAAAATAAGTTGGCAATGTTTACTTATGAAGTATATGATTTAATAAAAAAATTCTTAAAAATTTCCAGTCTCCCAGTCAAGGGATAAACTCAAATCTTAATAGAACACAAAAACTCTAAAGTACCAGTTAGAAAATACGTTTTTACCATCCTCATTTGCAGACTTTGATACTTCTTTTAGATCGACAACAAATTTTTTTAATGATACCTTTACGCCATTTTCACCCCCATCCTTTTTTGCCATATTTTAAAGAAAAGAAAAAGAACTTTTCATCGGAAATTTTTCATTTTGACAATGAATTTTTCTTTTCCTCTACTTTAAATAATTTATTTGCATGTGAATGCTTCATCTTAATGTCTTTTTTATTGATTTTCCCTCGACGCCTTCAAAATGTAATATTTAAATAATAATTTATTGTGTGATTTCTCACAAACGGCGCGCACATATATAAATTTCATTTTTTATTTGTTGCCATCTTCATTTTTCATCAGGCAAAAGTCGTAAAAATGATAAGAGTAAATGACAACAATGCCGATTAAGAAAAAAAAGGACAAACAGTAAGGCTTTCCTCAACATGTCATCCTTCGAAATTTTCTTTCTATTTTTTTCATTCATTTTCCATCTATTTGTCTTCCTCGCCAGACAGCATCATCATTACGACACACATCAAAGTGATTTTTCATGTTGTCTTCTCAATTCATAAATAAAAAGATTTTATTATTTTCTTTTCTTTCGTACAAAATGACCATGAAAACTCTTCTTGAATATTTGATGATTTTTCGGGAAATTTGAAAAAATTCTGAATCATTGATATTTTTAAATTCGTCTCCGTTCAATGCCACCACCTTAATGATATTGCAACACCTTTAGATTTTCTCTTGCTCAAGAAATATTCAAGCAGGTATTCAAGATATTTTAGGAATTTATGATATCATACGAAAAATGTCAATGACCAATGAAAATCTCGTTTTTCACAATTACGTTTAATTTTTTAAGGTAATTAATGTCTGTGGATTTTTTTCTCTGCAATTTATGACTTGTTATTATTTTTCGTTTAACAAGAAAATAAGTCAATAAAAAAATTTGTGGAGAAAATCCTACACATTAATTAATTTTTATTTTTACAGTGAGAACTTGCTAGTTTCATGAAGTAAATAAGTTATGAAAGTTTATAAGTTTGTTGAAGTTGAGTTTGACAAGATTTTTAATCTATATGGTTTTATCTATCCAAAGAAAAAATAATTATATAAACATATTTTACTTTAAAACTATTTGAGCAAATAGCCCATTTAACTCTAGTAGTCACCTTAAATTAGACAAATCTACAACAAATTTCATCATAATCCCCAAAAAGAATGAAACTTTGAAACAAGAGCACTAAAGGTAAATTTTACCAATCATAGCTCTTAATTCAAAAGCAATAAAGCATTTATTAAATTCCTTTACACAATACAAAATTATATTTCCATTCCGAATGAAGAAGACTAAGAATAAAAATAAAATCTCATACTAAATCCAGAAGCAATTAAACTTCCTTTTTTTCCAATTCTATTCAACTTTTATTCATGAGATGAAAGGAATGGTTCAAAAAAAAAAGTTTTTTATTTAATTTCTCACAATCGCTTCTACTTTTCTCCTCTCAATCTCTCTTTTTCCTTCATTCGGTTGGCAACCGGAACAAAAAAGTCCTTAATTTCTTGACTCTTGGCTTGCTTGCTTTTTTTTCTCACCGCATCGTTCCTTCATCTTTGCTTTCTCGTTTATTCTTTCTATTATATCTAACTACGATATGATGATGCCTCCGGCTCTCAAAATTGGTTGTTTTGAGTAAACGGCAGTGGGATCATTGCCAACAATTCATCTTCTTTTTTTTTACTCTTCTCATCTCGTCAATTTTTGTGTGTTCTATTTTTACGATTTGTTTGTGTGTATCATATGAAATTGAAATATAAGAAGGAGAATGAGAGACGAAAGCAGCAGCAGCATCAGAGAGATGAGCAAAAAAAGTTTTTCCACAATTTAATTTCTCCTGTATTTGTTTCTATCTACAACAAGATCAAAAGAGTATCAAAGTCTTTGAAATGGGTAAGTCATAAGTGCATTTTTTTCTAGCTTGTAACCGCTTGTAGTTAATGTTAAGATTCAAACCTAATCTTCAAATTGTAGTTCTACATAATGAAATTTTCATGAGGTTTTGCATAAAATATAATACTTCATAAGAAAAATTTTTTAAACATTTATTTTAGATTTTTTAGCTTAAAAAACTTTAATTTAAATTTTGACTCCAAAAAAAAGAGCCTTAAAACGAAATTTTTCCATGATGAATTGACAAACAGACAAAAAGTCAAAACTACCAACATTTTTTGTTTTAAAAAAGTTCGCTAAAAAGTGTAGAGAGAAAAATTGCCTTTCTAAATTTCCTTTTATTTTTTTGCCCTAGACGGATCAGCATAAATTTTAAAATCATTGAATGGAGGGAAGGAAAACTTTTTTTTTATCTGTCATTGAATGCGGTCGTTTTTGTGTAGTGAACGACGATGATCATGGTGGATGAGATATACATGATACAAGATTAGAAATGACATTGATGGGAGAGAAGCAAGAGAGACGAGAAGATAAACAGAAAAAAAATATGAATATTAAGTAGGGTCATGAATATCGGAACACCAAAGCTTTGATATAGGCACTTCTCTGTCAATGAGTGATTTTCAAAACAAAGCTTCTGGTAATTGATACATGAATGATCTCTGCCTTTAAAGTGCACTTAAAGCGATTCTCTTTCATTTCACAGTTTGACGTATGTTTTCATAGCAGCAAGAAGAAGTTGAAAAGACATCTTTAGTCATAAATCTTTTTTGCCGAAAATTATTCTCAACTGATGAATGTTTTCTCTTGTTTCTTATTATTATTTTTTTTTTCGTTACGCCGTTGCGATGTTAACAACATTATAAATTGCTTTCTATTCTTAAGCATTTATTTATTTGCATAAGCACATATCCACAAATGTATAAACGGCAACAAAGGAGTCAAAATATACTTAATATGATAGATTATGTATTGCTATATGGA
Organism: Chironomus striatipennis; assembly: GCA_026123125.1. Taxonomy (NCBI): domain Eukaryota; kingdom Metazoa; phylum Arthropoda; class Insecta; order Diptera; family Chironomidae; genus Chironomus; species Chironomus striatipennis. Next base: position 45,502,257 of record CM047394.1, read on the forward strand.
AATTTGGCTTACTACATATAAGCGTTGTTCCCAAATTGACCTTTCTTTTTTAGACGAAATGTATGTTAGACGGAAAAAAAAGGATCGTGTCATTGCCGCTAGAAAAATACTAAAATATTTTCATCTGCGAATGAAATTTTCGTGAAAAATTGATGGTCTTGAAATGCTGTGTGTTTGACTTTACAAGTGGCCAAAAAGATGAAAAATGTGATAGAAAATTTTTTTAACCCCAGCAATATTCGACAGTTATCAATTGGCACAAGCATTGATGTCATGTATACAGGAACAAATTTAACACATAAACGTCATAAATACATTTTCGCATTTTCAGATTTTATTTTCACTTAATTTTCATAAAAGTTAAATAGAATTTTTGACCGAATGATTTTATGTGGAATTTTCGGTACATTATCTAAAATGACTTTGAATTTGTTTGTTGCTAATTGTTATTTTGAAGTCATGGGCAAACTTATTAACTTCAAGAAACTCAAAATTACTGTGACACATTCTCAACCAACTTCTACAATAACAAACAGCATAACTTTTTGTTTTTCCTAAAGTCAATCCTTTAATGATTTCATTTGACAGAAGGAACCATTAAAGTGATTTATAAAATCAAGCAAAAGCTCCTTTAATGTCAGTGCAACATATGAAGTAAATCTAATTTCCTCAGTAATCACTTTCTCAGTGAAGATACTTTTCTGCTATTTTCCTCTTATTTTTTATGGAAAAGAGTGAAGGAGAAAATTCAAGAACAACAGAAGAAGCACAAAAAAAATTCTTTCTCGTTTTACTAATGTGCGGAAAATTTTCTTTCCTCTCCTTTTTCAATATTTTTATTTTTATTTTCTCTTATTGTTTTCTTCTTCATTCGTTTTTTCTATAAGCCAGCCGTCGAACAATCAATCTTTTTAATCTTATCATTCGTTGTTTTGCTTTCTCGATGGAGCGTAAAAAGAAAAGAGGAGAAGGAAAAAAAAATCGGCACAGAGAAAAGGAAAAAGTTTTATTTTTTGGCATGTTTTTCTTATACATATTATATTATATTATTTTTTTGCCACCACTCGGTACTCGGTTGTGGTAAATTGGCAATATTATGTGCCATAGCAAGTCGCTTCCATGTGTAATTTCATTATCGATTTAAGAAGAAAGTGAGTAAGATGGGGGAGGGTAAAAGGAGTATTTAACCTAAGGAGATGGAGGGAAATATATTTTTCCGAAAAAAATGGAGGAAAATTAATTATCAAAGTTGTAACGATTTAGGGAAAAATTGATTAATATTTTCTTCCTTTCTTACTAATTCCATACAATTGTCGAAGAGAAACTTTTCATTTTCACGTAAGATAAGAAACGAAAAATAAGAAAAACTAATTTGTTATCATTTTGGCTCATGAATTTTCCTCTTTTGCAATCAAAATATAATTTTACTGAAATTTTTGCTATACTTATATTTGGAAGCTTACATTATGGCTATTTTAATTCTTCAGCAACACGGATTTTAGTTTATTCTGTAGACTTCGGTTACAAAATCTATTACAGATTTAATGATTGATTTATGAAGAAAATGCAAAATAAGTTTTTAAACCAAGGAAGAAATAATTTTAATCATTTTTAAACAAAATTTGATCGTTCCTTTTAAAAGGAAAATTTTCACATAACAAGAAACTTTAAATTTTACAGATGTACCAAAAAAAACTCTATTTTCATATCTGTGACGCAAATAAGCAGGATTAACTAAATAATCTAACAAATAAAGCCTCACACCAAAGAACATAATGCGCTGCTACTCAAAACAACATTATTAATGTGCTCCTTCCTTCATGCGACGGCAATAAAATTATATGTAGCTTTAATTGTAGAAATTGTGGCAATTAGCGCTTAATCGATGAAATTTTCTACTCTTATATCAATCTATTTATGTTTCTTTTATTATTTTCTTATGGAATTTTTTTCACAAGAGGAAAACTTTTCCTAAGGAATAAATAAGTGGAGGGAGAAATAGAAGAAGAACTCAATAAATTTGGCTCAATTTTATTGCCACATTCGACGATTCAGAAAACCATAAAATAAACAGTATTTTTCTTTCTTTTTAACGTAAATATATCACACACAATTTGATGCTGAAAACAAGCAGCATAAGCATAAATAAACAAGCCTCCATAGAGAGAAAGAGAAAAGAAATAGAAAGAAGAAATGAGACAGCTAAGAATAGATTGAAAAAGTTCTTTTCAATGTTAAAGAAAGAATTTTTTTTTTAAAGTCATTTTGGAATAAATATAAATTTAATGCTCCGACTGCGATTTTATAAGATATCTTAAACTGTATACACATATATTTTTAGATTAATTATTTTCTCAGTCACTCTTTTGTGCCTCTATTGAAATAAAGAAAAAAATAATAATACACAAAAAAGAGAAAAACTTTTTTTTTCTTTCTTTTTTGGGTTCGAAAAACATTCTTGGAATATTTTCATCAGACGCAGTCGAGTCGTTGTTGCTTATAATTTTTTTATACGTTCCTTGCTATTTCAGAATTTCAAAATTTTTCTTTTTTTCCTCTTTTCTGTTCATTTCCATTTTATTTAATTTTTTTTATATATTTATTTTGCGGGAACTGCAAAAATTGTTTCAAATAGTCAAAATGGCATCGTAAATTAATTAACCGAAATCCTGAGAAAAAAAAAATATTTCTTTCAATATTTATTGCCACTTCTCTTGTGCTACAATTCAATTTCATATAATATGTATGTATATATAAATTTTATTTTCTCTTTTTCTGTCTTTATGTTTATTTTTATTTAATTTGCACTGGCAGTAAAAACTTCTGCTTGATTTGCATCGAAATTAATTTATCATTTCAATTGCACATGTTTAAAGCAGTCACTGTGTCTTTACACAATCCATACAATATGTTTTTCTCGTTGCTCTGTGTGTAAATGTCCCGAGCTAAGTAGGCAGCCTTAATAAGTTACTATAAGGTTAAGGGCTAGGTTCAGAAATAAAATTTCCATTCTTAATCTTTGACCTAACCTCAAACCCAAAAATTTTTTTTCCACTATAGATAGATTAAAATCCCACATCCTAACCTCCATTTTGCGTCTCGGGTGTATTTACAGAGTTAATGAAATCAACAGAAGGAGGCACACTAACAATATATTTATGGCATGAATGTCTCATTCATCACCTTTGATTTGCCTTCTAAGATATTATGTATACGATAAGAGAGAGATGAGAACAGGAATAACAAAAAAATTAATAATTTATTTATTTTGTTTTTATTATGCTCTCATTCCATGTATCGTGTGAGTTTTGCGACTCGACTCAGGCCACTCGAGCATGGTAACATTGAAAGATTTATCGCTGACTCTCTCAGAACTTATATATATGTTTTATTATTTGGTCGTATGGAAATGTCATAAGCGACTGTTTCTATTGCCTGCCATTTTTTCTACGAATTTTAATTAAATTTTCAAGCATCTTTAAGCATATTTTTTAGGCCACTTATCTCACAACAGCTCATCATCATCAACAAAATATTATGGGATTTATAGTCATTAGTCAGCATTGTTCAATAGCTCCGGATTGAAAAACCAAAAAAATATTCAAATGCAAAAACATAGTTAAAACTCATAAATTAAAGCATGTTTTGAGCCCTCTTGACGATTTCTTTTAAATTGGCGGTTCAGTGAAATATAAATTTATATTGGAAAAAAAAGAAATCATCATTCTCACGAAACGCGATAGACAGATAAGTTTTGAGACTTGTAAATCCTCGTGCGATGACCACCCACGCTCTATCATCATCATTCAACAGAAGAAATAAAATATGTACAAAAAATAATTTTTAAATTTTATATTCTCTTCTTGGAAATTGCGCCGATCGACACACATTCGCGTCATCAATTGCAAATATATTCAAATGAAGAGAACTCATTGTGATTCCTCATGCTTTAGCACAAATAAAATTTTTTTTGGAATGAAAAATATTTGAACCATTTGTTTGTATCTTCTTTGTTATTTTAGTAGTCGTTAGTCACTAGTCGCTGAGATGTGTACTACTTTTGACTGTACGTCAGAAGAATTAAAATTTCATCATGAAATGTTAATAAAATTTTTCATTTATAACTAGCAGTTGCTGTAATTTTGGACTAATTACTTAAATGCATGTGGTCACTTGTTACTGATTAAAACGCCGTTTATACTGAATTCATTATGACTTTATGTTATTCTTCAGAAGTATTTTGATATAAAGAGCATTTTGATTAATTTGTAGATTAGTGAATTCTTAGGTTAGATTCCTTCCAAACGCGCTGCTTTTATAATTAATTCCATGATTTTAAAATTGAAGCTTGCATCTTCAAATCAAAAACAGTCAAAAGGACAAATTTTCAGCAAAATCCTCAACATCCTATCATAAAATCGCAAATGAAAAAAAAAAAGAAAATAATTTGTGATGAAATTATGTAAGAAAAATTAAGCTATAAATATTTAGATATAAATTAGACTTGACGTTAACACGTGAATAGTTTTAAACTGCACATATTTTGATTTTATAAATGGAAACATTTTGAGTGTGCAATACATACTACTAATTACTCACTATATTATTCATAAACACTACGAATAAAATTGTAGAGAAAAATAAAACAAAACATTAGTTTAAAGTTCATAGATTTTTAATGCATGCTTCTCTGAATACGAAATACTTTTTTTGTTTACATTTTATAAGCCTTTTAGATGCCACATCATCGTACAGCAAGCTGTTGCCTTGAAATTCGATATCAACACTTTAGCTACTATGTCGTTCCTTACCCAACTAAATATGAAAAGTTTCTCATATAAAAGTTTGATTATATACATAATAAATACATGGAAGGAAGAAAAAAAAAGTATAAGTCACTATTATCTGGAAGCATAAACTGATAAAAAAATATTTAAGAAACACATATATGCACCTTAACTTTCAGACTATTTTTTTAAGCACAATGAAAAAAATTATCTTTCTGTTCCTTTCATCACCCCCAATACGCCTGAGAATGCAAGCTATTGATTTTTATTTGCGTTCTACAAAAATTTTTCTTCCTCCTTTTTTCATATCCATCGTCCGAAGCTGCAAATGATTTTTCATTTTTTTTTTTTTTGCTATAAATGAAACCTTGAAATTTACCAGACAGTAGAGAATTTAATAAAGACTGTATAGTTGAAAGATTTTCATTGTTGATAATTGATTGGATTTTCTTCTGTTTTAAATAACAATAAAAATTTGGACTTCTTTCTTATTATTTTAATTAAGCTACAATATTTGTGGTATAGAATTGAAAACTAGTGGAGGTGGACGACGTCATCTAGTCTGATTGATTGGAATCTTTGAAATTTGTGAGAATTTCTTTCTTTTGAATTGATTCTAGAAACCATTTCATGAAATATTCAAAAATATTATAATAACTGACATAGAAAAAATCCAAATTAAAAAAAATAATTCTAAAACAAAGGAAAATAATTCTCATTTAAAATCACTTAATACTAAAATTCACAACAACATTAAATTACTCATTGTATTTACTCTAAAAAGCAGTAATGAGCTAGATCATGTAAATTTATATATGAAATAATTTTTGGAATAAATAGAAAGTCACTATTATATGTATATATGTATTCAATATCGAATAAAAACACTTCTCTTTCTATCTAGAAATATATATTCTTTCTATCTAGAAATATATATTGACTTTTTGTTAATTTAAGCATAGAAAGAGAAGTGTTTTTATTCGATATTGAATACATATATACATATAATCATGTAAATTGTTTAAAAAAATAATTTCCCATAGCGGAAATAAAAATTTCCTATAAAAATCTCACTTTAAAGCTCTCTTTCTAAATAATATAATGATTTATTCAAGAATTAATTATTAAGTGATCTGATCAGGCGTCTGTAAGCGCACACATTTGGATGTAAAGTCTATATTTTAAACAAATATTAATGATGTGAAGTCTTACAATTTTAAGTAAGCATTAAACTACAACATTATCGTGTCTTTAATAGAAATGAGTAAAAAGAAGAAAAAATAGAAAATTAATCAGATTTTCATTAATTTTTATAGCATCAAGCTGGCGCATCAGTTTGTAAACGCATTACTTATTTATTGTCCAATTACACTTCAACATCCGAAAGACGCTCTTGGCTATTTATTTGTTTGATGCTACAAACGATAAATCATAGTGTAAAAGTGTACAAAAGGAAAAATCAATTATCTTTACAGTGTTATCTGTTCTACATGTATGTATTTAACTTTCTAATCATTTCTAAAGGCTTATTTTGTTTTCTATTTATCGATATGGACGCTATTATACATCATACATATATAATTATGGGTTGTTTTAAAGCGTAGGAGATAATATCTCAATGCAATGCAATGCAATCTTAAAGTGAGAAAAAAAAATATTCTTTGAGCATTTCCTTTCATTAAACTAAACTGTTTTATGGCTCATTTTCTATTATTTCACTTTACACACTTTAAAAAGTCTTTGCACTTCTGGTGCTGATGAAAAAAGCCTTTAAATCTCATCGACATGATTAATTTACACTCATTATAATGCATAAGAAATAAAAATAATTTTTTCACTTCATAATCACATCATTCAGCATAAAAAAAAATAGAGGAATAAATGAGAAAGAGAATAGGAGATGTACAAATGAATAGTAATAATGGGCTTTCAAAAAGCCTTAAACACATACAGCATCCCACACATTTTAAACATCAACATATTGAATAAATATAAATTCTATAAAAAAAATGAAAAAGAGACACTGCTGCTGCCACTTGCCACACATATTGGTATCTACTCAGGTTCATTTCAACCATTGTTCACACATCAATGATGCTTTATCGATTTTCGTTCAATATTCTATTACATTTGTGCTAAAAGCGACTTTAATTGAGCGTAGGTGAAAAGTACACACATATTTTTTGCTGATTGTTGTTTCTTTTTTTATTTCATTAAATGCAAAACTAACTTAACAAGGATCGTTTAACTATTAATGATCTGACAATCCCCTGAAATGCTATTCGAGGGGAATGTAATTCTAGTGTAATAGTAAACAGATGAACATTTTTTGCTAATTTCAGCAATATTGCTTCTGTTTACGGAAGCTGATTACATGCAAAATATTAAAATAACAATAATCAATGAGCTAAAATGTGTAAGTATCTACTGAACTATATTTTTAAAATTTAATGTGAAATTTTAAATTTCTTGAAAAAAAAAAGTAACCTCAAAAGCATCTCCAAGTCAGCTCCAATTTTATAATATATCAAATTATTTTAATTTCAAAACACTCATTGCAATTTTCTCACATCGAATGAGTCGCTGGAATATAGGCAAAGAGTAATAGTAAACCATAGTGGCGACATTTAGCGTCAATTTTCGTCTATAAATCATTTTCTCATTTGTAATGCAAAAAGGAAAAAGAGTCAAGAGTGAAAAAAAAACTTTATTCACATGAGCTACATAAAAACATTAAATGTGACGGGCATTAAAGAGAAGGAAAAAAAATTGTACATGAACGTACAATTCTAATGCCTTATCGCAGAAATAAAAAACTTTTTGCTTGCTTCAGATTTCAAGAATGTATAAATGTGAATATGTGAACAAAACTTGAAAAGGTGCAATTTGAGACGCATATTTATGACGAAATAGCATAAAAAATGGAATGAAGGAAGCAAAAGAAATGAGGAGAAAAATATTCAAAAAATTCATCTCTCTACTTTTAATTAAAATATATATTTTTAATTACATTAATTTAAATTTTTCCTGCAAACTCGTTAATGAGAAAAAAATCTAATGACATCAATGGCAAATGATAATAATAGGCAGGCACATTATATTAATCTGTGACTCATAATTAATAAATTGTGTTTACAAAATTGTAACAATTAATATTTAACTATTGCTGATAATTTTTCATAATATTTTTTTTTTTCTTTTTTTTGCAAAATATTTGCACATGCATTGTTTGGCAAATTTAAAGCCGAATAAGAATCGTGATATTCAGGGATTATGATACAAACTTGCCTTGAGATATTTTCAAATTAGAATATTACACACTCACTCGTCCCTGACAGTGACATTTGAAATGTAAGTAAGTAAGTAAGCTAGTTAACTAGTAAGTGGATTCAATATTTATGCGCATTTACTTAGATTCATATGAGTGACATGACATGGAACAGATTATAGTCATTTTATTTTGAATAATTTAATAAAACTTTTCATTATAAAATTGAATTTCTAAAGTAAAATTAAATTTTTAAATTTTTTTTAAATTTTAATGAACAAATTTTGAATAAGTTTTTTAATGATTTAAAAATCTAACTTTAACTTTGAATTCTAACATTGACTTTAAATTCTAACTTTAATAAATAAATAAATGAATTTTAATTTTTTTAAATTACACTAAATAGGTTACTGGATCTAAAATTGACATAATCATTGATTGATAGGAATTTCAAGTCAATGTTGCATTATCAATTGTTTATAATAATAGTTTCAGATTAAGTTAATCATATTGTTTATTGATCAAATCAAATCAATATTAAATTTGATTAAAATATTTTAAAATTCAAAGGTTAAAAATTCTTTTAAGATCCTGATAATTCTGAAAAACTCAAAACCTAATGACAATTCTCAAAAATGCATTAAAAATCCAATTAATTATCATTAAAAACAAATATCAGGAATTCAAAAATATCGGTCAGTCGATAAAATTGAGCATACAAGTCACGTTTAAATGAAAAATTTGCTCAGAATAATTGCAAAAATAGTCTGTCCAGGCGCGAGAGAAGCAAAGCTAGAAAAGCGTGACAACTATGTTGCAAAATAATAATTATATTGCACACTATGCAATAATTCTTAAATGTGAAAAACGCGCAAATCCGATTTTTGCTATCGACAGCAAAAATTGTGAGGCTTTATTGTAAAATTGCACCTTTTTTGACATTTTCTCACTTGCCGCTTATCAGACAAAAAAAAAAAATAGCGAAAAATAATAATAAATAAATGAAAAAGAATTTTTTTGTCGTAAATCGTAAAGCCTGCACGTCATATAACGTCGGCATTTACACACATATATATAAGTATACAGTACAACAATCAGTGGATCGAATTTCACTAATCTTTTTGTGGAAAATTTATTGCAAGGTTGACTTTAAAGTTTATTTAGATTTTCATGAATATTTTTTACAAATTGACTTCATTGTGTCATAATAAGGAACTCGGTAGTCTCCTTCTCATCTCATACTGTTCATAATTAATATTTTCCAGAAGGCGAAGATAATTATTTTTTTTTCTATTTTACTTACGTTTATAAAACAGCTTCGAGTAGTCACAATCCATAGTCGGAAAATTTTGACGGAAGATTGTGTCTTGAAAATGTGAAAATCTCTGTTCGTTAGCTATTTTGAATGATTTTCTAATTTTAACTTTTCACAAAAAAAAAACTTTTTCTCTTTTTCGAAGAGAACTTTTTTTTTCTATTTCTTTTAAACAAAAAAAAACTTTTTTATTCACGGCACTTTTCGTCACTAGCCGCTACTTTTTTTGCACTCTTTTTTTTATTCTCAATTAGAATTTTTCCTTCATATATAACAGCATAAAATATTAAATGTTGTCGTGCATGCGATGAAATTTATCAATCAAAATTTTTTCATAAATTGTCAGTTGTGCGCCAAAATAAAAACGAAATTCCTTTTTGTCCTCAAAAAAAATAAGGAAATCGTGTGAAAAAACACGGCAAGAAATCAACACAAATTAAATTTCATTTCTTCACTTGATAATTTATTTTTTTTTATGTCGTGCGAGAAAATTTGTGTCACTGTTAATGTTAATCGTCGGGAAAATGATCACACAGGATTAAACAGAATTTTTCCAACAAAATAATTTTTTTAAAATTTCCATCAACCACAAGATAAATGAACTTTCTTCAATAAGTATCCTGATGATTTTATTTTTATTTCAAAATTTTATGTCGTCATCCGAGAGAGAGACAAATCAAAAAAAATTCTATTCAGAATTAAAAGTGCACTCACGAGGTCAGAGCTTAAACGATTCACTTATTCACTCAATGGGTTCATAAACATTACTGACAGAATCAACACGATGAAAATCGTATATTTTTTTTTTTTTTCTTTTTTTTATTTCCTCTTCTTCTTTCTTCTCTATTTCATTCTCCCGCCGTCGAAGCTTTTCCCTTACAGCCAGAGTGTCAGAGCGACTTGAAATTTATTTTTTTTTTATTTTATTTTTCTGTGTTTTCGTTCGGATTTTTCATTCTTCTCCCCCGGCATACAATTTCGTATTACTCGTGTATTCGTGTTTGAGAGATCCCTCTAAGCGACAACATGCTGTCTTGCTTTCGGTTTTCTTTTCTTCAATTTCATACACAAAAAGCAGATAAAAGTTGAAAAAAAAATTAAATTGGAGAGAAATGAGAGAGTGAGAGATGTTTGTATTTGGAGCACGAGGCTCTGGGGGATGCTTAATGCTTATAGTAAATTAATATTAAAAAAGAAATACAAAATTATTGTGAAATATTCCAATTAGTAACATTAAATTGCATAGAAAATTAGCAATAAACAGCAATGACTTAAACTACTTGTCAAATTTAAATGCCGCTGCATGAACACATGGACACAGGATTGATTCTCAATATTTTTTTTCAGTCTCATTTGCTAATATTTGACTCTCTCTCTCTCGAAAAATGAAGCACGATGAAAAGCTAGTTCTGCTTATTATTATGATAAGGAAGAAAAGAAAATAAAAAAATAAAATTTTCCCCCAAAATGTTCGGCATTCAAACACACATACACATGCATGTGTAATTGTGGGAGAACTAAATAGTATTGTACACACAGCAGCAAACAAATTGTTGCTTAAATATTGTGTAATCGTATAATCTCGGTGAGCATCATCATATCTCTCGGTACTGTACTGTATTGTATTGTGTTGTGTACACACTCATTTTATTATTTTCTTTTTTTTTTCTTTTTGTTGAATATGCCGGGGACAAATTTATGTGTTGTGTACATATATTATGAGTGAATATGTTGCCGAAGGGGGATCTTGATATATATTTCTACAAACATATACATTTTCTATGTGAGAGGATTTTCCGCACGAGTCATGGAAAATTAATATGTTTTTCTTTTCTCGTCTCCTCGAACATATCATTTTTTGTGTACACACTCATAGCTCATGTATGAGCGATGAAAGGAAAGTTAATGGTAGATAAATTTAAAATTCAGGATCAAGAAGAAAACGCGCGCGAGGTTTTTTTTTGTTTTTGATGTTAAATGTACGTATACATAAATGAATGATATGCCAATCTCTAACATATGACATTATACTTTATTTACTTAGTATTTTATTTACTTGATATTTACTCTTCTTGATCCTTCAATTGAATCCTTAAATTTGAACATGTACTAAAAATTTCTAAAAATATATTATTTTATGTGAATGGATAATTGTGCTTATGAAGAGTTTAATATCAATTTTTATGATAACGATCTTTTAAAATTTGAATTTGATAAACATTTTAGTTATAAAAGAATTTTCATGCAGAGTCGCAACGCAGACCGCCTGCGCAGGCAAAAACCGTACAAATTCTTCATAATTTGATAGAAACAAAACCGTACAAATTATTGTTGTTGTTGTTATTTATATTTATTAAGGTCCATCAACTAAAAGCTATTTAAAGACCAGCTCCATCGGTGTCCAAAGTTGTAATGTTCCTTTATTATGTTCTGTGGTATTCCAATGTTGATCTCCTCCTTGCTGCTAAGATATTCCATTTAAGCCAAATTCCGAGATGTCTATATGTAAGATTCGAAAAAACCTCATTTTTTGTCGATTCTGATTTTGTCCCAATTTTTAATTAAATCGCGAATTTGTTGAGCTCTCTCCATTGTCTTCGAGTTCCTTGATTGTTAATGTATACTTATTTCCGGTTTGTAACTTATTCCTACACGTAAATAATTAAAAATTGCGGACTAGAAAATTCCACAACCTCCTCCTTCGGAAGTTAGGAGAGAACGACCGTACAAATTATGAAGAATTTGCCGCCTGCGTCGCAACTCTGTTTTTATGGCTTTTTGAGAATTTATGTGGTTTTCAAAGTCTTAAGAAAAATTTTTATGGATTTAAAATAGAGTTGCGTCCAGAGTTGAAAGCAAATATATCTGCAAAAAACCAGAGTTGCAAAAAGATATCTGTGCACAGATGAGAACCGTACAATTCCTGGATAATTTGTAAGGTTTTGTCAGAATTTGTAAGGTTTTATTAAAATTGATAGCTGTTGTACGGTTTCAAAATAAAAATTTGTATTGTTTTACAATATAATTTGCGTAGTTCTTCAAAACAGAGTTGCAATACAGGCGACCTGCATTTGCCTGCATAGAGAAAAACCGTACATTTTTGAAAACCATTCAAATTATCATTTTTTTATTATTTTATGCAGGCAGCCTGCATTGCAACTCTGCTTCAAAATAATAATTTCTATGATTCTCAACAAAATTTGTGAAGCAATAATTTTTTTTAAAATTAAAAAAAAGAATGTTAAAAATTTATTAATTAATAAACAAACGTCCACATGCTATCAATAATACAATTTTTCATCAGTCAGCATCAGTGCCATAAAAAAATGTGTCTTCACAAATTCTAAATTTCAACGAATTATGATTACGGAAATGTTAAAAATAAAAAATCTAAATATGTTGACGAAATGATTATTTTTAAGCAAATTCGTGATTACTTAATAAACAAACAGATTCAAGTGATATACATCATAAAACAAATACAGGAAATCACAAGGTTGCAGAAATCGCAGCATCTTTGATTTTTTTTTTTTTTTTGTTTTTTGTATATTTTGAGCTTCATTAGTCATCAAAATCATTTTCAATGACATCAAGCTAGATTTAATTTTCACAGTAAATACGTTTAGTCTCTTATTTTGACATGAAAGACTTAGCATAACAATTTTTTTTTCTTCTCGTCGCTTGTTGCTTCATTGACTTGTTTTTATTGCTTTTTATTCCTTTTCTTCTTTCTTTCTTTCTTTCTCTTTCTTATTTTATTTTTTTTTATTTTATATATTATTGTATGTGACTTAAGATTTTACACGAATATACTTCTCAGAATTTTTATTCTTATTATTTTGATACAAATTTGTTTGTCATTTTTTAGGCTCAATTGACGTAAATAAGATGATTTTTTAAAAAAGGATTTACTCACCATACGAATCATCGTCTGAATTTTGAACAGATTTTCCCATGCTTCACAACAATTTTCCACGATTTTCCCGCTAAACTGTATAATATTTATTGCACAATTTATCTTATGATTTTATGGCACTTATGGACACTTTTTAAATTATTTTTTATGTGATCAACACTCTAATTTTTCACATTGATTTTTTGATAAGATTACTAAGTTTTCCAATTCGATTACTGATAAGTAAAAAAATTTTAAACACAAATTTTTGAAATTCCACTGCACAAGTAAACAAATATTATAAGAATCCAGTTGATGTTCCCCTAATATTAAGGTTTAGAATTTTAAAAATGAGGAGGTTTCAAATCTTATAAGATTTTTAAAGTATAAAGGTATTTTAACTTTTACTGTTAAATTATTTTAAAAATATTGTTTGACTCAATGACTCCTTTGTTATTTTTAAAATAAAATTTAAATGGATAATAATCTTAAATAAAAATAAAAGATTAATGATTTGTAAAAAGCTGTAAAAATTCTGTTTTTTCAACAACGGTTTTTTAAAATTCAAATTCACTCACATTTAACAAAATTGCTTTTAAATTTATTAATTGTTTAAAAAATTGTTTAGAATAGGATTTCTATCATAAATAAGTGAGATTATTGAATAAGAATAAGCATAAGAATGGAAAATCATCGAATTAGCTGTGAAAAGTGAAAGAATCTAATTAAATTAAGAATATTCATAAAAACAGTTTTGGCGCCAAAATAATTCCAAGAATCTTTACTTAAATCTTGTTTTATTCAATTAACAGCTCTCAAAATGTTCATTAAGCATGTAAGTTTTAATAATATTCATTAGTCCTTATCATCAACTAATCACTGCTAATTATTTTAGATAAAAGTTTGTGGATTATTTGGCATAAATCATATTCAGGAACATAACTTCACATACGAAAATAATGAGAAATCAGATTCTGAGAATAACTACATAAACAGCATTAAAGACATCCGTATCATTCAAGCATTAATGCTGATATTTGATTTAAAATATGATTCAAAGTTTGACTATAAAGACATAATTAATAAGAACTTTAAGGATAATTCATTTGTGGAAGTAATATTGCATCAAAATGAAGGTGGGAAGTTTAGTCAATATGATTGGGTAAGATACATTAGATCTGCCTGTTTTATATCAAATAATGAATATAATTCAATTACAGTTAGAAAAAAAAGAGCTGAAATTAAAACGAGTCTTACAAAATCCAAAATTTATCTTCATCAACAAAAAACGATGTGATTTGAGTACTTTTCATCATGCATTGATCAGTTTAGGATTCCAGAATGTCCATAATCTTTCAATTCATAAATTAATGGACGATGATATTACAAAAGTCAGCAATTTTGTCGGTGACGATTTTTGGAACATGCTGATTAAAATAATTGAACATGAAGAGATAATTGAGATGGTTGAAAGACGTGAGGTAGGAAAAGTTTTTGAAAAAACACTGTTAAAGATTTTGTACTCAAACAAAATTTTCAATTTCAGGGCATTGTGAAGAAAAAGGCAATGGCTAGATCGTATGACATCGTTGCTGATAAAGTTTTAAGGGAAATACCAAAGAAAGTTCAGCTCAGAAAAGACATTCATGATAGAATCCAGTTAAATAAAAGATTCTTTACATTATTAACAATCATTCATGAACATAAAGTTGAGTTCTTCAAAAAACAAAAGTATTTAACAGACCAAAGATTTCAGGAGATCAAGGATCAAATCAATTCGATTGTTATTGACGAGCATGTTAAGAAACGAGAATGTTTTGCAGACTTGAATAAGGTTTTAACATCTGGAAATGTTTTCAAAATATTTCAAGATATTCTCGATAATCTCAATTATTTTGTTAATAATTACAAAGGAGAAGAACGTGAGCAGCTCATTTTCTACTTCCTTGAAGGATTTGCAAAATTTGAAACAAAAAGCATTGATCATTATTTAGATGCTGATAATGATCCTAATAATTTTGTGAACAATGAAATAGCTGCCATTAAATTATGTCTTGTAGAATCAATTAAAGATGGAAAATTTGAAGAAACTAAAGAAATCCTCAAAGCATTACATGAATTTGATCAGCAACTTATAAATTTTATGGAATCTGATGAAGCATTTCCAATTTTTGACAGTATCAATAAGACAGATTGCAGTATGGATAAAGATTTAATATCCGAATTTGAGCAATGGAAAATCAACGAAGAACTACAAATAGCTGAAAAAATTAAGAATTTTGACACTGCTGAAAGTTACTTAACACAAATTAACAAATATTTAGTCGATTTGAAATTGTCTAATGACGATTTTGAAACTCTTATAAGCATTGAAAAATTAATTGAATCATTGCCAGAAATTAAGGATGATTATTTAGGTCCTGTCTTTCTCTTTTTGGACACATCTTCAGAACTTGATGTTAAAATGTGGAATGATATCTCGTCCATCGTTTACACACTGCTGTTTAAAACATCAGAATCAAAGATTTATTTTGCTGTAAAATTTCATGAAACTGATAAGAAACATACACGTTGTGAGTTCTGTTCAATCGATGAATATCCAATTCAGGAATTTAAGGAAATTCACGACAGTGAATCATACGAATCAATGAGGAATTTAGTCAAAAAGAATCTCAGTTCAAAACAGCTAGAAAGTGTCATTTTATCTATGCTGCAGCCATTTCTTCTTGGAGATAAAACAGATTCTGAAGATTACGAAATTGATGAAATGGGCGCATTTGTTGTCAAACTTTACAACAATTCTTCATCAACTTCTTATCATGACGGTGGAGTTAACATTAACAGCGAATGGAATAACATTTGGGAGCAATCAGAAAAAGGACCAGTACAAGTACTTCAGGAATATTATCAACTTGTTAAGGAATATATTAAAGTTGATGCTCAATTTAAGACAATAAAGAAAAACATCGAAAAATTTCAAAATATTAAGTTCACAGCACTTGATGAATGTGTTGATAAAATCACAAAAAGTACAACAATCAAGAATGACAAAAGTGATCCAATGATTAAAGCCAGAAAGGATGTTAACAACAAAATGAATCAAGTCTTACAAGCAAATCAAGCAGAATGTCAAAAATGGAACACAAATGAATTGAAGGAACAAGCAAATTTTGTAGCAACGACATCAGCACATGATCAATACGCCTATATTGATAATAAAGTCATAGATAATAACATTTTGGTTCAATTTATTAATTCTAAGCTGTCAGAGACACTTGCTGTATCTGAAGGATGTCATGACCGAAACAGAATTGACAAGATTCAAAAAATCAAAAAATCTGAAAAGTTTCAAGAACTTTTAAAATCAATTGAAACCTTAAATGCACAAAATACTGTCAAGGAAAAGGAACTTCAGGAGTTGATGAAATCTGTTGAAGTATATGTTAAGGATGTGTCTGAAAATCAAGAACTGATGACATATTTTGGAGGTTTTTATGCTGAAAAAGTACGTCTTGAAGACATGATCGTCCATATTAAGCAATTCATTCAAAATACAAAAAGTTACGGACCAGTGTGCTATGATGAAAAAATTTATGAAGAAGCATTAGAAGATAAAAGCATAGATGAAATTATCAATGAGATTTCTGATGTCTATGATAAAATTCTTCGACTTAAAGCTGTCAACAGAATGGATATAAAGGCATTGGATCCATCTGTTTACTTAAATTTGGTTGAATCTTTGGGAAAAGTTAGAGAATTCTCAAACAAGGAAATTTACAATCCATTAAATGTTAGAAAGAGAGCATTTCCATTAATGAATGCTGTTGTTGTAAAGGTTCTTAAAGACACAGTTCATAATTTTACAATCACTTATAATTCTGTACTGTCTGACTACATTTCGAACTCGAATCTGTTTTTTTACACAAAATCGGAACTTAATGAAGTGGATGATAAAAATTTCACATGGAGTTACTTT
Source organism: Chironomus striatipennis (assembly GCA_026123125.1). Classification (NCBI taxonomy): domain Eukaryota; kingdom Metazoa; phylum Arthropoda; class Insecta; order Diptera; family Chironomidae; genus Chironomus; species Chironomus striatipennis. The sequence goes on from CM047394.1 coordinate 45,519,498, forward strand.
GATGTATCTAAGTTGAAGTCTATTGAATTTGTGGAAAAATGGAAGGATGAAAAGAGAATTTTACCATCGACATGTCGTCAGCTTATTAAAGCTTTGTTGCTTATTTTACATATAATCAATTATATGTCAGTTTTTAAATTCATAATTATAAGTGAAAAGTTGTTTGAGGTAAGTAGTTATGGACACAGTATGAATTATATTCTAATAATTTCTTTAATTTTAGGGAATGGATCAAGACTTAATCTATCAGCTTCGCAAGTTTTTGAAGAACATTTCAAAATTTGTTCAAATTGTTTTACATGAAGAATCTGAGAATGCTGAGCCAATGGAAATTGATGAACGAGATTATCTTGAAGAATAAAGAGAATGCTGAACAAAAAGTTTTATGCTGTGATTATTTTAATTGAATAAAAGTTTTTACTCTTTTTCCTTAAAGATTTATTAGCAATAAAATATAATTTTTCTAGGTACAGACAATTAAGCAATGCAGCTAATGCGATCATTTTTCTAAAATTTTAACAATTTCCTCGATACTTTTTCCTTTTGTCTCAGGTACACAAAGTAGTATAAAAATACCACCAATCAGTGAATTAAACGCAAACAGAAATGTGGCACCATGCAATTCAACTGACTCGATAAGGTTTGGTAAATACTAAAAAATCGTACGATAATAAAAATAGTTCATTAATTAAAGGAAAGATGACATTATAATCTAGATTTTAATTACCTTGATTGCACAGAATACGAATATCCACAAAAAGCTCATGCACAGAACTGACGTAAATCCTCTTATCTGCAAAATAGAAGTGATGTAATGGAAGAGAAACTAAATGCAATATCATCATCTTACTTTTGTTGGGGAAATCTCATTAAGGATCATAAATGGCAGCGTTATGACTCCCAAATTACCCAAAAATATCGCAAATGAGAAGGCAACAAGTGGAATGAAGCTGTATCCTTCTAAATTAACTCCACTTGCTTGAAGATACAAATAGTATCCCAAACTGCTGAATCCAATGCAAATTCCAAAAGATGAAATACTCATCATGAACTTCCTGCCTGCACGTTCCACAAAAAGTGATGCACAAATAGTTCCAACGATCTGAATTGATCCTACAAAAATTGATGAATTTTCTGGCGATAAGTTTGAACCTGATTTCTTGAATATTGTTGCTGCATACACAATCATTGCGAAGCATCCACAAAACTGATTCAATGCCATTAAAATTATTCCATAGGCTATGGCTTTTTTGGATGATTTTGGTGCTGTGAAGTTGAATACATTAGAATTTAGATTTTTATGAACTTATTGCCAATATACCAAAGTCCTTGAAAGATAATTTGTTGTCTTTTTCGTCATTGCTGTGAATGCTTGTAACATTTTCTTCAAATAGAGCTTTTGCTTCACTTGAATACTTGTCTATGGATCTGTAGAATAAGAACGACTTCTCAGCTTCCTAAAATAATGAAAATAATTTTTAAATGTTGATTATTTAGACAATTCAGTTTCGTATCCTTAATAAAAGCTCAAAAAAAGCTTACAAACTTACATCGAAAAGCTGTCTTTTCATCAATGAAGTTGGTGAGTCTGGATATTTGGCAAACAAAAGAATGAATGCAGCACTGAATGGAAGAATCACATAGATTTGAGTGTAATAATCTAAATATCCACCACAAATGTATGCAAAAAGCAATCCAGCATTGCAAATAAGCACTAAAAGTGATCCAAGAGTTCCTCGAACTTTATCATCGGATATTTCAGATACATATAAAGGAACTAATGTGAAGATCCCACCACCAGCTGTGAATTTAAAATTTCAGAAGTTATATACATGAGGAAGTGCTAAAAAGCTCACCAAGTCCACCAAGAATCCTTGACACAATCAAATAAAAAGGAGTTCTAGCATAATAAATAAAAATCCAACTTAGCATTTGAGGAATAACAGCTACATAAAGTGCGACTTTCCGTCCAGTTTTCTCTGATAACTGCGTATATAATAAATTAGAATTAATCAAATGCTAATCACTGATAAAGCTTTAAAGTCATATACCCATCCAAAAAATAAATTAGCAATAAATCCACCAACTGCGATGCCACTTGCTATCCATCCTATTTCTTCAATTGTTAACTTTCCTGTATCCAAAGGTGTTTTGTCACTTTCGAACAATATCAATGCACTTGACAGCCAACCACAAGTGAATCCATACGAAAATGTCAACAAATTCATGCAAAAGACTGCAGAATATTGTCGAGACGTGCTTAACTGTCTTTTATTGCCAAATCCATTATCATCTTGAAGATTAAATATTTCAGGTTTTAACGATCCCATGACTAATTTGAGACTGATGGGAAGTCGACTAATGAGAAGGAATAGCAAGTGCTTTTCATGGCAGAGACTCTCTTTCGCAAATATTATAATATTAATCACTATCAATGAAATAGGCAATGAATGAGATTAAAACAAATCTTACTGAAACGAGAGAGAAAGAGTGGAGAGCATTAAACTTGACAGTTTTATGGTGTTTGAATATTAACGTCAAATTTTGTTATCAGTATGGCATTCAAATATAGAAAATACATAGGAAGCACGACTAATATAGATTGTGAAACGCACAACATCTGGAAGGAAAGTAAACAAAAACTGTTGTTGTTTCCCATGCTGTCTAATTTAGAGCAAATTTTTTTATGTGCATAACTTCTTTCAATGTCAAGTAAATAGATTATTGAAGTGATATATTTGTGATTAGAAAATTGAGTTTATTGAACTTTCTGCAGAATTTTGAATCATTTATTTAAATAAAATTTAAATTTAAATTCATTTTTCTTTTAAATTTGAATTATTAAATCCTTGTGAATGTTTTTTCTTGACTTTTAAATTTTGAAAACCTTATAAATGTTTTACTTAAAACCATACAATTTCTTATAATTTAAACATTTGTAAGGTTTTTTAGACATTTGAATTTCAAATTTCGGTTGCGTATAAAACTTTACAACAGCTTTAAAGAACATTTGTATTGTTTTAAAATTTTGAAACATTTGTAATGCAATAAAATACAAATTAGAACCTAAAAATTAATTAAATTAAACAAATCTTTTTTTTTCTTGAATCAGTAATATTTTACCAATACAAATTTTTTATTTAACTTTTTATTTCATCAAAAAGAAGAATTTAATTTAAATCGAATAAATAAATCGTCACTTTTTCTACTAATTGCACTACATCGTTAACAAAAAAGGTTTATATAATTTTTATCTTAATGAAATTAGAACAAAATTGAAAAAAAAAAACGGTAAGGAATTAACATCAATTTACTATTAACATATTTTTTTTTTTGATATTAATAAAGGAATGAGCAAGTATTTTATTAAATTTTGAGAAAAAATGTAAATGAGCACCAAATGCTACGAAAGAAACTTAAATAAATTTACATCACAATACACCGTCCTTCCTCAGATTCTTCAATCAACTCATTCTCTTCATCATCTTCATCGTCATTAATATTACTGATGTTTGCTGGTGGAATTGAATTCTTTGAATGATCATTTGTAGAGGATGACGATATAGAACTTTCATTTAATTGCTGATTGTTATTATTATTGTTAATGCTTGATCGACTGTTAGTTACAGATCGCTTCTCTTCAACACTGATCTTCCTCTCTATTGTATTTGTAGTGCTAGATGTAGATGCTCCGCTTGTGTTTAGTATTTTGCTATCGTTTAGCTTTTGTTTAATTTCGCTTTCATTATTCTGTAAATAAATAAATAAAAATGTTGTAAATAATTTTGTTATTTATGGTTCAGTGAAAATAGAAGATGATATAGAGTTAGATGCGCTTTTTTATCTATGATTTGTGAATTAATTAATTTACAAATTATTTTTTTACGAAAATAAAAAAACTATTAAATTTTTAATAATTAAAAAAAATAGATTTTAACGGATTTTTGAAATTCAAAAAAGCATAAGGTTTGAAAAATAATGAATCGTTAATTTTTGAAATTTCAAGAAATCAAAAATCTATTAGATATCAGAAACTGACTGAGCAAAACAAATTGTAAAAAAAAAAAATAATAATCCACAACAATAAATCAAAAAACCGCGAAATCAACAAATAACTCTAACGTTTATAAACAAATTCTGACCTCTTTAAGTGAATTATCACTCGTATTATGCGAATGATGTTCAGTAAGCGTCTCTTTATTATTCATCATCGCCAAAACAGGTGAAATTGACTCTTCACGAATAACAAAATTATCCAGAATTGAAATTTGTGATTTCAGTGACAACATGAATGACTGATACCCAAGACTGTAAAGGGATAAAAAAAAAATCATCAGTAATGCACAAATAATCGCTAAATCAAAGCATTACCATTCATAAAGACTCCATCGAGTAATATCCTTCAATCCATTTCTCAATTTACGGCACAAGATGAGTGAATTAGATCGAATAGCTTTATTTGTAATTCGAACGACTGCAGCCTTATCGAGTAGCATAATACTCAATAACAATGAGAACTCTAAACAATCTCCTTCAATAAATAATTGCAATAAATATCGTAGCTTAATTTCCATCTTTTGAATTGCTTGCTTTGAATTGGCATCCTTCTTCTTCTGTTCCTCAATTGCATGATATGTTTGATCCTCAAGTTCAAAATTGGCAAACACTTGACCGCTCATTGCTTTATCATCATCCCATAATGACACTTGTTCGGATGTTACACTCATCATTTCCATTTTTGGCAAGAGATTTGCTTCGACAACATCATGATATTTACCATCCATAAGATTACCGGACTTTGACTGATAAGCACCAAAAAATGGTGCAAAATTTTCTGGTTCATTTGAATGATAGCCTGATTCTGTGTTGTCTGTGACTGGTGTATGTGACATTGTTGATCCATTATCATTGGAATTACTTCTGACATTCTCTATACTTGGTTTTGGCCATTCCATTTGATCATGCAATTGTTTTAATGTTGTCACAAAATCATCAATTTTTGCTGACTTATCTTTTTCCTTTGACAACCATCCGACAAGCTGGAAGTCAAGTTTTGCTGCCATATATCCCAAATCTTCTAATTTTCGATTCTGTAATAATTTCGTTGCATGTCTCTGAAGTATATCCTCAATAAAAAAGTCCTCAACAATTTTAATTTTTTCCTTTGGAATCGATGATACGCGTCTCTTGTTCCTTAATGGATTTATTGCCGTTGATATGACAAACTTATCTTTATTACTTGGTGTATCGGAGGGTTTTGTTTCTAGTGCATGTTTTGGAGGTGTTTGAGTTGTTGAGAAGCTTCGTCCTCGTGTGATATTTCCCAAAATTAATGTTAAATCTTCAGAATTTGGGAGAACTGATGATTGAGTAATGCCAAATTTACTTCCCATAATAAATGATGTTCTTGGTGATTCAACATCATTTGGATCGATAGCACGTAAGAATCTTACAAGATCTTTAGCTAAATCCCATTTTTTCTGTTCTAATGCTGTATCTAACAACATTGTAGCATATTGACGACTTACTGATGACGGTTCTAAATTTTGTAAAATTATTAAATAACTTGCAGCAATTTCTAATTGATTTTGTGTTATACATTGTTGAAATAAATCTTTTGGCTTTCCAGCCATTGAGAATAAGTACGGCCATAGTGCAATTTCAGTTTTTCGTGCACATTGTACGACTGTTTGAAGATAAATCGGAAATTCTTGAATAAATTCTAAAACACTTGGTAATAATGCATCTGGAATTGGTTCCTTACTCGTTGCCTCTTCTTCAAGTACTTCATGTAACAAAAGTTCCAATGCATGAGGAAAATATGGTAAATTTGTACAAGTTCTTGCAATTTCCCAAGCATTATATCCAAGATTTCGTCTTATCAATTGCCTGAGTATTTGATGTAAATAAACTTGTGTTGAACGTTCAACTGTTGAGAATGGAAGTGAAAAATGAAGATCCAAATCATTTGTATAGAGTATTGTGTCATTCTCAGCGCCAAGAATTATTGCTTCCTCAAAAAGTATTACGAGTGGATAAATCTTCAAATTAAATGTCAACATTATTCTTTTCGACATGAATGTATGACGTAAGCTTCGACTTCCATTTTCACCTTGACGTGGAAATACAGGTAGCCATACTCTCATACCAAGTTTCCCACAAAAGAGCCATAAAGAATCTTTTAAATGAATTTTTGATGAATTTGCTACCCAAATACATTCAACGGATGATGCTAAGCATGTCGATGCCAATTGCTGATTTTCCGCACCAATGTTTTCATAATGTAACATAAATATCTTGCCTGACACATTTAATAGTAATGTATCGGACGATTGTGTTGCTGGACTTTTCGTGACTGCATCATTCTTTAAATTTGCAAGTGAAACGGATACAACACATGCTGGATGTACACATAAATTCTTAATATCATATACTTTAAATTTAATTAAATTGACCGTATCCACAGTGCTTTGAACTATCGCATAAATTGTCACATATCCATCAGACGTGAACATAATAAGTTGATTCTTATAAATATTCATCAACATTACGGGTGATGCAATTTTTATAATGGACGCAAATCTATTGTCCAATTTTGAATCTTTTGGATATATTCGTATCTCATCGCTGTGATCTAATAAACTATAACTTCCCAAAATAACAAAATTATTCCACCATAAAATCGCACCAGACACAACAAAATCTTTCTCCTGAGTTTCATTGCCAAATAATTTCCATTTTCGGCTTATTAATGAATATAATGCCATTCCAGTACGACCAGCAACAGCTAAATTATTTCCTGTCGAATCAATTGCACTGTAACGAATTGGCCAATTAGATGCTGCATATTGTGTTGGTAACGTGATAATTAGCCAATGTTTACTCTCTGATAATGTATTAATTGATGTTATCGTCTTTTTATTATCACTTCCATAATGATAATATCCATAATCTTCTTCCATCTTTTCAGCACATCCATCATATAAATCAAGATAATTTTTTGACTTTTCCATTGTCGCATAATGTGCATACATTTTTTGTAATGCATCACCACGATTTAAATATAACTTATTGTCACCTTGTAGAAGTAAATATGGATTAGAGCTCATGGATGGATTTACTGATAGTACACTTTTAACAAAGTCTAATTGAATTACTCTCGTTTGTTGTTCCAATGTTTCACCTTCTTCGGAATATTTCGTATGTAATTGAATCATTAACAATTGATAGCCTTCCGTTGACCAATCCATACTCAGAATATTAAGTGGATTTTGTTTATTTAAATCAACATTTAATCCATAATCCCAAGCTAATGATGACATAAGCATACTTCCATATGTTGACCATAATGATATTCCACCCGTTGACCAACATAGGACCATTGCACATCCATCTGGTGTCCATTTTATTTCACGTACGAAACCAGGCGACCCGGGGAAATCTTTTGAGCTTAATGACATTGTGTGGGATAGTTCAAGGCCACCAGTCAAGTCATCAACAATATATACATTCACTTGGCAGCTATAATGATTTTGTTATGTCATTAATAAATTTTAGAAAATAAATATTCATAATAATGTGACTTACTTTCGTCTACCAAATGCAATTAATCTATGCTTATGATTGATTGATGTACACGTCACATCGTCTAAATTTTGAGCCCAAATTCCACTAACTTGCTGTAATTGACACATGAAATATTACATCATTAGAAATAATTGAATATTAAGCCATAATTATTACTCCTTACATTTGGATCAAATTTTAAATTGCTTGATGTTAAAAACGCAGCTCGACCATCTTTAAGGACAATCGAGAAGCCTGCCAATAATGGAGAATAATCCATTGACACAACATAGGCATCTTTTTCCAAAATAGGGACGGCTGCAATTAATAAATACATTTTTTTTTGCATTATAATCAAATTTATATTGATTGAAAAACAATATGAGACATGCCGTATGAGAGTGGGAGGCATGAAAGGAAAGGGAAGAAATAATTGACATGACCAGGATTTAAATTGCTTGACAAAAGCGCATAGGATGGCATTTTTGAAGATTTGAAATTTTATGATTTAAATTTATTTTAAAAATTTGATTTTTAATCCTCAGATTTAATTTTTAATCTTAAGATTCAATTTTTAATTTTAAGATTTAATTTTTAATCTTAAGATTTAATTTTTAATCTTAAGATCAAATTTTCAATCCTAAAATTTAATTTAAATCCAAAAAATTCAATTTTCAATAAACCTTCCATCAAAATCATGACAAACTGCAATTCATCCCTTCCAATCTCTCACAAATCATCAGCTTTCAAATCGGATTAAATCCATAATAGAAAAAAAAAAATTAATGAGCACTTTTTCGCTTACCATAATGAACTTGTTGATTTATACTAAACGGAATTCTTCTAAGATCTAACGAATAGTCTCGTTCCTCGACACCTTCCCAATTGATTCTTAATATACTTAACTTATCAGTGGCAACCATCATTTGGGCCACATTTACGCACGATATACTCGTTATATTACAATATAGCTTAACAATAATTGACTGCTCCGCATTTATATGGAAATAGAATGCAGAAAAAAAATTTAATCGAATTATGAATTATTGATGTCTGTGACAATTAAATATAAAAAAATAAACTTTTAACACTTACCAAATTTAGTTTTAAGGATGGAATCGTCTCTTTAATGAATAATTCAGCTGAATCTCGCCGTAAATAATTGAATGGAGAATCATTTTGTGTATATAAACCTCCAGTGGTGTCATCATTCACTTGAACATCATAAATAATTAATGCACCTTCATTTGTCTATGACGAGAGTGGAAAGAAATTTTAACATTATTAGCATTAAATGGTACATAAACAGAATATGAGAGAGAGAGAAAAACACAGAAAAGCGAAATCAAAACAAAACGGGAATTAGACATTAAGATGCGTAGAAGAAGTGAATGAGAAAAAAAAAATCCAAGTCAGCAAGCAAGCAGAACTTTGATTATAAGTGGGACATATTAAAAAATATACTTACAGCAACTACAATTTTTGAACTATCAACTTTCCACTCGACAATTGCATTAGTTCCATTCTCTTGGATACATTTATCACTACGTCGATGATACGTTATTGGAACTGACGGTGATATTAGCCATATCGAGATACTCTTTTCATATAAAATTGCGAATAAAATTTTTACTTTGTCCACACATATTTTTAATGGTGCTTTTTGCTGTGAATCCAGTAGTTTTGGCCAACCGACTGAATAATACATGATTCAAAGAGCTTGTTTGGCACAGATTTAGATAGATTATATGTCTTAATTACACTAAGAAACCATTTAAATTAAATTTTTTTATAATATTCACACAAATAATTTTTTTTACATGAAATAATTTTTTTTTGATTTTTTTTTTTTTGATATTCAAATTTTTTAAAACCGTTAAAAAATTCTTATAAAAAAACGTCACTTAAGAATCCAGCCCAGTCATTTTTTGTGTTGATTATTTGAAAATATTGTAAAAAATTTCAAATAAATTGATTTTAAAGCATCATCAGCTCACAAATCAATTGAAATCATATAATTAAGCAGTGATCCATCAAGTTTATCATAAATCCGAGTGCATTTAATTAAATATAATGGCACAATCAAAGTTTAATGATTTAGCTGGAAAATTTCCAAAAGGCACCCCACCAGGTCTTGGACTTGCCTTAAAATTAGCAGTAGGTCTTGGAGCAGCTGCTTATGGAATTTCTCAATCAGTCTATACTGGTAAGTTTAACATGATTTCATAATAATTCTTGATAATTTCGGCTACAAAACATAACCTCAATGTTTATATGTATCTCGTCCATTAAAATTGCGTAATTTATGTTATTTGTTGACTAATTTGATATCCTTATTATTACAGTTGAGGGTGGTCATCGTGCAATCATTTTCAGTCGATTGACTGGTGTACAACAAGATGTCCATTCAGAAGGTCTTCATTTTCGCATTCCGTGGTTCCAATATCCAATCATTTATGACATTCGTTCACGTCCAAGAAAGATTTCATCTCCAACAGGATCTAAAGATTTACAAATGGTCAACATTTCACTTCGTGTCTTGTCAAGACCAAATGCAAATAATTTGCCATCAATGTATCGACAATTGGGTCTGGATTATGATGAAAAAGTACTTCCATCAATTTGTAATGAAGTCCTTAAAAGTGTTGTTGCCAAGTTCAATGCTTCTCAATTAATCACACAACGTCAACAAGTATGATTCCTTTTATGTCCTTAAATTTGACATTTTGGATTAATTTCATATTTTTTAAGGTCTCACTTCTCATCCGTAAAGAACTTGTCGAAAGAGCAGCTGACTTTAACATTATCCTTGATGATGTATCATTGACTGAATTGAGTTTCGGTAAGGAATATACAGCAGCTGTTGAATCTAAGCAAGTTGCACAACAAGAAGCCCAAAGAGCAGCTTTCTTTGTCGAAAGAGCTAAACAGGAACGTCAACAGAAGATTGTACAGGCTGAGGGAGAAGCTGAAGCTGCCAAAAAACTCGGTGAAGCTTGTAGTCAAAATCCTGGTTATTTAAAATTGAGAAAAATTCGTGCTGCACAAAGTATCGCTCGTACTGTAAGTATTTATGACTTATTCCAATAAGAATTTGGTCACTAATTGTTGTCATTTTTTTAGATCGCCAACTCACAGAACAAAGTATACCTTAATGCAAACAATTTGATGTTGAACATCCAAGATTCCGCTTTTGAAGAGAATTTAGACAAAGTTCACTTAGATAAGAACAACAAAAGTAAGAAATAAATCATTTAACTTACTTTAGTCACTTATTAAAAAAAAGAATTAATGGACTTCTGTTAACTCAAATTGCTCTTTATGATTTTTTTCATTTCCTTTTTTTTAAAAAAAAAAAAATATCAATGATTTGTAGAAATTGCCTGAAAAGTTTCATTAAATTCGGAACATAATCTTTCCAATTCTTATATTACGTCTTTAGCTCGCATTTCACGTAATTCGGAAAATTTGTTCGTGGATAATAATGAATAAAGTGAAATTTATATTGAATAAGCTACAAATAGAATAAAACAAAGTTAGAATTTTCCAAAATAAAATCTTCATGTCTTATATCTGTCTAATAATTAAGGTACGATTAAACTTTTCAGATCATTAATTCGTTGATTGCTTTTCAATTGCAGGTGAGGTATCTGTTAAACAATCAGAAAGGGAAGTTAGCGACGTGAATGTTGTTGATAAAGCTGTTAGTGAAGTTATGGGGAATTAAATAATTATATTAATTATGTAAATGCTTTAAAGTCCTTAAATGTAGCATAAAAGTCAATGTTATGTCCATAAAAATATTAACCGTCAATTAAAATTCAAACTTTTGCCGCGAATTTTAAAAACAATTTTTCTGAATTTTTCACATTTTTTTGCTTTAAAAATTAAATTTTATTAATTATTAAATAAAGTCAGTGCCATGAGCGATGAAAATATAAGACATAAGGTGTTGAAATTACTCGCACAAAGTTCAGCTGCGTTTGTGGAAAGTTATAAAAGGTAGAAATCATAAATTTAAAAAAATTCTTAGAAAATTTCAAAATAAACAAAAAAATCTTACAGAGACAAAAATGAGAAAGAAGCAACATCTAGAAGTCAAGTTTATCTACAGGAATACACAAATCTGTTAACAACTGCTGAATATATTAATCTTGTTAACAAAGCTCATCTCATTAAGCCTACAAAATTGCGTGCAAATGACTTTTTTAAGAAACGAGATTGTGCTGGATCTTTTGACATTTCATGTCAAAAAAATGAAGTTACTGATGAAGATGTCAAGAATCTTGTTGGACGTTTGAATGCAAGCAGTTCAAACTCAAATAATAATATCAATTTTGAAGATGATTTTAATAATATTCTTGATAGTATTGAAAATTCAGTTATGGAAGTATCATCTAATGAATTTGAAGACATGCAGTCAAGCAACAGTGAAGGAATCGTGAATTTCAGCTTGAGTGATCCAATCGATATAGGAACTGCCAAAAAGGAAGAAAAGAAAGTCAAAAAAGCACGTAGAAGTTCTGAAAATGAAAAAGTTTCATCAAATCTTGCATCAAAGCCATTCTTTGCTCCAAAATCAGACAATAAAGTCCTCCATAATCCATTTAAGAAGCCAAAACTTGAAAACAAAAATGACATTTCATCATTCTTCACACAGAATTCACAAAAGACAAACTCAATTCAGGAAGCAATTAAAAAGGCTGAAAATAAAATGAACCATCGCAATGAATGCAGTGAAAGTGAATTAAAAGAAGAATATGAGCTTAAGTCACATCGAACGTATATGCAAGGTAATCAAAGACCAAAACAAGAACCAACCAAGTCAAAATTTTCAAATCCTTGGAAAACTGAAAAGAGTAACAATTTTGATGACATGTTTAACTCAAAAGAAGACAAATTCAACCAGTTTAATACAAAATCATCAAAGATCACATCCAAAGAGAACAACTGCATTAATAATAAAATTTTTAATGCTGAAAAGCAACATTCCACAAATTCAAATACATTCAAACCTAACAGTATTAATAATAAGAAGGATGAAGATGATGCAAAGCAAATGAATAATCCATTCTCTTCATTCAGAACTGGTCATCAAGAATTAGAATGGCAAAAGAACTTGCAGAAAAAAATTCCCCAAAGAGGACTTTCCAAGAAACAAACGATAACGAATAATGTCGTTAAACAGCCTCAAATGCCAAATAACGATATAGATCCGCTTCGAAAGAGATTTCATTGTCCATCAGTACCAAAAGCCAATGAGAATAAGAAGAAGGAAAATGATAATTCTGAAGATGTTCATCCAGATTTAAAGAGTTTTGATCCTGAAATTTTAAAGCGCATTGAACGTGAAATTGTTATTGACAGTAGGGAAGTATCGTGGGATGACATAATTGGACTTGAAGGTGCAAAGAAATTAATCAAGGAATCTGTCATACTTGCTATACGACGACCAGATTTATTTACTGGTTTAAGAGAAAGCTCTCGTGCAATAATGTTGTTTGGACCGCCAGGAACAGGAAAAACACTTATAGGAAAGTGTATAGCAAGTTCTTGTGATGCTACATTTATGTCCGTGTCTGCAAGTTCATTAACATCAAAATGGATTGGAGAATCTGAAACATTAGTTCGTGCGATGTTTACATATGCAAAAATTAAGCAACCATGTGTCATTTTCTTTGATGAAATTGACTCGTTACTTGAAAAACGATCAGAACAAGGAAATGAAACATTTAATCGCATAAAGACTGAATTTCTTGTACAACTTGATGGAGCAAATGCTTTAAGAGAAACGGATCAAGTGTTGTTAATTGGTGCAACTAATCGTCCGGATGTTATAGATGAAGCAATTTTACGTCGTTTTACAAAAAGAATTTTAGTTCCATTGCCAGTAAAACAAGCCAGAATTAACATGTTTAGACATTTACTTTCAAAACATTGCCATACATTAACAGATAGTCAAATAGATAAGATTGCGGATCATTGTGAAAAGTATTCAGGTTCTGATATATCTCAAGTATGTAAGGAAGCTGCCATGATGTCCATAAGACGTCTAGATGCGTCAACTCTTGAATCGATGAAGGTTGATGATGTGAGTATGGGTAATTTAGTATATTAGGTATATATTAAGATTCTTTAATTATTATTCATGACAGATTCCACCAATATCTCCAAAAGATTTTGTTAAGGCACTCAAAAATGTAAAGCCAACAGTATCACAAGAAACAATCGTCAAATTGGATCATTGGAACAACAAATTTGGATCTTCAATTGACACAAGCAACAACAATGACATGGACGATGACTTTTTTGATGATGATGATGATGATATTGATGATCTGTAAGAAATATATTTATACAAGAAATACTTTATTGAAATAAAACATAATCATACTTAATCTCTTTGTGCGACATCAAATTGAATTAATATTAAAATGTAAGTAATAATTGCTCCAAAAATCTAAAATATCGACAATTAAGTTATAGAAAGCTCATTTTCTCCACTAAAGTATTGACTTACCATGCTGAATAATCCCAAGTTAATTTCAAATAATTCGAATGGTGCAAATTTAATTTTATGATGCAAAATTTGAAGAAGAAAAATCTTGATCTTAAAAAAAAAAGTTAATTAAATTTCATTTTCAATAAGCAATTTGTTAGAAAGTAAGCATCATCATACTTTGAATTTTTCATCCAATCTGTTTGTGTGTAAGCCAAAAATATGAAGATAATTTCCGATTTTTTGACCCTATAATTTTTTAAAAACACCAATTTGAGTGGTAAAGGAAAGTTAATCGATGGATAAAATAAATAATAATAAAATATTGATTTGTTAAATTAAGTTTAATAAATGCTTTCATGTGGGAGAGATTTAAGTGATTTTTTTGAACATTTGAATTGGATTTGGAAATTATAACGAATTTTTCAGATTCAAAAATTGAAGAAATTTTGATAAAATTTTGAATTTTTGAAATCCGGCAAGATTTTGATTTTTTGAAAATTTGAAATTTAGAAAACCGTTAAAATTTAAAATTTTTGAAAATCAAAATTTTGAAACCCGTTACAAATCTTTAAGAGATGCGCCAAAAAAATCTCAAATCTGCTCAAATCCATTCAAACTTGCATTCCTCTTAATTGAATTAACAAAGTGGAAGTAAATCTGTATCTGATCAAGTCTCAAACATCAGGCATGAAATGAGTATTGAAATGTTATCATAATATCCAATCATTATTCAATATAAATAATATCAAATATATCCGCAATTGAAATTAATTTAACTCTCGTCTAGACATGAAAATCCAGTTATAATTTTTTTTTAAATCTTTTTTTACCTCATCGACTGTGATATGAATGCAATAGCACATCGAATAGACTTTGTACATGTAAATTGAAATCCACAAACCAGAGCTCCATATTTCATCAATGGCTAAATCTTTATCGCTTGTACTAATGTTAGATGACAGCAATCTATAACGACGTTAATTTATATGCAAATAGAAATTTAATTGAGCGTTAAAAATCAATATTTAGTAATGTTTGGGTCTAACATGTACGTTGTGTGTGCTGTGTACATAAAACATGTACTTTCTCACCTAACGATATTCATTGAAAAATTATACATTAGTGTTGTCAGTGTAATAAACTGAAAGGCTATTATGGCGATAATTTGCATGCCATAAGCTTCACTGATCAAGTCAAATATTTCATGCAGCTTCGAATATATTGTTTGCATAGACATTATTCGATCAATATAATTGAAATTGTAATTTATGGTATTTTCACCATCAGCAGCAACAGCATTATTATCATGAAAATCGTGACTACTTTGGAATGTAAACAAACTCTTTAGAAAAATTAGCAACTTGATGATATGAATCTTTAAACTGTTGGTTGAAGCTTTCTTTGGTGCTGATTTATCAGTAAATTTTCGTGGCTGTGGGAAGTCACTGATGTAAAATACGTCACCATCAATTAATGTCCATTTAGGTTTTATGACTTGGATTTTATTAGATTGCAGATTAAATTTATTAATAATATTGCTTCTGTAATTGTGTATTAGCGTGTTTATCACTTTGTATCGTGCCTTGATAAGGAGGAAATAGGCAAATACTCGACATTCAACTGTTGCAGTCACAAGTAATGGAATAAAGCACAAAATCACGCAGTTGCTGACTACAGCTACTGTCGGTCCGATATACATTAAGCAATTAAATCTTTCAACAAATAATAGCAAGGAAAACATTACAAGAATTTGTGTGTAGACCATTCTGAAAGAGATTTGAAATTATTAAATAGTTTATAGCCAATCAGAAGTCCTGACTAACTACCTCATTGTGAACAAATTTTCAATGTCAATTTTCAAATTTTTCTTCGCAATTTCCTCAATTTCTATAAAAACTTGATGAACTTTTGCCTTCTTTGACTGCTGAAAATATCCAATCGAGACTAAAATCACGACCAACAGAAATCCAGAATATTTATTGTAAATATCGATAGCATAAGTCACAGCTTTAAATCGACCTACTGCATCATCATTTTCAGCATTGACCACAAACGATAAATGAAAGGTACAGTAAGAGATGAATCCAACAAGTGTCTGTAAATTAGAATGCAAAAAATTTTATCTAACAGGAAGTCTTGTTTACTAAGTGGATGTCAAGGTGTGCCAATTGGATACGATAAAGAAATACAATTTGCTATTTTTATTTATTTAATTAATCGCTATTTGTTTTTGATTCAAGTAGGCGAGGTATAAAGAGAAAATAATAATAAAAAAAAAAAAAATAAACGACAATTTTCAAAGTGATAAATCAAAATTACAAGTGAATATTAATTAAGGTGTTATTGAGATGAGGTAAGGAGAACTGGATTAAATAAGTTTTGTATCTTTTGTTCCCACAGTAAATAAAATGTTTTGCATCAAATTTAATTTCATTTTGCGTCAATTATGCGTTCAGAAAAGATTCTTCGCATCTTTTGTACATTTAGTAAATTTTTGCATCTTTGGTGTGTTCAAAAAACATTTGCATCAGGTGTGCGTTCAGAAAAGATTCTTCGCATCTTTTGTACATTTAGTAAATTTTTGCATCTTTGGTGTGTTCAGAAAAGATTTTTGGCATCTTTTGTGCATTTAGATATTCAGTTTTTTGGATCTTTATTATTTTTTCCCATCTATCATTATTTTGATAAATTTCTGCATCTTAGGTGTGTTCAGAAAAAATTTGCATCAATGGTGCGTTCAGAAATACAAATTCCTCATCAATTGAATGTTCAGTAAAATGTGCATTCATAAAAAATTTAAAAAAAACATCTATTGACAGATCCCAAATACCCATTCGTATTATAAAATTCACTTCCACCTGATAAATCACTCTCTACGTCAACAAACAAAACGTATTAGATAATAATGATAATAATAATAAACAGATCAACAAGACTTTCAATTAATTTACCAAAATATTAGAGACACTACAACTGTTCCATGATGGCAAATTATCATCTTTCGAGACTTTTCCGCTTGGCGAAAGAAGAAAAATTTTAGAAATAATATCGATAGAATTGAGAAAGCTTTTGATATGCAACACAGCCATTTCTTTTTGTGAATTTGTGTTTTTCAATCGCTTATTTTCACTTTCTTTTATAGTCATTGGCCATTATTTGTCTATCTATTATTCCATAAAATTGACTTTTAGTAATACATATTTGGATTATGTCACATTAAAGATAATTGCCATTTATTTATTTTCTCGCATGATCGTGCACGAGATGTAAATCATTTAAAATAATTTACAGGCCCTTTTATCTCTTTAAACATTTGCAGAACTTATGCCTTATCTATTTGAATGATAATGAAAATAAAATTTAATTCTCATTGAAATTGTTCAGTTCATCTTAAGTAATTGAAGCGATATGGAGCCAAAAGAAGAAAGTCACTTTAAGACGCAAGTTTACACAGCCGTTTGTGTGAATCTTCTAGCTGTAAGTAATTCATATTTTTACGTAAATAATCAATTTCAAGTCATTTTGATGATACTTTAAAAATTTATTTTGACTTTTCATTTTGAGAAATGTTTGGTAAAACTTATCGAATATCAAAGTAACTGAAAATCTCAAGTGTAAAATAAAATCAAATTGCTTTCAGATTTATCTTTCAAGTATAATAATAAAATGTACTTGCTCTATGCTACTGAACAAATTTCAAGTACATTTTTGAAATGACTACAAGCAGAATAAATTGATAAGTAGCAAATTACTATTAAAATATAATCGGAAGAACCATTGAACTTTTCAAGGGTCAATTCTCACAAAAATAATTCATTTATTAGTCATTTACTTATGATGTCTTTCAATAACTTTTTAATGAGAATTGTTAGACTTCCTCTCATCTGTCATAAGATTTTATTTGATGTAAGACTGACACACAGTCTAACATTCATTGAAAATTTCGACATCATTTCCAAACGGCCCCTAACAGAGTGAATTAAAATTTGTGTATTTGAATTCTATATTTAAGTTATTATCAATGATGAATGATTTTTTAAGCACTTTCCTTCAGTCTGCTCACTTTAAAATTAAGCTTTTGTTATGTGCTATTGGATTTGGTCAAGGCGTAACTTTAAATTTGTTTCATATGGAGCTAGAAATATTTTTTTAAGGGTGTTAGATTTTTTTTTTTCGATAAGTCCTTTAAATTTATAGAAGTTTAAGAAGTACAATTTTTACATAACCTCAAAAAATCTACTTTTTAAATTTTATCCCAGCTTTATTTATTGTGAACCTGCTAAACATGTGCTTTTTGGAAAGAGTTCATTTAACCAATTCTGTTCCTTCAAATGTGCTTCACAATTAGATTTTTTTTATTATTTTATTTTTTTTTTTGAATCATTTTAAAAACTTATTTAATTTACGTTCGATTAAAGTTAATCCCCTTTTACCAAGAACATGACATCAAAATTTCAAGTCATTAACCATTAAATTCACATTTTATTGCGTCAATAAAGTTTTATTGGCGGCATATTGTTTAAACAACACTGAGAAATTAAAGATTTTATCAGGCAAAAGTATGATTGGCACTTGACAAAAATGAAGTGCAATACTTACAATTGGAAAATACCAAAAATGTGATTATTTTTATTTTGAAGAATGTTTTTAATGATCAAAATATTAATTAGTTCAAATCTCATTTAAGTGGCACTTAACCCTTCCATTAATGTCAAATTAAAAGTAAATTATCACATCAATACTGAACTATTTGTAAAATTAGAAGTAGTTTTGATGACCGATAACAGGTATACATGACTTCTTTGATATTTTAAAGTGTTTAGTTAGTGAGCCTAAGTGACTGTCAAGTCTTACTTTTGAAGTTTTATGAATAGACATTTATTAATTTTCATTACTTAAACAGACCATCCAATTCTAAATATTTCTAGATCACATATGGCAACTCATTTGGATGGATATCACCTGCTTTAGATATTCTTAAAACCAATGCAACACCACTACCAAGTGGACCATTATCTGATTATGAAATAGGAATTGTAGGATCTGCAAGTAGTTTTGGAGGTTTTTTGACCTCATGTTTTTATGGATGGGTATGTTTGGTATCGAAACTTCTCATTGAGATTGACCATAATCAATTTTGAACATTTAGATAGCCGATAAAATAGGAAGAAAACGAGCACTAATTTCAATTGCAATTCCTCAAGTTATCGCTTGGATTTTAATTTATTTCGGGCAGAATGCTTATTATCTCATAGCAGCAAGATTTTTACAAGGCTTTTCTGGAGGTGGTGTGTACATAGTCATACCTTTATTTATTACGGAAATATCTGAAGACCGGTAAATTTGCAATTTTTTTCGCAAATAATTCGATATGCTCAGTTATGCAAAATAAATTTTTTCTAGAATTCGCGGTCGTTTGGGATCATTAATGGTGCTTTCAGTTAATATTGGAATGATTATGGCTTATGTAACTGGCGCCTACATCGATTATCACTGGAATTGCATCATACTTCTTATTGTTCCAATATTGTTCTTCATTAGCGTCACAATCATCCATGAGTCTCCTATTTATCTAATGGAAAATGGTAAACTTAAAGTTGGTATCATAAATTTTAAGCACGTCATCAAATATTTGACTGATAATTACTTTTTGTGCTATATTTCAGCACGCAGAAAGTGCATTGAAATTTTACAGAAGCGGTTTTAACTACAAAAAATCAGAGATGAGTAATAAATTAAAGCATGAGTATGACAACATGATGGTTTATATCAAGTCAGCACATCTCGAAGGCGACAGTAAATTAACGTTATCAGATTTCAGTAAGCATTCTGTTGCCATGACCTTTCTCAAAATGTTTTAATTTACAATGATTTTTTTATTATTTACTTCTTTATCACTCATAGCAACAAAAGCTGCTAGAAAATCAATCGTTGCTGCAATGGCTCTCATGGTTTTTGGTATTAAGACATAAGATTTACCTCATTAAACTTTCATAATTATTATTCGGAAACTATTGTTTCTCTTTCTTTTCAGAAATATTTACCGGAACTTATGCGCTTCTTAGCTATGCTTCACTAGTCTTTGATGAATCTGGTTCGACACTTTCTCCAAATAATTCAGCTATTATTGTTGGTGTGATTCAAGTTGTAGGTGTTTATGTTTCGACTCTTTTGGTCGATCGAGCTGGACGTAAAATTCTCATGGTAACATCTGCTGCATGCTGTACAATCGGATTATCAGTCTTTTGCGTTTATGACTTTATGAAAGTCATTGGAAATGATGTATCGGATTTCAAATATATCCCGTTATTGAGCTTCTCCTTCGTCATCTTTTGCGCAAATCTCGGTAATATTTCATCAATTTACAGCTTCTTCTTTACTAATTAAATTATCGCCTTTCATTTCATTCCTTTATGTAGGTCTCGTGTCTCTTCCATTTCTTATAATCACCGAGTTGACTCCAATGAAGATTAAAAGTGCTGTATACTCTTTTGCATTAGCTTTTTCATGGGGCTTGGCATTCTTAACGATATCTGTAAGTTTGTTATTGCCTTTCATTTGCGAATATTTACATTTTATTAACCTTAAACATCTTTTTTTTTCTTTTATTATTCTTTCCTTTCTTTTCTCATACGCAAATCTAAAGTTTCTTCCAACAACCATCAGTGTATTGGGAATTTACGGAACGATGTCAATTTTTGCGATTTGTTGTCTAATTGGCGTCATATTCAATATCTTTTACATTCCGGAGACAAAAAATCGCAGTATAGAAGAAATACAAGAAATCATGTCAAGATAGACATTATAAATAAAGAAACTGGTGCTGTGGCATATTGCAAATTCCAACTACTCATTAAATTTATTTTATTTAATTTTAATTAACATCAAACTTACTCTTTTTACAAATAAAGAGTGTTTAGTTTTGTGGAAATCCGCTACAACTAACTTGGTCCATAAAAAATTTACAGCATCCAAATACGTACAATGTAGCTTTACTATGATAATTAATGCATCGACTTAATATTCAATTTTTATAAATATTTAATTGAAGATTATCGATCTAAAACAAAGGTTCATTCATAAAATTAGTTGGTCTATACTTACTCACTTACCTCTACACATGTGGTGCGCTAATGAAATAATTTTGTTCAATGATCATACAAAAAAACACTAAACAATGATCGTAATAGTTACAACAATTGAAGATTAATATGCTGATTATCTACCAAAAGAAAGTAATTTCTCAATTTCATCTTGAAAATACTAAATTTCCCTCCAGTCAAAAACATAAAATTGATATTTTTTTCATTGTATCGATTTCACACGGTTGCTTAACAGAAAGAAAGAAAAGTGGTAAGAAAGTCGGTGAATCACAGATTCTGGGAAGATAAAGCATTTATTTTATTGGTTGTTTACTTTCTTTGATTTTATCAGATCACAATGGTCCGAAATCGAAAAAAATGTTCAAAAATACATTTTAGGGGAAAATTTAGAGGTTCAAAAGTTTTTGTCGATTTTCTTTATTTTGCTTTATTATGATTTGATTATACACTCCTGAAAAAATCAGCCTATAATATTAAGTGTAAGTATGATTTTTTGTTAAAAATGTATCAACAATTTTTGTAAACAAACAAATTTGTATGGGAAAACAAGTGAAATTAAAATGCAAATTTCTGGAAAAGGAGGTAAAAGGAGGTTACAAGAGCATGATTAGAAGGTATAAAGACTCAATCTTTGGATTCTGGTAGGTTTCAGAGACCCCCGAAAACCCCTTTTTAACTTATGAGCATTTGAAGTTTTGGAAATTTTCAAAAATTCAAATGCATTTTCCCTAATGATTAAGTATTTGGCTAATGTTTTATAAGCTTTAACATAAAATTTGAGCATTATTTAATGTATTGACAGTAATTAGAACATGTATCAAACGATAGAAAGTGGAAAATTATTATAAAACTTTTTCATTGTGTTTTTGTACACAAAATTTTCGTGACTTTCATTAATGATTGACAGAGTTAGACGACGATTAGAAGGCTGATATTTTCACAGAAGATGCGTCAGTTTATGTTATATAATCGTGCATTTAAAAGATCAGGTTTAAAAGACATGACTTTTTTGTATTTTTGAACATTTTTTTCGATTTCGGACCATTGTGCAGATTTAACGAATTTTTAAAATCATTACAAATTTCATTGTAAGGTTCTGACTTTGTCAAAATGAAAATTTTAATGTTATTTTTTTTTTTAATTTAAAAGGGAAATTGGTGGAAAATTGACCATTATACATGATGAAATTACTCATAAACCATCAATACACATGGTAAGTATGAAAAACTATTAGAAAATAGCAAGGATTTAAAAAAAATTAATCATTCAAAAGCGCGGTGTTAGTCAAACTGACTTAGAAAATAATAATCACTGTCAAAACATGCTAAGAAACTTAGCAAAAGGTTCATAATCACAATTTAATCGGCACCGGTGTGAAGAATACGAAACAGAGAAAGAAACAAAAAGTTATGAAAAGCACTAAAACACATGCCCGAAAAAAAGAAATAATACCATTAAAGTTTATTTCATTTTAAAGTCAAACGGAACGATGGAAGTTTGAGGTTTACAAAAAATAACACAAATTTTTTTTTCGCTTTTCAGTCACTCGGCAAGTTTCGAAGAGATCAATACCTTTTTGTTGACAGATCGGTTGATAAGTTCAAATTTATTTTTTTAAGTGAATTTTTGGAAAAAGCTGGATTAAGCATTGAATTAAAATTAAAAAATTGTTGACAATTTGAAAAACTAGGTTTGATGTTTTGAAAACAGATAATTTCATGAGGAAACTATAAACAAGTGAATAAAAAGCTTGTAAAAAAGTAATAATTTTCTGTACAATGTCCTCAAAGATCTCTAAATCTTGCATAAGAATTATCAAATCTTGCGAATGATATTGAAAGATCAAGAGATAAAAACTCGTTAGACGACTTGAAATAAATGCACAAAAAAATCGAGGAGAATTTGCATAAATAAAGATGATGTCATCAACACAATATTCAATAACACCAACCATTATCAGCGTCAGTCAAAACGAACATATGCAAAATAATGCTGAAGAATTTCAACAGAAATCACTGAACTCGTACAACATCAGATTATTTGATGAAGCTCCATCAGCCAATGATCAACACTTGTGGTACGACACTAAAAGCAACAAATATCATGCACAAAACATTCAAATTTGTGGCAACATCCACGATTGTTTTGATACAAGCCACAAAAAGAGTAAAGTTTCAATAACATATAGCAACAACTCAGAAAATAATGATGATGATGATGAACAACATATATCTAGTGATGGAGAGAAGCTGAAGAGAAGTTTAGTCTCTTTTGAACCATCATCGGAATCAGATGAAAATTTCTCGGATGAAAACCAACATCGTCATATTTTAAAGATACAAATTTCTCCAACAACAGCAGTAAAAGAAATAGCTGCGACCAGAAATTCCTCATCAAGTGAAATTGTCGACAATAGCAAATTGAATAAATCATCGTCAATAATTGTGAATAGCATTAATAATAGTAGAAGTAAGAAAATGTCGGTAGTGTCAGGCAATAGATGTGAAAACGATTCGATTTATAGAAATGTGACAATAATAAGAAATAGTAACAACGGTAACAATGATGACAATGAGTTTGACGATGATCAATTTGAAAAGGATGAATACGATATTGAAAATTTAAGTGATGATCAAAAGTTAGTTTTGAATGGACATCATATAACAGTAAAATGCGGTAGTGGCAGCATTAAAAAAGTTAATAATAAAAATAATAAGTTAATTAGAAATAAAACTGAAATCATTCATTTGACAAATGGAGATAGTGGAAGCAGTAGCATTATGAATATTGTAAATAGTAATAATTCCAATGGAATCATTTTGAGTAGTGGCCAGTGCTCACCAGAAGAATGTATCAGTGTAAATGGTGAGGATCATTTAGATAGTGGAACATGTAGTGATGTGGAAGTAAATGGACTTACATGTGGTGGTTATGGATTAATTACAACATCAATGATGTCTTCATCACCGCCACCACTTCCTCCAAAAGGTTTAAAAAAGATTGCAAAATTAAGTGAAAGTACATGCAGTGATGCATCTAGTGCATCATCGTCCGATTCTATTCAATATCAACATCAACAAATTGATGATCAACTCAAATCTCCGGATCTAATTCGTTCTATCGCGAACAGCAATAAATTTAATCAATCAATGAATAAAAGTAATGAAAACGATATTATCAGTGGACTTTTGCCAACATCCTTACTCCATGATATTCGGAATCATTCAATGAAAGCATTTTTACAATCGAGTCTCATTCATGGTGAAGATCATGATGATAGTGAGAATGATATAGTGTTGCAATATGACAGTGGAGAACTTAATTATAGTGAGATTGACTTTTCAAATGAAAAAAGTGAGGAAGTGATTGAAAAAATTGTCGTCAAAGAAAACAAAAATAATAAAACAATTGTGGACTTTTTTGAAGATGACAAATTTTACAAATTTCATTTGAATGAAAATACAGCAAGTGAGAATGAAACAAAAGCAGCAACACATGAAGAAAGTGATGAAAGTTTTGCAGGATATAAGGATTTAAGAAGTGGTACATCCACAATTAGAAGTGCAAAAGGAACAATTCGTGGAGTTAAAAATCGAGTCAGAAATGGAATTGCAACATTCCTACAGATGCAACAGTCAACAATTAAGGTATGTAGGTCACGTTATCATTATGGTCGTCAATAGTTTGTAGAACATTCTTTGGCATACTCAATATCTCACTTCGTGGACTTGATCGCCATTTCTTTGTGAATGTATTTATGTTTGATCAAGAAGGAGAACAAGTAAGAAGTTATTATGTTTGAATGAGGAAACAACGGGAATTTCCAGTGTGCAGAAACTGTTGATGCTGCTGATCTTATTGCTAATTTTCATTCATGTTGTTGCTTAGTGACATAAATTTTACCTTCCAAACTATGTTTTGCTCTTATTCAGTTCCAAAATACTCTGAAAATACAAAATTGGTTCCAATTAATAATTAATCAATTTCCATTCAAATAACTTTGTATACTCTTGCCTATTTTTCGTTCATACCATTTTCACTTGTGCTTACTAAAGATGAACAAGAAAATGCGAGTGTAATTAATTTTTTAATTCAATTTTCTTCTCGGCATGCGTAATTTCAAGTTTCGTTGCTCTTAGACAAGAAGAAAGCATTTTAAGGCCTCCTCTTCCTGAACTTCTTAAATTTCAAATTAAAACAATAAATGTAAAAGTGCTCGGCTGCTGCCTGCTACTATTGCTTTTTTTAAACGATGCCAATATCAGATTATACAGTTATGTCTCTCTTTCTATCTCTCGATTTCATTCATGACTCAGTTTTTCAATCCAAGCATGTTTAAATATTGCACTCGGTATGTCTATCTTGACCCAAGACTTAAAGAATTAATACGTTACATGCTTCAACATGCGCTTTGATTCTAGTTTCAAAATTGGACTTTTCTTTCAATATTGAATAAAAGAAAACACAATTCAATAAGATAATCATTCTTTAGTCGTCATAAAGTAATTGAAGCAAAAATAAATCATAAAGACAAATTAGATCAGCACTAGAGCCACAAATAAAGGCAGCAATAACAGTGTCAAGAAAGAAAAAGAAAAGAGATTTGAAATGAAAATGGAAAGAAAAATTGCAAATAATTGAAAAGATTTAATTAAGTCTAATTTAATTTGCATAGACAATCAGCATTTCAGCAACAGGTAGCAATTAGAACAGCGAAATTTGCAATATTGGGTCAAAATTCATTTATTTGATGGACATGCATGACTATTAAAATTAAGTTGGCTTTGTGAGATGAAAGAGAAAACTTGCAATTTTGCCTTCCTTCCTTTCAATATTCCTGCTCAGTCAGATGCATGCATGCACGCGTATTGAATTTCATTCTCATTAATATCGGCAAGAAAAGTTGAGATAGAAATGAAAAAAAAAACAAATACAAAGCGATACTTAACATGCTAATTAAGTGGCTAACATCTCACTTTGCTTTATTTATGCTCAAGCATGCTTGCAACAATTTTAATATTGATGGATGAATGGACAGATTGAGACTTTGTGAAATTTTATTACTGCTTTGTTTTCCTTTCAAATTAGAAAAAAATGTAAAAAATTTACAATGGGAAAAAATCATGGGATCTGACAATAAACAAAAAATTCACTTCCTCAAAAATTTCTTACTTCCATAAAGTTGTGAGACAAATAAATCCAATTGTTGAGATGAAAATCTTGAGCTGCAAAACAATGGAAATTAATTTCTTTCTCATAATTCATCACTTTTTTGGATGATTTACAAAATACTGTAAACTTGAAACATGAAATTTTTTGGCTCGAGACTTGACTTGAGCAATAAAGAAATGAGAAATGAAAGTGCAATCATTACCGTTCTGTGATTTGCAAGTTTAACAACATTTTTGTGATACCACGAAAAATTAATCAAATTAAAATTTTTCCCGCGCATTTTCCTTCCTTTTCATGCATTTAAATTCATTGAAATTCCAGCACGTCCCACGACACCATACAGGATTTATAATAAATAATTTAATTTGATCCATGATAGAAGAGAGCAAAAGCACCAACATCTTTTCATAGAAGAAGAACCGACTGACCTGCTTTCTCTTTTCATTTCGTTAAACTTTTAAGCAATGCTCAAAATATTTTTATTAAATTTTTCTTTCTTTATTTCTTTCTTTCAATCTTCACCTATCTCTCAAGTACGTAGTATGAAGTATGCTCATTCATAATTTTTACAAGATTATGATAATGTAAATACAGCAACAAGTATCATGTCCATAACTGATTTATTATTTAAATTAATTCGACGCATAAAAAAAGTTTCTTTTGCCAAAAAATTTCGCTTTCATTTGATTTTGTGCCTCACATACCAATCTCACAGTCCT
Organism: Chironomus striatipennis; assembly: GCA_026123125.1. Taxonomy (NCBI): domain Eukaryota; kingdom Metazoa; phylum Arthropoda; class Insecta; order Diptera; family Chironomidae; genus Chironomus; species Chironomus striatipennis. The sequence goes on from CM047394.1 coordinate 45,546,560, forward strand.
ACCTGAATAAATGGAATAAGTAGTCTGACCGCACACACATGTGATTGCACTTACAGAATTTCAATTATTGACAATCTTCTCACTGCTTCTTAATTCAATTATGTTGATGCATACATACATAATATGACGAAATTAAGCCCCAGTCATCAGGTGCAATACTTCACATTCATGTTCATTGAATAAGAAGTCATAGTCAGGTCAATAATTGTAAAATATTTTTTGCAATCAACACAAATGTGACGATTCCATTGCAAACTTTAATGTACAATGAATCTGTCGTAAGAAATGCTTTATAGCTGCAAAGCAGCAGTAGCTTCAATTTGGAGAATCTTATGTAACAAATTGCAGCAATTGTTGAAAACAAAAACATTTATGATATTTAATTGCAATTCTGTGTATGTACTGTGTGCTGTGCACTTATCTAACCAAGAAATCTTGAGTATATAGCCACAAAAAAAAAAAAATGATGTGCTGCATATCATATATTTATGAGATGAAAAGAAAGCATGTAGAGTTGTTGATGCTCACTGCAATAATTAGGTTGGAACAACCGAAATATTTCATTCTTGTCAGCTTCGAGACATCTCTAGACAAAAGACGTACTTGCTTGCTTGCTTGCTGTTGCTTATGTTTTTAGAATTTAACGACCCATAAAATTGTGGAAATTTATTTTAATTCTATTATTATTATTTTATTTTATTGTGTTTTGACAGAACTTCAAGGAGAAAGATGGCGGAAAGATTGTGCTGTATACAACAAGTATGGGAGTTGTGAGATCGACTTATGCCAAATGTCAAGCAATGAAACAAATTCTAAGAACACTTATGGTAAAATTTGAGGAACGAGATGTGTTCATGTGCTATAATCATCAACAAGAAATTCGAGAACGGATGCAATCAGATGACATTGATGTCCCACAATTGTTTGTTGATGGACATTATGTTGGTGTAAGTTTGAAGCTTGATCATTATTAGACTTATCTTGCGGCAGTAATTAACAAGCAATAAGTCACTTGACACACATCAAATTATGTTATGAACCATGTCAATGGGTTTTAAGTTTCAAGAAAGTCACACGCATGTTCAAGATTTAATTTCTGGTACATTCCAAACAGCCAATACTCGTTCTTGTGTTGGTGATAAACACTCAATCATGACTAACTGTACATGTGTGATTGCAGCAAAAAGAAGTTCATTTAGCACATTTGTGCTACCTGCAACATTAAGTGCCAAATTGAAATGAAATTCTATATCCATTTTGCACATCTAATGATAATGATTACTTGATGATTGGCACTTATGCAGTTATAGAGATTAAATTTATATTTTCTATTTTTTTTTTTTTTAATTTTTTCACAGAACGCTGATCAAGTAGAAAGACTCAACGAAACTGGTGAGCTACGAATGATGCTCAAGCCATTCAAGGTGAGATCACAGAAGCTTTATTACTCAAGTTACTAAAAATTCATTATTTTCGTCCTTTTTTCACAGTCACGAGACTCATTAGCAACTTGCAATATGTGCGGAGGATATAAAATGTTGCCATGCACATCATGTGGCGGTTCCAAAAAATCCATACATCGCAATCATTTCATAGCTGAATTTATCGCACTCAAATGTATGAACTGCGATGAAGTTGGTTTAGTCAAATGCTATAACTGTGCTTAAAAGTTTTTATACATTTCAATAAAAGAAATAACGTTTTCGTACTTTCATCTGTATTAAATCGTAGAGAATGTTATTAAATTCATGTACGTGTATAGGAAATTCTTTCTCATTCAATTTAATTGATTTACTTTAAAACCTGAAGAACATGCGAATAAAGAATGTATTTAATAAAAGTTTTAATGATCTTAGTAAAGCTTATGTTCAATTACTTCCATTGATTTCTTCATTTCAGCTTGTAATCGTCTTAAAGATTCTCGGGTAAGTTTTATTGAGGAAGTTTCATTCTCATCAAAAAATTTAGATGCTGGATTATCGAATTATAAGTTTGATGCTAAGTATGATCTTCAATAATTTTGGGTTTCATCTTTTCTTGCTTGAAGGTATTGACCTGAGTCTGAGGGTCAAATTTTAGACAATGTCGCTTAAATGTGATGAAACTTTCAGATTGCTGTAATTAACTAAAAATTGATGTCTTACAAGAACATCCAATTAATGTTAAAAGTCCTCCAAAAAATATGACATACCATTAACAATTTTGGTTCCTTGAATGTAATGTTTTCATTATTTCATAACTGCTATTCATCATATGCAAAATCAGCAACATAAGTGTTACTCATCAACTTTAAGTACACGATTAAATTTATGTCGTACTTACGTATCTTACAACAAAGTAACAAAATTACTGCAGTATATGATAATATTTCTAGCTGCTTATGGTGTCGTGATGTCGTAATCCGATCAAAGTCTATCAACTGTTCAATATTGAATACATCAAGTTGTTATAGCTGAAAGAAAGCAAAAAGCTAAAATCACATCAACACGATCACAATAAAAATTGATCCTGATTGATTATGTCTTAAAAATTTTCAAGATAATTATACATCAATCAGAGGTTACATATTGAAATATCATTGTGCGATGAAGAAAATTATTATTTTTGGATAGGGATAAGATATTGGAATTGAAGATTGAATTTTTTTAAAAAAAAAAATCAAATTAAGTTTGGTTTCTATAAGTATTTTTGGGAATATCAACATATAATTGAATTATAGAAGATTATAGCTAGAGAAGAGTACTCAATTTGAACTCTTAAACTTGATTGAAAGCCAAAAAGAATATTTTCAATTTGATGTCACTGAATTAATCCCTATTGAACATTAATTTTGGAGGTGTAGCAGCCACTAAGCCTATATTCAATTAAAAATCCATCATATTTTTACGCCTCACTCAGCAAATTGAGATTTAAGTGAGAAAAAAGGGCTTCAAAAAAATGAAACAACTTAATAAGTAATAAATAAAAATAACTTTATTAGCAATTACAGTAAAAGTAATAACAGCTATGCATACACAGAAAAAAAAAAATCTTCATTCATTCTCATTTTATAATAATTTCTTCAATGAGTAAAATGCGAAATAAAATTAATACTAAAGAGAAGAAATTTAATTAAACTACTACTCAGCTCACTCACCATCTTGCCTTACAAAATTTTACCTAATCATTTATTTTATTATGATTTGTTTGAATTAAATTTAGAAAATTGAATTTTCATATTATTGCAATTACTTGCTCGTTTTACTTTAATGACTTTCTTCAGTATTAATGGAGTTTATAACATTTCCCCCTCAGTCTTCATTGTGTTCTTCTTAATGACTGTTTTAAAAAAATTTCTTTTATCTAAAACACTTTAAGAAGCATTTATGCACAGTTATAGCATTTGACTAAGCCAACTTCATCGCAGTTCATACATTTGAGTGCGATAAATTCAGCTGTGAAATGATTGCGATGTATGGATTTTTTGGAGCCGCCACATGATGTGCATGGCAACATTTTATATCCTCCGCACATATTGCAAGTTGCTAATGAGTCTCGTGACTGTGAAAAAAAGACGGAAATAATGAATTTTTAGGAACTTGAGTAACAAAGCTTCTGTGATCTCACCTTGAATGGCTTGAGCATCATTCGTAGCTCACCAGTTTCGTTGAGTCTTTCTACTTGATCAGCGTTCTGTGAAAAATAGAAAAATGAGAAAAAATAGAAAATATAAATTTGATCTCTATAACTGCATAAGTGCCAATCATCAAGTAATCATCATCATTAGATGTGCAAAATGGATATAGAATTTCATTTCAATTTGGCACTTAATGTTGCAGGTAGCACAAATGTGCTAAATGAACTTCTTTTTGCTGCAATCACACATGTACAGTTAGTCATGATTGAGTGTTTATCACCAACACAAGAACAAGTATTGGTTGTTTGGAATGTACCAGAAATTAAGTCTTGAACATGCGTGTGACTTTCTTGAAACTTAAAACCGATTGACATGGTTCATGACATAATTTGATGTGTGTCAAGTGGCTAATTGCTTGTTAATTACTGCCGCAAGACAAGTCTAATAATGATCAAGCTTCAAACTTACACCAACATAGTGTCCATCAACAAATAATTGTGGGACATCAATATCATCTGATTGCATCCGTTCTCGAATTTCTTGTTGATGATTATAGCACATGAAAACATCGCGTTCCTCAAATTTCACCATAAGTGTTCTTAGAATTTGTTTCATTGCTTGACATTTGGCATAAGTCGATCTCACAACTCCCATACTTGTTGTATACAGCACAATCTTTCCGCCATCTTTCTCCTTGAAGTTCTGTCAAAACACAATAAAATAAAACAAAATAATAATAATAGAATTTAAATAAATTTCCACAATTTTATGGGTCGTTAAATTTTAAAAACATAAGCAACAGCAAGCAAGCAAGTACGTCTTTTGTCTGTAGATGTCTCGAAGCTGACAAGAATAAAATATTTCGGTGGTTCCAACCTAATTATTGCAGTGAGCATCAACAGCTCTACATGCTTTCTTTTCATCTCATAAATATATGATATGCAGCACATCATTTTTTTGTGGCTATATACTCAAGATTTCTTGGTTAGATAAGTGCACAGCACACAGTACATACACAGAATTGCAATTAAATATCATAAATGTTTTTGTTTTCAGCAATTGCTGCAATTTGTTACATAAGATTCTTCAAATTGAAGCTACTGCTGCTTTGCAGCTATAAAGCATTTCTTACGACAGATTCATTGTACATTAAAGTTTGCAATGGAACCGTCACATTTGTGTTGATTGCGAAAAATATTTTACAATTATTGACCTGACTATGACTTCTTATTCAATGAATATGAATGTGAAGTATTGCACCTGATGACTGAGGCTTAATTCCGTCATATTATGTGTGTATGCATCAACATAATTGAATTAAGAAATAATGAGAAGATTGTCAATAATTGAAATTCTGTAAGTGCAATCACATGTGTGTGCGGTCAGATTACTTATTCAGGTAGGACTGTGAGATTGGCATGTGAGGCACAAAATCAAATGAAAGCGAAATTTTTTGGCAAAAGAAACTTTTTTTATGCGTCGAATTAATTTAAATAATAAATCAGTTATGGACATGATACTTGTTGTTGTATTTACATTATCATAATCTTGTAAAAATTATGAATGAACATACTCCATACTACGTACTTGAGAGATAGGTGAGGATTGAAAGAAAGAAATAAAGAAAGAAAAATTTAATAAAAATATTTTGAGCATTGCTTAAAAGTTTAACGAAATGAAAAGAGAAAGCAGGTCAGTCGGTTCTTCTTCTATGAAAAGATGTTGGTGCTTTTTCTCTTCTATCATGGATCAAATTAAATTATTTATTATAAATCCTGTATGGTGTCGTGGGACGTGCTGGAATTTCAATGAATTTAAATGCGTGAAAAGGAAGGAAAATGCGCGGGAAAAATTTTAATTTGATTAATTTTTCGTGGTATCACAAAAATGTTGTTAAACTTGCAAATCACAAAACGGTAATGATTGCACTTTCATTTCTCATTTCTTTATTGCCCAAGTCAAGTCTCGAGCCAAAAAATTTCATGTTTCAAGTTTACAGTATTTTGTAAATCATCCAAAAAAAGTGATGAATTATGAGAAAGAAATTAATTTCCATTGTTTTGCAGCTCAAGATTTTCATCTCAACAATTGGATTTATTTGTCTCACAACTTTATGGAAGTAAGAAATTTTTAAGGAAGTGAATTTTTTGTTTATTGTCAGATCCCATGATTTTTCCCATTGTAAATTTTTTACATTTTTTTCTAATTTGGAAGGAAAACAAAGTAGTAATAAAATTTCACAAAGTCTCAATCTGTCCATTCATCCATCAACATTAAAATTGTTGCAAGCATGCTTGAGCATAAATAAAGCAAAGTGAGATGCTAGCCACTTAATTAGCATGTTAAGTATCGCTTTGTATTTGCTTCATTTCTATCTGAACTTTTTTTTGCCGATATTAATGAGAATGAAATTCAATACGCGTGCATGCATGCATCTGACTGAGCAGGAGTATTGAAATGCAAGTTTTCAAAAATGCAAGTTTTCTCTTTCATCTCACAAAACAAACTTAATTTTAATAGACATGCATGTCCATCAAACAAATGAATTTTGACCCAATATTGCAAATTTCGCTGTTCTAATTGCTACCTGTTGCTGAATAGCTGATTGTCTATGCAAATTAAATTAGACTTAATTAAATCTTTTCAATTATTTGCAATTTTTCTTTTCATTTTCATTTCAAATCTTTTTTCTTTTTCTTTCTTGACACTGTTACTGCTGCCTTTATTTGTGGCTCTAGTGCTGATCTAATTTGTCTTTATGATTTATTTTTGCTTCAATTACTTTATGACGACTAAAGAATGAGTATCTTACTGAATTGTGTTTTCTTTTATTAAATATTTTGGAACTAGAATCAAAGCGCATATTGAAGCATGTAATGTATTAAGTCTGGGTCAAGATAGACATACCGAGTGCAATATTTAAACATGCACGGATTGAGAAACTGAATCATGAATGAAATCGAGAGATAGAAAGAGAGACATAACTGTATAATCTGATATTGGCATCGTTTAAAAAAGCAATAGTAGCAGGCAGCAGCAGAGCACTTTTACATTTATTGTTTTAATTTGAAATTTAAGAAGTTCAGGAAGAGGAGGCCTCAAAATGCTTTCTTCTTGTCTAAGAGCAACGAAACTTAAAATTACACATGCCGAGAAGAAAATTGAATTAAAAAATTAATTACACTCGCATTTTCTTGTTCATCTTTAGTAAGCACAAGTGAAAATGGTATGAACGAAAAATAGGCAAGAGTATACAATATTTGAATGAAAATTGATTAATTATTAATTGGAACCAATTTTGTATTTTCAGAGTATTTTGGAACTGAATAAGAGCAAAACATAGTTTGAAAGGTAAAATTTATGTCACTAAGCAACAACATAAATGAAAATTAGCAATAAGATCAACAGCATCAACAGTTTCTGTACACTGAAAATTCCCGTTGTTTCCTCATTCATACATAATAACTTCTTACTTGTTCTCCTTCTTGATCAAACATAAATACATTCACAAAGAAATGGCGATCAAGTCCACAAACTGAGATATTGAGTATGCCAAAGAATGTTCTACAAACTATTGACGACCATAATGATAACGTGACCTACATACCTTAATTGTTGACTGCTGCATCTGTAGGAATGTTGCAATTCCATTTCTGACTCGATTCTTTACTCCACGAATTGTTCCTTTTGCACTTCTAATTGTGGATGTGCCACTTCTTAAATCCTTATATCCTGCAAAACTTTCATCACTTTCTTCATGAGTTGCTGCTTTAGTTTCATTCTCACTTGCTGAATTTTCATTCAAATGAAATTTATAAAATTTGTCATCTTCAAAAAAGTCCATAATTGTTTTGTTATTTTTATTTTCTTTGACGACAATTTTTTCAATCACTTCCTCACTTTTTTCATTTGAAAAGTCAATCTCACTATAATTAAGTTCTCCAATATCATATTGCAACACTATATCATTCTCACTATCATCATCATCTTCACCATGAATGAGACTTGATTGTAAAAATGCTTTCATTGAATGATTCCGAATATCATGTAGTAAGGAAGTAGGCAAAAGTCCACTGATAATATCATTTTCATTACTTTTATTCATTGATTGATTAAATTTATTGCTGTTCGCGATAGAACGAATAAGATCTGGAGATTTGAGTTGATCATCAATTTGTTGATGTTGATATTGCATAGAATCGGACGATGATGCACTGGATGCATCACTGCATGTACTTTCACTTAATTTTGCAATCTTTTTTAAACCTTTTGGAGGAAGTGGTGGCGGTGATGAAGACATCATTGATGTTGTAATTAATCCATAACCACCACATGTAAGTCCATTTACTTCCACATCACTACATGTTCCACTATCTAAATGATCCTCACCATTTACACTTATACATTCTTCTGGTGAGCACTGGCCACTACTCAAAATGATTCCATTGGAATTATTACTATTTACAATATTCATAATGCTACTGCTTCCACTATCTCCATTTGTCAAATGAATGATTTCAGTTTTATTTCTAATTAACTTATTATTATTTTTATTATTAACTTTTTTAACACTGCCACTACCGCATTTTACTGTTATATGATGTCCATTCAAAACTAACTTTTGATCATCACTTAAATTTTCAATATCGTATTCATCCTTTTCAAAATGATCATCGTCAAATTCATTGTCATCATTGTTACCGTTGTTACTATTTCTTATTATTGTCACATTTCTATAAATCGAATCGTTTTCACATCTATTGCCTGACACTACCGACATTTTCTTACTTCTACTATTATTAATGCTATTCACAATTATTGACGATGATTTATTCAATTTGCTATTGTCGACAATTTCACTTGATGTGGAATTTCTGGTCGCAGCTATTTCTTTTACTGCTGTTGTTGGAGAAATTTGTATCTTTAAAATATGACGATGTTGGTTTTCATCCGAGAAATTTTCATCTGATTCCGATGATGGTTGAAAAGAGACTAAACTTCTCTTCAGCTTCTCTCCATCACTAGATATATGTTGTTCATCATCATCATCATTATTTTCTGAGTTGTTGCTATATGTTATTGAAACTTTACTCTTTTTGTTGCTTGTATCAAAACAATCGTGGATGTTGCCACAAATTTGAATGTTTTGTGTATGATATTTGTTGCTTTGAGTGTTGCGTTACTAATTTTGAATTACTTTAAGTTCTTAATAAGTATACCCAAAAAATACACAACGCAAAAGAATTTTTAGATGATAGAAAATTAAGGATTTTTATTTCAAATGTTTACATAAAGGAATTAATATTCACACCAAAATGTAGAATGAAATACATCACAGTCTTTTTCTGTAAATTTCCCTGCTCCTGACACAAAAATGATTCCTAAACATAATCCTGGAACTGGAGCTTTAACTAATCCATACCAATTATTTGAAGTATAATTCCAAACACGATGTGGATCAACAACAAACCAATCTGTGGACGTTAATGTATATTCAGCAATTCCGTTTATCCAATGAAATTGATTATTAACTGCAAAATCTTTGAAGTAATTGAACATGGAAATTTCCTTAAAGTATGTATTGATTTCAAATAACCGGTATTTAAGTGACAAACATTTTTGTTGTGCTTCAAACCATGTCAGTGATTCATTGATGTAGCATATTCTTATGAGGGCAATTCCATTAGCATAAAGTGTCTTACGGTCATCACAAGGGTCTAAAAAATATTTTAATTATGTGTAAAAACTATTGTGAATTTTAATTTTTTTATCAAACCTTTCAGCGGTGTTGTTGACTCAGTTTTTGTCGTTGTTGGCTCAGTTTTTGTCGTTGTTGGCTCAGTTTTTGTCGTTGTTGACTCAATTTTTATCGTTGTTGGCTCAGTTTTTGTCGTTGTTGACTCAATTTTTATCGTTGTTGGCTCAGTTTTTGTCGTTGTTGACTCAGTTTTGTATGTTGTTGACTCAGTTTTCGTTGTTGTTGGCTCAGTTTTTGTCGATGTTGATTCAGTTTTTGTCGTTGTTGGATCAATTTTTGTAGTTGTTGACTCAGTTTTGGATGTTGTTGGCTCAGTTTTGGATTTTGTTGGCTCAGTTTTGTATGTTGTTGACTCAGTTTTCGTTGTTGTTGGCTCAGTTTTTGTCGTTGTTGGCTCAGTCATCAATATTGTAGGATCAATTTCAGTTGTTGATTGAGACAAAGTTGTGATGAAAAATGGAACTGTAACTGCTTGAGAATTTTTCATGGGGCTAAGAGTTGTTGTAGCTGAAAATTTGCAATTTAAAAGTTATCAAATTTAAATTACTTTTTTTTTTAATTTTACATGATGTTGTAGAAGATTCAGTTGACACAAATGAAGTTGTTGAGATAGGGGAACTTGTTTCAGGAATTGAAATAGCTACAAAAAAGATTATTCGTCATTTAAACTTAAACAAAAATTTCTTAAACTAACTTGTATTCAACGTTATTCCAATTGTTGTGGATTCAGCAACAGGAGTCATTGGAAGAGTATAAAAATGACCATGCAAAACATTCCAATGGTTGTGATGATGCTGATGATATTGTTGATGATGATAAGCCAAATGTTCATGGTTTTGCATTATTAATGAAGTAAGTCTTTCTCTCACACGATTAATGAGAGGAGCACGTGTTGTATGAAATGGATGATTAAGTTGCCGACCATTTCTGGAGCTTCCAGCTATTATATCATTTTTCAAGAATATTACAAGAAATCCAAATAGGAACACTTTCATTTTTTGATCGTCACTCTTCAAGATTTTAGGATATACTATTTAAAACTTTACAGCATCAGTCTTTTTATAGTGCCCAAAAATCCCATAAAGGAGAGACCCATAAAATTTTTTATGGACTTGTAACTTGTGCATTCTTAAAAATATAAACAAGAATGACCTACCAGAACAGTGTATTGAACTTTTTCGTTCAATATTACGATGTCATGATCTAAATTTGGAATATTCAAAAATTCACTTTAAGAATTTTAACTTTATTTTGCAAATTTTAATATTTTTCTTAAACATTATTACAATTAATCTTGCTGCATAAACTGAAAGTGGCCGTTATTTCATGACGTTTATCTAAAAATCAATGATTTAGGTTCCTCAAAACTGTGAAAAGCGAGTAAACCACATTACCCTAGTAGCAATTTGGAACGAATCTGGGCGGATTTTTTTTTCCTGGCAAATTCGTTTGTTTTTCCGGTCATAAAATGGAAGAATTTGGCATGAAAAATTTCCTGGGTTTTTCTTTCAAAATCTGTCATAAAATTTTTTTTTAAAAAAAAATTCTGGCCGGAAAATGAAAGAATTTGTGAAGAATTTTTCTTCCGTTTTTCTTCCATTTTTCTTCACAGATTCTTTCATTTTCTGATATTGAAAAAAAAAAATTGCAACAGAATTTGAAGGAATTTTAAAGGAAATTTTCTGGCAGATTTTCTTTTGATTTTTTGCACATTTTTTAACATTGATGAATTTTAAAAATGATTTTTAAAGAATTTGGGAGGTATTTGTTTCTTTTAAAATATTGGAACTTTTCGAAAATTGTGTTTCCGTTTTGCAAATTAAAATTTTTGTTCCATTAAATTTAAATTATAAATTTTTGATTCTGAGAAACAACTTATTAAAGTTTTTCTAACATAAAAATTATTGTTAGAATAGAATTTATGCTCTGTAGTCGAAATTGTGGAAAAATTAACTCTTTATTTTTAGTTAATAGCCTGAAAGTTAGTTTACCAACATGTGTTCTACAGACTTAAATTTGTTTAAAGCAGAAAACAGCAGAAACAAAATGCATACCATAGAAATTGATTGAATTTATTAAAAACACAAAAAAGAATAAAATAACTTAAAATTATCTTCAAATTGAGATTCTGTATTAAAAAAAACTTTTATATTTTTAAAAACATTTCAAAAATTCTCCTTTTTTCATAATAATTATTTTTCAGTCATATGACTCAAAAATCCCTAGAGTATTTTGCTAAAGATCTAAAATTCTACAAAATTCTACATTTAATATTAATTAAAAAAATAAATAATACTTCTCCTGAACGAATCTTGCAGGATTTATGGAAGAATTTTTTTTCGCCCCCCTGAACCCCTGGGATCCCCCTGAAGCTACCCCACTGGAATAAAGCTATCATAAGTGTTAAAATAATCATGAAAAATTACGGCAAAAGAATTAGCAACTTAAATATGTCTTTTCGCCAAACATATTCTATATAATTTCAGATAGCGGTAGCTCTGCGGATAAGTTCGGGACTTTGGTTTCAGCGGTCATGGGTTCGAGTTGGCAGAATTTCAACAGAAAATTTCCTCACAAAATCTTCCAAAAAAATAATAATAATAATAATAATAATAATAAATAATAATAATAAAAAGAAAATAAAGTGGAGAGAAAGTGAGAGAAAAAGAAGAAGAAAAAAAAAGATTTTTTTTTAAATTCTTTGAGAAAAATTCCCGCAAGATTCTTTCATAAATCCTGCAAGATTCGTTCAAAATCCTTCTAAAATCGTTCACTTTCTGTCAGATAAGCAAAGAAAAAATGAAAGAATCTGTAAGGAAAAATTCCGGCCGGAAAATGGCCAGAAAAAATGCATTTTCCGGGCACTTCCGTGCAGTTAAGGAATTTTCCGGCCATTTTTCCTCACAAATTCTGTGTGATTCGTGAGAAAAAAATTCTGGCCGGAAAATTTCCTCACAGATTCTTTAAGATTCGTTCTAAATTGCTGCTAGGGTAAGGATCTGAAAAAAAAAATCAAAAATATAAAATATCATTTGAAAATAATTAAACTAAATAATTACCGATTGAAATGTTTCAAGATTGACATTGAAAATTTCAAAAACTCTCATTGTGATCGGTTGCATTAAATTTTCATTAAAAATCAGCATCATTTTCTTATATTTATGATCCGATGTCATCCAATTATTCGAATATAAATCAATTATAAACTCTTCACTTCTTGACTCAATTTGTTGAGCAAAATAGCAAGCACGAAATATTTGAGCTGTCAAAATAAACTCACGTCCTCCGTAGTGAATAAATAAAGCTAGATTCTCTGAATCGAAAATGTTCTTTAAGCAATAAGAAAATTAATTATTTAAATAAGAAATTAATAATAAAATTCTTATAATAGAACTTACTTTAGTGGATAGCATGAAAGCAATCGAGCATAATATTGTCATTCCGAAGAATCCAAAAGCAGCAAAAGGTGCATGCGCAATGTTTTCAATCTTTTCTATCAATCTAAAGACATTAAAAATTGTAAAAGAATTAGCTTTCTGAATTTTATAGGTAATTAAGTGAGAAAATGACCCAGGGTGTGGAACTAATCAAATTGATCAAAAATGATCAAAAATGAATTTGATCAGTTCCGCACCCTTGAAAACGACCTTAGGCAATTAAAAAAAATGCATTTCTCTTTATTCCAATTCAGAAAAAAAGCTTCTACTAACCTCATTATTTTCCAATGTATCTTGATACATCGAACCAATTCTTCCTTGTTTGCAACTTTTAAGTTACGAAGATTATGTCCAAAATACTCAATATACGAATGAAACATGATTAGCAAATTGCCAAAAAGCTCAGTATTTAAAATCATCATGAAAATTGTATAAAATGAGCTAATCATTTGAAATATCCAAACCTCATAAAATAATTCAGGTTTAGAGAGCATCAGCATAGGAATTGCAACTTTACCAACTACCAAAGGCTCAATAATAGTTCCAGCTCCAATAATAATGAAGCTTATTCGAAATGTAAATTTAAACATCCGATTGCACTTCTTTAATCCATTCTCAATAAAGACATTCATCACTTCAGGATCTTCATTCATAACTTGATTTAAGTCTTCAATAAAATCATGGATTGCATTTTTCTTCAAATTGAAGTTTATGTTACAGCACATTGAGATGAGATGAAGTGATCCATAAATTGCACATCGTGTAAATTCTTCAATATCTTTTGATTTTAACAGTGATGAAAGGATGAGAATACAACATGTTAGATTGAGTATCAAAAATGCAACAAAGCCATAAATTTTATGCCTTATAGAAACGATCGACCACATCCCATAATATTCAAAAAATTTGAAAATTGTTTTAAATGGATCTCGTTGGAATAGATCAACCATCTTCAATATGAATTTTCTTATTTTTCCTGGTAAGTGAGTTTGAAAGACTCTGTCTGAACTTGACAAACAAAATGAATATTTTTTTCTGAATATTTCAAGTGAGAAGTCAGTTCAATTAAATATTCATGTTAAAATTATTATATTGATGTAATATGGGTATTTAAATAAATAATTAGTTTGAAATAAAGAATGCCGAGATTTATGTAAAGGTCAAGAACTCATTAAAATTTCATTTCATCAATAATAAATTAATAATTCTCACTTTTAAATTTTAAATTATTTATTTCCTATCATAAAAGTTTTTCTCATGATAAATAAATATTTTTAAATCAATGCAATGTGTAACACGTTTAATAATTAAGAAATTTGTCAGTTCTTTTTTTAGATCTTTTATTGCAGTATTAAATTCGATTCTTTCTTCATCGTTGTGTCTCTTATAAATCTTTGTTTCTATAATCAGCTATAATCATTACTCGATTGGTTAAAAGTTTTTTTTAAAAAAAAAAATGAAAGTGTAAAAGAACTTCAAGATTGTTTAAGTATCTAAGCTTATGGACGAAGTTGGCTGAATGTCAAAGCTTCACAATGGTCTGAAATCAAAAAAAGTGTCCAAAATTTATATTTTCGTGTAAACTTTAGAGGTCGCAAAGTTTTAGTTGATTTCCTTTATTTTGAAAGTGTCAATAGCTTTGTCATGTCTTAATCATACATCTCTGAAAATATGAGCTTATGACATTAAGGATAAATATGATTTTTCATTAAAAATTTGAAATTGTTTCTCAAAAAATTTTGTGCACAAGCAAATTTGTATGGAAAAATTTGGAAAAACAAGTGAAACTAAATTGCAAATAACTGAAAATTGGCATCGATTGGCATTGCCAGAGTACGATTAGAAGGTAAATAAAGACTCAATCTTTCGATTTGTACGAGTTTCAGAGACGGAAGGAGACAGGAAACAATACTTATGAACGTTTAAAGTTTTGGAAATTTTCAAAAATTTAAATGAATTTTCCCTAATGATAAAGCATTTGGCTAATGTTTTGTAAGCCTTAACATAAAATTTGTATGTTAATTAAGCTATTGACAGTAATTAGAACATTGAACAAGCAATAGAAAGTGGAAAAATTTATGGAAACTTTTTCATGGTGTTTTTGTAAACAAATTTTTCGTGACTTTGGTTAATGATTGACAGAGTTAGACAACGATTGGAAGCTTGATATTTTCACAGAAGATGCGTCAGTTTATGTTTTATAATACTGCATTTAAATGATGAGGTTTAAAAGACACGACTTTAAATAAATTTTGGACACTTTTTTCGATTTCAGACCATTGTGAGCTTGTCTTTTAAGTATTCAAACTTGAAGTTGGCTTTTTGCCATCATAAATAATTAAAATTAAATGTTTAAAGCAAGTAGTTGAATTTGATTTCATGTGAGAAAGAGTATCAGTTTAAGATCAATCCACTGATAGTAATAAGTTTGATGATTCTGGAGATTCAGCTATAAAAAATTTTAAGAAAATTAAATTAAACAAATATTTACAATCTCGAATTCTCAAAACAAACAAATCTCTTTTTTTTTACAAATCTCAAAACGTCTAATGTCTAATTTTTTAACTACTAGGAACTTTAAAGAACATAATATGTCTTAAAGAATCAATAAATTATTTATGTAGCTTTTTATCCTCTCAAAATTTTAAAAGCTCATCCTAACAAGAGAAAAGAAAAGCAAGAGAGAAAGCTTTACTCAGAGAGCCAGATTGTCTTTCATGGAAAATCAGTGCATGTCTAGTTGTGTTGGTAGGTGTAAACAAGCTGAGTCAATCAGCTGTAGTCTACATTTACAACAACAGATACCTTTTTACTCACGTTTTCTGAGAGTGATCAAGCACAGTTTTAAACACATTTCTGATAATTCTCATTGACTGTTTGTTATTATTTTCACTTATTTATGGAAAGCATTGAGCTCATTTGGGCGTTTCAGTATTTGTGAATAGTCGGACGATTGACAATATCATCAGGTAGATTTATAAAAGTTTCTTAAAAATAAATTTCTTTATAATTAAGATTCTTAAAATATCGTCAGTTTATTAAGTGCATTTGATAAGAAAAGACCCAAATAAAGTTTTTAATCATGACTGATTCTCCTCTCGAAAAATTTACTTCATTCACTGACCTCTGTGATTTTACATTCATCGTGAATGGAAAAAAATTCCGAGTTCATCGTATCGTGTTTGCTGGTAAGTTTAGATCTTATTTTGTAACAACTTTCAACATGTTTAATCATAATTGATAATTTTTAATTTAGCACAAAGTCCAATATTCGCAAAAATTATCATGAACAATCAAAATGAAGCTGAGATTGAAGACATGAGGGAGGACATTTTCGAAGAAGTTGTTAATTATATGTATTCAGGAAAAGTTCACGTGACTGATAAAAATGACAGAAATTTATTGACAGCAGGAGAAAGATTTGAACTGAAGGAAGTAACTGCTGCTGTTCAATTGTTTAGAAACTGTCGAATGGAACCAATGAAAGCCAAGGAACTTGAACAATTAAAAATTAAATTTGACGAAGCAAAGTACATGTATAAAATGACAAAGGACCGATACTCGACAAGAAATCCTTTCTCTCAACTGCCAAGTCGATTTTATTAAAGACACAAATGACATTTTCTTTTACTCATGTTTTAATTTCTGAATAATAAATGTGACATTTTAAGTAATAGAAATAAAATCAATTTTAATCACTCATATCTTCGTTAGAATAATCATCAGCATAGTAGTCAACATTCTTCTTCTTCTCTTTTCTCTTATTTTTCTTTTTACCTCCAGTTTGGACATTTTGGGAAACATCATCTTCTACCTCATCAAAGTTCTGCTGCTCTTCTTCAATATTTTCTTTTTCTTTCTCTAATTCCTGCATTTCTTTGTCTTTTGCTTCCTTTTGTTTCTTTACTAATTCAACGAGATATTTATAGCGTGCCTGACATTCTTCCTTTGTTTTACCTGGCACGCTATTGGCAATTTTTGACCACCTGTCTTCATTGCCACGTTTGGGATATTTTTGAATGGCTGCTTCGAGAGCTTTTTGTTGTTCTTGTGTCCAACTTTTTTCAGATGCTTGTGCGTCTGTTGTTGCTGATGATTTACTTTTCACTTTCTTTGATAGCTCTTTATTGATATTTTCAACAATTTTGTCAGTTTCACCAGGTGTATGATAAGCATTATCCTTCAATTTATAAGCCATGAATGTCACTTCACTGACATTTCTTCCCATAGATTCTGCAATTATCTCCCATCTATCTGTAGTTCCTCCTGGATACTTTTTCGTTAATCTAGCTAATTCACTAAGATCTTCGTCAGTCCAAAGACCTCCACTTATTGGGATCTTCTTAATTTCTTCCATTCCTGGTCGTCTAGAAATTATTGTTGCCGAATAAGCTGCTAATTCTTCATCAGTCTTTTCTACTAGTTTTGCTTCCTGTTCCTTACGTCTTCTTAGACCTTCTTTACGCTCAATTTTCTCACGTTGTTTTTCAGCTTCTAACTTTTTCATTAATTCTTCCTCCTCTTTTTCACGTTTCTTTCTTTCTAGTTCTTTTTTCAATTCCTCAGATATTACATTGACTGATCCTTTAATGGCTGATGGGGCTTCAACGATCATACGATAAATGCCAATAGGAATTTGAAATGGCAGTGTATTTTTAATGCTCGGTCTGGGTATTTCATTCAATATAGAATTTACATCCACATTAGCTCGTCTTACTTTCTTTGATTTTGATTCAAATAGTGATTCCTGTAAAGAATTTTTTCTGTGAAAAATGTTCAAACAATTATTTCTGCATCAATGACTTACCATTGTGTACTTTTTTTCGAGATAGACTCCCCAAGAAACAAAATACTGACATACAGTAATAATGATAAAAAGTAATGTTGCACCTTCAGCAAGACCCATTTTTCTTGCCTTTCGATAATAGTAAACAGCTGATCGCCAATTAGGCATTCCATTCTTAAGAACATTGTCATACTTTTCTCGTTTCACTGGATCTTTCAATATTTCATATACTGCAACTATATTTCTAAATACCTCATTTGCATCCTCTGCATCATTTTTATCTGGATGCATAGTTACCGATAAATTCCTAAATGCTCGTTTAATATCCGACAATTTAGCATCTTGACTAATTCCAAATAATGTGTAAAAATTCTGATTTTTAACTGCATCGACTACATCAAATACTTCTAAATCATCGTTGTCCCATGCTTGTGCGGGTGATATTAAGTAAAATGTTATTAACAATGTGCTAAGAATTACTAGTTTCATCTTTGAGCGATGATTAACATTTAAAAATAAAAAATTCTAAAAATTAATGTTGACTATGTTGGCAAAAATTTTATTTACTTTCTAATTTTTGGAAAGGGCAAATTTTTGAATTTATTTGAACCGTTAGCAATTTGAAAGATTTTTTAAAAATTAAAGCTAATTGTGTATTAAAAATTTATTTGGACTCTATAATTTCTTAGAATTTAATAATTTCTATCAAATAAAGGCAATTTCAATGACAGACTTGTCGTACAATGACAAATGAAATATTTATGTCAAGAATTCCTTCTGAAATATACTTTACAAGGACATGTGAAATTTATACGCAAGCGCTAATCATAAAAAGGAAAACAAAAAAGGATTTTCCAAAAAAAGAAACGAAAGAAAGGAAAGGAAAAGTTTCGCAAGTAGAATAAAATATTAAAAAATTTAAGTAAATTCATAAGTTGTGGTGAGGAAAATCCCATAAAATTTATCAGAAACCATGATATGATCGAAAGTAAATGGAAAACCAGCAGTTTTCGGTGGATAATAGTGAAAGTGTAACGTTTTTGTTCCATCTCTAAAATGACTATGTTTTAATATAGTGGAAAAAAGGACTTTGCATAATTTCGAAAAAAAAATAAAATTTTTTAAAGCATTTTAGTGAACATTTGTGTATTATTTGATCATGGAAATTTGTTTTATCGTGACTTAACAACTCATTATTACATTTATCCCATCGTGGAGTGAATGGATTAGATAAGGAATAAAAAAATATAAAAATCATTTCTGGATCTCTTCAATTTCATGTTTCGGGTGGAAGAGATAAATAGAAAAAAATACATATACATAAGGACAAACGTCATCATATAGAATCATGCCAAAATTTCATCTTGAATTCACATCACTAATTTTTAGAAAATGTTCGCAATGGAACACCTGATTTGGATTTACTCTAGTTTACTCGCTGCCCTTACAATCAATCTAGTGAGAATGCCCATTCATTGTTCTCTATGATTTTTTTTCCGTTCATTTCTTTTCATTTTATTTCATTTTTTTTTTACGTAGAAAAGGAAATGTTTTTGCAACATATTCGTAGAATGTAGCACTTGATTTTTTTTTATATAAACCTACATATATATTTTATAGAAGTGAAGTAGGGAAAATCAATTTTACCAATTCCTTATACATACATTCAATAGTTGTTGTTGCTGTATATCATACATTTATTTGAATATCTAACACAATCCAATCATAAAATTTTCATGCATGTGCCTTTTTCTTTTTTGAAGGATATAAATATGAGCATCATATCTTATCACAATTCATCAATTCAGTCTGTATTTATTAAACAAACAATTCTACAGAAAATCTATGTTTGAATGAAACGCATTTAATTCCATAGAATCAACATTAAACATCTGTAAATCTCCTTCCGTTATTTATGAGAATATGATTACATGTTCTTAATGCTGCATAAATTTTTTGTGTGAATAATTATCTATGTAACCCACAAAAACCTTAAGCTCGAAATAGTTGGTCAAGGTAATGATGAAATATGAGCAGACAAATGGACATAATAATTAGAACATGATGTATACTTTTCATTATTATTATACATTATAGAAGCACCTACAAGGTTGAGAAAGATATTATTCATACCTTTCCATTACTTTTTTTTCTTTGTCTGCTTACTTCGTACATTTTCTTTTATTCTATTTATCCTGAATGTATCATAAATAAAATAAATATTCGGGGTTGCTACACGATGGATGTGTCAGATCTAATGGATTGAGTTTGTTTATCACAACAATTGAATTTGTTTGAGGATTAAACAATTGAACAGGGTGTGTCAAATGATGAATTTTTGTCAAGGAAACACTTGACATTGAAATTTGGGTTTTTGTATAAAGTTATGGCAATTCCAATTCATCAACAAAATGTACACCTGTGAACAAAAAAAAAACTTTCTCATTCTGTGGTTTTCCCAGCTGTGAAAAATTTCATAATTAATGTGGATTTTTCCATCAAAGAATCTTGTTCTTTTGGCAAACACAAAACACAAATTTAGACAACTCAAAGTCCCCAAACAATGACAAAATAAATCTTTCATAACAAGTTCATTAAAAATTTATGAAAAATCAATTGCTTAATATCCCAAGAGACAACTCTGATATAATCATCTCTATCTTTTGTATTGAACGGAAACAAGAAAGATAGATCTGTCAAAAACGTGTAACAGCATTCGAATATTATCATTTTCTTCTCATTCTTTACATTTCCGATACTTGTGTCTTCCGTGTTTACGACTAAATCATTATAGAAATGAGAAACTAATTCGTGTGTGTGGGTGGAATTACATTATGTACCATCATCTTGTCATTTTTTTTGCCTTCCAATTCCAATTCTATTCATACATATTTTAATTCTTTTCTACCCCTCCATTGATGTATAAACAAAAATATATTATAATATGAAAATGGGAAGGAAGAGAGCGAAGGTAGATTATTATTGCCAGATAATGATATAATCTCCAATGTAGAGCATAAAGCACATCAAGTGAAATGAATTGAAAGGAAAATTGCAAGCAAATTTTTTTCATAGAATTTTCTCTCTTTTCATCATCATTTACCATTCTCTGTCTTTTCCATGCGTCCCATTCAGTCCTACGAGAACATTAAATAAATTTCTATTAAAATAAGCAGCAGGCAATCACAAGGGGAACATAGATCGTCAGAAAGAAAAAATATAATAAAGTTGTATAAATATGACAAAAATTGTTAAAATTAATTCCACGACAGTTTTTCTTCTGCTTCTAGTTGTTTGAGCAAATTTTTCAATTGCTATATTCCCTTCCGTCATTTTTTATTCCTGCCTTTTCAATTTATTTTTATTTGTTTTCTGCTCCTCGTTTCGTTTTCAGCAATGAACAGTTTTTAAGCATGAATATTACTGAAATGAAATGAATGAAAAGTTTTTTAATGTGAGACATAACTCTGCAATTCTGGATTGTTGGCTAGCTGACTGTCTGGTTGGGGAGTTGATGTGGTTTTATTGTGGAATCAAATTTAAGAACTCTTTGGGATTAAATTTGCTAATTAATGTCCTTGGTAGTCGGTTAGTTAATTTATAATCGTGAATTATAAAGATGTTAAATCTAGGTTCGATTCCTCCTAAGAACCAAATTTCATACAAAAATGACAAAGATTTGCTAAAGTTTTTCCAGATTTTCTTGTTCTTCTCCATTAAAAAAAAAAAAATTAAACCCCCATCAACATCTCAAAAAGGAGCACATGTTCCTAGAAAATACGCAATAGCTCCTTATATTTAACAAATAAATCATTAACTTTCAAACTACTCTTTTATAGACAACCAGTAATTTTTTTTCAACAGCTACCTGCCTTCAAACGATAATAAAGCTAAAAATTTTTTATTTTTATATTTTTTTTTGTTTTTTTCGTTCAACTAAAAAGAACTTTTTTCACTTACGATGAGGAAAAATTTTACTATGAAAATACGTGACTATAGCGTAATAAAGAAGAGTAGGAAGAAGGAAAAAAATATTTTTATAGTTTACCATAAGCTTTTACTGCATTCTTTCCTCCTTGATTCTTCTTATTCTTAGAGCTACTGTCATATATTATAGAGCTTTATGTATTTCTTGTATAAACTCAAATTGACCCTTTGCTATAATTAGGAGAAGATATTCATAGGCGTTTATGTGCTACTTACTAAATTAAGTGGAAAATGTCTTGAATGCTTTTTTTCGTTCTTTTTTTTTTTTTTTGTTCCATGATTTTGCAATAAAAGATAAAGGCAGTGTTTGATGATCTATAAAAAGATTACTGAACTTTTTCTATTTGATTTTGCCAATTATTCACACAGCAAATCGTCAGAAGTTTGGCAAAGTTCATATATTTCTTCGATATTACGCAGTAATATCCTTTCTTTTGTCTTTATCTCCTTTTTATTTAGGGTTCGTACATTTGTGCCATCAAAATTGAATCGAAATTTTATTATAGAAATTTTTATATTTTAAATTAGAGATTGGTTTTAGGTGACAAAATCTGACCTTTGAGTCTGTTGCATAGATTAGATACGATGTCTTAAAAAAGTACAGGAAGTCTAAAAAAAATTATATTCATAGGTTCTACAATCATACCCATCATCAAAAAATCCTCAAACATCACAAACAAAAAAATCTCTAGTTAAATGAACGTGAAATTTTTGCTGCTATTTGTTATATCATTTTGAATGCCTTGAAGGAAGCTATGAAAAATTGAGTAGTATATTTATTCAATTGAAACTTCTTGATAATAACAAAAAATTCTTATTAATACCAAAAAATGAATAAATAAAAGCCCCAAGAATGATAAAGTTCAACATGGTAATAACTTCCATAACTTATGCCTACGCACATACAATTTATTTTTAAAACATAAAATAAAATTTCCTTTATTGAAATTTTGTCGCCTCGTAATGTAATGCGCTGAAAATCTGTTACATAAAAATTTACATAACTCTTCTCCATTATCATATTCGCATATTATGTATGATGTCGCAGAATATGCTTGCATGAAAAGTCTTTTAAATGTCATTAGACTTTTTTTTATGAAGGCAATCTTTATGAAAATTTTGTGTTTGCTTTTTCGTAAATTCAACATTAGTAAAATGAATAATAAAAAAAAAAAATTAGAAATAAGGAACATACAGAAAGTCAAAATTGAATTTTCCCCTCGAGCACATTTTCCTTCATCCTGCTTCTGTCCGTTCACCACTCTTTCCTAAAGCAATTTTATTGTTAAATTCTAATAAAAAAATAAATTACTTGTCATATCTAGGTCTCAGCTCGTTTTTGTGAGAACGGAAATCATCGCTGTTTGCCTCCAAAAGAATGTTGTGCACAAGGATGTTGTTACCTTTTTTCACCGCCTAGTGCACCACGTCCACAACAACCAGCAGATCATGTACTAAATCTTTTTTTCATTAATCATTGGTATTTTTGGTGAGTAATTAAAAATTTATTTTATGTCGAGGCACACGGCTTATGTTTATGACATGATGTATTTTTTTTTTTTCATATTGATTTTGTAGGCTATTCCTTTTTGCTATAGTTATAGCACTTTTATTGATATGTTCATTGTGGAAAAAGCGACATACTTTATTCTGTACAGGATGGAGTACATCATCAAATCATCGAACACCATCTGAGGGTGATTCGACGGGGTCGTGTTATGCACCACCGCATTATTCTAGATGTAGTTCATTTTATCATGCTCCTCCTCCATACAATGAGGTAAAGGATAATTTATCATAGCTTTTTGTTCTTGTCATCGCGCCAAAATATTCACAATTTTTATTAATTTTTTTATGCTTGAAGGTCACATCAAAACCCGACTTGTATCCATTAGTATTCAGCTATACAAACGATGGATCTAAAAATGGCGGCAGTAATGGTGCAGCTAATTATCTTATGGTGCAATATTTTCGTAACTATATAGTGCGTCCAATTGGATCATTATCAGCAACAAGTACTATCGACTCGTTAAGCTCTAGCTTTATATGTACAGCAAATGAAGCAAATACAATGGTGCCACCACCTTACTCGTCTGCAGCATCGCCTGATGATCTCTCGATTTCATTGCAAAATTATGCAATTCCTCGATCAGCATCTCAACAAGGCTATAATACCAACACAAATAATAATAATATGAATAATAATAATTTTAATAATATAAGCAGTCATAATACAACAAATAATAATAATATTAATAGTTCTAGTCATAACAATATCGGTAGTAATTTTAATATATCCAACGAGAATCAATTAGAATCGCAACTTTTAACTGGAAATGCAGCACACATGGCCAATCGACCAATGTCAGTTCCAAATACGACAATTAATTCACATTATCATTTTCGAGCGTCAGAAAGTGCTAATTTCTCTCATTTGTTTCAACTAAACGATCATAGTGACATTGAGAATCGAAATTATCGAATTCCAACATCATCAAATTCTAATTCCACAATGACAACGACACATACATGCTCGGGATCTTCAAGAAATCATAATATTAGTATATCGGATGATGATGACGATGATGAGGATGAAGAAATTTTTCATCAAGCAAGTGAAGGTGCATCGATTGGAAATATTGGTAATGATTCAGTCGGGAATCAAGCAAGTAGCATTTATCATTCGAATGATACAATGCTCTCGTTATCAGCTGCAATGATAGATAAGATAGCTTATAGTAAACAAACAAATGATCACACAAAACTCGATATGATACAAAAGCAATTAGAGAAATGTTGTGAATTGATTCAGCAACAGCAACAACAAATTCAACAGACTCGATCACATTTTAATATTACAACTAGTTTTGATAGCGCATCCGAATCACCAATTAGTTGTGAAATAGCTAAGAAAATGAGTGAGAGTGCGATTATGGGATTAGGATATATGAATTCAAATACAGGCTCGACAGTCTCAAGTCTGGCTAATTTAAATAGTCCATCGTCACCGCCTCAAGCAACAAGTCCAACACAAGAGGTGAAAGATTTATTAGAACAAATTAGACAATTAAAGGATAGAACATTTTCCGATGAGGAACTGAATATAAATTTAGATGAGAAACATAATAATGTGAAACTTGAAAATCAACCGAGGCCTGGACCATCGACTGAAATTACGTGTAGTAATACGATAATTAGACCTACGATAGTCACAACAAATAATATGATTAAGAGACCTACATCCCTTAGCAATAAACGACGATTCTTCAATATGAAAAATCGTTCGGTTTACATTCCTATTGCCTGTAATCCTCTCTCATCACCAAATGGACTGAATACAAAACTACGTAGTCCACTATCTGGTACTGCCAGTGTCTTTTTAAATAAATCACGTGGAAGTAGTAAATATAAAAATGGATATTCAAAATCAGCTCCAACAACTCCTGGAACATTTCCTGAGAATTGTGATAATAGTCCACTGCTAGATGAACATGATGAGGATGCAGAAACAGAAGCTGATCAAAACTGTTGATAGTAAATAATTTCAAAAAATAAAATCGATTTAGAGAAAAAAGAACATTTTTATATGACTTAACTTTTAGCAAAAAAAAAAAAAAATGATGATAGCAACAGCTTTAACAAGTAGCTTGAGAAAAAAATATTGTTACGAATGAAATCTTAAAGAAAAAAAAAGTAGATAGCTGATCATTATTAGTATGAACAGAAAAAACCGTTTACCGTAACACAAATAAATTTGGCTGTTCAAAAATAAATCGAATATGAGTAATAAGGTACGGATGACACAGAACATAATAAGGAATATTAAATAAGTGATTTGAATAGATATCATGAGATTTACTGGCTAACGTTGTAATCTTGAATCTTTAATGTCGATTTCGAAGATTAGATACAGAAAAGAATTGTAACTAGAAGAGACACTTCAAGAAACTCAATAATATTAAGAAACAGAAACAGTCTATAAATGACAAAAAATATTTTTTCACGAACCGCCTGAATCGACTTTTAAAGTCAATAAATACCAGCTTGAACAATAATTCTTGAAAAATTCACAACACTTTTCTTAAAATGCTTCAGATTTTCTAAAAGCAAAAATGCAACAACCAGTAGCTTTAAAAAAGCTTTTTAAAACCTTTAAAATAAAGAATGAATATATCCTTGAATAGCCAATAAATTTTATGATATCTAGTCACACTACAACTTACTGCATTCAACAAAAGAAATGATTTGTAATTAGAATATTGACGATAAACTTTTTTTTGTAAAAAAAAGAATCTTTTTGTGCATTTAAATAAGAAAGAAAAAAAACCAGGAAATAATTTTTTATCAATTACAATAAATTAATTCCTTAGCGTAGCTCAAGCATGATAAAATATATATTTTTTGCTAAATTAATTGATAATTTCTAAACTTAGTGTAGTGAAAAGTGCGTATTTTCTGAAAATTTTCAGTTATTTTTGTAAACTTATTATGAATTCTGCAATAATTTGTGTTAAGTTAAAAAGTTTTATTTTTAATAATGAAGAAATATTTTTTAAGGATTTTTTAAATGTGATTTGAAGAAAAGATATGGGGTGATAGTAGTGATGAGGATGAAATTTTTTTTGATAAAGAGTAAGGATACTGAAACTTTAAGCATTTATACTTAAAATCTTTCACAGATGGTGGTTTAGAAGCAGAAAAATCGATTTATTCTAATACTCAACCCTCTCATGAATATTTTAGAGTATGACACTCCATCAAAAGCATATTACAGCTCAGAAGTACTCAACTTCCTAAAAAAATATCCGAATCTTATTAAAAATCATCCCAAACACTATAAAAACCTTATTACTGGTGTGTATAAATGAGATTTAAGTTTCGCAAAAGCCACATTAATTTAAATTAATTTCCCGCATAAATACTAGTGATTTCGATAAAATAAAACCAACAAAGATCATAAAATTAAATCGTGAAGCAAAGTATGAAGATGTAAAATTTAAGGAATTTAAAAAAAAGGATATTTGTAATAATTTATGAAAAGTGCCTAAAACACGAACTTACACTACCATACATTACACATGAGTTAATACAAGACAAAAAAAAATATTGCATGTTCATAGGAAAAAATATTTAAATGATTTATGGACATAACATACTCTAGAGAAAAGATGAAAAGTGCAAGCAATAAATAACCTAAACGATCCCTTCATACTTTGTGTTACTTCAAGATTGTTAAGCCTGTACTGTATAACAACTATATTTAACATATATACACACATATATAACCATCATTATTTTTAACAGCATTAAATTTACATAAAAATGTATTCAAGGGTGCCGTAATGAAGCCCCTCTTGAGCAAACCCATACACATTATTATTTTTATGAAATCCATTCTTGCTCCTTAAGTCTATGAGCGCTAAACTTTTACGTTTAAAACAGATTTAATGTAATTTTCTAGTTCACCTAATATTTTTTTTTTTTTTTCTCTTATGACAAAGAAATAAAATTGATAAAAGAAAGTTGAATGAAAAAGCATTTTTGAGAAGAAAAAAATTTAGTTATTAAAAATTGCATGATGTGTAAAAAAATGATGAAAAATATGATTAGATAAAAAAAGTGAAGAAATAAAATGCGAGGAATTTAAAATTGTTGGAATTTTTAATTGATTAACATTTTATTTTAGGTTAGATTAAGAAATATTAACAGCTTAAAACTATTGTCAAAAAAGCAAAACGGGTCCTCAAGGATTTTTTTCTTAAAACTTATTTTTTTTAAATTGTTGAATGTTTAAATTCAAAAAAACAGTTTGAATTGTTAATTTAGGAAGATTTCTTAAGTTCAGAAACTTTTTAAAATCAATGACGTTCGTTAAACTAATCGTGAGAGCATTACTTCAAAGAACATTCTCAATTTGATGAATTTGCTTTATTTTAAGTAAACAATCTCAATAGTATCATCATGAATAAAAAAATTATGAGATCTTGTAAGTAAAGTAATAAAAAAGTGAGTTATAAAGCTGATTGTCTCTGTTAGCTCAGAAAATGTTCATACTTATATTATCACTTATCAAGTCGTAAACGATAACAAAGCAAAGATTTTTTTTTTATTCATTCGAAAGTTGAGTTTTGAATTAATCACAAGTAAATCCAAGTGCAGTCATGAGTAATGCAAGAAGAGACTCAAATTTACCAAATGAATTATATGGAAAGACATTAATGGAATATCTTCAAAATAATTTAGAAAAATCTCTCGATAAATATGAGTTGAAATATGGATTTGGATCATGTAAAGGTGATAACTACTTAGGAATAATATATAGAGTTGAAGTCATAGACATTGAGGAAAATAAGATGGTTACAAGTTTGATCATCAAACTATCACCAGAAAATCCATCGAGACGAGATATTACTGACACTCATACCTGCTTCTTACGTGAAATAAATTTCTACGAACACATTTATCCCATTTATGAAAAGTTTCAAAAAAATAAAGGCATTGATGTTGAAAAAGATGGCTTTCATCATGCTCCACATTGCTTTAAGACACTAGCTGAAGAACCTTACGAAGGACTCTATTTTGAAGATCTTAAAGCCAATGGATTTGAAATGTTTGATCGTTTAAAGGAAGTCACAAAAGAGCATGTCTTATTGGTCATGCAAACTCTTGCAAAAATGCATGCAATTTATTTTTGCATTAAGGATCAAAATCCAAAAGAAATCGAACCTTATCAGAATCTCTCAAATCATTTTGTAAAGCAATGTGAACAAGAGAATTCACCAGTCAGAGCTTGGTTGGAATCATGCAAGCAACAAGCATTAGAAATGATAAATAAGAAAGAAAGTAATGAAGTAACTGAGAAGATTAAATTCATCTTCAAGGACGAACTTTATAATTTATATAAAGAATGTATAAATATAGATGATTCCGAAACTTATGCTGTATTATGTCATGGTGATGTAAGTTGATATTTTCTAATGATTCTTAGAAATGAAGCTTGAGGATGTTGTTTCACATTTATTATTCTCATACATTCATTTATCTTTCCTTTTAGTGCTGGAATAATAACATCATGTTCCATAATGAGGTATGACTTAAGAAATCAAAATAATTCTCAGAATAATATAAATATTTCTCGTACATTAGGACGGTGTTCCAAACGACCTTCGTTTTTTGGATTTTCAAATCATGTTTCGTGCAGTTCCAGTTACAGATTTAATGTATTACATTTTTAGTAACACTAGTAAGTCACTTCGAGATAAGCATTATCAAGAATTTTTGGATACTTACTACAGCACTTTATCGAGTTTTATTAAAAGGTAAACTTTAACTTTCAGTTTATGACATGTTTTGGAGCTTTTTTGTCTAACTTAATTCCTAGTATTTTAAAACGTGTGCAACCTTTTTTCCCTTTAAATATGTAAACATTTTGAATTTAATTTACTTTGTAGACTCGGTTCAGATCCTGACAAGTTATATCCTCATGAAATATTCAATGAGCATTTAAAAAGGTATGGAAAATTTGGCCTCTACACATCCACAATAGTCCTGCCAATATTTACAACTGACGCTAATGATATTCCTGATATGGATGAAATCTCCAATCAGCTTGTCAAATCTAGAGATGCAGGCGAAGAAATCGACCCAAGTGTGGCTAACTACACATCATCAAAAACTTATGATGCATATAGTGAGAGAATGATGGATGTATGTGTCGATATGTATAATTTGGGGTACATATGAATTTACATTTTTTTTTTTGTATTTTAATCCACACAAATAAAATATTGAGTGAAAGCAATACAACATTCACAAATAAAGCTTGACGTGTTGATACACAAAAATTGCATGTTTCGTTGTTTAATTCTTAGAAAATAATTGCTTTTGAGTAAAACTTTAGCAAGGAGAATAGCCAAAACAGTCAGTTTATCGTTGTTGCTCGTATCGTTCACATATAATTTTATTCATTAGATATTGAAGAATGAGTCATAAAAGTGACGCATTGCTTGTTGTTGATAAAAAATTTAAAAATTTGCCTCACAAAATTTATGAAATTCAGTTAAAGGAATTAACTAAGGAAATTTTACACTTATCAAGTGATGAATATGAAATTAGATACAGTGAAGGATCTTCTAAAGGTGATAACTATATTGGAATAATTTATCGTGCTGAAATAATCCAAAATAAATCTGTCAAAATGTCAATAATCATAAAACTACCACCAAGCAATCCAACAAGACGTGAAGAATTTTTCCTTCACAGAAGTTTTGTCCA
This sequence comes from Chironomus striatipennis, assembly GCA_026123125.1. Classification (NCBI taxonomy): domain Eukaryota; kingdom Metazoa; phylum Arthropoda; class Insecta; order Diptera; family Chironomidae; genus Chironomus; species Chironomus striatipennis. The sequence goes on from CM047394.1 coordinate 45,576,418, forward strand.
TGAATCTGATTTTTATGAAAATCTCTTTCCAATGTACAAAAAGTTTCAACAAGACAAAAATATTGACATCGAGAATGATGGATTTTCTCAAGTTCCTTTCTGCTACAGAACCATAACTTCTGAACCTTTCGAGGGACTTTACTTTGAAGACTTAAAAGTCAAAGGATTTGAGGTTTATGATAGGAACAAGGAATTAACAAAAGAACACGTCATGCTAGTCATGCAAGTACTTGCAAAAATGCATGCCATATTTTATTGTATAAAAGAGCAAAATCCTGACTTAGTTGATGTTTACAGGAAAAGAAATGATTATTTTATTATGAGATGCGAGCGAGAAGGTTCATTAATGAAATCTTGGTATGAAGACTCAAGAGATCAAGCACTAGAAGTAATTGAAAAATGTGAAAATCCAAAGCTGATTAAGAAAGTTCAAGCAATATTATCGAATGATATTTTGACATTGTTTAAAAGTTGTTTAAATCTCGACATGACTGAACCTTACGCAACATTATGTCACGGCGATGTAACTTAATATTCATAATCTAAACATTCTAAAATATTTTACTAATGCCTTTTTATTTACAGTGTTGGAACAATAATTTAATGTACCGACATGATGAGGTATGGAATTTTGTGTCACTTTTGTTACCATGCATTGATATCAATCATTTTACAGAACGGATTTCCAAATGATATACGATTTTTGGACTTTCAAATTATGCGTTACGCATCCCCTGTATGTGATTTAATGTACTATATTTTTAGCTGTACGACTAAATTTTTAAGAGATAAGTATTATCAAGAATTCATTAATTGTTATTATGATTCTTTGTCACGTTTTATTGACAGGTAATTATTCATCAAAATTTATAAGTTTCAGAGTTGGAACTAATTTTATTATTAACAGATTAGGTTCAAATCCTAAAAAGATTTTTCCACGTCACGCATTTGACGATCATATAAAGAAATTCGGAAAATTTGGTCTCATAATGGGAGTTTTAGTGCTTCCAGTCTTCACTAGTGACGTAGACAACGTTCCAGATATGGATGAGTTTGTGACAAATCTTAATGGATGTGAATCTATCAATGGAAAGGAAACGGGTTCGAAAGGAGTTTGCTATGTGACAACAAAGACATATCCAGTCTATGCTGAACGATTATTAGGAGTCTGTGAAGATTTATTTAATTATGGTTACATTTAAAGATTCAAAACTGTATATACATAATATACAATTAAATTTAATGGAGAATAAATTAATTTATTCACAAAGGAAAAATTATTATTTTTTTAATTTTTACTGATATCAAATTGATAGCTCGCGTGCTTTTCTAAATGATAAATCTTATCTCTATTTCATTTATTTATTATTTGCTGAATGAACAAGCAACATTTAATGTGCATATTTAGCACTTTGTATAATAAAATTGAAACTTAATGTATAATTATAATGGAGACACAAGTGCTTGTTTTGAAACACAGAGACGTATTCAAATATGTCCATTTGTATTGAAAATCATTAAAATCAAAAATTAATTATTTACATAGTTTTCAATGCTTAAAAGTGAACAAGAAACACAGAAATATTAAATCTGTTATTTAAATTATTCAGACAAAGTGTTAATATTAAATTATCTAATTGAGTTTTTATTTTTTCTTTTTGAACGAATTTTTTGCCCGACTCTCGTATTTTTTATAATCACAATATTCATTCAGTTTCTCACAGGCAGTTAAAGTGGTCGGATCAATTCAGAATAAAGTTAAAAATAAAATAATGTCTTCTGAATCTAAGGAAGTTAATAAAAGTTCATTGCCAAATAAAGTTTATGAAAAAATTGTCGACGAAATTATTGAGAATAATTTAGAAAAGTCTAGAGATGAATATGATATAATTTGTAGTGCTGGATCTGCTAATGGTGATGGATATGTTGGCGAAATGTACAGAATTAGAGTAGTTGACAAGGAAACGAAAGAAAACAAGTTGACTCTGATTGCTAAAGTTCCATCAGAAAATAAAGTACGACGCGATCAAATGTTTGTTAAAGCTAATATAATTTTTGAAAGAGAAGCTGACTTTTACGATAATGTTTATCCAACATTTAAAAAATTCCAAGAACAAAAGGGCATTGATGTTGAAAAGGACGGTTTTTATAATATTCCAATTTGCTACAAAACATCAACTGAGGAACCTTACGAAGGAATTTTTATGGAAGATTTAAAAGCAATTGGATTCGACATGTTTGATCTGCGCAATGATTTAACAAAAGATCACGTCTTTCTTGTCATGAAAGCTCTTGCCAAAATGCATGCCATTTCCTACAGCATTAAAGATCAAAATCCAGAATGGATTGAAAAATATAAGAATCAAGTTGATCTTTTTATCATAATGGGAGAAAATGATCGATCTCCATTGGATCCATGGTTTGAAAGTATGAAAAAGCAAGCACTTAAAGTTATCAATGAAAGCGAAGACACTGATATGATTGAGAAAATTAACAAATTGTTAGACAATAAATTCATCAAATTAATCAAAAATTGCTTTGACCTTGATAAAGCTGAGCCATATGCGACGTTATGTCATGGAGACGTAAGCAAATTTTTTTATTAGAACTTTTTGAATTAAACTAATTTATCGTTTTTTTACAGTGTTGGAACAACAACATGCTATTTAGATTTGATAATGTTTGTATGAATTGCCATTAAAATGATTAATGATAATGATAATTTTTTATTCTAACAGAATTCAACGCCTATTGACCTTCGGTTTCTCGATTTTCAAGTTATTAGATATGTGTCGCCAGTATGTGATTTAGTTTACTACATTTTCTGTGGCACTACAAAGGAATTAAGGGATGAGCATTATCAAGATTTCATGAATGTTTACTTTGAGGAACTTACTTCATTCATACGAAAATTAGGTTCAGATCCAGAAAAACTTTTTCCACGAGAAGCTTTTGAGCATCATTTAAAGACATTTGGTCATTTTGGACTCCTAATGGCAATGATGACACTTCCAATTTTCACAAGTGATACCAAGGTTACACCAAATATGGATGAATTAGCTGAACAATTTATTAAGATGGGAGAATCGAAAGTTATGGATGAGAATGATTTTCACTTTACAAAGATCAGGAATCAAGATCGATATTCTGCCAGAATTTTGGGAGTTTGCAATGATATGGTTAGATTGGGTTATATATGATCTGATATTATCAATTTATTCTATTGCCTTTGTTATGCTATAGTCGGCTATAGTCAATAAAGTTTTTGTCAATTTTATTTTAATATTCAATTTAAGGAAATTAAATATTTTATTAGAAGTGATGGCACGCGTAAATTTTGAGTGCAAAAAAACAAACAATCTACAATCTTCCCAAAAAGACCATAAAAAGACAAGCTTATCAATGAAAAAAGTTGTCTCGTGCCTTAAAAGGAAAGAGTAAGCTATGATAACGATAATAAAACATTTTGTTGCTGAATCATTGAAATAATTTTTACCTATTTTTATTTAGAAATTGGACAGTATCGTATAGTACTCCAGCCATTAAATAAAGTAAGGTTCATACTTTAAAATAAATTTAAAATTATAATCACAGTCTAAAACCACATTTTTGGGCTATGTAATAGTTCCCACCCCTTCAACCCATTCCTCAAAATTACAAAACATTATGAAATACTTAGTATATAGGTGAGCACGAGAGAAAAGAGCTCAATGACCTTGTAAAACATGTGTTCATGTAAGAAGATATTCTCAAACATATAAATACATTCAAAAATTTCTCTCCGAAACTGATAAGTTGCGAATAAAAAAATGAGTAAGAATTAGTTTTGCGTGCTATATAAAGCACTAGACAAGTGTGATTTTTGACTCAGGAAATTATTATTTAATTAAACTATGGAAGAATTGAAATTTCCAAACGAAATCTACAACAAAGCTTTGGAAGAAGTTGTCAGTAGGCAATTGAACCTGTCTAAAGGAGAATATGAAATTAAGTTCAAGGAAGGATCTTCTAAAGGCGACAATTACAACGGAATCATTTATCGGATAGAAATAATCAAAGATGAGGAAGTAAAGTTGAGTATTATCGTAAAACTTCCACCTGACAATCCAGCAAGACGTGAGGAATTTTTAATTCATAAAAGCTTTTTCCAAGAAGCTGATTTTTATGACAATATTTATCCAATGTACAAAAAATTCCAAGAAGAAAAGGGAATTGACGTTCAGAAAGATGGATTCTTTCAAGTTCCAGCTTGTTACAAAACTCTTCCAGAAGATCCTCACGAAGCATTATTTTTTGAAGATCTTAAAGTTACTGGATTCTCAATGTTCGATCGTAAAAAGGATCTAACTAAAGATCACATCTTTCTAGTCATAGAAGCACTTGCTAAAATGCATGCTACATATTTTTCCATCAAAGATCAAAAGCCAGAGCTTGTTGAGAAATATAAAGACATTGAGGACTACATTCTTAAACAATGTCGTCGCAAAGAAGCTGCAATGAAAATATTCAACGAAAAGATGAAGAATCAAGCACTTGATGTTCTTCAGTACTGCAAAAATGAGGAGCTTGTCAATCGTGTAAGAGAAGTTTTGAGTCCAGAGTTGCATTTATTGTTAGAGGAGGGAAATGACGTCCAAGCTGCTGAACCTTACGCAATTTTATGTCATGGTGATGTAGGTTTTAGAATTTTTTATGTAAATTTCTAGATTATTAAATTCTTACTTTATACTTTACAGTGCTGGATGAACAATATTATGTATCGATATGATGAGGCAAGTTAGGTTAAAATATTTATTTTAGTAATCAGTTCAGAAGCTTTATATCAATAGTAAAATTTTTCAATCTTCTAAAATCTTGCTCATAACCAAACTTCTTACAAAAATATGATTTTTTTCACACATTTAGAATGAAACACCAATTGAATGTAGACTACTTGACCACACACTCATGAGATATGCTTCCCCCATTACCGACTTAGTTTATCTTTTGTTTTCAAGTACAACAAAAAGTTTACGTGATAAACATTACAATGAATTCATGAGTGTGTACTATGATAAGTTATCAAGCTTCATGCAACGGTGAGTTTGATATTTTTTTGAATGACTGTTCAAAATTATTTAATTGATGATTACAGTTTGGGTTCTGATCCAGCAAAAATATTCCCAAAAGATGTCTTTGAAAGTCATTTAAAGAAATTCGGAAAATTTGGACTTGCAATGGCAATAATCCTTGTTCCAATGGTCACCAGTGATGCTGATGATGTTCCAGAAATTGACGATGTTGCAGATGCTTTTAAAGATAATAAGGATCAATCAGGTGACGTAATGAACTTTACATCCGCCAAGACTTTAAAAGTCTATGAGCAAAGAATGATGGGAATTTTTGAAGATATGTACAATTATGGCTATATATGAGGAATCACAAATTTTAATGTAATTATAATCAGTACGAGTAATAACAGCAATAAAAATTATTCTACCTCATGACAACTTGATGTGAATTATTTCTATTTACATAGCATTTTTTTTACTTCAAATTAAGTACGAATCAAATTAAAATGTAACGACACATATAAAATACAGTCAGTTCTCAATGTTTATTCAGTTTGTTTAGATCAACTTCTAATTTTTGGCAGCAATGGATTCAAAAGAATTTTGTTTACCAAATGAGATCTATGAAGAAGTTTTAAAGGAAATTCTCAAAAATAATTTGAACAAATCTCCTGAAAACTATCAACTGATCTTTAGTGCTGGATCTTCTAAAGGTGACAATTATATGGGAGTTATTCACAGAGTTCAAGTGATTGATAAAGGTACGGGTGAAAATAAGCTAAATTTAATTGTCAAGTTACCACCAGAAAGTCTTACAAGACGAAATGAAATGTCCACAAATGATTTATTCAAACGTGAAGCTGATTTTTATGACAATGTGTTTCCAATTTACAAAAAGTTTCAACAAGAAAAAGGAATTGATAATGAAAAAGATGGCTTTCATCACATTCCACTCTGCTACAAAACCTTAACTGAAGAACCGTATGAAGGACTTTTTTTGGAAGATCTGAAAGTTAGTGGATTTGAAATGTTTGATCGTTTAAAGGAACTACCTAAAGATCATGTCTTCCTCGTCATGAAGTCTCTCGCCAAAATGCATGCAATATTTTTCTGTATTAAGGATCAAAAGCCGGAAATGATCGAGCCTTACACAAAGATTAAAGATATATTTCTATCCCTAAGTGACAAAGAAAATTCCCCGATGACTCCTTGGTTTGATTCGTTAAAGAAGCAAGCAATGGAAGTTGTGATTAAAAGTGACAATAAGGACATGATTAAAAGGATTGAAAAATTGTTTGAAAAAAATTTCGCAGAGCTTTTAAAAAATTGTTTTGATCTTGAAAAAACCGAGCCTCAAGCTGTGTTATGCCATGGTGATGTAAGGAATTAATTTTTATTGTCAATTTTTAAATGACTTTGAACTAATTATTTTTCAGTGTTGGAACAATAATGTCCTTTTCAAGTACGATAAGGTATGAATTAATATTGATTTTTTGTTAATATATTTTTTAACAAACCTCAATTCTTTAACAGAATGGAACCCCATGTGATCTTCGACTACTTGATTTCCAAATTCTTCGTTATGCTTCACCAATTTGTGACTTAATGTATTATATTTTTTGCTGCACGACCAAAACTTTACGAGACAAATACTATCAAGAATTTTTAAATGTTTACTATGATGAATTGTGCGATTTCATTCAGAGGTATATATGCTTATTTTGCATTCATGATTGATGCTTGTCTCTTCAAGCACTTTTACCCCTTTTTATCTAAAATTTCACTTAATTTCATTTCCAAAACAGACTTGGTTCCGACCCTGAAAAGATTTTCCCACGAAGAACTTTTGAGAAACATTTAAAGGAGTTTGGAAAATTTGGTTTAATTATGGCAATGATAGTACTTCCAATTTTCACAAGTGATGTAAGTGACATCCCAGACATGGATGAGTTGGCTGAGAATCTAAAGAAAATTGGCGATTCAGAACAAATAGACAAAGAAGCATTCAAATTTACAACAGAGAAAACATTTGATAGATATGCTAATAGAATGATTGGAGTATGTGATGATATGTATTCATTAGGATACATTTAGATACATTTTTTATAACGCTTGATACAATTTGACAATGTTAATATAGTATTTTATAATTAAGGTCAATTATGGTCTATTCAAAAATATAATACCTAATAATCAAATAATAATGAAGTTATTTTTGGAATATGTTGTTAAAGCTTTTCAAATTAGAATGAGTTAAAACCCTAATGTTTAAACTAAAAAATTTAATGTTTTAAATTACTAAAAGATAATTTTAATGATTCTGAATATAAGTTATCTATCATTTTCAATGGAATCTCTTTAAAAAATGTATAATAATATAAACAATGCATTTTACATGACGACAATAAAGATAACGCCAACTAATATGTGCTTACTCATTTAGAACTTTGACTTACTTACTCTCACAAACCTTCAGTCTTGATTTTCACGTTGAAGTGTTCACATCGTAAATAATAACACAAAAGAATCAAATGGAATCAAGTCACAATCAATGTTCTCTGCCTCATAAAGTGCATGAAGAAATTTTAAAGGAAATTATCAGCAATAATTTAACTAAATCATTCGATGATTACGAGATAATCTACAGCTCTGGTTCGGAAAAAGGTGATGGATATATTGGAGTCATTTGTAGAATTCAAGTCGTAGATAAAGAAACTAACGAATCTAAATTGAATTTGATTGTAAAATTACCGCCTGACAGTCCAGTTAGACGACAAAACATGTCTATTAATAAATTTTTTGTGCAGGAATCAACTTTCTATGACAAAATTTATCCAATGTATAAAAAGTTCCAAATAAAGAAAGGAATTGATGTCGAAAAGGATGGATTTCATCACATACCATTCTGCTTCAAAACTATATCAGAGGAACCGCATGAAGTGCTATTTTTTGAGGATTTAAAAGCTATTGGATTTGATATGTTTGACAGATTAAAGGAAGTGACAAAAGATCAAGTGTTTATTGTTATGAAGACTTTGGCAAAAATGCATGCATTATTCTACAGCATTAAAGATCAGCGACCAGAATTAGTTGAGCCATACATTGGACTTAAAGATCCTTTTACTTTGCTGTGTGAGAAAAGTTCTTCATTTGATCCTTGGTTTGACAATTTAAAGTCGCAGTCACTTAAAGTCATCAATAAGATTCAAAATAAGAATGAAGTTGAAAAGATCAAAAGTTTGCTGTTGAAAAGCTTTGGAGAGCTCCTAAATGGATGCTTTGATCGAGAGAAAACTGAACCTTATGCAACTTTGTGTCATGGCGATGTATTGTCTACATATTTTATTTCATTTGGGCGATAAAAATTGATTATTATTATCTTATGTATTTCAGTGTTGGAACAACAACATGCTGTTCAAATATGATAAGGTAAGATGAGTTACAGAATTTTCTAGTTATCTGATTACAGTATTTATTTCTTTTACAGAATGGAACCCCTTGTGATCTTAGACTTCTTGACTTTCAAATAATTCGATATGCTTCTCCAATCTGTGACCTGATGTACTACATTTTTTGCTGTACAACCAAATCTTTACGGGACAAATATTATCAAGAATTCTTAAATATTTACTATGATGAACTTTGTAGATTCATATTCAGGTAAAATTTAATTCTAATTAATGCATTTATTAATAACTAAAATTGAACATAAAATCTAGGCTCGGATCGGATCCTGAAAAGCTTTTTCCACGCAAAATATTTGAAGATCACTTAATACAATTTGGAAAGTTTGGATTAATTATGGCTATAGTAGTACTTCCAATTTTCACAAGTGACGTTGATGACATCCCAGACATGGAAGAACTTGCAAAAAATTTAAAGAAAATGGGAGAATCTGAGCAATTTGATACAACAGCTTTTAATTTTACAACAGATAAAACTCAGGATAGATACACAGAAAGATTGATTGGTGTTTGCGAGGATATGTTTTCGTTGGGATATATATAGAAATTACTTGCTAAAAGCTCCAATTTAAATTGTATAATGTTTGTGTTTTTTAAATCTTATTTAATTAATGCCTGTCAATTTGTAAGACAGCATTCACATCTAATTATAGACTGTCAAACAAAGTAATAAATCTATGAAAAATTATTCCACGTGTCTGTACAGTATATATTTTATATGCACTTCCAAATAAGGAAAATAAATCTTAATAATTTACTTAATTTAATGACATAGATAACGTCGTCAAACGCAAATAGCTGCATATCATTTTTTGCTTGCTGAGTACTTTAAAAAAAATTGAGTGCCAGAGCAAATTATCAAGCTTTCAGTATCAAGTATCATTTCAAAGCATTCAGACCTAATTCTACAATAAAATGGAATCAGATCATGAACAAATTGTTCTGCCTCAAGTGTACGAGGAAGCAATCCGAGAAATTATTAAAAATAATTTATTAAAGTCATTTGAAGACTATAAAATTATTTATAGTCCTGGATCAAATAAAGGCGATAATTATGCTGGAATTGTTCATAGAGTTCAAGTAAAGGACAAGGTTGACAATGAAATTAAGTTAAGTATGATTCTTAAAGTTCCCCCTGAAAATCCAACAAGACGTGACGAATTTATGGCCAAAGATCTTTTTGGACGTGAAATTGGATTTTATGATAATATATTTCCATTGTATAAAAAGTTCCAAGAAGACAAAGGAATAGACATTGAGAAAGATGGATTTTATCAAGTGCCATTTTGTTACAAAACGTTAACTGTTGAACCTTTTGAAGCACTTTTCTTTGATGACTTAAAAGTTAAAGGTTTTGAAATGTTTGACAGATTTAAGGAAGTGACAAAAGATCACGTTTTTCTCGTCATGAAATCTTTAGCAAGAATGCATGCTTTATTTTATAGCATTAAGGATCAAAATCCAAAATTAGTTGAATCATATTTTGAAATGCGTGATTTATTCATCATGTTTTGTGAACGTAAAAACTCAGCTATGGATGCTTGGTATGAAAGTATGAAGAAACAAGCTTCAGTAGTAATCAACGAATGCAAGGATATACAGATGAAGGATAAAATTAATGTTTTTCTTGGAAAAAGTATTTACGAGTTGATGTCGTACTGCTGTGATCGAAAGAGAACTGAACCATATGCAACATTGTGTCATGGTGATGTAAGCTAACTTTCATTTTGGTATGTCTACTATAATTGTTAATAAAATATTTTATTAGTGCTGGAATAATAATATGATGTTCAGATACGATCAGGTATAACAATATGATTTAAATTTTAAAGCATAAATGTCTAACTTACTTAAATTTTTATCTAGAATGGATCACTGGTTGATATATGTTTATTGGACTTTCAAATCATGAGATATGCATCCCCTGTATGTGATCTAATGTACTACATATTTGGATGTACTGTAAAGTCATTAAGAGATAAGCACTATCAAGAATTTTTGGATATTTATTACGATGAATTGTCAAGTTTTATGACCAGGTAATTTACATATTAATTAACTGCGCGTGGCAATAAACCTTATCCGATAAACTTAAAATTTTCCTTCAGACTTGGTTCTGACCCTAAAAAGCTTTATCCCCGAGAAGCTTTTCAAAGTCATTTAAAGGAATTTGGACACTTTGGACTTACAATGGCTTTAATAATACTTCCATTTTTTATTAACGATGTAAAAGATGCACCTGATATGGATGAATTAGCAGAAAATTTCAAGAAAATTGGAGAATGTGCTGAGGTTGATGAAGATGCTTTTAATTTTACATCGGGAAGTAATCGCGATAAATATGCTGAAAGATTGCTAGGAGTTTGCAAGGATATGTGTGATTTGGGTTATGTGTAAATTTACAGCAGTTTATATAAATTGACAGCTAAGTCTTTATTAAAAATAGTTTATGGTTCCTCATTAGTTATCTTTTGTAGACATATAAAAATATATAAAAAAATTCTCTTACTTCTAATCACTGCAAAGTTCTTATCAAATATAAAGTCCTTAATATCTATTTAATGTCTTCATTTTAATAAGTTCTTCTGTAAAATAAAAAATCAAACTTTAAAATCATGTAAAGACAACAAGCAAAAGTTTTAATAATTTACCTCCAAGAATTTTTCCCAGCTCTTATCCTTCATCATTAAAGCCTTTTTGACTTCATTAAGTGTTTTAAACTTTCCTTTCACCATTCTATAGCTGACTATTTGATATGCAGTCTTAGCTCCAATTGTTGGTAAAAGCTGTAAATCTTTTGCTGATCCTGTGTTAAGCATTTCCATTATTGCAGCTTTGTGATCATGTTTTGTTACTTTTGTGACATTTTCTGTGAATTGACCGTAATAGGAAGCCACAATTTGATTCTTAACAACTTGTCTCTTAACAGACCGTGAGACTTTTTCCACAACTTTAACTGCCTTGTTTGATTTATTTTCCATAACATTGCGCATCTCTGATAGTCTTGTACTTCGTCTAGTCGGTCGAACAACTGTTTTCTCTTCAGCAGGAGAGCATGCCGTAAAAACTTTTATTTCATTCTCCTCAGCAACCTTTACAGGAGAATCACGATCCAATTCAATAGTCAAAAGACGACGATTTGTCCTCCTTGCATGTGTCTTATTTTGTGGACTTTCCGACTTATGCTCTACGGTAGAACAGACTGGATTTAATGGCACTTCAAAAACTGAATTATCAAGAGACTTTCTAACTTCCTCAATTCCATTCATTACCGCATCCTTCATTTGCTGTTGAACAATTGTAGTTGACTCAACATCAGCAGTTGTTTGATTGCGAAACGATTCCATGAACACTGACAACTTCTTGTCTATAGTTTCCTCAATGCGTCTCATTAAAGGACTAAAGCTAACTGGTTGTGCCTGTAAACTAGCTAAATTTGTTGTTGATCCAAAACGTGATACTGAAGGTGTTGGTCCATCAACTTCCGTCGAACATGACATATTCATGATGTTAAACGTTTGATTATCAATTGATTCTTTTGGTGCCACAAAAGGTTCATGTGATGGCATTAAGGATTCTTTTGGTGGCATTAGTGATTCTTTTGCAGCTGGGAATTGATTAAAATTACTCAATTCAGCAAGATCACCAAGATCTGTGTACCTTGACTTTGACACTTGTGTCTTCTTTGCAGATGGAGTTATGAATGATGCACAACGGTTTGGAACAGCTGGTTTCTTGATAGTTGACAATGGTGGCTTTAAACTTGACAATCCCAATTTTGCAGGTGTCTTTGCTTTATCATTTCTCGTAGTTGGAAGCATATAAGGTTTAAGTGGCGTACGAGCTTCTAGACGCTGTAAATAAATAGATAAATTAAGATATATTAATAAAGGAATGTAAAGATCATTGTGATAGGTCAAGTTTGATCGATGATAAAATTTTTTCGACCTTGATTGTGAAAATTTTCATTCAGATTTCATCAATTAATCTCTACGTAAATTCACTTTTGTGTAAATCTATTTTTAAGGTTCTTTTGACAATACAGTACATATGCCGCAAATTAAAGCAACTCACAATGTAATCAAACAAATCAAATTTACTGAGATTTTTAAACACATGTTCATGCATTGGACACAGAGAGTATAAATAAAATGAATTCTATATTTTAAGTCGCTCTCTCGATTTGTTCCTCAGTTTTTTGTCAGCCTTAGAGCTATAAACACATATTTCAAAATATAAAAAAGCAGACGAGGGAAAAAAAAATCTGCATCGTCGAGTATCGTAAAATTTAATCAAGTTTACAGCGAACTGTGATCTATAGCATACCACTTGTTAGAGATACTTAAGTGAGTTCTAATATTTTGTTTTTTTCTGTGCTTAGGAGTTATTTGAAACGTCTGAAAAGCTATTATTAAAATAAATTAAAATTGAGTGATTAGTAAATTAATAGCTTGATGCAGTGTCGGCTAATTTGCTGTGGGAACGTTTAAAAGTTCAGTTTGTGAAAAAATGAGCTTTATATTAAATCTTTGAACAATATAGGTTTTAACACTTTTTTGTTTGTCAACTTAGGTACCTACTTCAGAGAAACTTTATTTTAAACAAAAACTTTAAATACTTTTGAAAATTAACTAATTTTACTTTCTTACAAAAAGTAAGAAAAAATCCCGAAAAATCTTTTTAAAAAAAATCAAAACTTTGAAATTTTTCTTTTTTAGCACAAATTTTTAAATTTAAAATTTTCAAATTCAATCATTTAATAAATTGGACATACATGGTCAATAAATCCCTTACAAACTCTGTTCTAACGATTAAAATATTTCATCTCATAAATTTCATGCTTTAACATGACCAATTCAAAGTTCAAAGTATTTAAATGTATATCGATCGTTTTTAAGCAAGAAAAATATTTTTAAAGACATTAGAATTGACAGCAAATTTTTTTTTTAAAGATTTAAAAAAAAAAATGAACGTGAAGCAATTGAAAATAATATGACAGATAAGAGAAAAACATCTTGAAAATAAAAAAACAGAATGGCATTGATGATTCATGAAAGTATTTATGATAAACATGAGAGAATCTGTCTCAGTCTTTAAATTTTACACTAAAAAAAAATCATAAACAAAGAAAACAAGTTTTGAGCATTTTCTCAATTTTTTGACAGTCATCATGATGCGCCATGCCAAGAAACAACTAAATAGATTTGTTAAAAATTAGCGTTAAAATTCTAATTAATGAATCAGTTTTAACAGTTTTTAAAGACTGAAAATTAATGCAAAATTGATTAAAAACCCTTTTAATAATAAATTGAATTTAAAGTTTCTTAATTAGAAGAATCAAAATATCAAAGAATCAAACATTTACAAATTCAACCGCAAATGGAAATATTAACACATGAGTACATATTCTATCCAAATTACGCAATTCCAGCACAATAATGATCATTATACAATTTGAATTCAAAAAATTAAATTGTCAAATTCATTTGCGTGCTAAAAAAGTATTTGAGATGTAAAAACGCGATAATTCGCGTACAAAAAGTTCCCATCATTATTTGTTGAACTACATTTTTATTAAGCCGATGACTATATGAATAAAATGATGATCATTCATTTTATTTGACAAAACAATAAAACTCAATAAATTTTCAATGTCAAATTTTTGTCACTAGCCAATAAAAAAAAAACATTTGATTCCATTAATTCATAGATAAAGTACAATGGCAGATGAGGGAGTTGAATTGAACAACGATGAAGCTGAGTTTAAAGCTCTTCCAAATGAAGTTTATATGGAAGCATTGCATGAAGTAATTAAGAATAATTGTAATTTATCTGAAGATCAATATGAAGTTCAATGTTGCGCTGGTTCCGCTAAAGGTGACAATTACATTGGCATTGTATATCGCGTATCAGTCATAAGCAAAGAAGACAATTCTACTAAATTAAATTTGATTGTTAAATTACCGCCACAAAATGCAGCACGACGAGAACAATTTTTTGCTCGACCTTGCTTCATACGTGAAGCTGATTTTTACACTAATCTATATCCAATGTATAAACAATTTCAAGAGGAGAAAGGCATTGACGTTAATAAGGATGGATTTCATCAAGTTCCGTTTTGTTTTAAAGCTCTTACCGACGATCCTTATGAAGGACTTTATTTTGATGATTTAAAAGCTCGTGGTTTTGAGATGTTTGACAGATTGCAGAAGGTCTCAAAAGAACAAGTTCTTATTGTCATGAAAAGTCTCGCAAAAATGCATGCCGTATTTTATTGCATTAAGGATCAAAAGCCAGATTTAATTGAGAATTATCGTGATATGGTTGACATCTTTTTGCAACGTAAAGGCGATGAAAACATGGATATTTGGTTTGATAGTGTCAAGAAGCAAGCTAGAGACGCAATTGTTGAATGTGAAAATGAAGATATGATTAAGAAAGTTGATGATTTACTATCTTTGAAATTCTTTGAACTTCTCGAGACCTGCATTGATGGCAAAGCTGCTGAACCTTATGCTATTGTGTGTCATGGGGATGTAAGTGATTTTAAGCTTTATGATAAAGTCTGTTTGATAATTTAATCTTATCTTAAAAAATTCTAGTGCTGGAATAACAATATAATGTACAAATACGATCAAGTAAGTGACAAAAAATTCATTTTACTTCTCAAAGTATTTACGATTTCTTTTTATAACACGTTTGCTAACACGCTTTGGCACAGAATTAGGTGCTGTTTTTTCAGTCTTTTTCCTTGTCCCTTTATCAACCGATTTTTTTACATCCAATAATGTATTCTTTTTTACTGGCTCTGTTTTTCTTGATATTTCATTTAAAATAATCTCCTGAATTGATATTCGAACTCTTAACTTCATTGTTGGATCCATCATTGATAGATATGGAGTAATAGACTTAAAGAAATGCATTATTTCATCACCAGGAGAATGCGGACAACAATCTTGAAGCATTTTCTGTTGATTAATTAGTCTCAATTGTTGTTGTTCTTGTTGCTGCTTCACATAATCATAATTATAATTATAAGACTCTGAATTACATTCATTATCATCAACATCATCATCATCATCATCACTAGGATCAATCACAATCGTTTCTATATCATCATTAGCTAAATCGTTATTACTTTGCAAATTAGAGCTGTCATTTTCGTACATCACTTGAGACTGAATTTGTCTCTTGTCGAGAACATTTTCCAAAAATTCTAAATTATTAAAGTGGATCCATCCGCTTATTGCTATTTTATTTGACATTTTTAACTTCAGTAACTTTTTATATTCACGACGATAGTTGTCACGTAGTGATTTCCATTTAGACTTGCAGATAGGCTCTAGAAATTGTTGGAAATTCTCAAAAAAATAATTGAATTATATTCAATTGAAAAAATTTTACTTGGAATTGATGTTTCTAAGGAGATTTGATTCCATGCTTCAATAATTCTTGGCCTATGATGATAAAAGTGATGCTTTGGATTCCAAATTTCAGGATATTTCTCAACCTCTTCTATTAATTTCTTTATATCCATCACAATTTCCATCGACTACAAAATATTTTATCTTATGCGACGCATGCTCATTCATTTATACTAAATATTAATTTCTCTTCTCAAGAGCGGTACGCCAGTTGATATACGTTTACTTGATTTTCAAATAATTCGGTATGCATCTCCAGTTTTGGATTTAATGTACTACATTTTTGGATGCACAACAAAGCCATTAAGAGATCAACATTATCAAGAATTTTTGGATGTCTATTATCAAACATTGTCAGATTTTATTACACGGTAAGATTTAATTTTATTTTAATACTTTATACCTAATTTATAACGGTTATAATTCCCAGACTTGGATCAAATCCTAACAAAGTATTCCCACGTGAAGCATTTAATCAGCATTTAAAGAAATTTGGAAAGTTTGGCTTTATTATGGCTATGATGGTTTTACCAATGTTTACAGCTCATGTTGAAGACATTCCAGACATGGATGAAATGGCAGAGAAATTTCAAGAAAAGAAGGAATCTGGAGAGAAACTCGATCCATCAGAAATGGTTGATTTTAATTCATTTAAGACCATTAATGTTTATAATGAGCGAATGAGAGGTGTAATTCAAGATATGTACGATTTGGGATATTTATGAGCTCTTAGACAGTTCAATTTTTATATCATTGCTTTTAATGTCGAATAAAGAACCTTTAAAACTGTCAATTCTTATGTATACATTTAAAATAATAAAGTAACACGAAACTCACCTGTTTTTCCTTTAAGAACTCATTCATTTCTGGTAACATCTTATTGTCTAAATTCTTGCAAGATTGAGCAAATCGAATCGTCGATAATGTCTCACTTCTGTTCTTTCGAGCTGGTGATATACATGCGATGAGTGTGAAAAATGACTCTAAATTTAAGCAATCTTGAAGGACAGTTGTAAGGATGCTATCACGATATGGCACTAAATTTTTTCCACTGCTTAATGCTTGAACGACTTTACAGACTGCTAACAATCCTTGATTAATATGAACGCCTTCTTGTTGTGCAATTCCAGAATGATTTGTTTTTCTTATTCCTTCACTTCCAGCTAAATCGACTAAATGAAGCACTGATGAACGTTCACTGTTATTTGATTTTGCAGTAAGCATTATTGTAAACATTGCATGAGATCTTGAGCTTGCAGCATTCATTAAAGTTGATCGAACATGCCTGTTCTTGTTTCCTTCCAAAAGCAATTGCTTAGCATCCTTCGAGTCTTTAATTGGAACTTTTTTCGATCCAGCATATTTAGTTCCTTTTGTATGAATTGATTCTGATGACTTTTCACTTAATAAATCATAAACTTTTTCATTATAAATCTCAATGTATGATACACTAACGGAATATTGACAATCATTTGATTCGGATTCATGCTTTTCCTTGATTTTAAGGAAGATTGAGTCAAGAGATAATGAAATCAATCCAAGACTTTTTGCATCTTTCTCATTTAAGCCCATTGTGTATGTTTTTCCAGCTCCAGATTGTCCATAAGCCAAAATACAATTGTTGTAACCATTAAATAAATGATCAACATTGGATTCCTTTAAAATTAATAATTATGAATTAATAGTTTCTTTTCATACCAAAAATAATGTTTAGATCCTTAAAACTTACCAGATTATGAAATATTTCATTGTTATTTGCATTAGAATAGAATATTTTATCAAAAATATAAGGATGGTTTTCTAATACAAACATTTTCTTGGAACTTTTATCATAATCGATGTATGTTTTCATCGGTGATGATGTTTCCCAGATATTTGGTGGTCTTATACGCAAAAATATATTAACATTGGATGTATTTTCCATGATTTTACTGCACTTTTCACCACTTTAATTAATCTTATAAATTTTCACTTTAATTTTCCTAAACAAGCTTTTCAAAAATATTAACGGTTTTTGGTTCAAAATTTTTTTGACCGTTATTTGTAAACTCGAATTATAAAGTTAAAGTTGCTCTATTTGCTTTACATTGACTTGATTCATCATAGTTTATTCCATAAACTTATTAATTATGTAAAAACAAATAACATTAAGCTTAATAAGTTAGGAAAATGATCAAAAATGTTCTTAATGCTAACGTATTTTACAAGTTTTGAAAATTTTGTTTTATTTACGTCAGTTTTTATAAACCTTTTCTTTACGGTCCTTTGCTATGAAACAATCAAATATCGGATCAAAAAAGGTTTAGAACTATTTTACAACAAAGTTCATCATATAAAAATATTTAATTTATTAATTTAAAAATAGTTAAAATGCTTCCAGAATATGAGATTCGATCGAGTTTTAGCAAAAGTGTATCACTTGCATTGGACAAGTCAACAAATAAATATGTGGCATTAAAGAAAACACCAGTTGACAAGTATAACGATGAAGTCTTTAAGAAAATTTGTGAAGAAATTAAAATGATTAAGGATTTACAGCATGAAAATATAGTTCAGATCTACGCAGTATTTGTTAAAGACCTTGATGTCCATATAGTATTTCCATTCTTTTGTTTTGGAAGCTGTAAAGAAGCTATCAAAAATTTCTTCTTTACTGGATTTCCGGAAATCATTTGTGCTTTAATATTAAAGGATCTCTTATTAGCTGTAGAATATCTTCATTCTAGAGGAATTATTCACAGGTAATTAATACAATTTTATCAGATCCAGTGAATATATAATTTATTAATTACAGAGGAATTCGTGCATCTCATATTCTCCTTAATCAGAAGCGTGCAGTACTTAGTGGTTTTCGCGATGCTACTTCTCTTATACAAAATGGTCAACGAATTAAAATTCTTCATACTTTACCACTTCATTCTGCAAAATCTATCAATTGGTTTGCACCCGAATTACTTGAACAAAATCTTTATGGATATAGTGAGAAAAGTGATGTCTATAGTATTGGAATAACAGTATGTGAATTGGCAAATGGAATTGCACCATTTAATGATCTTCCGACGACATTAATGTTAACAGAGAAAATTCGTGGTAATCAGCCGTCACTTTTAGATGCTTCCACTTTTCCATCAGAAGAAATCATCTTTCAAGCTATGGATTCCGGAATTGGAATCGGTGAGGCATGGGCTGCTGATAATACGAGACAAGTTTATTCCAAACGAATGTTGTCTGATTCTTTTCATAAATTTGCTGAAGAATGTATGGCACGATATCCCGAAGCTCGTCCAAGTGTTCATCAATTGCTTACTCAACATTTATTCTTTAAACAATGCAGGCACACGAATTTAGAAGAACAATTAAAACAGATTTTAGAACCAGTTGATCTTAACAAATTGAGCCTTGAGAATATCGCTCAAAAAAATATTTGTGACAGTGATAATGACTTAATTAGAGACATTGCATCTCTTAATATTCAAACAAATACGGAATGGGATTTTTAATTACTTATTTATTTAAACGTGAAATGTTTAAAAAAAATGGAAAGAAATCAAAAGGAATTACATTTATGTAAAATATAATATAAAAGTTTTTATTTTATTAAGTAACTGATTTTTTTTTTTTTTTTTTTTGACAAACAAATTGTTTTTTATTAGCTTTTCATTTCAAATTAGAAACTTTTAGAATTGTGAATTTCTCTTAAATTTTAATGAATAATAAAATAAAAAAAAATGCATCACTTATAAATCTTGGTGGATAGAACAAATATATATGCCAGAATACTTTTTTAAAAAACAGTTATGATTGATTATTAATGGAAATATTTAATTAATTTTATATTGGCTGTCTTATGATTTGTTACTTTCATCGGAATATAAAATTCATTAATAATTGCGATGCAAATTTATCCATTCATTACCATTCTGACAAATTCTTCATAATTTACATTTCCTTGCGAATCTTCTTGATTTGAAAGTAGCTGTTCGACCTGAAATTATACACAAATACAGTCATGATTTACAGATCATTTACACTGATTTTTTTTTTTTTTACCTCTTCGTCACTCAATTTCTCTCCGAGTGTCGTTAATAAATGTCGGAGTTCAGCAGAGCTTATGAAACCACTTGCATCCTTATCAAAATGACGTAAACCTTCGATAAAATCATCAGCTGTATCACCTGAACGTTGCTTTGAAATAGCCTGTAAGGATTAGAAGTTATTAAACATTGGATTAGATAAAAATCTTATGATTAAAACATTGGATTAATTTAAATCGTTGGATTAATAATTGAATTTAAATTAATTTTTGAATCTAACATAAGATTAAAAATTAAATCCAATGTTTAATTTATTAAAAAATTTAATTAAATTCGCTAGATTAAACATTGGATTTAATTAAATCTTCTAGATTAAACATTCGATTTAAATTAATCTAATTCATAAAACATTGGATTTAAATAAATCCCAATTAATAATACGTCTTCTTTATTGAGCTTTGGTCAAATTTTTTTGTTACTGACATTATGATTATATTTTTAACACCAACCTTCCGGTTTCAAATTAAATTTAAATATGATACTTATGAATTTTTATGATTATGAATTGTTTGATATGAGCTGATAGTCGGATTAAAAAAGTTTGCAAAAAAAAAAAATCCAGTTTGGAAATAAATCCCAAAACATTCAAAATTAATTAAATTTTAAAATTCTCAACTTACTTGATAAATTGGAAGAAATACTTCAAAGGATATTCTCTCATCTGGCTTTAATTGATGAGTAAATTTCTTTACATCAGATTCCGTTGGATTTTGTCCCAAGGCACGAAGACATTCACCAATTTGTTGTTGCTGGATTTTTCCATCTCCTCGATTATCAAATAAATTGAATGCTTCTTGGAATTCTAAAAATAAGCAAAACAGAAGATTTTTATATTAATTAATTTTGCCTGTAAAGTTTTTTTTAAGTACCATCGACAGATGAAAAGGAATTTTTCTTTGGATGATCGTACATATCAGAAGATTTTTTTTTTTAATTTCAAAATTAATGAGAAGAGCAGCAAAAATAATTATTATCAAGTATCTACGCGAGTGGTCAACAGAGACTGATTTTTTTTAAATATTGTTAAAAATCAGCAATGAAACAAGTTTCGTACAAACATACAAGCATATAATATATGTGTGATTGCAGTCAGTAATAATAATAAAGCCTTATTTTTACTTAGTCAGCAACACACATGTTATATGTTGGCAGAGAAAAAAAAAAAAACTAGTTAAAAGGAATTTTGAGCAATTGTTTTTGTCCATTTTTGGTAGTAAAAAAAAAATTAAATGGCAATGAAAGCATTTCGCGAATCCAGTGATGTCGATTGATAAGTGATTTTTTTATACATTTTCATTTCACTTCAACTTCCAACGACGTCCATGTCATGCGAATATTTTTTTTTTACTTTACATTATACACAGACTTGAAGCAGTAAATGTTTCTCTTACAATCATTCATTCGTCATGACCATATAAAGATATAAAAAGAAATTGATCATTTTATTTTTTGTGTGCTGTTGTTGCCTCTCTCTGCCTGTTTTTTTTTTTTTCGTTAAACCATTATTGATGATATTTTTACGTTCTGCAGTAAGAATCAGTAATTGATAGCGTCGAGTTTGATAAGGAAGTCGTTTGTTAAGCGCTTTAACTTTAAAGTAGATTTCAGTTTGACAAATTAATGCCGCATTTTAATTGCTACACATACAAATGCAGTTAAATCTATTTAAATTTTTCAAGAACTTTAATGTTCTCCAAACTAATTGGGTCATTGACTTCTGTGGATAATGAGAACATTACTCTCTCATCCTTGACAGTTTAACCTTTTTTTTTTGCACATTGTGTGAATTTTGGATGGAAAATTAATTTTTTTATCGCCATTTATGCTTTAAATTTCCGTTTTTGTTCATTATTCACCTTCGTATGAGTCACAAACAAATTTATCTGTCTCAGCACAAACAAATCAAACAATTTCAATTTTTTGCTTATTTTGCAGTCTGATAACATTACTGGATCAATAAAAATCATGATAACATTGCTCGGTAAGCGATTATTCGGTGAAAATTCTTAGGATTTCATTGTATAAATAAAGTTATGAGTCATAAACATGATCCAAATTTTTTTTTTGTGACTCGAATGTTGGAATTTTGCGGTTTTATTGCATAATTTAAGAACTTACCAGCAAGTTGATCCTCTGAATAGTTTGTCTGTGAAGAATAAAGGATTATTAAGCTTAATATAGCCTTTAATTATTGAAATATTAAGGATTATTTACCATTTTTATATTTTTTATTTTAATGAATTTTGTGAATGAATTGAACTGCTTAAAATTCCAAAGCTTTTAAGTTTGTCCGCCAGAGGTCGCTGAGCTTTTTGAAAAAGCTTTTGACCGTTATTTTTTGACATCCAATTTTTTGAATGAAAATGTCACAAAAAGCTTTAAAATTTATTAAATTTAACAAATTTTTAACATTTTTTCATCTCATCATTAATAATTTAATGGAAAATAATTCAAAATCATAGTAAACTTTGAAAAATTGTGTTAAAAATTAACAGTTAAAAACATCAAATTCAAATTCAGTCAAAATTTTTTTAAAAGATCACATCCAGTGAAAGCACGGAAGTGATTTCAAAAAAAAAGTTCAGAAGACAAAGAAATTCGAATGAAGAAAAGTACGAAAGAAATTCTTGAAAAAATTGTTGTTTAATTAAGTGTGTGACGAAATTAAGGCAACAGTTTGACCATCATTGGCTATTAGATCTTCGTGAAGTCAAAAGTTTTCGTAAAAAGCTCGCGACAAAAGACTTAATAGACATAAAAAGTGAAAAATAAAAAATAATAAAAAAGAGTTTTGAATAATAACAAATAAAATAAAGTAGTGAAATAAACAATAAAAAATGATGAATTATAACACCAATCAACTACAAATTCGGAATAATAATAAATATGAGGTATGAAATGTTATGAATACGTGTGTATGATTCTTATTAGAACACAAAGATAATGAGATCCAGAAGTTTTTTTTTCTCTTTCTTTACTTCGATTCTTTCTCGTCTGTAAAGAAATTCGTCGCAAAACTTTTTTTTTTCTTTTTGAGGACAAAGAAAAATCCAAAAGAAAAACTGTTCTGGAGAAGTGCAAAGTTCCCATAACAATAATAATTTAAATTTCAAAAATATATATATAAAAAAAAGTCTATGCTAATAAGTTAAAGAGTTCATTTCAATTAAATGAGCTTTTTATATTTATTTATTATGTGTATCAATAGAGTATAGAGTGTATGTAGGGAGAGATGAGAAGAAAAAAAAAGAATGTTAAAAAATTCATATTCCTTTCTTTTCTTTTCTTTTTCATTTCTTATTTTTTTTTTTTTACGAGAGAAGAAATTTATTTTTGAATCATACGAATATACACAGACAAGACTACTCATAAAAAATTATTCTTCATTAGTTTTCTCTTATAAAATCTCCAATAATAATAATAATAAAACATGGCACGGGAGAAAGGTTTTCATTTTTTCTGTATGTGTTATTGTTGTTATCAGCTGGTTTTGACTGATAAAAAAGAATGAAAATAATACGCAATAGGAGAGAAAAAAAATTTATATTTCCTATAAGATTCGTTTGTATGGACGGTGTATGGGAAAAAAGTTCTCTTGTCATGGGGAAAATTAAAGGATGTAAATTTGAATTTTTTTTATAATTTTAATTCTAAACATGCAAAATACCTGCTCTGACTCAACATGCTGATTATTCAGTTTTTTCCACTTACTTGTTATTAAATTTCTGTAATCGCTTACTTTTTTAAAAAGAAAATTTCTCTTCCTCATATCTACAAGTGTTATGGATTTTTATGCTGACTTGCAAGGTGAAAAAAAAAAAGAAAAATTAAGTTGTGAATTTCCCAGAAACAGGAGATAAAAATTTTTTCTTTGTTCTCAATCAATTCTTTGTAGTCTAGTGACTGACTCCTTAGCATGCTAATCTTATTGCCATGATATTTTTTTTTATCGTCACACGAGTTTGATTTCTTTTTAAAATTCATGTTTTGCGAAAGCTTAACAGCGATTTATCAAAAATTTTTACGTAGCTGTTGAGTTGAGCTGTAAAGGAATTTACATAAATTTTTCGTATGAGACAACACTTGGTGGGGGATTTTTTTGTTTGTGCAAATTTATAACATATATTTATAGTCTGCGACTTTCCCTAATCATGGGTTTTTCAATCAGCATAATTTAACAATCAGAATGAATGGAATTAGTGTAAAGAATGTCATAAAATAAGTATTGGATTTTTTTTTTTCTTTTTGTAAACATGCATGTGGGGGGTGTTCAAATGTAAGGTCTATGGGGGATCACGTCATATATAAATTTTGATTATTCTAATGTCAAAATGTTCGAAAATGTAATTTGTATTAAATCTGATGCTAAAATTTTCAAGCATGCAGCCGACTACCGACACTTCGAAATTTGTCAGTTAAAAACTGTCAAATTTTTGAAAATAAAAAGTGTGAATGTGTTAGTGAATTTTTTCACTAATTATAATTTTCAAAATAATTTATCGATGGAAGCTTTTTCTTAAAAGCTTTTCTGATTAAATGATAAAAAAATTACTAAAGAATATAATTTATCTAATAAATCAAGATCCAGAAAGGAAAAATTCAAAAATATTTCGATTTGAAGTGACGGTAGTCGGGCATGCAGATCCAATAAAGATGGTCTTCGATTTGAATTGTTTCGATTTGAGTAACCGAAAATTTACCATTAAAATAATTCAAATTTTAATTTTTAACGGTAATTCTTCATTTATATTCATTTCGGTTTGAGTAGCATTTCTCCGGAATAAATCGACTGTGCACAGGTTAAATCTGGCACAGATATTGAATGTGCAAAGAATGTGTCTGTTCACAGGTCAGGCATAGATTGCAACCCTGCCTGTACCCCCAAAATAACATTCTTTATGGACATCTTAAGTGAACGACCCCATGAAACTTTTTTTTTTATGCTTCTTTGTTGTCTGCTTTTTTTTTCTCAACATAAGAAAGAAAGTCAAAAAGAATGAAATTTAAAATGGAGCTATGCTCTTTGTTCTTATGCTAACAATTTGACTTGCTGCCAATTGCCAATAATAATAAATAAAATAAAAAAAATTCTTTTAATTTTATTAGAATTTCCCTCAATCTCATCAACTGATTACAACTCTTAATGGCTCTGTTGCGACATCGCAAACACTAAGTACGACAGCTACTTTTAATAACAATATTAATTCATCAGCATCAAATGGTAACGCTAATGTTGCTGGTTCTGAAGATGAAATATCGAAAAAACTGCCAAAGGAAATTTTATTACGTATTTTATCATATCTCGATGTCGTGTCATTATGTCGTTGTGCTCAGGTAAATCAGTTTGTGATTATATAAAACAAAACAAAAAAAAATGTTTGTTCCTGGAAATAATTAATTGATTCTGTTTTTTGTCTTTTTTTACATAATTGCTGATTGCATAGGTATCAAAATATTGGAACATTTTAGCTCTTGATGGATCAAACTGGCAAAAAATTGATTTGTTCTTTTTTCAAATGGACATTGAGGTAGGCTTTATTTTTGGCTATTAATTTAAAATATTTTAGCTGATTGTCATGTCTTATTTTAGGGTCCAGTCATTGAAAATATTTCTCAACGCTGTGGCGGATTTCTCAAATATTTATCACTCAAGGGATGTCAAAGTGTTGGCGATCAATCGATTCGTACTTTAGCACAGCACTGCCATAACATTGAACATTTAGATTTAACAGAATGTAAAAAGATAACAGACGCTGCAATAGATCCACTAAGTAAACACTGTCCCAAATTGACTGCAATTTCGCTAGAATCATGTTCACTAATCACAGACTTGTCAATGAAAGCTTTATCTGATGGATGTCCTGTAAGTTTTGCTTTATATCTAGTATCAATTCTTGACTAATTGAGTTCCCTTATAGAATATTTTGGAAATTAACATTTCTTGGTGTCACTTAATAAGTGAAAATGGAATTGAGGCACTAGCACGTGGATGTAATAAAATTAAGAAATTTAGTAGTAAAGGTAAATATTATATCTTTTATGAGACTAATAACAACTAAATGTCAACAAAAAAAATTTCATTTTGCAGGATGTAAAAAAGTTAATGATCCAGCATTAAACGCTCTAGCCAATTTTTGTCCTAAAATTGAAATATTGAACTTACACAGTTGTGATGTAAATTTCAACATTTTATTGCACACAGATTGGAACTAATAAAAATTTTATTTTCATATTTGTAGACTATTACTGATTCATCAGTTCGAAATATAACCATGAACTGTCCAAATTTACGTCAGTTGTGTGTCTCAAAGTGCGGTGAACTTACTGATCAAACACTCGTTTCTTTAGCCAATAATAATCCATTTTTAAGTACACTTGAAGTTGCTGGATGTCATCAATTTACAGATTTAGGATTCCAAGCTCTTGGAAAAGTATTAAGAATTGATTTAATCCTAAACTTTAATCTAATCTAATCTCAGCCCTAATCCAAGGATTTAAATTTAATCCAAGCTTTAATTTTCACAAGATTTAATTTTAATCCCAAGAAAATTAAATAAATTTCTTTTGCAGAACTGTAAATATTTGGAAAGGATGGATCTAGAAGAATGCTCTCAAATAACAGACGTAACATTGGCACACTTAGCAACTGGATGCCCAAGTTTAGAAAAATTGGTGGGTTTTTAAGTCAACAAACAAAAGTAAAAGAAAAGAAGTTTTTTCAAATTTTTTTCTATTGCTTCCTTTATGACATTTAGACCTTATCACATTGTGAGCTTATAACAGATGATGGAATTCGTCAACTAGCAGCTGGTAGTTGTGCTGCTGAAAGTTTATCCGTCCTAGAATTGGATAATTGTCCTTTAATAACAGATGCAACATTAGAACATTTAACTTCATGTCATAATCTTCAGAGAATTGAATTATATGACTGCCAATTAATTTCAAGAAATGCCATAAGAAAGTTAAGGGTAAATATAGTCATTAGGCTGATATAACATTATTTATTATTATTGTCGTTATTGTTTCTAGACTGTATTGCCTAACATTAAGGTTCATGCATATTTCGCACCAGTCACACCGCCTATTACAGGAATTATTGCTGGTATGTTTGTGATTCCAAGATATATAGATGTGTTCATACAAAGTACACTTGACGTTTCCGAATTCAGTGAAGATCTTTGAAACAAAGAAAAAGTTCTTTTTATTATATTTTGTGGAAGACACATTTTTTTTGAAGGTTGCTTTTTGTTTAGTTTTTAATTGCTTGAACTATGTTTTAAGATTGTGTTGTAATCTAGTTCTAGTGTGTATAAACTTCTTTTGTATTAATTCATCTATATATCTTGAGATATTTAATATCTCTTGAATCTCATTTAAGATCAAAATTTAGAAACGATACTAAAAGAAAAAATCTAATTCTAATTACGTAGGACCCGGACGACCACGTTATTGTCGCTGTTGTGAGATTTTATGAGAACAAGCTATGGGTTTTGCTCGTAGAATTCTATTATGTAAGAGAGATGACTGATATTTTAATTTATAGTTTGAAACATTCAACATTTTTCGACAGCTAAAAGATTTTTCGAACTTTATGACCTTTTCTAAATCGAACGTATCGTTTTCTTTATTTACTATTTGTTTCGTTACTTGATATAAAAAAAACCAAAAAATATGTTAAATATTAAAAAATCAATCGGATTTTTTTAAAAAATTAAATATTTATAAAAATTCAAAAAAATACTTTCGTTTTTTATGAATTATCATTTTATAAGTAGAAGTATCCACATGATTTCTACAATTTAAAAATCAAATCCTTCTTTCTTCTTTCTAAATGATTTTAGAAATTTCAAACAATAAAATGTGATGTATAACTGCGAAAAATAAACATCTCGTCGAATTCGTCAAAACCCATGAAAAAAATATATAAAAAAAAAAGTAAAATTATGAATCATTCATTTTTATGATAAATTAAAGGATTATTATAGGTGTTTTAAGTTGAGCTTCAAAAGTAAAAAAAAAAGAAAATATGAAATTAAGCATTTTCCTAAATAATCTATAAATTTTCTTTGTGATTATATATTGGTAAATGGTAGTGAATGAATGCATGTAGAATCGATGATGCTATAATAATTTGTGCAGTTTTTTCATTAATAATATTGGATTATAAAAATGTTTCCTCTTATATTATCTTACAAAATACCATACATACATTTTTAAAAAAATAATATTCTTATTACGAGAATCATCTTAGATGTGTGAAAAAAAAAATAGGATGAGAAGAAGAGAATGACGTAAAAAGAGTTATGTATTTTGTGGGGAAAAAAAAGCATACAAAAAAACACAATTATTTCATTTCATTAAATGAAATCATAAAAGTTTACATTTTCGTAGACAATGTTGGGGTTGCTCACTAATGACGTCAATTAAGAAATTAGAAAAAAATTGACGTGATAAGTCAGAAACTTCATAAAAGTTTTTAACCATATTTTCATCAATTACTAACTATTCACATCCCAATGTATCATAAGTACACAATTCCTATATATTCATCTTAAAAAATAATAACTCGATACACACACAACTGTCTTACACACATACACACACACACACACACACACATAAAAAAATATGAAAATATATTTTAATACATTTATGGAGAATAAAGGATCACAAAAGAGGGAACAATTTTTCGTTTTTCGAAAGTTGATGAAAAGTCATAACAAAAAAAAATTAAATTAAATCCAATTAATAGGAACTAAAAAACATTTTAAATTCACTGAAAGAAAGAAAAAATGGTGGAATCTCAATTACAATAAAAATTCACAGAGATAATTTTTTGAAAAATGTATTTTAAATTCATCACAACATTAAACACAGCATACATCATTCGTAATGATTTTTAATGAGAAAAAAATAAACTAAATATATACTTTTAATTATTGTAATGTGAAATGATGTTGAATTGTGGTGCATTTTTGCTTACTGGCTTGATCGGTAAAATTTGTTGATTTTTTAACAATTTTCAAAAACTTAAAAATTCTCATTTTGACTGCTGAATTTAAAAATGAGATGAAATTTTGACAACAGTTTTTAATTTTTTGAAATCAACTGAATTAAGATGAATTTTGAAGTTACTGAATGATTTTTACCGGTTTTCAAAAATTTAAAAAAAAAAAATGTATCTTTTCAAAAAACTAAAATCCCAATAATAAATTAATATCAAGCCCAATATATATATATGAGGTCATATGAACAGAGTCCGCCCCAAAATCGCCCCAAACAAAACTAACACTATCAAAATTTTCCATTGTTTCCGGAATAGAAAGTTTTGATGGTGTTAGTAAATTTTTCAAAATTTAACGGTCATTTTCTTATATGACCTCATATATATATATTGATCAAGCCAAACAGAATCCCAAAGTGAAACCCATCGAAATGGCAAAAATGCACCAAATAATAGAATAAAGATTGATGATTTTTTTGTATTAATTGAAATACGGCTCAATGTGTTAAATGCGGTAATTGTTCAATCAAAGTTAATAAAAATATACATACACGTTTTGTTTACATTATTTAAAAAAATTAATTAAATTTAAAAATCAAATATGAAATGATAATTTGTAAAGCATTTTATGCGAAAATGTGCTTTTAAAAAAAAGAAGTAAAAGAAATTTTTCAAAGCGAGATGAAAAAGTCGCTTTAATTAAAATCTACAAGGTGAAAATAAAAATATTTAAAAACAAAAGTTGTATGATAAACTGAATTCAAAATATATGTAATCAGTTTGTAACAGGTGATAACGATGATGATAATGATTTTTACACAAGAATAAACAATGCGGAACCAGCATTACTGACTTATCCAACACTATGAAAAAAATTTATTATCGTATCTCTAAAAAAAATTGAAAAAAAAAAGTTTGATGTGGAAAAACTTTAAACGTTATTTATATTTAAAAAAATGAAATTCGAAAGGTGCTAGTCTTAAATTTATACATAAAAACTACATTATAAAGAAAAAATTGATAACATTAAATGATGAGACATCACGAAAAGTCCTTTGATCAAACATATAAAGAAAAATTTTTAAATAAAAATGCTTAAGATCGAACGAAAAATTGAAAAATGAGATATAATCTGCAAAATCAGATCTTCTTGAATGATTTTTTTTTTCATAATCAATGATTATTAAATGAATTATTATTGAATTGCATCATGGCTAATATAAACTCTGTCATGAGTACAGATTAATTAATTAATATGATTACTTATTATTAATAGTCGTGTTAAGGCATTAGTAATATAACATTTCATAATAAAGAAAAAAAAAACAATTTGTAGTTACTCAACATGTCATCAATTTTTTTATCAATAAAATAAAAGAATCACAAAATGACCAGTTTTTGGTTGATGATTATTGTTTTTTGATAAAGTTCATCAGGTGGGTCATTACCGATATTTTACATTTCTTTTTTTGTAATTTTATTTTATTTTGATTATATTTTTTGTAGGTTATATAGCA
Organism: Chironomus striatipennis; assembly: GCA_026123125.1. Lineage (NCBI taxonomy): Eukaryota > Metazoa > Arthropoda > Insecta > Diptera > Chironomidae > Chironomus > Chironomus striatipennis. The sequence goes on from CM047394.1 coordinate 45,606,972, forward strand.
AAGACTTTAAAATGCACGTTTTTATACATTAATTAATATTTCTTTACAGACTATGACAAAGAAGAGCCGTTAATTTCAAAAATCATATGTTTTTTAAACGAACAGCTGTTTTGAATTTTTTCCTACCCCTGCGATTTAGGGAATGTCCAGAATATTCGTCAAAGTGATCTATGACATTAAATTAAGATTTTTTGGATATTTAAAAGGTAAGTTAAGTATGTTGAAATCTAATTATTCAATATTATAATTTATTTAAAAGTAAAAGTTGAATTAAAAGACGCGTTACATGCTTTATAGAGAGCGCCCCAGACGTCTTGCTCACACAGAGAAAATCATTCAGGTTTTCAGTTCATTTTCATTCGTCAAGTCGTTCATTTGGAAGGAAAAGATTTGTGGAAATAAAAAAAAAATATAAATTGTTCGCAATTTTAAATTACGGATATAAAAGTGTCAAAAGGCAAGCAAAAAATAATTTAAAAACTTTTAAAAGAATGTGTTTATTAGAGAGAGACAAAATAATAATTGAAAATGACTTCAGGAAATAACATATGATAAAAATTTATTAAAATTTGCCATCAAAGAGAAATTTTGTTTTTTAAAGTCACAAAAAACGTCTGTAAAGGATAAAAGTGAAGGATTAAGAAAATTTTAAACGTGGTAAGTAAGCTCATTTAAGTATTATAAGCTATTAAAAAAGTCAATTAATTGTGGAATAGACATGGGAATTGTGAAAGTGGAAAATCAATATGAGAAGAAATTTTTTTTTTTTCTTTCTTGCTCTTTTCGAGGCAACGAAAATACATAAAACGAACGAAGAAGAACTGAATAAAAAAAAAATGTAAAAAATTACCTAAATTGTATTCGTCATAGGAAATTTTTGGAACTATAGTAAAATAAATTTATTAATCATGAGGAAAATGCTGGATTATTACATCAGTATAGAAAAAGAAATTTCCAGTTTATAGAAGAAAGTTGAAAACTGATAATGAATGATGAAATTCTTATCTCTTATATGTCATGAGAGACTTTGACATAATCACATGTAGTTCTATGAAATTAGAGCATATACGTGCATAAGTGGCTTTTGACGACGAGCAACAAATTATCATAAATTTATTCGAGTGACATAAACTAATGCGTATTAATATGGTCAATACATTTATGATGCGCTAGCATAAATTTATTGTGCATTTCGAGATGAAGAAGTAGAAGAATAAATAAAAATAAAAAAATTGAGGATCAAGGAAAACTCAAAATTTATTGAGTGCATTGGCAAATTTTATATTCATTTTTTTTTCAAAGTCCAATACACAGAATCAAAACATATAAAAAGGTTGTATTAGATATATATCTCAATTTCAACAGTGTGTATGTACAGTGCCACAAGCATCAGCTGTATTCGTGTATAATAAACGGTGCTACATGGTTAACATGAAAAATTTTACACAGTCAGCTGTGCATATTTTCAATGTATATAAGTGCTCTGCCACTCATACAATCATAGATTATTTAATAATATAGTTCACACACTCATAGATTACTTTTTTTCGTACAATAACTAGCAATTAAATCGTACATCCAATATTCCCAACTTGAAGAACATTATGAGAAAAAAAAAATATTTTCAGTTAATTAATTGATTCCCAAGTTATGAATTTCTAATGACTTATTAATCACCGTGTCTATTACGTTGTTTTTTAAACTGTAACAAAATATTGTCAATTGAATGGAAAATTCCAAACAACCAATTTCAATTCTTGATTCAATTTTCAATTCTGACATACGAGATATGTCAAATCACGACATGAAATTTAATGCACAATTTTTTCAGCTGCCCCTACGCATAGTTGCCATATTTTTGAAAATAAAATAAAAAGTCATACATACACACACATTATATTATGCTCATCCTACCAAAATTTTCCCTTTTATTTTGTACTTTGTAAACATACATTCGTATATATTATATCCAATCCAACCATTGTCGATTTTATTTTTTGGCATTCAATTCCATTAGTATCCATTAATACGAAGATTCATGCGAATGAAGCAAGTAAAATGAGTAAAGAGAACTAAATTAAACTAAATTTAAACATACATGTAGATATATATATATGTTCAACTTCTCTTTCTCGCATTCCTTTATATACTCGAAAAATAAAAAATCAGCGTTTTGTTGACGTTCTTGACGATGATGTGCAAAGGATGAGAATCTTTTATTTTAAGAGGAAATTTTTCCTTATTTTCCTTTCCTTGACATTGGAAATGACGTGAATAAAAAGTCATTGAATAATCCCATTTAATGTACGTAACTGATTACTTGATGTACTTTATAATTGATTGTACACAAAAAAGGAAAGACGATTGGCAGGTGTGTAGTTAGGGGGCTAGTTGGAATTTTTGACATTTATTTTTTGATTTGGCCAATTTTGAAGAAAAGTCCTAAAACTACCATTAGTCAAGTTTTTGAGAACTTTAAATCGAATCAAAACGACATTTTCTATGATATACAAACTTAATTTTCAAATCAACAAATGTGCACAAAATACTGCAAAATACACCCCAGTACAGTTGAATATTAAGTTTGCGTTGGGTGCTTCAAAGTTCATGCTAATTGAATGCATCGAATTAACATGAATATGAGAAAATAAAATAATAAAATAATGTTAACCAACATTCATAACAAAGGTCTTATTTTGCGGATGATTGTTGAATACATCAGTGGAACAAAAGAAGGCACTACAACGTTGCCAACTTGTGCCAGAAAATGATCATTATCATATGATTTCAAATTTTTTTTTTCTTTTATTTTGGAAGTAAAAAAGAAAAATAAATAAATTGAAAATTGTTTTTGTCCGTCTCTCTCGCTTGCCTCAACGTGTTTGAGCACTGAGCAACATGAACAGGAATGAACAAAAAAAAAATATTCTTTAAACTTTTTGTGCTTAATACGCACATTTTAAATTGCTATTTGAGCCGTTTTGTTCATAAATGAGAACTGTGAGGAAGTCATAAAACTGAGACAAAGAAATGTTACAATTCAAGGATGCTGATTGCCAATTTGCCAATTTACAGCTGCTACTCATCTTTTTTTTTTGAAGATCATTGATCGCAAAATATTCTAATTTTAGGCATGAAACTGACTTTTTTTTAGAAGAGATCATTACAATGAAATTTTCTTTCTCATTTTGTTTTGTGTACTAAACAAGTTCTGTACTGTATAAATATTTTTTTGAAGGTGAAGAAGAGACATGTATGTGGAAAAAGGGGTGATTGATCGTAGTTTCTTTGACTCTTTTTTTTTACAATATGCTTCAATGAAGTAAAAGACATTTAAAGATTAAATATCATTGAAAAAAAGAATTTCATTAGCGAATGTGCGTCATTCGGTCAGTAAGCGATACATAGCATACACTTATCATGTGATGCTCACGAGCTTGATTAAATATGATTGACTTATAATCATCTTCTTTTCCTCTCCATCATTTTTTTTTAATCTCGGCAGGTTTTAATTACGTTGACTAACTAACCTACATTAATGCTAGATTCCGCACGTAGTTCTGAGGTTGTGCTTATGTGATGAAAGAAAGTAAAGGAAAGTGAACCATTGTAATGAATAATTTGCTGACTATCAACTCTTTTTTAGAGCGCATTTATGTTTACAAATTAACTGAAAGCTTATTTAATTTGTTCGAGAAACATTTCTTATTTACTCGAAGGAAGTGAACTTTTGATTTCTTTAATGTAATCAACAATTTTCATTGCGTTTCAGTTTATGTCAAGGAGAGCTAGTCTTAACTTAACTTGGTAACAAATGCATAGTTTAAAAGGTTTTAAGCTTGAAATTTTAATAAATATAATTCGTCAAAGACTAACTAGATAAAAGAAGTGACTAGCTAAGCAATGTAAAAACTACTTAAATAATCATTATATTTTTACTCCATAATTCAACGGTTCTGCGCAGATCGAAATAAAAAACTGTTGAATTATAGCAAAAATTGTAAGCTTACATCCCCAAAATAATTATCCAGATCAAGCTTCTAAAAATACTTCTCTAAAAATCTCGAATATCCACATAGTTCCAAACATACATCAAATATCATAAGAGCATATTTATTCACGAGAGTATGTCCAGAGAGAGAAAAAAAAATATGTTTACAGTAGCAAAAGCAGACGACATTCAATTGGCACACCCCAATTTTTATGGTATTATCAATGTCAAAATTTCATATAACGACAACAGAAATCGATCAATTGTATATTTCTGATACACATGTATATAATATCTTTCCTCTTTCCCTATAAATAACTGTCCGACTGCTGCACACGTTTAGTTGGAATAGATCAAGGATTTTTTTTTTTAAGAGAGAGATAGAGATAGACTGTCGTTTTCATTTCAAACAAAGACTTGTCAATGAAAAAACAATTTTACATACCTAGTTGATTTAAATAAAATTATTAAATGGCCAAAGTGAGCATTAGAATCTTTATAAATACTTGCTATATTCATGTAGCTTATTTCCATAAATGTATATAAAGCTATAATGCTTTCAATTGTTAGATAAGTGCATTGAAAGTAAAAAAAAAAAACTTATTTTCAGAAATATAGTGAACGGTTCAGTGCGAGACAAGTCGACTGCAATATGTTGATTACTCAATACAATTGTAGTTTTATATAAACGAGAATATTCCTATATATATATATCTACTACTGTTCGTGCTTGTTTTTAAGTCAAATATGTAGTTGTATTTTTCATTTTATTTTATTTCATTTTTTTCTTATTCCACTTGAAAAACCTCATTGGAGTTGAGAAAACTGAAATAATAAAGAAAAAAGAGATATATACTTGAAGCATTAGAACAAAGGGGAAAAAAAATCCTCAAAACGTAAAATAAAGAGAACCTTGTATGTGGGTAGCAGTCAAATCGCAAAGAGTACAGAGATTTAAATAAGAATCGTGTAATTAACGTAAATCGGAGCTTTACAACTACTATTTTTATCATAGAGGTGTCAGAAAATATCAAAATGCTGAATATTTATTGTAATATTAATGCCAAATAGTAGTAAGTGTTTCATGAACTGAATACAAGTACTGAAACGTGTCGCTCGTGTAACTAATTATAATTTTATGTATAGACTGTGTAAATAGATGTACAATAATGCTTACAAGTTCAATATGACCTCGTTATGAGTGCCTTTTTGTGACTTACCTATGTACTCGTAATCAGCTGACTTAGTTCATTAGTTTCATGTATTGAAATGCTGATTACAAAGTATATAATCTTTCCTAGTTACTGAAACTATTGTGCAAGCTTGAAATTATTGAAATTTTATTTATAACTTAACGCCCTACAATTCACAAGTGAATCAATAGAAAATTATCATTATTATTGTTACGTGAAGAACATGCAATCCTAAGCAGTTTATTTTTGCTGTTGGGGAAATCGAAATTGCTATTACTAAGGAGCTGTTTCTAAGAAGGAAGTAAATTTGTCTTTATAAAGATTTAGAATGATTCGAAAAAGCTAAATTAGTTCATTCCCTTAAACAGCCTGTTTATTGTGCCATAATATGAATCAAAAAGTTGCTAATTAATTGACAGCTTGATTAATGTTAGAGTTGATAAAGTGAAGTTATTATTTACGCCGAGAACAATATAGTAAATAATTTTTTAAAAAATAATAATAATAAGGTCTTGGTTTTTAGGACTCTTGCTCCAAATAATTCTTATCAATACCTTTTTTTTTACGTTCAATTAAATTACAAGTTTAAACCGCTTTGAAGTTACTGATAACAACAAATTATTTAGTTCAAACTCTGACTCGCAAAGATAGTACTGGAAAATTTAATGATACGTGTTAATGACACTATAATAAAATGCATAACTATGGAGTGCATTGTCATCCTTTTTTATTTCATTTCACTCATTTCCTTTTACTGCTCATGTCTTATACACAGCTATTTTGGAGCAATAACAATAAAAATAAAATAAAACTACAAAAAATTATCGTACAATAACAATGCTGACACGAATACTTAATCGTAGTTTCTGCATTTTTTTCTTCTGTTCATGACCTAATGCAACATACAACAATGAATAACATGGTTCAAAAAAATATATAAATTCGGTTATCATACGGACAGTAATTTTTATGACTATGTACGTCATTGCGCTCGCTTAAATCTATTGAACTTTTATGTCTGTTGGAAGTTTGCACTGAACTTTCTCTCTCTTTCTTCTTCTTCTTCTTTTTCTTGTTTTTGTACGACAACAACAACTTTGTAGTAATGAAGAGATGATGGGTGTTTCATAACGGAATTTTCAATACTTCATGTATACATATATACACACAAAAAAAAACTAGGCTGGCTGCGGATTTTACTTTCCGATTACAACATATATAATATAATATATATTAATGTTTATACGAAAAAATACATATTTCAGTGGTAATATGTTGTAGATACATAGAGGCTGAATGACCTTCTATTTCTTTAATTTCTTCATTTATATTATTCGCTGATTTTTTTCGCATAATTATTTATCGTTTCCCTTTTGTGTCGATTCTTCTTTTGTGCATTTTGTGAATAATTAAATGAAGAGGATTAACATTAATTTTGATTGCAATCACAAAGAAACGTTTTCATTTTTCATAGCACGACAAATGTGCTAATAAAATATTGTTTGCTTTGTACAGCTTGGCTGATTATCCGAGTGGAAGCTTTAAAAATGAGAATTTTTTGTGGTGTTTAGAAATAATTGAACTGGTTTTGTTATCTGGTATACGGATATTTATTTAATCTTTTTTCACTTAACCTCGAATGGTTTATTTTTTTTGGAATTGAATTTTCCATTTTTGAGTTAGATTGAAGACTTTTTGAGTTTAATTCATAATACTACTTCTTAGTTATCTGCAAGAATGATTTTTCAAACGATTTTAAATTATTTATGTTTTGGGAGCATTTAAAAACTATGAATTTTGATGAAAATTTAAATTTTGTAAACCAGTTATAAAGCTTAAAGGTCTTTAGGGTAGATACATAAAAGATATCAAGTTTCATAATGAAATGTGCGCTTTCAGTTGTTCAACTCAATTCAAACCACATTATTTCGAAAAAAAAAAGTCAACAATGTATTAAGAGTGAGAGGAGAATTGACCTCATTTTAAAAACGTCCGTCTATTTTTAAATGAACTGAAATGAAAATTGGGTGATTGAGAGCATAAAACGTAAAGAACCGTAGAATCGTCTTTTTTGTACGTAAATTTGAGCTAATAATTTAAAATATTCTTGTCGACTAAGTTCTAAAGCAACTGAAATTGACTTCTAAGTTTAGGAACAGATTAGTTTGCATAAAGTTTTACGTTGTTCGAATATTCAAATGCCAGACCCAAAGCAAAAAAAAATATTACGTTTCATTACATTCTAAGCAAGTGGATGTAGAAAAAAGATAAATAAATTTTTCCTATAACGTGTGTAGAGTTATGATGAATAAGTGATGAAGAAACGGCAACATGTATTTGGACTTTGAAGTCGGGACTGAAAATGATGCGCAGAAATGAAATAATTCGTTTTTGTAGCTAAAATATGTAACGAATTTACATAATTCACAATAAAAAATTTGCAGCAATATGGCACGTGTTTGATAAATTGGTGAGTTTCGCTTTAAAGAAATCGATAGCCACAATTGATTATCTAATTTCAAGTTTTTGGATTTAAGATAATCCCAAAAATGACTATTAATTGGCTTTTGAAGGCTACTTAATTATGTATACACTTTGAGATGAAAAATATTGTACTTTAAACTGCAGTAAATTGAATTGATTACTTATGTATAAAGGTCATTCCATAAATGTGATTTTACGAACGTAATGCGAAATTTTAATCTAAGACATAAAACTAAGAAATAATTGCTGATATTAATTTTTTTATTTTAATTTTCTCATTATAGATGCATAGTGGTAGTGGCAGGTTGGCTGTTAAGCAAAAATCTGCTGTTTCTGTCTATGTAGGCATAGCAACATTATTACTTGAAGGTCGTGTATTAGGGAACGAAGACGATGAAGAGAACTTTCTCAATAAAGCACAACATCATAATGTTGTCGATGAAATCGAGACTGAAAGGTCTCTGTCACCGTCGACGACACGTCATACTGTCATGAATGTTTTAAGCGAAAAATTGATGAAGTTACGTCAATTCCCTGGAACAAGTAAGGATGTTGTTGAAACATCGATTGTAGTGCCAGTCGTTTCTCGTGATGACTATGAGAGACAACCGAGACTTCATCATGTAGCATCTGCTAGGGAATTTCAAAGAAATCCTCGACTAACTTCAATCCCAACATCATCTACATCAAATTCATCATCTGCTGCATCTGTCTTGCATGATATTGATGTTGATTGGAATGATATATCTATCGTGTTGAGTGGATTAGATACAATGTTCAAAGTTCCAACATTTCCATTGAAGCTTTCAACAAATCATAACTTTAGAGTTTCATCATCGTCAATGCCAATTAGTCAAGAGTCATCAATGAAATTGTACAAGATAAAAGCTCAACAAGAAAAAATGTTTCATACACCAACAACAGCTAAAAACAGCACAAAGCCTAAATTAGGTCCGCATTGTGATAAGTTTTTGAAGAAAATCGGATTAATTAAAATGGAACCATCTGAAACGGAAATCGAACATATGTGTGTTCACGTCAACAGCTCTGTAAGTTCATCTTAAATTTGTAGATAAAAATAATATGTTTATTTACGTCTCTAAATTCCTCTTCTCATCTTTATTTTCATATTTTATTTTATTTTTTTTTTTATATATAAACATTCAGTGTCGTCGTTGGCAATTTCATCTGAAAAAACTTTTACAAATAATGTCGAGAGCTGAAGATGCCTGTATTGAAGTATATTTGGGTCCAGAAAATAATGCGATTCTTTTGGAACAATGGATTTTGACTATAACTGATAAGTAAGTAGCTCTTTAGTCAAGCTTTTCAAATATTTTTTACTAAACTCCTAAATATAAAAATTTCTAGACCTTCACCATCAACAATGACTATTCAGGCATTGTGTAGTGCTATTCGATCACAATTGTATTTCTCACAAATTTCATCGTGGATTGATTTATTGAAGAAAGCTTTTGTCGATGGTGATATGAGTGTTAAAGATCAAATGCCAAGTTTATTTAGTCCAGAAATAATGCAAAATCCAAGATTGAAGAAAAATCTGCAAACAATGCAAGTTGATTTGGACATTTTATTCCGCATCAAAACATTCGATGGAACAGCAAACTTTAATGAAAAGCCAAACATCCATAATTTTCCAGATACAATTGTTTCAGACGGAACTGCTGTTCGTGTATGTCTAAAAAGTTTACCAAGGTTGGAGAAAATTCCAACATTAAATACAGAAAAAGCTCATTTGAATGGATTCTCTTGTGATAACCGCATTAAATCTTCACTTCTTGGTATGGAATCTCCAACTTCTGGCTCCAGTAGTCGTCATGTTGTTCATGATCGTATGACATTCTCATCATGTCATGAAAAAGGCAAACATCGATGCAGAGATGAGTATGAAGACGATGAAATTGGAAATGATGAAGGATTGATAAAATGTAATGATGAAAATAAGAATGAAGGATTAGAAGTAGCAAGTCCTTCATCTATGACCGATTCATCATCTCCACATGATTTATCAATGTCAAACTCATCGGTAACATCATCAAATTTAACGCATCGTGAACGACAATTATTAAAATATAAGAAACGACTTATGAAAAGAGAGAAACAAAAGAAGAAACAACAAGAAAACGATCAGCAACAACCTCAGCAGGCTGCAAATTTTATTGGAAAAGATATGAATTATTCTAATACATCTGATATAAATAACATGGAGATTCCACTTTACAACAACAGTAATTTCATTAATTGCAAAAGTAATGAAATAACAAAAGGTAGTGCCGTAATGGATGAACTTGAAAAATCCACTGCCATCAATAAAAATTTAACAACTACTACCGATAATACTGATAACAATAATAGCAAACATGCCCTTGCAACAACTCTTTCGATTGCCACACAAACTGAATTCAATGATACTACAGCATTACTGTCATCCTCATCATCATTACCAGTCACATCGTCTATGATGTATAAATGTGATAGTTGTGGTAATCAATTGCAATGTTTGAACTGTGATAAAGTCAAATTAATTAATAATAATACTAATGCAAATAACTATAATCAAATGGCGTCACCATTATCTACGAATTTGTCAATCTATGATTATTCTTCATCATCCACAACACCTAGATCAATGATTGTCAATAAAGCTGATTTGCTCTTGCAAGCAATTCAACGAACAGCTATTGCTCACAAAAATGAATCAAAAGATAATGGTGTCACTCCTCCTAAAAGTGATAAAATAAATGATAATATTTTCTCTAGTTCTAAGATACATAATAATAATAGTAGTAAAACTCGTGATTCGGCAACTATAGATAAAGCAAGGACTTCTTGTGATGCTAATTTGAGTGAATGTGATAAATCCACGAATTCTATATTGCGTAGTAAAATCGATAAAAATTCTATTAATAATAATAATGATCCAGAATCCTACAATAATAATGTACAATTGGAATCTGAGATGGATTGTCGCTTATGCAAACGCCAAAAAACTAATCATACACCTTCCATGAACATAACTGGAAGTATTAACAATAACAGCTATCGTCGTACAATGTCAGAATGTTTGGTAAGCATGAGTCCAGAAGATGAAAATTGTATGTATAAGGCCAATCAAGGAATATATTCTACTCCTACATCAATGCATAATTGTGATGACTTAAATGTTATGAATCATTCAATCAATATGGTGTCCGAAGAAGAATATAATTTATCTTATGGCGAACTCAAAGCCTATCGTCGGGCGTTTTCCGAAGATGTCATAAATCAATTACCAAATGAATCAAGTTGTTTCGGAAATGCCAATGATAAAAATGATGATGATTATGATGAATGTATTACGTTCAAATGCGACCATAATGCTGACGAAAATAAAGTTTCTCAATCAATTCACAAATTGACACCAAATGTTACATTACAACAGCAGCAGGATCCATCCCTAATGCGTAGTCTTATTAGTAGTAATAATAATAGTAATCAGAGTCTTAATCAGAGAATACCAAAAATAAATCTCAGTCAAATATTTGATAAACTTCAGCCAACACAACAGAGTCAATATAATGATTCAGGAATAGGAAATGAAACGTCAGAATCAATCGATTTCTCACCGACAAGTGATAATGTATTTATATTTAATTCACCAGTAAAGAGTTATCCACCGAAAATGCAAATATCAACACGTCCCAGTAATTCAATGAATAAACGACGTTCTCGACATTTATCAGATCGTTCATCACTCTCAATATCAGAATATGCATCGGATGAGGATGAGATATCTCCGTCAATAGAAGACATTGCATCAAAATGCAATGCATTAGATAATAAAATGCCATCAATTCCATCATCAAAGATCTCATCACTGTACAAAAAGTTTGTCAATAAAACTCAAACGGCATTTAACAAATTCTCTAAATTACCAATGCTAAGTACAATAGAGGAAAATTTACTTCATAATCGTTTTCAACCAAAATCAACGGTCGAGGGCTTTAAGGTTTTACTCTGTGCAAGTGGCAGTTTCTGTCCAACACAATTGACTATCCCAGCTCAAACGTACTTTTATGAATTTCAAGGCATTAAACATATGTCGACACCGTATGTGGTAAACAAATTAACATAAATTCTTTAATCACGCTATTTCTGTTTTGCAAAATTGTCATTACGACTGGATTATTGTTTTGACCTATTTTTGTTGAATTTTTTTGAGGGAGAATTAAATTACCTTTAAATGGGTTACAAATTTTAATTTTCATACCAAACCTTATTTAACTTTAAATTTTTCATTTATTATAGTGTGAATTCCGTTTAAATCGCAAATATTCAATACCAAGATTTGGCACTGTTCAAGCAACACTGTTGAATCCTCAAGGAACAGTTGTACGAATGTTTTTCGTACCCTACGATTTTCGAGATATGCCCTCAATGTCACAGACATTTATAAGGCAACGCATACTTGCAATCGATGATCATTGCATAGGTCAAAGGAATGTAGAACAAATGAGCACAAGTGAACAAATGAAGCATCTGCGATATGTCATTAATTTGAGGTGAGGATGAGAAATATTTACTTTATTTGAGGAAGTAAATTGCAATATCCTTCATATTTTATTTACAGATTTCAAACTGGTCGTAGCAATCGTCTTTGCTTGCACACCGATATAAAACTTATAATTTCACGTCGCACTGAATTCGATACAGCAGCTGCTCACGCTAAAAACTCGCTTGAATCATCAAATGATCTAAAAACGATTATGATAACTCCAGACGATCCAAAATTTAGTTCCCGAATTGATAAGAGTTAAAAATATCTTTTAAAAAAAAGTAAATGGAATAAATTAGAAAAAAAAAAAAATCTTCGATGATTTGAAACATTAATGATTCTATAAGATAAAAAAATCTATTTTGTGAAAGGAAAATATGGATATAAAAGCGGAAATTTAAAAACTTTATTCTGATACCTATGATAGCTAAATGTATTTTATAGTAGGATTTATGGATTGTTCAGTATGCAGTAAAATAACGAAATTTAAATCACCGATAAAACACATTTTTAGAAATTACTTTAAATCAAAATCAAAATGATGAAATTATATTGGATGGAAGAAATTTTTTCTCAGTTTTAAAAACTAAAAAATTAATAATATATTCGGAAGTGATGAAAAATAAAAATTTATTTATGCTTGCTCTAGAAGAGACGATATAACGTTTTTTTAAAGAAAAGTTAAAGGCGTAGAATATGCATATAAATTACTTATAGTAGTTGAACTTTATTTTGAAAATTTTCTCACAATTTGGAAATAAAATCAATAACTTTTTTGGAATTTGATTAAGGATGCAGAGTTGGATTAAGTATTTAAAATTTTTAATCAATGTTTAATTCTGATGTTTTATGCTGCAATTTCGACCAAACATTATTTAAGCAGCAAAAGATAGTCGGTAACATGAAGTGTGCATAATTCAGTAGAAATATTTTTGCTTTTGTTGTATTAAAGTTAATATATAAAGGAATTGAGAAAGTACCATAATTTCATGTTAGTAAAAATATAATATTGAAATGCACACTTTGGTATAAGAATTCAAGAAATTAATTAAAAATTTTCGTCCATAAGACGAATTTATTTATAATGCCGTTAATGTCAGCAATCTGTTCTTTATATCTTTTTGTTTGGAAATTTTTTAGAGCAGAAAAATGCTCTGTTTGGCCCCAAAACATTTTTTTTTTTATGTTGGTTTCTTGGTTCCCATTTTCATCACCCAATAACCTTTATAGATGTTTATAAACGATGTGAATTACTGCCATGCTACATTTTCTCAGCGAAATGAGGATAAGAAAATAATCATCTAGTTACATTTTTAGAAGAATAATAACGAACAGATTATATAGCTATGAGAAAAATTTTATTGATGTAGTTTATAGTAGAAATGATTCACATGACGTAGGTTAACAGATTCCTTAAAAAATTTCTTCCCATTTTTTGTTTTAAAGTTGTTTAATTTCATCTGCGATTTTTTTTAATGTTTTGCTTGTGTTTTGTCACTTTATTTGTTTTTTTTTTAGGTATTTTAACAAATTTAAGTTTTTAAAGATTGAAAAAAAAATAGATTTTTGTGCCGAATTAAAAAAAGCGAAATAAAAAAAATAAATGTAATAATTCTTAATTTTAAGATTTGTTGAACATATACACTTATTAGTAATGATTAAGAAGAAAACAATAATTTTATCTTATTATTCAATGTATTCGATCGGTAGTAGTTGTGAAATTTGAAAAATAAATGATATAATCAATAAAAAAAATTGACAATTTTTTTTTTGCATTAGTAGATTTTCAGGTATTTATTCTTATTGGTGCCATTTATGTCTAGACGCTTAAATTGTTATTTAAAAACCATAAACTGTTCAATAACCAAAAGTATCATTAAAATAAAAATAACTGCGTCATGAGTACTACAAAAATTCATTTCATCTATTTGGAAATCACTCAGACAGAACAGAACACTTTACTTGAGTTTCCTAGTTATCAGCTCTTGAGTAGTCGAATGGTCAGTGACTATATAAGGGTTATTATAGTGTATCATTTAAATATTAATATGCATGCATAATACACCTGCTAACTTAAACAAAAAGTGGCACATTAAGGCATGAACAACATTTTTGATTGATCATGTTCTGCTACAATGTATGCTATAGTAATTAATTTTGGTCACGAATGCTTTTATTTCTTTTTTTTTTATTCAATCAATAAAAGTTTATTAAGCTTCATTGAATCTGAAAGCTTTTAAAAAGCTTTGTGAAGAATTTTGACTTTTGTTAAAATTTTTCTTGAAAACAAATCAATTTTTTTTTTCTTCAAATCTTGACCAAATCCAAAAATTGTCAAAAAATTTAAAATTTCTGTAAAAAAAAAGGAATTAATATTACCTGCAAATAAACATTTTGAAAATAAATCAATAATGAAAATTCAAATTTGATTCATAATTTTTCGATAAAGTAAATCCATCCAATTTTATCCAACAAAGCAAAATAAGTTCATCGAATTAATCATTTTGTCGCAGCGATAACATTTTCAGTTCTTTTTTTATTTTATTTAAATCCATACCTGAAAAATAAACGTGTCAAAAACCTTTTCATCAGTTCCTTAAACTTAGTTTTATTTTTTGAACATTTTCACATGACTTTTATATTTTTTTGGAATTTTCTTTAAAACTCTTAGGAGCTAGATTTGATTAATGCAATTTTCATTTAAGGTAGATTTTCAATAGAATGTGTAATTTCTAAAAATATATAATTTTTTATTTGCTTTTTTTTATATAATCAGGTCATTAACGTTCTCCTGTAGCTCTTGTGATTTGTTTGAGAGAGAAAAAAAAAGAAGATTCATATGATGGAAATTTACAATAATTACAAGGCATTAAAAAGACCATAGAAGGAATAATAAATAATAATAAAATTTTCTTTTTTTTAATAATCATCACATAACAAGTCATAAACTTAATTACTTTTCTTCATAAATAAGAATAATAAAGAGAGTTTTTATATTCACAATATATAGGTATGATACACATCGATACACTATGCCTAATGAAATATTTTGGCGCATTTTATATACATATTTAATTAATATTGTTATATAGTTGCTCACTCTGTCTATGGATTTTTATTTTTTATTATTATAATTAACTCTAGTCTATTTTAATTGGACAGAAAAAGATTTTGGATGTTAAATATTAAATTGTGATACTTTCAAGGCTATTTTACTTAACTTTTTTTCTGTTCTAAATTATATACCTTTGAATGACAAGTTTAGAGCCAGTCCAGAACTAGTCATTCTATTCAATTCTATTGATAGCTGCAACCAACATCCAGATGTTGCATTAATTATATTTTAAAGTAGATCCTGTGCAACTCCCAATTAAGGCCTGAATAATCTTATGATATTAATGAAATAATTAAGTTAATTTATGCGGCTCCAAAGTTTCAAGATTTTTTCTATTTTTTTTTTATTATTACATAAGGAATCATTTAAGAATGAAGTTTACTTAGATAAAGTTCATTCCTAAAAAACCCTAGTTTAAACTTTTAATGATATGTAAAAATGCGCCTTGTTAACAAATAGAATTTTAAGAATTTACATTTTACAAACATCCCATCTACATTTTCAGAATAAATATTACGCATGTTGAACGTAATCAATTGAAAATAAGCAATTTACTTACGCTTATTTCTCTTCTTATGGCCTTTTACTGATTCTCATGCCTGACACATTGGTGGAAAATTTGTATCGTCAAAAATCTGAGTAGTTTTTGATTGACATGTTTCAGCAGGATTTAATTGATTACCATTCGACTTACCCTTCATGACCTCAGCAAAACTCGTTTCAAATGCTGGCGAATTAACAGGTAGATCATCTGTTTTTGATTCATTCACATATGAGCTTAATGAGTCGCTTGATGTCTCATTTCCATTCAATTCAGTGATGTCATAAAGTGAGCCACGCAAGTCATGACATTTTAAAAGTTTACATTCACCACCGTTTGCATCAATATTATAAATGTACAGAAAACCGTCTTCACACGCGACCATTAAACGCAAATCTTTTTCTAATTTTGCCACAACGCAAGTGTACCGAAGTCCAGGCTCACTAAGTTGAACATGGGCAAAAGCTCGATCTTGATAAAGCATTGTGCTAACAGGTATGAATGTTTCCATTGCTTTTGAAAAAGCTTTCATAATTCCTGATCGTTCGTCAGATTTCTCTTCCTCGTCGCCACTTTCTGTCAGTGCTAACTTGTCTTGACGTTTCTCGGCTGCCTCCTTTGCCTTTTGGTCAATTTTAAAGACATGAATTGTTTCAGTGTTAGAACTGACGGAAAGGAAACTTCCACAAATACTAAAATTAAGCGACATGATTTGTGCATAACGTTTGACACCTCGTCGGAATTCCATTACACGTTGACCATTCTTGGTGCAAAATACCCTAATAACAGTTCCTTTTTGACTTGCCGTAGCCAAAAGAGTACCAGTTGATGAGAAATTCATAGCTGCAATATTTGAGCTATGAGCTTCAATTATAATCCTTGGTTGAAGATTCCCAGCATCATAAATCTGAATATTGCCACAATCTTTCGAACACGGATAAGCAAGATGAGAGTTTAAGCTTAAAGTTATGAGACCAGTAAGATTATCAGGTAATTGCTTGATGGAATGAAGTAAACGCATATCACGTATGTTATGTATATAGATGCTATCCTTTAGACAAACTACCAGTCTAGAGCGATTCATCTTTACACTCAAAATATTCTTAGGATACTTAAATTCGCATATGTCAGTCCGTTTTTTGAAGTGAACAATCTACAAGGAAGAAAAGAGTTTTTGTGTGATTTATAATCATAGTAAATTTAATTTTCGAATTTCAGTTAAATTTAGCTTAATGTAGACAAAAATTTACTAGAATTTGAAAAATAACGTATTCCTCAAATTCAAATTAAAGTTCAAAATTTGAACTTTTATAAATTGAGAGAAATTTTGGCAAAAAAAAAATCATTTGAGTCTCAAAATTCAATCAGTAAACAACTCAAGGAAATAAAAATCAATTAAATTAAAGCTTAAAGTTTAATTGTTGAGACATTATCAGAATAAATCACATGCCATAAGACGAGAGAAGAATTTATAAAATAAGAGACTGCATGTGTATAAACAGATTTTTCATTACATCAACACACGATCAGCCTTAAAAAAATGTGATAAGAAGAAGAATTCATCTGAATCTCGTGATAAGTCGTACAACACGACTTCATTCATTGTTTATCACGTGTACTGAATTTATATACAAATGAATGCTTGATTTAATATTAAGCTAAATAAACAGCAGAAATAATAACAAAGTGAGGTCTTTGTACTTACTTTCAACTTGTATTGCTCTTTGCTGATAACGACAGACACCAAACTAGAACCAAATAACCGCTCAGCAATTTTCGTATCAACATTATTCTCGCTATTAAATATCTCGTCGATCTTATTAACGGAGAGGATGGAGAAAAGTTTATAGCCGCATTCATTAGCCACAGATAACGATCTAGTAAAAATAAAGTAGAAAGGGAATTTTTAGTATTGAATCGTTTGCATATTTCAAAGATGACTAGATCTTGTGAATATAAACACAAAAAATATATAATTTTTTTTCGTTACTTGTTATTCACTATGAAGCTGATGAATTTTAAAAACAAAACTTGGCATTCGTTTATGCTTATAATATTCGCTTTTTATTATATTATTGTTTTTCATGGTCGTCGCAGTGGCGTATTTAATTCTACTAATATTCATGTAAAATTTTTAGCCCTACGACTAATCGAATTAATTTTAAAATGCGACGTAAATTTACTTGTCTGCCTTTTATGAGGTGATTGACACAATGCACCACACACAGCTCAAGATTAATCTTTTAATTGGATATACATTGATAAGTAATTGAAGGCACTGTCAAGGTGAAATCACGCCACTGTATTGAACATACAGCGATGTTAGTGAGGCAATATAAAAATATAAATAGTGCTATAAGCAACGAACGAACACAATTTTACACAACTTGAATATCAGCTGGCCTCAGTTGTTGATACTTTATTTTCGTTTTTATTATTGTTTTTGTATACATCGCGCCTTCTTTGCTATGACGTCAGTGCCTTCTTTCAGCACTTTATGCATGTATTTTAAATATTTTGTTGCTTCTGTATTTAATTACTTATCATATGATATGCAAAAAAGCACTTTACAGCTGTTTAATGAGATCGAACTTAGCACTAGAGTTTTAATTATTTTTCTATAAAGAAGAATGCACTAAAAAATATTTTATTAAGCTTTAATTGGTGGTTGTTAATTTTTTTGTATAAAGAATTCCTGATTTTTTTTTGAGTTTAATTCATTTAAAAGTTAAAACTGAATGTACAGGTTTATGGATTTTTATTTTTTGCTGTTGTACATTCAGGTTCCTTTGTGAATTTCATGAAATTTCTTATTGTTGCATTATTCAGACAAATTTTATTGCACCTACATTCTGAAAATGAAATGGGCGGTACTTAAAAATTTTATGCGATGAGTCATGAATAGACAATGAATCTTTTTTGAGACATTCTGACTCCTCGAATGGATCCAAATTTTAATATTAAGAGGGGTCAGAGTAGCAACAATATTAAAGAGGGTAGGGGGTTTCAAGTTTATTTGACGTCAATACTGATGAAGTATTTTTCAAGAAACACAAAAAATTCATTACTGCTCAGTTTGAAAAAATCAGCTCATCACAATAACTTTAGGGGCCGTTCACTTAGTACGTTCGCTTTTTAGGAGGGGGGTCTAGGATTTTGTAACAGAAAAAATTTCATACAAAAAGCGTAACGAGGGGGGTAAGGTCTAAAAAGTCGTTTTTTGCGTAACGTACTAAGTGAACGGCCCCTTAGCTATTTTATATTTATGACCCCCCACTCCCCTCAAAAATTTTCTATACAAAAATTGATTTTTAACTGAATAATGCACTTTTGATGCAACAACACTTTTTTCACATCACTAAACTAATTAATATTCATGGATCACATAAATAGTCAGGAAACTAAACAATTTAAATATTAATAATAAAGACACACCTCAGGCACATCAATCAAAATGAGAATCCAGAGCCACCATAATTCACACATAAAATATTCATAAATGCGCATAAATGCGCATAAATAATTCAAATGCTCAAATCTGTTACAACTTATTCCTTATTATACACATCTTTTTTTTTTCAAGAATGTCCTTGAGTTTAAAAATAAACGACAACTTGCGAATAAGATCTGAGCATATATAAATTTGTTTGCCTTACACTCGCGTACGATTTTTTTTTAAACTTATGAAATTTAATAACATGTAATTTTAGCAAATGATGATAATTTATCGTAATTAAGGCACAAGCAGGCACACGATAAACGAGAAATGATTTCACAATTATTACAAAAAGATCAAAAAATGGGTCATCAAATGAGCATAAATCGATTATTATGCACAAAATCATATTTGAATAGCTTTCTTTGTCTAAAATAATATTCAGCTAATCCTTTATTCATTTATTGAAAGTGAACAACAAGTAGCCATTTTTAATGATTTAGCACAGTTCATATATAGAAAAAAAAAAAAATCGATGACATATAGGCAGTCACAGTAAACAAAAATAAGAATTATTAGTAATAAATAATAAAAAAAAATATTTACGTATAATCTTGATTGAAGTTTATTCTAAAATTTCCATTGCTTGATTTTTTAGATTCCGTATTTTTCTTAATATCACTCATTTGGTTTAAAGCTTCGTACTTGATTTTTTTTAAAAGAGAAAAAAATACAATTGCTAGATATATGCAATAAAATATGATTCTTTTTTTGTTGTTTGTTGTGATTGCACTAATAGTCGCAATATAACTGAACCACTGGAATAAAAAGTCGATTTTTTCTTCTCTCCAGTTTACAAACATCCAGTGTCGAATTTCATGTACAGTGCTTACAAAATGTTTATTCATTTAATGATTTTCTGATTCGTTCCTGACAAATGTGATTGTATTGGTGCCAACTAATACAATTATGATGTCAGCTGTGTAACTGTTCATTTGTCTTTGTGTTGGTCAAGAAGAAGTCATAAAACCTAATAAGTATTTTCGACACAAATGTAAGTTCAAATGTAATTAGTAGTTACATTAGTTAGTCTATAATCAAGTCTAATGCCGTAAAATGATTAAGAATCAATGAATCATTGCTGTTTTAATGCAGGAAGTGAAAAGTCAATTCAGGGTTTTGTTTGTAAACATTACACTAATACATTGACAGTGAGCATAAAATTTTTTAGAAAAAGCTTCGTACCCACTTTAGAAAGTTTCAGAGGTGTCTAAAAAAAATCATGAATTTATTAAGCTATATGTGTCAAGTGCATTAATTTATTTTTAATTTGTCATTTTTTTCTTGGGTAATTTGTAAGAATTGTAAGTGAATTGTTATAGCATCAATATTAATCATGATTAATATAGCAGAAATACTCATTGAGTATCAATAAAATAGTGGACAAAGTGTGTAATATAGTCTATAGCAGTTTTATTGTGAAATAATGCAATTGAAAAATTAACAACAAAAGCACAAAAAGTTTTTTTTTTAATTTTCAAGAAAAATTAACCAGATATTTTAATTGACCTTTTTCTCAAGGTCTTACAATCAAGAAGATGTCTTCAAGACTTCTGGATCTCGCAAGGAAGTTTAATGTATTCTATTTAAATGGTAAGTTCCTCCAATTTTTTTTTTCTTACAAAATGCGACATTTTACTGCCTTAATTGTACTTGAGGATGTTTCTTATCAGATTCAATTGGAATGTAGTTCCGACATAGTTACTTTCTAGATTACACAATGTTGTAATGAAAGTTCAAAAAAAAAAATCTTTATGAAAAATGCCGACAAAAAAAAATCGATTTTTTGCGCAATGATTTTACTTTTCTGATCATCCATCTTCTCACTGAGTTGCATTAATCTGTTCATTTCCATCAATCAATATTGATTTTATAACAACCTTACTTTATTTTTTTTGTAGGATTTGAACGTAATGTATGTAAGCCGTTTGTAGTGAATGGATATCAAGTTGGTTTGAGTAAGTATCTATTAATTATTAAGTATTAATAAATTTTTTTTCATGTGCTCAACATGTTCACCTTAATTAACGCTCTAAATCTCATCGTCTAGTACGTCCCGATGTATTTATTGAATTATTAAAATATCCTGAAGTGTTTTTTATTCGTGATGTTCGTAAGCATGATAACTCGTCTGAGGTATTTAATGATTCATTATCTTTATTTTGTATGATAAGTCATCAATATTTAATCAGCTTGTCTATTTTACATTTTTATTTTATTTTACAGACTATAGTTGAACTGAATCCAGCTTATAGAGACTATACAGAAAGGACTGAAAATGTTGATCAAGTTTTACGTGATATGATGACTAAAGGACTTTTTGCAGCTGCTTTGAAAGGTATGGTTTTGATTTTTTGATGGTCCAAGATTTTAATCAATGGAATTTCAGGCTGGAGAAACGAATGCTATGAAGTAATGAATACAAGCAATGTTTCACTGCTTAAAATGGATCGATCAGCAACATCTTTATTTGGAATCAGAAATTTTGGTGTGGAAATTAATGGATATATTAAGCATCCAACTAAAGGACTGTGCATTTGGTTGCAACATAGATCAAGTATGATTAATTTCCTGTTCTCTCAAAAAAAAAATTGCTATGACTCAAAGTATTAAATTGAATTTTTAAGGCACAAAGCAAACATGGCCAGACAAATGGGACAATATGGTCTCAGGTGGTGTGTCTGTTGGCTTTGGAATTAAGGAAACGGCTATAAAAGAAGCAGCTGAGGAAGCTTCAATACCGGAAAGTCTTGCACAGAAAATTGTAAGTTATTGTCACTTCCTTCAAGATATACAGATGTGTTCATACAAACTATACTCGACCATACTTGGCCATGCGCTTTTTTTCTGTTTGTAAACAAACACATGAAAAAAATATTATGAAAAATATTTCAAAACAAATTTTGATTTTTAACTCAAATTTGTTCACTGGATCTTATTTTTTTAATTATAATAGCAACATTATCACATAAATTATCGTATCTAATGCTTTTTAATCACCAAAACTAAATGAAAAGGCAAAATAATTGAAGAACAAAATTTTTTAAATTTCTTTCATTGTGTTAGTGTTTACAAAAAATTTGAAATTTTCAAATTTTTAACCGTTAAAAACGGTAACATTTTTGTATGAACAGATCTGTTTATCTTGACTTCCTTCATACTTTAAATTAATGAATTAATTTTTAAGGTCTCTGCTGGATGCGTCAGTTTCTTCTTTGAGAGTGAACGTGGACTGTTTCCTAATACTGAATTTGTATTTGATCTCGAATTACCATTGGACTTTATTCCTTTCAATACTGATGGCGAGGTGAGTGCTGTAGCTAAAAAAAAAGAGACATAATTTGATATTATTGTAATTTTTAAGGTCCAAGGCTTCGAGTTGCTGCCAGCAGCAGACTGTCTAGAAAGAGTATTCTCACCAGACTTTAAGACAACAAGTTGTCCAGTAATTATAGACTTTTTGATTCGTCATGGATTCATTTCACCAGAAAATGAATCAAAGTTTACAGATGTTGTAGAATTATTGCATGTTCCTCTATGCAATCTATTTACATATTCGCGTCAAGCGAAAACCATTGAGAATGGTGGTGAACAAAATGGCCAAAAGTAATAATAACAAAAACAATGAAGCATATATACAGACACACACAAGTTTTTATAATAATTAATAACAATTTACATAAATGAAAATGATGACAACTAAAAAAGTTATTTATTTATGATGATCGTTTTTTTAGAGCTTAGATAGTTTTTAAAAATGTCTTCTTCTATAATTATTGTTTAGAGTGAAAAAAAAATGAAACCATTTAACAATCTTTCAAATCTCCGTATTAATTATTAGCTATAATCCATAATTTATTATTATTATTTTAATTTTTAACGTACATAAAAGAACTTGTAATCAATCAATTTATCTACCTAGAAACTTTTTTTTGGAAGATATTTATGAACAAAAAAAAATCTCTTGTAATATTCGTTAATGTTTGTCACCGTACAATTGAAAAATACAGTATGAGCAATTAAATAATGTAATAAAACCTTCTTATAATTTATTTTATTTGTGCTTTAATTATATTTTACTTAGACAAATTGGAATGTGATTTTACCAATTTTACAGAATCTTAACAGTTTTCAGAAATTTAAAACTATCAGCAAAATCCTTAAAAAACCGTTATTTTTTAAAAAATTTCAATATTTACATGCGCTTCAAGTTGAACGGGAATGTATTGTGCAACGCTTTAGATCAAATTTTGAATATTTTGCAAATTTTCATTGCTACAGAGGTCATTAAAACTCCAAAAATTGAATTCCTTGATTCATAGAGTTCTCAGCAACTCATGACAACAAAAAAGTCCAAAAATTTCGTGGATCTGCAAAATCCATGTATATTCACAACAAGTCACCGTTCTACTTAATACACGAATAAATACGAAAGAAAAGAAAAATTATTAAAAATAATTAAAAATTTAAGTTATATTAACTCTTCCTTATTGTCCATCTGCAGTTCCTTGTGCTGTGAATCATCTAGATTAAGGATCGTCATCGAATGAAGCAAAATGAATAGACAAATGAATAATTTTAACTTTTTTTCAACATTATCACCTAGCATAAAATTAATTTCGACTATAACTTTTCTTGGATATCTTCTGTCGTTTTCTGAGACAGCTGTTAATGTAAGTATTTGTTAGTTAAACAAGTTGCTGTAAAAATATACAGCATTAATTGCTTTAAAAATTGATTTTTACATCTACTGGATGTTTATCTTTTCATTACCTTAAAAATCACGAAATGTCATCTATAAAGATTAATTTGACACGTAAATACATTCTAACACTTCTTCTTAACTATTTTAGGCACTTTCAGTTATTCCTGGCAACTTACTTCCCTCAACATTTGCTATATGGACTGCTTTTACGTTCTGTTTTCTGGAAATTCACATTTGGGAAGTGATAATTGACATTGTTTGTGTGACTTTATGCTTAAAACTTATTGAACCGCTGTGGGATCAGTTGCAGATTTTTGCATTCTTTGCTGTTGTTAATTTTAGTGTTGCCGTTTTATCAAGTTTCTATTACTTACTACTTTATGCAATCACTAAGAATACCGAGATTCTATTTGATGTAAAAATTCATGGACTTATTGGATTCTTAGCTGGACTTTGTGTAGCAATAATGCTTGTTATGCCTAATTTATTAATTGCAAAAACACCTTTTGGAAATTTTACTAATAGGTATGAATGTTCCTTACATATTTTTATGCCTGCAAAAAAAATCTTAATGACTTTTCTTCTTCTTTAGGAATTTACCAATAACGTTCATGATTACCAGCATAATATTATGGGCATTAAATCTCATTAGTGGAACTTATCCAGTTATGTTTTGTAGTGGCTTGTTCTCATCATTCATATACTTACGATTCTATCAGAGACATTCTAATGGAATACGTGGAACAAATTCTGAATCATTTACATTTGCTAAGTATGTCGAGTTATTAATGTTTTTGGGGATCATATTTAATTATTTCTTCAATTTCAGTTTCTTTCCTACTAATTTCCAGCCAGTGATTAATTTATTAGTCAATCCTATTTATAAGTTGAGTCTCAATATTGGCATCGTCAAACATCAACCTATAATCCCACTTAATCATAGTTCCAGTGATATGCGCTCTCTGACAATGTCTATAACGCCATCCGATCAACAAGATAATGAGAGAAGACGAGCAATTGCATTAAAAGCATTAAATGAGAGATGGAAAGCACTTAATGCTGGTGATACAAATAAATCGCAACTACCAAAGTCATTTCCTCAAACTAATGTGTCATCAAAGCCACAATCATCACAGCATAGTCATCATGGACATAGTCACAGTCATCATCAGCATGAGAGAAAAGTTATTCCAAAGTTTAATATTGATGAAATAATGAAACCTATTCCTTTGCCTCCACCTCCATCAATGATGCAATCACCAGAGACGAGTGATTCACAAAAGTGAATCTAATCTTATTTCCAGAGGGCGAAGCCGATCGATTTTTAGCCGACTAAAGAATAACGGTCAAATTTCAAAAAAAATGTTTAGCCGGCTTTAGCCGGCTAAAGCCATATTTAGCCGGCTAAAGCCGGCTATAGTCGGCTAAAGAGAAAATTTTCCACGTATGAAAAATAATGAAATCTTATTATACATTTTATCATTTGTTAAACTTTTAATGTGTTTTTTTCCTTAACATAATATAAAAACAAATTGAAAATCAGACTAATATATAAAATTTGGATAAAAAATTTAATAAAAAAGCGAATTTTCGTATAGATTTTCTTATTTGTGATGAAAAATCCCTCGAAAAAGCGAATTTTCGCATCGATTTACTTATTTGTAATGAAAAATCCCTCGGAAAAGCGAATTTTCGCATCGATTTACTTATTTGTGCTGAAAAATCCTTCGGAAAAGCGAATTTTCGCATCGATTTACTTATTTGTAATGAAAAATCCCTCGGAAAAGCGAATTTTCGCATCGATTTACTTATTTGTGATGAAAAATCCCTCGGAAAAGCGAATTTTCGCATCGATTTACTTATTTGTAATGAAAAATCCCTCGTAAAAGCGAATTTTCGCATCGATTTACATATTTGTGATGAAAAATCCCTCGAAAAAGCGAATTTTCGCATCGATTTACTTATTTGTAATGAAAAATCCCTCGGAAAAGCGAATTTTCGCATCGATTTACTTATTTGTGATGAAAAATCCCTCGGAAAAGCGAATTTTCGCATCGATTTCCTTATTTGGGATGAAAAATCCATCGGAAAAGCGAATTTTCGCATTGATTTTCTTATTTGGGATGAAAAATCCCTTGGAAAAGTGAATTTTCATATCGATTTTCTTATTAAAAATGAAAAACGCATCGGAAAAACGATTTTACATTTTACATCATCGTTTTAAATCTCATTACATTTCAAAAGTAAAAAATCATGCCTTTAGCCGATTTTAGCCGGCTTTAGTCGGCTTTAGCCGTCTTTAGCCGGCTTTAGCCGGCTAAGAAAAAACGTGACTTTTTTTTAGCCGGCTTTAGCCGGCTAAAGCCATCTTTAGCCGACTAAAGCCGACTAAAGACGGCTTCGCCCTCTGCTTATTTCTATATAGGTATTAATAAAATTAACTGAAAATAATAATGTATAAAATTTTTAAATAAAGTGTAAATAAAAAAAAAATGATGATTCATAAGTACTGCAATTCTGTGATTTTCTTAAATTTGATTTAGAATTTTTTGCTGTTTAATTTACAGATATTCTAAGTGCCACAATTTTCTTCATAACGTATTTTTCAAATTTGAAACTTTACAACAGAAATTAAAATTTAAAAAAAAACTTTACAACAGCGAAAAAGTTCCTATCAAAAACTTACAACAGCATTTATTTTAGTTGGAACCTTACAACAGCAAAGAATCATTCAAAACCTCATAACAGCCAATAAATTAAGGTTTAAAACCCTAAAACAGCAATAAATTTTCGAATTAGAAAAAACCGTTGGCATTCATTTTTAAAAAATTTGGTTTTTGATTACTTGCAATTTACAAATCAATTAATATCCATAGTCATGAGTAAATATGAATGCAATTAATAAATAAATAATTTTAATTAATTTTTCTTATACTTCTCTTTGAACACATTAATCTTTATTCATTATACACAAAAAATAATCGTTTCTGCAAATATGTGGATATCGGAAAAGTCTTATAACCGTCATATAAGAGAAGAGATGACTACACAAATCATCGATGCTAATAATATAATTTATCTCAAAAATTATGTTTATTTTCTTTCAACTTTATTTACTTTATTATCATCAAAAAATTATTACTCATTATTGTTATTTTATTATTATCCATTAACACATTCACGGTTTTTTTTTCATTACCACTTAAATATGATTTTTTTTATTAGTTTCTAATTTTCCATTCCTATAATCTTTTTTTTTCAAATTTCCTTTAATATTCTCACGGCTTATAAAATTTAATTAAAAGATTCAAATTCCGAGTATGTTTGGAAAAAATTTCTCTTTAGCATAAATCAACAACATAATCCAATGAATGACTTAACAAATTTGGATTGACTATTTATTTAAATTTCAAAAGATATTTTTCTTTTTTTTAGTCTCTAATCGATAAAGTCAACAAAAAGATATGAAATTTTCATGATATTTGATGATAGGAGTTAATTTTCTTACATAAATGTTATTTTCTTTTGGGGATGGAACAGTAAATTTCTATTATTATTGTCTCTAACATAACGTCTTCAATGTTTCCCTTTACCTCTTAGTATTATTTTCTCTTTATATAGATATAGCTTTTCTCTTTGAATCATATGAAATTTTCGATATCAATGATACAGCATCAAAGATAATTTTGTGAAAAAATTGTGTCTCTAATTTCATAAAAGAATGGAAATTTTAAATGTTTTAAAAATTTCTTAAAATTTGAAAATTTATTTTTTTATAATTAAAAATTTGTTATTATTTTTTTTTTGTTTCGAAATAAAAAAGTAAAATCTTGAACTTAAAAAGAAAAAAAAGTTTTTTTTTTATTTTCTAGATTCTAAAATTTTAAGACTTTAAATTTTTAGGAAAATTTAATTTTTTTTTTTTTTTAATTTGAACATTTTTAAACAAAAAACATTGACTTTAAGTTTAAAAAAATTTAAATAAAATATGATTTAAAATATTTTACTCTCTATGCAGTGAGTCTTTCATTATACATTGAAAATTTCATATGACTCGAAAAAAATAATTATAAAAAATAAATAAAAATTTCTCTAAAAACAAATTCCTATAAAAAATAAAAGCTTTTGTTAATTAACTCATTTTGAACTTTTTAGTAATTAATAATTGAAAAAAATCTGTAAATTAAAAAATAAAAAATTAGAAGCAGTAAAGATTCATTGTATATAAATATTTTTTTTTTCCTTTTCAAATCCTACGTGTTACCATCTTGTAATTATTTTTAATTCAATTTAATTTTTCGTCCTCGTTTTTACGTTCATATCAACTGCTTTAATTGAATAAACTTCCTTTTAAAGTTCATAATATGAACAATTAGTATGAACCACATTTTTAATTATTTTAGCAAGAGCAGTCAACTTTGGGCTGAAGTGTCATAAAAGTTTGGGAAAAAGTAATGAGATTAATAAGCAAAGTTACGAAAAGTTTCATCATGAAGTAAATGAAAGCTGTATGAGAAGTTTCTTGCTGTTGGCAGAAACAGCAATTTGTCAGTACCATTTTTCGGGCAGTGTAAGAAACATTTGCTGTCTGTGCCAACATCCAAAAAATTCATTGCTACTTCTCATCATACTTTACGAATGATGTATCTGTGCCTCAAATCTCAATGTACTTATTTTCTGACATTTCAGTCAAAGTTGATTCCCCTTGTGTTTTAGTAAGTAAAAATCATTTTTTTATATGAAAAAGCAACTCAATAAAAGCTTCATAAAAAGCTTCTTCTTGAAAACTTATTAAATGAATGAAAGTATCTTTAATCTTTCGATTGATGTAATTCGACTAATTCATGTGGCTCTCCGAGTTCCTGTGGATGTAAAAAGAATTTTTGATTATTGATATTGAGCTTTTAGAGGAGCTTTTAAAGCTTACTAATTTTGTGGCTGTTCCACTCAGCTCTCCTTTCGATAAATGGTCCACAAGAATTGTTCCGAGTGCATCACACATGACGTTAATTGTTGTACGGAATCGATCACTAAATGATTTGAAATTTAATTAATACAGCCTTAAAAAAAAGCTTTTAAGAAACTTACAGTAACCAATCAACAGCAATGATTATCGTTACATCTTCAGCAGGTAAACCGACAGTGTCAAGAACCATGACCATAGTAATTAGACCAGCTTGTGGGATACCTAAGAAAAATTTCATACTTTAATGCTTTACAATTTCATTGCTTAATGATTCTCAAAATACCTGCGGCACCGATTGAAGCAGCTGTTGCTGTTACACTTTAATGACATAAATTATGTTGAAAGCTTATGTTGTACATTTAAAAATTTGACCATAACCTACCTCACAGCAACAATTTTTCCGAGTGTTAATGCTTTATTACGTAATTGAGCAATAAATAATGCAGCGACAGCTTCATAAAGTGCAGTGCCATCCCTATTTCACGAGATAAAAGCATATTAAGCTTAATGTCAAAATAATATGTTATGGTAGCTACTCACATGTTAATTGTGGCACCTACAGGAACAACAAAACGTGTCACTCTTGGGTCGATTCCCATATTGTCAAGACAATTAATTGTGATTGGCATTGTTGCTGAACTTGAGCCAGTACCAAATGCAGTGGCGAGAACTTGAGACATTTTTAAGATGTATCCATACGGAAGTTTTCGAACGACTATATAAAATATGACAGCTATTGTACCAAGACCATGAACCAAAAGTCCAAACATGACAGTGATGAAATATTTTCCCAATTTTCCAATGACTTCAGCAAGTGAGTCCATCTCAAGAATTTTAGCAGCAATTAAGAAGAAGACTCCAATAGGTGAGATCCTAAATATTTTCAATAATTAATAAAAATTATTAGAAAATTTATGACAACTCTTATACTTACCAGATAACCCATCTTGTGATAATCATCATAGCTTCACTCAATGAGACCAAAAAGTCTTGAATTGGCTTTCCACGTTCACGCATTTTACCAATTGTAGCTCCAAGAACGACACTGAACATGACCAAACCCAAAACATTCATTCCTTCACGCCATTGACCCTTGATTTTGAACGATGTCAATGGAACTAATGATGATTAAGAAAAATGTATTAGTAAGTGTTTTGAAATTTATCACTTGTTTGCTTCTGATTGTTGATTAGAATTTGAGGGGAAAACGATATACCTAGTGGAAAAATTTTTACCAAGTTGTTTTTCCCCATTTAAATCAAAGCAAACAAGTCGAAAAAAAAAATTAAAATTCTTAAAGATTTGCGAAATCTTTCTTTAAGAACTTTCAAGAAAAGTTAATGTCCACCACATTTTTTGTGAATTAGTTGAATTAGTTGAATCACTTGCACCAATCATTCAGTTAAAATTAAATCTATTATTATTATCCTCAACAGTTATCAGAGGTTAACACCCCTTGTAAAATTCCTCGAAAAATCTATTTTTAGTTACGAATAAAATTCTTGGTCAAGAACCTATTCATGAAAACATTCCATATCAACAAATTTAGAATCATTTTCTCCCTGTAAATGGCCATTTAACTTTAAATCACTCTCTCACATCGGCATCACACATTCCATACGTTCATTTATGCTCCAAAGCACCCACTGTTTTTCAATCAGATTCACACATATATTGTATTATCAACTAAGCAGCATCATTGTAGTGATTTCTCACTCGGGAGATATCAAGTACTGCTGATGATTTACGAAAAAAAGCACACACAGAGTATTGTGTCATTGATATGGTAAAAACATTGAGGATTTCCTCAATTAATAAATGTTATACAAATACAACTGTTGATTCTTTTTCATATGGAATAATACAAGCGCATATCAGCACCCGATTATCATGTTATAAATTACTGTTATTTTAAATCATTAATGAAGGTGATCGCCCAAACAAATATAAATGTCTATTTTGGTTAGTGGTGCATTATGTTGTGCATATAAAATGTTAAATTATCAAACCATTATTATGGATTATTTATTTATAAGTTCTGGCAGAATGTAATGAGTCTCATCCTAAATAAAGCTAGATTTTCTTCCATTATTTTTTATTAGCATTCTTTCCTGCTTTACCTGTATTTCTTGAATGTTTATTATTGTTGTCATCATTGAAGTGCGAAGTTGGCAGATTGTGTGGCAATAAGTTGCTAATAACTCGTTATTACTTGCAAATTATATATTTTTATATGTTTATTTTAGTTAGTTAAGCCTTAAAGCACACAATTTCTTATTTATACAAAGAATTTAAGAAATATATTTTGCTTGTTTACAATTTAGAATAAAATTGAAAAAGGAGCAAATTTTTTGCATCTTTTTTCGCATCATTTCATTATTTACAAAAGCCATCAAACTATTAACTGCCATTAACGTCAACTTCCATGGAGAAAACAACAACAACAAACATTCATAAAAAAGCGATTTAAAAATTACCAAATTATTAAAATTTCAAAAAATAAATAAAATTTCCTTTAAAAAAATTAAATTTTGTCAAGCGGTAGTTGGGCATGCATTAAAAGCCCACACACCAGATTATGCCAATTAGATACAAAAAATGAAAATTAAAAGCCTAATTAAAATTTTATGCCTGATTGGTTGATTTTGAAAATAAATAAATCGCCTAACCTTCTCTGCCTTCATAATCGGTAAAATTAAACTTGCTAAATGTGAACTTGTTACGCTCATCAGGGGCTAATTCGGAAATTTTTATTTTTGTTCCATTACCCATTTCAGCGGTGACATTCTCTGGTGGTTCTAAATGTGTACGATATTGAAACATCGTGGCTTGAACAATATTTGGCGGGAATAAATTTCTGTAAGCAAATAAAAAGAGAATTTGATAATGAAATATAAAAAAATAAGCATGTGACTTCTTATCACCATCAGACAAGACATATGAAATTTATTGCCAGTACGGCTTTCAATTTTATTTCGTTGTTCATCTCTTCTTCTCTCATGTCGTCGTCGTCGTTAAAGTTAGTTGACAAGCAAAAAAAAAAAATTAAGAGATATAATATTTACCTCACTAAATCAAGAAGTGTATCAGCCGTAAGAACATCTCGAGATACTTTTTCGTCATCTTTTTCATCCATCTTGTGTCCTTTGCCAGGTTGGAAAACAGTTACGAGTATAATACCGAGTATTACTGCACAAATGGTTGTTGTAAAGTAATATACAATAGATCTATAAATGAAAGATATATTTTATGTATGTAGGGCAGTGATAAGGTTAGATAATCCATCAACATACCTCAATGCAATTTTTTTCGATAAACTTAGATCTAATCCACCAATAGCACTGGTAATTGATGCTACAAGCAATGGCACAATCAGACATTTGAGCATCCTTAAGAATAAATCACCGGGATATTGAATGTACATTATGTCACGCTGTGTCCATTGATGGTCGGATTTTTTTAAAATAAGTCCAAAAATTGTGCCTCCAACAACACCAATGATTGTTAATATTGTTAACAAATTCTCTCCTAAGACACTCCGACGATCTTTAGATCTTCCATCTGCCTGCGCTTGTTGTGGCTCATCGTGATTCGCCGTATGATTTGTGGTCATTTTTTGTTTATTTATTTATTGAATAATTTTTATGCTTACTATTTATCACTTTACCAGCTAAATTATTTATTGTCTTTTAAAGTTACTTAAAAAAAAGATATTCTAATCTGTTGTTCCACGTCTAATGTCTTGTTTGTTTCTGTTGTTTCTTCGTCTCAATGTGCAACAATCTCTGACTGGATCTATAAATATATGCACCAAAATGAAAGAAAATGTGTCAGTGAAGTGTGGAAATAAATTTTCATTTTTAGCTATACTCGAATTAGATTTGTAAATGTTTGAAATTTTCTCTTTTACTTCCAACAAAAAAAAAAAATAAAATGTGAAAAAATGTCAAACAAATAAAATATCATGTACGAGAAATCACAAAATCATCCAAGCGTAAATTACAAGGAACAGCAAAACAGAATTACATAATTTTATGTGCGTAAGATTTAACCATTAAATTGCGGAAATTAATCTGATAAATTTCCGCTACAATACTAAAATTTACATATTTTATACAGACACATCGAAAGGGACAAAAATTATTTTATCATTTAGATTTTGTTTTGCATATATGCATAAAAAAAAATTTTAAAAAATATTATTAAAAAATTTAAAATTTTATTTTTAAAAATTATTTTTAAAATTTAAAAACTGGTTTTTAAAAATAATTCTGTATATGTAAACATATTGCCAGTGTAAGTTACATGGCTTGGTAGCTCAGTGGTAAAGCTCCTGGCTACCATTCCTAAGGTCAAGGGTTCGATTCCCACTCCGAGCAATTTTTTTGAATTTTTTTAAAAAATTTTTAACGGTCAAAAAAAATTTAAAATTTTTAAAAATATTTTTTAAATTTTAAAAATTGTTATTAAGCGTACAATTTAAAAAAAGTTTTTAAAATTTTCCATACAAATTTAAAAAAGTTTTTAATTTTTTTTTATCAGTATACGAGTTTATCATTCTCATGAATTGATTATAGTGTGATATTTTATGGGAAGAAAATGATGCAAGGTTTTAAAGTATTTCGAGAGCTTCGGGATTATAAATCATTGATAAAGTGAAGTTCTTATTTTAACTTAAAAACTGATAATTTGTGAATTTAAGTATTTGACACAAGGGGGAAAACTACTTCTTTTTTTATAAAAAAAAAACTTTCTTTAATGAAAACTTTAATTGATAATTTAAAATCTGAAGAGAATTCTTCCTCTCAATAATTCATCGTCAAATGTTCAAAAATTCTTCAATAAATATTTTTCAAAAATCAGAAATCGAAAAAAATTTAAAATATATTTACACAAAGTAGCTTTCCCCATGATCCCACCATTCCATTAAAGCAGTGGCGTAACCGGGGGGTGATTGGGTGATTTTTCAACCGCCTCTATGGCAACTTTCTTTAATTTGCTAGGGTTTTTCGTGAAAAAACCAAAAAATCACCCCCTCCCCCTCTCCAAATTTTTTCATACAAGAATTTGAATTTTTACCTTCCCTCAAAATTCCTGGCTGCGCCACTGCATTAAAGTAAATAAATAAGTTGTATGACTATTTTCTAAGTTCTAATAATAAAATAATCAATATTTATATATGTCTTCATACAACTGAGCATCGACCAAACGCCGACCATAGCTCAGTTGATTTGCTCAGTTTTTTGTACTGAAAATTTGATAGTGTTAGTGAATTTTTTCAAAATTTTAAAAAAAAATAACTGTCAATTTTCTTATATGAAGACATATATAAATATTGAAAATAATAATACCAGCAAATTCCATTGCAAATTGTTATTTTAATTATGTTAATAAATTTATATTATTTAGCAATAGCTTTGTCATGATAATATGTCAATCAAGGCACATTATATTGCAATAATGTTATCACTATAAGGGCAATTGACTCATATGAACGCATCACAATTATTATTTTTTTTTTTTTTAAAAAAATATCAACTTCAATAACTGTCGATCATAACCAGAAATTTACTGTCTGTGGTCAGTAAATAAAAATTATTTTTGTCTAGTCAGTGATTAAACGATCATCAAAAAAATTTATAGATATTATTTCATTGAAAAGAATTGTTATGGAACTATTTCATTCTGTCTAAATGAAGGCAATTACACCGTGTCGGCATCTTTTATATTCTGATGATATACAATTAAGTAGTTCAACGATGTGCTCTAAAGATAAGACCATTTATTTTGTTATTGACATTAGAAATTTGATATTGAACTGTCTACGATGTTTTGAAGAAATTAATTTTAATAAAATAAAAATTTTCCATTATAAAAATATGTGAGTTTTTTTTTTTGGAGTCATTAAAATTTGAAAATTTCAATTTTAAAAAATGAATTTGAAACTTACTTTCAAATTTTGAATTTTGAATTAATTTATTTTGAAATTTAAAAATTTTCAAAATTTGAAAGTAAGTTTCAAATTTATATTTTAAATTTGAAAATTTTGAATTTTTAAAATTTAAACTTTGAAAGTTTTCTGTTTAAATTTAAAATAAATTAAATTTGTTCCTGAAAATTTTAGCCAAAAAATTTAATTTCAATTTAAAACACGAAAATATTTTCAATGAAAACTAATTCATGAATTTTTCATTGCCAAGGTTCATACAAATGAAAATAAAATTTACAACCTCATTTTGCCAATATTTATCGACAGTACACAGACTTTGTAAACATTGAGGTTATTGACCATATAACCCATATATGAACTAGACAGTTTGACAGATTTACATCAATGTTCAATTTTCCCCTTCATAATTGCTAAAAAAACATATTTTCAAGAACTTTATTTGCAGTATTACCGATAACTGTTTCCCCATGTTTGTTTGACAAACACTTGATTTTTATTCTCGATATAAAAAAAAAGTTAGAAAAAGTTTCCTTTATAGAAGTTTAAAAACTGTTACAATGATGACATTGTTGATGATTTTGTGTATAGCAAAAACACTTTAAATGCAGCATTTAAGAGTCATTGTGATGCCATTTTTTCAATATATTGTGTATCAATGTTAGAATTTCCCATAACATTATTCATGACATGCTTTCGGATTTTTATTTTTAGCGCATTTTTGAAAACTTGTTTTCAAAAAGGAAGCTCAATCATGCACTTTGATCGGTCGTTCGGTCGTTCGGTCGTTCGGTCGTTCGGTCGTTCGGGTCCCAATTATCTCTTGATCTAGACTTCGTAGCAAGCTCGGAATTGTTTTAATAGCTTCATTGAATGTTTTTATTCCCGCCGTTTATATTGAAAAATCAAAAAACACTAATTAAATAGCTTAATTCATCGATTTTATATTTCAAAAAAATATGTAAACAATGCAGGGCAAAGCTATGCTGCACAATGGTCTGAAATCAAAAAAAGTGTCCAAAATTTATATTTTCGTGTAAACTTTAGAGCTCGCAAAGTTTTAGTTGATTTCCTTTATTTTGAAAGTGTCAATAGCTTTGTCATGTCTTAATCATACATCTCTGAAAATATGAGCTTATGACATTAAGGATAAATATGATTTTTCATTAAAAATTTGAAATTGTTTCTCAAAAAATTTTGTGCACAAGCAAATTTGTATGGAAAAATTTGGAAAAACAAGTGAAACTAAATTGCAAATAACTGAAAATTGGCATCGATTGGCATTGCCAGAGTACGATTAGAAGGTAAATAAAGACTCAATCTTTCGATTTGTACGAGTTTCAGAGACGGAAGGAGACAGGAAACAATACTTATGAACGTTTAAAGTTTTGGAAATTTTCAAAAATTTAAATGAATTTTCCCTAATGATAAAGCATTTGGCTAATGTTTTGTAAGCCTTAACATAAAATTTGTATGTTAATTAAGCTATTGACAGTAATTAGAACATTGAACAAGCAATAGAAAGTGGAAAAATTTATGGAAACTTTTTCATGGTGTTTTTGTAAACAAATTTTTCGTGACTTTGGTTAATGATTGACAGAGTTAGACAACGATTGGAAGCTTGATATTTTCACAGAAGATGCGTCAGTTTATGTTTTATAATACTGCATTTAAATGATGAGGTTTAAAAGACACGACTTTAAATAAATTTTGGACACTTTTTTCGATTTCAGACCATTGTGTGCTGATGATAAGTTTGAATTTTTTTTAACCGTTAAAAAATTTGAAATTTTTTTGACCGTTATTTCGGATTAAATTTTTTTCTTTTACACACCTTAATTAATTAACATTTAATTTTTTGATACAAAACAAATATAAGTGCGTTTAGAAATTTGAAAAATAATGGATGTGTTCAGAAATTTAAATTTTTTGCTAATGGAAAATTTTGAATTTCAAAAAACCGATAAATCGTAAAGCTATTATTTGCATTGAATATTATAAAAAACAATTTTAAAGGAATTTTGATCTTTAGTTTTAAACTTATTATTGAAATGATTTATGATTAAAGAAACAGCAATAAAGTTTTAAAACTCGACATTTTTTTCTATTTAATCAATTGCTAATCGCTGCGTCAAAAATGCGCTGAAGTCCCTCGATATAAACGAGGACTTTTGTAATTTTTTTCATATGTTTATTTCTTAGAGATCGAAATGTTGCTATATTGCGCTCAGCAATAGATTTTCAATATCTGCCAACCTCTTTTGTGTATTTTTTTTCATGCTGTTTTGAATAATCGATGTTTGGTTTTATTTCGTACTTTTACAGAATTACAATG
Organism: Chironomus striatipennis; assembly: GCA_026123125.1. Taxonomy (NCBI): domain Eukaryota; kingdom Metazoa; phylum Arthropoda; class Insecta; order Diptera; family Chironomidae; genus Chironomus; species Chironomus striatipennis. Next base: position 45,644,300 of record CM047394.1, read on the forward strand.
AATATTAAAAGTTTCAAGCATGTCTGATTTGCAAGGAATATATTGAATTGGGAAACAATCTGATTTCCATCGATTACAGCTTCTGCACCCACTTCATGTCATTTACTCAAATTTTAACTCAATAAAGTTAGAAACTTGAACATTCATCATGTCTCTAAGCGGATCTGATTTTGATTAACATTTTCTTTCTATTTTAAAATTTGATATTAAATAAGTTTTCAAAAAGCTTTTAAAACATAAATTGATTATGTTTAGCTAGTCAAATATTTAATTTCAAAGTTTTAATTACAATATCAAGTTTTTATTGAATCATGTCAGAACAATATACTTATAGTCATCGATTTGTCTTTGAAAAGGGTTCAAAGTTCTTATACAATGATTTTTTTTATTGACTTGGTCTTGTGAAATTGATTTCTTTTTTTCTGAAAAGGTTGAATTTATGCTGACTGTTGTTATGAAGTGAAAAGCTTCATAACATATTGTGGTTGAACACTTTATGGGTTTTGTGATCAAAATGGCATTTTAATGTTTGTGCTCTTGAATGATGAATTTATTAAAGAATTTATTGACGTTTAATATAAAATTAATTAATGTTTAAAAATTTTTTAAAAAAACAAAAATCTTTTAACATTTTAAAAATTAGTAAGTAGTTTTAAATTAGTAAGATTTAAAAATTTCCTAAATTTAAAACTAAGTTTATCAAATTGAAATTAAACTTAAAATTTTGAAAGCTTTTCTTTCGTATTTCTTTTTGCGAAAAGCTTTATGAGTATAGGTTGGTAAAAGTATAATTTATTTCTACATTTCATAAAATTAAAAATTCGAAAGATAAAAAAAAAATTTTAAAATTTGGAATTTTTTGAAAGTTTCATTAAAAATTTTCATACAATTATCCAGAATTCTCAATAATTCTTCACAAAAGAGCCAAAAATTCTAACGTATGTAAAATTTCAATCACTTCGAAAATATTGCATACGTTTGCTATTTATTTATGTATTGATGCTTTTTTTCTGGTTTGATATGGATATTAAGATATTATAAAAATCCATAAAAAATACATTTTATTTTAATTTTATGACTTTTTCATTATTTTGCTTGCATAGGAAAAATCAAGAAAAAAATTCAATTCTTCTCATCTTTTAAAAATTTTTCTGCTGTTAACAATTTATCAGTTTTAAATCTAATGCTTGAAAAAGGTTTTATTCAACAAATTGTCAAGTAATCTAAATCAAATATTTTCCAAACACTTATAGACATTAAAATCACATTTTTAAGAACATGTGATAAATGAGACAAAAATGAGACAAATAAATTTATAATTTCGTCAAATCAGACTATCCGTCATTGGCACTGCAAATATTTACAACAATTCCATTACGTTAACTTTGATATACCAATTGTAAATTATTTTGGAACCAACGGTCTAATATTTGACAAGACCTGAAGACATTTATATCAAGTAATTGTTATCATCAAATTTGCTTTTGCACGAGACATTAACAAATAATTTTACGATTAAGAAAGGCTCCTGATGCTTATTTTTATGATGATGATAACGATAATGATGGCATTATGTAATAATTTTACTACTTGTGGCAGTCCTGCATATAAATTTATTTAGTATCTTTTTTGTGTGCAGAAATAAATGAAGTTGTTGAAAATTGGTTGGCTAGATTTTATTTTTAATTGTTATTTTTCAATTAAACAGTGTTCTTAAAATAATTCGATGAGAAAAAAAAAATTAAAAATTTGTTAAAAATTAATTTTTAAAACCAAAAAAAAAAAAAATCAAAACTTTAAATTTTTTTTAAAAAAACATGCATTCAAAATTTATTTATTTTAATAAAAGTTGAATTAGATTTTCAAAAATAGTTTACAAATTCTAAAAGATGTTCAGCCATCCAGTTTTCAAATAATAAAAAAATGAAATTTTAATTTTGTTCTTAAATTAAGGTTCACTTAACAACTTTTTGATAAAATCATTTAAATGAAAATTTTCAAATTATGCAAATTTAAAACAATTAAAAAATCACTTTTGTCAGCAATAAAACTTAAGATTGACTTTAACATTCATGATATTCATATTAAACACAGCTTATTTCATTTGAGTGGAAATAAATGCGCCAAAAACCATTCCATCCATATCCATACGAAAAGCTTTCAAAATATTTATTACATTTTCATCTTCGCATTTTTTTTTTTTTGACAAATTTTCATTTCATTTAATATTTATTTATTTTTTGTCATAGCAAACAAGATAGCGAAAGAATTATAGTCTTAAAAGAGAAGAAATTTTTCATATTTTTTTTCTCATCATCTTCCTTGATGTTCATCATCAAGTGTCGTGAATGTCAGAGAAATATTTGATACTCATGTTTACACTTCAAACCAATCATTAAATCGAATGGAAGCAGATTTTTTGACTTTTTGGCTTTTGAATATTTTTCATGTTGCGGTTCAATTATTTTCCTTTTCATCGAAGCTTGCTGTTAGCGTTGCGTAGGACAAATAAAAGATATTGCTTTATGTAGATTTCAACTTCAGCAATAAATAAACAGCTGAATATAAATTTCTTGATAAAAAAGAGAAGCTTTAGAAAGATTGAAAATGGTTTTTGTGTACAATTCTTAAACACGTTTGTAGCTTCTTCTTCTTATTCATTCCAAACATCACTCTACAATGAAAAGGAGTATGTGTGTATACACAATAAGATGGTATGTATACAATAAAATATCAATAGATCCAAGTCGAGTATTTGAGTAGCCCATAGTCGCAATAAACGCATGTGGAGGGTTAAAGGAAAATTCATCACATGTATGCTATAAGAAAATCCATTCAAATGGAAATTGATTTTTTTTCCTATTTCATTTTTTATATTAGATAAATTGAATTTTTTTCATAGAATATTGCATTACGTTATCTGTAAACTGAGTGAAACCCCCATGAGTTTACTTCTTCAATGACTTTCAATCCTTATTTTAAAAAGTTGTCAAAAAACTTTTTCAATAAAATTTAAAATTTAATTTAAGAATAATAAATTTATTAGAAAAATTTAATTTATGACAAATTTCAAAAATTTTGTCCAAATTGACCGTGGACTTTTATGTCTTTATCCTTTAAATAGTTTAAAACTAAACCTTTGTATTCAAAATTTGTACATATGTAATTATATTTGAATAATAATAAAAAGTTTATTTAAAATAAAAAAAAAAAAGAAATTTTGACTCACTCTGTTTGGGGCAATTAAGAAATGCACCTTAATAATAAAATTTTCATTTCTAAATCCTAAACTTGAAATTCTTAAAATTCACAAATAATAAATTACAAATTCAATTCTCAAAAGATTTCTTTATACTTAGAAATATTTTCTTAAATCCGACAATTTAAATACAATTCTTTAAAAATTATGCTCAAAACAATTCTTACTAAAAAAAACTCATCTACGCAATTAGAGAATACATATTTTTTTTTACAAAATAGTCAAATTAAAAAGAAAAATTCCCTTAGAACTAACAAAAACAATAACAACTCATAACAACTTCAAAGGGAAAATTAAGAAGAAGTTTGCGATTATGACAAGATAATATAAAAATTAAAAAATAAATATTTTACAACAAATAAATTCAACTTGACAACATGCTTGAAAGACATGAGTCATGTGTAGGTAATAATTAAATTTAGTCAGTGATAAGTCAAGCATTTGCTTACATATTGTACGTTCAAATTTATGTGCCATAAAATATACTTTATCACGAATCAAATCGCCATTAAATAAAAGTAAATAACTCCGAGTTATGTAAGTTTGTGAGTAATAAAAAAAAGTATTTGTTCTATTCAGGAAGTTTTGTACTTGTTACTCGCATTTACGACAAATTGCCAAGTGACGATGACAAAAGTCATGAAGAGAAATGTTTATAATTGAATCAAATTATTATATTCATGCAATTAAAGATGGAGAAATGAAGAAAAGTTAATTTGCATAACAAATTGGGTTTCTAAGGTTTTATAATGCTGTGGCTTTGAAATTAAATTGATTCAAGTCTGACTTTTATTAAGCTACAAACAAATGAATTTAGAGGTTATGAATTTCATTAGAGGCTTCATCCTTTGCTTAGATCTTATACAACGTGCTTTTTTATTGCTTCAATAATCTTGGCTTTGAACATTTTTCTTCAGGATGGAGACTGATTTGCTGCTGTTTATGATTTTTTTAATTGAACCTTAAAAACAAGAAAAATTCTTATAAGAAGACAGTTCCATACCTATTAGCGATATTAATGTAATAGTAAATTGGACTTAAAGTTTTAATATAATTGAGATAGAAGTTTCTACAACTTTGAATCTTTAACAAACAAACCAACTTCCAAAGTCCTCGAACATAGAAATAAACTTCTTCTAAATAACATTAAGATGTACGTGACTTCAGCTTCATCAACAACAATGAATCAATAAATAATTTATGTATCTTCAGGTAGCCATAAATAAAGCCCCCTAAATTTCAGACTAACTCAGTTAAATGTTTGGATACAATTTACTGTTTCCAAAGAAACCAAAAGAGAATCTTTAAGAGCATTTAATTATTAAGCATCCTTAAACAAATTTTAATTGCTATTTTTTTCTTTTCTTTTTTAACGCTAATCTGTAGATATTTCAACGTCGTATTCAATTAATCTTAAATTTACAAAACGAAAATTTTCACTTAATTAACCGATAATAAATTTTTAATTGCGAATTTTTTTCTTTTTGGTATAAAATTTTTTCTTTTTTTCATTGAACGTGTAGCGTAAATATCGTGTAACCGAATGAAAATTTACTATGACGATAAATTCTTGCGAATATTAAAGGAAAAAGTAGTAAAGGTTGAATTGAAATTTTTACGACATTGAATCAGCTTTAAAGTTGTTTTAATATTTGTTCTGTTCTGCGAAAAACTTGAATGCATTTTGAGGATGATTTTTTAGCGCATTTTTGAAAACTTGTTTTCAAAAAGGAAGCTCAATCATGCACTTTGATCGGTCGTTCGGTCGTTCGGTCGTTCGGGTCCCAATTATCTCTTGATCTAGACTTCGTAGCAAGCTCGGAATTGTTTTAATAGCTTCATTGAATGTTTTTATTCCCGCCGTTTTTATTGAAAAGTCAAAAAACACTCATTAAATAGCTTAATTCATCGATTTTATATTTCAAAAAAATATGTAAACAATGCAGGGCAAAGCTATGCTGATGATAAGTTTGAATTTTTTCTAACCGTTAAAAAATTTGAAATTTTTTTGACCGTTATTTCGGATTAAATTTTTTTCTTTTATACACCTTAATTAATTAACATTTAATTTTTTCATACAAAACAAATATAAGTGCGTTTAGAAATTTGAAAAATAATGGATGTGTTCAGAAATTTAAATTTTTCGCTGATGGAAAATTTTGAATTTCAAAAAACCGGTAAATCGTAAAGCTATTATTTGCATTGAACATTATAAAAATCAATTTTAAAGGAGTTTTGATCTTTAGTTTTAAACTTATTATTGAAATGCATTATGATTAAAGAAACAGCAATAGAGTTTTAAAACTCGACATTATTTTCTATTTAATCAATTGCTAATCACTGCGTCAAAAATGCGCTGAAGTCCCTCGATATAAACGAGGACTTTTGTAATTTTTTTTATATTTTTTCTGTTTTTTTTTTTTTTTTTAATTGGACATTTTAAAGTTCAAAAATTTATGATGTAAAGTAATAACTTCATTGTGGTAAAAATATGAATAAATTCAATAAATTCAACAAAAAAAAAAATGTTTATCAACAAAAAAAAAAAAAACAATTTTTAAAAAAAAATTATTTAATTAATAATTTTCGACTGATCAGCTGATTGATTAACTTGAGGAAAATTCCCAAAATACAGGTGAATAAACGTCAAGTTATTTGATCGTTTCCGATTTCAAAACCTGAGTCAGCAAGCGGTTTCAATTTTCTTAAAACAATTCCTCCTTCACCCAGAGACAATAACATTGTTTGGCAAAGTCTGTTCTTATAAAAATAGAATTGTCAGCGATCTATAAATTAATTTTACTTTTTTCTTATTTTGTTATTTTCATTGAAGAGGCAGAAAATTGTCTTAAATGTAAAATTATTTTTGTGTATTTAATGTGTAAATGAGATGAAAAAAGAAAAAATAATTGAAGGAAAATGAAAATAAGGAATTTTTTTTCGCAAAATAAAAGTCAACATGTGTTTTTAGCGTAACCACGTTTTAGACAAGTGATCATGAAATTTTTGACTACTGTGAGTAGTTTGTTAAATCAAATATTATATGTGCATGACTATTTGTAAACAATCCATTATCTGTCTGATGCTTCCTTTACAAATCGCGTTTTGACACTAAGGTCATTGAGAAGAAAAAGTTATTAAAAAATACTTTTTGCAACAAAAATTAAATCATGATTGACTTTGTCATTTTGAAAATAATATTTTTTGAACTTTATTCTTGAGAAATATTTTTTTTTAGAAGATTTTAAGTCAAGTTCAAGAGTTTAATAATTTTGTTTTAATTCTTTACACAGATTCAAAAATAGATTGTGAATAGATTAAATTTGAATAATTTCTATTTGAGCAAATTCTTGTTAAATCAATTTTCACAAATTCACGTGAAAAGAAATTCTCGATTTTAAAAAAGATAATTGACTTGTTTATTTTTTTTTTTTTTTTCAAATAATGTCTTTATTTCAAATGTGAGGTCTTTTTTTCAAATATGTAACGCATCAATTTATATTATTCATAAGTAAGTGTACATTAAATGAAGATAAAATAACTACATAGATGCACTCGACCAATGTGCTGAATATACATATCATCAAAAAAGAGAATATTAGATGTTATAGTATAATCAGATAATTTGATATAATCATCAGCAATAACATCAGATGGTGAAATTTGTTACTATGACAGGGGGAAAGTGATATATGCTGATATCATGAGAATCTTCTTCAAAAAATCTGTTTTTGACTCGCAATTCTTTAATGTGCGACTTTATTTAAAAAAAAAAAAAATTAAATGGAATATTTTAAAAGAATAAAAAGAAAAGACCCAAAATTATGTTTTTGAAATAGAAAAGAAGTTTAAATAGAAAAAAAAACATGAAATAGGATGAAATATTTTAAAATAGATTAAGCCAGGTTGAAAACAAAGCGAAAATCAAAAGAATTTGAAAAATTAATGAACATGATATATTTTGTGCTTTGCGTGTTGTTTTGTCGAATAAGATTACTAAATTTTGTATTTCGATAGGCTAGTTGATGAAACATAATGTCATCGACCTAAACGTAATTAATACAATACTTTAAAGATTTATCTAAAAATTTTTGATTCTTAAGAATTTCAACTTTTGACCTTGTTTTATTGAAGTTAATGCATTAATTTTATTAGTTAGATAAAATTAAAAAAAAAATAATAATAATAATAATTTTTTAAATTCAATTCTTTTCCAAAAAACAATTAAAGTTTCCAATCAAAAATTTAATTTTGCAAAAATTTAAAAACCTAAATTCTATTTTTCAATAACCACAAAATTTTTCTAAAATATTTAAATTAAAACATTCTTCAATTTAAAACATTTGAGTAAACGATTGACACTTGAGAAATTTATATTTTTTTTAAATTTATAAATTTAATCATCTTGAAATGCCTAAAAGCATAAAAGTAACTTTGTCGTCCAATAAAAATAACCAAATAGAATCATTAATATTAATTTCAGTTAACCGAGATCAGCACCAATTAATAAAATGTTCAATAAATTGTGAATTAAATTGCCAAAAGGCCTCAATTTAATCTGTCTATATATAGAGCTCAGACTTTTATTTTTTGAGTTGGAGAGGTCAAGTTTAGGAAATAATAAAAAAAAAAGCTCAAATTTCTGTTGAGTTCAATGAAACCTTTTTTTTTTGCTGATAAATAGTGACAAATCACTCAAGTCGGAGCATAAATCTCAAATTTCCATAACTTAGCATTTTATCATTCTATTAAGAAGATGATTGTACTACAAAATAATTGCAGTCAACTCTAATTCATACTTTCGTTTAAGCTCAAATTGCTTTCTAAATTTCCACTCAATCAATGTAAGTAGATCAAGTCTGTAATTGGATTGGAAAAGCGATTAAATTTGAAAGGACATATTTTTTTTTTCGCAAATGGCTTTATTTATTTTTTTTGCTATAAATCTGTGGAGGAAAAGGTAACCCTAACGTTTCTATGGAGATAATCTGATAAAAGTAGAGTAAGTAGAATATGTTGAATGATGAAAAAAATGCATTTCTGCTCTTTTACAATAGGAAAAAAAAAACATTGTGTAGTCATGATAACGTTCTGTGAAAGTTATCAGACATTAAAAAAATAAATAAATTGAAAGCCCCAATAAAATAAAATATAATAATATATGAAATATGAAAAAAATCATCATCAGTACTGGCATTATAGTCTATTGTATTGTTGATATGTGTCACATTCTGTGAATATACAGGCAAATGTATTGCGGTTAATTTTATGACATCATGAAAGCATGAAACCGCTTGGTATTATCGATAAATTGCTTCACAATTTGTTGCATTGTTTGCATAAGTACTTATTTATTTTTGCTTAATATCGCACAAGCTGGAGATGTTTAGTGTATTTGACAGATTCTAATAGAGACGAGATTCAAGAAGTTAAGGAAGTAGAAAAAAAAAATATTTTTCCTTCATCAATTTTAATTAATTTTTTTCTCGTCATCATTTTTTTTTTGAAGCTCCCCGATGATGATACTGAAAGTTGACAACTAACTTTTTCATCCATCATCATCATTATTGGGTCAGGTCTGGTTCAATCAGTGTGTCACATGTCATAATTCAATATCTCCATTCCATCTTTCTTAAACTCATTATTTTCATTATTGACGCAAAATAAAAGGAAGAAGGGGGGAAGGAGGAAGGAGATAGACGAGAGATAAACATTTTCCTAGAGATTTAATTTCATTTACTTATATAAACAAACGTGGAGTTTATCATTTTACCCTTTTTATGCAAAAATCCTCCGTATATTTTATGCATATTCTTCGGGTACGGAAATGATGCTTGATTCCGTTTTTCTACACTTTTTTATATATTTTATTTCAAACTTTAAATTGTTATTGACGATAACAACAGAACTAGGCAAGTGTGAAAGGGCTATAGAATTTAATTTAACTCATTTAATCCTCTAACTGAATTGCAATTTACATTTTTTCCAATCCCATTCTTGCTTGCTATCTATACACCCACCCATTCGAAGGTGAAAGCCTCTTTAAAGCTTAAATTTTTTTTTATCATTTTAGATCTCTTTGCAAACACAGTTTCTTGTGTATAAGATTTTTCCTTTGAATTTATGTCTCTATAGAGCAATTTAAGATCTCTCTTTTTTATTTCATTTCCTTTTCATTTATCATTTACCAGGGAAAGATGTTCTGACTTATTATATCTTTTCCATTTACTTCTTCTCGCTTTTCTCTTTTTACACTCGTCGAATTGGAATAAACTTGATGAATTTCCATCAATGCAAAATGACATTTGTAAGGGCTTAAAAGAATGTTTGACAGTATTTTGTTGTCTTTGTTTTTTGTACCAGAACTGATAAAAATGTTTTATTAACTCCTTAATTTAACAAATAAAGTTTATTAATATAAAATACGTGTTTACTGCTTTACATCTTGAAAAAAGACTGAATAAAATGCAGGGAAAAGCTATTTGTACAGGGGAAAAACTACGAAATGCAAGATAATGTTCGAATACAAAAAGTACGTTATTGTTTTATTTGAATAGTCTAAGACTTTCATTGAGATTTATAAACAAAAACGTGTCTGTTGTCTTAATTTTTGTTAGTTCCCAAAATTCAAAGGAATTTCAGAAGCCATAGTACAACTTTGAGCACACGTGCAAAGGCACTAAGGTAACAACACTGAGCACATGCATGAAAAATTAAAGGAAGATTCAAAAAGAGAAAATTTTGCCTTTTTGTATATAAAATGGCACATGGAATTCAATGCAAGCATCAGCAAGCATAAAAAGACTAAAAGCTTGCTCTTTTAAAGTGAATTGTGTGAGAATATAAAAAGTAATACTTAAATTTGATTCTCAACATTAGCGAATCTAATAGCTTTCCATGGAGTTACTTTCAATGGGATAATGTTTCTTAAAGGCATTGACAATACTCAAGAAATTCAAAAGAAGACATAAGAGCAACAAAAAAAAAGCTCATTTCATCATCATAAAACATCTACATTATCCTTAAAATACGCTTTCTAATGTCTAAAATCTTCTTTTTTTTCATGCTCTTTTTATGAGTACGAAAAGCTAGCGATTTTACAGAATTTACACCCCTAAGTACTAAACAAATACAATGATCTGAATTAAGTTTTATTTTTTTATTTTTTATTTTCTTCTTCTTTCATGTCATGTGTAGTCAATTTGTGGATAAAAAACGAATTTAACTTTATACAGACGCAAAGGAAGAAAAAGAAGAAACAATTTTCAGCTTTATTCCCGAGCAATTTAGATGAAAACATATTGCCGCCAAAAATATATTTTTAAGTTTAGGATGAATTTTGTATGAATCGGGATTCAACTTCCTTTACTTATATCGATATCAGCAACAATTTTTATTTTTTGTGCTTGTTATACGTATTTATTTTGTTTATCATAGGGTGCTTTCTATTCCTCCCTTTTCCCTTAAAAAACATTTTTTTTTTCATATATATTCATCACAACCTTTATAAAATTCAATATAATATAGAATTTAAGGAGAAGATGAAGCAGAAGAAATGAAACGAAAATTTATTTATATTGCCTAGGCGATATTTACTTGAAAATGAGAATAAAAAGTACTTGAGGCTATGTATCGAGAGTCGGAGATAAATAAATAAATTATTGCGTTCAAACCTCACGCTCCTTCAATGCCTGAAGAAATGTTCATGAAATATTCAATTCATTAAGAATCTTAAATACAAACAACGAGAAAAAAAGAGTATCCGACCCAAAGTTTTATGAAAATTCCATCACTTTCTCTCATTTCAACAGCACTTAATCCTTTAATACAAGAGCACTTAACTACCTCATTTGCATTTTAAATGGTCGTTCATCGACGAAGCTTCGAGAAGTTTTAGATTTAAAAAATAAAATCAAAGTTGAAAATTAATTATTAAAAATTTTTACATCAACTATGGAGAATGAGGAATGAGAAGGAATCTGTGATAATTAATTTTAATCAACAAAATACGAAGAACGGGGAGAAAAACAAACAGATTGAAAACTAGTTAGAACTTGATCGTATGCTCCGTTAATAATCGAAAGTACTCGAAGATTTATGTAGAAATGTTTATTTTATTTTTAATTCTTCAGATTGTCCAATTAAGACATTGTAATCCCAGTTGTGTATGATTGCAAACTTAATTGATGAAAGTACATTTTTATTAAAAGGAAAAGGACTTTAACGAGACTTTTGAAGGACAGGAAAATTCCCAAGGTGGCTACATAAATAAATTTTCAAAAAATAAAACATCGAAAGAAGTCGAAGTCAATCTTACTGTAGATGTTAAGGAACGCATTTAGATTTTTTTTAAAAGAAAGTTTTTTTAAAAAGAAAATTTAAATTTTAAACTTGATGAGAAATATTTTTAACAAAATTTTAAGAAGTTACAAAAAGTTTTATTAAAAATTATGAAAACTTTAAATTTTTAAAAATAATTTTATAATTTTTTTAAAGAATTCAATTCTTTTCTAATTTGAAAAGATTAATTTTTATAAATTTCATGAATTTGAAAAGTTTTAAAAAATTTAATTTCTAAATTTTAAAAAAATTTAAATTTTTTGAATTTAAAAGTTTTAATTTTCTTAAATTACCTAATTAAATTTTTTAAATTTAAAAATTAAAATTTTTAAATTTAAAAAATTTAAAAATTAAAATTTTTAAATTTAAAAAATTTAAAAATTAAAATTTTTAAATTTAAAAAATTTAAAATTTAAAATTTTAATTAAATTTTTAAATTTTAAATTTTTTAAATTTAAAAATTTTAATTTTTAAATTTAAAAAATTTAATTTTTAAATTTAAAAAATTTAAGAAAATTAAAACTTTTAAATTCAAAAAATTTAATGAAAAATGAAAATTTTAAATTTAAAAATTTTAAAATTTAAAAAAATTCAAAATTGATAAATTTGAACAATTTATAAAATTTAAATTCGTAAACTTTTTCAACTTTACAAATTTTAAAAATGAAAAATTTGATATTTTTCATTAAAAAAAAAATAAAACTTAAAAATTAAATTTAAAAATTAAATTTAAATTTTGAAAAACTGTAATTTTTTTTAATAATCAAAATTAGACTAAGTTTAAAATATCTTGTTCAACTGTCACCTAAGGAACTCTAAAAGTCAAGTTACATGTGAAATATAATCGGAAGATTTAATTTCCACATAAAAAATTGAGAATATAAAAATTTTGCAGCTGGCAATGCACCAAAGCTCTTCATTTGAATCTCGAATGAAAAAAGAAAAATATAAAACCATGAAGTAACTTACTACTTGTTGAATATAATAATACGAGAAAGTATTTATAGACATAAAGTGCGACAAATAAGATGTTTTTTGATACAGAATTTTCAAATAAATGAAATTATGAAAGATGTTGCTAATGAATTGTCATCAATTTAAGGCATTCACGACGAAGTAAAATTTTACAGCAACAACAACACAAAAAAAATTAATATAATTTAAATTCTTCTTTATAATTTCATCTAAATCACTTATTTACTTACTTCTCGTCACAATTCCCTATGATTTTTATTAAATTCTTTCCTCCTCTTTTATTCTTCCACTCACAATCTGTTGAATATATATATTTCTCTTTTTTTTCTTGCTTATATTTGCTTTAAAGATTTTCTTATTCTATGTACTTTTATTTTATTTTTCTTTCTTTTTCTTGTTGTACGTTATCGTCGTTCACCACTCAAAAATTGTTGAATGACACTTTTCTTGTAATCCAGCTTTTATATGCAACGAACTTAATCTTTCCACTTTAATGCTTTTTAACTTTTTTTTTAGATCTTTTCTTTGACTTTTTGATTTTATGATCTTCTGGATGATCTCTATTTACTTTTCGTCAACAAACACACTTAACTTATCAGCATTTCTTTTTTTTCTAATTTTTAATTAATTTAATTTTTGATGTGTGTCAATTAAAAAAAAAAAATTATGTTGATGAGCACCAGTTAAGGTTCTTAACGCTGATCCGCAACCGCGATGTATTGCGAGCTGAATGAATTGATTATTTGAAATAATAAAAAAAAAAGTGTGATGAGAATAATTTTATTGCAGAGCAAGTTGCAAGCGATTAGTGAGATGAAATGTGAGTTGTTCCTCTCGCAATGATTTTAAATATTTTTATTTTATTTTTTAAAAATTATATTGAGAAGCTCAACAGTTCTATGTTCACTTTTTTTTGAGATACCGAGATTGCCTTCTTTATTCGACGACGGGAACAACGATACTGAATGAGATGTTTTGGGAAAAATGATATGATTTTCGTATGCGATAAAAATGTGTGTGTTTTAAATTCAGTGGCGGAGTGACGATGCGCATGATTGTCAGATTCTTTGTTACATTTTTGCAATTTTATAATGACTTTTCGACAAATGACTCCTTCGTTGAGAGTATCACTTGAAGATTAAATGTGATGTGGGAATGAGAGGCGAATATTGAATTTATAAGTGAGAATTGCGCAATAATTTAATTTATTCTCATTTTTATATTTTCTCCTTTAACTAACATTCTTACCTACGTCTCGTTATTTTTTTTTTTTTTAAATATTATTTTCATTCAAGTTTCTATTCATTCATTCACTTTTATTTTTTTGTGTCATACATTTCATACATTACAGTCAAAAAAATAACTAATAATAGTGTATATGAATATGAATTTTCATGCATACACATTCATATTTACTTATCACTTGAAGTACCGCGCGAATGTTCATATGTATTTACTTACTTTTTTAAAAAAATCACTTTTCACATGTTAACGACAATTGAACTTTTTTTCATATTTTTTATATTTGTTTCGATTTTTCTTCCTCATTGCGATGCATTTGAAACATTTTATTTATGTGTAAATAAATAATTTTAAAAGAGTTCATACATTGAAATAACAAAATATTGAGAGAAATACCAATAAAAAATCACATCATGGCTCATAATCTTCTCAATCAAAAAATATCCTGAAGACTAAGTTAAATGAAAAAATTAAAGACATGTGGTTGGGATGTTGACATTTGAACGACAAAAAACTCTTTTTTTTTGGATTAAAAAAAGTAAATTATTTTTTAAATAGTACAATTCAGATTCTTTATTTTTCACTTTTTGAAAATTTATCTAAGATTAATCTAAACGAGATTAAATTTAGATAAATTTTAATAAATTTGCAAAAAGTTGGCAAAAGAATTCTTTTTTAAAAATTATCAAATTTTTTCCTATTATTTTTAAGTTTATTAATAAACATGAGAAATGTTTTATACTTACCAATTGATGTAAAATTCATCTTCTAAAATTTCACAAAAACATAAAAACAACATTTTATTTCAGGAATCATTAAAAAAAGAATACTTTGACTTTATGAAATCAATTTTGTTTACTTTCACGAAATTGAAATTGTGCAATTGCAATGCTTTCTTTGATTGATTTAATTGACTAAATTTCGTAAAATTTTTAAAAATTTCAAATTAAAAAACTTTAAAAAATAATTCCATCTGCATCATAATTTGACTAGAATCACAAATTTTTGATTTCTTATTTCAATTCATAAAATTTTTTAAAGTCTGAAATTTGTAGTTTAAAAATTGAAAAAAATTACATATCTTAAAATCTAAAAATTCATGAAAAAATCTCTTAATTCTTATGCGAAATCAAAATTTGGTCATTTAGTTGCGCAAAATATCAATTTTAGCGAAAAAAACTCAAAACTTAAAAAAATTTTAATCAAATCTTCTGTCAAGAATCTTTCAACTTTGCATCCTGACAACCAACCAACAAAAAAAATTCTATCATCAAAATTTCGCTGTATTATTCTTCAACAATAAAAATAGAAAAAAAGGAAGCATTAAGTGAATGATTCCATCAATATTGACAGTATCACGAAATTTGCGCGCAAAAGGTCAAAATTGGGGGAAAATAGAAATCTTCATCAGTGTTTATGAGCATCATTGTGTGATTCTTTTCCGTCTTATTTTCATTTTCCTTCTTTTTTTCCTTCACATCTCCTTTTCACTTATTTCTTTCGTACGCATCTTAATGAGAATAGAAGAAATAAAAATTTATTCAACAGTAGTGAGTGTGAGTGGAAGGAATACAAAATAATAAAAGAAAAGTTAGCAAGCAACAAGTGCTTGTTGAGAAAAAAACAACAACAACAATGAAAAAAAAAGCTGCATAAAATTCGGAAATATCTGATTTTTTTTTTTCTACATTCATGGTATAAGGTTGTGGTTGAAAATGGAATGAGATTGGTTGGGTGCTATGGAAAATAATTATAATTTCGTAGGAAATTTGTTCAGATTCATCATTCAGCAATCACATTAACAAATGCTGCATTCAAACATCCATCTCGCATATATACACACAAGAGAGCTTTTAATTATTGTTAATGATGGATGTATGATGGAAATATTAAAATTGTTGAAAATTTTCAACTATGGATGGATATTAGTTTTCATATTATAGAGGATATATTATTCATAAAAAATGAAAAATAATATTTTCTAATCAAACATGATACTTGGTTATGTTCTGTACATGAAAAAAATATAAAAACTATACAAGTACACAATCTAAATATTGAGAACGATGTGTGTACAACACTCATCCGGTATTGTAATGATGAATTAAGCCAATGAGGGTATCACTCACTTGTTGTACTTTAGAGGTATCATAATAATTTGAATCATGAGAGATGGATGGATGGATGGATAGAGAGAAACTAAATCATCATCATTATTGCCAAAATGCAACAATTATTTAGGCATGCTCGAGCGTTATTATTATAAATGCACTTTTTCATCAGTATGGGTGAATTTTTCGCAGAATTATTTGGAAAATGAGGGAAATTTGGATACATAACCTAAAAATCAATGAAATGATTGCTAATTCTAGAAATTGGAATTAATTACACAAAATAAGCTTCAATTCAATCAAAATTGATAAGAATGCACTAGATCTAAATATCCAAATGAATTTGATATGTAAACCATTGTAATAATAATAAAATAAAATGGGTTACAGTTTAAAATGTCATAAATTTAAATTTAATTGAATAGATATTACAGCTTCATGTGATGCTTATCTGTTTTATTTTATTCTTTATTATTTCATAGAATAATTTATCATATCTTTATTGGACATATCACGGAGATATGTATGTTGATGAAAAGAGTAGGAATGAAATTAATAAAAGCTCTCCGATGTCGATGCGACAAATAAAATTTATTACTAAAAAAAAATGCAAATTAATTGGTGTCAAGTTCTTCTTGAAATAATTTCCTTTCCATCTGATGTATCAATTTATGTTTCAAGTATGTATCAAATTTAGGTTATATTTATTATTTAATCTAGATTTTTATGACTTTAACTCATTCAAACAGGCTCATAATATCAATTTATTCATTTTCATTTTCATAAAGTAATTGAGAATATTTTGCAGATGTGGACATTGTAATTTACACTATTTATCTTACAATCTAACTCCTTTAAATTGATTTTAATTCATTTTTATTAAAATTACAGATTTTAACGGTTAAAAAATATTTGAAATATTGGTGAAGGGAATGAAACTATGTTAAAGGTAAAAAATAACGGCTAAAATAAATTCAAAAAATGAGTTGAGGGTAAAAACTACACTTCTTTCTGTCTTTTCAATTCGAACGCTCCGTGCTTCGACATTATATTTGAAAACGTGGTTCTGAAAAAAATCATTAAAAATGGTAAGTATTATTAATTTATAATTTAACTAATCATCAAAGTGTAGAATGTATCAGGACAAATAATTGTGTGTTGAAAAAATCGTTCAAAATCAATTATTTCTATGAAAATTATTGATTTTAATTTTTCCGACCTCGATTACGCTCATTTACTCTGTCCGCAAGAATCGGAACTTGATTATTAGTCACAAAAAAAGATGGAAGAAGAAAAAAAATGCACTCTGGATGTGGCGAATTTCACAATTGCATGAAAATAATTTGGATTAAAATTTCATACTTTTGCTTAATAAAACATTAATTTCATAAGAATATGAAATTCGCCATTGCTTTAAAAGAAAAGAAAAAAAGGCATGTAGAATGTGAATGAACGATGAGAGAATGTATGTGAGAAGCAAAACCTGATGATTTTACATTTTTTTTTTCATACTTCCAACAATCACTTTTTTTAATGCAGAGAATAATTTCATCAAATTTTCTTTCTTCTCTTAATTTAGGTCAACTTTACCGTCGACGAAATCCGTGCTATGATGGACAAAAAGAAGAACATTCGTAACATGTCTGTCATAGCCCATGTCGATCATGGAAAATCTACACTTACTGACTCATTGGTATCAAAAGCTGGTATTATTGCTGGTGCAAAAGCCGGAGAAACTCGTTTCACAGATACTCGTAAGGATGAACAGGAAAGATGTATCACAATTAAGTCAACGTAAGTTAATTTCATGAACTTGAAAATAATAAAAATGTCATTTATGACGTAAATAATAAAATATGTCGTCATTATTTACAGCGCTATTTCTATGTACTTTGAATTGGAGGATAAGGATTTAGTTTTTATCACAAATCCAGATCAACGTGACAAAGCTGAAAAGGGTTTCTTAATTAACTTGATTGATTCACCCGGCCACGTTGATTTCTCATCAGAAGTTACAGCTGCTCTTCGTGTTACTGACGGTGCTCTTGTTGTTGTCGATTGTGTATCAGGTGAGCAAACTATTATACTTATCATATTTTTTTTATTTCCTTTCCTTCATTCTTTCTTATAAATAAAATTTTTACTTTTGTGTGCGTATTTCTCTTTCTGAATTGTAACTGTTACACATTTTCTTATTTTTTTCATCTCTAAAAATTATTTTTCTGTTCTGTTTCGTTTCTTTATTATGATTATGAATAATGATGATTAGGTGTATGCGTCCAAACTGAAACTGTCTTGCGTCAAGCTATTGCTGAACGTATTAAGCCCGTTTTGTTCATGAACAAGATGGATCGTGCATTGTTGGAATTGCAATTAGAAGCAGAAGATTTATATCAAACATTCCAGCGTATTGTTGAAAACGTTAACGTTATTATTGCCACATACAGTGATGATGATGGTCCAATGGGAGAAGTCAGAGTTGATCCATCAAAAGGTTCAGTCGGTTTTGGATCAGGTCTTCACGGATGGGCTTTCACACTCAAACAATTCTCAGAAATGTACGCTGCTAAATTCAAAATTGATGTTGTTAAACTCATGAATCGTTTATGGGGTGAAAATTTCTTCAATGCAAAGACAAAGAAATGGGCCAAGACAAAGGATGCTGATAACAAACGTTCATTCGTCATGTATGTTTTGGATCCAATCTATAAAGTTTTTGATGTTATCATGAACTTCAAGAAAGAAGAAATTCCCGGATTATTGGAAAAGATTGGAGTTACACTTAAGCATGAAGATAAGGATAAGGATGGCAAACAATTGTTAAAGGTTGTTATGCGTACATGGTTGCCAGCTGGTGAAGCTTTACTTCAGATGATTGCCATTCATTTACCATCACCAGTCGTTGCACAAAAATATCGTATGGAGATGTTGTATGAAGGTCCACTTGATGACGAAGCAGCTGTTGCTGTTAAACAATGCGATCCAAATGGTCCATTGATGATGTACGTATCAAAGATGGTACCAACAAGCGACAAGGGACGTTTCTATGCTTTCGGACGTGTATTCTCTGGAAAAGTACAAACTGGCCAGAAATGCAGAATTATGGGACCAAACTATACACCAGGCAAGAAAGAAGATTTGTATGAAAAATCAATTCAACGTACAATCTTGATGATGGGACGTTATGTTGAAGCTATTGAAGATGTTCCATGTGGTAATATTTGTGGTTTAGTCGGTGTCGATCAATTCTTGGTCAAGACCGGTACAATCTCAACATTCAAAGATGCTCACAACATGAAGGTAATTATTATCATTTTAGTATACATTAATAATTTTCTGTGATGATAACAACGGACCTGTACTGATGCTTCATAAGAAGAAAAACTCGTTGCTCTAGTCTGAAAAAATTATTAAAAAATATTTTTAAGAAAAAAAAAAATTCGACATATAATAATGCATCATTTTTTTGTAGGTTATGAAATTCTCAGTATCACCTGTTGTACGTGTTGCCGTTGAACCCAAAAATCCAGCTGATTTGCCTAAACTTGTCGAAGGTCTTAAACGTTTAGCTAAGTCCGATCCTATGGTACAATGTATCATTGAAGAATCTGGTGAACATATTATTGCTGGTGCTGGTGAATTGCATTTGGAAATTTGCTTAAAGGATTTGGAAGAAGATCATGCCTGTATCCCATTAAAGAAATCCGATCCAGTTGTATCATATCGTGAAACAGTTTCAGACGAATCAAGCATGATGTGCTTATCAAAATCACCAAATAAGCATAATCGTTTGTTCATGAAGGCCGTACCAATGCCTGATGGTCTTGCTGAAGATATTGATAACGGTGCTGTTAATGCTCGTGACGATTTCAAGATTCGTGCACGTTATCTTGCTGAGAAATACGATTGGGTGAGTTTTCAAATAATTTTAACAATATTTTTGTGGAATTTGGAGCTAATTAATTCTGTGTATGTAGGATGTCACTGAAGCTCGTAAAATCTGGTGCTTCGGTCCTGATGGAACTGGTCCAAATGTAATTTGTGATGTCACAAAGGGAGTTCAATACTTGAATGAAATTAAGGATTCAGTTGTTGCTGGTTTCCAATGGGCTACAAAGGAAGGTGTTTTGGCTGAAGAAAACATGAGAGGTATGTACAATTTAATAATATAGCTTAAGATAAAATTTCTGTGATGATTTTATTAAATTTTGACCATATTCTCAATGTGATGGTTTCAAACTTAGCTCAACAGGTCTGAAATTTCAAAACATTGAAACTTAAAAATTCCTTAAAGTCAAGAATAAATATTAATGAATTAAATTCCTTATAGGCGTTCGTTTCAACATTTATGATGTTACACTTCATGCTGACGCTATCCATCGCGGAGGTGGACAAATCATTCCAACAACACGTCGTTGCTTGTATGCTTCATATATCACAGCTGCTCCACGTCTTATGGAACCCGTATATTTGTGTGAAATTCAATGTCCAGAAGTAGCTGTTGGTGGTATTTATGGTGTATTGAATCGTCGTCGTGGTCATGTCTTTGAAGAATCACAAGTTGCTGGCACACCAATGTTTGTCGTTAAAGCATATTTGCCTGTAAATGAATCATTCGGTTTCACAGCTGATTTACGTTCAAATACTGGTGGACAAGCTTTCCCACAATGTGTATTTGATCATTGGCAAATCTTCCCAGGTGATCCCGCTGAACCACAATCGAAACCATACCAGATTGTACAAGATACAAGAAAACGTAAGGGTCTTAAAGAAGGTTTACCAGATTTGACTCAATACTACGACAAAATGTAATCGCGTTGTAATATCAAGCTTCAAATTATTACTATTATTATTATAAAAAAAAAACAATCTTTCTCTTTTTCATTTTAACAATTTTTTTGATTTAATTAAAATATATATTATATGTTTAAAAAAAAAAATGTCGCGCAATTACGAAATTGAGAACCTCTCGTCACTAAGCGTTGATAAATAATTCTTTTTTTTATTAATTAATTAATTTTAATCAATTTGAAATACTTTTTTGAGAATGAGCCTTTCAAATTTCACAAAAGTTATTTTGTGAAATATTTAATAGCCATAAGATAAAAAGTTTGCTTATTTTTGAGCCGTCAACGCGCAGCGATTTACGATAATTCGGTAAAGTGAGATGATTTTCCAGCAAGAAAAGAAAAGAAAAAAACATGGCATAAACACACGTCAGAACTACAATTTCATGTGTCCTTTTTGTTCACATTGATATATAAAAAAATAAAAAAAAGTTTAAGATTTAAAATGTGAAAATAATAAAAATTTATTTTCACGAACAAAATTTTTTTGTCTTTTTTTAATTATTTTTTTGCAATCTTTGATGATTTATTTTTACGTTTCAGGCATAATACACGTGAAAATAATCTTTTTTGACAAGATAAGATAGAAGAAGTGCTGTAAACATGATATTCACGTTTTTGTTATTGAACTGTGTCGAACGAGAGTTCAATGTCACGTGTTGCTAGCTAAACATACATTTCTTGTTAATGACTTGATTTTTGTCAGTTTTGGCGAGATTCTAAATTTAACGGATTCTAAAAATTTTAAATTTCAACGGATATGTCAGATTTGAATTTTTTTGAACTTTTCATAAAATTCAAAAATTTAACGTATTTTGAACTTCAGATTTTTTCAAATCCAAATTTCTAACAACCTTTTTTAAAATTCAAATTTTTAACGAACTTTTGAATTTTTCAAAATTTATATCAGTTAAAAAAATATTTCTTCAAACTAAAATTTTAATCATAAGAAAGTGACAAAAACAGTGAAAATCTTGTTAGTTCACAAGAATATCAAAGGATACACAGATCTCAACGTATATCAGACATTTAAATATATCTTGTTTTTATTAGAACTTGTACTAATTTGTTTAATGTGAAATAGTAGCAAAAAAATAACTAAAAAGGATAAAAGTCGCTGAAAATTAATTAATTTAACAACTTTTCTTGTAGCTATCCCTTTCCAATCAATCCATAAACATGGGGTAAGTGAAATTAATTCAAAGTTCTGTGCATATTAAATGTAATTTTATTCAGAAATAATTTTTTTTCATCAATTTTTCTCTCCGCCCTACACATTAAAAAAAAATTGTATGAAAAGAAATATTTGTAAATGTTTTCGCAAGAAACTAGCTGTTCCTTAGTGATCTGATCTTGTTTAATATAATCAAATCGTTAATTGAAATATAAATTGAATGGCTATTAAATTGGACTGTATCTTTGAAACATGCTTTCGATTGAAAATTCTCCATGTTTACAAGACGACTTGCTTGGTCGCGTTTGCGTATTTTTTCATCCACGAAAAATCCGTGTTTTAAAGTCTTTTTATCATGCTTGTATATAAAGTTAATGCTAAACATTATTTATAATAAATTTTTAATTATCATCTGTTCGTGTCTTTTTTAATGTGAATTTTTTAGTGAACAGCCAATATTTACATGTCAGGCTCATGTTTTTCATATCGATCCAAAGACCAAACGAACTTGGATAACAGCTTCCACAAAAGCAATTAGTGTTAGTTTCTTCTATGACTCGTCAAGAAATTTATATAGGATTATATCGGTGGAAGGAACTAAGGTATGTTGTCAATAACTCATTACTGACTAATTAGTCTATATTCATACTGATTTTTTTTTGTATATATATCATAGGCTGTAATAAATTCAACAATTACTCCGAACATGACATTCACGCAAACATCGCAGGTTGGTCATTAAAAATGTTCATTTTATATTATTTGCAGTCATTAAATCTTATATTTTTTTTAATGTAAATATTTGTAGAAATTTGGTCAATGGAGTGATGTGCGAGCAAATACAGTTTATGGTTTAGGATTTGCTAGTGAGGCGGAACTTGGGAAGTTTATAGAGAAATTTCATGAAGTTAAAGAGGCTACTAAAAATGCTATGGCAAAAGCGAGTACAAATGGCAGTTCCGCTGTCACACCAGTTACTTCAGCTAATGCATCACCAATAACATCGAGATCATCGATCACTCAAAATGACAGTTTTGTATCAGATATTGCAGAACCTCCATCAGCATCTGGCTCAATTGTATGTTATACATATCATTAATATTTTTTTAAAAGACATTGATAATAATTGTTATTTTTAGAAAAATGAAAGTCCGCAACATTCAATTTCTGCAAATAATAATAATACCATAACGAATGATCACAAAACGGTATCAAGTAATTCATCGACAGAAGGTGGTGCTGCAAATTCAGATCAACAAATGAAATATGAAAATGAACGATTAAAATTGGCTTTAGCACAGAGGTAAATTTTGTCAAAACCATTATTGATTATTGAATCAACCTGATTTGCTTCTTATGCTTCTTATTCTTCAATAATTTTCAGTTCTGCGAACGCTAAGAAATGGGAAATTGAATTATCAACCTTAAAAAGTAATAATTTACGACTAACTAGTGCTTTACAGGTAAGTTTTCATTTTTCTGTACTTAGATATAGCAAATAGTAATGTTAATTCAATTTTAAAGGAATCGACAGCAAATGTTGATGAATGGAAACGCCAATTACATTCATATAAAGAAGAAAATCAGAGGCTGAAAGTACGAGTACAAGAGCTTGAAAATGCAAAAAGCGGAAGCTTATCAAGCAGTGAAGCATTAACAGATGATTTAAGGCGAGAAATAACATTATTAAAAAGTCGCATTGAAGGTCTCGAAAAGGAACTAATGAATCAGGAAGTTGAATTAAAAGCAGCAAAAGTTAGCTTGAAGGACAAAAATAATGATCCAATGATTAAAAATTTATCAGCAGTATTTCAACAATTTTCAATACACTTAAATGACTTACAAAACGTACAGAAAGAAATGGATAAAATCTTTCAATTACACAAGACGACTTGAGATTTAAAAAATTTACAAACTAAATTGAACCTTATCGAGAACCATCAAAGTATGTTTTCAGAAGAAATTTATAATTCACTACATAATACAAATAATTTAAACATTGAAAAGGATAGTAATAATAATTCAACAATTAGTACCAAAGGAAAACCGAAAATAGATAAGCAGCAGACGAATTATAATAATAAAAATGAATCTAATGATAATGCTGTTGTTGTATCGGCAAAAGAGAAGAAAAATGTCAAAATATCTGATACAAAATCATCGATTGTTTCCGAATCAAGTGGAACAAATACTTTAAAACGTAAACGAGATTCAAAATCACCGATAAAGTCTGCAGATTTACAACTCGAACAAGAGTCGAGTAAGAAGCAACAAAGTGGCAGCAGTCAGACAACAACAGCAACAATTTTAGTATCAAAAACGAAAACGAAGTCCGGACTTCCATTGCTTTTGAAAAAATGAACTGTTTGATAATTAATTAATTAATTATATACATTTTTTTGAATTTACGATGATGATGATCGTATACATGCATAATATAAATATACATATTTACTTAAATGATGAAGTAAACAAGAGTTACGGTATGTACATTAATTCTACATAAAGTTCTAAACAGGATTTGTAAATGAATTAATGAGGATTTACAAAAATAACGGTCAAAAAATATTTGAAAAAAAAAATGTCAAAAAAATTTGAATTTCTGAAAACCGTTCTTAAAAAAAATTTGAATTAATTCGTTTACAAATCATGAATCTATCGTTTGCAACCTAATTAAATTTTTTTCGTTTTTGGGTTGCATAGAAATACACATCCTACCACTTTTTTTACTAATATGGACAAAAAAATGAATTAAAAAAAAAATTATGAAATTAAAAAAATAAATAAACTTCGTTCCATTCCACTAATTATGCATTTAAGATGGAAACAAACAAGAGTTTAGGAGATCAAAATTTGTTTTTAAAAAAATGGTAAATTTAGTAAAAACATTGTTAGAATATTGCAAGAAAAATGAGAAAAAAAATGTTAGATATACTTAATGTTCAAAAGGAGCATAATTGTAAATATGTGTCCATTTTCTCGGACATGACTTCTTAATCGAAAAAAAAGAAAATCAGTGATTTTTGAATTGCAATAATTATTTATAAATTTATGTGACTAAATTGAAATTCCTTCACTATTATTTTCATTCCTGCCTATCTCATTTTATTATTTTTTATTTTATTTTCTACATTAGTTCATAATTTTAATTATTGTTAAAACTTACGCACAAACTCTCTCTCTTTCTCAAAATTGTATATCCACTAAAACGAGAAATTTTATGCTAGAAAATACAAAACATAAAGTTGTTTAAAAAAGAATTTTTGTATGCGGTGTAGACTTCTTGATGACATATATCGTTCAATCAAAAAAAAAAAAAAAAAATTAAACCTTTTTAATGATTGGAGTTGTTCACAAATGACGTTTGCTAAAAACTTAATTTTTTACATCACCAAACTTAATTATATTGCAAAATGTTTAATTTAGAGAAGCTATCACACATTCTATCACTTTATTAATGCCAGACGTCATTTGTGAACAGTTCTAAAAAAGCTGTATTTATGTTCTTAAAACATAAACTGCTCATATGCCATAAACTTGTAAAGACGTTGAAACAAAAAAAAATTTGTGTCATTTAAGAAAAAAATTTTATATACACATTCATTGGTATTGATAATAACTTGAGATCCAAAAATTGTTTTTTTTTTTTTTTTTGTTTGTAATTAAATTTAAGTTCAGAGCGACGCAGGCGGCCTGCGCAGGCGAAAACCGTACAAATTCGTTGTTGTTGTTGTTAATTATATTTATTAAGGTCCATCAGCTAAAAGCTATTTAAAGACCAGCTCCATCGGTGTCCAAAGTTGTACTGTTCCTTTATTATGTTCTGTGGTATTCCATGGTTGATCTCCTCCTTGCTGATAAGATATTCCATTTAAGTTAAATTCCGAGATGTCTATATGTAAGATTCGAAAAAACCTCATTTTTTGTCGATTCTGATTTTGTCCCAATTTTTAATTAAATCGCGTATTTGTTGAGCTCTCTCCATTGTCTTCGAGTTCCTTGATTGTTAATGTATACTTATTTCCGGTTTGTAACTTATTCCTACACGTAATTAATTAAAAATTGCGGACTAGAAAATTCCGCAACCTCCTCCTTCGGAGGTTAGGAGAGAACTCCACCGTACAAATTCTTGATAATTTGTACGCTGAACTGAAATTATGAAGAATTTGTACGGTTTTGATAGAAAAACCCTATAAATTATCAAGAATTTGTACGGTTTTCGCCTGAGCATGCCGCCTGCGTTGCAACTCTGTTTAAGTTCTTATGCTTCAAAGCCATAAAATTCTCAGAATATACTCTAAAACCTGACAACAACAGTTAGTTCCTAAAACCATACAATTTTTAACATAAAACATTTGAATTGTTTTGAAAGCTTAAAAATCCGTTAAAGCGTTACAAATGTTTTGAAATTGAAACCATACAAATGTTTTTCAGAATGCTTTAAAACCCAACAAATTCAATCAAAAAACCAACAAAATTTAAATTCTTTTGAAAAAAAAAAATCAAGCAAAATTAATTAACACTGGATCTCGAGTATAAAATCAAAATTGAAGACAAAAGTAATGTCAAATGACATGTATTAAACACGAAGAATTTTTTTTCTTATCAATCGAGAATAAGTGTGAATATATGAATTAACCCCAAGAGTGGAAAGAGAAAATAATAATAAATTATTCGTAATAATGATTGATTGACATTTATTGTGGATGATGAGAATCAATTTAGATGCAAATGTTACTTAATTTAACAAGTATTATTTTAACTTATGTTGAAAAAAAAAATGACACGATAAAATGTTGACAGAGCCAATAAAGGCAAAATTAAGTCATAAATCATGAATAGTGTGATGTTTCTTTTGTATTATCTCTTACTTATAAATCTATTATAACTTGTTCTTTCCATTTAACCAATGATATTAAAAAAATGAAATTAAAAAAAAAACACTATTTATTACATTAATCATCAATTTGCTGCAAAGATTGGACAAACTGAGGTGATAATAAAAAAAAAGATGTGAAAATTTTGTGCTCAAAATGTTTATTAATTGCAGTAACTTGATACACGATGTCGAAGTTCATTATTAATTAATAGAAAAACAGTATTTTAGAGATGAGAATGAAAAATGGATGGAAGTTAAAAAAAAAGAAAAAAATTAATCGAAACTCTCTCACATACAAATAAATAGTTGCCAAAAAGATTGTTAGTTCAAAAAAAAAGTAATAATAATAATGAAAAAAAAAGTATATTGTTAAGATATATAATTGACAATTTTTTTTCTTTTGTTCAATTATTTCAAATGATAAGTAATTTAAAGATGAAAAAATAATATGTACTTTAACTTACCCGCCTTGAATTTAATAATGAATCTTAATGGACAAAATTTTTTTAAATGCTTGGCTCTCTCTCACTTTCTATCATAAATGAATGACAAAAAAAAAAAGTAAGTAAGTAAATTAAAGACGAAATTATACTTTCCACTAATAAGACTACAGAAAAGGAAGAAACATGTATGATGGATTGTTTAAATCCCCCCCAATTATTCATGATGAAAATTAATTTTCAATAAAAATTGTAACTACCTATTAATAATAATTTAAATCTTTTTATCATTTTTTATTATTCTAGTTTTTTTTCTCTCTTTTTTTCAGATTGATAGTTTTAAAACACACACTCAAAAGTCAGCTGGTCATGAACAGCTATTAAAGTTGCATTTTCAGGAATTTGAAAAGTCAGTCAGAATTTCGTGCAATAAATAAAATTGTCTGTTAATAATTCATTAGTCAAGTGTCTGATAATTCTAGATGAAAATTTGTGGCAGAGTTGCGACGCAGGCGAAAACCATACAAATTCTTCATAATTTGTACGGTTTTGATAGAAAAACCCTTCAAATTATCAAGAATTTGTACGGTTTTCGCCTGCACAGGCCGCTTGCGTCGTAACTCTGATTTGTGGGCGTGCAGCATGATTTTTGCAAATCTAAAATCAAAACCAGAACTGAATAATTTTTCATGCTGTGTCTAAGATTTGAATTCAAAAGGCATTTACAGTTTTGCATGACTAAATTTCATGAATTTTTCTCTCAGTTACATCTGTAAAATGATACTTTACTGTATCTTGCTATGAATGCAATAGCTTGAAAGTGACATTAATGACAATTTTTTAAAATTGATTTAAAAATAACGGAAAATTTTAAAATTAAAGTTGCAATACAAGCAAATGTATACAGGTGAGAACCATTCAATTCCTTGATAATTTGTAAGGTTTTGATAGAATTTGTATGGTTTTTAAGTAAAACCTTACAAATTATCAAGGAATTGTACGGTTCTCACCTGTATACAAGTGCCTGTATTGCAACTCTGAATTAAATTGATTTTAAAACCTTACAAATTATTTCCTAAAACATTTGTAAGGTTTTTGATATGAAATTTTGGTATTGGAAACTATTTGACAGACACTAAACTTTAGTCAACTTAAATCAAACGAAATAAAATCAATCAAAAGAAATGAAACAATCCTCAATTCTTTAAGATTTTTCACAAAAAATGACAAACTTTAATACCAGTGCCATATAATCTTACAAATATTATTGCATGAATTAATCTAGAATCATCTTGGGTGCTAAATTTTACACAGTGACAGAAAAAATATATTTTTTATCATTCATAAATTTCTTAACTCTCTAGGTTTATTAGAAAGCACACAAAGAATTTTTTTTTTTTTGAAAATATTAGTACTGAAATTGATGCTTTAATGACATCCATATAAAGTTAAATTAGTCAATTAATTCTGCAATTATAAACTTTTAAGCTTTTAAAATATACTTTCTTTTTATCAAACTGTCTGATTTAGAAAATTAAACAAACAAAAAAAAAGGAAAAAAAGTTAAGAATGCTATTTTTGGATTGCATATCAGAGATCCTGAATTTCGTGACAATTATTGAATTAATGATAGGTAAATTTTAAGATTTATGGCTTTTCAAAGACGTTTCAAGATTCTCTTTTTCTCCTTCATCAGCTTCTCTTTTTTCTTATCCTGAATCTTTTTATCGGACGCTAATTTTTTGCTTGAACTGCAACCGTCCTCCTCAGCATCATCTTTTTTACTTGTACTTGCTCTGGCATGAATTTCGGTCATTAATTTTGCCCTTTGCGAATAA
Organism: Chironomus striatipennis; assembly: GCA_026123125.1. Lineage (NCBI taxonomy): Eukaryota > Metazoa > Arthropoda > Insecta > Diptera > Chironomidae > Chironomus > Chironomus striatipennis. The sequence goes on from CM047394.1 coordinate 45,673,405, forward strand.
TCATCATAATGTTCTAAAAGTAATTTACCAGCTTCCTCGTTTAATGCAGATTCTAAAATGTTAAGGATGCCATAAATTAATTTACGGATATTAAGGTATGTATGTAAATATTACCTGGATTGGGTACGATCAAGAGGCATTTAATAGTTAATAGAATGTGTTTGATTCCGAGATCAGGCTTCCAGTCCTTTTTGAGTGTATTTACGCAAATTTCACCGTTACTGGCAACATTTGGGTGAAAAATTTTAGTCATAAAATATGCTTTTGGTGGGTTTGATGGGAAATCTTTTGGTAATGTCAACTTGACTCTAAACTGTCCACCACTATAAGGGGTTCCAGCTATAAAATAGACAAATCAATTAGAAATGACATATAAGATTAATCTGATGACCTTTAATATATGTAGATCAATTATGCATGCAAGAATTGGCGAGATAAAGGCAAACAAATGAAATGAAACAATTGCAAATGCATGAGAAAGTGAAAAAAATGAAAAATTATAATCAAGGTCAGTGCATCAGCAAATTATTTTATACACACCTGGGCCATCTATAATAGCTTGAATGTCAGTCAGATCTGCCTCATTTATGTTTCTAAAATTAGAATAATACAGAATTATTAATATAAAAGTTCTTTGTATTGCGCAAAAAGTTAATTAACAAACATTTTAATTCCTTCTAATGTTTCCGTTGACAAAGTCTTGACTTCTTTTGTGATTTGTCGTATTACTTGTGGATTATGATTCTCTAAATTAGACATCTAAAACGATAAAATAGTCAAAAAACAAAATAATGAGAAGATAAAACAATTTTTTTAAATGAGAAAAAAAACATAAAATTTTATGAAAAATGTTTGAGTCAATTTTTCACTTTTTCTCCACTATTAATGTAAATTTTCCAATTCAAAACTATTTTTCATCTATAAATAAACAGTTTGTAGTACTTACAGAACTCATTTTCTTTTAATTTAAGCTTGTTTAGTGAATTATTTGAATTTGATTTTAAATTTATAAGCTTTTTTGAATTGTTGTACTTCTACACCCTAAATTCTATGTGAGAGCTATTAAAAACCGTTAAATTTAAACCAAAAATTAACGGTCAAAAAAGTTTTAAATCTTCAGTAGATAAATTGCGTTTTTAAAAACAACAAAAATAATATCACACTAGAATTAAAGTTTTTTCATTGAATTCAGTTCATTAATGTACTTTGGTCCGTAAAGTAAGAATTATCGTTCATTTATCTTTTATAAAAACAACAATTTAATCCGTAAAGTGTATTGAAAAGGAATCAATTTGTGATTACATTATTTTCTAAAAATATTTTCCAAAAAAAAAGAAATTAAGCACTGAAATTTCATCATATATCCATTGCCTAAAAGAGATACATCCATCCGTACCGTTTCATGTGTATTTGTGTATAAAAATAATTGCGTGATTTAAATTATATTGTGCAATAGCAATCATCAAGAAACAGACAAAAATAAAATAAAATTTTAGTGAGATCCAGTAAAGTATAAAAAGACACGTAGAACTATGGCTGAAGAGTTAATTGATGAAAGTGTTGAGAAATCTTTAATTCAGGGAATCATTGATGAGATTATTGGAAGTCCATTGAATCTAATACTTGTTGGAATTATAACATTTTTAATCTACAAAATTTTTAAGAAACGTACACCATCAGAACCAGCACCAGTTGAACCGTAAGTCAAGTTAATTCAATAATAAAAAATATCAACATGAGATCATAATGTTAATAAATATTATTAAATTAATTTATTATGATTTCACAGAGAACTTCCAAAGTTAAAAAAAGATTTCACAGTTCAGGAGTTGAAGGCATATGATGGAAATCAAGAAGATGGACGAGTGTTAGTGGCTGTGAATGGAAATGTTTATGATGTCACAAAAGGAAAACGATTTTATGGTCCCGGTAAGTGAGGCCTCGCCTTAATAGTGTTATATTGCTTGCTAGACTGACTGAAACTCCCATACACATTTCAATAATCAGTCTACCATTACAATTCTACTACATTCCATCCACACTTCAACTTTATTCCTCCTTCATTTATTTTTATTGCTATATGCATATATACAGTCATTATTAAGTCCATGACTTCTTTCTTGTTTTGCTTACACTGCCTTTATCTTTTCGTACCGGTTTATGCTTACTGCTGCATACATTTTTTTTCAGTTGAGATCTTTTTACAAAACGATTCAATAAATATAAATAAATTTACATGCAGGCGATATCGTTCAAGTTTATTTTTCAATAATCAGTAACAAAAAAAAAACATCAAAGTTCACCTCTTACATCCACATATCCGTTACGATATTTTATTCATTTATTCGAAAATAAACTAATGAATTGCCGAAAAACATCCATTGCCATTCTATTTCCATTGCCTGTGTTCTTTTTGAATGTCTCCAACACTCTCGCAAATGCCTGAGAATGATTTTAAAAAATAAAGTCAAAATTCCGCATATATTTCTTTTCTCAGCTAAAGGAAATAAGAAGTAGTAACATATCGTGCATACAACTACGGAACAAAAAAAAATATATATATACAAAAGTGGTTTTAATACATTTATCCAAAATTATCATACAACTACAGAAAGTATTAAGATTGAGACAAAAAGCCGGCATTTATTATTTTTTTTCTCTCAATCATGAAATAAAAAGTTGTTTTTTTTTTCTTTTTATTTTCTCATGTGCGACATATTTAATGCACAACATCCAAAAAAGGGAGGAATGATTAGATTAAATGACACTCCTTTTATCTCTCTAGTTCAATGTGGAAGTAGGACTGATAAGCGTATGAAGTGTGTGATTTTTTTTTTTTGAAGGTCACCTTTTTCTAAACCGCTATTGTGTCGGCTTTTTTTGACCAGAATAATCTGGATTGATTAGTATTTTAAAGTTTTAAAAAAATTTGGAACTGCATTTGAAGGCTTTTTTTTTTGAATAACGTCCCCCTAAAAAACGGTCGTTTTGAATTTGAAAATTGTTGACCGATTTTTGCAAAACACAAAAATAAAAATTTTTCGTTTATTCAGTAAAATTTAGTTTTTCATGCTTTAATATTATTCATTTAACATTTTAAATTATTATTGCAATAAAATTAAAGCATTACAAAATGAATTTTACTGAATAAACAAAAAATTTTATTTCTGTGTTTTGCAAAAATCGGTCAACAATTTTCAAATTCAAAACGACCGTTTTTTAGGGGGACGTTCTTCAACAAAAGCGTTCATTTATCCATGATACTGAAATCAAAAAATTAAGTGGGCTTGGCCGTTTTTTCATTAAGTGTCAGAAATCGACTATTTTTGTCATTTTTTGCTTTTCCTGGACATTTTGCGAATTATTTTAATGGTGGATCTTATAAAACTCCTGAAAATGCACATTTTGGTGTATAAAATACAATATATCATGCTGTAATTAAGCATAAAAACACAAAAATATCTCGGTATCTGACACTGAAAATTTTTTACCCTAATTTGATTTTTCACATAAAAATTCGTAGAACTTCACGAAAACATAGTTTTAAGAAACAAATTTTACACTAATATGTTCGTTTTTATGTTATCTATTGTATGATCTAATGGAAAATACTAAAATACAAGTATAAATAAGTTAAATTTATAAATTTTCCTAAAAATTCTTTGATTTAACCGACAAAATTTGAACTTTTTGAAAACAACAACAAAATATTCTGAAAGTTAAAAATAAGATTAAACACTTATTAAGAAGATTTGAAATCCGAAAATTGCACAACAAATAGAGAAAAATTTGTTGTTTCAATTAAGCGTTTCAAAACAATAATTAATATTGTCTAAATTTAGTTTTTTGTGATTTAATTTTTCATCAAATTTTGAATTTCAAAAAACCGTTGGAAACAAATGTAACAGATTTTTCGGCCAAGCCCAAGTGGGCGTTTCCACAGATCGGTGGAGTTTTGTAAAAAGCGCTTTTGTAATCCTTGTTCTTTAGAAAATTGATCATTTGAAAAAAATCATTTAGAATTGTTAAATTATTATGTTTACCAAATTTACATGTTAATTATGTGTTAAACTGATATAAACAATATTATGATAGCAGTAGTTTATTCTAATTAAAGCAAAATTTGCTTTTAAAAACAATGATTTTTTCATGGATTAGGTAAAAAGCGCTTTTGCGTCGCCCTATTTCATTAATAGCATCAGAATTTGTCATATTTCTTTTTAATGGCTACAATTTGAGCAGATTTGAGTAAACACGTTTAAAAAGGATAGTGAAATGTACGTAAATACAATATTAAGTAAGTGTCTGGATTATTAAAAAGTGAAAAAATTTTGATTAAAAGTTTACAATTCCACATATTGAAATAGGGCGACGCTCAGAAAAAGTCAAATATTTTGTTAATTAAGGCATGTAGGAATAAGATAAAAGGACATAAATGAAGAATTCATCGTCGTTCACAATCTTAGTTGGTAATTTAATTGTCTAGATAGCTTGATTAAGAGAAAATTCGCTTCAAAGACAAAATTTTTACAAAATTCTATCCGTGGAAACGCCCAAGTACAAAATTTGATTGCAATTGTGATTTAAAAACTGAACGTATCCTTAAAAAATCTGATCTTATCCTGCATAATTAAATTTAATCTACATATTATTAAAACTAGACGTATTCCGATTCAGACTGAATTTGTCCCTTAAAGACCCCCCTTGTTACGTTTTTTGTATGAAAAAAATATTTTGTTTGATTTGTTACAACATCTTAGACCCCCCTCCCTACTAAAAAACGAACGTACTAAGTGAACGGTTTTTGCTACTTTTCGACGTGGGGGGGAGTTTGACCCCCAAAATCAAAATAATCCTAAAAACTGAACTTGTTCTTCATTAGAAACTAATTAATTACCTCCAAAATCTTGTTTTATGTCGTGTAAATCCTTCAATCATTCAATCACATCACTTTTAAACATCCCCCAATTTATTATTAATTTTGTTTGATTAATATTTAATTATATATCAAATTGTTGTTTTAATAAATGTGATACTTCTATTAATGACTATGACGTATGTGTGTATCTAATTTGTATACATTATAGGAGGGCCATATGCAGCTTTTGGTGGAAAAGATGCCAGTCGAGGATTAGCAACATTCAGCGTCACTGCCAACGAAAACCTTGAATATGATGATTTAAGTGATCTTTCACCCGCAGAAATGGAGTCCGTAAAAGAATGGGAAATGCAGTTTAAAGGTACAAAGTTTATTGAAACTATAACATGCTAATTATTACAATTAACATTAATTTTTTATTTTTTGTTTATTTACAGAAAAGTATGACTTTGTCGGACGTTTGTTAAGGGTATGTTAATTAATTCTGAATAATAAAAAAGCCACTCAATTATCAATTTTTAAACTTTTTTTAGCCTGGCGAACAACCATCAAGCTACTCCGAAGACGAAGAAGATGACCAAAATTCATCAGATAAATCAGGTGGTGAAGAGAAGCTTTCTACTGAATCGAATGAAAAGTCAGAAGAGTGAAGTGAAGTGCCGTGTGTTCATAACAGCTTAAAATCACTAAAATATGATACATAAACGCTCACACATAAAACAATGCATTCATTTCTAAAAGTATATAAGATTGATTGCAAATGGAACGAAAAACTTTTTTTTTACACTTTTTTCTTCGTTTCCATTAATTTGTGTCGATTTTTTGGAAAATTCCTACAAAATTTTTTTAATTTTTGTTTTTTGCTTTTTCTTCTATTTTTTTTATTGAAAAGCTTTTTTTTTTCTTCTATTATTTAAAATTAGAATATTTTTTTAAGCTATTATGACGATATTTTTTATTTTTTTAAAATTTCTTTTAGAATAAAGTCAGTACTAGATGGAAGTCATTTTTTTGGTCAGTTTATGAAACAAGAGATAAAAATTTTCATTCTATTATTAATCAGTACTTATTCCTAAAAAAATCGCTGTTTTTCCTGCATAATGTACTATGTCATGTTGATAGTTTATGCAACTGGATCAATGTCGTTTTCAATTTATATATTAACTATAGTTATTTCCAACATATTTCAATAAAAAAAGCATATTTTTAATAATGAGAAAATTTTATAAATAATTATTATTGAATTTGGTAAAAAAAATAAAGAATAAAAAATTAATCAAAATGTGTTGTATATTTTTATCGTCGAGGACGTAGGTATTATTAATGTTTTATTTTTCAGAATTTAAGTTTTTAAATTTGACCGTTAAAGAAAAATTTGAATTTTTTGTCAAAATAAATCATAAATTTTGAATTTTTATTGACCGTTAAATTTAAGCACCTAGAAAAATTAATTTTAAAAAATAAATGGCCGTTAATTTTCAAATCTGAAATGACTGTTAATTTCAAAAATGAAGTAACCGTTAATCTCCAGTACTCAAAAGCAAATGACCGTTGAAAATTCTTCAACAACCACACTCGAACTTGAAAAGCACCATGAAATCATCAAGATAACCCATCCAAAAATAAAATAATCAGCAAAATTGTCTGCTTATCGCAAAACTTGCGGAAAAACGTGTCTGAAATAAATAACATCAATTAAATCGAAAATGTCAAGAGCTCACATTGAAAATGCAAGTAGTTTAGTTTCTAAACCGTAGCAATGACTTATATACTTTATTACACAAAAACTTTGTTCTGAATTCCATGAAAATTAATATTTTACTTTACTGCTTATTATTTTTTTTAATGTGTTTTGGGTGATTATGATAAATGGACTTCATTTGATCTTATCATTCATCCAATAATGGATATTTCATTAATTAATAATTTTATTATTATTTCTATTCGAAAGAACTTGGGACATGAATGCACAATTAAGTTTACTCAATTATGACATTCTATAATAATTTCCATAAAAACTGTTTGAAATTTTAATGATTATTTTAAACCTATGGTCCATTTTTTTCTGTTACGAATAATATCAATGTGTGATTTGACTTACAAACAAAAAGCCATATCTGCTTTTAAATCTCTCAAAGCGATTCTTTCTTATTTAGACAGAGCCAAAAGCTCCCAAAAATAGCTTGCCTTACATCCTATGAATAGAATTTTTATGACATTTCTTTTCCTTTTCACTTACACAATAATTTTTGTTTTCATAATATTTAAATATAAAAATCACAACTCATAAAATCATAAAAATTATTAATTCAGTGATTCTTAAACTTTTTGGCATGGCACTTAATGAGATTTTTTGATCTTCTTTTGAGTCATTTTGGAGTCTGCGTCTATACAAATTGGAATTTATTGTCTAGACATTTACAGAATCGATATTTTTGGTATGCATTAATGCTTTGGAACTTCCAAAAAGACCTTCAAAGTGCCAAGAAATAAAAAATCTTAAAATCACTGCATTAATTATCTAAAATGCCTATTTTAATGTCTTTTATCCAATAAAAAATAATATTCTTAGGTACAAAAAAACGAAGCAGTTCCTTAAAACTTTTTTTTTTTTTGACAATTCTTACATCCTAATCACCGATAATAAATTATTTCTTAATAAATAAATTTTTTAAGGTAAATGAGAACAACTAAAAGGAATATTATTCAGTGGAAATGATCACACGGTTTACAAATGTACGATTTTTTTTCGATGGCTAAGTCAAAGTTTAATTTTTTTTTCATCATATCCATCTAATTTTTTTTCAAGTATTTCTAGCAATAAGAACATTTAAAAATTAATCTAGAATGTGTATAAATAATGTAGTTCATATATAGATATTTGTTTTTATAAAAAAAAATTTACTAATTATAAGAAAAAAAAAAATATTAAGGACGTTAAACACAGGCATGGTGATTTTCTTTGCTTTTTCACAAACATTTTACTGAGTATGATTTTTTTTTTTTTAAGTTTTATGTTTTATCCTTTGGTATTCATTATCAAAAAGAATGCTATGTATATAATATTAGTGACTATTTCATGAATTATTTCATTTCATTTCATTTTTTAAAGCAGTACAGTAACTTTTTTTTTTTCTTTTTGTTTGTCATAACTTAATGATTTGGCTTCTTTTGTGCAAAATTCATCTTCGATTGTGTTAGAAAATCAATACTTTTTTTTTAATTTTGATAAAATCAGGAGAGGCAAATTAAATTTTGTTACAATTTAGCATAACATTAAACATTGACGTAAAAGCCAATCATGCAATTATAAAAATCGCAATCAAATTTTTTTTTTCGCCGAAAGAATGAATAATAATTTAGAAAATAGATTTTGTTTCAGAGATAATTTAATCTATTTTTTCAGTAGCTGATTTATCAGGTCGTATTTTCTTCAAATATGGACCAACAACTGCTTTAATTTGATCCAATACCAACTTAACGATGCCTTTTTCTTTTAAACCTGGATACATAGCAAATACGAGTACAACCAAGTACAGAAGGAATAGATTATTGAATGTGGAACCGATGTATGCAAGGAAAATTGATCCAGCAGTTACTGTTATTAAGTACTGAAATATAAACAATTATTAAGTAATGTTATAGGAAGTAAAATCATTAGAAAACTTACGAATGTGGATCTTTCTGAACGGCTATTGAAGAATGACGAGATTGAGCCTTCAATGCACAATTTGAAATCGACAATGTCTTGAATGATGTTTTCATACAATTTCTCTTGTGTACCACTCCAATTTTCCGGTTTAAAGATGAATTTTGAGACGAGAGGAAATCCGTAATCCAAAATAGTAATTAACATTGTAATTAATGCAATTAGTGTTAATGTTGAAAGGTCAAGCCACCATAAAATGATGAATAGGAATGTGAGGACGCCAAAAATAACTCCAGGAAAGAAACTTTGATCCCATTTAAGGACACCGTTTAAAATCAATAAAACTTCTCTCCATTGCTCCAAATCATGCTTGACTTTATTAAAGATTTTCTTCTAGATTAAAATTTTAATGATTAAGAGAAGGAAAAAACAAAAACAAACAATCAGATTTTTTCACATATGACAAGATTTTTCCTTTTTCTAAGATTATTGATTTTTTTTTCGATGTTTATGAAAAAAAAAAATATTTTATTAATTTTTCACATTACCTTATCGTTTTCCATTCTGACTTAACTTGCCTCCTTTGCGTAATACGTTCAACTGCTGTAAAACACTTGTTATGTCTATTTATAAATCTTTATTGAAGATTTTTTTTAATTATTTCAATTCTTCTTTGTTTTTCTTTTTCTCTGAAAACAACAGCGCAATACGTTACTTGTATGAAAATCTTAATTATATTTTGTCTTAAGCGCATTTTTAATTGCTTATTGTGATTACTTTTTTACATAAACTGAAACTCTTTCTCGACGTTGCTAATTAGATTAAAATCAAGAATTATGTATGAATTTTGAATAGAAAGTATTAATTAAAGAATCTAATAAGGCAAATGGACAAACTGACACAAGTTTCTATGTAAATTATGCTAACAAAAATAGATCTTCTTGAAATTTAAAAAATTAAAATAACGGTCAAAGAAATCCATGAAAAAAGTGAACATTCTAAAATTCAATTTTCATCAATTTCCTTTTTAAATTTATTGATACTCACATCGAACTACTGTAAGTAATTGATTTACCAAAATATATTCGATTATTTTACTCAAATATAGACTATTCATTCAAATTTCTTAATTTTTTCCAATAATTATTTTTCACAATTTCAATGTTGGATTGATAATGAAATTTTTTTGAAAGTTAAAAATACGTTAAACAGAATTTGAATAAAAATCATGATTTATTTGCATTCTTAACACCTTTAATAAGCTCATTAAAAGTTAATGACATTATTCTGGCGAGTCCTTTCATCAACATACATCCTTATGTTGCTCATTTACTAATTTGAATAATAATCGAAGATCCAGTACATCTCACTGGATCTTTCCATCTCCCTCTGTTTCTTCAATTCTTTATACTTGCTTCATTCCTCTTCTTCTACCTGTTGCCTCTCATTCCGCTCAATTTTTTTCTTCTCTCGGTCGAATACTGAAACACGCATTTTTAAATCTTTAACATTTAATTTTCAGCGTTCATACAAGACTATTGCATTTTTTTGTGTTCGGTGTAATTCCTTGCATATATTTTTAAATCTACGAAGAGAGCTTTTTAGACGTGATCTATTTTTTGTGTACGAATTAAAAGATAAGTTCTATTTTCATCAAAATCTGTGTAATCATATAAACATACACGATAAGTGCCTTAAAAAACAATGAATCAGACATGAGAAGAGAAAAAATGTGAACTTTGTGAGTCAAGTTTATTATCATAATAAGAAGAAGTTTCTGAATGTTGTGCTGCCATTCTTGGATGTTTTAATATATAAGCTCTGTATTAAGTAGTTTAGCTAACTGGATGAACGATAAAGTTGGGAAACTTTTGAATAAACAAATAACACGTGAATAATAAGTAAAATAAGTTAATTAGAAAAATAAATTTATTAAGAAAAGTGCCATAAAATAAAAAACTTGCAAAGCAGCAAGCAACGATCGCGTAGAAAATCAAGTATTTCTCATTTCGGTGGAATAACAAAAAAAAGTCAAAAAGTGCTTAATTAATGTGTGAATAATCAAGTACAAATAACAACAAAAAAATAATTAATATCAATACATTCACACTGGATTGGAATATCAAGAAGATCATAATGGCATCGTACAATGACTTACGTTTAGATTGGGAAATTCTTCTTGATAGTATGAAAATGTCAAAAAACATTAACAACGGTAAGTTCAAAAAAAAAAAACAATTATTTTATCTTTAGCTAAGATGCAAGTCACTCGTTGAAATTAGCATAATTCTCTGTAGCAAGCACATTAATCATGTCAAAGTCCTCAAAACATCCAATGTGACATCATTCAAAACTTGTTTAGGAGACGACTTTAAAAAAAAAATTAAATCATTTCTAAAGCATTTTTCTCAACGCTCAAAATGCAAATTAGTGAATATACAGTCAATCTCGTTCGGATGTCATCATCATCAGCTGTATCATCTCACTTGTCTTAAAGACATTTTTGCATAAAAAAAACTTTTTTATTACACCTCTTTATTGTCCGCTTATGGACCTTGAAAAAAAAAAATATGAATGAATGAATTTAACAGTGAATACTGTTAAATTGCACGTTTGGATGAAATTGAAATCCTCCATTCACGTCTATTTCGTACATTAAATATGCCACTCATTTCATGCAGTTTGCCAAAATATAAAATGTGAATAATGCTATTAACGATAAGATTTTGTTTCGTTTACAAAAAGTTTTTGTTTTTGTTGATTTAGCAAGATACAGCCAACCAGTCACACAATACCAATTGAGGGAAACTAAAGTGAACATTTACGTCAATATTGGTTTTTAAATGATAAAGAAGAAAAGTTGTAATTGTTGATACAAAAAAAAAATATAATCGATCAAAGAGAATTGCGATAAGCGATAAGTACAGTATATATACTATTATTACGAGTAGTTACACAGATGAGGAAAAAAAAATTTGCATATTATTATAATCGATTTATTCTGTGCTACATCATAGTCATTATGTGCAGCTGAGGGCATGAAATTCTTTATAAGAAAGGAAATTATTATCTTATTATAGTTGAAATTGGAATTCTTGAGGGATGTTAACGGTTTTTATTGTCTGTCTTTCTAAAATTAGATCTAATTTACATAGAATGTCCAAAAAGTCAATTTAAAGAAGAATGACCATCAGCAAAAAATAAAATTCCTTAAATTCTATTTCAACTCATTAACTTGCTAATTGGTAAATATATTTATCAGACTAAAATCTAGAATTCTGTCAAGCGTGGATTTTCCAGACACGAAAATGAATTATATTTCTCTGGCATATTTAAAAGACATGCTTTTGGTCGTTGAGAGGAACAAAAGAAATGAAAAATTTGCGGATGTTTTTATTGTCTTTCGTCGCCTTTAGAATTTTTTTTTTATTTCACATTTGTCATTTACCTGACGATTTGTTTTAATTACCTGAGAGCGAAAAAAAAAAGTATTAACTTTCTAGCCATGCTGAATATTATGAGCATGGCATGAGAAACAAAAAATTCTCAAAGGATGCAAACATTATCAGCGTCATAATTAAATATTTAATTATTTTGTCAGACTCTGTGCATTAAACACTTTCTTAGATGTCGCAGACACTAGATCTTTTAATGCTCTCTTACAAAATAGTCATTAGCCTACATCGCAATTACCAACAATGTCTCTCTCTCTCTCTTAACTAAAAATTTATGCATTACCGATTAACGCAAATTGCTCATAAACATTATTTTTTTTTTGTCCGTAATGCATTTAAAAGCAATTAATAATTAAGAAATCTTTTTCCTTTCAAATGTGATTTGCCTCTTCACATTTATTTATAAGTTGATGACATAAAATGTATATTAAAGACAATAGCATAACTGTGGCACTTCCACTAACAATGCGCGAATAATAAGAAGAAATTGAAAGTTGTTTTTGCACGTGATTTGATCATTTGGGTGTGCGATGGTGTCGATGTCCTGTAAACTTATCACAACACAGTGGCGTAGCCTGGGGGAGTGATTGGGTGATTTTTCATCCGTCTTACTGGCAAATTTCTTTAATTTGCTCGGGTTTTCGTAAAAAAGCGAAAAATCACCCCCCCCCCCCAATTTTTTTATACAAAAAATTGAATTTCTACCCATCTCAAAATTCCTGGCTACGCCACTGTCACAACATAATTATTACATAATCATTCAACATTTGTTAGTTGTAGATTCATTTTCAAATGTCATAAATGGAATTAATCTGCTTCTTGGAATTTAAATTTATGATGCTTTGTGCATCCATCGATGACCGTTATTTTTTATCGTGGCTGTAACATAAAGGATAAAGATTGTAAATTATAAAAATACCTGCCATAAAATTAAGCAGTAATCCAAATGGTCCTTAAATTTATGCCCTTTAAAAAATTTATAATTATTGAAGAATTGAAGCATAGATTGAATATTAAGGAAATATTTGGGAATGATGTTGGTAAGGGTTCGATCGCTTTTTAGGGGGAGGGGGGTTTAGGATTTTGTAACAGGGCAAACAAAAGAAAAAAATTCTCATATAAAAAACGTAACGAGGGAGGAGGGGGTCTAAAAAGTCTTTTTTTATTGCGTAACGTACTAAGTTAACGGCACCTAATGGAATTAAATAAACAGTCTTTAAAGGAATGAGAGAAATTTGATATTTTAATTTAAAGGAAGTCTGAATTTTATCGGAAATGAAATTTCTATCTTAAAACTCTTAAAAGGAGCTATAAACTAAAGGGGCTGTTCACTAATGACGTCCATCAAAAACTTTGATTTTTAGACCCCCCTTCCCCCTCCCCCCCCCCCCCCTCTGTTACAAAATCTTCATACAAAAAAATTATATTGTTTAAAACTGTCACACAGCCTCAGACCCTCCTCCCTCCTAAAAATCGGACATCATAAGTGAACGACCCCAAAGAAATCTAAAATTTTTTAAAAAAATTCCATCCAGATCTAAACTTCCACAAAAGACAAAACCTCATCATGAAGTCTCCTTTCAATGTACAAATTGGAATCGAATTTTAATTCATAGTTACGGAGAGAAATGACCACAAAAAAGTGCTCATGATCGTCACATTGTTACTAAGTAATAACAAATATTATTTCCTTTGTTTTCTTTCACCTGACAAATTTTCATTTTGTAATGTACATTTGTACAATTTTTTTTTGTTTTCGAACAAATGCTGGCTGGCGATCATGCCAAGTAGCCCGATGAACTTTCTTTACTTCAAAAGATATTTGGACAAGCGGTGAGAGATAATAATAGATTTATATAGTCAATAAGAATTTGTTATGAGTGTTACCAATTTTACAAAGACAGACGTAAAAATTTTCCTCTAATGTCAATTCCTATATCTATTTTTCAAAAAAATCGTGATTTACATTAATTGACTTTTTCTCCTCTTTTTCCAATTCTCCTCGTTGTTGTTATTTGTTGTGCGAAAAGTCACACATTGAAAATGGATGTACATACGTATATAGAAGAAAACTACAGGGAAATTTCGTTAGAGACACTTAAAGGTCGTTGACTATGGTGGCAAATAATTTTATTTTTTTGAAAAATAATATTTTTTTTTGTGTTCATTCCATTTGAGTGAGTACATTAAATTGCAATGCATCTAGCGATACTTTTATTTTTAATGATTTATGAAATATTATAGGGAAATATAAATTTTCTTCTCTCTTCTACATAACTTGGGAAAGGTACGACATATATCCACGTCTGATATAAACATTAATTTCCAACATTACGGAGTAAATAATTGAAAAAGAAAAAGTTTAATAAGAAATTTATTGTAGGTGTGGTGTATGAAGCATAAGTTGATGTTTTAATGGTCAAAATACGCGACATAATACTTCTTGAGACTCATGTCACTCATTAATATTTCAAATAATCGTCACGGCTGTTGATGAGAAAGATGAAAGCTATTTGTAGCCTATTCTTATCTTCATTAAGTATTTTTACGATTATTTGATTACTATTATTGTGGGGGTCATTTGGAAGTGATGTCTGTAAGACCATAGGTTTTATGAATCTTTTTCACAAATTTAAGAATTTAAATTAAGACTCAAATCGATCTTTCCATTAAGAAAATCTAAAAAAAATTGTTGAGCTGGAACTTGTAATTTAATTAATGAAAAAAACCACGACACCACAACCACAAATTAGACACAATCAGTAAACGATCCCATCAGAGGAAATGATCAATATTGATGAAAGAAATAAAACTCATCGGCAAAGCTCTAAAATATTAAATTGATGGACAAATTACAAGCATCTTAAGACGATCATTTGAGTGAGCATTACATTAAGAAAAAAAAAGAGACAAGTAATAGCCAAACATACATGATGTTACATCACGTGCTAGCTGTTATGATTGATCAGTGCGATTTATGGCTTTACCTTATTATAAAAAAAAATTTCTCAACATGTCCAATCGTGACGATTTTTCTCGATCATTTTTCCAATTGTACACAATGTAATTCATCCTTACCTACTCCATTTTTGGTCTTGTGCAAAAACACAACAAAAACATAAACAAACATTTTTCATAAGACTTTCTTAATTAGCGCTGACAACTCTCACCCAATCTTAGTTCCATTATTTTTATGTTATGGTTTTTCTATTATTTTTTTCGCAAATGTACCTTACTTTCCGATTGCCTAACACTTCTCATTATGTTATTTCACCAAACATAGTCATATAGTAGCAGACATACTATATACTGACTGACTATGAAGATATCATGGGAGTTTAGCATAAAGTCTTAATTAAAAGTCATTGAAAGTGAAAGATTTTTTTTAATTTTTTGCACAAACAAAAACAGTCTTGTAAATGCTACACTCCCAGACTTTTAAGGTACAAAACAAAAAAAAAAAAAAAACATCTTAATAACAATGAAAAAAAAAGTTGCTAGATCATTGTTGGGGGAAAAATGAGCGAGTAAGAAGAAAATGATGATTGAGTTCACTATGGTCTCAACTTGTTACACCTTCTTTCATTCATTTCTAATTTTTTCTATCATTTTTTTTTTGCAGTGCAGCATTGCTCAAGAGACCTTTTAAAAAAAATTTTGTACTGTAAATAATTCGCAATACTTTCAATATGTCAATTGCTAGTATTATAATTCGACATTTTCATTTCACTTTCATTTGGACGATGATTGTGTCGATATTACGATATTGTCAATAAAGTGATCTTTTCTCATTCACCGGCATTCATTCATTCCTATAACATGTCTCACGTCATATGCGAGTATATTAAATTACATTATATGACTATTACTTTACATTTGCATTAAGCGATAAAAACTTTCAAAATATTTTAATTTTTTTAATGCTCTTCTTATCAAAACTGTTACGATGCAAGATTTAATGCTATGCGTTTGTTGTTACTGCTCATAAAAATTATTATTAAAAATATTAATGGATTTTTCTCCTCTCGTATCTAAATTAGATTTTTTGTTAAACTAGAGATCCCATTATGTCGATTAAATAGAAAGAAAACGAAATGTCTAGGCTCATAAAATGAAATTTTTCGTGTTGGTTAAGGGATTTTAAACAAATTCTGACTTTAAGGTATTTGACTATTTGCAAACATAAGAAAACTCAGAATTCGACCTCTTGCATCACTCTCAATCAGCTTAAATAACAGTCGGCACATCCCAAAGGCTTCAAAATTGCGAAGATAAATTAAGCAGCAACTGACCCAAGAGTATTAATCACACATGTGTGTCACGACTTTATTTTCATTTATATTTGTCTAATGTCAATTAAATTGTGTGTAACGAACAGTCTTAGGAGTAACAGTCATTCTCATTATACGGTTATTAAGATTTCTTTTCCAATTAGCCATGCGTCTGGTCCTTTTAAAGTATTTCTTGCATAATAATATTTATAGGATAACTAGCATACACATAACATTATTAAATTCAATAAAATTTCATTAATATTTTGATTATAAAATCGTAAATGCGATTAAAAATTCATTGAGATTTTCGAGATTCTTCAGTGGGGAACCTCTACATGCCATCGACGAGAGTGAAAGATAAACAATTATCTGTTGATGGGATTTAGACATATTTGACGTAATAATTTGTTTCATTTGAATATATATGCATACATAAATTGATTCTGTAATAAATAAATCGAAAAAAAAAATATTAATTAATGATCCATAAGATATTTCGCATAAGAAATATTAGTAGAGAGTCTTAAATGCCCCATTAGAAAGTTTATGTATGAAATGTTGCAATATTGTGTGGAATAGCAAATTAAAATGTATGAATAAATCAAATATCATGCATTCAGAACAAGAAATTCCTGTCATTCCTTACGTTACAGTCATACAGTCAATGCAAAAAGATGGTGGTATTTAGGCTAACAGCATTCAACATTATATTTTGCTCTCATTTCAATACAGTTGTTTATTTGCAAATCATTTTGGGTCTAAACAACTTATTTACGGCTCATAAAAGTTCTTCTAACCTTGAAAGACTCGTGTAAAGTTAAAGCTACGTGCATAGTAGCAATAAAAATTTTTACAATACATTTAATAATTATGTGCTATATATAATTTGTCTTCTAAAAGACACTAGACATCATGATTGACTTCTTATTTCATTTATTTTTGGTATTTTCTTTTTTTGTATAGAAATTCAAATTTGGTTATGTTTGGCTTTTCTAAAATTGGAAAAGGAGAGTGAGCTTTAACCTCTTTGAATTACATAACTTTGCTATTTTATTTTTCTGTTCCTTTGTATTTAAAAACCATGGAGAATTTATTCATGTCTCGATGACTTTTAGATCTTAGTGATGAGATATTTTAAACAAAAGAAATCCAATTGATTCATGTGACATAGTTAGTCAAGCGATTATCTTTCGTTACAGCAATTATGACAAATAAAAGTTTAATTTATGTTTTGATGGACACCTGTTGATTGAAGATGTTGCACGCCTATTGCATGTTTAAAGGCATATCTGTTAAATAGCTGTACTTGTTTTTGTACTCTGTTGAATGGTTTGGAATGTGAATTGACAGGTTTACAAGAAATTGGTAGAGTAAGGAGATTGGTTGAGAGAATTCTTGATTCTTGAATGCAGTTTTTCTCAACGAGAGAGAGAGAGAGACACTTGGGAATTGATTTAATGAGAATCTGTGGAGTAAACTAGAATATGTTGACATGTCCATGAGAAAAATATGACTCACTTAGTTAAGATCTTGCAATTTTTTAAAGTTTCTTTGCATTCAGAAATAATTTAGTTAGTAGTTCAATTCTTAAAAAATTAAAGTTTATTAAAGTTAAATTTATGTGATCAAATTTGATCACATCCATGCTTTGTTTAGTCGTTAATGGACCAAAATGATACCACAGCCTTTAAATCTATCGATATGATCTAAATAATTTGTAGATCAGAAAGAAATCAAAGTCAATTGCTAGAAAAGTAGATTCATTGTACATATTCAGCACATATACTAGGATTTTAATGATATAAAATTATATTGTTTACATGCAGTAAGTTCAAACAAGCTCGAGCCCATGAAGCAATCACACAATTAATTTTTTTTTTCGAAAAATTAAAAAATTGCATAGAATCATTCAAGCATAATGTAAAATGAACTTACATGGGAGGCAATTGAAAAATAATTTACAATTTATGAACGAATATTCATGCCTTCCTTCTTTTTTAACAACAGACTTAACAAACCTTCTATTTTGAGCTCTACATATTTTTGTAAAAGAATTCCAACATCGCAAGTAACACAAAACGTATAAAATATTCGCAAAATCATGAAAAAAGCTGATTTCTTTAATTGCCGCAATTTTTATTTATTTGCTTCTTTTTATTTCTCTCCAATCAAGTAAGTCTAGAAATTTTTTTTGTTACTGCTATAGATGTGAAAAATTGAACAGAACTAGATTGATATAAGTTAATTTCAATGTGATATTAATTCGACTATAGCATGCAAAATTAAATTTCTTTGAACAACACGTGGCGATGAAATTGATCCATAATTGAAGTGAAAAGGCTTTCATTTAACTTCATTCGAATCATAATGAAATTAATGTGGAATAATCCGAACTTAACTCAATAATATGTTAGATTTATCATGCATTAAGTTAGGTTCTTTAAGTTTTGAAATTTCTTCTGTATCCAATTTCTTATGCTGTATGTATGGAAAACCTTGTAAATTTTTTTTTACAAAAGCGGCAAATTAAAATGTAACAAAAATAATATAAAGCCTCAAAATTTCTTATTTCGAGTAAACAGACTTGTAAAACAAACAAAATATAAGACTATTGAAAATGCATTATTACCGCAAAAAAAAGTTATTTTTTTTTATTGAAATACACAAATCTAATTTACATGCCGGTTGCAATGAAAGACAAGTAATGTTGCTGAAAGAGCAAATAAATACAAAAATATTTCAGAAATGCAGGTTCAATGATTTCTGCCGTGTTCATGAAAATATATAGTCAAATGTTTATTTTAATTGCTTAAACGTTTTGCATGGAATTTAAATGCCCAGTTTTGTATTCATTTGACGACCTCACGATTCTCTTAAAATTTATGATAGTCTTAAAATCCTATCCACCTTTTTGACATAGCCTAATAAAATTGTTTAACCGATGGGTCGCACATGCATTTGAATGCTAACAAGCTACCTTAGTGTTAATCTACTAAGGATATGATTCATGATCTTAAACTTACCTTTCACAAGATTAGAAATGCATTCCTGCTCTCGTAGGTTAAAATGTTAAGTAATCCTCATTTAACACAGGTCATACTTCATTCAAGATCCTATCGATGTAATTTCTTTAGCATTAACGCGATGATAATCATGTGCCATAAATTTTTACATAGAAAATTAATTACCCGTGTGGAAAATTAATTTTCCAATTCCATGTATGTCATGCTATATGTTTTGCTGATTATCATGATTAGGTGATATACGAGAGATGCAATTACTTAATTTTCATCTTTTTAAAGAGTCGATGAAATGCCATTGCATGCACGCATGACGTGTAAATATTATGAAAGGATGAAAAAAAAAAAAACAAGAAAAAAAAACTCTCACTTGTGCATAACACAGTGGTCTAAAAATGACTTTTTTGGAAATAATTCATGATATTTTGGTGGTTTATAGTTTTGGACTTGGGAAGTTCAAAAATGCAAACAGAATTTGTTTTCGTCAATATAGGTCCTCATACGGGTCTAAAACGTGTTTTTGGTACCAAAAATTTTCAAAAAATTCGTGTGCCTCACTATGTGGATGAAATTTCACAAACTTTTTTTTATTCACTCAGTACACCCTCTAATTTTCATTTAAAAATACCAAAAGTTTAAAAAAAAATTATTTTGATGGTCAAAAATGCGAAAAAGTCCAAAAAATCGGCATTTTTTCAACATTTTTGCTTCCTGTGCTTACATGTCGATCTTAAAAATTCTAAAAGCTCTTGATTCTTATAGTTCTTGAGTAGATCTACAAAAAACATTTTATTCGTCATTGTCAAAAAAGCCATTTAATGCTTCAAAAATGATGTCAAAGGTGAAAATTTTCGTTTTTTTGGGCATTTTTTGGGTTTGTCAGCCTATAAGATCCACAGGTGGCTCCAGGTAACTGTCAAGTGACATTTTCTTATAGCTCTTATGTTGTAATTACAAAATTTAGCAAAAAAAGTAAATTTTTCCGGTCCCCCGATTCTGAGGCCCCCAAAGGGTGTCTGGTAGGGGGTCCTCAAGACAAAAATTCATATCTCAAAAATATCTTTACCATATTGGCTGAAACTTTCAGAAATGATAGAAAACATCTATACCGAACATTTTCAGTCATTTAAACTTAATTATAAATTGATTTTTGGACTTTATGTACATTTTGCTGATTTTCGAGATTGGTCAAAATCGAGTTTTCACTTTTTGACTCCTACCACCTCAGTGATGACTTTATATTTTATTTCTTTTGCATACAAATCTTATAGCTAAGCATAGTACGCATCCAACGAGGTATGAAACATGATATATAGTCAAGATTTGACAGAGTTATGGCCAAAAAACTGAAAAAATGGTCAATTTTTTGAGGTTTTGACAACTTTCAACTCACATTTTCGCCGATATTTCTTCGAAATTTCAAGTATACGTAACAAATTTGGTATCATTGGAAAGGTCATTGCTTCAACTATGCAATAAAATAAAAATGTAAGTTTGGAAGTTCCTCTGGACCAGAAACTACAACAGTTTGCTTTTGTCCTCTCATACAGAGCAAAGATAAAAAATTTTATTTTGTGTTTTTTCCACAGTTTAACACATAAACTTTCATAATATGATCAATAAAAAACTTTACAACCATTACTTCTTACATACACGTTAATAGAAAAAATACAACTTTTTATGAAAAAATCGAAAATATTCGAAAATTTGAGGTTTTTTCTATTAACGTGTATGTAAGAAGTAATGGTTGTAAAGTTTTTTATTGATCATATTATGAAAGTTTATGTGTTAAACTGTGGAAAAAACACAAAAATAAAATTTTTTTATCTTTGCTCTGTATGAGAGGACAAAGCAAACTGTTGTAAGTTTTCTGGTCCACAGAGGAACTTCCAAACTTACATTTTTATTTTATTGCATAGTTGAAGCAATGACCTTTCCAATGATACCAAATTTGTGCATGTATACTTGAAATTTCGAAGAAATATCGGCGAAAATGTGAGTTGAAAGTTGTCAAAACCTCAAAAAATTGACCATTTTTTTCAGTTTTTTGGCCATAACTCTGTCAAATCTTGACTATATATCATGTTTCATACCTCGTTGGATGCGTACTATGCTTAGCTATAAGATTTATGCAAAAGAAATAAAATATAAAGTCATCCTGAGGTGGTAGGAGTCAAAAGTGAAAACTCGATTTTTGACCAAGCTCGAAAATCAGCAAAATGTACATAAAGTCCAAAAATCAAGTTATAATTAAGTTTTAAATGACTGAAAATGGTCGGTATAGATGTTTTCTATCATTTCTGAAAGTTTCAGCCAATATGGTAAAGATATTTTTGAGATATGAATTTTTTGTCTTGAGGACCCCTACCAGACACCCTTTGGGGGCCTCAGGTGAATCAGACCGGAAAAAATTTACTTTTTTTTGCTAAATTTTGTAGTACAACATAAGAGCTATAAGAAAAATGTCACTTGACAGTTACCTGGAGCCACCTGTGGATCTTATAGGCTGACAAACCAAAAAATGCCCAAAAAACGAAAATTTTCACCTTTGACCTCATTTTTGAAGCATTAAATGGCTTTTTGACAATGACGAATAAAAATGTTTTTGTAGATCTACTCAAGAACTATAAGAATCAAGAGCTTTAGAATTTTTAAGATCGACATGTAAGCACAGGAAGCAAAAATGTTGAAAAAATGCCGATTTTTTGGACTTTTTCGCATTTTTGACCATCAAAATAATTTTTTTTCAAACTTTTGGTATTTTTAAATGAAAATTAGAGGGTGTACTGAGTGAATAAAAAAAAGTTTGTGAAATTTCATCCACATAGTGAGGCACACGAATTTTTTGAAAATTTTTGGTACCAAAAACACGTTTTAGACCCGTATGAGGACCTATATTGACGAAAACAAATTCTGTTTGCATTTTTGAACTCCCCAAGTCCAAAACTATAAACCACCAAAATATCACGAATTATTTCCAAAAAAGTCATTTTTAGACCACTGTGCATAAGTCGCATAAGTTATGTCATTTGATGTGTGTATATAATTTAATTTATTGCTAGAAGGAAGTATCTTAAATGTAAATAGTTTATCGCTTAATTTCATACATCATGTCATCTACGTATGTCGATCAATATACCTTGATTATTAGCGACACATTTTTCACTCAACGTACTCGAGATCAACTCGACTGGCTATTTATTATGTATGTTATACAAAGGAAAGGCTGGCTGAATGAATAGGTTTGTGTACTTTCATTAGTAAGAGATACTTATCATGTTATAGTAATTGAAACACATCATTTTGATCAATTTGAGAGCTAGAAAAAAAAAAATATGAAAAGTAATTTAAAAATCCAATTAATTAATTAAATTGAATGCAAAGGCAGCAGCATGGCAGGTGATGATTAAAGTGTGTTTATACACATTTGTAACTAATCGGAAACGTCAAAAAGAAAATTAATTTTTTATTTCAATTTTTATTTTTTCGAAAAGTGTTTCTCTATTTTCAATATTTCACGCATGTTTTCCGAACTCATTCATGCCATTTTGTAAGAAATAGGTGTTAATAACTAATCTACTATTGTTGTTGTTGTATTACTTATTGTGTGAGGAAGTTGAAAGTGAATTATAAATCGAAAAAATGCTGAGAATGTAGATCAAAAGTGCTGTAGGTACTCGAATCGATATTACAAATGAGAAATAAATTTTCATGCATGAATGATGCGCGATGTGAATTTGTACTTAAATTCATAATCTTTTGTAATCTCAAGATATTTCGATTTTAGTTTTCGAGATATGTCTTACTAGAAATGGTTTGAGGGCTTTCGAATGACTCAAGACTTGCTGTTTTTTTTATATTATAACTTTCACAAAATTTTATGTTTGCTTTTTATGCTGTAAAAAAAATCATCATAATTTATTAGAAAGAAATTATATGTGAGACATAATCTTGGGAAATTTTTGATAAGCATCATAAACAATTGTCTCAAATAGCCATTAAATGACTTTTCCGTTATTATCTTATTTGCTTTTGAATTGATAATTTCTGCCTTAATTGAGCCGCAATTTATACATTTTATACATCTTCTAGCTTGGGAATTTTATTGTCACATAATTTAAATTCCACAATAAATTATAAAGGCAGAGTCAAAAGGGCTATAAAGTTTAAAAAAATGTTAATCTAATCTCGATGACTCGATGTGAGCTAAAAATCATCTTTAAAAGCGCCAAAAATCACAACTATTTGATGATCCTTTCTCTTTTGCCGGCTCATCTTCATCATTTCATTATTTTTTAACAATCTTTAAAAAAAAAGAAGTGTTAAGTGGAATTTTCGCATGATGTTGAATTATTGTAATTTTCGATGATCTTTCCGTGATCTATCCTCTCTCAACTTGTGTGAAATATCGGAAAGGAAATAGTAATAATAATAAAAAAGCTTTTTAAACACAATCATTTTCGATTTCATTTATTCTGTCGACGATAATTAAGAGAAAGACTTTAAAACATATATATTTGCACATGTAACAACCTCTTGTCCAAAAATTAAAATTATTATGAAAAATGAAAGCGATCTGACGAGATTTTTACTTCTTTCATCTCGTTTTAGCCATCATGATCATGTCAAGTATTATAAAGGCACATACTTTTAATTTCTGCGTAAATTGATTCATTTTTTTGATTTTTTGAAAAAAAAGCGTGGTCAAAAGAGATTATTTTAGCAAGTCTTGAAATGTTGTTGGTTCATTGTGCACAATTGTGATGTGATGGGGTCGTATGTTGTTGACGTATTTTATAGAAATTAGGATGACTCACACTTGTTCATACTTTTTCACAAATTGGTATCATCTAAAATTCAATTTTATACTTCAAAATTAATATTGATGGACAAATTCATAAGCATAAGAGAAAATTGTCAGTCAACTCCCACCTTAATCTATTTCAACAGCTTCAAACATGATAGACATCACCAGTCAAGGACCCCCCAAAAATGACTCGAATTATATTTTTTATGTAATCGAAACTTTCGCGGTTCTGTCATCGTTTCTCAATTTTTCATTTTATATTATTATTCCACATCATATAGAAATGACACAGTTTAAAAGCTATTTTGTGCCTGTATATGATGAATAGAAGAAACAAAAGTAAATAAATTTGCATAAGACAGAAAATAAAAAAGAAAAAAAAAAAAATATGATTCGCATTCGAAATTAGACAAGACGCAATCATTCGTGAGAAGGGAGAAGAAGAAGGCAGAGAAGGCAATAAATAAATCTTCAGTTCATTGAACTTTATTCCAGAAAAAAAAGATCTATTGTTGTTAAGACTTTGAAAATGTAAACACAATTCATTTATTACGTGTGTGCACATTCAATAGCACAAACCAAACCATCATCATTATTTTAAGTATGTTGCAATACTTATTCCTCTAAGCTTATTATGAACTAAAATTATATGCATTTGCTGCTTCTTTTGAATCATCAAGAACAGGTTTCACGTTTATTCTCTCATTCGTTGATCATTCTCTTTTTTCTTGGTCGAAATTACACATTCTCAATGTACATATTTTAGCATTACATACAGCATGAAATTCTTTACGAAAAGAAATTATGAATGCTTCGGATATTGAAGCAGATCAATGAATATCTTAAAATTTATTTTTTTAAGAAAGAATGCAAAGAGAAAGAGATTGAAGGTTGCGGTAGAATGAGTGAGTGAGGAGGAAACGTATCTTCCTATAAGACAGCTGTAAGGTCATTCTATTTGTTCCCTTTAAGGCAATTGTATAAATAAAAAAAAGTCGAGAGAAATTTTCATTCATTCAAATGAATCATGAAGATTCAAAACATTTGATCTGCGCATGCACCGGTCAATGTACAACTGCGTGTCATGTGCGCATGAATCATCATTTTCCAGATTCTTCCCTTTCGCATAGAATCATGCAATTTTCATGTTTATCGATGAGGACAGAATCTAAGATAATAATGCATTCAAGTGCATGGATGTCTGTATTGGTGCAGGAAGTCTGCGGGTTAAAATATATACTTTTTTTTGTCGCATAAGGAAGAGGCGATATCATGTTGCATTCTCAACCCCTTTTCATTATATTCTGAGTCATACTAACACAAATAAACAGCTGTTCCTTCCAATTTGATTTTTTTTTTATTCCACGAGTCCTCGAGTCGCACTTTGTATTCTTGTTTAATCGATAGCGAAGTCTTGTAAGGTCTAGTTCTATCTGTAGACATTAAATTCGGTGTTTGTGCTTTCAAAAAATAGTTTTTTTGCACATTTTTTTGGTGTGTATCGATTATGAATTTTAAAGTCTAGACGAAAAATTTTAATAACGGCAGATGTAGGATTAAAAAGTTCTCTCAATTCATTTGTCGATAACTGAAGATGTAGAACAGTGATTCTTTTTTTAATTAATTCCATATCGATTTTGAGTGTGTCCAAAAACACATTTTTCTTTGTTTCTTTCTTTCCGTCCAAAAAATTCATGACGATTGGACTTTTAATGCTCAATTTTGAATAAAAAAAGACTTTTTTTCAAATAAAAATGCTATATTGAATAAGTCATGTACGGTGTACAGTTTTAACATTTCATTCAAGTTTTTTTAATAATAGCACATATTGAATAACCAAAGTCTGTCACGTTGACATAGAAAAAATCATAAAAAGAGAATTAAGAAGAAGAAAACCTTGATGGATTTTTTTATATTTTTTCGATTTTTTCAAGGGACAAATTATGAAATGTGTAGTCAAAAAAAAAAAGAGGTTGGATTCCTAATTATTCTAACAGAAAGAACAAAAGTCAATTTTTTAGTCTCGGTAACAAAGACATGAATCGATCCAAATGAAAATGCGTTAACTGAAATTTTTACATTTTTACTCATATCTCGTGCATATCGTAACAATATGTAATAAGTTTGGTATCGTTGGAAAGCTTAATACAGTAGCTAAATATGTTTACAATCAGTTTTTGTTTTGGACTTATTGCATTCTCTACAGAACGCCTCAAAGTTGGAGAAAACATGTCATTTTCAAACCAAAATTTTGTATATGTCTTGTGCATTAAATTTCTATTTCTTTACTGTAATTTATACTACTATATAGGAACTAAAATGCGCCACTTCAAACTTTTCATATAAATAAAACACACTCGAGAAATTGATTTTTAAAGTTTGGTATTTTTCAAAAAAAATTTTTTTTGAAAACTTATACTTTGAGTTTTGTCTCATTTCTCATGTATGATATGACAATATATAAAATATTTGGTATCATTGGAAAGCTTAAGACAGTGACTAGACATACAAATAAAAAAAATTTGGAATGGACTTATCCTGTTCCTTAAAAAGTGCCCTAAAATTTGGCAAAATACGCCATTTTTGAATGGAAGTTTTGGGCATGTCCTTAACATTAAATTTGTTTGTGACATATATACTGAATACTACATAAGAAGTACTAAAAAATGCCGTTTACCGTAATTCATTTTATTGCTTTAGTGCTGAGATATAAATTTTTGAATTTTGATAGATTTTTCCAAATAAAAAAATTTAAAAATTCGTGTTTTTTGACATTTTATTTTATTTCTCGTGTATACAGTCACGTTATATATCATGTTTGGTATCGTTGGAAAGCTTAGAACAGTAGCTAACTATATCTTTAAAAAAATTTTTGTTTTCGATACATTTTGTTCCTTGAAAAGCACCTAAAAATTTGGAAAATGTACGACTTTATAATAAAACTTTAGTTTATTGATATAACATAAGTTAAGCAAAATATTACAATTGGTGCTTAGATGTATTCATTATACTAAAGACAAGTAAGTTTTTGTGCAAAATATTCATAAGATATAATTTAAAAAAATGTCATGTTTTTCAAAATTTTGAGGTGCTTTTCAAGGAACAAAATGTATCGAAAACAAAAATTTTTTTAAAGATATAGTTAGCTACTGTTCTAAGCTTTCCAACGATATAAAACATGATATATAACGTGACTGTATACACGAGAAATAAAATAAAATGTCAAAAAACACGAATTTTTAAATTTTTTTATTTGGAAAAATCTATCAAAATTCAAAAATTTATATCTCAGCACTAAAGCAATAAAATGAATTACGGTAAACGGCATTTTTTAGTACTTCCTATGTAGTATTCAATATATATGTCACAAACAAATTTAATGTTAAGGACATGCCCAAAACTTCCATTCAAAAATGGCGTATTTTGCCAAATTTTAGGGCACTTTTTAAGGAACAGGATAAGTCCATTCCAAATTTTTTTTATTTGTATGTCTAGTCACTGTCTTAAGCTTTCCAATGATACCAAATATTTTATATATTGTCATATCATACATGAGAAATGAGACAAAACTCAAAGTATAAGTTTTCAAAAAAAAATTTTTTTTGAAAAAATACCAAACTTTAAAAATCAATTTCTCGAGTGTGTTTTATTTATATGAAAAGTTTAAAGTGGCGCATTTTAGTTCCTATATAGTAGTATAAATTACAGTAAAGAAATAGAAATTTAATGCACAAGACATATACAAAATTTTGGTTTGAAAATGACATGTTTTCTCCAACTTTGAGGCGTTCTGTAGAGAATGCAATAAGTCCAAAACAAAAACTGATTGTAAACGTATTTAGCTACTGTATTAAGCTTTCCAACGATACCAAACTTATTACATATTGTTACGATATCCACGAGATATGAGTAAAAATGTAAAAATTTCAGTTAACGCATTTTCATTTGGATCGATTCACATAGCCTTAAACATTCGGAATAATTCAAGTTTGAAATTGCCAAATCAAGTGCTTTTAATAAATTTAATTATTTGCAATAATTGCCAGCAAAACTTTTTTTTTTTTTTGCATAAGCATTAAAGCTTTAATATTTTATTGACAAACATAACGCAATTATTTCGTGCATTAATGTTGTTGTTTTCTTCAATTAAATATTTCTGTAATACTTGCAAGAAATATTTTTTTTTTAAATTTATTTATTTTGTAGCAACAACTACACATGCACAGAATAATGAGAGAGAATGCAAATAAATTGAGTGCAGTCCGAGAGTTTTTAAGCAAAAATGTATTTTTTTATATGCTCGTTAAATTACAATCAGATATTTATTTTGTGTAGTAATTTGAAATTGATAGGTCTTTTAAAATTCAATCTGTGATATATCGATGAACTTGTTAACAAATGATGTTGATTAATAAATTTTTTGGGACTTTCAAAATCTTATTGATCCTTAATTTGAAAATACTAGAAAATCTGATTCTATGCATTAACAATTTTAATATTTCAACTCTATATTAGACATCATTTGTGAACGACCAACTCATAGCTATCAGATCATCTATTTGCGATTACATTTAATGACTTTTTCTCTCGCAAAAAAAAATTTCATACTTTTAAAAATCGGCAATTTTCATAAAGTAATGCTCAGCTTAAACATACAATTTGCTATTTAAATAACAGATACTATCATTTACATCTGGTGAAAGTGAAAATCTGACAATATCATGAACTCATATTTGATTAATATGGTTTAATTTAAAAAGGTGATAAAGTGCATAATAAGAAATTTGCAATATGTCAATATCGACAAGAGGAAGTAAATATATCCACATGTTGACCCTTTAGGCCATAATCGTGTGGTCAATTGGTTGAAAGTCAATTGGTGCTTAGCTGCTTATTTCAATTTTTATTGATACCTCCTTACTTATTTTCCATTCGATTAAAATTGCTTTAATTGGAAAAGTTGAAAATCGTGAATTGAATTTAATGAAGCGATTCCATAAAGTCTATGAATTTATATATGCAGATATGCTGAAACATTATGCTACGAAATTAATTACAATTAATTTTTTTTTTGCAACTTCTTGAAGATGATTTAAAGAGAAAATTAAAAAGCAATTTGATGTGGAGTTAAAATAATAAAATTGAAATAAATATCGTGCGTGTCTGACTTGATAGACAGTTTACTTTCTTTAAATTGATTCGCTTCTTTTTGCAAAAAAAAAAAAATACAAAAATATTTAATGGCACTTGACCAAGATATTTTTAACGGAAATTTCGAAATTTGAAAAATATTTAAACAACCGTTACAGACTCAATTGTTTGGAGTCAGTCTTGACTACAATTGACTATGGCGTATATGTATTTAGAGACACAGGGGTAATACGTGCGCAAATTGGAGTGTGAGTAAATTTGTAAATTGCCGACTGGTCGAGAGAGTCAAGGAAAATTTAACATATTGTTGTGTTTTACTTCGAGGTTAATAATTATTTGAGTAAGACGTAAGACACAAAGTGTGTAGCCATAAATTTGCTGTGTTGTTAAGTAGCTCTTTTGTGGTGTAAAGATCACCTAAAATTTGTTTGATCTTCAAAAAAAAAAAAACTATTTTTTATTCATTGTCAAAATCATGCGCACTATCTATCGATTTGAATATCATCGAGTCTGAAAATAGTCACTGAGTCTACATGACGACAATGAACTGAGAGAAAGAGAATTGGCAAAATTCAGAAATAAATAAATTTTTTTTGTATTTATATTTGTGAATATGTTTTATTCATAAAAAAATAATGTTGATTATTTTAGTGATGCGACCATCATTCGAGAATTAGTCACACAGCAGTCAGTGTTCAACGGTTTAATTTTCCGGTATTTTTAGTGCTTGTGCTGAACTTTTTTTTGCCATATAATATAAATTAATATAAATAAACTAAAATTGTTTTAATTTAATTAATATCGATACCTTCGAAAACGTTTTGAGCTTAAGGCTATTACTTAATACTTAATGCAGTGTTTATATGTGTGAAAAAAAAAATTGTTGGCGTAGATAGTGAGAGAATTATTGCAATGACCCTGATCAATTCATAAGTATTCCGTATTAAACTTCTCTACTTGTATTAAAAAAAAATATTCAAATAATTCAAATACATAAAAAAAAAAATAAAATAAAAAAATTCACATAGCAATCAACTTAACTAGTGACTATAGCAAAATTAAAGTATAATAGCTGATAATAACCTGAAATATAATTAATCTAAATGAGTTCGGTTGGATTTAAAACAACATCCACGGAGGATAAGATGAGCATGTACGAGAGTATGGTAGAAGAGTTAGTGGCTGATGAAAACTCTCGCTACATATTAGATGGTAAGTTTGAGGCATGTCGGCTTCATTTAATTATACCTAATGTGATTTTTTCATTGCCTGACAACATATAAATTTTTATTTGATGTGATGCTTGCATGTGAGATTCAATATTTGTTTTAATTTGGCTACACCAGTTGTGCTTGGCATTGATGTCGAGAGATTTATTTTCTGAGATTTTTTTTTTTATGAATTTTTGGCAATTTAAAAATCTAAACAAGTTTAAGAAGCTCTGAAAAGAAAAATATAAAAATGATATTTTTAATCGTGGTCACATAAAAAATTTTATTTTTAAATCCACTTGAAATGTGAAATTTTGATTGATGCTCATGAAAGTCTCATCTTCTTTCCGGATAGTTTTCTCACCAAAATACAAAAACCTTAATTCATAATTAAATGAGAGTAATTTAGAACTTTCAACATATAATTGATTAACACAGTAAAAGTGTAGGAAATGAACATTCGAAACTGTAAGTGGAACAAGTGATTTATTATTAAAATTAGAACCTTACCTTCGAAAACGACATGACTTTCTATATTTGTAGCATTGTACAGTCCAATTTTAGTTCGTAATAGTAAAGTGGATTTTAAAACATTAAAGAAAAAAATGAATGAAACTTATTGACAATCAATTAAAATGTTGAAGGCTTATTGATATTTGAAAGACTGTGAATTTGCACAGCGGACAAAAAAAGAGGTTCATGCCAAAATGATTTGCAAATAGAGACATATTTACACTCCTCTATCTCTAATATTTCATAATAATTAGCAAGTCAAGTTGATACCATCAATTTCGGGCTTTTGACAGGAAATTATTTATGAGATATTGCCGAAAGCATGATTCATTTCTTCTTTATAATGCATTTCATAGTAATTGCGATTGTAAATTTGCGTAATGTAGCAAGTGAATTGAAGGGTATTACACTCATAAACAACTGTTATTAAGCTTTTAAATTCTCAGTCTTCGTCAACAACAACTCGCATGTGTATTTGTCAGATCAAAATGTGTAAAACTAACACAAATTCAATTTTTAATTAAGGCATATTCGAGCAGTTATTGATTAATTTACTTCCGTGGGCTTCAACCTTACCTTTTGTACCTCTTTATAAATTCCAAATATTCCGTACTACTTTTAACTTACTAATGACGTTAATTTAATTATTTTTTTGGGAGTCTGAAAAACATGATCTTGTGTCAATGTTGCAATGTCTAAAAATATTTTAAGTAACAAACATGTGTATGAATTGTACACGAGCAAATATTCATTTCCACGAGAGATGTCTTAATGGAGTCCAATTTCTCAATTATAGTTTTGCAAAAATAAGTACATTAGACTGTCTGAAAGAAAGTTTAATATTTGCTTCATTTATAAAATTTTATTATTATTATTATTATTTTTATTATTGTTACTTAGGTATTTAGTTTTTTTCATTCATTCATGAGTGAGAGACTGAAGGTGGAAACATGTAAACGAGTACTTAATGGCATGACATTAAGGCGCATTTTTCATTTGTCAATTGTCAAGATTTTTTTTGGTGGATATGATGTGATTAATTATGATGGGCTTCTCAAGGAAAAATCGGCTCCTTAATTTCTTGTTACTCAACTTTCTCGATGTATCAAGGTTTGCATTGATTTGCAATTGTGTGAGATTTTGAGAGGTTACAAATTCTTACTAAATTACTGATCAAAAATTGAATTACAAAATATGTCCGAGAATTTTTTGAGATTTATTTACCATCAGACCAGAAATTCGTCTTATCGTCAAAAGATTCTGTTATCATTAAATTTTGTAGAGACTGAACTTACTTTGGACTCCATACAGTCGTAAACACAAAACGTAAAAAAATCAAATCGACAAGAATAAACAAAAAATAATTTATGTGAATCATCGCCAACCAATAAATAGGAAGTTTGAGGTTATACTGGTTTAATTTGACCACTGCATCAAAAAAATTAATGTTGGGTAAATAACAGTCAATTTTTCATCAGCACGTCTTGCAGGAAGACTTGTAAAAAAAGCTATAAAAATTATCAAATTATTCAATTAAAAATCAGGAACTTATTGACTTTTATAACAAGCAAATGACGAGCAACAAGTATGACATTTTGTCAAGTAATCCTCCTTCCTTAATGTTAAGTGATCAATCCAAAGTGATGAGCTCATCAGATTTAACTGCCAGAAATTCGTTAAAAACACTAATGTTGAGAGAGAGAAGTCGAAACAAAAATTATGCAATTTCGTAATAAGATAATTGGCTTGAATTGCACATATTTTTAGCGCATTTTTGAAAACTTGTTTTCAAAAAGGAAGCTCAATCATGCACTTTGATCGGTCGTTCGGTCGTTCGGTCGTTCGGTCGTTCGGTCGTTCGGGTCCCAATTATCTCTTGATCTAGACTTCGTAGCAAGCTCGGAATTGTTTTAATAGCTTCATTGAATGTTTTTATTCCCGCCATTTATATTGAAAAGTCAAAAAACACTAATTAAATAGCTTAATTCATCGATTTTATATTTCAAAAAAAAATATGTAAACAATGCAGGGCAAAGCTATGCTGATGATAAGTTTGAATTTTTTCTAACCGTTAAAAAATTTGAAATTTTTTTGACCGTTATTTCGGATTAAATTTTTTTCTTTTATACACCTTAATTAATTAACATTTAATTTTTTCATACAAATAAGTGCGTTTAGAAATTTGAAAAATAATGGATGTGTTCAGAAATTTAAATTTTTCGCTAATGGAAAATTTTGAATTTCAAAAAACCGGTAAATCGTAAAGCTATTATTTGCATTGAACATTATAAAAATCAATTTTAAAGGAATTTTGATCTTTAGTTTTAAACTTATTATTGAAATGCATTATGATTAAAGAAACAGCAATAGAGTTTTAAAACTCGACATTCTTTTCTATTTAATCAATTGCTAATCGCTGCGTCAAAAATGCGCTGAAGTCCCTCGATATAAAACAGGACTTTTGTAATTTTTTTTTTCTCTTTCATTATGTTTGAATATATAGAAAAGAAAAAAATTCATAACAAGTGAGGATAAGCATGATGATGATTGCTGGAATTGTTTGAATTGTTAATCGATAGTAAATGAATTGCTTTCATCGTTTTTTACTTCTTTCGCTTTTTATTTTATGCTTTTTTATTGACTCAATGAAATTTAAAATTTACACTTCATTATTTCAAATAACTGACTGCAATAGACTTTTAATTGCATCATATAAATCAAAAGATAATAAAAATATGAATATGTAAAAAAAAGGTTCAGAAGTTGAAATGATGAGAAAAAGTTGCGAAATTGCTGCCTATTTTGTGTTTATGCAAATATTTTGCCACCGGCATGGAAGCTTCATTTTCCGCAGATGGAAAACTTTTCACATTTTTTTTTGTAACTTAAAGAAAACTTGCTCCATTCTTTTAATAATATCTATAGACATGTTTTTTCAAACAATTAAATTGAAAATGTATATAATTAAGGGCATTTACGTCGCTACTTCCATACATTAAACAATACTCTTATACATGTGATCTTAATTAAATAACAATGATAAGCCAGATTAGATGTGTAATTACTAGTTACACGCACTCTCTTTCTGTATTTTAATTAATTCCTATCATATATCTGTTCAGGTTTTTTCGATGGGATTAGGTTCAACATTTTTTAAATGAAAAATTTCAATTCTTAATTTAAGTTAAACCTTGTATTTGTATCTCTCGCTATATTTTTGCAAGTGTGTATTGCGAATCTAATCGTGGTCTCAAAAAAAAAATCTATCTAAAGATAAAACAGCTGTTGATAAAAATCGCAGAAAAGAAAACAAAAATTAACAGTAGCAGCTTAGTTTATCTCATTACGTCAGTTGCCACTTGACTTGTAATTATATCGCGGGAACTTCGCATCTAGAAAAATATTATTATTATTATTGCTGCTACTGTAAGTCGTCGTGGATGACTTTGTTTATGAACTCAAAAATGACAGCTTTAGGTGCAAAATTATTATCTAATTAGTGAGAATCTTCTGCAATCTTTATTACTTCCAACTTGCGTCTTTTCCTTATTGGTTTAAAATTTAAATAATTCCGTATGTACTCATTCAAAGTTCAAGACAGTCACAAAGTCCATAGTATTCTTACATTATCTGTTTTTGGTTTCATTTCGTAATTCTTTTCGAAATTTAATACCCACTCTTTATCGTATTATACAGTTCTATGTAATCGGTCTGTAAATAGAAACTTGGGGTAAAAAAAAGAAGTCTACTTACTTCTTTATTTAAAAAGTGCCTTACATCATCATCTGCTTCGAATTACTTATTGTCTAGTTTTTTTCTGTATTGATAAAATGTCATATGGTGAAGCAATATGTATGGTTAAGTAGCTTAAAGTCGTTTTGAAGACCTTACAGTGCAAGTATGGAAAATTTGCTTTAGATAACTACAAATTATGTCTTAACGGGTCGGGGTGGAAGATTCTCGATTTGTTTTCATGGAAATATTTATTTAAGCTGACTGAGGACCATCCATAAGATGTGTTGTCCACAAAATTTAATTTTACGACAAGTGACTTAGCCAATCTCACAAAAACCTGAAAATCTCTTAAAAATGTCACAATACTCTTTGGTCACTAGACGTCCTTGAACAATGACCCCAAAGAATAATCTGCTTAAATATTTCATGTCTTAAAAAGTACCCATGAGTCTACATTTTATTATCGTTCGCTAATCCACATGATAAATGATAATGCTCACCTCATAACTAATTCAGTAAGAGAGATTAAGACACAAAAGAATTTAGGTCTTCATTCAACTGTGTTGTTGATAGACATAAAACATTTCTCATGTTTATAAATGCAATGGAAATTGTTGCTACCTACCTACCTAATGTTATCTACAAAATCTGTTTACTGCTTTATCATGTTGATTCCGTTACAAAATGAGCAAAAAACAGAGAGAGAAAGAGTATTGCAATAGAGTAATTAATGCCTGCGAAATTACCTACAAAAGTATCTAACAAATAGATTGCTAAGATTATTGCAATTCGTTATCATCATGTGAGAGAGTTTTCTTCTTCTAATACGTCAATTTTGATAGAGATTCCGTGAGTAGAAAAACATTAAAATTGCCCTCAAACACAACAAAATGCATTAAAAACTCCCCACGATGGTAGCATACAAGCATACATACACACAAACTTTAATACCCAAGAAACCCGACAATCTCGCGAAGTATTTCTTCTTTCTGCTTTGCGAATTATTTTCAATTACATTTGCCTTTTTTTTTATTTCAAAATATATAAAAACGAATAAAAAAATAAAAAAATACTCTGCGGCAGCAATTTCTCAGTTGTTTCTGTGTTGCGGTAGGCGATGGAAGCAAACTCGCAGTTTAAGTGCAATTACTGATTTATTTTAGTGTCTTAAAGTAAAAAAAAAATTAAAAAAAATAAATTGAGACATAAAGCTTAATTTGCATAAAGAATTCGTGAAGTTTTCGCTCAATTTGTTTAATTGAAATTGACATATTAAGAAACCATCAAGATATCATAGCTAAAGACGTCAAAAAAATTTAATTGTGTGTTAATTTATGTATTCATAGAAGTGTTAAAGTACATCCGGACATTCATTTGTCATCTCACGATGATATGTTGCATTAAATAATTTATTTCTTTTTTTTTTTGGCAATTGCCATATACACATGCACAATAGGAAATGACTTAATTTGATAAATAAATAAAATATAATACAATAAAAAATAATAAAGTTGTAGTGTATCAAGTGTAATATAAAGTCAGAAGTGCCTTCAATTGGAATGAAAAGAAAACAATTGGCCATAAAAGTAAAATTGATTAGATGTTAGTCACACATGACTGAATCTGACGTAGTTAAATGTTTTGAATGTGCACGAAAATGAAATTTATCGTGAAAAATCAGTGAAATTTTATTTTTGCAAAATGAAAAGTTTTTTTCGGCGAGTCTAGCCTATCGTGACTGATTTTAGTGCAAAATTGCTACTCTTGGTTCAATAAAGTTTACTTTTATTTGTTTTGTTTAACTGCTCACTAACTTACATCTTATGGCTGATTAAGCCAACTACGAAATAGATACAATATTAAATTGCAGTGAAAGAACTAAATTAGAAAGAAGTGAAACTTTTTTTTTTATTTTTGCAAATGAACAAGCTTATTTGAATAATTAAAGGATGGAAATCGATTGGAAAATTAATTGAAGAGCATATTTAAAAGTCAAGTAAAAAGAAAAATAATAAAATGTTGATAAATTGAACTTCCGTGAGATAAAAAAAGAAGAATTTTTTTTAAATGTAAAACAAAAGTAAGCAAACTTTTTTTATCGATATAAAAATGGAATTAAAAGATACACAAACACAATCAATAACTGTTAACAGTGAAAAGGTTCAATCAGTAACGACTGTTGGACAAAAAAGTCACGAGGAAATATGGGATCGAACGCCAATGTTATCTCGGATGAATTCAATGGAATGCTGGGACTATACGATTGAATTGGAATGTCTTAATGGTCCACAAGGTTAAAGAAATTTTTATTTTGTGTTAATTGATTCTTAACAAAGATTATTCTATGACCGTGTAAGGTAGTGCGTACATGCTGGAATGTTAGAGGCTCTAAACCACACACAAATTTTGAGTGAATAAGAAAATCTTAAAAAAATTAAAAGTCATTGTGTGCGCAATCAAATTCAATGACTGTTTGATCTTCTTACATACATAAACGTCTGCCTGTCTGTTGGGAAATAAAGCTTGGATGGGAAATTAAGTCAATTGCCACAAAACGTTGCTTATTTTATAAATTTTTAAATCTGAGAAAAATTAATTTTTGCAATTTTTTTTTTCACAAATTTCTCAAAAAATTTATGACAGTGACTAGGGAGATCTTTTTGATTATGATTGGAAAGCTTGATAAAAGAAATTGAAATTAATTTAGTTGTAACTGCCCAAACTCACAAAAAAACAGTAGTGTTCATGGAGGAAACATTTAAGTCTGAAATTCAAATAAGAAAATTTTCTACAAACTTCCTCAAAAGCTATGATATTCATCGGATTATAATTTTATTTTAATTAGTTATAATGATATACATAAGGCTAAGCAACCTTAAAAGTATCATTGTCAAAAAAGTATGATAATAATCTTTAACTATCATCAAGATTTCAACAACATTAATTTTGAATTTCCTTTTTACTAATTTTTTGTGTCTTTTGAAGTTTGTTGGCATTAAAACTACGTCAATGTCTAAAGGGTTATTTACTTATGATGTAAAACTTTGATTATGAATTTATGGCATCAATTTGTGCCGGTTAAAAGAACTTTATTGGATAATAACTTGGGAATTTTCTTTAAACTAGAATTTTTTGAAAGATTTACATTCTGACGAAAAAAACCACCTAAATAAAATCTCTTTCTACATACACACACAACAACAGACTTAACTTAAAGCAATCACATTCCATGACGTCATATGATCATTCCCGACGAATAAATTTGCATATTTAATCAAAGATCATCATTGCCAGTTTTGCAAGGAAAAATACAAATTGTGAAGTCATTCACATGGGGTCATATGTGATTCTAAAATTAGAAACTCATAGTTTGTTGCAAGTTTTTTGTTCTAAAAAAATTCATTTTTGTTATTTTGCTTGAACAATAACCGACCTTGTAGAAACCTTTTAAAAATGAGAAAGAGAATAATCGAGCTGTTTATTTTTATGAGTTTAAACTTCCTTCTTTATTGAATGAATTGAAGATTTTCTGACTTAAGAAGCTTCTTTTCTGATTCTAACAATTAGTAGCATTCACATTGAAGAGTTTATCTCTGTTTCAATGGATGGAGAAATGATTTGAAAATTTCAATGCGGTGCTAATTAAAAGAACAAAAAAAAACATGAAAAAAATTTAAACTTTGATTTTTTACCGACACTGTTTATTGCATTCGGTTGTTTTGCTGCTTATTATTCTTTAATATTTTTTTTTTCGTCTTCCTCATTCATGAATTCAAATTGGAAGCTTTTAAAAAAATCAGGAAGACGAGCTATGAAAAAAATTGATTTTTTTCTCTTTCATGTTCAATGCAATTCTTTTACTTCATCGAATGTGATGAATAATTGCTATCGATTTAGCCTTTGCCATCAGAGCAACAGCAACAGCATCTGAAAGTAAAAACAATTGGTACTTATTGAAAAAAATCTTTCTTTCATGCTGCAACATTTCTATCGAAATTTTAACCTTTACATGGTCGTATTTTGCTTCCAATAGAGCTGAAGAGAAGCTACAAGCTGTTTCATCATTTTTTTTAAATTTCATAAGTAATTACTTATTGTTTCTTCATTGATCGTTTAAAGTCTAATTATAAGGTCTTTTGATGATGGGCAATTAAAAACGAATAAATTTTTTTTCTTCTTTAATTTCTGGTCTGTTGTTTGTGTGCGATACTCGATTCCGACGCTAAAATTATGAGTATTTTAAGTTGTAGCAAAACAATAGCTTCAGGGCACTATACCTGCAAGCTATTTTCAATTTTGGCAAGTCTGATCACAAAAAAAAAATAATAATAAAACGATCTCATTTACTTCACCACATGTCAGATGATAGATGTTTAATTATCCACACTTACTTTATCATTTGTGTAAACTGAAATCATTGGTTATGCGATGATGGTAATAATAATTATTATTATGATGTGAGCTATGCGGTTTTTTTTTTTTGTAAGTGAGATTATCCATAATAGCATAATTAATCCACTGACATAAACGCACCTAACCGAGAAAGTGTCTTAATTTAATTTAAATGTAATTAAATGTGCGCTTAGAGAGGCGTTAAATTCGTTTGTCACAATTGTGCGTCTTTCATTGTGTTTATGCTGCATTTTTATGATGTTGAGAAAAGATTTTAAATGAATTGACTCAGTGTGGAAGTTAGGAAGACTTTGAGTGATAGATTAACATGTTTTTGATACCTGATCACTTCCTGTCCTGACTAAAGATAAGCACATTAAAGTTCGAATGTTCAAAAATAAATAAACTTAAGCTTAGTCAACTCAGCAGTCATTAGAGAGTTTAAGTGTCAAAAAAATTGTCACACACGGCTCAATTTCTAATGATAATGAAAAAGAAAGAAGCAGCTAATTGTGACATAATTGTGAAGCAATTACGACTTGTTTACTATTTTTCAAAAACATTGCTTAGCAACAATTATTGCCTCTTCTAGAAGTTAGGCTCAGTTAAGCAAACAGTAAGCACAAACTAACTAATTTTTTTTTTCTCATGGCTTCGTCTTTCTCTTTACTATCTATTTATTATTTTTTTGTATGAGGGCATTGTCTTTCTAACAAATTTTCATGATTATTGATGCAAATTGAATCTGTAGTTTCTGGATCTCGCCAAGAACAATGGTCTTTAGTTTATGTGCAAAGTGAGCATAGAAAATTATATTCAATTAATCATTTATTCATTTATGCTGCTATTACAAGCTTAGTTTATTAGGAAGTTGACTTAACTTTGATGATCACTTTACAGTCAATGTTAGTTTTTAATAATTTTTACATTTTTTTTTTGTACATTAGCACACGGCTATAAGCTACAGACAACTAGTTAATCTGTTACGGAGATTTTTTGTTACAATTTTTTATTTCGATTCAAAGACCCGGTAGCTTTTAATTACTTCTTCTCTGTTTGAGTATAAAAGTGTCTTTATTGATGGATTAGCAATGTGCGGTAATTTTGGCAGCTATTTTGAGTATATTTTGGCAAGAGGAAATTGATGATTTGTGAAATAGCTGCAAGGTGATAAATTTTATGCTGAAATGGGTCAGGAACAATTTATTGGAATTTTGTTGATTTTATTTATGACCTTTTTTGAGTTTAAATTCCTTAAAAAGATTTTACCAATTTTGTGACATGTAATTTGGAGTAATTTGAGGCTTTAAGCTTTATGTGTGGAATTTAAGAAATGCGAGAAAAAAGTTGCAATGACAGAAAAGTAAGCAATGGATCGGATTACTGTAATCCTTTCTCTTGTGACATGATGGATTATGTTCAATTTATTTATAAATTGTATTAATTACATAAATATTAGTTATCGACAGGGAAAGTAGTTCCTAATTTCTCACGAATAATTCTCATTTAAGCCTTTCAAATAACTTCCATGATTATCTTCTTGTTTTAATGTCTTAATGAATAATTTTTTCACAAAATTCCACAACAGTTTAATTAAATAAAAGATTGTGAAATATCCTCAACCATTTAATGCACGCCAAAACTTGAATGCACTATCTTAGCACTAACTCGTAATATATTCAACTAATTCTAACCTCTCCGCCTACCTCTTTCTATTCATCATAAAAATAATTGAAATAAACGAGCACATAAAAGTGATCTTTAAACATTGTATAAAGTAATTAAATTCACATTCAAGTGAGTAAACAAGCAGCCACACCTATTCCACCCAAGAATTTAAAGTCGCCTTCCAAAAAAAAAAAACTTTCATATCTAAGTCAACGATCGTCTAAAAGTTAATGGAAATTTCTTCTGTTGGCAATAAACAAACATTACAAAGTAAACAACAAATTCTTATACTGTAGCTTGCTCTACATTTCCTTTATCTCATCTTCTCTTCATTTTTATGCTAAATTAAATCATTTTGAAAAAAAGGTTCATTGTATTCAAATGAAGCTGTATTGTGTCACATTATTTTTCTTTATGAGATAGACATTTGCACACGCATAGACATAATAACAATGATAAATGGAATAGATTCAATGGTGTAATTTGTGAGGTATTTCTTTTTAAATTCCATCAAATACCTTAGGTATTAAATGAAATAGATGATTATTAATTTATTTTAAAATGTGACCTTTTACATCGACGCTACCCAGAAATTATACTTTTTTTTGAATGATGAATCGGTTGAGAATATAAATTGGTAGCTGTTGACTGTTATGATACAATTATATTCTTATTGAATATTTATATAGTTCATTGTGTTGCAAATTCATTGTGGCGCAATCATCGCCTTCTTCTCTCACAAACTTAAGATCGTGATTGAATATGAAAATGGCAACAATTGAACAGTTTTTTTTCTACATTCTCATATTAAAAAAAGATCTATTCAAAAATCTAAAATATGTGTGCTATGTGCTTAACTTTGAATTGCTTTGGAGTTCTCCAACTGTGTGCTGTGGGACATTGCAATACTTAAGGATCTTTAAAGCTTTTTTAAAAGGATAAAATGAGCTTTTAACTTAATTTCTTGAGAACCTAATAAAGTCGTAAAATCTCCATAATAAGTCAGAAAATAATAAAAAGTTGACAAACTCTGCAAAAGCACCTTAACCTGTCGAGATTTATGAACCTCTTTAAAAATGGTTAAAAAGTCATTGTTGACTGGTTGGCGCTCTGGAAATAATAATAATTGTAATGTCGCAATTTAATATAATAAATTCTTGTTATTATTGCTGTTTCACTAAGAATAGCCTACCAGATTCCCACAGATAGAGGCAATGTCATTTTTCAAATTTATATTTATAAGTTCATGTTTGAAAAATTTAACAAATTATAATTGGCAATAAGCATGAAATAAAGTGAATTTGATCGAATATATCGTGTAGGTATGTTATTGACTTGGCTTTTGTGAGCAATTTCCTTTGATAATAAATCAATAATTCTCTCTGTCGAATACCTTTTTATTTCTATTAATTGCGATATGTAGTTTGAGCTTAATAATAACATATTCAATTTGCAAATCATGCTGTGTCTTTTTTAGTAGTCAAAAATTTCTCATTATTAATTTTTTTTTAAATTTTTTGCAATTCACTTTTATTGATGTAAGAAGGCAAAGGGCATTCAATTTGGAGTTGACATGAGGATTATTATTGCTACATGATTATTTTTTTTTTTTTTTCGTATATTGAATTTAAATTGCTTGGTAGCTTAGTGATCAAGTATCAAAATATGATTACTGTTATGGAGATATTGTGGGTCATAGGTTTGAAACTTGTAAGGTTAACTTGCTGTTTTTTTTGGGAAATAATTTTACAATACATGAAATTAAACTACAAGCTATCGATTTGATAGGTTTGAAATGTTATTAAATCTAAGTTTTAGTCTTATTGAAACTGATTAACTAATGATTAAGGGATCGAATCATGATTTATGAAATTGACTTTAATATGAGTAAAAAAATCTGTATTGTATATTATAAATTGCTAAGAATATCTATAACTTTCGTTACTAAGTTACGTTGTTTATAGACCAACAATTCATTTAATTCTACATGATCAAAAACAACCATAAACAATTTCCCTTGGTTGCTTTAAAAGATTTCAGAGAAGTCTCAAATGGCAAACAACAAATCTAGATCATCGAATGCTTGCAAGAAAAAAAAAAATAATATAAAATTTATGCAAAAATGTGCAACTTGTCACATGAGACCTTTCTGCTGTAAAGAATAAAATAAAAAGTATTTGTTTGCAAAATGCTTAAATATGGTAACTGTAATGCGATAGCTTCTATTGTATGTGAAATGAAAATAGATAGTAAAAGTCGTTCTACTATTAAACGCATTATAACTGCGCATTCTATTATAAAGTATGGATTTCTGTTGAAATTCAATGGATTGTTGTTAAGGTTCTTATGATAAAGCTGTTTATAAGCTCATCAAGGCGTTTGATTTGCAATCTTACTGATTTAATCACCAAAATATAAATTGATTTTTTTTTTCCTTTACTTATAATATTCTTATCTTATCAAAATTTCAGATCTACAGCTAGCTGCTGAATTGGGAAAGACTTTACTGGAGAGAAATAAAGAGCTTGAGAATTTATTGAGGGCACATCAGCGAAAATGTGAAGATCAAAAGCAGGAAATAGAGGTCAGTTATCATTATTTGGTCAATAGAGTTTCTTCCAATAATTAACAATCTTTACGGCTTCTCTTTGGACGTAGCTTCTTTAAAAAAAATTAAATTCGATACAATTTACTTTAAAGTCTTCTTTTGTGAATACTGTAAGCATGTTATTTATGCTTTATAAGAAAAGAATTCGCATTTGAAAAAAAAAGTAATTTCGTGATTCATTGGTTGCCGCTTCCATTGCTGGATTTAAATTATTTACACTCCAAGGTGTGCCAATGGACTTACAGTTATATTTTATCAATCTTCTTCAATTATTTGTTATGTCTATTTTATCAATTTTTTTACTGTTCAAGAATCTATGACTTTATGACAGCTTGTCAGTCGAGTGAATTGGCACTGATTCTGATGAATTTGTTAAATGTCCTCAAGCTACTCAATTTTTCAATATTCCTCACCTTTTCATAATTGTATGTTGTCGAGTAAAAAAAAAAAATACGTTCATAATGGAGCACTAAAATAATGTGAAGGCCAGATAGCTTAGATAACTTGAAACTCAATAATAAGCCACAA
Source organism: Chironomus striatipennis (assembly GCA_026123125.1). Lineage (NCBI taxonomy): Eukaryota > Metazoa > Arthropoda > Insecta > Diptera > Chironomidae > Chironomus > Chironomus striatipennis. Next base: position 45,717,295 of record CM047394.1, read on the forward strand.
CTTGCTCATCTAAAAAGAAAAAATATTTTTTATTTTTCATTTTGTTTAGTTTCTGACGAAGCAAAATCTCGCTCTTAAGGAAGTGAATGATACCCGAATGCAGATTTACGAATCGCTAGATATAAGCATTCACGATCTTGAACGTGAAAAACACCAGCTGATTATTGAAAATTCATTCAACAAGAAACATATAAAAGAGTAAGTTATTACTTCCAACAAATTTAATTTGATTCAAGATCTTCTGTACCTAATTAATTAATTTCAATTCACAGATTAAATGAGACACTTGAAAAGCTTGAACAGAGATGTGACGAAGCAACGAAGCAATTTGAAGATGTGAGGCATATTTTGGAGCAAGAACGACGTAGGAATGAGAAAGTTCAGGAAGGTAGTAGCAGTCACAATAGCAGTCATAGGAGCAGTAATAATACCAGCATTAATAATGATTTAGACGAGTCTGTAATTAAAGCCACAATAGTCAATAAAGAATCTACCATGCGCCATATAGGAAGTGCCAGTGAGCCAGAAAATGATGAGGTATGAATTAATTAAGCAATGAATGTCAATTAGTTCTAGAATTAATCATAATTTTTTATTTCTTCCAAAAACAGGCTTCAACACCAACAAATCCATCGAAATCGTTTACAACAAGTGGACAAATGTCAATTTCACAGACGACAACACCTTTCATGAATTATTCTCAAGAATTTTCGAGTATTCAGCCAATTTATTCACAAGACAGTGAGTCACACGATAGTGGATTTAAAGCAAGTAGTAGTAGCAGTGGTGGAAATTGTGCTGATCATGAGGAGCTTTTACGCGTACTTACGGAATTAGAAGAGACGAAGCAACAGGCTCATAGTGCACAATTGACAATATCTGAATTAGAGCAGCAATTATCAGTATTGAGTCATGAGAACTCCGTCTTACAAAACCGTATTGTGCAATCAAATACATTAGATGAGATGAAATCTGTTCACGAGGAGCTTTCATTCTTGGAAGAAGTACGACAAGGACAAATGTGTACGAGATGTCTAAAAACCTATGATGATCGCATGACAGACAATACATCATATATTGGAACTGAAAATGAAGATGAAGATCGTAGTTTATTGGATTTGCTCAATGAGGCAAATACGGATACATTACCACCTGTCTATCGCTTAGCTGTATCAATTAAGGTAAATAGCATGTTATCAAATTTTTTGGGATTCATTCCATTTGGAGAATCATTTTTATAAAGTAGTAAAGAATCATTAAAAAGATTATTGAATTGTAGAAATTTTATATTTTCATTTTTATATACGTAGTTAGAATTCCTATACCCCGCTGATCAAAGATTTTTTAAAAAATTAATTCTTATTCATGCTTCAATTTAAATTTATTATTAATTTCGGCCTAATTTTTTTTGAAAAATCTTGATTGAATTCCCCAATCATTTTACATTTATGCATGGTCCTAGCATTGGGCAATTCTACAGATAAAAATTTGCAATTTTTTTTCTTTGAATCAATTTTTCTCATTAATCAGCTATCTAGACGGTTAAAGCTGAAATTAGCATGTGTAAAACATTGAATTATATCTATTCAACATTGTTACTTCAATCATAATGCATTAATTAACAAAATATAATAATTTTTATGTGCGTCGCTCAGTCTTTTTTTGTGGAGTTTTTCACTATTGACATAATTAAAATCTAATTTTCTGGTGATTGATGCACTGTAGACACTTCTAATTTAAACTAATCTTTCACAAAATACAAAATTTATCTATTTTTAATGCTTCATTTGTGAATTATTCAGTAGTTTTAATAAAATTAACATTTTTCTTCAAAACAAGAAAAAAGACTGAGCGACGGAAAGCGCATATTCAGAAATCTCAAAAATTCAAATGTACAAAATTCGTTAAATTGTAAACAAATTTTTGAAATTGAGCATTACAACATCAATTTTTAACTAAATTTTAGTCATTTAGATCTCGTTTAAACAATTTAAATGAACAAGCAGAAGAAAGAGCAGAGAATTTATGATAAAATAAGAATATTTTTTAATTGTTTACAAAAACAAGTAGAGATTTACTTGTAAAGCGTTTTTAGAGAATTCAACCAATCTGTAGAATTGCCCATTAGTTTTATTGGTTATTATTATAATATTATTAGATTAGCGCATTTTTGCACAGTGAAATAGTAATTTTTATTAACTTTGAATTTTTTATCAGACTTTAATTAATTTGCACATGGGATGGGTTTATTGACAATTTGGGACAAAATACCTGAGATAATAATTGCTACAATTCATTAACCATGATTCAATTAGTGTCTGGTTTATTGTCAATTTCATAATTTAATATTTTATTGTCATTCATTATTGGTTAAAGAGGCTCAAAACTTTTTTTTTATATTTATAAATATTCAAACTGTTCAAGTTTAAATTTGAATCAATTTTTAAATTCTACAAAACCGTTAAATTTTATATCAATATTTGTTAACATAAAATTTGAATTTCAATCAACCGTTACAATTTAAAATTTGAATTTCAATCAACCGTTACAATTTAAAATTGTTGATTACTGCAAAAATGCGCTCATCCATCAAACATTGTACATAAAATAAGTAGCTTTCTTAGTTTCTTCAACATTTTCATTTTTTTATTATTTTTTTTCACGCACTAAAATTTTCCTTTTCCGCTTTTAAATTTGAAAATTTTCAGATGTTTTTCATTCAAATACGCTACAAGATCAAAGTAATCTGCAAAATACATAGAAGGAGCCCGAAAAAATTCTACGCGCCCTTCCATTCATCAAACATTGTCTAACAATCATCACATTACTAACTAGATGCACCTTTTTCATCCTCATTTATATTTTTAATATTTGTATATTTTTTTTTAAACATACAGTTGATCCTCGATTTGTAACGACATTTTTGGAACTGGAAAGATTTTAAATCTAAAAAATTCCAACAAAATTTCAAAGTTTTCTAAGAAAATTATTTTTTCAAATCGAGGATCTCTGCATGAAATCGGATATTTAAAACTTAGAATCCTGCTTGATGGGAATGACTTGACACAAGACAAATTCAATGACTAAAAGCATGAACAATGATAACATTTATCAATTAATGTAATTTGAATTTGACCTTAATTCTTGCAGATTCTACTTTAAGTTAAACTTATGTTTATTTTCTATTCATTATTTTGTGTGTGACTTATTATCTATTTTTTCCTGTTATCCTTAACTGTTTACACACGTTAAAATAAAATTTATATATTTTTTTTTTATTTCTGTTGGAATCTTTATAAGTTAAATAAATTTATGTACCTTAAAATAAAGCTTTTATTAAATGTTTTAATGATGACAATAAACGCAATTAAATTAAAATTCTCACAATTTTTTTTTTTTTTTTGCTTTAAAATAGGTGCGAAAATTCTTTGATTGTTGCTATTTAATTTGTATATAATAAAACGACATCAACGTTTTCTCGCACCTAGTGCTGCTTATATTGCATATATTAATTAGTTTATGATTCAATTTGAATTGAAATGAAATGTTTTTTGTTTTTTGACGGATTAATATTTATTAGAGAACTAATGGGGTCATTAAAATATAATGTCTAATCATTTAAATTTGTCTGTTATGAGAAAACTTTAATTTTTGCAGAACTTTACATTTGAATAAATTCCAGCAAGATTTATTGCATCTGACCCCGTTTACACGATAATTTTGATATACTTGAACACTTGAAACACTTTTTAATCACTAAATAGGAAGAGATTAATTTATCTCAGCCTTGATGATCAAATATTCTCCTTGACACTTTAAATTCAGATTAAACATTTCATTTCAACCACTTTTTGATTATCTTTTTATTTGGCATGGTGTGATTTTTTTTTTGCTTCCGTTTCTTTGCTTTTTTTTAATCTTAAAAAAATTTATTTCTGGTCAATGACAAAATTATGGTGGTGGAATCGCATTGCGCTTTTGCTGCACACAGCTTTCTTGCTGTTGAAGTTATTTGATGATAACGAGAGTCTACAGAGGGATTTTCTGGGACTAAGTTTTATCTTTGCGATAAAATTTGAAACTAAAGATTTAAAATGAAATCAAATTGATTCTTAAAAAAAAAAAAAAAAAAAAAAATTGGATACTGACTGACTTTATTTGTCAATTCAAAAGTAACGGTATTTATAAATTCAAAATTTATGAAAAATTGGAAAATTATTCGATTTGAAATATTTTAACGGCTTTAATTAACTGTTCAATATTAGTTGCACAAAACTCAAACAAGTAGTTAGCAGGAGCTTGAAAAATAATTGCTTTATCAACCAACATGCTGTCAAGTTGCAAAATAATTCAAATAACTTCAACTCCTGTTTGAAGAAAAATTAACGGCACCTTAAAGTACACAAATCTTTGTTGATTGTTTGATCACTCTGCAAAATAATTTGTATTAAATCTCTATGACTGTTTACCCACTTAACAGCCTCCACTTACTAGTTTCTTGTTTTCTGCGTGTATTTTTTGTAATTTTTGTTTGTTACATTTACAAAAAATTTCATTATTTTCTTCAGAGAAATCAATTTGGGACATTGAGAAAAAAAAAGACTTTTCATTTAACTTCCTTCACAAATAATAATAAAATAATAAAAACACACTCATCATATTCAAAAAATTAATGAAACAAGCTTATCCATTCATTCATTATTATCGCGTTTCTCTGATCTGCTCAATCAACTATCCGGTACATATAGCTTTCGTATTTGACTGCTTACATATTTTTTTATTTGAGATTGACAATGCTTCTTTCTGTTGTTCATCATTGTGGATTCAACAAATGCAAAAACTCTCTTGCAAAGAAGAGATTTATTATAATTTTCAGCTCAACATGAATTCATATATGCCTTTCCGTTTTCTGTCTGTTTTGATGACTTTTTTCGCACTCATCTTCGAAATCAATGTTAGAGAATTTTGTAGATTTGTTAGATATAGCGCATTTTCGATGATTTTTAATCCAGAATCAACAAAATTCACATTTTAAAGAATTTTTAACGGTTTTATGAAATTTAAATTTTTAACGAATTTTTAAGATTCAAAATTTATGTTTTTTTAAGATTTTAAAGCTCACGATAACGTGTTTTGTAAAATTCAAAATTTTAACGAATTTGTAAAATTTTAAAAGATTCAAAAAAAAAGAAATTTTTTCAGAAATAAAAATTTTAGTAATTTTTAAATTAAAGTTCAAAAATTTCTAACCGTTTTAAAAAATTAGGTAAAAGCTTTTGAGTTTAATTCTCTCTAATTTAAAATTTTTGATTTAAAACATTTTTAACAATTTTTTAATCACAAATAAATTTTAATGGTTAATAAAATTAAAAATTCAACTAGCGATCAAATTTTTGAATATCTGAAGAATTTTAGATAAAACTTGGAATTTTTAACGATTTTGTAGAATTTGAAATTTCTTTCCTTACTCAAAACTTTCAATGTTAAAATTAAATTGCAAGGATTAACTTTTAATCCCAAGATTAATTTTCACAACACAAATCTTAACTTCACGACTACCTAATAATAAATTAAAACCACAAACAACTTAACATTTCTGTCAGTGACTAAGAATGTGCAGCAAAAGTGCGCTAAAGAAAATTTACATCTTTCACTTAATTTTCTTCATTAAAACTTAAGTATTTCTTGAGAATATGCTTCTTTCTCTTACATGCTTAATTTTATATATTTTCATATAATTTTATTATAAAAAAAAATAGTTTTCTTCTTTGAGCATACAACAACAACAAAAAAAAAAAAATTAATAATGTTTGACACATTTCTCCTTCACAAAATCTTCTTCAAGCTGTTTACCGTGTGTGTGTTTTTTTTATAATTTTTTATTTTTATTTTTTTATTTTTATTTATTTTTTTTCTCATTTAGGCATGTCCCATTTGCACCTATTCACGCAATTTACAATTGGCAAAAAAGCTGCATGAGCTTCCATTGAACTTGTCAATATTCTCCATTATTACATTCGAGTTGTGGCTTCATATTGAAAAGTTATCGTGTATACGATGGATTATAAAATTATTACAATGGCCTGCCGTTCTAATTTGTCGATTAATAAATTTAGATGACATGAATTTTGACAATATTAAATTTATGTAGCAGATTCATGCTATGTAACTTAATTTAGATGAAAATATCACGTGGTTGTGTTGTAGATGCAAATAATTTTATTTGTTTGTGCTTCAATTTTGTAAAAGACTGAACAAAAATCTTTAAATTCCTGAAGAATGAATTATAAAAAAATAGCACAAAGTAAATGTTGTGTATCATTGATAGTATTTTTAAATGTTCCAAAGACCTAGTTATTGATACAAAAAAACGGTCTTAATTCTTTTATTGACGATGTCCATTGTTTAAGGCATCTTCGAGACAATAGACAAAAAATTGTGATGTGCCAAATGAAAACAAAAAAATAATTTCAATTGGAAAGAGATTTGACTTTTTTCCATTTGATTGTTGTTCCTTAGATCTTTAAAAGATTTTTTAACATTTTTTAAAAGAATAAAAATTAGTAATTAAAATAAATTTTGCATTCCTCCTTGACATTTTCTAGCACTTTTTTTGAATTAGATTGATGTCCCTAGTTTGTTTATAATTTGATTGTTGAATTTAAATTCATAATTTCATAAAATTGATTTTTTTTAAAAAAAATTTATTTTGACAATTTTAAAGCATGAATTAAGCACAAAATTCATTTGATCTTAACTTATAAAATTGATTTGAAAAATCTATTGTCAAAATTTCCTTTATTTTTTTAAGTTAAAAATTAATTTTTTTTTCAAATTTCGACATCAATCAAAATTTTGCTAAAATTAAAAAACTTAAAAGAATTTTCAATCAAGGATGGAATGTGCCTTAATAATTGCCGTACCTTAATAATGTAGTGATATATTTAATTAAATTATTATGTAAATATAGTAACACCAAAAAATTAGAAAAAAAAAATTGGACATAAATCATCGCGAAAATAAAAATTTTGAAAATGGGAAAATTTATTAATAAAGAAATAATAATGATCAATGGGTAAAGCTTTAGTTGATATATACTTAATAATAATAATAATAAAACATTTTTTTGGGTACAATTGAGACTTAATACGCTCAATTTTTTAATATTATTATTTTATTATGTTACGTTAATAATCTTCTCGAGTAATAAATTAATAATAAAACGAAAGTGTTTCTTTAAACATTTTTTAAATCATTTTTTTATATTTTTTTTTATAAAGCTTTCCACTTATTTAGCAAAAAATTCACATATTAAAAAAAATTATATCAAGTCTATTCAGACATCAATTTTTGAAAGAAATCCAATTTAATCTGACGCTCAATTATTGTTATACAATGAATTTTATTTTAGGATGATGAAGACAAGTCATTGGGAGCAGAAGGTAATGATATAAGTGAAGATTCCAAGACGATACAATACAATCCATACAAAGAGCTTGTGGCGAAATATGAAGCACTTTTGGAGATTCAAAGAAATCCACGTTCAAAACCGCAACAACAGCAGCAACAGCCACAGCCACAAAGTTTACAAGACGAATTAAATTCAACAGATTTTAGTTCATTGAACACAAAATATACATCAGAAGATGAAAAGAAATCAGGAATGCGCCATCCTGACTTCTCAGAAGCTGAAACATCAAGTTCTGGATTTTCCGATGAAATTTCATCAACAAAAGCAACACAAACAGACAACAGTTCATTCCTCTTTACGATTGTTGATGGAGAAGATTGTAAATTTAGTATTTATGATGAAGCAGCATCGGCACCAATCGAATCAAGATTCCGTGAACGTCCAAAATACCGTGAATTATTTAAAGAAATTTTCACGGTTCTCAAGAAGGCAGCTGAAAATAAAGAAGAGGGTGAAAGCTTACCATTATTAGACGATAACGAGAAAGTCGTAAATACAGAAGTCAGTAAAGTTCCACCAGTAACACCAGCTACTGAAAATATACCGCCATGCAAAGATTTTGACATGCAGAGCATTATCTCGTCAGCTATTTCTGAAAATTCCATTGCAATATCCGAATGCATTACAAAAACTGAACGTAAAAAGGCAAAGTCATATAAGAAGCAGGCAGCAAAAGAGGAAATTGAAAATAAGCCCCCAGCATCGGCTGTTCAAGTTATAGGCGGTAAACTTGTTACACCATACAATCGAATTGCTCTTGATTTTGCCGCAATTAATGCAAAGAAACGCGCACGTCGTAGTCGTCAGCGTAGTAAAGACAAATATGGTACATCTGGTCGAGATTCGAGTGTGTGTAGTGCAGCTTCAGAAACGTCAACAACTAGTGCACAAAAATTGAATGTTAAGACAGAGAAGGAGGTAAATACTACAGCAGCAACAGCAGCGATTGAAAAAGCACCATTAACACCTACAAAGATGAAAAAAATTCGACGACCACGCGAATTACTTCAACTTCAAACATTGTCAACGTTAAATGCTGGCGAATGGAATGGCGATTCTATAACAATTTATAATAAGAATAGCAGTAAAGTTAATAATCCATCAGAATTTTATTGTCGTCCAACAACAATTGGTACCGAACAAATTCAATTCAAGGCCAGTGCTGCATCGCATGAACTGAGAAAATTGAAGAAATTAGATTTGTCGTATGCTGAAGTTCTTAAACAATCTGCTGCTGCACGTTTACGTGCACAGAGGGATGCTAGGTTATAATGCCAGAAAATATAAGGCCAAACGCATTTTTAAAATATAAATCCAGAACATAAGGCCAGATATAATTGTATGTGGCCTTATATTTTGCAAGTGTAAAATATAAGTCCACATACATTTGCTTCTGGACTTATATTTGTTTAGTGTAAATATAAGTCCAGGAACATTTATATGTGGACTTATATTTACACAGTGTAATTTAATTCCAGAAAATCTAAAATCTCTGGACTTATTTTATTTTTTTGCAAATGAAAATTTTCTTGGATTTTTCAATGAACATTTTTTTTTTGATCTACCTAAATGAAAAAAAAAACGAAATTTTTGTAAAATGAAAGTCGAAAAATAATTTTTGAAAATTTGATAGAAAATTTCGTCCTTCCATCCATATAAAATTATATTCATCAAGAAATTGATTTGAAAATTTAAAATTTTAAAATTTTCTGTTTCTTTTTCCGCGGCTTATAAAACCAACTTCCAGTAAAGCTAGGACAATAATATTTTCATAGTAAATACCAGCATATAAGACCTTAAATACACTTTTTATTTCAAATCTAAAGCTTATTCCTGCAAAAAGCTATAAGAATTTGAAAAAATTATTTAAACCGTCTCATTTTTTTAGAACGCACCAATAGAAAACTTTCCCAAGTTTCTTAGTTTTTCGCATTTTTTTCATTTTCCTTTTAAAATTTTAAAAAATCTGAAACTGAGATTGTTTACCTTTTTACTTGCTTCTTATTTTTTTTTTTTTTTTGGAATTTCAAGAAATTACATCCTAACAAATTCCTTTAAAATGAACTCATTCATAAAAATAATTAAACAAACATAATAGGTAGAAAATAAACATCAACAAAAGAACCTTAGTTTTATAAATTTGAACTAAAATTAAAAATGATCATTTTCAAAGATTTATTTTAGAAAATATTGAAAATTTTTACTTTATAAATCAATTTTTTGTGTACCTGAATGGTCACTAAAATGGCAGTAACTCAGCTACAATTTAATAGATTGAAAAAATCTTTGCAGATTTGAATTGAAAATAGTAAAAGTTAATTTTTGGTCTACCTGCTCAATACAAGTTCAAAAACGAATTTTGTGTCAAAAAAAGTCACAAAAAATACTATAAAAATGATGCCATGCTGATCAGGTGTTGAAAGAAACTAAATTGTTGTAGCAAAAGTGTCTTTAAACATACCAAATTTCAGCTCAAAATTCAAATTTTTATCTTAAAAAAGTCATTTCAGTCTAAATTTGGTAAGAGAAATTTAAAAAATACAGAACGAAAAATAAGAAATAAGGAAAATTTTCAATTGTAAAAAAATAAAATAAGTCCAGAGATTTTAGATTTTCTGGAATTAAATTACACTGTGTAAATATAAGTCCACATATAAATGTTCCTGGACTTATATTTACACTAAACAAATATAAGTCCAGAAGCAAATGTATGTGGACTTATATTTTACACTTGCAAAATATAAGGCCACATACAATTATATCTGGCCTTATGTTCTGGATTTATATTTTGTTTGAGTATAAATTTTGTATCTGGCCTTATATTTTCTGGCATTATAACCCAGCATCGCACAGAGGCATAAATAAATAAATTCTTTTTGAATTTAAAGTTTTCTATTTGACCTTTAAAAGTATTTAATTAAATTAATTATTATTTTTTTCCTAATTATTTGTTTCTCCTTTCTATGTCAATTCTTTTTAATTTAATTTAAATTTTTTTGTTGTTATGTTGATTATGTTTTTAAGTACATTAAGTTCTTTCTAAAGGAATGAAAAGTACGTAAAGTAATTTGTAATGAATGATGATCGCGTAAATTGTAATGTATTTTTATAAGAATTTAAAAAAATAAACATTTTTCCTCCTTCAAACAGAATTTGGCCATTAATTGAAGAAAAAAAAAAGAAAACAATTGTGTTTATTCAATCTTTTGATCTACATTTATTTCATTCCTCAAAATATATAGATTAATCTATTTATCAACATTCAATTTTTTTTGTTCATCTTTCTTTCATCAAATTCCTTAAAATTGAAACTTTTTTAGTTAATATTTTTTTTAGGTAAGTATTTCTTATTCTAGAGAGAAAAAAAAAGGTTTTGTGACTTAAAAAACTTATTCAGAGCTGCATGACTAGTGTGATCTGAAATGATTATGATCTAAAAACTAAAAGAAATCTAATTTGCAAATTATGAATTTATTCTAATTAATTTCGGAATGCTACAAAATAATAATGTTAATAATAAAAGTTGTGGTGGATCAGCTTCAAATTTTTTGTTGAATTGATTCCAATTCTCAAATTGAAAGTTTGAAAATTTAATTTAAAAAAATTTAAATCTTTTCAGAATTCAAGGATTAAAATTTTTAATAATCCTTTGATTTAAATTTTAATCCTTAGACTTAAAATTTAAATTCTGGTAAATTCAACTCTTTGATTTAAATTGAAGGTTTAAAAATAAATCTAAGATTAAATTTTAATCTTTGAATTTTTTGTTTAATTCAATAAAGTTTCAAACTCAAAACTTTCTTAATATTGTTTTCAATATTTTTCTTCATATCAATAAATTGACATTAATACCATCAAAGCTGATCTATTTTAATTAAAAATAAAATGCATTTATCCAATTATTAAAATTGTAAATTTAATTACTTGAATTTTAAAAATCTAGTCATCAAAATTACTCTAAAATTCCAAATTACCCCAAAAATATTTCTAATCAATTTCATTTGAACTTTTTAAAAGAAGTTTGTAGATCTTAATCATACACACCAAACTACAATAAAAATATACACAGGTAATTTCGATTAAGTTTTAGTATTTAGATTTTTTTTTAAAAAAAATTTCTCAAGAGTCATCACATTAACAGACAGAAGCATTCCAAGAAGAAATTGCGTTTGAAAAATTTTTGTAAATTTTTTAAGGTAAATTTTTTTTCAATATTCTTGGCTTTAACATTTTTTTCTCATTCGAATTGGCATTAAGAAAAATGCGTGCACGCACATTAATTGGTAATAGTTATGCTTCTCATTCTTCAAATTTATTTTTAATGACTACAAATTTTTTTAATTAATTTTTTGTTTTTGACTAAAAACTGAGAAATATTTTTTCTTTTCTAAAATTTAGAATAAACCATCCCAAAAATTATTAAATTATCTTATTTTTCAGCTATAAGACTCGATTTTCTTTTAAAAATAAGTTTACAGCAGAAAAACAAGAGATAGTAATATTAAAACTATTTACAAATCACAAATACTAAGCACAATATATAATATTCATTCGTTTTCAAAACTTTTTTGCTTCCTTCATTCTTTGTGTATTCAGTTAATTGCCATTCACAAATGACATCCATAATCAAAATTCAATTTTATACATTCATCATTATCCAATTCATAAAAAATATTCATTCACAAATTCTCAGCAATTTCATTCAATCGACATCATTTGTGAATGTCTTCAACTTCTCATTTTAAATGCAAAGACTCAAAAATGGAAACTTTAACCAATTTATCAGTAATTGAATTAATAAAAAAAATTATTGTATAAAAGAAATGCTTTGGACATGCTTACATAATAAAGACTTAAGAAAAAGAGGTTTTTGTTCTTTAGTTTCGGTTATTTGAACGATCATAAAACAGCATGTATGCAGGTGCACTTAAAACTTCTTCAATTGATACTTCCTTCACAAGATGATCAGATGTAAGATACCATTTGTGGTAATTTCTAAGTGAACCTCGTCTATAAGTTATGAAATGACCACCATTTACAGCATCTCCTGCATGTACGACAACGGCTAAAAGTCTATAAAGATTTCTAGGAAATCCACCTAAAGTTGAGAATGGCGATCCAAATTGAATATTCTCATTTGTTGGTGTCATATTTGCTAGAGATGCACTATATAAACTCATGGTAGATCCCCAAGGAGTAGAACATTGACCTGCAAATTAAGGAAATCTTCTTATTTAGTGTCTGCAAAATAATTAGTACGCAAGTCTTACTTAATGAAGGTTGAATGAAGGAGTACGGAGCCATTGAAAGACTTTCAGGAAAATGAATAAAATCGTTGCGCTTTGTTGCATATCCATTAGCCCAGCTGGTTCGTGAAATATGAATTGCCTTTAAAGTAAACAATTTTAATTAGCAAGAATGCAACAAAAAACCTCAATTAAATTTTAAAAAAATTCACTTACTAAGCACGGTGGGAGTTTTGTAAAAGTTATAGTCTTATTATGATTTGAAATCTGATTGCACGATTCACATTCAACATCATTGACAGTTTCTGGTAGTACATAATCGCTCAACAATTGTCCCAAACTTAATAATGACTGACATCTCGTTTCAGGTAAATTAAGAGTAACAGATTCAAACTTATCTACGCGTACAACACTTTTGTATCCACATGATGAACACATTAATTGTGAACTAATGCTTCCTTTAAATGGAATTGCAATTTGTTTTGTAACTTTTTCATTCCAAACGGACACACGTCCTGGACCACGTGAAAGTCTATCCAATGATCTGTATGATCCACAATTGCGCTTAAATGCATCACCATTTGAACTATTTCGTGGACGTCCAGTTACAGATGAAATAATTGATGGTGGAGAATCTTGACATGATTTATCCTTCTCATCATCATCAAGCATTGAATGATCAAAAGACTCATTTTCATCTACGGTAGATTGATTTGATTCAGGCGTTTGTGCTTCACTTCTAACTAATCGTAACAATGATGATGACTCATTGTATGTATCTTTATCGAATTCTGTTAACATTGCTGAACTAGGTCTTGCTGGTAATGATTGCTGAATAGCTTTAATATCACCCAAAGCATCTGACAAGCACCCAATTTTCTTTGGTTTCATTGCTTCCTCTTCTAATGAAGTTAAAATAACATGAAATAATTCATGAGGATCATGTTCCTGTTCGGGAATGACCTATAAAAGATTTATATTAATTTACATGATTTAATCAATAGAAATTGAGCATTTACCCATCCAAGATTATTTAAAGCTCTAATGACGGCAGCTGGATTTGTTGGATCACTTCGAATTGATGGATGTGTTCCATTGACACAATCAAGGATCGTTTGAAGAGATGAAATTAATGATTTTTTATCTAACGAGTCATGTAATTGAAGCCATGTCATAAATTGTGGACTAGCTGCAAATGCTTGAAGAAGTGTATTCAAAAAACAAGTATTTCCAAAATTTATTAATCCAGAAATTTGTCCTCGTCGTTGTCTACAATATCCAGCAATATCAATATGAAATAAAAAGTAGGAGAGAAAAATTTTCATAATACAGAAAAAAATCGATAATTTTCAGAAACTAGATTAAATGTTACCTTAGCTTTGATTTTTTGTTATCTGGCCAGAAAACAAAGGATCCAATGCCTACAATTGCTGCTCCGGCGATGACACCTTTTTGTTAAAGCAATTATTAATATCAAATTGATATAAAATTTTCAACTTTTTTGTATTTTGCAATATCTCAATTTTCTTTTTGTTATTTTGGCATAACTTGAATTTCAGTACTTACCCATCAATAGTTTCTCTGATTCCATTATGAAATGTCTACGACAAAACTTAGTTAAAGCGTTATTTAATAAATTTTTATTTTTTTCATTTCAATAATACACAAAAAAATATTTTTTATTTCAAATTTTATTCGACCGTTAAATGAGTCACACTTTCATAAAATTTATTTCATTGGATATAGCTCTACAAATTTTACCAAGGAATAACTTTAATATGTTTTACTTTTTCAACATATCCTTTTCTTGTTTCCTCATCAAGTTCTCGATGCGTTTTGTAATGTGCTGCAAGATAATCCTTTCGTCCAAAAAGTTGTGTACAACCATCAATTTCACATTGTACCTTTACATCGTTATGCTGCCGAGATACATGTCTGTTAAGGTGCTTGATGGTTGGAAAAGTCAGTCCACATTGATCACAACTGACTGAATCTTCAATTCTTGCATGACAAGACTTGATGTGATTTAAAAGTGATGATTTAAATTGAAAGACTTTATTGCAATTTTCATAGTAGCACTGCTGTTTTTCCTCATGAATTTGCTTATGTCTTTTAAGCTGTACACCTTTTGGAAATTCCTTTCCACAAATTTCACAACTTTCCATAGCTTTCACAGAATGACACTGCTTAACATGCTTTTGTAGGTATTGTTTGGACGTAAAATGCTTTTCACAATAATCACAAGGATAATTGCCAGATTCGTGGACAGTCTTTTTATGTTGCAACAGCTTGGTACGCGTTTGAAAGCTCTTTTCACAGTTTGGATAATCGCAAGGATGTATTTCAATTATATCTGAATGAAATAACTTGAGATGATTATTCAATGCTGATTTGGATAGAACAGTAGTCTCACAGAAAGAGCATGCAAATTTCTCTCGACTATCCTTACTCATATGTCTTCTCATATGAATTAATAAGTCATTCTTAACATTGCAAGTCTTTCCACAAATATCGCAATGATATTGCTTGCCAATAAAATGGACTCGTCTCATGTGATTATAATATCCACTCATGCCTGCAAATGACAATCCACAGATGTGACAGTCTTTTCCTTGACGTATCTTTGGTGACGTTAACTGGATGCTTTCAATAAATGATGTAGCTTCATTTTTAATATTTTCATTATCTGATGTCTCAATTATACATTCAATCCTTTCTGATTCATAAGTTTCAACAATTTGCATAACATCGGGCTTCTTGTCTTCTATCTCATCCACAATAACTTCCATATATCCATCCTTAACTTCCTGCAAAGTCTTTTGTGATTGGATTAGATCGTTTTTGAAAGATACAAATTCATTAATCTTGTTGATGCAATATTCACACATAATATCTGAATAGACTTCAGGTTCGTACGTTAATTCCATACCTAAAAAAAATAGTTTAGTGATTGTTCTCTAATATTTTTCGCAAATTTACCTGTTATTTCAAAATAGCTATTTCTAATCGCTTCATCGATGTCCACAATATTTTCTTCAATAGAAAATCCTCTTAAGCAGCATCTACAGCAGTTTAGAAGGTCCACAAATGTCTCAGTCATCCTTAAACTCAATATTTCTATGACTTTAAAAATCACTCAAAAAAATAAACAAACGTTTGTTTTTGTTTACTTTAAAATTCAAAATAATTTTGACCGTTATGTTATCAAGTTAGCATAAATATTAATTTATTAATTAAAGCAAATCCTATGTTTATAATAACAGATATCACATATAAAACAAAATGAAATTATATTAATTGATTTACATTGCATCAAAATGGAATCTTTGGGCTTCTTGAAGCTTCTCTAATTTGTCTTCTCGTCGTTCCTTCAAATGCAATCCAATAATGATGAATGAGATGACTACGATTATTCCTGTAAATTTTGTGAATATCTCATTAATAAAAATCCTGACTCATGAATGTATTATGTCGACTTACCAAGTAAGGCAATGACTGATTGAATAATAATTTTACTTGGAGTCACAAAAAGCTGTGCTTTCCATGTATAAGTTTGTTCTGGATTTCTAGGAATCACCAACATTTGTGAGTTTGGAATTATTTGAGGCCATTGCTAAAATGAATTAAGAACATTAGTTTATAATAAAATAGCCAGTTAGTAATTTATGTGATAAAGTACCTTCTTTTTGCCTGCATACATAATTTCTACATTATCTACAAAATTTGGTGTACGTCCTAGTCCAAAAATTTGATATGGTAAATGCAATGAAAAGTATGCTGATTGTGATAATTGAGTAGCTACTCCATGCTGTACTTGACCTTCCTGTGTTGTAGTATGATATTTTATTTTAGGTCCAGGCAAATTAGAACCATAGCATTTAGATTTTGATCCAAATGGCGAATTTTCTTTGGGTGGCTTTTTAGCATTTTCTAGACCAGTAAGAACAATGACTTTAACAAAATTAGCATCATAATCTAAGGTATTACGGAATGCTAATGGTTTATATTTATCACCATTCTTTTGAATCATAATTACGTCAAGAATACCATCTTGATAAAAATCATAGAAACTTGCCATAACCGTATCTTGACCAAATGGTGATAATGCATTCCATCGTACAGCAAATGTCCTTCTAACTCTATCAGTATCACGTAAATTAGACCTTTTAATATTCTCTAATAAAAATGTTTGAATCATTGGCTCACTCGTTCCCTTTCTTTGTAATGTTGCAAGTAAATCAACATATCCATCATTATTAAAATCACCCATTCGTAATGTCATTGCTCTTTCATAAAATTTCCCATCCTCTTTAGGTGGTATAAAACCCCATTGTGTCTTATTGTCGTCTTGAAAGAAATTTATTTCCAATTCCTTATAATGATTTTCTGTATGTACATAAATTCTCGACTCTTTACAGTCGGCATCAAGACAAACGGGAATAAGTTGAGTCGTATTTCCATTCAGTTCTAAATCAATATATAAAGCTTGTCCAAAATGTGCTGTAGATCCTGTTGGAAATGACAATTCTTCTTCATAATGATACTTTTTAGTTTTTTTGTCAGCAATCCAAAGTTCAAAGCCTTTTTCCGTTGATAAGCTTAAATCAGCAAGAAAATCATCATTCAGATCAATTGTGGCATGTGAATGTGGATTAGTTAGTTTGCCAAGTTTTTTATCACCAAGATTTGTTGTATCTAAATCTTCTATTCTTGGTTCATTTCTAGTCTTGCCAAATACCCAAATACTTCTTTTTTCAATTCCTTCATCCATTCGTACACCAAATAAGTCAATGACCATGTCATTTTCATAATCAAGTGCTAAAGGCTCACCAATCATCGATGATATCACTGGACTGCTATTATTAGTCGTAGTACAATTTAAATAAGTCAATCCACCATAATTGATGTAGACATCAACTTCCTTTTTACTTTTACGTGCTGTAAACATTACATCCATCAAGGCATCTCCATCGAAATCGCCTGGAACAACTGATGTTATTTCTAAATTTGGATAATGACATTTAAAGTTCTTTTCATCTCGTCTTAATAAAGGCGGAGTATCTGATGCCAATAAAATTTCAATTGTATGAAAATTATCTCGAATTATAAACACGTCTGTTAATTCATCGGAATTAAAATCGCCATAAGCACTGATTATTCCATCATTAATATTTGAAAAGACCAAGTCAGAAATATCTGTGGCGTAGATTGATTTTACTAAAAATACGTAGAATATTACGGCAAATATCTTGATATTCATAACTTCTATTGATTATTAAGCTACAGCACTAAAAATCACAATGTATTAACTATTAATTTATGTATTAAGCATTTGATTTAAGATCCAGTTGACTGTAAAAATTATTAAAAAAATTTCTTTTAATATTCCTTTCTTTTGTGTTGTTTTTAAAATTATGAAATTTTTCTCTCCGAAAGTCACTGATGGACTTGATATGATTTTGTTTATCACAACTACTTCTATATTATCAATTCCTTCATATGCTCACTATGCTATTATTAACATTGTCTGAATGTTATTTTAATAAATCATCAACCCAATTTAATAAAATTCATTTTAAAGAATATTTTTTGTAGAGTTATTCGTGCATTGTGCCTTTTCATTGGATCATTTTAGTACAAATACCATAGTTTGTGCTTGCGCTGTTCCTTTATTCATGATTTGTCTGTGCTTCTTTTGTCGCTGGATCTTTTTTTTTCATATTTCACTAAATTTTCTTAGTTTTCATGTTTTTATGCTATTGTTCACTACTTTATATGCTGATTTATGATATGATTCACAGTATTAATTAGACAAATGTAATTTAATCAGGAAATTAAAAATTTTTAAAAAGAAACAAATTTATAAAATTTTTGAACTTTTTTGAACCTAATTTGAACTTAAAAAAAAAACGAAAAATTTTCAAAAAATAGAAAAACCGTTAGTAAGCCATGAAAAATGCGTTCAATTCATTTTAGTACTAAACAATTCTTAACTTGGAGAGAAATAACTTTTTCACAAGCATAAACGAGTATTCAGTATTTAGAGAGCTTCTGTAATATCAAGAAGGTACATAAAGTTGTTTCGTGGAAAATATTTTAAAGAAATTAAGAAAATCCAGTGTTTTTCTCGACTTTTATTGTGTAAATTAATTATTTTTTGAATGTCTAATAAGTTAGACGCATTATATTCACAATCTTGGGCAAAAATATTACGCAAAAGTGTCAAAAATTAAAAGTTTAACTAACGCGAGTGGTTGTGTGAAAAAATTAAGAGAGAGAATATATACCGCGCCCTGCATAATTAATTTTTAAAGCATTTATCATAGAAAATTCTCATTTTAAATTTGCTAACAAAAATGTTATGATTTACACATTAAAATCGAGAAGATTGATATCTGGGAAAATTTGTGCATTTTCTATCTGTTCTGTGAAAAACGAAGAAGAAAAAAATATTTTCCAATATTAATAATAATAATAAGAAGAAGAAGAGTACGAAGAAGTTAGTTGGTGTGCGCGAATCGAAAAAAATTTTCTTTTTATTTTTAGCTTTTGTTGTTGTGAGTTGCTTGAAGGAATATGAAGAAGAAGTAGAAATAAGTAATAGAACCGACGAAATTTAGTGATAAAAGAAAATTGGCGATATATTCAAACGCTAAAGACATAAAAAAAATCATCATTTTGGATTAGTTAATTTTTTTCAAACAGGTGAGTCAATCAAAATTGTCACTGTGGAACGGGCGTAGACCAAAAAAAAAAAAATTGTTTTATATTCTTTTGCTGTGTGTTCTCTGTTCTCTTCTCAAACAAACAAGCGTTCTATACCGCAAAATTAGTTAGTGATCAAATGACAATTAATGGATGATTCTAAAGTGACACAAATGAAGAACTGAATCATGCATAAATTAGACATAAATCATGTCAAGTACATTACTTAATTTGGATGATTCAAGAAGTGACACACATATTCTATGTGCCATAATTGACTAGTGACTTATGCGAAAATTGATACAACGAGGTCAGATATTACTTAAAGTTATTTTATATTTGCAATATTATAAATTGAATCATCTAAAAATATACCAAACGAGACGTATGATCTCATTGCTGGTGATTCTTGAATACATTTTTCTTAAACGTGTGAAGAAGTGGAAAAGAAACAAAAAAAAAATTATATTCTCGCGTATCTCGTTGACTTTAAAGTTTGCATCACGAAATCTCTTCCTTTTCAACACAAATAAAAAATAAAATGACAATTGGAAGCTATGAGATTAATCTACAGTAGAATTAAATTTGCCATATTATGTCACGAATTGAAAGAATTCAAAAAATATAATTCATGAATCAGCACCGTATTGCCTTGACTATTTTTTTTTATTTTATTTTATTTTCGTCGTCGTTATTATTTTATTTATTTCGGTTTAACGGTAAGAGTTACCAAATTTATATATTCACAAGAACTTTTATGCCGCTTACATCATCCGGCATAAATAATATTGGAGAACTTATTTTTTTCTTCATTTTAATTACTGTTTCGTGATTCCACAAGCTACTGAACACAAAGTAGCAATATTAAAGAAAATAAGTAAAAAAAAATTTCTTGTGAGAATCTCAATGTGAAGAATCACAAAAAAAAGTAAAGAAATGAAATATAAAATAACAAAATAGTGTTATTCTGAAGGTCAGTCAGTGGAAGAAGAAATAGAGAGAGAAAAAAAACACAATTTTAACGTTTTTAAAGACTTTTCATTCATTTGTCATTTTACGACCACAGTTAGCACATCTTAATTCTCTCTCTTTTCTCGTGTGTGCGTCAGTCAGTTTATTTTAAATGAATTAATTAAGAAAAATTAATTTTTCATTTTTTTGTAATTGAGAATCTTGAATGGCTTCAAAAGAATGCAGACATATGCACATATTGTCGGAAGCCGGTTATAAAGCTAATTAGAACTACATGGTATATATTTTTTTTTATTTTTATTTTAAAGTGTAAGTCAGTAAGGAATTGAAAATCCTTTGTTCAACATTGAACGTGTTATTCTTTTTCTTGAATGAAGGAAGAAAATGAAAAAAGAAAAAAAACGGAAGAAAAACTAGAACTAACATTATCGATTTTCCTGCTACCCTTCATTTTTTTTTTTTTGCCTCCAGACGACAGGAAACACAATTTTTTACCTTTTGTTCGTGGTAATGGGGAGGAAAAAAAAAATTTTCTAAATTGTTGGGGAAAATTTATGCGAAAAATATTATGTTAGTTTCCTATTCTTCTTTATTATTTATTCATATTCATATCGTACCGTTATGAAATTATCCACATGATTGATGATATAATTCTATTTATTTGTACTTGAATTATCTCTTCAGCTTTCATTTCAATCAAATGAATTTTCTCGTCTCATTCAATAGAAATTTATTCGCAATAATCATAAATGATATGAAAGGCCTCAATATTCTACATAATACTCCATAATTTTATGTCTGACGCCTGAATACAGACGGTTCCAAAAAAAAAAAAAGTTGTGGATGTATATTGTCCCATTCTTAATCTTCCAATCATTTGCATATATGTGTGCCTAACTAGTTTTTTTTTCTTCTCTCTCTCCAATGTTGGAGATTAACGTGGACAGATTCTGTAAAGTATGAAAATCATATCGTATGCTGTTCGACAGTTTTGTTTACAAACAAGAGATGGAAGAAGAAAAAAATTTTCTACATGAGATGAAAAATCAATATCAATATTTTTTTGTGTTAGTTCCAATGCTTTCTTTCTTATTGCTCTTATCTTTTGAAGTTTTAATCTTCTTGTAAAGTTAAGACTAAATAAAAATGTTGAAGAGAAAAATGTTGTTGTGGCTAAATGAATGGAAAAGGGTCAGAGTGCGGTCATAATTTAGACTTCTTGATGATATTGTAATACTGAAGGGTGATTTAATGCTTTTAATTAAAAAAAAAATAATGCTACTTGAGAATGTATCATGCATGTCAGGAAGTCAATAATTTAAGAGTCGTTATGAATATGTCTTTAATACATTTTTTTTATCAGCTTAGATCATCCATTAAAAGTTAAATTTATTTTTTTAGTTTTAGTTTGTGTCATAAACTTGCAAAAAGTTGTCAATTCTTGTTTCTCAGCGTTCACACAAATCTTTTTAAAAATTATGAAGCTGTAAAGAATTTATTCAACAGCAAAATGTCATACCTTTTTATAAATCAGTGAGTCAGTCAATAAACAATTCAAATTTGCTTCAATACCTGTCGATATTTACACAATAGAATCAAGTACTGAAATTTAAGAAATATTTTGATATTTACATATACGCGACATTGGAATCATTAAGGAAGTTCCACATGATTGTTCACGAGTAAATGATATGTAGAAAGTATATCAAAAATGACAGCATTAATAAATTGAGTAATTTGAAGACAAGTCATCGTGTTTTTGAGAAAACTAAAGCTGTTTATTCAGTTGTTTATGTCTCATTCCATCATAATTTTTTTAAAGTTAAAACTTATCAATGCATCGCTTATATGTCTCAAATTGTACATACAATAAATATCAAAGACCAAATCTAATTAATATTCATAATCTCATAAATTATATTGTATGTACGAGAAAGTTTAATGAACTTTAAAGTTTATGCATGTCCAATGCGATTGCTAAGAGGAAAAACATGCGAAGAATTTCATGCATGTACAATTGATTCAAAAATAATATAAGTACTGAAAAAGGCATTAAAAATAGATTTAACAGCGAATGTTTACAGGTTTCTGTTTGGAAAGAAGAGAAAACATAAGCAAGCATAAGTTCTAAATGCGATCTAAAATTAAACTATTGGGTCTATTTTCTACACTTGCATACATATTTCATTGCCGGAATTACCGACGATTCATATGTATTTTAAGGTCGTAAATTTAATTATTTTTCTCAGTTTTTAAAATAGATACGCTACTACTCTAAATAGTCTAAGAACGCTTGTCTATAAAAATATTTATGTTGTTGCTTGTTATGATACCAGTATTTATGTTATTTTAAGAGATGAGAAGAGAAAAAGAATAAGTTTAGATAAACAAACTGGCATGGCATTTGTCGTTTGTAAATTTTCCGTCCCCAATTAATTTCTTTTAAAATTTCTTCTTTCCTCTCAATTTGTGTGTGTTTTTATTTAAATAACACACCCCAAGTGTCTTTCAGCATTTTCGTCATAATTTTTATGGTGACAACTTCCTTTCCCTTTTATTATTGTTTATTTAGAAGAAAACAGAACTCTTTACTTAAAAAAAAAAAAAATTGGTCTCTAATGTCTTATTTATTAATAAATGACTTAATCTCTGTTGTAGACTGATCTAATCAATTTCTTTCATTATTAACTCTATTTACAGATAATTGACAGAAATAAACACGAAAGATATTTTTAAAAATCTCAACACATTAGGTTAAGAATAAGTAATAAATTAAATTAGATTTTTTCAAAATGTGGCGATCAAGTCTACTGCTGGTCGTTGCATTATCAGTAACGTCATATGCAATAAGTAAGTTCAATATAACTATTATTATGATTGATGGAATTAAGAGTTAATAACATTAATCTTTCACACATATTTAGTTCATTCACCACCTCGGATAACAAAACAGCCGATTGCTGAGGAGATGCTGTTTCAAGTAGCATCAGCTGGTGATACAGAAAAACCATTCATTATTGAATGTGAAGCAGAGGGAGAGCCGGCGCCAAAGTGAGTATATCTTTTACAATAATAATTTTTCAATTGCGAAATCATGCGCTTAATGGTCCAACAGTTAATTCAATTTTTATTTTTTTAATATTATTCATACTTCCTTGGATATGTGAAATAAGAAAAAAAAAATATTTATTTGTATGTATGAGGGAAAAATGGCAAATTGATCGTAAATTATTCTCGCATTTCATATTCTCATAATTTTTATGTTTTATTGCATTAAATTTTTTTGGCAAGAAAAATTAACTTTAACCTGCTACATTTTCGACTGGTAACATACATAATTTTCAAACGATGAGTCATCAAATCGATTTTTCTTCCTTATTTCTCCCATTCATAATATTTTTTTCTACAACCCGTTTACATCAATGCTGAGGTTACGAAAATCACTACTTTCTTTCACAACTATCATGTTGCTTGATGTGGTCTTGAATTAAATGAGCTTAGCGTGAGATGATTGAAGGGGAAAAATTGTTCAAAGAAGTTTTACTACATCTAATCAATACGTCTGGAAAAACAGAAAAAATCTTTTTGGAGATATTTTTAGGACATGTGCCAAAAATGGGGTCGTTCACTTATCATGTAACTTTTGAATTCATAACTTTTCGTGCCAAAATAATTGCACAATCCCAAATAAATAAGCATACAGAAAAAAAGAGCGAGAAATTAAATATATCTTGTTTATGACTCTATCTCTATCTATGGAGCATAAAAAGATGCTAAAAATACATCTTTATATACGAAAACATTCTTTTTTTTTACAAAATATTTAGAAGAAGAAAAAGAAATTTCGCATGAATATGTGAGAATGTGCTACACATGGCGAAAATGTGCGTGAAATATTTGTCTGTCGAACAAATAGACGAATGAATCTTGTCGGTATAAAATATTTCTTTTCCTTGCATTGCCACATCAGAAATGTCAAAAATAACGTCATTATTGGGGATTTTTGGAAGTGATGTTTATGGTTGGATTAAGAATGTCCTACTTAAAGAATAAAAGCTCTTTAAATGCTTATCTTTGTAATAATCTCAAAATCATAATATCATGATTGATGTCACTCAGAAATGACTCAAAAAAAAAAAAAGCAATATTCATTAAGCAATATTTCATCGATATTTTTAGAAGCAAGCATTAAAAAAAGTTGTGAAGGCTAAAAAAATAACTATTATGCATATCGAATCAATCAATTATTTCGTATCTAAAACTTTTTCTATCACTTTACCAAAAATAAAATAAAAACATTAACGGGGGAACAGGAAATAATCAAAAATAGTTTTATTGTAGACGGAATTTCCACAGATCAATATTTTTTCTTTCTTTTTATCGTTTTGGGAGCAAGCAATGAAAGTATAAGTGAAATAATAAGAAAAATTGGAAAATCGCTTGCAATCACAATAAAAAACATTTGCTTTCACTCCTCAGGCTCAGGTTTCAAGATATTGATTTTTCTCGGTTTTAGATAGAAAAAGAAAGAAAAGCTTTATTTTGTTGCCTAGCAATTGAATTTGCCAGAAAAGGATGAAATGAGTGAGAAAGAAGAAAGCCGGTAATATTAAATGCTGCATTTTTCTTCTTCATCATCCTTTGCTCGATTTAACTTTAATGTGAACAAAGCAGAGTAAATTCTTCGTACACAATCATTTTTCACGTCATCTGACATCGTTCTTGTTTGCTGTGCCATGATGATGCGATGAATCACAATCGCTTCTTTGCTTTCTTTCTTATTCTCTTTTTTTTTTTCTAAAAAAAGAAGAGACTTTTCCTGAAAATTTTTCAATCGTTTTAATGGCATTATGGGAAAAATCCATTTGCAAGATGATTTTTGATGTGAATAGCTGCATATGCTTATTATTATGAAGACAGTGACTTCCCGTAAATAAACTGAAAAGTATGGGGTGTTATTGATGATGTCAGCAGATAAAATAAAATTCAGAAGTGAAGATGATAATCCCATCACACAATTATTCAGTCCTTGAGACAAGCCACTCCTTTTTGATTATTGAAATTTAAGGTGCATTTTGAGACCCACACAAGATGAAATTTTCAACGATATGAATCTTTCTTGATCAAGTTACAAATATTATAGAAGTGAAATCACCTAGTAACTTGAGTCACTTACGTTATTGATCTGTTGATTTAATTCAAATTCTATTAAAAAAACTTTAATTTTTAAAAACTTTAAAACAATCCATAATCAAGTTGCCTTATTAAGCTTCTAAAATAAAGGATGTGAAAAGGTTCTCTTTAGGAAACAAAAGAAAAATAATTATTTGAATTATCGACTATTCAAAACGAGTTCTTAGCGTACATAAAAGACAGTTCCAAACTAGTAATGAAGCGGATCACGCTTCATGGGTATATTCACACCACCAGTAGAACTTCTTTTGATTTCAATTAGAGAAAAAAATAATTATACTTTATCTACTGATTAAAGATTACATCATTCATAATTAATCGTTTTAAAACCCTACATCTGTTCAGCGCGCATTTAGCACTATAACTAAAGTACAGCCTGCGTTGCCAAATTCGATGTATTTGGATGTTTTTAGGTCCTAGAACACTGTATATGTTAAAAAAAATTCATAATATGCGCATTAAGGGGGTATATTTAGGCAAAAATTCAAATTGACCTAGTACTCATTGGTTTCATTTTTATGAGCTGAAACTTTGCATATATATTTTGTGCATCTATATCTCTAGACGTTTTTGGAATTATTCCATTTGGACTTAATATTGAGGAGAACGAAACAATTTTGTGTCAAAACACGAAAAATTTTTTGATTTTTCAACTTTTTTGTTACACTGCGCATGAAAATTTTTTTGTCATTATAGTGTGAATTATACCTTAAATAATGCTTAATCTAACACCGAAAATTTCAAATCATTTGGTTAAGTTATGTCTGAGATATTAAAGAAAATGTAAAATTTTTTGCATATTTTGGTCAAAAATGGCACATTTTCGTCCATTGTGCCTCACAGGAAGCAGCTCATGACTCCAAAAACTATACCGGTTTTCCTTGGGCCAATATTAATCAAATGCAAAAAACCCGAAGTCTTAACGTTTCGTTGAAATTGAGTTATCGCGGAAACTAACTTGCTAACTTGCTAACTTGCTAACTTGCTAAATGACAGAATGCGTTTTTTGCGATTTCTCTTGACTGGAAGCACCAAATGAGATGCGGTTTTCACTGTTAGATTGGTATTTTCAGGCACAGACTTTCCACCATAGACAGTATGGGATAAAATTGTAATCCTGAAGCAGCAAGTTAGAAAATGTGGTTTTCAGTTTTATACAAAAGCAATATATTCACCCAAATTGAAAATTTGGTGTGAATATGATAAAGTATGGTTTCGGGTTTTTTGATAGAATTCGATGTATTTAGATGTTTTTAGGTCCTAGAACACTGTATATGTTAAAAAAATTTCATAATATGCGCATTAAGAGGGTATATTTAGGTAAAAATTCAAATTGACCTAGTACTCATTGGTTTCATTTTTATGAGCTGAAACTTTGCATATACATTTTGTGCATCTATATCTCTAGACGTTTTTGGAATTATTCCATTTGGACTTAATATTGAGGAGAACGAAACAATTTTGTGTCAAAACTCGAAAATTTTTTCGATTTTTCAACTTTTTTGTTACACTGCGCATGAAAATTTTTTTGTCATTTTAGTGTGAATTATACCTTAAATAATGCTTAATCTAACACCGAAAATTTCAAATCATTTGGTTAAGTTATGTCTGAGATATTAAAGAAAATGTAAAATTTTTTGCATATTTTGGTCAAAAATGGCACATTTTCGTCCATTGTGCCTCACAGGAAGCAGCTCATGACTCCAAAAACTATACCGGTTTTCCTTGGGCCAATATTAATCAAATGCAAAAAACCCGAAGTCTTAACGTTTCGTTGAAATTGAGTTATCGCGGAAACTAACTTGCTAACTTGCTAACTTGCTAACTTGCTAAATGACAGAATGCGTTTTTTTGCGATTTCTCTTGACTGGAAGCACCAAATGAGATGCGGTTTTCACTGTTAGATTGGTATTTTCAGGCACAGACTTTCCACCATAGACAGTATGGGATAAAATTGTAATCCTGAAGCAGCAAGTTAGAAAATGTGGTTTTCAGTTTTATACAAAAGCAATATATTCACCCAAATTGAAAATTTGGTGTGAATATGAAAAGTTTTTGGTATATTTACAGTACTTTTCTGTGACTGCTTTTAGCGATTAACATAAGAAACGTGCTCATAATTGCTTCACAAAAAATAAAGTCTCGAAATGCTGAAAAATTTGTTGCATGCTAGCAAAGATTAAAATAACAAGTAAAGTTCTCTCTTATTGTAAAAAGCCATTATTCGAATAAACAACATAAAACCTATTATGGAAATAAGACTAGTATTTTCTTTCTATAACATACGATACGATGAAAAAAATACAATATAAATCGATGTGCATGCATTCGGAAAAAGAACTCCCTACAAAAAAAAAGAGAAAAAATAATTCTATATTTTATTTGGGGAGAGTTTTTTGATGGTTTAATTCTAATATGGATTGTTGCTGCTTTTACATCATTATTCCATTTTCCAAATTTCACAATTGATATACATAAAAAGGAACAACTTATTCGATGGGGATGTAAATTCTGATTATTTATTCATAATTCTGATTATTTTTCTTTTTTTTTTTTTTTGTGAGCAATCAAATTTTGTGTTTCTGTGGATCTGGAAATGCAGAAGTTTTTTCTAACTTGTTGTAATAAAAATTTGTGCAAGCCATAACAGAAAATGGAAATGTGATTATTGTACTCACTCATACAAAAATTTCATATTATGTGACGGAGATTAAAGAAGGAACAGAAATGATTGTTTTAACTCACGTTCCATTCCTTCACTTATCAGAATTTATTTTTCAAATTTGAAGTAAAGAAAAATTTTTAGACAATATGGAAAAAGTGAAATTAGGTCGAAATAGAAGGGGACTGACTGTCAGTTCTCATTATGGTTCAATTCTCATTTCCGTCTCTTTCTCCCCCCAAAAATGGAAATAAAAGTATCTTAGAGTGATGATAATTGAAGTGCTCTCTTACGTCTGAGCAGATTTCTACTTCTTCAATTTCTTAACATTAGAAAAAAGGGGTTGTATTGACTGGAATTATTCGAAGATTGTAAGACGAGAGTGTCAAAAAATGTAACTTGGGGTAGGAAGACAATTTAAATTTTCATTGCATAAAATAGCAAATTGCTTTCCTTTGTACATTTTATTGTTAAGATTCCTCAATTCAATAGGTAATTTCGGTCAAATCAAATTAAATTATAAAGGGAAATGAAACAGTAAGCAGGTGGCACTGATCCATAAAAGTATTAAATTGTTTTAAGATACTTTTAGTGACAGTTTAATTAATTATGCGGTGAAGTATATAATTTCACGTAAAAATGTACTATTTGCCCTCATATATGCTGTAGAAATCAACCGCAAGATTAAAATCACGACTAGAAATTAATTAGAAGAGAATTTTTTCATTCAAAAGTTACGTCAATTTTAAAAAAATTATTTTAAGTTTTTTGCCTCGACCTCAGAAAAAGACATCACAGACAAATGACCACAAATGAGAAAAATATCATTCACACAATTCTGTTTATTTCTTTCAACTCATGACTTTTATATTTTAAAATAATTTTTTCAAAGGCCATACACCATCTGCATAACATTGTACGATGATGATGATGATCACATATCCCACTATTTTTTTTCGCATCTATTGATTCCCATATAATTTCTTTCTAGCACTATGCGTCTAAATTTAGAAAATATCGTTTATACATAAGATATAGACTCAATACATGTATTTATTATTGATTCGGTTAAATTGAAAAAAAAAAAAAATAGATCAAAAGAGTCTTTTGGTTAGTTAAAAAAAAGTCGTAAAAAATGAATTGAGTAACAAATTCTCGAGCTCACAAAAATGTGCATCACATTTATAAAAGAATTTATTTTTTACGATTTTGTCATTGGTTTTACGTCTTAGTGACCATATTTCAAAAGTCGTGATGGTGTTTTTATTTTCATTTCTCTTCTTATTTATACGGAATCAGCGTTAATGAAATGAATTAGAGTATCAACCATATGTTCCCATCGGAATCTAATTTTGTATTGAAGATGTGAACATGTAACACATGTTGATTAAAAAAACTTTAGAAGAGAAAAGAAAATCAAACACTTTTTGCTATGATTGTAAATTCTCATTCATTGGTCTCATTATGGATGATATAAATTAGAGTGAACTTAAAATGTGTGAATGATATGCTTAATATTTGTGGAACATAACAATTTAAGAGCATATTTTGTGTAGTTGTGTTTAAAGGTTAAGTGCTTTAGATTTTGTTTATTTTTAAACTCTGACATTTTAAGCAGTAAAATTTTATCATATACAGTCAAAATATTCCCAATTATTTACTGTCAGATTAGCATGAAAAATATTTAAATATAAATTTTAATTTTACGATAAAATTTTCTTCCCAACAAGCGTCATGTTCCTTAACATTGACAAGTCATGTTTCAATTGTAACCGAAACTAATTAAAAAAATAGCTGAAGTTGGACATTTTTATCAGATGAAATTTGATATATAAATGGAATGTAAACATCAATAAACCACAAATATTTGATGACTCAAAAATACTCTAAAATATTGCTTACCTCATACAGTAGTAAACATAATTTAATATTTAAAGAATGTAAAGTGATGCAACAAGCAGATGCTGTAAGTTCAAAGTATCCGTTTCAAAACGCCGGACATGGAAGCGAGAGAAGAAAGAGAAATGAGATTAAAACTGAAATTTCATACCTTAATCTTAACTGTATTTTGCCTTTTGCACACTCTATGTTAGCTAGATATAATGTTGCGCATGCATTTTGTAGAATACTTATTTTAAAAATTGCTACCTGACTATTATTTTGTATTAATCAGTAATTATTCATTCAAAAAATCTAAATATCATCATTATATATTAATTAAGACCAAAATGAACAAATAATATTTGCTGTAAATGAGAAGCTTTAGGGCATGTTATAATTTGCATATTTTACGAGCAAAAAATTCATTTCATAAACATTTCTTTACAGTTTAGTCTATTTTTAAAGCGGAAATTAAATGTGAAGACACGTGTATTACAGGAAAGGAAGAGAGTATTTCTCTTTACAAATAAAACTGTAATATATGCTCGAAAAACCTTTTCTGACACAAATTGCTGTTTCGCCTCCAGGGCATCAATGTTTGCACTAACTTCTGTGTCTAAAGTGAAGCCCCCTTTATGTCTGAAATAATTTGTTCATTTTAATTATGCTAAAACATTTGAAGCTTCAGCACATACACACAGCATCCTTATATTTAGAATGTTAAATAAAGACAACAGGTTTATTTGCTAAATTTAAATATTTATAATGTAGGTAAATGTATATTCTTGCTGCTTCTTTGCTTCTTATTTGTAAGTTTTAAATCATGTCGCATTTCTCTTTTTATGCTCGCCTTAATATTTAATGTTGATCCTTTTTCAATTTCCTAAAGTAAACAGTTACAATAAAAATCAGTAAAATAATGAAAAATGATGCTTTTTCCAGCGACAAAAATTATGACATTCTCGAAAATTGCCTCAGTACTTTAAGGTCTGTAATCAAATCACTAAAATTCTCTCTATGAATCAGGCATGAGTCATAACATTACCATGAAATTTTTTCACCCCAAAATAATGTTATTTGGATTAAATTACCTGGGTTGTTATTTTTTCCAATTTCATTTTTTCTCGAGAAATACGAGGTAGAAAACGGAAAAAAGTCCATTAACGGGAGGGATTGAGACAAAAAGCAGCAAAAAATGAAGTTTTAAAACACCCCAAAAAAATACAGAAATAGCCGGCTAAGGTTTCGTATATCCATAATCTCGCAATTAAAAATCAATAAAAACCACACAAATTGCTCCCAATTTTAGAGTAGAATCAAATATCGCACGATATAAGGCATGAAAACATCATATCATACATTGTCGAATTTCTATGTGGGTTGTATCGAGTTACTAACTTAATTGTTCGCAATTCTCAAAATTTATGAATATTTTATTGATATTTTGTGGAAAATTGAAATTTTTGCTCCCTAATAATAATTTCTAAGGTAAACTTCCCCATATTTCTTTCTGAGTATGTATTAGATATTTATGTATGTCTCTCCCTGTCTGATTACAATGATAATGAAATAAAATTGGGTACTTGTGATATTGCTCATAAAACTGACATAAATATTAATTTAGGAAGAAATACATTCAATTTTTAAATAATTTAATGACTCATTGACACGCTGCACGTTGTGTATGTGGAGAGATGACTGGAGGTGGTTATGTTCTTTTCAAGCATGGTGTTGCAGTAAGCAACAAATCAAAGTCAATTTAAAGAGTCATCGCGGCACACGCTCAAAAAAATTAATATTTTGTTGTTTTGTAATGCCAATGCTGTATAAGTGGATGATGTCATGTACCTAAATTTATTCTATTGAATTTCCCTATGCGCTTTATGATGCTTAACAAGAGAATGAGAATTGTGACGGTGCATATGTGTCAACAATAAAGTGTGGAGTAGGAAATTATTGGATTAAATTCTATGCCATATTCAGGATTACATACTTTTTGTGTATTCATAATCTACTAACCGTGAGATTGTTCATTTTATGCACTTTTGAGGGACGAGTGACTGTGGATGATTTTTATTGCTTTCTTTTGTATTTTGAGTCATTCATTAAGCTGGTTGCGAGCATTTTTTACTGTCGGAAATTTTTTTTCTTCCTGCTGTGGATTAAAAGGTTAGAGAATTTAATTTCGAAGGAAAGAAATGATGAATGGCAATCATGTTCATTTCCCCCTCATTAAGCACATTTTGAACTATATTGAAAAGTTTTATTTTTTTCTATGAGCAAAAATTATTTATTTATATTGATGTTTATTTTAAGACCGTAAAATTGCTTAATGAATGAAAGAAGTAAGGGTTCACTCTTCTCGGTCGGTGTGTGTAACATATATTCATTTACAGCTGCTTTCATAAAAACAGAGCAAATCTATTCTCTCTAAAATAACTATTTTGTGGGATATGCATGAACAATAATCGAAAGTGCTGATTTATTGGACACGATAAGGGTCAAATTTGTATCAAACGTTTTTATTTATTTATATATTTGATGAAATAATTCATTTTTGAGTTATTTCTAGTATTGATTGCTGATGACACAATGAGCACTGTATATAGACTTAAAACTTGAAAAATATTTCAATCGATGAAATTTTTAATGCAGATGTGAATGATTTGGAAAAAATTAAAAACCAAACAAAACAATTAACAAAATGTCATACATGATGTTAAATGATGTCTTGCATCTGCGCATTTTTGCTTTATTCATGTGTATATGGCACTGTCGTGATTCGTTCTGCACAAAAAAAAAGAAAGACAAAAATCAGAAACAAAATTTACTTCCTCGATTGTACAACTTTTTGAAAAAAATTTAAACAACATGGAAAATTGCATTTGCTGGATATTAATCATATAGAGGATAATGTTGAGCTTGTGCGACGTCCTTTTGTGTTCTTATCTACCTAATCGCGTGCTAAACGACAAGAATGGAAAATAACATTAAAGAGTAGATAATTTATGGTGGCTGGCATCGACCGAGCTGCATGCAATATGCTCTTTTTTTGAAGGATAATAAATTTAATTATTTTCAGTCCTAACAATACTCACTATGTATTTACACATATGTACATAGAGTTTCTTGTATAGCCATTCTTCTTTATTGACATCATTTCCATTGACTATATAGCAGACATATGCAGTCAATGTCCTTTTTTCTCATACGTGTTTATACAGATTTAAAAATAAAATATTTAGAACACGGTAAAGAATTAAAGCAGCAATGAAGCCCTTTTAGAGATAATTCTCTGAAACATAAAATAATGAAAATCCTCTTTAATTAATTTGATAGTATTTTTGGCTAAATTTCTATTAGAAAATTTGTGGCTTCATGCTGAAAATCATTCATACGATCAGAGGGTATTAAGTTTATTTCATTTAGTGTAGGTTGGTATAGCAATTAATTCTGTTTCTTCCTCATATTTTTATTTTTTTTTTGTGGTGAAATGCACTTCTGATATGTATGATATGAGCGTATGTCGACTAGATGGACGTAAAATTAATGTTAGTTCCGTCACGGTCGAGTGAAAAGTGTTTGTTGTGTTGTGTGTGTCTTTAACTCGAAAGCGAGACATGATGAATGAACATTTTTCACCCATTTTCACGCGAACATATAGTTCCTATATACCTCTACACATTTATGGTTGAAGCTTGAAAAAAAAAAAACCATTGAAAGAAGAACAGCGGTTAATATGTAAATTATGTCCAATAATCAACAACTTGACGTCGACATAGCACATTTGTTTTAAAATATATATAAATACACACATATAAAGGCTAAAGAAGCGAGCTATTTGCGTACGGATGGTCATAAAAAAATGACTCGCCCTTTTACGGAACAAATAACTTTAGAAAATGAAATTTCAAACAGCAAAAATTCATTAATTTTTAGCGCATATTCATTCATATCTGATAGCAATTAACAAAGGATCAAAAATTCCATTACGGAAATATAATGAGAGTCTATGGAACGGGGAATGATTATTTTTATTATGACAATATTTTTAATTACTATGAAAAAAATATTTATGCAATTTTCTTTCTTCTCGAGTGTATTGTCAACCACAATTATGTCAGTTTCTATCACTTTTGTTGATATTTATCCAGCATCAATGACAGAGTTCAAGTAGTTCATTATATGCGCTTCGAGTGAACAAAGAAAGAAATAGAAGATGTTAAACGCCTAGAAGTGTTATTAATGCTATCATGCACAAAGTATGAAAATAAAAAGGAAATTTGTGGAAATTGTGTCTTCTTTTTTTTTCTTTTATTCCTCCCTTCATACTTTTCTTCCTTTCTGGATACATAAATGCAAAAATATTTTTATTGACATAGTTAGGGATGAATGGAATGAATAAATTTGTATTTTTATTTCTCAATGGTTTTTAGAGCAATTTTTATATATTTTAAAATGATCAAAAGGAATGAAAATTTGCCATTGTGCATTTCTTTTGTTAAATATTTGTTTTATTCTTCATTAAATTCATACAGCTTTGATATAAGCAAATAATAGAGTAGAAAAGGTCTAATACAATAGATTATGAACTGACTTTTTCAGGTTTGAGATTCTTGAATTTATAAGTTTATTTAGAGACTTTTTATTCACATATAATTTAGTGGAAGCCGTTTTGATTGAAACTTACCCTGTTTTTTCTTTATAAGCTAGTAGCTTAGTAGAGTAAAAAAGTTGATTTTTTGGCTCCCTAGTAGCTTAGTAAAGAGTAGTAGCTTAGTAAAAATCCTGTACTAAAACAAAATTTTTCAATTTTCTCAAAAGATTTAAGGATTTATCTCACAATCTTGAATTTATCTGACTTTTAATGACAGATTAAAGCATAAAATGAAATCAGATTCTCAAAAATTTTTGTCTAAAATTTTTTGTGGTAGTAGCTTAGTAAAGATTACAAAAAAATTTTAAGTTCCAAAAAACTTTACTAAGCTAGTAGCTTAGTAACGAGTGGTAGCTTATAAAGAAAAAACAGGGTAATGTCAATATTTATAATTCGCAACGGTACAATTTAATATTTACATACAACAAAAAGAACAGTAATTGATGAAATTAAGGCGTGATATCACTGTGAAATATATTCAGAATTTGTCAAAATATTCATCACATAAATATACTCATTTCCTTTATATCATACACGCGATTTTTTTGTTTAGTAAAAATGGAATTTATGCTCTCCTTGTTGATTCTGTCACGTTGCCAAATTTTCTCAGACTTTTTCACAACAACTTGCTATCACTCTTTCCTCGTGATTGAAAATCATTTCAAAGTTGTCAAATAAATATTTTCGTGCCTGACATTCTCATTTCAATGAAACATCGAAAAATTTATTCTAATAACCTAATTTCATGACTAATGCACTGACTTAGAGTTCAAACCATAATTCTATCATCAATAATCAAGAAATAAATAAAAAAAAAATTAGAGTTCTATAACATTACACATTACATTCAGCAAAAAAAAAAAAAAAAATAAATGCAGCGTCATAAAACTTGCATGAATGAACTTTTCGCAATTCATAAAACTTGTAATTTTATTGCTTTGATATGCTTTTATTGCTCCTCATATCACTCTCTCTTGTAATTTTTTATAAAGACAAAAAGGGCAAAATTGGAATTAGACGTAAACATCTGAACGCCTATATAAATCACAAATAAATACATTTCCGTATTTCTTCTTCATTTTTATTACAATTGATTGCGAATAAATCTCAAGACAATCTTAATTAATTTTATTTATAAATTTAATGACTTAATGGAAGTACATTTTGAAGAAAGTTTTTTTAGCAATAAAGTTAAGAATAGAATTAAATTTGATTCATCGTTTCAAATAATTCATTTTCTATATTTAGGTATGAGGATTATATTAAATACAGTCATTAAATGGAAAAAGAAATAATTTACATAAATAATACAAAAGATACGAAGGATGAGAGGAAAAAGGAGAAAATCTGCTTGCCAGTCAGTCTGTCTGTTTCTTTGTCTGTCACTTTGTTTTTTTAACACAAATTTTCACTTCCTTAAGATGCCATGAACAGCATATGGCTGCTTATTTATTTATTATTTGTTATTTTAAAAGGATTGCAAATAATTTTTTCAAAAGGCGTTAAGACTGCTTGCAATAAAACAATTATCATATTTTTATGACGGGAAAATATTTTTTTCTGTGCATAATGCTGTGCATTTAGGAGGCGCTTGCGACAGAGGATAAACATCCTGTCATAAGGCGTGAAAATAAAACAAAAAGAGTTTGAGAAAATATTAAAAGCAATAAATAAATGAAGATTTATTTTTTTTATGAAAAAAGAAAATTTTTTTTTCGTCCGTCAGTTAACGCCTTGCTAAATGTTTTTACAACTGCATACATCAACAAATCATTAAATGATAAATGAAAACAGCCGCAAGTAATTCTCCATATTTTTCTTTGCCTGCAAGCCATAATTTATTTAAAATTGATTCATACTGAAATATCCGATAAATTTGCCCCAATATATTAGAAAAAAAAAAAAAATATCCGTCAATTTTTATTTGCTCGCCACCTGCACATTCATATGAATAAACAATTATTCTTGGATGTGAGGTATGCATAGAATTTTAAAAATTTTTATTTCTCTTTTGTGATGGACTCATCCATGATGAATCATTTTTAATGTCAAAATAATTGAGTTTTGTTCTTCAAAAATTCAGAGTTGGGAGTTGAAATTATCTTTAAATAATTTTATTTTTTTTTAAAATTGTTTCATGCAAAATTTAATTAATTTACAAAAAAGTATCCAAAACCGATTCTGTTTGTAATTATTTTACGACAAAAGTATGCTTCGGAACCAATATATGAGGAAAACATAAAAATTAGTAAAGTATAACGTGTCAGTTGTTAAATACAATGGAAATGCATTTAATTTAAATTAACAAAAGCAGACATAAGAGTTTTCAAAGGTTAGACCAACAAAACAAAAAAATAAAACATGTAAACTATTTTTATTGGTATTTTTTTGTGTGTGATTTCGTTCATTAGACATGAGAGACATATACATATATTACAAATATGTGCCATAATCAATGAATTGGAATTCGTCAATGTCGAATGGTAAGGGTTAAAAGTTTCGAAAAAAAGAATCAATTAAATGGAAAACAACATTTGATTAATATTAAATTGATGAATAAATTGGCGATTCTCCACAAAAGTGGAATTTTCAAAAATGAGTTATAATTCCTCTTTTACTTGTTTCAATTCAAATTTTTTTTAACGACCAAACAAAAAATGATTTTTCCTTGTAAATTTAATTTTTTAGCTGTTAGATAGAAGATATTATGTTTTTATTGTAAAATCTTCACTAATAGTGATGATTCAAATGACAAAAAGTTAATTAAAGCCTATAAATGTTATTAAAATCAAATTAAGAAATAACGGTTTTCTAAAATTTGAAAAATTCCCCTGCAAAAGCGTCTTTGCGTTGCTTTGTGACATAAGTTGATTTTTCGGAGAATCGATTTTGCAGCTTAATCAAGCTACTTCACATAAATTGAAGGCATGCATATTAAAGTATTTATAAAAATCTATCGTTTCATATATATCATGTATTTTTAAAGTTGGATTTTAATAGTTAATTTTCGATTCTCCGATAAAAACTCTGAAAAAATTCAACTTTTGGTCACAAAGCAACAGACCGAAGAATTGAAATATTTAATTAACAAAGGAGTATAGAGTTAAACCGAATAAATTACGGCATAGAAAATGGAAAAATGTATCATATAAGCTGAAAATCATGATAACTTTAGTGGAAATCTTAATCAAAAAACTCATTTGAAACCTAAAAAAGGTTGATTTACCCTGTGGAGAATCGCCCAAATACTGAATGAGACGAATCTCTTTCATATTTTTGTCACATGCTAATGGCTAGACGAATCTGGCAGAGAGTTTTTCGTAAATCATGTCCCAAAGACTTTAAACTCTGACTTACTTAAATTTTCTATAAATTTGAAATTTTAACTCAAATCTTTAAAGCTGGACATCACATCGAAACGATCTTAAAAAAAATTCTAAGCGATAATTTGTTTAACTAATAGATTTCGTTCAATTCTCTGTGCCCACTTAATATGTAGAACAGAAAAAGTTTTTTTTATATGTAATAATATAAATCAGTTTGTAAATTGTCTCGAATGGAACTAAAAACTAAATGAATTTCTTTCTATGCTGCTCTATGATTGCGAAAAGAAGAACTCAGAGAAGAAAAAAAAAATAATTCTAATAAAATTTAATGAGAGTTCTCGGCTTGAATGTCAAAGCCTACACGAAAACCAAATAATATTTTTAACAATCATAGCTTCGTTCGTTCACATTCAAAATAAACACAAAATTATTATTTTTTTTTTGTTTTACTCGCGACTTCTCGCCGGTAAATGAAATTTAATGGTGCTGTATGAATGAATCTTAATTGAAGCTTTTTTTTTGTGCGTCTTCTTCGCTTTTCTTTTTCTTTACATTTTTCGATCATCTCGTTGACGTTTTTCTCCCTTCGTCTGAACATGCTGCTTATATGCATGTGATGTCATAAGCGATTCTTAATAAGATAATGTGATGAAGAATAAGTTGATGACAGTGAATAAGAGAGAATGTAATTAGGTTTTCAAACATGGCAATATGGATGTAAAGATTGATTGCTGCATTATTCATTCTCTTAACATTTGCATATATGCTCGAGAATTTCGTTTTACTTTAATGACTTGAAAAGTACTTATGCTTTGTAAGAGGGAGACAGAGTTGTGAAATAATTTTCAGTTATTTAAAGAAATGGAAAAATCCTTTCATGTCCAAAAATCAGTTTAACATTATGTTCAAGCTAAAATTTATGTTTTGCAGCAGAACTGCAAGTTTAAAAAAAATTATGACATCTACATGCATTCATAATCAACATATGTTGGCACTAGCATCTGAATTAACAACACTGCGGCAAAATTTAATTTCCTTTATACGAGAAACGTGCATTTCTTCAAAACAATAGAATATTTTAAGCTGAACATATCTCGAAATGTTTATTTGATCACTTAAGAAATGTTATTGAGAATCTCTGATTACTCATAATATGATATGATTTCCTTATTATAAAAATATTTTTAGTATTTCCACTTAATTGTGAAGATTTGGAACGTTTATTAATACGTACGTGAATCATTTGAGCGCTTTTCTAACAGTTTTATGAAAGTTAGACAGCCAAACAATTCTTGTTCGTTTGAAAGAAAAAAAAATTAATTTAATGTTTCATTAAATTTTTTATAGCATTAATCACCGGCAATTCTCTTGAAAGTTCAATTAACGCCTAACAAAATATAATTTTCTTCATGTTTACTTTTACTCCCTCTTCCGTTTACTCACATTCTTCAGACATTGTTTGATTATTGTAGACTCCTCTTTTATCAGTAGTATTTACATACATTTTGTTGCCGATTTGCATGTTATGTTAAGATGTTGACCATTGACCGTAGAATTTCAAAATATAAAAATAAATTGAGAGAAAAAAAGCTCACTGACATAAGAATGAATGATGATTTAATCTTAAAACGATTCAAGTGAATGAAACGAAAATAAAATCAAGGACGAACTCATTTAAAATTCAAGAATTTTTATTAGGTATTCATTTTTTCGTATCTTTCATATAATCAATGAATTTTTTTTTCTCAAATTATGCAAATGCTACAAAAATCGAACTCAATTATTTAATTTGTATCCTTTCAGATATCGATGGATCAAGAACGGAAAACATTTCGATTTTACAGCATACGATGACCGAATAACTCAACAGCCAGGACGTGGTACATTAACAATTACAAAGCCACGTGATGAAGATTTGGGTCAATATCAATGTTTTGCTGAAAACGAGCATGGTATTGCGACATCAAATTCAGTTTTTGTGAGAAAGTCTGAGCTGAATAATTTCAAAGATGAACAAATTCATAATATTGAAGCACAAGAAGGAGAACCATTCAAATTACAATGTCAGCCACCCGATGGATGGCCAAAACCTAATGTTTATTGGATGCTTGAATCAACAGTTGGTGGTATTAAGACAATTAATAACTCAAGAATGACATTAGATCCAGAAGGAAATTTATGGTTCTCAAATGTTACACGATTTGATGCTCAAGAAGATGCTTATTATGTCTGTTCAGCTTCATCACCATTTAGAAATGAGTATAAAATTGGTAATCGTGTTATGCTTAAAGTAAATCCAGCAAGCAATGCAGCACAAAATAGATATGCACCAACAAAACAATACGTATCAAGACGTAATGAAGTTGCACTTCGTGGTCATAGAGTTGAACTTTTCTGTATTTATGGTGGTACGCCGCTTCCACAAACAGTTTGGAGTAAAGATGGAAGACCTATAGCTTGGAGTGAACGTGTTTCGCAAGGAAATTACGGTAAATCTCTCGTCATTAAGCATACAAGCTTAGATGATAGAGGTTCATATACATGTGATGTCTCAAACGGTGCCGGACAACAACAATCATCGACAATTAATCTTGAAGTTAAGGCAATTCCATATTTTACGGTTGAACCCGAGCCAGTAAATGCTGCAGAAGAAGAAACAATTTCATTCTCATGTGAGGCTAGTGGTATTCCAGAACCAGCAATTAAATGGATTCATAATGGTAAACCAATTGAAGAAGCACCACAAAATGCACGCAGAACAGTATCAAAGAATAAGATTGTTATTAAAAACATTTTAAAATCTGATACTGGTAACTACGGTTGTAACGCAACAAATGCTTTGGGATATGTCTATAAAGATGTCTATGTTAATGTATTGGCACTTCCACCAGAGATTGAAGAAGCACCAGGACGTGAAGCAACAGTTGATCAACGTGACATTACTTTAACATGCAAAGTATTTGGCGCGCCAAAACCAAAAATAAAGTGGATTCGTAATGGACAGGAATTGACAGGAGGACGTTATGAAATTCAAGAATCTGGAAATTTACATATTAAGAATGTTCAATTTGCTGATGCTGGCGAGTATGTTTGTCATGCTGAAAATAAATTTGGAACAAAGGAAGCAACTGGATCATTGCTTGTTCATGAACATACAAAAATAACAGAATTCCCACAAGATTATGAAGTTATTGTTGGTACATTAGCTACTTTCCGTTGTAATGCAGTCTCAGATCCGTCATTGCCACTTGAAATTGAATGGTTACTTAATGGTGAAGTTATTGATTTTGATGCACAACCACGTTTTACAAAATCCAGCGATCATTCATTGACAATTTCTAATACGATTGAATTGGATTCTGGATCATATACTTGCCGTGCAAGAACAGAACTTGATGAAGCTGAAGCCACATCGACTTTAACCGTTCAAGATGTACCAAATTCACCAGCATTAACAGGAATTCAATGTAATGAGCATGATGCTGTAATTTCATGGGAACCAAAAGGTGATAATCGATCACCAATTTTATTCTTTATTATTCAATACAACACAACATTTACACCTGACATTTGGGTTGATGCATCAAAGCAAGTTCCAGCAACAGATTTCTCATATGCAATTCCAATGAGTCCATGGGGAAATTATACATTCCGTGTTATTGCCGTTAATAAAGTTGGTGAATCAGGACCTTCAGAACATAGTGAATCATGCAGTACACAACCAGATGTTCCACATAAGAATCCAGATAATGTTGAAGGAAAAGGAACTGAACCATCAAATCTCGTCATTAAATGGTCACCAATGCCTGAAATTGATCATAATGCACCACAATTCCATTATCGTGTATCATGGAAGCGCGACATTTCAGGACAAGAATGGCAGAAGAAAGATATTTATGATTGGCAACAAGGTGAGTTAGTTGTTCTCGATCAACCGACATTCCAACGATACAAAATAAAAGTTCAGGCTGTCAATGAAAAGGGTGAATCTAATGTGGCTGTGAAGGAAGTTGAAGGCTTTTCTGGCGAAGACAGTGAGTATTGTTGTTTTAACTAATATCTATTAATTACATTAATCGTATATTTCTGAAAAATTAATCAATCAGAAAGAAAATGGTTACGACCGTTCATGTTAGCTCTAATATTTTGATGATGCTTTTTTGACAGCAGGGACCGAATTTAATCACTCACAATCATGTGAGTAAAAAAAAATATGAGTACTCATTGAAAAAAAATCTGAGTTTTTGTTTTTCAATGAGTACAATGATTAGTGAGTACTCACAAATCATTGTACTCATGAGTACTCATTTTAATCATTTTGACCGTTATTTTTTTTTTACTCATGATTTTTTTTTTCAAAAGCAGTTTGTTCGCTGATTTTCATACAAATTTTTGCATGAATTGAGTAAGAATTAAGCATGAAATCTATTGAAAACCTTCTTCTAATGTATACAGCATGCATTATTAGAATGTATAGAACCTTATTAAGCATGTTGGAAGTAGCGGAAGTGCTTGGTTCCTGAGATCTGACCCCCTCTTTAAAATGTCCTAAAACGTCCAGAAATGAAATAAAATTTTTTGGTCAGTTCCAGTCAGTTGGATATACTCAGTGCTTAACAATCACAAAACAAAGCATGAATATTAATTTTGAATGCATAACAAATAATAATTTTGATGATAAGTCATTCAAAACACAAGAAATGGGCTATGTCCAACTGACTGGAACTGACCAAAAAAATTTTTATTTCATTTCTGGACGTTTTAGGACATTTTAAAGAGGGGGTCAGATCTCAGGAACCAAGCACTTCCGCTACTTCCAACATGCTTAATAAGGTTCTATACATTCTAATAATGCATGCTGTATACATTAGAAGAAGGTTTTCAATAGATTTCATGCTTAATTCTTACTCAATTCATGCAAAAATTTGTATGAAAATCAGCGAACAAACTGCTTTTGAAAAAAAAAATCATGAGTAAAAAAAAAAATAACGGTCAAAATGATTAAAATGAGTACTCATGAGTACAATGATTTGTGAGTACTCACTAATCATTGTACTCATTGAAAAACAAAACAAAAACTCAGATTTTTTTTTCAATGAGTACTCATATTTTTTTTACTCACATGATTGTGAGTGATTAAATTCGGTCCC
Source organism: Chironomus striatipennis (assembly GCA_026123125.1). Lineage (NCBI taxonomy): Eukaryota > Metazoa > Arthropoda > Insecta > Diptera > Chironomidae > Chironomus > Chironomus striatipennis. Next base: position 45,760,558 of record CM047394.1, read on the forward strand.
TGTTTGACAGTGATAATCAATTGATCGTTGTTCAATTATTCAATCAGTTTTCCAAGAAAACAAAAAGTTTTGATCGATCGTCCACTGATCTACCTATTTAATTTAATTTTGAAACTGACCAATTTTATTGTTGATGAAGGTAATATACGATGGAATGTCTTGCGACTTCTAATTTTTCAAGCTTTGAACATCTTTAAAATATAAAATTTCTAGATTTGATCTAGAAATTTTTGAATTAAGCTTATGTATATTCTGAGCATCTTAAATGAAATCAAGCTATGTATATAAATGGCTCAATTCAAAGTTGCTACCATTTTTAAAATTTAAAAAAAAAAAAATGTAAATGCTTCAATTTTTGTAAACAAAAGTGCTTTTGTAATGATAGAAATTTGTAAAAAATATTGGTTCACAATTTTATAATTTTCTTTTATTATTTATTTTATTTTTTTTTTCACTTTTTTCTGTTTCTGTAAAGTTTTAATTCAAATTCTTTTTTTTATATATATATTTAAAATATATATATATTTTTTATGATTGATCATGTCGATCACGATCTCGTTGACGATCTATGCTTTTTTGACTTTTTTTATATATAAGTAATAACATTTCTGTATCTCTTCATGATAATTCCATTTTTCATTGTTGTTTCTTAACAAAACTTATTTTTATTTCATACATTTCTTACTGAAAGAACGTTCCTCAGAACTGTATATTTATGTTCTCAAGTTCTTAAGCAACTATTTTGTGAGATATTTTTTTGAGTGTTTAAACAGATCCAAAAACTGCAAAAATTTATTTTTTGCTAATACAGGTAAATACGTCGTGCGGAAAGAATCTTCTTCTTACACGATTTCAAGTCAATTTTTATGTCCAATGAGCGAGTCAATTTTATTTTTAAAAATTTTTTCTTCATCATTGCATTTAACTTTGAAATGACAATTGAATTTTATCTTTTTTTTCGTAACATTTTAGAACCAACGGAATCTCCAAAGAACTTTAAATTAGTTGATGTTGTTAGTGGAAATAAAGCTATGGTATCATGGGATGAAGTGTCACCTGAATCAATTCGAGGACATTTCCGTGGATATAAAATTCATACATGGGTTGAGGGTGATGAAGAAAATATTAAAGAAATTCTTATGAAGAGTAACACATCGAAAGCTCTCGTTGATAAATTCACACCAGATTCTAAGAATTATGCTCGTATTATGGCATTTAATGATCGTTTTAATGGTCCACCAAGTAACACAATTGAATTTGATACGCCAGAAGGTGTTCCAAGTACAGTCCAATCATTACAAGCTTTCCCATTAGGATCATCAGCATTTTGGTTGACATGGAAGAAACCATTGTTGACAAACGGTAAATTGCAAGGCTATAGAATCTATTATGAAGTCGTTGAAGGAACAGAATTGAAAGCAAGACAAGAAAGAGAACCAAGAATTTTAAATCCAGACCAAAAACAAGCTAAACTTGCTGGACTTCAAGCAAATACAAAATATCGAATTCATATTGTTGGATTCACTAAACAGGGTGAAGGAGATGAGTAAGTTTTTAATATTTATTTATTTAAAAGATGAAACTGCTTAACACAAAATTTTATTTTACAGCTATTATATTGAAGAAACAACTCAAAGTCCAGTCACATCCTACACAAAACCAGATATCCCATCATTTGAGCACTCTGTTACAACAGGAGATAATGGATATGCTAAAGCTAAAATCAATTGGAGACCAAATGTTGCTGGACATCCAGGTTCACATTTCTATGTACAATATCGTAAACAAGGTCAACCAAATTGGGAACGATCAGCTGAGAAAATTAATGAAGAATTTGATGAAATTGCTGCACTTGAAGCTGGTAGCAGATATGAAGTTCGTGTTGTGTCTGTTGATGGAAATGAGGAAACACCTAGTGTGTCTAAATTCATCGAAACATCAGATTCAAGTATTATTATATTCTAAATAACATTTATTATATTTTTAATAATATGCTTAATTGATGTTATAGATAATGAAGTATTGATCAGACATCCTGAGGATAACAGTATTGCAACAGCTGGATGGTTCATTGGAATGATTCTTGCATTAGCCTTCCTCATCCTTCTTTTAGTTCTTATATGTATAATTAAACGAAATCGTGGTGGCAAGTATGATGTTCATGACAGAGAAATGGCAAATGGACGTCAAGATTATCCAGAAGAAGGAGGATTCCACGAATACTCACAGCCGTAAGTAGATATTGTGGGGAATTGTTAAATCATTCAGATTTATAACCATAGACTCTCAATCATACAAATTTTATTTTAAATTATCATTATTTTGCTACTTCTAAATGATCTAGTGCTCATTCTCATCAGTTATGGTAGCTCACTGAAGGTTTTGTGTTTAGAAAAAAGAATTTTTTTAATGTCTGTTTTCCAAAATGACTAATCGATTGTCACGAACATTATTAACTTTAATTTCTGGAAAATTATTCGAAGAAAAACAAAATTTCAATTTCATTTCAGTTCATCAGATCTTCTTCCTCCCTCCCCCACTGCTCCTAAAGATAATGAAGAAAAAAATATGGCCAGTATTGTTATAGGGAAATTACATTTTAAGAAAATGTGAGCTTTTATTTCGTAATTTATGGTTTGTCTATAGAATTAAATTTTTTTTGTTCATTTCTTCTAAAATCTTAACGTTTTTTTGATGTTGTTTCAAAATTAACGAACGTAAAGTAAGTCTAACCGATACCTATTTTGGCATGAGATTTATTTTTAATTTTTGTTCAATCGAGTTTTACTTTAATATTCTTTTTTTTCACACACAAATGGCCGCAATATATTTCGATAAATTTAAAATTGGACACAACAAAGCCTTCAATGAGTCTAATTTCTAATTTTTTTCTTTCTCACTTAGAAATGAAATTTCTGAAGACAGAAATTTTGCTTTTTTTTTTTTGAAAATTTAACAAAACATAAATGTCACTAACATTGAACACTGACCACATTAATATATGACAATACTTTTTTTTTATTTTTCGATGAATTTTGACTTAATTAATGACAAACTGTCTTTTAATTGAAAACATATTTTTTTATTGAGTTTGTTTTGTTTTTGAAAACCCAAAAAAGAACAATTTTTACACACATTTACTGTTGATATGATATAAAAATATATATTTTTTGATGATCATAAGGATTGGGTAAGATGTTTGTTATTTTCACATTTTTACATATATTCAAATATTGCCAATACAGCAATATCAAAAAGACAAGTTTTTACTGCTTTTTCATTATCCAAAATAAAAAAATCCATTTTTAATGCAAACTTTTTTTTTGTGGGATTGACTAATAAGCATTCTTTTTTGAGACTGATTTTTGATTAATACAAAATTGACCGATGTGCTTAAGTCAATCCTTGCATAATATTTTCAAATCATAAACTTTTTCGCTTTGGGTGAAAATCAACGAAAATTACATTTATACAATAACTTTATTAATGCTTTGAATCCTTTTTGTGGAGGTTGGATCTAAATTATTGTTATCAATTTATTGAATTTTTAAAGAATTTTCTATTTGAAAAAGATTTTTTTCAAAAATGGTTTAGATTTGTTTCCTTTAAATTTTTGAATTAAAAGTTTAATTTCAAAATTTAAATTGAAACGCTGAATTAAATCGTTTAATCAAAATTTTCAATAAAAAAACAAAACAATTATTTGATAAACATAATTTGATATTAACTTCATCAACCCCTTAAACTTTTAAATTCATTATTAAAGTGGTTCAGTTTTATGAAAGAAATTAACAAAAATTAGTATCTAACAGGGATTTAATCATATTAATAATTAAAACTCATTCTATTCATCATATCTTTAAAATCTCATTTAATCCAACAAAATACTTTTCGACATTATTTTGTATACCTAACCCCCCTCTCTCACATCTCATTTACATAATAATTTTTACTCCCATTTATATCATAATTGAATTTAATACTTGGATACAAAAAAGAGTTTAGTGTATTACGTGATTTCAGTCTGGATAACAAATCGCAAGGTAGACAATCATTAAGCTCACAAAAACACGGTCCCGAAAGTGATACAGATTCGATGGCCGAATATGGCGATGGTGATACTGGTAAGGAGAAATGGACATCAAATTCTGATTTAATTTCTTTTATTACTTCTTAATTATTCTATTTGATGGTCACTTTCTACAAAACTTGCTATATTTTTTTTATTTAATTTTATTTTTTAAAAAAGCGTTTTTATTTTTTTGAATGAAAAACAAAAAATTCTCTTAAAAGCTTGCTAATTTATTTTTAATCTTGCTAATTCCTTTAGCAATAACTTTATGTGTTTGTCTTAGATAGAACATTTACATTTTAATTAGTTTATTCAAGGAGATAATTTACTCTTTATTGTTTTGCCCTAGAAAGCATTTATATATTCTTTTCTATTACTTTTATTATTTATTATTCTTGACATGTAGTGCATCCGATAGAAGTAAATGGAAAAAAAAAAATAATAACAATGGAAAGTTCTATGAACATTTTTCACATTCATGCAATTTTCCAGACATTTATTTTTATGTTATTCTCATATTTGCTAGTTTTACATCAGTGGTGGTCATTCTGTGTGGTGCGATGCATTGAAACAAAATTTAGGTTTAATTTTTTTATTTAAAAAAATATTGAAAACTATGCCACTTTTCAGTTTGTCCACCATTGATCGACATTCATTACATCCTTTAACTTTTATTATTTTAATTTTTGCTTATTATTTCGAATATTTTTTTGTACCTTTCATTCACAGAGACAGGCATGAATGAAGATGGTTCATTCATTGGACAATATGGCAAAAAAGGAAAACCTCCACCGTCGAATAATCAAGCGTTTGCAACGCTTGTATAAAAAAATCATCTTTTAATTTAAGTTACTATCGTTATTATTTTCCTTTTTATTCACCTTTCAACTGCTGATTTTTTACACACAAAAAAAAATATCAATCAATTATGCTGATTATCGTCGTCATCCTTTGTCAAAAATCAAGCAATCAAAAAAATGTCATAATTTTTGTACGTTAATATTATTTTCGTGTGTGACTGCATATTGCTGTTTAAAGTAGAAAATTATTGTTATTTAGTTCCTTTAAGGTAATTATTATTAAATTTTATGCTTGCTTTTAGATTCCTTTTTAGTCTCAAAAATTTATGGATTATTTTGTCTATGTCATTTGAATTGAAATTGAATTTCATATCTTTTGTTCAATATTGATTGAATTGAAATTTTGAATCCTTTTTTGAATCTTTCGAAATTTTTTAACTTTTGGTATTTGGAGATTTTTTTAAATTTTCAAGCTTAATTTTTAAACATTTTTAATCAATTTAAAATTAATTGAATCTTAACTTAAATTGACAAAAAATTATTTCAAATCTTCAAACATATTTTCGAATCTTCCAAAATCATTTTGAATTCAAAAAGTTAAAATTTCGAAAATCTAAAAATTCATAAATTAATTTATATCAAAAAACAAAGTCTAATACAATTATCAAATTTATAGGCGGTCAGTTTGCTGAGGACGGATCGTTCATTGGGCAATACATCCCTGGAAAACTTAATCCACCTGTAAGTCCACAACCAATTCATCATACACAAGCTGGAACTAGTTCTGGAGCTGCAACGTATGTTTAAATCAATAACATACAAAAGCAATCATTTATCCAACGAATAATGTCAGCACAGGACAAAAAACTATTTTTTTTTTCTCAAAATTGCATGAAAAATTGCAAAAAAAAAAACACAAATAACAAAAAAAATTATTTGAATGAAGGATGAAGATGATAGGACAAAAAAATAATGTGTAATAAGAATTATCTATTAGATGATAAACGCTTCTTCTTGTTTTTAAGATTATTATACTATTATAATGATAATTAATTAGTTTCTTCATTAAATAAGTCAATGAGCTCTAAATGAAAAGCTATATATAAAAAGAAAGATTGAAAACAAAAATTTACGGAAACGAGATAAAATCTCATTTATCAACACAGAGATCTGATTATTGTAAAAGATTTAAAAAAGTAACACATGAATCTCCTCATTATAACTAACAAATTTTATTTAAAATTCTTTTTCAATGAAAAATGTGTTCAATTTTTATGAATATCTCGCCTAATGACAACGATTTGGCGCAACATGGAAAAATTTTATAAAGATCATAGTTTATAGCTTAACAAAGATATTTTACAAAGAAATAGAGTTCTTTACTATCCTGTGGAAATAGATACATACCATTTAAATTCAGGATTTACCGATGATTATTTCTTCACATAAAAAAAAATCACAAAAAGATATTTAAAAGGAGAAATCACGATAATTTTAATGTTGCTTTTTTTTGTTATCAAATAGCTCAAAAGAGAAATTTAAAAAAATCACAATCTAATCAGAGAGAACGTCCATTTTTAAAAAAAATTATTAATTATATTTTAAGTTTAGTTCATATCGTGTCGCAATTAAATGCGATTGATGTAATTTTTATGCTTTTTATAACATATAAATGTTTTTCATGACCAATTTTTTTCGCATTAATTAAGAATCTCATGAAGAAGTCTCAAAAATTTATTTTTTAAATTAAACAAAAATGTACTCTAAATGTTGAGTCTCTCTCTTTTTAAAATATGTATTCTTTATGACAGCTCTGTAGAAAATATTTACCTTTATTTTTTTATTATTATTTTATTAATTGAATTCTTTATTTTTTGTATTAGTTAGAAACGAACATTGTTTAATTAAAGAATTGAAAAATTTCGACAAAAAATTTTTTTTAGGATTGATTTGACTAAGTTGACTAAAGTCTCAGAAATTTAAGTTGAAAGATTTGAATTTGAAAGAAGCTAATTTGATGAATTAATTTTACTTTAAATTACCATTTAATCTGATCGATTTAATCATAAATCTTTGGATTAAATTTAAATCCTTCAATCAATTTTAATTTTTAAATCATTTTCAAAAAAAAAAAAAAAAAATCGTACATTTTGAGATCATTCTTCAACTTGGTAAAATCGAATCCTAAAGAATAATAAGTAATTATGACTAAGATAGCTTGAGGTTGAAATTCTTCAATAATTACACACAGCTGTAATTATTTAAGAGTCTTTGCCTTTGGTACAAATTGTGAATTAGTATGATGTACATAAAAAATTCACATTTCATTTGTTATTTGAAATGAACAATCAAAATAAGAAAAAAAATCTTACATAAATTTAAAAAATTCCCCAATTAATGCTTAGCACTGCTTCGTAGCATAATTTTCATTGATGGAAGATGAAGTAACGAAGTTAAGAACAATTAGAAAGCAAGCAATTTTTTGATTAATTAAAGAAGAAAGAAGATGGAAAAAATTCAATAAAAAGATATTGATTCATTTTATAATTTTTTATTGATTTTATTTTATTTATTTTTATTTATAATTTATGTTTTTCAGTTTCTTTTTAGTTTTTCATGCTGATTACTGGATTTATTGTAATTCTAGAATCAGCTTGGACGATTATTGATTATTATTTGACGTCTCCATTTTGATTAGATTAAGATACAATGTGGAAACAGGTAAAAAAAATCAGTAGCTGAAGAATTCATAATACATACTTGTCATATCCAAACACATTCCATTAATGCATATACCCCTTTTAAATATATCGGTCAGCCGCTTATAATGCTTTTGACCAGATCCAGCGAGTTCAATGTAGCTTAATGCCCATGATATTAATAATTAATAATGAAGAAATTTCTTTTTGATATTAAATTAATAGTCATTGCTTTGATGTTAACATTACCAACAATTTAAAGTACGCAAGAAATGAATATTTTGATAATGCAATTTTTTTTTTCATAAGTGATAAAAAAGAACACTTAAATGAAGGTATGAAAGAGGAAAAAGTAAGGAAAAAAAGCACAAGAAAGTGTCATTTTTTGGCAACATGAACTAAGAAAAAATAAATAAAAAAAAAAATATTTTTAAGCAAAATTGGTGCTTTAGATGATGTATTTTGGACAGAAATAACAAGAATGTGTGAAAAATATAAAAATAATGGAAGTGATAGCATTTAAAACAAATTAGATAATCATCATTTCATCACATCAACTCATCATAATCATCATCATTCATCAAAAAAAATCATTAGAAACCCCTACAAAAAAAGTAAATTTAAATATAAAAAAAAAAGTTTAATGAAGAGGAAAGAATCACTTCGCTTCGTGTCTTTAAACAAAATTCTTGTAAAAAGAAAAATTAAAAAAAAAATTAAAATTAAATTTAATGTTGAAAAACGCTGAGAAATGAAAAATTCAGATTTATGTACTTAATTGCATTGACTGTAAATATAATTTTTATGCTTTTTATACTTGATTTGATGATAAATTTAAATTTAAAAATTTAAGCAAAATGAATGCAAGTACATTGTTAATTGGTTATAAATTAATTAAGTGGTGGTAAAATATTACAAAAATTCATAAAAAATGTTGTAATCATGAATTGCTTAAATTTATGCTACGCAAAAGTTTTCAGATTCATTTCTAGTGAGGAGCTTTTGAGTCATTTTAATTTTTTAACTTTCAATTTGAATTTTAGAAGATTCTATAAATTGAATTTTGGAAAATTAAATTAAAAGAGTTAATAAAATAACTCAAAACTCCAATAATTTTAAATATATTAATCCACACACATAGTTGCATTTCGTAACACCCAGCTTTTCATCACAATTTGCATAAGATGAGAAAACTTTTAAATTTAAAATAAAATAATAAAAAAATAAATAAAAAATAATGAAGAGAAGCAGTGAGTAGTCAATTTATGAATGAATGTCCGCGTGCTATGAATCTTTTTTAATTGTCAAAAAATAAAAATAAAATAAAAAAAATCTTTCAAGAGCTTAATTTCATCTACTACCAAAAAAAATTCGAGATAAACACAAAAAAAAGTTAAGTTTCATACTTACGTAGTTAACTATTAATGTGAGTTAAGAATTATTAATTAATTTACCTGCTTTATTTGTTATTGCACATTTAATGAAGTAATATTTCGATTTATTAAATAATCACCATATATTATAGTAATGAGCTATATTATTCTCAAATCATTTATTTAAATTATTATCGAAGGATTTTGTTGAATTTGGAGGAAATTTAATTTAAATCGATGGATTAGATTTAAATTTAAAGATTTGTTTTAAATCTTTAGATTAATTTTAAATTCTATGATTTAATATTTAATCCTTTCGATTTAAATTTTAAATCAACTAATTTTGACCAACCTTAAATCTACACAAGTATTTTAAACCAAAAAATTTATAATAATAATAAGCTTCGAAAAATGACAAATTTAAGAAAAAAAGAAGACAAAAATAAGCTCTTGCATACTCTAGAAAATTGAAATATAATTAAAAGTTTTATCTCAGGCGGTTAAATTTAATCTTTATTTAACAAGAATTTTTTGTACTAACATCACTGCCGATTTTTCCATACAACAATGACAAGAAAATTTTTATTGAGATAAATCAATGCACACAGATTTTTCCCTTGTAGCAGCATACATATTTTATTGTAAAAGTCTCTAATTTATTATATCTCTGATTTATAATGGAAAGACTCGAAGAAAAAAAAATGAAAATTTTTTGAAATATCATTAAGAATTAAAGACGATGGTAAAAGTTAAGGAAAAAAGAGAGAAAGAATATTTTTTATGAGAGATGGAATCAATCAAGATGACAAGAAATATGTGCAAGAGAATATTTTTTATATGATAAAATATGTAAAACTCTTCATTTTCAACAAAAAAAAATTAATAATATTATTATCATGATTAGAATGTAAAATTTTTTATGTTGCCTATGCATTAGATCTTAAGTTCTAATTACATTTAATTCTAATAAAATGCATTGAAAACGGTATTATTTAAAGAAATTGTCTCCATTATTTGAGTTTTAATTTTATTTTTTAAGTGTTAAGTATTAGTCAATTCCCGTGGAATTTATTCAGTGAGTACCAAATACAATTTTAGGTGATCAGTTCCATTTTCAAGTCGCCAGCTACAACCCCAACTTCCAAATTTTGAGAACATAACGGAAACTTAAAATTCAAAAAAATAAATTAAAGCGTCGCTTTATTAGCCGTTAAAATGAAGTTTTCAAAATTAAAAACAAAACCGTTAAAGTGACAATAAAGTCGACAATATTATATTTTGTTAATTTAATAAGCAAATGCTTTAATATACATATATTTTTATACAAATATGCTTAAGTCAAAACGTACAGCAACAAAGAAGAGTGGAAAAAGTGGCAAGGAAGGGCCAGAGAAGACTAAAAAAGATGCTCAAACAAAATCGTAAGTTTTCATTCATAAAATTTTTCAAGTTTACTAAGATTTTGATAACTTTTCTAGTAAAAGTAGTAATGCACGAACATTAAGAAGCACAAAAAAGACAGCTCAAGCAGTTGAAGATACTGACAAACATCAACAGGATGAAAATTGTGCAAATGAGCAAAATAAGAAAAAAGTTGGAACAAAACTTCCAGTTAAGGTTTATGGCGATAATAGCTCATTCTTTGATTCCATTTATCATGCTTTAAAAAAGGATTCTGAAGAAAAAGCTAAACAGAAGCGAAAAACTCAACGAGATAAACTAAAAGCAGTGAAAAATGTCGAAGTTTCAACTCCAAAAAATCGTTTAAAGAGAAAATGTGATTTACACTTTGATATTTCTCCAATATCATTAAAGAACGCAACAATTGATTTAGCATCTTTTGAATGTGATGAAGAACCTGCAAATAAGACGCCTAAACTTACACACGTTAATAAATCACCTGAAATTGCTGAGCAAGTAGCACTGGATGATGAATTAAAGGCTCCAGAATCAAAGATTGCTAAAAATGAATCTCATAAGAGCAGTTCAATAAAATTGACTGAAAGTTTGCATGATATACCTGAACAAGAAGACTTGCCACAACCTGAAACTTCCAAGGAACCAAATAAGTCACTAGAAGCTGCTGAGCAGAATGACAAGACAATTCAAGAACTTATAGTTTCAGAGCAGTCTAAAAGCTCATTAGTCATTCCAGAAACAAGCACGAACATACAAATTAGCTCTAAATCCCTTAGAATGTCACTTAAAGTACCTGAAGTAGATGATAACTCATTAATTGATCCAGAATTAAGCGCTCCGCATAGTAAAGTAAGTAAAATTGACAATACTAAGGACGAGATCTCTCTAGTTATAAGAGACAAAGAACAAAGTATCTTAGACGTACAAGAAAAGGACAAATCAAAACAAAAAGTCGTACAATTTATTGATGCTCCTGAGGAGAATAATGCTAGTAAATTAGAAGTGTCAACAACACAAGAAAAAATTAATCTTAAACCTGGTAAATGGAGACGATCATTGGCTGCTTGGAGAAAAAGTCATAATCCAAATAAAATAGTTAATAATAGAGCATCTCGAAGATTTGTTGCTCTATTTCCAATTCGTACAGATCCAGGAGTTCTTGACAGATACAAGAGGAAGTTGCACGAATCATTAGAAAAATGTAAGTACATAGTTATTAAGCATAAAATCGTCCGTGATGCTCTTACAATATTTAACGACCATAAAAAACTCAAATCGTCATTCAGCACATTGGACGCACTAATACATATATTAAAGGAACAGCAGTTCAGCGTACGAAAATACGTAATTTTCAATCATTTTTCTCGTGAACTAATTTTTCGTTTTTCGTCTTGAAAGTTTGTTAAAAAGTTAATTCAATTAGTGAAATTTGTTTTATTTACAAAGTAAGAATCTCGAAGATATTTTAAAGTATCAAAATTGGCATAGAAATTGCTCACATCACTTAAAAAACAAAAATATCAAAAATTTTACTCTATGACGCTAATGACTCATTTTGTATAATTTTTTTGTGTAAATTCTCATTTGAAAAATTCCAGAACACAAAATTGTTCCTGGATATATATTGCAATATAAATTTGTGGGTGGAAATTTCCTGAAATAATTTTGTAAAAAAATATAAGCAAGCTTATCAAAACAAAAAAAAAAAAGAGAAGAAAAAATTAAATTTCATTTAAAATTATTATTGCGTTACATTTTCACATTCACATCCATAGCTTCTTTTTCTTCTACGATTTCCTACACTATACGTAATTTTTCTTCTCCTTTTTCTTTACTGTATATTGTATAGTTTCTGTTTCTTTTTTTTTCTCTTCATCGCGTACGAAATCAATATAGCGTCAAATAAAAAAAATATATATATATAAAGACAAAGAGTATTGTGAGCAAGTTCCAGCCAGATTCATCCGACAATAATTGCTTTATTTTTTTTTTTCTACTCTTTTTATTTCTTGCGTTCTTGTGCAATTAATTTAGATTTTAAAAGAAAAAAAAAATATAAAAATATTGTGAGTTATAATAAATAAATTGAACGATATAAAAAATAAACTGCGTATATAAAAAAAAGTGATACATTACGTCCAAATAACTGTAAAAAAAAAGTATCTAAGAGAAGTGAAAGTTTTTGTGTAATTCATTCAGGCACAAAACAAAAATATATAAAAGAAAAATTTTTAATTAAATTAAATTAAAAAAAAAAAGAACAATTTTTGTGGTAAATTTTCAAATTAAATTTGAAATAATTGTAAGAGCATCATCGGAGTTGGCTGACAATTGTATGCATTCAGATTTAACAAAGAAAGGTAATTGAACATTTAAACATTATTACATGAGTCATTGCATTGCGGAAATGCATACTTTACAAGTCTGCAGTTATCCTTGAATTTTTTTTTTTACACTGACTGTACTCATTCGTACGATGCATGATTAGAATATGATTTTTTTTTATGCGACCTGAATATTTTTTTCACTATAAGGTCACAAGTCTATACATAGGAGCTCTGCCTCCTCATTTCCCATCATTTGAGATAATGATTTTGTGTCTTACGAGAGAGAAATGTGCAGTGCTTTGAATACAGATGAATATAGACTAGTAAGGGAGGGTTGGGTATGTGCTGAATGGATGCGCATTTTTTTTTTGGAAATTTATTGGTTTCCTACAAGATTCTATTTAATGATTCGGTTTTGAATTTCTTTGGGTTTAAAGTTTCAATGCTGAAGTTTTAATGTCCTGGATATTGTGATAAGTCTATTAAGGTTGAATACAAAGCTGAAATTACTTCCTGAATTCCATAATTTCCTTAAGACTGACAGTAAAGTTAAACTGATTTTTAAAGATTTTTAAGTTGCTTTTTTGGTATGAAAAGTGCTAAAATTTACTGTTTTTAATTTCAATAAACTTTCCTAGTTAATGAAAAATTTCTAGCTACTTCATTCCAAGTATCCACCAGAAAATCAACATTCAGACAAATCGCATCCATACACTATCTTTTCATGCTACAAACAGAAAAACAAAATTTGCTCTAAAAATTATTTAAGTGTATCAGTAAAGTGCCCTGATTATTTCAAAAACATTCATATTGTATTCATGTCAAACAATCTTCCGGCATTTTTGTTCAATTTTTACTCTAAAAATATGACTCATACACTTTATAGTGAATTGAGAAACAAAAAAAAAAAAATATTTCTCTTGCTATTGTTGCGTCATTTTCGATTCTCACCTGAAAAAAAAATAATTCATGATTCATAAATGTGTTTATATTATTTAATAAAATAATAATATCTCTATTCCATACACAAACACAGCTGCATTGTTGGAACAATCAGATGAAGGAAGGCTACAAGCTGAACTATCGTTACTTGATTCCTCGATCGAATGTGCTTCAATCAATAAATCTTATGTGCTTCAACGGACAGCCAGCCAACGAGAAACAATCGTTTTTAAGAAGTCATCAATCTTCTATGGACTTACGTCCCCAGTCATCGATGTTGATATCTTATCAGGCTTAAGTGCACAACAAATCTGTTTACGTCGATGTGGTCAAATCGAGCCACTTCTTTTTGATGATATTTACTCCGAAAGGTACAATTCATTAGTCATGATCACTTCCACAAAAGTTCAATAATAACTAACAAATTTTTATCATTTCAGTCAACTTCCAAACGTTAAGAAAATAGGCGAAGGTGTTTACGGTGAAGTGTTTATGTACCATCCACAGGACGATGATCCGATTGTCTTAAAAATCATACCAATTGAAGGCGATCTTATTGTTAATGGTGGACCACAAAAACGTTTCAGTGAAATTCTATCGGAAATAGTCATTGCTGAGGAGTTGAGTGGATTAAGCAATGGAAAGGAGAACAAAACGGAAGGCTTTGTAAAGATCAAAAGTGTTAAATGTGTTAAAGGTGCTTATCCACAACATCTTCTCGACGCTTGGGAAATTTTCAATGATAGTAGTCTAAAAGGAAGTGAGAACGATAATCCTGATATTTTTGACGAAGATCAACTTTATATTGTTTTTGAGCAATATAATGCTGGTTTGGATCTTGAGGCTTTCTGCTTTAAGAACGCTGAAGAGGCATTCTCTGTTTTTGTGCAAGTAAGTTGCTATTTTTTAGAGCTGATTTGATGTTTTCTTTAGACTGTTTTTTTTTTTGTGATTTACAAAGTGATTATTGCTGTTTTTTTGGGAGTTTTTTCAAGTGATGTTCTGTTTATAGGAACAGATGCACTGTCAAATAGCTGTTTTGTGAGGATTCTTAAGTAAATTTATTGTGGCTTGTAAATAAAAGACTTTTTAAGCTTCAGATTCACAGCCGCTTGAAAATTCAGCCTAGCCTAATAAATTTTATGTAATGAAATTTTCGAGACTGTTCATGATTATGAATATAAATTTTTTTTGGCACACAAATAGAGAAATAGAAACTTGATTTTTTTTTCGATTTGGACATTCAGATTAAAAGCATATAAAACAGCTGTTTGGCAAGCGTCAATGAAAAAACAAACAAACAAACCCAAAAAAAAGTTGTGTTTATAATTTATTAATGTTGAATTTTTTTTAATGCCAATTGGACGTTGGGTGGGTGTTGATCTAGTGCATTTTCGTATTAGAAATATTTTTAACTAATGACTAGATTACACACTCATCCAGTGCTATTGGTACTTCCTCATTATTTTATGCTTAATATTTTTTTAAATCTTTTTTTCTGTTTTTAATTAGCCTAGAAAGAAATTATTGAACCTTTATGATTTCAATGTATATCCTTGAATGCGAAAAAAAAATTATTTTATGGATTTTTTTTGATTGATTATGATTTTGTTGGTAGATGGGTGACAATTCTGGTGCGTGATGACTTGACGAAAAGTTTCTTTTTCTTTAAATTAATTTATTGAAAAATGCTAAATTTCATGACTAGATTTTCACTCATCTATTGACTTAATTGTTGAGCTGCTTCTTTGAGTTTTTAATTTGAGTTTTTTTTATCGCTTTTTTATAAAAATGATTTTTTTGTTGATGTTGTTGTTGTTGTCGGTTCGTGAGTATATATTATGACTGATGAGACAATATTTTATTAACAAATTTATTAAATGATGTCGTTGGACTTGAAACACTCACATTGTATGCATATACTTACAATCTTTCTTTATTTTCTTTCTTTAATCTCGTCTAGGTTGCATTGACACTTGCTGTTGCTGAAAATAAATTTGAGTTTGAACATCGTGATTTACATTGGGGAAATGTTCTTATCGCTCGGACCAGTCAGAAATATTTGAAATATCATGTAGACGGAAAAGTCTATGAAATACCAAGTTATGGTGTTAAGGCAACTATCATTGATTTCACATTGAGTCGTATGTTATATGACGGTGCTGTTATATTTGACAACTTAGCAAATGACCCAGAACTCTTTGAAAGTAGCGGAGATTATCAATTTGATATTTATCGCTTGATGAGATATCGTCTTGAGTAAGTTTTTGAAATTATTTTGACCGCTATAAATTCTGTTAATTATGAATTCATTTTGGTCGTTACAAATTCAAAAATTTTTTTTGACCGTTAATTTTTCAAACATTTTCTAATCCTTATTTCCGTCATATTTTCTAGGAACGACTTCAAACGATACGATCCATACACAAACTTGTTATGGTTGCACTATCTCATTGATAAGTTGATTGACGGAGCTCGTTACAAAAATTCAAAGAGTGATAAGCATAAGAGTGCATTGAATAAGATGATGCAGTTGAGAGATTCATTATTGGAAGAAAATCAAAGTGCCTCTGATTTCGTCAAGTCATTAAAAAATTGAAACGTAACAGAAGTGAAATAATATTCGTCCGATCGTCATCTACAATAGAAATCATCCATCATATGCCAATTTTCTTATCATTTATCTTCTATATATTTTCTTATTATTTTTAAATAATCTGTATTAATCCGTATATTTTCTAAATACTTTCTTAATTCTCTATTTTTTCGAACAAAAAAAAAATCTAAAACTTATAGTAATGGAATTATTAGACAAGATAGTTGAATGTAAATGCTGTGAAAAGGCAGTGACATTTAGACACAAAACTATTATAACTATGTATGATTTATTTTCTAGAATATTTATTTCCTTTTTTCATGGACAAATGTCTTTAGATGCTAACAGTAATAAAAACATTATATCATCTAACCACCTACAAAAAAAAAAAACTTTTACGTCTCTTCATTTCCATTCTCGTATTTCAGCTTATTTTGTGCTCTAATTCTTGTCGTTTTTGTCTCCTTTTCATAAGATTCCATACTTTCAGCTGGATATTGATCACCCCATGATGAATGTCTTGCACATCGATAAGCCTGCTTACCATGTTGTGATTGTGTGAATATAACTTCTTGAAGATGTCCTTCTTTCGTACACATTCTACATATCGTATGCTTACTTTTGACTAATGTTGGTCTCACAATTCTCGGCCATTTATCTCTTATATCATTTGACTCGCCCTTTTTTATGACTAAATATGAGTATAAGTGATTATAAATTTGGGATGGTCCTGAAAATGGAAGGCTATTGTAACGGACTTCAAAATTGCATGGCGTGTCATCATCTAATGTAAATCGTGGACAATCAGAACTATGTGGACATGGAGAGAATATGAAAGCTTTTTCATTATTTTGATTCTTTAAGTCTATTAAAAATTCACGAATCTCATTGAGCAGTTGGAATCCACTGTTAGTTCCATTTTCAATAAATATTAAATAATTTTCAGTTTTATTCCATAAATTATTGACTACTTTAAGACGTTCCTGGAGATTTTGTTGCTCAAACATGGAATATGCTGATAATACAATGTCATATTTTTGGTTCCTCGAAGGTAAAAATTGTCGTTGATAGACATTCTTTAATGAAATATTCTTATTAATGTCTCCATCTCTTAATATGAGATCTGATAAGTCATTCATATATTTTGATGCATCGACAAGATAATATTCATAAATTGATGATTTCCAAAATTCTGATGCTGCCCATACTCCAGTTCCAACACCACTTCCAAAATCAAAGAATGTTCTTGGTGCAAAATTCTCATCTCGTCTTTGAATTTCACTAAATATCCTCATTAATGACGCATATTCTTGTGGTGCTCTTCCAAAAAGATACAGCAGTGATTTATATTCATCATATTCTATCGCTTGCCATGCATAAACTCTCTGATGCATTAATGTCTCTACTCGATTCCTTTTCATTTCATTGTAAAATTTTACAGCTTGCTCATTTGTTGGATCTGGAAGAGTTGCTGGTAATTTATACTTTACTGGATTACTTTCTACTAATTCTGTCAATTCACGAATCTTTTCTCTTAACGTTTGATCTTCCATTGGTGCCTTCCGACTGACTAAATATTTTGAAAATGCTGTTCCTTTTTGAATTAAATTACCAAGTGAATGATCGCCTGATACTTTCTCCATTGTTTCAAGGATTCTTGATGGTAATGTGGAAATTGGTATTTTATTGACTCCATAGTGCTTTCGTGGCTGAAAAGTTATTATTTTGATGAATTTTATTTGTGCAATTTTCATTGACTTACCTTTAATTCTTCAGCTTCTAATTTTTGCTCTAAATCTCTGTCTAATTGGACTTTTATTGGATCCGAATTAGTTGATGAAACTGTGATTGTTCGTTCTAGATTGAATTGTAGTTTTAAATGCCGTATATTATTGGGTAAATTAACGATTTTAAAATTCTTTAGAAACATGTTGTAAACATTCAATTCCAAAAAAAATTACCAAATTGAATAATTCGAGTTAATGATGAACAAAACAATTGGAAATAAATTTGACCGTTACAAAAAATAAAACGAAAACTGAAAAAAAATTCGGAATTTTATTAAAAAGTCAGAATTTACACATAATTTTATTCCTTGTTTTATTATAAAATTAATTCACAAAAATACATAGTTTTTTAAACAACTGCATTCTTAATAAACTTTCATTAGATGTAAAATAAAATAATTTATTAATAAAAAATAAAATGATCATCTGTATTTCATTTAAAGGTGTTTTGTGTCTGTTTTCTTTTTTTTGGATGGGATATAAATCGAGATTTGAAAAATATATTTTTTACTTTATTATTTTGTGATGATGTGAATTCATTTGTCTATTTCAATGTTTTATGACTTTGACCATTTTCTACAATAATTAACAACAACTCATTTTTTGTATTCTTGTTCTCACTGTGCAGCACTTAGTTGCACTTACTCACACGCATACATTTTTTTATATTATTTATTATTGAAAGCTCCTTATTATCTGCTATTTTGTATTCATAGTTTTCATCTTATATTCATTAATTATTACTTTATTTAAAGGCAATTTATTCGTTTAAAAATTTTAATGAAAAAATTCCAATTAAATAACAGAGAATAACAATAATACTAAACATCACCAAATATATTTTATTATCTGCGCAATATGCTATATAATAATTTTGAGAGCAATAATTAAAATTACTAAATATAGTACGTACATTAAATAATGCATAATCATAATAGTTTTTAACCATCTACCAGTCTAGTGAAGCTTTAATTAAATCTAAAAAAATTCGTTCTATATTTTTTTTCATATAGAACTCAATAACATAATTAATTCAAAAACATTACCAATTTAATGTTCATACCAAGAACGCATTCCATGTTGTTTTTAAAAGTCTTAAAAAAATTTTCAAAAAAATCTTTGAATTTGAGAATAGCTGAGAAAATTTTTAGTAGCTTTGCATTTAAATTTTAAATGGTTAAATTTGATTTGAATTTTATAACAATTTGTAAAATAATTTTGATTTTAAAGAAATTTATAACGGAAAAATTTGTTTAAATTTTTAAAAAAATTTTAACGATTTTTCACCAAAATTTGCTTAAAGTCAATTTCGCAATCATTAATTATTCAGTCTGTCGAAGAATATTTCCATCAACATTTCAATTAAATGGAATAAAAAAAATGAAAAATAACAAAAATTGGAATCTTTGCCAAGTTTAAATCACTTACATTCAATTACGGACAATAAATCGTGAATGATGACAGGATGTATGAATCTCGTGAGATCTACAAAGTGTAATCTAAATAAATCAACTGATCATACCACTAGAAAAATTTTCCAACTAACCCTCAAATCCTTGCAAAAATATTTAAATTTATTATTTTTTTTTTATAGTATCTTTTCCAGAATACTTTTCGTTTCAAGTCATTGCATCCTCAATAAAAATGGAGATTTTTTTTTCTTCATGTCTTCCTCAGTTTCATGTTAATTTTTTTTCAGTTTTTTTTTTCTTCCAAATGCATTTTCACAATTAGAAATTTTCCTTATTTTAAAAATTTATTTTTGATTTTTTTTTTTTAATAATTTTGAGAAAAGCTATAAAATGCAAAAAATTACCTAATTTAGAACTTTTTATTATATTTCGAATTTGAAGATTTATTATTTTTTTTTTCCATTTCATTGTCATCCATTTTTAAGTTCATATTAAGGCTCATTTTATTATTTAATTTATATGCAATGTAAAGATTTTTTTAATAAGTATATATGCACATGGCTCTAATTTATTTTCATTAATTTTTTTTTGATATAAAAAAGCTTGTATCAACACAAGATTAGGATAACGACAGACAAAGTAATGTTTTTGGCCTAACTGAATCTTCTTCTTCTTTAACAATTTTCTTCTTATTTTTTTTCGATATGGGAGGCAATTTCATTATTAAAACTATTTTTTATCTCCACTTTTCAACATAAACATATCCACAGCATATGGAGACAATAAAAGTTTTTCTTTCTATGTATCAAAATTTTCAATCCTTTTTATTCTTTTAATTTATTTATTTTTAATTGTAGATTAAAGGAAGAAAAGGAATTAAAAATTTTGAATACAAAATTTTTTGTAATTGACTTTAGTTAAAAAAGATTCTAATTACTGGGGGACCTCGATTTGAGTAATTGTTTGGTTCCGGAAAAAATCTACTCAAATCGAATTTACTCAAATCGAAATGTATGGAAAATGACCGTTAAAAAAAGAAAATTTGAATTTTTGTATGGGAGCACTTTAGTTACTCAAATCGAAATTACTCAAATCGAAGTTACTCAAATCGAGGTCCCCCAGTATTATTTTTTTTATTTAAATTTTAATTCTTTTTTAAATCTGTCAAAATTTTTGAAATCTTTAATTTTTTTATTTTTGAATTAAAATCTTCAAAAAGAATCCATAAAAACTAAAATCAATTACAGCCGACGCATAAATTCATTGTTTACCCTAGTTTAATACTTTTCAATCAATGTTTTAACATTCATTCATTCATTACAATTTAATAAAGATATTATTTACATGTTTTATATTTAATAAATATTTGTAAGCAAGGAACCTGATTTCCTCAATTTTTATTTAATTATTTAAGTTTTTTTTGTGATTGAATGTTATTTTATTATTTTTTTTATATAAAAAAAAAAATGTTTTGAAAATTTTCGAAAAAAAACTAAAGTTTTTGCCTCACAACTCATTCTTATTTCACGAGCTTTTTTTCATATTGTTTAGAAATTTCATAGTAGATAGGTATTTTCATTTATGGTGATATAAAAGCGTATGAGTTATTTATGTTTTAACTTATTGTTAAGTTCTTTTTATATTCAATGTTGACGATTTTTTGTTGAATCTTTTGAGAAAAAATCATGAAATTTTGTGAAATTAAAGGACATTTAAGTTTATAAAGAGATTTATTTGAAAGACAAATGACAAATTTTCGAACTTTATATTAAGAATTTTCTTAAACTTTGCAATTAATTTGTAGGGCTCAAAAATTATTAAGTTTTTTTAAATTCTAAAAATTAGGTTTTTGAATCCTAAAGTTAAATTTCAATTTTTTAATCTTTTAAAAAAAGCTTTAAATCTTGAAATCATTTTTTTTTAAATGCTAAAATTTTAAAACAAATAAAAAATTTAATTATTTAACTTGTAATATATTGTAAATATATATTAAAATTGAAATGTTAAGTAGAAAATTCTTGAAATTGAGTAAAAGATTTGAATTTTAGGTTTATATATTTTTTTAACAAAACAAAAATTTGACAAAAATTGAATTGTTTTAGAAACAATTTAATTAAATTTAAATCATTTAAAAACGTGGTAAAAAGAATTGAAATTAATTTAAATGTATTCAAAGAATCTCAAAAGCTTTGCATAAGTGAAATCTTTAACAATTCAAAATAGTCACGAACAACAATCAGAATTAAAAGAACTATTCGAGATTATTCCAGATTCATAAAAGTATCCTTGTCGATAAAAAAGACTTAAATTTTCAATAAATTTTTATAAAAAAAATAATCCTTTGATGCCAAAAATTTCATGATTTTTTTTTCTCAATTTATGTATGTACTTTATACGTATTGTTTAGAAGCTTTAACAAAAATCTCCTCTATATCTTTCAGTAATTATTACAGTATTTATAATTATTATTATAAAATTGTGATGAGTACGATTCCCTGTCTCTTACAATTCGTTTATAAAAAAATATGATTTTATTTTTTCTCATTTTTCATTAAGAACAAAAACTGAAGATTTTTTTAAGTAAGATATAAATAGGAAAAAATATAAATATATGAAAAATTTACTAGTTTATAGATCCGTAGGTGGAGGAATGTGGCTGTTCATGATCTGATTGCTGCTGCTGTTGTTGTTGCTGCACGAGAAGAGGTTTATCTTCATTAATGTTTTCTTCCTTAGAACTATTACTGGTGTTTGTGGTGGAGATGATTCGATCATTATCTCGTCTATATTTACGTCGCATCACGCCTATAATGAGAAATTATGCAAATTTATAATCAAATTGTTTTTTGAAATCATTTAAATATTGAATAAATAGTGAGAAGCATTTTCCTTTACAAATAAAGTGATAAGTGAAATGAAATTAAAAATTTAGAAGCAAATAACATTTAAAACTAATAGCATTAGGTTCATTTACAAATTATGTAATTTAATGTACTAGATTCTAACAAAAAAAAAAATCATTAAATGAAGTAAAATCTTGAACATTCTAATAAAAATTCTTCCAACTGACCCAAAAAACGTAAAATCCACCGTGAAAATTCCCATAAGAATCAATAAAAAATTTTCAGGTTCTTTCCAAGTCAATCTACTAAAAATTTCATGACATTCTTTCGATATTAATGGAAATAAAAGTTAGACTACGTCGCAATTGGTCGCAATGAAGTTGTGTATGACATTGTAGCTCTATGGGATTTACAGAAGGTAAACAAAATTCCATGTAGAGTCAAATGAATTAAAAAGTTCTGTCATACAATTTATGGGCGAGTAAGATAAAATTGTCAAGTTGATTTAGAACTTAAATTGCATTTAAATAACTGCCATTTTTCAGTCATTATTGGTAATTTTTGGTTAAAAAATGAGTAAATATTCCCAGAACCTAAAAATATTTGCAAATTATGACAATATTACAACCTTTACACCTAATAATCCAACTGATTTTTCAATAATCCACTTAAAAATCAATTTAAAATCTTCAATACCAAGAAAAATAAAATTAGCAATCTTCCAAGACCAATACCAGATTAATCGATTTTGCAAAAAAAAAGAAAAAATATCATGATAAAATCATTGAAAGTCAAGAACCTTCCCAATTCATGGTGACCTCAAACTTGACTTACTATGAAAAAAATAACCAAAATCTGATTTAAATCGAGACATAACTTAATCGTATATGAAAATTAATGCAAATTTTATTACCAAAACTTTTCCTTATCTCTCTTTTAATAAATAATATTAAGGCTATCATCTATAAAAATTATGTAAATTAACTTGTTACATAATGTGCGAAATCAGATTAAAAATAAATCTCCAACTTAACATGAATAAAAGATTATCACCAGTGAAACTTGAATGATGCAAAAAACTATTTAGTTTATCGGATACATCACCTACCTAACATACTTGATGTTATCATAACAAACTAGTTTTTATTTTCAAGTTGTTTACAAAATTCAAGTTTTTATTTTTTTTTGTAAATTAAAATAAGAGTGCAAAGTAAACAAATAACCAAAATTAAATGTGATAAAAAAATTTAGGAAAAAAGGATAGAATTGAAAGATAAATGAAGGAATAGAATCGAGTGTAACTGGCACCAAAGGCAACATCATATATAAATTACAGAATGTGTTAATAGCCAAGCAAAATCTTTTTTGAAAAATTATCTTACGGTTGACAATGACGTTTCCTGCATTTCCTTTGCTCTTCGTCGATATTGTGCCAATTTTGCTTTATTAATCGGAGCTCCTGCATGATTTCATTTGCCAATTAAAGAATTTAAATAATTTTTATTTTTTTTTTGTTTTTGAATGACGAAAGATAAGAAAGAAAAAAAAATTCAAAAATTCAAAAGGTCTGAAATATTTTTTGTTGGATGTAAAGTGATGACTTGATGGAATTTAAGATTCATGCGATTTGTTAGTATGTCAAATGATGGATGTAAGGTTATTAAATTCAATACTCACCAATATATGAAAGTAGGACTGGCAAGAAGATCAAACCATGTGCAGCACCAAATACGACAATTCCAAGATACATTCGGAAATAGAATACTTGAAAGATTTGACTCTGTGCGAAGCCAAGTACGAGAATTCCAGCAAATTTAGTCAATGTAATTCCAGAGAATATTGAGCTTCCCATTTTTGTGAGTGAATCTGCTGATCTCTTAACCTTTGTATCCTCGACAGACACACTAAAACTGTGTACAAGATGTGAACAGAATTCAACAGAAATGCCAACAGCCATGACAAGATTAACGAGTGAGACGGCATTCAATGATATATTCCAATAATACATAAGTCCACCAATATTGATGACAATCATCGTAATTGTAATGACAACGACAATTGATGAGTGTATATCGAATCCCATGAGGAGGAATGTAACGAGGAAAATTGATAGAACGGAAATACCCATACTTTTGACTGTATCAGGCCACATTGTTAGATATTGCTCGTAGAAAACATAAAAGACTGAATATGGAAAAACTTCAACATTTTGTATCTCTGATTCCGGTCGTCCAGCCAACCTTAATGATGCATGAATTGTTTTCGTTATGTTATCAGAAATCTTTCGTGCTGATCTTAATGCCTCAAAATAGTCAGATGATGACTTTAATATTGTATGATACGTCATGAAATAACTTGCACCAACAGCTTGTGAACGATTTGTCTTTACAACATTAACAGCAGATCCATATGCTGCATGTCCACCTTTTGCACACGATGAGTCGGGATTATCTTCGAGGAAGAAACTGACATATTTATCAAACTGATTTGGTATTGGACGTGTAATATTATTAAGAGTTATGTTACACGCTTGACATTCATAGTCGCTATGTGGACAGAATTCACCATCTCCTGTGGATTTCATAATCATTTTTTTTTATTATGATGAATAAATTTTAATTAAATTAACATTATTGACATGAAAAAAATGACATATAAAAAAAAATAGAAAGTAGAAACTTACTTTGTTTGCAGCATGCTTCAAGTTGAGACCAGTCAAAGTAGTCATCAAGCCAACTACTTGAAGGTCTAGCTATAAATGTTGATTCGGGTATTTTCGATGAAATATAAAGTTGTGTTGATAAACTGTCGGAATTACAATAAGGACCACCGCATATTAGATTTTGATCAAGCGAATTTGAATAATTTAAGCCATTCTTTACGACAAAATACGTTGGAGGTCCAATAGACAAATAACTTTGCAAATACTGGAAATATTTAAGCACGAATGAATCCTTTGGCATTGATAACTCTTGTTCAAGTCCAATTGGAATATGTGGTGCGACAGCAATACTTGAGCACAGCCATCCAAAGAAGAATACCATGACGAACATCCTTACGATTTTTTTCATTAGAAAAGGCACGTAAATGACTTTGAAAAATTTATAAAGAACACCTTCCTTCACTTGTGTCGAATGTCCTGAATCTTTTTTCGATCCACGCAAGAAGCATAAAACATCCCATCGATTTTCCGATTGTCGTGCTGTGTCCAACGCTAATAAACTCACAAAGCATGTTATTTGTAGCAGAAAATCGAAGAAGAGTGCCATACCAGCATATAATGCAAAGGCTTTAACAGCAGGCATATCAGATAATCCGCCAAGAAAGAAGCATGTTGATTCACTAATTGATGAAAGGAGAATTGATGGGCCGACTTTTCCAAGTGTACGTCCAATATGTTCTGCATTTGTCTCGTTTGGTCTTTTCACGTCACGCTGATGTGTTTGTACTAAAATAAATATATTGTCTACGCCAACGGCAAGGACTAAAAATGGTATAACTTCAAAGATGATGAGAGTTGCAGGTACACCAATATATCCAAAAAATCCACCTGAAGCAACAACTGATGCGAGTACAATTATGACACCGCCAATTCCCAATGTTATTTTACTATCAATCATGGCTCGATCACATTTATCAACATGCCCCAAAGAGATTGCTATATATGCAAACATGAGTAGATATGATACGAGAATTGTAAAAATGTCTGATTTTGATTCACGATTTAATTCATCTTCAATTGAACGCTCCGATGTAAATGCTATGTCAAGATATTTTGTTGTATTGCCATCTGATGTCCAATTTTTCATTAATGCTACATATTTCTCTTCCCACAACAAAGCATCTGTTAATTCTGATACATTATAATGATTATTAACAAGGAATGTGAGAATAACTGATGTCGCATTTTCATAATGTGGATTCTTTGATAATGTATCACCAGGCTTTAAAAATCCACCAAGTGCAACAGCAGGATCAATAATTCCACCATAAGGAGCCAAACAATCTGTATTGTAGGGATTATTAAAGCATTCAAGGAATCTATCCAAATAATTTACAGTATTTCCATCAGGATCTGTGCTTGTGTCCTCAAATGAATCAATTGAATCTTGGAAATATCCCCAAACACTCTGTACAACACATTGTGAAACTTCAATTTCTTCATCGACATATGGCGATCTAAGTGGCGCAAAACAAATATCTTTTAGTGAACCTCCATCAATCTCCTTAATTGATTCTTGTAACTCATGTACTTTTAATAAGAATGTGTCATTAAAAACAGGGCCAAAGGTGACATCGCCACTTGATGTTTTATGTACAAGTGGCTTAATATTTTTTGCTGTTATGATAATTTGTTCGATACGATAAAATGGCCCAAAATGTGTATCAAAATAATCTCTTTCGATACGTGATCGTGAATGTGGCGAGGCCCATAATTCAACGGGATTTGTAGTAACGTGAAGAAATCGAAGGCCATAACCCAAGCATACAATGAAAATGCAACCTAGATTTAAGGACATACAAGGAAAAAAAAAAAATATAATTACTCATTGCATGCACTTGCTTGTTGACTTTGTAAACTTATTACAGTCTTTAGTACATAATATTATCAAAATACTGAACTTCAACATACCTAGTAATAAAACATTCCATGGATTATTTGCACACCATGTACCCCAAACAGTGAAAAATTGTTCGAGAAAATGTTCTGTTTTTGCGCCGAGCTTTTCAAAATATCCACTCTCTTCCTCAAGTTCATTATCAATAATTGCTGACGGATGTGTTCTCAATTCCTGATCATTATCATATGATTGACCTATGTCGTGGAAATTAGCAAAATAATCATCATTAATCTGTGTATTTTGTGGAAAATTATTTTTTAAGTACGATTACAATAAGCAGTGACTTTCCTTTGACTATTATTATATACTTAAAATGTACATACATATACATATAAATCGACATTGATGATTATTACGATTCAATTTTATTTTATTTTTTTTTTTTTGTTCTCTAATCTACACATAAAGCTGGGTCTGATAGCAAACATAATATATGATTTTGATGAGTAACATAACATAATCGCATTATTATTTAATGATGTGGGTTTGTGTAAGTTTATGTTTGATTTACTCTCTACTCGTTTCTATTGTTTGTAGGATTTGAGGGAGGGAAGTTGAGGAAACAAAGAATTGATTTTTTTTTTCATGGGGGTTGCTTGCTAATGATGTTCTGTATCAGGGCTGTAATTTACATTTGATTTTAAGGTCATTTACTTAAGACAATTATTAGAGTCTAAAATTTAGAAATAAGTCTTTTTGGAATTCAATTTCGTGACAAATAGGTCTAAAAATATTTATGGACGTCATAAGTGAATAGAATTATCTTTTATTATATTGTTAGTATTAATATTGTATAACTGACGTCCATCAACGAATTAGATTATTAAAAGTCCTTCACATACTACAAAAAAATATTTCTGTTGGAACATATCAAGGACGAATGGACTAGCACCTTAGCAATCTTTAAGGATCTAAGTGTATTCTTAAAGAATAATTATTTATAGCATTTATTGGGTTTGATGCTTAGGATTTTGAGCAATTATGAAGCAATTAAAATATTAGTAACTGATAAGAATCGAATCTACAAACTATTTTTTTTTCTTTTTCAAAATTAGGATATAAAAAATTGGCTCAATTCCAAACTTACTATCCCTTACTCCAAAAATTTAGACCATACTAATTGAATATTGTCTATCTGTTTTAAATTTAATTTTACAAAAAATTAAATGTCAAAGAATTAAAAAATTCTAATTTTGTAACAGACGTCATTAATAAATAAATTCATAATTCAAAAAAGTAAATTCTCATGACCTTAAGAATCTCCCCTGCAAACATATATGACGTCATTAACAAATGACCCCAAAATACAAATAAACATAACAACAAATATAAATTTATGATCATGGGAACTGGGTTGGTTGGTTGATTGAGGATGAGGAGGAGGAAGGATTTGGAAAGGGACTCAAATACATCGAATGACATTTATAAATTGATTTTTCGACACTACAAACAGCATTTTTTTATATTATCGATTTTTTTACTGTTGGTATTTTTTTTTTCCAATCTTTTGTTCTAGTATATTTACACACAAAGAAATGCGGCACAACGATAACAACAAATAAAATTATTATACATTATTATTATTATTATGGCGATAAGGATATGTATTAATGAGTATGCAGTAGTATTTTTTGTGAATGTATTGTGAATGCACGTGTGATGTATGTCTTGTTATAAAATATGTATAATATAATATGAATTAAATGTTATTTGAATGGTGAGGAAACATAGAGACTATGATACGGTGATATGCATTAGTAAATGTGACGTTAATTAGGATGAAAACTAATGCATACGATAGATATTTAATAAAAGCACATAGTAGGAAGTGAAAAAATAAGTTTTTTTTTACTTGACATACTCGAACGTTTGCTCTGCAATGGAGAATCTTCACGATCAGTCGCAATATCACCAGATGACGATAATCTGTCTTCAGCCAATCGTCTTCCAATCTGCTCATGTAAATATGATTCCACCGACACCTCTGTATTACATGACATTTTCGTGTTTTCATTTTGATTTATAAATAAATTTTTAATTTTTTATTTTTCGTATGCATATCCATTTTTTATGTGTGTGTGTATTTGTGCATTCATTAAAAAAGAAATAAAGATTTTTTTCATGAAATTAATAATGATCTCATTTGAAATCTTCGATTAAGATGTATTGTGAAAATTCAATTATAATTATTATTTTCCATTAGAGTAAGTTATTTTTGAGAGATTTAAAGACTGAACTTTCAAATGGGCTAGTATAATGGATGGGTTTTTGTTTTCGTATTTTTTTTCATGATTAATGACAGCGATTCTTAAACTTTTATTTGTTTTTGGCACTAGATAGATTGCAATGAAAAATAGGCGCCATAATAATGCACAAATGACGTTGATGTTTTTTTTTTTTGTTACAAATTTCAGTTAGTTAGAAAGCTTAAAGAAATGATTAAATTACAAGTCATGACTTAAAGAGTTTAAAGATATTAAAAATTTCGTGTCTAATTTCTTATTTTTGAATTAAATTTCTAATAATTTTTTTATACATCAAGTTTCAAAATATACATTTTCTAAGAAAAAAATTTTTCTAGGTATGTAAATTCAAAATTATACAAATTTCGTAAATAAATATGCCTCACTGCAAATAGTATGCCTTCTCATACAGTTCAAGAATCACTGATCAATAAATTAAATAAAAAAAAGCTTGAAGAAAGTTCATTGAACCAAAGAAAGAAGAAAGTCTTTTTGAGGGTTGTTTAGTATGAAATTTTCACCATAGAGAGAAAAATAACAAAATATTTTTTTTTTTTTATTGAAGAAGGAAAGACAGAAGAAGATATAGAATAGAATAAAGCATGACCTTTGTTAACAAAGATTATAAATTTCATCATTTTTCACTTCTTTTGTACAAAAGTTTTGAGCCTTAGTACTTTTTTATGGCTCTTTTTTTTTAGTAAGTTTATCATGGACACTAAGTATAAATTATATGGGAAATGAATGTATTCATTCTGACCAAAATTCTAATTAATCAAAATTATTATTATATTTCTACAGTCATCGACCTAACTTGAATTATTTGCCTTACAAATTTTAACATGTTCTGAATTTACGAGTCTAGCTAAGCGAAAAGAAAAGAAAGGACTTTCTAGCTCATAATTAGAATAGCACTAAGTAGAAAATGTAAATCAGTTGAAAAAGAAGAGAAAATGGAAAAATATATGAGAACAATGGTGAAAAACCCTTTTCAACCATCACGAAATTATGAATTCTTTTTTTTTTCACTGCTGCCTTTTTGTTAATGAATTTCTATGATATTGATCATAATGTGCCAATTCTTTCGTATCTAGGCAAAGCAAATTCACATTTTTCGTTTTGTTCGTCTTGTTGGATATTAACATAAATTATATACGCAATTTCTTCATTATAATCGCTGACACGATTGGACAGACCTCACTAAATTTTATAGTGAGTTCATCTAGTTTCTTCGTTCTACAAATTAAGGAAAAAAATGACATAAATGTCAATTTACGTAAACGACACAATTTTGCTTCGTTGCGAGCAAATACAATTTGGAATTGCTTTATATCTGCTTAATTATAGCGCAAGTGCAATTTATTTTATGAGTAAATTTCATTGGAAAAGTTTCCAGTACTCTTCTTATTGCCAATTCCTAATGTCTTTTTATTGTTTTACACCTTTTTTTAGCCCGAGCAGTATGCAACAAGTCTCATGCAGTTGTCTTTAAAAAAAAGAAATTTTAAATATTTTAAAAATTTTCTTCTTGAATTTCGAAATAAAATTACAAACTTTAAAGTTTCTAAAATTGTCTCGATTGGTAACAAAACTTTATATCATTTTACATTTGCAGTCATAACTAAGTCATAAACCAGTAGTGTCCATCCTATGTGCCATAAAAACTTTTCAAAAGTGTCATAAAAAAGAATTTGAATACTAAACATTTTTAAGGACTAAAATTTCATCCTCAAACTATATTTTCACCAAATTCTTTTTTATTGGCGCTCGGGACATCAGAAAAGGTTTCCAACCACTCAATTTAATGAAAAGAAATGTCTCGAACTCATTAATTTGATTTTTCATTCATTTTAAAAATTAATCTGGTGTAAAATGAGACCGAAAAAGTTCTCGATTGACATGTTACGAAGATATAAATTTACAATAGAAAGAAGAGGAAAAAAAAGACATTTCATGTCTTAATTAAGTTAATAAAACATGAAACATGATGAAAGTTTTTCGTATTTTTTTTTTTCTCTGTGACTAATGGGGAATTCAATCGTTCTACTGATAAGGAAAATTCTTTTGTAAATTTTTCTGACTATATTTTTTTCATTTGAAATATTTAGAACTAAATGAATTCATAATGAACTATGAAGATCGTAATTATTCGCAGTGTCAAAAAATGATATTTAAAAACATTATTATAGTCATATTCTGAATAATTAACGTTCATAATTATCCTATGACTAAGTATTATAAAAAAATATACTTTTCTTATCGCAACTTCAATCTAATAATAAAAATAAAGTAAGGCTTTATTTCCGACAGTCTTTGCAATACAAAAAATTCATACGTAAAATTATGATTTTTTTTTTTTTCGATCATCATAAAATGTAAAGGTATTGGAATAAAGAGAAGAGATAAAGACTGTAATGGCATTCTTATCAGTTATTGAACACCTGCGTTATATTTCGTCATTTTTTCGGGGTTTCATTCGATGACACTGCCTTTAATTGAAAATGACTTATTCCTATACACAAAAAAATGTATAATCTTATCTAGAACAAATTCTTCATTTTCGTATTTATTTTTCATTATTTTTAATCATCACGAATACATTGTAATGCAGTAAAGTCAGGGTTAAAATTATCATTCCGAAAAAAAAGTTCTGGAAGGCATATTCTCATTAGTTTTATGAAAGCTTCTCATTACGAATGAGAAATGGGGCGAAGAAATTATTCAAATTAAGGGATATATCTCACACTTTTTCATTTGCATTATTATTAGGCATTTCCTTTCCTTTCTGTATTTTAAAGGCAATTTGTTAGTGGGAGCAAGTTTATTGGATTTTCTATACAAAAAAATTATCCAATTCCTTTTTCTTTTTTTATTATTTTATTATGTCAAGGATCAAAGAGAAAATATATTTTTTTTTTATTTCAATAAAAAAGAGAGATTTATAATGAGACTTACCCGACTCGGATGTTGAACAACATCCTGCACCCATGATAAATATTAAACTTCCTAATAAGAAGATGAAAAACATAATCACAGCATATCCATCGAAGCCCCAAATAACAAATTTTTGTGGAACAGGTTCTGGTTTTGGAGGCTTCGGGCATGATGATTGACAATCGACACAAGAACATGGTGGCAATTTCCCCTATATCAAAAAATATACGTAATAGAAAAATAAAAGTTTTGAGTAAAGGTTGAATGAATTTCAAGGAAATGCGAAAATAAAGCTTTCTTACATCTTTTGTAATAACAGGCTGATTGCATGGTACGACCTTTGGATTTAATGGCTTAATATCATCATTACGACTCGAAGAATTTTGTGGCAAATAATTAATTTGGAATGGAACAAAAGGATTATTCGCATCACCCATTGAACCAAACCATCTAGCTGGAGAGCATTTTGAAGCTCCCCATTCGCCACACATCAGATCTAGTGCTAGTTGTCCTGTTGATGGATATATCACATGCTTGCATGAATCATATGCACCACTAAAATACTCGTCGGCAATATATATGTCAATCTCATCTATATATTCTTCTATAGAAATCAAAACATAAATAAATAAATTAAATTTGTGTTGAAAAAAAAAACCATAACATTTAATTTGAACTTACTGTTGTCATTATCTGGATTAATTTCAGTTTTCTTAACTTTTATAAAGTCCGATTGCCTTGGACTGCAACTAAACTCACAAATATGTCGAACAAAGTTATTCATACATGATGGACAACGGTTAAGAATTCCAGAAGCTAGCTTAATTTGATTATTGAATTCAATCAACTGTAAAGTCAATAAATTGACATTAGAAAAAATGAGAAAAATTTTGGTAAATATTTAAAAATTTACCTGTTCATTATCACAGCACGTTAAAACATTATCTGCATTATTAGGCAGCATATGCGAGCACCATTGCTTTAGAGCATCAACTCCCGTTGAATTCAATGGAAGTGCAGTTCCATTGTAGGCACAATTTTTCTTTTTTGAACCATCATTGTAGCAAATACCGCGCCATACACAATGTCCATCATTTTCTTTGTTTAGTGTTTGACCAAGTGACTGTAAACGAAGAAGAAGAAAAATATTGTTACAAATTTTATACTAATTTGTCTAAGCTATGTAGCTATTGTTTAAAAACGAAATGAGAGACTTAAAACGTTAACATTGTGGAATATTAAGGCGTTGAATCATCATCGTTCATGATGAATGTGCGAAAAATTTGTAATGAAATACAAGTTTATTGGAAAAGTGAAGCAACAATAATTTTTTTTTTCTGTTTACACAAACTCTATCTGTTAGTGCTTAATCCATCTTTTTACATTATTTGCATTAACAGAAGCTGTTTTTTTTTTACTTCTGAATAATATGTTCAATCATGTAAACACAAAAAAGAGAAAATTCTCGAAGTTTTTTTTTTGTGCAGTTTTAAAAAGCGGAAATTAATGTTCATACCAGACAGAACTAAGTGTAAAAATTGCTGTTGGTAAATATGAAATATTTATTCTTTGAAATGTGTAATTTATAATGTTGAGCTCATAAAAGGCAATTGACACCGATTTGCATTGAAATTTTATGATATCACCTTGCGAGTTTTGCGAGGAAGTTTTTCAAATTTTCTTTAATTTCATTAAATCTTCATAAAAATTTTTCTAAATTTTTGTTAAACATAAAGAAACTTTCAAGAGCATTCATGCCTTGCAATCATACGATTTGGCACAAATTCATGCACTTCTTTGTAAATACTATATGCGATCAAAAAAATGTGGACTTTTTTGAAATTCAGTTTTTTGAACTTGCTGCTCACAGCTTAGCAGATATTCAAAAACAGTAAGAGGGAGAAACATTGTAATTTTGATCAGCTATCCAACGGTATATAATATTGGACATAACTTCCACGCTGTTACCGAGAATGCTTATTTTTCAACTTCCTGTATGATAACTTTCATCAAAAAATGCATATTTTTTCACTCTTTTGGCTATTTCTCATCTGTAATTCATTCAATTAAGCTGAAACTTTCACAGATTGTTTCTTGTGTATTCTGCTTTAAGTTCTGGAAGTTTCAGAATTTTTGACGCTTCTCTTCATGAACTTCCACACCATTCTATTTACTTATACTAAAATTTTTTGATTTCAAAAATAAGGCTTAACTAACAAGTTAAAAAATCAAGCCATTAATGAATTTCATAGGATTTTGGTTTAACTTTCATTTGATATATAAATTATTAAACAAACTTTTGCAGAACACGTGAAAAGTTTAGCAAAAATCAAGATGGCGATCAATTTTTGTGCAATTTTTTCGATAATTTATTGATAACTTTTATAAATTCTTCTACAACTATACATGTTTTTACATTTTTTAATAGATTTTATAATCCTCTTTAAGTTTCTAATACATTTTGCAGCTCTAAAACTAAGGGAAATAGAAATTTTTTGGCTTCGAAATATGGAAAAAGATCAAAATTAAAAATTTTGTATGGACGAGAAATGAAAAATGAAATTTTATATGAAATAGTCGTGGATAATGACTGAAAATGGTTAGTTTTAGCATAAAATAAACAAAACTTTAGTTTTCAATAAAGTTTCACGACTATTTCATATAAAATTTCATTTTTCATTTCTCGTCCATACAAAATTTTTAATTTTGATCTTTTTCCATATTTCGAAGGCAAAAAATTTCTATTTCTCTTAGTTTTAGAGCTGCAAAATGTATTAGAAACTTAAAGAGGATTATAAAATCTATTAAAAAATGTAAAAACATGTATAGTTGTAGAAGAATTTATAAAAGTTATCAATAAATTATCGAAAAAATTGCACAAAAATTGATCGCCATCTTGATTTTTGCTAAACTTTTCACGTGTTCTGCAAAAGTTTGTTTAATAATTTATATATCAAATGAAAGTTAAACCAAAATCCTATGAAATTCATTAAGAGCTTGATTTTTTAACTTGTTAGTTAAGCCTTATTTTTGAAATCAAAAAATTTTAGTATAAGTAAAAAGAATGGTGTGGAAGTTCATGAAGAGAAGCGTCAAAAATTCTGAAACTTCCAGAACTTAAAGCAGAATATACAAGGAGCAATCTGTGAAAGTTTCAGCTTAATTGGATGAATTACAGATGAGAAATAGCCAAAAGAGTGAAAAAATATGCATTTTTTGATGAAAGTTATCATACAGGAAGTAGAAAAATAAGCATTCTCGGTAACAGCGTGGAAGTTATGTCCAACATTATATACCGTTGGATAGCTGATCAAAATTACAATGTTTCTCCCTTTTACTGTTTTTGAATATCTGCTAAGCTGTGAGCAGCAAGTTCAAAAAACTGAATTTCAAAAAAGTCCACATTTTTTTGATCGCATATAGTAATTCAAGTAGCAGCTATTATCTAATCTAGTTTCATAACAAGGGAGTTTCTAAGAGCCGAAGCTATGACATGGTGTTTAAACTTCTCATTAACAAACTCTTGTCAATTTTCTTTCCATTCTGCCAATTTTATGTAAATATGTGTCTTTAATCTTCAATTTTTATTGATGTGTATTATTTAAATATGTACTTCGGTAGCTCACATAAAACATTTACGCTCAGTTAATTTGTATTTTGTATACATGCACAATAATATTTATAATAGTTTTGACAGGTCGAAAGATCACACAAAAAGGCAATATTTCACGAGTAATTAGAATGGACGACTTTGACCTTGGATTAATTTTTATTGTTATTACATGTTGACAGCGGATGTGATCAACTGAAATTGTTGAGTTTTGGTGAAAATTAGACAGTTTTTTTTCATATTCATATTCAAATTACTCAATGCGGAACAATATCTGATAATAGAATTAAAATTTAAATACCGAGAATGATTTTACAAAATTTTCAAGAATTGATTATTGCGTTTGATGGTGAAATATGAAATATTTATACGCTCACAAAAAAATTGAATTACCTATTTTAAAGTCATCAACTTTAAATTTGTTAAAGATTTAAAATTTAATTTTCTAATAACTAATATGATTCAAAACATGTTAATAAACTTTGGAAAATTCTTAAGGAATGATTTCAAAAAATTTCTAAATGTGTTTAATTTTTAGTTTTTAACAAATTTAATATTTGATTTAAAACAAAAATTTAATTAAATTCTATTGGTTAATTAGATAACAAATTGCCAAAAATTGTTAAGACGCTCTATAATCTAGAATCATTTTAATTGATCAAGATGTAATAACTTAATGACTGCTAACTTCATAACTATAGGTTATTGAAGTTTTTTTTAAAGAATCTATAACTTCTAATTTATTAGTATAATGGTAATTAAATATGCAATTTAAGATGCGTGGAAGTTAATTGCACAACTTTTAACTAAGTATAAGTTAAAGGTCAATTATATACAGCCTCAAAAATGTATTCCATCTAAAAATTCATCATCTCTAATGTAATACATTTTATGAGAAACAAGAAAAATAAAGGCCTAAAATTTCCTGAAATATGTAAATTTATTAATGCGATAATACAATCATGCATAACATTTGTATTACTCCTCAGAAATAGAATTAACAAAATCTAATAAATGAACAAACAAAAAAAAAAAAATCTTCTAACACTTAGCGATGTCTTTTGTGCCAATAGAAATCCAAATCCAATACATAATTGAAGATTGAAAAAAAAAATCGACGACGTGAGTCATTAGAGAACTCAATAATATTGTTTTTTGACGTCACAAAAACAAGTGTCGATGTATTTTGAAGATTTTTAAAAAATTATTGCTGACCAGCAGAAAGATTGCTGGCTATACTTAGTATATAAATTAAATTTATAGATGATTTCACAGGAAATTTCTATCTTGAGTGAAAAATATAAAATATAAACATAAAAATAAGATAAATATTTCATGCACATGCAACAGACATCATCTAAGCAAGTGGAATCAAAGATTGCAATAATTTTGATTAAAAGTAATTGAACTGTGCATCATATGAGAAAATCAGTTCACGCTACAAATAAGAGCAAGTCATTCCTATTAAAAGGAATTACTTCCAATGAATTGATTGTGAGATAAACTTTTTTATCGCCTTTTGTGTATTAATCTAGTCGACATGAAAAAGAAAAAAAAAAGTTTTTGACACTGAAAATCTTTTTCATCTGTGTTATCAATTCGAGTCATGTGGAATCATCATAAAAAAAATCGATTTTAAGCGTACGTACATAAATAGAATCTTGGCCCATATTTTAGAAGAAGAAAGAGTGAAATGAATGAAAAAAAATAGACATTAAAATAGTTCAGGGACGTAAGCCTGAATATTTTTTCATTTGCCTTTGTAAAAAGTTTGCAATTGTTTTGGCTTATGGAAAGTTCATGTAAAGTAATTCAATGTAATTTGTCTGACTTTGTATAATGTATTGAGTTTAACACGATTTCTGCATTTTCACACTCACGCGACTTATTGTTAATTATTTATAAGCAGCAAGGATATTACTTTTTTTTGGTTTGTGGAATGAGAAAATTGAAAGAGAAACCAAAAATTTAACTTTTATTTCATAATTCAATTAAATGGAAAAGAAGACATCCATCCTGTATTTATTATTATTTCTTGTTCTTCTTCTCATTCATTGTATGGTTTCCATCAAGTGATTGACTTGGATGGCTATATTTTTAAGAAATTTATTAAACTTTTAGGAATTAAATTAATCTTTTGGAATTGAATTTCATTTTTTAAAGACTTTTTTTAACATTTGAAAGATTAGAATCTAAATTTTATGTAATCGCACTTTCCATAACAACAGCATAAACTAAAATAAAATCATATTGAGACAATTTAGGTTCAATTCCCATAAAAATTTACCCAAACTTATTCAAACCATTCTTACAATATTAAGCCCGTAAACCATCAATAAAAGCAATCTCACTGTACAGCCTAAACTGATAGTCCAATATTTCGAAGCGCAATACCAATAATTTTCTTAATTATTACTTAAAAATTCATAAATACACGTGAAAGCAATGAATCAAAGAAGAACAGAACAACATGTACAACAGAGTAGAAAAACAGCAACAACACGAAATATTTTCCTTTACGATTTCTATTAAATTATTGATGATTTTTCGATATCAGAAGGGGTCAACGGTGTACATTTGTAGAACTAGCCAGCATGTTATCGATAAACAAGGGAGAAAATACACATGAATACTAAAAGTCGTTCATTAATAAGAAATTAAAAGTTGAATGTAATTTTCAACGGAATTGATTTTATGGTAGTATGAATAAAATTCTAATTTTGTATCTAATTATTTTTATAATTTTTTATAATAGATATACAACAATATATGCATACTAACATCAAGGTTCGAGCGTTAAACAGACCGACTTTTCATTTTATTTTCCTACACACACTACGAGAAAATTCAATGATATCCTCCACTCTTCTCTTCCTGCTTAAATTAACTGAATATGCATAAACAAAACGACATTAACATGTAAAGTGCTGTTGCGCTGGACTGACAAGACTATAATCATATAAAATTCAAAATTTATGGAGTTTCAGACATTTTGTATCGATCTGAAAAATTTATAATCAATGGAACATAAATATTGATTTAGACACATGACTTATAGTCCTAACAACTCAAATCTACTTTGGAATGTCCAGTCAACCGCCGTTACCAATCAAAGTATCAAATCGCATCGTAGAAGAAAATCAAGAATGCATTAAAGCTTTTATTATTAAAGCGTAGAAAGATTTTATGGATTTTTCTTTCAGTCTTGTTTTCTTTTTGTGGAAAATGGAAAAATCAACTGAAGAGAATTTAGGTAATTGAAAAATTTTTATCGTAAAATTTTTAAATATTTTAAATGTTGTTTTCGGTTTAAAAACAGATACAAGCCGGATCGATGAAAAGGAATGAAAAACTTGGCTTCTGCGCTAGCTTTATATTTTTATTTTTTTTCCTCAAACTCAACAGAAAAAAAAATATATAGTCGTCATTGTTGTTGCAAGTATGACTAAAAGTGTACACTATACACTAAATAATAAAGGTACGATATATACGACGACGAGTATGAAAAGCGAGTGAGACGGAGTAGAATTTATGAATATACATGTACACACAAAACAATCATGTAGATTATATATAAGATGAATCGTAAATCATCAGCAGTGACGGTGACGTCATGCAGAATCCAATGTTTTGACCGAGAAATGAAGGAGAAAATCGATAATATTTTTCACGCACCATATAAATTTTTTTAAAATCTCAAAATCATACAGAAAAAAAAAAAAAAATTTGCACGAAAAGCAAAAAATATCGGAAGAGAAACTAACTTGCTCGTCTGCCTGCATATGTAACATCCAAAAACAAAAAAAAAATTTTGCCACTTTGAAATATTATCTTTTGTTCAATGTTATCGCGGTGTCTGTGGAATTTCTTTTCATTGACCACTGATTGGGGCCTTTTATCCTTACTTTTATATTAAATAATTTATTCGCATGATACATTAAGATTCGAGACATAAAAACATTATTCATGCCATTCTTTTCTTATGCTTGGTTTGTTTGTGTAAGTTAGTCATTGGAATGCAGTCAGTGTCGAAGAAAAAGAGATGCTAAAACGTACATTTTATGAGCTGTGTTGAGGTATTTAGCAGGTGAATTCTGCTTACTTTTTCGAAGACATACAGCAAAATGTTGAAAAATTCACACAAAGTAATAATTATAATTATATAAATATAGCTAATTAGCTCAAATAGTTAACTGCAATATTTTTTCCTTTCCAATAAACTGCATACTTAAAAAAATCGAACGATATGACGAGAAGGTTGTAAAAGTAATTATCTGAAAAAAAAATTTAAAGGATTGACTTACCAAAGCGATAGATGAAATGCTGACTATTAATATTAGAATAATCCTTAGTATCATTTTTATAAGATTTTATTATTATCCTATGAGGACTTAAATTTGCACACAAATTAATAAAGAATCACTTTTTATTTATTTACACTTTTAGGCAAAAAAAAAAAACTTTAATTTTTTAACTTTTAAGGTTTTTGCAATTTTCTCTTTCTTAGTTCCACATTTTTGTCAATGTTTAATGCATTTCTTGATATTATGTACACTGTTAACACTTTAACAATATCATATATTATTTAAATACACTATAAATTAAAGAAAAAAAAACTTATCAGACTTGTTAATTGTATGTCTATTCTTCATCTAAGTTTCAAAGAGAATTGAGTATTTTGTGGAATACGTTCGTCAGTTTTGTCACTTATTTGACATCATTGTTATTTAACTTCGAATTTCGCATGACAGACAGACAAAAATGTCAATTTTGCACTTTTATTTGGAAAACTGTAAGTTGTAATATTTCTCTACTTGTTTCCGTTCAAAAAATTAAAAACCGTTAATTTTGAAACTGAATAATTGATTACACTCGTTGACGAAATATTAGTTTAAATGGTTAAAATTCTTCATGTAAAATTTCATCGACACGGTTTTCGTTTGTCACACATTTACAACTTTCTACTAATACATTTTACAACTATTTACCAAGTGACCAACCCCTCAGACTACTTTGTTTACTTTTTAAATCAAAAAATGAAAATTTTAAAAACTTTTTAATTTACTTTTTTTCACAGTCATTTAAATACATTTCTCAAAGTAAGCAAAGTGA
This sequence comes from Chironomus striatipennis, assembly GCA_026123125.1. Lineage (NCBI taxonomy): Eukaryota > Metazoa > Arthropoda > Insecta > Diptera > Chironomidae > Chironomus > Chironomus striatipennis. The sequence continues at coordinate 45,801,349 of CM047394.1, forward strand.
AATTAGTTGAATTTTCATAATTTTATGAAAAACTGTCATTAAAATTGAGAAAAATTAAAGAAAAAGTGTTAATTATTATAACGTACATAAAAAATTAAAAGCAATATTAAGTTGAGGAAGAATTTTCACATTTATTAACGCATATTTCTCAGTTCAGTTCCATTTATCGATTATTCAGAAAGAGAGAAAAAAAAAATCATAGTGGAAGAAAATTATTATTTTAAATCATTCAAATGTGTTTTTAGTGCATAAAAATCATCAAATCTTATTATTAACTTTGTTTTTGTATTAAGTGTTAGTGCAATATGTCGGCGGCAGATCGAGAAATTCCAGCTGAAGATTCAATTAAGGTAGTTTGTCGATTCAGGCCTCTCAATGATTCGGAGGAGAAAGCTGGCTCAAAATTTATCGTAAAGTTCCCACAAGGCTCTGAGGAGAATTGTATATCGATTGGGGTAAGTTCTGAACATGTTCTAATACAATTTTATGATTTTTTCATAAAATACAAAAATAAAGAAAAAATCTATAATGATAAATTTTCAAAAGGAAATGAGTTTTGTTGAAAACGACTATGGCAGGAGCTTACATGTGAAGCAATTGATTGATTTTTTAAGCTATTTCTCTATCGGCACTTGACTAGTTTTCATGGTTTTTGGATGTTATATAATCATGTCATAAATTTACGACAATTTTTATTGCTTGCCTTACTATCATTAATTAAGAAAACAAACAAAATTGATGGGAGTGTAGCATGAAGGCATAAGTGACTGTAACAAAACACAAATGTCTTTCCATGTATCCATCTTGAATTTTCAGTCGATATGATTTCGTGTATTTAGACGAAGAAAATTTTTGACGACTAAACGATTTTTTTCATTAGAAAAGGCACGTAAATGACTTTGAAAAATTTATAAAGAACACCTTCCTTCACTTGTGTCGAATGTCCTGAATCTTTTTTCGATCCACGCAAGAAGCATAAAACATCCCATCGATTTTCCGATTGTCGTGCTGTGTCCAACGCTAATAAACTCACAAAGCATGTTATTTGTAGCAGAAAATCGAAGAAGAGTGCCATACCAGCATATAATGCAAAGGCTTTAACAGCAGGCATATCAGATAATCCGCCAAGAAAGAAGCATGTTGATTCACTAATTGATGACAGGAGAATTGAAGGACCAACTTTTCCAAGTGTACGTCCAATATGTTCTGCATTTGTCTCGTTTGGTCTTTTCATGTCACGCTGATGTGTTTGTACTAAAATAAATATATTGTCTACGCCAACGGCAAGGACTAAAAATGGTATAACTTCAAAGATGATGAGAGTTGCAGGTACACCAATATATCCAAAAAATCCACCTGAAGCAACAACTGATGCAAGTACAATTATGACACCGCCAATTCCTAATGTTATTTTACTATCAATCATGGCTCGATCACATTCATCAACATGCCCCAAAGAGATTGCTATATATGCAAACATGAGTAGATATGATACGAGAATTGTAAAAATGTCTGATTTTGATTCACGATTTAATTCATCTTCAATTGAACGCTCCGATGTAAATGCTATATCAAGATATTTTGTTGTATTGCCATCTGATGTCCAATTTTTCATTAATGCTACATATTTCTCTTCCCACAACAAAGCATCTGTTAATTCTGATACATTATAATGATTATTAACAAGGAATGTGAGAATAACTGATGTCGCATTTTCATAATGTGGATTCTTTGATAATGTATCACCAGGCTTTAAAAATCCACCAAGTGCAACAGCCGGATCAATAATTCCACCATAAGGAGCCAAACAATCTGTATTATAAGGATTATTAAAGCATTCAAGGAATCTATCCAAATAATTTACAGTATTTCCATCAGGATCTGTGCTTGTATCCTCAAATGAATCAATTGAATCTTGAAAATATCCCCAAACACTCTGTACAACACATTGTGAAACTTCAATTTCTTCCTCTACATATGGCGATCTAAGTGGCGCAAAACAAATATCTTTTAGTGAACCTCCATCAATCTCCTTAATTGATTCTTGTAACTCATGTACTTTTAATAAAAATGTGTCATTAAAAACAGGGCCAAAGGTGACATCGCCACTTGATGTTTTATGTACAAGTGGCTTAATATTTTTTGCTGTTATGATAATTTGTTCGATACGATAAAATGGCCCAAAATGTGTATCAAAATAATCTCTTTCGATACGTGATCGTGAATGTGGCGATGCCCATAATTCAACGGGATTTGTAGTAACGTGAAGAAATCGAAGGCCATAACCCAAGCATACAATGAAAATGCAACCTAGATTTAAGGACATACAAGGAAAAATAAAATATAATTACTCATTGCATGCACTTGCTTGTTGACTTTGTAAACTTATTACAGTCTTTAGTACATAATATAATCAAAATACTGAACTTCAACATACCTAGTAATAAAACATTCCATGGATTATTTGCACACCATGTACCCCAAACAGTGAAAAATTGTTCGAGAAAATGTTCTGTTTTTGCGCCGAGCTTTTCGAAATATCCACTCTCTTCCTCAAGTTCATTATCAATAATTGCTGACGGATGTGTTCTCAATTCCTGATCATTATCATATGATTGACCTATGTCGTGGAAATTAGCAAAATAATCATCATTAATTTGTGTATTTTGTGGAAAATTATTTTTTAAGTACAATTACAATAAGCAGTGACTTTCCTTTGACTATTATTATAATTATTATTATATACTTAAAATGTACATACATATACATATAAATCGACATTGATGATTATTACGATTCAATTTTTTTTTTTGTTTTCTAATCTACACATAAAGCTGGGTCTGATAGCAAACATAATATATGATTTTGATGAGTAACATAACATAATCGCATTATTATTTAATGATGTGGGTTTGTGTAAGTTTATGTTTGATTTACTCTCTACTCGTTTCTATTGTTTGTAGGATTTGAGGGAGGGAAGTTGAGGAAACAAAAAATTTGACTTTTTTTTCATGTGGGTTGCTTACTAATGATGTTCTGTATCAGGACTGTAATTTGCTTTTAATTTTAAGGTTGTTTAGTTAAGACAATTATTAAAGTCTAAAATTTTTAAAAAAGTCCCTAATTTTTTTTTTTTTGGAATTCAATTTCGTGACAAATAGGTCTAAAAATATTTATGGACGTCATAAGTGGATTGAAGTATCTTTTATTATATTGTTAGTATTAATATTGTATAAATGACGTCCATCAACGAATTAGATTACTAAAAGTCCTTCACATATTACAAAAAAATATTTCTCTTGGAGCATATCAAGGACGAATGGACTAGCACCTTAGCAATTTTTAAGGATCTAAATGTATTCTTAAAGAATAATTATTTATAGCATTTATTATGTTTGATGCTTAGAATTTTAAGCAATTATGAAGCAATTAAAATATTAGTAACTGATAAGAATCGAATCTAAAAACTATTTTTTAAAAATTGGGATATAAAAAAAATTAGTCCAATTTCAAACTTCCTACCCCTAACTACAAAAATTTAGACCATATTAATTGATGGACTTTTCTGTTTTAAATTCAATTTTACAAAAAATTAAATGTCAAGGAATTAAAAAATTCTAATTTTGTAACAGACGTCATTAATAAACAAATCCATAATTCAAAAGTAAATTTTCATGACCTTAAGAATTTCTCCACAAACATATATGACGTCATTAACAAATGACCCCAAAATACAAATAAACATAACAACAAATATAAATTTATGAGCATGGGAACTGGGTTGGTTGTTTGATTGAGAATGAGGAGGAGAAAGGATTTGGAAAGGGACTCAAATACATCGAATGACATTTATAAATTGATTTTTCGACACTACAAACAGCATTTTTTATACTATCGATTTTTTTATTGTTGGTATTTTTTTCCAATCTTTTGTTCTAGTATATTTACACACAAAGAAATGCGGCACAACGATAACAACAAATAAAATTATTATATATTATTATTATGGCGATAAGGATATGTATTAATGAGTATGCAGTAGTATTTTGTGAATGTATTGTGAATGCACGTGTGATGTATGTCTTGTTATAAAATATGTATAATATAATATGAATTAAATGTTATTTGAATGGTGAGGAAACATAGAGACTATGATACGGTGATATGCATTAGTGAATGTGACGTTAATTAGGATGAAAACTAATGCATACGATAGATATTTAATAAAAAGCACATAGTAGGAAGTGAAAAAATAAGTTTTTTTTACTTGACATACTCGAACGTTTGCTCTGCAATGGAGAATCTTCACGATCAGTCGTAATATCACCAGATGACGATAATCTGTCTTCAGCCAATCGTCTTCCAATCTGCTCATGTAAATATGATTCCACCGACACCTCTGTATTACATGACATTTTCATATTTTCATTTTGATTTATAAAAATAAGTTTTTTTAATTTTTATTTTTTTCGTATGCATATCCATTTTTTATGTGTGTGTATTTGTGCATTCATTAAAAAAGAAATAAAGATTTTTTTTCATGAAATTAATAATGATCTCATTTGAAATCTTCGATTAAGATGTATTGTGAAAATTCAATTATAATTATTATTTTCTATTAGAGTGAGTTATTTTTAAGAGATTTAAAGACTGAACTTTCAAATGGGCTAGTATAATGGATGAGTTTTTGTTTTCGTATTTTTTTTTCATGATTAATGACAGCGATTCTTAAACTTTTATTTGTTTTTGGCACTAGATAGATTGCAATGAAAAATAGGCGCCATAATAATGCACAAATGACGTTGATGTTTTTTTGTTACAAATTTTAGTTAGTTAAAAAGCTTAAAGAAATGATTAAATTACAATTCATGACTTAAAGAGTCTAAAGATTTGAAAAATTTCATGTCTAATTTCTTATTTTTGAATTAAATTTCTAATAATTTTTTTATACATCAAATTTCAAAATATAAATTTTCTAGGTATGTAAATTCAAAATTATACAAATTTTTTAAATAAACATGCCTCACTGCAAATAGTATGCCTTTTCATACAGTTCAAGAATCACTGATCAATAAATTAAAAAAGCTTGAAGAAAGTTCATTGAACCAAAGAAAGAAGAAAGTCTCTTTGAGGGTTGTTTAGTATGAAATTTCACCAAACATTCGAAAAGAATAGAATAATGAGAGAAAAATAACAAAATATTTTTTTTGAGGAAGGAAAGACAGAAGAAGATATAGAATAGAATAAAGCATGACCTTTGTTAACAAAGATTATAAATTTCATCATTTTTCACTTCTTTTGTACAAAAGTTTTGAGCCTTTGTACTTTTTTATGGCTCTTTTTTAGTAAGTTTATCATGGACACTAAGTATAAATTATATGGAAAATGAATGTATTCATTCTGACCAAAATTCTAATTAATCAAAATTATTATTATATTTCTACAGTCATCGACCTGACTTAGATTATTTGCCTTACAAATTTTAACATGTTCTGAATTTACGAGTCTAGCTAAGCGAAAAGAAAAGAAAGGACTTTCTAGCTCATAATTAGAATAGCACTAAGTAGAAAATGTAAATCAGTTGAAAAAGAAGAGAAAATGGAAAAATATATGAGAACAATGGTGAAAAACCCTTTTCAGCCATCACGAAATTATGAATTCTGTTTTTTTTTTCACTGCTGCCTTTTTGTTAATGAATTTCTGTGATATTGATCATAATGTGCCAATTCTTTCGTATCTAGGCAAAGCAAATTCACATTTTTCGTTTTGCTGTCTTGTTGGATATTAACATAAATTATATACGCAATTTCTTCATTATAATCGCTGACACGATTGGACAGACCTCACTAAATTTTATAGTGAGTTCATCTAGTTTCTTCGTTCTACAAATTAAGGAAAAAAAATGACATAAATGTCAATTTACGTAAACGACACAATTTTGCTTCGTTGCGAGCAAATACAATTTGGAATTGCTTTATATCTGCTTAATTATAGCGCAAGTGCAATTTATTTTATGAGTAAATTTCATTGGAAAAGTTTCCAGTGTTCTTCTTATTATCAATTCCTAATGTCTTTTTATTGTTTTACACCTTTTTTAACCCGAGCAGTATACAACAAGTATCATGCAGTTGTCTTTAAAATTTTTTGTTAACTTTCGAAAGAAATTTTCAAACTTTAAATTTACTAAAATTGTCTTGAACTTTATGTAATTTTACATTTGCAGCCATAAAATAAGTCATAAACTAGTAGTGTCCATCCTATGTGTCATAAAAACTTTTTAGATGTGTCATAAAAAAGAATTTGAATACTAAATATTTTTAAGGACTAAAATTTTATCCTCAAACTATACGTTCACCAAATTCTTTTTTATTGACGCTCGGGACATCAGAAAAGGTTTTCAACCACTCAATTTAATGAAAAGAAATGTCTCGAACTCATTAATTTGATTTTTCATTCATTTTAAAAATTAATCTTGTGTAAAATGAGACCGAAAAAGTTCTCGATTGACATGTTACGAAGATATAAATTTACAAAAGAAAGAAGAGGAAAAAAAAAACATTTCATGTCTTAATTAAGTTAATAAAATATGAAACATGATGAAAGTTTTTTGTATTTTTTTTTTCTCCGTGACTAATGGGGAATTCAATCGTTTTCCTGATAAGGAAAATTCTTTTGTAAATTTATCTGACTAAATTTTTTTCATTTGAAATATTTAGAACTAAATGAATTCATAATGAACCATGAAGATTGTAATTATTCGCAATGTCAAAAAATGATATTTAAAAATATTATTATAGTCATATACTGAATTATTAACGTTCATAATTAGCCTATGACTAAGTATTATAAAAAAATATACTTTTCTTATCGCAACTTCTATCTAATAATAAAAATAAAGTAAGGTTTTATTTCCGACAGTCTTTGCAATACAAAAAATTCATACGTAAAATTATGATTTTTTTTCTGATCATCATAAAATGTAAAGGTATTGGAATAAAGAGAAAAGATAAAGACTGTAATGGCATTCTTATCAGTTATTGAACACCTGCGTTATATTTCGTCATTTTTTTGGGGTTTCATTCGATGACACTGCCTTTAATTGAAAATGACTTATTACTATACACAAAAAATATATAATCTTATCTAGAACAAATTCCTCGTTTTCGTATTTATTTTTTTTTCATTATTTTTAATCATCACGAATACATTGTAATGCAGTAAAGTCAGGGTTAAAATTATCAATCCGAAAAAACAAAGTTCTGGAAGGCATATTCTCATTAGTTTTATGAAAGCTTCTCATTACGAATGAGAAATGGGGCGAAGAAATTATTCAAATTAAGGGATATATCTCACACTTTTTCATTTGCATTATTATTAGGCATTTCCTTTCCTTTCTGTATTTTAAAGGCAATTTGTTAGTGGGAGCAAGTTTATTGGATTTTCTATACAAAAAAATTATCCAATTCCTTTTTTTCTTTTTATTATTTTATTATGTCAAGGATCAAAGAGAAAATATTTTTTTTTTATTTCAATAAAAAAGAGAGCATTTTAATGAGACTTACCCGACTCGGATGTTGAACAACATCCTGCACCCATGATAAATATTAAACTTCCTAATAAAAAGATGAAAAACATAATCACAGCATATCCATCGAAGCCCCAAATAACAAATTTTTGTGGAACAGGTTCTGGTTTTGGAGGCTTCGGGCATGATGATTGACAATCGACACAAGAACATGGTGGCAATTTCCCCTACATCAAAAAAATATATACGTAATAGAAAATAAAAGTTTTGAGTAAAGGTTGAATGAATTTCAAGGAAATGCGAAAATAAAGCTTTCTTACATCTTTTGTAATAACAGGCTGATTGCATGGTACGACCTTTGGATTTAATGGCTTAATATCATCATTACGACTCGAAGAATTTTGTGGCAAATAATTAATTTGGAATGGAACAAAAGGATTATTTGCATCACCCATTGAACCAAACCATCTAGCTGGAGAGCATTTTGAAGCTCCCCATTCGCCACACATCAGATCTAGTGCTAGTTGTCCTGTAGATGGATATATCACATGCTTACATGAATCATATGCACCATTAAAATACTCATCGGCAATATATATATCAATCTCATCTATATATTCTTCTATAGAAATCAAAACATAAATAAATAAATCGATTAAATTTGTGTTGGAAAAAAATCTATAACATTTAATTTGAACTTACTGTTGTCATTATCTGGATTAATTTCAGTTTTCTTAACTTTCATAAAGTCCGATTGCCTTGGACTGCAACTAAACTCACAAATATGTCGAACAAAGTTATTCATACATGATGGACAGCGGTTAAGAATTCCAGAAGCTAGCTTAATTTGATTATTGAACTCAATCAACTGTAAAGTCAATAAATTGACATTAGAAAAATGAAAAAATTTTTAGTACTGGGGGACCTCGATTTGAGTAATTGTTTGGTTCCGGAAAAAATCTACTCAAATCGAATTTACTCAAATCGAAATGTATGGAAAATGACCGTTAAAAAAAGAAAATTTGAATTTTTGTATGGGAGCACTTTAGTTACTCAAATCGAAATTACTCAAATCGAAGTTACTCAAATCGAGGTCCCCCAGTAAATATTTATAAATTTACCTGTTCATTATCACAGCACGTTAAAACATTATCTGCATTATTAGGCAGCATATGCGAGCACCATTGCTTTAGAGCATCAACTCCCGTTGAATTCAATGGAAGTGCAGTTCCATTGTAGGCACAATTTTTCTTTTTTGAACCATCATTGTAGCAAATACCGCGCCATACACAATGTCCATCATTTTCTTTGTTTAGTGTTTGACCAAGTGACTGTAAACGAAGAAGAAGAAAAATATTGTTACAAATTTTATACTAATTTGTCTAAGCTATGTAGCTATTGTTTAAAAACGAAATGAGAGACTTAAAACGTTAGCATTGTGGAATATTAAGGCGTTGAATCATCATCATTCATGATGAATGTGCGAAAAATTTGTAATGAAATACAAGTTTATTGGAAAATTGAAGCAACAATAATTTTTTTCTTCTGTTTACACAAACTCTATCTGTTAGTGCTTAATCCATCTTTTAACATTATTTGCATTAACAGAAGCTGTTTTACTTCTGAATAATATGTTCAATCATGTAAACACAAGAAAGAGAAAATTCTCGAAGTTTTTTTTTTGTGTGCAGTTTTAAAAAGCGGAAATTAATGTTCATACCAGACAGAACTAAGTGTAAAAATTGCTGTTGGTAAATATGAAATATTTATTCTTTGAAATGTGCAATTTATAATGTTGAGCTCATAAAAGGCAATTGACACCGATTTGCATTGAAATTTTATGATATCACCTGACTATATATGAAATTTAAGGCTTACGTACTCAAGTTTTGTGAGGAAGTTTTTCAAATTTTCTTTAATTTCATTAAATCTTCATAAAATTTTTTTCTAATTTTTTGTTAAATATGAAGAAACTTTCTAGAGCGTTCATGTCTTAAAATTATACAATTTGGCACAAATTCATCCACTTCTTTGTAAATATTATATGCGATCAAAAAAATGTGGACTTTTGAAATTCAGTTTTTGAACTTGCTGCTCATAGCTTAGCAGATATTCAAAACAGTAAGAGGGAGAAACATTGTAATTTTGATCAGCCATCCAACGGTATATAATATTGACATAACTTCCACGCTGTTACCGAGAATGCTTATTTTTCAACTTCCTGTATGATACTTTCATCAAAATGCATATTTTTTCACTTCTTTGGCTTATTTCTCATCTGTAATTCATTCAATTAGCTGAAACTTTCACAGATTGCTTGTGTATTCTGCTGTTCTGGAAGTTTCAGAATTTTGACGCTTTCTTCATGAACTTCCCACACCATTTATTTACTTATACTAAAATTTTTGATTTCAAAATAAGGCTTATAACAGTTAAACAAGTTATTAATGAATTTCATAGATTTTTGGTTTAACTTTCATTTGATATATAAATTATTAAACAAATTTTTGGTAGAACACGTGAAAAGTTTAGCAAAAATCAAGATGGCGATCAATTTTTGTGCAATTTTTTCGATAATTTATTGATAACTTTTATAAATTCTTCTACAACTATACATGTTTTTACATTTTTTAATAGATTTTATAATCCTCTTTAAGTTTCTAATACATTTTGCAGCTCTAAAACTAAGAGAAATAGAAATTTTTTGCCTTCGAAGTATGGAAAAAGATCAAAATTAAAAATTTTGTATGGACGAGAAATGAAAAATGAAATTTTATATGAAATAGTCGTGGATAATGACTGAAAATGGTTAGTTTTAGCATAAAATAAACAAAACTTTAGTTTTCAATAAAGTTTCACGACTATTTCATATAAAATTTCATTTTTCATTTCTCGTCCATACACAAAAATAAATTTTGATCATTTTCCATACTTCGAAGGCAAAAAATTTCTATTTCTCATAGATTTAGAGCTGCAAAATGTATTAGAAACTTAAAGAGGATTATAAAATCTATTAAAAAATGTAAAAACATGTATAGTTGTAGAAGAATTTATAAAAGTTATCAATAAATTATCGAAAAAATTGCACAAAAATTGATCGCCATCTTGATTTTTGCTAAACTTTTCACGTGTTCTGCAAAAGTTTGTTTAATAATTTATATATCAAATGAAAGTTAAACCAAAATCCTATGAAATTCATTAATGGCTTGATTTTTTAACTTGTTAGTTAAGCCTTATTTTTGAAATCAAAAAATTTTAGTATAAGTAAATAGAATGGTGTGGAAGTTCATGAAGAGAAGCGTCAAAAATTCTGAAACTTCCAGAACTTAAAGCAGAATACACAAGAAACAATCTGTGAAAGTTTCAGCTTAATTGAATGAATTACAGATGAGAAATAGCCAAAAGAGTGAAAAAATATGCATTTTTTGATGAAAGTTATGTCCAACATTATATACCGTTGGATAGCTGATCAAAATTACAATGTTTCTCCCTTTTACTGTTTTTGAATATCTGCTAAGCTGTGAGCAGCAAGTTCAAAAAACTGAATTTCAAAAAAGTCCACATTTTTTTGATCGCATGTAGTAATTCACGTAGTAGCTATTATCTAATCTAGTTTCTTAACAAGGGAGTTTCTAAGAGCCGAAGTCATGACATAGTGTTTAAGCTTCTTATTAACAATCTCTTGTCAATTTTCTTTCCATTCTGCCAATTCTATGTAAATATGTGCCTTTAATCTTCAATTTTTATTGATGTGTATTATTTAAATATGTATGTACTTCGGTAGTTCATATATAATATTTACGCTCAGTTAATTTGTATTCCAGCACAATAATATTTATAATAGTTTTGACAGGTCGAAAGATCACACAAAAAGGCAATATTTCACAAGCAATTAGAATGATCGACTTTGACCTTGGATTAATTTCTATTGTTATTACATGTTGACAGCGGATGTGATCAACTGAAATTGTTGAGTTTTGGTGAAAATAAGACAGTTTTTTTTAATATTCATATTCAAATTATTCAATGCGTAACAATATCTGATAATAGAATTAAAATTTAAATACCGAGAATGATTTTGCAAAATTTTCAAGAATGGATTATTGCGTTTGATGGTGAAATATGAAATATTCATAAGCTCACAAATAAATTGAATTACCTAAAATTATCTATTTTGAAGTCATATGAAATATCAACTTAAATTTTGTTATAGATTTTAAATTTATTTTCTGGTAACTAATATTAAAACTGGTAACTAATATTAATCAAAACAAACCATAAACTTTGAAAAATTCTTAAAGAATGATTTCAAAAAATTTTTAATTGAGTTTATTTTGTTTTTAATCTTTAGTAAATTTAATTTTTGGTTAAAAACAAAAATTTAATTAGATTCTACTGGAAAAAATGCTTATTCTAAAAGAACTTTTATTAGATAACAAATTGTTATGACGCTCTAGAATTTAGAATCATTTTAATTGATCAAGATGTAATAACTTAATGACTGCTAACTCTATAACTATAGCTTATTGAAGTTTTTTTTTACAGAATCTATAATTTTTAATTTATTAGTATATTAGTAATTAAATATGCAATTTAAGATGCGTGGAAGTTAATTACACAACTTTTAATGCTTAGCATAAGTTAAAGGTCAATTATGAACAGTCTCAAAAATGTATTCCAGCTAAAAATTCATCATCTCTAATGTAATACATTTTATGAGAAACAAAAATTTCCTGACATAAGTAAACTTATTAATGCGATAATACAATCAGGTATATCATTTGTATTACTCCTGTGAATTAGGAATCAACAAAAATCTAATAAATGAACAAACAAAAAAAAAAAATCTTCAAACACTTAGCGATGTCTTTTGTGCCAATAGAAATCCAAATCTAATACATAATTGAAGATTGAAAAAAACTCGACGACGTGAATCATTAGAGAATTCGATAATATTGTTTTTTTGACGTCACAAAAACAAGTGTCGATGTATCTTGAAGATTTTTAAAAATATTTCTGACCAGCAGAAAGATTGCTGGCTATACTTAGTATATAAATTAAATTTATAGATGATTTCACAGGAAATTTCTATCTTGAGTGAAAAATAAAAAATATAAAAAAAAATGGATAAAAATAAGATAAATATTTCATGCACATGCAAGACATCATCTAAGCAAGTGGAATCAAAGATTGCAATAATTTTGATTAAAAGTAATTGAACTGTGCATCATATGAGAAAATCAGTTCACGCTACAAATAAAAGCAAGTCATTCCTATTAAAAGGAATTACTTCCAATGAATTGATTGTGAGATAAACTTTTTTATGGCCTTTTGTGTATTAATCTAGTCGACATGAAAAAGAAAAAAGAGAAAAAAAAGTTTTTGACACTGAAAATCTTTTTCATCTGTGTTATCAATTCGAGTCATGTGGAATCATCATAAAAAAAATCGATTTTAAGCGTACGTACATAAATAGAATCTTGGCCCATATTTTAGAAGAAGAGTGAAATGAATGAAAAATAGACATTAAAATAGTTCAGGGACGTAAGCCTGAACATTTTCATTTGCCTTTGTAAAAAGTTTGCAATTGTTTTGGCTTATGGAAAGTTCATGTAAAGTAATTCAATGTAATTTGTCTGACTTTGTATAATGTATTGAGTTTAACACGATTTCTGCATTTTCACACTCACGCGACTTGTTGTTAATTATTTATAAGCAGCAAGGATATTTTTTTGGTTTGTGGAATGAGAAAATTGAAAGGGAAACCAAAAATTTAGCTTTTATTTCATAATTCAATTAAATGGAAAAGAAGACATGCATCCTATATTTATTATTATTTCTTGTTCTTCTCCTCATTCACATACTTGTATGGTTTCCATCAAGTGATTGACTTGGATGGCTATATTTTTAAGAAATTCAATAAACTTTTAAGAATTAAATTAATCTTTTGGAATTGAATTTCATTTTTTAAAGACTTTTTTTTTAACATTTGAAAGATTAGAATCTAAATTTTATGTAATCGCACTTTCCATAATAAAAGCATAAACTCATAGTCATATCATATTGAGAAAATTTAGTTTCAATTCCCATAAAAATTTACCCAAACTTATTTAAACCATTCCTCCAATATTTAGTCCGTAAACCATCAAAAATTTATCAAAAAAAAAGCAATCTTCCTGTCCAGCCTAAACCGATAGTCCAATATTTCGAAGCGCAATACCAATAATATTCTTAATTATTACTTAAAAATTCATACACGTGAAAGCAATGAATCAAAGAAGAACAGAACAACATGTACAACAGAGTAGAAAAGCAACAACAACACGAAATTTTTTCCTTTACGATTTCTATTGAATTATTGATGATTTTTCGATATCAGAAGGGGTCAACGGTGTACATTTGTAGAACTAGCCAGCATGTTATCGATAAACAAGGGAGAAAATACACATGAATACTAAAAGTTGTTCATTAATAAGAAATTAAAAGTTGAATCTAATTTTCAACGGAATTGATTTTATAGCAGTACGAATAAAATTCTAATTTTGTATCTAATTATTTTTATTATTATTTTATAAAAGATATACAACAATATATGCATACTAACATCAAGGTTCGAGCGTTGAACAGACCGACTTTTCATTTTATTTTCCTACACACACTACGAGAAAATTCAATGATATCCTCCACTCTTTTCTTCCTGCTTAAATTAACTAAATATGCATGAACAAAACGACATTAACATGTAAAGTGCTGTTACGCTGGACTGACAAGACTATAATCATATATAATTCAAAATTTATGGAGTTTCATACATTTTGTATTGATCTGAAAAAATGTACAATCAATGGAACATAAATATTGATTTAGGCACATGATATACAGTCCCAACAACTCAAATCTACTTCGGAATCTCCAGTTCACCGCTATTACTACTCAAAGTATCAAATCGCATCGTAGAAGAAATGAAGAAAATCGAGAATGCATTAAAGCTTTTATTATTAAAGTGTAGAAAAATTTTATGGATTTTCCTTTCAGTCTTGTTTTCTTTTTGTGGAAAATGGAAAAATCAACTCAAGAGAATTTAATTGAAAAATTTTTATCGTAAAATTTTAAATAATTTAAATGTTGTTTTCGGTTTAAAAAACAGATACAAGCCGGATCGATGAAAAGGAATGAAAAACTTGGCTTCTGCGCTAGCTTTATATTATTTTTTTCCCTCAAACTCAACAGAAAAAAAAATATATAGCCGTCATTGTTGTTGCAAGTATGACTAAAAGTGTACACTATACACTAAATAATAAAGGTATATATACGACGACGAGTATGAAAAGCGAGTGAGACGGAGTAAAACTTATGAATATACATTCACACACAAAACAATCATGTAGATTATATATAAGATGAATCGTAAATCATCAGCAGTGACGGTGACGTCATGCAGAATCCAATGTTTTGACCGAGAAATGAAGGAGAAAATCGATAATATTTTTCACGCACCATATAAATTTTTTAAAAAATCTCAAAATCATACAGAGAAAAAAAAATTGCACGAAAAGCAAAAATATCGGAAGAGAAACTAACTTGCTCGTCTGCCTGCATATGTAACATTCAAAAAAAAAAATTGCCACTTTGAAATATTATCTTTTGTTCAATGTTATCGCGGTGTCTGAGGAATTTCTTTTTATTGACCACTGATTGGGGTCTTTTATCCTTACTTTTGTATTAAATAATTTATTCTCATAATACATGAAGATTCGAGACATAAAAACATTATTCATGCCATTCTTTTCTTATGCTTGGTTTGTTTGTGTAAGTTAGTCATTGGAATGCAGTCAGTGTCGAAGAAAAAGAGATGCTAAAACGTACATTTTATGAGCTGTGTTGAGGTATTTAGCAGGTGAATTCTGCTCACTTTTTCGAAGACATACAGCAAAATGTTGAAAAATTCACACAAAGTAATAATTATAATTATATAAATATAGCTAATTAGCTCAAATAGTTAACTGCAATATTTTTTCCTTTCCAATAAACTGCATATATAAAAAATCGAACGATATGACGAGAAGGTTGTAAAAGTAATTATCTGATAAAAAAAATAAAGAATTGACTTACCAAAGCGATAGATGAAATGCTGACTATTAATATTAGAATAATCCTTAGTATCATTTTTAAAAGATTTTATTATTATCCTATGAGGATTCAAATTTGCACACAAATTAATAAAGAATCACTATTTATTTATTTACACTTTTGGGCAAAATAAAACTTTAATTTTTTTTTTTAACTTTTAAGGTTTTTGCAATTTTCCCTTTCTTATTTCCACATTTTTGTCAATTTTTAATGCATTTTTTGATATTATGTACACTTTAAACACTTTAACAATATCATATATTATTTAAATACACTATAAATTAAAGAAAAAAAAAACTTATCAGACTCGTTAATTGTATGTCTATTCTTCATCTAAGTTTCAAAGAGAATTGAGTATTTTGTGGAATACGTTCATCAGTTTTGTCACTTATTTGACATCATTGTTATTTAACTTCGAATTTCGCATGACAGACAGACAAAAATGTCAATTTTGCACTTTTATTTGGAAAACTGTAAGTTGTAATATTTCTCTACTTGTTTCCGTTCAAAAAATTAAAAACCGTTAATTTTGAAACTGAATAATTGATTACACTCGTTGACGAAATATTAGTTTAAATGGTTAAAATTCTTCATGTAAAATTTCATCGACACGGTTTTCGTTTGTCACACATTTACAACTTTCTACTAATACATTTTACAACTATTTACCATGTGACCAACCCCTCAGACTACTTTGTTTACTTTTTAAATCAAAAGATGAAAATTTTAAAAACTTTTTAATTTACTGTTTTTCACAGTCATTTGAATATATTTCTCATAGTAAGCAAAGTGAAATTAGTTGAATTTTCATAATTTAATAAAAAACTGCCATTAAAATTGAGAAAAATTAATGAAAAAGTGTTAATTATTATAACGTACATAAAAAATTAAAAGCAATATTAAGTTGAGGAAGAATTTTCACATTTATTAACGCATATTTCTCAGTTCAGTTCCATTTATCGATTATTCAGAAAAAGAGAAAAAAAAATCATAGTGGAAGAAAATTATTATTTTAAATCATTCAAATGTGTTTTTAGTGCATAAAAATCATCAAATCTTATTATTAACTTTGTTTTTGTATTAAGTGTTAGTGCAATATGTCGGCGGCAGATCGAGAAATTCCAGCTGAAGATTCAATTAAGGTAGTTTGTCGATTCAGGCCTCTCAATGATTCGGAGGAGAAAGCTGGCTCAAAATTTATCGTAAAGTTCCCACAAGGCTCTGAGGAGAATTGTATATCGATTGGGGTAAGTCCTGAACATGTTCTAATACAATTTTATGTTTTTTCATGAAATACAAAAAAAAATCTATAATGATAAATTTTCAAAAGGAAATGAGTTTTGTTGAAAACGACTATGGCAGGAGCTTACATGTGAAGCAATTGATTGATTTTTTAAGCTATTTTTCTATCGGCACTTGACTAGTTTTCATGATTTTTGGATGTTATATAATCATGTCATAAATTTACGGCAATTTTTATTGCTTGCCTTACTATCATTAATTAAGAAAACAAACAAAAATTGATGGGAGTGTAGCATGAAGGCATAAGTGACTGTAACAAAACACAAATGTCTTTCCATGTATCCATCTTGAATTTTCAGTCGATATGATTTCGTGTATTTAGACGAAGAAAATTTTTGACGACTAAAGAAAATCCAAATTCATTGATAATTTGCAAAAAAAAAAATGTTTGATTAGTCAGATGCTAAATCTTAGCATTGTCATTAAATTTCCTGCATTCTTAAAATCTTTTCTTTTTATTCATTAAACGAAAAGAATAAAGTTCCACATAGCGCTATACTGTGAGTCATTATGATACATTAAAGCAGGCAAGGCAGAGACAAATCGATATTCCATGACGTCATTTTTCCATTTTTGTGTTTCTTTTCACATCTTGCAGAAAAAATATTAAAATAAAATAAAAAGTATGTAGAAAAAAAATTGAGAACAACGGAACAAGTGTACATAAAAAAAATGTCTAATAAGAAGACACGAAAAACGTGTAAATGCCATTTTCAGGCCATAAATGCTAATCCAATTTCAAAATAAAATACGAACAAGGATCATCTTCCCTTTTGGAACTGACTAGATGACCTTCAAATGAGCATAAAGAATGGCATTGAGCTGAAAAATGTCAATATTCCAAAATGGAAATAAAAGAGACATTTTTTTTTTTTGTTTCTCCTCCTGTTACATTTACTGACTGTGAAACACTTTAAATGAAATGAATATATTGAGGACCGACCCACACTTGAGAATTTCTTCTTCCTATATAATTTTTTGTTGCCTTAGATCTGAGCAGATTGCTGACTTTTTGCATAAATATTTAGCTTAATTCTTTGTTTTTCATTAAGGCAATAATGTTTGTTTGTGCTGCTTAATTTTTAGATACTTTTAGATCTGGTCCAGAGATTATAGGTCATTGACCGTTAACATTCAAAATTTTACCAGTTATTTTTCAGATAATAACATAAAATTTAAATTTTTCTTGTCCGTTAAATCTCAAATTCTAATGTAACATAAAATATGCGTTCATGCCAGTCCACAATAAACTCTGACTGACTATATCAGCTTTCAATAATATTTTGATAGAGCTTCACATTGCATACACAATTTTATGATGCTTCATAAACATTTATGATGATTTTTTTTTTCAACAGCAACAAAAATTTCTTTCATTGCTTTCCGTTCCTGCCGTTGTTATGGTTCAATTATTTTTCTGCTTCTTCATTTATGTAACTTTATTCATTTTCCTCTATTTTTTTTTCTTTCTTTCTTTTTTTTGCATTTCTATTTTCAACCGCATCAATTACCAACCAATGAATTATGTTTAAATTAATTAAAAAAATAGGGCAAAGTATATTTGTTTGATAAAGTATTCAAACCAAATGCAACACAAGAGAAGGTGTACAATGAAGCCGCAAAATCAATTGTCGCAGACGTCTTGGCTGGATATAATGGAACGATATTCGCGTACGGTCAAACATCATCGGGTAAAACTCACACGATGGAAGGTGTAATTGGTGATCCTGGAAAGCAGGGAATCATTCCACGTATTGTAAATGACATCTTTAATCACATCTATACAATGGAAATGAATTTAGAATTTCACATTAAAGTATCGTATTATGAAATTTATATGGATAAAATTCGAGATTTACTTGATGTATCCAAGATAAATTTGAGCGTTCACGAGGATAAGAATCGTGTTCCATATGTGAAAGGTGCTACTGAAAGATTCGTGTCGAGTCCCGAGGATGTTTTTGAAGTAATTGAAGAGGGAAAATCTAATCGACATATTGCTGTAACAAGTAAGTTCTCCTATACCATCAAACTTACTTCAAGTTTCTAATTATTTAAAATTAAAATATTTTATAGACATGAACGAACATTCTTCAAGATCCCACTCCGTATTCCTCATCAATGTAAAGCAAGAAAATCTTGAAAATCAAAAGAAATTATCTGGTAAGCTCTATCTTGTCGATTTGGCTGGAAGTGAAAAAGTATCAAAAACTGGCGCTGAAGGTACAGTCCTAGATGAAGCAAAGAACATTAACAAGTCATTGTCAGCCTTGGGTAATGTAATTAGTGCATTGGCTGATGGAAATAAAAGTCATATTCCTTATCGTGATTCCAAATTGACGAGAATTTTACAAGAGTCACTTGGTGGTAATGCTCGTACGACAATTGTCATTTGTTGTTCACCAGCAAGTTTCAATGAATCGGAAACAAAATCAACATTAGATTTTGGTAGACGTGCTAAAACTGTTAAGAACGTCGTCTGTGTCAATGAAGAACTTACAGCTGAAGAATGGAAGCGTCGTTATGAGCGTGAGAAGGAGAAAAATGGAAGACTTAAAGGAAAAGTTGAGAAATTGGAGGCTGAATTGGCAAGATGGCGTGCTGGTGAAAAAGTTGATCCAAATGAGCAATTTAATATGGCTGATGTAATGGAAGCAAGTACACCAAATGTTGAAGCTGAAATTGTTCGTGAAGGTCCAGTTCCAGCAACACCAAGTGGATTAGCATTGATTGGATCAATTTCAAATGACGAACGTGCACGTCTTGAAGCTGAACGTGAGACATTATATCAGCAATTGGACGAAAAGGATGAGGAAATTAATCAACAATCACAATATGTTGAGAAGCTCAAAGAGCAAATTATGGATCAAGAGGAACTCATCAGTAATTCACGTCGTGATTATGAGAACTTACAGACCGAAATGACACGCATTCAACAAGAGAATGAGAGTGCAAAGGAGGAAGTTAAGGAAGTTCTTCAAGCATTAGAAGAATTGGCTGTAAATTATGATCAGAAATCACAAGAAATTGATAATAAGAATAAAGAACTGGAGCAAGTAAATGATGAGCTTCAACAAAAGCAATCAATGCTTAATACAACAACAACAGAACTCCAACAATTAAAGGACATGTCAAATCATCAAAAGAAACGTATTATTGATTTATTGGGTAATCTTTTGCGTGAATTATGTGAAGTCGGTCAAGCACTAAATACAGAAACATCAACTGAATTAAAAATTAATGCCGATGCAAATATCAATAAGATTGAAGAAGAATTTACAGTTGCACGTCTATACATCAGTAAAATGAAATCGGAAGCAAAGAATATCACACAACGTTGCAGTAATTTAGAGACACAACAGCAAGCAACGACAAAGAAGATTAATGAAAGTGAGAAAGAATTGAGTGATTGTAGACTTTTGATCTCGCAACATGAGGCTCGTATGAAGTCACTTCAAGAGTCAATGCGTGAATTAGAGAATAAGAAGCGCACATTAGAGGAGAATATTGATTCATTGCATGAGGAATGTGCAAAATTGAAGGCAGCTGAGAAGTTGACGTCTGTAAATGTTGAAGAGAAGCAGAAGGCAGAACAATTGCGTGTTGAATTCGTTGAACAGATGGATCAATTACGTGAAGCTCATACAAAACAAGTTGCAGACTTGAGAGATGAAATTGGCGCTAAACAAGAGCAAATTAATGAATTGAGAGAGTATGTATTGATTTATTCATTTACATGCTGTTAAATGTCAACTTTTAATTTCTCTTTATAGCACGACACAAAAGCTCACATTAGAGAACCAACAGATGTCGAACGAACACGAAAAGTTGAAGCAAGAAGAGGCCGAGAAATCAGCTCGTTTACAGGAACTCATGTATGTCAAATCACATAAAAATAACTCAAAATTAACTAATGATATAATTAATACAAAATTGGCAACACCAAAAAAGATTTATAATAGCAAAAAGAGTTCGAAAAGAGACTCTACGACAAATTGGAATGATGATAAGATCATCGATCATATATGTGATTATTATGATGAGTTACAGTACAATTACGAGTATTTTAATAATCAAAATAATAAATCTGACTATTTACATTCCAATTTTGGTGGTGACAATAAATCCACAAGTAGTAACAATTCACACAATAATTCCTTAAATCAATATTATCAATTAACTAAAATTCGTAAAAATATTTTAAATCGTAAATTAATTGATCATCGTGAACGACTAAAATGTGAAAAATTTAAATTTAATGCTGATAAGAGTTTAGTTACATCTATTTCGTCACTTGTTGAATCACTTACGATTCCAACATTCCATTTTCATCTCATTTTATCTCTAACAATGGTTTTATTGACACATCAATGTCCACAGTATCTTCTTGTCTTGTAAACAGTGACACAATATACTCAAAGGAATAGAGACAACACTTTTGATATGGCTAGAATTTTGATACACAAGTTATGAACTTGAATTTTGTGCCTACATACATTTTTATCCATGCTCAAAGAATCTTATTAATTTTAAGTTGCATTTTCTTTTGTGTTCAGTTACAGTTGTAAATTGTGTTCAAAATTTTTAATTAATTAATCTTATTTATTAAGTCACAGACTGAAATCAGAGATATCTATACCTTTGAGTTATTGTACAGCATTTCCTGCTTATACGCAATAATTGTATAAGCATAAGTAATGCAAAATTGAAAAAGAATTACTGTGGTATTTAACAGATTTGTGCATTAATTAACAAAGATTCTCAAAAAAAATATTTCCTTAATCTTAAAAAGATATTTCATCATTCATGAATCATTTCACTTTTAGAGCTTTACTATATGTCTAGTCGTTATTATCGAATATAAAATTAATCCTAATTGAAATAATTAAGTTCCTTTATAAGTCATTAATATTACGTTTAAACGCTTCTAAATTTATGCTGCTTTTGAGAATCAAAATAACAGTAAAAACAAAAATAATTAGTTTCATTGTACCTGCGATAAATTTTTAAATTGAAATTTTGTCAAAATTAACAGAAATTAACTAATATGAAATTTTTTAAGTATTCAAGTCGCCGTTAGAGTATTAAACGGACAAATTAAGCGCAATTTCCAAGATTAAAAAATTTAATGGTTAAACAATTTTCTTTTAAATTAAAACAATTCAAATCAAAAAGTCAAATTTAACGATTAAAAAATATTTTTTTTTTTAAATATTCAAACCTGATCAATTGTTTTCAATAATTTTTAAAAAATTTCAAACATGAAATTTAGAATTAAAAAAAATAATCTGTTAAATCAATAAAAGTTAAAAGTTGCATGAAATCTTGGAAAATTGATGCGAAAAATGTGAATTAGGGAATAATTAAAACAAATTAACATTAAAAAAAATTGGTTCAAAAAAATCGGCAAAAAGCAAATAATTGAATTAATATTTGATTTACTGTGATATTTAATGTTGATAAATTTAAGTATGACGAAAAAAAAGAAACAAAATCGTAACAAAAAATTGATAAAAATAATGAATTATGCTTTTAAGCATTGTAACATAATGTATTAATCACACTTTGAATGATAACATGTTATAAAAGACTATTAATTCATAATTACACACATTTTTATTAATGTATTTTATTCATTTACATTTTCATATTAATTAAATTAATTGAATTTGTAGTTGAATATTAACATTTATGATTTATTCATTTAAATATACCGCAAGAATGATCGCCATTCAGTTTGAAAATCGAAATTTAAAAATTAATTTGTTAACGCGGTGACTTAACAAAAAATTGAAATATGTTTAATTAAAATAACGAATGAGTTAGTTATTGTAATTAAGAGAACATGATGCTTTGAAGAATTCGATTTAATCGCTTTTTATTAATTCGTTAAAGACTTAGGGACTTAAAGTCAAAACAAAGAAAGTTTATTAAAGCCAGGAATCGCGATCATTGTTCGAATTATTTTTGAGTAGATTTTTTATTTATTTCATTTAATTTTATTCCTTTTTAAAAAAATACATTTTCCTGGCTGTATTTATTGTGCTTATGATTTGCATTTTATCATTTTTCTCAAACAACAAACACATCGCGATGCTTACAGAAATAGTTAAAAAAAAATTAATGACAAAGAAAATTATGTAAATTAAATGTTGTAAAATGCAAAGTTGTAAATGATAAAAATTATATTCAGAAAAATACAGACAGAGAAAAAAAAAGTTATTTATGCAACAAAAAAAAAGAAAAATCCAACATGTTCTCTTTTTATTTAATGAATTAAAATCAAATTTTTATTCACTTTGATCAAATTTTACATTAATTCATCTCTCTTTTTTTTCTTGAGATTCTTTCTATTCTCTTTCTTTCTTTTTCAAAAAAAATGTTTTACATTTTAATGCATTCTGAGTCAAACTGAATGGTAATCTTCATAATTATTACTAATTTCAATGTCTCATCATAATTTTTGCTCATTCAAAACATAAAAAAAGCTTAAATCTTTTGTTAATATGTATCGAAAAATTCTTTAAAATTTGTAAAGTTTTGAAAATGTTTGAAACTTTACAATTTCAAATGAATCTGACAAAATTTTTAAAAGTTTAAAAAAAAAGGAATGTTAGAAAATTTTCAAAATGAAATTCCAAGATATATAGATGTGTTCATACAAAAATGTTACCGTTTTTAACGGCTAAAAATTTGAAATTTTGAAAATTATTGTAAACACTAACACATTGAAAGAAATTTGAAAAATTTTGTTTTCCAATTTTTTGACTTTTCATTAAGTTCTCGTAGTTCAAAAGCATTAGAAATGATGGTTTGCATGATAGTGATGTTATTATAGCCACAAAAATAAGATCCAGTCAACAAATTTAATTTAAAATTTGAAATTTAATTTTAAATTTTTTTCATATAAATTTTTTTCATTTGTTTGTTTACAAACAGAAAAAAGCGTATGGTCGAGTATGGTCGAGTATAGTTTGTATGAACACATCTGTATATCTTGTGAAATTCTAAAATTCTTTTTAATTCTATCCGTAATTTAAAAAAGTATTAAAAAAGAATTTGTTTGAAGAATCTTAAAAACTCAGTTCAAATGAATTTATTTAAGGAATCTGATTTGAAAACATTTCATGAAATTGAAAATTTCAAAATTTTAAGAATTTCGATTCAATCATATTATTTTGAAAAATTTCCATTCATTCCTAACGCCAATTTAAATGATTTGATATAGATTTATCAAGGTCATATTTACATCCTTTCTGCGCAATATCCTTGATAAGTCTAATCAATATCAATCAAATTAATGTTTAAAATCATTAAAGAAAATTGAATTTATTTAATTCATGATATTATATTGAATTTATAATTTGCATGGATTATATTTTTCAAAGCTTTATTTAAATCCATTTAATATTAAGTATCTTATTAAATAATTTAAAATCTTCAACTAATTTCAAAATTTTAATTCTTCAACTTACAGTTTAACAAACGAGAGACGCGAACAGGCCCGCAAAGACTTGAAAGGATTGGAAGATACAGTCTCGAAAGAGCTCCAAACTTTACACAATTTACGCAAATTGTTCGTACAAGATTTGCAAGCTCGCATCAAGAAGTCTATTAATTCAGAAGACAGTGAAGACGATGGCGGTTCCTTAGCTCAAAAACAAAAGATTTCATTCTTAGAGAATAATTTGGAGCAATTGACGAAAGTTCATAAACAATTGGTTCGTGACAATGCAGATTTACGTTGTGAATTACCAAAATTAGAGAAGAGACTCCGTACGACAATGGAACGTGTAAAAGCACTCGAGACAGCATTGAAGGAGGCTAAGGAGGGTGCAATGCGTGATCGTAAGAGATATCAATATGAAGTTGATCGAATTAAGGAAGCTGTACGTCAGAAGAATTTGGCACGTCGAGGACCTCAGGCACAAATTGGTAAGAATTTTTGACAGCAATTTATTGAAATTAGACGAGCTTAATTGATTGATTTTTATTTTATTTACAGCTAAACCAATTCGTGCTGGACATGCACCAATTCCAACAGGGATCAGAGGAGGTATGCCACAACCAGGACAGAAAATCATCACAGATAATCTGAAAAAGAAAGGTTAGTTGAAGTTCCATGGATTTAAATTTGTTCCATGGATTTAAATTTGATCCAACAATTTAAATTTGATTCAAGGATTAAAATTTTAATCTTAAGATTTAACTTTAATATGAGGATTTAATGTTTGAAATTTATGATTTAAATTTTGATCCAAAAAATTGATATTTAAATCCAAAAATTTCGAATTTTAATTAATTAAGTACATTAGACATTGCCTCAAATATAATTTAAATTACTCAGTAGACACACATGAGTCATGTCTGTCAAATAATTCTGACTCTAACCTCATGATGTCATCAAAATTTTGACTAATTATTCTCTTTCGTATTCTTACTTCCTTTTTCAGAACTCGAACAAAGTTGAATGAATTAAATCATCGTATAAATATATTTATTAACAGATAGTAACAGTAAAGCAGTGAGGCAGTGCGTAATGAGAAAAAAACATAAAAAAAATTATGAAAAAAAAATATAATATTTTTACTATATGAACTTGCTAACTTTATTGGGGCATTAGAACGTTTTAGGACTTGATCATCAACACAATGATTATTCATACAGCATGCAGTTTAATTTATTGCTTCTTGTAGAAACTGTTTATAACACTTTTTTTAATGAAAAATCAAAAGAATTATGCTAAAGACAATTTAGCTTTTACGTATAATTCTCTTTAAAGAATCAGATTCAAAAAATCTATCCATATTCATTCTCTACTCCTATTTTTTGCTTATTGTAATTTTAGATAAAATTTCAAAGATGATTCTCTTTATTGATACATTTATTGAAAAAAAGAAGAATTCAACATTCATGTTCATTACTAAAAAAAAAAAATAATAATATTCTTAAAGTTTTAGGTTCAATATGACTATAATTATTAAAAAGAAAACTACAAAACAAATTAAAAAATTGTAAATGTGCATTACAGACATTAAATAGTATATTTTATACATTCACAAATATTTTTTATTTAATTACTACAAAAAAAAAAAAATCTACAAATGATTCAAGATGTTAGGAGAAATAATGAGAAATAGAGCAAGGAAAAGTTACTTAAAAGCTTCACTGCGAATTTTTACTTCCAAGCTTAAATCTTTTTCTTCATCCAGTGAAAAAAATAAATTTTTGGATTTATTCAATTATATTGGGAGTTGATGTTTGTCAATTGATTAATTTAGTAAAGTTTTTGAAGGAAAAGCTTTGTCATTTTTCTAATCTATGCATTCATAGAAATTAAATTGCAAGCTTGGAATCCATAATATCCATAAAAGCAATTTTACTTCAATAAGCTCAAAAACTCACCTTTGAGTACTAAAAACATCATTTCCATCATAAAAATCATCAACTTCCAAAAAATACCAAACATATGATGAATGCTTTATCCTTTTTAATGACAAAAAAGTTTATCGAAGAATTGAAAATTTTAAAAAGTTTCTGATTGCAACTTTTTCTCTATTAAATTACTAAGAATTCAATAACACACACAACAAAAAAAAATAAATAAAACACAATTAATTATGCTTTATTTGTGATAATATGAAAGATAAATGAAATGAAATAAAATAAATAAAAACATTTCTCCGCAAAAAAATGGATATGTACGCTTGGGAAATGATAAATCATGCTTATTTGTCTCTCATAAGGAATATATAAAAAAAAGAATTAATTACATATGCATGCATGCATTGATAGTAAAATCAGATGTTCCAGCGCTAAAAATTCAATTTTTAAAAGAAAAATAAACATTTTAATGGCTTGCCAAAAAATAATAAATGAACAAGTGTGTTTCGAGGAATTTATGGCGCTAAAAATTATATTATTATTATTATTTATCATTAAATCTGTCCAGTTAATTAATTTTGATTCGATTATAATTATTAGTAACACCTTTTTATCCCAAAAAAAGATGAATTTTTGAATATAAGTAGTTTTTATTAAATGAATTCATTTTCATTAGATATTATTTTAAAATTTGTATCTTCTATTCTCCTTCTTAGTTTAATTCCAATTACATTAATTTTTCCTCCCCAATTGTGCACCCCTCTCGAAACGGCATGATGTAGTAGATTTTTATGAGCACAATATGCAAAGAATGAAGCAGTTTATGCATACCATATAATGGGTATTTTGAAAAAAATAAGAAAAAAAATTAAAAATAACAATGAATGATAAAGAATGTTCGCAAAATTCATGATTTGAATTGATAATAAAAGTGAAATAATTTTTAATCTAGTAAGAAAAATTAGTTTTAATTTGTTTCAAATTACAGGATTTTTTCAGATTTTTTTAGATTTGTGAAAATAACAAATTTATGCTTCATGTGTAAAAAAAGCATTTGTAAGGTTTTCATATGTATAATTTAAGTTTGAATAGCTTCAATACGTAAGTTTAACTTTTGGGAGTTAGAGTTCTCTCCAAACCTCTGATCAATGAGGATGTGGAATTATGAAATTCTTCAAATTTATATTAATTACGCGTAGGAACTAGTTAAAAACCGGATATAAGTTAACGTAAAACACTAAGGAACAAATGGACTATGGAGAGAACTCAAAAAAGTCGCGAATTAATAGTAAATTTGGAGAAAAATTGAAATTGCATCAAAATTAACCTAGACAACATGGATTTGTTACTTCTTGGAATTTTATACAACAATAGATCAACATTGGAATACCACAGAACATTATAAAGGAATAGTACAACTTTGGACACCGATGGAGCTGGTCTTGCAATAGCATTAGCTGATGGACCATAATAAATATAATAATCAATCAATCAACCTTTGTGAGGGAGTTCTCTCCAAACCTTTGAACAATGAGGTTGTGGAATTGTGAAATTCTTCAAATTTATATTAATTACGCGTAGGAACTAGTTAAAAACCGGATATAAGTTAACGTAAGACACTAAGGAACAAATGGACTATGGAGAGAACTCAAAAAAGTCGCGATTTAATAGTAAATTTGGAGAAAAATTGAAATTGCATCAAACATAACCTAGACAGCATGGATTTGTAACTTTTTGGAATTTTATACAATTGATCATCATTGGAATACCACAGAACATAATAAAGGAATAGTACAACTTCGGACACCGATGGAGCTGGTCTTGTAATAGCGAAAAGCTGATGGACCTTAATAAATATAATTAACAACAACAACAACTTTTGTGAGGTTTCATATGTAAATTTAACATTTGAATAGTTTTGACATGTAAAAATTTAAATTTGAAAGGTATTGTGATGTAAATTTTACATTTGTATGGTTTTGTTATGTAACTTCAACATTTATAATTTATAACGTTCTCAAAATTTACAATTCGTCCAAATACAAAAAACTTAATCTTTTCTTGTTTTATGACAGCTGCCTGTTATTATATTTACAACAATTTTACAATAAAATTGAAACAACTTGAATTTTGACCCCCCAAGATATAAGAAATTCCAATTCATGCTAAGTCTTCATACTTTATACTTATTGCAATCCTGTCAACATCATCTGCATAGATTACACTCTTTAAAAGTTAAATCAATCTTAAGAACAGAGATTTCATTGCAAGTGTATTCCAAGTGTATTCTTACATGTAAAATCCAGCAACTTCCATTAAGTATGCATGACTTTGAAGGATCATAAACATCATGTACATGAGAATGCATTATACACTTGTATCATGTGCAAATTCTCTTAATTAATTTATGCATAAACTATAATGGATTTGCATGTATTGCTAGCAAGCATTAATACTCATGTAAACACAATTTATGACAAGCTTTCATACACAAAACTGAACTGCTTTAAATTTCACTTACATGACTCTTGTCAAATGCAGGAAAGCATGACAATAAATCACTTGCCATGAATGCCTTTTAATGTTCTGATTTGTCCTAAATTTCATCAATTATTTCGTCCCCTTTTACTGACTAAATTAATGGTTCCACATGTGAGGTCTTTCCTATACTCATAAAAAAAATTTAACATTTTTCATTGTTACTTCATAGTAAATAAAAATTAACAATGAAATTGTTATATTTGTATGAAGAAAAAAATTTTTAACTATGCTATCGTTAAATTTGTTTTTACAATGAAACAACAATGATATTGTTACACAACAATCGTGATTGTTAATTTAACAATGTTCATAGTTAATATTTGATTTTAAAAAACTTAATAAATTTTAACTTTTCAATTATCAAAAATTCAATAAAAATGCTTAATTGTTAAGCTTTTAATTAATGCTTCAATAATTTTCAAAAAATTTGTATAAAAATAATTTTTGATGAAAAAAAGTTAAAGTTTGGCCAAAGAAAATTAAGATTTACCGGTTTTATTTATTTTTATTCATTAAATTATCATTCTAAAATGAAATCATTCATCAAAATTTAAAAATATTTAAATTTAACAAAAATAATGCATACTTTAAATATTGATTTTTGCTATAAAATTATAAAATATTTAAATAAGCAGCGGATCAAAGGGTCATCGTCGGCCTCTGGAAGTAAAGCAACGTTCACCCTATTTAGTAATTGGATGGGTGACCATTTTTTTCCTCAGAAAAATATTCAACAATGACCATAGTTAAATTTTACAATTTTATTGTTGGCGAAAAAAAATTACAATGGTCATTGTTAAAATTCAACAATTTCATCGTTAACGCTATTTTAACTATAGCATTGTTAAAATTTTCATACAAAACAACAATTCATTGTTAATTTTTTTCTATGGGTGTATCCTTTCTTTTTTTTTTTTTTGTTTGCAAATTAGCTATCTGGTGTGTGAAAAATTTTGCACTGTATGATTTGATAAATCTATACTATGCATGACATACTTCCATGGAAGATTAGAGGACTATGAAAAAAAAAAAGTTTTTCATTAAGTAGAACGACCACCTGTGAATCGTCCATTAATTTTATATGATGAAATGCTTACTGGATCCTCACAAATTCTTATCGATAAATCATTCTTGACAAGGCATAGAATGTCTTGCTGCTAATTAACTAATTACCGTTCTAGTTCTTTGCAAAATTAAATTTCTGCATTTAATGGATCTTTTTGCTGTAAAATTGAATTGTTAAGGCATTAATTTCATGCTTTGCTTCTTCTGTAAGAACTTAATTATTAAAAGAATGATTCAAAAACTTTAATTCTAATGTCAATTTGTTCTATTTTTAAATTTTTGAGGTTAGGATTTGTTTTCTATATTTTTGTTCACTAGATTTTTCCCGATTTTTCAAATTCATTTGATTGGCTATAATTGATCAAAGTGCATCAACAAAATGAAAGAAGATTGCAGCAGTTAGAAACCCAGAAACTGTCAATTAATTAATTTTCCACATTGTTCCTAAATTCATTAATCATTTTTGCAATTTTAACAAATATTTAAGTTCAAATTTAGAACCTTTTTTTTACCTTCGTCATTTTGCTTCTTTTGTCATCCTTGACCTACTTTTCGAGACTCTAAATATTAAATTTTGATCATTTATTTTCAATTAAAAATTTTTAATGTCATTA
This sequence comes from Chironomus striatipennis, assembly GCA_026123125.1. Taxonomy (NCBI): domain Eukaryota; kingdom Metazoa; phylum Arthropoda; class Insecta; order Diptera; family Chironomidae; genus Chironomus; species Chironomus striatipennis. Next base: position 45,831,910 of record CM047394.1, read on the forward strand.
ACATGTTAAGAAGAGAAAGCATCCCGCAATGTCTTGATATTAAATGTTCGTTTAATTTTATTAGTGACATTTTGTGTATCATCATGCAGCAGTCAATAGAAAATTGAAAACATATCTCTCAAGACGAAAGGAACGTGAAAGTATTCTTTCCTTTTTTGGGGTAAGAATTGAGACAAAATAATATAAAAATTCAGTACGAAAAGGATAAATAAATTCATCTATAAACGGACGAAAACTGATTCTTTTTACATTAGCTACATATGAGAATTTACTGAAGAGCCTTAAGAATTAAGGATGATACGTTTAAGAGGACACAGATATTTTACGCATCATTTTTTGGGTGAATGTCAATTGAGTTAAGAAAACTTGACCTAGATGCATCAACTCTTATCAGGCACAAGCATTCACTGCCTTTAAAATAAATTTTTATTTATATCCAAAACCTTTGACACAGAAATGTATGCTGCGTGAGATTGTTAACTTAATTATGAGGCACACTTTTATGAATGTAAATACTGCAAGTCATACTTTGAGATCTTTAGTAAGCTTTGGAACTGTTCCAATAATTTTTTATGCAGCATAATTGTGGAATGATTAAGGAAAAATTTATGGACTAAATGTGATCCTCTTGCTGCCTCCGTTAAACTACTTTCTTCTATTATGATTGAGGTTTTTGTGTCATTCTGAACTTTAGAGCCATAAAATATTTATTAAATGCATGCTGTAATGGAGGAATTGAATATTCAAATCATTTCTAGTAGAATGTGCTTAAATTTAATGGTTTTAAAGCTATAAAAAACTTTTATACTTCCAAAAGTTCAAATTTTCCACATAAATTTTAAAAAGCTTAAAAGCTTTAAACTTTTAGAAAAACTTCCAAAAAGTTAAAATCTAAACATGGAATCGATTCTTAGTAGATTCATGACAACAAAATTATTCTCAAAACAACTTCATACACGTCAAAATTTTTCAAAGATTTAATCACCAAAAAATTTCAAATCTCTCAAAAATGTCAATAGCACATAAAGAATTAACTTGTAAGCAGTAAAGTATTGAAGTGTATTTTTATGGTGTTTTTATGCCGATGTTATTTACTTCTTCCATTGTAGTTAAAAATGAAAATTTATGGGTTTAAGAATAAATGGAAAAAATTGATGAATAGAAGTTCTATAAATGCTTACAATGAGCCTGATTTTATTGCTACATGCAAGTCAATTTCAATTATTTTTCTCCTCAATTCAAAACTTAAAATTTAAGAACGAAGCTAGTTTTCTTAAAAGCAAACCCAATTTAAAGACTTTCTTGGCAACGTCTGAATATGGGACACAACTTAATTTATGTGCTGAAGAAAATAGGATGAAATGGTAAATTTTCATTTCTTTGGCTACTTCCAAGCATTTACTTAATGCTCTGGTTTATTTATTTGTTTGGCTTTCTAAAAACTCAAATAAAAAGTTCTTTTGTATGCAGAACAACTGACGTCATGTACGTTCTATTGTCCTATTTAACAGACTTCAATTTTCGCATTTCTTGTGCGTATTTATTGAAAGTTTAACGCATTTTCCTGTCAATTTGTCTTTTACATTTTATTCTACCTTGAAGTATAGATTAAGAGGTTGCATTACTATGAAATGAACTAATTTGATCAAAATTTAAATGAACAGGTAATAAAAGAAAATCAAAAACTTTTACGGGGTCGTTCACTTATTACGTAAAGCTCTGAGGGGGAGGGGGTGGGGGGGGGGGGTGGGTCTGAGAGTTTGTAACAGTCTATTTAAGTTAGAGCAAACTTAATAGTGTTCAAAAAATTAGAAGACGGTTTGAAGGGGGCTGAAATGCTGAAATCTTCGCACTCTCATACACAACATCCACATCAGTCCATAATAATGTCTACATCATCCACAGAACAATGCGTTTTGATCACTGCTACAATGATTCATGCATTCTTCTCCTTATTTCTATATTTATCTTCAGCTGCTGTTTGAAACTTTTTTTAAATTTTCATTCTCCCCCAACCGCATTTTCTTTTTCATGCGTATCCTCGCCGACGACTTTTTTAGAATTTTTATTATGTTGCTGTTTTTATTCATTGTTGTTGTCGCTAACACTTACCACACAATGTCCTTGATGTTTTGCAAAAAAATAAAAATTCTATAGAAGTGAAAAAAAAGTCAATAGGATTTGATGTAAACAATATTTTTTGTACTTTCCAATTTTCCATAGACGCACGTGTGTGACCTACTTTACGCTTACTTATGAATATAAAGGCAAAGACGTGAAAAGAAAAATTTCACCAGGAAATTAATTTTGCGGGTGCGATAAGGAGGAAATTAATGTCTTGCGATCTTATCGGGATATTTTGCGTAGACCGTAAGTTTGTATGACCTACATTCTTACAATGCCTTTAAAAGGAACCTGTTGATGGCTTTTTATTTGACTTTATTAGTTGTTTGTTTGTTTCCGGAAATACAACAATGAGCATAAATAGGAAGTTTAGTAAAAAAAAAATATTTGTGGTTGTAAAAAATTTGCTCTTACATTGTATTGAAAACCTCATCACGCAGTGCTACTCGCCTACTTTTCTCATAATTACTGTCATCATGATAATGCATTAAAGAACTATGCGTTTGAGGCACATCTGATGAGTGATGATAAATCATGTTTTATACATTCATAAAAGAGTGGCATAGAAACCTCAATCAAAACTGGATATATGGAACAGCGATAGAAGCTGGAAGCATATCACACTAAGTCCATAAATTTCTTATAATCATTCTACAATTATGCAGCATTAATGTTGTTGGAACAGATCCAAAACAGTCGAGATATCTTACTGCATGAATCATTTTCATAATCCTTTTTTAATTAAGTGTGGCATCAAGCATAACTTGAATTTTTGTGTCAAAGGTTTTGGATATAAATAAAAATTTATTTTAAAGGCTTTGAATGCTTGTGCCTGATAAGAGTTGATGCATCTAGGTCAAGTTTTCCTAACACAATTGACATTCACCCAAAAAATGATGCGTAAAATATCTGTGTCCTCTTAAACGTATCATCCTTAATTCTTAAGGATCTTCAGTAAATTCTCATGTGTAGCTAATGTAAAAAGAATCAGTTTTCGTCCGTCTATAGATGAATTTATTCATCCTTTTCGTGCTGAATTTTTATATTATTTTGTCTCAATTCTTACCCCAAAAAAGGAAAGAAAACTTTCACGTTCCTTTCGTCTTGAGAGATATCTTTCAATATTCTATTGACTGCTGCATGATGATACACAAAATGTCACTAATAATATCAAATGGACTGTTGCCATTGAAACATTCTTGATTCCATTATTGTTCATTTTATTGTCAATCTTCAACTCAAATGGAGACGAAATGGAGTGAAAGAAAAGGAAGAAGAAAATTCATTCTGAATGGAGAAAAAGGAGGTCAAGGATATGTGGCAGTAAGGCAAATATAGGCATCAATTTATTTTCGCACATATGCGAGTGACATGAGCGTCAAAAAGAGCGTGAAATGACAATTGTACGCAATTACTTATACCATAAAGCCTCAACAAATCATGATTTTTATTTTGACATGCATTAATGTTTTTCCGGAAATTTTGTGTCCTTCATGAAAGTGTTATGGCTTACGTGATTGGATGCGTAGCATGTTTGTTTATATGAAATTTGAATTAAACATTTTTTGGGAATTATTTTTATTTTCTTGGTGGGTGTTTATTATTTTTATGTCCTAAACTCTGAACATTAATGGATGTTGTAAATCATTTTTTGGCTAGATTCTCATGGAACTCGCTTTTACTTTTAATATCATAATTTGTCGTGCTACATTATGCCGTATTTAGTATGTACTTCCAATGTATGGAAAATTTCTTTATCATTGCTTTAATCTTAACTTATTCCATTTGTAAGTGGATCGTTAAATTCTTTTTTATTGATTTTTATTCCAAAAACTTTACATTTTCAGTCAATAGAAAAAAGACAATTCTTGTGAAAATAAAATACATTTTAGTCTAAAAGTCATCATCCAAGTAAGTTCAGATATTTTACAATACAAACAACGGCATTTAATCCTGATAAATTAATTCTAGAATGCCAGTTGTGGGTGCAAATTTAACAAAAGCTGATCCATTCATGGAAAATCTCACGATGATTGTGCTTTATTGTTTTATAGTTACAGCAGTTTTAGCTGGTATTGTTATATTTATATGCTGGGTAAAATGTCAACTGAAATTATTAAAGTGAGGTTCAATTGTGACTAGAAATATTAATAAAGCTGCACTTGCTGTTTTGGAGTATGTAAGAATTGAAAAATGAAAATCAAATATAGTAATAAGCAATTACTGGGAATATTGAACTATTGTTGTTCTTTTTGTCTAGAATTTATGTATTGTAGAGGATATTTTCAATTTAATGCTGTGCTGTGTATTTTTCAAATATTTATGGTAGAAGATTCAATAATGTTCAATATATGAAGCTTGTTGAATAAATAGCACTTAATAAAGTCATATTTAATCACTCAATTTACTCGATAGTACTCTGTATGATTGACTGTTTTTAAAGTCACATTTCATTTGATTAAATTGAATACGATAATTATTGATTTCATTTAATTCCATTAATATATTAATTAAAGTTTATTTTTTAGCAAGGATATTTAACGCTGTGTGCAATATTAATATTTCACTGAATAATAAAATTTTTATAATTTTGAGCCATGGCAAAATGATGTTTATTCTTTAAAGATTGTAAACAGACTGAATATTAAAATGGCAAAGGGTAAAAAACTAAGTTTCCTTTAAATAAGATTTAAATTTCAATTAAACGTTATAATACAGAATTTTTGAAACAAAAGTTTCAACTCGATTCCCTTGCAACATATCAATTTACATATTAAGCATTAACAATCAATTTATCCCTCATAGCATTAAATTAATTAAAAGTCAACCGATTTAATATAAATTGATGAATGCTTTAAGCGAAGCTTAATTACATAATTACAGTGCTACAATCATGAACATGATGATATTAAGCGTATTTATGACACTTGTAATTTTATTTTCATCATGTACATCCAATAAATTTCTGATTCAACAAGTTGATTTTACAGTAAAAGAGGAGAATCTGATGCAATCAATTTTTCAATCTATCGATGCCTTTTATCGTGAACATCATTGCGTAAATGTCAATTTTATGGAGAAGATACAAAGAAAATTTTACAATGCAGATCGGAAGTTACGGAATAGAATTTTTCGTGAAATCGTTTCAACTTATGCAACACGATTGGCTAACAAGAATGTGACGTTAAGAGGACTGCATAAATGGAGATGTAACTTGTTCATCATTGACACCATAAAATCTTTTGAAGAAGTCAATAAGATTATTAATCCAGAAGTTTTTCGATACTACGGATTCTACTTAATCGTTTTGATTGATGGAAGAATAAAGGAGTTGCAGGCTATATATAATGCTTTGCTGTCAAAAAAATATAGTCAATGTCTATGTCCTGTATGACGATGATGATGGAGTTGCTATGTCGACATTTTTTCCTTTTGATGATCCATCAAATTGCTTTAATACTCGACCAAAGGTTATCAATAAATTTCGGAATAACAAGTTTGTGACTGCCTTAATGATGAATTCAAAGTTTATGAATATGAATAAATGTCCAATTCGGCTTACGACATTTCCGTCAAATATTGGAATAATGAAGAGAAATTTAACAGACGGAACTTATGAACTTTATGGATTTGAAATGGAAATGATTAACTTAATAGCTGAGAAATTGAATTTCACATTAAATATTCAGTTCCGAGAAGGATTAGAACAGTGGGGTTCAGTTCATGACAATGGATCTATAACAGCGACATTTCTTGACCTGAAAGAAGGAAGAACTGACATTGGAATGGGAGATTATTTCCTAAAAGTTAATAGATTAAAATATTTTGATGCAAGTGTTGCATACTTAAATTATCCGATTGTCTTTATTGTTCCACAAGGAGACAGGTTTACTGTTTTTGAGAAATTTATTCGACCTTTTGAAACTGTCGTGTGGATTTTGTTAATGCTTGCATTTTCAATTGGAATTGCTGTCATTATTGCAATCAATTTAAAATTTAAATACTTGAGGAACTTTGTTTTTGGAAGAGGCATCAACCATCCACTAATGAACATGCTTATTATCATAGTTGGTTCACAGCAACCAAGAGTTCCAAAGAGAAATTTCGCAAGATTTCTTCTTATTATGCTAATTTTTATGTGCTTTGTATTTCGTAGTATTTATCAAGGATCACTTTTTCAATTCCTTCAATCAGATGGACGTCATAAAGAAGTTCAAACCATTGATGAAATGTTGGATGATAACTTTGAAATTTGCATGGATGAATCATTTTCTGATATTGTAAATCACAATCCAAAAATTAAAAAAATGAAGCACTGCAAAAAAAGTTCAGCGTCATTGGATGATCTTATGAAGAGATCAAAACGTACAGCTGTGGTTGGTGGAAGGCTAAATGTTCTTGATTATAGTCGAACCCATCCAATTTTTCCTTACAAGATTTGTCCTGAAAGTCTTCTTACGATCAACATTGTCTTGTACTTTCCCAAAAATTACTACTTGAGAGAAACTTTAGACAACAAAATTGGACGACTCATTTCGTCAGGATTTATTGAACAATGGGTGAAGATGTATGACTATACAGGCTCATGGAAAATTAAAAAAATTGGTCCAAGAGTCATAAAATTGCAGCATGTTAAAGGTAGTTTTTATTTGTTGATATGTGGATATTTTACTGGAATTATTGTCTTTATCGCTGAAGTTTTTGTGTATAAGGAAAATAAGTTTAGGAATTTAAGTGATCATCTTAAAATGCAAAATATCAAGACATTGAAATAAGTATATTCTAATTTAATGAGTAAAAATTGTAATCAATAGATGCAGACTTTGTTTTTTGAATGACAGTAAATTGTGAACTTTGATTGTCGTTTGTCACTTCTAATATTTAATTAAAATTAATTACTTTTTGAGTACAATATGATTTAGGAAGTATTTGTTGATTTTGTGTAGACACGTGCAGGTAAACAAATTTGTAAAAAAGCTATTTTAAGCTTTAACAAATAGTTAATGGTATATTTCTATAATGACATTTATTCACCGATAAACAAAATTTAGAAACGAGTGCTTCATATTCACACCACCAACAGAATTTCTTCTAAAGTCAATAAGAGTTCAAACATTTGAAATTTAAAATGATTTTAAATGTTACTAATGGTTTTTAACGTGTGACTGAAGTAAGACGGCATGTTATGTCCAAATGCTCCGAAACTTTGTCAGAATTAAGCCTATATTACGCCCAATTGCGCCCCACAAAAAAATAATTTCGCCCCACTTCCTGTGCCTGGATATGGCAAGTCAAAGTTTTGGCACTTTTACCGTCTTACTTCAGGATTTAAAACGGCATGATTTCTCAAAACTAACTTTATGTGACATATTATATATTAAAATTGATCTACTAATTACGCCCAATTGCGCCCCGCAAAAATTTTTTGGAACCGATGCCCCTAACGGAAGTTATGGCTGCTCAAAGTTTTGCTTATGGACCAAAAAATTTTCTACCTAGAAATTGATAATATTGTCATGTTATATATCAAATCACATCTCCTTTTTCTCAGGAACTCAAATATTAAAGAATTATTTACGTCCATGCTGACATTTCAGACTTATGGCAGTTCCATTTTTGTTGTCGTACCTGAATATAAAAAAGTTTCATATTTTTTTTAGTGTCAAGTTATATGTCTAAGCATATCTACTTTTCACAAGGATAATAAATATGGAATCATATTTTGAATTTGCCCATCCATAACTGACTTATGTCATTTTAAAGTTATGGTTGGGCATCATTGTCCAAAAATAGAAAATAATCATAAAATGCATGTTGTATATCAAAAAATATTTAAATTTGATGACAAATTTAATTATGACAAAATACTTTTGACTTTATCAAAATAATTTTTAAAATAATTTATTTTTAAGTAAAATTTAAATTTTTTTAAAAAATTAATTTAAAAATAAAAATCTCAAGTTTCGAAACTTTTTTGAGATTTTTCAACCAATATATTTATTTCAGGTCAAAATTCAAAATTAATATCAAATTAAAATGTGAATTGCTTGAAAAATTAATTTTTTCGACAATTTGTTTAAATAATTTAAAAATTTAAAGAAAATGATAAAATGAATTTTAGTAATTACAAAAATTATAATTCGATTTCGAATTTTAATTTGGTATTAATTTTTAATTTTGACTTGAAATAAATTAATTGGATGAAAAATCTCAAAAAAGTTTCAAAACTTGAGATTTTTGTTTTTAAATTAATTTTTTAAAAAAATTTAAATTTTTCTTAAAAATAAATTATTTTAAAAATTATTTTGATAAAGTCAAAAGTATTTTGTCATAATTAAATTTGTCATCAAATTTAAATATTTTTTGATATACAACATGCATTTTATGATTCTTTTCTATTTTTAGACAATGATGCCCAACCATAACTTTAAAGTGACATAAGTCAGTTATGGATGGGCAAATTCAAAATATGATTCCATATTTATTATCCTTGTGAAAAGTAGATATGCTTAGACATATAACTTGACACTAAAAAAAATATGAAACTTTTTTATATTCAGGTACGACAACAAAAATGGAACTGCCATAAGTCTGAAATGTCAGCATGGACGTAAATAATTCTTTAATATTTGAGTTCCTGAGAAAAAGGAGATGTGATTTGATATATAACATGACAATATTATCAATTTCTAGGTAGAAAATTTTTTGGTCCATAAGCAAAACTTTGAGCAGCCATAACTTCCGTTAGGGGCATCAGTTCCAAAAAATTTTTGCGGGGCGCAATTGGGCGTAATTAGTAGATCAATTTTAATATATAATATGTCACATAAAGTTAGTTTTGAGAAATCATGCCGTTTTAAATCCTGAAGTAAGACGGTAAAAGTGCCAAAACTTTGACTTGCCATATCCAGGCACAGGAAGTGGGGCGAAATTATTTTTTTGTGGGGCGCAATTGGGCGTAATATAGGCTTAATTCTGACAAAGTTTCGGAGCATTTGGACATAACATGCCGTCTTACTTCAGTCACACGTTTTTAACAGTTTTTAAGAAATGAAAAATGTCAAAAGAGCAAAAATTTCCAAAATTTAAAGATTTTTAAATTTAATCTCTCAGTGGAAAAATAAAAATGTCCAAAATTCCAAACCTCATACTTATCTCAAACAATATGAAACAATTTCTTTAATTCATTTCATATATGGAGCTAGAATAGATAAAATTTGAAATAGTATATAATAATTTAGAATACTGCGTAATATTCAAATTTTCATTAACAAATCAAATTTTCTAAAAAGCCTTGCACGATATATACCCATATGTAGTAAGAATTGGTTGGAATTTAATTAATCTACTATAAACGTAAGTGTATCATCAATGAAATTCTTTTAATAGCCTTACTATTCCTATATTATTTATCACACGAATGAATGAATGAATTGATATTATATATTCTAAAACACTTCCTTAAAAGGACTTAAATAAGACACGAAATCTTGAGTAGGTCAGTTAGTTATAGTAAAATTCTTAAACAGACTGGTTCAAATATCAAAATGATTGTTTTGACATTCTTATTTATTTTATTATTTACATCAATTGCTGCAAACTCAAAAATATTTCCAAAAAATTCTAAAAAATCCAGTTTAGATCTTGTGCAAGGAATCCATTACATTTTTGACAATTATTATTACAAACGCTTTTCAACAGCACATATTGTCTCTGCATTGGAAAGTAATAAAGATCCTCAAACTACCGACCTGAAAAATGCAATTATAAGTAACCCAAGAACTAATGAATTCGAGTATATAGTTACAAATGAGAATCATTCTAACATCACACCATCACAAGCAATAAAGAGGAACTGCATGGTTTTCTTGCTTGATAAGTTCGATTCCTTTAATAAAATCCGTCAAATTCTAACACCAGGTCGATTTTATTTACATGGATACTATCTCTTTGTGCTGACAAGAGGAATATTTAAGGATCATGAGATGCAAAATTTGACATCGAGCGTCTGGAATAGAGGAATTAGTAACTTCAATATAATCTATGAAAACGAAGGCATAGTTAATTTTACAATGATTCGACCATACAGCTCAAAATCATGCTCAGACACAACTTTAATATCTGTGAATTTGCTGAAAGATGGAAAGTTTCTAAACGATACTGAATCAATTTTATTTCCAGATGGTATGTTCAATCCTTTAACAGTTAAGTTACTTATAAAAAAATTTCAATTCACAGATAAATTTGATAATCTTCATCGATGTCCAATTCGTGTTGTTACATTTGAAAGATGTCCAGCTATATGTTATAATCGTAAAAGCAAAAAAATTTCGGGATATGACTATAAAGTGATTCAAGCATTAGAACAAAGATTAAATTTCCGAATAAACATGACGTTCTTAGAAGGAAGTGAGCAATGGGGAACAATTCTACCAAACGGTACATTGACTGGTGGTCTTAGTGTCATTAGGAAAGGTGATGTTGATATCGGAATTGGAAATTACATCTTGCGATCGAGTAGATTAAGATATTTTGATTTTACTATGTCTTATTATACCATTCCGTTGGTTCTTGTGATTCCACCACGTAAGTTTTAAATATATAAATTAAATTGAAATACTTTACATATAAAACTTATCTATTGCCATTGAGTTTGTTTCGAAAAATCATGATCAATTCCTTCAAAATTATTTATTAATCATAGTAACCCTGATGAATATTTTACTTTTAATTCAGTCATTACTTAATCCATTTCCTAATAAAACTTATTCTATTTTTAGCTGAAAAATATACACCGATCGAAAAACTACTCCTTCCATTTGGAAGTACGGTATGGATATTACTTGGAATCGTATTAGGAGTCGGTCTATTGACAATCTTTATAATTAATTGGAAATTCAAACAATTAAAAGGTTTTGTTTATGGACCAAAGATTAAATCTCCCACAATGAATATGATATCAGTTATATTTGGAGTTCAACAACCTGTAGTGCCTACTCGAAATTTTGCAAGATTTATTTTGATGATGTTTTTGCTGTTTTGCTTAATTAATCGAAATGCTTATCAAGGTGCATTATACATCATACTGAGATCTGATGCAACTAAAATGGAGGTTCAAAGTGTAAGGGAAATGGTACAAAAAGACTTTAAATTCTATATTTATTCAACAAATGTGGATCTTGTTAATGAAAAGACAAGAATTTATGAAAGAAAAATTGTGATTCGATCTGAAAAGGAACTGCCATTCTCACAAGAAGTTGATGAAAATTTAAAAGCTGCTTTTATGACTCCCTCAACGGATGTTATCAATCGAAATGAAAAGGCACGAGGAAAATATTCATTAAGAATATGCAAGGAGCAAGTTTCAATTATGAATATTGTGATGTTTATGAAGAAAGGCTTCCACTTGATGGATACTTTTAATGAACAATTACTACGCTTTGATTGCATGGGACTCTTAAGTCATTGGTTTGAAACTCATGCACAACAGAGATACTTGAATATGAAGGATAAAAGTCGTGGACCAAGAAAAATGAATTTCGATGACTTATTTGGAGTTTTTAATGTTCTTTTGGTTGGATATGGCATTGCATTTATAATTTTTTTTATTGAGACCCTTGTAAATAAGTTCAAACGGGTTAGTAAAAGAAACAAACAGGCTATAAAATTGTCTAGCAAAATTCGTAATGGAATTAAAAAGAATGCAGTTAATAAGCAAAAATAACTCTTATGAGTCTTTTTTTTAAGAGGTTCGTATTCAGAATAACTATTCCTAAGCATAATTTTATTGAGAATTAATATTGATGTTATATTAACTTTATGAATGGGTATAAATTTGTTTGATTCAAGGATCAAAAGCTTAATGTATTCTCAAAATTATTGATTTGCACTATGCGTAATTTTAAAAGAAGGTTCAAGGCAGTTCAAGGTTATCAATAAAACTTTTCATATTCTCTCTGATACATAAGTATTTCATAATTCTCCTTATATCCAAATCAAATTCTTCATAAAGTACACCATACCTAAATCAATCGCTAATGACACTTTATTGTATGTTTTATTATTACTTCTTGTGTAAGCAAGTGAAACTGATTATCAATAGAAAAAAGTTATAAATAAAGTATTTAAATATTTATGCACTTTTTCTTGATTAAAAATATCATACTACGGTCTGCTGACTTTCGGTGAATTAGTAATGCAATACTACATCATTAATCAATTTATGTTGATTGTAGCAAGAAAAGGTATTTAAATGTTAAAGTTTACTTTTCACCCAGTAACCAAAAAGCTACTATAAACAAACAAATGTACAATTGTGGCCAAAATTGACGGTTATAATTTAAAAAATTTAAAGAAATTCTTTTGCTCCCATCTTGCTCCCCTCTTGTAATATAATTCAGATTGTTTTTTTTTTTTTATCAAAATTGAGTTTAATTTAATAAAAAGTATAAGTTTGGATACATTTTGACATTCGTTAAACTGTTTTAATTTTACTAATAATGCAAATTAATTTGAATTCTTAATACATGCTTGAAGTTAGAAATAAAAGTATTTAATTAGTTTCATTAATATTCAAAAGACTTCCTTCGCCCACTATCAGAAATTTGTCATTTTCATCAATTTCAATTTTTTTACATGCAATGTTTCCAATTCCTCAAGTAGCCACGCAACAGTTAAAGTAAATTTCACGAACATATTACATCATAGTCTATTTTTCTTGTAATAGTATTTTTCATAAGTCATCAGTTACATTCTTATTTTTACCAATTATTTTTTTATCATTATAATTTTCGATTCCAATTAGATTCTTAGAATAACCTTCTTACTGTAGCTCTATATTATTCATAATGTGAATTTATGAATTTTTTATCTCCCAAAAATATTTTCTTAAAATCAATTTTGTGTCATAAAAGTGTCTTTGTGGAGAAACGCGGAGGTTTGGTCAGTCTGTGACAGATACTTGAGCTGTTCATATCATATTAGTAAAGATGAAAATTTTTGGATATTTAATTACATTTTTTCTCAGTTCTGTTGCCTCGAATCCAAAATTTTTCTTGGAAAATATCACAAGTTCCAATTCTGATCTTGTTCATGGGATTCAATTTATTTTTGACAATTTTTATTACAAATATTATAAGACAACTTACATCGTGTCTGCATTAGAAAGTAATAAAGATCCTCAAACGAGTGACTTGAAAAATGCAATTATGGCAAATCGAAAAAATAATGGAATTAATTATGTAATAACAAATGAAAATCATTCTCATGTTAGAATATCTCAGAAAATTAAAAGAAACTGCATGGTCTTCTTACTCGACAATTTTCAATCCTTTGAAAAAATTCAAGAAATTTTAGCACCAAATCGATTTTATTTGCATGGATTTTACCTTTTTGTTCTGACAAAAGGTTCATTTGAGGAAGATGAAATGATGAATATGACATCAAGTATTTGGATGCGAAGAATCAGTAACTTTAACATAATTTATGAGGCTGATGAAGGAGTAAATTTCTCGATTATTCGGCCTTTTAGTACAAAAAGTTGTTCGGATGTCAATCTAATAACTGTAAATTTATTGAAAGATGGAAAATTTCATAGTGATACTAGATCGATTTTATTTCCTCCTGGTGAGTGAGTAATAACTTCTAACCTCACTTTACAAAAACTTCTAACCTCACTTCCAAAAAAATGTCTGCCTATCCCCCTGATTTATGCTATAAATTAATAATAAAAAAAATCAATTCTGTCTAGAAAAATTTAACAATCTTCATGGCTGTCCACTTCGTTTTGTAACATTCGAAAGATGTCCAGCAATGTGTTACAATAACAAAACTAAGAAATTTTCTGGATATGACTACGAGATAATTCAAGTATTTCAGCAAATTTTAAACTTCCAAATGAATTTGACATACCTCGTTGGCAGTGAACAATGGGGAACAATTTTACCAAATGACTCAACGACTGGCGGTCTTGATTTTTTACGAAAAGGAAATGCTGATATTGGAGTTGGAAATTACTTCTTAAGATTAAGTCGAATTAAATTTTTTGATACAACTGTGTCTTATTATTCAATTCCAATTGCTCTTGTGATTCCACCACGTAAGATTAAAAATTTATTTTTCCATATCCTAATTATCTAACTCAAATCTTCAATTTCAGCTGAAAAGTTTTCACCCTTTGAGAAGCTTCTACGTCCATTTGAAAGGATAATTTGGATATTACTTGGAATTATTTTTGCCGTAGGTTTATTAACAATCTTTATCATCAATTGGAAACTAAAACAATTAAAAAATTTTGTTTACGGACGAAATGTTAAATCTCCTACAATGAACATGCTTACAGCTATTTTTGGATTACAGCAAAATGTACTGCCATCTAGAAATTTTGCTCGATTTATCTTAATGATATTTTTGCTATTCTGCTTGGTCAATCGAAATGTTTATCAAGGTGCTTTATACCTAATCCTTAAATCTGATGGACACAAGAAGGAAATTCAAAGTATTCAGGAAATGTTGGATAAAGACTTTAAGTTCTATGTGTATGCAACTTATGTTGATTTTGTTAATGAAGCATCAAAGATTTACCAAAGAAAAATAGTTATTCAATCAGAAGCGGAACTACCATATTCACGGGAAGTTGATGAAACTTTAAAAGCTGCTTTTATGACGCCTTTAACTAACGTTATGAATCGAAATGAAATGTCACGAGGAAAATTCTCATTAAGGGTGTGCAAGGAACAAGTCTCTGTAATGAGTATTGTTATGTACATGCAGAAGGGCTTCTACTTAAAAGATACTTTCAATGATTTATTATTAAACTTTGATGCTATAGGATTATTAAGTCATTGGTATGAGCGTTATGCACAGAAAAGATATTTAAATACAAAGACTGGAAGCAGTGGACCTAAAAAGATGAATATGGAGCATTTGTTTGGTATATTTAATGTACTGCTGATTGGAGAAGGCATCGCTATATTGATATTTATTTTTGAGATCTTAGTTTCAAAAATTAAAACGTTGAATACGTTGAGAAGGCAACTTATTAGACCATCTAATAAAGTACAGGATGTGCCTCAACAGAATTAAAATATTTATCTGGGAAAGTGTTGTGCAAGTTGTGTAGTGTGATACTCAGAAAAGACCATGGAAACATCAATTGTGCAGTGGCTTAAACAAAAAGATCTATATAACATTGCATAAAATTGATCTAGTACAATCTTAATATATAGTATTTTATGTAAGATATATCTAATAATATTTTTTTTATATATATATATATATTTGGTCGATATGGTCGTAAAGAACAATATTTTCTGAATTTCTGAACGTCCATCTAAAATGACCGTTATTTTATTTCGTAATAAATCAAAGGACCTTAAATAATTTGGTGTATGAAAATGTCTAATATATTTAATAACTAAGAAATTTAAAATATTTATAATATGATGCTATTTTTTTTATCGTTTAATTTTTTTTTAATTTTCATAAAAATATAATATTTTCCAATTATTCAAGGATTATAAAAATAAACTTATAAAAATTGATCCATTGCTTTATTTAACCTAAAACTATAGAAAAAATCATAAAAATTTTCAATGAACAGCAATTGACATCTTACATAATACTCAATAGTAAAACTATACACAAATTTATGATGACATAAAATATTATTTATGATGATTTTTAACATATAAGCTGTGTCATTCTTTTGCGAGTTTCTTGACTTTGTCTATATTTTTAGGCATCTTCTTTCGCTACCTCACGTTCGTCGTTTATGATTTATATGTTGAAAACTTTTCGGAATTTTTATGAGTTTGAAAGTAGGTCTATGAACTTTTTTATGTTGCATTGATTTATTGCGAATGAGTTCCAATAAAAATATTAAGGAACTTACTCCACATCCTATCAGCCAGACTTGAAATCCACCTTGCAACTGAACTAAATTTAATTTTCTCGGTCCAAGTTTTGGTTCTTGAATATTTAAATACAACGTATTCAAATATTTAGACGTCCAATAATCAATCAATCCAGCTGACTTGTACAAACTCATTTTAGTATTAAATGCATTAAGGTATGGGGAGTTCTTTTGGAAATAAATCACATAGTTAAATGAGTACAGGTATTCTGGCAACACACGATAAATGAAACTTTTGTGATTAATTTTATTCAGGTATAGAACTTCGTCGAGTGAACTTGTAACTGCTCCTTTGAAATTTGGATTCAAAGTCTTTTTGAAGTAATTTTCAGCTTCGACATCTTTAATCATCTTGCGTCTGGAATATAAATTGTTTTTAAAATTTATTTTAGGATTAAAACTGAGTAAATTTTGTACTTTGAAAAGAACTTCATATGTTTGGAATGTTCAAGATAAACAGGATACATGTAGACATCAAAATGTCTATCCAACACATCATCAATTGTCATGACAGGACTCTGACGATCGTTAGACTGAAGAATTGTAAATAAAAATCCTTGATAAGCTGTTCTTATGACAATACAATAAAGGATAAAAGTTGTTAGCAAAACTCTTGGCGTGCTTCTTTTTGGCAAAACATGCAAAGATCCACCAAAAAATACATTCATCATTTTTAGGTACGGTACGCGAAAATCTTCTCCAAAAATTACTAGCTTACAAAATTTATTGCCAAATTTTTGAACAGCAAACATGAACGAAAATCCACAAGCAAAAATTGTCAGCACGTAAATCCAAACAACGACACTAAATGGTCTGAATAACTTTTGGAATGGACTGAACTCTTGACCAGGTGGAACAATTAGAACGAATGGAAAGCTTGCAAATGAGTCTGTACTGTCCATGTACTGAAATCTGAGTAAAGTAAGTGCCATAAAGCCAAGCATGAAATCTGCTTCTTTGTCGATGACCATTCTAACAGCTCCGGTGTGATTTCCATTCACATTTACAGCACCTGAATTAATAAAAAGTTAAATATATTAGAAAGTATTGTAAAATTTGTTATGCATCCCTACCCCACCGTTCCTCCTCATTTTTTATTTTCAGGATTTGAATAGTAAAATTAAAATCCGTCCTTAATCCTTTCATCATAATATCACCATCGATTCCCTCGACAATTGTATCGTTTCCTCTTTCCTCAATTATTAATCCGGGATAATAATTGAGTTTTGGAAATTTTAATGAACATTTGTATAGATTTTTGATTTTATCAGGAAATAGATTTTTCGTGTTAATCGTAACTGCTTTTGTGCTTCCACAAATGTTGTCGGAAAATGGAAAAAATGTTGAAATGCTCCATTTTCCGGCTGTCATTTTAATTGCATTAATATTACTAATTGAATTGTTCCATGCTATTTTATACACAATATCCAGTTCTGTATACATGTCGAGAAATATGATTATGTAATATCCACGAAAATCGAAAGTCTCGCTTGTCATTTTACTCGTTAGATCCACAAATTCATTTAAATTTTTCAATATTGCGATATTGTTCATTTTTTTGTGGTTACTTTTGTTGATATTTGATGTTAATCTATAAGATGAGCACTTTGAAATTATTGGAACAATATCAATTAATATGTTATTTATTTCATGCTCATTTGCTGACAAAATTGTTAAATCAATCGTTGATTTTTCACAGAAAAATGAATCCATAATGCCAGAGATCAAAGTATTCATATTTCTTGTTAAATTTTGACTCCTTAAAATTTTCTGAACATCCAAAGAACCTGAAAATTCAATAAAAATCCAAATTATCACCAATATCTTCATTTTTCAAACTTAATAGTTTTGATTCACGATAACGACTGTTCAATTTGAGTAAAAATTTATTGCCTTAAAAGTAATTACAGTATGAGAGCTTGTGTCTATAATTAGAACAATATTGTATGTGAAAATATTCACACTTTTATTGTTGACTGTGTACGCGATTGAAAAAACACGATAATTTTGATTTCTGCTTTATTGAAAATAATTGAAAAGAAGTTCAAGAAAAGTCATTAAATATTCACAATTGCCTATCAAAGTCTCAATATTATCAATAATTCTTTATAATTCATATTTGTTACCTTAATTAAATACTTTTTAAAACAACTGAGTAGGCTGTGTTGTATAGAAGATTCAACAATATATTGCTTGAAAATTTAAACTTTTAGTAAAATAAAAGCTTTTTTTGCCTGACGTAACATATATTACATTGAATGTTTATTTATAGAATAAACAAGGCAAAGTTGCTGCATCTAATAATAACACAATGAAACATGCAAAAATGCAATGAAACTTTCCAAAACCTGTCAAGAGTAAGAACGTCATTCATCAAGATAGAAAATATAAAGTTTTGACACCAAAAAGCTCATGAAAAACTTGTAAATAATGCATCATATCTTTAAAGTAGCAATTAGTTCACACATGTAGTAATGGCACAAATATTTCGGCATTGTACAAAAAGCATGCTCTACTTTCATAAATATTATCATTAGAATGGCAAATCAGATAAATTATTTAGGCCAAAATATTATTATTTGTACTATTTAGAAAGTAATAAA
The DNA here is from genome assembly GCA_026123125.1 of Chironomus striatipennis. Lineage (NCBI taxonomy): Eukaryota > Metazoa > Arthropoda > Insecta > Diptera > Chironomidae > Chironomus > Chironomus striatipennis. Next base: position 45,850,549 of record CM047394.1, read on the forward strand.
TCACCCGTTTCTATAAACATGACAAAACCGCGTTGCTTAATCAAAACGCAATCAACAATGTTTATGAATAACAAACTAAAGTCCAATTTGCTGTTCAAAAAATGTTCAAAAGATAATAATTTTAGTATCTGGTAGGATTCTACTTCTGTAAAGATTTGGATTAAGGTTTTTAGTTTGGACCCAAGGAGATGATTTTTTTTTAAAAATTTAATTTTGAATTTTTGTTGATATTGTTACTTACGTTCAAGCTCAAAATATTCTCTAAATATCCATAAATTCTCCCATTTATCACAAAACACATGTAGACATCACGAAAGTATCATAAAGCTGAATGCTTTTCCATCCAGACATTTCTCAAATGTGCACACAATTTATCGCTAACCACAAAAGTTTTTGTTTCCAATTTTTTATTCTGTTCTGTTTACTACTCAAAATGTTGATGGCAAAAGAGTAAACATTCTATTTGTACTTACGAACTAGCCATTAAGTTTTTCCATTTTTTTTCCCCTTCTGTTAATGAAAGACGGAGGAAATGTTTGTATTTAGACAGTAAAAGCAATAGTTTTATTGTACATAATCCAAGGGAAGAAGAACTGAAAAAAAATGCATTAACGGAATGAGATTTAAAGTAGTCACACAAAAATGAAACATATGAATGGTTGATGACTGTAAAGAATCGTTACAGATGCCAACCAATTATTATAAAGTTATAAAAATGGTGGAAATTGCACACTATGGAAACGTAACAAACAGCAATAAAAAATGAATGAACGATGATGATGATGATAACAACATTACAGAAATGAAACAAGTTGTCAAGTCAACTAGACTGTCGTGACATTTCTTGCATTTTTCATTGTCATGACTTTTGAATTATTTACCAATGGCTAAGCTTTAAATTAGTGATGAAAGGATGTTTGAAATTTATTCATTTCCTTTGAAAATTTTTTGTGGTTTTATTTTTTCTTGAATAGATCTTAGGTCATTGATAATCCGACTATTAAGATTCTTAGAATACAGAATAGCCTCAAAATCAGTAAATAATTTAATCAATATTTAAATCTATTGCAATATTTCAATATTTCTATTAAATAACAAGAACAAAAATTTATTTTTATCCGTCGACTGTCCAATATTACAACAACTCACTTTTATTGTAAGCATTTTTCTCTTACACAGCATGAGGTGGAAGGCATCAAACTCTTACTTGAACTTGCTGTACATATGTAGGTATGTGCTGTCAATAAGATAAATGTATGTTGTGTAGCTTGTACATCATAATAGATTTCCTGTAATACAATGCGTCTTCAGTTCTGTATTCTATCCTTTTTCATTGAAGGTGACAAAGATGAAAAGTTGTCAATGAAATGTTTTTTTATGCTACTTCCATGCTCATTCAATCTAAGGTAAATATTTGTAAACTTTACATTCATGCTTCATATAGCAAAGTTCGACGATAAATAACAGAAGACCGACAGTGAAGCCCACGCCAAGAATCATAAACGATAGCATTAAATCATCGACAAGAAGGGATCTTTGATGGGGTTCATGTGGATGTAGACGTGATGTCTCTAACTTTATACGAAAATTTACATCCTCAATCCATTTGCTTATTAATCCCGACTGCTTTAAATTCAATATTATCATGTTAAGTTCTCCAGCTAACACCCAATGTTTTTGTATAATATAGCTTAAGTGATAAGTCCTTGGACATTCAGGAATAAGATGAACAAGATGTTCTTCTTTTTGAACTTTCAACGATACTCTCCTTGCAATACCTGCCATATTCATTTGTCTTGTCACATTCAGTGCATTTAAGTTTAAATTTGGGATCAAAACCATTCGAGAATTGAGCGTGCGATAAAGTGCAGATGAGTCTTCAGGAAATAAATCAGTCATCATTGCTGGATATTTAATTACAATCTTCATTTGTGAATCAGCAAACTGTTCCAATGTTTCAATATTCTTATAAAACATTGGATGTAAATAGCACGTCGCTAGACCTGACTGAAAAATTGCAATAATATTGAGGCTTAACATACAAACAGTTGCTGTATATATTCTTTCACTCTGTACTCGTGGAAATCGTCGAAGTGGTGCATTGACAAGCAAAATCAAAGAATCGATAAGGATTTGGAAATATTGTGCATCAGTTGATAATTTTGCAATATGTGATGGTAAATTGAACTCGATTCTCTTGCCTTCAATCGTTGTATGAATTTTATTGTTCAACATTCGTATAATCGACCAAGTTGTCACTCCTATAAGTGGAATATGGAAAGTGTGGGTAAAATTCCTTTCAATAAATTCAAATCCTGTTTGAAATGTGCCAAAACTTACCAGTTATAAAAAATGCACATATTGCAATCCACAAATTTGTACTAAAAGCAATAAGTGGCATCATAAATTGTGGAATCTTTTCAGCTTTCTTGACAATTAAACAAAGGTCATCAGAATAAACAGGCGTAGAAAATTCAAGTTTTCTAGTCTCATAATTCTTTACAAAATATGTAACAAAAGCTACTTCACTATGTCTATGTATGATTGATTTTAGAGCACCAGTGAATGTTCCATTTTTAGTTTTAGATCCAAAAGTTGTTCCATCATTTTTAATAAGAATCACTGGAATTTATCAAGAAAAATTAATTAAAATATTTTGTATGTTTGAGCATTACAAATATTTACTTGATGCATTCAACACATCTCTTACTGTTTTAGCGACATTTGCATCTGGTCCATAAAAGTCATCAACATTCTTCATAACTCCTTTCATTTTTGCAATAGTATATGGGCCTACGAACATTTCTACTCTTAAAGGATACTCATTGAGATTCTTAAATCCAGTTGATGAACTTTCAAATGACACCCCATACGTATCTAATTTACCAAAACTTCTATCACCATTCCGATGAAATGGATTGAAAGTGATGACTTTATCGTTGAGTAAAATAAAGATTTTCAAGGCTCCATTGTCTATCCAAGTTCTGTTCAGCATGTGTGCAATTGATGATACCTCAAATGTTGGCATTGTGGTGACAATTATAAGATCGACTCATTGGCTGTACAATGCACTTTAAAATTAATGCAATAAATTCTGATGGTGTGAAAATTAAAAAGTCACTAAACTCCAGCAGATACAGAATGTCTTCAAGCTTACAATTTACTTGAAATTTTGTCAAAGTAATTTGATTGTCGTAAAAATCGACATTTGCGTAATTGGTGCAATTTTTCAAAGAACTTGAATTTAATTGCAGGACATGCTTTGGTGTCAATGGATACTGATTGATGAGCATTGAGGTGTTAGTTATTGACTCATCGATTGACACAAAAGTGACTGTTCTGTTTGATGAATTAATAAATTTTTCAATTATTTCATTTACTTTGTGATTCTCGGTTTTAGTCGACTTTATTAATAGAATTGCAACAAAAATTCCAATGACTTCTTTCATCTTCAATTGAATGAGAATGAAACAATAAAATAAAAATTTCAATTTTTAACCATAAACTTTTATAATTGACTACTTGTACAGGAAAGTTTTAACCATAAAATGCCCACAAATGAAGGACATAGCAGCTATTAGTCGTAATTTGTAGTTTATTTTTACTTTGATTTCAATAAGTAATAAATTGATTGACGCGCAAAGTAAGTTTTTTTGTCAATCAACATTGACGAAATGTTTTGTTAATGATTCACATAAACAAATCAAATGCCTAGAAGAAGTGTTGTTTTTGATTTATAATTCACTAGTTGATTAGTTAGTTTACGTTAAGTGCTAAAAACAGGAATGAACAAATAAATGCCCAAAGGATTATTTATTAAAAGCGTCAAATTTGTTGTAAAAAGGATTTTTTTTTTATTTCTATGCTAGTTCTTACTGAATTCAATCTAAGGCAAATACTCGAACATTCTATATTCATGCTTCATATAACAAAATTCGATAATAAATAGTAACAGACTAACAGCAGATCCCATGCCTAAAATCATAAATGACAACATCAAATCATCGACAAGAAGGGATCTTTGATGAGGTTCAGGTGGCTGCAGTCTTGATGTTTCCAATTTTATTCGATAATTTACATCCTCAATCCATTTGTTTATTAATCCTGCCTGCTTTAAATTCAATATTATCATGTCCAGCTCTTCTGCTAGTATCCAATGTTTTGGTATGATGTAACTTAAATGATACGTGCGTGGACATTCAGGAATAATATGTACGAGATCTTCTTCCTTTTGAACTTTTAAAGTAGTTTTTCGTGTCACTCCAGCCATATTCATTTGCTTTGTTATATTCAACATATTAAGATTAGGGTCTGGTTTTAAAATCATGCGAGTATACAGCTTATGAAATAAGGCAGACGAGTCTTCGGGAAATAAATCAGTCATCATTGCTGGATATTTAATTACAATATTCATTTGTGAATCAGCAAACTGTTCCAATGTTTCAATATTCTTATAAAACATTGGATGTAAATAGCACGTCGCTAGACCTGACTGAAAGATAGCAATAATATTGAGGCTTAACATACAAACAGTTGCTGTATATATCCTTTCACTCTGTACTCGTGGAAATCGTCGAAGTGGTGCATTGACAAGTAAAATCAAAGAATCGATAAGGACTTGGAAATATTGTGCATCAGCTGACAATTTTGCAATATGTGATGGTAAATTGAACTCGATTCTCTTGCCTTCAATCGTTGTATGAATTTTATTGTTCAACATCCGTATAATCGACCATGCTACCACTCCTAAAAAAACGTTGCATAAAGAGTGAATGAAAAATTGTTTAACAATCAATGTTTAGTAGGACAGAAAAGATGAATGCCTTTTTGTCACTGGTGATTAATAAATGAAGCTTGTTAAATTTTGAGATCTGCTTGATTTCCTAATTGAAATTTTCAGATCCAAAAAGTCTGAACAAGGTGAATGCCCTTTGCTACCATTATCTTCAAAAATGCCTGAACCTTTAAAAAGCACTTCTTTTACACAAAAGGAAATCGATAAATGGAAATGAAAGTACTTTTATTTTTATGATTATGTGCGAAAGAAAAATGAAACTTTTTTCTTAAGGAAGAGCAAATCGTATCAAGCTGAAAGACACTTCTTTATTGTGATTTGATTGATTTTCATTGTTACTTGAGAATTTTTCACACAAAAGGAAAAATAGAATCTTTTGAAGTATCTCTGTCTAGGTACATCTATTCATGCATGATTGGATTCGATCTAATTGAAACATTTTCTTTACACTTTGATTGCCATTTTTGTGCTTGATATCTTTTTTAAAGAGAGTTTGAAGTATTTACATTGATGACTGATAATAATGATGGATATGCTCATTTTTTGATTGGAAATATCAAGAAGAAACCTTTTCTGAATCCTTTCCATGATGATGACATTTAAATATAAAAATATCATCAACTTGGTAAACATTTCACAGAAATGATGAATTTACTTACCCAAAATACAAAATAAACCCAATGCGATCCATAAGCTTCTATCAAAAGTAATGAGCGGCATCATGAATTGCGGAATTTTTTCAGCTTTTTTTACAATCAAGCAAAGGTCATCTGAATAGACAGGAGCAGAAAATTCAATACTTCGAGTCTCATAATCCTTAATGAAAAATGTTACAAAAGCTACGTCACTTCGTCGATCTTGTATGGATTTAAGTGCTCCTGTAAAAGTTCCATTAGGACTTCTAAAACCAAATTTTGCTCCATCATTCTTAATAAGAATCACTGGAAGTAGAATTTACAGTCAAAGAAATTCAAGCTTAAAAGTTATTGAACGTACTTGAGGCATTTAAAACTTCCTTCATTATCTTAGCAACATCTGCATCAGGTCCATAAAAATCATCAACATTCTTCATAACTCCTTTCACTTTAGCCATTGTATATGTAGCTGGAAATAATTCCACTCTTATAGGATACTCATTGAGATTCTTAAATCCAGTTGCTGAACTTTCAAACGACACCCCAAACGTATCTAATTTACCAAAACTTCCATCACCATTCCGATGAAATGGATTGAAAGTGATGACTTTATCGTTGAGTAAAATAAAGATTTTCAAGGCTCCATTGTCTATCCAAGTTCTGTTCAGCATGTGTGCAATTGATGATGCCTCAAATGTTGGCATTGTGGTGACAATTATAAGATATCGACTCATTGGCTGTACAATGCACTTTAAAATTAATGCAATAAATTCTGATGGTGTGAAAATTAAAAAGTCACTAAACTCCAGCAGATACAGAATGTCTTCAAGCTTACAATTTACTTGAAATTTTGTCAAAGTAATTTGACTGTCGTAAAAATCGACATTTGCGTAATTGGTGCAATTTTTCAAAGAACTTGAATTTAATTGCAGTACATGCTTTGGTGTCAATGGATACTGATTGATGAGCATTGAGGTGTTAGTTATTGACTCATCGATTGACACAAAAGTGACTGTTCTGTTTGATGAATTAACAAACTTTTCAATTATTTCATTTACTTTGTGATTCTCGGTTGTAGACGACTTTATTAATAGAATTGCAACAAAAATTCCAATGACTTCTTTCATCTTCACTCGTACAAACGGAAATGAGCAATCAAATGACAGAGTAAAAGTCAACAAGTTTATAGCAGTGTCGTTCATCATTGACTACCTTTATGAAAAAACTTTTTCACTTAAAAAAATGTCCATTGCTTCATAAAAAAATATAACTGCTAATGGATGTAATTACAGTTCATTTCTGTTTTGATTTCAATAACTTTAGCAGGATTGCCGTAGGTCGTAAGCTTTCTGTCAATCAACATTGACGAAATGAATTGTTAATAATTAAAGCAAACAAATCAAAATGGATATATCATTTCTGATACGTAATTGGCTCTTTTCTATTTCCTTTTTTGTCACTACGCATAGACAGAACGTAATTTCTTCTTGGAATAGATATTAATTAGAATTTTCTTGGGGATATTTATATTTTACGTCTAGCTTAATTTCCTTCATTATATTGAACATACTTAATCCCTACGAAAATTTTAGCCAGATTTTTGCCAGACATGTTCTGTCTGTCAGATTAATGGAAGAATATGCCAGACTTTTGAAAGATTTTTTTTCTTGCGTTTTTCGTGCAAAAATCGTGCAACAACTTTTTACATAGCCACACGAAAATACAAGAATTTTGGAAGAAAAACGCAAGGAAAAAATCTGTCGAAAATCGGGCAAAATTCTAGCAGATAATTGCAAGATTTTTTCTGGCAAAAGTCTTACATGGAAATTTGTCCGATTTTCGCAAGAATTCATCCGACAATGCCAACTTAATTTTTCAAAAAAAAATCTTGCACTTTCTTGTAAAAGTCGTTCAAATATCTTTCCAAAAAACCAAGCTTATAAATTAATGGTCGTGAAAAATAATTTGCTCTAAACATTAAAAATTTTGATCTATTCAACTAATACAAACGAATGGACACATTTTTATAGAGCAGTAATGTGAGAAAGAATATTTAGGTAGCATTTCAAATTTGTTACAAACAAATATTCAAGCAAATGAAACAGCAGATAAGATTATTATTATTTTTATTTTTTATTATGGTCCATATTTTTAACCAAAGGACCTTTACTTTTCCTTTTTTTTTCCTCTTGCGAACAGCAGATAATAGTGTTCTTTTAATTTTTTAAGACGGAACAAAAGTTTAATTAGGCACTTTTTAGAAAAAAAGGAAAAAAAAGCTTTCAAAAAACGAAAATATATTCTTAGAAAAAACTTAACAATTTTTCTGGTTAAATTATTTTTTTTTATGTTAACAAGAAAATTGTTGATTTTGCATGAAAAAAAATTTTTTAACAATTTTTATTGTTGAGGACTTTACAAGAAAAATTGTTAAATCAACAATAAATAGGGTAAAAAATCTGTTTTTTGTGGTATTTTGCTTTTCATCAACTTTGAATTTAAATAAATATTCACTGATTCATCCTTTTTAAATGAATAATGGCTCAAAATATTCAGGAACCAAAAGACTTTAAAGTCTTATATTCATTTCTTAGTGTAACATTAAGCGTTTTCTGAAAAACTTAATTAAATACAGAATCTATTTTTTGTGGTATGAAATCTATTTTTTGTGGTAAAAAAATCTATTTTTCGTGGTAATAAAAAGTAATGAAATTATAAGATAAATTTTGGTTAGTATATTAATTTCATCATCTTTAATGCAAAATGAATCTAAAACAATTCAAATTAAGTTATTTTAATGATTAAATTACATTAAATTTATTAAAAATAATTTCATAATATTTTAACGGAATTTTTATTTTTGAATTTATTCAGGGGATTATCAATATACAGGGTAAAACAACTTTCGTTTGTATGAAAATTTTTGTAAACAAATACCACAAAAAATAGATTTTAGTGCCACAAAAAATAGATTCAATGTTTATACAAAGTAAATTGTGTTTTTTGATTATTCTGATGACGCATATGCATTGGATAAGATTGAATATTAAACAGTGAACTTTTATTTGTCACTACAATGATTCTCCTGGCAGAATCACAAAGAAATTAGGCGAAAAATTGAGCATGAAAATTGGTAAGAAATTTTGATATTTCGTATGAAATTTTAAATTGCAAATATTAATCGATAGAAATTATGTAGACATTTCAGATTAAGCATACATGCTTTAATCATTATTTGCAATACATCTGTCAAGAGATAAGGAACTATTAATCTTCTAAAAGTATGTTTCTCATCTAAAGATTAATACCACAAAAAATAGATTACCACAAAAAATAGATTTTTTACCCTATTGTAAAACTTTTTCTTGATATTTTGTGGAATTTGAATATATTTTTGACTTTTTATTATTGTTAAAGCTATCATGAGACTTGATTTTATCATAATTAATCATTTAAATTAAGAAATTAAATAAAAAGTGGTCATAAGCATCAACAATTTTTATTGTTAAATTCAACAAAAAAATTGTTAAATATTTAATGAGATCTTTCCTTATAATTACATTTTTATATCAAAATTTAAATTCGTCATTTTCATACTTTTAATATGTTTCTGCTGATGAACGTTTTTAGAAATTTAAAAAATTAAATTTCGAATTATTAAAAATAAATTCATTTAAATTGGTGAAAAATTCAAATTAATGTTATAAAATAATTCACAAGGAGGAGCAAAGGATCATCAGCAAGGCCACGAAAGTTAAGCAACACAAAATTGTTTTTAGAATTGGATGGGTGACCAAAATTTAAAAACTTTCTAGTTAAAATTAACCAGAAAATTGTAAAAAATATTTTTTTCGAAAATTTTTAAAATTAACAAGAAAAATTGTTAAAATAACAATTTTCTTGTTAACAATTTTGGTAACAATTTTTCTTGTTGAAATAACAATTTTTCTTGTTAACACTATTTTAACAAGAGTTTTGTTAAAATTTTCATACAATTTACAACTTTCTTGTAAATTTTTTTCTAAGAGTGTACTTTTATTGCCAGTCATTTTCAAATTTTCAAAAATTACAATCGTTCATAAGTTGCAACGATTTTTAATAATTTATGAGAAATTGCAATTTTTTTCTCAAAACATAACAAAAATTAAAACAAAATCTTTTTTATAATTTATAAAAAAGCTATTTTTAAATTGCTATGTTATAAAAATTTTAAAAGTATGTTAAAATGGTTTGATTTTTTTTTTTTATTTTAAAAATTAATTAAAAAGTTTAAGCATTATTTGTTTTATTTTAAAATTATAAAATTATTGAAAAACGTTAAAATATTTAATTCTGACTCTGAGTTATGTGCAACTTAAATATGTCTTTTCGCCTTTCTGAAAATATATCATTTCAGACAACAGTGACGCAGCGGACAACTCAGAGGTACAAGGAAAACATAACTTAGCGGGCAACGGTTCGAATCCCAAGACAAAATCTGGCAGAAATCTGGCGAAAATCGGATGGATAAAAAAATAACAGCGCTTGTGAAGTATAAAAAAAATTGGAAAAATAAATTTTTTTAAAAATTCGACAAAAAAAGTCTGGCAAAAATCGTCCAAAAATCGTATGCAAGTCTGGCAAAAATCGTATACAAGTGAAACTTGTGAACGATTTGTCTGGCAAAAATCGCCCAAAAATCTGCCCGACAAAATTTGTCTGGCACTGTCTTTGTTGATTCGGGCATTTTCGTGCAGTTAAGGAATTTGCTATATGGAGAATCTGGCAAAAGTCGTTCATTTGTTCGAGTCTGGCAAAAGTCGTATGACCAATGTCTGGCGAAATCGGACAAAAATCTGGCTAAAATTTTCGTAGGGTATAGACCAAATAAAAAGTAAAATTAATTTCTCACAATTTGTTATTTTTGATAAAGGTCGATGTGTATTGTGTAACTTTTGTCTTCAAAAACTCAGCATCTGATGTATCTAAATAAGGATTATGTTAATTTTTCATGTAAAATTTAGGTCAGTTGTTATATGTATGTGAATTAAATCTATTTACGACATTAATTGAAAGACATTTTTAGTATTAATGGATGTCATGTCATCTCATAGTTTATTTAAAGTATTAGGAACATTGTTTATTCTAATTAGATGGCCAACTCCAACCGGTGTGACCTAGACACCAAAAAGACTGACCACCACTGGTTTTTAAAATCCATTCATACATCAAAGAACGTACCAGAACTTTCATGATTTCCACTTAAAGAAATATTTACACCTTTTTATTTATACAACGATAATGATTATTTTCTCAATTTCCCTAATGTAATAACAATGTAGGAATTTTCAATTACATTTTTCATGACGATAGACTTTTATTAATGCATAAATTAATTTCCTGGGGTGAATTAATTTCCGATACATTTATGAACCAGTTTTCTATTGTTTTTAAATATTTATATCCAAAATATGCATCATATAGACACCCTACTATACTATCGATTATCACAAGAGGTCAAAAACTTTTCCTTAATTTCCATAAACTTCTCCTTCCAATAATTCTCATTTCCTTTTGCTATTAAAATTAATAAACTTTCTAAAACTTTTTAACACAATAAAATTCAATTACAAAGTTTTTCTCTCATGGCTTTTGAATAAGCTTTAACCAGCGACAATTCTTTAAATTAATTTGTATGCTTTTTTGCCTCGAACGATAAGAGTAAGAAGCAGTTTTATTAAATAAATGTTTTTGATAAACATATTTTGAGAATAATAAACAATTCAGTTTATTGATGCCACACGAATTTGTATGTACGCGTGATCTCGTTTCTTCATTCAATTTTTCGGAATTTTGAGTGTTTATCATCAGTTTTGATGTATTTGGTATTAACATAGTAAACTTTGAGAAAATTTACGTGTATGAGTAGATAAAGCAGTATTATAAATTGCCACAAACATCAACTGAACGTGTCATCTATCTAATCTGGATGAAAATAAACAAAACAATTCAGCATTTGACTGACTTGATCGAAATTTAAATTTTTATTAAACAAAATTTGATTCACAAGGAACATTATCACTTATTGCAGGGTGGGGGAAGAATTTCTAAGAATTCCATTGTTCTTTCTTGATAAATGACCGCTACGGTCCCAAACTAAAACCTAAGCCTTAGCTTGTCTCAGAACATCAGCAACGCAAGTCTCAATCTTTCCAACAACTTGTGTGATCTGAATGACTGCAATTTGTGCTGCTGTCTGAATCAAAGTTTCAGCAATCTGTAAATTTGTTGCGACTGTTGAATTTGTTGTCATTTCCCACATAGATATACTTGCTGGAACTGTAAGATCAGCAACTGTTAGGTACATGCCAATACAACCATTAACTTGATTAATTCCAGTTGATTTACAGATTTCGATGAAACTATTGTCAGCTGATATCATTGCATCTATAAGAATCTCATTTGTGTTGAGTGTTGCATTGGCATTTGTTATAGTTGTTAATGCTGCATCTCTGGCTGCAAGAAATCCAGTTTGAACAATTTTCATGATTTCGTCGCGATTTTCTTTCCAGCATTTTCCAACATTTGGATTTTTGGTCACATACGTGACTAAATCTTTAATCAGTCCTTCAGCTTGCTTGATGTAACCTGAATTCAGTATGTTCATATGCTTCTGCATTTCCCTGTTGAAAATATTACGATCGAGAACTTTTGGGTAGTTTTGAATCAAATTTGTAATTCTTGTTGTTAATCTACTCATTATTTGTTCACTATTCGGGTCTAGTAACACGCCAGGTATTAATCTAATGCTTGAATAATGTGTGATGAGCTTCTGATGAGCTGCAATGTATGGCAATACACGTGAATCAAGGACAGCTGCAAGCTTCTCAACAAACTTAATTGCTTCTTGACTATAATAATCAAATGCTTGCTGAAAATCAGCAGTTATTTCCAATCCAGTTGGATATTGTGCGAGAACTGAACTTGAAAGTAATAAAATTGTTACAATGAACTTCATGATTATCGGAGACTATATGAAGAATAAGTGTAGACGAGTTCTTCATCTCTACTTATATATAAAGTCTCTCAAATTTTATCTCCAAAATTTCTATCAACAACCTGCTGTTATCTTTATTTGTATGCTGTAAAAAATGTAAAAACACACGAGGGGATTTTTTCATTGTAAGAATGATACAGCACATGATTAGACGAAATAAATAAAATTAGATAAATTCAAAGTTCAGATTACTTCTAACTAACGTTCATCCATTTGCTGCTTATACAAGAACTTAGTTGATAAGATATGAGCTTTTGTTTCAGGGATGTATTTAGCATTTTTATTATTGAGAGAAGTTAGAAGATTAATATTTTTTTCTTATCAAAATTCATTGGCTTAAAAGTTTAATTTTAGATATCTTGGCACATAAGAGTCACCTAACCTGCTACATCTCTAATTTCTCAATCTAAATTTCGGGGACTTTTCTCACAAAATATTCAAACAAGCGTAACAGCAAATTAAATCACAGAACAACCATAATTTATGTTTATGCTCTTCACGTGGATTGCCATATCAAATATGAATTAAAATTTTTGAGAATACGTGCCACAGAATGTTTAATAAAGACTATGAACTAGGTCAAGGAAACAAAAATAATTAAAAATTTATTAGCAAAATCATTTTGAACGAGACGAGAACAAAACAAAAATTCGGTCTAGAATTTCTTTTATTGAAAAATTGTGTTTTTTGCTATAGAATTTGGGTCTTGATGCCATTAAAGCTTACAGAAAATGCTGTGTTAATTAAGTTTTTATTGAAATAGATGAAATTGCAAAAATTTTAAATTAAAACAAGTTGTGCCTTTCATTTGTTTTATTTTTAGTTTTGTGTGCTACAAATGTACACAATTAAAGTTTATTAAAGCAGTAATGTTAAAAGTTTCACAATCCTTCCACACATTCAGAAATTTTTAAAATATTGTTCTTCATACTTTCTTCAATGATCCCTGATTTGATACCGATATCAACTATAGTCTCATCTTTGATTTTTTCAGCTGCTGTTTCAGCTTTTGATCCAAATTGTTTAATTTCTAGAATTGTTGACTTCCAGTTTATATTTATCTGAGAAAAAGATATTAATTTTAAGGAGGTTCAGTAATGTAAAACAGTCTATATTTATGAATTTAAAAATGAATTCGCAAAAACTGACTTAAAATTATTTTAATTTTCCTATCAATTTTTTGATTCATCAAAGTAAACTCTTTTGAATTTTAGAACTACCTTGAATTTAATTCAAAATCTGAGCGATAAATAAAATTACTTAATACTTACATAATCATTTGAGCATTCACATCACTTGTTGTCTCAAAGAATTTCTTGAAAATTTCAATAAATGAAGATTTTTCTTGATTTAAGCATTCAACAGCATTTGTGGCATTACTGATTGAATCGAGCAAGTCTTCATACAATTGAATTGATGGACCAAATAAGCGTATTGCCATAGCTTGCAACTCAAGTGGAAATGACTCACACTGTAGTGAATTATATGCTAAATTTATTTCACTGTTGATAAGTTTACAATAAATTTTCGTGTCATTTTTATCAGCACATAAACACAAAAGAGTCTCAATTTTTTGGAAGTGCTGCTTGAAGTAGTTTAATAAAATTTTCAGTTCACTGGTTACTGAATCTATTCTGCTTCTTTTTGCTAACAAATTTTCATTTAGCTTCTCTTGTATCTCAGATCTAATTTGAGTAAAATTTTGAGCAGATACAGCAGTGACTGAAATCAGTAAAAGAACCTTTAAAGAGTTCATTTTTGTTAAGGAGTAAAATTCTTTTTATGTTTCTCTTGTTGTAGCTTAAGTTTTAGACTGAATATATTTTTTGAATTTTAGGATGAAAATATGAAGTTATTTAATGTTATTGTTTATGACTATGAGACACCCATCTGTACATACAAATAATGTAGCACACGAGATGACACATTTTTTGGTAAAAATTTCTATTTATCGTAGCTTTATATCATCAATTTGTGTCACATGATTGGAGTTAGTTATTATTTTATGTGTTTTCTTTAGACTAGATGAATGCTGAAATTGACATTTTTAAGGGCCGTTTACTTATTACGTTACGCAAAAAAACGACTTTTTCGACCCCTCCCCACTCATTACGCTTTTTGTATAAAAAATTATTTTCTTTTGTTTGATCTGTTACAAAATCTTAGACCCCCCTTCTCCCTAAAAAGCGAACGTACTAAGTGAACAGCTCCTAAATAATATTGAATAAAATGCATATAGGTAATTTTAAACAAGAGAAAGTAATGTTTTTTATTCCAAAAAATTAATAAAATTATCAAAGAATTTGTTATGGGGTCGTTCACTAATCACGTCCATCAAAAACTTGGACTTTTAGACCCCCTTACCCCAATCTGTCACAAAACCTCCAAACAAAAAAAACCTGTTGTTTAAGACCCTCTTCCCTCCATAAAAAGTGAACATCAGAAGTGAACGATCCCTATATAATAATAATTTATGACGCAAGCTTTTTAGGAGCAGCACAATCTGTCACATTTGCCAATATACTTTCATAATCAGGAAGAGCTTTTGTAAAAGCATCATCAATAATTGGTTTTAAGACATCTGTCTGATTATTTTCATGTTTAAGTGCATTCATGTCATTCATCCAACGATTGTGAAGATCTGTCATTGCATTGATGTTTGATGTAAGCTGAAAATGAAGTTTATTTAAATTTGAGGCATAATTTAACTAAATTTGATCTTACAAAGAAACTTGCACTGTTTCCAGGTCCAGTTTTTTTACTGTTTTCAAGAAAAGTCAAACTTTCATTTTTGAAGCCAGAAAATTTGTTAAAAAGAAAATCTTCAACTTTTTTATAGACAGCTGTAACTACATAATATTGCGTGACATTCTTGACATTTTCGCGGAAACGATTCCAACATCTTGGTGCCTTTTTGGATGTCATTGTTTGAAGGAATTTGTCGTTGATTCCGTACATAGTTGTAAAGACATAATTTGCTTCCAAAAATCTTCTCATTTTATTGTACCATACAGTCATGTAGTCATTGCTGAAGAATTGTGCACTTTGTTGATAATTTATCTTAGTTATGGCTTCCAAAGCATTAATCCCTTCTCTTGCTGGTGGTGTCAACATTTGTGGGTTCAAGTTATTGATTAAAGTTTTAAAATTTTTGAAAAATTGATCAGCATTTTTAAAATTCTTCATGATGATATTAATCGGACTTGGTCGCAAGGACAATCGTGTTGCAACCTCAATATCACTTCGAATTTCAAACGTGGCATCACTGAATGAAAATGGGATTAAATTCAATAAAATCAATGTTGAAAGAAGAACAAATAAAATTTTCATGATTTTTTTGTGTGTACTGTACACGATAAAGAGGATGAATTGAGACTGACAACAGCAGCAAGAGAATTATTCAGTTTCATTGTCTGTGTTTGTTTATTCAGGTGTTAAATAAATGCTTGTATCTACTGAACTTCAATAATATTGATATTAAGTTGTGACGATTGTAAAAAATTTAACAATTTCTGGAAGTTTTTAAAAATTGATGTAAGAGACTTTAATTTCATAATTAACAATTAGGTAAATAAAGCTCAATTTTACAAAACTTTCACCAATTGGTAGAAGAAGAAGAAAAATTGGCTCTTCTTATCCAGTTCACCATCGCGATCAGAATGAAGACACAAAAGAGAAAGCTTGAATTTAATTTTTATGATTTCGTGCATAAGTAAATAAAAAGTACTTGAAAGTCATTAATTTTCCTACACCCATAGAAAAAAATTAACAATGAATTGTTGTTTTATATGAAAATTTTAACAATGCTATAGTTAAAATAGCGTTAACGATGAAATTGTTGAATTTTAACAATGACCATTGTAATTTTTTTTCGCCAACAATAAAATTGTAAAATTTAACTATGGTCATTGTTGAATATTTTTCTAAAGAAAAAAATGGTCACCCATCCAATTACTAAATAGGGTGAACGTTGCTTTACTTCCAGAGGCCGACGATGACCCTTTGATCCGCTGCTTATTTAAATATTTTATAATTTTATAGCAAAAATCAATATTTAAAGTAAGCATTATTTTTGTTAAATTTAAATATTTTTAAATTTTGATGAATGATTTCATTTTAGAATGATAATTTAATGGATAAAAATAAATAAAACCGAAATCTTAATTTTCTTTGGCCAAACTTTAACTTTTTCCTCAAAAATTATTTTTTTACAATTTTTTTGAAAATTATTGCAGCAATAATTAAAAGCTTAACAATTAAGCATTTTTATTGAATTTTTGATAATTGAAAAGTCAAAATTTATTAAGTTTTTTAAAATCAAATATTAACTATGAACATTGTTAAATTAACAATCACGATTGTTGTGTAACAATATCATTGTTGTTTCATTGTAAAAATAAATTTAACGATAGCATAGTTAAAAATTTTTTTCTTCATACAAATATAACAATTTCATTGTTAATTTTTATTTACTATGAAGTAACAATGAGAAATGTTAAATTTTTTTTATGAGTGTACGCTTAACAAAGCAAATTTATTTTAATTCGTTTGGTTCATTAATTAAAGTCAAAAGTGGATAAAGTAGAATGTGAACGATTGGGTGTCGAGTTTTTAAGATTTCTGTGTTAAGAAGTTTAATCAGGAGTTTAATTTATATTGACTGCATTGTTTTCTTGAATATTTTTATAGATTCATTGAATTGATTAAGTTTAGTAGATCAAAGTTTAGCTTCTGAATTTAATTAAACTTCAATGGCTTTATTGAGAAATGAATCACAACATTAATAAATCAAAATCATATTGAATAACCATAAAAACCTCAAAATTCATGCCAAATCCACATCAAAATCGCTTCCAAATTCTTCACTCACCAATAAATCCACAACTTTTTGACTTGCAATCCTCATTTATCACTTGAATAACACGAATAATTGTGTTTACTTTCATGTCTAATTAGCTAGGTTAAGTGAGTCATTTCCATCTTTTCTCTCAATCTAAATATTTGCATTCTATTCATTCATTAAGTCGATTATTTATGTCATCAAATTAGTCGAAGAAACTCTTCTCAAAATGGCCATTACTTAACTGCCATTAAATCAAATCGGATCATCAAATTCCTTTCCTAAACATGAGATTCATTTCTCTTGTGATTTTCATTAAAATTTCCATTCTCAAAAATTCAGAATGTACTGTCGGATCACGGATAGCTATACATCCAACAAAAAGTGATTTATTAAATGCCGCAAGTGACATCATATTGAGTGATTTTGCATGGAAGACAGAAGCAATAAATTTCATTATTGCGTTAAACAACGAAACCAAATATGAATGGAATTTCCTGATAAATGATTTTATAGTGGAGAATAGTGGAAGAGCTACAATCTATGTTGAGGATACAACCATCATCCGTAAACGTCAGAGATTTTACAATATTCTCATTGTTGATACATACAAATCCTTTTTGAATATTTATAGCAGGATATCAACAGATACATTTGTGATTGATGGATTCTATCTCATGATTTGTATCAATAGATTAAACTTTATGGAAATTGAAGAAATTTCAAAGCTCTTGTGGAATATTTTCGTCTATAATATTGATTTTTTACTTGTGGATGAAAAAAATATCAACAAAATAAATCTCTTGACATTCATACCGTTCTTGAAATGCGAGAATAGTTCTTGCAGTCAAGATGAGCAAAAGAAATTGTGTGGAAATACGAAACCAGTGATAATTAATCAGTATGTGAATGGATCATTTCAATTAAAGGCGAATTATTTTCCCGAGAAAATTTCCAATTTACATCAATGTCCTGTGAAAATTGTAACATTCAACTGTCCACCCATGATGATGATTGATTATACAGTCAGTAATGACGGACAAAAATCATTTAAATTATATGGAGTTGATGGTGAGATGACAAATACATTGGCTGCGGAGCTGAATTTTAAGATAGATTTGTTCCACATTTCTGATCTAATTAGGTAATTAAATTAAATTTGGATGATTTTGTGTTGAATTGAGGTTAGGAAAATCTGTAAAGAATCAAGCATAGAAATTCATAGATAACAATAAAAATGATTTTTCATGCTTACTACATTCAAATATTCATAAAATGAGAATTTTTGCACCTTCATCAGCACATGTCCTAACAATTTTTTTTTTTCATATCATTTAGATGGGGATCATTAAGTCCAAATGGTACAAGTAAAGGAGCATTGAAAATGATTATTGAAAATGAAGCTGATCTGACTGTTGGAATGTACACCATCACATACCTAAGGACGTTGTTTATGGCAACATCGGAATCTTATTATTCAGTTCCATTTATATTGATTGTTCCACCAGGAAGATCATTCACATCATTTGAGAAACTTTTTAGGCCATTTCAGTTATTTGTTTGGATTTTTCTCCTTCTCACCTTTATCATCGCATTCATTGTGATATTAATAATCAAATTACAAAGGAATTCAGTAAGAGCCTTCGTTTTTGGACGTGGAAATAGGTCACCGTTTCTTAATGTACTTATTGCTTTCGTGGGTGGATCACAAACACAATTGCCTCAACGCAATTTTGCACGAACACTGCTCATGATATATTTATTGTTTTGCCTTGTAAAGAGGTCACTGTATCAAGGAGCTCTATTTCAATTTTTACAAGTTGATGACCGTCATAATGAAATTCAATCGATTGATGAATTAGTTGAGAAGGACTTTAGAGTATTCATGCTGCCTTCATCATTGGAACATACACAGAATATGAAGTTTAGAGATAAGTAAATAGTTTTGATAAATTTAAGGCTTTCTGATTTGTGATAGAAAATTTAGGTCCATTGGCATACCCTTGACCATTCAATAGATGAAATTTCTCACAAGGCATTAATCCAAAAATTTATTTCTATTTATTTCAGACGTAAATGGGTAAATGCAACAGTTCTAGCGGAAAAACGAATGGAAACATTAGATCCACTAGCAAAACATGCCGTATCAAGTAGTCTCGAACAGGTCTCATACTACAACAAATTAAATTATCGAGACAATACACTGACAGTGTGTAAAGAATATTTATTTACGTTTCAGTATGGAATCTATTTCCGTAAGAATTCATATTTGGTAAAGTCGTTCAATAAGAAAATTTCTCTGTTTAAGACGAGTGGATTGATAGACTTTTGGGCGTCAGATTATATAAGCAATAAATATCTCAACATCAAAAAAGATAGTGATGGACCGAGAATGCTTAATGTTGAGCAATTGATGGGTGGATTTGAAGTGCTATTTATAGGACTCATAACAGCTACAATTTTATTCATTTGTGAGGTCATTGCTCGTAAATGTCGAATTTCTATCATGCAGAGATTTTTCCGCTTTTTTGCATGATGGACTTATGAGAAAGAGAATTTATTTCCATTTGACCCATGCCTTAATGGCAGGATGAATAGATTAAATAAACTTTTCGAAAATTCTGAATTAAAATTGAAATTTTATGACCACATCTGCCCACCCAATTTCAATCTCATCCATCCATTATATTCTAATATTCATCCATCAAATTTGAGTGACCATTCACGATGTATTTGAGTATTTATATATGGAGAATGAATGAACTCCATTAATCATATTCTCGTCAAACAATAAAATAAAGGCTTGCTAAAATCTCACTTTGTGTTTGAAAGCTCAGCAAAAATAGCACATAAGCTTTTTCTTGGTATCAATATGTGCAGACTAATCAACAAAATATACACAGACTAATCGCTTTACTATATTTAAGAAAACATAATTTTCGAAGAGAGTGGTGAAAATATGGTCATAATAAAGCGCATTTTTATTAGGAAATTTCGATCTGACGAGGATTGAACCTGCCTCTGTATAAGAATGTATTGAAGATTTTTGGTTGGCTTCCTTAAGCCTTTTTACCACTGATGCTTTACCTTATGGAATAAAAGATTTAACAATCTATAGCTTTATAATATACTCAATTTTAATCTCTTACTATATTTATACAACAATTTTCACAACATCCAGCCACACAACCATTAAGCCAGTTCCAACCACATTACCACCAAATAAAGCTCACCAAAAGCTTTTTTTCGTCTTTGTTAAAATTATTTTTTTTTTCGCACATAATTTCTCTTCCTTGGCTATTATGAGCATGAAGCATAAGAGCGATGATAATGGCGATAATAAGGTTTGCTTTGCATCATATAAGAAATTCAATCAAGAATACTCTTTTTGTTTGTATTTATATATGTAGATTTAGTCAAATATTCATAAAAATAGCATCAATCAAATAAATGGCAGTTTCATGCCAAAAATAGAAGAAGGACGGATTGAATTGACTTGTTTATTGTGAATTTTATGCTTAAATAAAAATATGGCAAAATAATAATCTTTGATGTTTATGCATGGATACTGAGGTCAAATAAATTGATATTCAGTATAAATTTTAAATGAATTTCAGATCTATTGTTGGGGTTAAGTATGCAATATTGTATTTTGTAATGTATTGATGTTAGGTTAAAAAGTTGCTACAAAACTAAGTTTCATTTTATGTTGGATTTGAAAACCAATATGCCTTAGTCATATGACAAGTTTTTTTTACTGATACAATATATTGAAAAACTAATAACAAAATTGTTTATCGTCAAATGTCATGTTGACAAAGGATAAAAGCTTTCATCTAAAGTTTTTTTGAAGCTTCCGTTATGAATATAATACCGGATTTAATTCGTTTCCTCATATCATGTTCAGTAGGATGAAATATGTATATCAAGGAACAATAACCTCGGAAAAATAAGAAAAAAATTGGGATCGTTTAAAAGTTTTGACTTTCGAGAATTTTTTCGAATAATTTAGAAAATACTTTATATCTTATTCCGATTTTCTAGCTATCAAAAAAACATCATTTATGATTGACCCTCGCAGCAACCAGCAGATCACCACTCATACAAAAAGCAAAAAGTAATTTGTCAAAAAATCTCGATAATTGATGAAGATGATTCGAAATTTTTATAAGCTGCTGTACAAAAAATTCTGCAGCCTCATTAAAGTACTTCATGACATACGACAGCAGTTAGAAAATTCTTTTGTTGCCATTCCATCAAAGAATTAAAAAAAATATCAAGCATTAAAGCTATTTCCTCTCTTAGTCTTCTTACTTTCTCAAATCTTAAAAAACAAAATCCCAAGCCCATGGACATTTAATTTTTTAGTTACATCAACAATTTTATTTCGATAATCTTTCAGTCTGTCAACATTCAATAAATTTTCCAATTGGCTGAATCGTTTCAATAAATTATGCATACAATGTGAAGAAAGAGAGATGATGCTGATAAAAGTTGACTTGAGAAAAAAAAAATGAAAGAAAAGAAAATATAAGCTGATATTGATTGGAGAGATGGGCGTGATGGCGATGGAAAAAATTTTTAATGCTCAAATTACCTTTTGCAGCTTTTTAAATTTATAGACGAAATTTTGTAAAATTTCAAATGTTTGAACTCATAAACTTTCAAAAAATTCTGAAGGTCACCAATCCAAAAATTTCCCATTTTGCCCGCAATCTCAGAAAAGTTTGTTCTCCCTAAAATAAGTTTATTGGTGCCATAATAGTTTTGCCACTTCAATATTTTCTTCAACACCTCTTATCTCAAGCAGTCAATTGACAATACAATTGAATTTCTATTCATAATTTCCTCATTGCTTCTTGCCTTCCGTTAAAAATAGAATTGCAATTTATGAATAATTAATTATGATGTGGTATGACAAGTCCGCTCTTATAAAATGATTAGTCATCGTGGTCTATCTTGAAAAATGATTATACAGTCAATTAATAAAGTAACAAGTACTGCCGTCATGATGTCTTAGTTGATGTAAGAATTTTATCAAGTTAGTGAATATGGTAATGACATTATTGGATTGAAGAATGAGAGTCATTATGTGAATTTTATATGACGTCATTACATACATGCTGAATGTTGTAAATATACATATTCCTATAGAAATTTTATTCAATAGTCTACTGCAATGTAGGACAATTGCTTTCATGAATTAGCAATAAATCTTTTCGTCTGGTCGATGTGGTTTTACATTTGTTGACTTTTATAGTCGTAAAATTTTCAATTGCGTAACTATTTTAGAATGATTTGATTGGACAACATGTTTAGGACGTGCTAAGTAAGAATTGTGACATAAAATTTACTTTCGTAAATCCTTATTTAAATTTAATACAAACCAACAATGAGAAGCAAGAAATGTACCAAAAATATGTCCCCCAACATTAAAGCACATCATTTACAGCTTCTTATCGTCATATCCAATTCAAAATTTCATTCATCTTGAAGTATGCAATCATAGATGCTTTACATCTTACCCAGAAGATGAATAAGCTTCCAAATGAACTAGATTCTCGCTTTTCACATTCATCATTCGAGCAAAATTACACATATTGAAGTAAGTGTGATGTAAATTTTCTCAGCACATATTTACTCAAAAAGTATGTCTAGTGATTTTTTTTTTCAAGTATGATAAGACGGAAGTTAAATTGGGGCAGATCATTTCCAGGTGGTTGTTTGTGCAGAAAATCTTTAAGAATGAAAACTTCAAGGTGACGTCTTTAACCGCTTTTATGTAATATATATAAATTTTATGACAGATAAATGTGCTGTTCATGATGTCTTCAACTGTATATTGTGTTCATGATTTTTCGAACAGCATGACTGCTTTACCATAATTTATGGCATTTAAATGGGGATGTAAGATAAGTTCTTGGTTATTAAAGAGATTATTTCGAAGTATGGGAATGTTTTGAATTTTTGAAAGATGATTGAATGGTTTTGAACTTGAATTCTACAGATGATGACCACAATATACAATTTTAAGTGGATCAAAGTCTTCAAATTTGTAATCCAAGTTCAAAACACCAGTCTCTAAAATTTTTCAAATTCACAATCCTTAATTTAATAAATATCAGCACTAAACAGCTCATAAATAATGCATGCCTTACACAAAATCCTACCTGACAAGTAAACACTCGAAATAAATGAAAATTTATTCAAAAAGTCAATCAATATAAACAATTTGAACAATACATTTTATGATAATTTGATTTTATGCATCTAGACTCTTAAATTAAGCATCATGTAAGGTGTAGGTAGATCAATAAATTATTCAACTACGTTTCTACGAATAAATCGAGAAAGGAAGAAAACTTTTAGAATTTAATCAAAATTTTACGACAAAAAAATCGAGAAATTTTTCTCATTGTGAATTCCTTTCAATGAAATTACATCCATAAAAGCTTATCTGTTCCATATTAAATTATTTTTTCATTTTCTTAACGCCTTCGTGATAATGCATGGCAGTAAAATTTGCATTTTTATTTTCCAGCATTTCGCGAAAGCATGACATTCACAATAGACTTCATATAGGTCGTGTAGATAAGAGGTGAAGCTTTTTATGAGAGAATAACTACACCGCGATGTTGCCAATTTGCTTCTTTTATGATATCAGTTGAAAATTGTAGCAATAGTGAGAAAATTTATGTGTATTATGCTATATGAAGGTAAGCATACTTATGTAGATAATTAGTTAATGATGAAAAAATTGTCATAGAGAGCTTAAGAATGATAGTTCCTAATGTATTTACAGCATGCTGTCATAGGGAATGAAGAAGTTTTTACTTTATTAAGAAATCAGCTTAGTATGAATCCTAGTTGTTAGGTTTTGCAATTAATATCATGCAATACTTATGGCTCTATTAATAGCATTTTATGTTTAAAAAATAATATTTCAGAGCTGCATACTTAAATTTTAAGAGATCATTAAATTTATCATTGAAACAGTGAATTACAGGCATCAACTCAGTAGTACAGATTAACTATGCTTCTATTCCAATAGAAAATTTACTCTTATAAATAAATTGTTATCTAAATTTCTTGAATCTTAGAATCTTTATGACCATTCAATAAAGATTCACATTCTATTCCAAAGTTGGACACAAAATGAAAATTCTCAAGTATCCATAAATAACAACCATCATAAACCCTATCAAAAATCATCCCCAGATGAGCATTCAAAATGAAATTTGATCCTTTCTCAACAGTTTTTTCCTTCTTGAGCATCAAAATTAAGCTTTTCTTTTTCGATTGTAAATGGGAATGAAAAATGACATGACACGTGTTTGTGATACTTACATAAATACATGATAATATTAGACGTTCAAGTATGCGAAACATTTTAAAAATTCTTGCATGGGAATTGCCTTCTTTTCTTCTAACCTACTTGAAAGGCTTATAAAATTGTCAAAAAAATGTATGTGAATATTTGAATGCAAAATGGAATATTTGATTAATTATTTGAGTTTGATTTATGAGTGTGCCTCCTTTGGGTCTTCATTTTTTGGAGCTTAAATGCTTTAAATTTTACAAAACGTGCGAATACTTTAAAAATACTTTCTTAAAATCTTTAATACCTTAAAAAATTGCTCACGCTGATAATGAACAAAAATTATAAAAGCATAAAAAAAGACATAAAAATTAGCATCAGGTGCTTAATAATTCTCGCAAGTTTCTTTAGTTTTAATCCATAAACGCAAACCTCTTTCATTTTTAAGTGTTTTGCATGAAAAGTGGCTCACATCTGATGCAAAATAAAAGAAAATATGTGTATGGCAATTTCTTGATTCTGCTCCATTTACCAAAAGCTCTTCGCACCTGAAAGATATTTTTCAACATAAAAAGCTTTAACATGCTGAGTGGATGTAGAGTATTTGGCACATTACTCAATACAAAATATAATATACCCAATTTTTCAAGGTAATGGGAATCAAATTACTATTTTATGAGTTGTATTTTGATGTATTGAGACTCGGGATACTGCCTAGGTAGAAAATTGGATGTGATTTATTTTAAGATATTATGGTTAATTTATTCATGATTCTTATATTTGGAATTTTTAAGGTTTGTGACACTTAATATGGAAACTAGCTTTAAATTTAAAAATATTTTTGCTTCACAAAGAACAGCTTTAATTTTATTGATTTTCAACATACGACAGCTCGTAATAACCCAATCCACATAAAAAAAATTCAACAACAATTTGTTTACTAACGAAACAGTCATTTATAATGTGATACTCACAAAAGAATGCAATTTAATTTTAAAGTCTCATGTCTGTCGCAGCATTCTTTACATTTCTAGCCAAACAGATGAGAACATCACATGGTAAACTCAGTTTCAGCTCATTTAATGATAATAGCGATGATGATGATGATTCTGCAGTAAACATTTCAAGATGTTGATGAAAAGGAGAAAGAACAGTTGTTGTGACTTTTGACACTTTGTGGATAGCTTATATATTCTTCTGAGTTATCAACTTTACTATTTCTTATGCTCTTTTATGTTGATATCAAGATATATAGATGTGTTCATACAAAGTATACTCGACCATACTTGACCATACGCTTTTTTTCTGTTTGTAAACAAACAAATGAAAAAATTTTATGAAAAAAATTTTTAAATTAAATTTCGATTTTTGACTTAAATTTGTTCACTGGATCTTATTTTTGTGTTTACAATAGCAACACTATATTGTAAATTATCATTTCTAATGCTTTTTGACCATGAAAACAAAATTAAAAGTCCAAAAATTTGAGGAACAAAATTTTACAAATTTCTTTCGTTGTGTTAGTGTTTACAAAAAATTTGAGAATTTTAAATTTTTATCCGTTAAAAACGGTAACATTTTTAAATGAACACATCTGTATATCTTGGTTGATATGACAATATTTTATGGCTTTTTTCCATGTCACTGTAGCTTTTTGATAAATGATGAAAGTTTTCTTTTCATTTTATGTAATCTATTTGTTTTAGTGACTGTTTGAAGACTCAAATAGATAAAAATATGAAGCAAGCAAATGACTGTTGATAAAAGAATGAAATTTTGATGGAATAAATATTGATTAATCGATAAATTGTGAAGACATTCACCTTTTAATGTTTAAAGTTTCTAAATTCAATGATATGGAGCTAAAAATGACCTAATATTCATTGAGAAATCTTAATGGAACCTCCAAAAAGTTTTCGTTAACATACAAAAAACATATTTGGGTCCATTTGTAAGTTTTGTCAATTAAAATTTTATAATATTTTTCTTATAGACCAAACCTTTATTTTCTTATAGACTAAGGTTGTTTTTTATTTGTTTGTTTTATTTATAGGGAAAAGAGAGGTCTGAGATTGTGTGACAGTCTTGAACAATATGTTGTTGTATTTTGTTTGAAGATTTTGTGACAGAGGGGAGAGAGGGTTTACAAAAATTCAAATTTTGACGGACGTCATAAGTGAACGACCCCTAACCCCTCATACATAAAAATTCTCTTGATAATATCTAAATAAATGAACCTAATTAAACAGCCATCATAAGCTCACAACCCCACATATAACACAAATGAAGCTAGAAAAGCGGAAACAGCAAGGAAACAAAAGAAACCTGATATATCCATCTTTATTTGAACTCAAAACTTGTAACAACATCAGACATTTACTACGTTCATGACCTTTAAAGGAAGCTTGATGTTGACGCTTCACAGACTTTTTCAATCGAAGTTTCGTGTTCAAAAGGATAAAAAAAAAGAGAAATAAATGACTTAACTGAGCAGCGAAAAGTTTAATAAAAAGAAGAGAGGTCTGAGAGATTGATGAAAAAAGTTACGAACAAGTTTGTCAAAGATATATTTTTTTTTCACGTCGAAGGAAAAACTTTAAATGCCCAGAAGAAAAAAGATTTTTTTTTTGGATCTAGATACTTATTAATTGTAACATATAAAATGCTGGTAAGAGGAATTATTTACTTTTTGAGACAGTTTCAGATGAACTAGTAAGAAAGTTTTTTTTGTAAGAATCGAAGTGAAAAAGACAAATTGGAATTTCTCTAGAGTGTCGAAATTGATGTCAAAAAGGCTGAAGAATAAGATTTTTCGTGACACTTTTTGTAGATCAGATGTACGAAATAAAATTTTATTGATTTTAGAATAAAAATTGTATTGAAAAGTAGCTACAAATTTGAACCATTCAATTCTTTTTATTGGCCAACAAAACAAAAGATTTAAAATCAATTTTTAATCATTTATTCAAAATATTCTCATTTAATATTCCATTTATTTTCAAATTTTATTTCGAATTCGATTGCATATGGCAATTTGCCATTTCATTTCAAGTACGTAACACAATGCATTCCTATATTACGATAATCTGAAATATATTGAGCCAATTTTCATCTCGTTCTGAAATTGAAATTCAAAATTTAATTTTTTTAAATTTATTAAAATGAATTTTTTGGATTCATGAGTGACGTCGATCAACTAACAAGTTTTGGGACCTGTCTGAATTTTAAAAGGATTGCTAGAAATTTAAATATCTAACTTTTTGTAGATCTTCAAAAATTACCATAACAAGTGAATAGCTCCAAAAAAACCAATCTCAAATCTCAATTGTAATCAAAATCAAAGATTATTGCATCATATTCAGGTTGCATAAAAATTGAATAATTTCATATCGTCATCAAAAGAGATAACGAAGAGTTCAAGGCACACTAATCATAACAAACATTCACGTTTATATTTTTTTAAATCACATTTTCCGCTGAACAAAGTTAACTGAAGGATGCTTTAAATTATTAATTGGAAGCATTCACTGGATATAGAACACTTGATCCTATACAATCCCATAAAAACACCACAAAGCATTCAATTCATTACAACTGGCCTAGTTGTAGCAATTCCTGGGTAACATAGTTTCACTTGCGTCACATAATGATGCTGGGATTTCCATTGCATAGCTTTTCAAGTGTACTACAACTATAGCAACAAAAACATGAAAGGATGATAATTTCTAGATAACAGGATGTACTGTTCATTAATGATGCAACGAAATCTTTAATTTCATTCAAATGCTATTGCGGAATCAACTACGGAAGGACCACAAAAAAAAGAGTGAATGAAAAATTATCGCGCGAAAATAAATTCCAACTTCCTTTAACATTGAATGTTACGAGGGTAGAATGTTGTATTTCCAACTGCTTGCATTTTCAACTGCTTGCATTTTCAACATGATTTATGAAACTGTTGGTGGGAAAGCACTCATAGCAATGCAATACTTGATAGTGGATTTTTATTTTACATTCTTTTATTTTTTTTCGAGAAGTGATAAAAAGAGTGAAGATCAAGGGGATGCGATTTTGAGCTTTGACTTTGACTTTTACTGCAGTATATGGTTGAGATTTTTGAGATGTTTTTAAAAGTTTTAAAGTTATAAATTATAGAAGACGTGGACGCATTTCATGATATTCTTTGGACAGGTACATAAATGCTCAAACAGTGAACCTAAAACATTTTTCTTGCATAACTCCTTTCAATTCTCAAACGTTAACCTGACTAAAATGCAGGGGGAAAAGTACTTGTTGTAAAAAAATTTTAGTGTAAAAAAAGTGTAAATTTTACATCTTTTTACAGTTTTTTTACAGTTTTTTACAGTTTTTTACATCAAACTGTAAAATTTTACATCAACTTTTTCTTAAGAATAAAATTAAGATTAATGAGAGTTTTCTTCAGTTTTCTTATAGTTTTTCATTGCGATTAAGAAAATTTATGTAAAAAATCTTGGAAAAATCGCTTTTCCGATGAGTTTTTCATCCCAAATAAGAAAATGAACGCGAAAAATCACTTTTCTGAGGGGTTTTTCATCCCAACTAAGAAAATCAACGCGAAAAATCGCTTTTCCGAGGGATTTTTCATCCCAAATAAGAAAATCAACGCGAAAAATCGCTTTTCTGAGGGGTTATTCATCCCAACTAAGAAAATCAACGCGAAAAATGGCTTTTCCGATGGGTTTTTCATTCCAAATAAGAAAATCAACGTGAAAAATGGCTTTTCCGAGGGGTTTTTCATACCAATTAAGAAAATTGAGGCGAAAAATGGCTTTTCCGATGGTTTTTTCCTCCCAAAAAAGAAAATCGATGCAAAAAATCGCCTTTCTACAGAATTTCTTATTTCAAAAAATAAAAAAGAAACGAAATTTTTTATGCCATTTTGGTGTAAAAGTGTAAAATTTTACGCCAAAAGTGTAAAATTTTACACCAAAAGTGTAAAATTTTACACTAAAACTGTAAAAAAAAAACTGTAAAAAACTGTAAAAAACTGTAAAAACTGTAAAAGTGTAAAATGATGTAAAACTTTTACAACAAGTACTTTTCCCCCTGCTAAAATGTCTCTATCTTGGATCAAAGAAAAAAAGCAAAGAGACTCTCCTTCCCTTGATAAACAATAATATCATAGCCAGCATAAAATGAAAATCAATTTTTTATTCATTCATCATCTTGATTTATGACTTTTAATTTTATTTGCCAATTCTCATCTTACTGTACCGCATATGATTCTATTACTGGAAATAAATTTTATGAGACAGTGCTAGACAATATTGATGGTAAAGATTCACATGCTGCTTTGTACAAGCATTAGAAATTGCATATGGAATGAGAAAATACTTATGATTATTATCATTACATCTGTTAGTAATTTGATGGATGCATGTAGTAAAAGTGAATATTGAGATGTTTGTGAACTTTTAGTTTTTTTTTAGGATGCGTCGTTGTTAGTTTGGATTTAAATGGATGCTTTAGGGTATGATTACCCTTATTATGAAGACTGTATAAAATTTATCAAAAATCAGTGATACTAAAAATTCAACCAGATTTAACTCAATAAAACTCTATTACGCCTCTTAATTCTATTTATAAAAATCAAGGTAGTACATATTCTCTGAGTCTGAGTATGCAACATTTGAAAAACACGAAAGAAAAGAGAATAAAATTGTGCAATGAATGTCAAGAGCCTTGAACTCAATCATAAAAAATTATGATAATTTAAATTGAATGAACTCAACATAAAAAGGAAGTAAAAGATCTTCATAAGGACTTACTATGATACATACAATAATTTTATAGTTGATTGGAAATTGTTTCATTCACGTGATTGTCTACAATCTGACATGAAAAAAATGCATTAAACATGGTGGAAATAATAGACGATGAAGCTTCCTTAATTTTATGGTATGCAGCAATCAAGGAATTCTCTCAAGTTGAATAATCGGTTGTCTGACCTTGACATCTATCAAGACATATCCATAACTGCCATAAAGAAGATTCATCTTTTAAAAATTGCATAACTTCAAGGCAAGAATCTGTCGCGATTTTTCCTTTTCATGCTCTACAGCACAGCACTTTTACTTATGCAACTTTCTTCCTTGAGAAAAAAAAAGTTTTTTTTCGAATTTTTTTTTTACCGATGAAAAAGTTTTCTTTGGTAATGGAAATGGTTTTATGGGAAAGAATAACTGACATTGCATGCAAAATGCTTCGGAAGTTCAATGTTGTATCATGCTGTTTCACAACGAGACGTGATGCAATATTATCTAGTCGACAATAAGCCACTGATATGGGAGGAAGTGATGTTAACATTATTGGCTATTAAATTTAGTTTTAGGAACTTTTTTTTGTATTGAATACTTAAAGTTTGTGGTCTGATGAGATTTTCTCGGAGCTATAGACAAATGTTCAATTCAAATGCCAGGTGAAAATGTGTTCAGTTGAAAGAAACTTTATATTTTTAAAGAATAAAATATGCAAGCTTTAAATCTAAAATATTCGAAAATTTATTTTTTTTTTATGAGATTTGAACCCAAAGTTCCTGCATCTGACTTCCGAATCACTCAATAATTATGAAACTGCTACACTTTTCCTCCAATGAAAATTATCACTTAATTTGAATCAGTAGCTTCCAAAGCTCTAAACAAACATTTCAATCTTAATTTTAGAATGTTTACTAGTTTCATCCTGAATTTCCATTATCCCAATAGCAGTACATTCATGATATCTAAAACACAATTTGCATATTCTTCTTCTTTAATAAATATATTTGCATAAAATTGTGTCACAATCTTTTATGAACACATTCACAGGATTGAAACTATGCATATGCATAATTTCCTTCAAGTATCAACTCTCAATGGATAAAAGTTCTAAGAGGCTGTTGACCTTTTCTTGCTAAAAATCCATTAAGATCATAAATTACATGATTAGGGCATGAAGCATAAATTAATGATCTTAATGAATATATGTTGTCTAATAGAAGATTAATTGACGATTTGTGGCAAAGTTTATGTGCTTAATAATTTTTGATATCAATTTGTAATAATCCAGCAGCGAATACGATGTTTTATCTTGAAGGAACCAAGAAGATTTCAAAGAAAAAAGAAGCATGAATTTAAACACAATAAACTCTTTGAAAAATTCAATACATTGACCTCAATGTGTTGCTCAATGGATGTATAAATCCTCAAGGCTTTCAAGAACATATTAATTCATCCAATTGAATGTCTAAATCATATATGCATGCAAAACTCGTGTCTTATCTTATTGATGGCAAGGAAAAATTGCCTGCCTGTCAACTTGCGAGAATCACTTTTGTTATTGGATAAGCGCTAGATTTATGGAGACTCTCGAAGGTCCTGAAACTTTTTCGATTATTTTGCTAAAGCTGCGTGCAGCATAAATATGTTTACATGACATTGAATATCAATTGTGAGTTAATGATGCATTCGGATGTGAGTTGACAGTTTTTGTTGGTGATTTTTCATGATGATGCTGTTGCATGTATGCATGCATGCATGGCTCATTGGTTAGGATGATAACTGGCTTTTGAATGCAATATTGAAAGCTGCATTTAGAAAGGTTCATTGGGATTTTTAGTATGAAAAATTTATTTTGGAAAATTTTGTATATTAAAGGATGTGCTGCCAATTCTTGGCAAAAATGTTTCTGAAGCGATTTGAAGGTCAAATTTTAGTTATTACAAATTATTAAAAAATATCAAAGCTTTCAAATAATTGAGTTGTATTTGCAAAAGCTTAAAGCTAAGACACCAATCATGATTACACAGTTGCTAATGAACACTGCAAAGCCACAACTAAATATCTTCTTAAAACCACAAAAGTTATTTACTCTTAACCCCCCCCACAACAATCTGCAAAGCTTGAAATATTCAATCTATTATGAAACTGTATTTTGCTTGTTTATTCTTTTCTTATAGATGTTTATGTCTAGCATGGAAACTGCAACTAGGAAAATGCTGTCTAAAAAATCGTTCCAAATAATAGTTGACATTTCAGGGTGATATATTCCTGATTTTCTTTATTGTGACATTTTTTCGGTCAGATGAGTGATCATGGACCAAATGTTTTGTGAGAAGGAATATTATGGAACATTGATTTTTGCAACATTTAAAGTGGAGGAGAAATAGAAATTTTTGATTTTTTATGTCTGATTAATGCATGTATGTAAGGTCCAGTGGTTGGTTCGTTGGATTTCAATCGAAAATATAAAGTTAATATAATTTCTGCGTTTTCCTTAAAATTTTGTTTTTGAGTCTTACTGAATGTAAATTCCTTAATTAAATATTTTAAATAGACATTCCGTTAATAGACGTCATTTATGAACAGCCCCAAAAAATATTTTTTAAACAATAAAAAAAGCATCGTTTTTATTTTCTAAAATTTCACGATAAACAATGAAGGAAACTTGCAACAAATTCGTAAGTAATTTTGACGAGGGTTGAAAAAAGAAATCTTTAAGCGATAACAGACGGAACAGAATTGCAATAATTTAAACTTTTAAAGCTTCTCCCTTTTTTTCTTTATCATTGACTCAAAGGAGTGAGCTTCATTGTTGAGTCTTTGAGGAAAGTTTAATGAAATGAGAAAAATGTGAAATTTTATTAAAAAAATTGTGTTCATGTTTTAACTTTGCTTTTGAAAGACACAAAATGAAGTACTTTGACTCTTTAGTAGAAATTTAATAGAGTGACACGTGTTTATGCTGCCATCGTGAATAATTGTGATTTGGTGAGATGTTGAAGGTACAAAAAGGTGTCAAAAGATGAATGAAAATTTAATTTTAGCTTAGAATATTTTTGCCTCTCTTCAAAGTGTTCTAGGAAGAGGAGATGAAGGGATGTGATTTGATTCTTCATTGAGCGCCACAAATTGATCAAATTGTGCGTTTCCACTTCTTCTATTTGAATAGCAAAGAGCAATTTAAATTGAATTTTTGGTATATATACTTTTGTGGCGTAACAAAAGATTTCCAGAAAAATCTTTTAAAAGCTTTTGTCAATACTTAGAATGTTAAGTTAGGCATGCAATTTGACTTTTCAGGTTGTTGAACTGTAGAAATTTATTTCTTCGTTTAATCCATAAAAGTTCTAATTTCAAATTAAATATTTAGCAAGAAAAATTGAATTTTTTTTTTCTTGTTCAATAAAAAGTCACATAAGCCTTCCTATTTCCACATAAAAATTTTCCATTAATTTTTTCGAAAAATAAGAAAATTTAATTCCAAAATTATACTCAACAACTCAAATAAATAAGCTTTAAATCTTAGCATTAACAACAACATACAGTTACGATAGCGAAATAAAAATAAAAACGAATCCTTTTATGTCAAAATGTAAGATTATAATTATTTTGAAATTTTCCTTCTTCACTTCCTTAGCTCAATGTGATAAGAATGAACAAGAAAGAAATTTTTATTTTGTTATTTTCTTTGAAGAGTTTATTGAACTTTACATGACGCCAAGACAAGCATCACAAAAGAATCGAGAATTTCTTTTAAAAAACATAAACATTGACTGGAGGTAGGATGTAGAGGAAATCATAAGTACGTGTCCTTTTCCTTACAAAAAGTGATTTCATTCAAGTTATGATAAAGGAAATGTGGGAGTTGAGGAATTTTTTGGTATGAAGAAATAATAATAAAATTTTATTGGGCGGTCAAGGAAAGGGAAAGGCAAGTAATACAGAAAATCTGTTAGATTTTGAGAGAATTTAAAACAAATTTCAAAATTTTATTACTTTTAGATAAACGATTTTTTTAATTTTGAATTTTTTAAGAACATGAAGTTAGCTTTAAAAAATTTAAATTTAAAATGACCGTTAAAATTCATTTTATTATTTTTTCAAAAATTTCCAAGAAAAAGATTTCAACAAAGCTAAAGGCAGTAAATAGCCCTGATCAATAAGCAATAAGATTTTTCGTCAAATTGAATATAATAAAAGTCAAGAGAAATTTCCTTCAACGACCTTTCTTTCAAAAATACTTAACCTTTTCATAAAGATTTGCATACAAAATACAAAATTACATAATTCTCTAATAAGATTCGTAGGCAGGCAAGATAAGCATAAACCACAAATGGATAGACATGAAATATGATTCAATCAGCGACATGACGCAACCCTTTTTGCCAAGAAAGCCTCACATTGATAGTAAAGATGTCCCCTGTGGCTAAATATTTTTTTTTTTTCGCATGGAAGAGAAAATATTTGCTGATCATTGTTTGCCTGATTCCTTTTCAAAGTGATTTGTGTGAGAAAATCGTGTTGGTTTTTAATTAAGTTTTTTTTCTCACTCCTCGTCGTTCCTTTTTTCCTTGAAAATATTTTCTTGGAAGGATTTTTTTTATGATAAATCAATTAAATGGCTGAAATAGACGACATCAGGACAATGAACCTTAAAATGAGTAGATGATATGTATTGTCTCGAAGTGGTTGTCATAGATTTATTATCATTTGTATATAGCAACAGGTTCCCATCTATCTATTTAGTATTTCGGATGAGTAAATTTATAAAATGAAAATATTGAAATTTGAAGCT
Source organism: Chironomus striatipennis (assembly GCA_026123125.1). Taxonomy (NCBI): domain Eukaryota; kingdom Metazoa; phylum Arthropoda; class Insecta; order Diptera; family Chironomidae; genus Chironomus; species Chironomus striatipennis. The sequence goes on from CM047394.1 coordinate 45,885,769, forward strand.
CTTGTGGGTAACGATGGATGTGCCATCAGAATATTTCATACGGAAATTTATTCAAGGGAAATAGAAAACTTTACAAAATATCACGAAATGGATTAAAAACTTTTTCAGTTGATGGGATTTTCCTCATTTTGCATAATTTTCTTTACACTGCGAAATATGAATCTCGGTTCTGGTTTATTATTCCACAGACACTTCAATTTATCATACAAATAGATGTTGTTCAATGTATTTTTAGAATTCGAATGAAAAATGTCAATTATTGACAGCATGGTAATTGAATTAAAATTTTATTCTATGGGGTTAATGCAAGTGGGTTGAATATACTTTTGAGATTTACGCAAAGGGTGATTAAGTTGTATGGATTTAAAGGATTTCATTTTAAATGTTAAAATACTGTTTTTGTACATTTTGAACATTTGCTTACAAATTTTGACTCTCGAAAATTCGAACTTTAGCTTCAAACTTCAAATAAATCATGTGCTTACATTTTTCCTTTGTTAAATTTCTTGTAAGTTACAAATAAAAAATAAATATTCACACGAAAACTATCAAAAAAAAAAAAAAAAAAAAAATTAGCACAACATATTCCAATTAACAGCTGCAACACGAATGGTATCTAGATCAAATCATTAATGCTCTAAATGGTAATAATGAAAGAATCAGCATCTAACAAGAGATCCAGCATAAAAAACAGATAAAAGAAATAAAACGATAAAGCAAAATGAATTCATCGAATATGTTCTTTCATGCCTATTCATTACTCACGGAACTTTGGGTTGTAACTGAATAAAGAAGAGCTTAACACATGAAAAAAGTACACAACGGGATGCTGTGAGTAGAAAAAAGAAGAAAAACCAGTGCGTGAAAAATTTATTGAACAATGTTGAGCAAGGAAAAAAAATGGAACTTTCTATGTTAAAAGTTTGTACTTGGTTTGTTCGACGTTCATCTTTCCTCTTTTCTGTGTACAACAATGAGAGTGGAACGGAATATGATGAAGGCGAGTGCACATATTTCATAAAGAATTGTATTAAAAAAATGAAATGAAAGACTAATGTGGAAAGTATGGATGGTTGTGGATGTGTAGGTTGAAAGTAGGCGCATTTAAAAGCTTACTACAATACTGTCATTTCTAGCATTGAGCCTCAAAAATATTCATCTTCAACCATAAAGCACATCAAATGACCTTGACATTTTCTTTCCCAGCAGCAACCGTGAGAATTCAACCGAAAACATTTTCTCTTCTATGAGCTTCATTTCTGTCACTCATGAAGCTTTTAAACAAATTGTGCTAAAAATAAGCAACCATTTCATTTCATTTATGAGACTTTTTCTTCTCTTTTCTTTTCATCCAGAAGGCGTTTGATATGTTCGTGAATTTGGAATTATGATATAAACTTTTTAATTTTATTTTGAAACGGAAGTAAAAAAAAAAGAAAATTTATTTTTCTTCCTTTTTACATCCTTTGAGATTTCTTTTATCATCATGTATTGAATGGGAACGCTCAGTTATTGATCGTATAAATAGCTTTTTGCTACTTAAGTTGTGGAAAAGTTTATTTTTCGCAGAAGTTTGAAGTCTATAAATCTTTTAAAGATGTCTAAATTTTTTAAGATACCTTTTCTAAAAATAGACATGAAAGAGTTTGGATAGACATAGAATAAAACTTCATGGGACTGATTGATGTTTTTATGGTTTAGCTGGTATAAAATACTTAAGAAGTTAGGTTCCTGCGATTCGAACCTAACAACATATAAATGCTGAATCACCAAAAAACACAACTTTTTCAGTAATTTTTCCTAAAATTCAATATACTTCACAAGACCTTGCAGAAATAGCTATCTTAAAGACCGAAAAAATTTCTAAATCAACAAGCGTAGAAGTTCGTGGCTCTGTCAATTGTGTTTTATTCATATTTATTAAATATTTTTAAAACAGCTTTAACGCATAGCGTGTAAGTTATTGGCAACCACTTTTCAAAGAATTTTTTTATAGCATTTAATTTAAGGTGTTTTATTCATATTTATTAAATATTTTTAAAACAGCTTTAACGCATAGCGTGTAAGTTATTGGCAACCACTTTTCAAAGAATTTTTTTATAGCATTTAATTTAAGGAATTTATGTTCCAATTAAATGCTCATTAACCTCAAAAATAATTAAAATTTAAAAAAAAGAAAACTTGAAAGCAATTACGCACCACGTGTCGTGAAGAAATATTTTTTTTTTCTCGGAAGGGATTTCTACAGTCAATAAAATATATATATATATATATATATATATATATATATATATATATATATATATATATATATATATATATATATATATATTTGCCAGAGAAAGTTAGGCATGCAGAAAGTAAACACTCAAGAAGTTTTGAAGGACAAGGAAGATAATTGAACCTTTTCCAAGAACCATACAGCTTTAGATATACGAACCGTCTTCATTTCCAAAGAAAACTGTCAAATATGAATAAACAAAGTTTTGATGACAAAATAAGGCAAGCGATGATTGACATTGGAAGTGAATAGAGTTGTGGAAGTGATTTAGCAAAAACATGAATCACTTGTAAGACAAGTTCATGATTTTGACGAATGTAATGTAATTTAATATTTGTTGAATTCAGTGTTAAGTGACAAATTATACCAATATGTCATAGTTTTTTCAGGAAGAAGTATTGACTTATTTTTTCAGATTTTTGGGGGTTATTGAAAAAGGGATGTTTGATGATGGTAATTTATCAATAATTCTATTAATCTTTCATAAAAATTATTAGTAAGAAGAATGATATGTGATGTAATGATAGCTTACTCAAATAGCATTCTTAAAAAAAGATCCGATTCATAAAACATTCTAGAATCATCTTATTCCCATCCCTCAAAAGAACTTCCCTCAATATTCATCAAAAGATGATGAAAATTACATGTTCTATTGTCAAGTTCCACTTGACGTAAACAACTTTTGTTATTTGTTTTCTCACTGCTATCGCCATAATTTGTAAACATTATGTGTCCATTGTTAATGAATGACTATTATCGAATGCTGATTGTGATCTTTATTTGGATTGTCAACAAAATTCTTACAGAGAGAGGGAATTAATTCCGATAAATATCTGAGCAGTTCTATTTTAGCCATGAAGGCGTTGATTTGTTTTCTTTTAGTTCTTGTCATAAGCATCGGATATGCTAAATTTTCCCTAAAATCTGAACCTTTTATTGACATTGGAATTGCAGAAAATTCTCGAAAGATTCAAAAAATATTCCAAAAGACATCAACCGTAACGGTTTTATTGAAAAACTATGAGCAGCCTGAAGGGATGATTCAATGGCTTGAAAATATATTTGGAGGAAATGGAAATAAATCTTTTGTCGTTCACAGCTTTTTAAGTGATGCAGCTAAGCGTGACTGGATGAAAGAATGTGGAGATTATCTATCCAATCCAGGCTATAAAATTGCATATGTCGAGCGTGTTTATCAGATGAAATATGGATCGACAGCAGCAAAAAGTACACAAAATTATGAAGAATTTGAAACAGAAGTTGATCCACAGGCAGCACAACGTACGACAACAAGCTTTCAAGTTTTAGAAAAATTCGCACACGGGCTTGACAAATGGTGGAAATTTCATTATGCTGGCTACATTATATTTAGCACATTTTATGGCCTCGATTATTATACAGGCTGCTTGTTCAATCGCGGTGGCACATTTCTATTTATTATACACGAGAAAATTGATGAAAATGAAAATTATTTGGAAGTGATTAATACAACATTTCATAAAGTATGGAAATTGGTCGGCAATATAAAGCTTCATATTTTAATTAACAAGCAAATTCTCATATTCAATCCATTTGAGCGTAATAATGATGGAATTTTTGGTAACATTCAATTATTTGATGAGGAAAATTTATTTGTGGAAGAGACCTTGAAAAGTTTGAATGGATATTCTCTGAATATTGAAATGTTTTGGTCTGTATTTTCAACATCAACAGATGGCTTTAAGACTTGGGATTTTGAAACTTATCAAGGACCTGATACTGATGTTGCTAAGATGATGACACAGAGGATGAATGCGACAGGTGAGTTGGAAGTTCCAATGAAATTTTGAGTACTAAATTCAGGAGCAAATTTCGACAAAATAGTCAGTAATATATAGCTTATTTTACTTATTAACTTGTCATATTTGACCAATACCTAATTTCTGTCACTAATTAAACTTTATCTCTTATTTCTCACCAATCAATCTCAAATACACAAAATCAACCGCAACTGATTTCAACTTAAATGCAAATAGTAACAACCGTACCCAACAAAGGAAAATTTGGTTTTAAATACCCAAATGGAACGTTATCTGGAGCACTTGGCAATCTACAGAAACGAAAATCAGATATTGCTCTGACAGCATTTTTCATGAAGGTTATTATACCAAAAAAAAAGTTTTTGGAAGTGAAAAATATTTTATTTTCTCTCATTATGACTTTATGCGTTGCATATGCTTGGGTGAAAAATGTTACTGTGATATTTTAACATTTTTTTGGCAAGAAGTAAATGAGGTTACTGACTCTAAAAGCTTCTAAGTGCTGTGCTGTAATAAATTTAATTTTTTGTGGAAGAGGATTTTAATTGTGCTTTTTAAGCTCATTAGCATATTTATCTTTTTTTTCTACTACCTTCCATAAATGTCCCAAAAAATATCAAAAAAGTATCAAAACCCAAATAAAGCAATAACTCTTATATTCACCCAAAATAGCAACATATAAAGGCACAAAAATATCTTTTTTGGATCAATTCTTTAACAATGCATTTTCAACCTAAAAAAACGACACCCCCATTTGAAATTATCACCATTAATACACTTCCTTTATTGTTGAAATTATTTGTAGGACTATGAAACGAGGGCGGCAGAATTCACATATCCTCTTTACACAGATCGATTGTGCGTTGTCGTACAGAAAGCAGGTCGAATACCATCAGAAATGCTACCGATGATGATATTTGTCGAGAATTTATGGATCGCATTATTCATCGCATACATTCTAATTGCCATCATTTGGACGTTGTTACGTTCAATAAACAATCAAATTAGACGACCTTCAAATGATGCAAATGATGTAAACTTTCATATCAACAGTTATAATATGAGTCCTTTTTTAGCGCGTCAATCATGGATACGTCAGTGCATGCAAATATTTGTGGATACAATAATGTTATTTCTAAGTATACCAATGAGACGATTAACACGTGTTCAATATGAGAGATTTTATGTTTCTTCAATTTGCCTCGTATCGATAATTTTCGTATCCATATATCAATCAAACTTGGCAACAGTTTTCGTTCGTCCAATGTACTTTCGAGACATTGACACATTAGAAAAGCTAGATAATTCCATCAATAATATACTTGTAAAGTATGCTGGATTCATGACAGATGTCTTTCCGAATGATACATCGCAACTTTTTAGAAATCTTAGAAATAAAATGAAGCTTGTCGAGACACAAATGGATGCAATGGATTTAGTTAGATACGGTGATAAAGTGGCGACTGTAACAAGGGAAAGTACTGTCTGGCTGGATAATTTTCAATTTTTTCATGAGAATATTCTGTATTTAATCGACAAGGAATGTCCAAAGGATTATTTTCTTGCCTACATGGTTCCAGCAAAATCACCACTCATTAAACGAATCAATAGAATTTTGATGGACATACAACGATATGGATTTATTCAAAAATGGATTAATGACTTTTATTTTGTAACTGAGCTAAAGTATTTGAAGACAATGAGGGATGTTGACGAAGGATTGAAGATTTTATCACTAAATGATTTAAAGTTTCCATTTTATGCATTGATTGGAGGCAATTGTGTGGGCGTTATTGTGCTGTTGATTGAAGTCTTAATTGATTCAAAAAGGAAGAGAAAAGAATTGAAACATTCAAAGAAGTATACAGCAACAGAACAGAAAGTGGAAATTGTGGTTATAAATTCTGTTAATATAATGAAAGAAAATGTTATTGATAAGAGTAATTAAGGCATTATTTAAAGGGTTATTCACTTTTTACGCAACATGATATTTTTTGAAAATTCACCGTTAGTTTGCTACGTAACATGTGAACGATCCTTTAATTGGAGTATCGAATTTTTTATCAAAAAGAAAATATTTTTTGAAAAGTTTATAAACGGGAAGGATTTTGGAATATGGCATACTTAAGATACTTTAGATTTTAATTTATTTTCTGAGGACCATTCACTAATGACGTTCATCAAAAATTGAATTTTTAATTTGTAGCAAAAAATAAAATTAATTTTGAAGGAGATGGTCTCACAGTTTCAGACTTTATTCCCTTAAAATTTGAACGACATTTACGAATGAACTCAATGTGCAACTCGATTGCAGGTCAATCAAAAAAATCGTAATTACATCAATTTTTAAAATCTTTAATAAATTTTTGTGGAGTTTATCTAAATTTTTGTGTATTGATATTTTAAATCATGAAAGTTGTAGTTTACAATGACAATTAAAATTAAAGCAAAACTTACTACCAAAGTTTCACAAACTAAATTAATTAATTAAAAATTCTGTCTTTTTATCATCCATTCCTCAATATCATATCTCATTCTCATTGTAACAGAAGCAAATCACGTCCACAGACAAAAAATGATTAAATTTATGCAAGAGACATGACTTGCAATTAGAAAATGATTTTCACCAGGATATTCTATTGTTCTAGAGCAAATATTTGAATTTGAATTGTTCACTCTTTTTTTGAGGTACAGCACATAACATAGTACTGATATTATTCAAAAGCAATATGTGAATGGAATATGCAAATTCAAGTTAAAGTATGCAAAAATAATTGAATATATGCTTGAAGAACTTTTCAAAATATTTGCCATGTTTTCCTCCTCATGACTTCACACATATACACGAGAAACTTTTCATTGCTTCAAACTTTTTTTTTTCATTTATTTCGATCTCGATGGTGATTGGGGAAGGTATTGCAAAAATTAAATTGAAGGAAATTAAATTTGGAAATGTGATGGAATCAAATGAAGAAAATATTGCTCAATATGAAAGTTTTCTTCCTGGTTTGAATATTTTTGTAAAGATTGGAATTTAATTTCGAATATCACTGCTGGGGTATTTGATGTTTACTATGTATGTAGTTATTGACATTTTTTTCCAATACAGCATCATCAAAAAATCTAATAAAATATATTGCTGACTATATTCCAATCCACTTAAAGTTCATAGAACTCATAAAGCTATTAAAAATTGACAATAAGCCGAAAAGACAACAAATCAAAATCTTTCATCGGATTATTTTCAGCTTTTCAAAGATGATAAAATTGCTATAAATCTTGACATAAAATTCTCGAGTAGAAGAAATAGTAAATTAGAATCAGCTAGGACTAAAAACTTATGTTATGTTGTATACAAAAATATTTTGAGCATTTAATGGATATTTAATGAACAAACTATTTATGAACGATGTTGAGGGTTATGATTACATGAAGACATACAGTATGGGGACAAAAAATTAGGAATTTTTTTAAAAAACAGTATTTTTGATCTAGTGCTTCAGCATTAAGATATGATGAAAAACTGTATAGGGACGAAATATTCCTAGCATAATTACCCATCTTTTGATATACAACACTTAACATAACTTCCACACCAGAGTTGGATACGGCTTATTTTCTAATATTGCTTCAATATTTTCCCTTAAAAACTTGTCATTTTTTTACCTTTTCGTTCAGAACTTTTTAACGGTTAATCTAATCTTGATGAAACTTTCACAAGTTGTTTATTGGATAAATTTCTATTGATTTTTTTGTATTTCCGATTTTTTGAAGCTATGATTATTCAACTTCCATGCTTATAACTTTTTCATATATAACAAAATTAAAAAAATTATTTTACCTTTATTAAGCCATGGATGATTTACTTGCGGTTCATTATTTCAAAGCATTTTGATTAAGCTTTATTTTGACATATAAATCATTACTTCAACATTAATGATTAATGAGAAAACTTGTAAACAATTCAAGATGGCGGTCATTTTTACATCAAATTTTACATAAATGTCAATATAAATCTTTCAAATCTCAATGGATTTAAGATGTTAATGCATATTTCTAAAGATCGTATGATTACTAACAGCTTTTTAATACATTAGAAAATTCTACAACAAATGTAAACATAACTTATTCGAGTCAGAAGTTCGATTAAAGTGCAAAATTTGAAATTATCTTCACACTGAAAACAAAATTTCATTTTTTTCTCAAAATAGCAAGTAAACCTTAATAAAATCAATCAATAATGATTGAATATTACCAAATAAACCGATTTCCACTAATAATATTGTACATTTTGTTTTCTGTGTGAAGATAATTTCAAATTTTGCACTTTAATCGAACTTCTGACTCGAATAAGTTATGTTTACATTTGTTGTAGAATTTTTTAATGTATTAAAAAGTTGTAAGTAATCATATGATCTTTAGAAATATGCATTAACATCTTAAATTCATTGAGATTTGAAAGATTTATATTGACATTTATGCAAAATTTGATGTAAAAATGACCGCCATCTTGAATTGTTTTCAAGTTTTCTCATTAATCATTAATGTTAAAGTAATGATTTATATGTCAAAATAAAGCTTAATCAAAATGCTTTAAAATAATGATCCGCAAGTAAATCATCCATGGCTTAATAAAGGTAAAATAATTTTTTTAATTTTGTTATATATGAAAAAGTTATAAGCATGGAAGTTGAATAATCATAGCTTCAAAAAATCGGAAACACAAAAAAATCAGTAGAAATTTATCCAATGAACAACTTGTGAAAGTTTCATCAAGATTAGATTAACCGTTAAAAAGTTCTGAACGAAAAGGTAAAAAAATGACAAGTTTTTAAGGAAAAATATTGAAGCAATATTAGAAAATAAGCCGTATCCAACTCTGGTGTGGAAGTTATGTTAAGTGTTGTATATCAAATGATGGGTAATTATGCTAGAAATATTTCGTCCCTCTACAGTTTTTCATCATATCTTAATGCTGAAGCACTAGATCAAAAATACTGTTTATATAAAAAAATTCCTAATTTTTTGTCTCCATACTGTACATACAGGCATACACACAATTATTTTCAATGAAAGAATAAATCTAAAGATAAGAGTGCCTCTAACTTATTTCTTACGGTAATGATGGTCGGATATTAAGTGGAAAAAATATTTTTTGCGGTCATTTTAGTAAAATAGATGAATTTATGCTGAGAAAATGAGTAAAGTGATTTTTAATGGATATTCAATGATTCAGATACCTTCCAAGTATTTTTTTAGAAAATAATTTTTAAGGATTTGAAAAAATTTAGTGTTTTTAGGAATTTCTCATCAAAAGTAGGAGGATAAATTTCACTAAACATATCAGTCCTTAAAAGATTCAATTTGAATTAATCTCCATTGACATATCTTATTTCATTTCATTCATACGGATTTGTTTAACAAAAGGTGTCAAGGACAACAATAGAAGGAGGATAGAAGGAAGATCCATAGAATTTCAGCAACAGCTTTACAATTTTATTGTTCACAATGACAATTCATTGATCGTAAATTTGTGACAGATATCAAATGTCCTTATGTATTGTTTTCTGTGCTTCATACACAAAATTCATTCATATTGATTCCTCAACATTCAATTGAAACAAATTTTGTAAAGTTCTGAATGTGACTGATAAGGACATTAGTAATCGGCAATAAAATTAGAAACATTATGAGTTTCCATCGTGAGAACTTCCAACCTCTTTTTGTCCAACAATTATGTTTATGACATTGAGGAGTGGTGTCCTTACATTCCATCCAAACATTTGAGTTATTTGAGATTGTCCTTCTGGTAATGCAAATGACTATAATCTTAACAAATTTGAAGGACATCTATGTAGACTCAATATTTTTTGCTGTATACGTTCATTTATTATTATTTTTATCCAGGTTTGGCGAACAACTTTCTGGTCGTTAAATTTTGAAAAATTTAAAAAAAAATTTGAGTTTACTAACACTATCAAACAATTTTTTAAAATAAACAATGTTAAATATCAACATAATTTGATCAATTTCTATGTCAAGAGTATGATTAAATGTTTAATTAATCTTAAATCATCATGATTTACGGTTTTAATTAAGATCCAGTGAATAAATTTGTTGCAAAATGAAAATTTTTCTAAAATTAAATTTTTGTTGAGTGTGTTCAGAAATTCAAATTTTTTCCTTTAACGATAAAATAAGGTACCTTTTTGTTTCTGAACACAAAAAATAAGAACCGTTCGCCATACCTGGATTTTTATTTATTTTTTTTTTTTTTTTTGATGGAAGCATAAGAAAAAATATTGGAAGTGATTTTATGGAAATTTTTGCGGCATATTTTGTCAGTTTTGGTTTTTGTTAGATTATTTAACGAATTGTGTCTGTGAAGTTGGCTGGATGTACATTTGTAAAATTTTTAAGATTTTCTGTTTTTTATATAAAAAAATGAACTACAGCACCTTAGTAGCTTACTTTTTATAAAAGCATGAACGACTGCTTAAAATTACATTGCATTCGCATTAATCAGTATGCATCAAATAACACCACAAATTCCCTTAATTAACTACAAAGCCATTAATAAATTAATGCACAAGTCGTAGCTTCAACTATCCATTGCCACCATTTATCTGAGTCACGTTCAGTTCATTTCTCACAATCACATAAAGAGGCAAATTAAAAATAGCCATTTTTAAATGCACAATGCAAAAAGAAAATTTACATTTTTCACTTGGAAAATATAAAAGTCAACTTTTATGCTCTGAAAAGTCCTCGATTCTATAAATATTACATACCACTAGATGAACTTGACCGCAAATGTCCTCCATTCTGTATAAAATAATAAAAAAAACTAGGTGTATATTATTACAACATTTTCACACTATGCACCGAGTGAAGCAACAGAAGCAGTAACAACCACATTTAAAATATACTTCTCGCTGCATGATGTCCAACATTAATTTGACTTTTGATTGAGAAACTTTCACCGAAGACGGTAATGAGAAAATTCTGCAATGAATGGAATAAAAAGTATGGGTTTCTGCAATGATCTTCACATTTATTGTTTTTCTTTTATGGCAATAAGCACAGTAGGAAAAGAATTGTAATTGCATTATTTCTGTCGTTCTGGGTGTGCTTAAAAGGTAAATTTATGCTTTTTGTGGGATTTTTTTTTAGATTGTTTCTTACTGTATGTTGCTAAATTAATTTTATGGAAATTTTCGAAAGCTTGCATTAACAATTGATTAAAAGTATTATTAAAATTAGCTTACAACTTTTGATAATTTTTTTTTGAATTTTCTAAAATCCAAATCACAGCTCACTTAGATTTTTTATTTAAAAATTCTCCCTTCACTATTTTGACTCTTGTTCCAACAAAAATGTCTTAAAATCCAACCTTAACTCATACATCAAACACAACCCTCAGCATTCAAATCATCAAATATCCTCACTTATACTTTCCTCTCAACTCCATTCGTAAATGGGTCAATTATGTCCACATCAGTCGGATGTGATGTAACTTTAATTATGTCCAGCTCAGATGTTGTGTCGCCATATAATGAAGCGATAATTTTCTTAACAGCATGCAATAAGTCGTTGAAGAAAGTGAAGAAAAAAAATGTACGTAGTTTTAGCCAGCAATCACATTAAATAACGTTTTCTCGGCACTTGATAGTGATTGAATTAACGCGATAGAGGAATAGAAAAGTACTTCTTGTGTATGGCAGGGCGTGTAGTTGTCGATGATGATAATGAAACTTGTCGAGTGTCGTTAAGGTTTTTTTTATCGTTGTCGCCTTTTACTTTTTTTCTGCAGCTAGTCTTCTTATTTGTGATTCATGTGATGTGAAATTTATTTGACATTTTATTTGTTCTAATGATGCTCTATTATGTTGTAGGATATGTATAATGATAATGATTGATTTATTGCCATTTATTTTATCTTTGAAATGCTTATTTGCAATCACGCGACCATTCAAATTGCTCCAATTTCATCTTACAGAACATCTGTTCAATTTATCCTAGAATAACTGTTAATAAATGGACAAAAGTAACTGCAGACCATTTTTTTGTGCTGCAAAATCACGCGAGTCTTCTTTTACCAACTGCTGATTTGACACGGGATAGGAAACAATCGTCAATCTTTCCATTCTTAACTGTTTTCACGTTGTACACGTAGTGACCCAAGTGGTAATTTTACCTTGAAATTGAAGCTTTATAGAATCATGAATTAAATGTAAAAGAAGTGCAGGATTTGTTAGTATTTTTTAAGCAATAGAATTTTGATTCTTTAGGAGCAAAAAATTTATTTAAAATTAGGAATTGAACCTTCATGCTCAAGATACTTATTTGGATATCAAGTAATAATCTCTTATCACTAAGATACTGGAATTATTTTCAGAAAATTTCCAGGTGCTTTAAAATGAACAAAAAATTTTTTATGTGTCATTTTACAGCTGTTTTGTTTTCTTTACACGTGAAATTTTTAATGCGATCAAACATAAATGTTTTATTATTATTGTCATGCTTCATAATCTGGAGCATCATTTAACCAGACTTTTATAATTTTACAAGTAAAAAATCAAATAGAAATCTATCACAACTTTAGGCTTAAAAAAAAGTAGAAATTTTTATACATTTAAGGTAAACGTGAACTATCTTGATGTCAACGATTGCATCTGACACGAGTATAGCTTAACTTTGTCATAAAAGAGCCTTTATGTAACGACAATTGCTTGCACAAACAACTGATTCTTTTTGTCTTCTTCCCATTCGCAAGAAAAAAAACAATACAACTGTCAGACAGACAAAAAGTCTATTCATCAAGACAATATCCAAAGACTTAGCAACATACAAGCAATAAAGAGCATATAAAGGAAGAGAAAAAGTAACATCAAAAAGCACTTGACATAAACAGTCATCATAAATCCACCCAAATTCAATTTATTCTCAAATACAGGGGGAAACATTATGAATCTGTGGCATACAAACAGCAACGCATGTGACAATAATGCGATATTAATGCTCAAACTAACAAATAAACATGTATGACAAGGATATGAAAATAATGTACGATAATGAATGAGTGGTTGCTTGATAAAATTTACGATGAGCTAAAGTCATAACATAAACAGAAATTAATTATCAGCCTGAAAGGCAGAAATCATTAAATCTCATGACAGCAATAAAAAAAAAATCTTACACTGATAAAAAAAATTTAAAAACTTTTTTAAATTTGTATGGAAAATTTTAAAAATTGTTTTTAAATTGTACGCTTAATAACAATTTTTAAAATTTAAAAAATATTTTTAAAAAATTTAAATTTTTTTTGACCGTTAAAAATTTTTTAAAAAAATTCAAAAAAATTGCTCGGAGTGGGAATCGAACCCTTGACCTTAGGAATGGTAGCCAGGTGCTTTGCCACTGAGCTACCAAGCCATGTAATTTATACTGGCAATATGTTTACATATACAGAAATATTTTTAAAAACCAGTTTTTAAATTTTAAAAATAATTTTTAAAAATAAAATTTTAAATTTTTTAATAATATTTTTTAAAATTTTTTTTTATGAGTGTACATATGCAAGTGGATTGACTGTGACTACACGCTTACAAGAATACTTCTCATGGAAATGTTTATTAAGAAACAGCAAATCTGGACTTTTTTTTCCTTTCTTTTGTCAGCTTCATACATATTCAGCATTTTAGTAGCAAAAAATAAATACACAATGACCCTTAAAGAGCTTAAGCTTAATTCAGTTTGGATGGAATTGCCAATGACCCGGCAAAGAATGATTAAATTCAAATTCGTCAAATTGATAGGATTCGAACTGAAAGTCCCTTTAATAATCGCTAAATGCTAATTTTTGAAAATTTAGTAAAATCAAGTAAAATATCCTAAATGCGCCTTATCCCCTAAATAATCTTTTTAAACACATCCCAATATTCAGTTTCAACGAGCGTGTAGATTTATTGTTTGAATCTCAATACAAAAAATAAACTAACACAAGCCAAGTCCGAAAAGTAAGGAAAAGTTCATTCACTCAGGAAGAAATTTAATGCAGGAACGAGCACCAACAATAACAATAACAACTTCAAAAGACAGAAGAATAAGAGCTTTCAAAGTGGCGACAATATAAGAAAAATATGAAAAAAATAAGCGGAAAGAAAGCAAAGATTGAAAGCCTTTTTTTTCTTCCTTTTCATTTTAACAATGAGAAAAAATGTGTTTGTTGCTTAGAAAAATAATAGCGGAATAAAAGGAAATGAAAATGGCTGAATTGTTGTGATATGAGATATGGCTTGATGGCGTTTATGGTAACAGTTAAGAAATAGATTTGTGAATTTTATTAGCATTTGTGATTGTTGAATTATTATGCTAGTTGGAGAGGCTATATGAACTGTTTTTGAATTTCAAAACGACTGTTAAGTTCTAAGATAGATTATTTGATGAATCGTATTATTTTATTTTTGGATGGCTCATCTCGTCTGCGTTATTAGTTTTCTGACTAAGAACAAAATATCAATGCCAACAACTTTTAATATCATAAAGTTTTTAAGCTAAGCCACATTCAATGTAATAAAAGATTCACATCATCCTGTAGATACCTTTATCATTTTAAAGACATAAGCTATGTTTCCCTCTCTTTGTGCTTTGATTCCCTTTATTAGCTTAGAAACTTACGTGATAGTTTTGTTAAAAATTGTGTATATCTTCACACCTTCTAAAATTTCTTGGACTTTTTCAGAGTTGATTTTTTTTGGGAAGCTATTATTGGAGAAATAATAGTATGAGTTGAAGAGATTTTATTCAAAACATCGAATTTATGATTCTAGTTATAGATTCTATTGACCAGACATTTTTTTCGTGTGACACACTTTTGAACCAAAACTTTCTGTGCTACTCAATAGCTGGAAGTGATTGATGTTGAAAATTTTCATGCAAATTTGATTTTTCTGTTATAACTTTTAGGTTCTAATCTAAATTCTGTAAAAAAAAAAATTAAGGACCAAAAAATTTATAGATGATTAAAAATGAGTTTGCAGTCACTGATTTAATACCCAAAAGAGGTCTACTTAGTCATCTGAGATGTCCATTGGATGAACTTTTGCAAATTTTACCTTTTTTGGTCGCTTTTTCTTTTTTCTATAATATTGAATAATTTTATTTGCCAATTTCGTAATAATTTCAACCGTAAAGCATCCAACACAAATTCCACAACATCCAAACCAAATTATAAATCCAAATTCCAAATTTTCCAACTTCAAAACACTCCAATGTCGCAAAAAATCTTCATGTTTATCTTTTGGAAAGCAAAATTCAATAAAATGATCAATTAATCCAGCTGATATGAATTGCTGAGTAATTTTGTCAACAATTTCAAAGAAAAAGTTGTGCGGACCAAAAGTGAAGCCAATGTTTGTAACTTGAAGGTTGTAATTGGGAATTTTGTGCCAATTTAAGGATTTTCCGAAATTTTTTTCATAAAGTTTAAGAGCCATTGTGTGAATTATTATGGAAAGTATTGCTGATGAATTTTGTGATTGGGTTGACATGAGGTAAATGAAGTTGGGCTTGTCAATGAAATTTATTGAAGGCCTGGAAAGGTAATTTTATTAAATTTGAAAAATTTTAAAAATAGGAAAATTTTGGAAAAAAAATTCAGGAAAAATTCGGGAAAAACTCCGGAAAAATTCAGGAAAAATCAGTAAAGTTTTCATCAAAACTTACCAAATTTGTCTCTCATTTTCCAAAAGAAAATCCACAAAACTCTCTGGCATCGTTGTATACACCTCATAACCTCGTACTTTCAAATCCTCAACAGTCTTCGGTGGTTTTTTCCGTGGTTCACTTGTCATAAATTCAAACAACTTACTTTGATAACAAGTCCGAAAAATCAAACAAAAAAACACAAAATACGTCAAAATGAACCTCGGAATGCTCTTTTCTGGTAGTTTATATTGAGGGATTCCATAAAATGTGCTGACAATATTTTGTCCTGGTGTTGAAATTTTCTCACCAAAAATCCTAATTTTAATAAATTTTGGCATCTTTTTAACCACAAAAATGACAAAAAATGCCAATGAAAATGTAAAAATCAGCAACATCCAAGTTTGATCATCAAATGGCAGCCACAACTTCTCATATGACGTGTAAATATTTCCAGGTGTAGCAACAATAACATCACGAATTTCTAAAAATGATGACGTCATATGCAGCCATTGTGTATTTTCTTGTCCGAAACGTTGAACTTCAAAAAACACATTTGGCCAAATTTCCGGAATTTTTTCATTTTCAAGTAACATTATTGATGAGTTAAAATTGTAAATTTTTGATAAAGTTTTAAATAAAATTGGCTTAAGTCCAACAAATTCTTTGCTTCCATTAGGATCCACAGCACCCCAACAAAGCCCATCGAGGTCGGCTGCAAGTTGAAGACTGTCCTTGTCATTTATGAGAATAAATTCGTAAATTTCCATTCGTCCAAATTTAAAATCTAATTTTTTGGTCCTCAAAAATTCCTTCAAACTACTGCGTAAAATTTTTGAAATTCTTTTATTTTATTTGAAGGAAGTTGACAAGATTTGGATTTTTATAAAATGACATGCAATGAACTACAATTTATTAAGAATATGTTGCAGGATATGAAGGTTCAATTATTTATGTCTAAAAATATTTACAAACTACTACGTACATGATACTTAAGTATTGATTAGCTTTTAATAGAAAAAAGTGAGGAATTTTGAACAATTTTTGTGTGGAACTGAACGGTAAGATTTAGTAGGGATGAACAGAACAGGTACGAGTTTCCCCAAGGTATGCTAGATGATATCCTAGAAATCCAGCCCAGAAGTGTGATTTTTTTTTTCACTAAAATTATATCCATAGTTTTTCAATTTCATTCACAGATAAACGTCAACATCCAATGAAAAACATGAAAAAATCGAAAACATAGAAAAATAAATCGGACGTGAAAAATATTGTGTGAAGTGCTCCTAATACCATATTTGAGGGATAAAGAATGTAGGAGAGGAAGAAAAATGACGAGAATATGCCTACTGCATATAAATGTGAAAAATTGGCTAGATCTGAGATGTTTTTGAGTATTTTGAGCTTTATCCCCTCAATTTCCCTAACATTTTCATCAAAAAAGCCTGCCATCATCACGAGACTCTCTCATCTTCTTATGTGTATGAGAATAATCTGATAATATAAAATACAGCATATATAACAAAAAGAATTACGATGAAATGGAAAATATTAAGGCAATAAATTAAATGAAGAAAATCTTAAACGTCAAATTGTTTCTTCCCAATTTGTTGTTGCTCTTGCTGGGGTAATTTTTCATTTAAGAAAACATTTCCGTTGAATATAAATATTCTCAAAGGAGGAGGAATTTGCAAGCTACTCGCCTTTCTATTTATTTTTCAAAATAACGGGCTTTAAGGCATAACAACTTGTTGCTGTTATTTTTTGTGAATTTTTCACTTTTCAATTTTCACTTATGGGGGTCGTTAATGAATGACGTCTGTTTTTATTGTACTGTTAGCAGCTATATTAATCTGATTTAGGAATTTAAGAATCAAACTTATTTGAATAATCCTAAATTCAGCTTTAGAGACGTCATTTATGGACAAACCCCTCAAAAACATATTTCCCATAATGCGTGATATGCCAGACTTAAAAATTCTCCATCGCCATCACGTATAAGTGCTTTTCATTCACAACCATGTAATGTCACATTGTTTTATGAATTGTTAATGCTTTATAGTGCTCGACTAATGTTAAACAGCACGCGAATTAAATAAAAATTTTCATACATTTACCGCTATTTTGTTAATAGTCCAAGCCACATTGTACGATTGTGCCAATTGCATCAATTTTCATTCTAACTGGAAATTATGTTAATGACGTAAAAAAATGTCGTAAAATTTTATTTGATGACATTTTTACGTGGCTGATGTTAATCTAAAACATTATGTAAATTTGATGGATGGATGATATGGTGAAGGTATGCAGGAGATTCCACAAAATCATACACTGCTCAATATTTAATGGAGAATTTATTAAATTAAAGGTTTATGATTATTGCAGGTTGGATGAATATTGAAAATTGGAAGCAGACAATCCACATGACATCAACTAATTTTTGTGAGGATATAAATTTGTGGATTTTGTGACACATGTCAATTTTATTTTGGAATTAAAGTTTTTAGGATCGAAAATTTGAGTGTTGAAAAAGGAAGTGATGAGTTTGAAAAACTTAAGTTTATTTTTTTTTTTTTGTTAAGTAATGGCTGGGTAATGGCCATGTGAAGACAATTGGGAATTAAAAACTTTTTAGTAATGCGGTTAAGTAGATGACTTTACAAATTTTTCTATTAATTACAAAATTGTAGTTTCGATTCTCAACAAAATTTGACCTTTAGCATTAAATTTTCAATATATCCATAAGTTCAAACAATTTTCATCACATAATATTCAACGATACTTTTATATCTTTAAAATTTCTCCCAATTTTTCAAGAATTTAAAGCACTGACAAAATCTCAGTATTGATATCAACTACACTTCAGACACACCATTCAATGTTTGAATTTCCAATTGAATCGACTTAGTCACGAATGAAATTTTATATTGTAGCATACACTTAAGAAATCTTGTTCTATCAACAACGTGGGATTTAATTGGACATAAAAAAATAGTCCAAATATTTAGATAGCTGTAAACGCCTCCAAAATGGATATAAAAAAGTAGTAAATCTAGTTGTGTGTACTTTAGCCTTGAAATTATGAGCTAGAATGTATGTCAATAGGTACATAAATGAAAAGTTTGACAGCAAGTCAATTCCACTGTAATTGAACTTCTAGATTGTTTATTTTAAAGATCAATTACCAATAGAATTTTTCCCAGAACCACCTCTGAATGATCGTGCGGAAATTTATTTATCTTCTCATTCATGCGTAATCAGCGGTTACAAAAACATTCACAATGATTTGCAGGAATCATTTACTAAAGTAATTTGTCTTGTGAGTCTACAAATGCATTATTTTTCTTGTTGAGTAAATATTCACGACTCGATCGACCAGGCATACAGCATTACTCTTCTGAGAATTATCTGAGTTTTATTTTTCATGCTATCGCAAATCCTTTTGTCTTGTCCTACATTATTGGCATAACATGGATATCTATAATGTAATACAATACAACCGTTTCAATTTCGGGACATTTATTCATTTGATTTATTGGAATTGATTTCATTATTCTTGTTTCAATGAAATCACATTAAAGAAGGTCAATTGAATTTGTAATTGAACTTTTATCAATATTGACATTAAATTTTCGTTTTTTGGATTATTTTTGGAAGGAAATTGACAATTTGAGATTGTTGTCTGTGCTATAGATTTAGTTGAAAGAATGGATTTATTTTTGTTTACCTTTTTTGGAAGTAATTGTGCCCTTGAGGAACTCGTGCAATTTAAGGATGGGTATGCTAAGTGTTGTGTTTGTTCAGGCAATTATGTTGTGACATGTTTTTATGTACTTTTAAATAATTTAATGTAGCTTATAATCCCTCATATCATCGATATTTTTTAAGCTAGTCACTTTTCCCGGTTGTTTTCTTTACGAACGTAAATATAGTATCAATTCATCCTTGATTTCATCCAGGTTGAAAATATGTATTGGAAAATTTTCAAGGTAACTGATCTGTGCAACAAAAAGTTTACAGAACTGCCATTATCAATACTTTTTGATTAAAAAATTCAAAAATAGAATTTCACATCACAAATAATGATGAACCTCAAAAAAGTTAAATTTAAAATTCAACATAAAGTCAACAGCCTTTACAAAATAAATAATTTATAGTCAACATCATTAAACAATACATCCAGATTGATTTTACGATAATTAATCATTTTTCCACAATAAAAAATCGCTAGTAATCCAATCAATTGTATTATTTTCAATTCTCGTTAATCCGGTAATGAATTTAGTCGTAAAAAGCCTCGTTTGTCCTCATTCCCAACATTATCAATAATACATTTTTCTGTGTATTATTGCAAAAATTCATTCATTAATTTAAGTTATTTTTATCGGAATGAAAATTCAGTCTCGAGGGGGATCAATTTTGAAATTTTTAGGTTGGTTCGTCTTATCATGTGTCATTTGGGAATATAGAAAGGTTCTAATAAACATAGGTTCTAATCGAATTTTCAAAAACAATTCAAAACCCGCTCATAGGAAAATGAGAAATTAAATGCCCAGCCATTGGGGAAATAAAAATTTGCTTCAAATTATTAAAATTTGAATATCTAGTTTGAAGTGGATCGCTATTAAGTGACCCCGCTTTTCATATATTGGATTTTAAATTGTCATTAATTTTAAAATTTCTTCAAAAGGTAGGTACATAAAAAAATAAAGAAGTTGTAAAATTTACCAAGTCTCAGACACTCATCAACCATAATAAGTTGCATAATTTTTAAAATTTTTAAAAAATTTAAGAAAGTTTTTTATCTTCCCAATGGCTGGGCATTTGATTTGGGACTGTTCCCAACGAGCGGGTTTTTGATTTTTTTAAATTTTATTGTATTTGATTTTTGAACTAGCCACCCCCTTGATTTTAAACTGTAAAAATATAAACGTTTTAATACGATAACCACATCAATTAAACTGCATAATCATGATAACAATAATTACCCCATATTCAGTCGATTTTTCATCGAAAATATTTTTTTTTATTCTTGCTCGTTTTAACGTCAATAATAAAAAATTATTTGTTGTGCTTATAACTCAATCATACTGAAAGGTAATTAGATAGTACCATACAAGATAAGGACTGATTGTGATAGCAATTATAAATATATATTTTTTTGCCAATTATAACTCTTTCACTTTTTATTCTCGCCAATTCCTTTTTTCTCACAATTTACTCTATATAAACAAAAGAAACATCATTCATTGACCCACATCACATGCATTGTTGTTGTCTGCGCCACATTTTCTCTCAACTAAGTTCTCTTTCTCTCGCAGCATGAAAATTGGAAAAAGTTTCTCATTGGAAAATTTTGTATGAGGGAAAACAATTTTCCACGCTTGTTGGCTTGCAGAAGAAGCACACATAGAAAAATGAATAAAAAAAAATTGAAAGTTGAAAGAATTTTTGTTAGCAATAGAATCGTAATGATGTTCAGTACGTTGAGACAACTTGAAAGGATCGGATGAAAAATCGAAAAACTCTCGGTGGAGGGAAAATTTAATAAAATAATATAAAACTATTTTAAGTGATTGAAAAAATATAAAATTAAGGAAAATTTTTGAATAAGGCGCTAAAAAATTTAAATGTGCATTTTTTGCGAAATGACGCAAGCCTTAGTGAAATATTGAATGTGCTGATGGTGAAAATAAAAAATAATTATTGCAAAAATGTTTAGCAATATGTGATTTATGAGGTGAAATTGTTTTTCGACACTTCCGATGCATAAAGTTGTGAAAATTAAATGAAAAAAAAATCACACAATGTTTGAATAATATTATTTAGTGCTAAAAACGAATTTAAAAAAATATATAAAGAAAGAAAAATTGAAGGGAAAATGAATCGAGTGTTAATGAACAAATAAAAACGAGCATGTGGAAATTTATGGCACTTGAACGTTTTGTTTATCGTAAGTTCTTTTATATAGCAAATGAAAACAAAAAAAATGAATTTTTCTTCTCCTTCCTATTAATTATTACTCATAATAAAATTCAACAATCGAAAAAAATATTTTCCACATTTTTTGTTATCGCTCATGTTTTGGCTGTTTTTATTTTTTTTTTCTTTCTTTTTTTTCTGTCTAATCGTTCAATTATTTTTATTACTGCCAAGACATGAAAATTAATAATAATCGGAAAAGAACTTTTAATATTCTGTGTTTTATTGAAATTTTTGATGAAGTCTTAATAGTTTTTGCGTGTAGTAAAATTATACACGATTTTTCACGTTTATGAATTGAATTAATTAATTTTTATGGAAAAAAATTACGATTGACTTTTCAATAAATTAATTTAATTTGATTCATTAATATTTACTATTTTTTTTTTGGAATTTAAGAAAAAACATAAATGGTTATTTTTTCTTGAAGATTATTTAATTAAAAAAATAATTTTTAAATATCTTTTAGTTAAATAAAAATTCAAAGTCAAATAAAAATTTCAAGTTAAAAATTTAAGTTTTTTTTCCCGAAATTTTGAAATTTTTAAAAATTAATTCTCATTAATTAGATTTTCATTAATTTGAAATTTCATTTATTCAGAAATTGTTAACAACAATTGTTAATTTTATAAAAGAAGTTTTTTGAAAAACTTATTTGTTAGCTGATAATGGATCTTTCGTAAGTTGTTTGTAAAATTCGTAACGCTCAGGTTGGACGGGATGGGTTCTGAGATTTTGATAAACTTCATATAAAATTATACAAAATTCTACAACAAATTTCAAAAACAGCAATTCTAAAAGTAACACAAAAATCAAGAATTTTCATTTTTTTTAAATTAAACTTTATTTATTAAATTTAGAATATAATTATGTACAAAGTTAAGATACATGTTAAGCTATAATGTTTAGGGTATCACTTTAAGGGTCTTTGTTATCCTAAATTTGCTTTAATTGAGAATATTCAAATTTTAAACTCTATGTCTACGCAAAACCGAACTTTTAAAGCTTTTCTTTAATAAATTGTTCTGGGTATGTTTTTCTTAAACATCCATATTAAGAATTTAGGATGAAAATATCATTTAACTTTAATGTGAATCTAACACATTTGGTATCTATGAAAGATTATTGGCGGTTCAATATAATGGTAGACATTTATTTTACAGCACATATCAACAACTTTAAGTTTTTTCGTTCAATTTATTTTCATGTCTTTAAACAACATGTAGAATATCAACAAAAATTCGTCCTTTTAAATTCTTTTGTGGAAAAAATTTTGCTTCCCCAAAAATTTCGTTATATCCTCCTTCCTCAAAGTCCTTTTTATACCAAAGTAAAAAAAAAAGATATTTTAGATCACTCAAATTTGTAGGCATATGATTTAATAAAATTTATAAAGATATGACATAAAATCATGTCAATATGTTATGATTAAATCAAAAACTTTATCAATGATATGAAGGCATACTTTTTATGGTCGTGCGTCCTCTTTTTTTCTTGTCTGATGTGTCGTAATCCACTTATATAAAATTCAATCCATAAAGTAAACTTTTGAGCCTTCGATAGAAGAAAAAAAATTAAAGCCTTTCTCACAGAAGAAAATGAAGAAAAAAAAACTTTTTTTTTTGTCAGCAAAACCAGATGGAATTTAATTTTTCTTCATATTTCCCTCTTAAATGCTTATTAACTGTCGATTTTCCCAAATGTGCTGATGAGAAAGAGAAAAAAAAGAATAAATGGTGAGAGCTCACGTGGCAACATCTTGAGATTCAGTTAACGCTTAATCATCACATCATTTATCAGTGAATCAGCTACAGCGAATAAAAAACACACGACGATAAAATTTTTCTTTCTTTTTTCTCTTCTGTTTTATCGTTTGTTGAATTTAATTACCTATTCAAAAGAACTTGCTATATTTTTGACTATGTACAGTTTAATGAAGATAGTTACGTGATTAAGAAATATTAATAAATATAAATTGTTACATCCGGTGACAATGTTGAAGGCGTAATGTCTGGAAATTTTATATAAAAAGGAAGCAGTTCCAATTTTTCATGCTGATGAGTTATTGTAAGAAATTAGAAATAAAGAAAAATTTTAATTAAAAGACATTATTTTGTCTGAAAAATGTTTTGACTGTGAGTGGGTGTTCAAACTTAGCCAATCAATAAAATTCTGTCTGTTTTGAGGAACGTGGTGAGCAATGTGCTGGTTTTGATTTGATACATTTCTTTCAAGAGCACATGTGAATTTGAAGAATTTTTGTTACTTTAATTAGGAGAATCGCGTGAATGTAAAATTTCTTGTTTTGTTCAAAAACTGAGAGATTTCTTAATAAATTTAAATTTTGAACACAAACATTTGGGTAGGTATAATAATTCATATTCAATTTAAAAAATTTTCATTTAAATTCAAAATAATTCAAACTTTTCATAAAAAATTGAAAAAATAAATTTTGCATCTCAAAATTCTTATCAATATGATTCTAAATCATTATTCCATCTTAATATCCACCACATTCGGATTTAATCCCTCCCAAAAATCCAAAACAAATAAATGTCCAATTACTTAGCATTTAATTTAATTCCAATGGTATTGAAATGCGTGGGAATTTCATCTTAAAATAAATCCTCGTAATTTTTCCATTAAACGCAAATTTATTTTTATCGTAATGTTCTCACAATTTATTTGTCGATCCTGTATGCTTTAAAAAACTCAAAAGAATAAATAAAATTTGTGTACACAAAAAAGTGCGTAAAAATTTTCATTCTCAAATTTCTTTAAATTAAACAAAAATACTTTAAATTATTCATGATTAATAAAGAGGATTTTTTTGGGTCAGTAGGTCTGCGGAAATAGAGAGTCTATTAATATAAATACAAGTTTTCTATTGTTAGTTCGAAAATAAACATTTTGTCTAAAAATAAATCTCAATTAAAGATACATAAATATTGTGATTCCATCGAGATTTGTTGATGAGGATGTGAATTATTTGTTTGTGTTTGATGGTATGGGGTTAGTGATGGGCGTTTCTCTGTTAAATAAAATGTTGGTCTGTCTTGAAAAGTTTTAGGAAATGCCATAAAAAAATTTGGGTTTAAATAACAATTATTGTAACATGTTGCTCTCTAAATTTTAATTTCAAGTTATTTTGGGTCAAGATTAACAGAACGAGTGGATTTAAATAAACAAAAAAAAAAACTAGTAATGAAGCGGATCACGCTTCATGGGGTATATTCACACCACCAGTAGAACTTCTTTCGATTTCAATTAGAGAAAAAAATAATAATTATACTTTATCTACTGATTTATTTATAATCGCAAAAAAACTTATCTACCTAATTAAAAAAATTTGCCTAAAATATTTAAGAAACTTTCTATTCACTTTTAGTAAATAACATAAAATCTATATTAGAGCTTTGTAAATATTCTTCATTTTCACTTTTTCATTATCTTATGAACAATATATTTCTTATGAATCGAAAGTCTGGGAACAGTTAGGGAAAATTTTCACACCTTCACTTGCTTCGCTTCGTTCAGGATGTAAAAATTTGTGAGCTTCGCTCAACCAAGTTTGAACTGCGTTCAAACTATATATGTTCGAGATTCGCTCGAACATTTTTCCTTTTCATTTCCTCATTATCTTTTGAATCAAAAGTCTGGGAACGGTTAGGGAAAATTTTCACACCTTCACTTGCTTCGCTTCGTTCAGAATGTAAAAATTTATGAGCTTCGCTCAACCAAGTTTGAACTGCGTTCAAACTATATGTGTTCGAGCTTCGCTCGAACATTTTTCCTTTTCATTTCCTCATTATCTTTTGAATCGAAAGTCTGGGAACAGTTAGGGAAAATTTTCACACCTTCACTTGCTTCGCTTCGTTCAGGATGTAAAAATTTGTGAGCTTCGCTCAACCAAGTTTGAACTGCGTTCAAACTATATATGTTCGAGCTTCGCTCGAACATTTTTCCTTTTCATTTCCTCATTATCTTTTGAATCGAAAGTCTGGGAACAATTAGGGAAAATTTTCACACCTTCACTTGCTTTGGCCGTTAGATAACATCATATTTAATCGTTTTAAAACCCTACATCTGTTCAGCGCGAATTTAGCACTATAACTAAAGTACAGCCTGCAAAAATTTTTCGGTTTTTCAACTTTTTTGTTACACTGCGCATGAAAATTTTTTTGTCATTATAGTGTGAATTATACCTTAAATAATGCTTAATCTAACACCGAAAATTTCAAATCATTTGGTTAAGTTATGTCTGAGATATTAAAGAAAATGTAAAAATTTTTGCATATTTTGGTCAAAAATGGCACATTTTCGTCCACTGTGCCTCATTGGAAGCATCTCATGACCCCAAAAACTATACAGCAAATCTATAGACTGTTTCCAACCAGACGCAAAAAACCCGAAGTCTTAATATTGAGTTGGAGTCGAGTTATCGCTCCGATTAACTAACTAACTAACTAACTAACTAACTAACTAAATAACAGAATACGAAATTTTGCGATTTCTCTTGACTGTAAGCACCAAATGAGATACGGTTTTCACTGTTAGATTGGTATTTTCAGGCACAGACTTTCCACCACAGACAGTATGGGATAAAATTGTAATCCTGAAGCAGCAAGTTAGAAAATGTGGTTTTCAGTTTTATACAAAAGCAATATATTCACCCAAATTGAAAATTTGGTGTGAATATGACACCCAAATTGAAAATTTGGTGTGAATATGATAAAGTATGGTTTCGGGTTTTTTTGATGTATTTGGATGTTTTTAGGTCCTAGAACACTGAATATGCTAAAAAAATTTCATGATATGCGCATTAAGGGGGTATATTTAGGCAAAAATTCAAATTGACCTAGTACTCATAGGTTTCATTTTTATGAGCTGAAACTTTGCATATACCTTCTGTGCATCTATATCTCTAGACGTTTTTGGAATTATTCCATTTGGACTTAATATTGAGGAGAACGAGACAATTTTGTGTCAAAACACGAAAAATTTTTCGGTTTTTCAACTTTTTTGTTACACTGCGCATGAAAATTTTTTTGTCATTATAGTGTGAATTATACCTTAAATAATGCTTAATCTAACACCGAAAATTTCAAATCATTTGGTTAAGTTATGTCTGAGATATTAAAGAAAATGTAAAAATTTTTGCATATTTTGGTCAAGAAAATTTCAAATCATTTGGTTAAGTTATGTCTGAGATATTAAAGAAAATGTAAAAATTTTTGCATATTTTGGTCAAAAATGGCACATTTTCGTCCACTGTGCCTCACAGGAAGCAGCTCATGACCCCAAAAACTATACAGCAAATCTATAGACTGTTTCCAACCAGACGCAAAAAACCCGAAGTCTTAATATTGAGTTGGAGTCGAGTTATCGCTCCGATTAACTAACTAACTAACTAACTAACTAACTAACTAAATAACAGAATACGAAATTTTGCGATTTCTCTTGACTGTAAGCACCAAATGAGATACGGTTTTCACTGTTAGATTGGTATTTTCAGGCACAGACTTTCCACCATAGACAGTATGGGATAAAATTGTAATCCTGAAGCAGCAAGTTAGAAAATGTGGTTTTCAGTTTTATACAAAAGCAATATATTCACCCAAATTGAAAATTTGGTGTGAATATGAAAAAAGATTTTTAATGGAGCTTCCACGTGTTAATGAAATAATATTTTGATCGAGAAACTTAATTAGTGATTTTTTTTTGTGGTGATGATGGATTGAGGGTTTATTTGGAATTAATTCAATATTGAGATTTAATTGAATTTTATATGGACAGAATTTTAAGTAAGGTTACAGAAAATAGACATAAATTAGTATCAATCCAGCTATTTAGTTATTATATCTTGAACTCTTTCAAAACAATTGAATGTCAATTCTTAAATTTCCACAAAAAACTCTTCAAAGTTTAAAAACCTCAAACTTGTATCCATGCCATGACATCCACCAAAATTAAAGCCATCTAAATTGTATCTTTGTGGGAATCTTAATACGACTTCTCATTTTCATTTCAATTGAAAGCATGTATATTAATATCTCCTGTGAATATAAAGATGATTGCTCACATCATTTTTATTAAAAAAAACGTTCATTGAACCTTACTTGTAGTTTCGTGAAATAAACTTGGTATTTTATGAAAGTCGAAGATAGATAAATATTTCAAAGATTTTTTTTATATAAAAATGTCATGTGCCAGTCAATGTGTCATTTTGAAAAATTTTATCTTTATATAACTAAAAAAATGTTACGTTATTTAAGTTAGTTTGAATAATGCAAATATATAATTTTAATGGTAACTTTACATAATTTTATACAACTTAAAGTTATTAAGTACCTTTATATTATTTTTAAATTAAATTTTTAATAATAAAAGAAATATTTTTAATTAAAAAATCTCAAATGTTTTTTTTTTAATATTTAGAAAATTCATTTAATAAGTTTTAAGAATGTCAAAATTCAAACTAAACTAAAGTTTTATATGCTGCTCGGTTTTCAAAAAAATACTTAATACAAATGAAGTTCCAAGAAGGATAAACTTTATTAAGCTTTATAAATAGAAACAAATTAGAACGCATCATTGCAAGTAGATTGATTCTTAGTATATATTTAGTAAGTGATATAAGATTCAAAAGAATTCAATTAAGAATGGAAACAATATTGAACTTTGACTTTTCTTACTGCTAATAAACAAAGGTCATGTTGTATTTTCTGGAAAAAAAGATTCTTAATTTGGTAAGCAAATTGCTTGGTTTTTAACAAAGACTCTTTTAGTTATTTTAATATAATTTTGAATCTAGATTTTTCTACTTCGTGTTGATTGGTTCAATAAAAAATATTATATTGTGAAAAAGGTCTGGTCTGCTTTGTCCCAGTGATATTTTAAATATATATATATATATAGGTAATTCAGATTTTTATATCATGCCTGATCAAATTTAATAAATTTTTTAATTCACCAATTAAATAGAATAGACAAGTTAATTTTTTTGTTAATGCAATAATCTTATTTAAGAAAATCTTTCAAGTCCTAAAATTTATTGTCATCCATTTAAACAAACAAATTTCTCATTCGATTTTACATCAGCACTCAAAAACATCTAAAATACACAAAAGAAGTAAACGAGCAAAAAGTTAATTAACAACAAAAGCAAAACTTTTCCATTTGCTTTCAAATATATTTCATAATTAAAGCTTTTCATATGATGAGAGAAATTGTTTACAAAAATTATATATATTGTTATATCTGCTTATAAAACAATGCATTCAAGTTATGAGAGGAAAATAAAAGCAAATAGATTTTTTCATCTCATGTGATACATCATACATTAAATCATTAACTTATATCAATTTCATTATTTGAGTAAATAAAATAAGAAAAATGAATGATGTAATGAAATTGAGATGCTTGCCTTTCTGTTGCAACTTGTTGGTGTAGCGTAATAGCATTTATTGAATTAATCTTAAGAGTATGTGGAGGAGTTGAGAGTTTTTTGTGTACTATTGTGCTAGGATTATTTTTTTGAGAGTATTTTGCAAGATCAGGTGATAGAATCTTGATGAGGCATCTGAGATCTTGTTAATGAGGTCGATGAAGGTTTGACTTCTTCATTTCTAAGATTCAAATCTTTAAGTTTTTGTGAATCTATAAAAGATTCCAAAAAATGACTAATCCAATGCCATCTTCAAAACCAAACTGACAATCAACTTCATAATTAATCATTCAACTCAAAAATCTTCTCCAACACCTAATTCCATCAGTGTCAGACGTCGTCAAGGAAAATTTTATTTAAATTCTTGTCAAGCTTCTTTATTTCCCACAAAACCTCCAAAATTTAATCATTCAGAACAAAGCTTTTGTGTACTTTTTTTTGTTCTTCTAACAAGATTAAAAATTTATTGTTGTGTGGAAAAACTTTTCATACTGTGCTGCAAATGAGCTGAAAAAATTCACACTTTTTTTTATTCCTCTTGAGGCTCTTTGTGTCTATTTTCAATGATGTGGAGGTTGAAGAAAAATTCAAAAGAATTTAATTTACGAGGTATTTGATGAAAAAGTTTATTTGAGCTTTTTTGCACTTTCGTACATTTTTTCAATAAAATGAAATTTTATTCATCGAAAGTTCTGAGGGGGTTTAGGTTTTTTAAGGGGTCAGTTTGGTTTTTGATTTTTTATTTTAAAAAATTAAAATTTAAGACCCCAGAATTAGTCAAGCAAAAAAAACAATTTTAAGTAAACTTTTCATCAATATGAACAATTTTTTGTGATTCATAGTAAATTTTTTCAATCATTTTCCAATTTTTATTTTTTTCAATGATTGTATCATCATTAAATTTATTCACGTTCTTAAAGCTTTAAAATTTTCACCTGCTGAGAATGTGTTGCTACAAGGTCCCCAAACAGAGAATTATAAAAGCAAAAAAAAAAACGCACTTAAAGCTGCAAAAAAGGAATAAACAATTTTTCATTTACATTCTCAATGTTATGCTCAATGTTGCAATCAAAAATCGATAAAGATTGTCTGGAGACCGTTTTGTACAATTGAAAATTTTTTGTTACGGTTGCTCAAGGCAAGAAAAAAAATGCTTTCAACCACTTGTATTTGATAATTTCTACTGAGAATTTTCTATCAATAGAATTATGCTTTTTCATGTAAGCAAAGAAAATTTATTTCCGCTTACATATGCTCGATTCCTTGCACGCTTGAATAAAGTTTCACAAGCTTTTAATAAATAAATGTTAAAGTTTCACAAGAAGGTACACAAAATGTCGAAGGGGAAAATATTGTCGAAAGCATCTAATTTGGTTTATCGTGTGTGTGTGTGTGTGCTGACTTTAGAATTAAAAATTGGTACTTAAGGATGTGCCAATAGTATAGAGGACATAGATTTATTAATAAAAATTTAGAACCTTGATTTTTTTAGAAATTTGATTTTTTAGAAATTTTCAAAGGTAGAAAAATTGATTCAAAATTACAAACAAATGTAAAAAAATATACAAAAATTTATGTGTGTGGGAAACTAGAATAAATTGAGAACAAGATTGCTTCATTTTTCATCCTAAATTTTCTGCTAGATACAATGGAAATTTTCATTGAAAAATTGCTATAGAATTAGATTTGAAATTCATGTAAATACTTCAAAGTGAATAATATTTTTTCGTAGAATAGCTTTAAAATGCAAATATTTGTCTGGCTTGATAAAAAATTCATAGCTTAAGAGTCGAAAGCAATTTTTTTCGATTGTTTTATCTTAAATTCCATTTGATTGACATTTTAGTATTGATTTTATTTGAAGAATATCCTTCGGTTATTTACAATGTAACGAAAATCCTCTCGATTGTAATTTTTTTATTGATTTTTTGTGCTTCTCAGAATTGAATATTTTGAAAAATGATCTGTGGAAGTCAATAATTGTTTTGGAATGACTTGATCTGTGGTCGGCAAAGAGCTTGAAAAAGCCGTTATAATAATAAAATTTTGAATTTGAATTTGTTTTATTTTTACCAAAAAATTTGATTTTTAAAAATACGTTAGTTGAAGTAAAAGTTTTTTCTGCCAAATTTAACTTCAAGCTTAAGAAAAACATATTATTTTGCATTTATTTCATATATTTAAGCAAAATCTAGAGTGTAACATTAACAAATTTAACAAACAATGGGATATTCAGTTGAATTTAAAATGATCTTAATTTTACTGGATCTCACTGGATGTTTGTTTACAATTGTCATATTTTGAAAAATAATTGAAATTTTGTCAAAATTAGAAAGTAAATTAGGAACCAAATTGATGCAAAAGATCTAAAATACATTAATATAATGATTTTCATTGTTATTTCCTAGTTTGTGATGGCATTTGCAACAAAAATTAACAAATTAATTCTTTGTTTACAAAATTTATTAACGGTTTTAGTTCTAAAAATAAGGACTACTAAAAATAGTACTAAATCAGAAAGTACTAAAAATAAGATCCATTTGCCGACCACAGGACTTGATTTGTTAGAGAATTTAGGTTTTTGTAGATTACGAAAATTTTTGTTCCTCAACTAAATTTGGACTTAATAATTGAAATTAAGCGTCAAAAATCCACAATCCTTCAAAAAATTTCAACACATTTAAACAATTCATTATCGTCCATCAGTCTCAGCTCAAAATTTAAATATTGCACTTCCATTTACTCATCTACCCCCAAGTGAATTGTCTCGACTAGCTACTGCTGCTTATCATTATTTCAACCCCAACTCATTACGCTAATAAAACTGAGAAAGAAAACTTTTCAATTATGTTTTTTTCATTCTGCGAATGAATCAACTACCAATGATGAATTTGTCTTTAAATCTTGTCGGAATCTTTTTATTTCCATCATCATCATCATCATCGTCATGATTATAAAGTAAACTTGAACTTTATCATTTAGGAATTTATGATTCGTGTCGTAATTTAAATTAAACAAATTTCATCTGTCGCTTACTCTTATTCCCATGATTCTACCCTTTCTGTCTCGAATATCTCATTCGGAAATTGCTGTCAAGAAGATGAAGACACAGTAAATGTGTGCTTACTTAATAAAACATTCATGAGAAAAAATAAAATTGCAAAATCTCTTTTTTTAAATAACGTAAAATTTATTTGTAAAGATGAGCGTTCTTGTTATTGCTACATTGGCTTTTTATTTCACTTTTTCGAGTCCCTTTTAATGGTCAGATTCGTTGGTGCTGCTTAAAGAGGAGAAGAAAATACAAAATCTCAATTTTTTGCCGCTTCATAAATTTTCAACTTGAGGTTTTATTTGGAAGGAAAATCAAATCAGCATAAGATGAGGTAGGGATGGTTTACAAGTGATGACAAAACTTAAATGTCGGCTTTTAGGTTCGTAAATTTTTATTTGAGGATTTCAAATGGGTCATCAAGTTATGACGTACATTAATTTAGAATTTTTAAACGTTTTTGGATAAATAATCCCAATCTTCAGTGACCTTATCTTATAAATTATGAGACATCATTGCTGTACAACCCCAACTTATTTATGAACTAGATTTATGAAATAAATTGATTAAAAAACAGAATAAATGATGCTGCGTAATAGAAAAATTTAATTATGGATTATGAAAGAAAAAGTGATACTTTTGGAGCCTAAAAGATGGGATGGAGTTGAGTAAAAAGATGATGTCGTGTAGGTGGATATTATTTTTAAATATTTCATAATGAAGAATTTTTTTCCCTGAAAAACATATTTGATGCTTTTTAAAAAAGGAAATTATTTTGCTATGCGCTTTATTAAAAAGCCTACGACTCTAGTATGAATATGATTCTTGGATGCAAATAAGGAATTTTTTGTTCTTTTGTACTTAGATATGGATAGCAACAAAATTTATTTTGTGTAAGATTTATTTATTTTTATGTTGGGAACTGCAAGAATTTTGACCTTTGACTTAAAGCAGTGATAGCCAACTGGTGTGCCGCGGCACAAAATTGGTCAAAAGTGTGCCGAGATACCAAAAGACCACACCTGACTTAAAGGAATCGACAAAAGTAGACCTCAATTAAGGGGTCTTTCACTTTCAACGTCGAACAAAAATTTGGATTTCAAAGTCCATTTTCGTTTAAAATTGAACATCATAAGTGAGCATCCTCTGAGTCACTAAAATTCTTATTATTTGATGAATCATGTTTCGATGACTTGTTGAGAAGATAATTGAACTTTTGCTTAATTAATGAATTTTTTAAAGTCTTGAAGTCTGAACAATTTTAATCTAGAGTATTCAAAGAAAACCCCAGAAATCTTGACCCGATAATCCAAAAACCAAACTTAATAGTTTGTTTATGTATCTCCCAAAATAATCACTCAAACTGTTCTCAAAATATTGAGAAATCACAAAGCCACCTGCTAAATGATTCTAACGCTTTAAAATATTACGGAAATAAAATTTTATCTTTCTTAAGTTATTTTTAAATCATTTACTTATTTTCATCCATTTGATTATTTTTTAAAACGCATCTTGAGTGTGTAAACTTATTACAGTAGCTTCCGTTGCATAATATAAACACATCGCTATGAATGTAAATTTACTTTTCTTATCAGCACTGCTCAATTTAAACTTTATCCTGTAAAAACACACATGAACTTTCATTTCCATATTTACTATTATCATTCTCACCTTCGACTGTCAACTAATAAAATTCCATCGGATAGAAATCACAGGCAATGTACGAATAAAATTATGCAAAAATAATCAGCATAGTCATCAATTTCTACCATCTCGGCTACACTTTTTGTATTTACTGTTCGATCGGCAATCACGGCAAACAGCATTAATGACGTTGTCGAACATAAATTATTGAGAATTTGCTTTTCCATTAATAGAAAAACTTTCTTCTTCCTATTTTTTTTGTGTTTCCATCTCCCTCATCTATATGTGTGGCTGATGCTCCAGATTTCATTCGGGATTTTTATGTGCACGTTTATATCTCTCCACAGGAATTTAATGTAATGAAATGAAGTAAAAAGTTGGCGAGGGAAAGAAGAAAGTTTTTGCATTTGAGGGAATAAAATTAATAGCTGAGCAGTTTTGCTGTCTCCTGTCAGAAATTTTGTGAAGGGAGTTAGGAGATTATGTGATTTGTTTGGTATGGACATTTTTTTGGTGCTGGTAGTTGAGATTTAATTTTTTAACGGTTTTTGAAATTTTAATTTCAAATTTTAGAATTTTTACAAAATTTAAAATTAGAAATTTTCAACCTAAATTTCCACTAAGACTCAGCATTAAAAAAATCTTCCCAACTTTCGCGGCCATTCCCTTTCTCTTTCAAAATAAAAACAAACTTTCCATTCCAGGCATCGACTCCAAACAGTTGATAGAATAACAAATAAAAGAAAATTGTTATTGTGATATTTTGCTTGCAGGCACATTCACTTGTCTCACCCCTTATTGCTTCCACTGCTGCTGTGATGATGGAAAGAAATTGATGAAATGACCTATTTTATGCCAATAACTTTTCTTTTTTTTCTCTTTTCTTTTAATTTTTTTTTTTTTATTTCCTTTTCTTTCTTATTCCCCGTTTCTTGACTTTATTCATTTTTATGATTTTTTCATTTTTTTTTCTGCTGCTGGATGCGATAAGAAGATGAGTAAATCGCTTTTCGTTGGAGTTTTGAAACAAATGAATCCAATTGTGAAGACTTACGGATGGAAATAATGTTTTGATGGTGTTTAGAGGGAATCCTTAAGGGGGAATTATTGACTAATAGTATGATATGAAAGTATTAGATAACATTTAGTGATAATGCTGTTATGAAGTGATTAGAGCTGTACAAATTTCTGATGCTTTGGGATCAAGGCGTGGAAACTATGAAAATATCGATATTATCCCGAATTATCCCCAAATATCCCAATTTATCCCAAATATCCCATATTATCCCAAATTTGCATGAAATATCCCAATTATCCCATATTATCCCATATTATCCTAATTAATCCCAATTTATCCCAACTTATCCCAACAAAAAGTTTTTTAACGAAAGCATAAAAAACTTGTAAAAAACTGTGCTAAATCGTTGGAAATCACTTTTTCACATCCCAACTAATAGTATCGAGGCAAAAAATCGCTTTTCCGAAGTGTATTTCATCCTAACTAATAAAATCAACGCGAAAAATCGCTTTTCCGAGAGGTTTTTCATCCCAATTAAGAAAATCATCGCGAAAAATCGCTTTTCTGAGGGGTTTTTCATCCCAACTAAGAAAATCAACACGAAAAATGGCTTTTCCGATGAGTTTTTCATCCCAACTAAGGAAATCGAGGCGAAAAATCGCTTTTCCGAGGGGTTTTTCATCTCTTCTAAGAAAATCAATGCGAAAAATGGCTTTTCCGATGGGTTTTTCATCCCAACTAAGAAAATCAACACGAAAAATGGCTTTTCCGATGAGTTTTTCATCCCAACTA
Source organism: Chironomus striatipennis (assembly GCA_026123125.1). Lineage (NCBI taxonomy): Eukaryota > Metazoa > Arthropoda > Insecta > Diptera > Chironomidae > Chironomus > Chironomus striatipennis. The sequence goes on from CM047394.1 coordinate 45,921,490, forward strand.
AGAAAGTCAACGCGAAAAATCGCTTTTCCGAGGGGTTTTTCATCCCAACTAAGAAAATCAATGCGGAAAATGGCTTTTCCGATGGGTTTTTCATCCCAACTAAGAAAATCAACACGAAAAATGGCTTTTCCGAGGGGTTTTTCATCCCAACTAAGAAAATCAATGCGGAAAATGGCTTTTCCGATGGGTTTTTGATCCCAACTAAGAAAATCAATGCGGAAAATGGCTTTTCCGATGGGTTTTTCATCCCAACTAAGAAAATCAACACGAAAAATGGCTTTTCCGAGGGGTTTTTCATCCCAACTAAGAAAATCAATGCGGAAAATGGCTTTTCCGATGGGTTTTTGATCCCAACTAAGAAAATCAACGCGAAAATGGCTTTTCTGAGGGGTTTTTCATCCCAACTAAGAAAATCATCGCGAAAAATCGCTTTTCTGAGGGGTTTTTCATCCTAACTAAGAAAATCAACGCGAAAAATCGCTTTTCTGAGAAGTTTTTCATCCCAACTAAGAAAATCATCGCGAAAAATCGCTTTTCTGAGGGGTTTTTCATCCCAACTAAGAAAATCATCGCGAAAAATCGTTTTTCTGAGGGGTTTTTCATCCTAACTAAGAAAATCATCGCGAAAAATCGCTTTTCTGAGGGGTTTTTCATCCCAACTAAGAAAATCATCGCGAAAAATCGTTTTTCTGAGGGGTTTTTCATCCCAACTAAGAAAATCAAGGCGAAAAATGGCTTTTCCGAAAGGTTTTTCATCCCAACTAAGAAAATCAACGCGAAAAATCGCTTTTCTGAGGGGTTTTTCATCCTAACTAAGATAATCAATGTGAAAAATCGCTTTTCTGAGGGGTTTTTCATCCCAACTAAGAAAATCGATGCGAAAAATCGCTTTTCTGAGGGGTTTTTCATCCTAACTAAGAAAATCAACGCGAAAAATGGCTTTTCCGATGGGTTTTTCATCCCAACTAAGAAAATCAATGCGAAAAATGGCTTTTCTGAGGGGTTTTTCATACCAATTAAGAAAATTGACGTGAAAAATGGCTTTTCCGAGGGGTTTTTCATCCCAACTAATAAAATTTCATCATTTTCATCCCATTTAATCTTAACAATAGGATGAAGAAATTTTTCATCAAGATGAAATCGTGTCCACCCCTGGAAAATTTGCTTAAAAAACTTCTAAAAACTTTTTTTTTAACAATTCAACTCTGAAAAATTAAATTTTTAAGGGATTTTACCAATAACACATATTATCATCAAAGTGTTTTATTTCTCAATACACCAATCACAAAATTTGGGAAAAGGACTTTTTTTTTAGGAAAAATTGTTTTTTTTTCGAATTTTTTGAAATATTTCACAAAAATTTTATTCAAACCGACTTTTATATCATGCACAAGGAAGGAGACTTAAGAATTTTTAAAGATTAAGTTGTTTAACGTTAAATATCCCCGTTTATCCCAAAATATCCCAAATATCCCAATTATCCCATATTATCCCAAATATCCCATATTATCCCAGAAATACATGAAATATCCCAATTATCCCAAATATCCCAGTTATCCCCACTTATCCCAGATATTTTCATAGTTTCCACGCCTTGTTTGGGATTTGAAAGGAGGAAATTGAGATTTTTTTTATAGATTCGGGATTTTTCTTGGAGTATGGAAAGGTTTTATTGACGCTTTGAAGGGAGATTGTCAGATTGTGTAAGAAACTTGATAAGAAATTGTTTAAACACTAACAGAATGAGGAAGCAGAAAACCCTCTGGAAATCAATATTCCTGATTGTAAACTTTATGGATTTTTATTATTTTAGGCGCCAAAAAAGTTACTTTAAATCACAAAGACGTATTTCACATACTGTTCCTCTTCTTTTTACATAAAAACATCAGTAAGCTTCAGTTCCAAAATCTTTTATCTATACATTCTAAAAATAACTCAAAAAGTCATATTTTTCATGCAACAGCAAGCCTCCAGCACCTAACCTATTCCGCATAATTATTCATACAAATTATTCAGTACAATTTCCATAATTACCGAGCATCGTCTGACAAATAACCTCGCTGAATTTGCCTAATTAAAGAAATGATTTATCAGTGAAATTAAAGATCGCTGCGGGCGTTGACATCGACAATTAGCAAACACCTTAATGTGAGAGACATTTAGGTTTGTTTTGATTGAAATGTACAGTCAACTCAAACTCATACATATACTTGAAAAAGGTCCTCAACTACACCAAAATTCCATTTGCAGATGTAAACTGCAATAAATATGAATCACCTCCATTTCTGTTTTTCATGTCCACTTCTTTATTTACAGTTTTTATTTAATTATCTTATAGCTTCGTATCTATGCTTACTTAATTATTTTCTTAAAAATGAAATACAGACAAAAACAGATGAAAACATCAGCACAAAATTAATAACAAATATTAACAGAGCAACGACCATCATGTCTATTTAAAAAGCTGATTATTAGTCTTTGTTTCATTCTTGAATGTGAAATGACTATTCAACTACTTAAGACTTTTTATGGTCGAGTGACAAGAAGTTTAAGAAGAGACAAAAATGAAATTTTCCGAAATAAATTCAGATTAATTTTTTTAATGTCTTCTTATGTTGGATGCTTTTGAAACAGATGCTGATTGGGTTTAAGGGGTCTTAAGTTTCTGTTAAATTCGAACTCGACACTAATGAAACAAAAAAATAAAACCGTTAACATTTAAATTTTCTAAAATTTTCTTGTGTTCAAATTTTGAAAATCCGTTAAATTTGATTCTTCTATAATTCTAACAAAATCAATCCTTAAAGCTCTTTACTATCAAATCAGCCTAGTAAAATCCAAAAATCCTGCAGCATCAACTGCAACAAATCCATAATGCTATAGCGAAATTCACCAGAAAAATGAAAAATGGAGATTATTTTGCAGGGATTGTCATGATATCATCCTATAAATAGCAATAAAGGGATTTTGCGACGAGATTGAAGTCAAAAAGCTGAAACTAATGCTTTGTTGTCTGACGGCAATAAAGTGTATCAAAAAATAATACATACATATTGCTGTGCTATGCGTTAAACATGAAGGTCGTATTTTGACGTCAACATGCAATAAATTCTACATGTATGTAGGATAAAGCATAAAAGGTCGAATTTTGGACATGACATAAGACACAAAGCTGGCTTATATAATCGAAAAATATAATCTATGACTAAGCATGGATCAAGAAATGCATCTTATGCAATAAATTCATGACTTGCCTGATTCGATGTGCATGAATGACCTTGATTGAATGTTCTCGTCCATTAAAAATTATTTTTCGGTCTTTACATCATCCAATGCTTCACATTTTTTTGGACAGAATAATTTTCAATTTTATTTATCGTCGTGATAACGTAAACTGACAGCATGACCAACAGAATATGAGAATTATGTATGAAGAAAAAAAGCAATAAAATTCAGCATCTCGACTTCCTGTTAGTTCTATTTTTGATACGATCCAGAGCTTTTAATTAATTTTTTTTTCGTCCATTTTAAGTTGTTTCCGTTTATTTTTGGATAATGAAAGTTTTTATTGACATCGACAGAATTAGGGCAAACAATATATGCTGTACATCCAATTATGAAATCTGAATTCGATATCATCATGTCTTGCTATTGCCAATCTATCCTCGAGCATTGCTTTCGAAAGTCTGAAAACTTAATGTAATAATAGAAAATATTGGGAGCTGAATGGACTTCCAACACATTTTGGAATGACTTTCCAATGAGTAAAATTTATGAATGAATCTACAGTTGGAGATCACAAAACCACCTGTTGAATGATTTTTCCCGTACTTCCAGTGCGAGAGAATTTTTTAACATTTTCTCTAAATTTTCTGTAGCTTTTGAACCTTCAAAAGAAGCTATTGCAATTGCATGAGACATGACAGCATCATCATTGCTGTAGACGTCGTCAGCAGTAGTTAATGAAGATTTTAATTCTCACAGAAAGAAAAATTGAAATTAATTTCATTTGTTAAAAGTTTTTCGTCTTTTCTTACTTTTTTATCCCATCAATGCTGTCTACATTCATTGAAGAGCTTCGTAAGCTCTTCTTACATGTTAAACAATAAAAGTAAATTAATTTCGCTGACATTTGTTTGTGGTGACAGTTTAATGTCAAGTACAACACCTCACATTATACTGTCTGCTTACTCTGCTAAAGTTTCATATCCCTGAATTAGAAAATAAGAAAGAAAAAAAAAGTCAAATTAGCATGAAAATGGTTCGTCTTTTGATTCTTTTTTTACATGTTGAGGTGACGACGTTTGGTTTGACTACTGGAATGTGGGTTGAGGTATGGTTTAGACGCATTAATTGAGACTTCTTTTTTGAACGTCAAGTTTGCAATTTCAAGCAATTTTTGTTCTTTAGATTTTCAAAAAGTCTTTAGTGTGTGATTTGGTTGTTGATTTAAAATTAAGTAACCTCAAATTCAAGTCCAAAAAGGTTTTAGTCGTCAGTCTTTTCTTATTACAGAACTCACTGTGCCAATGTCTTATTTTTAAGCATTTTAAAGAAATTTATACTTAGTTGAGCATGCGATATGTTCATGAAAAATTCTGCACGTTGCAGAAGTCAAACCTCAAACTTAAACTCAACTTCCTACTACTAAATGCTCATGCAAGAAAATAAGAAAAAACTTTTGTTATTAAGTTTTTAATTATCAAGTTAGAGGACAAAAAAAAAAATCTTTTTAATCGTGATAAGTGATTCAAGAAACTTTTCTATGCTACTTTTGTTAATTCTCTCTCCATCTCTATCGAACAAGGAAACTTAAAGCAATGTCGTTGTCATCAAAAGTAATTTGTACTCGTATTCAGATTTTACAAATTAATCTGTGACTTTTTCTGCTTTTTTCCTTACAATTTTTTTTTTATTTTCAAAAGTACACTCTTGGGGTGGTGGATGTAAGCAATTCGAATGAATAAGAGTAAATTGTTTGTGGCTTTTTTGGGGATTTGTACGTGAGCAATTTTGGAGAATTTCGAGATTGACTAATTTTACTTCTGTGCTTGGTGACTATGTTTTTCCTTTTTAAAGTGTCTTTGAACTTTCAAGTGTTTACAATTAGGATTATATTGTTGATGTAGTCATGTGCTACTCGGTTTAAATTTTAAAAGTTCAATTAAGTTTTTCATAGAAATTCATTCAAATTGTTTAACAAATTAAACTTTTTTTGTTCAAAAACTTACAACTTTGAATTTCATTCTGTAGAGTTTTAAATATTTCAATCGACAAAGAAGTAAATCTCTTCTCCAACAAAAACTTCATCTTACCCGCCCAACCAAAATCACAAAAGTTTAAAAACAATCTTTTTTTTTTATTCAAAACAGCTTTTCTAAGAATTAAGAAATAGATAACTTCAAGATTTTGATTATTGAGTAAGGTGGGTTTCCAAGGAGATGCATAAATCCTATAATTTCTGTTGGGATGAATTTAGGTTAGAAACCACAATTATATTAAATTTATATAGAATCAATTAACTGAACGAAAATCATTTAAAAACAACTCAACACAAAGTAGATTTTAATAAAGGAAATCACAAAACACACTAAACTTGCAAAATAATTGACAAAGGGTCAATTAAGGGAACAAAATTCTTTCACAACAAAAACAATAACAAAAAACTTTGCCGTCACTAAATAGAAAAAGAATAACCAAAAAGAGAATTTTCCTGAATACATAATTCAATAGAAAAATACAAAAAAAAATATTCAAAAACTTTTCTTCATATCTTTACATCATCAATTTAAAGTGTGTGTATGGAAATGTTGAATAAAAAAAAATATTTTTCTTTTGTCTTATTGAGTAAGCAAATGTTGGAAAAATCCTAAAGGAATATTCAAACAAAAAGTTCAATTTACTCAAAAAATTTGTATGATTAACTTTATTTCAATAAAAGTTACAAACAGATTTTCTATGAAAATAGAAAAATTTTGTGTAAAAGATTGAAATGTGAATTTAAAATTTAGTTAGTATGAAATTTAAAGATTGAAATGTGAATTTAAAATTTAGTTAGTATGAAATTTAAATTTTTTTAAGTTTACCGCAGAATTAAAAGTCAACTTTTGTAAATATTAAGCATATCTCCAAACAATTAAAAATATAACTCTTAAAATTATTGAGAATCATATTTAAGATCAAAACAAAATTTCAAATGTACTCAATGAACCAAAAATAGCATCCAATTAAAGGTAAATTTCATCAATTTTTAAACATTAGAAGTAGTTTCACGTTACGCGAAAAAATGATTTTTTAGACCCCCCCTTTTTAGTTTTTTGTATGAAAATTTTTTTCTTTTGTTTGACCTGTTACAAAATCCTAGACCCCCCTCCCCTCCCCCCTAAAAAGCGAATGTACTAAGTGAATGGCCCCTAAGAGTACTCTCAAGATTCTTACAAATTACGAAAAAACATTTTTCAACTATATTATGAAACAATCTTTTTTATTATTCACAAACTTTTATCATAGTCTTTAAGGAATTTATCCATTTATGTTGGAAAAATTTCCATAAATATAAACTAAGCTTTAATGTAATCTCATAAAGTTTTCTACAGATTCTTACATCACATTCGTCCATACTGAATTCCAAAATCTTTTTAATGAACTTTACTTAATATTGGTTTTTACGGATACATCAAAATAATGGCTTTAAATTAATCATTAAATTTCAATTTTACAGCGTCTGAAGTCTGAAGTTTTTAAGTGCCTTAATACCTGAGATTTATTTTAAAGCCCCAAATGACACTTTAAAAAGTTTATTGATCATAATGGAGTCATTCAATTGTAATGTCGATCTTCATGGTGAAACAGAGAATCAGTTTAAAGCTATTTAAAGAAGTATTAAAATGTTAATGCTTTGAATTTAATTCTAAGAAATGAGAGTGATATGCATAGAAATTAAAGGGGTTTGAATAAAATTAATGCTGATGCTCGTGGCTTAGATGAAAAGAGCTGTTTAAGATCTTGATTGTTCTTATGATTTATGTTCATCCTTCGTACTTTTTTATTGCAAATTTAAAAATATGGATAAATATTTAAAAATATCTAAATTTTGAATTGAATTTCTTGATTTTCTTCACAAGTTACACACTTATGTGTTCAACATACGCACTAATTAATGGTATCTTACGCCTTAAATATATATACAGAAATTCATATGCTTTATTATCCAAGTTAAATAAAATCACATTTTGAAAATGATTTCACAAGTGATTTATTTTGATGTAAGGATTTTCTAATGCTTTCAAATTCAAATCCCACAAGCTCATTTAGAAACAGAATTTGGTTTCAAATCTTCAAAATTAAACCTTCTGTATTAATTGCCACAAAATTAATGCTTTTTACATTTAACCACATTTAAAGAGATTTAAAGCATAAAGTAATGAACTAAAAATTTCAATTAAAGTTTACAATTAAAATTAACTTTTATGAATTATAATTACGAGATGCAGAACGTAAATTACAAACCAGAATATGATCTATGCTGATAATATACGCACATAAATTAAAATAATTAAAAAAATGTTTTAATTAAACAATGTCTACATCCACATCAAAATCTAACGAAATTAAAAAAAAAGTTCTAAAAAGTATGTCATTTAGTTCCAATAAAAAAAAAAATGAAATGAAACCATTATGCAGATTAAATGGACATTTTCCCTCCTTTATTCTCTTTTCTCATATTTTAATGAATATTATCGTCCTTATGTGTTTGTGTCTCTCTTGATCCTTGTTTGTCCTAATTTTTATTTTTTTTTTGTCATCACTTTATTTGCTATTGTGCTTTATGTGTGTGTCCATAAATCCTTAACGATATTAAATTTAATGAGCAACAAGTCATTTTCGTTAATTATGTTTTATTCTTACTGATCACGTTTCTTATTCTTCTTGAAATTGTATCTTATGCTGCTTTTTTGAGGGGGGTTTTGGTTAAAAACAAATCCGGAATTTGGGGGTTGTTTTTAAGTAATGTCGTCTATTGTCTGATTCTGATTCGTGAGATAATATTAGCAGGAAGATAATATTGTGAGTTAATGTTTATCTAGCTTAAAATTCAATTTCAGACTCACTTTTGAATTTAGCAATGTCTAAACCTAAAATTATGTTTTTTTAAGTTGAAAATTTCATATTTATAATTTTGAAATTATAGGATTCGAACCAAAGATTCTAATACATTCTCCATTAAAAATAAGCAGAGATCGAAGCCGACATTTTCGGCTTATTTCATTTTTTACACTTTTTGATAAAATTAAGCTATCTACAAAGTATTTTAGATATTCTAACTATTCTTTGGATCATTTTCTGTGATTCTGAGTCATATTTGATAAGATTAGAAGTGTATTTAGCTCAAAATTTAACTTTTAAGTTTGTTAAGCCGAAAAATAAGCCGCGGCTTATTTCTCGGCTTAGCAAACTTAAAAGTTAAATTTTGAGCTTAATACACTTCTAATCTTATCAAATATGACTCAGAATCACAGAAAATGACCCAATGAATAGTTAGAATATCTAAAATACTTTGTAGATAGCTTAATTTTATCAAAAAGTGTAAAAAATGAAATAAGCCGAAAATGTCGGCTTCGATCTCTGAAAATAAGACAAAATTCTTTTCAACTACTCCACACCAGCTTTTAATTTTCTCCAAAAATCTTTACATTAGACATTACAGCTGCACAAGTCCAACATCCATTACAAGTAAAAATTTATTCCTTCTTTTTTTTATTATTTTGTAAACAACGAGAATTGCTGGAACTAAAAAAAGTAGGACATTCGCAATATAAGAGCATTATCAGCCCTCATAAATAATACAATGATATTAAGAATTGTCTGTTAAACAATACATATTTTACAATAGATATATGCGAATGCCCCATACACACACAAAAAAGACACCAAATGATTACGTAAATGGAAACATATAAAAATTCAGTTCATGTTCCCGTTGGATGATATTCAACTGTGTGTGCGATCTATTCGATATAGAATTTGGATTTATTATGTTAAAAAAAATTGCATAGATGGGGGAAATGAAAATATTCATGAGTTAAAGTTTGGCATAATTTTCCAGCATTATGGGATAAGTTTTATTCATTTATGGGGAGATATGATGAAATGCTTTAATGGTTGAGCTGTAAATTATAAATAATTGTAACTTAGACGTAGAAAATATGGATGTTGGGAACATGAAAAACTTTCTCCTCTTTTAAGTGGATGTAAAATGACATTAAACATGTTGAATTTTCTGTAATTATTATAAAATTCATGTTCTTGAGAGAATTTTGGAATTTTTGTGATTTGTGGGTTTGATATTGTGATTAAAATGAACTATAACTATGTTTTAGAGATATATGGCATACAGAAGTGACAAAAATCTTTTCCTGGTCTGCAAAAAAATGTAACTTTTCTCAGGAGCATGACCTCCTCATATTTCAAAAAAGAACAATGGAATTCTCAGAAATTCTATTTTTCTCCTCCAAACCCCCCCCCCCCCCTGCGTTACGTAATAAGTGAACGAGCCCTAAGATAAGATCAAATAAAATTTCAAAAAAACTTCATAGTCCCCTCGGGAACTCTAACATTACCCAACTCTAACAAGAATACCCTACATACATATTGTTATTAATCCTGTTTCAAATAAAACAATCAGGAAGCCAGCTAATAATGCAGCATAGCTAAATAATGTATTCAATTTCACAGCATTTTCACAAAATCTTTCTCTTTCATATGCTCAACTGTCTATCCTTTACAGCTTATTTCTGTCGACAACTTCCAACAATACCATTGCATATCCAACAATGACTTTATATTTCATACAAATGTTGTATATGTTCCGTCATGTATTATATCATATCTATTTCAGTACGAGTCATAGAATGTATGTAGGAATGATAAGATAAGGAACGAGAGCACTTTTATGATTCTCAAAAGGAGGGAAGTAGGATGAAAGATGATGTCTCATAACAATGTAAATCTTTTGTTATTACTGCTTGATTTCTAGGAGCTGTTCCATTCGTACCCTGTATTCATAACAAACATTATCGATTTGACCCAATTTTAAATTTTTTTATTTTTTTTTTTATTGTTGTGCAGACAAAAAAAAAGAAGGAATATTCAGGATAAAAAATCGCTGTAACAGCATTGAAAAAAGAATTTTTACAAATACACATGTAAAATGGATATTTTGTTGCAGACAGTTAGTCACAACAAAATTGATGTGCAATTTTTTTTTACTCTTCTCTCATGTCCTCACTGGATTTACATCATCAAATAATCACAAGCACATGCAATTCGTTTTTATAAATAACAAAACATGATGTATGTACACATGTCAAATATTTAATTTAATTAACACATTTTTTTAGAGAAAATGAATTTTTCAATTGTACATGTGGTAATAAGCGATGTAAATATATTCAGGTTGAATAAACTCGCAATCATGATAGCTAAAAAGTGTGGCTTTGTTATGTATATTTTTTTCTGTCAATGGTAACTGTCTCAATGTCTTATTTTCATTTTTTTTAACGCTGTACTTAGAACCATAGCAAAATGCTTACTTTTGTTATCATTATGATCGGGAGGTGTAGATATGGGCGCGATGAACTTTTGGGTACGATTTTTTTTTTTTTCTTTTTGGAGGGATTTTTTTTGTGTGGTTTTGGTTATTGACGTGTTTTGTGCATTGACGTGAAAGAAAGAAATTACTATAAAGGAAATGACTAAAATTATATAGAAATGGTGAAATTTACAATAATTTGTTTTGCAATAGTTTAATTATTATACTCAAAGCTTTTTTCAGTCATTAAGATCCTTTTCAGAACTGAGTCAATAAAAGCCATCAAAAATTCAAAATTTGTGAATGTGAAACTCAAATCCATGCCAATTATTTTACATCCGATCAACCTTCCAGTGGTTCGGAACCCACTATAAACTGTAGGTCTACTGGATGTGGTACAATAGATTCAGTCTTAACATGAATCGCAGTATCTCCAGCTCAAAAGGCTGGGCCTTTCCCCCAGATTTATCTTTTAACCTTCCAGTCCCCCTTAAAAAACCAACTCTGTACGTCATCAGACAAAAAACAAAATTTGTATTTCTAATGAAAACTTTGCATTTTTCACAAGAATCAACACCAAAAAAACAGCAGAATGAAAAATACTGAATGAGCAATTTACTTGAATAAATAAAAGCCAGCAGCAAATACTACACGTGATGATGAAAACAAAAAAAAATGAGAATGCGGGTGGAAATCTACTTTTTAAAATTAATGTCGCTGAGGTGTGCTTTTCGTCCTATGACGAATGATTTATTTAATGCATTTAAAGTTTTAAATGAAAATTTCGTGCGCCCGTTAATGTGAGGTGAAATTTTTTTAAAAAAAGTATTTTGCGCAATTTTCAGTTCTATGGATAATGCCTATGTGAAATATTATCTCATTATTTTAAAAACAGAGACTTTTATGGTTAGTGCTGGATATTTTAAGAAAAATGGGCTGTTCTCCATTTACTGAAAGTGTGGCAACAAAAAAAGGTATAAAGTATTTAGTAAATTAATTTTTTTGTGCTTTAGAATTTGAGGGGATGTGGATGTGGTTGTGGGGTTTACAAAGGTAGACATCATTATTTATACATTGTCAGCTTTAAAGTAAACAATCAATCTTCCTTGTGGTATCTAAATTGTAAAGATGGGACGGGAGACTATCTGTCTTCAAGTGTACTAAATATTATTTTGTGTATGCAGCATAAGAAGATGAAACATTTTGTGTAGGCATAAATAAATCCATACTTTTTTCTTAAAATGCTACGATTTGAATTTTCTACAAAATCATCAAAATTTATGGCAACGCAAACATTTTTGACATCAATAAACATCACAAAAACTATGTCATTTTAAAAATAAATTCAATGTCTTTCCAAAAAAACAGTCTGTTGATTCATGCTCTTCAACACAATCTCTATTCTCTTACGTAACAAACTAAAAGCTCATCATCCCCATCTCATTAATTCTCTGAACAGAAAATTAATTTTAATTCTTTTAATATGATCATCATGAAGATAATTGACAATGAGATAAGAGACAAAAGCTGCTTTTTTCTGTCATCGAGCTGTCTTATTTTTCACGCTTTTAGAGTTCAGACTAAAAATTGAATTTTAATGATTTTTGCAACAGTCAGTTGCTTCTTTCTTTTTCTCTTGGGATTTTCGTCATGGTAGATGGAAAATTGAAAGGAAAAAAAATGTTGTCTCGATATTTAATTAATTAAGATGAGGAAGCTTTGAGAAAACTTTATTATGAGTTGAAGGTTTGAAGAAAAATTCATTTAATATTTTTAAAGCTCATTTAAGCTATAGAAAATGCAAAAAGAGAAGAAAGTATCATGGAACAAAATTTGTGGTATTTTAGATTTTTTAAATAAATTTTCTGGAGTTTTGATAAATTTCAAATTTTAAATTATTTTTGAAAGTTTCTCAATGTTACTTAACTTCAAAAAATTTAAAAATATATAAGACTAAATACTTACTTTTTCTTTATTTACGCGAGTTACGTTTATCTCTAACATTTCAATAAAACACACTTTTTGCAACATTTTTAAAAATTTCACATTTTTTATAAATCTTATCTCAAATTTTCAATGTTTACTAGATTCTAAATTATTTGTTGGTACTTTTTAATTCATTCTTTAAGTTCCGTTCATCCCTTCATCATTGAAAACATACAAAAATGCATGTATTTATTTTTAAAAAAATCCCTTCTATCTCATGAATAGAAGAGTCATGCTTTGTTCATTTTATGCACACAATTATTCTTTATTTCTTTGTCTCTTTAATGCTGTTCAATATTCTACAGTCAGTTTAATAAAGTATGAATAAAGAATCGAGTGATAAACGTGCAGAACGGATGAACAAGAGATATTTAATGCTTTTAAAATTACCTGAAATTTTAATGAAATATTCTTTAATGGAACATAATTTAATGGTTGTGTTGCTATTAAAAAACATTTTCTCTTTACTTACAGAAAAATTCCAGCAGTGAGAAGCAACCAAGTGTGTTAAAAAAGGAACTATAAGAAATGTGTCAAAAAAGGCGTGATAAATTATTGTGTAGTCAACAAAAATGCAAACAAAGAAACAATTTAATATCGGAACCAACCATAGACTATAAAATTACAAAGGAAGTGAATTTTAAATAAATTAATCAGCATCAAACTGGACATAAATAAGAAATAATAAATAAATTACTGTTAAATAAAATTTCTGGTTAAAAATGTCAAAATACTCAATGGATGATCAAATCTGCTCTCTAGTGTGGAGTTCGAACGAAACATTCGTGGGACCAATGCATCAAGTAAGTACTTCCATTATGTAATTTGATACAATTTTCCCTCCATAGCTTCGAGTGCTAATTAAATTTTATTAGAGTAGATAAACACTCTCAGAGCGACATGATACAATTGATGGGATATAAGAAGATGTTCGGTATTGATGTGAGAATAAAATTAAGTTTAATTATACAGTATTGGATGTAGAGGCAAATGGATGTAATTTCGTATTTTAAAGATTTTATTATTGAGAAAAGTTTTTGTACTTTACGTAATCTCGATGGATTTAATTTTTCAATTTCCCTTCAAACTTGGCATCTCTAAATTCAATTGAAATTGAACATTTTAAGTAATTTTTATATTATATTACCCATCCTGAATTCTAATTCCTGTTGCTGCCACATCCTTAAAAGTTTCATCATAACAAGCTCATTTTTAGAAATTAGAAACATCATTTATGTACAACCCCCAAAGGCATATCATTTAATAGCCCATAATATCATTCCTATATACAACTAAACAACAGGAAACCATATCAAAAATCACCCAGAGGCCAATGTCCTTAAGGGTTTATTAAAGCCATTTCTTTCGCAATTTCCTTTTTTTGATGAAAATCGATGACGAATTCTCACATTCTAAAGATGTTATGAACAAAAAAATGAAGGGCATTTGACACTTTTTGGTAAAAAAGGCTCGAAAAATTTGATCGTTTTCAAGTTAGTGCTTAGTTACTGATGATAAAAGAGACATTGATTGACATGATGAAATATTCTTGTAAATTCAAATGTATTTACGGTTCAATTTATGCTGTGAACTGTGAACGGAACCTCCTCACAATTTTGAATCTGCTTGCCATGGAAATAATTTTACGGATCTTGATAAACATTTTTTCATGATTACTGAATAAATTTTCAAAAATATATTCAGTCAAAGTAAAATGTGATGATAAAAATTCAGAGAAGTAGCAGTTAAAGCTTTTATATCGCGTTGCCAGCTCCTTTCATCGACATAAAGCTCAAGTGTCAGAAATTCAAGACTGACGGGTTGTTTATTAAAACTCAACATCCTTCCAATCATTTGTGAACTTGATTTTGAAACCCAAGATGTTTCATAAATATGTAGATTGAATATTGATTTTGATGAAGTCAATGCCAATTTGAGATGCTTGAACAATAAGGTTTGATGAGTGTTTTAATTTCCTTAATTTATTGAAAATACACTTCAATGAGCTTCATGAAAATTAGATTTTGTTGAAAGTTTATTGAGAATAATTGGATTATTTTGGTAGCTCTTTTGGTTTTATGATGCTGTGTGATGATGAAAATTTATTGATTTTTGGGAAGTATAGATGAGTATCGAATCCTTTTTGATACTTGAATTTTGACATTGAATTTTAGTGCTGGAGAAAATCAATACAATTTATTAAATACACGTCATCAGACCCCAATATTTAACTCCCAAATCCTACACCCTCCAACATCCAATCCATATACCATGAAATAATCGAAAAGTTAAGGATTAATTAAGTCTATGAGAAAAATAACATCTTGGGATTTAATGCAACGTCAGTTTATCTAAAATTTCCATCCATCATTCTTCTTTATCTCACCACTTACGCTTCTTCAAGCACATCCTGCATAAACTTTCACAAAAATATAATTCAAATTCAACAAATGATGCAAATAAGTTTTGAGTATAATGGAAGAGAAAAAAATTCAACCCCGTCTATAAATTTATTTTCCCTCCAATTTCTTCTTGTTCACACGAGTGCAGCACATTGACTGGAATTGCTTTCCTCGTCATCATATTTTTTTTAAGATGAAAAAAGTCTTCATCATGAAATCAATTTTTTTCTACCAGCATATTGCTTGTAATTCAATTACTTTTTAATACTTTGGTTTATTAAACTTCATGCGGTATGTCTGTGTTTGTACGACAGAATATTTCATATTTGTGTGGGCTGTTGATAAGCCGCACTACGTTTGATTCTTTCTATGTTCTCGTGTGGTTTTCGATAAAAAGTTTGTTATGGAGTGTTTGCAGTGTTGGGTGGGTTTGACACAAAAGATTCAGGATTCTTTGAATTTTTGTTGATCCTACTTTTTTGACAACACTAAAGCCACCAAAAAAATCACAAAAAAAAATAATTTTTCTAAGATAAACTATTGATTTTTTTTTTTTAATTAACGACTAAAAAAATTTTAAATGTTTAAACAAAAGCTGTTAAAATGTTTAATCAAAGTTTCTCACCCCTGCCAATCAAGAATAAGAGACTTTACGACACGTTTGACATTGTAAGACTTCTCGTCCATGTCTCACAGGTCATCGTCTCATATGTTTTGAATATTTTCCCAATATTTTGGCTCGTGTTTAGCTAAACAGAAGAAACAAAAGTCACTGTTGTGCTTTTATTTTTCTTTTTTCGAGAGCAGCCTTACGTTTCAAGAATGCATAATTCATACCTATCCAATCAGTTTGATGAAATGAAGCAGAAAAATGGTAACAAATGAAATGAATTTTCTCATTTAATCTAGGATATGAAACTCAGGAATATTTATTCTTGCTTACTAATGCAGTAAAATATGAGCAAATGTTGTAGACGTCGTGCATCAAATGAATCGCAAAATTGAGTAATCCCATTTTGAATTTAATATTTTCTTCAAGTTTTTCTTTTTGATCTTGAACTAAGTGCATACTGAACATCATACCAACAATTCTATAGTCTACATCATGTGCTTACTCTTTCCTTTATTTAACAATCAACACATACAATTTTCTTCATTTTCTCTTTCCTTTGTTTTTCTATTTTCTCGAATCATAGCCATTAGAAGACCTGCGGACAGAAAACTTAAGGAAACTCTCGTACGGAATTGTATTACCAATAATTTGTGCGTTAGGAATAATTGGAAACGTATTGAATCTCATTGTATTAACACGTAGAAATATGCGAGGAACTGCTTACATTTATATGCGAGGTAAGTCTTTTATATTTGTAACACGCTTTTTATATCTTTTTAGTAGATTAGAAGAGAATTTTGATGTCTTATGCTTGAAATTGTTTCATGAAAAAATCTTAAGGTTGCTTTTTTACTTGAAAATTTTTGGGTCTGAATTATGGATGAATTATGGGTTTTTAAGAGGAAAGAAGAATCTTCAAAGTAATGATAAATAAGCGTATTAAAAGAGATTATCAATAAAATGGAAAAAAAATATTGAACGCAGATGTTTTTGGAGGGATGATAAATATCTAGGTACTTAAATAATTATGAAATTTTTTAAGATTGAAATGAGACAGTTTTGCGATAATCTACAAATTTGAGTTAAAGACCAAAAACAGCGCATTTTAAGCTATAAAATCATAAATCCCGTCAAACATTCTTCATTTAAGCAGCATCAACACAACATTTAATCGGCACATGACCAACCCACGTGCTATAAAACCAGGTTCAAAGCTCAAAAGTAATGACGACGCCACAATGAAATTCCAAAGCACCACATTTGCTTTCAGTAGGTGTTGTTTACCATGAAATGTTCTGTAGTATGCCGCAATATTGCTTGGAATAATTTGTAGGCGACTGCAATAATATCTTGAGTAAATAGTTGATAAGCTAAAAATAATCGAACTAGTCAAGGTTAAATTATATGCAAATGCTGAGATAAGGAAGTGATAAGGAATAATTTGGTACCAAGAGTCACGTGGCAGGAAGAATGTTTGTTAGATATTTGACATCCGTTTTGTGTGTTTTATTTCTGGAACACTTAGGTTTTGGAATCTATAGATTGTGAAGTATAAAAACGTTTTGACCAAAATTTGAGATTAATTTCGCGCCTTTTTGATAAAAATTTAAGATCTTCCTTGAAACTAGAACTTTATGAACCTTGATAGCTAAAATAAATATTTTGTGACATTCTTAGCAATTATTTTTAACCATCAAAACCAAAAGTACATCAACTTGTCATTTATGACTCTCATCACTTAAATAAACTTAAAAAACAGTGACACTTAGTCATGAAAAGTCTAAAACAGACGCTCATCATTAGAATCTAAAAATAGAAAACTTTCGTGCATCGTGTGAAAGTCAAACGACCTTTCCCTCTTACCATTCAGTCTATAAAATCCACTTCTCAGTCATCAATGAAAATTACACATTTCTGTACTCAACGAAAATAAATAAAGCCAGTCTGAAGACGGAAGAAAAAAATAATTTTATTTTTGACGAACAATCACAAGAAATGAAATGGAATCATTGAGTGGTAATTGCTTTTCAATCAGAAGAAAGTAAATGAAACGCGTGTAGGTTTGAAGAGAAAATTAAACATCCTTGATTTTAAATGCTCCACTCAATTATACTTAATTAAGTGAAAATTGATTTTTAATTAGAAAATTTTTGAGATTCAAAAAAGGGAACTGAAGTGAGATAAATTTTATGAATTAATGAATTTCGAGAAAAGAATTAAAAAGTTTTGTAATAAAAAAATCGAAAGCGATTGAGGATTTTCCCAAAAGATTCGATGGATTCAATTAGAATTGGTAAGAAAAGCTCAAGAAAATAACAATTAAGCGCATTTGACTGATGATTTGACTTAGAATTTCTGAAGAAAAATAACGGTAAAATTTATTTTTAAAAAATAGCCACAAAAAAAAAATATTTGAAAATTTAACATTTTAAAAAATCCGTTATTTTTTAAAAATTTTTTTATTTTTAAAATTTAGGAAATAGAAACTCTAATTTTTGAAAAACTCATTATTGAGACAAGCTGACAAAATTAACAAAAATGCTTCCATCACTAAAACAAATTCTTTTAAAAAGGCACCAATCCCCAAAGACACAAAAAGTTTGCTTCATTAAGCTTTGCGTGTCTTGTTCTCTCAAAGATTAAACCATAAAAGAAGCCCCTTTAATGCCTAAAGAAAGAATCGATTTGAATAATCATCGTGTTGAAATGTGTGACAAGGACATGCAAAGGAGTATAATATTGTTTCGTATCTCCACACAATGTCATGTGGAATGAGGCTTAATACACATCTCAATATATTTCCTAATCTATTATTTACTGTTGCGAGTCATGAAAAATAAAAAACATGGAATACATGATAATTATTCTTGCTGCGCATTTCATTTAAATTCTGTGAATTCTTCAAGTATACGATCTTGAAATTACGTAGCTGTGTAATTAGCATAGCTGAAGATTTTCATATTTTTGAAGATTTTTGTAAGATTTCTGAATAATTTTGGATTGAATTAAAGACTGAATGCTGCGTGATGAATGATAATAACATTTGAAATTGAAATTTAACATTTAAATTTTTAGGTATTGAAGTTGTAGAAATACGTATATAAGTATCACACAATGGCACAGAAAATTAAGCTTGCCGTGTTGTGTAAATT
Source organism: Chironomus striatipennis (assembly GCA_026123125.1). Lineage (NCBI taxonomy): Eukaryota > Metazoa > Arthropoda > Insecta > Diptera > Chironomidae > Chironomus > Chironomus striatipennis. Next base: position 45,940,234 of record CM047394.1, read on the forward strand.
TTAATTAAAATTTTGATCAAAATAATACGCAATTCAACAACTAGAATCGCAATTACTAGATTCAAGGATCATCTAAGTGAATCATCAGACAACATTCCTGTCTACAATACGATCAAACATCCGGAAACTAAATTCAACATCCAAAATTCCAAAATTTAACAAATCTCACCATCCAAACAATAAAATCAGCCCACAGCAATAACAAGACATTGTCTCACATCCTACACATTTCCTCTGCTGGGAACAATTCATCAAATTTAATCATCTATGCTGTAAATAATCTCTGAGCGTCGAGATTTCTATATAAATTGTGAATTCACGATGTACTAAGCATTTATTACATTTTCTATGTTGATTGGTTCACAGTCAATGAGAGACTAACCTTGACTCAGATTCGACAACACTTTCTGTTTACTCAATGAAGACTGTAGAATATTTTGGGTACGAATCCGCAGCCTAAATAAATTCTCAATTATGTTCAAGGAATTCTTTCGCTTTTGTGCTTCAAAAAAGGATTTCAATTTATGAGCACAAACAAATGATTCAACTTGATAAAGAAAACGGATATAAAAGGCATAACTTTGTGTGACCTACTTTCAGCCTACAAGCTTTAAAAAATCTAATAAGATTTTTTTTGAATGTAATTAGAATTTTAGGAATTTCTTTGGCTCCTTTTTGGATCTTTTTTCGGAAATCTTTTAGTCAACCTTAAACGAAAAATTTTCATTTCAAGGAACTTTCTCATCTTCTGACCTCGAATGTGCAAAATTTAACCTTTCAGCTCTTCCTTTAAATACGTGAAAATAATGTGAAAATTTATCTTAGCCTTCAACAAGTTAGTTTTTTTTTCTACACAAATTCTCATTGCTCACTGCACATTACTCTGTACATCAGCTCCTGTTTGTTGTGTCTTCATAGTAAACAAATCAGCAATGTAATTTTTTCTGTCTTTACATATTTACATGATGTAGCAAATAAGGAAAGAGAAATCTAATTGAAAAAGAAGAGAAAACATTTCAAAGGAAATCGATCTTTGGAAGAAAATTATTGCAATCATTTGCTGACTTTCTTTCTTTCGAGGAATTATTTATAGGAAGATGCCCTCGATGAAGCATTTTTAGATTTATAAAATTAATTTTGAACTTTTAATTTTTGTTGCATTGTCCACATACTGATTAGAATAGACTCGAATTGAGTAACTTAGCATAAAATACAAAAATTCACATTTTCTTTTTTAACGGTCATTTTCCATACATTTTGGTTTAATTTTGATTTGAGTGGATTCTTTCCAGAACTAAGCAATTACTCTAATCGAGGACCCCAGTTGTTCAAATTTTGATTTATTCAGACTTATTACTTTTGTGAATATCGGATCTGATCTTTGTGATCAGAAATTATTTAGACCATAATAAAGATTCAGATTGATTTTATGATTAATTTTGTTCAATTTCGGCAAATATGTATAACTCTGTATCTCTCAATTGTATTAAGCCAAACCAGCTTGAGCTTTTAGACTAAATCTGTAACTTCATCGAGATGACTTGATTTATTACCATGCAGACGATAAAATCTGAATTGCAAGAAATAAATGAAATGAAAAATTCTCCATTAAGTTTCAACTTGTTTTCTCAATAGTAACAAGCATTTTTTTATCATGTAAGCATCAAAAGCTTTTGATAAGAAAATGAAAAAAAATAAATAAATAAAAATTCAAAAAAAAAGTTAAGCAAAGTTGAAAATAAAATGTTTATCATATGTGCAGACATGCAAGCATGAATGGAATGAAGAGAATGTAAAGGAAGAAAAATTTCTACATCCTCATTTCGCGTAATAAACATCTTCATGCATTAAAAAATTGTTTCAAAGACATTGTCATGTTATACGGATAGATGCAACGCATATTAAGAGTTAAAGTTTCTTTAATTCTTAAATAAATCATTTGTGAAGGAATTTAAAGAAGATTTTTTGTAGACGCTTACGTCAGTCTGGAATGAAAAGTTTAGAATTTGCATGAAATTACACGTGCATTAACATTTTGGATAATTTAAATTAGATACTTAAGAAAAGTATTATGGAAGATCTCATTATGGAGTTTTCTGATGAAAAATTCTAATTTGCATCATTTCTACTTTTGGATGTGCTTATCTTTTGGAATAATTTTGCGATTCTACAGAATAAGTGATATTGACGATGAAACATTGGTTCGTAGGTCAAAACTCTTTTAACTACCCTGTTTTTTCTTTATAAGCTAGTAGCTTAGTAGAGTAAAAAAGTTGATTTTTTGGCTCCCTAGTAGCTTAGTAACGAGTAGTAGCTTAGTAAAAATTTTGTACTAAAACAAAATTTTTCAATTTTCTCAAAAAATTTAAGGATTTATCTCGTTATCTTGATTCTATCTGACTTTTAATGACATATTAAAGCATAAAATGAAATTAAATTCTCAAAAATTTTTGTCTAATTTTTTTATGGTAGTAGCTTAGTAAAGATTACAAAAAAATTTTAGGTTCCAAAAAACTTTACTAAACTAGTAGCTTAGTAACGAGTGGTAGCTTATAAAGAAAAAACAGGGTATATCCAAAGTTCACTTATTACGTAACGCTGAAATTTGGGGTTTTACCCCCCCCCCCCCCCTTTCCATAACGTTTTTAACAAAAGAATCACGTAATAAAATAGTGAACGGCCCAAAAGACTGTCATCAAGTTAGCAAAATAAAGTCAAATGTTAATCATTTTCAGCCAGAAAAAAATATTCTTTTATTCGGAACAAAAGATCTTTCATTCAGATGAATTGAGTGTCAGATCCTTTAAAATCTCAAATTCACATTATACTCATCATAAACCTGAAAAAACCACAACTTTAAAAAATCCATTTACCTTAATTTAAAAAATTATTCCCTTAATAAAGTCTGATGGGAGTACAGACTACAGTAAGCGTACGGGCTCTTCAGGAAGATGATGCATTAAAAAATATAAATCTTCATGTCTCGACGGTTTCTTTCTTTATAAACTGTATTAAAACTTCCATCTGCAGGGAAAAGTTTTACGCTTGTTGATCCTTCACCAGATTTTTCCACTCATATCCAAATAACAAATATTTTTTAAATATTTTGAAGTTTTTACTCGCAAATCAATTAAAATATGATTTAAGTTAAAACGAAAGTTCTCAAATCTGAGGTCAAAAATTATTTTTGAAAGAATTTAAAAGAATTTTAAAAATTTGGGAAAATTTAAAAGCTTAAATTTCTTTAAAGCTTAAAATAAAAGCAAATATCTGTAATAATATTTGTATCCATTCAAATTATTTACCAAAAATTTTATCAAGTTCACAATCCACTTAATTTAATAGCACACATAATTGTGAACACATTGTGTACAGAATCACTAATATTTGTTTCAATTATTCTCTAGTTAGTTCCAAACTAAAACAACTTTCAAGGTAATAAAAAAATAATTTCTCGCATAAAAGAACTTACTTGAACACACAAAAAAAAGTATTTTTTGTATCCATTTAAAAAGTTTGAGTTGTATTAAATGAGATTGAAGTGTAATCTGTTGGATGCTTTACTAATAGAATTTTGGTACTTTTGTAGCTATATGGTACTTTTAAAAATTTATTTGTCAAAGGGGTTTTAAAATGTTTTTGATGAGATTTTAAGCTATTTAGAAGATTGGAAAGAATTTGAAGTATGAAGTAGGATTTGAACTCTTGGTTTGACATAATTAGAAATATTTATTATCAATTGAGATTGGAACTTGATGTTCGAATTTTATAAGTTTTCTGAGTCATACAAATGTGCTCTAAAAAGTATTTAGGCTAAATTAACTAAACCCAGTTATTTTATGCTAATTTAAAGAGGCGAAACAATTAAACCAATTTTTATTACGTCCATAAAAAGATGGCAGATAAAATGTAAAAAAAAAATTCATTTAAATTAATTAGAAAAAGAAAGTTTTATCTTTCATGTTAAGTAAATAAATTTCATTCAAATGAGATTCCAAGTCAGACATAAAAATCAACAAAATCAGAAAAAAAATCGCGTTCTTGATATCAAGTTCATTCTGAATGAAAATTTTCTAAATTAAAAGACAACAGTCGTAATTAACAAAATCAATAAGTAACAGCCTACAGACTAGACTTTTAGAATTATTTCGTGCTCAAAAACATTTTAACTGCTTTATGGATTGAATATTAATTTAACGATTGACCTCAATTACTCAAACTTTTCATGTGTAATTCTTGGTAGTCCGCTTATTTTTTGTTTACTCCTTACTATTGTCATCAACATTTAATTATTCACGGCTGAATTTCATTGTCATTTATTCACACAAAATGTACAATTTATTTGTCAAGCATTGGGAATCAGTTGGTTGATGGAAATTTTGTAGGAAAATCAAGGTAAGGGGTCGTTCATAAATGACGTCTGGGGGGTGGGGGGTTGAGGTCGAAAAAAATAAAGTTTCATACAATTCTATTGTTCTTTTTTAAAAATTCCGTTAATTTCGGACGTCATTTATGAACGACTCCTAAGGGAACTAGATGATTATTCAGGAGGAGTTCAAGGAGGGGTTAAAAAAACGTAAAATTATGGAATTTATAATTTTTTTGGATCCTCCTAATTTTACGACAACACTTCTCAACTTTTTTTAAAAAAAAATTAATTTTATTTTTCGAAAATTGTCACTTCCTTGACAAAAAAAATTCACTATCATCCATTCATATAATTTTCGTGTCAAAGTCCTTTTGTAATTCTCAATTTGATTTGTTTATTCACTTTCCACACCACCCTACAATTGGGACCATTAATGACAATAATGTATGTATACAAATTGAATATGCTATTATTATTTGATATAGAGCATATTGTTTGTATCATCATACGTACGTTCAAGATAATGTCATATAATTAATGAAAAATTCATAATAGCACGTTCCATGGAGTCTTGACAAAAAACAGAAACAGGAACGACAGATCTGTTTAACTTTATTACAAAATATCATCAATTTTAGACATACACGGAAACAAAGGAATTACATGCGCTTTTTTTTTATTTTCACGTTTTGTGTAGTGACGATGAGACAAGAAGTTCCTTGACAATAGCTAGAAAATTGCAGATACTCATTCAACCGTATAAGCATTAAGCTCATAATGCGATGTTAGGAATATAAGAAAATATCTTTGAAAAGTTGCAATTAATTGTCACTGCTGAGTGAATCTGACTGATGCTCATTGTGATTAACTGCTATTATCCTTTCACGTCTGATTTCATTTGTATCATTATCTGATGATTTTTGAGATTTAATCAGAGTAAAGTGATGATGAGATATCCTCTTGGTAGCATTGATTGTTCGAGAATACACCAGTGCTTATTTTATTCAACTTCTAGATTTATCGATTAAATTAATTATTAAGTTTAAATGGGCTGATTCAGTGGCGTAGCCAGGAATTTTGAGGGGAGGGGTGGGATGAAAATTTAATTTTTTGTATGAAAATTTTTTTTTTTTTGGGGAGGGGGGTAATTTTTCGCTTTTTTTTTCACGAAAATCGATAGCAAATCAAAGAAATTTGCCAAAGAGGCGTGTAAAAACTCACCCAATCACCCCCCCCTGGCTACGCCACTGCCAATATTTATTGTTGCAATAATCTATAAAATTTACAATTACGAGAATTTCTTAATAACTAAAATTCTATTTTTTGTTGATGAAAGTCCGAAAAACCTTGCGTCAGACACCCAAAAAGTCTTTAAATAAAAATCAAAAGTTTTCAAGAACTTTTTAATAAATTTTAATAAAATTCCCCAAAAGGTCATCAAACTTTCTTAACCATCAGCATTTCCTCATTTTTAAATGTCATGACTGAGTCAACTCTTTTGAAAACCTTTTTGCAATTTTTTAAACGTTTCCATGAGATTGAAAAGTTTTAAAGCTTCGAAATACATACAAAGGAACCGCACGTTGTTTTCAATTTTCTGCTTGCTTTAGTATTATTATTTTGATTTCCATCCATACAAACACGACTCTGAAAGATTCTAAAAATAAAATAATTTAAATTCCTCAAACTTTTTCAAACAAATTTAATGTCGTCGAGATGTTTTTCACACACAAAACAGACAAGCTGAAAAGAAATTTTATTACAAATGGGCCGTTTACTTTATACGTTATGCAAAAAATCTACTTTTTAGACCCCCTCTGTTATGCTTTTTGTATTGTAAAAATTTTTCTTTTGTTTGACCTGTTACAAATTCCTAGACCCCCTCCTCCCTAAAAAGCGAACGTACTAAGTGAACAACCCCGAATCTAGTAATCTTTTTTCACAGAAATCGGAATTATTTTATTATTAAATTTTTAAAAATATGTTTTTCTTTTCATTCAATTATGAGTAAAAAACATTTCATCAAATTCATTCATCAGTCACATAATAACTAAACTTGTTGCATTAAAAATTTTGATTAAATAAGACTGTTTTGTGAAAATAACAATCAAATGAAAATTGAAGCTTTAAATGAAAAGCTTAACCAAAGACACAAAAAAAGCTTTTTTTCATGAAAATATTTCAAGCTTTTTTAAAAAGCTTTTATAGCAAACAAACAAAAACTTCTATAAAAGCTCAAATTTAAAGCACAAAAAGCTCAAACCTATTAATTTTATTTCCACAGGATATTCGGCATCTGCGCTTTTAGCTATAATATTTGCAATACCGTTTGGACGAAGACTTTTAACACAAGAAGATTATGGAAGATGGAAGCACTTGGGTGAAGCTTTCTATACAGCACATTTTGAGCTTTTTCTTGGAAATGCTTGCCTTGGTAAATGCTGGAAAAATTTTACAAGTTCAAATATTTTTATAACAATCAATTTTCTTAAAAATAATTTAGGTGTTGGCGTTCTAATGCTTCTTGTGTTGACCATTGAACGATATGTTAGTGTATGTCATCCAACACACATGCGACCTGCCCTTGGTCCACCTAGGTAAGATTAACTATTGTCATTGGAAATGTCCTCTTTAAATTAATTCAAATTTCAATTTATTCACTCAGATTGACTGTGATCTTGATTCCAATAGTAACATTTATCATTTATTTGCCGAGTCTATTCCGCTATGAAGTTGTTAAATGTGTCTTATCCACTGATGGATCAATTACGTATTATAAGCGCAATAATCTCGAGTTTCTGAACTCAATGTTTTATTCGGTAAGTCAGAGATGAGTTTTTGATAGCTTCTGGGGTTTTCTGTGGATAATGTGATATTTTTGGATGGGAGCTTCATTTAAAAATTTGAATTCGAAGAGTTTTGAAATATTTGACTAATTTAAAGTCATATCAAAATATGAAATTAATCGTAAATTTTTCAAATGGGTCGAAAATTGACCTTACATGCAAATATCCCTAAAGAAGTTTGTAAGATTTTTGCTACAACCAAAATTTAAACAATAACGTGCAATTTCTAGTCTATTAAAATATTTTGATGACTATATACCGAGTTCCATAAATATTCTCAACAACACTGAAACTGAAGCTTTATAAAGTGTAAAACATGCAATTATAAAAAAATATTTTTCTAGTTACAAAAAATGTAAAAACAAATTTAATGAGACTTTGAAAGTAGGACAGGAAATGAACAGAAAAACTTTACAAACTCTTACAACCACTGACTGTATAAATCATAAAAAATAAAAACTTTTTGCATTAATTATCACTTCATTTATTTCCATCACGTAGGTGTACAAAGTAATATTGGAGATAGTATTTAAATTAATGCCAACAGTGCTCATAGCATACTTCAATGTGCGTATCATGATTGTCTATCGTCAAACATGTAATAAACGAAGACGAATGACGTTATCACATACGAAGGATGATGATTCGAGAAAATTTGCGGAGGAGAGAAGATTAATGTTCTTGTTAGGTTAGATATATGTGAATTAGATTTTATGTCGATAAATTTTCATTGCCTTATTTCTGCAATATGATCCTTTTTCTTTGGCGTATATGCTTTGATTCTGGATGATAATAGATTCACACGTTGTTGGAGTGTTTTTTTTATTTTCATTTGGTTAATAGCTGGGGAAGTGTTAGGCATATATTGGAATGGATAATTGTTTAGGAGGATAAGCAGTTCAGGAATTTTTTTTGAGGAAATAATTTTAAAGACACTTTGAGAGAATATTGTAATTTTAAAAAGATTATCACTTATATTTAAGTTAAAGAAAGTCTAAAAGTTCTGTGGATAACTGACTAGACTATAGTCCGAAATACATATTTTTCCTTTGAAGACGAATGTTAAATTCCTAATACAAATCGATCTATAAATCAGAGCAAGGAATATTTAATAATAAAACACTTCCACTAACTCTATTACCTAACATCAAAGCATATGTAAAATTTCCTCTCTAACCTATTCAAGCATCACATGCAAAATGGCAATCAGATAAAGCAACTCAATTCTCATTTCTTATACCATAAATTTAGGTAGCACCTCATTACTGTTCCTTGTTTGTGTTTCACCAATGGTAATACTTCATGTCACACTGTCCGAGGAAAATCTTTCGAATTTTTCTTATCAAGTAAGTTACATCAACATAATTAAGAATTCATTTTCATTATAAGTACACACTCATTTCCATTTTTTTATGATTGTGACGTGTCGATTGTGTAAGCTTATTGCTGGTAATTAATGATTATCGTAAAAGAATTGACTTAATAAAGTGAGATTGTAAAAATAATGAGGCAGTCGTTTCCGAATTTTGTAATGTTATACATTTAAATGATGATTTTGCAGTAAAATGCTTTAGGCTGAACATGCTGTATTATCGTGACATTTTGGTATTTGAAAAATTGATCAAAATTAAAATTAATTAAATTGAAAATTTTGAATTTTTTACATCCACATTCTTGAGTTTGTCATGCAAATTAATCAATAATTCTTAAATAAATAGCAAAATTCAATTTAAAAATTCAATAAAATTCTCGTCTGCCATGCGAAGCACAGAATCAACTAATTTCACAATCATATCAAGCGTCTAAAATCACCAACATTCAGCAATTTGCATAAAATTGTGATAAATTTATGTTAATAACCCATTAACGTCTTCCTTTTTCTTTGCTTCTTCTTTCCTCATCGACTATACTTTATGTTCTCTTGATAGGTTTTTCGTGCACTAGCAAATGTTATGGAGCTCACAAACTATTCAATAACATTCTACATCTACTGCTTATTTAGCGAGGATTTTCGTAACACTTTATTACGTACGATGAAATGGCCATGGTTTAATGATAAGACTATTATTAAACGCACTGATGTAAGTATAATTTTTGGAGTTTTGTTTTTTGGAAGTTTTGAGGTTTGTATGAAGTAGTTTTTGGGGGTGATAAACTTTGGTCATGCTTTTACTGAAATAACACTGGATTTGAGTTATACAATATGTTTACAGAATGTAAGTAGAACGTGAATAAAATAAAGATAATTTTCGGAGAATTCTAAAGAATTCGATAATATTCTTCTAAAACACAAACACAAGATATACAGATGTGTTCATACAAAAATGTTACCGTTTTTAACGGAAAATTTGAAAATTTCAAATTTTTTGTAAACACTAACACAATGTAAGAAATTTAAAAAATTTTGTTCTTCAATTATTTTGCCTTTTCATTTAGTTTTGGTGATTAAAAAGCATTAGATACGATAATTTATGTTATAATAATGCTATTATAATTAAAAACATAAGATCCAGTGAACAATTTTTTTGAGATGAAGATAATTGACATTGGATTTTAAAAGCTCTTTTTCAAAAATTCCTTTCATCTGAAGAATTGCCCATAGGACAACGATGCTTTATTTTCGGTATTTTCGCACTCTATTTTCGAACGCGGGGAAATTTTTGTTTGAAGCTTTTGTTTACATTCTTTTTTTGAAATTTTTGATTTAAAATTTTGACAAAATCACAAAATAGTCAGCAGTTTAATAGAATGAATTTGAATTATTGGTTGTATTTAAACAATTTACAATCATTTCTAATTAATAATCGGTCTTAAAAAGCTCAATGTTGATAAACTTTAAAATTTCGAATTTTCGAACAAAAAATATATGTTTCTGAACGCACTCATAAGAGTTCTGAAAAATTCAAAAATTTTGAAAAAATAACGGAAAAAGTAATCGTTGTCCTATGTTGGGTTTGCAGAATATAAGGAGAATGTGTAAAAAAATAAAGATAATTTTACCTAAGAACTGAAATGGAAGAAGGTCAAGGAATTTCATTTGCAACTTTTCCATGAATTTAGGTTCGAATTCTAAAGAATTCGATAATGTTCTTCTAAAATCTCATACACAAAAATAAAGCTCTATACAAAATTCACAAACTATAATTCATATTCACAGCACTAAAAACTTTTATTATTATGGAAATGAAATGTCAAAAATTTCCAATTTCACAGTTAAATCCTGTCTTCCATGTATTCAACACTCCCAAACAAAACTAATTTAAATAACAATATAAAATTTATTCATTCCTATATATTTTTATCCAATTCTCTCTCTCTATTTCTATTCATGCAGTTCCGATTGACAGCAACGCAACCCATTATAACACAACACAAAATCCCAATAACCCAACAATTTCCACAACACAGTACTTCGGGTTTTGTAACCGGAAATGGTAGATCAAGTAGCATTTGATGTCCTTTGCTAGCAACATTTAACCATGATATGTCAGCTGTGTAAATAGTAAGTGGAAAGTTTGAGTCACAATAATATGGAAGATACTGCTAGATGTAACTGTGTTCAAGCGGAACTAAAGCTCATGAGTTTTAGATGAACCAAAAAAAAAAACAAATAAAATTCAAGTTTAACCTCATTTCCAACACATTAAGAGTGTCACATCCTTCAACACCTTTTTAACACACACACTCAAAAATATTTTCATCATAAATTTGAAAATATATAACATTTGGAATGGGATAATTTAACAACTTTCATATAGTTCTGATAACAAACATTTATTGTTGATTTATGGACTGTTATGGGAATTCATAGAGGAATGGTAAAAAAAATACAATAATTTTATTTATTTCTCTATATGTTTTTGGACTTTAATCATGATATATTGATTTTGAGGTAGAGAAAGTTTATTACGCATTTCGAATGAAAATGGGGAATTAAATTTTTTTGAGGGAATTTGTGGAGAATTGAAGAAGAAGCAGACCGGAATTGAAGAAGAAGCAGAAATTAGTGAGAATATAGCCACCAGGTAGAAACTTTTAAGCAGATTCCTTAAGTATGGCTTAGGTTTTTACTTAAAAAAATGTTTTGACTTTTCTTTTGAATTATTGAACTCATTTGAGACTCAATACCCAGATCCTTGTAATATAAATCCAAGATTCCATTCTCCAGACTATAAATCCTTCAAACTATTGTAAAATGACTCAATTTATAGAAAAATCTTCAAACTCCAATCTATTGACTATAAAATAACCCAAAAACCCAGATATACCATAACCAAAAAAATAGAAAAGGTCCTCGTGTAATATGCAAAAGAAAACTTAGCAAATAGCCATAATAATTAAATAAGATAATATGCCTAAAAAAAAGATAATATTAACTATACAACAAAAAGTACCTTCAACGAGAACTGCCAGTCTATATTTTGTTGATAATGCGTAAAAATTCCTTCAACAAGGATTCGGAATGGGAAAAATAAAGTGAGGAATGTAATGTATGTTTCAGAAAATAATAATGCTAATTTGATTACTGAATAAAATTTACATACATGAATGTTAGCATGCGACACAAAATAATAATGTTGTTGTTGTTTCTTTAGCGTCGTAAGGAACATGATAAAAAAAAAGCATGAATAAGAATAAGTAAAATAATTGTGTGCAATTAATTGGAATGTTATTTGCCTTCAAGTTCTATGTAAATATTGCATGTGTGAGACGAAATCCCGAGCAGAGTAATTTAGTTGTCTAGGTTCCAATAAGGTGTTGTTATGAGCCTGATAGCTCTGAATAATAGTTTTGAAAGCTATCAAAATTGTTTTAAAAGAGTTTGAAAAGTTCAATATTCAAGTATCAAGTTAGTGTAAAAGTTTTCGAACTTAAATAAAGAAATATTTAATTTTTTCGATCTTTTTGTGTCTCGACAGCTATTTTGTCTGAAAATCCAGGGTGTAGCAGTGATCAAATTGATTGTTGTTCATTTTCGAACAATTTTGATCATTTTTGATCAATTTTATCAGTTCCACTCACTGGATGAAGGAAATAAATGCTTAAAAAATTACTTCTAAAATTTAAAATCAAGTTTTATCTAAAATGAAGTATAAATGATTATTTCAAAGCTATTAAAGCGATATAACTTCATGACGACTAAATTATTCAATACGGACACAAATTAATTGCACTGTTCGGGAAATCTCATAGGTACATGCATAAAAATCTGAATGTACATGCTATGGCATATTGCTGTCGCAATCGAAATGTCTCGAAAAGTGAACTAGCAAAATTGGAATGCCTCGTTTATTGTTAATGTACTCATACAATTTTAAATTGTAGAAATATTTGAGATGAAAGGTCTGTAGGGAAAATGTTATTTAAGTGGAAAAGTGCTCATTATTGTATTAATTAGAAGAGATTTAGAGCGTTCACATTATATACAATACGAAGAAAAAAAAATACTTATACATGAAATTCCATTCATTGAATTAAAAAGAAAACTAGTAATGAAGCGGATCACGCTTCATGTGCATATTCACACCGTTCCAAAACTCTATATCGGGTCAGCAAAGCTTCGCTTTGCATAAGTTTGAAGATTAGGATTCCATCGGGTCAGCAAAGCTTCGCTTTGCATAAAATTGAAGATTAGGATTCGATCGGGTCAGCAAAGCTTCGCTTTGCATAAGTTTGAAGATTAGGATTCCATCGGGTCAGCAAAGCTTCGCTCTGCATAAGTTTGAAGATTAGGATTCCATCAGGTCAGCAAAGCTTCGCTTTGCATAAGTTTGAAGATTAGGCTTCCACAATAGCAAAGCTTCGCTTTGCATAAGTTTGAAGATTAGATTCGATCGGGTCAGCAAAGCTTCGCTTTGCATAAGTTTGAAGATTAGATTCCAATAGCAAAAGCTTCGCTTTTGCATAAGTTTGAAGATTAGGATTCAAATAGCTTCGCTTTGCATAAGTTTGAAGATTAGGATTCGATCGGGTCAGCAAAGCTTCGCTTTGCATAAGTTTGAAGATTGGGATTCCATCAGCTCAGCAAAGCTTCGCTTTGCATAAGTTTGAAGATTAGGATTCGATCGGGTCAGCAAAGCTTCGCTTTGCATAAGTTTGAAGATTAGGATTCCATCGGGTCAGCAAAGCTTCGCTTTGCATAAGTTTGAAGATTAGGATTCGATCGGGTCAGCAAAGCTTCGCTTTGCATAAGTTTGAAGATTAGGATTCGATATGGTCAGCAAAGCTTCGCTTTGCATAAGTTTGAAGATTAGGATTCGGGTCAGCAAAGCTTCGCTTTGCATAAGTTTAAGATTAGGATTCGATCGGGTCAGCAAAGCTTCGCTATAAGTTTGAAAGATTAGGATTCCCTCAGGTCAGCAAAGCTTCGCTTTGCATAAGTTTGAAGATTAGGATTCCATCGGGTCAGCAAAGCTTTGCTTTGCATAAGTTTGAAGATTAGGATTCCATCGGGTCAGCAAAGCTCCGCTTTGCATAAGTTTGAAGATTAGGATTCGATCGGGTCAGCAAAGCTTCGCTTTGCATAAGTTTGAAGATTAGGATTCGATCAATAGCAAAGCTTCGCTTTGCATAAGTTTGAAGATTAGGATTCCATTGGGTCAGTAAAGCTTCGCTTTGCATAAGTTTGAGATGAAAAACCTATCAAAAAAGTAATTTTTTGCATCAATTTAAGATTAGATGACAATAGCAAAGCCTATAAGTTTGAAGATTAGCGATTCCATGGGTCACATCGCTTTGCATAAGTTTGAAGATTAGACCTATCAGCAAAGCTTCGCATAAGTTTGAAGATTAGCGATTCCATTCAGCAAAGCTTCGCTTTGCATAAGTTTGATTAGATTCCATCGGGTCAGCAGCTTCGCTTTGCATAAGATTGAAAATTAAGGTTACTAAAAAAATCGAGAATTTTTACATTTGGACTCAATTTTCAAGCACTAATTGATGTTTTTGGACATGACAACGTATGTACGACTTTTTAGGTCTAATTATAAGCTACAATAATCACAGGTTTTTAGAATTTTTAAGTCCGAATTGTAGGCACAGAAAGGCGAAATGTCCAAAAAATGCCGATTTTTTGAACTTTTTCGACTTTTTGACCAACTAAACTTGATTAAAAAATATTTTTGGTATTTTTCCATAAAAGTTCTCGCATTTATTGATCAAAAACAGAAAATTTTACAAAAATCCATTTTTCTCATCAAAAAGCGATTTTTCGCATCGATTTACTTATTTGAGATGAAAAACCTATCGTAAAAGTGAATTTTTGCATCAATTTCTCAACAAAACTTCATTTTTTATTGATTTTGATCAAAAAAGTTCAATTAACAATTTGTGTGAAATTTTTTAACGGTATTTTGCAATAATCGGCTAAAATATGGCTTAAAAACACACTATTTCGTTAATTTCTCGGAATAGTCTGCATGGATCGGCACCAAAAGATTCACAGCACTTTTGAGTGATAATGCGCACATTTTGAGACATTTTTGACAAAAAATTATTTTTTCGTATTTGAGTTCTCCATCCGACAAACGTGCTTGTAAGCATACACCACCACTATTTGGGGTCGTGTCCGGTGGCATCAAAACCTTTTTCAATGCGGTTTTTTGTATTTTGTAGATAATTTTGAGGCCGAACTTTTCACACCGAACTGTTTATGAAAATTTTGAGTTTTGGCGCCAAAAAACTAAAAAAACGATTTTTTAAATCTATCGAAAACAATATATTCACAACGTGAAACGGTGTGAATATGATAAAACATTTTTTTTTGTTTTGCGTAACTTTATCGCATTTAAGATGATTCTTTTGTAAAGTTATACAAATAAAACTTTTAAATGTTTAAAAACACCTGCCAACAATAACAAAAAATATATTGTATGAGATGAAAAGTTATGATGACGAGTAATTGATTATGATATGGAATTGCATACTTTTTTTTTTAACAAATGTGATATCTTATGACATTTAATGTTTCGAAAATGTAAATTGTGAATAAATTATATACGCAATTAGATAAGAAAAGTAAAGAGATGGGGATTATTAAGTTAAAT
The DNA here is from genome assembly GCA_026123125.1 of Chironomus striatipennis. Classification (NCBI taxonomy): domain Eukaryota; kingdom Metazoa; phylum Arthropoda; class Insecta; order Diptera; family Chironomidae; genus Chironomus; species Chironomus striatipennis. The sequence continues at coordinate 45,955,494 of CM047394.1, forward strand.
GCGTTTTAATGAAATTAAAGAAAGATGAAGTTTTTATGAGGAATGATTTTGATTGATGGCAAAAGTTCATGGAAATTTATTTTATTTTTTCTTTTTTCACCTAAATTTAATTTATTAAAAATTTCAAATATTTTGATTTTTAAATGTATTAAATGAAATTTTTAAAAAATTATAAATTTTTGTCATTGTTCAACTTTTAAATGTTTTTCTTATTTTTAGTTCTTACTTAATTTTTAAGTTTGAAAGCTTTATTTGAAGCTTAACGTTATACCAAAATTTAAATTTTGAAAATTTATTATTTCATTGAACATTCTAAATATTACAATTTTATTATTTAAAATTAAAACTTAATAATATTTTAAACAAATTTAAAAGAAAAACTTTTTCAAAAGTAGAAAAGCGGAATTTTTTCCGCGGAAAATATTTCGCTACAAATAGTTTTTAATTCCGCGGAATTATTTCCGTGGAATTTATTCCGCGGATTTTTTTTGGTCCCATACTACTGAGCCGATCAATTAACTTCATTCCTCGGAGGAAAAATGTTTAAAATTTAACTAAGAAAATTTTGAAAATTTAAAAAAGTTTTTTGACTTTAGCAAAATTTGAAATGAGAATTGAAAAAAAATTGAAAGAAAAAGGACTGAATAGTTAAGGTGTATACAAATAAAATCTCATTATTTTTATCTGTTGTAGATATTCATTGTTAATACATATGCCAATAGAAATACTTAAAATTACCATAATTTCTAGAGTATAGAAAAATGTCACTAATTAAATAAAAATAGTAAAATAAAAAAATATTAAAGCTCAACACGTTCCAGAGATCATCAAGTAACCAATATATACAGATACATTTACATATATGTCTTCGACAATATAATTCCAATAAATTTAATTAAATCCACTTCATTTGCACCTTAAATTATTGAGTCCTTTTACTGAAACGTGACTAGATTAATGAAAAAGGAGATGAAATAAAAGAAAAATGTTGAAAAAGTACCTATTAATATATACTATGCATAATTAAATGAATTAAAATACATTACATATTTGAAGTAGATAATATCTATAGAGAAATGAGATTAATAAAAGAAAATGTATTATGAATGATGATCTTCTTTATGATAAAAAAATTTAATTTTCAAAATTAATAAAAAAGAAAAATTCAAAAAAAATAATAAAAGACAAAAAATTTTTGTTTGGTTGAGTTTTTCAGGAATAATGCACAACAACGGTGCCCTGTAAAATCACAGAAACCTAATAATTCCGCTGCATGGAGGCAAAAAACCTCAGATCACAAGACCAAAATAAATCCTCTTTGAAATGTATGAGGAGTTATTTTTTCACGATGAATTATTAAGTCCTCTTATTAAAACTAGGAGGAGTTATTTTGGCATCGTGAAATAATAAGTCCTCTTGGAACTTTAAGAGGACTTATTATTTTCACCGTGATTTTTAAATTCCAGAAATTATTTTGACTTCTAGTATTTTATTTCACCGTGCTAAAATAATTCCTCTTGTATTTTCAAGAGGAATTATTTTGGTCTTGTGCAATATATTTCAGATACCTATATTTTGATGATTCTTAATATTTTAGGATTTAATGAATTTAAAAGATTGAGTCTTTATATACCTTCTAATAATGCTCTTGTAACCTCCTTTTACCTCTTTTTTCAGAAATTTACATTTTAATTTCACTTGTTTTTCCAAATTTTTTCCGTGCAAATTTGTCCGTGCATAAAATTTTTTGAGAAACATTTTTAAAGTTTTGATGAGAAATCATGTTTATCCTTAATATTATAAGCTCATATTTTCAGTGATGTTTGATTGAGATATGACAAAGCTATTGACACTTTCAAAATAAAAAAAAATCAACTAAAACTTTTGGACCTCTAAAGTTTCCATCAAAATATAAAATTTGAACAGTTTTTTTGATTTCAGACCATTGTGTAGTTCATTTATTATATTCTATGGTAAGGATCCATTTTCGGATATTGAATTTGACATTGAGAAATATAAAAGTTAATTTTAGACTTGTTTAAGTTGAAATTTTTGATAGTTTAACTCAGAGTTATTATTTGAATTCTCTTTAAATTCATTAAATCCTAAAATATTAAGAATCATCAAAATATAGGTATCTGAAATATATTGCACAAGACCAAAATAATTCCTCTTGAAAATACAAGAGGAATTATTTTAGCACGGTGAAATAAAATACTAGAAGTCAAAATAATTTCTGGAATTTAAAAATCACGGTGAAAATAATAAGTCCTCTTAAAGTTCCAAGAGGACTTATTATTTCACGATGCCAAAATAACTCCTCCTAGTTTTAATAAGAGGACTTAATAATTCATCGTGAAAAAATAACTCCTCATACATTTCAAAGAGGATTTATTTTGGTCTTGTGATCTGAGGTTTGCCTCCATGCAGCGGAATTATTAGGTTTCTGTGATTTTACAGGGCACCCACAACAACATATGCAGTTAATTAAGCAAAAACCTCTGTAAAAACAAAACTTTTTCAGATGATAATCAACATTTTATTTTAATTTTTAGGAGGTTCCTAATCCGTAGATTAATTTAATTTGTTTTAGGAATAATCCTTTTAAAATAACAAAACTTGAGGAATATCAGTGAATCATCAATACTCACTTCTAAGCCACAACTAACAAACCAAAAATATATTTCATCAATATTGTAACTGATAGTCCAAAATAATAAGCATGTTACTGTAACAAAATCGATTAAATAAGAGCAGTGACTAATTAATCATGAGCATTAGTCAACAATCAAAAAAATTCAATAACTTTTCTTATCAGCACTTCTCGTTTATCAGCTGCGATAAGTCTCGTCAACTAAGATTCAATTGCAATTATTCATCCGATTTTTGGCAGGTTAATCAATAAAAAAAAGTAAGTTTTATCGCAGACTTAAATACAATTGAGGAAATAAAAAATTTGTACAGTTTAAGTTTTGAAGTTTTAAAATAAAGAAGTCCAAAAAAATGAAATTTGTTGTCGCTCTTGTTGCATTTGTTGCTGCCTTTTCAGCAGTCAAATCAGAATCAGGTCCAGTTCAAATCAGTGGAAACAATGTTGGAGATGTTGTTACAGTCGGAGTCAACCTCAATGCCGTCCTCAGTAGCAACACAGAAGTTAATATTCTCACAGCACTTATTGCAGCTTTGAATCAACAGGCTCTTATTGCTAATGCTGATCTTCCAGAAGGTATTTCACCAATTGAAAACAAGGAAGAATTCTCAGTTGTTGAGAAGCTTCCAGAAGGACTTCCAAACTTGAAGGATGTTGATGTTAAGGAATTGGTCCAAAAAATTAAGGAATTCAAGGTTACACCAGAAATGATTGAAAAGGTTAAGGCTTTATTGAAGAAAGAATAAATTTATTATAAGTTAGAACATAGAACTTATTGGTGCTATGCAGATAGAGATGTGAGGAATAAAAAAATGAAGAATTCGATTATTAAAAAATATTTATTTAAAGTTTAAAAATTTTAAAATTTTATTGCTATAAACCAGTGTTGTCCAAACTATGTGCTGTAGCTTAAAAGTGTGGATAACACTAGTATAAACGAAGAATTAATTTTTTTACAATCTTATCTTCCAGTCATTATCAAGACAGTTTCCAAACTCAAAACTCATTTACTTTTAGTAGTTGAAGATCTTCCTACACTTCGAAAACTTTCATAAATACCTGGTGATGAGTTGCTTCTCCAAATATTTCCAAATCCCTTACATAATTTTTTCAGCTGGTTCTCATTTTTATTTCCATCACTCTTTTTTCTGATGAAAAAATTTAAAACTTTTTCAGGAAAAAGTCTAGTTTTGATTTAGACAAGTTTGATTCTGAATGTGATTTACGTAATTGCTGAGCATTCAATAAATTTATTTCATTATCGTCAGCTGAATCGTGATTACTTCTTACTGTAGTACTCTCATGTTTTACATCTACGTCTTCATTTCTATCCAAGTCAATGATCTCATTATCATAGTTATTGCTGTCATCACAATAACTTACTACAATTGACACTTTACGATTTGTCTGTGATGTATTGTTTGGATTAGATGACGTCATTCCAATTTAAAATATTCTACTAATTTAATTATTAAAATAAATTCACCATCTTTTAGATTTCAAATAAGAAAGCAGATGAAAGCTTTAAACTACATTAAATGAAAACGTAAAAAAGATGCGAAAAGATAAAAACAAATATTAATGAAACTCTCTTTAAGGTCACTCATGAGAGAGAAGGTAATGAGCAGTTCTTTCACATCTTGATTTCAAGTAATTTCTCTCGCACGCACATATTTTTTTAGGTATTATAAAATCCAAACAAAATCAATTTTTTATTTCCTCAAAATCAAATTTATTTTTATCTTGATTGAGAAGGTCAAGCAGCTTAATCAAATCAGAATTATTATCTACTATAAAATACTCTAAAAACTTATCACGTTGATAAAATTTGAAGTAATAATAATGACTAATAATAATTTTTGTTAATCACTGTTGACACAAATCACACTAGCTTGTTTACAATATTATTACAGCTTCTTTGGGACAGCGTGTAATCATTACAACAATTTATAAATGAAAATTTGTCTGCAACTGCTGTAAGGTTGGTAATAAATTTTTCAGATTAATTTACAAATGATATGCAGCATAGGAGATAGAGCTTGAGCTTATTGTTGCATGGGGATGGTCTGCACTGCAGGGGTGTCAAGTTCAAATCCCAAGTACTTGGGTATTTGGGGTATTTGGCAAGGAATTGGGGGACCCCAAGTACTTGGGTTTTTACCCCAAGTACTTGTACAAATCCAATAATTTAGTAATTTTCAGCAATTTTTCAGCTATTCAAGATAAAATTTTTAAAGACTTTTTAAAAAAATTGAATTTTTAACTGAATTTTATCTTTTTTACATGCAAAAAACTTAAAATGGAGCTAATTCAGTTAAAAGTTTTAAATAAAAAACTTTTTGATTAATATTTCGAATTTTTGATGAACATGGACAATTTCAATCTTAATTTACATTTAAAAGAGTTCAATGATTTGAAAATAAAATTTTAACGATCAAAATAAGTCTTAAATAACTCTATTCTTTAAAAATATCAATAAAAAGAACAAAATATAGCATTTTTTCACCTTTAGGGTCATGTTTTAGTTCATTTTTGAGGACTTGGGATTTGTACAAGTACTTGGGGTATTTAGGACTTGGGTATTTGGGACTTGTACAAGTCCTAACACCCCCAAGTAATTGACACCCCTAGTCTGCAGACATAAAATTTGTCAGATCAGAGTTGATACTTTTGTGGTTGCCTGGACTGTTTGGATTTATTGCTGGTACTCAGATGTGAACGTTCTATGAATGATTCTTTAGGTACAAAATAGTTACTTATACTTAAGCTCCTACAAAACTTGTATGAGTGACCTTCAATGATGACATTTTTTTTCAATGTAAGCAGAATCTGTATAAAAAAAATATTTTAATTAATCACAGCCAACAATCAGGATCTTCCTTTCCAAGATTCATTTTATTTCTCATAACTTAAAAATTTGGTCGTAAAATATTTTTCCTTTGCATTGTAAAATGTTAACAACTTAAATGATTTTCTTATTACTTCCAACGTTTTCCCATCCATACAAAAAATAAGGCATGTGAACCGGAAAGATGACGCGACGCGTGTATATGATTACTTATATTTTGAATATATTACCAATAAAAAAATGTTTGGACATTAAAAGAGACATGACATAAGAGAGAAAAAGCAAGAAAGTACGAAAAATCATCAAAGGCACGGCATGAAGTAAGAAGTAAAAAAAAAAACAATACGAAACCTTAACATTCTTTATTTCCTAATAGCTTAAGGTATTTTTCATAATATACCCTAACAAACAAAGAGTATGCTCTGAGTATATATTTTTTTGAGCTAGTGTTATATGCTCATTTCCATACAAAAAAAACATATCGCCACGGTACCTTTTTAAGCACGCTCAATGAGCATGCTCACATGAGCATACTCATGAGCATACTCTCATGAGAACACTACATGTCACGCAACACTTTTTTTGTCGCGTGTGACATTTTTTTAATGAGCATACTCGTGAGTATACTAATAAGCATATTCATTGAGAATATGCTCTCGAGCATGCTACTTGAGTACACTCATAAGTATATTTAATAAGCATACTCATGAGAATATAAAATGAGCATACTCAGGCAGTATGCTCGAGAGCATATTCTCAATGAATATGCTTATAAGCATACTACTTGAGTATGCTCATGAGAATATAAAATGAGCATATTCATTGAGAATATGCTCACGAGCATACTGCTTGAGTATGCTCATGAGAATATAAAATGAGCATACTCAAGTAGTATACTTAAAAAAGGATTAAAAAAAAATATTTTTTAAAGTTAAGATATTGATTAATTATTGTATTATAATTGAATTACATATTATTTTGTAAGTTATAAAGTGATCAGCTGTATTCTCTGTGAATAGTTAAGAAATTTCTGATTAGAAAGTTAGTTATGAAATTTGTTTTATACTTAGAAGGAAGCTGGTAAATTCGGTCACCCATCTTTGTTGAAATCTATCTTAGCGTTGCTTAACTTTTGTCACCCTAGACTTTTCCTCGGAGCTATTATCTGTAAATATATAATAATTTCAGTATGACAAAAGACATACTTAAATTATTATATGTTTAACAATGATAAAAGTTCCTGAACGTTTAATATTTTTTTCACTACTAGAACATTTGAAAATGTCGGCTATTCTTTTAAAGCCAAACTTTAAAAATTTCTTAATGAAAATTAGCATTTTTAAACAAAAACGTAAATGCAATTAGTCGGCTAAGTTAGCCGACGTTTTTAAAAAATGTCGGCTTCCTTAAAAATGTGTTTTAAATGCAATTCTAAGTTAGCCGACGTTTTTGAAAAATGTCGGCTTTCTTAAAAATGTGTTTTAAATGCAATTCTAAGTTAGCCGACGTTTTTAAAAAATGTCGGCTTCCTTAAAAATGTGTTTTAAATGCAATTCTAAGTTAGCCGTATTTTTTAAAAAATGTCGGCTTCCTTAAAAATGTATTTTAAATGTAATTTTAAGCTAGCCGACGTTTTTGAAAAATGTCGGCTTCCTTAAAAATGTGTTTTAAATGCAATTCTAAGTTAGCCGACGTTTTTGAAAAATGTCGGCTTCCTTAAAAGTGTGTTTTAAATGCAATTCTAAGTTAGCCGACGTTTTTGAAAAATGTCGGCTTCCTTAAAAATGTGTTTTAAATGCAATTCTAAGTTAGCCGACGTTTTTAAAAAATGTCGGCTTCCTTAAAAATGTGTTATAAATGCAACTTTAAGCTAGACGACATTTTTAAAAAATGTCAGCATCTTTAAAAATTTGGTCAAAATACTTTAAGCGGTTTAACTGTTGTTTCCGGATCTTTCTATCTCTAAAACTCACATAAATCAAAATATTTAGCTTTGTTTTACCTTCTTTCATATCCGCGGTAGCGCTAATATAAGCCAATTTTTAGTTTTACTGCAATTTACTTTTGTTTATTCGTAAACAAAATTTTTAGATAAAAAATTCAAAAAAATATCAAAGGATAAATCAAACTTCCTTGGTTTTATAAAAAATGCAATTTTGAATAAGATGACGTTTTTTTTTTAAAAAAAAATAGTTTTCTTTAAAATTGCACTTAAAAAACGTTTTTTACAAAGGGGTCGCAATGTTAAAAATTCGCCAACTTGGATTAAAATTTGACTGGCAACAAAAATTTTTGATTTTAAAAAAATTTGTATGGAAAGTTAGAAAGTATGCCATGAGTCAAAATTAAATTTGATTTTTCAAAGGTTTAAACAATATTTTTTGGAAATAAAGCCATTTCTGTGGTCAGGCTTATTCTAATTGTCGTTTAAAAGCTTAATATTGCAGATAAAAGGAACAAAAAATCATTACACATTTTTTGATTTTTCTCTCATCACGGCACACTTTCTCACTTTCAATACAAAATTTTTTGAAATCAAAAATTTTTGTTGCCAGTCAAATTTTAATCCAAGTTGGCGAATTTTTAACATTGCGACCCCTTTGGTTTTTTATTAAGCCAACATTTTTTAAAAACGTCGACTAACTTAGAATTGCATTTAAAACACATTTTTAAGGAAGCCGACATTTTTCAAAAACGTCTGCTAACTTAGAAATGCATTTTAAAACACAATTTTAAGGAAGCCGACATTTTTTAAAAACGTCGGTTAACTTAGAATTGCATTTAAAACGCATTTTTAAGGAAGCCGACATTTTTAAAAACGTCGGCTAACTTAGAATTGCATTTAAAACACATTTTAAGGAAGCCGACATTTTTCAAAAACGTCGGCTAACTTAGAATTGCATTTAAAACACATTTTTAAGGAAGCCGACATTTTTTAAAAACGTCGGCTAACTTAGAATTGCAATTAAAACACATTTTTAAGGAAGCCGACATTTTTTAATTACGTCGGCTAACTTAGAATTTCATTTAAAACGCATTTTTAAGGAAGCCGACATTTTTTAAAAACGTCGGCTAACTTAGAATTGCATTTAAAACACATTTTTAAGGAAGCCGACATTTTTTAAAAACGTCGGCTAACTTAGAATTGCATTTAAAACACATTTTTAAGGAAGCCGACATTTTTTAAAAACGTCGGCTAACTTAGAATTGCATTTAAAACACATTTTTAAGGAAGCCGACATTTTTTAAAAACGTCGGTTAACTTAGAATTGCATTATTTTCTCCTCAAAATCTTAGTTCAGAAATCTTTGTAAATTATATAACAATTTGTAAAACAATAGATTCACTCTGATATTTATAGAGATACAAGTTCAAATCTTGAAAAATACTTTCATTGAAAAAGTTAGGAAAAGTTAGATTTATCCAAGTGGGTTGCATCATTATAAAATGGCCAGCTTCGATGAAAATTCAATAGGATCCAAAAAATTTTGTATGAAAAATTAGAAAAACTGCCAATACGTGAGAAAATTTAAAATGAAAAATTTTTGACTTCGGACAGTTGTAACAAGCCAGACTATAGAAATGGTTAGCTATGACTTATGGCATACTTTCTAATTTTCTATATAAAATTTTTTGAAAATAATAATTTTTAAAAAGAGTTAGGTAAATTTTCATTGACAACTACTGCTTTTAAAGTTTTTTAAATATGTAAAGTTTCAATTTTTACTTCTTACAAAAAATGACTTAAAAAATAATTTTGCCAACAGCGAGATTTGAACTCGGGCAGGCAGAGCGTTTGAGTATGCTTGGAGTATACTCAAGAGCATGCTCATAAATTATACTCAGTTGAGAACATGACCAAAAATTTTGTCACACGACATTGAGTATGCTTGGAGTATACTCAAGAGCATGCTCATAAAGTACACTCAGTTGAGAACATAAAGGAAAATTTGTCACGCGACATTGAGTATGCTTGGAGTATACTCAAGAGCATGCTCATAAAGTACACTCAGTTGAGAACATGAAGAAAAAATTGTCACGCGACATTGAGTATGCTTGGAATATATTTAAGAGCATGCTCATAAATTATACTCAGTTGAGAACATAAAGAAAAAATTGTCGCGCGACATTGAGTATGCTTGGAGTATACTCAAGAGCATGCTCATGAAGTATACTCAGTTGAGAACATGAAGAAAAAATTGTCACGCGACATTGAGTATGCTTGGAATATATTTAAGAGCATGCTCATAAATTATACTCAGTTGAGAACATAAAGAAAAAATTGTCGCGCGACATTGAGTATGCTTGGAGTATACTCAAGAGCATGCTCATGAAGTATACTCAGTTGAGAACATGAAGAAAAAATTGTCACGCGACATTGAGTATGCTTGGAGTATACTCAAGAGCATGCTCATAAAGTACACTCAGTTGAGAACATGAAGAAAAAATTGTCGCGCGACATTGAGTATGCTTGGAGTATACTCAAGAGCATGCTCATAAAGTACACTCAGTTGAGAACATGAAAAAAAATTGTCGCGCGACATTGAGTATGCTTGGAGTATACTCAAGAGCATGCTCATAAAGTACACTCAGTTGAGAACATGAAGAAAAAATTGTCGCGCGACATTGAGTATGCTTGGAGTATACTCAAGAGCATGCTCATAAAGTACACTCAGTTGAGAACATGAATAAAAAATTGTCACAAGACATTGAGCATGCTTGGAGTATACTCAAGAGCATGCTCATAGAGTATATAAATTGAGAATACGTATATGAGTGTGCTTTTAGTGTTCTCATGAGTATGCTTAGAGAGTACATCCACGTAAGCACATAGTTTTTTCAAAAAAAAATATATTTGAGAACATTCATAATGCACTCGTGAGCATGCTCATATGAGTATGCTCAAGTGAGAACACTTTGAGAATATACTCATTAGTATTCTCATTTTTATGAGAACACTCTTTGTATGTTAGGGATAATATGCATCTATGCGTGTATAATTCTTAGACATGTGATATCATTCACATATATACATACATACCTTATGCTTCGTCTGAGGTTTTTCGAAATGTGAGAGAAAAAATATTAAATTTACCGAGTTTTATGACTCACCTTTTTACGATCACATAATGGATATATCACATTTGAATGCGAGCATGCTCTTCCGTATTTATGCTTAGAATTTTTCTTCCTCATTTTTTTGTGTGCCCTTTTTATCAATTGTCATAAAAATTTATGACTGCTTGCTTTTAAAGTGCTTCTCTGCTGTACCTTTGCATGCTCCAGCTTACTTCCTCCCACGACTTACGGATGCATGCACATGTATTTGTGTGTCTTTCATTTAGATTGTGTTTTGATAAATTGCCTTTTGTGTTAAACTTTCCACGCCAAAAATTCTTTTCCCTGTCTTTTTTATTATTATTAAAATTTCTTTTCATTTTATAAAAAGCCGCACAACTTCCTTGTGTCTTGTGCCCTTTTCAACTCATTCATGTATGCCATTATGCGTACGTTATCGTGTAAATAATAAAAAAATCTCTTTGTAGGATTTTTTTTCTCTTGAAAAAAGTCATTAAAAATTATTATGATTTAATTGTGTTAATAAGTGATCTTGATGTTAGTTGGGCACTTGGGAACATTTAGCAAATATGCAGTATTATTTAAAGAAATTTAAGATAAAATTATAACTTCAAATTTCTCATTTTTGACGACATCTTAATCATTTTTTTAATTATTCTATAAATTTTAAATCATTAAACTAAGTACATGATGGAACCAGAATGAGTTTAAAAATTAATTATAATCTTTTGAGGTTAGTTACAAAAACGTCAACTTATAACATTTGAAGATGAGTCAGGAATCATTCCGAAGAGCTAAATAATGCGTTTGAAAAACAAGTCTACTGCAATCACATCTAAAAGACATCATTGAATTTTTAAAAATAAAATAACAAAAATTAAAAAATATTTTTAATCAAAGCAGTCATGTTTTTTTTTCGTTCCAATCTCGACTTTTGAAACCACAACGATTGTCATTTTCGCGAATTATATTTTTTCGCGATTTTATGTTCATATGCATTGTTATTGTAATCATTCGAGTCATTAGCTGACTAAAAAATCCAATTTTTGATGTTTTTATTTAAATTTATGTTGATGAATTCATACTATTCAGTCAGTTTTTGAGCGACATTCAATCAAGTCGGATAATAAAATGTGCTGAAAAATAAAACTTTAAGAGAACAAGTGTAGAGTTTAAAGTATAAATCTGGAAGTGCAAGACTTCAAAAATGAGTTTTAGAAACATCTTCTCATGCAATAGAAATCTTTATCAAAGACTATTTAGTCGCAGTCATGAGAATCGACGAAATATTGGTGAGTTTAGAACTTTTCAATAGTTTTTAAATTTATCTAGCTTATTTCCATCCTAAAAAACTTAGTTTCTAACCTAAAATTAATTTTTAATCTTTCCAAACTTTAATTAGATGATGTAATTGTCTTTCCAATCCAAAATGCCACATTTGCATCAGAAATATCCAATGATGATAACTTTCAAACTGTTGAGAATTTAGTCGACTTCATCGAAGAACCCAGCATCAAATCATTCTTACAAGATCAAAATAAAGTTTTGGTCTTGAAGATCAAAACTTCTGATAAGTTATCTTCGATCGATTTGGCACTAATGAATCGCATTTGCACAATCAATTCAGTTGTTATTTGTCTGTTTACAAATGAAGGACAAAAGTTTTTTATTTACTGGAAGTCTAAGTACATAAAACATTTTTTGGTACTCAAAAACTATGATCATCTGGATTTTATGAACGATATAAAATTGTTCGAGTTCTTGACTGATTTTTTGAGGGAATCATTGAGAAGAGGACATATTGGTAAGTTAATCATACGTAAATTATTCTGAAGCTAATATTTGATGCACGCCATCCAATCTTCTTAATAGGAGTTACCAGTAAAGCTGTTAGAACTGCAATTGACATTGATTCACTTGCTGATGAACGTGGATTAAACTTATTATTAATATCTGCAGAGATAGGCTACGTCCATATCGTCGAAATCATGTTGGCACTTTGTCTACCATCAGAATGTCAAGGAGTAAATGCTCAAACATTGGCATGGAAGAATCGACACTTTGAGGTACTGTCAATACTTTTGTCCTGATGATATTAAGGACTTCTATAATATTAGTCATGAACTAAATGAAGCAATTTTATCGAAAGATGAGTCAAAAGTTTTAAGCATTTTATCTCAAAATTCAAATATGACTTATTTTTATAACTTAAATAATGAATCAGCACTTGCTTTCGCTCTGAAACATCGACTATTTAACATGTACAAGTTACTCATTTCTAAAAATTTAAATTTTGGACCGCATGAATTTTTCAATGATATTAAAGAGGACATGAAGGAAAATGAGCTTGAAAAGCTTCGAGAAATTCATTATGAAGAATCAAAATTTCTTCCTGGCAATCACATGCATGTCCTCCTTTCAAATTCACGTCTTGGTCATGATGATACATCTGATGCTGAAATGAAATACGAATGTATCAGAAACGCATTCGCAATTTTAAATGTAAATCCATTTATCCAAATCATTCTAAAGATTGTTGCTGCTTCAAGGAACTTTAACATTATTTTTGACTTTAATCGTGATTCTGTAGAAGTTGTTGATCCAACAGTTGATGGTGGTACGGATGGACTTTTTTATATGTTTGGTAGAATCTATATTGGTGCTAAAAAGCTACTAGACCATGATGTAAAATATGAAGCACTTGGAGTTATGGCACATGAACTATGTCACTATGCGATGTTCTTGGTTTACAAAAATTCTGCAAAACCATATTTCAAAAAGGACTCGAACACTAAGCATGCATTCAAAGAAATTTCAACATTTTGTCAAGAAAATGCTAAGAAAGAGGGATTAATCAATCTTATCTACAATGCTTATCCTTTATGCTTTCATCATGCTGAGCTTATCGTTAGAGTTCCACATTTGATAATGAAATATCTTAATGATCCAGAAAAATTTACAAATGTCAAAGCTACATTTCATAAACTTTTTGAAATCTATGAAGACAAAATCTACAAGGAAATGAAAGATGCATTGCCAAGAATCGAAGCTGAAGTAATATCGGAGAAAGAGAAAAAGAGAAGAAAAAAGAAGAAGATCATAAAATATGTTTTGATTGCAATAGCTATTGTTATATCAGCAGCATTGGGTATAGGATATATAATCATAAAATATTACAAGCCGAACTATAAATTTGCTGATCTTGATCATGAACAACAAAAACGAGTAATAAATGCTCCAGTTATATACAAACATGTGGACATTGCTCTTTATGACTTATTTCCGCTAAATTCATCTGCATTTTATTTGCTGACTTCTGATGACATATCACAAATATTTGAAGATAAACCTTTGGATTTTAGCAACCCACATCTTTCATACCTAAATAATTTGGTCGTATTTCAATGGAAGAACTTAACAACTAAGTTGAAAAATAAATTTTTAGCTTCAAACTTCACTTTTCAAAATGAGTCTGTAGCATTTGAGACCGTTTATGTGTCAATTCCGAATGCATTTAATTCCTTAAAATCTAAAGAGATTATCAGTGTTCTGGACGGTTTCTCTCTAACGATACATAAAATGATACGAAATGAGACTGCATTTTACACAGAAAGGAGTATGTTTACTGAATATATTTATCCAATTTATTACATGTTTATGGTTGATTATAATGGGCACAAGACCCAAACTGACTGTGTCTACAAAAACGTGACAGGAAGTGTAAGCCGTAAATTTGCGAAATTTTATAAAAATTATATTGATCAAAAATTTGATCGAATAATGAAGGAAACCAATACAATAACACGTTCGCAATACTACAGAAGATGCTTTTCGTCAGGATTTAAAATAGTGAACCCTAAAACCATGAAAACTGTTGATTCTTTATTGTCTTATAAAGGATTTCAAAAAGGATATGATGAAATTCTTGTACAAAGTGGCTTTAAATCCAACTCTTCAAAAATTTTTCTTTTCTCAGCAGATGCAGGAACAGGCAAAACAGAAACGTTTAAACAGTTTACATTAAGAATCAAAAGGATGTATCCAAATCGATGGGTGTCTTACATTGACTATCGACAATATAAAGAATTAGCAATGAAAATCAAAAATTTAGACGATGCCAAACGTGCTTTATTTAGAATCCTTGAAATAAATCAAGAAAATATTTTTGAAAAGCGAATGTTTGAAGAATTTTTTGGCTCTGGAAGAATGATACTTTTGTGGGATGGATATGAACAAATATTTTCAGATTCGATGAGTTCTCTAAGTCTTTTGCAAATTATCAATAATCACACAACAAATTTCCAATTTGTATCAACAAGACCACCACAGTCTGATAAATTAAGAAGAGCTTTTAGAATTGAACCTTATACATTCGTTCCTTTCAATGAAGATTCAAAAAGTAATTTTCTTCATGGATTTTTCAATAGTCAACATATTGATGAATCAAAAATTCACACGTATATTGATAAAGTTCAACGAATTGTCGAGTCCACAAAATCTAAAGATGATTTTAATACGCCGTTACTGCTTGGGATGATTGCATATATGATATCAATTGACGTTAACATTTACAAATCGGAAAATTTGTATCAAATTTATCAGAGATTTGTGGAAAAGAAGCTTGAAATTTGGTTGAATAATTTGAATGATGGAAAAACTTTGATTGAAACTCTTTTGCTAAATGGAATAAGTATTCCAGAGTTTTATCAGAAATTTGCATTAAGAATGATTTCAGATAGTAATCTAAGAATGTTTAGTCGTGTTGCTTCATTAAAATTATCGATGGTTTCTAGAAACTTTCCAAAAAAAAATTAGGCTTAGTCAAATTTCGAGTATGGGGATTTTACACTTTACTGGCCCAAAAAGCTACACTTTTGCTCATTCAACATTTGTTGAATTTTTTGTTGCTCAATTTTTAGTTCGTAACATCTTCAAAACAGATGCTGTACCGTCGATAGAAGAAGCTGATATGAGGATTCAAACGTTTTTTTGGTGCATGCAAGATAGCGGAGTAGTTCGATTTATTGAGTCTTATTATGATACAGTTATAAAAAATACTTCAAGGAACATTGATCCAGAAATTTCAAATATATTTCAAACAAAATATAACAACTTTTTTATCAAAATACTGCAAAGTCAATTTGTTCCTACTTTTGCATTAATAAAATTCTTTCAACGAGATCATCAACTTCTTACCAATCAATTACAAATAAATAATGGAACTGATGGAATTTATCCAGCGACATTTAATTATGCTAGCTTTAATTATCTTGATTATGATGCAATCAATCGATCAGTCTTGAATGAATCTGCAAAAATATATTTGACAGCAGATGAGTATCAAAAATTCATTTCTCTTAAGGATTATAAGGGAATCATCTTATACAGCATGTATTGCATAAAGCAGGCTCAAAATTCATCAGAACATGCAAGGGAATACTTTCCAGATTACGATTTACCTGATGTAATTTTTGATAGCAACAATGTCTCGGAAGTTCTAACATTTATAGCAAAAAATGTTACACCAAATGAACTTAAGAAGTTGTTGACATCTGAAACTGTATGGTATATGGGCAATTCTTTGGATGAAATTTTGAAAATTTTTGTCAAAGAATCGATTTTTTGCAAAAAAATTTCACCAAACGAGCATATGTGTTTACTTTAATTGATGTAATTTTTTATATTCTATCATATTTTCACTTCGAATATTGCTGAAAGTCTGTGTTAATTAAGATATTTTGATTCTTTGGTCAATAACTCGTTGACAAAAAAGGAACTTTTCACTTGAAGCATCCGAAGAATCAAAAATTAAAGAAAACTACTGATTCTATGCTTAAATTACTGTTACTGAGTTATAAAAAGACCAAAAATCTATCGATTGGATACTTAACTTAACACTTTAACTCATTGGTTGACGAAATATTTCGATTCTTTGGAAAATTTAATTTGTCAACGAGTTATAAAGAAGCTTTTTTTCTTCCTAATCCACGAAAAAATACAGAATATTAAAATGAAAATTTTCAATTTTCAAATGAATAATGATGTTCTGTTATGTATTAATAGGTCAGTTACAACAAGTAATTAATATTCTATTATTTTAAACAGTTTAAGACATTAAATACTTAATGAAAAAAGCAAAATTTGAGAAAACATTTTTTTAAAGTGAAGCTAATTGACATTGGATTTTAAAAGCTCATTTTGAAAAATTCCACTCATCCAAAGAATTGCCCATATACTAAACATCTATAATGACACAAATGGAACCATTTACCATAAGGATAATGATTTAGAATTCTTTAAAACATTGGTGAATCTAGTTCAAAAAAATTTATCCGAAAATGAACAAAAACAATGGATGTCTAAAATCCTTAAATATCCTTTTCTCTTAGAAAATGAAGCTACACGTCAGACGATTCTTTTTGAAGTTAATAAGCTGTTAAGTTCGCAAATATATGAAATATTTTCGACATTAAATATTTTGCATTACACAATAACGATCGACAGTATTGATAACTATTTTGGAAGATTTGAATATTCTTGGAACTATCTGATTAACAATTCAAATAAGGAGCAACAAAAAATGATTTTGAGCCGATCAGTTGATATTGAATGTTATATTAATCAGATGTATTTTAACTTGTGTTATCTCGTACCAAAAATTAACCTCCTTCAAGCTTCATTATTACAGAATATTGGCCTAAATGGAAACACCACATCAAGTTTACAATCATTCAAAATCATGACGAATACCTATGAGAAATATTTTAATGTCTCAGAACTTCAGGAATTAATAATCACTGGCTCAAAGGAATTCATACCATTCTTAATTATCGTAAAGGAGCCAACGGAATGTAAAGCATATGCTGATTTTCTGAAAAATTTATTCAAAGGAAGTGATTTAATAAGGAAATTCTTACTGGAACCCGTTGAGCCAACAAAACTAACAATTTTTGACTTATTAGTTGATCTTTATGATACTAGGAGTAATTCTGAAATTTTTAAGCGCCTACTCAATACTAACAGTTTGATGGAGTATGAATATTTTGTGACAGAAGGGGAAGGGGTCTAAAAAGCGATGTTTTTGATGGACGTCATTAATGACCTCTAAAAAGTTTGAATAATATTGTTACATATTTTATTTTATATCTAAATATTTGAATTCTCTGTTACTCATTCGTTTACTCACTAAACTTATCTAACTAAACTCTGATTTTTTTTCAGCATTTATATATAAAATTTGGTACTGGTGCATTCGACCGACCGGAATTCCGGCCGAAATTCCGGCCGGAAATCCGGCTGAGTTCGGCCGGAATTCCGGCCGTAATTCCGGCTGATTCCGGCCGTAATTTCGGCCCGTTCCGGCTGAGTCATCCGGAATTTCGGCCGAACTTTACTAAAATTCCGGCTGTAATTTCGGCGGAACTTGCCGTAATTACGGCTCGTTTTTCGGCGAATTTTCCACCGGATTTACGGCCAAGTCAAAAAAGATTATCTAGTTGAATATTTTTTCAAAGATTTCTAGATATATTTCCTTTTACAAAAAATTGAAGAATACCTACAGATTTTGAAAAATATTTAGTATATTTACTGATATTTTCCCTTTTACTAAAAGTTGGAAAAGCAATATCAGTTCAAAAAGATTTTCACATGTTTACTAATATTTTTCCTTTTACAAAAAGTGTGGGAAAACTATTATAAGTCGAAGAAATTAAAAATTGAAAAATTTTCTAATATCGAAATGTTTTCTGAAGAATTTCTGAAGAATTTTTTAAAAAATTTTTTTAACAGAAAATTCTGCAGAATTCTCAGAAGT
This sequence comes from Chironomus striatipennis, assembly GCA_026123125.1. Lineage (NCBI taxonomy): Eukaryota > Metazoa > Arthropoda > Insecta > Diptera > Chironomidae > Chironomus > Chironomus striatipennis. The sequence goes on from CM047394.1 coordinate 45,973,884, forward strand.
CGGTCCTATGCACCACAATCGTAAATGAATACTGAAATAAACACATTACAAATTTTTAAAAAATTTCAAAAAACCAACTAGATAATCTTTTTTGACTTGACCGTAAATCCGGTAGAAAATCCTCCGAAAAACAAGCCGTAATTACGGCAAGTTCCGCCGAAATTACGGCCGGAATTTTAGTAAAGTTCGGCCGAAATTCCGGATGACTCAGCCGGAACGGGCCGAAATTACGGCCGGAATCAGCCGGAATTACAGCCGGAATTACGGCCGGAATCAGCCGGAATTCCGGCCGAACTCAGCCGGAATCAGCCGGAATCAGCCGGAATTCCGGCCGAACTCAGCCGGATTTCCGGCCGGAATTTCGGCCGGAATTCCGGTCGGTCGAATGCACCACAATCCACAAATACCTAAATTGGATTTTTTTGGAGTTTAAATGAATTTTAGAAATATTTTTGGAACTAACAGAAGTTGTTATATGAGATTTTATAATCAGAATTATAATAGAATTGCTGGCTTCGGTAAGTTTTATATTACTTAAGTTTAATTTAAATTCATTAATTTCATTTTGTTATGTTATAAATATTAGACGAGATAATTGTACATCCAAATCAAACCAATCATGATTCATCTGAGTTACAATCATACAATCTTGAGAAATATCAAAAGATTGAAGACTTAATAAACTATTTTGAAACTTTCTATATCAAATCATTGCTTAAAGATGCAAGCAAAGTGTTGATTTTAAAATTGAAAATTTCCTGTAAACTTAGTTTAAGAGATTTAGCAAATTTAAATCAAAAATGTTTAGGAAACTCGATTGTAATTGTCTTAGCTGAAGAGGAGGCTGGGAAATTTTATATTTATTGGAAATCAAAGCAAATTAAACATTTTATAACTCTTAAAATTTACGAGAAAGCAGAATTTATGAACGATTTAATGCTTTTTGAATTTTTGGCTAATTTTCTTGCTCATTCATTGGTTAGAGGCCATTTAGGTAAACTTTTGCTTTTAATGAAGATTAAGAACCACAATAACTAATTTTATAATTTATAATCTTTAGGATTGCACAGCAAAGTTCCAATCAAACCTGCCTTTAATTCATTTGAGATTCATTTGATTGCGGATCATCGAGATTACAATGCATTGCTAATTGCTGCTGATGTTGGAGATGTTTATGTGGTTAAGTTGTTGTTAACACTTGGTTTTAGTACTGAACATTATGAAGTTAATGCACAAACTTTAGCATGGAAGAATCGCCATTTTGAGGTATTGTCCATACTTTTAAAATCCAATTTAACCTATCCATACTCAATTTATATTGATGAGTGTCCTGATGATATTAAAGAATTTTATGAAATTAGTAAGGAATTAAATGATGCAATTCTGTCAAAAAATGAATCAAGAGTTTTAAGCATTTTATCACAAAACACAGACATGATTCATTTCTATAACTTAAATAATGAATCAGCATTGGCATTTGCATTGAATCACCGGCTTTTTGATATGTACAGATTACTAATTTCTAAAAATATAATGCTTGGTCCACATGAGAGATTTAGTGAAATTAAGGAAGATATGAAGGAAACCGAACGTGAAAAACTTCGAGAAATTCACTACAAAGAGTCAAAGATTCTTCCCGATAATCACATGCATGTGTTACTTTCCAATTCACGTCTTGGTCATGATTCATCAGATGTTCAAAAAAAGTTTAAAATAATCCAAAATGCATTTGAGATCTTAAATGGAAATCCTTTTGTTCAAATCATTCTAAGAATTGTTGCTGCTTCAAGGAACTTTCACATTATTTTTGATTTTAATCGTGAATCTGTAGAAGTTGTTGATCCAACTGTGGATGACTCAACAGACGGTCTTTTTTATTTATCAGGAAGAATTTACATTGCAGCAAAGAAGTTACTTGATGAAGATAAAAAGTTTGATGCGCTTGGAGTTTTGGCACATGAGCTTTGCCATTTTGCATTAAGTTTGGTCTACAAAAATTCAGCAAAACCATACAATATCAAGGACTCTAAAACCAAAAAGACATTTCGGGATATTATAGATTTTTGTACTGATAATGCTGGCAAAGAACGAATTATTGATGTTGTTCATGGATGCTATCCTCCAGCTGCATATCATGCGGAGATCATCGTTCGAGTTCCCCATTTAATAATGAAGTATCTAAAAGAACCAGAGAAATTGAATGCAGTTAGGTCCACGTTTCATAAACTTTTCGAGATTTATGAAGACAAAATTTACAAGGAATTGAAAGACGCACTACCAAGAATCGAAGCTAAAGCTGAATCTGAGAAAGAAAAGAATAAGAAAAAAATTAAAAGATTAAAAATAATCTCAGTTATGGTTGTAATATTGTGTCTGATTGGATCTGTTTTGGGAATTATAGTGACAAGGATGATATTTTATAAGCCAATTTATAAATTTTCAACACTGGATCCGAAAGATCAATTAAAAGTAGAGAATGCTCCAGTTGTGTACAATCATGTGGACATAATTTTTCATGATTTATTTCCTCGAAACTCATCTGCACAATGGTCTGAAATCGAAAAAAGTGTCCAAAATTTATATTTTGGTGTAAACTTTAGAGGTCGCAAAGTTTTAGTTGATTTTCTTAATTTTGAAAGTGTCAATAGCTTTGTCATGTCTTAATCATCCATCTCTGAAAATATGAGCTTATGACATTAAGCATAAATATGATTTTTCATTAAAAATTTGAAATTGTTTCTCAAAAAATTTTGTGCACAAGCAAATTTGTATAGAAAAATTTGGAAAAACAAGTGAAATTAAAATGCAAATATCTAATTTTCCGCATATTTCCGCATTGCCAGAGTATGATTAGAAGGTAAATTAATGCTCAATCTTACGATGCATGTGAGTTTCAGAGGCTCATTCAGGCGACAAAATAATGTAATTAGCGTTTAAAGTTTTGGAAAATTTCAAAATTTTAATTGTATTTTCCCTAATGATAAAGCTATCTGCTAATGTTTAATAAACTTTAACATAAAATTTGAGCATTAATTAAGGTATTGACAGTGATTAGAACATAAAACAAACAAGAGAAATTAGAAAAATTTATGGAAACTTTTTCATGGTGTTTTTGTAAACAAATTTTTCGTGACTTTGGATAATTATTGACAGAGTTAGACAACGATTGGAAGCTTCATATTTTCACAGAAGATGCGTCAGTTTATGTTTTATAATACTGCATTTAAATGATGAGGTTTAAAAGACACGACTTAAAATAAATTTTGGACACTTTTTTCAATTTCAGACCATTGTGATCTGCTTACAATTTGCTGACTTCTGATGATATATCACAAATGCTGGATGAAATCCCATTAGATTTAAGTAGTCCACATCTTTACTACTTGAACAAGCTGATTTATTTTGAATGGGCGAACTTAACAACAAAATTAAAAGATAAATTTTTAGCTACAAATTTTACATTCCAAAATGAAGTTTTAACATTTCAAACCATGAATATAACACATCAAAAAGTATTTAATTCCTTACAATCAAAACAGATCATTAATGTGTTAAAAGGAAAGCCTTTTGTTGTACACAAAATAATCGGAAATGAGACAGCATTTTATACAGAAAGAAGCATGTTTACTGAATATATTTATGAAATATATTTTGCATTCATGATGAAACTTTATGGAAACATTACTCCCGTGGAATGTCTTTATAAAAATACTTCAGGAAAAGCCAATGAAACGTTTGAAATATTCTTTAACAATTTTATCAATTTGGACTTTGATTATGTTGTAAATCAAACAAATCACATCAAACACTCTGATCCTTACTTAAGATGTCAACTATCAGAATTTAATGTATACAGTCCTTACAATCTCGAAATTGTAGACTCTTTACTCTCTCATGAAACTCTTCAAAAAGGTTTTTACGAAATCATGAAAAATCTAAGTTTTAAATTCGAGATTAACACTTCAAGAATCTTTCTTTTATCAGCAAATGCAGGAACAGGAAAAACTGAAACATTTCGACAATTTACACTTCGAGTTAAAAAAATGAACAATAATCTGTGGGTGTCATACATTGATTTTCGACAGAACAAGAAACTGTACAATAGAACAATTGAAGATATAAATGATGTTAAGATGATTTTACCAAAATTATTGGAAGTTGATTCACATAATAAGTTTGAAGTGGAACTTTTCGAAGATTTTTTCATGTCTGGAAAATTAGTTCTTTTTTGGGATGGATATGAGTCTTCAGATTATAGTTGTCAGCATGTGAAGTTTCAGGGGATTTAAATATCCAAAAAACCAGGCTGAAAGTCGCAAAAACAATAAATCCACAAAATATGTATGTCAGCGGTTCTGGAATATTTCACTGAGAAATATTATGTTTATTAATACTTTTAATCACCATTATTAATATAATAATTTTAACTTACATCAAAATGTACTGATTCACATGCAGACCAAATTTAATATAATTCAAAATGAGCTCCAAAAGCGACGCTTCAAAAGACGCAGAGAAAGAAGCTAGCTTATTGGGCTTTACAAATTAAAATTCAAATATTAAACTATCGTTGGCTTTAAATTGCCAACATTCTCCCCACAGACAAATTCAAACTTGCATGCATATTACATTCTACTTCTTAAGTACTAAATTCATATCATCATCAAATTCGTAATCACAATCGAGAGACAATACAGAATCATCATCCGCGACATCCATGTCCCCAATTTTATCAGTTTCATTTTCCAACGGAATCTTTACTTCAGTCTTTGTATCAGGCATATCTTTCAGACTTAATGCATCAATTGCTTCAGTTAAGCAGCTTGTTGATCCACATCTTATTATGAGTCGAGTGGAGCAAATTGGCATTGCATAATTCTAGGGTTAACATTACATTAGGGGGGTCTAACATTTGCCTATTTTCATCGCTAACAATGATTGGAACTCTTACGCTTTCCTCACAATTAATTTGGTCATCAAAAATTGTGACTCTTTGCTTATTAAATTGCATCATTGCATCACGAGTTCCAAATGCAACGAAACCAAAAGGACGCAAGGCATCACGCCATGTATCAAAAACTAAAGTTAGACCAGTGATATAATTGCCTTCCCAAAATTCAAACGCGCTCAATAATTTAAGCAAATAAAAAGGTAGAAAATCTAGCTACCTCTGTTAAATCTGATATCTTTAATGAAATAGGAGCTGGACCAATAACAGCAGCACTGGCGCTGTCAATACTTTCTGAGCGACTGGCCGCACCATATCTACAACATTCATGCTCTAAAGTTATTATGTGAGTTCCAATCATTATGCTCTGCATATCCATTAACGCACGAAATTCCACTGGATCTCTAATAGCAATGAAAACTTCATCACATCTTATTAAATTAATGTAATCGAAAACTCTATAAATGCTCAAAATAGTTTTAAAATTTCCTTCAATGACGTGACAATTTCATATAGATTTAATTCTACGGGCACTCTGATTAATTTGACTATGAAAGCCGTTGGAATTGGAAAGTTTTGAGTTCTTCTGGACATATTTAACTAAAACGAATATTATACGAAGCTTATTAATAAAATTGAATTAACAATACTTAACTAACAATAATCTTAATTATTATCGGCCTTAATTTCTATTTTCGCTAAACGCTTAATTGAACGAGACTTTTTTAATGACTTATTTGGCATAATTACATCGGCTACGCGTGACCTACCATCTTTGCCTTTATAGACTTTTTAAAACGCGCCCTCTTTTCCATTCTTTTCTTGTATCATTTGGTTCGATTAACAAAACAAGATCTCCAGCCTTAATAGGCTTTTTCATCTTTGAACCATTTAACGCGTTTAGTTAATACTGGCAAGTAATAAGTATAAAATCGACGCATAATTAGATCAGCCATTGCACGACCTCTTCGATACAATGAACGATCTTCGCTACCGTCTGCCACTGGCGGCTTTTCAATACCAGGTAGATAGGGCCAACCACAACGACCTTTGGCTAATAAGTGTGGAGTTAAAATAACAGCGTCGTCAGCAGACACTGCATTGTGGGTTAAGGGTCTGTTATTTATACGATAGGCGGCATCTTGTAAAGCAATATTAAAAGCAGTGGCATTTAATCTCTTATTATTTGACACAACATGAATTACTGATCGTTTTACTTCTTTAATGAGTCGCTCATAAACTCCACCCATCCATGGGCTATGAGCGGGCAACAACATCCATTTCACATTGAATTTTTCAGCCAACTGTGCTTTTAAAGCTTCCTGTTGGTTACTCAAAAATTCAATGACTTCCTTTTTTATCTTCGTCTAAGATGTTAGAAGCGCCAACAAAGTTAGTACCTCTATCACTAATTAATGTACGAACTGGACCATGCGCATTCCAGAATTCGACTATAGCCTCTAACACTTTAATAGATTCTAACGATTGCAAAATTCTCAAATGGATAAAACGAGTAAGAGTACAAACAAAAATGAGAACCCATACTTTTTTGGTTCTTGTGTAATTTAATGTCATGAATGGTCCCATACAATCCAATCCCGTTGTCTCAAAGGCTACTCGTGAAGGATTTGTGCGAAAGTCAGGCAATGGCGCCATTTTAGGGACATGAGGTTGTGCTCTCATTAAACTACAATGGTTACAATTGTCTTGAATTGATTGTAACTCTACACGAACTTGTGGGATCAATTATAAGATACGACAAAAAGCGACTTGGGACTCAAGATGGATGTGCTTATATTCTTCATGCACATATTGCAGAAATAGACGGGTTATCCAATGTTTTCTAGGAAGCAAAGGAGCATACTTTTGTGGGTAAAATTCATAATCCAAATCAATACGAGCATTAATTCTTATGAGACCTTGAGAATCAAGAAAAACATCCAATTGCTTCATGTCTAAGTTATGCACTTCTCTATGTTCAAGCAAACACCTGTATTCGACTGGGTAGCATTCTCGTTGAGCCTTCCTAATTAAGAAATGCTTACCACGTTCAAGATCAAAAATTATCCATATACTGAAACCCTTCATTAAACGCTTTAATCTCGCTTATTTTCTTCCAATCATTGTACTGTTTGCTCTCAACCAAGGGTAAAAAACCACACAAGACTATTTTTCAGACCACGAGCAGCTTGCTCGTACAAGTTTCTTCCAATTGCTCCTTTATGGATGCTCTAAATCGATCAATACAAGAATCAGAAAGTAACGAACAACTAAGAGATGGAAGAGAAGGAGCTGTCACTTCAAAGGGGTCTTTAACATTCAAGACATTTATCATCAATTGCGCAGGAACCACTGGTGGTTCACTAAGCGCTGGCATTTGGGGCCATGTATCTTCAGAGTGTTTCAAAAACTGTGGACCAGTAAACCATACAGACTCTGAATCACTAAAGTTAAACTTTTGAAACTTAGTTGCCAGATCTGCAACATTTAATTTAGAAGGTACATAACGCCATTCATTTCGTTCGGAAGTCTCCAAAATTTCTTCAATTGGTGAAACAGCATATTTGAGCAACCTATGATTGGGTTTGACTATCCACCGTAACACAACTTCACTGTCAGTCCAATAAACTTTCCTCAATTTGAGGTGACTAAAGTGCATAACAATCGTATTTGCCAATCTAGCACCAATCAGACATCCACACAACTCTAAACGAGGCATTTCACTGATCTGTGTTCTTGACTTATGCCGTATTGGTGTCACCTTGGCCTTCGCCATGGCTATATTGCTAAATCTTTCACCATTTACTGTTGTAACAATGTAACATACAGCTGCGAATGCCTCCTTCCCAGCATCAACAAAAGTATGCAATTCAATTTCATCACATTCACATAAATTACGAATTGGATTGAAACGTCTAGGGATTCTCAATTGTGAAATACTTTCAATATCATTCAGCCATTCAACCCATTCTTGATGTTCTTTTATTCCAATCTCATCATCCCAATCTAATTCAGCTAAGAATGATTTCTGTACTAACATTTTACCTCGAATTATAAAATGAGAAATAAGACCTAACAAATCAAATATTCTTGCAATCGTGCTATATTGATCTCTCTTAGTTGGACGATAATTACAATCTTTGACAATTTTAATGAATAAGTTCTTATCGAATTTGAACACGAAAGAATCGCTCTTAACATCCCATACACAGCCCAATACTTTTGTGACACAAGATTCATGCTCACTTTCTAACAACGGAATGGTATCCTGACTAGCATGCGTTACTGGCAACGACTTTAACAATTCAACACTGTTACTTTGAAAAGCACCCAGCTTCCAATTGATACTATCAAGAATTTCAATGCACTGTTTAGCAATAGCAATTGCTTTAGGGACTGAGGTTTCAGATGTCAACAAGTCATCCATGTACATCAATTCTATAATCGTACTTGCAGCATCAGGATACTTTTCTTTCCAATCGTTAGCAACTGCATTCTTTACAAATTGGGAAGTGAAAGGAGAGGAAGACGGTCCAAACAACATGCTAGTAAAGATGAAGATTTTGAATTCTTCATTAGTATTCGGTCTCCACAAAACCCGTTGCACTTGTTGGTCTCTTAACGCTATCTTTACTCTCATGTACATGGCTTCTACATCAGCAACGATTGCAACTTCATTTTCTCTCAATTTTAATAAAGGCTTAAGAATATCCACTAACAAATCAGGTCCTTTCAAAAGATTATCATTCAGTGACACACCATGAAAACGAGCAGACGCATCAAAAACGTTTCTAAACTTTGGCGGATCTTTGTTAGAATTTTTAACAAGCGACATAGGAATATAGCTTACATTGGGCCAATCCTTATATAAATCATATGAATTGGCTGGTCTTACATAGCCTTCTGATAATAATTTCACAAAATTATCATTGAAAGCTTTCAAGTGAACAGGATCCTTAGCTAGGACGCGTTCATGTGCAAGCTGACGTTTTAAGACCATTGAATAATTGTTTGGAAGTTTCGGTATGATATTGTCAGTACAATTCCAAATTAATGGAACTTCAATTGATCCGTTATCCAATTTAACCATTTCCTTACTTAATAAATCTATCGCTTTCTGCTCTAATTCAGTAATGTGCACTGATTTCGTAGTGATTCCTAAACTATCAATCGAACAATTGTAAGCTAGCAATTCAAATAATCTTTCATTACTCACTGGATGTTCATCATCATTAATTTCCTTTTCAACTAAAGTAAGCGAGTCAACATTCTTTGGACGATCGCAACACTTATCAGAGCAACCACCATATACAGTCCACCCTAGCTTAGCACGCACACCAACTGGATTCCCAACCCCACCTTCAATTAAAACATCCATACTTTCAAACACAGACGCATGTGGGGAACCAATCAGCATTGATGGAGAAATATTGTCATATCCTTCATAATCAATGTCACGTAAATAAGGAAACTTTTCTTTGAAATGTTCAATGTTAAGCGAACGACGAGGAAGATAAAGATCAGGGACAGCATAACAATTCTTTAAAACAATTTCTTTACAATAACTAGCAAGCCCTTTAACAGTCATATCTATCTTAATTGCATTGACAGATTTCAGTGAACCATCTGTCCATTGCAATACAATCTCACAAGCTTCGCCTTCAATGCCTAAAATCTCTCTAAGTTCATCTTTCACTAAAGTTGCTTCGGCGGCACTATCACCTAAACTATAATGTATTACATAGCCTCTCGGTCCCAAGAAATAATTCTTGAAAACCTTTACAGTTCGATTCAGATCTTTTGAACTTAAGGCGTGAACTAAGAACGTCTGAGATTTTAACGCTTGAGAGTCATTTGAATTGCTACAACTACTGGCAGTATTAGCAGTATTTATTACATTAGCCTGATCAATTGCAATAGGTTCATGAATAGCATCAACAGTCGGAGCTTGACTTATTAAAACATCAACTAAATCAGAAGATGAATTCAAATGAACTGGCTCTATTCCTTCATGCTGTTCGTCATTCGCTTTCGCTATTGATTCAGCTTTTCGCTGATTAAAATTCGAATTCTTTCTTCTGAAAGGTTTTTGAGAGCGAAAGCTCTTGTTACTTCCATTACTAGATCCACCATTGCTACTATTTGAATTATTAAACTTTAACGACTTACTATTATTATCAGTTAACGCTTTATGCAATGTGATGTGATGTTTCAGAACACAAGTACTTCCAGATTCTCTAAAGCCACAACGGTCTTTTAATGAACAACTAAAGGATCTATGAGTGGAAGAGACAACACAATTTCTACAAATATTTTTCTCATTCACGAATTGCAGTTTCTCAGAAGCATTCATAGATTTATATTTATAGCATTGAACTGTAAAATGACTTGCACTTGAACAACATTCACAAAATTTATTCATACGAGACAACTCTTTTAAATCATAACCCAATGGACTCTCATTCTTGTCTTTGATATCATACATATAATCGTCAGGTCGTCTGACAACATTGAACGATTTACTTGATGAATTGTATGACGACTTCAAATCGGATCTTTGATTGAAGGCTGTGCTGTGTAGCTGGATTCCTTTCTTCTTATCATCCAGTATCTTCTCTTCAATTCGCTTGTCTTCAAGATCTTCTGCAAGATTCTCGAGAAAAATATACAAATTATCTAAATCAATCACACGACATTCAGCACCATCATGGTCAAGTCGATATCTGTGACGAAACATTATTTTTTGCATCACGTTCAGTTGATCAAACACATGAGAAGCTAACTGATTTGAATTTTGAACTTCTACTTCTGCATATTGACAAGCAGCTTTGTATTCTTGGAACTTGGATGTGATACGCAAGACATCATCCTTAAATATTTCTTTTGGAACCTTAATCGCTAAAATATCTTTCGCACATTTATCAATTATTCTCATAGGATCACCAAAACATTTTTGCAATGCTTTCATAGTATCATCACATGGTATTTTATCAATCATACCTTCTACTCTAGACAACGCGAGACCTTCTAATGCTTGGAGAACTAATATGCGCATTTCATAATCCTCATAACGACCAACCGTTCTATGTCTTTCGACATCTCTTTTAAACTGGATCCATTTTTTGGGATCACCATTAAATTTTGTTATTCTGGGCAAAGCTTTTCGAATAGCTGTGAGATTTTGCGTAAACGCAATCTCTCTTTTGTGCCTCAGTTGCTTCTATTTGAGCCTGTGCTTGCTCAAGTGTAATCAATTCGCCTCTTGACAAATTGTCAAGATCGATATTTTCGATTAGAGATTTTCTTTTAGGTACTGGCCCTGGTTTTCGGTTCGTAACAAAATTGGGAGGATCGCGCATTAAATCATCAGACATATTGGATACATGTTGTGGAGAAAACAAAGTCGATGAGGAAAATTTCAATTTATGCGTGTCATGAGAAGTAACAGGCATACATCGGTCATGCTTAACTTCAAACAATTTTTGACGAAGTGTCAAGACCTCAGCCTTTAACTTTGAATAGTCTTGGAGTGTCTCATAACATTTTTTCAACTCATCCATTAACTCATTCTTTTTCTTTCTCAATCTTTCTACATTTTTCAGACATAATCTTCAACTCATCATTCTCCTCTTCCTGACTTCCTTCCGAATGTGATTCTTCATGATCATCTTTTTCAACTGATTTAGACAAATCAACAAAAGATTTTGTGAAATATTCTCTTCTCTTCTTCATCGACAAATCTATTTCATCACGCTTACTGTAAAATTCCTTCGCACAATCATTCAACGGGTCATTTTCACAATCATTACACTTGAAAGGTGCAATCAATTTCATTTGCATGAACTCACTAGACCTATGACCTTGACAAGCCAAATGGAAAATTCGATTACAACTAAAACAAAAAACCCAACTAAAGGAAACCGGACCGACTACCGTTCTTCCTGTTTCGTTTACCATTTCACCGTCTTCACCCTTTCCCACATTAATTCCTAACTGGCATTCATTTTTACTCATACAAGTTACATCATCCCTCAAGGAAGCGCCACCAATCATATAATATTCAGATTGAAATGCTCTTGGATCATTCTCATACAATTCATTGACCCATTTTTCATCTGTGATTTGTTCATTCCATGAACTTATCATTGCCATTATCGTAATTTCAATTTAAAAGCCTCAGCTTTCACAACGAACAGTAATTCAATAACTATCAAACGAATTGACTCAATTAAATTTAAATTCTCGTTCTCAAAAACGTTTAGCAAATATTTGAATTAAATTAACCAAATTAAAGCCAACTTCACGATCGACTTTTTGCTCAGATTCAAATTTTAACGACTTTTCTCACTATATATTAATGCAATTTTAATTGACAAACGCCTCAGCGCAGTTCATCCACAGACGAATTAATGTTGTTGCCACAGCAACGTAAATCACTATAACAATAAAATAGATCTTTAACAAATCATAATCAACCTTTAATCTACCGCGATAGAATTAACGGTCGTCGTTAATTTGAATTTGAGCGTTTGAATGAAATTCAATAAAATTCGAATAATTTCCGTTATCTTAATGGACAATAAATTAAACTATGAAAAAACTGATTTTGCCAACTAACTAATTATATTCTCTTGCTTAAATCATATAAAACTTCATGCTTTAAGGCATCTTTTAATAAAAATTAATCTCAAATGTAAATATTTAAATCAATAAATTATAATATATATATATTTTTAAATTTTCAAAACCGTTGGCGTCATTCTTAAGACATTGAGATCCACACTATGGCCTTAACACTAGATGAATTCCTTATAGATATATGCTCACCAATAAATCACTTCTATTCTTTACTGCAATGCTTATCAAGCCAAACTCTCAAAATGGCGTTCTCGGTGATGATGAATTGACTAGGTTATGTTACTACTGGATCTTATTATATTTCCTCAAAAATCCAACTTTAGCTCCAAAATGTCCAAATACATCCAATTTTCGTGCCACTGATGACTTCCTTGCTACTTCACTCGTATTTTGATTGAAAAATGTCAGCATGTGAAGTTTCAGGGGATTTAAATATCCAAAAAACCAGGCTGAAAGTCGCAAAAACAATAAATCCACAAAATATGTATGTCAGCGGTTCTGGAATATTTCACTGAGAAATATTATGTTTATTAATACTTTTAATCACCATTATTAATATAATAATTTTAACTTACATCAAAATGTACTGATTCACATGCAGACCAAATTTAATATAATTCAAAATGAGCTCCAAAAGCGACGCTTCAAAAGACGCAGAGAAAGAAGCTAGCTTATTGGGCTTTACAAATTAAAATTCAAATATTAAACTATCGTTGGCTTTAAATTGCCAACAATAGTGATAATGCCCTAAAAATAATGAGATTAATTTATGATTATACAAAAAATATTCAATTTGTGTCAACTAGACCCTCACATTCTGATAAATTAAGAAGATCATTTAGGATAGAACCTTATACTTTTGTTCCGTTCAATGAGAATTCAAAAATTGATTTCTTACGTGAATATTTCATTTGTCATAATATTGCAGAATCGAATATTCCCAAATATATTGATAAAGTTGAAAGAATTGTGAATTTAACGGAATCAAAAGATGATTTCAACACACCATTATTACTGGGAATGATTGCACATGTAATATCAAATAATTCAAGAATTTTTAAATCGGAAAACTTGTACTACATTTATCAAACATTTGTTGAAAGAAAATTTCAAATGTGGATCAACAAAACAAGTGAAAATCAAGATTTCATTACATCTCTTGTGATGAATCGAATAAGTATACCTGAATTGTATCAAAAATATGCACTAAAAATATTTCCCGATGGTAGTGGCAAAACACACAGTTCTTTTGTGTCATTAAAATTAAAAATTATGACACGATATTATCCCAAAACATTGAAAATTGAAAAAATCTCTGGAATGGGTATTTTGTACATCAGTTCTTCAAAAATATATTCATTTGCACATCCAACATTTGTTGAATTCTTTTTTGCAAATTATATTATTAAAAATATTTATTATACAGATGAAGAATTATCTGAAGAAGAAGCTGAGATGAGAATTAAATTTTTGTATTGGTGTGTGCATGAACCAAAAATTTCTAAATTTCTTCAGTCATATTTTGATGCACATACGTCAAATGAATCAGACAATTTTAATCCAAAAATAATGTTAATGTTTCTTACAAAGTACAGAAACTTTTTACTAAAAATTGTAGCGTAAGCTAACTGACATTTGAGATTCAAACAGAATCTTTCTTATAATATTGAAATAGCAACACAAAGCTTTACTTTCTACACTATAATTAACTTTATTCGTCAATAATTATTTCAATAGCAAAGCTATCATTCTCAAGACAATCGTTACTGTAAAATTCAAATCAAGTTTTTTTGAATATTCAAATTTTTGACAGTTGCACAGTCAAAAAGCTTCGATCTAATCGGCTGATCACCTGTATTTACCAAGTCTTGTCCCTTCGTGATGTAAAGGCTCTCCCACGCGTCTAACAGATAACTGCTTCTCACCTCTTTAAGCACTTCATATGGTCCTAACTTGTGACTCTCTTCAATACAATGTAATGCCATGGCTGACTTTTCCTCTTGTCTATTCTTCAACGCCCTTTCGTGTTCTTTTATTCTCGTTTCCACTCTCCGTTTTGTCTGGCCGATGTAGTTGCCCGGACAGTCATTGCACTTTATGTTGTAGATCCCTGACTTTGAACTAGGAGGTTTCTTGCTCTTAACCTTACCAATTAAATCTCTCAGGTTGTTATTGTTTTGATAGCATACATTAAAGCCTTGAGACTTCAAAACTTTCTCTACTTTGTACGTCACACCATCATGGAAAGGCAAAATAACGTTCTTGTTAGCTCCCACGTTCGACTTGTTCCTCTCAACTCTTTCTTCTGTCTTGTTAATTGGACTCAACGTAGTGTAATCACGTCTATTCTGTCTCAACTCATGCTTCCTGTTCAGTCTATAAACCACAAGATTATCATAACCATTGATACTAGCCATCTTCTTAATATAATCCAGTTCAGACTTTCTATTGCTCTCTCCAATCGGTAACCTCCACATTCTATATAATGCCGATTCAAAAGCTGCCATTTTATGTGCCCACGGATGATGAGAAACTCGTGGAATGCACAAAGGGGCGTCTGTAGGTTTCCTATAGATATCAAAGGATATACACCTATCCCCTCTTGTTAGCTTCATGTCTAAAAACGGCAGGCTACTGTCTTTCTCCTTTTCCATTGTGAACTTCAACTTCTCATGCATCTCATTCAGGTTCATTAAAATTGTATCCTCTTCATTGTTGTTTACAATTGCCAGGACATCGTCCACGTACCTCAGCCATAGCCTCGGGAACCAAACTTCCGTTTTGATTCTCTTCTCAACGTTACCCATAAAAATCTCTGCCAGAATTGGTGAAAGTGCATTTCCAATAAACAAACCTTCCTTCTGTGAATAGATGTTCCCCTGATATTCAAGCCATCTTTGGTCTAATACTATTCTCATCAGTTTGACTAGTAGAATAGCATCCACATCCGAAATATCTTGTTGTTCTATCCACTCTGAATACATTAAATATGCTTCCTCAACTGGGACACTAGGATATAGCGATTCCACATCGAACGAAACAAGTCTCTCGTCATCTTCCAACTCCTGGCTTTTCAGCATGTCTGACGCCTCAAAACTATTTTTCACTGATAAACTGAACGGCTTCTTAAGTGTCCTGAACTTCTTGACTAGGAAATCGCAAATTTTTGAGGCCGGTGAATTAATATTTGACACTACTGGACGTATCTTATTCCCTTCTTTATGAGTCTTAGGCATGCAACGAAAAGATGGAATTACCGGATTAGGCACTGTTAAATTTCTCACCTCAAAGCCACTTAAAAGCCCTTCTTCCTTCAACTTCTTCAATTCCGACTTGACTTTCTTTTGTAGCACATCAACTGGAAATTTACTTTTTGTTTTGACAATGCTGTAATTTGTCGATGATAAGTGATCAATTGCTGCTTCATCATAATCTTTCTTATCCATAACAACAACTCCTTTGCCTTTATCCGGTTGTAGAAAAACACAGTCAAACTGCTTCAATTCCTTAATAATCTTCCAATCCACAATGGTCTGAAATCAAAAAAAGTGTCCAAAATTTATATTTTCGTGTAAACTTTAGAGGTCGCAAAGTTTTAGTTGATTTCCTTTATTTTGAAAGTGTCAATAGCTTTGTCATGTCTTAATCATACATCTCTGAAAATATGAGCTTATGACATTAAGGATAAATATGATTTTTCATTAAAAATTTGAAATTGTTTCTCAAAAAATTTTGTGCACAAGCAAATTTGTATGGAAAAATTTGGAAAAACAAGTGAAACTAAATTGCAAATAACTGAAAATTGGCATCGATTGGCATTGCCAGAGTACGATTAGAAGGTAAATAAAGACTCAATCTTTCGATTTGTACGAGTTTCAGAGACGGAAGGAGACAGGAAACAATACTTATGAACGTTTAAAGTTTTGGAAATTTTCAAAAATTTAAATGAATTTTCCCTAATGATAAAGCATTTGGCTAATGTTTTGTAAGCCTTAACATAAAATTTGTATGTTAATTAAGCTATTGACAGTAATTAGAACATTGAACAAGCAATAGAAAGTGGAAAAATTTATGGAAACTTTTTCATGGTGTTTTTGTAAACAAATTTTTCGTGACTTTGGTTAATGATTGACAGAGTTAGACAACGATTGGAAGCTTGATATTTTCACAGAAGATGCGTCAGTTTATGTTTTATAATACTGCATTTAAATGATGAGGTTTAAAAGACACGACTTTAAATAAATTTTGGACACTTTTTTCGATTTCAGACCATTGTGCAATCATTCTTATGAGCGTCATTCATTGGCTTTACAACATCCAGGCATTTTTTAATCTCTCCTCTCAAATTAGCTTTTTCATCCTGTTCCAGCCCTTTTATTGCCGATTCAATAGACACTATTATATCATTAATTGGTGGTTCTGCTTGTTTTGGTCTGAATTTTAATCCCTTATTAATTTGAATATGGGCAAATCCATAGACTGAAAAAAGCTAAAAATTTTACTTTTTATCAAAATTCTCTTTAAATAAAGGTTTTGAATAATGTCTTGGTACCAAATGATGTTTATTTTCAAAATATCTATCAATTACAATCCTCAAATCATGCCTAAAGTCGATAATTAAGGAGAATTTTTGATTTTTATAGTGTCAATCTCTCCTGCAACGACAAAAATTTTCCGAAAAAATACAAAAATATCTTTAACTAGATATCTAGACACTATCAGACTTATTCAATTACATTATAAATAATCTTCTTAATCTTTGTCTTTTATCAGAAGATATTTAAACTCACTTAATTGAAAGAAATTAAGCAATTTAGCGTCAATCTCTCCTGCAGAAAACCGGTTATTGCAAAACACATTTGAAATTTTTTGATTTGTTTACAAATAATTTTCAAATTTTTTGAATTTAATTTAACTACATTTGTCATTAAATTGCATTAAATAAGCATTCAATCGTACTGTGAATGTTAATTATTAATGTTAACATTGTTTAAAATAAAACTGGGTGGATGAACATTCCGAAAAATAGCTAAATGCAAATATTTTCTTCAAAGTTTAACGGTTTCTTGGAATTTTGAATTTTGTACAAGTAGAGAAATATTGCAAGTCGTTTTTCGTCAGTTTCAACTTTTTATGGATTTGCCCATATTCAAAAAAACCACAATGGTCTGAAATCGAAAAAAATGTTCAAAAATACAAAAAAGTCATGTCTTTTAAACCTGATCTTTTAAATGCACGATTATAAAACATAAACTGACGCATCTTCTGTGAAAATATCAGCCTTCTAATCGTTGTCTAACTCTGTCAATCATTAATGAAAGTCACGAAAATTTTGTGTACAAAAACACCATGAAAAAGTTTTATAATAATTTTCCACTTTCTATCGTTTGATACATGTTCTAATTACTGTCAATACATTAAATAATGCTCAAATTTTATGTTAAAGCTTATAAAACATTAGCCAAATGCTTAATCATTAGGGAAATTGCAATTGAAATTTTGAAAATTTCATAAACTTTAAATGCTCATAAGTTAAAAAGGCCTCTAAAGGCCTCTCCGGGACTTGCACAAATTGAAAGATTGAGTCTTTATTTACCTTCTAATCATGCTCTTGTAACCTCCTTCTGCCTCCTTTTCCAAAAATTTGCATTTTAATTTCACTTGTTTTTCCAAATTTTTTCCATACAAATTTGTCCGTGCATAAAATTTTTTGAGAAACAATTTAAAATTTTTAATGAAAAATCATGATTATCCTTAATATTATAAGCTCATACTTTCATAGATGTATAATGTAGACTTGACAAAGCTATTAACACTTTCAGAATAAAGAAAATCAACTAAAACTTTGCGAACTCTAAAGTTTACACCAAAATATAATTTTCGAACACTTTTTTCGATTTCAGACCATTGTGAAAACTTGATTTGAATTTTACAGTAACGATTGTCTTGAGAATGATAGCTTTGCTATTGAAATAATTATTGACGAATAAAGTTAATTATAGTGTAGAAAGTAAAGCTTTGTGTTGCTATTTCAATATTATAAGAAGTTTTCTACAGTTTCCAGTAAAAGTTTTAATTTAATTTAAGAATCTTTCTTTCTTGGTTTTCTATCTAACAAACAGTAAAGTTCTAATTAAAATTAAAAAATGTGATTTTTAGTGATTTAAAATAAAATTAAATGGCGTTTCATATTTAAATACAATTATTAACCATGCAGGCGTTTTATATTATTCAAATTCGGCGTTTAAAATACATATTTATATACTTTTTGGCGTTTTTTATTTGTTAAATATTTAAGGTTCATAATCTAAGGCGTTTTTTACAATCCCTTATGACCTTAATTATTTAACTGGCGTATTATTATTATTATATTGGCGTATTATTTATTATGGCGTATACATTTTCATCATTAAAATGCTTAAAAATATAAAAAATAAGCATAAAGTTTACTACGACTGGATTTCACTCATCATGATTCAAAAGATCCAGTAAACAAAAACAAAAGATCCAGGATCGTCATTATCGTCATATTTATTTTTCATCTGGTGTTCGGCCGTGAGTGGAGGTTCTTCAATCATGTATTCAATTTGAATTTTCTGCTACATATTGGCACTCTTGCCACGGACGAACACCAACCTTATTAACAGCAGCAAACAACACAAAAACAACATCAGTCAATAACAGAAGCATCGACAAAATTTCAAAATCATAATTCAACGGATTTTGAAAATTCAAACGAATTTGGAAGTTGACTTTGAAAATTCGTAAACAAAAGACATGAGGCTTTAATATTTATTTAATTTTTGGCGATAATCAAGTGAAATCAATGGCGATCATCAGTGGAATTAATTATTGGATCATCCAGGCGTAATATAATCATCAAGTTTAACAATTTCATCATATATTCAAATTTTTGGTGTATAATTTTAAATTATTTTAAGATTCAACAATAAGGTGTACATTTTAACTATGCCTAATGAACTTAAAATATCAATTTGGCGTTAATTATTAAGGATGGACAATATTCAACGACATTATAGTGCAAATAGGCATCAATATCAAGTTTTTCAACAATTTCATCAACATCCAGTGAATCAAAGTAAATCATCCAGGATGAAAATTCGGAAACTGTTTATCTCATCAAATTCGTATTATACATTGACGAAATTGGCAAACGACGATAACAGCAGACAGTTCAATAACAATGACATCTCAAATTTTTCTCAATTCTATTTTTATACATATTAATGTATCAAAATATAATTGATATTCAACATGGGGAAATGTAGCGTAAGCTAACTGACATTTGAGATTCAAACAGAATCTTTCTTTCCACAATGGTCTGAAATCGAAAAAAATGTTCAAAATTTATATTTTGGTGGAAACTTTAGAGGTCCCAAAGTTTTAGTTGATTTTCCTTATTTTGAAAGTGTCATTAGCTTTGTCATGTCTTAATCATACATCACTGAAAATATGAGCTAATAATATTAAGGATAAACATGATTTTTCATTAAAAATTTAAAATTGTTTCTCAAAAAATTTTATGCACGAGCAAATTTGTATGAAAAAATTTGGAAAAACAAGTGAAATTAAAATGCAAATATCAAGAAAAGTGCATCAAAGTACCTTACCAGAGCATGATTAGAAGCTAAATAAAGACTCAATCTTTGGATTCTGGTAGGTTTCGGAGACCCTGAGAAGCCCGCTTTTAACTTATGAACGTTTAAAGTTTTGAAAATTTTCAAAATTTTAATTTAATTTTCCCTAATGATAAAGGATGTGGCCAATGTTTTGTAAGTCTTAACATAAAATTTGTATATTAATTAAGGTATTGAATGTAATTAGAACATAGATCAAACAATAGAAAGTGGAAAATTTTTGTAAAACTTTTTCATAGTGTTTTTGTTAACAAATTTTCGGTGACTTTGGTTAATGATTTATAGAGTTAGACAACGATTAGAAGCTTCATACTTTCACAGAAGATGCATCATTTTATGATTTACAATCTTGCATTCAAAAGTTCAGGTTTAAAAGACATGACTTTTTTGTATTTTTGAACATTTTTTTCGATTTCAGACCATTGTGCTTTCTTGGTTTTCTATCTTTCAAACAGTAAAGTTCTATTAAAATTAAAAAATGTGAAAATTAGTGTTTTTAAATAAAATTAAATGGCGTTTCATATTTAAATACAATTATAAACCATGCAGGCGTATATTATTATTGAAGTTTGGCGTTTAAAATACTTATTTAATTAATTTTTGGCGTTTTTAAAATTAAAATATTTAAGGTTCATCATCTTAGGTGTGAATTTCATCATCCCTAATGACCTTAATTATTTACTGGCGTATTATTATTTTATTATGGCGTTTATATTTATTATTCAATAAGATGCTTAAAAACAAAATAATTAAGCATTAAAATATTCTACACCTGGATTTCATACATCGTGTTTCACAAGATCCAGTGAACAACAACAAAAGATCCAGAATCGTCATTTTCATCGTCAATCACTTATTGTTTTGAATTTTCTGCTACAAAATACTACAAAAACGTACGGCACCACCAATTCCAATGTTAATGAATTTTTTCAAAAAGAATCATAAACTGTTGACTAATCAGCTTCAAATTCATAATATTAATGGATTATACCCATCAACTTTTAACTATGCTACATTTAACATTTTTAGCTATAACTTGATTAACCGAACAGAAATTAAAGAAATTGGAAAAAAATATCTAACCAAAAATGAATATGAAATGTTTGTGAAACTTAATGATTATCGAGGAATAATACTTTATAGCATGTATATGATTAAACAATTGTATAATTCATCTAAAGATGCGAGAGATTTTTATCCTGGGTATGATTTAAATGATGAACTATTCAATGAAAAAAATGTTTCAAAAGTATTTTTAACAATTGAAAAAAATCTTACAAAAAATGAATTAAAAAATCTCATAAAATCAGAAACTGTTTGGTATCTTCTTGTCCGTTTGAAAAATAATAATAATTTTCAATCATTTGATGAAAATGACATAACATTTTATGAAATTTTGTGGAATTTGATTGAAACTAATTTAACTATTGAGGAACGCAAAGCATTGATTTTTAAAAACATTAAATATATTTTTCTTTTGCGAAACGAGACAACGAGAACATTTTTGTCGAAAAAAGTCAGTCAAACATTTCAAAATAGTTCAGAAATTTACAACATATTCTTAAAATCAAAAATTTTACACCTTATCGTAACTTGCAATTATGAAAAATATGCTCATTTAAAAGATTCAAGAAGATTCAATTTCTCGTGGAACTTTTTTAAATCACATTCAAATTGTAGTCTACAAAAGCAATTAAATATTGGCACAAAATGAAGAAATTGAATTGAATTGCTATCTCAATATCATTTACGAACAGTTGTGTTATCTCGTACCAAAAGTAAATTTATTGCAAGCTTCATTATTAGAAGCAATAGATTTGAACAAAACAAACTCTACATTATCCTTTCTAGATATGCTTAAAATTTATAAATCTTATTTTAACAATACCGAACTTCAAGATTTAATTCTAAAAAGTTCAAAAGATTTCATTCCATTTATGGTGATTACAAGATTTCCAGCAGATTGTGAAGCATATGCTAATTTTTTAAAAGATTTATTTGCAGGAAATGAAAATTCTTTAAAAACTTACTTGCTAGAACCAGTTACGCCGACTAAGTTGAATATTTTTGACTTATTTAATGATATTTTTGATCCTCGAGGTAATCTTGAAATTTTTAGAAAATTACTTGATAGTTCTCATTAATTAATGATGTTTAAAGTATTATATAGGGGTTGTTCACTTATGACGTCCATCAAAATCTTGGATTTTTAAACCCCATCCCCCCTCTGACACAAAATTTTCATACCAAAAAATTCTATTATTTAAAACTGTCACACAGCCTCAGACCTCCCCTCCCCCACTTCTAAAAATTAGACATCATAAGTGAACGACCCCATTCATATTTAACAAATAATTATAAAATAAAATTTATGTATTAATCACTTACAGTATGACTTTTATTTTTATTTATAGCTTATTAAATTTTCCTTTCGTAATATCGTTGTCAGCATTCTACTCGTGAAAAGTGAATTTCTTCAATGTATCAGGCTACATGTCTAATGACGAAAAACCAGCATTCAATCTAATTTATTTACAGCATCAAAACTATGCAATCTCCATCAATCTCAAAACTCTTTCACAAGACAAAAAGTTTGAAATAAACAGACTTGCAACAACCATAAAACCTGTTGTCTGAACTTAATTGTTAGTAAATAAATTATTTTAAGCATCCTCGATGTAACTCAATACTTTAACCTGATGAGTGCCATCATCTTATTTCAATTTGTCAGTCTTACTAAGATTGTACATTTATAGCATCAACAATGTACTTTAAGGAACTTTCGTCGTGATAAAAACTTTCCAAGTACTCTCTTGTTACACCCGATGAAATGAGATCAATTTTATTATTTTAGTATATAAAACTTTATCGTCGTGAAACTGCACGTTAATGGATTTATCTTGATGCATTTCCATTAATTTTTGTGATCTATTAAAGAGTTTTTGATGAAAACAAATCTTTGTGAAATTGAGTCTTAGTTGGAATAACATTCAAGTTTGACGTAAAAGAATCTTAATTATAATTTAGAAAATAAAATTAGTAAGAACTTAATTTAATATATTGTGCTATTAGTCATCAATTTCACGGAATTGTGCTTTGAAAATGACAAAATTAAGCATTGATATATATTATTGCTTTATTCATCACTTAGCTGCCTACTAGTGCTACTAAAAGACCGGTAAAATATTGTGTCAAAATTTTAGAGATAATATCTAAAATTTTTAAAACAATCTAATAAAAAATTATATTCAATACAGAAGTTCTTCAAAATCACAAGTGCATATTTTCGTTATTTTTGAATGACCCTAAATTATAATTTTTCAAACAAAACAGCTAACACCAATGTTCATCAATACTTCATCTACATCGATCCTTCCAACACTTTAGTTTATCTACAAATCAGTTTTCAGCTTGGATAAGATAATATTTTCCAAACATCAGCAGCACTAGCAATGAAAAATGAAAAAAGAAAATCAATAAATTTCAATTTCACGGATGATTACCACAATTAAATTTTATCCTTATGTGAATAATTTAAAATCGCTTTTTCAATGTGTTTTGCTTTAAAATTTATGGATGTGATAGTATAGCAGCTGCACAGATGCTTTCTATTAGTGAATTAAGAGATTTTAATGGGGAAATCACTGAATATTTAAATTACATAAATCTTCTTAGTATTTTTTTTTTTTTAGAAAATTAATTAAGTTTGGCAATGAAATATTTTCAGACTTAATATTAAAAATTCATAAAGAAATCTTTTCATCAACCCACACACAAGGATTGTGTCACATGGGAGTAAAAAGTACCTTTTGTGGTTCAACGAATATAAATAAAAACTCGCTCACGAGTCAGAGAAAAAAAATATTCTTTTGATGAAAAAATTAAGGTGGCGGATGTAAAAAAAAATTAAAGAAAAAGCTCAATAGACCATAACTGTTGAAATGTAAGAAGAACTTTCATGGAAGGCTTGAATGAACTGAGATTAAGTTGATATCTTAATAAGTATAGTTATAGGTACTAGAAGTTATTATCATTGAAGTACCTTACATTAGGCATGAAATTCCAAAATATGAATAGACTTAGAAGGGAGTTTCGATAACCATCATCTGCAAATGATCCCTAAATTTAAACTATTACTAATCACATCAATTACCTACCAGGTTACCTACTTCATTAGATGAATATTTCAATAAGATTATAAATTGTCAATTTATTACACGCACATCATCAAATTGGATAATAATTTAAATTATTAATGCACATTATGGTTTTACATCCTGTATGAAAATTTTCCATGCTTCTAATGATGAATAAAATGTAAATTTTTACATGCACACATAAACGAAAATTTTTTCCTCAAGAATTTAAAGTCTAGCAATCTCAGCAAAGCTTAAACGTCCTCATTTAAAAATAAACCCAAAGATGTAAAAAAAAAAAATCTCGATCGTAAAAAAATCTCAATAAAGAATATATCCAACATTAAAAATCCATTTCTATTTTTATTATTATTCATAATAGTCTAATAATAAACTTGAAAAGTCATCACATTCTTTCCATAAGCTTTAAAGTCCACTTTTCAATTTTTCCTCGTCTACATTTTCTTCTACAGAAACTAGAAGTTTTAACGGTTAAAGCACAAAAAGTTTTATAAAAATCATTTGCTCAGTGTTCTGCGCATGTGCACAATTATGAGCATGCGTATTAGGAAATTTCTATAGGAAGGGTTCATACATTCATCCCCACCACAAAATATAAGCTTCAAATACAACATTTTCAAAATTTATTCCGTTGACAATTTATAGTTTGACTGCACGAAGGTAATTGAAATTTAATTATGCAAATTATCGTCATCAAATAGTGCATAATGACAAATTACCGATACATAATTTTCTATAGCATGCATTAGTAAGCTGAACTGGGAATAAATTATGGGTGCAAAATTCATATTTTAACAAATAATTTTGCACAATTAGTTTCAAATTTGGAGTTTATTGGATGTATTGAAATATTTAATGGTAAGTTGGATCATGTGGTTGGAAATAAATTGAATGTGACATTATCTGATAGGATCTGATAGTTTAAATAATTTGTTGGAATTAGATAAACTGGTATGTTTAGGCAGATTCTCTATAATACAGCTTATATCCAATATGTAAGATAATAAAAATTAGGATCAGCAACAAATCCGTGTATTTACTAATTACTTCCACTTTCGCAATTTACCCAAAAAAAAATCTGTGCATCAAAATCCTTCGTCAGTAAATAGTGATGACAAAGTCATTACACGACGAACAATTAGAAAACAAATAAACTGTTGAAACTGTACAAAGTTAGAAACTATCACCGTACCGCACGTTCTGTATGAAAAACAAGCAACAAAACAAATTAAACTTTCTAGCCGTACGATGTGTTAATAATTCCTTCTCACTCTCTTCCTTCTCGAATGCTGGTTGCTGAAATTTTTCTTTGTTAATTTGTATGCTCATGATGCTATCGTGTTATGAGATGTGAAGTGAAAAAATTTTCATCACGTTAACTTGATGGGGCTGTACATTTATTTGTGATGGGATTTTTAAGGAAGTGAGGATAGAAGAGTCAAAATTTTGGAATGGTTCAGTGGCTCAAAAAGTGGGTGAAAATATTTTTAATACTATTGTAAGGTGCCTAATGAGGTCCTGGAAATTGTCCTCAGGAGCCTAAAAGTAAGAAAATTTAAATTCTTAAAATAAAAAGCACATAATGTTTAAGAATTGAATCTCTAATTTCCTTGAACCTTAATATAATCTGCATCTATATTGACATTACTTCCAAACAAACTCCAACTAAATACACTTCCAAAAAAATATGTTTTCCATTTCTAAGCAGCCCTTCTTACTTAAAACATTTTCACGCATTATAAATGAGAACATACGCAAAGGAAGTCGTAGCCTTGCATTAGCAAGAAGCATGTCTTACATAAATAAAGAGACGGTGAGCAGGTGGCAATTTATATTGTATGATAAATATTTTCACTTGACCCTCGACGACGCAAAGCTGCATTTTTCACGTTGTCTCAATGTCGATTTAGCACGTTAGTCGTGCGTGCAAAAAATTTATTCATGATACGGCGTATTTATTGCTGCAATTACAGGCTTCATTAGATTCACCCAAGTGATGGATTAAAAAATTCATAATTTATTTCAACATGTGAGAATTTACCGCCAATGTTCATGAATTTAATTTTGTTTCCTCATTTTCAACAAAAAATGTTTAGTAGAGGCGCGAAATTTGATCTATATTCACGCACAACCGTTAGCGACGTTGACGATGAAATCGAGAAAAATGCTTGAAGAGTTACTGCTACTCATCCAAACCACAATCATAAACATTGGACTTGTGCTGGGGTTTAATACATTTTACTACAGCAGGAAGTATAAATCATTCATCAATAGCAAGTGGCTCTACACCTATTGCAAATTTATGGCACTTGTCTTTTTCATAGCGTATCCATTTGGCTTGTTATTTTACTTCTATGATGTTAATTTCATTCCTATTGGTGTCACTGACTACGCGAGAATCAGCTTATCTGTTGCCAATTGGTTATTGTGTTCCGCAATTTATCTTAATCAACCATCAAATTCGTCATCTGTATGTACGATCTATAATCAAGCTATTGCCTTGTATCATTGTTATGTAGAAGCTTTCAGAAGATGTGAGAAGGATGAAAAGTTTGTAAATGACTTAAGGCTGAAGTTTATGAGGAAATGCATTTTGCGGTCATTTATCCTTTTGTTTGGTTTTATTTTTATAAATCTCGAGAAATTTGGACGTCATGAAATGTCAATATTTGAATCAGTCCTAGCATTCATTTTATTCATTGCCTTATTCCTACCGAGTGTCATTATCACCTTAGCATCAAATCGTTTCTATACTGCTGCAACGTGCTGCTTGTTTTTTATTGAGGTTGGTAATGAAAATTTGAGAGCAATAGAAGTGACATGTCAGGAGTTTATTGACCTTCGGGAAATTTCATTATTGAGAGAAAGATTTCTCGAGTTTGTGGACGAAAATATATCAATGTCTTTAAGGAATCATACTGCATTTTATAAGCTGTTTATAAAGTATCACAATATAAATGCTAAATTTATCATCTTTATTATTGGATATTGCATACTTAACGTTATCTTTGAGGTAATTTTTTCTTTCTTATTTGAGACTTGAACTTTTGACATCCTTCAAAAATAAACTTATTTTTGGTTCCGGTTAATCAAAAATTCTTATAAATTTATGCTGTTTAAAGAAAACGACGGATGTAAGAACAGCATCAAGACATTTTATCTGAGAACATAAATTTTTCTTTAAGCTGTATATTCATAATCATTTCGTTCAGCTTAATAATTTATATTTCATATTTAATGTCTTCAAAACAATATAAAAATATAATCTTAAATTTTCTACCCAAGAAGGAAAAAAATTCACTCATTTCATCATCTCACAATAAATCCCATAAACCTGCATCCCATTATTATTCATTGTATTAACAAAAAAAATATGAAAATATCCTCACAGATTATGTACACATTAAGAAAGATAAATTCATATTTCATTTAATCAAAAGAAAATCCTTTATGCTTTCAGTTATTTTTTCTCTACCTCAACATGTCTGTATCAATGCAAAGTGATTTAAATCTAAGCTTCCAGTTTATATTTTTCTCATGCGCTCAAACTTCACTTTATATGTATGAATTCATCTCAATCATATTTATTTATAATAAATTGAAGATGGAATCTGAGGAATGTTCATCAATATTGCAACAGATCAGCATGGCATGTCAAAGTGCAATGAGATGTGAAAAGGTATGATAATACTCATGTGACTTATGTAGATTATAAGGTAAATTAAATTAACAGGGAGTAATGAATCGATATTAATTTGATAATTGTTTAGGGGTTTTTGGATTTTAACGGAAGAATCCCTAAAATTCAACAGCTATGATTGACTTAATATCTATCCACTAATCCATCTATCATAATATCTAACACACAGATCGCATGTCAAATTGAAACATATTCTATCCAATTAATGCATTGCATATTTGATGTCACGGTATGCGGATTATTCACCGTTAATAAATCTCTGCTGTTTTCGGTATGTTAATTCATTTCTTGCCTCTTCTTCCACCCACCCATTCATCCGTACATTCAGTCATGTACATAAAAACATTTATGAATTAATAATGTTGAAAATAAAGGTAAAGATGTGATGTTATGTTGCATACTCTAATGATTATAACGTTGATTTTGTTTGCAATATCACTATACTCACTCTTCAATGATGATAAAGATAGAATGATGCAATGTGCACACAAAATTAAATTCCTTTAACGCATTCTCTGTATTATGTTGAGTACTAAGCTGCTTTTAAGCTAATAGTCATTACGATACTGTTTATTTTAGAAAGTTTACATGCTGCTTAATGTAATGATATGAGGATTATGTAATAGAACTGAAAGCTAAGTGGTCAAAAAAGTTGGGAAACTGACTTGCATGATGAGAGTCTCACAAAATTGGTTGAAATTAGTGATAATGTTTATTTAATTTCATAGGTTAATAAAGTAGCATGTTGTATGTAATATTAAACGATAATCTACTTCCATATGCAAAGAATGTAGGATGTAAAGGAATTTGTTTGTAAAAGAAAAAAATTGATTTAACTGAAGTTTAGTTCCTAGCCTTTAAGCAGCCATTAAGTAATTTTCAAAAAGTGTATGTAGAGTATAACCAAGCATACAGTCAATATTTGAAGTATCAATATTAATTCATAAGCTTCATCTTTTCTCATTTCACTTAATCATCCATATATCAAGTTAATATTTATCTAAACGTAACTGACTCTAATGATTGCAGATTATATCATCTATAACCACGTACTTAATTATTATCATTCAATTTCGTGTCGAGGAAATATCAACGCATCCAATAGATCGAGAAAGAAACAAGCTCATTTCCATGCTTGGACATTTTGAAAACAAAACAATTGATGACATTCCTGCAAACTAAGCTGCCACTTGCTGCAGCTTTTACGACATGCAAGAAAATGGAAAATTTTTTCTTTTAATAAGAAAATTAAATTCCTCTTTAGATTGGATTAATAACAACATTGTTATTGAGCAGACATTTTCGAGAAGTAGCAAGAAGTAGTTTCAACGTGATGTAATTATGGAAATTAGCATATCAGCATTAGCATTTACCCGTTGCGCTTTTTAAAGTTTCTTCAACACATTTAAAATTTCATTTTATCGACAACTTTGGCATTTTATCCGTGGAAAAAAATTGCATGCTTCTCTGGCTGTATAGCTTAATAGCATAATTGGTATGCAAATTTTACTGAAAATGTGATGACTTTTTGAGTATTATGTGGAAGTTGAAAATTCAATTAGAGTTAAGGGGAACATTGTAGTTTGGAAGGAAAGGCTATTGATTGGTTAAGCAACTAACAATTCCTTAATTAATCCACTTTCTATCGATTCTCTTCATTTTTCCTAATTTTCAGCTAGCAAATCATCCAAAACCACCAAACTTACACCCCAAAAATATAAAACCCAAATTTATGAACTCACTTCCATACTGATGACTTACTTAAAACGAGATAAAGGTACCTGTCGCATATGTCATCTAAAACAGTTAATGCTTTCATTTAGAGGCGAATACTTGTGTGGCATTTTGACTTATTGTTATAGCTTGTAATACATTGCATATCGCAACATGTGTCACATTGATTGATTACAGAATATAAATGGATTTTACATATAAAAAATTGATTCATGGTAAATATGGAAATTAAGCTTCGAAAATATTTGAATTTGCTTTTGTTGTTTTAGTGATGAGGAAATGAAATTTTGTTGAATAAAAAAATTTGAATGATTTTTTTAAAAATTTGTTTAAATTAAAATTTTAATAAATTATAAAAATGACTATGACGAAATCCAATTTACTGCTATTTTAATCCACAAATTTACAACAGCAATTCATCTAATCCCTTAAAATCCTCATTACTTACTATCGATTTCTCCAACAAGAGTGCAGAAAATTATTCCATTAAACAGCATTTACTTATTAACTCAAGCATAACATTACTAAAAGCTTAATGAACCTTAAACAGCATTAAAAAAAATTGAAAATTGAAATTGAAACAGAAACTTTTTGCAGCATCAATATCAGCACAGATCTAATTTAATATTATCGAATTTCATTTTCTTTTTAGTTCTCATTTTGATATTCAATTCAACTGGTTGCAGTCATTGCAATTTTTTTTTATATTGCTGATAGTTTCAATATTTACTCTACTGCTTTGGTATGAGAAATAATCGAGGAGATAGAGAAAATTGCTCAGTGATTATTTTACGTGCTAACAGCCACCTTTTAGCTTTTCATCTCATTCTCAATATTTATCAATACAATTGCATTCAATGAGTAGTCGTTAGAATGGCCTGTGTGAAGTACGGCGGTCCAACTTTGAGTTTTGAGCTGAAACTTGGCATGTTTAAAGACACTTTTGCGACACTTTTCGACAACTATTTAGTTTTTTACGACACCCCTTAGATTTCGAGATATCGATGGGTCAATTTTTGGGGAAAAGCCCGCCGTACTTCACGTTTTCTGGCGGTCTTTTTTCTAGAACACATCTTTATTAGACATGTTATGTATTATTTTAATAGTATTTTTTGCGACACTTTTCGACACGAAAACCGTTTTTGGATCCGACTATCTGTTGCTGAGTTATGGCTTGTCAAAGATTCGCATACTTGAGATATTACCCAAAAAACCCAACTTTCGCTATTTCTAAATATATACTACAAAATTTATATCAAAACACATCGCCTTTTCGTGAGTAATTCAAATCTGAAAAGATCTTTTCAATTCGACAAGTTGTCGCATAGTTATGTCCATTTAAGTGACCAGCCAGGTACACAAGGTTCACTTTGAAGTTTTTTTAACGACACTTTGCGACAAAAATTTATTTGAACTCTAAATAAGACTTTTCTATTGTAATTTTGTCTGACTAATCCAAATCTGCAAAGATCTTTTCAATCCGACAAATTGTCGTTGAGTTATGGCCATTTAAGTGACCAGCCAGGTACACAAGGTTCACTTTGAAGTTTTTTTAACGACACTTTGCGACAAAAATTTATTTGAACTCTAAATAAGACTTTTCTATTGTAATTTTGTCTGATAAATCCAAATCTGCAAAGATTTTTTCAATCCGACAAGTTGTCGCATAGTTATGGCTATTTAAGTGACCAGCCAGGTACACAAGGTTCACTTTGAAGTTTTTTTAACGACACTTTGCGACAAAAATTTATTTGAACTCTAAATAAGAATTTTCTATTGTATTTTTGTCTGATAAATCCAAATCTGCAAAGATCTTTTCAATCCAACAAATTGTCGTTGAGTTATGGTCATTTAAGAGGCACCAGGTTCACAAAAATTGTAGTATTACAAAAAGGTGAAAATTTCGAATATCTGATATGTTTTAAGAATTTTTGTTAACGATGAATTCTTATTTACTTGTATCTAAATTTTTATTGCTCAAATTTAAAATCATTATTATTTTAATTTCAATTTTTAAAATTATAATTTTTAAAAAATTTGAAAAAACCGAAACTGAGATTGTTTATTTTCTACCTGCTTCTCAATTTTTTTGTTTTAAAAATTCTAACTAAATGACAAAGTTCTAAGTTAAGTAGAGAATAAACTAAAAAATTATATTATTTTGGAATTTAAAACATTTAATTTCGGAAAAGATAAAACTTGGTAAAATGTAATCAACCATGAGAAAAAGAAAACAAATTTAATCCCAAAATTAAAGAAGCAGGTAGAAAATAAACAATCTCAGTTTCGGTTTTTTCAAATTTTTTAAAAATTATAATTTTAAAAATTGAAATTAAAATAATAATGATTTTAAATTTGAGCAATAAAAATTTAGATACAAGTAAATAAGAATTCATCGTTAACAAAAATTCTTAAAACATATCAGATATTCGAAATTTTCACCTTTTGTAATACTACAATTTTTGTGAACCTGGTGCCTCTTAAATGACCATAACTCAACGACAATTTGTTGGATTGAAAAGATCTTTGCAGATTTGGATTTATCAGACAAAAATACAATAGAAAATTCTTATTTAGAGTTCAAATAAATTTTTGTCGCAAAGTGTCGTTAAAAAAACTTCAAAGTGAACCTTGTGTACCTGGCTGGTCACTTAAATGGCCATAACTCAACGACAATTTGTCGGATTGAAAAGATCTTTGCAGATTTGGATTAGTCAGACAAAATTACAATAGAAAAGTCTTATTTAGAGTTCAAATAAATTTTTGTCGCAAAGTGTCGTTAAAAAAACTTCAAAGTGAACCTTGTGTACCTGGCTGGTCACTTAAATGGACATAACTATGCGACAACTTGTCGAATTGAAAAGATCTTTTCAGATTTGAATTACTCACGAAAAGGCGATGTGTTTTGATATAAATTTTGTAGTATATATTTAGAAATAGCGAAAGTTGGGTTTTTTGGGTAATATCTCAAGTATGCGAATCTTTGACAAGCCATAACTCAGCAACAGATAGTCGGATCCAAAAACGGTTTTCGTGTCGAAAAGTGTCGCAAAAAATACTATTAAAATAATACATAACATGTCTAATAAAGATGTGTTTTAGAAAAAAGACCGCCAGAAAACGTGAAGTACGGCGGGCTTTTCCCCAAAAATTGACCCATCGATATCTCGAAATCTAAGGGGTGTCGTAAAAAACTAAATAGTTGTCGAAAAGTGTCGCAAAAGTGTCTTTAAACATGCCAAGTTTCAGCTCAAAACTCAAAGTTGGACCGCCGTACTTCACACAGGCGTTAGAATGAGCATTTAATCACGATTAAACTCTTCAAAAAAAAAGTCGTCTCAGATCAGCAAGTGAATGCATAGATAATTATCTCTCGATACTTGACTTTTAGTCTATATTCAACAATCGATTAATCGAGCGGACAAAAGAAACGATAGGAAGTGGATTTAAAATAAAAATTCCATCGCGTTTATCCTCAGCTTAAATAATTAAAATCGTGAAATATTTATCATATTAAATCATAAATCATGGTCGTGGACATAACAATGCGTCGTGAACCAGGACAGCCATTTGGATTTCGTCTAATTGGCGGTAGTGATTTTGAAATTCCCTTGACAGTGTCCAGAGTACGTAAATTTTCTTTTTTTACCATTATGGATTGAGAATTTTTTTTTTATTTGAAAGGAGTGTCAAGCAAATTATGAAAATGGAATTGATACATACGAATGTGATTAAATATGAATGATTTTTTGATTAAATTAAGTGAATGTCAGTGATTTTTTTTTTCGATTGCATAATGCAAAAAAAAAGAAATTGAATTTAAAAAAAAAATGAGAAAGTTATCGTGATGTTGAAGGAATTCAGCGCTTATTTAAATTTGAAATCTATAAATATAATGATGCAAGAAATTATTGAATTCAACAAAATTCTGCAAAAATCAATAAATTCATATGAAGATGGAAAAAATTAGAAATTTAACGGTTTTTATAAATTTGAAATTTTTGATTTAAAAAAAACTTTTTTCAAATGAAAATTTGCAATAAAGTAGGCAAAAAATTTGTTGATGGAAAAATTTAACAAACTATATGCTTGCGAATGCATTAATAATTAAATATTAATGAAATTTAATTGAGTGTTAATCCTAATAATAATTCAAAAATTTTGAAGCAATAATCTAAACTTAATCGAAATGGACGGATATTAAATCTAATTGTACATCCCAAATTGAACCTCCAAACAACACATTTCTAAAAATTAAGCTAAAAACTCTGATTTAATCGAGAATCTTTTTTTTTTGTTGTTTTGTTTCTTTCTTTCTCATTGCAAAAATTTATTTTTAAAAATAAAATTCGAGTCACATGCAATTGACAGGCATTTGGTTTATTTATATTGAAGTTGATACTGAACAGTAGTTGCACTTGTATTTCCAATTCTTCTTGTTGCCTGCATATATACAATATAATGTATTCAAATGAAATAAATCGATGTTTCATTTATCAAAGCATTTTGATACTTTTTTATATATAAAAAAAAAATAAATAAAAACAAAAATTCAGCAATAAGTGGATAAATCATTGTCGATACATCGAAATCGTCAATTAATCTTCACTTCATTCAATATGCATAAAAAATTTGTGAGAAAATGAAATGAAAATTGATGAAATTCTGTTTTTCGTAGAAAAATTCAATCAAATTATATTTAAAAATTCTTTTTTAAGGAATAGCAATTTGTGATAGAATTTAAATGTGCTTCATTTTATTTTAATTATTTTGCTGCAATGCAATTTCCTGTAAAAAAAATTTAATTTATTTTGTATGAATGGAAATTTTGAGAGTATTTTAAAAAATGTCATCAAGTGAAGGTATGCTCTGATTTAAAACTGATTATTTGTAGCTTTAGCTGAAGATTTCAATTATTATTCTTACTTTTTATTGTGTTCTTTAACTGGAGGAACAAAGTCAGAACGAGGATTTTAAAAATTCTTCAACTCAAAATTTTCGAGAGTTTTTAAAATCGGATTAAAAGTTCCCAACTCAATTTATAAATTTTTATCTTGAGTCTTTGACTCTGATTACAAGCAAAGGTTTATCGAAGATTCTAGTCAAAGTACAAAGACTTAATATTTTTTTTGTAAAATTTGGCACCAAAAAGCAGCATCCCCTTTTCAAAGAAATAAAAAATATTAACGTCAATCTCCCTTGCATGACATAAAATTATTCAAAGAATTTATAGCAATTAAGAAAATTACACAATATTTTGATGACAATAAAATTTCAAATTTTAAATTTGGTATTTAATTAAAATAATTTAGGAAGTTACTAGAACTCAACATTAAAATTCAAACAAAATCATCAATAAATTGCATACTATAATAATGTAAGTCATTTCAATGCGTGATTAGTCAAGAATGAAAAATTCTACTTCTAAAAATATATAAAAAAATCTTCTTACTATTTTTAAATTGAAGTTTAATGTAGTGGAAATAAATGTGGGAAGGAAAATGAAAAGTGATTTCTTCCGAACAGGAAAAATGTATATTATGAATTAAATATGCGGTTTTGCGGAATTAAGTTTATTCAATCTATTTGAGAATAAGAATGTACGGCGCACATGATAGTTCCATTATTTAACAATAAAATCAGCCCCCGACAAAAAGTGAATTATATTCAAATTATTCATTTCTGTGCTGTATTTCAAAAAAATCTGTCAGACTTCAAGCTTTTCCATTTTAATTTCATAAATGAAAAGCGTTAACATTTTATTATTAAAAGCATATTTTGTCGTTCTCACATTCACTTGCTGAATGGGATTTTAAATAAAAGGAATTTAACACAGACACAATGCAAAAATTGTTCTCGACTGCTTTAAAAGTGAAATTCCATTTTTTCTAATTACATAAAAAATTCCATTTTCATAAAAGCAATGAAAAATGCACAAGACTGGCTGCAATAGTTATTTTAAAAAACAATAACATTTTTTTCACTTTTGTATCCACAATAGGTTATAGAAGGTGGAATTGCACATAAAGCAGGAATGCTAGAGGGTGATGTAGTCGTTCGAATTAATGATAAACCAGCCATAGATATGACTCATGAAAATGCACACGACGAGCTTGTCGCAGCTGGAAATGAATTTACTGTTGGTGTCCTACGGTAAAAAAAAAAGAAATAAATATAATTTCATTTTTTATGAGAGAAGTAAAGTCCTCCTGACATAATTTATCACTTTACAGTGCAACGAATCTTTTGGCAGATGGTAGTGCAGAGGATGCAACGGAACAGCAAGATACAACTGTTGCTGATGATGATACGAAAAAGGAACAGGAGAGAATTGATAAAATCATACCCGACAAGCCCGTGACAGACGAGGAAATTGCTGAATTGCTCAGTGGGGAAGCAGAATTATTGAAAGAACATGGCGTTCTTGGGTTTGTTGTTGTCTTGTCATCCAACATCCAACTGTCAATTATCACGTTTAAATCTTACTTAATTTTCAGTGTCAATTTTAATCGCATGATGCCAAAATCAGGTGTTTTTAAGCGCAGTGAAGTCTTTCAGGTTCTCAATGATCAGCAATTGAAGGCAAAAGAAGCTGAGGAAAATCAACGTTGGACAACATTCTTACAAAAGCCCAACAGACCACCACCACAGCCAAGAAATGCTGATACAATCACAAACACATATAAGCCAGTGATTGTAAAGCAGCCAAAGCCAAAATGTGCACCAGACTATCGAACAACCCCACCGCCTGTAAGTATCACATAATTAAAAATTAATGAATCTTCATATGTGCTTTTCATTGACTATTTATTATAGGAACCAGTTCAAGAGCAAGTTCAAGCATCAAATGAATTTGTCAACAATGAAAATGTCGAAGAAAGACATGAAGAAGAAGAAAAAATCGTTCAGGAAATTGTTCAAGTTCAAGAGCAGCAACAAATTACAACTGAAATGTCATCTGAAACTATCATTACATCCACAGAAGTGACGACAACATCCACTGAAGTCGTTACATTCGAAGAACTTGCAGCTGATGCAACAGGTGAGGCAATTAATGAAGAATTAGTTGCTGAAGAAATTAAGAGTCAATCAGATGAAGTGAGTATCGTAAGTTCCGCATTTGCTGAGCAACTTGAAAGCGTACAATCTCAATTGATGGCATTGAGTCATTTGCCAAAAACAATTCAATCAACCCTGGATGAAATAACAAAACAATTACAAGCATTGATACCGACGTCAAAATTAAACAAGCAAAAGTCGGTTGAGCCCGAAATCACTTCGACAGCTGACGAGAATACGAAGACAAGTGAAGGTTAAAAGATTTTTTTTTTAATCTTTTAATATAAATTTCGAGAATTTTCATCTCAAATTCTTTTTGCATTTTTTAATTTAGAAACTGTAGAGACATCAACAGAGACTGAACAAGTTGTCGTTGAAAATACAATTAGTGTAGTTGAAAGCAGCACAACAGAAACAGTTCAAGTTGAAATTGTTAATCAAGAACAGCAACAGTTAGAACAAAAGCAACAAGAAGACGAAATGGAACATCATCCAACAAAAGACGAGATTGATGAATATGAAGAATCTCAAAGAAAGTTCCGCGAGTTGTGGGAAAAGAAACGCGAGAAAGTAAGTATGGATTTTTATTTCATCATTTGAGTAAAAAAAAGAATCTTTTGCACTCGGCATATAAAAAGAGACTTCCTATGCCTTTTTCTTCTATCAGCAGCACAGACTGTATCGTTGAATATAATTTTCTAGTAAGTTTATGCAGGAAGTCTTTCTTTTTCACTGAGTTCTCTGGGATTGTAAAATGAGATGAAAAAGCGGAATCGGAAATTTATGAAAAGCAAAAGTTTCTGTCTTCAGGATATAAAAAAAATTGTGAAAGATTTTTTTTTTATTTTTGATTACTTTAGGGAATCTCTTTTGCTTCTTTCTGAATGCTTTTAAATTTCAAACTTTGCCTGTGCATTCATTATTGTTGGTGTAGCCTGAAAGCATAATAAGCCTGTAACTTCGAGCTTCTGATTTGTGAATTTTGAGTGTCAAGTTTGGGTTACTTGACACATTTTGATTTAGTATTCATTAGATGAGGCCTAAAGCTTATCATTTGAAAGCTTCCTTTATTTAAAGACATGCATTCAATTCCTTGCAGAAGCAAATTATTTTTTTAAAAAAATTCACAAACATCAAACTCGTCATTAAAGCTGTTCTCGAAATTTCAATGTTTAAAAAAAATTTTATTATTTAATTGCAAAGCATGTCAAGCTACAAAATTTAAAACTCAGTAGTCAGAACAGCACATCCCACGTACAGAATCAAGCATTATTTCTCAAGAAAACAAATCAAATTGCTGATGTAAGGTTGCACACGTCCCATACTCATTCTCATCGAGTGTATCAATGCATAAAAATTTTCATTCTTGAAGATTCTTTTTTATAATAAAAAAATTTGAAGGCTTCCCATCCCAAGGATGATAAAATATTGCAACAAAGTTGATTCCTTACACAAAAAGATTTTTTCACGGACTCGTCTTACATTTAATAATTTGTGTTACTCAACTTTTTTTATTTATTTCAAGAATCATGAAGTTTGTTATTGATACTTTAATTTTGACAAATTGCAGTTAAGGTTGAGGATTGTGTATCATACATGCGAACAATAATTTCATCTTGACTGACTATAGACTAGTCTATTCATTTTTATAGAGCTAAAAAAAACAATTTTTGTGACTTCTTCATTTTGAGAATGGATATGACTAAAAAATATTATGAAAGGAAAGGTTTCGTATGTCTGATAACTAAATTGAAAGGAAGAAAAAAGTCAATCAATGAAGTCAATTTTATGTCCTGACTTTTCATATAACATCCAAGTCTTCATAAAAAAAATAAAGACAGGAAAAAAGCAATCAACATAATCCAAAGTTTTCATGTTCAATTCCTTTTCATCGAGACTTCTTTGTTATTGCGCTTCAGACAATTCCATAAAATTATCATTGTGGCTCGTAAAGTCAATTTTGTTTTTTCAACTAAAACTTCTCATATCTACTTTTATTTGATTATTTTTCAATAAATTTCCTTTCTTTTCGTTTTAACTTCTTCATGTGGTTAAATTACGGTTCTGTTATCAACAGGCAATGATGAAATGTTTTCTTAGTCATGCAAGTGTTTTTTTTTTTCATATTTATGACGACACATTTGTCTGCTTTACGGCAATTGTTTGAGGGAATATTGCATAGTAATCTTTCGAGACTTACTCGAGACGAGACATAATTTGAAAGTCTGTGGGTTTGTGGCAATAAGTGAGGTGAGACTGAGATGGGTCGAATGACAGCTTTGGTAACAGTTTACTTGATTTTATTTATGGCGGTATGCTCAGGCTTTGCTGTCTGGAAACTAAACTTAGCTTTAAGTGTTAGACAGACTAGAAATCTTAGTTATAGCTTTAATTTCGGATTCAAGCAAATAAGAAATTTAAAAAAACCCTAAATTGATCTGAACCTTTAAAAAAAATTTAGATTGAAAGAATAAAATCGAATTTAAGATAGATTTAAAAGGTAAAATTGAAAAGTCAATTCAACTAATTCCTTTTAAACTCCCAGAGAACTCAAAATTTCCAAAAAAATCCATCAAAAAAGTCATAAAATTTAATAAACATCAAAAAAGATTTTTTTCTAATTTTCACCTTTCATATTTTCATAAATTTTTGCCACTTTTATTCGAATTATAAAAAATAAAATCTACTCGATGATGTTCAACGGAACTAAACTAAATTCTATAAAAATGTAAAATAAAAAAAAAAAAATGAGTAGAAGTCACGCGTTAAAATCGGCCCATGGACAATTCATGGCGTGCGAGAAATTGAAGACAAAAACTGTGTGGAAACAGTTCCAATATATCATTTTGAAGTTCCAGTACCAAAAAAATTTAGCGATTATTAGACAACGACTTAAATAAAAACTAGACAAAGATAAAAAATTAAAACTTAACCTTACTTTTAATTAATTGTTTTTTCTCTTCTTCTTCATCACTTTTCTCTGCATTTTTCATCATCACATCATCACATTCACATTCATCACTGCTACTATCAAAATATTTGATAATTATTTTTAACCACCTTCCCATGTGTAACTATAAAAAAAATGCAAAAAAACACATTTCAAAACGAATTGAAAAACAAAACGCTTGAAATAAAAATAACAAAAAAAAAAATAGCAGGAACCAGTCGATGCCAAAACTGAATTGACAGCTGAATTAAAGCAAAAAGTAACAGAAGAGCGAGTAATTAAGCAGAAAAAAGCTAGAAATTTCCGTGGATTACAACCACAAGAACGTCCAATCATTTTGCCAGGCGGTCGTAAATGGAAGAACGCAAAAGACGCCATGAATGATGAATTGATTGCTGAAATTATTTCCTCACAGGCTGAACTCATTATGGGCACTACACTTGGGTATGTGAACGTCCTTATGCTTTACTTTTTTTTATTCTTCATTTCATAAGATACTTACTTATTCATGATTCAATTAAAACTTTTCATTATATTATTATTATTATTTCTTTATTTTGTGTATTCTTTCATGAATATTCATGCTCGTCATTCTCATCATTATCATCGTAATAACTTAAACATCATCATCATCATTATTTATAACTGTACATGTACATGACCAAAAAGAAGTCACCATTATGAAAGTCCAATTTTGACCTTTGACGACAGGTAATGTTCATTATTTTATGAATCTACACCAATCGTGCCTCTACTAAATGCCACTAAAATTAATTATTCATTGAATAGAATGTCTATTTACTATATGTATTGACAACATGTTGAATATTCTCTCATGATTGTATGCATAATCAATAAATGTTGGCGCTGTTTATGTACACACATACAATTCGTTTGACATAACACAAGTCTCGGATGGAATTTCCTCAATTAGAAATTTATTGGATTTGAAACTTTCTAAATTACTAAAATGTGTGGTATTGAAAATTTTTTAAGTGGAAAATGATTTTATTAATTAGTGCTGAAATTGTTATTGACACATTTTCAATTTATGCAAATATTTTGATAGAATTGAAAATTATAAATGGCACACGTGTTCAATTTTATGAGGGTAAAGAAGGTGAACACAAGTTGAGCACAAGTTGAGCATGTGTTGTGGTTTAGAAGCAAAATATTTTATTATTTTTTGTTTAGTTGAAATTCAAATTTCATTTAAGATTTTTATGAACTTAATTAAAGGATGTACTTAGAACTGATTTTTTTTTTCAATTGTTGTAGGGTCCAATTCCAAATAAATTTTTTTACCGCCATTAAAATTTCAATTTTTGTTTTTAATTTAATTTTTTAACTTCTTTAATTTGAGAATTGAAGCAAGAAATTTGCAGAATTATTTAAAATAAAATTTGAGCATCATAACCATCATACCCTCCACATTCTCAACCTTACCCATAAAAACAAATTCACTAATTTCAGTTCATGCCCTTATAACTCAAATATAATCTGCGTGTTTTTCAACATTAGAGAAAACACATAAAAATTCTCATAATACTAATTTTCGATGACGCAAATACAGATTCACAAATTAGTAGTCATCAATTTATAAAACAAATGTTGGGATATGAAGAACAGAACAGAAAATTTTTTCTTTTCATCATCAGACATCAATAAATTTTCTTCCTTTTATTCCTTTTTCCGTTCCATCGTTTCGCAAAAAAAAATTATTATGTGCCTTCCTTACTCTATTGTAAGTTGTATGGTAAATACAATAAATTATTCATTTACAACAAAAAAAAGCCCGAATGTGAATTAGATATTTATAGCAAACGGCAACAATGTAAATGTTGTTTTTTTCTCTTTCTTCTTTATGTTGATGTCGATTTTATATTTAATTGAATTTTGTTCTAATTATAAAGCCAACCACCAACCAAAAAATATAAAACACATTTAATTTCTAATCGATATGGGGAAAATTAGGTATTCAAGGCATGATGTCAATAGTTTTTGTATTTTATTGTATCATGTTTAATAGAAATTTGTGCTTATTATGCATTATGGTTTAGATATTTAATGGTAGGGTGACTTTGCCTAGCTTTATTAGAATTTTTCAATTATTTATAGATATACATTGAAAATTATAATTTTTATAATATTTTTCTCACAATTTTCTTAGTTTATAATTTTTGCATCATTTATGTACGACTTTGTCAATAAAACAATTTAAAACCCTATAAAAACTGTCTAAGCATTCATATTCACATCATGAATACCCCTAAGCTCTCACAATAATTAAATTAATATTCCAATCGATTTCAGAGTCAATTTCCTTAAATATCAAAAGCCTGAAAAAGACTTGAGCTTTCTGAAGAATTCAGAGACTTATCGTACAATTCATCATATGAATCCACATGAGAATGGCATTGAGAAGAGACCTGCTATGGTTGCAGCCGAGGAGGATGTTTTGAAAGTAAAACGTTTAATTCATATGCGCATGCCAGTTTATCACCTTTAAATCTCGTCAATGACAAATTCTTAAATTTATTTTTCTCTCTTTTTTTGCAGTGTGCATCACCAAATCCATTAAATCAGAATTCATCTTAATCACTTCACTAAATCAGAATGTATGAAAAAATTCAAAAATATGAATAATTATCCAAGTTAATTGATTCATCCATCGACCGACATCCAATGATTAAAGAAATATTTTTTATAATAATTTATTCATATTACTAATTATGAGAGTCATTTGTAGCTACAATCTAATTTAATGGTCAACTATTAATTGGGTTTAAGGTGACGTAATTTGATTTGTTTGTAAGGAAATACAAAAGTTCTTTTGTTTTGTTTGATGGGTAAATGGCGTGAATTGTTAAAATAAATTATGAGAATGTTCCGGGGGATAAAGTTTAGGTTTTGAAAATTAATAGACTTAAGCTAAACGGTATATTGCCAAATAAATGCTTGAAAGTGGCTCATTACAGGGTATTAGCTTGTTCATAAGAGATTTTATAGATTAAAAATATGACGGGGTCCTCTTGTAGGGTCAAGCTAGAGTCTGAAACCTTTTTTTAATGAAATCAAGAAAGCAGTCTAAAAATCAGAAAAAAAAGTTGATTGAATTTTAATTAATATTAAATATAATGAACTGACTTCAAGAAGTTTTTTTGCTCAAAAATCAAAAATAAAATTTGAGTCACTCAATTCAGCCTTTATTGAATCAAACATCATGGCAACAATCATAATCAAGCATCAATTTACAATTCTAGATACTTTCAACAAAATAAATCAATTAAAAATCTTCCTTTCAATCAAATCAATTCCTCATAACCCCCCACCTTAAAATGTTAATATTGACCCATTAAAATTATGACATTAAATTTTATTAATTTTCAATTAATTGTATCTTATCTTTTATTTATCACATTTTTCTTGATCATATATTCTCTTAAATGCTTAACAATCTCTGACCTGTTTGTTGTTTAAAAAGTATTGAATTTTTTTTTCTTCCTTCCTTCATTATTTTCTCATTAATTGCTCAATGAGAGATAATTAAAAAATTTATTCATTCTCCTCTTTTTTTTCAATTAACATCTTGTCATCAATAAAATATTATTGCAAAATAATTGTAATGAAATATAAATAAATTTGTAATTGTAATATTAAGCTACAATGTTGAGAGAAATAAATTTTAAATTATTGTATTTTTGAGAAATTAAAAACACAACATTTTTTTTTTTTTTTAATTTTATGTATCATGTTTTTCAGTTGAATTTATCCACTAAAAATAATTTACATTTATTTTATTTTTTTGCAGTGGCTGTACATATTTATTTAAATTAGTAAAACACCAAATAGTTGCCACAATACAAAATGAACTTTCGGTGGGAGATTAAATCAGTTTACGATTTTATTTTAATGGAATTTTATTTTATTTTTTTTAATATTAGGTATTTTTATAGGAAATTTAATTTTTTTTTGAGATTGTTTTTAATTACATGATGTGGTGGCAAGTTTGTGATTTGATTTTTTTTAGCGCAAAAGAATGATTTTGTTGTCAAAATTGAAGTTTTTTTTTAAATTTTAAGTTTCAATCCATGAATTTATACTAGATTTTATTAGTTTTCACCATAAATTTACGATTTTATTAGTCACGAGAATTTTAAAAAAATACTAGATTTTTAGTAATTTAGAAATAGAACTAAAAATGTGTGCTAGATTCGGACAAATCGAGCAACTTTGAACTAAAATTTTGAAGTTTTGCACTAGATTAAAAATTTGATCTCTTTTTGTCTAATAAATATTCTTCAATATTCTTTAATATCAATCAAAAATTAATTTTCTCCTCTAGATTTAAAATTAATTAAGAAAGTAAAGTATGCTGAAATTTATTTTATAACTTTTACATAAAATTCCAAACTCTCTGTTGATACTATTCAAAAAGAGCAAAATTAATTCAAGAGAAAAAATTGATT
Source organism: Chironomus striatipennis (assembly GCA_026123125.1). Lineage (NCBI taxonomy): Eukaryota > Metazoa > Arthropoda > Insecta > Diptera > Chironomidae > Chironomus > Chironomus striatipennis. Next base: position 46,018,197 of record CM047394.1, read on the forward strand.
TAATTTTCCATAAAGACGTGACCAGTTTCATCACAATTTAGTTCAATCTAAGATTTATAAAGCATAAGAAAAATGAAAATTTTTGAAGGTTTATTATCTTGCTTTATCTATGTAGAAAGCAGATTTCATATTCATAAAAGAGTCTTAAAGTTCTTTCAATTATTACAAAAAAATTTTGTTGCTTTAATCCAGATAGAGTCCATTTACCTTTTCAAATGCTACTGAACAAAATTTATTACAGCATAAATGAACAATTCATAACTGCATACAAATTTTAAGTCCTTTGTATATTGATATATCATACTAACTAGCATGTGTTATGATTCATTTCATATGTATGTATAACAATAATAAACATTTCAATGAATGAGGAATGAATGGGTAAATGAATAGATCAATATTTTCTTTTTTACATACATCTAAAAACATAGCAAGCTCATAAATCACGATATGGCAGAATGAGATGATGCTTAATAGAAGAAAACAGTTTTTTTATCTCATTCATTCCCAATCGGGTGTTCTACCTATTCTAGTATCGAAAAGATGTAGAATGATATCGTAGAAATTGGCAAATATTGAAGATAAAGTTTGAAGCTTGAATAGCTGGAAATGTAAATGTGGTGCATATTTGTATATTGCTTGTATTTTGCACTGTCAATTGAAATTCTTTGCAAATTTAAAGCTGCTGGATAATTTATAAATATTTGGCAGTTAAACGTTTAAATTTGAAATTCAAAATCTTAAAAACCGTTGAAAATCCAAACTATTTTTATCTTTTAATTTGTAATCCAAAAGGCTTTTAAACCAATTAGCATTTGTAAACATTTCTATTTACAAACTAAACATACAAAACGAACGCAATACTTCCACAAACAAACAACCCCCAAATATTCCATCAAAAAAACAAAAAAATGGCAAAATGAATTCAGAAAGTATGAAATCAGTACCGCCGCGTCAATAAATCTCCATGTACACTTTTTGCTCTGCACTTTTATTTATTTTTAATCCATTAATGTCAATAACATTTGTTGAGCATTCAGCGTAAAGATGAGACGACGATGGGAGAAAGCAAGAAAAAAAAAATGATTTTCGATTTTCTTTTATGCTGTCGAAATTCTTATGCTTGGTACAGCATTACATTCAGAATAAATTCTTTTATGGAAGTGAAAAAACAAGAAAAATGTCGCGAATTTTCCCTAATGTGTCATCGTAAAATCTATTGTCGTAATGTTCCTTACTTATTTCTATTTTCGCTATTATATCTTGTCTTTTACTCTCGTTCTTTGCCACTGGAGATTTATAGTTGTACTCGAACAGCAGTGACGGCAAAATTTGCTATAAATTATTCCAATTTCTCCCTTCTTCCTCAATTTTGCCTCGTGAATGATTAAGTTGAGTAGTTTTCTTCTCAGACTCCAAAACGCAATTTATATATGCTGCAAAGGAAAATGCCGTGTCGCATAGGATAAAGTAAGTAAATATAAAAAAATAGATGGATAATATTTTATTTGTGTAAAGTTTATGAATCTGAATTTTTGCTCATTTTTATGATGCTAGAAAGAATAAGGATGGAAGTTTTATGAACAAAAATAAACAATTTATAGAATTAGCATATTATGAAATGATATTCTATAAATATGAGATAGAAAACATATCTCATAGCTTGATTTATTTGAGTTTGCATTATTTTTTTAAAGTGAAACTTATTCTAAAAAATTTTTAAAGGGGGTCCTCGATTTGATATTATTATTAAAATCGAAACGTTAGAAAAATGACCGTCAAAAATGAAAATTTGAATTTTTCTATGGGAAATTTTTGGTTATTCAAATCGAAAAAATTCAAATCGAGTCTGTTCAGGGGCGTAGCCAGAAATTTTTTGAGGCGGGGGTTTTGAAATTATTTTGTATGGAACGAAAAATTTAGGGGGGTTTTAGGATTTTTTTCTCAAAAATCCCTAGCAAATTGAAGAAATTTTCCAAAAAGAGGGGGGGTTAAAACCCCCAAACCCCCCCCCCCTGGCTACGCCCCTGAGTCTGTTCAAATCAAGGACCCCCTGTAAATATTTTGTTTCTTTTAAATCAGACTGGTTTGAACTAGTCTAGCATTTTGTATTAAATTTTAAGCAAATTTTAAATTATTTGTGGACTTAAATTTGCGAATATATGACAATATGATCTTAAATTAATCATATTGTCATATATTCTGTCACAAAACCTTTAAACAAAAAAAAATATTAATTACACATTTGAGTTGTCGCATATTCTAGCTTAAGAAACACTGAAAACATTATCTTTTATAGTAAATTCTAAAGAAATTACTCTCTTAAAACTAACCGAGTAGTTAACACCCATACAAATCTACAACAACTAATAGCAAAATCGACTAGACAAGAAATTCTCATAATAATAACATTTGTACAGAGAACATAAAAATCAAGATTTTTTCTATAGAATTGAAAGCAAAAAGAAAGAGAACATATACAATAGAAATATAATAGTGTGGAAAAGGCATCATTTTGAAGGCAAAAAGAGTCATAATAGAATAAGAAGGAAGGAAAAAAATGTTCAAAGTCCTCGTGTTGTTAATCGAGGGACTTAAGCGCATTTTTGTCGCAGCGATCAGAAATCGATTAAAAAGAAATTGCTTTAAATTATAAAATCCCTTAATTCTTCTTTTATTATCAATAAACCCTGCAAAAAAAATACAAATTTTATAGAAAAAACTGTACAATAGTAACCAAAACCATTAAATACCGTCTTTCTAGCATGTTCTATACATGAAAAGTCTGTTTTCACAATAATAAATACAAAACCTTCCAAAAAGAAAGAAAAAAATTTTGATCAAAAATAACGGTCAAAAAATTTTTAAATTCCAACGGTCAAAAAAAATTCAAATTTTTATCGAGGGGTTTTCAACAATTTTTTTCCTTATTTATTGTTAAATCGTTGATTACAGGAATTGTAGATCGTTCAACGATTTTTTAATGAGCGATGCCGGAATAACTCGATAGTAGAAAGATAATTCATCATAAAAGAACTCTTAACTATGTCTGGTTTCTGAGATCTCAGAGCTCATACAGCCTTGAACCAGCCAGTCAGCCAGCCAGCCGAACAAAGTGAAACTATAAGCGTCATTTTTTGCAAAAATGCGCTAAAAAAAGTTTTACCAATATTTGGCGTCAATTTTCTTTGAGGAGAAAAAAAGAATGTGAAAGACACACGGCAGTGACACATTAGAAAGTAAGAGGAAGGATATACAATACTTATAGCATTGCCATCTGCTAATCTTTTGTACAAATTTGGCCTTAACCTAATTCATTAGAATCTTGACAAACTAATTTGTGCTAAGACGGAATTAGTGTGACTTTGTGTTTGGCTATAAAAGATCTTGATAATTTTAATTTTGTCGACTATTTTGCTGGATATTGATTTGGTTTAGAATTTCAGGTTAGAATACTTTTTTTTTACATTTTTATATGCATAGTAAAAGTTTTAAATTATTTCTAAACATTTTGGTAGTTTTATCACTAGTAGATCTTTTAAATATTAATTTTCAGGCTATATTTTGACTATTGATCAATACTGTGACTTGAAAAGTATCAATTCAAAGCTATAATTTTTTGAAAAAACAATCTTGAGTAAATGTAAACAAATCTTTAAAATTTAAAATTCAAATTTTTCAAAAACGAATGAATCTCAATATGAAATAAAGCAAGGCACAAAGTATGTCGAAGCAAATTTCCAAAATTTGTGTTTCTTCTCATTGAGCTTTCTTAAACATTCAATGTGTCCACATGAAATCAAGAATAATTTTCCATCAACAAAAAACCAAAATTCATTACTTTTATACGTCATGGATATAGAAATTTATTCAGCGCCAAATCTGGTTGACGCTTTTCTACATTTTCACATCGATTTTTCTTCATCTTCTGTTCTCACAGTTAAAACATTCTTTTTTTCCCTTTCCTTTCTCACAATTCCTTCTTCTTCAATCTATACCAAATGACTTTCTTCTTCATCGTGAGAATCTCACACACGTCGATTGCACAACATTTTCCTTTGTGTGGCATTTTTTTCTGGCCTGGAGCGTTGCTCATTTTCTCTCCCACCACCAAAAATACTTCATCCCTTCCACAAATTTTCTCTCATTTGTTCTCTCACGACAAGAAATTCTCTCTCAGCAGATACAATTTTCTCTTTGTGTAGAGGATTAAAAAGTTATGTGATTTTCTTCCCTTTTCCTTTCCTATTTTTTCTGCTATGAGAGATTTTCATTGACCTTCAAAAGAATGCGAAGAAAAAAAGTTCACAATTCATAGCGCAAAAGTTTCATCTTTAATATTCTCGGAACAAAAAATTCTCAAATAACATGAAGGCATAGGCAATGAAAATAAATTCACATTTCTTAGTGCCATAAGCAACTTTTTTCAAGTAATATTCACTGATGATGTCATCGAGGACGTCGTCATAAGACTATTTTCTCACGCATAGCTATTTTTGTGAATGAAAAAGAAGAAAAAAAGAGGCACATGAGGAAGAATATACAATTTTTATTTAGAAGGAAAAGAAAGTTTTGCGGAAAACCTCGAATTTGCGTTCTTTCCTCTCTTATTCCCTTAATCCGTTTTTAATGAATGAAGAGTGAGAAAAAGGTTTTTCTTGCTAGGATGATAATATCGAATGAAAAATGAAAATGATGAAAAATTAATGGGATGAAGAGCAATAATTATTTGGTTGTGAATAACATCCGAAAATGAGCATGATGAATATTTCATAGAATTTTTAAGTACAATTGAACGTGAGGTGGTGGAAATTTTACAGCTGAAATTCTTGGAAAAAATTATCTTTCGTGTGATGAATAAATAATTTTGAGATAAAGTTCATTATGGATAAAAGATGAACGATTCGAGGGTGTGTGGGATATAATCTTTTGGGTATTTGTGGTAAGTGTTTGACATCGATGCATGATGTGAATGTTAAGAAATATTCAGTTGAAATGAAATTTGAGCTTTTTAACTTTTTAGAGTCATTGAACTTAAAAAACTAAAGTTGGATCGAATCTTAATTTTTTACTTGATATACTACTTGTCTTTTTACTGTTATATACGCGAAAGACACAAGTCAGACAATCAAGATGATATTCGGCACCAAGCCAAGAGTGGACCCAGCACCAAGCTGGAATAAAATTTAAGCCGGAGTGGTGCTGGCTTCACTACGATTTGATGTCGAATTTCATCTCGATTATCCGACTTGTACCTTTCTGTATATACAGTTCAAATAATATTTTGCAAGCAGGAAATATTACAGTTGTGTTCAAGACAATTCAATAATTTTCAATTGATCCTTCGAATTTTCCAAATAAAACCTTCTTACACAATATTCTAAGAGAAATATTAAGAATTCATACAATAGCAACTGACAACATACTGTAAGACCTTATAAAACCGTTTCGAAGAAAAACAGATCTTACATCAACAATAGCTTTCAAAATAATTCACAAAGCTACTTCCTACCATCAAGGCGTAAACACTTTATTAAATTGGTGGGATTTTTTGGGATTTTTGGGATTTTTGTAGAAAATTTGGGATTTTTTGGGATTTTTCGGGATTTTTTGGGATTTTTGGGATTTTTTGGGATTTTTCGGGATTTTAAGGGATTTTCTGGGATTTTTTTGGGATTTTCTGGGATTTTCTTAAAATTTGTTTAAATTTTAATTTTTTTTGTTAAATTCAATATTTTTGAAAAATTTCGCGTAAGTTTTCTTCTTATACTAGCATGTAGATATAATAAGTACAATTTTTTTTTTCATCTAAAAATCCTTAAAAAAGTGATTTTTATGACCTTCTTTCATATTTTTTCTTATTTGTGATAAAAAACTTCTTTCTGAAAGGAGATTTTCAGATCCATTCTAGTACTTGAGATAGAAAACTCACCAGAAAAGCGATTTTTCGCGTTGATTTTCTTAGTTAGGATGAAAAACCCCTCAGAAAAGCGATTTTCCGCATTGATTTTCTTAGTTGGGATGAAAAACCCCTCGGAAAAGTGATTTTTCGCATTGATTTTCTTAATTGGGATGAAAAACCCCTCGGAAAAGCGATTTTTCGCGTTGATTTTCATAATTATGATGAAAAACCCTTCGGAAAAGCCATTTTTTGCCTTGATTTTCTCAGTTAGGATGAAAAACCCCTCGGAAAAGCGATTTTTCGCGTTGATTTTCTATTTGGGATGAAAAACCCCTCGGAAAAGCCATTTTTCGCGTTGATTTTCTTAGTTGGGATGAAAAATCCCTCGGAAAAGTGATTTTTCGCGTTGATTTTCTTAGTTGGGATGAAAAACCCCTCAGAAAAGCGATTTTTTGCATTGATTTTCTCAGTTAGGATGAAAAACCCCTCGGAAAAGCGGTTTTTCGCGTTGATTTTCTTAGTTGGGATGAAAAATCCCTCGGAAAAGCGATTTTTCGCCTTGATTTTCTTAGTTGGGATGAAAAATCCCTCAGAATAGTGATTTTTCGCGTTGATTTTCTTAGTTGGGATGAAAAATCCCTCGGAAAAGCCATTTTTCGCCTTGATTTTCTTAGTTAGGATGAAAAACCCCTCGGAAAAGCCATTTTCGTCTTGATTTTCTTAGTTGGGATGAAAAACCCCTCGGAAAAGCCATTTTTCGCGTTGATTTTCTTAGTTGGGATGAAAAACCCCTCGGAAAAGCGATTTTCGCCTTGATTTTCTCAGTTAGGATGAAAAACCCCTCGGAAAAGCGATTTTTCGCGTTGATTTTCTATTTGGGATGAAAAACCCCTCGGAAAAGCCATTTTTCGCGTTGATTTTCTTAGTTGGGATGAAAAATCCCTCGGAAAAGTGATTTTTCGCGTTAATTTTCTTAATTGGGATGAAAAACCCCTCGGAAAAGCCATTTTTCGCGTTGATTTTCTTAGTTGGGATGAAAAATCCCTCGGAAAAGTGATTTTTTGCGTTGATTTTCTTAGTTGGGATGAAAAACCCCTCAGAAAAGCCATTTTTCGCGTTGATTTTCTTAGTTGGGATGAAAAATCCCTCGGAAAAGTGATTTTTCGCGTTGATTTTCTTAGTTGGGATGAAAAACCCCTCGGAAAAGCCATTTTTCGCCTTGATTTTCTCAATTAAGATGAAAAACCCCTCGGAAAAGCCACTTTTCGCCTTGATTTTCTCAGTTAAGATGAAAAACCCCTCGGAAAAGCGATTTTCGCATCGATTTTCTCAGATAGGATGAAAAACCTATCGGAAAAGCCATTTTCGCCTTGATTTTCTCAGTTGGGATGAAAAACCCCTCGGAAAAGCCATTTTTCGCCTTGATTTTCTTATATGGGGTGAAAATTACTTAAAAAAAGAAAATTTTTGCCTTCATTTTCATATTTATGACAAATTTATTATGAAAAATTCATTGAAAAAACCTTTTTTCATTGTTTTATGTGATTACTCATGAAAAAGTTAAGACTAAAATATTTTTCTTTCACATTTTCAAACAAAAATTTTTTGGGATTTTCTGGGATTTTTTGGGATTCTCTGGGATTTTTTGGGATTTTCTGGGATTTTTTGGGATTTTTCTGGGATTTTTGGGATTTTGGGATTTTTGTAAGGAATTTGGGATTTTTTGGGATTTTCTGGGATTTTTTGGGATTTTCTGGGATTTTTGAGGATTAATCCCGGAAATCCCAAGTGTTTATGCCTTGCCTACCATTAAGGCTACAGAACAACATCAATACTCTTATAGAATAAAACGACACAAATATTTCCTGGAAATTTAAATTTAGCAGAGCACGAGAAGTCTTCAGAATGAATAAAATTTACAACAAAGCTGACGTGCCTGCAATTTCAAAAGATTACCATCCATAAAGCTTCATGCGTGACATTCTTTAAAGAAATCGGCTTCAATTTTACCAAGACTGATTATCTTCGCTTTTACGTCAGTTCCTCTCTTTCATGACAAAAATTGACTTTTAAGAAATTCACCGGAAAAAACTTGTTTTGATAAGCACCTAAAGCATTAGAGATGAAAAAGTTTGTCGAGACTGTAATTTTTTAGCTCTAATGGAAAACAAAACAGAAACAAAAGAATGTCAACAACTTTAATTTTCCAAATAACATTTCAACCCCAAACCTAAAAAGTTAAAATCCTTTAAATAAACATTTATAATAAATAAATTGATATAAGGACACAAATTCTAACTGTCTGTCAACTGAGCGCTGCTTTGATGTGATGGTAAATAAAAAAAAATATTCCAATGTAAATCCAATTACACATGTGTGTCATGATGGATTTTTTATTTAACAAGATAAAATAAAGTAAAAGACAACAACAAAAAAGAATATTTACCAATATTGTCTGACAGTGTGTTTTGAGTCCTTCCTTAATGTCTTCTTCGTTCTCCTTCCTCTCGATCCATTACCATCGATATCATTTATCTAAAATGCCCTCAATCAATTTATTGTATTCAACCTTAAATGTTGTCAATCAATGGAATGAAAAGGAAGTCGCAAAAAAATGTTACAATAAAAGGAAGGAAGAATTTCCTAAACGACAAACTAGTATGAAAGGTGGAAGCCTTTTTAATTGAATATTCATACCGTGATTAATATTTTTTCTAATTATCGAAGTTTGGATTCCTTTAAAGTTCTAATTTTAGAAAATTTAGTAAGTTTATAAGACTATTGTCTTTTGATGCTAAATTATAGGATTTAATCGAAATTGTTTCATTTAAAATTCACCAACTGTCGTTTTGTATTTGAATTGTAATGATTTGGAATTATAGTTAGTTGATTTCCCCTTTCCCCTTTGTTTGAAAATTTAGTTTGTTTTGAACTCTCTAACTATAAACATCTCAATTTATTTATTAAACTCGTATTATAATTTTAATCCACAAAATATACTTAATCGATCATGGAAGATAACATGATTTTAGCCGATGGCAATAGTTTGGTAAATTTCATGAGAAAATTGAAATGTTTATAAACTTTTAGCGATTAAATTGACACCATTAACTTCTTTGTTGTCATTGCACAGAATGACATTTTTCTGGATTTCTATATAAATTTATTTATTTTCCCATTTAACGGTCAATTTCAATTCAAATTTTATATAGATAATTTAATTTCATGAATTTCCTATATTTTCATTAATAAAACACAATTACAGGGCAATATTATTAAAGGAGCTTATTAATTGCATATAATTAATAAACATCGTCATATTAAAACATGTAAAGGTCTTTTATCATTAATTTACTTACATATAAAATTAACGGTTTTGTAAGATTTGAATATTATTACCGCGTTGCTTGAATTCGCTTTGAATTCGCCTTTTTATGGCAAATCCTACGCGCATACATTAAATTATTTCTTTTCACTTTGAACGTCGACCTATTAAGACGTGGATACAAAAATGTAAGTAAATTAAATTGATAAATAACCTAAACCTAACTTAAATCTAATTATTTGTACAATTTTATATTATTGCAGTTCCAAAATAAATTGTTTAATAAAGGGAACAATTATTAGAGGAAAAAATCATCCACTTTTATTAATTCGTCGACATTTTTTGGAAATTTTTACGATTTTTGGAACCTCGTGGAGTTGAATCTTCAATTTAATTAGCTGGAAATAAATTGTGGCTGTATATTTAATCTTGGCTGGATCTATAATTTGGTAATAAAATCGTGGCTGAATCTTTAGTCTTGGCTGGATTAAAAAACGTGGCAGGAATTTATTGGAATCATTTATTAGTGGCAAACAAACAGCATTAATTTGAGGTTGCAGACATCAATATATAATTTAATAGGTAAAAGTGAATTAGAAAAATTATTTGCATTGTAAGATAAATTTTGATGAGAAAATTGTAAAAAAAAATTGTAAAATAGGTTAAGACCTAACACGCTCATCACTAACAAATCAAAGAAGCTAGAGTGGAGTAAGGCTTGCAGGAAAGCCTTCGCTTCGAACAACGTCTGTTGAGCTGTGCATGACAGTTCCACACGGAGAGGTTATCCTCGATTTGCATTAACTAACAAAACCTTCTCACACATTTTCACTGGATCTTGTTGAGCAAGAGATCCAGTGACACTCATTTAACATTGCACAAAGTGCGTAGTTCATCTTAAAGTCCCTATTTTTGGGTAATTCTCATCTAAAGTCCTGCAAAAAGGCAATTTAATTAATTATTGTTTACATGCACAAGTAAAAGTGCATAGCGAGTGAAATGTTTAATGACGCATTTCCGTTAAATTCATAAGTATCATAGTTCTAAGTCGTCGAATCAAAGACGCATTTTATTAAGTCGTCGAATCAAAGACGCATTTTATTAAGTCGTCGAATCAAAGACACATTTTATTAAGTCGTCGAATCAAAGACGCATTTTATTAAGTCGTCGAATCAAAGACGCATTTTATTAAGACGTCGAATCAAAGACGCATTTTATTGAAGTCGTCGAATCAAAGACGCACAACAAATCAATGATCAATTGCAATTAAAGTAGCTAAGTAATTAAAGTTAAGTCGCGAATTAAAGCGCACTCATTTGAGTATATATAAATTAGAAAGACGCGAATCAAAGCGCATTTAATCATAGAATCAAAGTCTAACAATATCAAGTTAGAAAGTTTTGAAAGTCGTCGAATTAAAGACGCATAAATATCTTAAATTAATTTCAATTAAATTAAAGTTTAAACAATTAAAATGGAAGAATTTAAATTAAATTCAAATATTGAAGAAAGTGATACTGAATTAGCATCATTATCACATGCAGAATTAGCCAGAAGATTTGAAGAGTTGCGTAAACGCTTCACTTCTGTAAAAAGAGAAAACGATTTTCTACTGCAAAAAATTAAAGAAAAGAATCAGAATAATAATGATCAACATAAATTTCGTTCTACTGGATTTGCATATAACTCCAGTACACATTATAGAACTACTGTTGACAGTCAAAATGAATTCAACAACTCATCTGTTGTAAACGAGTGCATAGCTGGCTTATCAAATCAAATGAATTTGATTTCGCTTGGAGAAATTCGTAAGAGTTTACCCAAGATAGAAGTATTTGATGGAAGCCCAGAAAAATGGTTGGCATTTCAGCGTGCAGTAGAACGTACATGGCAAGAAGGTCAATATGATGACACAATGATGAGGCGAATCATTCGCAACGCACTCACAGGTCAAGCTTTAGATCGTGTAGAGGCAATCTTAGATCTAGTTAGTCCAAACCAGACTATGAAGTATCTTAAAGACAGTTATGGCAATGCAAATATTGTCGTTGAAGCTGCAAAACTTAAATTAATCAATTCTAAATTATCGAAGCCTCTTACGCATGCATCTTGCGTAGAGGTAACAACACATATAGCAAGTTATATGGCTGCATGTTCATATGCAGGTTTATTAATTACAGACAATAGTATAGCTTCGAAAATTCATGCTCAATTAGAACATTATCATCAGGAAGCTTACTACAATTATTATTTTGAAAACTATCCAAACGCCGTCACTAGAATGGAACGGTTAGATGTCCAATTCGACTTTCTCAATCACATAGCGAAAACGCTTCCATTAGGTACGTTTTCAAAAGTTGAAGTAAAACAAAAATCTAAAGCATTGCAAATAATGTCTATTAGTACAGAGCATTCAGATAGTGAAAACTCATCTTGCAGTTCTGATGAGTATGACTATAAGTATGAAATTAGAGACGAGCAAACAGCTCGATATATTGGATATGATCTAAATAAAGTCAATGAGATTGCAAAGAAATGTGTAATCTGTGAGGAAGAAGATCACTTCACAATTGAATGTGAAGAGTATAAATTATTGAAGACTCATGAAAAGTATAATTTAGCGAGAAATAGAAATTTATGCATAAACTGCATGATTGCAAATAATCATGTAGCTAAAGAATGCAACGTTAAATTAGGATGTGGATATGAAATTGATAAAAATATGCGATGTTCAGCAAAGCATCATATAACATTACACAGAACTAATAATTACAGAAATTATCGAAGTAAACATCATAACACTGCAAAAGTGTATGATGATAGTGATGACGATAGTCATTCACATAGTTCTGAAATTCCAGAAGACAGTAATGAAAAAATTGATGAAGTGTATGATAGTGATGAGGATAGTCATTCAAATACTTCTGAAAATCCAGAAGACACTAATGAAGAAATCGAGGAAGCTGAGTCACCAGCGTAAATACAAATTTCCACATCCTTTCGCACAATTAATGAAAAATATAATAATCTAACTTATGAATTTAGTAATAACACCTCCTTGCCGAAGGAAAGCATGCTTAAAGCTGCTTTATTTGCTCATGAAAGCAATATCAATAATTGCGACTATTAACAATTAGAAATTAAGACTTTAAATTCAAAATAAGCTCAAAAATAAGTCTGTAACGAATACGCTGAACTCGTGCATATCGAGTATTTTCAGTTTAATTACCAAAAATTTTCGTGCATTACGAAGAACATTCTTTTCTTCTTTCTTCTCGTTACAGGTTTTATAGTTTTAACAATAGTACCATTGGAATTCATATATGAATCAGAAATAGCTTATTATTGCATTCTATAGTTAAGTTTGATACAGGTGCTTAAAGCAGTTACCTTGAATACATTTACTTGGATTATTATGGCTTCAACTGACAGGAAGACTCGCAGGGAATCTTAATTACCGCCATAAATTGGATAATATTACTCGTCGCCCGGGGAGTATGTCATTGCACAGAATGACATTTTTCTGGATTTCTATATAAATTTATTTATTTTCCCATTTAACGGTCAATTTCAATTCAAATTTTATATAGATAATTTAATTTCATGAATTTCCTATATTTTCATTAATAAAACACAATTACAGGGCAATATTATTAAAGGAGCTTATTAATTGCATATAATTAATAAACATCGTCATATTAAAACATGTAAAGGTCTTTTATCATTAATTTACTTACATATAAAATTAACGGTTTTGTAAGATTTGAATATTATTACCGCGTTGCTTGAATTCGCTTTGAATTCGCCTTTTTATGGCAAATCCTACGCGCATACATTAAATTATTTCTTTTCACTTTGAACGTCGACCTATTAAGACGTGGATACAAAAATGTAAGTAAACTAAATTGATAAATAACCTAAACCTAACTTAAATCTAATTATTTGTACAATTTTATATTATTGCAGTTCCAAAATAAATTGTTTAATAAAGGGAACATTTATTAGAGGAAAAAATCATCCACTTTTATTAATTCGTCGACATTCATTCTGTGCAATGTCAGTTGATTCATAAGATAAAAGTGTAAACAAATTGAATTGAGGTTTGAATGTCAATAGAACGTTCAAATGACAAAATGTTTACACGAAGTTTTGTTTTATTTTCAAGAAATTTAACTTTAAACTATTAATTTGATACTATTGATAAATTTTAGAGAACTTCATACATTTAATTGAAGCTTTAAGAATTAATTAACAAGTAATTTTAATATCAAGTAATATCAAGTAATTTTAATATCAATAGAAATTTCATTCATAATAAATTCTGAAGACATATAAACAAAACTTCCAACTAATTCCAAAAAACATTCATGTATAGAAACTAGACATTTATTAAAGATAATGAAACGAAATGAAAGAATTGCGTGATGAAATATGCTTTTTTGTTTTTCTATGATAATTCATTGCTTTCATCACATTTTTTTTTCTCATATCAATAAGCTTGCTACTTCTTCTATCCTTATCGACACAATGCCTACAGCATACCAAATGACATTTATCAGATTCTATTTGACACAATGAGGTCTTTGTAGTATGAATCTGCAGAACATTTACATGAATACGATGAGAATTATCTCGATACTGACCTTCTCATTTGGTATATTGTGAAATATTTTAACATATTTGTAAATATTTTTATGGAACTTCCAGTTTAATATAATTTTTGTTAGCTTCATTTTTTGTGTTCTTTCTTAAAAGTGCTCTCATATCTTCTCAAAAATTGGTTCCTAAAGGATAATAGATTTAATCCTAAACTAATCTTGAAGCACATACAATAAAGTCAAATATCTATCCTGGGTGTGTAGAATAAGGAAATGCACTGAAACATAGAAAGATATAGCAAAGCTATGTAAGGCAATTCTTATTTCCTCATTGTTTTATGTCATGACTTTCCATTTCATTTGTTTATTGTTTTTGTTCCTCGCTTTTTCTCATATTTGACCTTTACGTTTCGTTTACTTCTTATTTCATTTTGTCTTATTCTTCGTCCTATTTATGTATGTGCTGAACATAGCACAGCTTTCTCCTTGAAAATAGAATAAAATGAGTAAAGAAATAGAAGCTGATAAAGAAGAAAATGAGAATGACAATTTTTTGGCTGTTTGAATGTATTGTGACATTTTTTTGAAGGTTTTTATATTGATGGGTGTTTAGTTCCCCAGATACCCATCTTAAGCTCTTTTCTTATTTTTTACGCAAATATAAATGAAGAAACGTCCAAAATTTCTAAATCAATTATCAAAACCCGTTCCAAAACATCCAAATGACCCCCCAAAGCAATAAGAAGCTCGAGTCATTTATAAATTGAATTTCCGTTTAAGCGTAGCTAGAAGTTCTAACATTAGGGATGGGAAAAATGTCTATTCCGAAAGTAAATAAATGTTTAAACGATACGACATTCGCTTTTTTCCTTAGATTGAGATTTTATTTCCTAAAAATTAATCAAATGTAAAAGGGAAAATGTTTAGATAGAAAATTTAACTAGCTATTAGTGCCATTAATATAGATAATGAAACTTAATTGTGAGTAAGGCAAGCAAGTTGATAAATATAAAGTAAATTGTATGGAAATTATGGTGTTGATATTTTTTTCTCTGCTGAGGGACATAATCGTTTGGAGAATTATCGCTTTTGGGATACGGAAAAAATTATTCAGTATTTCATGTCAATGGTAGTAAACAAGAAGATTTAACGAGAATTTGGTCGATAAAGAGTTCATTGGCACTTCAAGAAGGGGATTGAATGTTTTGGTAGTGTTGATGTATTTTTATGCAAACATCCAGTTCCTTTTGATGCATTCATATATTGATCTTTAAACCTTAAAATTTATGTAATTTTTGTTCCTCCTTATTAAAGGTATTGTCTTTTTGAATCATCCAACAAACCAAGCTTTAAAACCTTTAATTTCTGAAAAAAGTAATTCAGAAAAATCCCAACAATAAATTTAAAGCTTAATATTTTGCCTTTTGCATCTATTCCTCCTTTTATTGCCATTCTAATCTAAAATTTTCACAGAACACAATAAAGAGTAATCGTTAAGCCTTTTTTTCGTAATGTAAATTTTCTTTACCAACAAACCGACCAAAGAGCATCCAGTAATTTAATAAATCTTCACTTTATGACCATTTTCGTGTTTAATACTGAAAATAATTTTAAATTTGCATAAATGATAAACACTAAACCATCTTCATTGCGTGTACATCAGTTTCCTTTCTTTCAATTTCAGAATGTGAATACAATGTTCAAAAATTTATGAGACTGAGGAAAGAGGGAAGGGATTGAAGATTAAATGATTTAATTGTGGCATGTACGATATGGGGATACATAAATTATTCTTTTGTTATTATTTTAGTAAACATGTATGAAGGTCATATTGACTTGATCTTTATTGGAAGAAGGGATAGAGACCGTTCACTTAGTAAGTTACGCAAAAAAAAATACTTTTTGAACCCCTCTCCCCCCTAAAATGCGAACGTACTAAGTGAATGACCTCATATTTTTTTGATTTGAAACTTAATATTATATGAAAATTAATTTAACCGTTAAAATTTGATTTGAAATTGATCATTAAAAATTAAAATTTAAAATAATTTTGACCGTTAAATTTTTGATCATAAATTGAGCTCTTTGTGTCGACAAAAAGTAAATTAAAACAAAATCTACGTGACGTGTTAGAAAAATTTTAAATGCAAATGTAAAATTGTCATGAAACCTATTTAGATAGAAATCTGCAGCTTAAAAATATCATCCTTGAATTTTGTGATTTGAATTTTAATATTCTTAAACCTGATGATTTTTCGGTGACTGTTTCCGTTTTACACCTCATTAATTTTTACTTCAGTAATATAAAGAGTTTAACGGAAATAATTGAGATAAAAAAGAAATTTCACAAAACGATTTTTAATCAAACTTTCTTCAAAGAATAATCCTTAAAATTTCTACAGCTTCTATTTTTTTAATCATTTTCATTCATTCACAAGTAAATAGCTGCTAACATTTTCTATTTTATAACGTTTTATATATTTTTTAACAATTTATACAACTTAAGAGCGTTATTACTCGAGGGCATCAATTCATCTCGTTGTAATTCACACTATTAAGCGTGTTTCCAGTGCAACTTAAGTAAAATGAATGGTTAGAATCTACGATCTTTAATCTCTTGAGGATTTTTTTTTTTTGTTCCATGCTGTTGCATTTTGATGATATAAATGTTGAAATTTCTCTTTTTTTCCTCGACTAGATACCAGCATAGTCAAGGCATGTTGTTGAATTCAAGTTAAAATATTCATAGTTTTTCACAAAATGAACGCATTTTTATTTTTAAAAGGTGTCGACTGATGGACAAATTAACAGCTTATTCGTAAAATATAGTTTAAAGGAAAATGCAGAATACTCTCGAGTACCATCATAAAAATAAATTTCAGAACATTCAGCATGAAACAAAGTTGGATAATTTTTGTGGTTTTGGACTCTTGCGTCTCTCCATCAATTTGATTCATTCCAGAGCATTCTTTGAATGCCAAAGCATCTTTTTTCCACCACAATTGTTTGCTTTAATTACATCAATAAAATCGACAATCCTATCCAGAAGCTTATGTGTTTTTTTTTAAAACCAGCATAAACGAGGGAAAGAAAAATTTACAACACAATGAAATTTTTGAACCATTAAGGAGAGCTTTCGTCATGTTATAATTACTGCATGCTGAATAATAATGAGATGAAAATTCCATTTTTTTGTCTGTTCTCTTTCGCACCGCATGCAAACACAAAAATATTTTTCTCACAACAAAATTAAATCCTATAGCTGAAAATGGCAGTCATTAAAATCTGCCTCATTTGCTGCCGTACAACAACAACACAAAAAAAGTACCAAATTGTAGTCTATTGTGAGAATGGATTATTGCCATTGCCATCATCATGCTAAGTGAATGAATCAGTCGGCGAATAAGTAGGAACTATGTAATGAAATGGGAAGCTTTAAAGAAATAAGAATGATGGTGATGAATGAGCTTAGAATGAATGATGGTAAGACGTTAAAATAACAAACAATGTCGTGTGAACGGACGCATTTTGTGGATGTGACACGTTTTAATTTCTTTGCATTAAAGATACGAATCTTAATTAGATTTTTTTTTAGCTTTTACTTTAGACTTGGAAATAAAATTGATTGTGCTTCATGTGACATGCAAATATTTACATAACCTCAAAGCTATAAAGTTACTTGATGGAAATAAAAATTTATGTTGTAAAAATTTCATGCTGGAAATTTGTTGATTGTGTTGTGGTTTTGTAATAAAAATTTTTCATGTTGCTGCTGGCTTTTGTAGCAGCTCGGAAGATAATTTTTGATAAAATATAACATTTATAACAGTCAAAGAAAATTTGAATTATAACAACAAAAAATTTTTCAAATTATTCAAAAAAATATTTTTTAAATTAAAAATAACCGTTATTTTTAAATACCTACTTTGTAACATTTGACCACTCAACGGCTGCAAAATATCCTTAAATTTTGTAATTTTTTCTAAAAAAAATATCTGTTTGACATGCAATCAGCACCAATAAAATGCCCATGAACAAACCTTACTCAACACCCTCAATTTTAATTTCTACTAAATTTTTAAACAATTCACGCACCAAGCGTCACGATTCCACAAAGAACTTTTCCAACAATTGAGCTTTTATAAAGAAAATACGAACATAAATATAAAATGGTATAATAATCTTTGCCCTAAATCTTTATCACATCCATACATATAATGTAAGAAAATCAATTTAATTTATTTGTTTAAACCTTTTTTGCTACCTGCGTGCCATACATTTTGTATCAAAGCTATTAAATGATTCCCTTTTAGCGTGTGAGAAGAGGAACCTCTTGAGGATATGAATGCTACCATAAGATATAGAAATTTAAAACTTCCTGATCTTTTCTCGATTACCTTTTAAACTTTTTGAATTGCTATCACAGAAGCAATCTTGATTAGGTTTCTTTTCCAAAAAAAGAGTACGTTAAGGACTATAAAAATAAATTCAAATTACTATAAATTTCATTCATGGCTTGAGTGAGAAGTAAATGAGTAAGAAGACAAAAATCACATGTAATGTTACTTGTTTCTAGTCATAGAAAGCTCTAAGGAAAGAGAAATGACAACAACGTTAAAATATAATGTCACATACTCAATAAGAAGCATAGAAAAATGTTACAAAAATCATTATTTACTGTTCTTGATTGGATCAAGTGGTAGTTTATTGAAGCTTTGGGGTGTATCAGACCAAATGAATGTTATTAGTAATGTCATACGGAATGTATAGAAATTATAACACGAGACTGAATATTTAGTGTGGAAAATATTTTGCAGTATGAAAATGTTAAAATTATATTAGAGTAAATTTTTTTGGACATTAATAAATTAAGTCCTTAAATATTGTGTTTACAACATTTTTAAATTAAAGATCTATCTTACTTTTAAAAATTCAAACTTCTAAAGATTTTTAAAAATTAAAATTCTTATCGTCTTTTAAAAATTCAATTTTTTAACGACTTTTAAGAATTCAAATTTTTAATGTCTTTTAAAAATTCAAATTTTTAACATCTTTTAAAAATTCAAATTTTTGAATAGCTTTGATTCATACCAATTCATACCTTTAAAATTAAATCAAGAATAAATTGATGAATTTAAAAGTCAAATTCAAAATCAATAAAAATTACTCACAAAATTCATCAAAACTCACAATTTTATCAGCATCCAAAATGACATAATATATCCCATATATATTTTCCCATCACATTAAATACACATCATGTCACATTTTGTATGAAAAAATGCAAGCATCAAAAGCATCAAAAACTTTCATTCACAAAAAAAAAAGAAAATCTCGTATGTCATGATTCATGAGGTAGAAATCACCAAAGCAAAAGAATGAATAAGTAAATTTCCATGCTGAGTCATTCGTTCATCTCTTTCTGTATTCACAAAACAATTTTTCCACCATGCAGCTATAGTCAAACTCATTGCCATTAATGAAACATCACGCACTTTAACTCTCAAGCATATAATGAAAGGAAAAAGAATTGTAAATTAATCCATTTACGTCAACAAGTTTGAATGAAGTGCGTTTGTGCGTGCATATGTGAATTTTTAATGATTTTTTTTTCTCTTTTTTGTGAGGAAAATTTTTAAACTCTTTTTTTTTGCAATGGAAAATAAGAAACGAGCCCGCTGACGTCCTGATTTCGACATTTCTCATCACGTTTCTAGCATTTATGTTGCTCATTTTCAGCAACATTGTGTGGTAAACATTGTTTTGTGAGTTGATTACAAAAGAGTTGAACTGGATGTTGTCGAGTTGTGAAATTTTGTTCAATTAGAATGAGTTTTAGAAAATATTTGAATTTCTACAATCGACAGCATATAGTCAGTCATTAAATTCATATTATTTCGAATATTTAACATAATGCACTATAATCTCCGATTCTAAATCATTTTGTCATTCAGATTCATTCAATTTCCTCATCTTCCTTCAATATCAACTTTAATGCTTATAGTTTTCCACAAGAATCATAAACTTCCAAAAATATTTCATCTACATCACGTTCAATACAAAACTAAATCTAATATTAACTTCAACATAAAATTTATGTTAAAAATAATTTTTGACACGTTTTCCGACACATCCTCTGGCAAGATTTATTCAAAATAGAATGGCACAGTGGCAGGATGAAGAAGAAGACATTTGGAAAAAGTTTTTATATGAAAGTATGCAGCATAAAGAAAATATTAGCTCTGAATGAAGTAAAACAAAACAGAAAACGAAAAGGAAGAAAAATACTTTTGGTTGAGAAATGAAAAGATGAAAGTTATTTTTACGTGATATGAAGAGGATTTAGATGAACTAAAGGATGAATGTAGGACAAAGTTGAAAAGACTTGTGATATATCACAAAAATGTCTGATTTAATGCTTAGTTTGTAAGACGACAAAAATAGGGAGAATTATCTTAATCTAACATGAATAAGTTTTTGTAATGACTTTTACACAAAATAACATGAATAATCCATAAATACAATGACAAGTACATAAGCTAACTAACAGATAAGTTCCTCTTTTGTTTTCTATAGATTCACACATAAAATTTAATGTCAAAGTTAATCTAAGCATTTAATAATAATGTCGATAAATTTTCCGAAAGATAGAAAATAATGAATTTTAATAGCTGGACACAATTTTCAATTTAAAATGAAGGAATTTTGCCAAAATTATTAAGAGCTTTAGTTTTTGAGAGTTGTGAATTTTATTGAGGAAAATAAAAAAAAATAAAAGAAGAGCAAAACCGCCTGAAAAACAATTTTCACATTCCTAAGAAATCTAGCCTTATAAAAATCCTCAGTAAGGTCAAAACCATCCAAATTTGGCAGCGTGTGTAGACATCATGGGGATATATATTCAATTAATTTCTGAAAGTATTCATAAAGATAAATCAAACTTTAATTATCCAACACATGTGGGAGTTAGAGGAAAGTCAAATGAACTGATGAATAGTTACCTATCGAAGAGACGACAATATGTAAAAATAAATTCATCATGCAGTGAAGTAAAAGAAATTGGCCGAGGAATTGCTCAAGGCGGTCTATGTGGTCCTCCAACATTCAACATTATGCTCACCGACCTAAAATATATTAATACAGATGCTAAAATTATTAAATATGCTGATGATGCAATGGTGATATTTAAACTTACGTCAGGAATTACTGATGATGTGGAAATATCGAATTCCTACCGAATGCATGTGCTGTTGAATGAGATCTTCTCATATTATGGTGACAACAAACTCATCATAAATAGAGATAAATCATCATTCATGTGTCTCGGAAAAGCTGAAATGGAAGATGTTAAAATAATGCTTAACAGTGCTGGATTTAAACACGAAACGAAATTGACTTATCTAGGAATAACATTGGATGAAAAACTGAAGATGTCTCACTACGTTGACAATGTCTCTATCAAAATTAAACAAGCAATTGGAGCCTTATTCCATATGAAAAATAAACTTCCAGTAGACTCGCTGCTAAAATTCTATTATGGCCACATCCACAGTCATCTTGCTTTCTGCTCGTTTACGCTGATGCGCTGTACTGCAACAGATATAAAAAGACTACAGATACTTCAAAATCGGGCTCTCAAACTTGCTCTAAGCCTTCCTCAATCGACTGACACTGATGAAGTTTTTCTGGATCATGTTCACAATATTTTGCCTGTAAAAGGGATAGTTTATTACTCAATGATCACAATGGTCAAAAAAAATTTACAAAATAGCTTACCTGATAAAATTCCAATGGAAAAAACGAGATCCAGTCGAAATTGTCTTCTTTTAAAGCATGGCTGTAGCACTCAAACCATGAAGAACGATATTTGCTGTGCGGGAATCGACATCTTTAATAATTTGCCTCTTGACATCAAGCGAATTAGTCAGCTAATTCCATTCAAAAATGCAGTGAAACAATTTCTGCTGGATCATGTAAAAGAACTACTTACTGATAACAATTTTCTTCGAAGTCCAATCTGATCTGCTAAAATGGTCAACGCTTTGTATTCCTGTCATCTGCCAGTCATCTATATATCGCAGCAGTCACGTTAATCCACTTTCAAACGATAATTTAATAATTTTCACTTGTTTACTAACTTTTAAAACTTTGTTTACAATATCTAAAAGTTCAATTTTTGAACCTCGTTTGTAGGAGAGTTTCAAATTTTAACGGTTTTTGTAGACTTTAAACAATTCAAATTTTAATGTAACGTTTTATTTCATGACTCTTCTATGTTATCTCTTTTTATATAAATAAGTATCTAATTCTTCCTCTTAATGCTTCTAAGCAGTTGTAAAACCACCTAATATACAACCAGTACGGTTAATAAATATTACATACATACATACAATATTCTTTTTTTTACAGCAATTATAATCCATCATGCCTAATGACGATGATATTCAAGAATATTTTTAGAACTAAATATATGAAAAAATTTATTCAAGTCATGTAATCAGATTCAATTAGACCAAACTCCAGCATTATTGATGTTACCATGTTGATCAATATTTGTGCAATTGTGATTCACTAACATACCGCTTGCCACTATTTGACATCCTTATCACACACATGCTGACATTTTTTTTATTCACTTATCCACACATACTGAATATACATGACAAGTGTATCAAATTTAACGTAAGACGATGAAGAAGAAGAAAAAAAATCATGATGATTTTTCTCGTACTTTTATTGAAATATATACATTTAAAGGGAGCATAAAGGTGCTATAGAATTTATTTTGTGGTGTATCGTAATATTTTGAACAACTCAATTTTACTTCTGCATCATAACTTTTGTTGTTCATTGCATCATTTGGAAGATTTTTCAACATACTTTTTTATATTGATTGAAGTTATATTTTTTTATTACTTACATTCATCAACTCATTTATTTAAGAGAGATGCAGCTCAAATGTAGCTAGTATTTTTGGTGGAAATATTAAATTTTCCTAAATGACATGAAATTCTATTAAAAAATTATTTGGGCTTGAAAAAAGTTTCATATTTAAAATTTGATAGTAAATTTGATTCAAAAAATATTGCAAAGGTAAAATTTTAACTTAAACTTAAAGTCTTTAAGTAAGCACCTATTAAATCTTGAATTGTGAAAACTTAAAAAATTCGAAAAAAAAATTAAATTTTAAAAATTTCAAAATTTCAAAAAAATTTAGAAATAGGTAAACCTTAAAGAAATTAAATTTGAAATTTTTAAATGCTTTTGTTGAAATTTCGAAGCTTTCTCCTTTTTTTGTCTTAAATATTTTTGCTAACCAATAAATTAATCAATCATTGATTATCTTCTTGTGCTGAATATATCGTGTCATTTAACAAAAAAACAAACAATAAAATCGATAAAGGAACATCTGCTTTTTTTAAAATGATTATAACAAATCGATACATGAGTCGAATTCATATTATTTATTTGAATTAGAATTTCACAGCTGATTAGAATTTTTTATAAAAGAAAATTTGCATATCTTTTACTAGGGTCAACTAGGTACTTAATTTTCACAATTTTTCAATTACAAAAAAATAGCAAATTTCTCTCAAAATCTTTAAGGTACTTTCATTTTTCCACTTCATCACACTCAAAATTTCAACAAATCCACTCATTCTGACTGATTACATAGTAAGATGAAAATTTGACATTGATTAGTTAGATTTTATGCACGAGATTTCGATGGTATGAAAACGAAACATGAAAAATTGAAAATCGATTTGATTGATTATAAGATTATATAGATTTAATATGATAATTATGCAAAGAGCTTTTATAGAATTTAAATATTCAAATCTTTGACAAAATAAATTTCGATTCGAAATCCTCATTAAGAAATGCTCATTAAGCAAAATGTGAAAGAACTTTTCACCTGAATGAAAAATATTTTTTCACTTAATTAAAATTCAAAGAAATGGAAAACAGAAACATCTGCTTACAAAATACATCTGTTCCTTCAAAAATTGATTCAAATTTCAGCAAGTAATTTCATTTAAGTTTCTGCTTCATTTGTAAATCCAATTCTTTACTTTTTCAGTCACAAAAAAAAAAATGAAAAGTATTTTGTGAAAACGCAAAGTAACGTCGAAGACTGGATTATTGAAAAACTTTTTATTCGCTTCAGAAAGTTCACTCAAATCCATATCTTTAAAATTGCTATCGATATACGCAAAAAAATATATATATATATATATATTTTTACCAGGTGAAGTTACAGCTGATTGATTTTTTGCTTGTTGAAGGATGGATTATTCTTGCACTTTATAAGATTATTATTAGCGCATTTTTAAGTTGTGAAATTTTGACATTTTTAATTGTTTATTGGATTTTAAAGTTCAATGGGATTTCTAAATTAATAAAATGTAAGCTTTCTTAAAATTTTAAAACTTATTTTTTTAAAAAAAAAACAAAGATGAAAAATCTAAATTTTAAAAATTATTAATTTTTCAGAAAAGTTAAATTTTTGAAACTTTTAATTTTGCAGAATTTTAAAATTTTTAATTTTTCATATTTTTTTTTGTTTTTGTTTTCAGAATCTTCAAATTTTTACATAATCCAAAAATGTCGAACCTAAATTGAACATTTTATAAAATATGAGTTAAAATGGAAAATTTGCGAGAATTTTTTTTACCAGAACATGAACAGAAACTTTGAGAACGGCATTCAGCACATTGAATTTTTTTTTATGATGATTAGTATTAAAGGTTAAATGACTCTTTCTAATCCAAGGTTTCTTTACGTTTCCTTCTTTATTATTTTGGCTTATCCACCTCCGTTTGCTTTTTGCAAGCTTTTTGTGCATATCGATTACCATCTCACGGAACTCGTAATTTTATGGCTTTCATTCATTCATTTTTTTTTCTTCCTTATTGCCTTCTTTTTTCTCATCTCTTAAATGAAAATGAGAAAATTTTTTGATGTTCTCTAACGTCTCATTCTCCATAGATTACAATAAAATACGAAACCTAAGATTTCACTTTCTCTACTTTTTTTTCTATCCACCATGAAAATTGTGAATTATTTCGTGCGATCAAAGTGAATTCAATTTCATTCTCTCTTGAGAGGGATTAAGTACGGAAAAAAGGAGCTTAGGTGTGCGTATGTACATGAAAAGATACTGTAATGGAGCTTTTGGATAAGTAATAGACTCCATAAAATGTTTCTTGAAGCAAACAATCTCTCTCTTATGAATGAAATTTAAAGTAATGATTTATTTCTTTTATATTTTATATTATGCCATCATTGCTATCGTATTTTGGGATTTATATTATGTAAGGAATTGAAAATAATCCTTGGAAATTGATTTCATTTGATATGCTTTAAGTTTTGTTGCTTTAAATGTAGCAATTTATTCGTTTTCGTCTTAACGGTTGTTCTAGTTTTAAATAATACTCGAGATGCTTAGTTCACTTATTACGTAACGTTAAAATTCGGGTTTTGTACCCCCCTCCTCCGTAAAGTTTTGAACAAAAGAATCATGTGTCAGAAGAATAATAGACCGTAACAAACTCTCGGACCCTCCCCCCCCCCCCCCAAGAGCGTTACGTAATAAGTGAACAGCCCCTTAGTTGTCTACCCTTTTTTGCAATAAAACTCATAAACATTCCCTTTAACAACTTTAAATCCTTCGAAATATTTTTTATGACTCAAGTTACAAGAGAATAAGCAATTCTAACAAACATACGTTTTTATTGCATACACCTGGCTCGATTAAGGATTATCTGATAAACCACGGAAACGTTTTTCTAATACAAATAATCTGACCTTCCTGTAAATGGTCTTATACCTCTAAGATTTGTAAGATAAATAAAAAATTGGTTGTTTCTCGTTTGAGGGCATTTCTTTCAATAATTAATGTGCACTGTTGTTGTTGTTGTTCTGACTATCGAAAATTTATTATTTTTATGATCATGAAGCCACAAGTAAGCACGTGAAACACATAAAATTAGCACTTAACACTTTTCTTATTATTCCATTTCCATGGCTTTTTACAACATTTGAGATATTCTGTCATCAAATGCAATTGCCATCATTTAATTTATTGAACATGAAAAATTGTTCTCTTGATCATTTAAGTCAGAACAATACACCCACATATAAATAAATCCCAAGAAGCTTTCATTGACACATCTCTCAACAAAAGGCACATCAAAATAAAATAAATTTCTCACATGACTGAATAATTGATTACATGCAGGAAATCAAAAGAAGTAAAATATAAAAAAAGTACGTACATACATGACTTGAGATAAATTTCAATATCATGAATAAATAGAAAATCAATGAATGTAGTTGAAGCAACAGAGGCAGAAGCAGAGAACAATACAATCAATATAACTCATATCTGCATGCATCCAATCATTTTTTGGGTGGGTTTTTATTTTAACAATTTATTCTTGTACGTGAGGTATTTTTGTGTATGTGCTTATGGTGCTTTAGTTTTTGGGGACTTCTGAAGGAAGATACTTTGGAAAAAGATTGGGATTGAAGATATAAATTGTAAATTTTGGGATTTGGGTGGATGTCTTTTGGGAACATTGCAAAAAATGTAAAATTTATTTATGAGCAATTTACAAGCTGCTAAAAACTGATACCAGCAATTTGTACACCTCTGGATTCAAGCTACTTATCTCGAGTATTTTTCTTTGTCAAACATTCTTAACTGCGTAAATCCATCTTGAAATAAAATATTTTGAATTCTAAGCACATTGAAACTTCAACTTTTTCCATCTAACTTGATATCCCACAGGGACATTCCTTATTCCAGTCAAAAATCGAAGGAAACATCCAGAATTTTAAATGTTTCAATTCCATTTACAAATATTACAAAATATCTTAGACTAATAGCTGTAAGCAACCAAATCGATTATATTCCTTCATAACTCATGACATAAAAAAAAATCTCGTATCTTCATAAATAGATATTATCTACATTTCCGGTTATATTTATTCCATGCAAAATTTGCTTTCAAAAGTTTAAATAAGCAAAATCCATTTATATAATGTCGACATACGTGAATATCGATTTGAAATGAAAGAGTTTGCTTCTTATTTCGTGAGAACTGAATCACCTGAATTTTAATTTTTTGCAGAGACCGAAAATCAAAATCAAAATCATTGATTTAACGGAAAATCAAAATCATTTTTGAATGAAAATCATGATTTCGCGAAATCATGATTTTGCGAAATCATGATTTTGCAAAATCGTGATTTTGAAAATCATTGATTTTCATACAAAAATGATTTCAACGAAATCATTTGTGATTTTAGATCACTGATTAATGGGAAAAATCTTTGGGTTTTGTATTAAATTTCGATGAATGAAAATTTGATGCTTTTACTCTATTTCATGCTGAAAATTGTTCCTTTAAGGATTTTTTCACAAATATGCTTTTCAGCTCCAACCTCACTTCCAATCGCATAATAATCATGTCTGAATTCTTTATGGTCACTAAAATCATAGTAAGCTTTGCTTCTTATTTGATTCCTTTCTTTAAAATGTTGGTTAATTTGATATTATTATTTTAATAGAAATATCATAAGATCCAGTTGGCACTTCCAACTGACTGGAACTGACCAAAAAATTTTTACTTCATTTCTCGACTTTTTATACATTTTTAGACAGGTGTTGAGTTCTCAGGAACTAAGCACTTCCATTACTTCCTTTGCAGTAATTAAGCAACCTTTAGTCATACTGAACCTCTGAAAATAAATTGGAAGTGAAGGAAGTGCACAGTACTTTCAAGTTCCAACATTTTACATAAATTCTTCGAATATTTTTTTAAATGTGACCAATTCTACAGAACCAAGGAGTTCCTTTATTCGCAAATGATGTTTGAAAATTCAGTATGACTAAAGGTTGCTTAATTACTGCAAAGGAAGTAATGGAAGTGCTTAGTTCCTGAGAACTCAACACCTGTCTAAAAATGTATAAAAAGTCGAGAAATGAAGTAAAAATTTTTTGGTCAGTTCCAGTCAGTTGGAAGTGCCAACTGGATCTTATGATATTTCTTAAAATAATAATATCAAATTAACCAACATTTTAAAGAAAGGAATCAAATAAGAAGCAAAACTACTATGATTTTAGTGACCATAAAGAATTCAGACATGATTATTATGCGATTGAAGTGAGTTGGAGCTGAAAAAAGCATATTTGTATGAAAAAATCCTTAAAGGAACAATTTTCAGCATGAAATAGAGTAAAAGCATCAAATTTTCATTCATCGAAATTTAATACAAAACCCAAAGATTTTTCCCATTAATCAGTGATCTAAAATCACAAATGATTTCGCTGAAATCATTTTTGTATGAAAATCAATGATTTTTAAAATCACGATTTTGCAAAATCATGATTTCGCAAAATCATGATTTCGCGAAATCATGATTTTCATTCAAAAATGATTTTGATTTTCCGTTAAATCAATGATTTTGATTTTGATTTTCGGTCTCTGATTTTTTGTTAATATGGGATGCGAATCATTTGTTAATGATGTACATCAAAAATTGAGGTTAGGGGTAATTTTTTTGATTGTTGCTGAAAAAATTAATTTTAAAGTTAGAAAAAATTTGTAAATTAAGCAAAAATCCTTCTGACCCCCATTCTACATAAAATTAAACATCTTATAGGAACATACCTGTTAAAGTATAAGAATTATTTATCAAGCTTTCAGTTAAATTAAAAAAAGATGATTATTGTATGTGCATCTACAAGAAGAACCAAATAGGAATCATGCAAATTCTTGAATAAAAAGTACATTCAATATTTTAAAAGAATCATATCTTATCTTCATTCCTAATGGTGAACAAAAAAAATCTACCACAAACCTAAAAAACAATAAGAATTTTTTTAAAAACAAAACAAAACTCGCACAGAAAAAAAAGTGACAGAAAGTGTCACTTGAAGCAAAAAACACTCTATATTGTGAGATAAGACAGCTTGTAAAAATCCAAAACTGCAGCATTAACGTGAAAAAACGTTGTCGATATATCAACGACATGATGTTTTATCATAATGCTTACGGGATAAAAAGAAAAACTTTTACAATTACTGGCACGCTCATCTATTAAAATGGAATCAAGTAAGTAAGATGTCTGTGTGAGAAAAAATAGAAGATGAAGAAGAAGCAAAAAAAGAAAAGTTGATGATTTAAAAACTGTCCTTGCTATTCTGTGGTCATGTATGAGGAATGATAATGAAGTTTTGATCAGGATGTAAATAAAGAAGTCAAAAGGCGTCGCTTTAGGTTTTTAGATTGAATTAAGTTTCAAGTATGAAACTTTGACATTTTTGAGCAATCGAACCTAAGACTTATTTATTTCATAGAATGTGGCTATCTTAGGGCCCGTTCACTTAGTACGTTCGCTTTTTAAGGGGGTCTAAGATTTTGTAAAAGATCAAACAAAAGAAAGCAATTTTCATACAAAAAGCGTAACGAAGAACGAAGGAGGGGAGCGAGATCTAAAAGTCGTTTTTTGCGTAATGTACTAAGTGAACGGCCCCTTATTCAAAAATCAGGCATAAACAACAAAAGGAATTTAATGTTAATAAAATGAGAAAAAATTGTCGCATCATTTCGTACTCTTATATCATACATCATGTCCTGCATAGATATTCAAGATTATTTGACATTAAAAAACAAAAAAGAATTTTGGTCTTTATGGATTTTTATGGATATAACATAAAATTTATTAGCATTCCCTTCTCTTGTCATTTAAAGGTCAAGATCCTTTTTGTTTGATAAATTCGAAATTCATTTTGCGTTCCTTAAAGATTTTCCGTGTTAGCCACGACATGAATGAAAATTGAATTTTTTCTTTACTTCGTTTATTGAAAATTTAATGTCAAAGTTGGATGAAAAATAAAATATTTGACTTTATTCCACAGCCAATTCTATTCTATTTAGTGACAAACCATTTTAGTGGTATTCAGTCAGCAAACACAAAATTAAAAAACGTAAGGAAATGAAATTCAAAGCAACACTGATGCATTGATAGATTGATATTGATCTCAGATTTCTCGCATTCTCATTCTTCCCAATTCTTCCTTCCCATTCATTTACGAAAAGCTGTATTTTGTTATGCACATAATTTAAGACGTTCCATCATGATGGATACAGTCTTTTTTGTGTGTCAGCATAAATGTGGAAGAGAAAAAAAATCAATTTCATTTCCGTACTAATCCACTTCTTTTTTTTAAGATGAAATAGTTTTCGTTTGTGCGATTGAAAGGAAAGAAAATTATCATAATCTAATAAATGCTCTACTTTTCAGGATATATTGATAGTAACAGCAAGCTAAGCGATCGAGTAAAAATGAGAAATTTTACTGTAATTTAAAAAAACTCATAAGATTGGAGCATCTGGAATTGGATGTTATTAAACTCTTTCTTTAAATTAGAATTTTTAAATGGAGTTGCCTTAAATAATGAAACTTAACCTCAAAATAAAAATATTACTCAACATTCTGCTAACTAAACCATACCTAGCAGTAAAAGCCGCATTATTATCCTTAAAAATTAAAAAAATTGAATGCAGAAAATCTTTATCACATTTTATATCATTTACCATCTGTTGTCATTGGCCTCTTCCTTAATATAGAATTTTTTTATCATATACGAGCATCACAAATGCTTCAAGTCTATAGTTCTATAGTGAAAAAATCTCATCTGATGGTGCACTTATGTCTCGAGAATTCATTATTATATTTTTTTTATAGTCGTTGTTCTTTTCTTTCCCATTCTTCCTACAATATTTTTATGATATTACTTCTAATGGAGTGCATGGGACATAAAGCTTGACAAACAAAAACGAGAAAGAGAGCAATGATTTCATTAATAGAATAACAAGCTTCATATTTTTTATGACTCATTGCTGGGTGTTTCATTAAATTCAATATTGTTAACTTTAATTGCCTCTTGTTATCGCCATGAGTTATAGTCAACCCTTATTGCTCTTGCTGATACAAAAAAAAATAGTCCAATTTTCCACACAAGTAGCTTTTTATTTATTTTTCCAAATCACGCTCGCAAATAGAATTTTGATTTCTTTTTTTTCTTTTTTTTTTTGTTGCTCATAGCAGCAGCGGCGGCAGACAAAAATAGGAGAAAAAATAAATTTATGATTGATGTCCATTTATCACGTTATGAAGGCATCATAGACGTCATCCTCATGTGGCTCCCTTATGGTTTTTAAACAAATGTCAAAATGTGTGGTCAATGGACGTAAAAAAAGCAGAAATTTTAATCCACATGACGAACATTTTTTTAGAATCAATCCATAAATGTCGTTGCTATTAATTAACTTAATTGCACACATTACCAATTAATTGGATTCTCTAACAAATCCACAGTGTAGTTGGGAAGCCGCAGTTTGAAGTGGCTTTTGAATTACACACAATTTTATGGAAGAACATTTTTATACTTTTTCATTCTACTCTTGTACATTAAAATTGCTATTATTTGCTGACTTAATTACTACTAGCTTTGCATGCACAATGTCGGTTAGAAAGCAATTTAAACTTTCTCATCATGATCGTCTGACATTTTTTTTTCTATGTTTTATGTTAAAAGTGCTGTTGTTGCATGCAGTATATATGACGTGTAGTCAGCATGTGTTGAATTCACAAATAACATGAAATGACTGTAGTGCTTTATGCCATTTGTAAATGCATTTGTTCTTGGCTATGGAACTGACCATTTCATTTCTGTAATTCATTTTTTCAAGCTTTTTTATCACAGATCTGTCAGAAAATTACTCTTACCTTTAATTACATGTTCTTGTGGAACTTGTGTGGTTCGTGTTAATAAGGTTGAATATGGAGATTGGATTTTGAAGGATGTAATTGTGGGCTGATGGTGACTAAATATTAATAACTTTTTGGATGTTGAGGACTTTTTTTAAAAATTGAAGTTAAATTTCGCTTTTTAATGATTTTTAAAAAATTTCTTAGCTAACTTTGATTTCATAATTTAAATACAAATTTTAAAAAATTGTGCAAAGAACTCTAATCTGGAAAAAGCAAGGTATATCTCAAAAAATAGCAATCACAATTTTATGTCCTTTTTGTAAGTTAATTTCCTTTCCCAATCTTTAACACTTCATCCAACACTAAGATACTGTTCAATTAAAAATTCTCCAACAGCAATAATTGCCATAATTTAGGACGGTAAACGTTAAACTTTAAAAACTCTTTTCAATTCTATGTCCGCTTTCCTTTTTCTCTTCATTATCTTTCACACCATTTCAAGTCCAAAGTCCGAAGTGAAAATTTCATTCAATAATGTAGATGTGACACATTCAGTTCCGTAAGAATTAATTGCCGTTAACAAGGGTATGACAGTGAATGGCAGCCGCACCATAAATGGAGTCTAACAAAAGGTCAATGAAGAATTTAAAAAGAAAATATTTCAGCATATATGCACGTGTGTATTGTGAGAATAAACATTTATTATGAAAAATTTGAGTATTTTTCACTTAATTAATTAAGCAATTAAGAGGAAGCTGTATACTTTGTGAACCTTTATTTCATTTGACGATTGTCGTTTACTTGCATAAAATATTCAGTGATGATTGGTAAAGGTTGAAAGTGGAAAAAAAGAAACTTAATTAAGTTATAAAACTCATCTGAAATTCAAATATGACTTTTTTTTTTATATCAATAAAAGTACGCAAATATTTCGTGTGACCTTCATGCAAACTTGCTCATGGCTATTTACTCTTCATTATTCTGATTTCAGCTCTTCATCCATTTAATACAGGATTGTGTTCAAGTTAGGTCTATCAGTAGCAATATTTCAAAATATTTTAAGAGATCTGCTGTTGTGAAGTATATGAGGGAGATATGATGACAACCACATGATAACTTTGAAGAAAAATTTGCTGAATCCCTAATAATTCGAAGTAAACCAAATTCATTTTAATTTATGTCATTTCTGAATCTACCCCCAAAACAAATAAAAACCTAATTGAAAAAAATCGCAAAATTTAAAAAAAATCTTTATTCTCAATTTTTTTTTTAAGAAAATCAAAACATTAATCTTATTCAATAAAGAATTGCCTGTGGTGAGACAATGTTATTCCTTTTGGTTTCGTAATGTGTACTTCACAAAAGGAAACAATAAAAAATGATCATGAGTGACATTTAAAATTTGATCAAATTTGAAGAATTAATGAAAAATAAAAAAAAAAAATAATAATTAAAATATTGATTTTTTTTATTCAGATTGATACAAAAATCTAAAAAATCCTAAATTTTGAAAATTATGGACTTTTGAAGTTGGAATATTGGACTTAGAAACCTTAAAATATTTTTACTTTAAAATAAGAAATTTCTTACTCAAAATAATGCATCCATTCTTTATCCCATCCCCAAAAAAATTAAAACTACTTTTAATTTTATGAAGTGTCACAAAAAAAGTCTTCAAGCTTGCCAAGAAAATTTTAACCACTAATATACTGTTCATCATGTTTTTCTTTGAATTTTAATGCTGTTGAAATGAGCCAAAAAAGCGAAACAAATTTAAGGCATGACAAAGTTTACCATATTGTTCCCAACGGCTGCATAAGCTTCCCATTGCTTACATATTTTCACTATGATACTCATGAATGTCATTAAGTTGCATAATTTATATTTTTTCCCATCCTTAAACTTTTTAAATTCATTTGAAGTTTAAAAAGAAGAACAGAAAATATAAGAAACAAAATAAATAAATTAAAATTGTTTGGTAAAATTATGATTAAATCAGTTAGTCATAAGTGTATGACGTCCATCGAAAACATTGATTTTTAGACCCCTCTCCCCCATCTGTCACAAAATCTTAATTCAAAAAAATGCTATCGTTTGAAACTGTCACACAGCATCAGACACCTCTCCATCTTAAAAATCGGACATCATAAATGAACGACCCCTTAGTTAATTTGACTTCAAACTTTCAAAAAATTTGGGAAAATTTTGGTGAAGACCAAAAACCTAAAAATTATTATTCAGCGATACAAAATTTTAAACTTTAAATTTTGAGATTTTATTTTTGCCAAAATCCTCATCCTCATCACTATTAAGAACATTTACGAACTTCCGTTTATCGTTTCTTTGATGATCCTGCATGACAACATATAAAAATTATTTTCAACAAATATTTAATCCATATCACTTTATGACTTTCTTTCCAAGCTTTAAAAAATAGAAATTTTCAAAAGTCTTAAAAAAATGCTTTTAATTTTTTTTTCGTCACGACTTTTTTGCTGCAATCCAAAACTAGCAATGAAATTTTATGCAACTCACGTAACGTCAATTCTTCAATGTTCTACAACCATTATTGTCACTTTCGATGTTTCTTCGGTGCACAATTTGATGTCATAGAAAAATTGAAAATTATTTTCAGATTCAGATTGGATGTGATTTGAAAATTTTCTCTTTTTTTAATTTGAAATATTTTCAACTATTGACTTCGAATCTTAAACTTTTAACTCCTTATTTTTTGAGATGCATTCGAGACATAAAAAAAAAGTTTTCATTTTGCTTTTTGGATGAAAAAATAAAGTTTGGAAAAGTTTTAAAGAAAAAAAAAGTTTTTAAATTAAAATATATCGAAAATAATTTTTTTGTGAGGACGTTTGACTTTAAGAAAAGTTGTGACTTGTAACTGTGAAATTTTATGAAAATTGAATAAAGTTCAAGATTCTTTTGGTAAAAAAAGTTTGAAGGAGAATTCAAGATTTTATCTTATGAAACTTTTGATTCACAAAATTACTTCATGATGTGGACTTTTTTGGAACCTGAAAAAATCTAAAAAAGTTAAATAAATTTGCACTATCTGTACTGAAAACTCAATAATTTACAAAATTCGATTTTTTTCCATAAACATCATTATGTAAAGACCCAAAAGGGACCTTATACTCTTAAAAATTATTATACTTACTTCTTCAATTACACCTATATGTAGGTTTAAAATTGAAAGTTAAAAGAAATTTTCAATTCAATTTCAAAAGAAAATCATAAATTCATTCTTTTATTATTTTTTCAATAAATTTTCATTTCATTTTTATCGAATTTTCTTCCAATTCTCATCACTACAATTTCTACCAAAAAACTCATCAATTTTAATTTTTCTTAATTGAAACGAAAAAAAAACTCTCTAATTAGAAATATATACTTTCTCATCTTGATTATTAAGTTTTTTCCATTTTAATTTCGATAAATCTGTTCAGTATATATAATAATATAGAATATAATTTTCTTTTTCAAAAGATAGTAAACTTTGAGTCAATAATTTTTTTTATTACTTTATTTTAGTTATATTTCAAGGAGATCAACAAGATTTGTTTGTTTTTTTTTTTCTATCAGAACATTCCTTTTTCACTATAATAAATGGTCTTTCTATTAGTTTACGTTTGCATGTGTTAAAATGTGCATGAGTTTGTGTCAAATATGGTCATCAAATTTGGTGCATCTCAAATGAGAAATGATGCTGGAATTTTCGGATATTTTGGCTGATTTTAAGATGGAGTCAGTAAATGTAAATTTTGGAAGTTAATTGGACATATCACAAAATATATTATTTAGTACCCTTAGTCAAGGCATTTAAGTAGTTAGGGATTAGAATAAATTGTAAATAAAATTGGGAGAATGTTTTTTAAAAAAATTAATTTTTTAAATGCTTATTAATTTTGAGTTTTGAATCCAAGTGAGATAATTTTTAAGATTCAGATTTATTTAAGTCTTAATTTAATAACCCTAAATGCAAAATACGTCAAAATTTAGTTTAGAGATTCGCCAAAAAAAAAACTTGATGACCAAATTTCCTGTGATGTGATGCAAAATATTCAAATTAAGTTACATTAAAAATGCGAAATTTTTTCATTCAAATTTGATCTTAACGTGATGATTATACAGTTTTTAGCGCATTTTCCTCTTGGGAAAAGGACGCTATTGTCCGCACTTTGTCCGTCTGTCTGTCCGTCTGTCTGTCTGTCTGTCTGTCTGTCTGTCATCGCATCTCCTCCTAGGGTTTAAGCTTTTTTGATACGGTTTTTGGCTTAAAATGTGTGTAGTATGTCTGGCTAGAGCTGGCGAAAAAATCAGCACGAATGGTCACTTCCTCTGCTGGAACCAGCGTAAAAAGTACCAAAAATGACATTTCTTTGTATGTGTTAGTGTGGTCGATTGCACTAAAATGTTGACTTTTCAAAACCTTAGCTGTCCTCGGTTCGAATCCCACCGATGGCAATGTTCTTTTTTTACTTTTTTGATACTTTTTTGATTTCTAATGACAATTAATGTTGAATTATTTCATAATTTTCCATTTTCACAATTTTCCCGAGTTTTTCCGATGATTTTTGTTAAAATTTTCAATATTTTCATACAATCTTCATAGATAATTACTTTTTTCATATTTTTTGATATTTTTATTGTTTTAATTTTCTATTTTCATGGATTTTTCATAGTTTTTCCGGAAAATTATGTGAAAATTGTAAAAACTTGCATTTATATAAAAAACTCATCAATATAAATAATTAAATTGCCACTTAAACTTCTTAAAAAAAAGCGCAGCAGTGGCGTAAGTGGAAGAGCGCACAACTCCTAATTTAAAGCTCATAGGTTCAATCCTAGCCCGTAGCCGGTATTTTTTGCTTTTTTATTTTTTTTAAATTTTATGTCGCGTAAAGATAACATATCATTAAAAATAAATTATTTTCCTCATGTTTCACACACATTTTTTTTCTGTAAATTTTAAATTTCTGGTAAATAAAGAATATTTATAATTAAATATTAGGCTTTACACTTTTGGGGTTTTAATTCTTTGTGTATTTACTATACGTGGAAAATGCGCTTTCGTCGGTCACGAGTGACCACGTTGATACTAGTTTACTATTCTATATAAAATTTGATTGTGATGAAAAATGAAGATTTTTTTTTATTAAGGAGGGGAGAAAGTAAAGTGAATTTTGAACTATGAGTACGTCATTTTGCTTCTTATGCTTTTTTTAATGTTAATGATTTTTTACTTTAATCTCAATTGTTAGTTCACTTAAATCTAATTATTCAAGAACCCATCATTTTTTTCAATACTAAAAAAGTGTCTTAATTCTTAATAATAATAAAAAAAAATATGATTCATATTATTGCAATCTGTTAGTTGACTAAATTAAATAAATAAAATTAATTGATTTTTTATTTTCATTCATTAATTTTTTAATGTTTTAATGAAATATTCATAAAAATTAGAGACGATAGATTTTCATTGACTAATGAAGAAATTAAATTTGATCTAAAAATCACCCGCAAGAAGAATAAAATTTGTTAATTGTTGACATAAAATTAGGGATTAATAAAAGCAGTCATAAATTGGAAAATTGTGAATGTTTGACTTGATTGGTTTATTGTTGACAGACATTATAATGTAAGATGTTCTCAATGAATTGTAAAACTTCAAAATTGATTAATAAAGGATTAATTAAATTTTAGAGGTAGACATGCATTGAGACATCTTGATTAAAGTCTTTTTTAATTGGGTTCAAAAGATCATTAGTTTCATTTTAAAGGGGTATCAAACCTATATCATCAAATTTTTACAATAAAATCTTCACATTGCCTTCTTAAAAATTTTGGTTTCTAGCCGTTAAATGCTCATCTCAGCTTAGTTCTAATATTTTCAAAGGACCATGCGACACCCCAACCAAGTCAAACATCCCCAAAAGAAAAGCTCAAAAACATTCTTAATATTTACAAAAAAGTTATCATTTTGTACATTAAAAGCCAAGGAATTTAGAAACATCTATAGTATCATGTACAACAATCCTTTCTTAATCATGGCAATCATGGCTATTGACTATTGGCTAAAAAAATTATTTAGGAACTGTTTTAGTAAAAATGAGAAATTTTATAAAACCAAAGTGATGTTTTATCGGTGAAAGGAAGGCTCTTAAATATTTGATATATATTTATTGATCGGAACATATTTGAATGAACATGAATGTACATTTGGTTTTCATTCTTAATGGACCAGAATGCATTTAGTTTCATTAGTAGAAAGTTGCAATTCCTATGACATTTTCATTTTATACAGTCACTTATTGTTACATCCAAATGCATTTTCATGTTAAATAAAAGACTTTCTTAATTTTAAATGTCATTTTTTGATAAGTATAAATTTTAGTACAAAAGTTTTGAAACATTAAATGCATAAGGATTTGGTGTTTGTTATATAGTACGACAGGTGTCCCTTTTCAAAACTTGTGCCTTGATATTATTTATATTGGATTTTTTTATATGAAATTTCATGTCACCTTGGCAAAACAAGAGAATCAACCTGATAAAGCAGTCCAAAAATCTTAATTTAATGTCTAAAAAAAATTCTTCAAGTGCAAACCTTTAACTTTTGATTTTTTTTTTTTCATCTACTTAATTTTAAGCCAATTGTTTTAGTCTAATAGCTAATGGATGGAACTAACGAGCTACTAGAAATACTTTTACGGACAGGACTGAAAATGAGACGCAATAAATTATTTTTTTAGCATGGTATCCTTCCAGGCACTTCAAACGGGATTCAGTTTATAATCAGCAATGATTACAGCATCGACCATTATCTTTAGAAGCCTAAACTTCAAATCACATAAAACCTTTCTTCTCATTTCTACCTAAATACATTCAGTCAAATTATTCTACTGTGACCTATCAACATGATACCCGCACAGCAATAAACATGCATTTCTAAGTTCCATTTCACAGAAAAAAAACTAATCTTAGCTAAGAAAAAAAGTTCCATCCATCAAGAAAAAAAAATTATTTGTCATTATGCTTATAATAATAATGTAAGGTACTAAGATTTCATTATTTTGTCGTAATCAAGATAGGCTTTCCCGAATTCCCGGTTTCGGCTTTTTTCGAGACCCGAGACCAAAATTTAAATTCAAATATCTTTTGTTCAAGTTAAATTATATTAAAAAATTTTTAATTTTATGATTCCTATTCACCAATACAATGATTTAAAACTTTAATATTTAAAAAATATTGCGAAGCATCCAAGTTATAGGGATTTTATTTTGGTCTCGAGTCTCGAAAATTTGTCGAGACCGAGACTTCGGGAACCCTTAAATCAAGAGTCATTTTGTATGCACTCGAATCTATCTTGTTAACGTATAGATTTAGCAAGCAGCAAAAGGAAGTGAATTTTGCGTTCACTTAATACTTTTCATTCTTTCTTGATTTGCGTGAAAAAATTGTCTGTGTGAGTCTAATCTCGTCTGTAAAAATGGCAAGGATTTTGTTATCAGTAATTGGACATTCATTATCTTTAGGATATAGTTAACGATTGTGTATCTAAATGTATATATGTATGTATGTGTGAATGTGTTATGAGTGCATCAATAATATTTTCTGTCTAATGCATTTTGTCCTGTCTAATGATTGTGATAAATGTAAGGTGCACTTTCCATAATTATTTCAATTAATCATCGTTCATGCTCTAATTCGTTGTCAATACTTTTTGTGATGCTGAACGAATGGATGGCTTCTTAAGTCTTGACTTTGGAACTTCTTTTGTTGGCGATGGAACTTCTGACAATGATGTATTATCATTAGTGTCATTTGTTGCTGCCGCGACGTCTGCCAATGCCGAGTCCAATGATGCTTCCTTCCTTAATTTTCGTGTTATTGATGTTCCAGTTATGACCGGTGCTAAAATTTGTTTCTTCCTGTTGTTCTTCTTATCGTAGAATCGTGAATTGCTTAGAGATCGTTTGCCACGCTTGTGGATTGTCTCGAGACTCGAGTCATCAAATGATGGACATAACTTACATAAACGACTTCTCGTTACAGGTCCTATAATGTCCTCATTCACCAATACGACTCGTTCATGCAATACTGGCGATTGTGTCTGAGATTCGGATGATTGTGAATTCGCAATTGTCGTTGTGATCGTTTGATTTGTTGTCGTGACGGAACTTACAGTACATGTTAATGGTTTAACAGGTGATCGTGACAATTTTGATCGTCCTAATGTCGTTCGACGTACGGAAGCCCTTTTTGTAACATCGTCTTTTGATTGCTTGCCTTTAATTAGCTTATTGCTGCTTGTTATGGTTGGAATGTGACTTATTGGATCAGTACGGATAGGTGATGCTGTTGACGTGACTGTGTTATTTCCAGTTGTTCGTACAACAACATATGCAAATCTGAAATTAAATTTTAATAGTTTAATGATGAGTTAAAATTTTAATATTCTAATTGTCTTCTACTTGCTGTTTTACTCAAATTAAAAAAAAATAAATTCATAAAACTTTATCACCAGGATTTAAAAATCAAAAAACTTGTTTCAGTTCTCTTAAAAATTATCAAGATAAGAAAACAATAAAACTTTAAAGAATCATGCACAAACAATAAATTCAACACTGCTAATTATTAAATAAATTTAAATGGATACTAAAAACTTACACGTAATAAAGAAAGAAATAAATTAAAATTAAAACAAAAAAGTATCTTTAAGATTAATAAATTTTTTCGTATATTTTATAATATTTTGATTTTTCTCGTACAAGTTTTTAAGGCAACTTAAAAATCTTAATATCCTAACATGCAAAATTAATTATCTGATAAGCGTTTAGTTTTATTAACGTGTAATGCATACGTTTTTGCAGGAGATGCTACACACCCAGTTAATAAATTTCTGTTTATAAATTTACTACAGCTGAAAGAATTTAGTGAAATTTGTGACCAATATACTTAAATGTGGTTTTTAATATTGAAAATTAAGCAAAAATATTGAAAGTTAAAATTTGAAACTTTTTAGAATCTTGATTCAATTCCTATCAAAAAACTAATTTTTAATGATGTTTCTACCTTCTAGATGCGCATCTACATGGTTTAGATTCACAAAATATATAAGCATATTTAAATTAACATAATATTACAATTCAACTCAAATGTTCAAATGCTAATCTCAGATACAAAATTCAAAGCAAGTATTTAACAACTCTAATTTCCTGGGATGCAATTAAAAGCATCTTCTCAGATTAACACGTTACTGTTAAATGCACTAATAGACTAAACGATTTTCAGATAATTACAAAATAATGGAATGTATAAAATTTCATTAATAAATTGCTGCTTAACAGATAATAGTGTGCTATAAATTATTCCTAATGAGTAATCTAATGTTACTTCATCATTATATTGCAAACATTTTCAAAGTTTTCTCTATTTTTTTATTTGGTTATAGCTGAATTCTTAAAAAGGTTTTGGAATGTTTTATATTTAAAGAATTAAAGAGATTTTATATATACTGCAAGTTTAATGAGACAAAAGTTTTTGGATATATTAAGGTTTAACAATATGGAATGATTGAATTTCTTAAATGAGATAATAATTTGCAACTTCTTATAACTAATTATTGTAAATTGTTCTATAAAATGTTAATTTTGTTTCCAAAAATATATTATTTATTTATTAAAGCAGTGGTTCTCAAACAGTTTGTTTTAGGACACTAGTGTACATTTATTAAATTGCATTCCTACATATTTGAGAACCAATTCAAAGCTTTTCATATAAAAAATAAAGCATAATTTCATAGCTGTCACATGACTACCATTGCCATTATGCGCAACTCTAGTTTAACATTAAATTTAATTTTGTTTGCCAAAAAAAAAGTATAGCAGCTAAAACATACATACATAAGTGAAGACTATTTACACTGTGATGCAAGTTTTCAATAAATTCCAAAGCAATTTTCGAAAACTGCCATGGATACCACATGTTTGACCACAGTGCAAAATAGAATGTGGTACGGTTTTTATATTTTAAAATTACACAAATAACTCAACATACATATTTCACTCAATTCTATAATGAAAGGGTCTATTATACAATAGATCACTGGTAATTATAATCACCACAACCAAAAAAAGAAAATAATAAAAAAATATGCAATTACATTTAATAGCTACATATGGATGTAAATAAAAAATCTTGAACATAAAATCTAAAATATATCCTTAATGTTAATTTTGTTTATAGGTAACGTCATTAAAGAATTATTCAACAAACTTAAAATATAAGGAAAAATATAATAATTAAAGCGTGCAAAAATAAAATTTCATGTTAATATTTTAATAGCTACTAAAACTCAAGTAGCTGTATAAAAAGGCTGTAACTAAATAAGTGCATAAAAAACTTCTTAATAACATTTTTACATGATAAATTAAGGCAACAACAACAACAACCAATCTGAAGAATGGAAGGAAATGAATCAAAAGCATTTTACCTTGCATTTCCATTTCCACCTCTTGTTATCGGTTTTGCAATATTTGTGGGATTTGTTGTGGTTCCTTCATGGTCAAGGGATCGCGTGTTTGATTGTGATTTAGCACGACTATGATATGAACGTGGCTTTACCAACATCGAGTCCGTTCTAATAGTGGGCAATGAAGAAAAGCAAAAACGAAAGAAAATATGATTAAGAAGAGGAAATATTATGGAAATTCGTTGACCTAAAAACATTTCATTTTCCTCTATTTATACATTCCAAGACGTCCTTGTAACATAACTTAAATAATATGGAAATTATTACTTACTGTGTTGAGGAAACAGTCAATGATCGATGATGATTTGCAGCCCGTCTGAATTTGATTTGATTTAACTCATCCCCCTGCGTAAATTGTTCACTTGAATCAATAGCAGACGGGAGCTTTGCTGGTAATGTATTCGTATTTGTGGCACCAGGTGTAAGTTTCTTTATGAGATTAGAAATTGGACGTGATTTTGTGCATTTAGTTGAAGGTGCACTAGCATTTGACGTGATTATGTTTCCATTTTTATCGTTTGTTTTAACTGATGGTACAGCTGTTACTTCTTCTACAATATTCCCGTTTGCGTCATCATGAAGTTTCATGGTATCAACTTTTTCAGATATTCCAGTTACTGATCGTGACCTTTTCTTGATATTCTTCTCTTGAATTTCTCCAATTATTTCATCAACATTATCTGTCGTTGTCTCATCGTCTTCGGTTTCATCAACGTCTCCATCAATGTCATCAACTGTTTGTATCATTTTACTCTCGAGTAAGTCCTCATCGAGACAGCTTTTATTCTTATAGCTGTAAATTCCGAGCTCGTGAAGTTTCATTGATTTTATTTTATGTTCACGACGATATGCTTCACCTTGCAACCACATGGATAATTGCTTTTCTTCCATCCACTGCTGTTGATGTCCAATTACACTTCCGGGACGACATAAACGTATCCAAGCAATTGTTTCCATTGCTGTAAAATGATAATGTTTCATGATATATGCACCAATAAGACTTCCAGTACGACCGAGACCAGCTTTACAATGTACAGCTATTGCACCATCAGTTTTCTCACAAATATCTAAAAATTGATTTAATATTGTATCACTTGGCGTGGAACCGTCACGAAAGATGAGATCATGATGTTTAAATCCAGCATCTGTAAAGCTTGATGCTTCATAGAATTTATAATTTAATCGAATGATCGTCGTAACGTGATTTTTCTGGAAGTATTCAAAATATTTGTCAGGAGCATGATGTGTATATCCTTTATTATCAGTTCCTGACATCATGTGAGGACCACAAAATGCAATAAATTTGTTCGGCACAATCCAATTCAGGTCACCACTCTCAACAATCTCATAATGCTCATACTCCAAATAATTAAAATCATCAAAATTAAAAAATCCAAACTTATGAGCCTTCTCAATTGCCCTCAAACAATCCAATAATGTTAATTTGTACTCGCTCAGCACAGCTGATGCATCATTGAATTTGGTAAATGTTTGTGTCTCATTGTTCGTAAGCAATTTGTAAACATCGTCTGCTGTCTTATTTAAATAGATTATGGTATACGCTCCGATTGCGTAGGCTGAGTTTAGGCGCTTTTCTTTATCCATCCAGGTATATTGAATCACCATTCTATTCACTTTACGTGCTGTTTCCAATTCCATATTGAGATACTTACAATAATGATACAAGTTACAGATATTGTACGGTCCGAAGTCATTGTAGAAACCCTCATAATGTAGAAAATTGTCAACACGAATATAAGTACGATTCTTGTTCGACAAAGGCTTTAAATCTCTCTTAAATGTCACAAACACCAATTGATCTGAAATGTGAAGATAAAACGTAAATTCAGTTATGTTCTGTCACTTGACAAATTAATTCGATTTTAATTACTTGGTATGATCTCAATATACGCGTACATATGCTTATTTGAT
Organism: Chironomus striatipennis; assembly: GCA_026123125.1. Classification (NCBI taxonomy): domain Eukaryota; kingdom Metazoa; phylum Arthropoda; class Insecta; order Diptera; family Chironomidae; genus Chironomus; species Chironomus striatipennis. Next base: position 46,062,290 of record CM047394.1, read on the forward strand.
TCCATAATTAATTTTCTTTTGTTCATTGTCATCACATTCGACTAATTATGATTCTCATTCGTAGACAGCGCGCGATAAACTCCGAACCTTTCTTCTCTTTCTAATTTCTCTTTTCTTACTGATTACTTCCAAAGACTAGAAAAAAATATGAAAGAACAAAAAAGAAAATTTTCCATATTAAATCATCGCTTTGACATTGAGGCAGTGGATTTTTATGCTTTTTCTGTACATAATTCGAGTGTGCACTTCATGTGATAAATGAAATTTGTGTTGATGGTGCGCAAAAATGAAGAAAAAAAATGTATCGTACTCTTCTTTTTGGTTCTTTCACTGATTTTTCCTCGAGTTGAGGATTTTGATAAACAAAAATAATATGTTGAAGCTTGCACATAAATACACAAATAAATATGAATGCAAATTACCTTTTTGCCTCTTGTGAAATTCTTCTTTGTTTGTCAAATCTATTTTTTTCCTTTTTTGTTATGTATCTCCCACTTGACTTGTTTAGACAATTTTTTTTCCTCTGTATGTTTGATAAGATTTATGTTTCACTTAATCGCAACAGAAAAAATTATTTTGTTGTTGTTTTGGATATTTTATTTTCTTCTTAGATTCTCTCTATTTCTTTTTTTTTTAATTTAAATTTTCTTTTTCTAGTTTTATTGATGAACTTACATAGAACGCACGATATCTTATGGTAAACGAATACTACACGGAAGCATTTGACTGCAAAAATGTTTTATGTGGGTGGAAAAAGACCACATCTTGTTTAAAATAATATTTTTTGTAAGTTTTAGCAAAGTTTTGAAGAGAGAGAAAAAACAAGTTTTGAGATTATCCAATTTCCTATAATGTATCGTTTATCCGACGACCGTTAAAAAATTGGTCGTATCCGCGTTGAAATATTCTTGTTGCTTTTCCCTTTGAATTAATTTTGACCGTTAGGAAAATTTTCAACTTATTTGTTTGAAATAAATTGGTACATATTATCATTAGAATTTAAATATCAAGCACAAATTGAGGTTGGTAAACATTCTAAATCCTGAATTTTATCCAAAATCTCAAAATACAAAAACCAGTACTGACTTGCAAGTGATCAAAATTTAAAACTGTGATATTTTCTGAAAAAAAAAACAAATAAAATTGAAAGAAAATGTCACAAAAAAAATCAAGTTTGCTGCACCTTGTTACGATGAAATCTAGACTGAAGCTACACAGAGTATTGATATTAGAGAAGCTAAGATATCTTCCAAGTTCTTCAACAATCATCAAAATGTATCAATCAGGGGCGTAGCCAGAAAGTTTTTTGAGGGGGGGCTTGCTACTTTTCGACGTTTTTTTAGTTCGGATTTGAAAAAAAAGAACCCCCTCCTGGCTACGCTCCTGGCACCAATCATCAATATTCATCATAAAATTTAAGTGATAATATTAAAATTAATCAATTAACATGCAGTGCATTTTTTGGGATATTTACTTATGACGTCAATCACAAAATTTACTTTTCAGTATCCCTTTTAAAAAATATTGAATGATTTCTCAATCTAGTCAAATAATTTACATCTACACCTATTTTTCCCATTAATAATTGACATCGTAAGTGATCAGCCCCTTCAAAATATTCAAAAGTTCACAAGAACATCACAACAGGCAAAAGCAAACAATAAGAAAGAAAGAAAAATCCTTAAAAAAACTAAAGATGAAACCAAAAGAAAAAAAAATTATTAGCCAATTAGTATTTTTAGTTGTTCAATAATTTCAGTAGATATCTTTCGTTTATTTCTTCTCAAAAAAATTCTTTATCAATAAATTATTTTTCGCATAAAGAGTGCTCAGAGTCAAAAATTTGCATCGCGTGTGGGTGTAGTGGGGAGAGAGAGATTGAGACACTACCTTTAATTTTTTTTATTTTTTTTTAGCTTTTTTTACTAGATGTTTTTAATTTATCCTTTTAATGCAAATCTGTGTACAATAAAAGTGTTTAAGTTTAACAAAAAATAATATTTCATAAGTTACATTTTTTTTTTTTTGAATTATTTTTAACTTTTTTTTTGTATTCAGCGAAACGCAAAGCGGCAAATCGAAAATCATAAAAATATTTTACTTTTTTTATTAACTAAATGAAAAAATATAGATTATTATCTCGCCATTAAATTTTCTTCACATAAGACGATGAAAAATAGAAAAAAAAAATATTAATTTTTTTATGTTAAATTAATTATTATATAATATATAATTGTATGTATATTTATATATATATAATTTATATTTAGAGACACGTAGAGATTTTTTTTCTTAAATTCGTTCATTATACTTTACGATGTTGGGCGCGGGTGCATTCAATAAGATGGACAATCGAAGCAGCAAATTAATTTTTTAACTTTTAAAGTAGAGAAAGAGAGAGGACAACGATGTTGTTGTTGTTTTTTTTTGTTATTATTAATTCATGGTGTATGCAGAAGACACGTTAACAATATAATTTCTTTTTTTTTTGTTCTTGTTGTTCAATTTTTTTATTTGAAAAGATCTAATTTTAAAAAAAATTCTTCACTTTTTTCAAATGAATAATTTAAACTTTTGGTTTGGTATCAGGCTCATATTCTTCATTGATTACAATTGGAGCATGTTTGTCTCGGAGATATAAACCGTAACGTGATGGATATCTGCGTTCCAATTCTCTCATGCGATCTACATGATCATCCCAGGCTTGTTGAGCATTCACTGGAGCTTTGTGGAGGCTCTCTATAAAAGACATTATTAATTAAATTTTCAATAAATAAGTATGATAAGAATGCTTACGTGGACGTGAGGATGGACGGCTATAGATAGCTCTTGGTGAGTATCCGTAAGTTTCTCTGTGTACAGGTAAATAACGATATCCTGGAACGGTGATTCTACCAGCAGCAGTGCTTGGTTCATCGTAGATTGTGAATGGTGTGCGGTAATCTTCACGGCCTTCGTTGGCACGGATATCCTCAGATCCTAAAGTATTAAAAAAGTTAGTCATCAATATAGCTACAAATAAGTTGTCACTCACCCTTCAAGGATCTGATATATGCTTGCCAGAATTTGGCTTTTTTGTTTGGGGTTTCGTTGAAACCAATCATGGCGAGATGGCTCTTGAACATTTTGCTGCTTTTTTGTGGGTTTCTTGCTTCAAACAAAAAATAAATTTAAATTCGTTCGCTGAAAAAAGATCGAAGCGAAAAAAAAGACACAAAATTAAAATTGGAGCAAAAATTTCTCGGTTAACGATTTTGTAGCCTTCAAAACTTCTTCATGTGAGCTACGACAAGAAGAAAAAGATTTTCTTTTTTTCAAGTTTGAGCCGCAAGCATTTTCACGGGATTTTTTTTATATTTTTTCTTTCTCATACATATTTCGCAATAACGTTTTTAATTTTTTTTGTGAACAAATCTAAAAATAAAAATTTTCTCTCTCGACAGTAAGTTATAAACGAAACATGATCATAGCCATTTCCAATTTGAGTGGGATTTCGTTTTTCTTTTCTCTTGAAAACCTTTTAACATTCGCGCAAAAATGTACACTCGCGTGCGAATTCTCGTGTGGGCGTTATGAAATTTCGTAATTTAAAAATTTTTACATTTTCACGGGCTCGAGAAGTCAAACAGAGGCGCTGAGAAATTAGCTTGTATTATTCATTTCATTTCACACCTTTTCATTCATTTATTGTTGAAATTATTTTTAAATTTTTTAAAGTAACTTGTATTGTTGTATTTGATACAATAATATTACCACATTCAAATAAGAAGAGAAAAATGAGATCTGCAAACACTTGCTTGCACTTCTTGATGAGTGCTGACAGATATATTGCAAATTTTCTTTTCTTAATAAATTTTATTAAAAATGTAAAGAATCTTGTTTGAAAATTTCAATTTGTTTTATCTGCCACACTAAGAGATGAGAATTAATGACTGGATGAGCGTAATTTGGATGAAATAATCTTTGAATTGTGTAATGATGCATCTGACTGAATATTTGATTATTTAATTGACAGTTCAAAATTATTTGACTTGTTTGATTTAAACCTTTTGAGTTTTCAAAATATTTTTAAAAAAATTTAGTCAAAGTATTTCTACGTATTAACGTGATTATATGTCTAAAATTTTTATATCTCATTTTCAATTCAATTATTATAATCTTGAAAATCATTGATCTTAAAATTATTACACTTGCCAATTTTAAAAAATAAGGTTTAAAAATTTAATGAAGTGCCTAGTTAATTTCATATATTTAAACATAAATTTAATTAGTGATTGAAAATTCTTTGTGTAGTCAAAATTTTAGAAATTTCTAAAGTTTCTGAATGAAATAAAAAATCTTAAATCTTCCAATTCAGTCAAAAAATAAATTTATTTTCACAATTTACAAAGTTTTGTTTAAACAAACTGAACTCAATTTTAATCATGAAAAATTTTAATTTAAGTATTAATTTAAGTTCTGTTATTAATTTAGGTCCTAAGACATAAAATTTTAAATTATTCTTAAATTGCAAAACTAACTTTATCATCTTTGAAGAAACCATCTCAAATTCAAAAACATAAAATGATATATGCATTTTCAAATCTTGATGCATTCTTTTGTTGATTTAAATGAATACCTAGCAACTCTTTTATACGCACAAAAATATTTTCACTCATCCAACCCCCAACGAATTTTGAATATTTTCATCTTCTTCATCACCCAAAAAATATATATTTTTGCTACCATTGCACAACATAAACTTCGTTGATTTTTCTTTTTTTTCTTTCAAAATCACATAAATTTTGATGATGTCATGGGTCTAATTTTAAAAAATCTCTGTCAAAAGCTACTCAGTCTAAATGAATGTGAAATATTTTTTTCGCAGGATCTCATGACTCAATGCTTACATTAAATTGAGCTAGCTGCTAGATAATCAAAATTTTCTCACGTTTTTTTACTCGATTTTAATTAATTTTTCATAAGCATGAATTCAATGATAATTCATTGAGAAAAATTATGAATTTTAAAACTATAAGTCATTCAGCCAGAAATGAATTAAAATTCCTCTGACACTTCATTACAAAAATTATCATCCTGACGAACTATTCCACACATCATTAATAGTTGAATGTCATGAACAAGAAAATTCAAAGAGGTCACTGAAATTTTTTTACATAAGTCTAAACATAAAGTTATTCATTTTCAAGATCTAAGCGTTTTTGCTTTTTAGTCATTCAAAATTCTTTTTCATTTTTTTTTTTCTTCTACGACTGTTTTATAATTAATGGCTGTCAGACTGTTATCTCAGCGTAACATGAAAAATGAATATTTTTAAATATAAATGTAGTCAATTTCCATTGGTCGCCAATGAAAACTTTTTTTTACTTTTTTTTCACTTGAATTTTAAAAATAGATTTTTTTCTCTCGCACACGGTCTGCTTTTGGCTATTTAACTTTTTTTTTTTCTTCAGGTGATTTGATCTAATTTATGTATTGATGTGAAGGAGAAGCAGATAAATGAGCACTTATGTAACTATTGAACTTTATCAGTCTTTCATTTGATTTGAATTTGAATTAATAAAGAAAAATTTAAACTTTTATTGTCCTTTTACAGAATTTTTAAATATTTTTCAAAATTTCAAACTAGAATTCAAATTTCACTTTTTAAAAGTTTTTGATATCAAAATTTCAATTTTAAGTCCATTTTCTTCATAACTTTCATCCTTGAATTTTCAACGAAAAAAAAAATCACTTTTTTATGAATCAGACTAGAAAAAAAAATCCTTTCAAATTGCACTTTTGCAGCATGAATCAACCAAAAAAAATCTTTTTCTTCAAATTACAAAAAAAAAATATTTGCAGGATAATTTAAAAAAAAAAAAAGACTCATATTAAACTTACTAAAATGTTAAACGTTAAACTAAAAATTTGCTCTGAACTTAACTAAACGAAAGATATTAAACAACTGATCCAGTAAATTTTCAAAACGATAATTTTAAAACTCACAAGAAATTTTTTTTCTTCTTTTTGTGTCTTTCGGTGGGAAATTTTTCTTTTCTGTGTGAAAAAAAGCTCTATTTTTATTTCTTCATAATATAGACGAAGGAACAAATACTAACATCATGTGAGGATTATTTCGATGATTGGGGAAATTAAGTTGTTTAGTTTTAAGTGCTACCTCAAGTATGTCTGATTTAGGGGGGTCATTAAATCTTTTGAATGTTCCTATAGATTTTTAATTTTTTATTGCAGACATTAAAGAACCACTTCATAAATATATGTGATTGTTGAAAAAACCTTTCAACTTTAGTTTTGATGAACTTTAAAAAAGATTCTGGCTAAACCAAAAATAGAAAATATTTCTTCCAACATATTTGGCCATGGCAATGCCCATATAATGGAAATGTTTACATTATAAACACATGGATATTCACTATGAAGTTCAATTATGTTAAAAAAGTATCTAAAATTATTTATTCAATCTTTTTTTTGATTTTAAAAATCTATCGTTCAACTCATCATTGAGCATTCTCTAAAATTAGTTTCGATGAATTTTATAATCTAAGAAATTTAAATTTTATAGTGAAAATATTTAAATTTGAGTCAAAAAAAAAAGCTAAGTTTATAGAAATCTAAACTTAAATCAATTCAAAATTAACACAAATGAACATGATCCTCAAAATAGCTAAACTTTTAGCATTATGAATTAAATTTAACTCAGTAAATTTTTATTATCCAACCACTGACTGATTTCCTGTTATTAACAATAACATTTCAACCTTTAAAATGACTTTTCATCATCCTTTACAAAAAAAACCTTAACAGCTAATTATCACATCCATCCATCATCACTTTTAATATGTACCAAAATCGCCAATCACACCCCATCACTATGCAAAATCATAAAAATATACACAGAAAAAAAGAGATTTTTTTTTAAAAAACGAGAAAATTTTCTATTTTTAAAATCACGAATGAGATCTTTTTTTTTTTTTTTGTTATTGTCGACGAAATTCAAATGACCATATGTAACAACATTCAAGAATTTCTGTCGAAAAATTATATAAAAAAGAGTTTAATAATTCATATGAATAAGAAGGAATTTATTTTTTTTTGCGCAGAGTTAATTAATTATTGTAAAATAAAAAGAGATGAGTGATTGAAGGAAATAATAAAAGGAATCTTTTTTTTTTTTATTTTTTTATAAGGCATTGAGATTCTTTGCAAGATACATTAATGTAATTTATAATAAACATCAAAATTTTCCCACACTAAGTTTGTATCTTAAAATACACAACTAATCCCACTAGTCGACTTTGTGTATATTCCTAACAATACTCGATGTGTGTATGTTGTGGTCATACACCTTAATACAGACACAAAATCCTTGTTATTTTCGTGCAAACAACAGAAAAATGAAAAGAAAAATATTACTGCTCTGCTCTATGGCTGCCACTTTTTTTCTTGAAATTATATCGTAATGACGTGAATGAAAAATTTGAAGGTCAAATGATTTCGTTTCGGAGCAAGTGTGAGGCAAAGAAAAGGTTGCAAACTTTAATAGAAATAAAAAGGAAAAAATATTTTAAACTTTCAATTTCAAATTCATTCCTAATTGCCCTTGCCTGCTGTCCAATATGACATAAAATGAGTATGATTTTTTGCAGGCACGTGAAAACTGTAAATGGACACATTAGTCATTGGCTTGTTGACTATTTTTAAATGTGACTGTTTTCCACTCGTCACCAGCCAAATTTTTATTTTACATTTTTTTCCAGATGATGTTTATAATTAAAAAAGGTTTATTCATGGGAAAGATTTATCGAAAAGTACAAACAACTTTTTTTTATGTGTGTGACTTTTCATTTTTTTTATTATTATTTTTCTCAGAAGATCACACAGCAATTTGTGGAAATGAGAGGAGGTTTTAAAAATATCTCAAATTAACAACAATGAGTTATTGATTCGTTAGATTGAATTTCGTTGTAATTCATTCATATTTTTGCCATTTATGGGTACAGTGAAATGTTTTTTGTTGTTGTACGATTGAGTTCGAGAATATTGCATGCTTACTTTAGAAAAAGTTGTCTGTTTTTCACGTGATTTGAATGCTTGCACCTTATTGTTTACTTGAAATCTTATTTCTTGGCAAATGACTTGCTAAAATTGATTTAATTATAGCATTAAGTTAACAATTATTGTTTATGGTAAAATTTATCATCTGCTTGAAATGTTTAGGCTTTAAAACGCATTAGCTTGGTACCTTAAAAGTGCAACTTTATTTATGTGATATTAATTAGATCAAATCAAATCAATTTTATTTTATGAAAATCTAGGTATTAAAATTTAAAATGAATTTCAAAACTTTAAACTTTTTTAAATTTTAAATTTTATGATTTGGACCCTTTACAATTACTTAAATTTAAATTAATCTGTTTTTGCTACTAATATTGAATTGAATTAAAATCAAGAATTTTTATCCTGATTTTTATTCAATAAATCATGGAAACTAAGCATCAGCATCCTTTCATCCAAATATAGCAAGCGATAAATTCAATCATGACAAATACTTTGAAATAAAGTTAAAAAAATGTCTCAAAATAAGCTTCGTTGAAAAAAATAAAAACAAATTAACAAAAAAAAAATTTCCAATTTTATTATAATTTTCTGACCAATAAATCTCAAAACTCTTCAAATCTCTTAAAATTATGGACACATTCTATCGAGAATACCTCATAAATACAGCTTATACAACGAATCATAAACGTCTCCTGCTTGATATACGCACACTTGAAAGCTTTTCAAAAAGATATCGCGAAAAAAAAACTAGAAAAATTATTTTTCTCTCCTTTGTTTCAGCCATGAAAACATCTTGATTTATTTTGTAGACCCCGATGAAAAATCATGATAATTTGCACTTTTCGTCAAAATAATGATATTATTTACAAATGAACTGTCAGAAATTTTGTTTATCATCCCGATGAAAACAGAAAAGACCATGAAAAAAATATGATGGAAAATTGAATGATGTCACCTTCCATCCTACACGCCAGATGACCAAAAATGACTACAAACTTTTTAGTACGTTCAACTTCCGATCTACGCCTTACGACTCTTCTCATTCAAGTTTATTATGGATTTTCATTCAGAAGTGAAAAACAAGTAAGAATTTTTTTCACTCATTCTCGTGCGTCATTAGTTGATGATTGGATTTTAGTTTACAGCAAATGCGGACTGTTTATCTTTAAGTATTATTCATTTTGGCATGGGAATGAGAAAGAGAGAGATAGGGACTATTATTAAATTATATGACGTACATTTAGTATCTAAATAGTCATAATTATTACGGACTAGTTAAGTAGATGTGTTTGTGGTGTTTTTGGGAAGTTTTTAGATTTAAAGCATTTTTTTCACTTTTTTCTATCCCTACGACTCATTGTGGATCAATAGGAGCTAATCATCATCAATTTTATTTGATATAATTAATTTAAAGTAATTAAAAATTCATATTCAGTCTATAGTGACCAAAATCCAACAATTGACAATAAATTGTAAAACTCCTGATCACTGTCAATTCAAATTCCCAAACAAATCTTCCATCTCCTCTACTAGACACAAAAATTATTTACGACAAATTAAACCTTCAAGAAACGCTCAAAATGTCTATAAAACTTTCTTACTGGCTCCTTGTTGCGTTTCAATCATTTGACAATTTTAATAGCCAACTTTTACAGCGATCACTACATTTTTCTACCTACGCGTACCTTTCAATCCATTCATTTTCATCTTGTCATCTTTTAGCCAGAAATTGAAAGAGAACCCAAAACAAATGTTGTCACTTTTTAGGACTAATTTGCCTTGAATTCATTAAAATTAATGATTACAAAGAAAGCATTTCTTAACGATCGATTAAACTTTGTTGATGACAGGTGCACTTGATTTTCATTTTGTCGCATGTGTGACTTTAATTTTCCTATTTTTGATCATTTCACATGCTAATAAATTTCTAAATGCTTATGAAAATTTGACATTGTGGATTATTGAAAGCTTTATTTGTGAATAAATTGGAATTGAATTTTGCGCATTCGATATCATTTAGCAAGAACTGCGTCATATACTTTCAACTAACTAGCTTCTGAAATGTTTACAAAATGACTTGAAAAAGTGAAAAATTTAGCTTAGATTTTTACTCCTACATACTTTTTCATTGAGTGATATCAAGTCTGAATTGTTAGTTCCCTGTAAACAAATGAACATCCTGTTGTCTATTGCGATGTTCAATAATTCATTTCTCATGTTCAGTTTACCTTAAATCTGCTACAGCAATTAGTTAACGTTGATTCAAGGTTGAAAATTGCCCAAAAAAATTTAATTGACATTGAAGGATGCAGATTGTCAAACAATAAAAGAAAAATATAATTGTTTGAATGCAAATATCGCCAATTTGCAACCTACCACATATCTGTACAAAAAATGACCATGGGCAGGTGTACTGGCATGTAATAAAAATCTTTCATTTTCGAGAATTAAAATTGTTTAAAGATTTTTCCAATCGTAAATAAAGAGCACATGTGTCACATCACATTAATCACATCTGAAACGTCATTATCGCAGAGAACAAAAAAAAATCAAGGACGTGAGACTATCCGTGATCTCAATAATATTTTGTGAAAATATCGGAACTTTACCACTTTTTTTAATATAAAAAAATAAGACTTAATAATTTCGTGAAAAATTCACATTCGATGATGAAAATGTAAAAATAAACTCACAGATCACTTTTTGTTTGTTTATTTATGACTTATGTCCTCATGCTACATATTATATATGTCAAAAAATATTAAAAATTATCTATTTATGGTATAAAATTGTTTTATTCAATATTGTAAAATTTTTCGACCACAATTTTTTTTTCAGTATAAACACATTCTTGCAAGAATCGTGGACTTTTGAGCTTGCAGCCTTGATTTTTCAGCAAAGCTTTAATTAATTTCAAAGATTTACATTTTTATAGCTATAAATACAATATAAAAAACAGATCAGTTTAATTTTTCAGGTCAATTATTTTTTTCTACAATAATTAATTAATTACACACATTCCTTGATAAAGAAAGAAAATAAGCTACTTCGTAAGGTATTTCGAGTGCACATGCCTTAAGTATTTGAAGATAGTTCAGGAATTTATAAAATTATTTCAAACATCTGATTTTATTTTCAATGTAAAATGTTAATTACTGTGAGATTTGTTCTACATTCAGAATTGGCTTTGTAAGTTTAGAATATTAATCTTTTTGGTGTCATTTCAAAGTAGAAAAATCTCATTAACTAGCATTTAGAGTTAGTCTAGTTTATTAATATCTCTTTACCTCTCTTTACTAACATTCAAATTGGAAAATTCATTTAATACATCCATAATAAGATTTTCTAAGATTTCCTAACTGCCTGATCAATTAAACCCATAAAATGACACCCAACTACCTCATCCGCAAGCTGTTTACTATTTAATTGTCATTTGAAAATTTGTCAAAACGATCAAAGAGTCAATAAGAATATTAATCAAATGAATTGAAGCAAAACCCCACCTTTTACAAAAGCCAATTCGTTCGATCAGATCAAGATATTCAGATTTAGTAGTGAAAGGAATGTCAAACAGAAACAGATTAAAAAATATGATTGCAGAAACAAATTTTTGGCACGATACTGACGAGAAAGAAAATTAGCCTCACCATGCACGAAAATTTTGATGATGATGATGATGATGATCGTCGTCGTATATGTGTATGGTGACACTTAAAATCAATGAGATCAACTTTAATGCTTAATCATGTGCCAAAATACATTTTTACTCTATTTTTTGCGAGATAATTACGAAAAAAAAGATATTTTGATGATTTTTACAGGTGGTCCTTAAGATTGAGAAGAAGAAAAAAAACTTCTGACTCGGATGTCAAGGTAGAAATTTTTTGAGATTTTAACAGCGCCATCTGAATGTGAGATACTGAAGCTTAAGGAAATGAAAAATGAAAAAATAATAAATGTCTTAAAAAGAAATAAAACTTTTATTTTTATACTAAAGATAACCTAATTTTATTAGGTTTCATTCTTTTTTCATCTGGCTATGTTCAAAAATAATTATTAAAAATCAAAAAAGGGAAGAAATACTGAACAAAAGAATATATAATGTAAAACTTAAATAAATTTCTGCATGAGTTTGAAAAATTATCTGTTGATTGCTTCTATCTATCATTAAGTATTTTCATAGATTTCATCAAGAAATCAATCAGTTTGAGACATAAAAACATTCAACATTGATTTTATTTTCTCACTCGAATTCAGAATTAAAAATTTGGAAATTCGAAAATTTTTCTATAAATTGTTTTTTGTTCAAGGAAAATTCTTTAATTTCTTGTTTTTGATGTTGTATATTCAGATTAATAAAAGTTATTATATTCTGTTTTCACAATATTGATAAATTTTGCAATTGAGTTGAAATTTTTAATTTAAAGAAAATAGAAAATTTTTTTAAATTTATTTTTGAATTGTTTCAAAAGCATCAATTTTAATTTTAAATTGTTAATAAAATTTTCAGTTCAAAAATCTCAAATCGAATTCGAATTTTGGAAAAGCAAAATTCTTGAAAAGATTTAATTATTTGTACGAAAATCACAATTTTAAAAAGAGTATTCATTTTTTAAAAAAAAAACTCAAAAAATCAAAAAAAATCTCAAAGAATTTTCCTCAAATTCAATTTTTCAATTTTAACAATAAAAGTTAATGATTATTAAAAAAGAAAATTACAAAATTCAACAACTAAAGTCTAAACGTACATCATCACTAAAAATGAAACAAAATATTCATAATTGATGATATATAAGGAATTTGATTTCTTTATAAAAAAATTCATTTTAAACTAAATTTAAATTAAACCCATCACCATCATCATTAGAAAATCATAAAGAAATTTTTTTTTTTTTGTATATAATAAAATATAATAAAATAAATTAAAAATTACTTTCGTTTCTTGTTTCTATCTTTTTTTCTCTCACTGTCAAAATGAATAATATTTACATTGTAAAGAACATAAAGTGCATAAATCACTTTCTTTTTATCTGCAAAAGTCGCCAAATTATATGCTAAAATCACTTGCACGTAATTTAATAATTACATTTTAATTTTTTTTATATTTATATATGCTCACTTACTTAGTCTTAAATGTCTAGTTAATATTCATCTATAATTAAAGGCACAATTTTTTAAAAAAAGAAATTTTTTTACTCAATTTTTTTTAATGATTTGTGAAAAGTGAAGAAACTTGGGCGTTCCTTACAAATTTGTCTAATTATTTGCTTCAATTGTTCAATTTATTTATACTTTCAGTTTTAAGGCTTTTTAAATGTTTTTATGTGAATTTGTCCAAAGCTTTTTTCAAAGAAAAAACATTTTAAAAAATAAAATAAAATGAGGAAAAAAATTAAATTTTCTGCCAATTTTTTAGAAAATAATTCTCTTAATTCACAGGTTATAATAGGAAGCATTAATGTTGCAAATATAAATTTCGATTTATAGATAAAGATTGCACAAAGTTTAGGGGCGATTAGATATGAAAGATTTATCAGTGAAAATTGATGGATTTGGATTGATGAATTAGATTTAATCTTTAAGCTGATAATAAGCTGGTCTACGTGTTTATACTGATGCATTTAGAGTTTTATCAAATTTTTTTTTTTTTTTTGAGGAAATAGAAACTGGATTTTGCTAGATTTTAAAGTCTCGTACTACGGCAAAATGTTTGATAAATTCGAGTTTAAGCCATTTATAGAAACTTTTGTTTTCAAATGATTAAGTCATAGTTTCTAAATCCTTAACTTCCCTTTGTAGAAAGATGTGAGTTCGATTCTCACTAAACAAACCCCAATAACCAGAAAATTTCAAAATTGGCTAAAAGCTAGTTCTTAGCTAGTCTTTATAAATAAAGTTAAGCTTTTAAAATTTCTAGTTATTGGGAAAATAGTTCAAAGAACTTGCAATAAGAATCCAACTGGATTTCCACTCTTAAATCTAGCAGCTAAGAGCATTTTGAACTCTAAATTCATCAATCCAACTCCTTTAATTCCCTCCCAAATTTTCATCTTAAGATATAGTAAAAGCATAACTTTTTTTTGTCCGTATAAAAAATTCGAGAATAAATAAGTAAAATAAGAAAAGTTGGCTTGAACTTTGTTCATGTTTTTTTTTTCTTTCTTTTTTTTGTTGTCTTCCTTAAAAATTATTTTGCGATAGTAAAAAAAAGTCTATAAGTCCTTAAATGTCTACTTAGTTTAATAATGTGTTGCAGATGATTGTGATTAATCTTTCAAGTTTTACCATTCCATGATTAGCTTTGATTATTCTGTCCGTTAATGCGTATGGGATGAAAAATTATGCTCTTATACTTTTTTTTTTGTCTGTACTTTTTTTTCTCTTTATAAAAAGAAGTCTGAAAATCACATTTGAGTCGTTTTTTGTTTGTATTTTACTTTATATTAGCAAATTTCAGTCTGCGTTTGCTGGTTTTTATTTGTTTTGAACATTCTTAATCTTCTACTAATGTTCTCCACGTAATAATTCCATAAGTAAATTAAATGATGGCTCTTCGTCGCCTTCTTTAGGTCTTATTGTTAACATCTCCTTGCCAACCTTTAAGGAAAATTTTGATTAGTAAAAGTATCGAAATATTTATGTTTAGTGGCGTAGTGAGGAATTTTGGGGCTGGAAATTTATCTATTCATCCTAGCTATGCCACTGTTTAGTATTAAGAATATACCAAAAATATGCAAGACTCAAAACTCTTAAAGCCATCCAATAGTTTAATTGTGTATCATTTGTTACTTACTTGACATGTCCTTTGAAGTTCTGGAATGCGCAACAACAACTCGCCAAATTTTGCAGGTGAATCAGGGTAGTGACCTGGAAATGGATAAATTAAAATTATATTGAAGCCATTTTAATCAATTCTAACTTTAAACTTGCCTAAAGTGTAAGCTTGAAGGGCTTGCAATGCCTTTTCTTGACTGGCTCTAACTTTTTCAGGTTCTTTAAGTTCAGCAGTATCTATAACAAATATACATAATGTGTCATTTGATCATAGAAAAAAAAATCCATAAAACACCATACCTGAGGAGAGTAATACAATAACTTTCATTGCCACGTACTCATACTTGTCAACTTTCAAGCGCCTTAAGTGATCCGTTAAGTTAAGCATACGCTCTATACAAATCTGCATGAATAAATAATATTTAAATGTAAAAAAATATGAATGGAATGCAAATTTTTCAATGCCATTCAATAACTCACATTCAGTCCACTGGCTTTAGCTTGAGCTAATGTAATTGACTTTCCCTGTGAGACCTTTATCTCACCAGTCGTTGAAATAGAACGAAAACAACAGGAAAAAAGTAGAAGTTCACACCATGAATTAATTAATAAGCATATTTGATCGTCAATCTGTAAAATGCAAAAAGTATTCAGGTCGAGTTAGTCATAGTCTCGGCATTTCCTATCACAATATACAATAATACTCACTGATATATTCTTAAAAAGTGGCAATGACTTGCACCATTTAACAATCTTATACAGTCTATGATCGGCAATTTTACATAATGTGGCAATCATATCAGGACTTGAATTGTCATTTGTGACACCTGCACTTGCCAAAAATGGATTATTCTTAATTGCATCTGATGATGTTGTGGCTCCTTGTTCATTAGCAATTTGTTGATTAAGTCTTAAAAGTTCATTCTCGTTATATTGCCATAAATACTCAACATCCATAATTTCTTGTAAAAGCATTGGAACTCCTGGCTGTTTCATGTCATTACATCCATTCAACAGCTTACTTCCACCCTCATAATTCTCCACTTTCATCCCATTAGTCTTATAATGTCCATCAATAATAAGTGATGATCCTTGATGAGGAAGCGACGATACTGGAAGTGTATATGAGCATTGATAGGTTGATCGACCACCTCGTGTCCTATCCTCACGTATTGCTTCTAATTTCATACCCTTTTGAAGACATTTTTCAAATCTACATGCTGGACATTTCTTTCGTGTTGCAATTGTCACGGGACATGCAGCACCGCGCAAACAAACGTAATTTTTACGATTTTGTACAGTTCGCTTGAAGAATCCTTTACATGACTCACACGAGAAAATGCCATAATGGAAACCAGATATCTTATCTGAGCATATTGGACATGGACTATTTATGAGCTGTTGACGTGAAATGCCAGCAGTTGTTGGTAAACCTGCTTCTTGCTGATCACTTACATTATTATTATTGATATTATTATTTTCCTCACTTGTTGCCAATCTAAAATTGTTCTGCTGTTGCTCACCATCAACAATAATTGATCGATAGAGCATGGAATGCTGTAATGTGCCGTTGTTGTATTGTTGCTGTGAAGTCGATGGTGCATAAATTGAATGACGTCCTTGAATGGGTGAATGAGTTGGACTGTTGAATTCTGAACTATATGAGTAACATGAGCTGTGCGATGCATCGCTATTGTTTCGACTAAGTGATGGCGTATAAGGTGCATGTCTTGACGTTAGTGGCGATTGACTGGGTGAACTTTGTGTATAAATTGAATGAATTGCTGAATCAGGACTGGGATTGGCTGGCAAAAGTGACTGTTGCTTTGAGCGTACAAGAAGTGGACTATTGTTAATTAACCCTTCTGGAAAACTGGTCGTTGTTGATGTCTGTGAGCCTGGCTCATATTTTAAGTTAACAATTTCAGGAAACTTTTTAGTCGTTCCAAAAGCTGGCACTTTGAGTTGCTGTATAGTACTGGGATTGTTATTTGTTAAAATTTCTATTGGCGTTATTACTTCTGGCTTAATAACTGTCTTTTCCTCACAAGTCATTTGTATTGGACTCGATTTTTCGACTTCCATCATTTCCTCATTCTCCGATAATCCACCTTCCCATGACATTGGTCGTTGTCCATTATTATTATTATTTTTGGATGTTTGCGTAATACATGCACTCTTCTCAATACTCGACAACTCCAATTCTGAATCTGAATTATCTGATGCTTCCTCAATCTTCGGTACAGTAACTCTAATTTTACTGCATCCATCACTCATGACTGTTGATGAATCATCCATAATTTGACTTCTTGATGGATCACAATTGATACTAGTCACTGTTATATTTGCATTTGACATACTTTATTTCTTGTTATGATTTATTTTTTTTATCAAAACCTATTTTTTTCACTTATCGCAAACTTTCCTTCTTCTTACTTCTTAATTCTTTTTTTTTGTGTTAATAAAATAAAATATTATTTTTTTTACTTCACTTCTCTTTCTCTCTCTCACTTTTTTATCGATACAAATTATGCGGTCTGATAAGAAACTTTTTTTTTCTATCCATACGAAATCTAAAAGAAATAAATATTATAAAGAAAAAAAGTTAATAAAAGTTGTGACTGTAGAACTTTTTGCAATAATCGTTGAATGGAAATGCTTTGCATGCACATTACACCTCATTTGAAGGTGTACCCCAAGACGACGTCGACAACGAGAAGAGAAAGAGTGAGTAGAGAGGAAAATCTCATAAGTATTACTTCCGTTAGTTAAATGAATATGCAACAGCAAGAACATCAAGATATACATTTTTTTTCATTCTTCAACAGAACAAGCGAGTGGCATCAAAATTCAAGAACATCGTCTATGAATGTGTAAATGTATTTGTGTGTACGAAAGAACACACCGAATCGAAATGGAATTGAGCGATGTGAATGTGTAATTGTGTGTTTGTGCAATTCGTTTGTGTCTGTATTTGAAGCAAGGTCAGAAAGCAAGGTCGAATTTTGTTGTCTTTTTTTTCCTCTTAACGTTTTTGCACCTTACTTCTGCTACATCGCAAAAAAAACTTATTTATTAATTAAGAACGAATTTATTTTTTTCGCATTGAATTGGAATTAAGGAAAATTAATTAACAAAATTTTTTTTATATTTTTTATTGTTATTTATCTACCACTACACCGTTCATTCTCCTGCTTCATTTACTTGTTTTTTTTTATTATTATTATTTTCTTATAGTGAACCTCATTCGCCGATCACAACCATAGTGAGAATATGAGAAGTAAAGAAGTATGAAAAGAGACCTTTATGCCTGTATATTATTATATTTCTTTCGTGTGTAATAAAAAATTTGTTTCTTTTTTCCCGAATAAAACTGTTCTTTCAAGTTTGCTTGCTTTTGCTTGCCTTTACACACTCACTCACTCACTCACTTCTTCTCGAGCCCATTTTTTTAACTCTTTTATTTTCTTTTTCTTGTATTTCTTTAACTTCTTGAGGATGGAAAGAAAATTACTGCTGCTGATGCTGCTGTTGCGTCTTTAATGTCTCTTCTTTTCGTTTCGAGTTCAACAGAAAAAAAATTTTTTCTTTATTATTTTCTCTTCTTCATTCCATTCATGTTCAATTGCAAAAATTGATGCCGGAAGCGAAAATGCATTTTTTGGTTATTATTATATTAAGCATCCATTCATCGCACATAACGGTGAATAATGCTCTAAAAATTTTATTGCATACAGCAATTCTTTTTTGTTGCTGTTTTTAGTATTCAATATATAAGTTAAACGGCTGGTCAGCGTGTGTTTCTTTTTCTCTTCGTGATTTCATGTTTCGCGTATTTTTTTTTTTCTACCTCTTGAAGGCCACGAATTGAAACACATTTCACTAAATCATGAAAAAAACCAACCGAACAACTTTATATTAACTGGAGCTTTTCGCTGCACTAATTCATTCGACTTGTTGCAAATTCCTTTATTTGATTCATGAATGAATTTTCATTTCCATCTCATGTTTTTAAAAGTGATCATCATTTCACTTACTTGGACACTTTTTTTTGTGAAAAAAGAAGTCAATGAACTCAAATGTCTTAAACTTCAGGTAGGAAATTAATTTTTATGGCTCTCATTCTTATTCTCCTCGCGTCCTTCCGATATTTTTCATTTCCGTATGTCTCATTATATTCTTTTTCGTACCATTTTTAAGCACAAAAACAAAGGATAATAGAGAAAATTAATTTTTTATTTACGATACGGAGCGAACGAGTTTTATTTTACATCTTTTCACTGTTTGAATGTTCATGTGGACTTTGTGGATGCCAGTCGAGATTGTCCAAATTGGGGTATTATCCAATTTTTTTGGTTGCACAAATTTTGTTATAACTTGCTTATTTTGACAATTTTATTGATCTTTTCATGTCTAATTTACGCAATTTTGTAATTACTATTAATTCATTTAAAAACATCATTTAAAATTCTTTAATTAACAGCAATTTCACAAATTACTTCCAATGGCAGTTACGCAAAATATTCAAAAAATCAATCCAACGTTAGTGATTTAGAGTTTCTTAACTTCCAGTCATTTTCTCACAGAACAGACATAAACAAACCATAACAAGAATAAATCAAGAATACAAATCTTTTAAAATGCTGACTCTAGACACAGACAATTCATGCAGAATTTGCATGACAGAAAACACAAAGTTACTAAGTATATTTCTCAAACACAATGATCGTCAAATTAGTGAGATAATCATGGAAATTAGTGGAATTAAAATAGAGGAAGCTGATTTACTATCAAAGAAAATTTGTGAAGATTGCAAATCAAAAGTTATTGACTTTAGTGCATTTAGACAACTTTGTATAGACACAGATGACACTGTGAGATACAATATATTATTAGCTGAACAGACTGAATCATTGGTTGAAGTTGATGATCAAGAAATCGAAGAAAATACAATCACAGAATGTGAAGAAGAATGTTTTATAGAAGAAGACATAGACATTAGTCAAGAGGGAAACTCTGAATATATGGAAGTACTGGTTCATGATGAGGAAGAGTCAAATGATAAAATTACAGAAGCTTTAGTGTTAGAGGAAAGTTCACAAGACATGAATAGTAAAGAAAATGAGATTGTGATTGAAAGAATTGACAGTAAAAGCAATATTCGAGCAAACTACGTATTTGAATCTTCTGATGAACTAACTCAAAAAATGAGAGAAGCTCATTTTGCCAAAGAACAATTGAAGAAACACAAATGTCCATTTTGTGATAAAAGTTTTCTATTCCCATCTAAAGGTAAGCATGACTTCTTATAAAGTTATCCAAAATTTCAAATTCTTATCACATTTTAGTTACAAGGCACGTAGCAGCAGTTCATAAAAATCTCAACGAGCCAAAAAAGAACATCAAGAAAAATCATTCATGTCCGATTTGCGGAAAGGCTTTTGTCAGTCAATTTAAAGTGAGAAGACATATGGTTGTGCATGATACAGAACTTAAAACAGGCCTTCAAAAGAACTGGTCAAGAAACTATTTTCTTTGCGAAACATGCAATAGAAAATTCCATACTCAAACTACTTTTGATAGACATATCTTAATTTGTGATCTGCTACTCAAATCAACAATTGGACGTTCAGAAAATTATCAGTTTACCTGTGTGATTTGTTCAGAAATGTTTTTTGATCATGAAGAAATGGTTGATCACATGAAAAATCTACATGATCAGCATGCAGATCACAGTTGTCAAATTTGTCCATTTACAGGAAGTTTACATGAAGTTATTAAGCATGGACGATATCATGAAGAAAATGTCACTTATCGATGCTGCATATGTGAGAAAATATTTCCAAATGGCGATGAAATTATCGTGCATTTATTAAGACATGCTGAGTATAAGCCATTTGAGTGCAATCACTCTGGATGCAATAAAACATTTTTCGACAAGTATAAAATGAAGCAACATACCTTAACTCACGATCCCAATGCCAAAAAGAATTACATCTGTGAGTTTTGTCAACGTTCATTTGCTCAACTTGATTACCTTAACTGCCACACCCATAGAAAAAAATTAACAATGAATTGTTGTTTTATATGAAAATTTTAACAATGCTATAGTTAAAATAGCGTTAACGATGAAATTGTTGAATTTTAACAATGACCATTGTAATTTTTTTTCGCCAACAATAAAATTGTAAAATTTAACTATGGTCATTGTTGAATATTTTTCTAAAGAAAAAAATGGTCACCCATCCAATTACTAAATAGGGTGAACGTTGCTTTACTTCCAGAGGCCGACGATGACCCTTTGATCCGCTGCTTATTTAAATATTTTATAATTTTATAGCAAAAATCAATATTTAAAGTAAGCATTATTTTTGTTAAATTTAAATATTTTTAAATTTTGATGAATGATTTCATTTTAGAATGATAATTTAATGGATAAAAATAAATAAAACCGGGAAATCTTAATTTTCTTTGGCCAAACTTTAACTTTTTTCCTCAAAAATTATTTTTTTACAATTTTTTTGAAAATTATTGCAGCAATAATTAAAAGCTTAACAATTAAGCATTTTTATTGAATTTTTGATAATTGAAAAGTCAAAATTTATTAAGTTTTTTAAAATCAAATATTAACTATGAACATTGTTAAATTAACAATCACGATTGTTGTGTAACAATATCATTGTTGTTTCATTGTAAAAATAAATTTAACGATAGCATAGTTAAAAATTTTTTTCTTCATACAAATATAACAATTTCATTGTTAATTTTTATTTACTATGAAGTAACAATGAGAAATGTTAAATTTTTTTTATGAGTGCATATAAGACGAAAACACAGTTCAGTCAAACCTTATTCATGTTCTTACTGTCCAAAACAGTTTGCGTTTCTTCATGACTTGAATCTTCATTCTGCAAATCATACAGGAAACAAAAAGCATATATGCCAAATTTGTGATACATCATTTACCAAAGCATGGTCTTTAAAGCAACATATGACACTTCATGAAGTCAGTGCAACATCACAAAAATGTAAAAAGTGTGACTTTACATCAGTATCGAAAAGTCAATTGAAGGAACACTACGTGACGCATCTTGAAATGGAATCTCAAGTAAGTTACTTGTGCGGTGAATGTAATGTAGAATGCAGAACTGAAGAGGCACTTAAACATCACTTAGAGGAAGCACATAGTCAATTTTCATTTATAGATTCCAACAATTCAGATTACAACCTTGAAATTCCATAAAAAAATTAACGGATATTATTTGAAAAATAAAAAAAAAATAAATAAATTTTCCAAAGCCTATTATGAGTGAAAATTGTTTTTTTCATTTTCCAGAAATTTTCCAGTAGCATAAAAGTTTGTTGAAGCTTTATACATTGTCGTAGTGTAAATTAATTATTTTAAAAATATTTTAACGATGTTGCAAGCTTATGATGGTGATTATTATTTAGAAGAAGACACAATGTAAGCAAAATTCAAATCCAAAATCTAAGGAAGCATAATTTGCATGGATAAAAAAAATAAATTTATTTTCAATCTGTCAAAGTTTTTTTTATCGATTTTTCTTAAAATTTCATTATTCGTCGTATTTTGTATAATTTTTAAAGCCTGAGTAAGTCATGTGGACAAGTTTTTCATTTGAAAGGATTGCTTTTATAAATGAAGTTCAATTTTATGACTGGGAAGACAAAATGTAAAAGCAAGAAATTTGATACAAAGTGACAAAAAAAAAATACTTCCAATCCAGATATTCTCAACATTTACTGGAAAAATTCTATTGGAATAAAGTTTGAGAATATCTGGTGCAACCAACTGTTGATTCATTCTTACTCTTCATTCTTTGCTTTTGTCTGCTTTCACTGGAAATTTACTTTTCTCTTGTTATGATTTTTCATTTTCTTTATTTTACTGTCTGTGTTTTAATTTCTTCTTTCTTCTATAAACTATTTTTGATTGAATTCATTTTATTATATAAAATAAGGAAATTGCTCGATGATAGGAACGAGACAGATACTAACACTAACTCTAATGACAATAAAAGTAGTGAGAAAAAAGACCAAAATACACCAATGAAAATTCCTGGAAAGGCTGTATTAATAGAAAATAATGTTGTTGAGGAAAAACCATTTAAAACCAATGACGAATTGCCTGAAGCTGAATTATATTTCGGTGGTGAGCGAGAAACAGACACTGAGCATCATCAGAGAATGATAAGAATAAGTCAGCAAGAAGAAATGGCAAGATTGTAAGTCAAGAAAGTATTTTGGCGAAAAAAAAAGTGTTTAATTGAATTTACGCATGATGCAATCACATCCTTATCATCTCTCATCACTTTATGTTGCTGTCTTTTATTTGTGATTTTGGCTTCTTGTTGTAAATGCTAACTTCTCTCTTTTGTTGCTAAAATTTGATGTTGTTGCCATTTCATAAGTTGGTTTTATGCTATAAGCTTAATGTCTTGATGTTTTAGGTAGAAAGTTAATTTTTCGTTTTCTATGTTTTTTAGGGGCATGACAGTCTCATCAGGACATGTCGTGATAAAAAAGGACAACTCTAATATGATTGGTAAGGTTTAGATTAATTTCTAATAAACAAATCTTAATCAATTTATTTATTAATTTTCAAAGGTGTGTCAATTGGAGGCGGAGGTCCATACTGCCCATGTCTATACGTTGTTCAAATATTTGACAATACACCCGTCTCAAGAGAAGGAACCCTTCAAAGTGGGGATGAGTTGTTAGGCGTGAATGGAACAAGTGTTAAAGGAAAAACGAAAGTTGAAGTCGCGAAAATGATTCAGTCAGCAGAGCATGAAGTAACAATTCATTACAACAAGTTACATGCTGATAATCAACAAGGTGAATCATTGGATATTGCACTGAAGAAAATTAAGCATCGATTAGTTGAAAATATGAGTGCAAAAACTGCAGATGCACTTGGATTAAGTCGAGCTATTTTATGTAATGATTCACTTGTGAAAAGACTTCAAGAGTTGGAGGGAACGGAAGTTATGTATAGAGGACTTGTTGATTATTGTAAAAGGGTACTTAAAGCATACTTTAACGTATTTCAAGCTATGAATGCATTTGGAACTGAATTCTGTCAAATGTCAATTCGTGAACCTCAACCAACAGCTTCAGAAGCATATAGAGCTTTTGGAGAAATGCATAGGAGCTTAGAAAAGGAAGGAATAAAAATGATTAAGGCATTGAAACCAGTCATTGCAAATTTCGGTACTTATCTCCATAAAGCCATTCCAGATACAAAATTGACTGTTAGAAAATACGCAGATAGTAAATTCGCATATCTCTCATATTGCTTAAAAGTTAAGGAAATGGACGATGAAGAACAGAGTTATAATGCAATACAAGAACCTCTGTACAGAGTTGAAACTGGAAATTATGAATATCGATTGGTGTTGAGATGTCGTCAAGAAGCACGAGCCAAATTTGCTAAATTAAGAAATGACGTCCTGGAAAAAATTGAACTACTTGAAGCAAAGCATGCACAGAACTTGGCAGACAACTTGAAAATGCTTCTTGATGGACTGCTTAAATTCTCTCAAGATGCGATCAATAAGTTCGAAACCACAAAAGGATTATTTCCAATTGAAGTGTCTCTAAAGTCTGATGCATTTGAATATGAATCAACAAAAACGTTTAGTGCTGATGGACAGGAAGAAGAGGAAGTTGCTCAAGCTGAAGAAGCTAAGGAAGCAAAAGTATCAACAGAAACTAAACATGACTTGATTTCAAATGGATCGACAGCAAATACAGTTCCGAGCCAAGATCTATTAGATTTGATGATGCCTAGTTCAAATGCAGAAGAGAACAAAGAAAATGGTCATACTACAGAAAAGATTCAATCAGTTCCAACGTCATCAAATATTGATCTTTTATCGAAAGAACTTATAATGCCCAACAATAATTCAAATTCGCTCTTGCCAGATATTCAGAACATAAATATTACCGATTCCTCAAAAACTGCTCAGGACTTACTAGCTGAATTAGGATTAGATGAAATTGATCTCTCTGTTGGCGCTTACAATTCTGCTAATCTAAATTCCATTGATGACTTATTGAATTAAAAAATAAAAGTATTTATTATCCAAAATAAAGTGAAAAAATTCATATACAGTACTTAATATTAATGATTGAGTGGTGATTTATTCTGTTGAACTCTTTTATTTTGTTGATTTTATGTGTCTTCCATGTTCCTTACTTAATGGTTTGGATTTTTCAGCTTTTGATTTTTTTACAAACTTTTCCTTTTCTTCATTGTTTCTGCTCCTTTTGGTTGTTGATTCTTGCCTCTTTTTCTCATGATTTTCCGAGTCTTTCCTGTCTTTTTCATGTGATTCATATTTTGTGGTTTCAGGTTTATCTTTAGATGCTAGTTTTTCATCACTGTAAGGACTTTTCTTAGTTGTTGACTCTTTTTTTAAAGATTTAGTTGTTGACTCTGTCTTTATTTTGAAATCTTTTTGACCTTCACGAACTGAAGATGATTTTGTTGTGTATTCCTTACTCTGTGACACGGCTTTTGTGGTTTTTATTTCTTTAACAATCTTTTGGACTGATTCAGTTCTTCTCTTTTCTTCTTCAGTTTCTTCTTGTTCTTCCTGATCTTTTGAAGTGTCTTCTGACTTCTTACCATCTTCCGCTTCTTTATTCTCATTACTTTCTCCTTCATATTCAGCTTTACTATCATTTGCATTTCCAAATAAACCTTTCAATCCAAATGGATCATCATCTTCTGCTGATTCATCTTCATCGGACACATTCTTTTGTGACTCTTCATTTTCTTTTGAGCCTTCTTGTTCTGAACTTTGTGGATCTGTTGGTCTAGTCATCACGATAGATTCTGAGCTACTTTCATCAACTGTTGTTGTATTATATGAAAAAGTAGAATTTTCTAAGTTTGATTGATAAGCTACAGTTGTAGATTCTGTTTGATTTTCAAATTCAACTGTTGAAGAATTGATAATTGGTAAAGAGGACGTAAAAGTTTCATCAGGTATCTTTGGATTCTCAGAAGTTGTTTCTGTTGAGTTTTCATTGACATTTTCAGTTGTATTTGCAGGAATTATGACTTTTTCAGTTGTGCTAATTATTTCTGATGTTGTGACTACTATTTGTTCATTGGAAGTATTCATTGCTTTTGTAAAATCAGTCATCTTCGCAGTAGTTTGTATTGATTCAAATTCTTTTGTTGTCGATGAATTTAATGAGTCCTGTTTACTCGATTCCATAGTGCTATTGATTTTTTCATACTTTTCTGTTGTTGTTACTTTGGTAGATTTTATAGAAGTTGTTGAATCTTTATCTCTCTCACCTTCAATAAATCTTCTGATAATGTCCATACTACCACCTTGAAGAATTTTGGGAGATGATGTTGTTTTTACCGAACTTGTCACTTCCTGAGCTGCTGTAGTCTTCTGCTCTGTTACTATTAAAACCAATTTATCAAAGAACTTTTTGATACTTTCCGAGATATCATCTCCAACATATTCCTCAACCACTTTTCCATTTTTAATCCAAGCAATTGTTGGATATCGATCGACTTTGAAGCTCAAACATGTTGATCGAAAAACTGAGCATTCAATTTTTCCCACGTACACAATATTCGTATTATTCCAATCTTGAATCTTCATTCTGAAGCTTTGCCAGCTATTTTGAAATCCAAAATTTGGATCTTCCCTAAAATTTTATTAACATAAATTATTCTAAAGCATTAAATCAAATCAACTTACAGTGAATAAAACAGAATAAATGCATTCTCAGATTTTTTAATCATTTTAACTGAATCATCCTCAAAGTCATTTGACTTGTCAAATTGATCATATTCGTAAAAGAAAATAGCAAGGATCATTAATCCAACAGATAAAGCTGTTATAAAGCACAACGCAAGCCACACAAAAGTTTTAGTTCTCATTGTGAAAAAGAATTATTATTTTAAAAAACTTATCAAGCACTTTTTATTTCGACGATCAATGAGCAACTGAAAAGATGTTGATCATGAATATTGATATCATTATTATGTTGATACAAATGTTTGAGTATCGATTGTTGTGTATGAGTAATAGAAAATATAAAGATCGAAATTTTCATTGGCTAATTTTTCTTTATGGATGTAATGACTCAGAAAATTTGGATCTTTACTTTTTGTGTTGTGAAATTTATTTGTGGATGGAAATTAGAGGACAAAAAAAATATGAAAAATTTTACAACTAAAACTATTTTAAAAGTTAATGTTTATAGACAAAATATTCAAAGAATTTTATTGATATCTTTTGATGGACAATTCGGCAAATTCAATCATATCAGTAGCAACTCGTTCTCCATCATATTTGTCAACAGTTTGCTTTCCATTTGGTGGATTGTAAATGAAGCGCATTCTTGGAAATTTTAATGCATCAAACCTTGCACAGTGTTCGCGATGACGTGTACAGTCAAGTGAAGCTACATAAATATTTTGATTGTTCTTAAAATGATCCATAACTTTAAGCCATTCTTCCATTGTTTCCTTACAGAATGGACAGTAAATCACCTGAAAGAAGATTTAAAACTGGAATTAAATTAATTTTTTTTTAAGTAGAAATTGGTTCTTGCTACCTTAAAAAGAACAAATAGTTTGGTCCCAGGCTGATCAAATTTCTGAATAAGTTCATCTTCTCTTAAGACATCAGCAATAGTTGATTCGAGGAATGAGGTCAATCCTTTCCAGTTATTTTGATTGCCAAAAAATTTAAGTTGAATCTTATACCTGATTTGATTTATTTGGCATAAAGCTGGTTCTTTATGACAGTCAACAATTCCGAACTTTAAATGCTTGCTTGATTCTTCAGCTTGTGATACTTGACCAACTTCATCCCATAGCTCTAAGAATTTATTATGAGACCTATTTAAAAAATCATGCTCCAATTATTCATGAGTATTCTATACATCAATCTCAAGAAGTACTTACTCTGGATCTTCTATGAAAAGTACAAAATAATCATATCCAGTCGTTTCTTGAGTAAAATTTTCGCTTGTCAAGATAAAGGAATTCTTCGCATTGATATAGAATCCTGATGTTAGAGGAACAAGGAAAATTAGAAGAGAGAAACACACGAAACGAGCCATGCTGATCATCAATCTAGAAAACAGTTGTTGCTTGTATGAAAATACAGTTGATACTGATGGATGTACAAAGGTAAGGTAATACAGATGTGTTAAAACAAATATGAAACTATATCGTAGGATATCAAAGATGTATTAAATAATGACGTAACTATTCGTTTCTTAACCAAACTGCGTGTTTAAAAAAAATATATTAATCAAACTTATGAATTTCAAACACTCTTGGAATTTTCAATTCCTTAAAAATCACAGAAGAACAAAACACTCTTGTAGTTAAATTCAGAAATATATTTTATTAAATCTCAATGTCCAACAATTAAAATTCTATTCCCACTTTCTCTTAGCCTTTCGTCTATATTCCTCTTCTTCATATTCCTTGTCCTTGATAAAGTCAACTAGCCTTCTGACACCATAGTCATCATCAAATATAGCATGAACTCGATTGTTAATGAAAACTACAAATTCTGGATAATATTCAACTCCAACATACCAACAAGTGTTTGGGTCTTTTCGACAATTGTAGTCAACAACCTTACAGATGCCTTGTAGTGCTTTAGCAACCTTTTTCCATCCTGAATTGAATGCTTTACATGCAGAGCATCTAAAAATTAAAAAGATGTGTCACAATTATGGGCTGTACTTTATGGAGTTATACGTGAATGACATCTTTTAGAAGCCAATATTTTTTAAGGTTTACAATCTTTTAGATCATATAATTTACAGAAAAGTTTACAAAAAACTTTCGAAAAAAATCCATTAAATTAAAAAAATACTCACGATGGCAAATAGAACCGCGTGAAGATTACTTCTGTCCTATTCTTGTCCAGAAGATTATAAAATTCATCAATGTTAGGTCTTAAGATGTAATCGGTTGAAATTTCAGTTGATGAAGATGAACTTGAAATTTCTCTAGCAAAAGATGCTGCAAATAGAAGCACGAAATAAGCTAGCGACAACATGACGACCAAGTAATTAAATACAGACGTAAAAACAAACTGAACACTTTGTGTATATTTCATTGAATATTTATTTTAAAAATTTATGAGCTTTTAAAAAGCTCACTTAAAAGAAGCTTTAATGAACACCATCTTTAAGTTTTCTTTTCTCAATAAACTTTTTAAGATAAACAATGATGTCATTACTCGTCCGAGGTCCTATATATCTCTCGAATCGTTTGCCATCTCGAAACATGATCAATGTTGGATATTCACGTACACCAAACTTCTGGCAGAGAGGCTTGAAAGCTCCACAATCCATTTCAGCAATCAGCACATCAGATTGATCCTGATACTTTTCACCAACGACTTCCCAAATGTCGTAAATCTTTTTGCTGAATGCACACCTGTGGATAGAAATTTAGAATTAGAAGAATTTGAGGAATCAGGAAGTGTTACTTACCATTCAGTAAAGAACTTTACAAACACATATCTATTTTTTGAGAATATCTGCTTGTAATTTTGTGTAGTTATTGGCGTTGATACATATTCACCACTATCAGAATTGCCAGCATTTGAAGAAATTATTGAAATCTTCAAGAGCAAGTAAAAAAGACAGAAAAATAATTTTGTCCAACACGTCATTCCTCAACAATAAATTCAACGCAATTGAAAAAGTAAAACAGACGGGAGAGGTGGAACATGTGTTTCGGAGATCGAGATGTTTTTAAGGCTACAATAAGATGATTTCAGTATCTTTTGTCATTCTTTGAAATAAAATTAGTTGCTATGCTATCGATAAAATCTCTTAGCATGCTATGTATTAGTCCATATTAAAATGTATAAAATCCTTAATTACCAACTCATTCATTTTGTTATTCAACGTATTTTTCTCAATTCTTAAGAAAATTATCATCCTTCAAGCCATTTACATTCATGTGCTTATTTGAACAAGTGGAGCTATAAGAAAAATAATATGACTCCACATTTTGTAGTCAAAATTATTGTTGTTTAAATTTTTTTCATTTGAGTGCCTTTAAGGTAATTTATATCCCACGTAATCAATGCTTAAAGACTCTAGTCAATCCTCAATTTGGGAATGTATTGATGATCAATGTGATATTTTAACTAAATTTAACAAAAAAATATATATTTCTTTAGCAAAGAATTATAACTGTGCAGTTATGATAATGTCTTCATGGGTCAGTGATCTTTTTGGATCTAAAATAGTTTACTTTAAAAGCTTTAATTTTAATCTATGTAAGACTACAATTAATGAGTCTATGCCATACTATGCATGACTTAAATTTTAACATAAATTAAGTTAAGAAAAATGGTTTAGTCCTTCTAACAGGAAATGATCATATTAGTTATCAAAGAACTGCAATATGCTTAAGTTTTACCAAAAGCAGAGTTCAAAGTCGATATTTCTAGGTTATACTGGAAATTTTCAGATAGAATTCGAGTTGTTCTTTTAATTTTCAGAAAATCCCAAGAAAATCCTAATAAAATAATTAAATTTTTACAAGGTTTGATTTAACTGAGCATCTTTTGAAATTTATGACTTTATTATAATTTATTTTTTAAACCTTTACAAAGCATTACAATCATCAATAAAACTTTGGAAGAATTGTGGATTTCTCTCATTTGAATGTACACGACCCGATGGAGTAATTGAACGAACGCCAACGACTTTTCCATCCTTTCTCTTGATACAGAATGTACGTGGCAAGTGATATTTCATTGACAGCTTAATTTCAGGATCAACATAATCAAGGAAATTATTAAATAATCCTTGGCATGTACCTTCAGCAAATTTGTTGCAATTCAGATAATGATATTCCCAGTTTCCATTGCCGCCAATGCTTTTGAAGCCATCAATAACTGTGAACTTGCTTCTCCATGATTTCTTACACCTATTTTCAAAATTAATAACTCTTTAAATCCAATTTAGAACTTAAAACATCCTTATACATACCAGGACAATCCAAAGGTTACAATTCTATTTCCATCACTTTTCCATGCATTGAATCCTTGACTGGTTGTTTCGCATTCGTTGTAGTAATCGTATTCGTCTGAGCTGACAAATGCCACGCACGAGAAAAGTGCGAGAACTATGAAGTACTTCATGTTTATTATCACTGAAAATCTATATTAAAAGTGATGCTCAATGTATGAAGATTGCTTTAATTTATACTTTTTTTTGTGTTTTTGGAGACATCTGAATGTGAAAATTTGATAGCAGATGACAGCGTTATGTTATTTTATGACATCTTCAAATGTTTTTGAAGAGCTTTTCATTATAAAATTAAAAGCCTTAGAGAGCCAAAAGATTTTTTTTAACCATTAAAGAGACACAACATAAAAAAAAATTTTTAAGCTCAAATGAAGAAAGTAACGCTTAATGAAAAACAGTAAAAATTATAAAAGAAATTAACAATCGATTGCAGACAATCAGTTTCATATCGTGTGTTGTTGAGTGTATATCGGAAATTGAAAAATAAAATTGTTAGAAAAAAATTAAAAATGTTACAAATTGTGAGTGGAAGTTAAATTTATTAAAGTTATGATTTTATTTTTTTTTTTAATACCCAGAAACTGCTATTCATTGTGAGCACATGCTTGTCAAGTGTTTTGTCATTCATCGACAGCAGCAGTAACGGATTTAATTATAATCAACTAGTAAGTCCAACGGAATCATACATTGGCCCTAGCTCATATGCAACATTACAACATCAAAATAATCATGATTATCCTGCATTCGGGAATTTCGGGTATCTAATGAATATAAAGGAACCTCAAATCACATCATCATTTTCTTCATACGGTCCATCAAAAGGAAATGAATTTACCAGCACAAGCTATGTTAATTATCCATCAACAACAAATATAGTTCAAGAACCTATAAAATCACCGCCACATAGTTCAAGTTATTCTGCAGTCGTTTCCCATGATTCTCAGCCACTTCCACCAAATTTGAGTTCATTTTTTGACTCATCATCGCAACAACTTCCATCAGATTTTAAATCTTTATTCGAGTCGATGACTTCTCAATTTCAAAATTTACAAAACCAAAATTCTGCTCTTCCTTCAACATCAAATCAGGAAGTTCCAATAAGTCAACACATTGAAATTACAAGACCTGTTGCAGTGCCTGTTTATAAGAAATTTCCTTATCCTGTCTCGAAAGACTTTCCTGTTGCCATTCCTCATCCAGTTTTAGTTCCAGTGCCTGCACCTTATCCAGGTAGTCGTTTTTTGATCATTTTTTGAATTTAACCTAAACATCTAAATAAAATTAATTATAACCTCAAAATGTTTTAAAGTTAATGTCCTCGTAGCAGAACCAGTGGCTGTTCCAGTTCTCAAAGAAATTAAGGTTCCAGTTGAAAGAGAAGTCATGTATCCTGTAGATAAGAATGTTCCTGTTGAGGTTGAAAAACCAGTTCAATTTTATGTAGAAAAGCATTTTCCAGTTTACGTCAATCGACCATATCCAGTTAAGGTAAGTTCCAGACAGATCTGATGAGTCAAGATAATTGAATTTACAATTCATTTAATTTCCAGATCCCAGTAGTAAAGACAATAATCCACAAATCTCCTCAAAAATGGTCACGAGAACAGGAAGAAGAAGATGCAATCAAAAGAATCGGAAAATTTAATGAAAAATTCAAAGCAATGAAAAACAAAAAAATTTATAAGAAATCATTAACATCTAAGCAGTCACTTAACAAAAAGAAAGTGAATTAAAGTGTTAAGCAGCACCTAATTAACAAGTTCATTATTTATTTATTATTTTATTTTTATTATTATGTATATATAAAAAATAATCTTTTCGTGTAAGCTTCCACGTGAGGTGCACTTGCTATGAAATACCCGGCAATTATAAATGTTTCTATCCTACCACTTTTGATAAGACTGTTTAATTGTGCATGAAAAGAATTGGACGAAAGAAATAAAAGTGAAATGAAAATGCTTCAAAAAAATTTTTTTTTATCTTTTTTCGCTTCTTCATTGTTGTAATTGCGTGCTTGTAATTGCTGAATTAAGTTAGTATATAAGTTAATTGCATTCTACTCATTTTCCTATTTAACATTTTTAATCGTGTTAAGTTTTGATTTATTTTATGGGCAAATGATTAATTAATGCCATTGGCATTAATTGAATTCGGTACATACTTCGACTTTTAGAGAACTAATAATAAAGTATGTGTAAGAATCAAACAGGTGGTTGTTGACCAAAAAACTATGGAAATTTCCATCCCTTAGTAACGATTCAACCGTTAACGCAAGGTTGCTAAGCAACATAAAATTTGAATACAAAAGTACATAAAAAAATGGCAACGATTCTTTTTGATTCCTCTAAAAATGAGTTATTTAAGCTCACTGATAATTATAAAACTGTAAATCGCAAACTTAAGGCTAATTACAAGACAGAAACGTAAGTAGAAACTTCCAAAATTTTACTACAAAATTTCACATAAAAATTTTAAAATTTCCAGCAACAAAAGTGAAATTAAGCCAGAAGTTTTAAAATCCATAAATCTCTTCATCCTAGCTGGTCCACAGCAAAAATTCAATGAAGTGGAATTGGAAGCAATGAAAGAATTTGTCAATAATGGAGGTTCATTAATGGTCATGCTGGCTGAAAATGGCGAAAATTATTTCGACACAAACATCAATTTTTTATTAGAAGAATTTGGAATGAACATCAATTCAGATTCAGTTGTTCGTCAGCATTACTATAAATATTTTCATCCAAAAGAAGCCGTTCTCAATGGCTGTATAGTTTGTGAAAATATGAACAATGAATTGCTTAAGATCATAAAAAAGAGTCAGAATGGTCAAAGTTTATTGGATGAAAAGTATGACATTGAAATAATTTATCCATTTGGAGCTACAATTAATGTCATTAATCCATCAAATGTCCTTATTACAACATCTACAATTGCATATCCATTTAATCGTCCAGTTTGTGGATATTATACAAATGATAAAGGAGGTCAAATTCTTGCTATTGGATCTGGACATTTGTTTACTGATAAATATATCGTCAATGAGCATAACATGTATGTCTGGGATTACTTTATTACACTTATGGTTGAAAAGTCAATTAGTTATAAAGCAAAAGATTTTAATGATGTAGAAATTCATGACTACACAACGATACCTGACATTGTGTATATGTCTGAGCAGCCAAAAATTTGTCTTGTTGAATCATTCGACTGTGACATTCCTGCTGATTTTAAGAAACTTTTTGACATGACTTTATACTCAATCAATAATGATCGATTGCATGAAGTCGTTAGTATGTATGAGAAGTTGTACATCGAGTATGAACCTCTAAAAATCATCAAACCACAATTTGAATTGCCTTTACCACCTACACAACTTGCTGTTTTTCCACCAATTTTCAGTGACTTGCCACCACCGCCAATTGAACTTTTTGATCTCGACGAGGCTTTCAGTTCGGAAAAGTCTCAAATTACACAATTGACGAATAAATGCTTTCAACATACCGAATCTAAAGGATATCGCGATATTGATCAAAAGGAATTGGAATATTTTATTCGTGAATGTGGACGAATTTTGAATATATCGCATGATGATCAAATGCCTGCAAAAGAAATTTTACATACGATTTCAATTAAAATTGCAAATTATAAGAAACTTGATAAGGAATAATAAAGATTTGCTTTGTGATTGACACAGGGGGAAAAGAACTTTGTGTAAAATTTTTTGGCCATTTTACCACATTTTACCATAGCAAAATTTTACCAGTAAAATTTGGTAAAAAATGGTAAAATTTGGTAAAGAACTGGTAAAATGTTGTAAAAATTGGTAAAATGTGTTGAAAACTGGTAAAATCTGGGAAAAAATTGTAAAAAGTTTTAAAAAATTTTTTTTATAATAAACTTTCAATTTTTGATAGTTATGGGATCTCATTTTCTGGCAAGTTTTTCATACCAACTAAGAAAATCAACGCGAAAAATCGCTTTTTCGAGGGGTTTTTCATCCCAACTAAGAAAATCAACCCGAAAAATCGCTTTTCCGAGGGGTTTTTCACCTCATCTAAGGAAATCGATGCGAAAAATCGCTTTTCCGAGGGGTTTTTCATACCAACTAAGAAAATCAACGCGAAAAATCGCTTTTCCGAGGGGTTTTTCATCCCAAATAAGGAAATCGATGTGAAAAATCGCTTTTCCGAGGGGTTTTTCTTACCAACTAAGAAAATCAACGCGAAAAATCGCTTTTCTGAGGGGTATTTCATCCTAACTAAGAAAATCAACGTGAAAAATCGCTTTTCCGAGGGGTTTTTCATCCCAACTAAGAAAATCAAGGCGAAAAATCGATTTTCCGAGGGGTTTTTCATACCAACTAAGAAAATCAACGCGAAAAATCGCTTTTCCGAGGGGTATTTCATACCAACTAAAAAAATCAATGTGAAAAATCGCTTATCCGAGGGGTTTTTCATCCTAATTAAAAAAATCAACGTAAAAAATCGCT
This sequence comes from Chironomus striatipennis, assembly GCA_026123125.1. Classification (NCBI taxonomy): domain Eukaryota; kingdom Metazoa; phylum Arthropoda; class Insecta; order Diptera; family Chironomidae; genus Chironomus; species Chironomus striatipennis. Next base: position 46,097,688 of record CM047394.1, read on the forward strand.
TTTCTGAGGGGTTTTTCATTCTAACTAAGAAAATCAATGCGAAAAATCGCTTTTCCGAGGGGTTTTTCATACCAACTAAGGAAATCAACGTGAAAAATGGCTTTTCCGGAGGGTTTTTCATACCAACTAAAAAAATCAATGTGAAAAATGGCTTTTCCGAGGGGTATTTCATCTCATCTAAGAAAATCAACCCGAAAAATCGCTTTTTCGAGGGGTTTTTCATACCAACTAAGAAAATCAACGTGAAAAATCGCTTTTCCGAGGGTTTTTTTATCTCAACTAAGAAAATCAACGTGAAAAATCGCTTTTCCGAGGGTTTTTTTATCTCAACTAAGAAAATCAACGTGAAAAATCGCTTTTCCGAGGGTTTTTTTATCTCAACTAAGAAAATCAACGTGAAAAATCGCTTTTCCGAGGGTTTTTTTATCTCAACTAAGAAAATCAACGTGAAAAATCGCTTTTTCGAGGGGTTTTTCATACCAACTAAGAAAATCGACGCAAAAATTCGCTTTTCCGAGGGTTTTTCATCCTAATTAAGAAAATCAACGCGAAAAATCGCTTTTCCAAGGGATTTTTCATCCCAAATATGAAAATCAACCCGAAAAACGGCTTTTCCGAGGAGTTTTTCATCCGAAATAATGTAATCCATGTAAAAATTTAGTGCAGTAAAATTTGGTAAAATGTAGTAAAAGATGGTAAAATGTAGTAAAAGATGGTAAAATGTAGTAAAATTTGGTAAAAAAATGGTAAAATTTTACCATTTTTTACCATATTTTTTTTTACACAAAGTTCTTTTCCCCCTGGATTGACATCATGCTGAGTTAATTAACTTTTGAAATCTTAGGATCTAACACATACCTAAGTATTTAAAATTGAATAAAACAGTCAAGAAAAATTTAAAAATTTTTGTCGAAAAAATTCAAAAATTTAAATAACGGTCAAATTTTAACACTTCATTTTTCTAATTCAAAAATGCAATCTCCTAATTTTATTCTCTGTTAAAAGAATACTGATAATAATAATTTGTGTTCTATATCTTCAAAATATTGAATTTTAATATTAAAAAACTAAATTAAAAGTAACGGTCAAAATAAATTCAAAAATCGTTTGTTTTCATCAGAAAGTTGTAAATGTATTAGTAGAAAGTTGTAAGTCAAGTCAACATCATTTTTCTTAAAAATCGTGTTTCGCACATAAAAATTAATTTTAAATGAATTTCATTGAAGTTAAAAGATAAAAATGCAACGAAGAGCTCGTATTAAGGCTGTTGCAAACTTGTCGAACGTTAGAAGAGGTACAAGCAAGAATAACACAGAAAATTCGCAAGAAAATGTAATTTCAAAAAAAGATGTAAAAGATCAATTAAATGAGATCCAAGAAAAGATATCCAGTGAAAATGAACAAATCATTGAGGATGCAGTCAAGCAAGAAGCTATTGATCAAGAAACATTAAGTAATTCAGTCGATAAAGTTGATGACGTAAACAAATGTAATAATTTACTGGATAAATTAGATGAAAAATCCAGTTGTTCTGATAACAGCGATAAGCCAGTAACACAGGATGATAATTCTATCAATAAAGAGGTTGAAATTGATATTCAGATTCCTCAAGAATCATTTAAAGATCCAGTTAAAGCAACACCACGTGCAGAAAATGCATCGACAAGTAGTAAATTTAGAAAGCCGAAAATAGCACCAAGATTGAATATTGCGAGAGCAGTTTCAAAAGTTCAGGTATATAAACTTCTTATTGCTTTTATACATTAACTAATAGTTTCAATTAATTTGTAGGAAGTGGTTGACGAAAAGCCAAAACAGAATGATGTAACTGTTGAAGTAAGTTCTCCAATTTTAAGTCCAATTCATGCTGAAAAGGAACCAGAATTGCCAGTAAATATATTTTCGCCACCAAGTACACCATTTTCACCTCCTCCAAATAGACAACGTCCAGAAACACCAAGAGAAATTTTAGATTCACCTGGACTAATAATTAATCACAATTTACATCATCCACCAACCCCTCAATCACCATTCTATCCAACACCACATTCACGTATAAGAACTGAATCATTGTGTTCAATAAAATCAACAACAGTAGCTAATTTACAACCACGAAAGAAAGTTCGTACTGAAGATCAGAAAATTCTTGACAACAAGCGAGAATCTCGGGAAAGATTAAGCAATAAGCAGATTGAAAAGTCACAATTAAGGATGTTTGATATGATTTATTATAATCCAACAACAAATCCAATGAAGCCACGAGCACCACCGCCAACAACAAAAGAAAAATCACCGAAAAAAATTGACTTAACTATAGAACTTCCACCATCACCAAAAGAGCCATCAAATGCCATAGCAGTTCCACAATTAAAATTAAATGCAGACGGTGAATTAGTTCTCGATGAAGCATCATTAGTTGTTGAAAATGAGGAACAGAAGAAAAATAGAATTTTATTAGCAAACACGAATGTCGTGTATCATGATGAATTGTCAGGAACTTATGGATATTACAAACGACAACAGCGTACAAAAGAATGGCCACAAGAAGAAACAATTAAATTCTATCGATGTCTTAATACAGTTGGAACTGATTTTTCACTTATGCTTAATCTCTTTCCAAATCGTTCTCGTCGTGATCTCAAATTAAAATTTAAAAAGGAAGAGAAAAATAATCCAAATTTAGTCGATAAAGCCTTATTAAATCACAATACATTTGATATTGAGGAGTTGCAACGTGAATTGGATGAGGAAGATGAGATAAGACGGAAGGAAGCAGAAAGTAAATCGAGTGAAGTTAAGGAATTAGTTAAGCGTAAAATTCTTAAGAAACAGGAAGCAAAAGCTAAAGCACGTCAACAAGACAAGGCAAAAATTGAGAAAATTCTTAGTGATGGTGATTTAGTGTTAAATTCTGTCGATAATCCAACGCAGGAGTTAAAGGAAAATATGGAAAAATCTGAGGCAGCTGGAAAACGTAAACGAGCACCAAAACGAAAAAATATTAAGCCTGAACCATCAATGGAATTTAAGAAAATCATCTTGCATGCTAAAATTAATGAATCAATTTCTGTTCATGAATTAAAGTCACAAGAATCAGTGCCAGAGAGTCCAATTATATTTAAAGAACCGCCAGAACAGAAATCAGCAATTGTATATAAGGAAGTGACGTCATCTTATGAGTCAAACATCACAGAAAATAACAGCATTAAGTCAATGCAGCCAGAAACTTCAACATTGTCGATAATCGCAAAGACTGAAAAGGAATCATCGACGATTATTGACAACCTTATATCAGACATGCCAAATGATGCTCAGATGGATGAAATTAATCAGGATACAATGCTTAGTAAAACTGGTCGATTTATTTCTGACTTAATAACTGATTCATATCATGATACTCAAGAAAATGACTATTTGATGGAGGAGGAAGTTGATATTTATGATTGTCATGTAGAAACTGTCAAAAAAGAGGAACCAAGTCAGAAAAAGGCTGTCGAAGAAAGCTCATTGGAACCAATTCCAACAAATGAAACTGAACTTGCAATAATTGACATTCAGCCATCAACTTCATCAATAGAATCAACAGAAATGGCTGGTATTGAGGAACAGCAAACTGACTCATCTGAAATGTCAACAGAAACTGTCATTGAACGTCCAATTTCAATTTCTGAGCCTTCATATAATCCATCAATAATTCCTGTTGAATCTTCATCGGTTATTTCTTTAGAACCATCTTATGAACAGTCTGAAGTATCAGCTATGATGTCAACAGAACCTTCAATATCAGAAGAACAATCGTATCCATCAACATCTTCAGAAATTTATTATGAACAGCTGTCATTTACTCCTGATGATCTAACTACAAAACCTTCATACAATTCATCAGTAATTTCAATGGAACCGTCAATATCATCAGCTGGAATTTCAAGTTTAACTACTGAGCCTTCATATTTATTATCAAGTATGTCAACAGAACAGTCCAGCATGAGTTTATTGTCTGCTCAAGACACAAACGATCCAAAATTGTCTGCTGAATTTACAAATAATTCAATCATTTGTATGGAACCAGAACCAGAAACAATTTGCATTGCAGACACAGAACCAACAGCAGAGGAACCAATAGATGATGAAACGTTCTTAAATTCATTAGATCTTGAAAGATTGGTGATTGTTGTTAAGCAGGTTAATGGAAAGGACTTTTATGATATTCATGAGACAGACGGTGACATGCAAAATCTTTCAGATCAGCCACTAAACTTACCACGACACATTGTTGATTTAATTGTCGATGCAATGACACAAGATGATTAATTTTTTTTTTTTTGTAATTTTAAATAATAATATTAATGCTTTGATTTTTTTAGCAGTAAGAGAAATAAAATAAATTTTATTTGTTAATTGATAACGGAAGGAATCAACTTTTTAGTTCTTCTTTTTATTAGCTGTGATGTTGAAATTTACTTCAGAAACCCATGAACTAGAAGGCATCATCGCATAATTAGCAATTCCACACATATTTCCACTATTTCTTGCAATTCGTCCATATCCTTAAAATATTAAGGAATGTAGTCAGCATGAATCTTCAAAATGTCTTTAATTCCTTACCATATTCACCCCAATCCAATCCCCAACTATTTTTAATGATCCAAAAATCACCAGCATCAGGATCAGTTCCATATCCAACAACAGTTATTGCATGATTGTAGCTGAAACATTAAAATTATAGGAATAAAGCTTAAGCAAGGAAATTCAGGTTTAAAGACCTATTTGGATCATTTGGACAATCAGATTCAGAAAATACACCACCAGCATATTGTGTGAAGCCATCGGAAGCATAAATGACTACTACAATTGGACCATAATTATATACCATCCATTTTAAATGGTCTTCATCTCCATAAAGTTCCTCTGCAAGATTCAAACAGTTAGTATGAAAGTTTAAAGGTATTTTATAGTAAGTAATGATCAGTTACCCTCAAATGTATCATTTATAAGCAAAACCTTTCCAAAACGCTTTGCAAAGCAGTCTGATTGATAAGCTAAGTAAGGATATGATTGTTCAGCTGTTAATCCATTATTTATTATGTATGTGAAACTGAAATGCATTAGATAATTATTAATTTAGTTGATTCTCAAAGAACATCCAGAAAGTATAAATAAATATGTATCTACCCGTCAGTTGGCCAACCTAGAATAAATAACGCAACAAATCATCAATTCCTTTTCAAGATCCTTTAATAATCAGCAATTTACCTCCATCACATCCACCATCATCAAGATTACAATCTAAAATTTCTTGTTCTGACAAATTAGCATCAGTAACACCACGAATAACAATCATTAGATATTCCAGAACAGCAAGTGGCTGTAAAATGACATAAAAATAAATTTAGAACATTTTCATAAAAGTCTCAAATGACTTACAGCAAATATCCAACAAGCACTAAAAGCAGTCAGTGAATAAATAAAAAAGAATTAAAATTAATGTAAATTTGAGTCCGGAAACATGAAACAGTCAACATGAATTACCCGCAGTCAGCTACAAGAAGAACAAAAATCTGTTATTATAAAAATGTTAATAAAATTATTTTTGCATGTTCTTACCTTGATCTCTTACTGGTGAGTTCCAGTCTGTCCAATTTGCACTGTCAGGAACTTCAGGCATTTCTGTACCAGACATTCTAGCTGATAAAGACTTTCCAACCTTCTTTCTCATTGCTTTACTCTTAGTGTTGGTACTTTTTGCCTTTTTGGCACCCATTCGATTTTTGACCTTCCAATCATGTGGTTTATCAGAATAGGCATTTGTGCCACGTCTATATGTTTTGTTCTTTTTACTGTTGTGTTTCTCGTCATTTTGGGTGTTTTGTTCGAATGCCTTTCTAGCTTCTGCTTCTTCCTGTTCTGATCTGTAAACTTTGCCATGTTCTTTCTGAAATTATGTTTGAAATTTTGAGGTTAAATGACTTAATTTTGAATTTTCAAATTATTTAGTCATTTAATCTGCATAATAGTTAAATAAATAGTCTCATATCAAACTTAAATCCCACCTTGAACTCCGCAAACTTATCCTTTTTTGCTGATGGCTTAGTTGGCTTCTGTTTCAAGTTATTCGCTCCATTTGGTGGCCTCTTTGAAGTTATTTCCGACTTCATGGCAGGTTTTTTGGTGTCTTGTCCATCAGTGAATATAAAACAGGCAAAGACAATCACAAAAATTAGAAACAATTTTAAGTCACCTCTCATCTTGAAAGTGAAAAGCTCTACTGCCAATTTTTAGACCATGAAAATTACTTAAGGATGAATACTTTTTTTTGGGGGTAACGGAAGTGTGTTAACATGAGAGGAATTGAGTTGAACATTGGAAACAAGTATGTATTATTTTTTATTATTAACAGCGATTTGTAAAAAGTTCAATAAAATAAAATTTAGAATTAAACAAAAAAAAAAGATTTTTTTTTAGGTTAGCAACAGCATGTCTTTTCCTGAAAGTTTCAATTCAACTCACAAAATTGCCATAAAAAAAATTTAAAATTTTTAAAAATGAGATTAATTTATTTTAAGTCATTAAAAATTTTCTCAAAAATTTTACAACAGATTTACTACCAAACTATATAAATTAGACATACCAAAATACTACACACTTAAATATTTAGGAACATGAACCAAATTTGAATTGATATTTTTCTCCAATTTAAAATTTTTATGGATCTATTACTACATCACTAACTTTACAATACATATTAAAATATTTAATACTTTTGATTTTTAAAATTAATTTTTTTTTTTACTTTTTAAAATCGCTAACATCGTAGCTTAAATCAACAGCTATATTATCAATTCCTAATTGAAATGGCTTTCCATCATCAAACATTTGAAAAATTGAATTTATATTGCCAGCATATTGACTCTGTTCACTTGTGGACTGGATGGATACTTCATTGACAATATTAAGCTTATCCTCACTCTTCATGTGTGCCAAGTGTGGTAAATGTGGATTAGAAATGGCTCTACGAATGGAACTTTCAATTCTTGATGATGCATCCATTACCATGTTGTGTGCTATCGTTGATATTTTACGTTCTGGATGATTTGCTGTTGATGTCTTTCTGAATATTCCTGACTTATTTTTGGGAATTTGATCAGCAATTTCTTGAATTTTCTTATCACCAAAGTATTGGGTAATGTATGAAGCAGCAAGTCCTAATGATATAGTAAGTAAAGTTCCAATCATTGAATACCACATGTAGCTGACTTTATAGATGGATGTGTACCATGCATCGTTTATAATATTTTCAGTTATCACTGGTGTTGCTGATACTGTTGAATTTACAATACAACTACATTGATCAACAGATGTTTCAAGAAATTCAGTTTCTTCTCCATAGACTAATGCAAAAATGCCAAGCGTGATGACTAAAATTGTTGATAAAAGACCACCGTAAAGTGCACCTTTAAGATTTGCCTTCTTAAAGAATATTCCAAGTGAAAATAGTCCCAACGATATTCCGCCTATTAAACCAGAGATTGTTAATGTAGCTTGAAGAATTCCTCTTCCTTCAACCACAAAAATCAATGCAAATGATAAAATTCCAAATCCAAAATTCATCCATTTTGCATATCTTGTTGCATCTTGGGGTGTAATTTTGACATTCAATCCAGACACACAAAGATCTTCTAAAGTTACTGCCGACAATGAACTTAAACATGCAGCAACAGTTCCAAGTGATGCAGCAAAAACTCCAGCAACATAAATACCAGAAAATGCTGTAAAATGTCCAAATGTATCCATTATGTAATAGGGCATTAACTGATCTTGTCCGGTGATCATTCCAGCTTTCAATGGATCACAATTCTCATAATGTGCAAACATTATCCAACCAGTGTAAAAATTGATCAAGAAAAGCGTCGCTAGACCGAAAACGGAGAGAGTTAAGGCAATTTTTGCTTTTGTTAGATTTCGAAGTGACATTGCCTTTTGAACTGTTGCTTGATTTACACAAAGCAATGATGTCCAATAAAAGAATCCACCAATTACAACCGAGAAGACTGTGTGACGTTTTGTTGGATTTGGATCGAAGCTGTTTATAGAGAAATAAATATTATTAATTTGCTTGAATTGTTGCTTAATTTTGAAAAGCATTCAAAACTTTAACGGTCATTTTGAATTTTTTTAAGTTCAAAAATTTGAACTGGAAAAATTCAAATTCTGAACTGCCGTTAAATTTCAAAATTAACGAATTTTGATTTTTTATTAAAATTGAAGTTCAAAATTTAAACTTGAGAAAATTCAAATCTCAAATGACCGTTCAATTTGAAACTAATTTCTACACTCAAATTTATAAATTATTTAAAAAACAAAATAGAATACTCACTCAAGAAAATCCATTCGTCCATGTTCAAAATTGATTTTAAAGATTGCAGCAATTCCACCTTCTTGCATATAAGTTCCAAGTACAAGAACCAGAAGAAGAGAAACTAACAGTACACAAGTTTGAAATGTGTCAGCAATAACAACAGCTTTCAATCCACCTTGACTCGAATAGAAGATACAGACGATATAAATTAAAACGATAGCTAAGCGCGTGTCAAGACCTGTTGCTTTTGATAATGCAATTGCCGGTGCCAACACGGACACTGATGTGTAGAAGCACATTTGTAAGATATAAAGGACGGCACCAAAAACTCTCAATTCTTTACCAAAACGAACGCCTAGATACTCATAGCATGATGTTAATTTCATAGTATCGTAAATTGGATAGAAAATGTTAAGTGCCACAGGAATGACTAAAATCATGGCAAAGACGATCAAAGCATACTGAGAACCATTGAAATACATTTCTGCAGGGTTTCCAAGAAGTTCAATGGCCGTGATGAAGCTTGTTGTTAAACTTAATGTTACTGGAAAGATTGACATTCCGCTGCCAAGCATAAAGTCATTAGATGACGAAGACTCGCTCGGTTTCTCAAAAAATCCATAAAATACTCCAATTCCTAATGAGATGATCAGCATACCAGCAACAATTGAATAGTCATATGGTGTAAATGCAGCTGTTTTATGTTCATCGCATTGCATTTTGTCATCCTCACTTTCAGTGTATTTTATGAGATATTCTATGCCTGATGAATCGAAATTTCCATCAATCAGGTGAATGTCAAGTGGCGATTTTGAGGTTGTCTCAGCATCAACGCACGAGATGACGAAGATTGATGATAAAATTGTGATAAGCATCTTCATGGGGATCATTTTTTTTTTTGTCTTATTTACGATTCTTAATGTTTTTAAAAAAATATTTTTTGTGAGCTTTTTCGCTTAAAAAAATGTTTTTCTTTCTTATCAGAAAACTTTTTGATAAAAATTCTTTTTTGTTGAATATTTTTTTTTCTTATTCACTTTTTTTTAATCTCTATCTATGTCCCACTTCTATATGATTTTATTTTATTTTTCTGTGTACTCTTCAGTGGGGCGAGTAGTTTACATCGCAATTTGATTAATCAATCAAAATTAAATCAAATTCTTGCGGCAATAACTTTTAATTTAAGTTCAATTGAACTTAACGCCTGTAATTAAAGAGAAGAAGAAAGAGAAATTTTATTAGAATTGATGTATATTGTTGGAAATTTTATTTAATGTAAATTTATTACTGCATGGATTTATTGCATTTTTAAAGAATTAGGTTTTTGAAAATTTAACGGATTTATAAATTTTGAATTTTAACGGTTATTTGCGATTTAAATTTTTAAAATCTCTAAAGCACTCTAAAGTTTCAAATAAATTTGGGCGTTTCCACAGATTGGATTTTGTAAAAATTTTGACTTTAAAGTAAATTTTTACTTAATTAATCTATCTAGACAAATAAATAACTAAATTTATTTATGTAAGTCGATGAATTCTAACTTTTTGTCCTTATATCTTCTTGCTACATGCCTTAATTAACAAAATATTCAACTTTTTCGGAGCGTCGCCCTATTTCAAATTATGGAATTGTAAAATTTTAATCCAAAAATTTCCACTTTTTAATCATCCAGACAGTTACATATTATTGTTTTCTTATACATTGTACTTTCATTTATAATTGTGTATACTCACATATGCTCAAAATGTAGTCATTAAAAAGAAAACTGACAAATTCTTTTGCTATCATTGAAATAGGGCGACGCAAAAGCGCTTTTTACATAATCCATGAAAAAATTATTTTTTTTTAAAAGAAAATTTTGCTTTAATTAGAAACATTTTTTGTAATCAGAATATTGTTTACACCAGCTAAACACTAAATCAACAAATAAATTTGGTTTTTATATTGAGTTAACAACTTTAAATTGATTTTTTCAAAGGTTGAATTTTTTAAAGAACAAGGATTACAAAAGCGCTTTTTACAAAATTCCATCTATCTGTGCACAATGGTCTGAAATCGAAAAAAATGTTCAAAAATTATATTTTGGTGTAAACTTTAGAGGTCTCAAAGTTTTAGTTGATTTTCTTTATTTTGAAAGTGTCAATAGCTTTTTCATGTCTTAATCATCCATCTCTGAAAATATGAGCTTGTAATATTAAGGATAAACATGATTTTTCATTAAAAATTTGAAATTGTTTCTCAAAAAATTTTGTGCACAAGCAAATTTGTATGGAAAAATTTGGAAAAACTAGTGAAATTAAAGTGCAAATATCTCAATTTGCGCATGTTTGCGCATTGCCAGAGTACGATTAAAAGGTGAAAAAAGACTCAATCTTTCGATTTGTGCTAGTCTCATGAAGGACTTTGGAGGACTTTTTAACTTATGAACGATTAAAGTTTTGAAAATTTTCAAAATTTTAATTACATTTTCCCTAATGATAAAGCAATCTGCTAATATTTTGTAAGCTTTAACATAAAATTTGAGCATTAATTAAGCAATTGACAGTGATTAGAACATGGAACAAGTAATAGAAAGTAGAAAAATTTATGAAAAGTTTTTCATGGTGTTTTTGTAAACAAATTTTTGGTGACTTTCATTAATAATTGTCAGAGTTAGACAACGATTGGAAGCTTCATATTTTCACAGAAGATGCATCAGTTTGTGTTTTATATTCTTGCATTCAAATGATCAGGTTTAAAAGACATGACTTTTTTTAATTTTTGAACATTTTTTTCGATTTCAGACCATTGTGCTGTGGAAACGCCCATTTTAAAACTTTTATTTCAAACTTTAAAAATCAGTTTAATTTCAAAATTTTGAAAGTCGTTAAATTTCAAATATCAAAAAAAATTTGTTAAAAAAAAAATTGTTAAAAACCTTTAAATTCAACAACAATTTATTCTAATTTAATGATTTGCACCTCAAAAAATTCACCATAAATTTTCATTCATCGTAACATTGTCACCAAGTAATTAATATAAATTCATGAATAATGACGGAACGGTGAATGTGACGATATATCCACGAATAACAAGTGTTTTTTTTTTCTTGAAAGATCTTCTCATATTATTTTTCTAGATAAGACGGGAATAATGTATAAAATGACGAGGTGTATCTTTCTCATACTGGATGTGTCTGGCACACACTTAACATAACTGAATAAATGTAGACAATTAATAAATATTTTCTTCATTAAATGTAGCAATGAATTTCATATGAATGTCACTTAATTAATTCTGACTTTTACGTAAATCACGATCAATCGAAATCGTGCGACATCACGACTTTCCCACATGTCACAAAACTTTGATAATTTTTTTTTTTTGTGATTTTGAAATTTAGACAGAAAAACTTATTTTTTGTATTGCATGACTTAAAATAGTTTCAAGAGAAATCAAATTACTCAATAAATATTCAATATTAATAAATAATAATGGCTAATAGTCAGTTATTTCTAGTTTGGTATCAATGCATTAAAATAAATTTTTCACATCCAAAATTGGACCAGTAAATTCACTCGAAGGCTATTGATCATAAACAATCATTGAACTAGAACAATATCTTCTATATCGATGCTTAATTTAGTCAGATACACAAAAGTCAATTTTTTTACAGATATAAGTTTGTAATCTAATTAACCAACATGAAAAGAGAGTCTATTGAATAATAGATTTTGGATTATGAAATAATCATCTTTGTTGCTGAACTTTCTATTTAAAGAAGAAAATTTCTGTTTTTAAGTTGAAATCTCGTGTCTTTTGTGTTTAAGCTTGAATTATTCTAGTTGTTTGATAATGGAATTGAGATTTTATCAATGAAATTGTTATTAAATTTGATCTAGTTTGTGGATGTAGCATGAGAGTGTAATTGAATTGGATTAATATTTTGGAGATGAAACGATAGGAAATAAATGTATGTGTGTGAAAATTTTAACGGATTTTGAAAATTTGAAATTAAAATTGAACTTACGATTCAAATTTGAAATAACCGTTAAATTTTAAATTTAAAATTTAAAAATTCAATTTTTGAACTTACGATTAAAATTTAAAATGACCGTTAATTTTTAAATTTCAAGCAATCGTTAATTTTCAAAATACAAACTTGATGACTTGCAAAAAAAAAAAAAATCTCAATTAAATTCTAATAATAAATCAGTGACCTAACATCCACTTTCAATTAATTAATTAAATACATAGCAATTACTAAGAATCAATCTCAAGTTTGGAAAAACACTCGAAGCTGATAAGATACAAAAGATGAAAATTTAAAGAACTTTAATGTTTCGGAAGTAAAATCAAAACCGGTTATTTCCAAATTTGATATGGGCAAATCCGCAGCTTGCATTAACCTAAAAATTTTTGTTTTTATCAAAATTCTCTTAACTCTGGCTGTTTTCATAATGTTTTAAGAATGAACCATGTGCAATTTTATGATTTGTACAGTATAAAATATTTTGTAATGCTCTAATCCTCTAATTAATGAGATATTTTAATTTTTATAGCGTTAATCGATCCTGCAGACGAAAAAATATTTTTTTAAATTTGCAAAAATAAGCTTATTTAGCAATCTAGACATCTAAAAAAGCACTGTTACTTATCGATATTGTGCTTTACTTTCACTAAATTCTATTATTTAGTGATTAAATGCAGATAAAAAGAAGAAATTTAATAAATATAGCGTTAATCGATCCTGCAAAAAGGATAAACGGTAAAGAAAATTTTGAAAAATTTGAAGAAAAATATAATTTTTTTTTTGTTTACAAAAATTTTTCAAATTTGTTTCTTAAAATTTGTTGTTAAATGAGGACTTTATCGTTTTGATAATTTAAACGATTAATGATCATAAATTGTAGAATACAACTGGATAAGTTAACACTTATAAAAATAACTTAATCCATTTGTAAACATACAAATTTAACGGTTTTTATTTTTTTGAACGGAAACAAGTAGAGAAATATTGCAAGTCGATTTTTGCCAGTTTCATAATTTTACGGATTTGCCCATATCATCAATGACTAATAATGTTTTGTTTTTTTTTTTTTTTTTTTTTGAGCACTTGACTCACTGAAGGTTATTGTCGATAAAGTTATTTGTGTTTCAGAACCTCTAAAAAAAATCTTGGATTTAACCGAGTCAAAAGCAGAACAAACACGACAAGATGTGATGATAAGATTTTTTTGAAGGAAAAATCTTTTGAAAAACAAGTTACACAATTCACTTGCATCCCAAAATGTACAAATACTTCTGAAAAGCTAATTCACAAAAAGTAAGCTCAAAATCTAGTTTCAACCAATAAAAGTTTAAAGTACTCTAACTATCCAATAATTGCCTCATTTGCATGACTAATTTACACAAATTAGCAAAAGTCACAAAACCTAAACTGTAACAAGTCTTTAAAGTCTTTTTTCTCTCTCTCTCACTCGTCAATTTATTAATCGATCAATTAGCACTTAGCATCAAGAGCAGAAAAAAGTCGTGAGTCAATAATAAAATAATAGAGCCACGAGTCACTCAAATAAAAGGAAAATAATAAAAAAAAAAATCAAATATAAATATAAAGCGATAATTCAATTGAGAAAATTATAGACTTATTGCCATCAATTTATTGGATGGTTGACTCTTTTAGGATTTGATTTTTTTTTACAAGAATCTAATTATTGTTTTTGACACAATTTTAAATGATTTCGCTTATCGAATTAAACGGTTCATTTGATGATAGTCGTTTTGGGAATCGTTTGGATTTGCTTTTTTGATGATTTTTGGTGAGATTTTGAGATTTTTAATTTAAATATTTGGATTTATAGATAATTTGCAAAATTGAGAAAATAATATTTAAAAACAAATAATTGAAATCTTTAAGTTCAAAAATAAACTCATGAATCAAAATATTATAATCCAATAAATCTACTTAAAATAATCAAAAAATTAAATTTTCAATTTGATTTAAACAAATTTTTTAAAATTTGATTTAAATATGAAAAGCTTCGACTTTATAAAAATTTTGTGGTACGAAAGTATTTTGACTTGATTTTCTTAATTTTGAGAACCTTCAATCAAATTATTCAATTTAAATTGTTTGAATTTAAATTCAATTTAAAAGATTTATATTTACAATTTTTTATCAGTTTCAATAATTAAATGCATTAAAACAAATTTAATTTGAATTTACAAAAAAGAATTTGTTTCTTATAAATTGCATCAACTTTCCATGAATTTACAATAAATTGTGAAACTTCTTTAAAATAATTTTTGTAAATCTTCAAAATAAAACTTTTCATTCAATTTCCACAAGTTTAAAGCAACTTCAAAACAAAAAATAAAAGAAACATCTCGAAATACTAAACAATTTAAAATCGTGACTCATAAATACTCTTTGCAATTCAAATCCACATCCACAGCAATAATTTATTTCCCAAAAGAAATTTTCATCATAAACTTACCGATGTTTCCGTTTACAAAATTTAAGGAATGTTCTGAATTGTATCTTGAATATCCCGTTTTTATTTGTTGTATAATGCATTCGCTGCTGCTCTTTCTCGCGGACGATAGTTCCTTCCTTTTTAGAACCTTCCGCTGTTCACAATGAAGTTTACTTTTGGACTAAAATTTTTATTATAAAATTTTAAATCACTTTAAACTGATAATTTGCAAGTTTTTTTTTTTTGGATATAAAATTGTCCAAGCGTGTCTTTTAATATTGTAGGTATCAAGTTATAATTTTTAAAAAAAAAAACTTTTTTTTATGATATATTTTCCACGTTTTAAATTCGCTTGATTTTTTTTTTTTTTTCTTCTCACTCAAAAAATAATGAAATTAAACAAAAAATTTCATTCTATCCTTATGAAAACTCAAAACAATACTGATTGTTGGAACCTCCTTCACTATTCAATTTATATACAAAAATTATTATTTTTTAAAATAATTATTTTTTCTTGTGACGATGATAACGATCAGTCCGATAAAACGCGAAAACTTTTTCGTGTGCATGTCTCTCAGAATATTCCGAACACTTTTGGATATATCCACTTCATATCAACGAACACAAACAGTTTTTTCCTTCGCTTATTTTTTTTGTTATTAGCTTTCATGACGAACTTAAAAGATGTCTTTGGAAGCATGAGGAGATGTTATTTGCACAATGTCTTTGTTTTGTATCTTTTTTTTGGCTGTGCGATGCTCACGATACTCGATGGAATTAAATCTGTTAAGTAAAAAATAAAAATAAAAAAATCTTAGATTTGAGTGTTAATTGATTGGAAGACATCGGATTTACTGACTATATCCAGATAAACCTAAATCAGTTAATTTTGTGTCAAAAATTATTTTTTTCTTAAAATTTTCCATTCATTTCATCCACAATGTTTTTGAAACATTTAAGATTTAAGACAGAGCTTTTATCTCACTTTTGTTTGACAAAGTAACGTAATTTGGATCATAAGTTATCTACGTCATGTATGTCACGATGCGACACAAAATTTGTTATGTCAGATTAATCGAGAAAGATGAATTTGGGAGAATTTATATGGAATGTGGTCGATAGTAGTGTCAAAAATGAATTTAGACGTGATTTTGACATGAATTACTCTTAATTGAACGTCCATGTCAATTCAACGACTTTTTGACCATCTTATTGACACTTAAAATTACTTCTTGACCCCCAAACTATCAGTACATCCAACTAGACATTTGATCTTCATCAACTTTTCCAGCACGTAGACATAGAACACCCCAGACCAGAACAACATTGAAATCAACGATAAGCACATGATAAAATGGGGTAAATATGTTATTGTTTTTATCAAAGATGCTCAGCACGTGTGATAATCATAAAAAAATTGCTTAATCATGATAAGCATCACTTCCTAGTATCTTCATTTTCATCAACATATTTTTCTGCATTTCAAACTCGTGAAAAAAAATAGAGCATTAAATTAGTCAATGTGAATTTTCAAACAAAACAAAAAATAAAAATATAGGAAGTAATCATGCTGAAAGTACATGAACATCAATTAATCAAATCAATTAACAATTTTATGACGTCATGAATATTTATGAGCAATCACGAGTGCAACGACACTAGAAAAATAAGTGAATTAATGAAGATAAACAATGGATGTGATATTCATTCATCAAAAGCTTCCAGCCGTGACGTTTTATGGAAATAGACATGCTTGTGGCAATAGACTATTGGATATTATAGCAGTAGACATTTTCATCGATCCGCACACGCTTATGTGATGTGTAAGAAAAGAAAAAAATTAAATGCCATCATATGTACATTAGTCAAAACTCTCTGAATACATAAACATGCTTCATAATATTAAATGTCAATAACTGTTAATCGATCAATGAATTTTCGGTAGCATATGAATAATTTCACACATTATATGATGTTAATTGATAAAATTAATAAACAGCAGCATATGAATTGAATGATGTTCTGAATGGATGCATAAAAACGTGAATGACACCTGTCAGAGTATGTACAGAATTTTTTTTTACATAATAATAAAATAAAAAGCATAAAAAGAGATTCTTTTCAGTCAACATTATTCATACGGATGATTTCAAAACGCATTTCCGCTCAGAATTGTTACACTTGTTGATTTTTCAACTATATACCTAACTATACTGGCAATTTTTATGGAACAATTCTTTATGAGTCAGCAGAGTTAAATAATATAAAAAAAAATTCTATTCTCTTTAGCATGTTTTAAATAAATTAAAATATGTGTGAATGACGAGGAAATCTGTTTCCTTTTGACCAAACATTTTTTTTTTAATTATATATGCTTACATATTTCCATTATTTTATGTGCTTGTGTTTCATTTGTCCCCCAAAAAATTATCACGACAATTCCAATCTGCACGAAAAAAAAAATAAATAAATAAAAACTGCACAATGTCACTTGTGGATGCTTTCTTTTGTTATGTTGATTCTTCTTTCTCAAGGTTGCTTTGGATGATCTCTGATGATGATTATTGAAATTTATTGTTTCATTCACAGAAAAAAAAAAAAACAAAAATATATACATACCTTAATGCAAAGGAGATATATAGATGAACAATCTTTCAAATACTTCAATAATGAAATTAATGGTACATTTATTTTCGTTTGTTTGGAATTATGTCAAGTATAAAGTATAATAAACACAAACTTACAAGATAGATTTATCATTTTGATTTAACTTATTCAATAGCACTATAAACTCGATTTGAATGAGAAATTCCTGGTGATTTGATGGACTTTAAACTTGAAGGATGAGACTTAACACTGATTTTAATTAATTAAATTCACTTCTTTGATAAAATTTTAATGTTTTTCAATTTAAAAAAAAAATTAAACAAAAGGATGTGTTCAGAAAAAAAATCATGTTCAAAACAGAGTTCAAAAATTAATTTGAAATTTTAAAAGACGTTAAATCTGAAAAATCTGTTTTTTGTTTATTAATAAGTTTAAAAGGAAACTAAAAGGTTTTTGCGATTAATTTTATGTCAATTATATTGTTTAAAGTCATATCAAGCAACTTAGTAACTTAATTAAGCCATAAATTCAAATTGTTCAATTAAAAAATTTCAAAAATTTCAAAAATTCAAAAGTACGTTAAAAACTGAGTAACATTTTACAAAAATTTACAATTAAAATAGGTAAATGTTAAAAATTAAATTAAGAGATTTCCTTTTTAAAAAAAATCTCTCAATATAATTTAAAAAGCTGTTCAATGAAATAGTGTGAGTGTCAGTGAGAGAAAATACACAGCAAAGAAGAGAGAATGTTATTTTAGTCAGTCTTTGCGGAGCTTTTAAAGTGTTAAGATGTGAAACTGTTTTGTTCCGTGTTTACTTTAATGAAAATAAAAAAAAAAAAATTATTAATGGAATATTGTCAATTTAATTAAACTTATGAATAAAACAAAGCATAAGAGTGATTTAATAAAGTGAATATAAATGTGCTAATATCAGAAACATCAAGAATAAATGAAAATTAATTATATTAACTAAAAGTAAAGAAAAAAAAGGCACAAAAAAAGAAGAAAATAAAGAGCTGAAACAGTTCAATAAAGAAGTTGGAAGAAGTGCCTGCCTAGAAGTGTGCAAATTATTTGTTGCTTTACTGAATATATACAAAAAAAATAAAAGTTAAACAATATTTCTTCATTCATATGGATAAATTAAAATTTGTTTCGTAAGCTTGATCAGTTAAAAAAAATAAAATCCAGTAAAGAGAATAACCAAGTACGAACGGAGAGAATCAATTCGAAAAAAAAGTAAGGTAAGAAAAGAGTCAAAATATTTCGGCCATAAATTTATCACAAGTCTGGAGGAAAAAAAAAGAAATAAGTGGTTATAAAGTATAATATATTCGCGAAAGGCTCTTTTTTTGTGTCTGTTGTTTTGTACTGCTTGCTGTTAATACCTTTATGTGCAGAAAAAAAAAATGTCTATGACTCTTTTTTAATAACCGGTTTTATTTCTGTGTGCGCGCAAATAATAATAAGAAAATAAGTAAGTAAAAACTCTGTGGGGACTTCAATGACTGCAACAGCAATGAGATTTTTTTTTATAAATTTTAATTCATATGTATCTTGAAGCATAGAGACATAGTTAAGAAGTTTTGCTTGGCTTTTTTTTTTGCATACCTATCGATTTACCATGCTTACCTCACTGAAAGAAAACAGCATCGAGTGCCTTTATAGTTGAAAGTTATGTTAGCAGCAGTTGTGAGCTGTGTAAACATTTATTTTATTTTATTTCATATATTTTTTAAAAAATATTTTAAATATGTGTCTCAATAGAGCAAAATTGTGTACAATAACAATAACGTAATGACTCTACTTTTTATATTTTTAATATACTATTATTTCAAACGACTAACTTCTTATTACTCATTCATATATTCATATTTCCTTATTATCTCAATTTGAATCGAAAAACAACTTTTCTTGTGACTGACTCGGTTGTGTCTCATTGCTCTCTCATGTCCATTATTAAATGAATTTAATTAAAACAAAAATATAAAATTATTTCGCTATCTTATTATGGATTCATATTGAATTATGAAAAAATTTATAATTAATTCCCAAACATCCCAGACAATGACTGCTTTATGAATTTTTAATGTATGAGCTTAAGCATGTTTATTTTAGTTTGAACTTAATTTTTTTGGACAGGCAAACATAGAATTGTCAATTTTATTTCCTAAAATGAATCTTTTGTAGATTAAAGTTTTGAAAACTCAAGTTTTATTTGATATGTTTAGGGTATATAGACCTTTCTGACTCATTTTTAGAGAATCTCTAAAAAATTTCTTGAATATTAATTTACCATAAAAAATAAAATCTATTAGCACACCTAAAGTGACGTTGTAAGAGTTCCCAGTATCACTATCAATAGGGGGAAATTTTACCATGAATCATGGATGCCTTACATAAGCAAAAAAATATTGCAAATAGCTTGGAATGAATCAAAAATCATTTTTGACATAATGAACTACTTAAGAAAGAAAAAAAAAAATCTATTAAAAAATATCTCATAATAAATAATATTGACACAACATCATCTCGTCAAATGGCACATAAACTGTGTTTTTATTTGCTAATAAATATCAACATAACTGCAACTTATAGTAATAAAAATACGTTTTACATAGCATACTGTAAAGTGAGTGGATATCAAAAAATAAAAATGATATTTATATAAAAGACAAGGAAAAAATTTTTTTCTCAAAATCTCCTCATAAAAAATACATAAAATCCAATTGT
This sequence comes from Chironomus striatipennis, assembly GCA_026123125.1. Taxonomy (NCBI): domain Eukaryota; kingdom Metazoa; phylum Arthropoda; class Insecta; order Diptera; family Chironomidae; genus Chironomus; species Chironomus striatipennis. The sequence goes on from CM047394.1 coordinate 46,117,846, forward strand.
CTCAAACTACTTTTATTTTATTCATTTTTTTTAGCGCATTTTTGCAAAAAATGACGCTTATAGTTTCACTTTGTTCGGCTGGCTGGCTGGCTGGCTGGCTGGATGAGCTCTGAGATCTCAGAAACCAGACATAGTTAAGAGTTCTGTTATGATGAATTATCTTTCTACTATCGAGTTATTCCGGCCTCACTTATTAAAAAATCGTTAAACAATCTACAATTCCTGTAATCAACGATTTAACATTATATAAGGAAAAAAATTGTTGAAAACCCCTCGATAAAAATTTGAATTTTTTTTGACCGTTGGAATTTAAAATTTTTTTGACCGTTATTTTTGGTCATCAATTTTTTTGAAAGGTTTTGTATTTATCATCAAGAAAACAAATTTTTCATGCATAGAGCATGCTAGAAAGACGGAATTTAATGGATTCTGTTATTATTGTACAGTTTTTTTTTATAAAAATTGTATTTTCTTGCAGGGTTTTTTGATGATAAAAGAAGAATTAAGGGATTTTGTAATTTCAAGCAATTTCTATTTAATCGATTTCTGATCGCTGCGACAAAAATGCGCTTAAGTCCCTCGATTAACAACACGAGGACTTTGAACATTTTTTTCTTCCTCTTGAGACAGAGCACATATTTGTTACAGACAATAGATTGTCCATTTACTACACTAGTTAATTTCTTTTTTTCATTTTTCTCACATGATTGGGAAAAATAGAGATTGTAGCAGCAACAAAAAATATTTATATTGTATATTCAGTAACACAAAAAACATGTCGAATGACTTCAATGATTGAGTCAGAGTAGAAAAATTTCTACTTTAACGTGCTGAATTTTTCATACTTGCTCACATTATTTACACAATTTATTTGGCAAAAGAAGTACAAATATTGAGGAAAGATGTGTATTGCTGGCAGATTAGCTTTAAGTTTTTGAGCTTTTAAAATCAAATTTCTTGATTCCAAAAGTTAGATCTGTTGTTTAATTGATCATCGATGCTATCTAGCAGGGGCGTCAAACCCCGTCCTCCCCCCTACCCCCCCCCCCCTATTTTCGCGAATTTTACACTAGTACTTTTGAACTTTTTAGATCCGAATAAAAAAAAACGTCGAAAAGTAGCAAACCTCTCCCCCATCCTCTCAAAAAAAAATCCTGGCTACGCCCCTGCTATCTAGTTAACCAAAATCCAAAAATCCCTATTATATCACTAGTGACGTATAAACTGTGACTATTCACCTGTATTATTCCAAATTTTAAATGGTCAAGTGTCCCTCACACGTCAACATCAAAATTTTACAATATGCTAGACTAAACATCATTCACTTTAATGAATATCGCCAATATAAACATCGTCATCGTTTCCCTCGAAACGAAAAAAAATATTGTTTTACAGTAAACAAAAGGAATGAAGCTGAAAAATTCCAATGAAATCTGAGCAATAACAATAATCAAAAAAGTTATTTGGTTCGAATTTATCGTCCCCGCAACCACAACATGACAAGACAAGTGAAAGAAGGCGGTTTTGTTGTTTATCGATGGGAAAGTTGACGCGTAAATACACACAAATTTTTGATTGTATGGTATTAATCATCACCAAAACATTTTTTTTTGCTGCTTCTTTCTCTCGACGTCGTAGCCTTCAAAATGAAAGTTTTTACAAAACTTTGGAATGTTGAGTGTGTTTTATTTTTTTCTTCTGTGGACAGATGATGATTATTTACTATGTATGTGCAAATTGATTTGATTGATCGCACGCATGAATGGAACATGTGAAGCAATTATTTTTTGTTTAGCAACATTTGAAGGGGTTAACGTTAGGAACAAATAGAGAAAAATTAGCATGCATGAAAATTATTGGAAATACGAAAAAATTAACCGTTTTATCGATTCGTTCATTATTAAGATCGACGTTACACTCTATAAGCGATAATAATCGAATTATAAAGTGTCTTTTTTTACTTTCTGTGTCTTTCATCGCATCGCTTCCTCAATTTTAAGATCTCTTAGCTTAGATGAATAACACTGATCTATATATGCAGCATACAATGTAATTTGAAATAGATATGAGATTTTTTTTTTTTTTTGTATTAAAAAACAAAAAGGAAAACCGAAATAATCATTTTACTAGGTAACCTAATTTTTCAGCTGTGTATCATTGAATTGATAGAATGGTCGTGCTGCAAAGTAACAAACAACAGCCAGCAGCAGCCGTATCACATAAGATAGCATAAGAGAGATGAAAAAATAAAATAAAAGAAAAATCTTTTTTTTTTTTTGTAAGTCGTCTATTGTGTCAATGAAAAGAAGCAGCAACAGCAGAAGCAATCGATGCCGTAAAATGAGAAATAAGAAAGAATGTGAGTGGATGATGATGAAGAAGAAGTTTTTAGTCACATTGATAGCGCAACGAATTTTAAACCACTGACTGCTCTACTCTGTAGCTTACAATCCGGATTTCAATGAGACTATTAATGTAAATTACTGGAATCTCTTGAAGGCACTTAATGCTATGCCTTTGTGTATTGCGATCCTACCAAACAGAATCGCAATCTTGTGCGCGAAAAAAAAAAAGAAAGAAGAGATAAAATGTCTATAATAATAATGTAAAGTAAAGAGAATGTGGAGCTCTGTTTGAAGTTCAAATTATGTAATTATGCTTTACTACGCTAAATCAGCGGCACATCCGTTCTCTTACATTCTATCCATCCATCCATACTTCATTCTTTGCCATTAAAAAAGCACAATAATATGTTTTGATTGATGTAGCCATAATAATGATGCTCTTGCCTTCTCTTCTACTTCTTTTTTTTACTTCATTTTGGTCACATCTTGTCCAACAATTAATTTTCTTCTTTTTCTTTGCATTTTACAATATGTTTTTGTGTGTCGAATTGCGTCAATGCTTTTACTTCGGTTCTTTTCTTCTTTCTACATCCAATACTTTATGTATTGTTGCTACCTTCTTTGTCGATTAAATGATTTTTTTTTTAGGTTTTCTTATTTAATATTTAAATGAAATTAATGTGAGTTATATCATAATGTTGTGTAAAATTTGAACTTAGAGTCGCAGAAAGTTTCAATGGACATTCTGTGGAATTTTTATTTTTGGTAGTCGATTATTAGAGAAATTTTTGGATGCATAATAGCCTCACATAATCTATAAATAGCAATCGTTTGATGACTAATACGCTTATCTGGATATTTTTAAGATATTTTATTGAGGTCATTTCATTAAGTGACGTCTTGTGAAAATGGAAATTTTGGGAAGGTTTGAAACAAATATATTATACTTTATGCATATGCTTCACTTTTAAATTTGATGCTTATTTTTTCGTCATTCATAAATTTATATCCTTTGAATCAAGCAGGACTCTACTTTGCATTAAATTCTCTTGTAAATTTCTATCATATTTAATAAGCAACGACCCCACTTTAGATTCAACATATTAGGACAAAATCCATTAATACCTCGTTAGCACAATTTAGAAAGTTCAGCCTTTTCTGGAGAAAAAAAAATGTAAATTTATTCATAGTCAGATGTGTCATAAAAATTTGATCATATTCAGACAATATTTGACATTAAAATCAAACAAAATTCATCAATTGGCACACACAAGCTAAAATCATAACTTAATGATCTTTAGAAATTGCTAAAAAAAAATTCAGTCATAATTGCACACAAAAAAAAAGTCAAAACGGATGAATTAAACAAAGATTGAGAAATAATAAAATGACATGGGAAAAAATTAGCGCCACTTTTAATTGATTGATGACAAATTGACAGTAATTGCTTCTTTCTCTTACAGTTCGTTATTCAATCATCCTGTATGTAGGCATGAATTTATTACATGTCTAGAAATGTAATGAAAAATGCATGAAATTTCTATTTCTTGATGGTAATTTCATTAAAAATTCCCCTCTTTTTAATTCCGTGAAATGCCTGTGCTTGTGTATAAATTTTTTTATGGACTATATGAGTATTATTCTTTATTTTATCCACTCTTCCATGCTTCATGATCGCGTCTTGCCTCTCTTATTTGCTGCTACAACATTCACTACTGTAATGTACGAGAATTTTATTTTAAAAAGTAAAAGGTCAGAAATAGTTAACACAATAATTTTAAATATTATGCTGATCAGTAACCTGGAAATGTTCACTTTATATTTGCTGTACATCTGCTTTGAAAGTAAATTTTTAGTCCAAATATACGATTCCATCATTAAAATTTAAAAAAATTTGTATAAAGATTCTCACTACTGATGAATTCTTTATTTTAGTTTAAATGTCGATGACCGAGAGTGTAAAATGTGGAATGGATGATGAGGAAAAAGAAAAAATCTCATTTCCACACTGATTGATTTTAATCGTAATGAAGATACACAGGAGTGCCAATGAGTCTTTTTGCAATATTTAATTTTCAACCTTATTTTTGTAAAGTTTATTGGGTAATGGATGGTCAAATTAACAGCACATTTGCATATTTTTAAGCGTTACTATATGCACGGTAATTTACTGAATTTATAGTCATGAATATCTTTGACAGTTTCGTGTATGATCGGGGGTTTTTAAAGTTATGTATGGAAATTTTTCTGAGTCTACTGGGAATTATCGTGCAGGAATTTTATTTTAATTTATGAATTAGAATATGGGAAATTTTTAAATAGTTTATGAAAAACCAGAACATTTGTTAGGCACATAATTCTTTAAGCTTGTCAAAAATAGTTAAAATTAGCTTTAACAGTTTCTTTTATTCAGTCTAAATCTTAACGTAAGAATATTGAAGTGTCCTGACAAAATATTTTGAAACCTAGAAACATCCTAAGTGATCAAACCTTCTCAAAACCTTCCAAAAAACATCAATAATAAAATAGAAATGCTCTTGGCACACACTCTGATCAAGATCAAAAATATTTTAATTATTTCCCGAATCCACTCGTTGCCTGAAAAATTTCAGAATTACATAAAAATAAAGGCAACTTAATTAAATTAATTTCGTATTTTTCTCTCTATTAAAATTTTCATGATGTTCATAAAATTGCTTCCTCATAGTGTGATGCGTGAAGAAGTACGATCTATTACTTGTGTAGACATAACACCAATAAAGTAAAGTGAGCGCTAAAGAAGAAGGAATAACGAATGTAAAAAAAAGGAATAAGAAGCGTAGTTTTCGATGCCATATGGTCTAATTTTTATTTTATAAAATTATATTGTAAATGTGATTATTATGCAAAAGTTATTTTTTTTTAAAAAAGACGCACATTGAATGCCGTATAAATACCGTTTGGTTGATATTCGTTACTTTTTTTTCTGCACATAGCAGCTAAAAGAGCAACTAATTATAATAAGTAAGTATGCTCAATAATAGCCCCCGTTGAAGCATTACTATGGATGTTCTCTGTGAATGATATTAATTAAAAAAACATTTTTAACGTTACACTTAATAGCTATAGATTTATCTACCTACTCTACTTCTTGTTTATGTATATATAAAGAATATTTCCAAGCATAAAGAATAATAAGAATTAAGTTAACTGTAGGATGAATAAAAGATAGCCATCCATCTATCTATCTATGCTTATGCTCTTGCTTCTTTACTTCTTAGTTTTTTTTTTCTCAGACTGAAAGCGACCTTTGCTAGTTATTAAATCCATAAAAAATTGAGTTCTGTACCGTGCATTGCATAATTACCATAACTATCAATTTGTTAGACATAGACAAGTACTATACAATTTTGTAATGCTACTTTAGTTTGTTTACCTTTTATAAATAAACTACAACTTCTTCATATGTGCCTTCATTCCAAAATAAAATAATAATAAATAAATAATCGCTCATTTCCATGACTAAAATGGATTTTTCGTATAATTGAACTTTAAAAAATAGCGATTGAAGAAACAAAAAGAAAAGCTAAGCGAAACAAAGAGTGAGGAAAAAATACACATAATAGATTGCAATTACTTCCGTTCTCAGCATCCAAAAAAAAAATCATCAAATATATTCAAAACTTAATAATCATCATGGCTATTTTATTATTATTATCTTCTTCTTCTTCTACTCGCGTGAAACACATTCAATGTGAGTGATTTTATTCTTCATTGTATAAATTGAGTGTGTTGTTTTGGGTACATAGAGAAGTTAATGCAAAATAATGAAAGCACGAAGCTTGGTTTAGTTGATTAAGGCACAATTTTACTGAAAATTTATTTAGAAAATGATCATCAATTGAGTTGTTTGTGAATGTAAAAGCTTTGGGATGTTGATGATGCGATGGATGTTTACACATAGTAAGTGACAATTGATGTTGATTCTTCCGGGGAAATTTGATTGTTTAATGTTTTGGCAAAATGAATAGTTTGTTATGTGACTAAAGTTGATAATGTCTTCAAGTTCATAACCTCGAATAATCCAATATCAATTAAGAACCAAATACAAATTAAAATGTTTCCTTATCAAAATGCTTAGTACGAAATATTTCTCAATGATAACTTGATTTTAATTCCAGCGATAATAAAATAAAAATTAAATCGCAGAAAATTCTATCTCACGATCCGTGAGTCATGAACAATTTAATTCACGCTTAAAATAGTTCTCAGAAAAAGCACTCAAACAAGTCCTTGCTTGTGTTACAAATCTATTAAGTTAAAATTCTTGAAATATCTAATTCATTAAAATGCAGACACATTTCTAGTGTTTGTTTACCTTGCTCTCAAATTATTATGAATGGCCCACTCAAGTCAGTCAATAAAGCAAATAAGTAAGAGAATTTTGCTTTTGAAAAATGTGCACTAAAAAATGCTATATACGAATTACAACAATAATAAACTTGCCCTTTAGAAGGCTTAAGACTTTTCATTCAACATCAATTTTTTCATTCATTCATTCAAATGCATTGTAGTATTGCCTGCCTTTATACTGCTCTATACACAAAAAAAAAATAATAATGTATTAAAAGGTATAAAAGCTGAATAAGAAGAAGTGGTAGTCAATATAATATGTGAATTAGTCATATGTGAGTGTAAATAATATGAAAAGAAGAAGCAGGCAGGCGAGCACGAGAGAAAAGGTATATATTGAGAGCCATAAAAGTAAGAAAGGCAATTATTTCTGACATTAAAACATTTACCATTGCATAATTGTTATGCTTTTGCTAGTCATTGATATTACTTTACATTTCTTTCTCGCTTGCTTGTCTCGTCTTTGCAACATATATATATACAATAGGTAGGAACATTAATATCAGTTAAATGTTGAGCTGCTGATGAGTTTGTCGTTTCTCTAGGTAATTTTATGCACAATTTATTTTTTATCATCTTCTTCAACACTTGGTTTTGCTAAAAAGTCATTTTCTTTTAAGAGTTTCACTTATAATTAATTACGATGGAAAAATATTATTCATCACCATAATAGTCGCGTATATGAAAGTAAGTGTTATGCAAAATGACACTGGCATATACAATTAAAGTTTTTATTTATTTATTTATTTTTTTGATTCATATTTCCATAAAAAGTAAAAATGTATCTTAATTTAATTTTCTACTATTATTCATTGTATTACGAATTGGCAAATGCTCATTCAGCACATTTTTTTATAATATCAACTTTAAGTGTTAATTTGCGAAAATTAAAAATTTCTTTGTGATTTATACGGTGAGGGATGGTCAGTTTGAAAATTATTGGTAAATTTAAGTTACCTTTATAAATTTTTTGTTTTTAAAAAAATGGGTCTGAATTGTGAACAAAAAACAAGCCAAGATTTTTATTTTGTTTATTCGAAATCTAATTCAGAATCAAAAAATTTAATGACACTAAATTTTGAAAAGTCAAATATGGCGAAAGTAACAAAAAAGTCACAAGAGTTTCAACTTGAATGCTCCCTCGAATTTTTCACAAGAAATTTGTCGAAGATTGCAATCGTAAAGTATATCAAATTACAAGACTATTGAAACAGTTACACTCAATTACTAAAAAATAAATTATATTCTCTCACTAACTGCTATGAACATTGTGAGCATTTCCATCATTCTTGTTGTATTTCCAAATGAAATTTTATACGCCATACAGAAAATTATTCGCAGATTTTTTTAATGCTGTTACAAAATAGCAAACAAAATAAAATTAAGAGAAAAGAAAATTCTGTTAGAATTTGAGGTTTTCTTGCTCAATTGAACTCGAGAAACTGTAAAATGAATTTCGTAAGAGATATCAAGGTGTTATTTTTTTTATTTTCTTAATCTACATTATTACTCAACATGATGTTGGATTTATAGCGTAAGAAACAAGTCTATTTGTGCATATATATGTACCGCTGAAATCTTAATCCCAAGCAATTTACGGAAATTTGGGATATATCTCATATTATACTGTAAATGAATCTAAATCGTAAATCTCGAGGACTTATGCTCAATATCTTTCCAATTATCTTAATATGTTCCCAATAAATATGTAGTTTAATCAAGTATTGATCTATTTTTAAGACTCAGCACATTAATCATTCTAGAAAATTGACGTCGTGTCATTGAGCAACAGAATTAAAGTCCTTTTAAGGTGGCTTGATAAAAGTCAGAAATTACCATAGTAATTTAAACATTTTTGCGTAATTATCGTAGATTGCAGTTCCCCCTCGTAATCGCTATTTTAAACTCCAAGTTAAATATTCTTGGTAAACAAGATTAATTTATGCAAATTTCATGAATAAATCGATTTGAATGATTTTATAGGCGCATGAAACGTTGCATCTACTTACTCCAGTCATGTCATGTTGTTGTACAACAGATTTTATTATTACACAATGATGATGCTCTCTTTAATCTTTACACATGTTTTTTAAATGTCATTTACTTGAAATTTGGCTATTTCTTTATATTATTAAACATATTGTAACTTATACTATGAGGAGCTGTTGATGAAACATAAAATGTCAAAACCTTCGTTTAATTGCGTCCGATAAATAATACTTTAGGTTAATGAAACTTTTGCTTTTGTTAAAAACGCTAATACTGAAAGCATGGTCACTTGTTAAGCTCTTCAGTACTAATTTTTTGGGTATTATCATTGAAAGTATGTTTTAAGCTGAAAGATTGTTGGGAAATGAAGTGCAGCATGTGGCTGGAAGGTAATCTTATATATATATTTTTTTTGCATCAAGTCTTACGAAATATTTTTTGCATTAAGTTTTCTAACCTTGATTGTAAAAGTTTGAAGTAAGAGTGATTCTCAGCGTGGATGTGGTTTGGAAGCAAATATTAAGTCTAATTTAGCTAATCTATCGAATTTGACATAGTTTTAAATATACAGCTTCAATTCGAGCATTATCACACCAAGAAACTAAAAAATTTGACGAAATCTTTAACTTCAAAGTCATCAACACTCAGCAACAGCACAATATCTTCTAATTTGTCATTCAATTCAAATTAAAGTCTCTAAACCTAATTTTATAGCTCATTTAAAATATCTACAATTTAACAGCTATTTAAAGTCTCATTGCAGCATGCTGAAAAGTCATTGTTATTCAAAGTTCCGTATTAAAAGTAATTTACTGATTATAGTCAATAAGCCAAGCCATAAATACAAAAAAAAATCAATTTTATTTCTATTTTCTAATATGTCAATTTCTCAGTTGATTTTAAGTTTTCTAAAAAGACACAACAGCGTGAATAAATTGTGATGCGAATATCCATTTCCAACAAAAAAAATAATAATTTCAGCATTTCAAGTCATAACATCTCGATAAAAATCATATGTGAATGAATCATCATCAATCACCTGACACAATCGATCATTTCTTCACTTTTATTACTTATTTCTTTCTTTCTCATTTCTTCATTTAGTTGATTCCATTTGTCTTATTCAATAATACATAATAAAAATTATAATAAGCAAAAGTGTTAATTTCTGATCTCAGGCGTGTCATTATTGCATGAGTATCATCGCTGCTTTGCCCATTATTTCATTTAAAGACAACGACTTCGTCACACTTTTGTTTTTACTTTTGAGCTAGTGAGAGTCACATATGAATGAGTTTATATTAATCGATTTAAAGATGAATCGAATTGGTCGATGAATGACGAAGAAATCAACTGTTGGAAAATTTGGTTTGGACACTAATAATTTATGAATTATAATTTAAAGTTTAAAGTTTAAATTCTTATTTTTAAATAAGCTCTTGAACTATTGTCGTTAAATACCCAATCCTTTTCCAAAAAAAACTTAATAATTTGTAGAAAACATCTAAAAAATTTGAGATAAGATAAATGATTAAAATGAATTTTTTATAAGTTTTAACATTGTTAAGAAAAATGATCTGCTATAATTCAAAAATACGTCAGTTTATTTTCCTTCATCTTTGATCTTGGCTTATAGCGATCTCTACCATTCTATATTATATGAGAAATAAGTACATACATCACAACAATAATTGTAATTTTGAAATCTAAATGAATTTTTTTTTTTATTTTTGTACAATTTTAGGATGAAAAGGCAGTTTTTCTTTATTTCTTCTACTTCTCAAAAGTCTTTTCATTAAGTTAGTGTCGTAATATATTTTATGTTGTTATACGGTTCATTTGGTAATCGAAGATATAGAAAATGAAATAACAAAACAAGTAAATAACCAAGTTAAAAGCACATTTTTTTTTTTTTTTTTGAAATGAATTAAATTTCGTTAATAATGTTAAACTATAATTTTTACTCAATTTTCAAATTGATTTACATGATTGATTTTTCTGTTGTTACAGTCGGTCTTAAAACGAGATCTCTTTTGTAATGAATAATTTTTTTTTATCTTCTATGGTATTTTACTTCTTTTCATGATCATAAGCATTCCATGCATGCATACAGCATTAAATTATTTCATGTTTTTATGTTATTTTTCTCAAGCCTGCATTTCAGCCATCAAAATGGATTTTAACTTGAAAGGGAAGTAAAGAAATTAAAAAAAAAAAATAAAGAAAGCTTGGAAATGAAAATTATGAAGGTTATGAGACGAAGATATGAGATGAGAGTAAATTAGTACTTTTATACTTAAAAGTATGTCTACCAATGTCATAAAATATTTCGTTTTTTTTTGTGCATGCATTCGACGGATATGTCTGACGACTTGCTGCAACTTCGCATAACTTTTTTTTTGTTTTCGTTTTTTTTTGTTGAAAGTGAAAATCTTTTTTTTTTATCTTCAATGAAATAAATATGAAAACTTGTACCTCACAATGATGACTTCTTTTTTCGCAATATATGGAATAGTTGTATTGTGGTGATGATGATGAGTATGGTGAGAGATAAGAAGATAAAAAGTGTGCAGTGTTGTTATCCGGACATTTACTTTTGTCAGGTTTTCAAGGATTAAGGTAGAAGTCATTAAGAATGGATGATTCTTATTAGGCATTGCAAGCAGTTGATAAGATCTCTGTAGATTCTCTTGTATTTATGACCTACAAGGCACTTTTTAATGAGTATCTGTTTCGAATTAATAGTTAAGGGGCTGTTCATTTATAACGTCCATCAAAATCTTGGATCTTTAAACCCCCCTCCCCCCTTCCCCCCTCTGTCACAAAATTATCATACAAAAAAATTCTATTGTTTAAAACTGTCACACAGCCTCATACCCCCCTTCCCACTTAAAAATCGGACATCATAAGTGAACGACACCTAAAGAACTGTAGTAATTTAATTTTAAGATTTAAAATGATTCTTACTTGCTTCAGAGAATTTAAAGTTACTTTAAATATTTTAACAAGAAATAAAAAGTTGTATTTAAACACAAATTGAATAATTTTTGGCGCAAAAATCTTCAAAGTTGAGACATTTGCAAAAAAAAATATAGTTTTCAAACAAAAAACTTCTTTAGTTCCTCAAAATCCTTCTTGACATGCTCCAAAATATAACTTTCAGAAAAAAAAAACTTTTTCTAAAAATTACCATACATAACTTTCAACAATCAATCTCATATATTGCAACCAATATTTCAATTCTGTCTAATTGCAACTCATAAAAATGATAATGAAAGTTAGTCTGAAATTCCCAAGCATCATAAATAAATCAACATCTAGACTGTGTGTTTATAAATCACATATTAAGTAATTAATTGAAATAATTGTTGTGACTGTATTTTGTTGTATTTTTTTCTTGCTGATCTACATTAATTTTATGCATGTTTTGCCTCTCTATCATGTACAACAACATTCTTTTATGTCACTTGTACTTATTTGATTATGAAAGCATTTTTTTTTTTATTTATTCTTTATTATCTTTTTCCTGTATAATCACCGAACAACTAGTTATTGCTACCTCTATCATGTAATGCATGTTGTGATGATAAATAATCAACCGCAAATTAATGCAGACTAATCTCTCTAAACACTTTTGTGTAAAAAGCGTGCTTTAGAAAAGAAAAGAAAGAAAAAAAAACAAATCTTAATGCTTAATAATTTGTTCAGAAATGGAAGTTATTAGATCATAAAAAATAAATTGGTGAAATTGCACGATGTGATAAACAAATGAAATCAATTAATAGATCAATAAACTTCCCTCAATACACGACGATATCGCATAAATGTTATTGTACCCTACAAAAAAAAAAAATTGTTGCTTCGAGACACAACGGAGACTTTCTTATTTAGCAGTGAAAAATAACATTTTTATTGTTGTTGCTGTGCGATTCACTTTTACTTTATATTGTGTATTTGCGATATTTCATTAAACTTTCCATCCATCGTCATCGTCACCATAAAGAGCCTCTCGTGCTTTCTTCCCGCTTTACTTGAATTTTTTTGACAGTAAAACTCTCTTGGCTGTTATCTTCTTCTTCTTCCCTCCTCTTTTTATTTTGCGACTGCTGCCTAATTTCATAATTGAAAAGTCACAAAAAAAAATTATAATAAAATGGAAATTGCTAAAGATAAAGCTCACACAATAAAGCAGACACAGAAAAAATTGAAATAATTTAAATTTGTGAAAATGGTACAGTCAAAAAATAGGCTTAGCCATGTGCGTACGTATTCATACTAGACTTGATTAATGCTAATAATTATACGGTATTAAGAGAAAAATATGGAAGTGAAAAAATTATAATAACTTGCCGTTTCAGATACAATGACGGACAGCAGCATGTCAACAACAAGCTCAAACGACTTAAACTCGCATCATGGTATTCACCAAGCGAAACGACTTCGAACGATAAAGCTAAATCGCCCACATACAGGTAAAAACCATGCAAATCTCACAATTGGTCATCCATTAATGTCATCGTTTGGATTTACGTTACGCGGTGGACGAGAATTTGGAACGGGATTTTTTATATCAAATGTTATGAAGGGCAGTGAAGCGGATATAAAAGGACTCAAAGCTGGAGATCAAATAATTCGCGTGGGCAATGGTACGGGAATGTATCGTGTCGATGATGCTGTGCATAAAGAATTATCACAATTTATTGCAAGTCAAAACCGTTTAATTCTCAAAGTTAGAGGTGAGTAACTTAATACATTTTTTTTTTTATTCTTAATGGCATCTTCCTTATTTAATGAAAATGTTGGAGGCTTTGGAGGTTTGTTCATTAGTTCAGGTTCTGAAATTTTATTGCTAGAATTTTATTTAATTTTGAATCATTTAACATCATTCATGGACAATCCTCCAAAGAGAATCCACTGATTTACAAGACAGAAACGAAAAAAAGACATGAAAAAGCAATTTCATGTTCCTTCCTGTCGTTTAAAACCCATTCGGATTGAATGGAAATGACAAGTTATACATTAGAAATGTGAGAACATTTTTACATAATTCAATAAATAAAATTGTCTTACTAATGATAATCCATTAATGGATAATTATGAATTGTTGAGTGATTTGAAAAATTTATTATTGAAACGTGCTAATGTGTTCAATACTCACCCATAAAGACATTGCTACCGATCTTTCCATTTATGGCATTATTAGCTGTTGAATGCCACAAAGCAATTTTTCTTAATATGAACGTTTTATCGTGCAATGAAGCTTACTGTGTTTTATTGGATGTGTGGTTGTGGCGGTGATCTTAAGTTATGTGCAAAATTTTAGATTAATTGAGTGACCATACTTCCCTTTTGCAGTACTTTCTTGATGGATAATTATGTTATGAATTTTAATAATTTTTTGGGGTTCGAAAAATTTAATTCCTAAAATTTTCAAGCATTTTTCAAACGTCACTTTTGAATCAAGCCCTTTACATTAAAGTGAAAAGCATTATTGAAAGTCGTAGTTATGATAATCAGTAATTGTATTTAATTAAAAGACTTTTTGATTGTATAATTATAGGGCTATTATTTCATACAACTTTTTATTAAGTACCTTGTTTCCTCCATCTTCGTGTCATCTTTCTTCTTATTTTCATCTTCAACTTTAATTCACCTGTAATTTGAGATTGATTAAAAACCTATTGTCGGTTCCATAACTATTTGAGTGAAAAGAAGTTTTTTTTTATGTCAATTGGCAAGAAAACATTGCGCAATGATGTGTAATGTATTAAGCAATTTATGTCTCTATCTCACTCTTTCTAATTTAGTGTTTAGTGTCATTATTTTCTAATATAATAATATTTTGACATAATCATTCTCTATTTTTTTTGCGCCAATACTACTGTGTGCTGCATTATTTTGTACAATCGCGACCATAATTTTACGAATGTACAGTGTGTAAATTGACACACAAAACAAGTAAAGAAATTTTCTGTGAATTGACATATTTTGCGGTGTGTCAAATTTTTAATGGATTTCAATTTTTATTTTGTTCATTTATAGAATTTAAATGAATTAATGTTGTGCGATTTGTATGGGATTGCAGTCATTCTTGTTTGTGATAATTGAAAATTTTATTTCAAGTGTTTATAAATTGCAGGATAAATTGTTGATTATGAAGAAATTTTTGAGTTTAGTTTGTTGAATATTTTTGGGGTATACATACATTGAAGCTTGAGCTATAATTTAGACATTAAACTAGATCACTAGACAATATTGCTGACTTATTTGAGCAAATTTAAACATTTCAAATTCTAAATTTTATTTTCACGAAATATTTTTTAAGATTTTCAAATAACTTCGTATCTAGTATAATCTCTTAATTAACTGTCTATACTTTATTAAAAGTAAATTTCATCACATACTTCCAGAATTTTAATCAAAAAATTCAAAAAATCGAAGCTTCATACCTCAATTTGACTTTTTTTTTTGTTTTTCAAAAAACACACATCCGTAAAACTTTGACTCTTTAATTCTATATTAAACTTAATGACTGTACAGTAATATCCATGCGTGTGAAACCTTCCGGCAAACGTACAATGTTGATTGCCATTTCAATTTTTGCGAATTTTTATAGAGATCACTCATACTTCATATATTTCAGGTCAAAATTATCTTGAAATAATTGAATTAAATCACAAATGACTGTGTAGGAATGAAAAATTTAAATCCCTCGCAGCATATCCGCAAAAATACATGAGTACTAATGTACTAATAGGAATTTTAATTAAGTAGACAAAATGAGCATAATTAACCCATATTGTTGCTGTGAAAATACGCCAAAAATTTTCATACTCGACTAGTTAGTGCTTTAGTGCTTAGAAAACCGGTGTCGTAGTGTGATTGTTATTCCATTGTTATTTTGTTTTTGCTTTTTATATTTATTAAATAATCTCTCATTGCACCAATGTCTCCTTTTGTCTTTCGACTATGTAATGCCCAAGTTACAAATTATTGTGACATTGTTTTTGCACTAAACTAAAGCTACTCGATGGTTGCAATAATTTCAAATATTTTTTTGGTGTGTTAAAAAAAATTATTTTGGTGCTGCGCACGTATTGTACATTATGTGTCTCGGTTTAGTGGTTACCAAAAGTTTTCAATTCTCGATTTTTACTTTTTTAATTATCTTCAATTCTGTTTGTGTTTCATTGAACAAATGTGGAGGTCCATTGATGTTTTTGATGATTGCCTTTATTTTATTGTTTCAAAATCTAGATTCAGAAGTCGATTGTGCTTCATATTGTTCATCATTGTGAATTCGTTTGCTTTTTATTATGAGTGTTCCTCTTACCTCCTCTATTGAGACAATAAATTTGGATGCTTTTTGGAATGGGTTTGTGTGGAAGTGATGTTCATGAATATTGGCTTTGTAAATTTTTTTAAGGATTTTTTTTTACATGAATAACTATATTTTGATGTCAATTTTAGTTATTGTATTATGTGCTCAAGAAATTTCATTCTTTGGCATTAGTATTTAATAGTATTTATTAGTTATCGACTAAGTTACTCTGAAAATAAACTTAACAAACTTTTTTATATTCTCAAAGCAGTAATGTTACAGAAATTCAGGTCAAATCACACATCACACCCGCACAATTCCAATCTATTGTTTATTAAGGAAAAATCCATTAGTCGCTAATTCATTTACCTCGGACTTCTTTGAAAAATGCTTTATAAAATAGCGAGATGATTGTGTTATTGGTAAATATTTAATTTGAGCTAATTTTTGAGAGATCGAATCATCGTAAGCAATTTAATACAATATATTGTGTTAATCAAGGGGGGACCGACGAAGGCCATATGTGTGTGCTTGAAGATGCATGGGAAAGTTTCAAGTTCCAAGAAGAAAAAAAACAAGTTGTTGAGTTGTTGTTTGTACACATTTAGATTAACCGTCGCCGCTCTTAACTTAAAATGGCACATTGAGTTTAACTTTTAAATGCGCTTCGCAAAGCCTTACATCATATGGATAGTGAAATAGTAATAAATTTACTTCTATATAATAGACTTCAAGGAATTAAGATTACGAAGACGAGAAACCAGTTTATTAACTGTTTATGCCTTTAGAACTTTATGTATCTCTCTAATGCTGCAATATGTTAATGAATATGATTTATGAATACGATAATCTAAGAATGTTAACTCATTCCACATCCTCTAAGCATTTTTTTTTTTTGCATAACAAGATGCGATGTTATATTTATTAAGTCAGTTATTGAAAGGTTGGAGAATATCAATGAGATTTTAAATCAATACATGCAGGCATGTAAAGTTGTTGAATATTTTCATTAGTATTGATTGGAACTAAACTAGAGTTCTATTCATAAGTAGAACTTCCTGCGGTCTTAAAAATTATACTGAAGGGATTATTCAGATATGATGACTATTATTAGAGAAGTATTCATTGTTTTACGGCAGTTTAAAAATTTTCAATTGCTTGATTTTCAATATTTACCTCTTCCTTTGAATTTAGTCTTAAAATTTTATTCTGTATGAACAATTACATAACTTAAGAACGAATCACCCTGTCGATTCTAACCACAACTAAGTAGTTATTAAATCTAGTTTACAATTTTAATTGTTAAAAATTCCGCCTCCAAAAACATTTCAACTAGCCATTCAGTCACTCAATAGAAGTATACCAAAATAATAACTCAATCTTGTTAGAAGATTTTGCGAGGTATTTAACCCAACCTTGATATTTTTACTAAAACATAATTTTTTTTTTTTAACAAACAAGACCGTGCCGAACTGGAATAGTTTAGATGAGATAAAGGAATTTCGTTTAGGGGATATTGTTCAATAATGTCTAATTTTGGAAATTCGAAATTTGAATGTTTTGTTCAATTTTATTTAATGCTCAAATATGATCTTTCTACTTGAAATATTCTTTAAATCATGCTGAATTCGACTATTTAACTTTCAAACCTTAAAACCCATTCTTAACGGAAAACATCATTAGCAAATGGCCCCCAAAAGGTGTCTAAATAGAAAAGACAATTACTTCCATCATATATCACAATTTATAACATTTTCCATCAATCTCTTGCGTCGCTTTTAATAAGTACCATTAAAATCACGTTTTGGCATTGGGTAGCTATAAAATGTTCGCATAAAGACATCCAATTCATCTCATCTTTTTCTTTATCCGATTCTATCAATCTTAATTGCTTTTTTCCCTTCTCTGTCTCTCACTCTCAATCTTTAGTTTTATTTTTCGCCATATCATGACTCTTTTTTTGGGTCTGAATTAATTGGAATTAAGTTCTGCGGCATTCAATTATTATTTTTTTTTTTTTTAATTTTTCTTTCATATTTCCTCAGGTGTTGGAATTCTTCCCGTCAAAGAGTAAGTAAAATTATGAAATGTTCAAAAAAAAAAGTTGAAGAAATTAATTCTTATTTTCTCATTAGGAAAGCCTCTGATCCGTTAACATGGCATGTTGTTCCTTCTCAAAACTCATTACCTTTTACACAAGATGAATCACAGACATCAAGAGACGTGCGAATTATACTTAATGTTGCGCCACATACAAAGCTTGGCTGCGGGTAATAAATGCTCACAAAAAAAAATATTAAATTAAATTAATTTTTTTAATAATTAATCCTTATTTATTACAGAATCTGTAAAGGTCCAGATTGGAAGCCTGGAATATTTGTACAATTTACAAAAGAAAATGGAATTGCAAAAGAGTCTGGTTTACAACCAGGCGATCAAATAGTTAGTTGTAATGGAATAGATTTTAGAGATATATTATTTAGTGAAGCTGTCGCAGTCATGAAATCATCGTCAGTTCTCGAATTATTTATACAACCTGGTGCCGGTTTAGATCTATTTCCAAGTGAATCTAGTGGCTATAATTCAAGTGCAAGTAGTGTAACAGGAGATCAAAGTCCTTGTTGGAATGAGGCAGCTAAGAGACTGAGTATTGTACGAGAGGAATCAACAAATTCAAATGATCGTGTTAATGGTACATTTAAGTTAAGATCTAAAATTAAAGATAAGCCATTACATGTTGAAGTACCGAAAGTTCCTGCCAATTATTTAAAGAGTCTAAACTCAAATCTCAGTAATAATAATAGTAACAGCTCAAGTACCGCAAATACGACCATAATAAAATTGACAGAAAATGGGCCTACACTCATTAATAATACAATGATACCAGGTCTTACAAAAGGCATCTACAATGAAACAAGTATTGGGAGTAATAACAGCAATAATGAAAATGAAACGACACCAAAACTCGATCCATCGAGAAAAATAGCAGACATATGTTTCGTATCAAGGCAAAATGAAACGAAAATTGTGACAGTTGAAGTGCATCAGAGTACACAAAATGGAAATCAACAATTGCAGGCAGTTAATGGAAAGATAAATAGTGCTACTGCTTTAGTTAATGAGATTAGCAAGGAAGAACATGAATCAAATTCATCCTCTTCAAGCAGTTCGTCCCTTAGTAGTGCCATTAGTGATGAACTTAAACGACGTGCTGAGGTAATTTAAATTTTTAACGATCTTTTAAAATTTGAATTTTCTTTCTCAAATCATCTCAAATAATTTTGAAAATTGAAGAATCCGTTAAATTAGAAATTGTCTTTTGTCATGTAAATTAATTTTGTATTGTCATTTCTAATTCACAGAAAAAGTTAAGGGAACAACAACAGCAACAGAATCAAGTCGTCAACAATAATCTAAATAGCAACAACAATAACATTAATAATAATACCAGCATCAACAGTAATACTCAACCGCCATCATCATCATCACCAACAACAGCCACAAATCAAGAGCAACTACCTCAAAAATCTGCACCGTCAAATAACATTCATGAAATTCTCATGGATGAATTTAAGAAAGCACATAAGAAAATGTTCAAAAATGGATTTGTCGAGAATGAGTATCAGCAGCGAATGACCGATGATGACAGAAGCGTTACGCCAACGACGACGACAGCATTAATGAGTAACAAGCTTGGCAATGTTGAAGTGAGTCAATAGGAAAGAACAATTAGTAATTTTTAGTTTTGTCTCTAATTTAGTTATTGCATAATTTTAAAATAATCACATTTACCGCAACTCGTGACTAGCTTTGCCCTCATATTCATACCTCATTTTGGATTCACAAAAAATTGATAAGACTCGAAACTATAGAACGTAGAATAGAATTTCATCATGGTACAATATGTTGAGGTTGAATGACATCTCGCACATATTTCATGATTTTTTTTTTATAGACCACAAGACTAGACACAAAAAATCGTTAAATCAAACAATTTTAAAACCAGAAGCTTTTTCGCAATAAGCAGTGCTGCAAATTAAGCTACCAAAGCTTTTTTTTCTAAACGACTGACTATAAAAGCTACTTGCAATATTTGTTTTATTTCCCACAGCTGTTTGATGAGAGAATCGTTTTGCTTGCTTACTCAATACATCCACAAAATTTCTCTTCAAAAATATTTATTATTATGAAAATAATATTTTTCACACAATTTTCAACTCGTCTCATTCAGTCTGACAAGAAACATTGTCGAAATAACAACAGGTGCAATAAATATAAATTTATAAATAAATAATTGCACACATATTAAAAGTTGTAATTGTCCTATTGTTATATAGCTGTGACTTTAAAGTGTGACAAAATCTAAATGAGCTATTAATTTAGGCAACAAGAAAGAGAAGTCAAGCTTTAGTAATCAATTATAAAAAAAAGTACGAAATAAACAAGAGTGGGAAACATGAAGAACTTGTCAAAGCCGATTATTTCAATCTGTACATATGAGGTATGAATGAATGCTTGACATTCTTGTTATTGATGGATGGACATAGTAAATCAATTAATTGATATCATGTCTTGTCTTATCACTTACATGATGTCTATAAAAATGTGTGATAAAGTATTAATTAAATCGAGACATAAATCCGTGTTTGTTTTGATGTGATTTCTAATGCTAAATTGCGGTGAAAATGCATTTGATGTTATCAGTTTGTTCAAATTGACGTATGTGGAGGGAATGATTCATTTTGTAGCTGTATTTTAGTACTACATTATAGCCAAGAGATAAAATTAAATAAGTTTGCTAAAAGTAAATATTGGAATTCATTGGAAGTTTATTGGAAGTATTTTCTGGAATTTTGGAATTTTCCAAGAGGTTTGTGGAACTTAATTGAGTCTTCCAAAGATTTTCTGGAATTTCATTGGAAAATTCAAAAATTTTCAAATGTGAAAAAGCCGTTAAATCTTAATTCAGTCAAATTTAATTTATTAAAGAAATGAAAAGATTTAATCGCTTCCATTGACTTCCAGTAGTCATAACTAGACCTAAACGAGTTGAAGTGTGAAACATTTTAGATTTATTACCCCCAATAGTATTCTTTATGAGCCATAAACGCTCTTTTTTTACGTCTTAGTCATTTATTTTTTTGTGGCAAAATTAAACGTCATATAATAATTTTTTGCAAAGCAATGAAAGTTTCAAGCGTTAGATTTATTATCAAAAAATGTAGATTCTGAACAAACTTAAGTAATTGCTTCGTGATTTTTTTGTTACTTGAACGATATCATGATTTTTGGAAGTAAGAAAAGTAAAGAAATAAAAAAAGCTAACAAATCATTAGTGGAACGTAAAAATCAGCAACGCGATGAAATGTTTCGTGCCTAACTCACAGAAATATACAAAAATAAAGCTAGTTAAAGTTATAAAGAAATAGATCAGCTGAGAAGTAGTTTGATTGTTGCACAGTTGTGTTCATTCAACGATTAAACTGCTTTTTAATAATAGCAACAAAGGAAGTCATGCAACAATACAAAAAATTGATATTTCTTCCAATTTTTTCTGTTAATATGATAAATGAAAATCGTGGTCTTCTTATAATAATCAATAAAGTTGCATTGGAAGTCATGACAAAAGGTTTTATGCAAATTTCGTGACTTGAAAACTTAAAAACAATTTAATGCACGAGTCCTGCAATTTCATGGATAATTATTTTTTGGTCGTAGACGATTCCTTGCAAAATTAATTAAATTTCTTGCATACTTTATGCTGTAATGAATTATAATGAACGACACCGGCTGTATTTCATTTCTACAGCAGCAATGAGATGAAAATGACTCAACAATGCAATAAAATCATATTGTAGACATTGTCTGTGCTGGTTTTAATTACTAATCCTTGCATATTTACGAAAGAATTTTTGTGAATTGAATAAACTTGAAATTAGCGGTTGTATTGATGATTTGGTCATTGGAAGTTGTGAGATTTATTAAATAGCATTGGATCATGCATTAAGAGAGAGATTTCTGTAATAATGTAAAAAAAATCAAATTTCTAACGTATTTAGGTAATGTTAAAATTTTAACGGCCAAAAATTATTTGAATTATTCCAATAATTCTTGGAAAGAATTCAAAATGAATTTTAACGAATTTTTTTATTTTTTAATAAAATGCCAGCCAATTTCTCCTTTGTTCCACAGCACTCAATCCATTATAATTAATACCTAAATCATTCATCAAATGCAGTTATAAAATGCGCATAAGCATTGCCAATTATTATCTGCAGATTTACTTTTTTTTCTACTAATTAGTTCAACACTTGCTAATCTATTAATTTTATCGGGCTTTTACCTGCTTAAACTACATCCAAAGCTGTTACTTAATAATCATTGATTTCATGAATTATCGATACTAAAAAAAAAATTTCTATTTCTGCCGGTCTTCAAAATTTTTATTAAAATCAATTAATCAATCAATGCTGTTTTTTTTTTGGTTTTGAACATTTTCCGCAATTAATTAAAACTTTTACTATTGCTACATTGTTCAAATAATGTTGAAAAGTGATAGTAAAAAAAAAATTATGAGCATTAACATGAAGTAATGAATGCAAATAGTTCCAGACATAAGAAGTTTCACTTTTTTCCCTAAGTACTTGATATTGTGCTGTAAAATCATGTTTTGCAATGTTATTACTTTTTTTTTTATTTTATTTTTTGTAAGTGAGGAACAGCTAGTTATAGACGAGTTGATGGGAAATAATGTTAACAATTTAGCATTCAATTGAATTGTTTTAAAAACTTTTTAATTAACACTTTTTAACTTTTTTATTCGTCAGGAACGTCAATTGGAACTGAAAAAGAATGGAACGCCAAGAATCATCACAAATGGAACAGAAAAGAAAAAGCCAGCACCATTGCCACCTCCTGTAAGCAGTTTAAATTTGATTTAATGATTTCATGCGATGAAAATTTCCTCATGACATGATAGAATGACTATATGTGCAAAAATCTCGATATCTTTATTGTCTGTAATTCTGAGTAGATTCATAAACAAAAAAAGTCAACTTCCCGTAGACAATTAATTAATTAACACAATTAAAAATGTTATTTGCAGTCAAACAACGCAGTTCCGACTAGAATTTGACAATATTTAATTTTTGATCACGTTTTGAGTCTATAACATGTTAAGGGGCCGTTCACTTAGTACGTTCGCTTTTTAGGGGGGAGGGGGGGTCTAAGATTTTGTAACAGATTAAACAAAACAAAAGAATTTTTGTACAAAAAGCGTAACAAGGGGGGGAGGGGGTCTAAAAAGTCATTTTTTTGCTTAACGTACTTTGTGAACGGCACCTAAGCTAGTTGATGTCATGATTTGTATGATGAAAACTTTTTAATTTTCAATTCTAAGTATCTTTTCTGGAATTTAAATCCTGCGATTTAATCAAATCTCATGATTTTTTAATTTTAAATTCCAAGATTTATTTTAATCCTCAGATTAAATTTTAAATCCCAAGATTTAAAGCACACATTTAAGTCATTCAATGCTAAATCTTTCCGACATACTCTAATTCCATTCCTATCATTTACAGAAGAAATTCGATAAGCAACTATCAACACCAAATGTGAAATTCAATGAAGCAAGAGAGCCGTGGACACCAAGACCAGACTACGACTCGCCTGAAAGCACATTAAATAGATTACAGACTGAACAGCAACAAAACCTCCAAAAAGGTACAATGAGTAGAATATCAATGCAAGAATTGGCAAAAGCAAAAGGTGATGTTGCTGAAATGGAATCGATTGAATCATTCAAGATGAATTCACCGGCATCAAAAATTCCAGCACCACCTCCAATGTATTTTCAAACACAGAAATTTGAGCCGACGACATTGAAGAAAGTGCAACAGAAACCAGTTTCTGTTATAGTTAGTTCTTATAATAGCAATAAGAAGGAACCAGGAAAACTTGATTTTGTAGATAATACGAATATTTTTGATGAGAATGCAAATGTTGATATGTCAACGCGACTAAAATATGAACTTGAAAAGACTTTATCGCGATCTAATTTACGTAGATCTTTAGTAAGTGATTAATTCATTTTTGACTTAAATTTTAATTTATTTAACGGTTTTTTGACTTTTCAAAAATTCAAATTTTTTATGACCGTTATTTTTTAAATTTCTTTTTTCTGTTAAATTTTTTTAAAAATTTATTTCAGTTTTAATTAATTTTTGGGTGACTAATGAACAAATATTTCTGTCTTTTCAGGATAATATTTTAAAACCAGATTCAGAGCCATCATATGAAACGATTAATGATCGTCATATTGCTCAAATGCCGAAGAAGCATGAACCATCAACATTGAATGGAATCCTGAAGAATGGAACAAATAAAATGAACAGCAATACCATACCTAAAAATATATCATTTGATGATAATTTAAAATGAAATTAATGCGGAAATTATTTTTTCTTTCTTCTTTTTTTGATCTTATTATTATTATTTCATCTACAATTTAATAATTAATTAATATTAATTGATATTGCTTTCATATTAATTATACAAAAAATATGCATTAAAAATCTTTAATTTATAATTCATTCCATTGTATATTAATCTATGCATAGTAAGTCACGATTATTACTATGTAATTAGTGAAGATTAAATTAATTTCATATTTTTTTGAAGCTTAATGTAACTTACATGGAACTTAATCAATAAGTTTGGAAATTTTTTCTTAAAAATAAAAAAAAAAAAATATTTTCTTGTAAATTTTTTTTGATTTTTTATTGACTCTTCGATTGTCATTTTTTTCATCTTTTCCTTGATGAAAATCAATTTATTTATTTATTTTTTTTTTTTCATTTAAATTGATTGTTTACAAATATTGTTTTACATAAAAAAATAATAGCTAATTAATTCTTTAAATTTGATAACCTTTTGGCTCTTATATGTTCACTTTCAATATATTTGTTGATAATTTTTCATTGAGGTCTTGTTTCGATTAATTTTTGATTAAAATTATTTTTTACGTCAGTTTTGAGAAGCATGTGTCATTTGTCATTATTTTTATTTCAAAGCATTCAATTTATTTATTTTTATTTTTCAGTTATTTATTCAAAAAAAAACTACAGAGAGTCCTCAATTTGAACAGTCCAAAATTATTCTTTTCAAATTGAGAGTGTTTAAATCGAGGATCTCCTGTATTTGAATTCATACAAAAAGTTCAACTTATTTTAATTTGAAATTTCAATTTTTAAAAAACCGTTAAATTTCAAATTTTAAAAAACCGTTAAATTTCAAATTTTAAAAACCCGTTAGATTTCAAATTTTAAAAACCCGTTAAATTTCAAATTTTAAAAAAATCGTTAAATTTCAAATTTTAAAAAATCGTTAAATTTTGAGTTTCTATTGTTTAAATTTTTAATATTTTATTTTGTAGGTATTTTACAATCTCTAAATTCGTATTATTCACATGCTAATATGATTATTATTATGAAAAATTTTAATCTTTACAAATAGACATAATAATCACAAACTTAATAAAACAGCACTTATAAATCACTTAATCATGTCATAAAATCTAAAATGTCCGTGAAAATTGTCTTCGTTCTGGATTTTGTGATCGAATATAAAGGAATTTTTGAAATTCTCTTCGAATTCCTTCATGCATTCCTGTATACAGGAATGGTTTGTAAATGATTGTTGCACCACACATTAAGTGACATAAGAACATTATGCATAATATTGGAATTTTATATTTCTCATTAAGCTTCTCAATATTATGTAAGCAATATAAAGTTGGTACCCACAGGAAAATATACACTAATGCCATAATTACCAGCATCTTCTCATACACAAATCCACTCATTAATCGTGTACAATTTATACTTTTATGAATGATCCACATGATAATATAAATTGCCAAAATAGCCGTTGGAAATTCAATTTGAAAGATATGATCAAGTGCATTAAGTCCTTTTTCAGCTTCAAAACTTGGATATGATTTCACACATACTTCAATTGTACTGCTATCAGTTGAATGTGATTCATAAGTTTGAAAAAGTGATGATTGTATGAGTGCCGGAAGTGAAGTGATAATATAAAGGAATCCAATAATTAAGGCTGATTGTGAAATTTTAATATTAAATTGAAGAACAACTAGAGCAATTACGATTGTGAAGATTGACAAAATTGGTCCAAAATACTCAAAAAATGTTGTCATTTTGCACGTTAAGTCACCAAAAATAAATTCACCGACAAACATGTGAGATGTTAGGCTTATAACTGTTGAAATGATGTAAAAAATGTCAGCAATTGCAATATTCGCTAAGAATAAATTGAAGGAAGTTTGAATTTTCCATTTCACAATAATAATTTGCAGCAATAAAATATTTCCAAAAAATCCAACAAGAATCAATAAAAATAGATAAATTCCTGCTATAATCCTGAATATTGGATTCCTTTCAAAATCCAATTCAATAAAATCGCCCGAATTTTCAAATGAAATATTTGAAAAATCACTATAGTCTACATTATAATCTACACTCATCTTCACTTGAGCCTTTTAAGTCTGTAACTAACTAGCATGAGAAATAATTTGTCTGAAAATGTCAAAAAGAAAAAGTGAGCAGAAAAAAATTCTTATCAGTCTCATTCTCTTTACTTCTAATTTATGTCAAAGTTGACATACAGAGCATGAATTAAGTATGTACTTGAAAATATTTATTTTGTTTGTGGTCAAGTACTTGTCTCAGTCAATTTAGCTGAAGCTCAATGAATTTAAAAAAAAAGAAAATATAACGGTTTTCAAAATTTTAAAAATCTTATTATTAAAAATTTAACGGTTTTTTACATTTAAAATTTAACCGTTTTCAAAAATTTGAATTTAGGTATTTTGAAGAAGTTCAAAATTTATTTTGAATTTTTGAACAAGTTCAAAATTTATTTTGAATTTTTGAAAACCGTTAAATTTTTGAACTCTTTTAAAGACATTTCTCTTGAGTTTGATGCTGAAATTGAAAACGATTTGGTAAGAAACATAAAAAAAAAATATTTTTTTTTATCATACATTTATTATTTCCATTTAAATTTGTTGAAATTAAAAAGTGTTGATACAAAAAACAAAAAAATAATTGTTTGAACCAATCCATAATCTAGGTAAATCCTTTGTCAATCAATATGCGACAAAATGATAATCTTTTTTTTGGAAATTTCTTTAAGAAATAAAATGACTTTTACACATATCCAAAATTTTAATTTTTTTATAATTTTTTTTTTTTCATGTCTTGTTAATTTTTTTTTTTTTGTTGATTCTTCTTGCGTGTTACGAATATTCATTTTTTTTTATTAATTATATTGCATTTTATCCTATATTAGTGATACATAATCGAAAGTAAAAAAATGTCGGAAATTAAAGAGTTCATAATACCAAAAAAAAAAAAAATAATAGGAAGCAAGTTTGTTGATTCATTCATAGTTAATTTGGAACAAATGCATATCGAGAGTGTGTCTAGAATGTATTTTGATGCTAAATAAGAAGGATTAAGGATTATCATAATAATTTTCAGATACATGCATGTATGATGACGAAATTTACAAAAATATTCATTTTTTTTTATATCTCAAAACTTAATTTTTAATTCAGAATTAATCATCATATTATTTGAAAAAAATTTCTTTGAGATAGAAAATGATCAAGAAAAATTTGCAAAAAAAAAAGGAAAGTCTTTAGGAATAAATTTACAGATGATCTTAATGCTTTCTTAATATTTCAATATCCAATTTTTTTAAAAAATATTATTACAGTGAAATAAATCTTAGTCAAACGAAAGTGGGGGAGTGAAGGAGGTAAGGAGTTAAATGAAAAAGCTTAAATCGAGTCAAGATAAAAAAATTTACTCCTTTGCTGGAACTTCAATTACACGTGGCTTATCAATAATACGTGCTGTACGATTTCCTTTTTCAACAATACCAATAATCCATGCTTGATATCCTTCTTGTTTCTCAATATCTTTACAATATGCAGCAGCTTGTTCACGTGGTAAGCAGATCAATAATCCACCAGATGTCTCAGCTGAATGGCCTTGAAGTAATTGGAACATGTTACCGCAAGCTTTAGCAACGGCTGCCATTTTTGCAATAACTGGCAAATTATGAATAACAAATGAGACTTCATTCTTTTGATGTGATGCCAATGTTTGAGCATGTCCTAAAAGACCAAATCCAGTTATATCAGTTGCTCCATGAGCATTGTACTTGTGCATTAAACGTGATGCTGTACGATTTAAACGTGCCATTGAATCCATAGCTCGATGATATGCTTTACGAACGTCTTCTTCAGACACGACAAGTTTAATTCGATTCCAACGTTCTGGTTGTTCAAGCCATTGATGGGCATTTACAGCAACTTGAGTTCCCAATGGTTTTGTTAAAACCAATACATCACCAACGACGGCATTATCAGGAACAATGTAGTCATTTGGATTGCAAACTGTTGATGCGACACCTTAAATAATTTATTTAAAATTATCGATAATTAAAATGCTTTGAATTTATAATGTTAAGGATATTGTTTACCTCCAATTGTACACCATGGATTGACGACACTTTGACCGCCAGTAACTGATGTTCCAGCTTCCAAAGCAGAGTCCTATTAAAAAAAAAACAATTTATTCCAGTTTTAATTATTAATGAATGATAAGAATTGTGAAATAATTTTTTCTTACCTTAAATCCTCTCATAATTAATGGAATCACAACATCTCGTTCCTTCTCAGTCATTTTTGTGCTTACGGCAAGTAACATGAGCATATTATCGCACTCAATAACACCCATTGCATATAAATCACTAAGAACATTAGCGCATGCAATTTTTCCCATCATGTATGGATCATCAACAATTGGATAGAAGAAATCAGTTGTTTGTACCAAACAAAGTCCTCCATGACGAAGTGGCGTAACTGAACAATCAAGACCAATTCCAATGCGTGGAATTGTCATATGCATAAATTGATCATCATTAGACGTATAATCTTGTTGTAATGATCCAACTAATTTATTTAATACATCTTGTGGAACTTTACATCCTCGTCCTTTAAGATCAGCAAAACGCGTAAGACGAAAATTTGAATCTAAATCATGAGCTGTTGGATCGAATTGTCGTCGCAATAAATCGCTTCCCATTTCGAGCTTCATGCCCAATGAATCATGAGAATAATCACCCATTTGTTGTTAAAATAATTAACAAAACAAAATCAAATTTACCGGCAATAGTGTTTCAAAAATATGAATATGAAGAAAAAGAACGCAGGGAATCACCAAGAACTAAGTCACAGATACAGCGCTTCTATTTTTTTCTCCTTTATATGACTAAATATGGCGGCCCTGTATATCTTCCAGTGGCTTACACACTTTGTTAATTTTTATTTCACAAATTTTCAACTTTTTTCACTTTTTTTCAATGTGCAAACTATTGCAAAACAATTATTAGCTCCTTAACTAGCAATTGCCGTATATTTCACTTCTTTAAACTTGTTAATTATAGTATATTTTGTCGGTTTTAGACTTTTTTAAAAGTTCGCTCCTTAGACTTCAACACAATGAGACGTTAATGAATGAAAAAGTGACACAATGTGTAGAATGCAAAATTCTGATACAGCATTTTTACTTAAAGTTCAATTTCTTCCTATTTTAATAGTCTATTCCACTCATTATATCTTTTTAATTATTGTTTCCAGCTGAATAAATTAATTATTTGTACAATTTATGTGAGAAATGAAGAAATCAAAATGGCGGTCATAACTGTCACTAAAATTTCAAATTTTGGTATGAATTTTTCTTCCAATTTTCTTCAGCTTCCTTCCCTTCAGTTCTTGTAAATCCTTAAAAACAGCCTTAATCGATTAACTAATTATTTTCTTGTGAATTTTAATGCATTAATTAGACTATGAGAATGCAGTAGATGCTGTGAGTATGTTCAGAAATTATCGAATTTTCTAGAATTCTCATTTGATATTAACGTATTTTTAAAATTCAAATTTTGAACTTGGAATTTTTTTGAACTTTGGAATTAAATCCCTGAAATTTAAATTGTGTACGAGAAACATAACATTAGGCATCGGCAGAGTTAAAAATTATACAATTTAATATTAAAAAAAAAAAATAATGGAAGAAGATGGCTGTCCTCGTTGTAAAACTACTAAGTATCGAAATCCATCACTTAAATTGATGGTAAATATCTGTGGACATACACTTTGTGAGAATTGTGTCGAATTGTTATTTGTTAAAGGTAACTTGGATCATGTTTACATCCAAAAAATAGAAAGTACACTTAAAAATTAAAATCCTTTTTTTATAGGCGCAAATACATGTCCTGAATGTAACATCCCACTGAGAAGAAATAATTATAGAGTCCAACTATTTGATCCTCATGTTGAGAAAGAATTAGACATAAGAAAAAGAATCTTAAAAGACTTTAACAAAAAGGCAAACTGGATGTTTTAACAATTCATGCAATTATCTAAAATTATGAAATACCTACTATTTTTAGGAAGAAGATTTTGCAACTTTAGAGGATTATAATGCCTATTTAGAGGAAATAGAAGAGATAATATTTAATTTATGTCATGACATTGATATCTTGGAAACAAATAAAAAGATTGAGCAGTATAAAAAGGAGAATCGTGATTCGATTGTTAAAAACAGACAAAAGATCAGTAAGGAAGAATTTGAGCTTGAAGTCATACTTGAACAGGAGAAGGAAATATCAGAAATTCGTAATAAAGAGCTATCAGTACTCGAGGAAAATGCCAAAAAGAAAAAGACACTTGAAAAAGAGAAGATGATAGATGAGCTGATGTTTGGTACGAAGGATGCAAAATCAATCGTTCAATCATATGCTGAGAAAATGGAAGAAGAAAAGAAGGAGCAAGAATTGCTTCCACCACCTCCAAAAGTTACAAAATTCTCAACTGGAATCAAATTCTCAACAAATATGCAACAACAGTACCTGCCTGTTCCAAAAGTCGATGAGGGTCCAATATACATGTATGAGGAACCAGAAATTGAATTTCATGGTCCGAATATTCCTCGGTATGAGGATATTAATGAGAAGAATTACCTTAAACATATTCGTCAAGAGAATCAAATCGAACGAGCAGGCGGATTTCAAAGTAAAATTGCATGTTTTCGAGCAATTACAGAAGCGATGCAGGGACTGTATCCATTTTAAGTACGTTCGTTATCATTTATTGAAATAAAATATTATTAATTTATACAATGATCAATTATTTTTGTGCTACAATTCGTATGCATGCTATTGGCTTTTATAATTCAATCTCGTCAGAGTTTATTGCATTATAGAAATCTCTTAAAGTATTAAAACAATTCTTACTGCCCTGAGAATTATTCGCTATGAGAACAGAAGACCATCCTGCATTTTTTGCACCTTTTAAATCAGTTTCAACCTCGTTGCCTATATGAAGCGATTCTGATGGATAAATTATGTTCCATTTTTGTCCTAATGATTTATCTAAAGCTAATTCAAAAATTCCACGATCAGGTTTCTCGATATTTGCCTCGTACGAAGTAATGACAAAATCAAAATTATTGTGCAAATTCATATCTCTGAGTAAATGATGTAGCCTTGGATCAAAATTAGATATAATTCCAACAAGTTTTCCGTGATGTTTCAATGATTTAATTAATTCATCACATCCGTCATATTTGTTCCAGCATTTTTTCGTCCCGTACAATTTAATTAAATTCTCAGCTACATTTTCAAACTCTTCAGGTTTTCTATTGTCTCTGTGAGCGTCTGACAGGACATTTTGCACTAAATCACTCCACCATGACTCAAATCCGATCGATCGTCGTCCAAAATTTGGATGTTTTACTTTAGATTCTTTAAAATGCCTTTTGAAGCTTGGAAAAATTTTGGTTTCGTCAA
Source organism: Chironomus striatipennis (assembly GCA_026123125.1). NCBI lineage: Eukaryota > Metazoa > Arthropoda > Insecta > Diptera > Chironomidae > Chironomus > Chironomus striatipennis. The sequence goes on from CM047394.1 coordinate 46,149,832, forward strand.
ATTCTTCTTTTTTATGGCCCATTTCCACTGCAACCTTCAAATATTGCTGATGTACAGGTATCTTAAAATACAATAACGTATTTGTACAATCAAACGTGACTAGCTTGAATTTACTTAAATTTCTTGCCAGCATCTTTGAATCGTGCTTCTTCTTCAAAGATCTGTGATATTATAAACAAGACAATTCGTTTTGAACAGCCGGTCTACTAAGTTTACCAACATTGTGTATCAGCTGATGAGAGATTTTCCAACTAAAATGTGCATTTTTAGAATTTGGATTTTTTGAATTTTTGAGGTTAGATTTTGGTTAATTTGAGTTTTAATGATATTATTTCGATCTAGTTGTCATTTAGAATTTCATAATAATTAATCAAAATTCGTAATTAAATAAAATTTTGACAGCAATCACGAGCATAATGTTAAAATGGTACCAAAACAAAGGAATTACATTTCATTCATAAGCAAAATTGGAATGGCAGAACCTCACAAATCCTTAATCACAGAGTCTCAATAAGGATTTTAAGGATATAATTCATGAAAATTGGACAATAAAAAATTTAATTCACCTATCATAAACCATCATCCTCTATCATGTTCAGCATAAATATCATGTTTCTAAAATTTAAGGATGCCACACATAAAAGGCTTCCTCCTTAGTCCATCCCACGCATGAGTGAAAAAAGGACGAGAAAGGAAGGGAAATCGCGTGAAAATCTCTGTGAAAAATTTTAATTAAACGTTGATTTCCAATAGTTTAATTATTAAAAAGTAGTGAATTGTGATCTTAAAGATACAGTTAAATGAATTATAAAAAATTCCCGACGTTTTTCATTGATTTAATGTGAAAAATCTGTAATTTTCACGAAATCCTTTACAATCATGTTAAATGAGGATTTATTTGCGGATTTTTATTCGATGTTCATTCACAGCTATGATAATTCGTGAGTTTAAACGTTAATTAACAAGATTATAATAAAAATTTAACGTCAAATGTCAATTTTCAGGAAGAAAAATAAGGAAAAAGGAAAGGACAAAGGAAAAGTAAGTTGAAAAATTTTCATGGAGGACGGATCGATAAAAGTGGGTTGAATTTTGGGTGGGTGAGAGTGTACACATTTTCTCTGCTGTGGAATGATGTTGTTTTGCCATGCTGCCGGTAAAATTTCATCGTGGTATGAGTTGCCATGTGACTAGTGGGTGAAAAATCATCATCTTGAAAGTGGGCCGTAGTGGGTGGATGCAATAGGCGCGCTTTAAATGCTCTCTTTTTATTCTAATTTTTCGCGGTTCATAGTCGCTTTTAAATTGATTTTTATTTAAAATTGGGATTTATTGAACACACCCTTACCCCTCCCTCATATATATATATGTATATTTTTTGTCTATATATTTTATAGGTGTGGGACCTAATTCCATCTGACAATCAAATGACCCTTAATCTAATTAATTTTTTTTTATTCTTAAGAATTCACTAGAAAATCATGAAGAAGCCATTTCATCGCCAATTGCGTTTGAAATTTCGTCCAATGCATCAAAATTTGCTGCATTCTCTGCCATTCGTTCATTAGTACTTGAACATGAGACGAAATATAATACGATTTATAAGCTAGAGAATAAATTAAAATCAATTGAACATCCGGTGCGCAGCAAAAGCGAAGACGATGCTGGTGATTGCAAAATCATCGATGCATTAATAAGAAATGAGACGAAAATAAATGTTCCATATGTGAGTATAAAAATTTTCATCCCCTCCTGTGACCTAGTTTTTATGTCTTTTTTTTCTCTGCATTATTATAGATTGTATCAGCAGGAATTCAAACGCTTTTCGATATTATTTCGGAAACCAAACATCAACATCCTGTAATATGTTCAAAAGCTTTGGCATCCTTATTTGATATTTTTCAAGGTATTTTGGATACTTTATTTTTTACGTCACACATGTTATTTATTACACACATAAAATGCTGTATTTTTCAGGACACGATCCAGAAAGTTTTAAATCAGAGCCAGATGCTTTATTTCAGTCATTATATGACCTATTACTAGATTTAGCTACTTGGAATGGTGCCAGTCCTCAAAAATCGTCAGACTATAGTGACGAGAAGAAGAATTGGAGTGCAATAAGTTGTTCTGTTTTACTTGCTCTGTGTGTAGCACGGGGAGATACTGGAAAAATTATTAAAGCAATAACTTCAATACTCATGTCACCTAATGCTGTCCTTAGTCAATCTATTAAACTTCCTGAGATATTAATAAAACTACAAAAGAGTGTAGAATGTGCAGCTCTTGGAAAGCCTGAAAAACCAACATTTTTCGAATATGGAATACCACAAAACAGCTTAGTTGATGAATTCCATATTAAAAACATTACAGTAGATAATTCTGTATCGTCATCACTTGCATCTGATGGAAAATTTCTCTACATTCTACATGGAAAATCTCTATATAAAATTGGATCTGGTTATAATAGCACAACGAAGGGTTTGATTTATAAAATGAATAAAGACTTTACGAAAGATAAACGTGGATGGATTGGGTATTGCCGAGATAAGCTTTATTACAAGAAAATGTCAAAAAGAAATTCCGATAACTTTGTAGTGATTGATCGTGAATCGCTTACATTCCAAAGTCCTCTTCAAATGTCATCAAAAGCTTTCAAGAAGGAAACTGTCAACTACACTCTTTATTCAGATGGAGAAACAATCAATGCAATTAGTGCTGTTAAGGATGATAACTTTGTTATCAAAGAAATCGTATCAAGCAGTGATTTTTCGTTCGATTTAACTTTGAATCTCGCTAAAAGAACTTTCCGCACCTATGGATATACTCCATTTGAAGAGGAAATATTAAACAATTCGCAGTTGCAAAAAATTCAAACGTCCTTTAACTTTTTCGTCCCAGCACTGCCTGATGATTCTGAAATAAGTGGAATCGTTTCAGGAAAGGAATTTGGATTAGTCATGACATCTAACAATAAAGTTTATTATTATGGAAAAGGTGCGAGTTTAGGCTTAAAATCGCTCATAAAAAGTCCTTCCTTAAAACTCAGTGAATTAACAATTTCAAAAGTATCAAAAATAATTCAAACATCTCTTGGGCATGATGGTTTGCACACTTTATTATTAAGTGATGACGGTAGTGTATTTTTTGCTGGAACAGTTAGACGTGGTGAAGATGGTGAAATCTCAAAAAGACGTCTCTTAAAGCCTACAAAACCTAAGAGAATTTCACGACTTGACAATCAGTTCATAATTCATGTATCATCAAATAATGGAACGTCGGCATTTGTGACAAAGACTGGAAAAATTATTATGTTTGGAAAGGATACGAGCTTTTGTGACTCTCATGGAATAGTTCAACAACTTCATGAACAACATATTATTAAAGTAGCTCTAGGAAAAGCACATACCGTAGCGTTAAATTCTAAAGGTCAAATATTCACTTTTGGGGTTAACAATAAGGGTCAATGTGGAAGAACATTTACAAATAAGGATCGAGTTTCTAATGATGACTATTTTTGCATAAAAAGTGAAAATAAAAACTCAAATCAATTTTTATGTGACATTGATGACCATGAAGTTGTAGAAGAGCAATGCAAAATTTGTAAAATATGTTATGAATGTACTGGATATAACAAAATGTGTGCAGCAGCTACAAAAATTGCAATGAAAAGCCGTATACCAGGAAGTAATTGCTTTTGTGGTCATGGAAACTCAGGATGTATTAAATGTGGTGCTTGTACAACATGTATCTCTAAGCAAGAAAATGACATTAATAATGAACATGTAGTTGGATCGCCAGATAAACAGAAACGATTAAAAAAGGAAGTAAAAATCAATATTGACGAATTTAATTTCCCAAATGAATCTGAACGTGTAGCTCCATTGCCTCCAGCAAAAGTATCAATACCTTCCAATAATCCAATAACACAGATATCATGTGGTTTACATCATACAGTTGTACTTACATCTGCAGGAGAAGTTTTTACATTTGGAAGTAATCAATATGGACAATTGGGTACGGGTGATTTACAATCAGTCACAGGACCTGTACAAGTCAAAATTCCATGCATGGCTAGTCAAGTTGCTGCTGGAAGTAATCATACTGTCATTTTATCTAACAAAGGAATCGTATATACATTTGGCAACTATCAGAAAGGTCAATTGGGAAGATTGCCAAGTGACGCTAACATAGTAACATCTACTCCAGCACAATCAATGACAGCTAGCATGAAAAATGATCCTTTTGTTAACCTTAATGACTTTCAATCTTTAGAAAATGCTAGTAATATATTGGCACAGAGACAAAGATTTTTATGGAACTGCATTCCAGCACCAATAACAAACATTGGTCCTAATTTTCGTAAAAAGGCTTGCTGGATATCAGCAAGTGGCGATCAAACTTTTATAAAAATCGATGAATCTCTAGTCAATGCAAATTCATTGACAAAAATTAGTGTAGCTGCAGACAGAAATACGATAATATTCATATCAAATAACGAAGGTGTGCCAGGATGTATAACAATAAATAAGCAGGATGGAAAGTGTAAGACACATATAAATAATCAATATGTATTTAATAACTATTATTATGAGGGAAGTTATGACGACGTAAGTCTTGATCAACAATCATGTTCTTCATTGAGTGAGAAATCATTACGTGATTCAGGAGATTTTCATCAATTTTCATCCTCTGCATCATCATCACCATCATCATCAATCACTGCAATAAGTAATACAATTTTTACAATCGATCCACTTTATGATGTTTTATGGTGTTTCGATGTTATGAACAAAAAGATTCTATGCTTTAATATTCTCGCAAGTAAAATTAATGGAAGTGCAAGTGCAATTTGTAAATCAGATATGACATTGCCAAATAGAAATGTCGTTAATGTCACTCGAGTTCATGCCTGCTTAAATGTTTTAGCATGTTTAGATACACTTGCTTGTGCTCAAAATACACTTGATTCATGCTTTGAATTTGACACAAAAGTTAGGGGAACAGCTAAAGTTCCTGCAATCGAACCGCCAAAGGACTGTAAAGAGACTAAAAAAATATGTAGATTTGAAAATTTTGGTGGAGGCTGGGGTTATTTTGGACATAGTGTGGAAGCAATTAGATTTATGTGTGATACAGATATATTGATGGATGGTATTGGAATGTATGGTGGTCGAGGAGAATATACATGCAAAATTAAAATTTTCGATATTGGTGCAGATGGTGGGGCACTTGAAAAGGATGGAGTTTTAATTTTTGAATTGGATGATGTTCCTTACTACTGCCCTGCTAGAACTATTCATAATATAACCTTCCAAAAAGCAGTGAACATTGTGGCTGGAAAATGGTACTTATTGTGGATAAAAGTGTCCGGTCCATCAAGTGACTGTGGATCAAATGGTCAAAATATTGTTGTAGGAGATGATCAAGTAGTATTTACATTTAAATCATCTAAAAAGTCTAACAATGGTACTGACATAAACTCCGGTCAAATACCTTCAATTCTTTATCGAGTCGTTACTCATGATAGAAAAATTTCCGATATTTCTGGTAAGAATGAAGTTGTATGTAAGATAAGCAAACAATTTATAAACACGATTTCACCAGAGAGTTTTGAAAACCTTGTCAAGTTGTTGAGTTGGTCATGGAGTCAATTTAAAGTAAAAATCAATGAAATGGTTGAAAAAATATCTTCGAACGATGAACTTTTATTGAATCGTTATGTTTACACATGTCAAGTGTGCTTACGTCTGTTAAAAAAATACATCAATGAAATCTATCCATCCGAGTCCTTTAAATTTAATGAAAACGAGAAATCCATAGCTTCACGTTCTGGTCATCAACAAACAGCAGAAGCAATTAAAATAAATCCATTACCACAATCGTCAACCTCAATTAATTCGGAAGTGAGCTCACAGCATGTGATGAGAAAGAGTAACGTGGAAAAAATTCAATTAGCTGAAAGTATTGGGAACGTTCGAGCTTTATTGATTCAAATATTGTGTGATGATCTATCAAACTCTTATGGAAGTAAAAGTAAGTTCAAATGCCTTATTCATAAATGTTTAATTGAATTTAATTTAAATTTATTTCTATAGCATCTGTGCTGATATTCAACATAATGGAAGAATGCAATAATACTTTTGTCAGTTGCTTCAATGCATTTTATCCAACATCATACTTGAAATGGGATTGTTTATGCGATTTATTGTCTCAAATGGATAAAGGCGTACTTCATTCTCGTTTACTTAGTGGAGTGCTTGCTGGTCTTTGTGACCCTACAGTTAATTTGAAAGCAACCTTCTCCATTATGTCCCCATACTCTGAGCAAAAGAATATTACTAGTCCCAGTGATAATTCAGGATTTCCCATCCTTCAAACGTCCGATAATTATCATTATCCAATATTGGTTGAACAAATGATGTATCGTATGCAGAAAGAAAAAGCTAATCCAATATATTCAACATGGAATTTCAAAGAAATTTTAACGCGATTACTCGATATCATTTCACGTCCTATAAAACTAAAAATCGAGGGAATTTACAGCAATACAAAATTGGATTATCTCTCCAATGAGTACTTACGAAAAACTAGTTGCTACAATTTAATATCCAATTGTTGCTTCTTGTTGTCTAAAATCCTTGCAGAAATCGTATATCAAAGTTGTACGGCTGATGTAAGTTAGAAATAGATACAATTGTCGCAAACAAATTATCATAATTTTCTCTTTTATATTTCTAGACGGATACAACAATAATATCACCTTATGCATTGCAATCAACAGGTGTTCGATTCAAAAAGTGTGATTACAGTAAAACATGGAATACAGGTCATTTTGCAAGTGATGCAATTTGTTTTACTGTTGATCGTTCGGGAATTGTCCTAGCTGGGTGTTGTGTTTATTATGGTTCAGGCAGTTATGAATATCAATTGGAATTGTTGCATGATACTCTTGATTCTAAAACTCAAATGCAACATAAATGGGAAACACTTGAAACTTCATATGGAACATTTGATCAAGAAAATGTCCATCGAAATATGGTACAGTTGAAATTTGAACGTCCTGTACCATTAAGGGAAAATACTTGTTATGCTGTTAGATTTTGCTCACAAGGAGCTCGAACTTGTTCTGGAGATTCAGGTTATCCTCATGTGAGAGGTCCATGTGGAACAATATTCCGTTTCTACCCATGCGATTTAAGTTTTAATGGAACGACACCTGTTCGAGGACAAATACCTAGTCTGCTTTATTACAGCGTTCCTATAAGTTATCAATCAAGTAAGCTAAAGAACAACAAGGAAATTTTTGCGAGAGATATTGCTTTAGAATTTGCATCAGATATTGTTCATCGAAGTCGTGAACTTTTGGTGCTTGCAAGAAATGCTTTCTTGTATGCATTGTCATCATCCAGCGATAAAAGTTCATCGAATTCGTCCAACACAGCACAAGCTTTTGACTCTGAACATAATATCACTCCAATAGAAGAACATTTCGATGTGTCATGGATGACGGCACCACAACCTTCATCGACAACATCAACAATCAAACCAAGCACTTTTGTTCCATACTATGCAAATTCATCTCCTGTAGCAGCATCTAGTACTAAAGAAAGTAACATCAATACAGCAACAAAGGATATAACAAAGAGAATTGAAACATTTTCAAGAGGATTAATTGAAACATTAAAGCTTGATAAGAAATTCGATAGAGGTACTATAGAGTGTGTTGAAGTTGATAACGCTGCTGAAATCACACCAAATGATTATTTAGACGAAGGCAGTAGCGGAAGTTCAAAGAAAAATCGTAATGATTTGAGTGAGTCACAGATTAATGGGAATACAAAGAAGACAAATCAATTAACAAAGAGTGATAGTGATGAAAGTCTCGGGGAACGTGATAGACTTAATGAAATGTTTACAACGGAAGAGTCGAGTTTATTTCATACTTTACTTCCATTAACTGTCGCACACATAAGTCGTCTAATTTGCAGTGACCCGAAAGTTTCCGTTGAAATTCTGAATTTAGTTAAAATGATTTTGCCGCACATCTCGTCATGGAATCAAATTTGCAATAAAAGCATCTCCTCGCCTGCTCATCAAAGTAATGTGGTGGAAAAGACATTAATGCAAAATTACGAGTTATGTACAACCAGTAATTGTTATGCTGTTTTGGAGAGTGACCATCCATATAAGGGAACATCAATATACTCATATAAAGTTGAATTTCCAACTTCTGTTAAATGGATGTCACTTGAATTTGACCCACAATGTGGAACAGCGCAACCAGAAGACTGTTTGAAAGTGCTAATTCCTACAAACCTTGATAATTTGAGTTCCACAAGTGTTAACGATGAGAAAGGAAAAGTGAAAGTGCAAAAGAACTTTTCAGCTAACGACCGAGAAAATCTCTCGCCAAATGATCAGCAAATTTTGATAAAAAAATTGAATACGGAGAGTGGATGGTCGACGAATGCTATAATAGTGCCTGGAAATGAAATAATGCTGTCACTCGAGACTGCATCAAATTATTTAGCTGACCACAAGCTTAATCGTTATGGCTTTAAATGTATTTTAATTGGATATGAGACTATCGATAATACGAAAACATTTAATAATTCGCTAATCAATTTAGAATCGGAATTTACATATTTGGGTGGAATGTGTAGTGCAAATTTAATGCGAAAAGATTTGATATTTTCAGGTAAGATAAATATCTAATTTATTAGTAAAGAATGGACATTTTTAACCATTCTATATTCGTAATACAGATGAAAAGACGGATGATTTTTGGGCGACAGAAAATACCTTAAAGAAACATTCGGTGCTATTATCAAAAGGATTATCAATACAAAACGGAACATTAACTATAAATAACATTTTGGAATATGATATTTCTATCGAGTAAGTACATTAAGTTTCTTTATTCAAATTATCACATAAAATATATTCACATTATGAATGGCAAGTAGGAGATCGATTGAATTAAAAGTCTGTTTTTATGAGACCTGAATTTTCAATTTGCATTACAATTTGTGTTTGCCGATAAGTTCGTGGTTCTGGCATAATCAAATCGAGATGCTTTTCTCTCCTTCTGTGTCTCAAATAACAAAATATAGCTGGTATCATTATGACCAGAAAAACAATAACGGCTGTTGCTATTAAAAGATACAAAAACCATTTAGAATCGTCTCTGCATCTCTCATTTAAATATGAAATTGAATTAAAGTTCTCATCTTCATTCTCTAATCTTACATAAATTGCATGTGCATTATCATTAAAGAATTTACTTTCATAAATCTTGTTAACACTCTCGCAATTTTGTGGACTTCTAAAGTATAATTTGCTAAGTTGTAATTGAATACTGGGACCAAAGGACATGTCGTCTATAGGATGAATGAAGTTTATTTGATTATTATTAAGTGTGAAATAAACATTTCCTGTTCTTGATCTTGGTACGTTTGTGTTAATTGTAATACCTGTGTGGATGAAAATATCAAATGTTAATGAAACTCGATATGCAGGAATTAAAGCATATAAATTACCTTTAAATGCATTTCTATGCATCATTTCAACAGTATTATTTTCAAAAGTTGCTCGATCTGCAATATCCATCATAAATGCTTGACTTTCAATGAATCCAAATGTCGAATCCATAATTCTCATTCGTTCAACTTCCTTTACGTCAAATGCACTTGACATTAACATTGTAAAGTGGGAGTTTAAAATAACAATATTTCGTATGTGACAATCGTAAAATGTCTGTGACACTGTATTTCTTAAGAATGAAGTGTTGAGTATCTCAAGTGTGTCTATGGATAGTTTCCTAAATGCTTGTGTATCCACTTGACCAATCGCTGAATTATGAATTTTAAATGTTGTGATCTCACCAAAAATGCCAGTCAATGCAAACATGTGTATTCGTGTTATATTTGAATCTTTAATGACAAAATCATCAAGTACACCTTTAAAGAAGTGTGCTGGAAGTGCTGGAAGGCTACAGTTGTTAATTTCTATTCTTATAGACGGTCGATGTCGTGATAAATTGAATGAAAATTCATTAATAATTAACTTGCTAATATTTTCAAACTGTAGAATATTTATTTGTGCTAGATCCCGCAATGAGTCAGCTGGGATCATTAAATGTTCACAATCGCGCACTAAAATCGACCGATGATTGCCATTTAATTGTGGCAATTTCATGAACTGAAAATACACAAACGTATGCCAAAATAAATAAAAAAAAATTCAAAAATAGCACTACAAAACTTCTTGTTACAAAGCTGAGCACTTCACGCCTGTATGAGAATTATTTATCGATACATAAATTGCCGAATGCTTGAATTTTCAATACCAAATACACAACAAAATGTACACAAAAGAATTCTCATACGCGCGTAAACGCATCAATTTCACACAAAAATCATTGAACTGATAAGAAAATTTACTTCTGATGAATATTGACAATTGCATACTGCTCCACCCCGCTGATATTCACAATCAACATCCACATATTCATCTATTGTTTGACTATAAACAAACGAAAGTAGTGCAATTGCACCCGAAAGCGTAAAATAAACTGATTTCATAACTCAAAAAGTAAATGAATGAAAATTTATTGAATGAAAAAAATTTTCACGAGGCGCGAGAGAAAAAATTTTCCACTGCCACCCGCGCTCTTGTTTCGTTGAACACTGACTAATAGTCCAAATAATTATTTTCCTCTTATCGCCACACACAGTCAAAATGTTATGCTCTCGCTCAGTGATCGTCGTTGTCGTTTCAATATGAATGTGTGAATCGTGAAGATTTTTTTTTATTTTTTTTGTAGTTATCTTCCAAAACATATGTACGAACTAGCAATAATAATAAAAATGAAGTGAATTTCATGGTGACGACATCATCTAAGGTAAATAATCGGAACGACATGTGACGATAAGATATTTATTTTAATAACACATGTATGTGAAATAAAAAAAATGGATTTTGACTGATTTTCTTCATGAAGCTTGGTGTTTTTTAAAAAAATTCTATTATGAGAAATGATTATTATGTGTGAGTTAATTTTGTTTATTGCCTTTTTGCTGACACTTTTTGTTTTCTTTTTGTCACACTTGACATTTTTTTATTATTATTATATTATATTCTCTTCTTCGTTGTGTGTCATCAGCACTCTCCACAAAATTACTATCTGTCGAGACAAGTGTGAAGATTCTAGACTGTGTGTAAATTATTAACAGCGATTTTTTCGCACTTTTAATCTCATTGAGAATTTTAATATGCCAATTTGAAAAAGTATTAAACGGATTATTTATTTTGATTTGAGAATATGGGTCAGAAAGTTATCAAATCTTAATTGGCGAGTTTGTTTATTTTTAAAATAAACTGAGAATCATTCAAAATAATAGAATCACGTGTGAATATTTCTTTATTCTGATGATCAATTATAAATAGCACCAAACCTTGTTTTTATTAGACACATATCCTCAATTCGAATGGAAATGTTGAAATAATGAATCGCTTGAATTCTTCAAAGATTATTCATAATAATTATCAACATGTCTAAGTGTGCTTTATGTATCTTATGACGAATAAATGATACAATAAAAGGAGATAAAAATCGTGCAATAATTTTTAGAAGAAAGCCTTTAAAATGTATTAAAGCACAATTTCTAAAATCACTTCGTAATTCAATATCTAAACAATAAATACTAATTCTCAGTACCAAAAACACACATCATTTGCCTAATTACAAAAAGTTCACTGTCCATTAATTACGTGATCTATGTAAAACACAGCCTGAAAAGGTTAAGGTTATCATCACACATAAATAATTTGAATTACATCTTACAAGTGCTAGAATTACAGTAATAACAAGAAAACAACATAATTAATTATCTGTATATACTACCCTATCAAAACATAAATTCATATCAATTACCTTCAAAATTCTCATCATGTCAAACTGATAACAGACTCTGCTTTACTCAAAATTCCATGCTTGAGTAATAAATTTAAAATAATATTTAATGATCGTGTGGGTCAAGGAAGACGAATTCATTCACACACTATGCAGCGCAAAAAAAAAATTGGCAACAAACTTTATTTTCTTTCATGCTTAATAGCCATTTAATTACTCATCTTGAATTAATAAATATTTCGTTTCCCTTCTTTAAAGAATTACGACGTCAAGTTCAGATTTTATATTTACACAATGGATGATTGAAAAGAGAAACAAAAGTTTTAAAATTTTTTTTCATTAGAATTTGAGAACATTTCTTTTTTATTAAAAAAATCAATGAAAAAAAAAATAGTTTACAGCAGTTTTTGTTTATGATTCCTTTACGTTTTCCTCCACACAATGCGTTTTATATTTTATTTGAAATTGAATTGGTTAGGTATATACAAAAAGAAAACTTAAAAGAAATTCTTTTTATTGTATTTATCTTTTTTGATGATCTCTTGCAGCTGTTAATTAATTTAAATTTCCTTTTCTTATAAGAATAGAAATAATAGTTCTTTTTACTATAAATCACGACTAATGAACCTCTTTTTTTTAGCGATTATCGTACAGTCTTTCCAATTTGGATTCTCATATTTTTTTCTTTTGTCTAAAAAAGTTCATGTATATATATGCAAAATAACACAATATGTTACTAATGTAACTCGACATTTCCAAGGTAAAAAAATTGCCCGGAAATAAAAATTTTTTGAAGCACTTTCTATTTTGGTATGTACAATCATTTTTATCGAAAAAAAACAAATTACATAAAAAATGTCAATGAACTTTGCATGTTCATTCTAACAATTCATCGATTTTAACTGTTGCATTTGATCCGCCAGAATGATTCGAGCTTGTTGAGTTTTCCATTGATTCGTCACTCCAATCCTCAATGTTGTCTTGTGTCACTCGAACTGGCACTTTATGTGTTGTTGATGGCACTGTATATTCGGGTATTTTTCGATTTGTAGTTGGAGATCTTGTTATACGATTGATTGGTTGCTGTTGTGCATTACTCGGACCAGCTTCCATTCGATTTACAATGTCTGGAAGGTTTTTCGATGTGGACGGTTGATCTATTGTTTGACTAATTGCATAGGGAGTTGCTACTAACGGTTTGAATGAGCCTAATTAATAGTTTAAACAAGAAAAGTTTTTAAAGTGAAAATTTTTTAAGTAAAAAAAGTTTTTTTTTCTCACCCAATGAAGGTGTTGAGTTTACAGCTGCCACATCATGCATAATTGGCTCCGAATAAACATTGTTGTTATTGACATTTGAATTGCTATCTAATGGATTTGAGTAATTATTTGCTAACAAAAGTGGCATCATTGTCTGTTGTTGTGTTAACATTGTTGGCTCTGCATAAATATGCTCTGAATGCTGTTTCGAATACCCTCTGCCTGCGGACGGTGTTGAACTTGATGTTTGAGGTAGAACAGGTTCTGAATAAAGATCGTCAATTACAAGAGGTTGCTGATTTTGTTGTTGTATATTTGAAGCAGTTGTGCTTCTTAATGTTGTTGTTGTCACTGGTGCTAGATGCTTATAAAGAATGTCTGTAAATGCAACAAAATCTTCACCACTATTTTCACATTCACCGATTGTTTGCACAATGTCCCCAATTATTTTGACTTTCTCGTATTCATTTGGATGCTCATGTAGGAGTTTCTGAGTATTGTTGTATACCATCTCATATTTATCTTCCGGTTGCTTTTGTTTCATTATGTCTAACGTTTGTTTTATGATTATGCGATCATGATTGGAAAATGATTTTGTTGAACGTAGCGATGCCTCGTATGATGGTGGTCCCTCGGATTGATTTAAATGCAATAAGTCTGTTTGATGATGATTATGGTGGAAGTTATTACTTGTATTATAATTTTCATCACGTCTCGGCTTTTTCTTGTTGAAAAGAATGCAAACAACAGTACAGGGCAGTATAATGATTAATGCACAGCAAATGATTGTATATATGTTAACATATTCATTCCAGTCGATTTCATCTGATAATATCTTTGGGTCCACAAACTTGGCATCGATTTTTTCAACTTTCACCTTTTTACAATTAAATCTCTTGCCTTTATTTGACTTGCTGCATTTTTCTTCAAAATAATGCTCATATTTTATTGTCTCGCCATTCAGACATTTTAAGAGCTCATCGTTGCTTCTTAGTGTACAAAAACTTTCTGTCTCTATATCCTTCAAACTCACAATATTCTCATCAAATCGTCCTTGAAGCCATTGTGGGAACTTGCAATTGCAATTATCGTGAAAAACTAACTGCTTGTACGAACATTTATTACTAATTTTTTTAAAGCTATCTTCCTCTACTGTCGTAAACTTATTATGATAGAATAAACATGTCACATTAGAGTTACCATCAAGAATCATACTATCAAACATTCCAAATGTATTGTTCATGACTGTTATATTATTTAGATCATTTGCTTTCAGCCAATTTGATCCCATTTTATTGATCGTATTGTGTGCTATGTAAACAATTGCACCAGTAAATTGTATTGAATCTTTTTCAATTGTATCTTGAACTCTGTTGAAGAAAAAAAAAAAATATGCTATGTAAATTTTTGTTAAAAAAATTAATAGTAAAAAAATTTTTATGCTTACAAATTTTTCTCAAATATAAAGGAAGTGGTTCCTATAGTATGAATTGCTTCTGACTCAATTTTGCCTATTATACAATTTGTCACAGCCAAATTGCGAAGAATTGTCTGAAAATATATATTTAAATTAGCAACATTAAAAGTCATGAGGAAAACATGAAAACAATTTTTAAGCAAAATTTGCTTCTAGTCTCAATGTCAATTGATTATTCTGATATCAATCAAAAGAAAATTAAAAAGTAAATTTATTTGACTTACCCCTTCGCGAAAGATATTTTTTTCGATTGATTGAATCTTGACGTTATTCATCACAAGTGAATCAATTTCAGGCATTGCAAATGCCCATGATTTTATTAATTCAATATCGGAATTTTCAATTCTTAATTCTGTCAAATAAACTCCTCGCATCGGTTGCAACTCAGTTGTATGACATCGGTTGATGAAAAGATTAAATACTCTCCTTTTGTTCTCAACGACAGTTGTTTTAAGAAAACCTTCTTTGAGGTTCAAGTCGGCAATGTCATTGAACGTGGCATTGTATGACGTCGATCCAAATACTACCTTCTCAACTATCACCTTCCAAATACTTTCCACAAATAAAACTATCTCCGATACATCATCTAATGACTTTTCAAGCAGCGTTACATGCTTAATATTCTTAAAGCTAATTTCTGGAAGATTTCCTTTGATTCCAACTAGTGATTGTGTCATAAGCACCACACGATTATTGCTGTTTCTAAAATCACTATTAATGCCCTGAATTAATAAGGAATTGACATTATTTCTGCTGCTAAAGAATCCTTTGTGAAGTTCAAGCTTCGAATTCTCGCCAAGCGATATATTGATACCGTTGGCTCTTAATGGAAGTAATAGTCTATCATCAAGTTTATATTCCTGGAAAAAAATATTATCAATTATTCAAAAAGAGATCTAGACGATCTTTCAATTTACTTATTTTAAAGCTATTGCTGCCGTTTTAAAAAATAAATATAGTAATTCAAAATATGAGCCATGCATTTATTAAAGTAAAATGATTTAATTGAATTTAATATTCAATTAGAAAAGAATAAAAATAGTTTTTTACTGTTGTCTCAATTGCATTTTATTATTGTACGTAATGGAGAATCTAGATGATACAGTAAATAGCCAAAAGGGCATTTAATTTTAATTTTCAATTGAGCATGAAAAATCTTCTCGCTGTATGTAAATAAATAATTTTTAAGAGGATTTTAATGCAGTTCTGAATATTCTTTTGAGTTGGATGTATTTCGTAGTTTTGTAGTTTAATGAATTTTTATTTCACATTTTCGATTGCTGTATGGATGAATTTTTAAATAAGTAGATTGAGTGGGAATTCGAGTTTATTGGCTGTATACAGTGGTTGACTTTACTTTTATTTTGCAACGGTACTTGGATGTATTCTGTGTTAGCTAAAGTATAATTTCTGATCTATGACTTAAGGCAAGGTGGCAAAATATATTTTGATGGCTCTACTTAAAGATCATTTTCATGCATTATAGAAAAGCAATTTAGTTACTAATTAAATCTTATCCATTAAATTCATTTGCACTTGCAATAATCAATCATTTTAATAAAATTACTTTAATTTATAACCTCAAGCACAGCTGAATCATGCAATACGAACAGTAAAACTTTATCGTACATGAATATTTCTTGTTATACAATCATTATAATCTCCTGATAAAGGCCTTTTTCAAGTGTATATTTTATCATTTCGTTGAGTCAATTTACCAAGAAATTCAAATTTAAATTAGTGAAAATTAAGTTCCGCGATGACAACATCCAATTTTAGAGGCCACACTGAACACCATACTTTAGCAAATAAAATTTACAACCTGATAACTAACTATCACAAAAAGCAATTAGTTGCAAATATGGATAAATAAATTAATAAAATTCTACACAAGATATATGTGTTCTAATTTTCGCAGACCCCTGCATTCATTTCATCGGCACATGTTCACTCGAAAATTGTACTCTAATATTAATTTATTTTTTTCGTTCATGTGGGAAGTAAAAAAATGCGAGCAAAAATTTTTGCGATAAAAAAATGTAATAAATATAAATAAATGGCAATAAATGTATGTGCTCAAATGTTGACTTTAAAAGAAGCAGCACGCAAAAAATAAATGTTTAGTGATAAGAGTTTGGATGACTCACCTTATCTTCATTAAAATCACAGTGAATTTTCTCGATGCCAGTTTCATTTCCACATCGACATAATGATGTGCAAATATCGACTTTTGGATCTGTTGCCGCTGCCTTAGATGCATTTAACAGCAACGTTATTTGGATAAAGACGAGCAAACAGAATGAGATTTTTCTCGTTATGCACATTATTATGGAATTTCATTTGTTTTTCATTTCTTTTGTTCTTTACTGCCACTTATGTTTTTTTTTTGTTTTTTTTTTTTCTTATTTTTTACTACAGAAGGAAAAACTCTTTCTGCCTTCACTTCTTCTTCTTCTCCAAATTGTTTATTTTAGATGCCGAAATAGTAACACATTTCACATTTTTTTTTTTATATTTTTAAAGACGTCTATATCGTTTCGAATTTCTTATTTCTTTCACTCAAAATATAATTCTCGTCTTTCAATCCCTTGCTTCTTAATGCACATATACGTATCACATCAATACACTATATTCTGCTGCTCTTGTATGAATTAATTTATCTCTCAAATTTCCACCGTCTAATTGTGTCTTGTTATTTCAACTCTGTAAAATTTATTGGATATTTTAATTCCTCTTGTGTGTTATTACTACCCATTTAATTCTTCTTTCATTTATTGTTTCCTTTTATAAAATTTCTTTTTACTTCAATTTTTTATTTGGGGGAATCGTTCATTAACAATGTCACATGCAAACTTCAATTATTAATATTCTTTAGGTGTTATATGTAAATAAATAAGATTTTATTCTAACTCTCAAAATTAAAAAAAAATTTGAGTATATCCTTCTACAACCAAAATCTATCTAGACATCATTAATGAACAATTCTTCGTGAGCTATGTGCTACGCTCTTCTCACACAAAAAAAACTTTTATTGTGATTGTCAAGTCGCGCGAGTTCCACTTTATTTGTTGTTAATTTCTACCGAAAAAAAACGAAGCATTATGTGTGATAGCAATGAAATAAAAATTCATATGGGTAGGAATATTCTAATGAAGAACAATTGTAGATTGAGAATTTGTTTGCCGAATGGGAATTGAATGAGGAATGGAATTTTGATAGAGGATTTTGTGATTGACTTGGAGATTATGTGTGATTGAGAATATTTTTAGGCATACTAATTGATTTTCGATAATCTTTGCTTCCATTTGAGCTAATGTCACTTTTAATTTTTGGATTTATAAAGAGGATTAAGGTTTTAAAATTTTTGACATTTTTGAAGTTTTTAAGAAAAAAATTTTGACTTGAGGTTTTTACATTCTACTGTTAGTTACAGTTAAAGTCTATTTTTTGTGATAGTTTTTAACATTTAAAAAAAAATCAAAATTCTAAGAAATTAAAACTGTGCAAAATTTTTTGAACCGAAAAATTATCACAATAATAGATCTTATTGTCACTTGACATGCTCTCTACAGGGGTTTACTACCCCAATTCTTTTTCTTCTCAGAAATACAACAATCTATGACTTTCATACTGATAATAGAGATTCTCGTCCATAAGGTCATAAAATGTAATGTTTATGCCTGTAAGTGCTTGAACTACAAACATATGCTATGATTTGCTTGCATTGCATTATCGCTTACTGTGTAGACTGCATAGCGTCATGAATAAATAAATGCTCTGTAATTTCAAGTTTTCTTGTCTTTGCCAATGCATTTTAATTAATATGACTTGTTCTCAAGGGTGAGAATAGCGCTGAACAATAGATTTGATGTGTTGTAACTAATGTGCTTAATAGTAAGATCGTTTTGTAATTTAAATTTGATCCTTTTAAATTCAATTGATTTAGAAAGTTTTGAAATATTTCATAATTTATTTTAGTACTGATACCCTTATAAATCCTCTTTTACTGTCCATGCGTGGACATGCATTTTATGATTTTTAGGTACTTAAAAATATTTTTCAGCATTAATATTTCATATCACAAGGTCCAATTAAATAATTTTTTATGGTCACATGTTGTTAAATAAAATAATTTTTAAGAGTTTTTAATCACTTATGCACAACGAATCAGCTTATTGCTCAACATTTAATCAGTCACGTAATTTGGAAAAAAAGTAAAATAATATTAATGCATAACAATGAACTTTTCACATATTTTTTCTTGAGTCATTTCACATCAACACAATTTCCATACGACGATTATCGTATGCGCTTTTTTTAAAAAAAAAACGTTTATTTCCTGTAGCTGCTTGATACTTTTGTTTTATTATTCTTTCCATATTATTTCAATACGAAGCCCCAACTAAATTCTTATGTGTCTCACATCACAAAAAAAATACCATTTAAAGGAAGAGCACTTACTGTACTGTGTATTGATTGACAAAAAGAGAAAGAATTGAATGAAATTGGAAGCAAGAATATACACAAGAAACTTTATGGAGATAACCGACCGACCACATAAAACAATTAATGGGGCATTCTTTTTTTTTTTTGTTTCACTATTTTTTGAGAAGATTGATTGTATTGGTTTCACACAAATATCTCTAACGTGCATTTTCTTACCCACTTAAGCAGTATTGAGAACTGGTTTTCGTTATTATTGTTATGAAATACTTATTCCTGTGTGTATACTTCCAGCTGATGTTTAATTAATTGCGCAATTAAGCGCAAAACGAAACATGTCAATGCAAGAAATTTTTCTCTTCTCATCGCTAAATTTATTGAGGGTTGGGTGATCTAATGGAATTCTGATTTTTGCGGATGATTTACTTGAAATTTGTGATGTTTTTAAGTAAGAGATTGAGAGTTTTATGGTTCAGGTTTTTTTTAAAATAAAAAAATCGGGAATTTATATCCTGCTTAAAATGTTCAAAAATGATCTAGTCATAATGGCAATGAAAATTCAAAACAAATTTTTGACTAGTTCTAAAAAAATATAAATGAAATGAAGGTGGTTGCGAAATGTGAAAGAGACTTTTTCGATCAATACGAATTTAAGAAAATTTATTAAAAATATTTTTAATATGTTTTAAATTCATCAAAAACTGTTGATTTGAAATATAAAAAAAAAAAAATCAAGATTTGTGAACAAAAAGACACAAAAGTTCATTGGCAAACCCCAAAGAAAAACGACACTCAAATGTTCTTATTTTCGAAGATCAAAATTGATTGAAGTAATTAGTGATGTTCGTCATTGCATATTAAAAGCACATACACTCACGGTATATGGCTTTGAAACGCCCAAGTCATTTCAATATATACGAACTTTTCCTCATCTGCTTAACATAATAATGAGAAACACGACACAGTAGTACAACTTAAAATCGAGTTATGCAAATATAAAGCGAGTGTAATGTATCTATTATACGCAGTTGAATATGAAATAGAAATATTATTTAATTACAACAACAAAGAAACAGACATTTCTACACTTGTCCATCGGTTTCAACTTGTCGCGTTACTCTTCTTCTTTCTCTCTTTTCGTCATGTCTTTATAATGCTTCTTTCTTTTTTTTTCAATTTTTTTGTTTATGTTATTCTATGCCCTGCCCTCACTGTATATAACTATCTCTCTGTCAGCCACTCCATCCGTTCTTTTGTACTTTCTCGATTTTAATTTGAATGAAATATAAAAAAATTTATAAAAAAACAAACTCTTCATCCATAAAAGAGGTGTGGAAATGAGATAGAGAGAATAAAATATGCATTAAATTGCAATGCATTGCACTTGAAACTTTTTTAAATATTATTATTTCTGTTATTTCATTCCGATCATTTATACGATATGTGGATGTATTATATTATTTATCGATTCACTGCTTTTATCACTTACTATGACTAATTTTCTTTTCCTCGTATATTCTCATTTTATATTTTATCACACATCAATTAAGACACTCACAAAAATATATATATTTTTTCACTCGGTACTGTGCTGATAATCTACTGACTCATATGGCTAGATCACATCATAGACATATGTGAAGAAGAAATTGCATGAGAATTATTTATATTTAAAAGAAGTATAACTCGACGCGTCTCCGGTATTTTTATAATTTATTTTAGATTTTTATTTTTTTGCGGCTCTTTGTAGCTTGAAACAGAAGCAAAGAATGTCTCTATTTTAATATTAAAAGGAAAATTTTCGTCTCTTTCTGCTTTCACACTTAACGTGATGGAAAATAAGAAAAATAAAAAAAAAAAAAATTGAGAAAAAAAGTAAAAAAAAAATTACGATCGTTATTTTCTTCGTAACTGTTGATCGTTGACAAGTTGAATCACTACTGAAAGCTGAATTTCTCTCTCACAACTTCAATGCTGCTGGTTTTTGTGTACACTTTGAATGTTTAGTGGTATAAGAAAGAAATCTGTACATGTATATATCTACATGCATAAACATGTACACATTTATCGTCTATTGCTTATGGTTATTGTAGTTGTAATGCGATGCGGTTATGAGCCTTTTTTAACCAAAAAACTATTCATTTTTATATTTATGTGTATGCACACTTATCGTTCATAAAAATAACATGATTTTTTTTGTGTGTGTATGCTGGCATTGAAAATGATCTTTCATGAATGTAATCGTGGTGTTATTGTATGGTCTGTAACAAAGTGTAATTTTGTTGTGTTTTGTGAAACCAGAATGAGGCAAATCATATGAGAAAAAAGACTCTTTAATTATTGTGAGAGAACCGACTCTGAATAAATATCAAAAGGGAAGAACAAAAACATAAATAATTTAACTTGTTTGGGCTTATATGTAAGAATAGTTAAGATAAGGATAATTTAATTTATTGATTTAAATGCTTCAAGGGACGGATGTTCATTTGGTGTTTGAGGGCCTTTAGAGTTTGGCATTGACGATGAAGGGATTTATTTATTGATTTGAAAGATTTAAGATTTGAATGTTAATAGATTTTATGAAGAAATGGCATGTATCATATTTGATGTAGAAATCATATAGTTGGACTATTGTAGAGACCCTACATTTCTAAAGTACACAGTGGTCCAAAATGAAAATTTTCCGGCAATCGACCCCATTTTGGAAAAATTGCACTATAAATGTTGCGGAATGTCTTATTTTAAAGCTGACATAGATACAGAACGATTCCCCAAGTTTCAGCTTTTTTCGTCCATTTGGAGCTGCATGGCAGGTCTTCAAAGTTGGGTATAGCGAAAATTCTTAAAAATTATGATATTATATTCAAACTCGATTTGCGCAAAAGATACTCAACCAATTGAAAAACGGTTTTCAGTTCTTGAAAGTACATTACAATACCTAAGTTTTGAATAAGTACTTTGATGCAAAAAAAAGTTCTTGTTAAGACAGTGCTTGATTAAGTGTGAAAAAATAGGCAAAAATCGTACTAATATTTTTCACAGTTACCGGAAAGTATGTAAACATCCCCAGAACCAAACGGTTCTATGTTTTTTGTATAGTATAACACTCCAGCTTTCCATAATGGTATCATTTGTGGCCCAACAAGTGCGCATCTAGGTGCTAGAGCTCCTCAAAGTTGGCTAAAATTGCCAAAATTTAAAAATTTTATTTAAAAAAATTTACCTAAAAAATCAAGTTTTAACCAAAACTTGTTCAAATTTTGTTTTTTAAGCTTAATATTCAATATTTAGACTAAAAATGAACGATTTTTGAAGAAATTTTTGAAAAAAGTTAATTTTGACCACCCTGTGCTATTTATCGACTTGGCTCATTATGCCTTCACTCAAATGGCTAGTGCTCTTACGTGACTAAATATTTTTCAATTTTGTTTTCGGATTATTATAGCTCATTGTCATACCTTTACAGTGATATATAAAACTTGGCAGTTATGCTTAGTCTTGGTCATCAAAACGCTTGCTGTAGGTGACCTACAGTGATCGACCCCAAAATTGAAAATCTCAAAATTACAATTTTGAATAATGATGCTCAGAAATGAAAATATAAATTGTTTTTTGGTTTTTTGCGTTGATTTATCGTATTTGTGACTGTAGAATCTCAAAATATTAGTTTTAAAATTTTTTTGGTACCTCAGAGTAGCCTCATAGAATCTACCCTGGTAGTCTCAGTCAGGTGTATAATTCTTACCTGGGAAACTTTTTTTGAGACTTTTTTTCGATTTGTTATTAATTATTGAGCACATTTATGTTGAAATAAATTGATTTCGTAAATTTTGCTGCCTTAAATGAGCAACTTTACCTATTTGATTATTGCATGGCGCATTTGACATTGTTCAAATAATTTAAATTAGAAATCCGAATTTTTTACATGTGAACGACAGAAAGCTTATTTATTTAGGCACGAATATGTTCAATAATTAATAACAAATCGAAAAAAGTCTCAAAAAAAGTTTCCCAGGTAAGAATTGTACACCTGATTGAGACTACCAGGGTAGATTCTATGAGGCTACTCTGAGGTACCAAAAAATTTTTAAAACTAATATTTTGAGATTCTACAGTCACAAATACGATAAATCAACGCAAAAAACCAAAAAACAATTTATATTTTCATTTCTGAGCATCATTATTCAAAATTGTAATTTTGAGATTTTCAATTTTGGGGTCGATCACTATGGTCACCTACAGTAGAAACGTTTTGATGACCAAGACTAAGCATAACTGCCAAGTTTTATATATCACTGTAAAGGTATGACAATGAACTATAATAATCCGAAAACAAAATTGAAAAATATTTAGTACGTAAGAGCACTAGCCATTTGAGTGAAGGCATAATGAGCCAAGTCGATAAATAGCACAGTGGTCAAAATTAACTTTTTCAAAAAATTTCTTCAAAAAATCGTTCATTTTTAGTCTAAATATTGAATATTAAGCTTAAAAAACAAAATTTGAACAAGTTTTGGTTAAAACTTGATTTTAGGTAAATTTTTAAATAAAATTTTTAAATTTTGGCAATTCTAGCCAACTTTGAGAGCTCTAACACCTAGATGCGCACTTGTTGCCACAAATGATACCATTATGGAAAGCTGGAGTGTTATACTATGCAAAAAACATAGAACCGTTTGGTTCTGGGGATGTTACATACTTTCCATGTAACTGTGAAGATATTAGTACGATTTTTGCCTATTTTTTCACACTTAATCAAGCACTGTCTTAACAAGAACTTTTTTGCATCAAATACTTATTCAAAACTTAGGTAATGTAATGTACTTTCAAGAACTGAAAACCGTTTTTCAATTGGTTGAGTATCTTTGCGCAAATCGAGTTTGAATATAATATCATAATTTTTAAGAATTTTCATATATAACTGAAGACCTGCCATGCAACTCCAAATGGACGAGAAAAAGCTGAATTCTGTATCTATGTCAGCTTTAAAGACATTCACTGGCATTTATAGTGCAATTTTTCCATAATGTCGATTAACCGGAAATTCGTTTTGAACCGCCATATGGTAATAATCAAAACATGCATGCAACTTAATCTACATAAATTCAAAATAAAATTCATACCACAGAAATATTTGATCTACGTCAGGGATCTTAGTCCAAAACAAAGTATTGCTCAATTAATTCGAAGAAATCACACAAAAATCAGCACATGAATTTTTGGAAAATAAACATTTCCAAATTCACACTAAAACATTCAATTTAAACAAACAATAAAAAAAAATCCCTTCCCCATCCAAAGTTCTATAGTTCACACATCTATCTGTGTACATTGCAGATCAAATATTACAAAAACAATCAATGAAATTGAGAGATTTATTTAGTCATCCCTAAATATTTTATTATGTTTGTTTAACACAATTTTTTCTTCTCGGTCTCAATGCATTAATAATCTCACGCTGCATATACGATCGTTTAGTCTCATTCATCAATGTTAATTTGTGCCTTTTTCCTTCATTGCCAAACGAGAACGAGATGACGATGTTCAAACTTTGAAATCGTGTCAAAATGTAAAGAAGGGAAGCGGAGAGAGATTCTCAAAAGTGAATACAGCCAAGAATGCATATATTTTCTGTTTTTTGAAGCTTAGAAACATGACTTTATTGTGTCTCATTTCATTTATGCACTCAGTGTGTAGAGATAATGGCTTTATATGTAAAAATAGTAAATATTTAAATGGAATATCATTCAGTAATGAAATTATTTTTCAAGAGGGTACAAAAATCTCTTTTCTTTAAAAAGTCATGCACGGTTTATTCAAAATAATAATTTTGGATAGTTTGGGGGTCATTTGGATGTGATGTGACAAATTTAAAGAATTGTGTGTCTCTATATTTAAATTTTGTTGCTATATAACCCTTGATGGTTTTAATACCTTGGTCATAGTTATAAAATAGTGACCAAAATATCCAAATAGCCCCTTTTTCAGCTCGAGTGCGAAGAAAGAAAAGAGAAGAGACAGAAGAGAGAAGAAAATTTCATTGATTAATGAATAGAGGAAAGATACACACTTTTGAGCATTGTTGATTTATGATAATGTTCATAAATTAATAAACATCTAATTCCACATTTCATTTTTCTTATTTCTTTCTTTTTATTTAAATATCTCTTTACAGTAGCGAGCAATCACATGAGAAGCAGTTTTTGAAGGATTTTGTTTTTGTGGCGCCAGATTCAGCGGGTGGAAGACTCGCATCATGGATACAGCCTGAATCACGTCTTGATCCAAACCGTTGTGAATTGAAATTATTTCAAGATCCAATACAAAGTGGGTGGCCAACGAAATTCCAAATTGAGACCCGTGATCAATATGGAGAAATTGTTTATGTTCCAAACATTAAAATTCAATTGAAAGTCGCATTAAGTTCAAATTTCTCGAATGAGAAGCGATACAGTAAAATGTGCAAAGAACAAAACATGCATATGCCTTTGGGAAAGGTCAGTTATGAGCCCGTGATCAAAGAGAAGGAAAAAATTTGCTTAAAATCAATAACAGCAATGAAAGTTTATGCACAATATTCTTTCGAGGAACTAAGAATGTATACGCCAGTTCAAAATAAAACATCGGATTTGATGACAGCAAAAGACTCTGGTGATCAAACGTATACAGTAATGTGGACACCAGAAACAGCTGGGAATTATGTCATTAATATCATAATTGACGGCGTTCATGTTAATGAAAATTACAACGTGACAGTTGTTAATGCGAATGTTCCTCCACCAGTGAAAGAGCATGCATTGAAGAAAATTCAACCGCAATATAAATATCGTAAATATTATGCAGAATATACATCTGGTCTGCGAATTCGATTACATCCGACACTCCAAGCCGATGTTATTGGTGTCATAAAGGTTAATGATGTCATTTCGTTTATTGATGAGCTTGAAAACGGAGATGGAATTTGGGTGAAATTATCGACAGATTCAATAAGAAAGTATTGTTCATCAACATGGTATCCGTCTGAAGCATGGTGTTTGTCTTATAATAAACATTTCGATAAACGACTTTTGTTTTCACTTATTGAATCCAACAGCGAATCAATAAATCCAACTGATGACATGAATAACGTAAAATTCTTTGATGACAGTGAATACTATAGTTTGGAAGAATCTAGTGACTTACAGGTCACTAGTAGTAATTTTGAGGATGCAAAACTTGATGATGAAGATGAGAAACCGCCAACATTCGAAGATGCTGTTGTTGAGGCAAATGTTGAAAAGACCAATCAATCAAATTTGACAGACGTGATTGCCGGCGTTGTGGAAGGAGGTGCTAATAAATTACAAGCTTTTCAGAAATGGTTTAAACGTGATTCGATTAGTGACACGACTGCCACAATAAGGAAGAGAATTGGATCAATACCAGAAGTTTATAACAATAATACATTGGATTTAAAAAACCTAAATACGAACAATGTTGCTGATAAATTATCAAATGACATAAACATTTTATCACCAGTTCAAGACAACATTATTCCAACAAATAAAATAACAAAGATGACAGAGAGTCAGACATTAGCATTCAAAAACACCAATCCATTTCATTGTGATCAGAATGTAAATAAGAATATTAAGAATTTAGAGTACGAGGAAATTAATACACCAAAGCAGGCATTATCACCATCTGTTGCGGAAACAATTCGTGCAATTTTTGCTGCATTCTTATGGCATGAAGGCTTAGTTCATGATGCAATTGCATGTGCATCGTTCCTCAAATTTCATCCATCAATACCAAAGAATAACATTCATGCTATGGATCAAACATTTTTCGAACAAAAGCATCATGAAAGTCTCACGAAGGAGGAAAAGATTCAACAAAGGCATTCCGTGGAAATAACAAATACAAGTAACTATTTGAATGCTCGACCTTCAACTTTGGAGGCATTGACAAAAAGTGGCTACTGTTGTGTTCATTATCGTAAGCAACGTGGGAAACATAGTGACATAAATGCAAGTGATGAATTTGGAGTGCATGGATGTCCGCCTGCATTGAAATGTTTGGTATTTGTATGGGATGAATTAAATAAAGATTTTCAAGGCTTTGTCAGTAAACTGACAAGTGAGAAAGAAAGTAAAGAAGTAACGAATCCAATGCCAAAGACAACAACAGCAAGTGCGGTCGCCATTGTGAACCCAAACGATGTCAATGAAAGTGAGTTCCAAAAGAATAAATTAAAAACGAAGAAGTTTGCTGAAGAAGGAAATACAGCCATCGCAGCAGCTAGTGGAGGTATTGATAATACAGTTTGGTGTGAATTATGTGATGCTGATATTAATCCTGGAAATCAACAAAACCCATATCAGCAAAATGCTTTCACACAGCACTTAAAAGAAAATCATAAAGGCTGTGGTGAATCGGCAAGAGGCCGAGGTTATAATTCTAATGGAGTTTATTGTGAAGGATGGGCTGGACAATGTGGCGAAGAAGGTGTCGGAGCAACTAGCTGGTATCTTATGTGTGAAGCATGTCATGATAAATATTTGATCCCAAATAAAAAGAGTCTCAATGTCAATGAAGCATTATTAGCTCGAGCCAACGAACCTAAATTCATTCAGCCCCCGACAGTCGTAACAACTGTAACAACAAACATTAATCCATCGTTAACGACTACAACATTTGGCACAAAAAAGTCAAAAATGAATTCAAACATGAGTATGGAGTTCTTTGATACAATGAAAGACAACGCATTGTTTTTGTTGGACCTGAATTCTCACAACGGTGGTCTACTGAATAAATCAGCTGGAAATAATTTGATGCCATTGAAAAACAAGACGAATATAAGGCACAGCAGTGCTGATTTTGTTATTCAACCCAACACAAGCAACTTTACTCATCGTCTCTCGTCAAATGTCGGAGCTGATGAGAATTTACGAAGAGCTTCTTTACAGAAACAAGGTTCAATTACAAATTACTTTACCAAGAAATTTCCAAACAATGGCATTAATGGAACAAATGAAACTGTTCCGGATCTTTTGTGGACACCTCCAGAAAGTATCACTTGCCTTGAAATGCTTAATGCAAAACTCAGCGAGTCCGAGTCGTATAATGTGTTCAGTTTAGATAATGAAAAGAATTTTTATGATCCAAATATGATGACTGGTCATCATCAGCAAAATAATGCTCAAGATAATAATGTTCGTAATAATGAGAGTAAATTTCATCGAAGCTTCTCAATGATTCAAGGCTGGGGAATATATTCAATGAATCCGATTGAAAAAGACACGTCAAATCATGAATGCATTGCCGGTGGAAATCAAGTTCATCAAAATAATGAGAATCGTGTAATCATGAGAAGGAAGAAGACTTGCTTATGCGACTCAGGTAAATTTTGTTTATTCTTTGATCGATTTTTTAATGAGTAATTTATTTTTACAGCAAATGAAGCAAGTCTGTTGAACTTTCCATCTAAAAATTTGAAAAAACTTGTTCCTGACCATATTCTTAAT
This sequence comes from Chironomus striatipennis, assembly GCA_026123125.1. Lineage (NCBI taxonomy): Eukaryota > Metazoa > Arthropoda > Insecta > Diptera > Chironomidae > Chironomus > Chironomus striatipennis. The sequence continues at coordinate 46,178,435 of CM047394.1, forward strand.
CCAACTCTTAGGGGATTCAGTGAAGTCTCATCATCTCATGATATAGAAAGTAAGATTTTTTCGATGCCATTAAAAAATGTCTCCAAAAAATTATTTTCTCTTTCAATTCACAGAAATGGAAAGTGCATTGGAACTGAAGAAATTCACCGATAATGCATTCTATGATATCGTTCAACACCAAAACACGGAAGAGCCAACAAAAGAATTTTCATTTTTAAGTCGTCCGACAATCAGTTTTATTTTCGAGAAGCATGATCTCGATAAGCTTCGTTATTTGCTGAGAAAAAATTTGCGAAAAGCTATATGTAGTGTTTACGGACTCCAAGCATTAAATTGGCTTCTGAGAACTGTCACACAAACTATGTGTGTTCATGATATTATGTGGTGGTTTATTTCATCATTAGTTCAGACAAAAAATGATAATGAAAATATACTAAAGTTGGAAGACTCTGATGTTAGTTACGATCATCCAGTTGCCATTTCAAATGTTGATGATCGAATACAAAATATGCTATCACAAAATCTTCATATGCTATTACAAAGCATTGCCGACATTACTCTTGCATTACCATCAGGCTCTGCTTTACAACGATTGGCAATTCAATGCTTCGGCATTAAATTTCGACCGACTGATCATCAATTTCTACATAACTCGCATGTCTTTGGGAATATCTCCAAGATTTTATCAAAGAGTGAAGAATTTAATGAAGAGAATCTGCTATTTTCAACGGCAATTGCCGAGACTAATGAGAATCAATTGAATGAGAGTCATGTAAGAACGTCCAAAGATAAAGTCATTGTCTATAATAATGTCGACATAACCGATGTATTTGAGTTTATAATTTCATCACGACAAGCGATGGTGGGAGCTTTAACTGACAATTCCACAGAGACATTCTGGGAAAGTGATGATGAAGATCGTAATAAGCCAAAAATAATTGAGATATCAATGATAAAACCTCATTATGTTTGTAAATCAATCAACATTCATATAGATAATTGCAGGGATTTAGCAGTAAGTCAACTTACTTGATTGTTATTTATATCCCATTAATGATACATTTTCATTTCCTCAATTCACAGCATAAAATAACAAGCTTCACTATCTACAGTGGTGCATCACTTGGCGAGCTTAATTTACTAGAGACTATAGAAACAGAATCGAATATTGGCACTTGGTATTCAGTTCTCATTAAGGATGAATCAAATACACACTTTCGTATTGAACTGCGCGGCGTAGAAAATAATATTCGAATACGTCAAATCAAGCTACTTGGCTATTCAAATGATGCTAAGGTCAATCAAGATGCTTTATCCATGATGAGAAAACAAACGAATGCTCATCACATACAACAGAAATATTGCGAGCTTGAGACATTGCGAGTCTTTCGTGTTTTAACGAATCAAGTTTTTGGCAAATTGATTATTAATCAAGAGAGGCCATCGAGCAATCAAAACTTTGCGGCATCGATGATCGAATCTCATATTGATTCACCAGGCAATGACTCACTTGATTTAAGAGAGCATATGGTTGGAATATTGTTCAGTCGAAGTAAACTAACACATTTGCAGAAGCAGGTAGGTCTTTGACTCTTTTAATTTGTAAAATTTATTCACAAATGACGTATATCTAAGATTGGTATAAGATCTAAGCTTGATCTAAGTTATTTATAGAAAGTAAATAAATTGTTAAACGTCATTAGTGAACAATCCCAAACTGCAGAAAAAATGTGAAAATTTTCTTACAATTTTATTTCCATAATTATTCATTTTCACACACAGATTATCGTTCACATTGTGCATTCAATTCAGAAAGAAACACAGAAATCGCGTGAGGAATGGGAATATCACGTCAATACAATCAGTTCAAGTATGACATTTAAAAGTACAATGAGTACGAGTGAGGCAATTATGCCTAAATCAAATGACGTTTACTGTTTCGAAATGTTGAGTATGGTTTCTGCGTTATCAGGCAGTTCCGTTGGTCGAGCATATCTATCACATCAAATTGATTTAATAAAAGATTTATTAATTTTATTACATACCGGAAGTGAGAGAGTTCAGCGACAAGTTACTTTACTTTTAAGAAGAATTTTACCCGAAATATCACCAGAAACCTTATGTAGCATATTAGAGATACAGTATAATCCACATAAAGATATCAATGGCCTTTTACAGAATCCTAAACAATTAAATCCTCCATTTAATATGGGAATTATAGACATCCTACTTGCCATTATTGCGAAATCATTGCAGATTCAAGTCAAGTTTAAGAATGGGTCAAATCCATTGAGTAATAAAAATCTTACAGTGAAGCTGTGCGATTATATCATGCCTGCATCTTCACAATCTATTGCTACCCAAAGACTCATTCCACCATATCAACATCAAATTAGTGGTGGAACTGATATTGGATCGAATATGTCAAATTCTTCACGTGATTATGATTCAGTTGATAAGAGTGCAATGAGCTATAGAGAAGATCCAAGGAAGCGATGGTTCTTGTGTGGAACTGCATCAACAAAACTAGCTGAAAATATTATTTGTCTCATTAAAGACATGATTAATGGAAAATTGTCAGAGAAATGGTCGAATGTGACGAAGACAGCAGTAGCTGAATGCATCATTAATCTTGCACACCTCGATGAGTTTCATAGACAGCCTGAAACTTGTCTCAAAACACCAACAATATGGTTAGCACTAGCAAGCTTATGTGTCCTCAATGAAGATCATGTTTTGAAATTATCATCAGGACAATGGAGTAAGACAGGCGATAAAAGACCATTGTGCATTAACCATGACGATAGTATAACAAATGCAGTCATTGAGTGTATGGAATGTGGAACTCTATGCTGTGATTGTGATCGATTCCTTCATCTGAATCGAAAGACTTGGTCACATCACAGAACTGTTTGTAAAGAAGAAGAAGAATCGATTAAAGTGGAATTGCATGAAAGTTGTGGACGAATTAAACTCTTTTGGCTGTTGGGACTTGCTGATAGTAAAACATTAAAAGGAATTATTGAGTTTAGAGACGGTCACAACATCATCATTTGCGATACACAAAATGCAATTGGTCGATGTCGCTTTTGTGGTGTTTATGGCAATTCAGGTTTATTGGCCGTTGGAAATGTTTGCGTTGAACAGCAATGTCAAGAATATTCCGCAAATGCATGCTCGAAAATTCATGCTTGTGGTCACTTTTGTGGTGGCATTATAAATGAAAACAATTGTCTACCATGCCTACACCAAAAATGTCAATCGGCATCAAACTATGATCCAAAGAAACCAAAGTTAACACAAGATGGTGATGATATGTGTATGATTTGTTTCACTGAAGCTTTATCTTGCGCACCTTCAATCCAAATGTTATGTGGTCATGTTTTCCATTATCATTGTTCACGTACAATCCTCCAAAAACGTTGGCATGGAGCACGAATTAGTTTTGCCTTTTCACAATGTCCAATTTGTAAAAATGACATCTATCATGAGTCGTTGAAAGATTTATTGGAACCAATAAATGCATTGAAAGAAGATGTAAAAAGGAAGGCTATAATGAGATTGAAATATGAGGGAATCGATAAAGAAATGATTGACGATCAGAAAGACCTCGCAACATATGCCATGGAACGATATGCTTATTATGTATGCTGTAAATGTCAAAAGGTAACAGTAATTGAATCAGATTAAATACCTTTTATATTTTATAACAATACATTACTTCTTTTAAAAATAGGCATATTATGGAGGTGAAGCACGTTGTGACGTTGAATTGGGTGAAAATTTCAATCCAGAAGAGCTTGTGTGTGGCGGTTGCTCTGACATTGCGAAAGCTCAGGTAAGAAAAAATTCAATTTTTCATCAATTTCACCTTTAACTTATTTAAAATCTCTAAAAACACAGATGTGCCCAAAACATGGTATGGATTTTTTGGAGTATAAATGCCGGTATTGCTGTTCAGTTGCTGTTTTCTTTTGCTTTGGTACAACGCACTTTTGTGATACATGCCACGATGATTTTCAAAGACTTACAAACATTCCAAAAATGAAACTTCCAAAATGTCCATCCGGTCCAAAAGCAACTCAATTGATGGGTGAAGAATGTCCTCTACATATTGTACATCCACCAACGGGTGAAGAGTTCGCATTAGGTTGTGGCATTTGTAGAAATTTTCACACTTTCTGAGCGGAAGATTTTCCTTTTAATTAATTTATTTTCTTAATTTTATGGATGTGGTGTAGGTGATGAGAGAGAAAAATGTGTTTCCTTTAAGTTTATTTATTTGTCTAGTCAAAGATGATCTCAAATGATGAAGTATAATTTCGATGCAATTATTTTTAATTAGGTAAAATGAAATTATTTTTAAGAGCCGTTAAGAAAAAAATTACAAAAGTCCTCGTGTTTTATATCGAGGGACTTCAGCGCATTTTTGACGCAGCGATTAGCAATTGATTAAATAGAAAAGAATGTCGAGTTTTAAAACTCTATTGCTGTTTCTTTAGTCATAATTCATTTCAATAATAAGTTTAAAACTAAAAATCAAAATTCCTTTAAAATTGATTTTTATAATGTTCAATGCAAAAAATAGCTTTACGATTTAACGGTTTTTTGAAATTCAAAATTTTCCGTTAGCAAAAAATTCAAATTTCTGAACACATCCATTATTTTTCAAATTTCTAAACACATTTGTTTTGTATGAAAAAATTAAATGTTAATTAATTAAGGTGTATAAAAGAAAAAAAATTTAATCCGAAATAACGGTCAAAAAAAATTTCAAATTTTTTAACGGTTAGAAAAAATTCAAACTTATCATCAGCATAGCTTTGCCCTGCATTGTTTACATATTTTTTTTAAATATAAAATCGATGAATTAAGCTATTTAATGAGTGTTTTTTGATTTTTCAATATAAATGGCGGGAATAAAAACATTCAATGAAGCTATTAAAACAATTCCGAGCTTGCTAGGAAGTCTAGATCAAGAGATAATTGGGACCCGAACGACCGAACGACCGAACGACCGAACGACCGATCAAAGTGCATGATTGAGCTTCCTTTTTGAAAACAAGTTTTCAAAAATGCGCTAAAAATTAAAAATTTTGAAAACCTTACAAAATATTTTTTGAAAAAAAAAATTGTAGTTTTGAATATAATTTCTATGTTTTTGAAAATCACGTCAAAAATTAAAAAACTTATGTTTCTTAAAAATTTGTATGGTTTTCATTTATTTGAATTTGATTCTATCATCGGTTTTTGTGGCAATTTTAATTCTAGTCGTTTATCTTTTTGTGATGTTCAAAACATTTGAGTTCTGTTATTTATTTATTACCTTAATTTTATTTATTGAAAATTAACTAAATGTATTTGATATTGAATTAGATAAGAAATAATAATTTAATTGGGAAAATAATTTCTTTGTTTAAAAATTAAAACAATAAAAAATCTCTCCTTACTGTTATAAGACTCAATTTGATACTCTAAAAATGAAATTGATAGCAAAAGGACTTTAATTATTCAGACTTTATTTGTTAAAAACTGTTTTCCAATAAAAAAAAAAAGATCAATAAACATGAAAAGAAAAAAATATCGAAAAAGTAAGCAAAACGATTTGAGAACTTCCTTCCTGTAATTTATTTTTCAGCGTTATTGGCAATGTCATGAAATATGACAGCTGCGGAACTGAAGGTCGTCGATATTGATATTAGAGACATGCAATGTTTTTGTTGGATATATTTTCTTTATTTTCGTTCATTAATTTGCTAAGTTATGTTATTATAACATCGTTATTTACATAGTCTAAGCAAAAAGGCACTAAGTCTTAATTAGTCAAAAATATAAAGATTATTTTCTTTTTTTAAATAATGCAATAGTTAATAAATATCTTATTATTATTAATATTAATAATTATGTGACAATTTCAAAAATGTTATAATTTCTTTGGAATGAGAAACTTGAAATGGAATAAAAGTATTATTTCACTTCCACAGGCTGCTTATGGTATAATTTATGTTGCTCACAATAAAATATATCTAAAAATGTCTTCAATAAGCTCATTCCATTTTTGGATCATTCAATGACAGCATAGATAGGTCATGATAACTTTACAATACAGAAGATATCATCACAGCATTGAGAAAAACTATAATTTATTCTGAATATAGTGTTCAACACATAATTTTCTGTAGAAATCAATTTTTTTTTCGTCAAGAATTTGATTGGGTCTCTAATAAATGAAAAATGCTTATTCACTCAGTCTTTGGACTAGAGGTAAGCAAAAATTACCAGTAATATAATTATTATTAGTATAGCCAAATTTAATTTCAAGTTTTTTTAAAAAAAAAATCGCAAATGGTTAAAATTTAAAATTTTAGAAACCGTTAAAAGTCAAAATTTTAAAATATCAAATTTTTTAGATCCTGAAATGTTCAATAACACCAGAAGACAATAATTCCACTAGTTTATCAAAAATATCTCAACTTTCAAATTTCTCAATCCACAAATCAGTAGGTAAACTATCAATTATTATTGCTGAGTAAAGTAAGCTCGTCATCATTATGTCTATTATTATCTTCAGTATCTAGTTTATATTTAAATAAACTCTTTGCAGGTTCCGATAATGCGAGTTATATATAAAATATAGTTGTTAATCTTTTTAGAAGTAAAAGTAGTATGAAAAATGGCACTTTTTATTAATAACATGAAAATTTCCGTGATTCTCAAAGATCTGTAATAGGGCCTGATGTCGATAATGTAACTTGCGATGCTTTCACACCTTTTGGTGGTGACAATAATTTAGTAACAGTTTGTGTCGTTGTCGTTACAGTAGTTCCATTTTTAGGCTGAGAATGCTCAATGGTGCTAATTTTTCGCTTTACATCACCACCATTTATTTGGATCTGAAGTTGGTGCTGTTGAGGCTGATGAAATTCTGATTGCAATGAATTTTTATTAGCACTATTATTTGTATTATTTTTTGTTGTGGGATGATGATTTGTGTTAGTTTGCTGGGATGGAGATTTTAATGATGTTACCATATGTTCTAGACTACAATTAAATAGTTTATTGAATGTCAAGGATACAAGCCATTATGAGGATATTATAAGCATAGCATAATATATTAATCATTGCACCAATATTTGTTAATTTAATGTTTTTGTGTATGTTTACATGACCAACAAAAATAAATTTGTAAATAATAATTGAATGAGGAACAACCCAATTAATCGTACGGGAAGAGACGAAGTGTACGGGGAAGTAGAAAGAAAAAAAGAAGAGATAATGGTGATAAAGTTAGTATGACTACATTTATACCAAAAATAAATAATAGAATGATGATGAGTAACTATACATACGCTATAATTCTACTCTCTGCGTGCTTCTTTCCTGCAATTGCATCTTGTAAATCTCGTCTCAATTTAAGCGTGTCCTTTTCTAACTGAATTACGTGCGATTTATCAAATGAATCTTCATCATTCTCATTCAATGATGTGTCGTGTCGTTTTGGTGGTGATTGTGATGGATGTCGATGTTGATGGAAATTTGATGGCTGCTCATCAAATTGGAAATTATCACCTGTACTATTAATTACACCATAATTTAAGCTCAAATTACTATTTCGTTTCGTTTGATCATTAATGGCAAGATTGGAATTATTTGGCGGTGTTGTAAAATGTGAGTATTGTTGGAATGGATTATTGTTTACTCCTAGGAATGCTTTTATTGTTCTCACTTCATCCTCAAGCTTTGTAAGTCTATCGTTCGTTGTCTGTCGTTCCAATTTTAGATTGTGCAAATGAACCTTCAATGGGAACAAAATTTATTTAGTTTTTACCGGATTTTCTTTGAATTTATAACGGTCATTTTGAATTTGAATTTTAAAAACATTTATTTTGAACTTGAAATTCAAAATCCATAATACCGTTTGAATTTCAAATAAAATCTGATCGTTGAAATATTTACAAAAATAACACCAGATACAACAAAAATAGTCATGTGAGCCAACAGCATGACTCAAAGTCAACAAAACAAAACTGTCTGTTTTAGTGAAATTTTTGCCTTACAGAAATATCAAGAAAGAAATGAATATTTTGTCATTTTAATTTTCTTACTTTTACTTCTTCGAGCTCACGCAATACTCTCATGTTTGTCTCATTATGCGACCATGACTTTTCTTCAATTAAGGCTTTCACACGATTCATTAGCGACTCATCTCGAATTCTTCCAGCGTCTCTTACTTCGCGAATTAAGTCAGTGACAATGCCAGGCGTGTAATTTCCACCTTAAGAAATGAGGAAATGAAGGAGAAAATGTCATTAGAAATAATTACTGCATGTCACAATTGTCTGTTATCCATAAGATATAGAGAGGAAAAAAATAGCTATTAATAATTACCTTGCGAATGATATGTGGGTGCTGGACTTGCCATTCCAGCAGCATATCCAAATGGTTGACTATGAACACTCAAGCCACTCACGCTATCTCTACGGTGTCTTAAATTCCAACTTGGTGAATATTTTAGTGCTTCCATTTCAACTAATATACAAATGGATTTTCTTATATCATTTCAAGGCGAAATTATTTTAATTTTATATTATTAAGCTGAATTTAAAATTAAGGTTTTTTTTTTGCGAAACTGCACACACAAAGAGATACTTGGAAGAAATAAACACACAACTAATTTGCCACTTTTCTACAAAGAAACTAATAGTATTCAGCAACGGTAACGCAAATCAGAGAGAATACTTCACAATCAAACACACAAAAGATGACCCGAGTGGCATAAGTTCATACTAATCTCTATTAAGCTACCTTAACTGTGATTTTAACAGTAAAATAAAAATTTTCAGTGATGAATTTTCTAAGGCGCTTTTAGATGGACAATTTAGAAAAATACAGCTCGGGTCAAATACTTTTTGGATGTAAAACTCACACAAAAAATTTAAGTATTATGAAAACTAAATAAAAGATCACCCACATACCTTTTGTCTCATGTAAACTTCGGAATAATTTGGAATTTGTTTCGTGTAAAAGGTGAATTTGCTTGAGTAACGTTCGGAAAATATTTCGATTGTTCAAGTCATTGTTGCTTGCACCATTTTCCATTTTCTGTTGTTTATCATTGTCCTCATCTGTTTGTCCTTCCTCGTCTAATTCATCTTCCGCACTAGATTCATTTGGACGTGTGCTATTCATATTACTATGAGGTGTGTCGTCGATCAGTAAATCATTAAAACTGAAAGTTTATTTCATTTTTTTGTAGTTGAGGCAATGAGAGAAGAAATAAAATAAAAAAAATTTGATGAGCAAGGGGATTTATTGAGCAGAAGAAGTCAGCAATGAAATGGCATTTTTCGTGAGCATATTGCGTGCAGAGATTCATTTTTCGATTACACATTATGGCAAATGGAAAATAATATTGTAAGTAAATTTGAGAGAAAGGAGAATAGCGGCTATAAACATTATGAGTCAATTTTCCAATCTGTTATTATGATTGATTTCAGACAAGCCATAAATGAGTTTAAAAAAAAACATAGGAAAGAAGTCGTGTATTGCACGATGCAAGACTGTTTCATTTTACGAAGTCATTGCATAGTCAGCAATTAAAATTCTACATTTTTGGATGTCTATGCCTTAATAAAAAATAAAATTTTTAAATACACACACATTTCATTGCTTATTGTTTCTTATTGTGTTATGCAAGCATTTTGCAACAAGAGTTTCACTTTTTTTAAGGTAGAAACATTCTTCTTTACCGTTTTGATTGATTAATGACATCATTGAGCTTTTCTTGATCAGTGGACGGAATTTTGTCGATTTTTGTTGAGCCAAATGTTGGAAGACTATAGAAATCAGGCTGAGTACTGAGTGATGTGAGTGGATCGTTGCTGATCGGTGAGGCAGATTGTTGACGTTGTATCAAATGTGGATATTGTTGTCGGAATTGTGTATTAAAATTCATAAAAGCTGTTATAGATGGACTTGAATCCAAATTCTGTAATAAATAAATAAATTTTAAGACTTTACAGTTTACGCAGCTGTCCATTTTAATACACAGAGAAATTATAACAATTTAATTTCACAAAACCAGTAAATAAATGCCGAATTAAGTGAGATGCCATAAATTATTCATTAAAATACAGAAAAAAATAAAATAAAATAGAATGAACTTACAATGTGTGGCGGTAACGAAATGGGATCAGCAGAGCTATACTGTAGGTGGTTGCCTTTACGGTTCGTTGCACCACTACTTGAATTCATTAAAGGCCAGTTACCATCGAAATTATTGTAATCAAAATTCATTTTCGATGCGTTTTCAAGCCACTTTTCTAAATGATGCTCGTAACTTGAATTCATATTTGGCTGTTGCTGTTGTTGGCCATTTCTTGAAGGCTTTTTCATAACTTTCTTACGATTCGTTGCATTTGTGTTGGTTACTTTAGGCAATGTTGATGATAAGTTATCTATTTAGTTAGAGAGAAAATAGTCACACATATTAGATAAAGTCTAGTCTTATCTATTTTTACGCCTTTCATGCGCGTCAATAAAAATATTTCCTCAGGTATGTTCTTAGGCAAAGAATTTTTTTGGACAGACACCAAAATATTTATTTTTGGGGGAGAAGTAAACGCACGAAAAGGAAATAATGTAATGTAACCATGACTCATTGGTATTCTCTATGAACATGAATCGTCACTCCTGTTTACAATCTTACTGCCTAACAAGACGTGTTTAATCGAATTAATTCGAAATTCACTGCTAATAGAGACATTGTTATGCAATAAAGGCCTTGTTAAGGCCACCGTTTTCATTTCTCTTCTTATTGTTATTATTTTGCGTTGTTAGACATGATTTTTTGAGCATATATATAAGTATGATATTATCACACGAGAAAATATTGTATTTATAATTATATGTGACTAATTGGATTCGATTCTTTCGTAGTTGTTAAGTGTGCGATCACTTTACTTACCATTAATTGATTTTTCGTTGTTTTCATTATTGCTGTTATTTGTACTCATTTTCTCAGCTATTTTAAGCTCTTTCTTAATACTTGGGAAGATTAACCGAATAATTGCTTGTCTATCACTTATCTTCTTGTGTTTGTCGCTTCTTGTGTATTATTCTTCTTTTTCTCTGTCACAGCAATTGTCGAATTACTTTTATGACAAGCACCAATGATTTTCTGTATTATATTATATTTTATTACTTTATTACATATTCTGGATGTTTCACTTCACAGTTTTATTTTATTTTATTTTTTAAACTCATAAGAGATAATGTATGAACTCTCTAAAAGGTTGTAATTAATGCAATAATAGTAAGAAAATATTATAACACACAATTTTTCAGGCGCTACATCAACAGCGGAAGAAATGAAATAAAAATTATTATATTTTTTTCTTAATGAAATTCACAGAGAACGAGTTAAAATCTTCATTTCTTTGCAAGGTATTTGCGAGACATTCTTTCTACTTTTACGATTTTGCCTGCTTTTTTCTCATGAGTTTGAACTTGTTTGTTTGGTTCACACACTCAATTATACATTTGCAACTCTGATTTTTGTATTTTTGCTTTAATGAATTTTAGTATTGGAAAAATTATTATGCAAATATTAATCACGAAGAGAATTCTTTTCTTAATAATTTCATGTCCACTTAATTCACTTTAACTAATTAACAACACCCGCATTAAGCTTAATATTTAGCCTCTCGATATGTTATATTAAAATTGCAAAGACTATGTTGTATACGCGATAGTTTTAAAACTAATGTTGAACTAATGAAATAAACAGTTTGAGGATTAAATGGAAAATAAGCTCAACGCATCAACGACATGGATTTTGAATTTTTGAAAACCGTTAATTTTGTTTTATTTAAAAAAATCAATAAATAATCATATTTAAATGCTGTATATGATTACTAATGCATTTTATGTTTAATGTCAACAGCCAAGAATCATAAATTTATTTGTAGAATATTGAATCAATGAATTTTTAGAAGAAATTCCGTTACACACATATTTTGTGATTTTTATACGGCTGTGCTGAAGCTGGAATGTTTCAAATAAATTTAGACCGTTTAAAACAAAAACAAAATTCAAAAACACTTTGCATAACGTGTTCAACGGACTCAAAATGTCATTTATTATTAGATTAAACAAATATTTATTTATTTTAGCTAGACATACCTAATTAATATTCTCAAGATTAACAAAATAGAGAACAATTCATGCCACACAAAAAACATTTAAAATTAATCATTTTTAAGTAAAATATTCCGCAAATCTCGAGAGCACTTAAGATAAATTTTGTAGTAATTTTTTAAGAGGTTATTAAGAAAATCCACTAAATCTTGATTTGAAATGTCGTAAGTCACTTGATGAATACAACTTGTGAAATTTTGTCCCAAAAATGAATGATATGTATTAGCACCTTGCTCACTAGCATATTGTTCTTTAAAATTGGTCGTTAATTTAAATTGTGCTGCTTCTGACACGGAATCAATCATTCGATCAACCTCGCTTTGTGAAACAACTGTGCGATGAACTGTATCGAGTCTTCTCTGATTTTCCTTAATTATATGATTTCGATCACTTGTAAACTTTCCCAAAAGAAATCCAAAAATTAATGCAATAAATGCAATGGACATAGTAAGACTTATACATGTTCTCTTACTGATATATTGGCGAATGTCAAATCCGCTAAAAAGTAATAAAAATTGAATTTTATGATGCTATAAATGACAATGACTTGATGTTCAGAGATATCTCACCTTGTGTCTGTTGAATTTGCTCTCATTGCTGTTTGGTATGACAATACTCTGTCCATCATCTCTTTAAGCTATTTTTTTGATAGGATATTATTCATATATAGTTTATGCTTCACACAATAAACTCCAGAAACAGTAATAAATAGTCAACGCATGCCACACCACGCTACGAATGAATGAAGAATAGAAAAATGAAAGAAAATTAGGAAAATCATAAAGGAAAGAAAATGCATGACGGAATTAAATCGATAGAGTTATAAAGTTTGAAGCGCATTTTTGTCTCTTTAGACCAGTTTTGAAACTAAATGAAATTTTGGATGAAAAATTTTTTAAACTTTGTTTATAAAGAACCCAAATTGTAAACATTGGTTTTCAGTACTAGTTCTTTAGTATGGTAAAGATACTTTTATGAACATTAAAGGATTGATTTTTAATTCTGAAAATGATGCAAAGCTGTTTGTGATACTCAAATCATTCAAATTCCAAACTTTTCATATTCAGACTTAAAGTTCAATGATCCAATAGTTGGATAAACATAAATTCAAATTTTAAGAATAACATTTCTACAACGTGGACACAAAAATCTATAGAGTGTCACCCAGTCATCAGACCGACTAGAGTTACACCATCAGCATCAATAAAAATGCGCTCAAATTAGCCATTTGATTAAATTTTCCCCGCTCTTTTTTCTTGGCCGTCATTTTCATTTCCAATGACTATATAGAAAATCACCTTGAATCTCCTGTATGTCGCACACACAATTTACTATTAAAAATAACACATGAGGATTTTTCTCTTTTTCATATTCTTTTTTTGTTCTTCTAAATTCCCTTTGTACTTTCGTACACGTATTAATTCTGTATATTATAATAGACCGTTTACCGCACAAAACAGTCAACAAGCTATAAATTTTTCTTTTTATTTTTTTGTTGAACAGGAAAGGTTCGAAGAAAATATTTCTCACAAAATTTTGTATTTTCTTGATAAATATTCACTGTCGATGACTTGAATCTATGTATGTGGAATGACTTGAACGTACCGAAGAGAAAACTTGTCTCTTTAATATTTTTAGAAGTAAATGAGGAAATGAGAGTCACAAAATGCGATTCCTTCCAGCTTGCATGTCAACACGGGACTAAATATTTCATATATTTGTTTTGATTACACACTACGATTAATATAGTGATCAACAGTCATTAAATTCGTGCTTGTTTTTCGTCGTAGTAGGCCAATCGTGTAATAACACAATTTTGTTGTAACAAACTAAACCCAAACACTGCAAAAAAAAAATATATAAACTTGGTAATTTTTAATCCTCGAAAAATGCTTAACAACACAACTCGTTGAATGGCTGCCGCGAACTGAGCGAATATTTTTCCTATGGTATAAAATAATTTTCTTTCTTTTTTTTCATGCCTTTCATTCTGTCGAATGCAATCATAGTGAAAAACTCTCCTAAAAATTTCTCTCACTATTCACTCATATTCAAGAGGCTATTTAGACACGAGTTTTAATGTGCATTATTTATTATATGTTAAAAAATAGACATCCATTTAAATCTTGGATTAATTGTAATGATTACGATACTTTGCATTATAAGATGAGTAAAGCGTTATTAAATCCATCCATTACTCAGCTAGCTCATATCCATCATTTGTATTTTCTTTGGGTACTCAAAGTAGGGTTCATTTAACAGTTTAGTCTTCTTGCATGCTATTGTAAGTATCCAAATCAGGGTTGCGAAAACAGATATCTGTCACAGGCAAAGGTGACAGAATCTGTGAAAAGATGGTCTTTCACTGAAATTTTTCTGTCGACAGATATGTTTTTTCCATCTGTTGACAGATCTCACCTGTCACAGATCTCGCCTGTCACATGTGACAATCTGTCGACAGATCAAATTTTTTCACCTGTTGACAGATCTGATCTGTCACAGATTTCACCTGTCACATGTGACAATCTGTCGACAGATCAAACTTTTTCACCTGTTGACAGATCTGACCTGTCATAGATCTCACCTGTCACATGTGACAATCTGTCGACAGGTAGATTTTTTCTACCTGTCACAGATTTCATCTTTCACCTGTCAAAGACATATCTTGTTCTCTGAAAACTTTTTTCTCTTGTGAAGTATATAATTTCAAAGAAAATTTTTAAAAAATTATTTTTTTGGTGAAAAACAAGAGTTCGAATCTCATCGTTTACAGTCTTTTTTTGTTTTAATCTTTAACTATTTTGAACTTTTTTGATAATTTATGACATTTGCATAAAAAATAAGCTAATTTTATACTGTTTTCATGTTTTTACATAATTATTCAACATTTTTCAAAATTAAATATTACTTCGTACATTTTATTATTTTATTATTGATCTAAACTGAATTGTTTCAAAATTTGTTAATTATATTGACTTTAATTTTTTTTAAATATAATTACCTAAATGTTTTTTATAATATTTAATTTTTTTATATTTAATATAACTAAATTAATTTAATATTATGAATATTTTACTTTTCACGCCAATATTTAAGTGTCCTATTGTTACAAAATATTTATTTTTTTTAAATTAAATAACACTGATAAAAATAAAGAACCTAAACAATTTTTGTCAGAAAAGCAAAATTATTTAATATGTGTAAAATTTATGAAGTAATATTTAATCTTGAAAAATGTTGAATAATTATGTAAAAACATGAAAACAGGATAGAATTAGCTTATTTTTTATGCAAATGTCATAAATTATCAAAAAATTTCAAAATAGTTAAAGATTAAAACAAAAAAAGACTGTAAACGATGAGATTCGAACTCTTGTTTTTCACCAAAAAAATAATTTTTTAAAAATTTTCTTTGAAATTATATACTTCACAAGAGAAAAAAGTTTTCAGAGAACAAGATATGTCTTTGACAGGTGAAAGATGAAATCTGTGACAGGTAGAAAAAATCTACCTGTCGACAGATTGTCACATGTGACAGGTGAGATCTATGACAGGTCAGATCTGTCAACAGGTGAAAAAGTTTGATCTGTCGACAGATTGTCACATGTGACAGGTGAAATCTGTGACAGATCAGATCTGTCAACAGGTGAAAAAATTTGATCTGTCGACAGATTGTCACATGTGACAGGCGAGATCTGTGACAGGTGAGATCTGTCAACAGATGGAAAAAACATATCTGTCGACAGAAAAATTTCTGTGACAGGTTTGCCTTTTTTACTGGCCTGTGACAGATCGCAACCCTGATCCAAATGACTTAAGCTACTTAAAACTCACACAATACATTAATTCCTCAAAACTAAAAGTTCAAAATCACAACTTACCGAAATAAAATATTAAACATCACTTACACATGATCCCCAAACCTAAAAGGAAGCATAGAAGAAAACTTTAAAAGTATTTGAGGAATTTGAGTTTGCATGAATAAGTTGAGCTAAAAGAATCACTTTAAAGGTGAAAAGAATATGGAAAGAATGAGGCCAAGAACACTATAAATAAGAGAGTGAGTTCAAATAAAAAAAAATGTTGTTTTCTTCCTTAAATAGCCTTTGACTATATAACTAAAAATTTTCCTTCCGTTTGTTCTTTCTATTTTGACTATTTCTAGTATTGGAAATAATTCTATTAAGAGCATTGCCAAGGCGCATATTTTGATGGAATTTTAATCAACTTATTACGTTGTATTATAGCACCAACTCCATGCTGCCAGTAATGTTAATATATAGAAATGATGTCCCTTATGGATTATAAAGTAATGTGCTTTGACGACAGCAAGCTGTCTGCATAAAATTATTGGAAACAAATTTATTTTTATTTAAATTTCTACAATTTAACATTTCAGGCAGTAGTGAACTAAATATCATGAGGTGTATATTAATTTTAGTACAATTTTAGTAAGTTCTGAACTAATAAGCTTTTAAGTTTTAGCTAAGAACTTTTTAACAAAAATTGAGAATATCTCGAAGTCATTTTTATTTTATTAACTCTGTATCTAATCTTCCTTATATTTTAAGTTTCAAAAACTCATAAGATTAATAAAATATCAAACTTTAAATTTCTTTTGGTATAAAACTTTTTTTTTTTTAAAAAAATAATTTTTTCAACTTTGAATGTTTGTAAACAAAGAAATGAAAGCTATATTTTCTGTTACTTCCTTTTGACTCTTGAGGAAACAGCCTTGGACAGTTTAATCACTTCCTTTACTCAATTTACAAGTAGTAAATTCCAACAACTGTAAACAAAACAAAATTCTACAATTTCGAGTTAATTAGACCAAAATAAATGCATAAAAGCTCTAATAAGCTCAAAGTATTAAGAAAATTCCACGTAAATCAAAAACATGCTCACGAAAAAAAAGCACAAAAAGGAAACAAGAAATAAAACTTTTTATGTCTACCAAAAAAAAAAAAAAAACTAAGCAGGACTAGTTCATGCCTTATACATACAAGAAATACAGAGGCATAATGGCTGCAATTTATAACGTGGAAAAAATTACTTTCTACTAAACGCTTAGTCGAGTTATTTATTAATAGCTAATGAAAAAATCTTGCGATTTATGCAAAAAGCAGAGGTGCATATATGAATACCTTAATGAGCTTCATAAATGCGCAACAAACTATTCTATATTTATAGTGTATTTATTGTTATTATTTGTGGAAATTTGAAGGTTAGCAGGTAAGCAATGTATGAAAGTTCTGTTCATAGAAAGTGAATGCGAATAATAATTATGAGGAGGATTTATGCTTGAATAGCATGACCAGAAGATACCTTGAATAGAATAAAGAAGTAATAATCTTGACCTTTAATGTGTGTCACATTTAGTAATCCACAGAACGTGCTGGGCATTAAATTTCAACAATTCACAAAAAAAATATTTGTTTGTAAATTTTAAAGGCTTCACAAGCCCAAATCGATGACTAATTGCCGGTAGAATATGTATTTAAATGAGAAATTCCATCAACACGTAAATTAAAATATTTACTTTTCTGTTCTGTCTGCTCGATTCTGTTTCGTAACAATGGCTTTTGGACACATGTAAGAACCAGAGTTGGAAAGAAAGTAACTGGAATAATTTAAAGTTCATCAAATTTCTACTAATTCTTAGATTCACAAATGATTTGATAATGTAAGCAAATTTCACCAGCAGCATATTGAGCTGTCAAAAATGCCAATCAACTCTGCATCCCAGCATAGAAAAAACATTTAATCCAGAAGAATGAAAAGACAATGAAATAATTCAACTAATTTAATTAGATATATATTTCAGCTTTCGAGTTAGCCTCTTCAAGTCCACTTTCCTCAGTTATTGTCGAGACTTTAACCGTTAACAAACGGAAGGAAAAGGAAAAAAGAATATAAAAGTGGAAGTAGAACAACATAATTTTCTTAACATTTTCTTGTGTAATAGTGAAAATTTGGAGAGGAAAATTAAGGTGTGAAAATTATTTTCCGATAAAGGAAACAACGAAATTCTTGGAAAGAAAATATTGTGCTTAATATTAAATAAATTTCTGATTGCGTAACTTCCTTGCCAGTTCCGATTAACTTAATTATGAAGATTTACTACTTAATTGAGAAAAATGGCAAGGTTATATGGAACAATTTTCTTTGATTGATATTTTTCTGAAAAAATTCAAATTTTTGGACAGAACAAAGAAAATTTAACCACAAGTCATGAAAATTATGCCAGTTCCAATTTCTTATGTAACTAATTAAATTAGTCAACTTTATTAGTCGATGGAAATTTATTCAATTTGTCATATCTGAAAATTGTGAAGTCATACGAGTGTACATGTTGTGTCTGATATACTATCTAGTCTTTATCGAAGGATCTAATCCTTAATCCTAGTATAAGTCTCTCAAATTATTAAAAACCATTAATTGAACTTCTTTTTCCTTTAGTCGTCAATATTATTTATGGATATCAATACAAGCAATAACTGTCATAAATCCATTTAATATGAATCGAAGGACATTCCATTTCAAACAACCTTCAATAATAACAAATCGTTACTAATTACATAAACATGACAAAACAAGGCAAAAAGGATTTTTACAATACTTTAATCAGATTTTCATAGTCATAGAAAAAGCATTGGATCCAATGCCAAAGTATTTAAAAGTTCAAAGTTTGATAATGAAAGTAGTTTAAAGAAAATTCATGCAGACGTAATAGCTTTTTAATTCTGAGAGTTCAAAAAATATTCAATTAACATCTGTTGAGCCTGTATTGTCCATTTCAACAAAGGATTACATTCTGTTACGTTTTATTTCGAGACATAGACACATTGTATGATATCATCTGAATCCTTTCACTTTATTCTCAAAATATCTCATTGTATTTCATGTTCAAAAAAAATTTTCATTTAAAGATGTAAAAATTAAGTCATACACAAAATTTAATCGATTGTCTACGACACTTTTTCACCAAAAAAAAAAAAAAAACAGGAAGTTTTGCTAAATTTATAGGTCAAATAAGCTTATTGCCTCCACATTTTATTGTGTGTTGTTTCCATTAATTCCATAAATATACTCAATTCATTTCCGAGCCTTTACTTGCCATTTGTTTCCCGTAGTAGTCAAGAAGAAGTAAAGTTCATAATATTTTAGGCATTTTATACATAATATTATGTCCACTGTCATTCATCAAATGGTGATGACTGTTTACAATTCATGTAATATGATACATGTCATGTATGTCCTCAAAAAATTTTAATCTTCTATTATTATTTCAAAATAAATCGATTTCCACTTCATATCGTAACAGGAACTTACTCATTTCATTTGTAATTTAGCATGTATACAGTCTCTGACATAACGAGTTAAATGTATTAAAAAATATAAAAGAAGCTAAAAGGATTAAATTCAAACTAGTGGAATAATTACCGACTAGAACTAATAGTCAGTTACAGTAAAGACATGTGAAGTGCTGAATTAAAGAACAGAAACAATGAAATCAGAATCAAAAGAAAATTTAGTGAATTCTCAAAGTCCATCTGAAAATAATTTAAATCAGATGGCAATTGAGGAAGGAACTGCAGCAAGTGATGATGATGTTAATGCAATCAATGACATAGTATTGACGAATGTCGAAAAGAAATTTCTCTTGAGTGCTGAGCGTGGTGACTGTGCGACAGTTCGAAAGTTAATTGCAGAGAATAAAGATCATCCTGAACAGCTGAATATTGATTGTGTAGATCCACTTCAAAGATCAGCACTTATTGCAGCAATTGAGAATGAAAATATTGAATTAATTCAGTTACTTTTGGAAGCTGGAATTCAAGTTAAGGATGCATTACTGCATGCCATTAAGGAAGAGTATATAGAAGCTGTGGAAACATTGTTGCAATGGGAGGAAGAAAATCATGTTGCTGGGGAGCCTTACAGTTGGGAATCTGTTGATCGTAGCAGTTCAAGTTTTACACAGGATATTACGCCCTTAATACTTGCTGCCCATAAAAATAATTACGAAATTCTCAAGATTTTATTAGACAGAGGAGCTAGCCTTCCAATGCCACATGACGTTCGGTATGTGAAATATTATTTGGAATAGCAATTAACAGATTAATCATGAGAATACGTCTACCTTACAGGTGTGGATGCGACGAGTGTGTATTGTCAAGCGAAACAGATTCATTAAGACATTCTCAGGTGACCTAAATCGCATTCCATCATAAGCATGACATTTAGCGATAAAATATTATTATTACATTGTTGTATCATTTTTTTCATTAATACAGTCACGCATAAATGCTTACAAAGCCTTATCAGCAAGCTCTCTGATTGCATTGAGCTCACGGGATCCGATATTAACTGCATTCGAATTAAGCTGGGAATTGAGACGATTGAGTCGTATGGAAACGGAATTTCGTGTTGAGTACAATAACATGCGAAAGAATGTCCAAGAATTTTCAACGGCATTATTGGATCATGCAAGAACAAGTAATGAACTGGAAATTATGCTCAATTATAATCCAAGTGGAGAGAATTGGGAACCGGGCGAAAGACAAACTTTAGATCGATTAAAACTTGCCATCAAGTATAAACAGAAAAAGGTTAATTAATGTGCTACTTGACATGCATGTTGACTGTGATTAAATTTAGTCTTCTACTTTTTCAGTTTGTAGCTCATCCAAATGTTCAACAGTTACTTGCCAAAATTTGGTATGACGCAAGTCTTTGAAACTGCTATTAAAATGATTTAATCCAATCATTTTCAGGTACGAAGGACTTCCAGGATTCAGAAGAAAAGGAATGGTTGGGCAGCTCTTCCAAGTCATTCGACTAGCCTCATGCTTCCCATTATACTGTACGATTTATATGCTTGCACCAAACTCGGAGATTGGAAAATTTATGAAGAAACCTTTTGTGAAGTTCATCACTCATTCAGCTAGTTATGTTGTCTTTTTAAGTAAGTCTAAACAGTATCAATAAGCACTTGATGATTGACTGAATTTATTCCTATCAGCTCTTCTCGGTGCTGCATCTCAACGTGTTGAATTTCTGCTTCTTGAATGGTTTGGAAACTCTTGGATACATGCATTACTTGATGAATGGAAACGACATGAACGCGGAGCATTACCAGGAATAGCTGAAAGCGCTTGTATGGTCTACATAATTAGTAAGTATATGTCGTGTCTCTAACAATAGAAATTTAATTATACTGTCATGATTTTTATTATCCACACCTTTAAGGCTTAATATGGGGAGAAATTCGCTCGCTTTATTCAGATGGGCTGTTGGACTACATCTCGGATTTATGGAATATTGTTGACTTTATATCCAATTCATTTTATGTTGCTTGGATAAGTCTTCGGTTAACGTCATGGTATACAGTTCATCGCGATGCTAAAGCAGGACTAAATCCTTGGTATCCACGTGAAGAATGGTCTCCATATGATCCGATGCTTTTATCCGAAGGCGCTTTTGCAGCTGGCATGATTTTCTCATTCTTAAAACTTGTTCATATATTTTCAATTAATCCTCATCTCGGACCACTTCAAGTCAGTTTAGGACGAATGATAATTGATATTATAAAGTTCTTCTTTATTTATACATTAGTGCTGTTTGCATTTGGCTGCGGATTAAATCAACTCATGTGGTATTATGCTGATTTAGAGAAAAATAAATGTTATCATTTACCCAGTGGACTTCCTGATTTTGATAATAATGAAAAGGCGTGTGCTATATGGAGGCGATTTGCCAAGTATATAATTTATTGAAAGGATTTAATGTATTTTAGCTTTAAAATATCTATTTTAGTCTTTTTGAGACATCGCAATCTCTATTTTGGGCTTCATTTGGTTTAGTCGATCTAATGGCATTTGAATTAACTGGAATTAAAAGTTTTACAAGATTTTGGGCATTGCTGATGTTTGGAAGCTACAGTGTCATAAAGTAAGTCTTTGTAAATACTTAATCTTTCAAACTTGACCAATTTTCTCCTTTTAATAGCATCATCGTCCTCCTAAATATGCTTATTGCTATGATGTCAAACTCCTATCAAATCATATCAGAAAGAAGTGATTCTGAATGGAAGTTTGCACGATCCAAGTTATGGATAAGTTATTTTGATGATGGAACAACACTTCCAGCACCATTTAATCTATTTCCAACAGTAAAATTATTCAAGTGTGGACGGGGAAAGTTATCATCCACAAGTACAATCGTAAGTTGATTTAAAAACTTATTTTCTGTAGAGAGCAAATATGTTGGGTATAATTTAATTTTGTTTTGCACCTTCTGGCATTTTTGTTATTCCACAAAACTTTTCATATATCTTATTCAATCTCTCACAGAAACGTTCTCGTGATAAAGCTCGCCTACGTCATGATAATGTCATGAAATTATTAGTGCGTCGTTATGTTTGTGATGAACAAAGGAAACGCGATGATTTTGGCATTACCGAAGATGACGTCATGGAGATTCGACAAGATATTAGTACATTGCGATATGAGTTAATTGACATATTTAAGCAAAATGGAATGAAGACACCGAGAGTCAGTAAAGATGATAGTCAAGGTAAGAATGATGAGTTTATTGATTAAATATTTTACTTAATAAAAATTTCTACTTACAGTTTCTGGCAAGAAAGGAAAAATCATGGAAAGAAGAATTTTGAAAGACTTTCAAATTGGAATCGTTGAAGGAATTCTTAATGCATCTCTACAAAGTGCTAAAGAGCCTAAGGATGTTTTCAGTACGATTGCTAAAGTTATTGGCAGAAGAACAAGTTCCAAGAGGTAAATTAAATTATTTATTTTACAAAGTTGTTCCTCATAACTTAGATTTTTACTCACTTAATTCCTACAGCAAACAAGAAGATTGGAATGCAATTGTACGTAAAAATACAATAATCAGAAATCCAATTGGTTCAAAATCGGAAGCATTGCAAAGACAACAATCACGTCAGAGCTTACGAAGGCATATTATGAATGCACAAGCTCAAGGATTAATGATGGATACAGACAATTTACTACAATATAATCCAAAACTTGCTGATGTCAGTCATACAACAAGAATTGCATATGCTAAATTTATGACGACGAAAATCAAAAAGGAAATTAAGTTTGAGGATGAACAAATCGATGGTGAAAAAATAAGGATTGAAAATGAGTTGGAAAGAACCAGAGGGGCTAGAGCTCTTAACAAATTCAAAGCTAATGCAGGAATTTTAAAGAAACGAGAAGCTCCAAAAAATCCTGAAGTTATTTTACAAAATGGTGATTTGACAGTTGTAGAAGTTGAAAAATCAGCAGCAATCAGTCCACCTGCATCACCTGTTAATGAACAAAATGTTCCAAATCTACAAAATTTTCCAACCTCTATTGAACGAGATTTCCGAGCTAGAACTCCTATAGAAGAAGAAAGTGAGACGCCATCAGACTTACCATCAACTCCACGATGTAGTCTCGATGTTCCAGACTCGAAAGTTCTATCACCAAAAAATTCATTATCTTCATCATCGTCAGATGGTCGTAAAGCTTCTCCAAGTAAATCAGCAAAGAAATATTCAGAACCAAAAGAAACGAAGTCTCCAGAGAGAGAAGGAACACCAGTTCCAACACCTAGATCAAGGTCGCCATCAAGTGCCAATATACCTGAAATCAGAACCCCAGAACCAGATTCTGATGTGCCAAAAGTACGTAAAAGTTCTCAAGATTCTTCATCTGGCCGTCTCACTCCACATCCACCAGCAAGTCCAGCTATAAGTATTTCCGGCAGTGATAAAGGAAAGTCAAAAATAACTGGCAAAACATTGACAGGATGGCTGTAGATGCCATTAATATATTTATAATCGATATTTTAAGTAGAATCTTAGCATTCCGATCCACAGCATTTCATATTCATTCAAAGTTTAAAGGTGGATAAGGAAAATGCGAACTCAATAGAAGATTAATTTAACTTTTTAAGCATCATTAAAAACGAGATAAAAGAAAAATAAAAAGCAATAAAACATTTACAAACATTTTAATTAAACATTGAATTTGAAGAAAAATGTTGGAGATTAACAAATTACGAAATTTATCTTTCAGTATGCGTCACAGAAGGAAGGAAAGAAAAACATCAAGAGAAAACATTTTCTGACTAACTTTTTGTTATTCTTACTTTGTCAGCTACTAATTTAAATACTTATTTTGTTTGGTGCTAGATGCTAATGCTTTATTGACGGATCAATTTCAAAATATTTTTTTTTTCCGAAATTTTTAATTTTAAAAATTGCATACTACAATCGCATATGAAGCTATACCACAATGATTATTCCGATTTCTGGCCATTAATCCGTATCCTTTAAAATTATAAAATTTAAATTTTTTCAAGACTTTCAAGGAGTTTTATTAGTTATATTTTGAATGACTAGCTTAATGTAAATAAAAAATGTGCATATATAATCATAAACAATATACTTACCATTCGTTCCCCAATTTTCACCCTGTTTTGTAATATTTTTAAGTCAGTAATATTATTAGTAACGAATATTTAAAAAATGCTGACATACCCATGAATTTCTGTAAATAAATCATCAATACATCTTTAAAACATATGCAAATGGTATCAAGTATTTGATTGATTATTTACCTTATAATCCAATAGTCCTTTCCTTTTCCATCTGATCCATATCCAACAATAGTCTGAAAAATTAAATTTAATTAGTCAATAAATTAGGAGACTAATTTGAACTTTCAGATAATTACCACAGCATGATCAACTGCATCTACTGGACAAAATCTATCATAAAAAATTCCACGACGATAGCTTGTAAATCCGTCAGTAGTTCCTATACAAACAATAACAGGTCCAATACTGACCAATTGTCTAAGTTTTTCTTCGTCACCATTCAATTCATAAGTACAAACTTCTTTAATAGTAAAAATGGATGGAAATTCATCTTTTTTGCAAGTATCATTAATTGCTGTATAAACATAAGCAGTTCCATCTGAAATGCCGTAATCACGAACGTATGCCAGTCCATTACCAGGCCAACCGCCTAAAATTAAAAATTTAATCGACTTATGCAACCTAAAAAGTAATAAAACCTTCCTTCACATCCTCCATCGACTGTGTCGCAGTCAATCAAGCATTGCTCGGAAAAGATGTCACTTTCGTTATTTTTCCTAGAAATGTACTCTAAAAGTGATACAGAAGTAAAAGCCCAACAAGCTCCACAGTAACCTTGATCTTGAAAATAAATCATTTGGATAGGTTTAATAGAAAATTTTTTGGAAATAATTGGTTCCTTTGTTACCTTTCACAGGAGGAAATAGATCAGTGTAATTTACTTGACCTACTCAGAAAAAAAATTAGATTGAAATAAAATTCTTTAACTTCTTTTTAATTGTTCATAACCTTTTCTAGGATTTCTGGGAAAATTTGGCAATGGAATAATATCACGTTTAAAAAGCTCTTTATTAAGTCCCATTCGAAACTCCTTCTTTTCCTCAAAAGTCAAATCTGAATGAGCCTGAAGATCTCTTTGGTAAGTTTCATTAGGTCTTAAATTATGGATCCTAATATCATTGTAATTTGTCCAAAATTCTTCAGCTGCTTCATCTTCTGATTTTATATAGTTTTTATATGACTTGTTGTAATGTTTCTGTGGAACATGAAATATTTTTAATCAGAATTAATTTGACTCTTTTTGAACTTCAATACTTTTTGCAACCTTTCCCCAATAACCAGAAAATTTCAAAGTTAGTTAAAAGCTGGTTATCAGCTAACTTTTAGTTAGTCTTTCTAAATAAAGTTAGTTTTAAGCTTGATTTGAACTAGCTTTTAAAATTTCTGGTTTTAAATTTAAAAAAATATATATTTTTGAAACTTACTGCCCACGATTTAAATGTTTTATCTCTAGTTTCTTTTACTTTATTTGGTGGTTTTTTGCTGGTTGTTTTTAGAGACTTAGTAGTTGTTTTTAAACTCATTTTGGTATTATTTCGCCCTGTCGATAATTTTTGAGTTGCATTTTCAACATAGTTTAAAAATAGAATAACCAGAATCAATGCTATTAATATTGTCCGTAAAACCATACTTTTATTAACTCATGCAGTAGAACTAAATGATTTTATTATAAATTACTGAAGGAACTGTCGAGTAATCCAAAAAAAAAAAAATATTTAACATGTTTAATATTGTATGTAAATATTCAACCAAACAATAGAATATCTTGTTAACATTTTCCACAGTGGTCTAAAAATGACTTTTTTGGAAATAATTCATGATATTTTGGTGGTTTATAGTTTTAGACTTGAGGAGTTCAAAAATGCAAACAAAATTTTTTTTCGTCAATATAGGTCCCCATACGGGCCTAAAACGTGTTTTTGGTACCAAAAATTTTCAAAAAATTCGTGTGCCTCACTATGTGGATGAAATTTCGAAAACTTTTTTTTATTCGCTCAGTACACCCTCTAATTTTCATTTAAAAATACCAAAAGTTTGAAAAAAAAATTATTTTGATGGTCAAAAATGCGAAAAAGTTCAAAAAATCAGCATTTTTTCAACATTTTTGCTTCCTGTGCCTACATGTCGATCTTAAAAATTCTAAAAACTCTTGATTCTTATAGTTCTTGAGTAGATCTACAAAAAACATTCCATTCGTCATTGCCAAAAAAGCCATTTAGTGCTTCAAAAATGAGGTCAAAGGTGAAAATTTTCGTTTTTTTGGGCATTTTTTGGGTTTGTCAGCCTATATGATCCACAGGTGGCTCCAGGTAACTGTCAAGTGACATTTTTCTTATAGCTCTTATATTGTACTACAAAATTAAGCAAAAAAAAGTAAATTTTTTCCGGTCCCCCGATTCACCTGAGGCCCCCAAAGGGTGTCTGGTAGGGGGGTCCTCAAGACAAAAAAATTCATATCTCAAAAATATCTTCACCATATTGGCTGAAACTTTCAGAAATGATAGAAAACATCTATACCGACCATTTCCAGTCATTTAAACTTAATTATAACTTGATTTTTGAACTTTATGTACATTTTGCTGATTTTCGAGCTTGGTCAAAAATCGAGTTTTCACTTTTCGACTCCTACCACCTCAGGATGACTTTATATTTTATTTCTTTTGATGAAATCTTATAGCTAAGCATAGTACGCATCCAACGAGGTATGAAACATGATATATAGTTAAGATTTGACAGAGTTATGGCCATAAAACTGAAAAAATGGTAAATTTTTTGAGGTTTTGACAACTTTCAACTCACATTTTCGCCGATATTTCTTCGAAATTTCAAGTATACGTAACAAGTTTGGTATTATTGGAAAGGTCATTGCTTTAGCTATACAAAAAAATTAAAACATAAGTTTGGAAGTTCCTCTGTGGACCAGAAAACTTACAACAGTTTGGTTTGTCCTCTCATACAGAGCAAAGATAAAAAAAATTTTATTTTTGTGTTTTTTCCACAGTTTAACACATGAACTTTCATAATATGATCAATAAAAGACTTTACAACCATTACTTCTTACATACAGACTTATAGAAGAAATGCATTTTTTTTGAAAAAATCGAAAATATTCGAAAATTTGAGGTTTTTTCTATAAAACTGTATGTAAGAAGTAATGGTTGTAAAGTCTTTTATTGATCATATTATGAAAGTTCATGTGTTAAACTGTGGAAAAAACACAAAAATAAAATTTTTTTATCTTTGCTCTGTATGAGAGGACAAACCAAACTGTTGTAAGTTTTCTGGTCCACAGAGGATCTTCCAAACTTATGTTTTAATTTTTTTGTATAGCTAAAGCAATGACCTTTCCAATAATACCAAACTTGTTACGTATACTTGAAATTTCGAAGAAATATCGGCGAAAATGTGAGTTGAAAGTTGTCAAAACCTCAAAAAATTTACCATTTTTTCAGTTTTATGGCCATAACTCTGTCAAATCTTAACTATATATCATGTTTCATACCTCGTTGGATGCGTACTATGCTTAGCTATAAGATTTATGCAAAAAAATAAAATATAAAGTCATCCTGAGGTGGTAGGAGTCGAAAAGTGAAAACTCGATTTTTGACCAAGCTCGAAAATCAGCAAAATGTACATAAAGTTCAAAAATCAAGTTATAATTAAGTTTAAATGACTGGAAATGGTCGGTATAGATGTTTTCTATCATTTCTGAAAGTTTCAGCCAATATGGTGAAGATATTTTTGAGATATGATTTTTTTTGTCTTGAGGACCCCCCTACCAGACACCCTTTGGGGGCCTCAGGTGAATCAGACCGGAAAAAAATTTACTTTTTTTTGCTTAATTTTGTAGTACAATATAAGAGCTATAAGAAAAATGTCACTTGACAGTTACCTGGAGCCACCTGTGGATCATATAGGCTGACAAACCCAAAAAATGCCCAAAAAAACGAAAATTTTCACCTTTGACCTCATTTTTGAAGCACTAAATGGCTTTTTTGGCAATGACGAATGAAATGTTTTTTGTAGATCTACTCAAGAACTATAAGAATCAAGAGTTTTTAGAATTTTTAAGATCGACATGTAGGCACAGGAAGCAAAAATGTTGAAAAAATGCTGATTTTTTGAACTTTTTCGCATTTTTGACCATCAAAATAATTTTTTTTCAAACTTTTGGTATTTTTAAATGAAAACTAGAGGGTGTACTGAGCGAATAAAAAAAAGTTTTCGAAATTTCATCCACATAGTGAGGCACACGAATTTTTTGAAAATTTTTGGTACCAAAAACACGTTTTAGGCCCGTATGGGGACCTATATTGACGAAAAAAAATTTTGTTTGCATTTTTGAACTCCTCAAGTCTAAAACTATAAACCACCAAAATATCATGAATTATTTCCAAAAAAGTCATTTTTAGACCACTGTGTTTTCAGGGCTTATTTATTGGTGGCGTCAATAAATACAGGGGGTCCTCGATTTGAACAGATTCGATTTGAATAACCAAAATTTTTCCATACAAAAATTTTCCTTTTTAACGGTCATTTTTCATACGTTTCGATTTGAATAGAAAAATTTGGGAACGAAACAACTCAATATATATATATATATATATATATATGAGGTCAAATAAGAAAATGACCGTTAAATTTTAAAAATTTACTAACACCATCAAAACTTTTTACACCGGAAACAATGGAAAATTTTGATGGTGTTAGTTTTGTTTGGGGCGATTTTGGGGCGGACTCTGTCCATATGACCTCATATAGATATATTGAAACAACTGTTCAAATCGAGAACCCCCTGTATATACCAATGATTTGAGCAATAAACCCTCCCAATAAAACGGAATAAGCTAATGGCGCCTTTAATAATCTTTTGAAACAACATCTGTGAATCATCTAAGCTCATATTTAAATTATTCGACAGTCCAATTGTTACCTTCGAATACAGATTTTTATTTATAGAATCAGATTAATGGCACTTTTGTCGATGCAAATAACTAAATTCACAAATCATCAAAAATTCCAACATCAATACAGTAGCAACAAATTAAATTAGTAGCACAAGTCAAAGTTTTATGAGTATTAATGCGACTTAAATCCTTGTTGGAATTTTCTAGCATCAAAAATTAGTTTTAATCACAAAAATTTGCTATGATGATCTAAATCGAACGACATCTATTTATTGATTGTCAGCACGAGATGGCAATTTATATTCTGATGACTTTTCTTTGCGTCATAAAAATAAAAAAAAAAAAAGTTGCAGGAAGAAGCATTAGATAAATATAAAATGGACAAATTTACTTCTAGTATTTGAATAAAATTCACATTTTGAAGCCTTCGATAAAGTAAAAGTGATTAAAATTAAAACTATAAACGACACATGGTCGGCATGATAGATTGAAAATTTACGTCTTAAAATTGAGAACTACGTAAGAGATGTTTTCTTATTTACAGATGATTTTATGATCAATAGCTGGAAGCTGTATTGAATTTTAGTTCATCAAAACAATAAGTTTCATATTTTGGTAATTTAAAACATTTTTTTAGGATAGACGTAATTTGTAGAAAAGATTTACAATTTTGATTCAAGATTCTAAGGTATTATGTTTTACAAGTGTTAAAACTAAAAATACCTTTTTCAAATCAGCTAAAATTCTGTTATAAAAATCGTTTTGAAGAATAATCAAAACTTTTCAAAACAGATACAACAAAATTAAAATATCGGAAAATATCCATACCGATGTAAACATTAAAAATTTACATAAAGATTTAAAATTTAATTAAAAAATTGTCTTTCAAAAAGAGTAGAACATTTTTAATTTTAAAATCTTCAAGAATTGGAATTTTTGTTCTAAAATATTATTTATAATACTAGATTAATTTGTAAGGATTGCAAATGCAGGCAAACAATCTATTTTTAAGTTTATTTTAGAATTAAAATCAAATAACTCTTTGGGACATACAATTTAAAAAAAAAAACAACAAGTAAGAAAAATCACATGAGTACAGACATCAATCAAGAGATTCACAGTGAGCAATAGATTACCATCATTGGTTTTCAGTCTTCGGACTTTTTTTTTAATATTAAAAAAATACGAAACTCTTTCTCATCAATCTTTCTTACATCAACTTCGTGGTGGGCGATTAAAGGACGACCTGCGCGTACGATTCTCTTAACATTATCTTATCACAGCATCAAATGTTGCAGAGATTGTATAAAAGCAGCATAGACTCAACAGTAAGATGTTAAAGTAAATTTAGACATTCAACAAGTGATAATAAACAAGAAACGGATAGAAAATTCATGTTTTGTGATAAAACATACCAAAAGAATTTTTATTAATTGTTTTCATTTTGTGAAATTTGTAGAAATTATTTCCGTACTTCCAATTTTTCTCACAAATAATAAATTCAATAAGTTTAAATAAAAAAATAAAAATATTTAGAAAATGTATCGTGAAGTGAAAACTATGGAATTGTTCTCATATGCTGTTCTTCTGTTGGTTTTAACCGCTAAATTGTGTAGTGCTGATGAAGGTAAAGAGATGGAATCAAATTTTGGATTTTATTTGGATTTTATATAAAATGTTTGAAAAACTCAGAAGAAATCTTTAAAAAATTTAAAAAAATTGTTAAAGAATTTAATAAAAAAATTAAAAAAAGGGAATTTTAAATTTAAAAAAAAGAAAGAATTACCTAAAAAAAAAAATTAAAAAGAATCAAAAATTTACTCTTACAACGAAAAGAAATGTAATGGAATTAGTTGAAACTCTAAAGCTCAAAAACTTTATTATGAAAAATTCAGTAAAAACCTGGAGCATCTCTTGAGGCAGAGACAAGAATGATAAAAATAAATTAAGACTTTTTAATGACACTTTTTGTAAAGATCTTTGAAAAAAATAAGGTTCATCGCAAAAACAGCTAAAATTTGGAATTAATTTTTTTTTTAAAAAAACATATTTTAAGATGCAAAAATCCTTTTAATAAACAGCAAAAAATTTATAAAAATCAGAATTTTTAAAACATTCGACTCATCAATTTTTAAAGAACCAAATGGAAAATTCAATTAGGCTCTATCGAAAGAAAGAAAAAAAAATACAAATGCATGTGAAGCATTTTTGGCTTATGAAGGAAAATAAAATATCAAAGCTTTTTATTTCCACTCTCTCACCTTAAACAAAAAAAAATCTACTCTTCTACATTAACCTTTTAAATAAGAAATAATGCATCAAAGTACTTAAACAGGAATTAAAGTTGCTTGCAATCAAGACGTCAGTTTTCGAGATTTAATTTTTTGATATTTCAAAGATATTAAAACTTCAATCAAAAACTTATGCATGTAGTATTTATGAAATTTAAAGATGAATGCAAGCCAGATAAAAGTAAAACTCAAAAAAAAAAATGTTCAAAGTCCTCGTGTTGTAAATCGAGGGACTTAAGCGCATTTTTGTCGCAGCGATCAGAAATCGATTAAATAGAAATTGCTTTAAATTGCAAATTCTCTTAATTCTTCTTTTATTATCAAAAAACCCGATGCCGGAATAACTCGATAGTAGAAAGATAATTCATCATAACAGAACTCTTAACTATGTCTGGTTTCTGAGATCTCAGAGCTCATCCAGCCAGCCAGCCGAACAAAGTGAAACTATAAGCGTCATTTTTTGCAAAAATGCGCTAAAAATCTTATTAAAAAATTTAAAAACTGAACCCAAAATTTTTTTAAAAATTTGATTCAAACTTTTTGTATTGAAAAATTCAGCAAAAAAATAAGTTATTTTAAGTTCAAAAAAAAAAAAAAAATAAATCTGTGACTTACCATAAAACCCAAAATATTCAGAGATTTTTGATGAGAGTCATCAACCAAGCACATGTAATATATCAAATTAAATTTCATCTGATACAATTTACATTTTACAAAATAAGTTAAAATTTAGAGAATGATTGTCAATTTTCAAGAGTTGATATAAAGTCTAAATTTAGTAAGCGACATCCGTGACTTACAAGAAGAGCAACATAATTGGAAAATAATTAAGAATGAAGGGTGAAATATTGATAGGAAATTTTGATTATTACCTTATTGAACATCGACTCGTGATTGAGTTGGGAACACGAAAAAAAAAAAAAATATTAAAGGGTTGATTATTTCCTTTAAAGTAAGCATCTGTTAGGCTGCTTACGTATTAAGCTTTTCCGAAAATTCTTTAATAATGCCCTGTAGAAAGTTTAAAACATGAAACAAATACAAAACAGAGGAAAAGAAAACTTTTAAAAAACTTCATGCTTATTTTTTAAGCATGTAAATACTTCCAACTATTATTCTTTAATGTTTAATAATTGAAAAAAAAAGAGAAAATAATTAGTTGTGTTTATGAAGATTTTTATATCCTTTGGCTTTAAATGTGGAAACAATAAATGAGAAAGAAACATGTAATGAAAATATTGAAAAAAAAAAACAATGAGTTGCTGATCATAATAATTCAAGGTGCGGGTACTTACTAACTCTTTGACTTTTGTGGCTCTTGAATTTTATAAAATTTTTAATTTTTATAAATTTAGTTTTTTTTTTAAAGCTTTCTTTTTCAATTTTTCGAGAACTTCAAGAAATTTTGAAAATTCATTGAACTTGAAAATTATATCATTTTTTCAACCTAGAAATGTTAAGTTCTGAAGGATTCATTTCCAATATCAGATCTACATCAAAAACAGAAATTTTTAAAATTCAAAGGATAAAAAAAAAAATACTACGTAAAATTTACACAACTAAATTATTCTTTTGATGAAGATTAAACGGAAGTACTTGTTAAGGTCAAAGTCTAATTTTGATTAGAACATCGATGCTACATATTCTAATGAATCGCACAATACAAAATTTTCATTATTTGCTATTTACACAACAATAATGAACACAATTTACATTTTACAGATTTTGAAGGCGCACAGAAACGTGCCAGCGGTAGTGTTGGATTATTTCCATTTCCGAGAGTTGGTAGAAGCGATCCAGATTTACAACCTGAATGGAATTCGTACAATTCATTTGAAAATTATGATGGTAATTGATAATTTACGTGCTGATTTGTTAATTTACTGACAAAGGATTTTAATTCCAAAAAAGATTTAGGACGACACGAAATGAAACGACAAGGATTAGTTCCATTTCCAAGAGTAGGAAGAAGTGGTGGATATAATCAGAGACTTTACCAACAGTATTCAGATTTTAATAAGAGAAGTCAAGCTGGAAATCCACATTGGTATGATTGTCGAAAATTTAACTGCTAACATTCTAAATATTTCTAATTCTACAGGTTCGGCCCACGACTTGGACGTGCTCGCCCTGATCAAGGTGAACTTAATTAAACACCAAACCAATGTTTTGTTCAAAAGTTCTAGCAATGTCGAAAGATTCTTATGGAATTTACTATAAACCTACAAATTATAAACCTAGGAATTAGTTTTCCTAATTTTTGAATTTATCCTCATTGCAAGATCTTTCAAAAGATACTTTTTTGGTGCTTGATGATGTCATTTCTAAAAAAAAAGAGTAAAAATTTCTAAACAGCATATGGTTTGACTATTTCCAGTGAGATTTAAATCTTGTTTGAGTTGAGTTGTAATTTTAATTTAGAACTGAAGTTTTTGTTTGGTTTTATGCATGAAGAATATTTTTGGTGCTTGAAAATTTGCGGCAGGAATAAAATTTTTATAACTAGCGTCATTCATAAAATTTATCATCAATTCTGATCATCCATAATATAATAAATTTATAGATGTTCTTTAACATCCAAAACACATGCATCCATTTCTTTACAATTGAGTCATAAAGTAAAGCCTATTAAAGGATGAAAAATAACAAAACTTTCGATTCCAATAAAAATTTTTTTGATTATAGACAATTGAATTTAAATCATTCGGTACTCAAAATTTATTATCCCCAAGGCATAAAAATTTTATTTCTGCTCAAAACTTTCCGAAGCCTAAGAAAGTCATGTGAACATGAAAATTTATTTTAAAGTAAGGCAAGAAGTTACTTTTTATGACTATTATGTATTTTTGAGTCTCTGTTGATTTTTGAGTGAAATTTTCTTATTTTTGTTGGAGTTCATGTAGCACTAAGCGTTAATGACGCAACAAGAAGGAAAGAAGGAAGTATTTAAAGAGTGAAGGAATGCTACAAAGCGTGTCGAGTGTATATTTTTACTTCTGATCCATGAACGTATCTTGTCAATTAAACGAACTCATTTTGAACTTTTTATTTTTCTTTTTCGTTGCTTATAAAAAAATGTAAAAAAAAATTATATGAAAATAGAGAATGATGTCTTTACGCCTAGACTTGGAAGAAGTAGCTTCATAAACTCAGAAAAAGTGGATAAAGAATCTCGAAAGAATTTATTCCTTTAAAGCATTCGAAATTAAGATAACGACACGGATATGTGAAATGTTGGTGACTGAATAGCTTTGTTGGCCGTGAAAAAAAAATCATCATGCTTTTATTGAGGCTGGTGGAAATTTAGAGAAACAAAAAAAGAGAAAACTTTTTCCCTCTTCTTTTTCTTGGACATGGAAATTCTAAGCAGCACAAATAAATTTTGTCGAGTGTGAATCGTTTCAATTGTCACAAAGTCACAGTTTAAATGTTCTTTTAAGAATGGATGGAGGATCTATAAAGCACCAAAATCAAACTGTGTCTATGTGACATTTGAGAGCTGATAAATGACAAAAATTTTGTGCAGCTCGGAACAAACAAACAATTTAAAATTTTCAAGTCTATATCTGTACGGGAAGTACATTAACTTTAATTCTCAAAAAAAAAAAGTATCATAAAGTCTGAAAGAATCACACAAGAAAGAAGGAAAAAGTCACTCTTTAAAACAAAATAAATTTTCATGATAAAAGAATGATGATCTTGTACATACAGACAGCCATAAAGCACTAAGGCACAACTTTTTACAAACATAAAAAAGAATCTACAGAAACTTAATTATTTTCTTACCTACATTTTCCTTCTTTGATTTTCATCATCAACTTCTGATACACAGATTTGAGCTGTATCGAAACAAAGAGCATAGTTTTGTAAACAATTAAACAATCAACATGTTTATGCTCGTCTCGTCAAAGTAAACTACTTACTATATAAAAGTAACTGAATGTAAATTAAAATACACTCAACAAAGAGATTTTAAAAATGTAGAGGAATGGAAGATTAAAAAAATATCTTCTAACTCTTTATCCTTATTAGATTGCTAATTGAATTACTGTAACATGTTTAAAAAAATAGACAAGAAACTCAATGAAAAATAAAAGAGAAATCATTGATGATGCACATTATAAAAAGATTTTTGTTAGTTGCTTCTTTGTCATTTCAGATTTGATCTACTTTAAAAAAAAGGTTCCAGGACGTTTTTCCTTCTATTAAGATTTATTTTCATTCATAATTTTCAATTATCCTCAATGGATGTATATTGCATTTCTACATTATCAAAAGGAATCCTCAAAAAATTAAATTTTTAAATCTAAAATCTTAAAATTAATTTATGCTCAAGAAAGTGGGAACTAAATATTATTTCTTAATTTAATGAAAAGATTTACAAAGGAAATTCTTTATGGCAGTTAAGTTCACTTTTCATCGCTTATTCTTTTTAGCTCTTTTTGAATGGCATCAATAATAGGGCTTGCTGACATTGCTCGACTTTTGTCAACCTTCAAATGATCATCTGTTGTTGGGGTTGGTTTATGATAAATTCCTGCACTCATAGGACGAACTAATGTTGACCCACTGCCTGAAGTCCAAGCATGTATTGTGGGAATTGGATTTTGAGTTTGATTTTCTGAATGATCTGCTGTTTTCGGTCGTGTTGTATGAAAATCTGTTCTTGAAAGTAATCCTGATGTTCGTGATGTTAATCTAAAATAATGGATTAATGATGTTACAAATAAAGCATAGATTTATGTGGAAATTACCTTATTGTTGCTGCGGATTTGCCACGAGCCTCTTTTGACCTTATTACACCAGGCATTTGACCCAATTGATCATCATCTTGCTGATTTACGAGAGAATGACAATTTGAGTAACTGGAACTGCCATAAAGTTTCATTGCACCTTCTAAAAGACCCTCAAAGCGATTCCTTGTCGCATGTGGATCACGTAATGGACTTCCAAGTGAATTTGTAGATACATCTAATCCTTTTTTATGCATTTCCCATACTATTGGACCCACAAATCCTGGATCTGCACCATCACTTTGAGTACATTGAGCGTCTCGTTCATTTTCGGCATTAATGTCATCCGAATCGAGACTTTTCTGAGAGTTCATCATTCTGTAATTCTTTATTGTATCATAATCAGCATCAGAATGATCTAAATGGGTCACACTTACTGGCTCGAGAACACGACTAAGAGGCTCAGGAACTGAGCATCTAAAATATTTTTAAAAAAATAATTAGCACAAAAGTTTTTATAAAATGGCAATAAAATAAAATACTTGGGAAAGCTTCTAATCGAAGCCATAGATAGGAACGATCCGATGCTGTTTGTATCTCCTGATGTTGCACCACGCTGAAGCAATAGTTCTTGATTAATTGCTTCAGCACTTTTGGTTGGTTTTGTTGATTTTCCTCTTCCAGTTGTCTGTTTTCGTTCAGTTTCGATTACCGTAAAAGTTTTATCTGCCATTAATTTGTTGGCATTATACTGTGACACATGGGGATTAAAAGCTTCGTTGTGCTTCAGGGAATCATTATTGTATCCAATATCGACATCACTTTGGTATTCACTCCTATCAACTTGCTCTAATGAGCCCACACGATTATCTCCACGATATTTACGACGATTACGATGCTTGTGGACTTTATTTGTATTTTTACGTATGGAAAGTTTTGATGCTGAATCTTTGAGTTTTGCATAAATATCGTCAGCATTTCCACTTTTTTCCTCCAATAAGTCCTGAATGCTATTGAAATTATAACGTCGATTTGGATAATAAACTGACGAATCAGATGTTGTACTTGAGCTTGATGATGGACGATAAGCTGGTGGCAAAGGAAAGTTAAGAACTGGTGGTTCCTTTTTCTGCATTCCATCAATACTTTTCAAGTCCTTCTCCTTTTCAAATGCTAAATTTTCCACACCAACATCTTCCAGTGAATTCGATCGAATCGTGTTAATGTCATCGTCGACACTAATTTTTTGCACAAGTGCCTGCGTTGCACTTTGACGTTTTGCCTCGATTGCAAGACGTCTTTTTGATCGTCCATACAGCAGTAAAGTTAGTAATAATAGAATGAACAAAATAACTGCAAGTGTTGTTAATGCAATTAGCAATGGATTCTGATTGATGTAGGTTTCCATCACACTGGATTCATTCTTCATTTGCGGTGGAACTAAAGGTGTTGCTAATGGTTCTTTCAAGTATGCTGGAAAAGATTGAAATTATTAATAAAGATATTATTGTTAGACACATAGATACTCACGTTCAGCTTTAAGTAGTATATTGTTCTCCATAATTTTTATGACTTCATCTGTTGATACTAATTGCATGTCTTCAGCTGCTGTTATCGCAAGAACTGGTTTTCCACGAACCGTAACTGAATAAATAAGTTCTGTTTGATTGGACATGTGTGAAAGATCGATTTTATTAGATGGAACACTATCATCATCACCATGAGTTATGTTATGAATCCGAACAGACACATCTCTCATAAAATTATTTCCAGCTTTAAGCTTCTTACTTTTACTTTTATCGTCATTCCTATAAATGATTTCATATGGTGGTGGAACTTTTAAATGAATTGGTGGTGAAGTAGGCAGATCGCGTTTTGCTGGAACATGCTGACGTTTCATTCTTAAAATTTGACGTTCATAAACATACTTGTTGATTTTGAAACTGTGTGTACGTATTGGCTCTGAGCCATTAACGAGAGTCTTTGTCGGTGAAATTTTCACCACTTTATTATTATTTTTATTTGCAACTGAACGTTTCTTGCGTGCAGAATGCTCATCCACAGTTTCTTTTATTGTCGAATTCCCATTTGCTATGCCAAGATGTTTTGCTTGTTGCCTTAAAAATGCAATGCGATAAAGTTTCGCGAGTTTTTCTTCGAGAATAGGAAAATCATTTTTATTAAAAAGTCCTGTAATAACTGTCAACAGCCAATAACGTCGATCTGTTGATGGAATTTGATCGAATGACTCAACAATTCCACTTCCGTCAGGCTTTTTGTCACAGTCATAGACACAAAGTGGATCAAATTCATCAAAATTTCCATCGATGAAGACTGTTGCCAAAATTGTGGCTGTTCTGACAATCGTGTTTGGATATTTAGTTCCAACTGATGACGGATCTTTTGGTTTTATGTAGTTTGGCCCATCACCTGATCCCGTCCAAAAAAATTCTTGTAAAGGTACATCTTGTTCTGAAGGTTGGACTGAATTCTCCTCCAAATACCCCACTGGAATTACAAAACAGAGTCAATGACACTCATATACATTCATTCATGAAACTTTTTATGTCCTACTATTTTATTTATCGATAAATCAGCATAGAATAAAATTGTCTACAAATAATGCCTGTATGTTATTCTTATTTCCACAACAACAACAACAACAAAAATAATAAATTTAAGTATGTTAACATTCAATAGAAACCAGACAAGTATATTTTTCGTGTATTTTTTTTTTCTCAGCAACCAACAACCGTCAATTGTAAGTCATTTTTGGGGTAAATTATTTTATCGATATTCAACTCGACATTAAATACAATCCAATATATCAACATAACTCATCGGCTCATTAGAATTAAACCTACATTAACATAATTTGCTTTTGAATAGATAATTTTGCAGAATTATCAAAAGATTTGGATTGAATGATATCGCTTTGTTGTGTGTGTTCATTAATCAGAAATATATAGCGCTAGTCTATATTATTGTATTTTTTTAATAGTCGGCATTTTGCCGGGACATATTAAATTGTGTGATGTAAGTGAGATTGTAATTGTAGCTAATTGAAGATTAGCTTGAATTTTTAGTAAAAAAAAATCCAATAAATCATGATTTTGTATAGTTCGAAATATTTTAATAAAAATTAATTTTTTTTTTGTTTCAAATTTTATACTTCACAAGTGAAAGCAGAAATTTTTTGAAAAAAAGGTTTAGGTAAAGTCAAGTCCAAAAAGTATTATTAATTAATAAACTTTGCTTACAAAAATTGTCATTAGTCGAAGTAACAATTATATCTATTCCTCATATCTATTGTTAATAACACACGTGAAGTTATTCTTCGTTTATTCATTGCTCGTCCATTCTGATACCTTTTGCAGTAAATGAGGATATGTAAACATTAATTTTCCCTTTCACTATTCCACCAATGGTGATTTATTGGACTCACTGTCCTACATTACAGCACATATACTTGAATTTAATGTAAATGGTAAAGCTAGTAAAGGAAAAATACTGACAGATGTTGAAGATTATGCCTGTAAAGGCTTGTGAATCAACAATATTTTAATGACCTATGACCTATTAATGTTCTGCTAATTTCAAGGTTTCAGGCTCAAAAAAGCTTTTCTTCGTTGTTCTCTGACTTCATAAGTTTATTTTTAGCTCATCAATGAAGAATTTAGTCATTGAAAATGTTTTTAGCTTTTTGGATCATTGTCGAGTCTTTAGATTATGCTGATGTAGATCTAGAACATTATGTATGTCTAGCATTTATTTTTTATGATTTATTTATGTGTTTATAGAAACGAGAAATCGCATTGAAAATCACGTAATAAACCTCTTACTCCTTAGAAAAAAATGGATATAAATGAGCTGCACGCTTTCTTAGAACATAAAGCCAAGGAAGCACAGTAAAGAAATCAATCCTTGATTCCCGCTTCCTGAGAAACTCCTTAAATAATATTGTATATATTACATTGCGTGATATTCTGTGCCTGTCACGACGATTTATTCGGGATTGAAGTAAATTTGAATTGTGCTTCAATTTCTTAAAAGTGAGCTTCCGCATTCTTACTCTATGTTTTGATATACATTTTAGAAAAGTACGAGTATTGGAGTCGATGGAATTTAAGAGTTAAAACGCATTTTTGAACTTACTGAATAACAATATTGATATTTTTCTTACTGGATCTTGAAATTTCTGAACTTTAGCTTAATTAAGAATGAATTCATTATAATATATTAAATTTGAAGCTTCAAACTGCTCAAAAACACTAAAGAATGAAAAATCAAAAATTTTAAAACAAAATGGTTGCTAAGATCCATAACCAAAAAATTGATGATTTAAATAAACTCCAAAATACGGCAAAATACGTTTAAGAACTTGTCAAAGAAGACAAATCGATCTATAAGTTTACTATCAAGCATAGAATGACTGTAAATTCATGCTAACGAGTGTCAATAAAAGTTCAATGGACAAGAAATAATGAAATTATACATACTGATAACAAAGGTGATCTATTGAGATTTATCTAACTGTAACTGACACTTTATTCTATAATAATTTCCCAATTGTTTCCGCTCATTTAAGCCACAAAAAAAAATAGTAAAAAGTTGAAGAATTCACGTTCAACAACAAACAGACAGTAAAACATCAACAATAGAATAAATTTCTCATTTAGTTAAAATATAAATAAAATTGACCCATCTGAGGGACATTAGCCCATTCAAAGATTAAAAATAAAAAAATAAAAATTTTGAAACTTATTTTTTGTATGTAAAATATTCTATGACAGTTTTGTTACTGGACAAAATAACACAAAAAAAAAATAAATAAAAAAATTGAATGGAATGCGCTGATGTGCTGATGCTATTAGCTTATTGTTTGGTTTTGTCCAAGCAGATTTTTTAGTAGTGCTTTTTGAACCGGAAACAAGAAAATAAGTTAAAAAAAAAATAAGTGACGCATGTCGTCAGACGAGGTCAGCAAATAATTTACTATGCGAAATGTGATAAGATTTATGAGTCGTACCTGATTGACGATATTGTCTAGTGCCATCAAAATCCAATAATAATCCACTTTTCAATAAATTTACAATAAAAACTAATTGTGTAATTTTAAAAATCATTTTTCCTTTCCTTCTTTTTTTAATATCAAAAAAATCACTTTTGATCTTGACTTGAAAATTCCTTCAAACTTTCACATTTTTCTTTTCATTCACAATTTTCAGTTCATATTCAGACTTTAAATGCACTTGCAATGAATTTTCCGAAATTCTTGTTTTCCATCCGTTCGGCACAAATTTAATTTCACAACTGAATGCTAAAAATATTTTACTAAAATAATTCAGAACTTTTTTTTATATATTTTATTCTATATCCAGAAACATTAATGGCACAGGTGTGTTAGTTAAATTTACGTTGCCATAGTAGCGATCAACTTTTTATTATTTCAAGTAAAAAAAAAAAATGTGGAAAAATACTCACCACAAATGAATTTACAACATCCATGTGTGCCCACATGTGTTATTAGGTATTAGATTGTTTTAGGGAATTTTATTGCTCGTCTAAATTTTTAATAAGAATCAAATGAAATTTTAATAAAGGAAATAATTTTACAAATTGAACTTGATCAACATAAAAACTGAACTTCAGTTTAACGGTTTTTTCAATTTCAAATATAATTTTTTTGAACTTAATAGAAGGGCAAATCCACAATGGTCTGAAATCGAAAAAAGTGTTCAAAAACTATATTTTGGTGTAAACTTTAGAGGTCGCAAAGTTTTAGCTGAATTTCTTTATTTTGAAATTGTCAATAGCTTTGTCTGGTCTTAATTATACATCTCTGAAAATATGAGCTTATAATATTAAGGATAAACATGATTTTTCATTAAAAATTTGAAATTGTTTCTCAAAAAATTTTGTGCACAAACAAATTTGTATGGAAAAATTTGGAAAAAACAAGTGAAATTAAAATGCAAATTTCTCGAAATCGGCGTACTTCGGCGTTACTAGAGCATGATTAAAAGGTAAATAAAGACTCAATCTTTCGATTTGTGCTAGTCCCGTGAAGGCCTTTGGAGGCCTTTTTAACTTATGAACGATTAAAGTTTTGGAATTTTTCAAAAATTTAAATTCATTTTCCCTAATGATTAAGCATTTGGCTAATGTTTTATAAGCTGTATCATAAAATTTGAGCATTAATTAAGCTATTGACAGTGATTACAACATAAATCAAACAATAGAAAGTGAAAAATTTTTGTAAAACTTTTTCATGGTGTTTTTGTAAACAAAATTTTCGTGACTTTCATTAATGATTGACAGAGTTAGACAACGATTAGAAGGCTGATATTTTCGCAGAAGATGCGTCAGTTTATGTTTTATAATCGTGCATTCAAAAGATCAGGTTTAAAAGACATGATTTTTTTGTATTTTTGAACATTTTTTTCGATTTCAGACCATTGTGAAATCCATTGAAGAGTGGAAAATGCAAAAAGTGCTTTCTAATTCTTCTTCAACTTGTCGAAATTTTTAACAAAGTTTTCATAATTTTAATTGATAGGAGCTTCTATTCATCAAATAATTTTAAGGATATGAATTTAAGCATTAAAACTATAATTTAATGTATTTATGCTGCTGATTTAACAAAAAAAGTTATCAAATTTAACGAGTTTTAGAAAATTTATCGGTAAAGTTAAATGAAGCCATCATCAGAGCATATTTTGATAATTGTAAGGAAAGTAAACCTTACAAGCACGGCAAGTGCAAATGGTATAGCTTTAAATTGGATAAAATGAGGAAAATGGTTAGAAGAAATTGGAATCAAAGTAGGAAACTGGTGAAAAAGGGCTTAAGTGTAGCACAGGCATCATTGCAGTCTGGTTATAGAGATCATTTAACTAGATATAGCAATGCTGTCAAGGAAGCTTCACTTTCTGCTTGGAAGAACAAATGTGAGGAAATTGAACGAACTGAAGAATGCGCTAGAATCCACAAATTGATGGCCAAGCGTAATATTAGCACAACGGTAGGTTCTTTGAAGAGGCAAGATGGTACTTTTACTCAGAGTAGTGGTGAAAGTCTTGAATTACTACTCAGTACACATTTTCCTGGTTCATCAATTATGAATTCAGTTGGATCTGAAAGTTTAGAATTTGACAATTGGCCTAATAATGGCTCAATTGCGCATGAAGTTATTTCTGTTGAACGTGTGTCATGGGCAGTAAGCTCTCTAAAACTTTTTAAGTCAGCTGGTGAGGACGGTATCTTTCCAGTGCTTTTACAGAAGGGCTTAGAGCAGCTTATGCCTTACTTAGTTAGTCTGTTTAGTTTTAGTTTGGACTCTGGATATATTCCGAAATCGTGGAGAAATGTGAAAGTTGTTTTCATTCCTAAGCCCGGTAAGGACACATATGCTGAGGCAAAGTCGTTTAGGCCTATTAGTTTGATGTCATTTCTTCTTAAAGTTTTGGAGAAATTAGTTGATAGGTATATTAGGGATGAAATT
The DNA here is from genome assembly GCA_026123125.1 of Chironomus striatipennis. NCBI lineage: Eukaryota > Metazoa > Arthropoda > Insecta > Diptera > Chironomidae > Chironomus > Chironomus striatipennis. Next base: position 46,222,524 of record CM047394.1, read on the forward strand.
CTAAGTTGTCGGCCTTTGTCAAAGTACCAGTTTGCTTACCAGCCTGGTAAATCGACAGATGCAGCTTTACATAGCATTGTCTCAAGAATTGAGAAGGGTTTTGTTGATAAGGATTTTATGGTAGGCGGAATTGTTGATATAGAGGGGGCATTTGACAATACTGGTTTTGATGTAATAACAAATGCTTTACAAAGAAGAGGCGTTCCTAAAACTATGATAAGATGGATTAATTGTATGTTAAGGTCTAGAGTTGTTCATGCTTCACTAAATGGTGAAATTGTTTTCATCAGAGTGAAGCGTGGTACTCCTCAAGGTGGTAACTTGTCTTGTTTATTGTGGTCTTTGGTTATTGATGATTTATTATTGGAACTTAATGGTTCAGGTGGCATTTTTGCCCAAGGTTATGCAGATGATGTTTTCATCTTAGTTAAAGGTAAATTTACTAACACAGTTATGGAAGTTTTTCAGAGATCTCTGAACATTGTACAGAACTTCTGTAATAAGGTTGGTTTGTCGGTTAATCCAGCAAAAACCACAGTGATTCCTTTTACCACTAAATACAAATTAGGAGATTTGCGCCCTCCTGCTATGTATGGTCAAAGAATTGATTTTAGTTTTGATGTTAAGTATCTTGGAGTTTATTTGGACAGCAAATTGAATTGGAATTTGCATGTTGATTTTGTTGTATATAAAGTAATGAAGTCTTATTGGGCATGTCGTTCAATTGTTGGTAAAAATTGGGGTTTGAAGCCTAACATGATGTATTGGTTGTATGAGCAAGTTATTCTTCCTAGAATAACTTATGGCTGTGTTGTATGGTGGCATAAGATCAAGCAAGCTAATGCATGTCAAAAAATTGAGAAGCTACAAAGAATGGCTGAATTAGCTATTTCAGGTGCTTGGAAGACAACACCTAAATTGGCCCTAGATAGATTACTTGAGCTCCCTCCGCTTCAAATTCGAATTGAAGCAGTTGCTCAAACGTGTGCATGTAAGCTGGCAGTTAACAAACTATGGTTATATGATTGGATGTTCACAGGTCACATGGAAATGAATCGTTTTCTGAGGAGTGTAAATTTGTACACCTCAGAATCAGATCACTTGGTGTCAAAATATGTTTTTGATAAGTCTTTTAGTGTGGTTGATATGGAGATTAATGAAGATATATCCCAAAGGTTGGGAGATAAAGATTGTCTGTATATGTACACTGATGCTTCTAAATCAGATAATGGTGTAGGTATTGGTTTGTATTGTAATGGTCTGAACTTGAGTTTGTTCTACAAATTGCAAGATCATGTTTCTGTCTTTCAGGCAGAAGTGCATGCAATTTGTACCGGTGCTAATCACTGTTTGGACTTAAATATGAGAGGCAAAAGGATTTGCTTTCTGACAGATTGTCGATCTGCATTACTGTCATTAAATAATTGTACTGTTAAGTCTAAAACGGTGCTTGAATGTATTTCTAGCCTAACAAGTTTAAGCTTCGATAATGAGGTAATTATTAGATGGATACCTGGACATAGTGGAATTGAAGGAAATGAAACTGCAGATCAATTAGCCAAGGAAGCAGTAAAGAAAGAATGTATTGATAGACATGTTAATTACAGTTTTGGCATTTTAAAAGCAGATATTAAGGAATGGATGGCAAAGCAGCACTTCCGAGTTTGGAATACTGCAGAAGGAGCTGAGACAGCAAAAGTCCTCATCGGTCCTAGGAACAAAAATAAGCTGTCTGATGCTCTCAGGTTAACAAGGAAGGACTTAAGCATTCTAGTTGGTGCTTTTACAGGACACATGAGATCAATAGTTTTCTTTTTAAGTTGAATTTGAGTAACACCATTTATTGCAGGTTTTGTAGCATTCATGAAGAAAGAATAGTACATATTCTTTGTAAATGTAGAGTATTACGTGGACACCGTTTAAAGCATTTTAATAAGGATATTTTGGAGGTTGGCGACATTTGTAAGCTGAACTATTCGGACATTATTGGTTTTATTAAGGATATTGGAATTTTATCATAAAGACTTGGGGATAGTACAACAGATCATCGATCGCAGTGCTGATTTTGCTAAATGCAAACCCTAATTTATATTCTATTCTAACGAGTTTTTTCAGTTCAAAATTTTTAAAAGTGCTTGCGTGGCTAACGCTTTGTGTTTACATTTGAAAAAATTAATTTAAAGTGTCTTATTCTGTCGTCTAGCTTAAGCTGATCAACTTAACATGCATATAAATACATAAAGATTATTATAAAAAAGGTATCTACAATTGACAATGTTAATATATTAAGAACTAGTTATGAAGCGGATCACGCTTCATGGAGATATTCACACCGTTTCCAAATGACACTGATTAATTTGAAAACATCTTTTCTGTGTTATAAAACTGATAAAAACAGAAGATTAGAACAAAAATTTCAGAATGCAGAGTACAGATTAACACTTGAGATAAAATTACATCTGCTATTTTTTACTTCCGCTTCGCTCCAGTTGCTGCTCCGCGATCAGTCTATTCTGTAAATCAGACTTTTATGTATGATTATCTTTGTTAGATAAGACTTTATCATAAGATTACAGTCTCGATAGTTTTGCAACTTCCGCTTCGCTCCAGTTGCTGCTCCGCGGTCAGTCTATTCTGTAGATCAGATCTTTTCATTTATGATTATCTTTGTTAGATAAGACTTTACCATAGATTACAGTCTCGATAGTTTTGCAACTTCCGCTTCGCTCCAGTTGCTGCTCCGCGGTCAGTCGATTCAATAGATCAGACTTTCATGTATGATTATCTTTGATAGATAAAAAATGTATAAAAAAAAACTTTTTAAAAAACACGCTTTTTGAAAATGACCAAAAAACTTTGTTAAAATTGTTCTAAAAAGTAGTAAATAAAATAATATCACGTTTTTAAAATAAAATATAACTAAAATAAAATTTCATTGACTAACTAAATAGTAAAAGCATGAGGCGTAATTGTCTTGGCGACCCTTTGATTTTGATGACCTCTTTTGAACGCCCCACGCTTTTACAGTCATTGTGTTCTTGTACTGCATACTTCGTTCAAACTTTTTGTGTTCGAGCTTCGCTCGAACACTTTTACATTTGACCTTATGAATCCAAAGTCTGAGGACATATTGGAAAAATTTTCACACCTTCACTCGCTTCGCTTCGTTCAGGATGTAAAAATTTGTGAGCTTCGCTCAACCTAGTTTGAACTACGTTCAAACTTCATGTGTTCGAGCTTCGCTCGAACACTTTTACATTTTACCTTATGAATCCAAAGTCTGAGGACGTATTATGAAAATTTTCACACCTTCACTCGCTTCGCTTCGTTCAGGATGTAAAAATTTGTGAGCTTCGCTCAACCTAGTTTGAACTACGTTCAAACTTCATGTGTTCGAGCTTCGCTCGAACACTTTTACATTTTACCTTATGAATCCAAATTCTGAGGACGTATTATGAAAATTTTCACACCTTCACTCGCTTCGCTTCGTTCAGGATGTAAAAATTTGTGAGCTTCGCTCAACCTAGTTTGAACTTCGTTCAAACTTCATGTGTTCGAGCTTCGCTCGAACACTTTTACATTTTTCCTTATGAATCCAAAGTCTGAGGACGTATTTTAAAAATTTTCACACCTTCACTCGCTTCGCTTCGTTCTGGATATAAAAATTTGAGAGCTTCGCTCAACCTAGTTTGAACTATGTTCAAATTTTATAGATCACAAGAGTGTCGAACTCCACTTCGCTTCGCTTCGTTCCGTTCGACTTTTATAGATTACAGGAGTGTCGAACTCTACTTCGCTTCGCTTCGTTCCGTTCGACTATCATAGATTACAGGAGTGTCGAACTCCACTTCGCTTCGCTTCGTTCCGTTCGACTTTTATAGATTACAGGAGTGTCGAACTCCACTACGCTTCGCTTCGTTCCGTTCGACTTTTATTGATTACAGGAGTGTCGAACTCCACTTCGCTTCGCTTCGTTCCGTTCGACTTCTATAGATTACAGGGGTGTCGAACTCCACTTCGCTTCGCTTCGTTCCGTTCGACTATCATAGATTACAGGAGTGTCGAACTCCACTTCGCTTCGCTTCGTTCCGTTCGACTTTTATAGATTACAGGAGTGTAGAACTCCACTTCGCTTCGCTTCGTTCCGTTCGACTTTTATAGATTACAGGGGTGTCGAACTCCACTTCGCTTCGCTTCGTTCCGTTCGACTATCATAGATTACAAGAGTGTCGAACTCCACTTCGCTTCTCTTCGTTTCGTTCGACTCTTAGAACCCTTGAATTCCACATATTTCTCATGTTAAAGCATGGAAAATATAATATCAATGCTTAAAACCCTTCAATTCTACATATATCTCATGTTAAAGCATCGAAAATATAATGTCAATGCTTAACACCCTTCAATTTCACATATTTTCCATGTTAAAGCATTAAAAATTTAATATCAATGCTTAAAACCTTTTAAATGTATGAATTTTCCATGTTAAAGCATTGAAATTCTATCATCAACATTTATAGCTCAGCATGATTCATTTTCGCTTGATAAAACAATTATATATTGATACTAGTATAACGGTGATCACTCGTGACCGACTAAAGCGCATTTTCCGCGTTTAGTAAACCAACCAAAACTTAAAACCAAAGATTACAAAATCCTAAATTAGTAAATCGTCGGATTTAGCAAGCATTTATGCCCTAAAAATGAGATCCAGTAAGCATTTAAGGTCAATTAATGAGATCCAGTGAGCATTCATGGTCATAAAGTGAGATCCAGTAAGCATTAATGGCCATAAAGTGAGATCCAGTAAGCATTAATGGCCATAAAGTGAGATCCAGTAAGCATTTATGGTCATAAAGTGAGATCCAGTAAGCATTCATGGCCATAAAGTAAGATCCAGTAACCATTCATGGCCACAAATTGAGATCCAGGAAGCATTCATGGCCATAAAATGAGATCCAGTATTGATTCATTGCCATAAAGTGAGATCCAGTAAGCACTCATGGCCATAAAGTAAGATCCAGTAACCATTCATGGCCATAAAGTGAGATCCAGGAAGCATTCATGGCCATAAAATGAGATCTAGTAACCATTCATGGCCACAAATTGAGATCCAGGAAGTATTCATGGCCATAAAGTGAGATCCAGTGAGCATTCATGGACATAAAGTGAGATCAAGTAATGATTTATGGCCATAAAATGAGATCCAGTAGACATTCAAGGCCATAAACTAAGATCTAATAAGCATTCATGGCCATAAAATGAGATTCAGTAAGCATTCATGGCCATAAAGTGAGATCCAGTGAGCATTCATGGCGATGAAATGAGATCCAGTAAGCATTCATGGCCATAAAGTGAGATCCAGTAATGATTCATGGCCATAAAATGAGATCCAGTAAGCTTTCATGGCCATAAAGTGAGATCCAGTAAGCATTCATGGCCATAAAGTGTGATCCAGTAATGATTCATGACCATAAAATGAGATCCAGTAAGCATTCATTGCCATAAAATGAGATCTAGTAAGCTTTCATGGCCATAAAGTGAGATCCAGTAAGCATTCATGGCCATAAAGTGAGATCCAGTAAGCATTCATGGCCATAAAATGAGATCCAGTAAGCATTCATGGCCATAAAGTGTGATCCAGTAATGATTCATGACCATAAAATGAGATCCAGTAAGCATTCATTGCCATAAAGTGAGATCCAGTAAGCATTCATTGCCATAAAATGAGATCTAGTAAGCATTCATTGCCATAAAATGAGATCCAGTAAGCATTCATGGCCATAAAGTGAGATCCAGTAATGATTCATGGCCATAAAATGAGATCCAGTAAGCATTCATTGCCATAAAATGAGATCCAGTAAGCTTTCATGGGCATAAAATGAGATCCAGTAAGCATTTATGGCCAAAAAGTGAGATCCAGTAAGCATTCATGGCCATAAAATGAGATCCAGTAAGCTTTCATGGCCATAAAGTGAGATCCAGTAGACATTCATGGCTATAAAGTGAGATCCAGTAAGCTTAAAGTGAGATCCAGTATAAAATTATGACTATAAAAAGATATTCAGCAACTATTTGTAGCCATTTAATCAAGTATTAATAAATTTTCTTGAAATTTTCATACAAAAATGTCTTTACGTAAAAAAATACGTATACGTAAAGAAAAATTTACGTAACGTAAAATTCTACGTTTTTTCGGAAAAGTGTTATGCAATAATCGGCTATAATTTTTCAGTTTTTCGTTGATTTCTCCGGAACTGCTGCATGAATCATTACCAAAAGTTTCGTGGCACCATCGGAGCCCAATACACACATTTTGGTCCATATTTGAAGTCCTAACTCGCTTCCGTTTTCCCGGAATTTGGCCGACTATAGTCCAAGCAGTGCTAACATCAACAGTTTTTCGCGATTTTCTCGAAAACAATGCAACCAATTTTCACGGGGTTTGCGGCATTTTGTAGAGAATTCCAAGGCCTAACTTTTATGTAATTAGGGTATAAAGCGTAAAAATGCTTAATTTAAGAGAAAAACGCAAAAAACGGTTTTTGAGAGTGTAGTAAAAACAATATATTCACGCCGTGAAACGGTGTGAATATGAAAATAGGTTTTTATAAAAATTCCACTAAATCGTGGCTAACGCTTTGAAAATAAAATCAAAATTTCTCGATTTCTGCTAATGTTTCATTGAAATAAGGTATCAAATCTTTTAGAGTACATCGAGTTGCATATAATTCACTCTTTTAATTAACAGGTATAGTGGAAATTTAATGAGAAAATTTAATTTTTAGTGAAAATTTTTGGTTAAAAAGTTCAGAACCCCTCTATGGATTTGCCCAGATTCAAAAATTGAATTTTGATTCAAAACTGACTTTCTAAAATTTGAAAATTCAAACTTTAAAAAACCGTTATAAACTCAATTCTTTTTTGCTTCCATTTAAATCTTAATTTTACCTAATAATTTCCCTGAATGATCCCAATAATTGCAAGAATAACTGAAAAGCAAAGTGTGACAAAATTCATAATTAAGAACACATGAATATTTTATTCATATCAGCAAACTGACACACATTTCCATAAGTTTATTAGAACATATTTTTCTAAGTTTACTTCTTGACATGCATGTATGATAATTTGGTAGACATGAAAGTTGAATTGTAATTTTTTTTCCAAAAAAAAAGATATTTTTTTATTCGTCTATTTACAATTTTTTTGAATTGAAATTTTATTCGTAATTTCAATGAAAAGTTCATTAAAGAATCGATTTTCTAATAAAAAATAAAATGAAAGTTCTTTCTCGATAAAATAGTTAATTTAACTAATAAAATATAGAAGCGTTTCTCATTTTTTTTTCTTTACATAAACTTTGTTATAAATGGAAAATCCTAAATTTTGTGGTGTTTTTTTGGGAACCGTTGATCATTTCTAACGTCAAACTTCTTTTAATCTTCAATATGTTTGGTATATTTTGTGTTATTATTATGTATATATTGAATATGGCTGTAAATTTATCGGAATAATCGACAAAAGTCCTGAAGCTCGTGTGTCATTTGACGTGTACTAACATTATTCCTGAAAAAAAAAATAAAAGAGACTTATTAGTAAAATTTTTAAATTAAAACCGTTGCAAATCTACTTACTTAGTGACATTTGAATAAAAGGCATTCATCTGCTCATCAGTTGCTGTTACAGAACCACCAGCATTTTTACGTGGCAATTGATTCAATGATTTCTTTAATGCATCACAAAATGTCTCATTATTAATAAATTTCATTTCCATCAACACATCCACAACATCAGACAACATATTTGAATGAAGATAGAATATTGATGCATAAAATAAATTTCCAATAATTCCTTCACCATGTAACTGTACGATGTGATGTACAAAAGGTCGAATTGATGGATCTCCATTTGCTTTACCGTGTGCTAATAAATTTGAAAGGAACTTCATAACAGACATGTTGGCATCTCGATGATCTAAAGTACATGCTAATGTTGCACATTGAATGATCGGCGTAACAAGTTGACTTTGGAGGAAATTTAATGGCATACGTTGAATAAATCGAACAACAAGTCTGAAAAAGTCATCAACTGTGTCGGGATTATTTTTCAGACCATTTTCAGCTTGTAGTAAATTAAATGTTGGCTCAATGAAGGCTTCCAACATATGCAAAAGTCCATTTATGCATCGACCATCACTTCCAAATTCATCGACTAAAATACTGCCGAGATAAAGCAGGCAGCTATGCTTATGTGATGTATAAACATTCACCATTTGAGTGACTAATGATTCAAGGATTGGCAATGCATCATGTGATATACATCGAATGCCATATCTTATGCACCTTACAATCCTTTCAATTATTTTTTCAGCATCTTTATAATGATCGAGCATTTTTGACAGAACTGGCCAATTATCTCTTGTTATCACGACTGTTGCTGGATTTGTTTCATTCTCGCCAACTTTCGGTGTCATGTATCGATAAATTGCAGCTAATCTATCAATCCAAGGTGATGGATCTTTCTTTGTTGTACTTTCCATAAGCATGCAAAGATGTGTGATTTGATAATTACATAATTGCCTCATAACATCCGTAATTTTATCATTTGGCAATCGACTGACTGTTGTTGATATTCCTTTTAATAATGCTATTGCTGCATCATCTTGAACTTCAAACATTTCCAAGCATCGAGCAATTTCAAGCAATCCACTAACATGATTAATCATTTCTCTATGACATGATGTACAAATTAATTGTAATGATTGAGCAGCTGCTGATGCAAGTCCTGCTTTTCGCTGAAGTGCTGCTAATAAAAAGTTTAATACAGCTTCCAATGTTGATGGATGTGCTGATATCCAGTCACATAATTGTCCTAATATATTTACAGATGTATAACGAATAGCAATATGACAAGTTTCGGGTAGATTTAAAATAGCTTCAATGACTTTTGGAACAATTTTATCCTCTTTTACATCGAGATTGCGTGCAACACATTCCATAATAAATAGAGCTGCCTCTGTTGCTTCCCATGTTACATTAGGATTTTGTAGAATATTAAACATGTGTTGAAAGCATTTTTTGCTTCTAACGATAAATGAGACGTCTTTGATTAGTTCTGATACTTTGACACGAAAATCCTAAAAATATAAAGAGAATTTATAACGATTAAAAAATATTCAAAAAATTAAAAAAAAAAATGATTAAAAACTTACATGAAAAGTGTCTTCTTCATTAATTAATCCTTCATGATCAGCATCAAGTTGACAATGTTTAAACAAAGCTTCAATGAGTCTCTCAATATAACTCTCAAATATTGCATTATGATTATCATCATTTTTATGATAAAGATCCTCACTTAGTCGATACCAAAATGTGAATGTTATCTGTGCAAGTTCAAAGTCGAAATGTCCAACACAAAGGATAAGCATGTCTAAGGCTTTAATTGAATAATGGGGATTTGTTGGCGTACTTGAGTTTACAATACGTGGCAAATAAGTTTCTGCTAATACAGTAAATATTCGACATAAAACCATACACTTGTCAGCATCTTCACTCATGACTGCATTATGATAAGCATTTTCTAGTTGCAAAACACCCATAAATATATTCTTTTCCAATTCATCTGATGTACGTTCTAATTTTATTGCTTCTAATATAGCACAAACACAATCGGATGCGACTTCTAATTGCTTCTCGTCAGTTGTTACTGATGGATCGGCAAGGATTTTGAATGCTTGAAGGAATACAGCAGAATTTGCAGCATCATCCAATTTAATGCAATCCATTTTGATCCAAGAATTAAAACATTGAATAATATCGACATAAATATGTTGTAGGACATTTGCATCATTAATCATGATACATGATTGAAGGAAATTGAGTATTATTGGTGAACTTGTATCAAGCTCATTGAAAATTTGTTTACGTCTATTTTCACCTAGCCTTAGATAGCGTGCATCTACTTCTTCTGGTAGAAATGTAAGCAACATCAAAAGTGGCTGGAGGGAATCTGTGTTATGTGAGAATTTTTCAACTAAATTTGATACAGGCTTTTGCCATGAAGCCATCAATAGAACTAAATCAGCTAGTGCTAAGCACAATTGTTTTGCTATCGTTGGATTTGTGTTAACTGTAATATGCTGAATATGTGATATTATTGAATCTCTCAACGATGCATAATCCGATTCATGAAGTTCGTGGAAAGAATGTTGAATTTTACTCCTTAATGTCTGTGCTGCATAATAGCATGAATGTATATCTCGCTTTTCCACTAATAAACGATCCGAAATTTTCCATGAATAAATCTACGAAAGAAATTGATGAAATTGCAAAAAATTAGAAAATCGATTTTACATTTTTACGTATTAATATTAGTCTTACCGAATCTTGTAATTTAGCTAGATATTTTGATGCTCCTTCCTTTTTTGTGACGTCTGGATTCCCGTAAAGGTCATAAATATTCTTTAAAACATCCTCAATTTTTGGTTCTTCTTCCATTTTTTATATATTACACTTTTAACTCTTTATACAAGCTATTTACTGTTAATTCCTACTTATGCATATGCCAATTTTATTCTCAGCACGTCAAATAAACTTTTAACTCTTCCTATATTAATAGAAAGAATTAAAATCCAATTTTTTCAATTTTTTGAAGACTAAAAATTTTTCGTATTGGGCAATTCTACAGATGGAAATTTACACAAAAACTCATTTTTCTCTTTATTCACTAATTTTTCCTTTGCTTTACCTATTCTCAATGCTGTATTTCTTTATTTAACACATTTAACAATTTAATTGCACAAGTCAAAGCAACGAAATGCTTTATCCGTAAAAAAATGAATTTTTTAAAATTGAAAATTTAGCTCAATGACGAATAATTACTTTAGCAAGATTATTGATAATGAAACTTGGATTACAAATGAAGATGTTTATAAAGGTTGAATTAAATGTTTACTATGGCAAATAGCAATTTTTAATGAATTAATTTTTTAAGGAACTTGGATTATTTTTTTGAATTTTCAAAAAATCTAGCGATCTGTGGAATTGCCCTATTCGAATTTATTTTTTTTTATTTCGAAACTTATTTCAAATCTTATCGTAACTGATTACTATGATTGATAATTTTTGTTTGATAATTGACTAAACTTTTCAATAATCTTTTATACTTATCCTAACTAGGTAGAAAATGATGATTGCACAAAAGTTATGCATTGAAAATTTACCTGAAATGATTTGTAAACATATGAGAACCACAATTATGAGATTGGAATCTATTCAGGTATTGAAAGAGTTTTCTATTGAAATCCTGTTTACATTGTTTATTTTTATTTTATTTATCTAACAATTCTTATTAGTGCTAATGCTAAAATATAGAAGTTAAATGCAGTATTAGCTTTAAAAATTACACAAAATTTCATCTTAAAAATAACGGTCATAAACAAATTTTGAAAATCCTCGAGTGCGTTTAGTTAGAAAAAATTTCAAATCTGAAAATAACGGTCATTAACTGAAAATTATGGGTGTGTTCAGTAACGTATAAAATTTTGAATTTTGAGATTGCACAAAAATCGTGTTGTTAATTAAAAAACTAAATTTTAAGGTTGATAAATTACAATTATTAAATTACATGTAACATTGCTGAAGGGATTACTAGTTAGTACATTAGAAAAATCATGGAAAGCTGTAAAGTAGAAGTCGGAAATAGTATAAATATTAAAAGAAGTGATGGTGAGTAGAAATTTTTTTTTTTTCATTACGATCTTTCTTTTTTAATTCTAAATGACAAAACGGGTTCTTCTGACGAAACTCTAATTATCTCGAAAGTCAATTTCCTCTACGGCGTAAGAAGTGAGTCATACAAAAGCCCACGAATGGCATTACTGAATGCAAATTGCAAAAGTTGAAAAAAAACATCTTGCAAGAATATTAAGAAGAGGAAAAAACACAAGAAAAAAAAAAGTATTCAGGCCAGTAAACCCGACTAGCAAAAAAATATAAAAAAAAAGCATAAATCAGAAGAGAAAAATTTACATAGAAAATAGTTTTTCGATTACCAATTACCTTACCTTATTTTTTTCCCTTTACACGACATTCGACATACAAAAATAAAAATCTCTCTGTGACAAATTATTCTGTGTATGTGATGATGACGAAAGAAATGGAAAAAGTAATCATTTTTTTGGAAATGGCATGTATCATCGTTTTATAGCGTAATTGCATTTTTTTTTTTAAAAAAAATCTCTTTCACTCTAATTTTTCAATAGTCATTATTACTACTTCCATAAAAAGTAGCAAGCAATAATGAGCTTTTGTGGTTGTGTTTAGTGCATTATCATGCAATCCTTGCCTTCACTCAGTCTGTTGAATTTTTTCAGATTTTTTTTTTTGTGTGTGTAACACTAACAGATTTAGTTTACGGCCCATCCACAAAAAAAAACATCATTTTTGCATCATTCATATATTTACTGGATGGCAATAAGCATTACTTTCTTCTTACTTAATCTCATTGAATGGATTAAGTTGGCATCTAACATATTTTTAAGTGAGTTCATGCCATCATAAGTCACAAAGCGTACATAATGAATACTTCTATCCATCGAACATTTTCTTCATTGACGCTTATTTCTTTCGCCCCACAATCATGTAAATTATTCATTAAATCCAAAAACTACTAGCTTTGGTGTAAATAAATTACAAACCTCTTCTGATTGAATATGAAACGTAATGTTAAAGAGCTCCAAATATTTTTTTTTCTCTCCTTCCTTGCCTTGCCTTTCCATGCCTTACTCTATGTGCAGAGCTATTCTTTCATTATTATTCTTCTTCGTCGTCCGTTTATTGCAATGAGTTAATGCCTTAGCCCTATGATTACGACTTGTTAATCACTGTTGTGCCTGGAATCGATCTAAATGGTGTGGGGAGTTATTTTTGAGTGATGTTAAGTGATTTTATGCCTTTATATAAGTGATTAAGCATATTTAAATTTCGGAAATTATTACGCGATATTTATAGTCTTCATACTTGAGCTAGATAGACATCATTAGCAAATCAACCCCCAACCCCATATAAATTGCGTAAATTACAACCTCAAAATTGTCCGTTTGGGTCAATAACATACAATAATAGTACTTGCTTGATTTGATCTGATTTACTTCTTCCTCTATGCCGATTAACAAGATGTTAATTGATATGCATGCATAGAATGTGTACATACATATATTTTTATTTTAAATAGAAAGAATGGCAAGGATTGGATATAAATAAAAAATATATCCACAATCAAGCCGCATGTTTAAGTGATTCTACAAACACAATTAAACAGTCACCAGAAGTAGTGAAACAAATTTAACATGCATGATTCAGTCAATATCTCCATAAAAATATTTTTTTTTTCTATACTGTATGTATATTATAAGCAAGCATCGATGACAACAACAAGCAAGCAAAGCAAAGCTAAGAGTATAAAAAAAAACTGTTTTAGACAATCGATAATCTTGAGCATAACCAAAAAAGGAATTTATACACCTCCAACATCCAACTGTAGCAAAAAATTTTTTTATATATATTTACAGCAACACACATGATGTTGTCATACAATAACGTATATCTCGTGTGTATTTCTCAGTCAGGCAGTTAAGTGTGATGAAAATATTTTTTTTTCTGGCTCTTCTGAAGGCTTCTTTGATGGGTTGGTTGCTTAGTGATGGCTTGGTGTAAAGGGAGGGATTCTGACTGATTGATTTGTTTCTTTTGAACTATGAACAGTTGACTGTAGTATCTTGTCTGTTTTGATCCTTTGATTGGAATTTAGCGACTTAATAATGTCTTGTTACCTTCCAGAGACTTATGTTCTGTCTGGATCACTTAAATTCCTGTAAAATCAGCAGATTTTTTTTTATGAAATCAATACTTTACTAAACATGACTTGCGAACACTCCCCTAACGTCCAAAAAAAAAAATATTTTTTATTATTTATATGAATAGTTTTTATGTCATTTGACGCAAGGTTCTCGCTTATTGTCTTCTTAAAATGTAAAAATTAAATGACCAACCGATCACCAAAAAAAAATATATATATATTTTTAACAGACGTGCTGTTTATTTATTTAGTCTTCCTCCATTTCTCTTTCGCACATATTTTTAACTGTCTCCTACAAACATAAGAATAAGTTCTTATTCTTCACATTTTGCTCCACATACAATTTTTTTTTTCTTTCAGTTTTATTTTCTTTTTAAACGAGCGAACAAAAAACGAGTAAAAATTTACTAATTGAATGTTAATTCCATATACAAACAGAAATGGATTTATTTTTTTATAATTTCCATTTTTATTTTCTTCTAAAGATATAAAATAAAAATCTGATTCACGTATGTGCTTTATGGAAGAAATGAGCTCTATTAAATTTCGTTAGTTTGCGTTATCTATTGTTACGAGGCAAAATTTAACTAAGTGAGAATCACAGCAGTTGGTATGATTTGGATAACGTTCTTTCTCTCTCCATTTCCCTTTCAATTCTGCTTGCAATTTGTTGCTTTTAAAATCAATTTTAAATTTAATGTTATTTTGGAGAAAAATCAATTTTTCGTATGTGTTTAGGCTTGTGGAGTGATTTACGATTAGAGCGCATATTTATTTTGGGGTGGATGAGTTTTGGATTGAGAACTGTAAATTTTAAATGATGGAAGTATTAAAATTTAATTTACTGGGGAACCTCGATTTGAGTAACTAAAGTGTCTCCATGCAAAAAAAATCAAATTTTCATTTTTTAACTGTCATTTTTCAAAATTTTAAATTTTTAACGGAAATTCAGAATTTAAATATTTGAATCTTCAAAAATATCTAAATTTTGAACTTCAACTGTTTTCTGAACTTTGAACTTCAACGTTTTTTTACATTTGAATTTTTGAATTTCAACGTTTTTTTTTACATTTGAATTTTTGAATTTCAACTGTTTTCAATAATTCAGTTTGATTTTTAATCATCTAAAAAATAAATAAATTTGGTCGGTTTCTTTTGTGTATTTAAATTTAGCATTCCATTAAAAAAAAAAAAAAATATATATATATATATATATATATATATATATATATTTTTTATATCTATATATATATATATATATTAGGTAGGCAGTATGGCACTCAATATGACAAGACATGGCATTCAATCACAATAACGCACATATATTTATTTATTTATTTGCAAAAAAAAAAATGAGGTATCTAAGAACTTGAAATACTAACACATTTCTAGTCAAATTAAAAATTAAAAATATAAAAAGCTTAATCGAGACAATTTTGACACAAATAAAAATAATACAATAAGTTACGAGATATTCTATGAATGAAAAGAAAACAAAATTGCATAAATAATATTTTTTTAAATCGATTTTTATTATTTCTATTTTCATTTGCAAGACATAAAGATCACACACAACTTGAAAATAAAATAAAAATAAATAATAATTCCAATTACATCATTCTACTTCTATTGATAGAAAAAAAAGAGACACAAAGCGTAATTTATTGAATGATGAGTAATTACAATTGAGTCATTTATAAGGCAGGTGCATGTATCTATTTCTCTTTGCAATTTGCAATTTAATTTTATTTATAACGATTTGATGCTTCTGCCGCAATACCATGGGAGATTTTCACATGATTTTTTTTTTAATTTTATTTTTTCATAGATTGCCAGTGCATAAATTGAATAATTGAAAATTGAATTTAATTGCATTGATCCAAGATCATGTGGAAGAGAGATGGAAATTGTTTTTTTTTTTCATATTTAACAATTAAATTCTCTACGGTTCTAATCGACAAATATTTTTACTCTCTCAATTCGATTTCAGTTCCGTCAATTAATTTTCATTTATATTTTTAAACTTTATTTGACCATACTTAGTAAAGGTTTTTAAAATAATACATAGTGTGTGAAACTGAGCAAGAATGAGAAAGAGAAAAAAGGATGGAAAGTGTAGGAGTAAGCACTGGAAGTAAAACTAAATGCTTGCTTTGTGACTCAGATAGAGATCTTGGAAAATAATAAATAGAAAGAAGTGGAATTTGGGGATGCGTGCAACAGTGACGTCATTATTTATTCATACAATTGAGTTGTTATATCGGAAATGCCCAATTCAACGTGACAATAATAAATATCATCCATAATGCAATGTGTTCTCAATTTTGGGTGCGTTTTGGAAGAATGATGTATTTTGGCTTTATTCTGTCGCATTTTTCCTTTAATTTGTATTTTATTAGATGTTGTATTGTAAATTCGAAGTTATGGATTAGGATTTATTGCTAATTTTTCGAAAATTTAGATTAAAAAAATATATATATATTTTATGCTCGTTCCTTTTCATAAATTCAAAAAGATAACATTTCTTTGGGGCCGTTCACTTAGTACGTTCGCTTTTTAGGGGGAGGGTCTAGGATTTTGTAACAGATTCGATTTGAATAACCAAAAACTTCGCATGCAAAAATTCAAATTTTCAAATTTTTAACGGTCATTTTACATACGTTTCGATTTGAATAGAAAATTTTAGGAACTATACAACTGTTCAAATCGAGGACCCCCTGTACTATTTTATTATTAGTATTTTGTGAAAATTGTAATTTTAATCACTTATTAAATATCCTTTAAATTTTTAAAAAACTATTCGTTAAATTTTAAAAACATTCGTCAACATGAAAAAATGCGTTTCCATCAATCTTTCGTGACCTCATCGATGCTAGTTTTACTGTGAATTAACTATATTTTTTCCGATAATAAACGACAAATAATTCCCAATAATTATAACAGCAAATTCTCTATTGAATTTCTTCTCTGCTCACTGCCGGTGCTGTATTTTTATTGTTTTTTTCTTCCTCACTACAATTTTTTTTTGAAGAAAAATAAAAATCAACTGAAAACGGGCTCGACACATTCAAGTGTATGGTATACACGAAAAAGCATAACTTTTTTTATTGATCAAACAGCCAAAAAGCACGAAACAAGCGCGAGGTGCACAACTCACTAGACTGTTGAAAATTTAACAAAAAAAAAAAAATATTGTTTTTATATATTTTTTTAAGTTTAGTTCATTTTTGTCTGAATGAATCAAGTGGAAAATTAGGGCTGTTTCATGCCTGTCTATCTAAGAGAATAAGGAATAATAATAATCTAGAGACAATCCTTTGGGAACATAATAAGTTGTAGCAACCAAAAAAAAAAAAGTGAAAAGAATTAAAAATCTGTTTTTTGTTGTTGATTATTATTGTTGTTATTGTTGAATAATTCTTAATTGTTAGTGAAATAAATATATTTAAAAATTATTGTTAATTATGCCATTATGGTTCAAGAAATATTTCTCATGTGTTCCTCGTCGAAAAGACAAAAAGAATTCACAATCCGTACAGACACCGACAATACAAGTTCAAAATTCAAAAAGAAAGAATTTAAGTGTGTTCAAAAAAAAAAAAAAAAATAATGTTTAAATAAAAATGTAATTTAATTAAAAATTATTATTAATAATTTCAGGTCGCGTACATTCAGCTGTGGTGGCTAAACTTAATCCAGTTCAGCGATCTGTTACCGTTGAATGGTATGAAAGAGGTGAAACCAAAGGCAAAGAGGTCGAACTAGATATGCTGTTGGCACTTAATCCAGAACTAATGCAAACGACAAGACAAAGTTTTGCAGTTCCACCACCGTCACAAAATACAACATTACAAGCTCCAATAAATTTGCAACGAGTAAGTAGTAATCGTGAATCCTTTGTGTAAGGCTCTATTTATGCAAAAAAAATAGACTCAAAAGCTCACATATGTGAAAAGAAGTCAATGAACAATCAGATTTTATGGACTATAATAAGTTTCAAGTTATTCGGGGTCGTTGTGAGGAATAAAAAGGCTCACACATTGAAATCATTTTAACATCGTTGCTATAGAATCGGAAAATTTTATTTATTTTATTAATATATAATTTTTCCTTCTTATGCATCGCTCGACTCATCGTCATAATTTTTTGACACACTCAAAACGAGATCATCGCATAAATTAGAATATTTTGCAAATAATTTAAGCTCAAAATATTTTTTTTAGTGCTTTTATTTGGAAGATAGCTTTAAAGTTCCGCAAAATTCACAGTGATAATAATAATAGAGAAAAAAAAAAATCAGTTAATTCAATTAGAATCAATTTTTTCAATCTTCTTTTTATGTTTTCGATTTTTATACATCTGTGCAATGATGATCTTAAAGCTAAAAAGAAGAAGGTAGATAATAGAATCATTTGTAATATTCACAACGTATCTACAAAATTCTTTGTTGCATATTAATAATTCTCATTGATATTCATGTCGTCTCACTAACTTTTCGTGGCGCATTTTTGCTTTAGACAGTTTTGGATTTTCATGCACTTTGTTTTTTATTGATTTTATAACTGCCTTCCTGTGTGAAATTTTTTTAAAACCAAAGTGCTTAGTCGTTGCAATTTTTTTGAGATTTAAGTTTTATCGGTCTTGACATTTAAATTTTAACGGCTTTTTGAGATTTAAATTGTGACAGTTGTCAAAAATTTGAAATTGTCAAAATGAAATTTCAAAAAATCAAAATTTTGAATTTATGAAAAACCGTTAAATTTTGAAATCTTTAAATTCCGTTAAATTTTTTGTAGTCTCAAAAAGCAATTTACAGAAGATTAAGTAATCAAAAATGCGCTAATCCATTTCCGCCACCGATGACTCTCTCTTCAGTCGATCAAATTTATTTCTTTCGTTTGCTTCTCTCTTCAGTCGATCAAATTTATTTCTTTCGTTTGCTTCAAAGCTGAAACAAAAAAAAAAAAAAAAAAATATTAATAATAAAATTTTCGCACATTTTATTTAATTTCGCTAAATAAAAAAAAAAAAAATCTTGAATTTGAAAAGGAATCATCTGAATCATCAATTGACGATGATGGATATTTGGATGAGCAAGAAGATCCAATGACTGATCAACAAACACAAGATAACAATCAAAATTCATCTGTACCGACAAATGGTGGCAATAATACACTGCCTATTAAATCAACGGGAAATACGACGCGATCGGTAATTTTCACTACTTCCCAATCATTTCTTTTTATTCTTTGTTGTTATTTGCTGGCAAGCTTTGAATTTTATTTTATTTAATTTGTTCTTTATATTTTTTTTTTGTGGAGATTGATGAAGATTATTTTTTGTGTCTATGGAAGCATTTATGCTTGAAAGTTCCTATTTTTGTGCATTTAAAAATGAAGGATTGAGGTCAAGGATGTACTCTATCATTTATTTTATGCACGAAGATATGCAAACTTCAAAGTTCTTTCTTTTATTAGTACTTTCATAGCTCACAGCTCACAATTGATTTTTTTTTATGGTTCTGTTTAAAATTTCATCCATCTGTTGGCTGGCTTGTGTGTGTTTATTTATTTTAAAACTTTGTATATTTTTTTTTTAAATCATTCGATGTTCAACACAATTAATTTCTTCTTGGCTGCTATTTCATGTATCATTTTCTATATTTTCACTTCCGGTTGTATTTGTACATATTCAACATAAGTGATTATCTCTCTTTACATGATGTTTTGCGTATGATTTTTTACTCTTGCACCTTTTTAAATATTTTTTGCAATTGCTGTTCTTAATTTCTTTATTTCTCTCTCGTTCATCATTATTTTTTGGATTTTTACTGCTATTTCTCTATTATTTGAGAAGAATGTATGTTTTCTCATACAACACACCACAAAATAATGTGTAAATATCAAGAGAAGCACTTTTGAACAGAATTGGATGCTATTTGGGATGGATTGGTAGCACTTGAGTGGATTGATGGAGTTTGTGATGGTATGGAGGAGATGTGGAAGATTAATCTTAAATATGTCTGTGGTACATTCACGAAATTGATCATTAGTGATCATACCTCCTGTTTTAAGGACCGTACCTTTCTATAAAATCTTGCCTGAACTCCATTTAATGATGTATCAGTGAAACTGCAAAAGTCAACCTAATAATCACAAAATGTCATTATTCTATGACCAATAAATCAAACAGATAAGACTTCCCAGAATAATCTCACAAACAGCCGTTAAACAATCCACAACTGTAAATTACCCACTTTAGTGAAATCAACGCCTATTTTTTTCATATTTCTTTATTTTTTGATGTATTTCTGAGTAATTGAAGTCATTATAAGTTGATTGTCGATATTCATGAGTTCATCAGCACCATCATAATGATACATACAACTTGCAATAGGCTTTTGTATATTTTATATTATTTTACAGATTTATTATTATTTTTTAATTTGTAGATCACGTAACTTTATATATTTTTGTTGAAAAAATAATTGATGTCATAATTTTATTGTATAGAGACATGAAGCTATAGATCTTAATCAATTGATATTAATTTCTCTTTTCTTTTTTTTTGCTCATTTTAAATTGCCTATAGAATCCAACACAAGGGAATATTCAGCGATTAACAAGAGCGAATAATGCATCAAGCGCAGCTTTAAATGGTGAGTAATAATTGCGATGAGGATGAGACAAAAAGTCAACTAACTTTATATGACGTTCATACAAACAAAGGAAGTTCAATGTACATTAAAAATATGATTATAGATTGATTCTAGGCAATCGAAACGTATAATAATATTAGAAGGGGAATTTTCCTTAGAATCGACACACATATCAAGTCTTAAAGTATTTACATTCTCATAACAATTAAATGTTGCGGCTCGTTTCACCTCACATGTCCAAACAAAACAAAAGTTCATGAATAATGAGCCAACAATAAATGTGATGGCAACACGAAATTTCTATTTGATGAAATTATTATCATATTTTTTTTTTATTATTATTATTTTTTTCGTGTGACCAAGACCATAAAATATGAATCGGAAAATACTGTGACATTGTTTTGTGACTGTGATTTTGTTTTATTCCAATTTGAACCATTTACATGAGATATGATTGATAAAAAATGAATTGGAGGTAACCAAAGCTAATTGGGTAGTTTGGGTGGCTTTATGAAAGATTGAATAATGGATTGAAGCGCATTTTTGTTGCTATCTAAGAAATTTTAGATTCTTTTTGTTTGAAAAGTAACTGTCAAAAAATATTTAAATATAACGATCAAAAATTATTTAAAAAAAACTAAAAAGTAACGGTATTTAAAATTAACGGCTATAAAATATTCAAAAAAGCGATTAAATAAAATTTAAATTTAAATCCAAGGATTAATTTTAAATTTGCAAGTTAATCCTTAGATTAAATTCAAATCCAACCTTAAATCCAAGGATTTAAACTTCAAAATCCAGTCAAGTCCAATTCAATGCCACATCGTTCACTATAAAACGAGCTAATAAAAAGGAGTTTGAGGGTTAATGAAAAAAAAAAATGAAAATAATTTTAATTGTATTGGCATTTTTTTGTTACCACGGTCACCGATATGTAGATACAAAGATATGTTTTTCATTCATTTTTTTTCCTCCCCCTCAACTTTTCTTTTTTTTTTAATACCAAAAGAACAGTGAATGAATGAAAAAGAGAACCTTGCCAATCACTAATAGCTGAAAAAAAAAATTGAACTTTTTTCATTTCAAACGCGAGAAAGCTTTCAATTGAACAGGTTG
This sequence comes from Chironomus striatipennis, assembly GCA_026123125.1. Taxonomy (NCBI): domain Eukaryota; kingdom Metazoa; phylum Arthropoda; class Insecta; order Diptera; family Chironomidae; genus Chironomus; species Chironomus striatipennis. Next base: position 46,244,155 of record CM047394.1, read on the forward strand.
GTGTTTTTTTTCGCACCTTTTTTTTTGAGTAGCTAATTATTTTCGTCAGAATAATAAAGCCTTTTTTTTTCTTCACACAATAGACGTCAGTCAATAATTGTAATGAACCTCCATGAACATTGATTTTATTTTTTACTTTTTCAAATGGTTGAAAATAAATTGCAAGTTGTGATTAGTCCGAAAAAGGGTAAAAATATTTTTTTTTCGAAGCTTCCTTTGTTTGACAATTGTTGAAATTTTTGTGAAAAATTAATTTTCAATTTTTATTTCTTTGTGATAATTTAAAATTTAACAGGAAATAGAATCTCTAAAATCGCAACATCAACAGCTATTCATAACGGACAAGATCATTCGGAAAACGTTCCACCACAAGCTAAGAAGGTTTGTATCCAAAAATATTCAAATTAAAAAAAAAAAAATCCAACAAAAACAATTTTTTTTTTTCAGGTAACAAACAATCGAATGTCAGTGACAACAACACAGCAGACAAATCAACAACAACAAGCAATGTCAAATGCAGCAGCTGGACGACGCTCATATGTTGTTAAGGAGGTTGAGAGGCTAAAAGAGAATCGTGAGAAAAGACGTGCACGTCAATTGGAGATTAAAGAGGAAAAGAATGCATTAATGAATATGGATCCTGGAAATCCAAATTGGGAGCTTGCTGCAATGATTAGGTAATAGCTTGTGACTTTTTTAGTGACATTATACTCAATTAATTTGTTTATTTGTAGAGAATATCAATCGACAATTGATTTTCGACCACTAATTGATGGCTTAACAATTGAGGATCATCAAATAACAGTCTGCGTCAGAAAACGACCATTATCAAGGAAGGAAATAATGAAGAAAGAGTTAGATGTTATTTCGGTTCCAACAAAAGATACACTTATCGTACATGAACCAAAAACAAAAGTTGACCTCACAAAGTTCCTGGAGAATCATAATTTTAGATTTGATTATGCCTTCGATGATAGCTGTAATAATGATTTGGTTTACAAGTATACGGCAAAGCCTCTTGTGCAAACAATTTTCGAAGGTGGAATGGCAACATGTTTTGCATACGGTCAAACAGGATCTGGAAAGGTCAGTTTGAATTATTCATGCATCGTTTGTATGCAAATTTATTTCCTGCATTTTATCGACGTCATTTGATTTTTTCAAGACTTTTTTTTTTTGTGATTTAAATTTAACATGAAAGTTGGATTTCAAAGAAAAATTTTAACGACTTTTTGTTTTTTGAATTTTTTTATTGAAAAAAATCAAAAGTTGGTTAAAATTTGAATTTTTGAAATCCGTTGAACTAAAAAAATTACATGTCATGCATTACATTGATAACAATCTCTAAAATTAAATATATCCTTGCAGACACACACGATGGGAGGTGATTTCAATGGAAAAGTACAAGATTGTAAAACGGGCATTTACGCGATGGCAGCAAAGGATGTGTTTATGTTTTTGAGAGGTCCAAAGTATCGCAACTTAAATCTAGCCGTGTCTGCATCATTCTTTGAGATTTATAGTGGAAAAGTGTTTGATTTATTGTGTGAAAAGAATAAGTTACGTGTATTGGAAGATGGAAAGCAGCAAGTTCAAATTGTTGGATTGACGGAGCGTGTTGTTGATAATGTCGAGGAGGTATTAAAATTAATTCAACTTGGTAATGTGACAAGAACATCGGGACAGACATCAGCCAATGCAAATTCGTCTCGTTCGCATGCCGTTTTTCAACTCGTTCTACGTCCAGTTGGTTCAGCGAAAATTCATGGAAAATTTTCGTTCATCGATCTGGCTGGTAATGAACGTGGCGCAGACACAAATTCAGCAAATCGACAAACACGAATGGAAGGTGCTGAAATCAACAAGTCATTGCTGGCACTAAAAGAATGTATTCGAGCATTAGGAAGACAAAATGCACATTTGCCATTCCGTGTTAGTAAATTAACACAAGTTTTAAGAGACTCATTTATTGGAGAAAAGAGCAAGACATGTATGATTGCCATGATTAGTCCTGGTTTGTCATCATGTGAACATACGCTAAATACACTTAGATATGCTAATCGTGTTAAGGAATTAGTTGCAATCGATCCATCAGAAAGAAATGGAATGATGGACGATGAAGAGCCAATGGATATGCAGGAACCGAATGAACAAAATGGAAATGGCAAGAATATGGACATGTCACAGTTGCGCTCGATGAATGTACGTTAATTTACATTTTAATAACATTTATTTTCTTTGATTTTTTTTTTTCAAATATTTTTTAACCGTTAAATTTTCAAATATTTTTTAACCGTTAAATTTTCAAATATTTTTTAACCGTTAAATATTCAAATATTTTTTGACCGTTAAATTTTCAAATATTTTTTAACCGTTACATATTGAAAATTTAATTCAATATTCTGTTAGATAATGCTTATTAAACATCAAGATTAACAAAATTTCTATTGATTTGAAATATTTTCAAACTAATTGTGTTCAATTAATCATTATAGCCTTTCCAAGAGCACGACATTAGTGTAGAACTTTTCAATCAACACACGGCCATTTCGGAACTACAACAAGTAGAAGATGAGACGATCGATCAATTGAAATTACTCGCTGAATTTAATACTAAATTTGGACCAGAGTTAATGGAATTATGTAGAATGACAAATAATCCTGATTACGATACGGATGGTTAGTATTAATTACTCAATAATTGATGATCAATTAAATGCCTAATTGAATGAATATTTATTAATTGCAGCCTTTTGTAAACGCGGCAATGAACTACTACGACAGCTATTTTGTTATGCTCAGCCATGTGCAGATTTGTTAGCCGACTTTAAATCAAAATTAGAGAAGGAAGAAATGATATCACATAAAATGATGCCCGGAAAACGTTAAAGTGATACCTCAAGCTTTGATTAAACCTTTTTTTATTACATTTTCCTTTCGTACGTAACTTTATTTATATACAGCTAAAAATCCCAGTTTATCAAAATTTTCTCTTTGTTTCCTTTCTTTATTTTATGTATTCTCTTATTTTTTTCTTGTTTTGATTATTGCATGATTTTGAAAGAAAATTGAGATTACTCACCAAAGGAATATCCTTTAATAATAAAAAAAATGTCTGTTTTATTTTCAAAATCATTCGATAAAACTTTTAAAATGTCATTAAAGATTAAAGGATTTATCTCAAAAAAGATTTAATAATTATTAAGATAAAATTCTTTTTATACCTAATTATTAATTAATTAAAAATATGATTGTATGAAAAAAAAAGCAAAATGTCAAGTCAAGAATGAAACTTTTGTAAATTTAATTAACCCATAATGAAGATCTAGCTATTCAGCATTCATATATTTAGCTTTAGATATGATATATCAAGAAAAAGCCCTGAATCAGCTTAAAGAAAAATTTGCCAGATAAAATGAGGACTGGATTCACTTAAGGATTTAAAAAATTTATTTTTTAATCCATATCAGTGATTTCAATATCCTTTAACATTTCAACATCTCTCCTTTTTATCAAATCTGCCTGAATTGTATATTGCGACATATCAAGAATGTTTGGCAACTTTTTTTTGTATTTTTGTCCCATAACAGATGTTAATAAAGAACTTTTGGGACGAAAATAAAAAATAATAAAATTTTGAAAAGCACACGCAAAAGTTTTCTGGAAATCAACTGAAAGCTCAAAAGTAAAATAATAATTTTTTTTAGAGAAGTGATATAAAAAGTTGTAATTGATAGGATTTACTAATTTTTTATGCTTTTATTAACTTTTTTTATTCTTTTTTTTTATTGCATTTTCTATTTCTGATGATAATTTTGAGTGACTTTGTTAATAAATGACAGTAAACTATTCCATAATTACATAGACTTTGAATGATGAGGAACTAATTGTCGCGATTTATGTCTGAGATTAATTTTTAATTTGAGATTTAAAAAATTTGAATTTAATTTCTTGGATTTAAATTTAATCCATTAGATTAATCCAAGAATTTAAATAAATATTCTCCTCAAATTCAAATTAATAATCATGAACAGCCAACAACCAACATTAATCCTAAAAAAAAAATTAATAAAAGAAAATTTAAAAAATTATTAATTCAACTGATAATTTTTAGATTATTATGAAATTATATTTTTTTATAAGACAGCAACAACATAAAAAATATCAGAAATTAGAGACTAATTTCATTGGGCATACAATATGAAATTTTTAAATTAAAAAACACAATTTCTGTCTATATATCAAAAAAAAGATATTTAACATCAAAAAATGAAAATTTATTAGAGAAGATTATGTGAAGCTTTTACCCTTTTTTTTGTTCACTTTGCGGTTTTTCTTACAAAAAATAATAATAATGTGAATAAAAATTCATATACCAAGAAAATGACTGTTTTTGAATGATTTGCAGGTCTTCGAATCATAAATCCTTTGAAATGGACTTTAATCTTCCGATTAATCCGTACATATTTATTAATATTAATAAATTTAGGTTAGTATAAAATATTTAAATTTAGCCAATACATTAGAATTCAATACATTAAGATTTAAGTTTAATCGGAAAATTCTAAAAATTCAAATCAATCTCAGTAATCTAAGAATTTTTCTTGAATCAAATTTTCCATCATTTCAAAAATGGAGCTGAAACAATTATCAAATATATTTTCTATTCTCGATCGTGCAAGTCGAGAAGATCAGCTGCGATACGTGTCCAAGCATCATAAAACTGTAAATTTTTTAATTTTATCCTTTAATCCAAACATTTAATCAATCTTTTGATTTTTCCAGCTATTTTGTACTTATTTAGTCAAAGATCTTGTCAGCAAGACATATCCACTCGATTACAACATCCTGAAAAATTGCATCGATCACTACAACATTCATCTTAACAATAGAATTGATTTGAAAGTGAAACTTGAAATTTTAAAAATAGTTACAGGATGGATTAAAAATTGCAATATTTCCTTTGATTCCGTTACAAATTCAGTTGAAGTGATTTGGGCTTATCAAATTTTAACATTCAGTGACTCAAGTGACAATGAATTTCAAATTGCTGGTGAATTTTTGAAAATGACAACTTTACTGGTCAATATGAAAACATACAATTGCCAGCAATTCATTCAAAAAATCTTAGAACTTGATCAACTTTTCATCCTCAACATTACACTTGAAAAAGCAAAAGTCCTGACTCAAATTTTCACAGCTGCTGCTGACAAAATTTTCCAATTAACAACCGAACAGTCAGATGAGATTAAAAGACGAACAGAAGTAAAAGATCAAATTTTAAGTATTCTCATTAAATTAGCAAGTTCTAAAGAATGCTGTGAATTAGAACTTCCATTTTGGAAGAAACTTCCAACTTATTTAAAGTCAAGTAAAATTTATGAGCAATTTGTTGAGGAAGTCATTTTGTGTTTTGCACGACACTGCCACATTGACAATGATATGATGGAAATGAATGTTAACAATGGATTAATGGTAAGTATGAAAATACATTTGAAAACCAATCTTAACTGACATTTATTCTCTAGGTTTTTCGTGAATCTGTATCGGAAGTCTTGCATCAATTGGCATCAATCATCAACATACAAAAATTGATCGAGTTTTTCTTCAGCATAATTTCATCATGCACAGTCAATGACTTAGAAATTTGTCTCTTCATAATTGCATCAATCGCTAGTAAAATTGATAGATGTGAAGACAAAATTGTGCCAAATATCATAACTTATGTCTTAAAAATTGATATGAATTCTAATGCATCAATTTTGGCAATGGGTGCAAAAGTTTTGTGTGAATTTGATCGTTGGATTGCCTTTCATCATCAGCAATATCTTCTTAATATTTTGATATTTTTGGTGGATATAATGAATAAAAATACAATAGCTGGATCTTCTGCAGCAACAGCGCTTGGTCAAATCATGTCAACATGTGGTACGAAAATGGAACCATACTTAGAGGAATTGATGACAATGTTCCAAAATATTCACGTTTATTTCGTTCATTCTAAGGCAAAATTGAAAATTATTAAAGGAATCACGCATGTTGGATGTGACTTGTCAGAACCAAAAAGAACTGAATTTTTGAAAATTCTAAGTGATATCCAGTTCAGTAAAGTATTTGAGTCACAATCAGCTGGAAATTATGTTGTGCATCAATTGGATTGTTTGGTGGAAATTTATCATAACATGAATGTCCACACAAGTCACAATCAAGTCAATCCTTTAGACCAAATTCTCTCAAATCACTGGCCATACATTTGTTATTTACTCGATGCTTATCAAACAAATTGTGAAGTTATGACGAAAATTAGTGAAGCAGTTGAATGCGCAATTCCAAATATTAGCTTATCAGCACTTCCGTTGTTTGATCAAATAGCAAAACAATTCATGTTTTATTTTGGCATTTCTAAATGTCCTTTATTGCTGAGACCGTTGAATGCGATTGTTGATAAGCTTGGAAGTGACGAAAATTTTAGGGACGGACTGTTGACTTTATTTGAAGGACTTACTGTGCTTGTCATGAATGTTTTGACTGAAGATATGAAGCTGCAACTTGTTGACGAATATTTTTACTTGACTATAGCGTATTTAAAGAAATTGGCAGTGAATATGCTGAAGAGTCCAACAATCATTCCAGTCATCGAGATGTCAATCGAATTGTGCAAAATTGGCGATAAATCAACAAATGGATATGTTCTTGACTTCCTGATTTGCATTTTAACTTGCAATCAATCTCATCCAGACATTAAACTTTGTGTTGAACAGGCAATGACTTTATTTGGTGGCTCGATTCTTCGAATTTTAATGGAATCTGCAATTTATGTCTTTGATATCAGTTTGATCTCAAAAGTTGTCAACATCTTTGATGCTTTCAGAAGCAAAAGTTATGATGGATTTAAGGAATTGATAACTCATGCAGTGGCGATGATTCCTAACAAAAGTACAACTGGAACATTGAAAGCAAAAGAGACGGACTTTAAGAAGTTTTTGGAAGTTATAACAAGGTTTGTGGATTATTTTAGATTTTGTGGGATTTTAAGCTGATTATTATGAATTTTGGAAATTTTTTAAGACATAATGCCAACAAAATTTAAACTTCAATTTTAATCTTTTTACAGACAAAATCTCTCAAAATCGGATATGATTAATGAAATTAATGAATTTCGCAAGTTGGTGCGCTGATAATTTAGAACAAATTTCCTGTTGATACTTTTGACCATGATTATATTTTTTTGATTATTTATTTTCTTGCATATCTATGCCTTTATTTTGTTTGGATTGACTGATTTTTATCACGGTTAATAAAATTAATTTATTTTTATAAAAATTCAACTTCCTGAATTTGATTAACATAAATAAATAAAGTGCTGCTTGAAGCTCACCTTGACCTGAATTTGGAAAGGAAGAAATAAATGTAATATACTTAAAGTCATTTCTTATCAATAATTTACATACTTCCTTAAAAAGGGGTTGAACCTGAAAAAATATTTTTTTATTCTAATTTTATTGAAGGAAGGAATGAATAAGAAATGGATTGATTGGGGGAGTTACAATATCATTAATCAAGGTATTTCCTGTTGCTGAGTGTTTTGAGAAATTATTTAAAGCTGGAATCGAAAATTGGGGTAAATTTTAATGTGGTTTAAGAAATAAATCCGATGGATTTAAAATATAAAAGGATTTAAATTTTTAAAAAGCTTTAAAATGAAACTTGATCCATACGGAAATTAATTTTAGAAAAATAAGTTTCTGAAATCCTGCAAACTTTTAAATACAATTTAATATTAAAAAATAATAACGAATTTAATTTCAAATTCATTTATTTTATTTTTTTTTAAATCAAATAAAATTCCGTCTTCATGCCTCATATTTTTACACATTTCTGCTCATTCTTAACGAATAATCATGTATTATTTTTTTCATATAAATTAATTACAGTTTTTTGTCATCATACCATATTCACAATTTTAATTAAATCTTTAATTTTTTAGTATTTTGAAATTCTCATGTTTAACATAAAAATCGTAAAACAAAGAAACAAAAATAAATTAATAATAAAATTCAGAAAATATCTTTTAAATTTGTGAAAAAATGAAAAAGTTGCAATATTATTATTAAAATTAAAGATTTTTTTCGTTTTTATCAGTTTTAAGTTCCTTACGTTCCTAAAGAAAGAGAATAAGAAAGACAAGAATATTGTGTGTGTGGGTCACAAAATAAATAACGATAATAAATATTTAAATATGTAAATATATATTAATCTATGTTTGTGATGTCCTCAAGAATAACAATCCTCATTTAACTGGCTTTTTTTTTGTTACTTCATTTAAAAGGTAATTAAGTCATTGTTATTGTGGATTCTAAAATATATACTTTTTTGCTCTATTATTATCATTTTATTAGCAATTTGTTCTTTTTGGGGTCTTTTGATAATGATGTCTAACAAATTTTGGTTATAAACCCCAAAATTGTTTGACATCTTTAATAAAAGACCCAAAATAGTAAGAAACAAATTAGTATGCGAGGCAGGGACATTCTTACAGTAAATGAATCCAATAAGCTTTAAAGCATCTTATGCAGAAATAATAAATTAACAAAAAATTACAAAATAAATTTTAATTTAGTTAATATTGCACAGATTTAGGCTTACTAATGATTATTTAAAAGGATTGGAAGCAAGTTCATATTATAATTTCTGTTTGATCTAATTTAAAACTTGAAAGATTAAATTTAAATTGAAATTTTAAATCTCTTAATGAAATTTTTAATTTAAACATTTTCAATGATTTAATTTCAAAAAAATAATCATTTGTAGGCCAAAAATCATTTAATTTAGTTAGTAGGATATTGATAGCGAAATTTTGTAAATAACGACTAGAAAATTTCTTGTATGCTGTCTATTCACTTCTGTTACAGAATAAATTAGCTCATAATGTTGTGGATTAAAATTATCTTGTCCTAGTTTTTGAGAATTGAAGATTCTTGGATTAATAGGCAAAACTATCATAAGACGGTTGGATTATGTTTTGAATTTGTGTTTTTATCCTTAAATTATCCATGTGTTGTTTGATTTATTAGCCATTTGCTATAACTCAAAATTTCAATAATCCAGCAACAAAATCAAGAAAATATCAAAAATAAATTAAATATCATTGATTATTCTGTACAGAAGTGAATGCCGTCTGTTCCGATTTAAATACTTGACTTTTATTATAGCAACAGTTTTAGCATAGACGAAAAAAATTATTGTTGGTCAATAGCACGCGTGTATGTTGTGTGTAAAAATAGCAATAATGAATATTAATTTATATACAAATTTTCTCTTTAATTAATCATCGTCATAAATATATATATGCTGTTATTTCTTTTTTAATCATTAAAGGATCAATAGAAAAAAAATTAAAATAGGCGAGAAGAAAAAGAAAGGATGTGGGCACATGCATTGGATGGGATTTAGGGGCTGAATTATTAAACGAGCTTTTTTATTAGTGTTAATTAATTCATTTTTTAATGTGTAATTTTTGGTAGAGCTTTCACTTAAATAATTTTACACTCGTTCGTAGAACAGTAGATAGGCACTCGATGAAACTAATGAACTCTCTCGTGTCTCACTGACACTGAAATTAAATGGAATGAGATAAGAATTAAAAGGTCAAACTCGTTTCATGATTAAAACTTACAAGTTATCATTATATTCGAACCACTTTTTCGTGACGGGATGTTTGCAGCTAGCGACGTAATGACCTCCATGGGTGGATCCTAAAATTAAATAATAAAAAAAAATTATCAAATTAAAAATGACAAATAACCGTTACAAATTTAAAAAAAAAAATCAAAAGAAATTTCAGCAAAAAGTTTATGGTGTGATTATATTGATTGGGCTGTTATTGGCGGAATCACTCTGGTTCGCCATCCGCGATACTGCATTGCCACGGAAAGTTTTGACTGCTCTCTTACGATTCTAGTCCGGTGCCCTTCTCCTTAGCAACCTAGATAGTCTAACCTCCGATAAACTACCTATGTTGATGACAAGCTTACCGTGGACAAACCGTCAACATGCCCGATCAATAAGCAGTGCTCCCAACCTCAAATCAACCACATAAACCAACCTCCCAGAAGCTGAGATTACAGAGGACGCCACACCTCCAGTTGAGAAAACTTTTGGCTAAAATGCATACACATTTTACTTTTCAAACAGATTTTCTCTTGTGAAGTATATAATTTAGAATAAAAATTTTGAAAAATTATCTTTTTACTCATATTTCATTTTTCAACTGTTTCGTTTCATTTTCCATGTCATTCATAATGTTTTACATACCCATGTGATTGGAGATTCCATAAAGTGAATAAATTGGTGGTGGATCTGATTTTTCCATTGAATCAGCCGCATATGGAGTTAAATCAAGCTCATTAATACCCGTTGGAAATTCGACAATATTTGTTAATTTTGTCCAACGCATTTCAGAGAATCTCTTTAAATCTACAAGAAATTAAAGTTATGCTGAATTCATGCTACATGAAAATTCAATAAAAACTTACGTATTACTAAATATTTTGGGAAACTCTGAATTGTAAACCATTTAATGCATTTTCTAGTTGTTTTACAGAACTAAAAAATTAGAGGAACAGACAATAATTTACAGTCCATAATAGTGCACATCCACAAGCTACTCACATCACAGTAAGGCATTTCATTTCCATCTAAGACATCTTTAACGGTAAACAATTCCAGACATTTATCTAATTTGCAATTTGGTGTTGAAGGAACTGGCACACTTAAATCCCAAAATGGATCAAACATAACACTTGTCTTTTCACAATGCGTACAGTACAAAGAGCTCTTTAATTGTCCAACAAATAAGTCTTTGATGACTGAATTCTCTCGTTTCGTATACCAATCCCACATTTCATGAGATTTCTCCAAGTCGCTGGATTTGGAAGAAAAGGAAAAATTGTTATTGTTAAGTTTATGGGATTTGAACTTGGGAAGATTCCAAAAAAATTTAAACCATACAAATTTTTTGTAAGGTTCTCAAAAATTTCAAATTTCGAATAAGTAACGAACCTTTTTCACTAATATTTGACAATTAAGGAACAAATCTCACCTCATGTCATCGTCAATGTGAAGTGAAACTTTCTGTCCACCTTTATTAAGGGCACCGTGCAAGGCATCAAGTAAATATCTAAGAAATTCTTGAGCATCTTGCTGTGCTGATCCACTATACATTCGATATTTACTACTCAATGCCATCTTCAAGTCTGATGGATTGACACTTTTTGCACCTGGTTGCCACATTTGAGTTAGCAATTTACAAAATTCTGTCCATATTTTTTGATCTTTAGATGATGACGATGAGCCTTTATCGACAACAGCTGATGCTGCTGATGAGGAACGAGCAAATTTCGACAAATCTTGTGTGTGACTTAAACATTGAAGGACAGAATTCATAAAGCATGTATTTCCTATATTCCATAATCCACATTGTCCCTCAGCCAAACTTGATGTCTTTCGATCGTATATATTATCACGTCCTGGAGATTTTGATGGAGATGCATTTGGTGCTCTATATCCACCAGCTGCATAACTTGATAATCCATTTGATCTTGATTCACCGTCCAGCTTTTTACTATCGCTTAATTTTGAATCACCTAATGAACTACGGCCTGAATAAAGTGACGAACCTGTTGTATAGTCACGATCCCACGTTCTTGTTGTAGTTGGTAGTGCATTTCTCAAGGCAACACTCCGAATCTGGAATAAGATAATTTATTTTTTTCTCATCTTTTTCTAATGTCACAATTTACTGTCGTCGTATTTGTGTAATTTATAGTCACATCTTTTTAAATTCGCAAAAATAATTTTTTGATGTGTCTGTGTATTTGTGTCTGTTTTGCAAAATTAAATTACTTTTGGTTGGTTTCCGAGAGATATTAAATGATTTTTTTTTAGAAAAAATTTTTTTCAACAGTCAATTTTTTAATGGCAATATAAATGAGAAGTTATGAGCAGTTTTCCATTTAATGATATAAGGACGTAATGAATCTTTAGTATCAGTTGCTTATTTTTAGGAAAATTGAGTTCAGTGAGTGTATTGTTAAAAGAAATGTTGTGTCCACTTTGTAGACTTTTTATCCTTTAAATAAATAATTTCCAAAAAACTCAAAATTCAAAAAACCGATACAAATTTAAAAAAATTAACAAAAAGTTTATGGTGTAATTATATTGATTGGGCTGTTATTGGCGGAATCACTCTGGTTCGCCATCCGCGATACTGCATTGCCACGGAAAGTTTTGACTGCTCTCTTACGATTCTAGTCCGGTGCCCTTCTCCTTAGCAACCTAGATAGTCTAACCTCCGTCAAACTACCTATGTTGATGACAAGCTTACCGTGGACAAACCGTCAACATGCCCGATCAATAAGCAGTGCTCCCAACCTCAAATCAACCACATAAACCAACCTCCCAGAAGCTGAGATTACAGAGGACGCCACACCTCCAGTTGAGAAAACTTTTGACTAAAATGCATACACGTTTTGCTTTTCAATCAGACTGATTCTTGTGAAGTATATAATCTGAAAGAAAAATAGCTTGTATGATAATAAATGGAATTGTCGATTGAAATTACAGTACTAATTGCCATTTCCTATGGTTTTTCATCACTAATATTAGTTCCTCAATTTCAAAATATTTGAACCATAAAAATCTTCAACTGCTGGTGCTATGAATAAACATCACAGACCATCCAAATTAATCTTTATGAGATTCGCAATAATTTTTCCAATGAGCAGCACAAAAAATGAAATTGGAAAAATGTATCAAATGAGAAGAACTTAATAACCTCGACCATTGTATCATATTAATGAATAGAAGCTGCTCGAATGATATTTTATTGCCATAACCGTACGAGACACTATGGCAAAAAAAAAAATAAATATTTTAATTGTCTGTACAACAAAACACATCCAAACAAACACAACTACATCAGATCTATATCATCAAAGCTTCATATTCAATTAGCATTCATTTGATGATATCGTCTAAACAACAGCATCAAATCAACAGCATGATAGCAGAGTGGAAAAAATTCCAATTGAGCACGTGTTTGTGATTAGTCCAAGATATACAGATGTGTTCATTCAAAAATGTTACCGTTTTTAACGGATAAAAATTTAAAATTCTCAAACTTTTTGTAAACACTAACACAATGAAAGAAATTTGTAAAATTTTGTTCCTCAAATTTTTGGACTTTTCATTTTGTTTTCGTGCTCAAAAAGCAATAGAAATGATAATTTATAATATAATGTTGCTATTGTAAACACAAAAATAAGATCCAGTGAACAAATTTGAGTCAAAAATCAAAATTTAATTTAGAAATTTTTTTCATAAATTTTTTTCATTTGTTTGTTTACAAACAGAAAAAAAGCGTATGGTCAAGTATGGTCGAGTATACTTTGTATGAACACATCTATATATCTTGGATTAGTCATAGAATATCACTTTGAAAGTAAGAGTTTTGTTTATTGAGTTACAAGTGCGGAAAGTTAAATATTTACTCAAATCTGTAGCAAGTCTTGCTTTAAAATAAAAAAGAAAAAAGTTATCATCAAAGCAGTCACGACTGGAGATTTATATTAGCAATTGTAATTTTTTTTTAAAGCATTATCAACACGTGGTTGAAAATATTATTTTTTATGGTTGTTGTCAACAGCTTTCATCAAGAAGACAATTGAGAGTGTCTAGACTGTGGAAAGTTTTCTTTTCCTTCTTTGTGAGTTTCCTGAATAATTTGATGTAGTAGGGATTTGCTATTATCACTTGTATTTTGAAGGATGTATCATAGAAAGAGTGAAGGCGCATTGATCAAAGCAGATTTTCAGTTTCATTTAGTTCTAAGAATAAAGCATCAAAATTTCAAACATTTCTCAAAAGAACCTCCAAGGTCACTTGAAATTCCATTCATTTAAGAACAAATTAATGAACAAGAAAGATTTTCATTCAAACAGTTTTGTTAATCGAGAAAAAAATTATTCTAGGTTAGGTTCAAGCTCTTGTCCATCCAATAATCAAAATAGTAAGGAACGAAGCAGTTAGTAATGCATGAATGTTAATGAATCCAATTCAATGTTAGTAATAAATGAGTTCACGACAAGAATAATCTGGAAGTAGTGAATCTCCCATATTGATGTACACAAAATAATTAAAAGAAATCAAGTCAAACTTTCAACAAAAAGTAAAAAAAAAAAAAATTACAAAAGTCCTCGTTTATATCGAGGGACTTCAGCGCATTTTTGACGCAGCGATTAGCAATTGATTAAATAGAAAAGAATGTCGAGTTTTAAAACTCTATTGCTGTTTCTTTAATCATAATTCATTTCAATAATAAGTTTAAAACTAAAGATCAAAATTCCTTTAAAATTGATTTTTATAATGTTCAATGCAAATAATAGCTTTTCGATTTACCGGTTTTTTGAAATTCATAATTTTCCATTAGCGAAAAATTTAAATTTCTGAACACATCCATTATTTTTCGAATTTCTAAACGCACTTATATTTGTTTTGTATGAAAAAATTAAATGTTAATTAATTAAGGTGTATAAAAGAAAAAAATTTAATCCGAAATAACGGTCAAAAAAATTTCAAATTTTTTAACGGTTAGAAAAAATTCAAACTTCTCATCAGCATAGCTTTGCCCTGCATTGTTTACATATTTTTTTTGAAATAAAAAAATCGATGAATTAAGCTATTTAATGAGTGTTTTTTGACTTTTCAATATAAACGGCGGGAATAAAAACATTCAATGAAGCTATTAAACCAATTCCGAGCTTGCTACGAAGTCTAAATCAAGAGATAATTGGGACCCGAACGACTTACGACCGAACGACCGAACGACCGATCAAAGTGCATGATTGAGCTTCCTTTTTGAAAACAAGTTTTCAAAAATGCGCTAAAAATAGATAAGAAAGGAAGGCCACTCAAGATAGAAGTTTGAAGATCGTCAATGTCTATTTTTGGTTTAAATTTTTTTTTTTTTTTTGGAAATTTACCTCGCTTTTTGGAGTGTGTGTGGGTGTATTATTAAGTGACGTTGTCGATGATGCTGGAGATGTGTCACGATTTGATGACGTGGTCAGTGCCGCATCAGAGAGTGATCGTGAACGTGCCGATTCATATTTTGTCATATAACGACTTGGACTATATTTCTCATAAAATTCCATGTCATCCATTAAACTCAATTTACTAGACGAGTCACTACTCTTTGCGGATGTACCAACGCCAGAGTCCGATGATGATGATTTCGTGATATTATTATTATTACTATTACTGTCATATTGATCACGTGATCTACTCATAGAACGTTTACTCAATATAGAATTATTTATGGACGATGTACCATTAGTCGATGATGATGATGATGGATGATGATGATGATTGTGGGCATTGGGTGGCAAAGGTGGCAATGTGTCGCAGATTGTGGAATATCTATTGTTACTAGTGTTTTTCTTACTTACACCAATTCTCGTCGATAACAATGAGTCAGTTCTCTTCTTGTCATATGACGATGTACCATCATACTTGCTGTATGTATCATACTTGTTGTCATCAAAGTCATAACGTGATCGATATGATGATGTACCACTTGATGTTGTCGTTCTGTCATTAGCACTTGTTGAGCTACTTGATCCAAGTGTCGATCGATAGGATCGATATGAGGAAGTCGAATCACTTAAATTATATCGTGATGATGTCGTTGATGGGAGATTTGTTGACGATAATGACGATGATGATGATGATGAGTAGTTTGTACTACGATAAGTACCACTACCGATTCCTGAACTTGATGTTGATGATGATGGTGATGTTAAGTAGGAACTATAGCGTCTTGATGATATTACGGGCATTTTTCAAAATTTAATTTTGTGTACTTTTTACTTTGACAATTGTTTTATTAAAAAATTTCAATTTTTAACTTTTTGGTATGAAAAAAAAAATATTTCAATCTCAAATTCGATAATTAACAGCCCTAAAAATCAACAGAAATAAACAAAACAAAAAAGTAAGAACAAAAAAGATAATTTTTAACCTCACATGACAAAATGAGAAAAAAAATAAAGTAAATTAAAAAAATGAATGAAATTAATTTTCTTTTACAGGTGCAAGGTTAGAGACAATTTACTTAATTTAATTCATTTTTGGCACTAAATGTACGTGATAGGTGCACGAATGGGAGGGGGGACTACTTGTCATTTACTAAAATACAATTACATGATCGGATTCAGAAATAGTAATCAAATAATTAAATTTGTTATACTCTCTATTTGACTTTTTTTACAGCTATGCATGGTGTAAATGTGATTAATAATATCATAATAAAATTTATAGTTTTGCTGGCAAGATACCATAATTAAGACTTTAAAGAGCTTCGCATTTACAGGTGTGAATTGTAAAGAAATGATAATAATTGAAATGTAATTGAAGTAGTATTAATGATTTACTCGTTTATGGAATGATTTTATGATTAGACTTTGGAAAATGACTTAAAGTAAACTTGAGGTTTAGTGACTGGATGTTAAATAAAATTTTAATATTTTTTTTTTTAAATTTCATAAAGTTTTTTTTGTCAATTTAATGATATTAAAATGGTTTTCTTAGAATTAATTAGTTCGAGTCAAAATAAAGCTTTGAAATGTAACAAAAAAAGGTTTGGAATTAGAAATTCAAAATTTTGTTTACAAAAAATTTGATACCAAAAATTTTTATTTTCACAAAGTTTTATGTCAGAATTAGCTTTAAAGATATCTCAATCCTAATTATTCTCTCTTAAATTACAAAATATTTAATTATCAAAGCATTTGATGCCAGAAAATACAATAAATTTAAAGTTAACCTCAACATTCCAAACTCTGGATCAGATAAATAACATTAAATTGATAAAGATAAAGATTAATTAATGGAAAGTAAACTTTCACTTGATTTATGAACGAGCCAGAAACACATTTCAATAAAGTCTCTTTAATAATAATAATTTCCATTCTACATTGTATGAGTAGTTTAACATTATATTGCTTCAATGTCTTCATCAATCTTGTGCCATATTTATTACTGCATTACATTAATTATGATTTTAGCACGAGAAAAAAAAAAATGTAAATAAATAATATGAAACACCTATTTTATGCATAGTTGCATGATGAATTCTATAAATTTATTCATGCCTTGCTTCATTTCCCTCTTATCAAAGAAATTACTATAGAGTCAATATTTTTTTACTATTCCGTAAACATGCACAAGTTTACACACATACACACACATGCTGGTTCTCACACATTTCATTTAAGGTTGAGATGCAATAATGCGCGAAATTTCTATCATAATGGATTATAAATTGAGAGATAAACGTACAACTTTATTATGATTCTACGATACGTGTGGAAAGCTTATTGGCGCATTATTGTATTAACATGTAAAAATGTTCAATGAATGTGGAAGAGAATTGAGAGTGAGAATGAATGACGACGGAGAGCTTGGAAAGTGTGCAATTGGAAAAGTCACGACTACGATGATTGTGAACGAAAAAAAAAGACTGTCCCATGATGATAATTTGACTATTTTTTTTTCAAAGACCTTCTAATACTTGTCTGTATGTATGCACGTACGTACAAAAGAGAGAGAATTCTGCATGACCGCCAGACGAAAAGATTGAGGAATTCATAAATAAAAGTTGAATCAATTTTTTTGAAAATGCGTTAACTGCAAAATTTACATTTTGTGTAATTTCTCAGACGTATCTTAACAATATGTAAAAAGTTTGGTATCGTTGGATAGCTTAATATAGTGGCTAACTATATATGTAAAAATTTTTTGTCTTGGACTTATGCTTTTTCTTACAGAACACCTCAAAGATAGGCTAAATAGGTCATTTTCAAATCAAAATTTTGTGTATGTTTTGTACATAAAATATGTACTTTTTTCTGCAATATATGCTACTACATAGAAACTAAACTGAGCCACTTCTAACTTTTCAAATGACTGAAAAATATTTGAGAAAAATAATTTCAAAGTTTGAAAAATTTCAAAAAAATTTTTTTCTATGAAACCATATACTTTGAGTTTTGTCTTGTTTCTCGTGTATGATATTGTAATAAATAAAGTATTTAGTATCATTGGAAAGCTAAAGACAGTAGCTAGACATAAACATAGAAAATTTTTATTATGAACTTATCCTGTTCCTAACAGAGTACCTCAAAAATTGGTAAAATACGACATTTTTGAATGAAAATTTTGGGTATTTTCTGAAACTTAAAATTATTTATTGTTAGTGTGTTGAATACTACTTAGAAAGAACTAAAAAATACCGTTTATAGCAATTCATTTCAATACTTTGGTGTTGAGATATGAATTTTTGAATTTGGGTAGATTTTCCAAAATAAAAAATTATAAAAATTCATGTATTTTGACATTTTATTTTATTTCTCGTGTATAAAGCCACAAAATATATCATATTTGGTATCGTTGGAAAGCTTAGAGCAGTGACTATTTATATCTTTGAAAATTTTTTGGAATGGACTTATTCCGTTTCTCATAAAACACTTCAAAATATAAAATAAACCTATAATTTTCAAATCAAAATTTTATGTGTGTCTTCTGCACAAAATTTATATTTTTTGCTGCCATGCATGCTACTTAATAGGAACTAAACTGAACAATATCTAATTTTTCAAATAAATGAGAATAACTTAAGAAAAATAATTTCAAAGTTTGTAAAATTTACCTATAATTTGAGGTATTTTTTGAGAAACAGGATAAGTCCATTTCAAAAAAATTTTCAAAGATATAAATAGTCACTGCTCTAAGCTTTCCAACGATACCAAATATGATATATTTTGTGGCTTTATACACGAGAAATAAAATAAAATGTCAAAATACATGAATTTTTATAATTTTTTATTTTGGAAAATCTACCCAAATTCAAAAATTCATATCTCAACACCAAAGTATTGAAATGAATTGCGGTAAACGGTATTTTTTAGTTCTTTTTAAGTAGTATTCAACACACTAACAATAAATAATTTTAAGTTTCAGGAAATACCCAAAATTTTCATTCAAAAATGTCGTATTTTACCAATTTTTGAGGTACTCTGTTAGGAACAGGATAAGTCCATAATAAAAATTTTCTATGTTTATGTCTAGCTACTGTCTTTAGCTTTCCAATGATACTAAATACTTTATTTATTACAATATCATACACGAGAAACAAGACAAAACTCAAAGTATATGGTTTCATAGAAAAAAATTTTTTTGAAATTTTTCAAACTTTGAAATTATTTTTCTCAAATATTTTTTAGTCATTTGAAAAGTTAGGAGTGGCTCAGTTTAGTTTCTATGTAGTAGCATATATTGCAGAAAAAAGTACACATTTTATGTACAAAACATACACAAAATTTTGATTTGAAAATGACCTATTTAGCCTATCTTTGAGGTGTTCTGTAAGAAAAAGCATAAGTCCAAGACAAAAAATTTTTACATATATAGTTAGCCACTATATTAAGCTATCCAACGATACCAAACTTTTCATATTCACACCGTTTCACGGCGTGAATATATTGTTTTTACTACACTCTCAAAAACCGTTTTTTGCGTTTTTCTCTTAAATTAAGCATTTTTACGCTTCATACCCTAATTACATAAAAGTTAGGCCTTGGAATTCTCTACAAAATGCCGCAAACCCCGTGAAAATTGGTTGCATTGTTTCCGAGAAAATCGCGAAAAACTGATGGTGTTAGCACTGCATGCACTTTTGTCGGCCAAATTCCGGGAAAACGGAAGCGAGTTAGGACTTCAAATATGGACCAAAATGTGTGTATTGGGCTCATAAGGTGCCACGAAACTTTTGGTAATGATTCATGCAGCAGTTCCGGAGAAATCAACGAAAAACTGAAAAATTATAGCCGATTATTGCATAACACTTTTCCGAAAAACGTAGAATTTTACGTTACGTAAATTTTTCTTTACGTATACGTATTTTTTTACGTAAAGACATTTTTGTATGAAAATTTATTAATGGCTACAAATAGTTACTGAATCTCTTTTTATGGTCATAGTTACTGGATCTCACTTTATGCTTACTGGAACTGACTTTATGGTCATGAATGTTTACTGGATCTCACTTTATGGCCATGAATGCTTACTGGATCTCACTTTATGGCCATAAATGCTTACTGATCTCATTTTATGGCCATGAATGCTTCCTGGATCTCACTTTTTATGGCAATGAATGCTTACTGATCTCACTTTATGGCCATAAATGCTTACCGATCTCACTTTATGGCCATGAATGCTAACTGGATCTCACTTTATGGCCATGAATGCTAACTGGATCTGACTTTATGGCCATGAATGCTTACTGGATCTCACTTTATGGGCCATGAATGCTTACTGATCTCACTTTATGGCCATGAATGCTTACTGATCTCACTTTATGGCCATGAATGCTTACTGGATCTCACTTGCTAGCCATGAATTACCGATCTCATTTATGGCCATGAATGCTTACTGGATCTCACTTTATGGCCATGAATGCTTACTGGATCTCATTTTATGGACATGAATGCTTACTGGATCTCACTTTATGGCCATGAATGCTTACTGGATCTCATTTTATGGACATGAATGCTTACTGGATCTCACTTTATGGCCATGAATGCTTACTGGATCTCACTTTATGGCCATGAATGCTTACTGGATCTCACTTTATGGCCATGAATGCTTCCTGGATCTCACTTTATGGCAATGAATGCTTACTGGATCTCACTTTATGGCCATAAATGCTTACTGGATCTCATTTTATGGCAATGAATGCTTACTGGATCTCACTTTATGGCCATGAATGCTTACTGGATCTCACTTTATGGCCATGAATGCTTACTGGATCTCATTTTATGGACATGAATGCTTACTGGATCTCACTTTATGGCCATGAATGCTTACTGGATCTCACTTATGGCCATGAAAGCTTACTGGATCTCATTTATGGCAATGAATGCCATTACTGGATCTCACTTTATGGCCATGAATGCTTACTGGATCTCACTTTGGCCATGAAAGCTTACTGGATCTCATTTATGGCAATGAATGCTTACTGGATCTCACTTTATGGCCATGAATGCTTACTGGATCTCACTTTATGGCCAGATAGTTACTGGATCTCATTTTATGGACATGAATGCTTACTGGATCTCACTTTATGGCCATGAATTCTTACTGGATCTCACGTTATGGCCATGAAAGCTTTACTGGATCTCATTTTTATGGCAATGAATGCTTACTGGATCTCACTTTATGGCCATGAATGCTTACTGGATCTCACTTTATGGCCATGAAAGCTTACTGGATCTCATTTTATGGCAATGAATGCTTACTGGATCTCACTTTATGGCCATGAATGCTTACTGGATCTCACTTTATGGCCATGAATGCTTACTGGATCTCACTTTATGGCCATGAATGCTTACTGGATCTCACTTTATGGCCATGAAAGCTTACTGGATCTCATTTTATGGCAATGAATGCTTACTGGATCTCACTTTATGGCCATGAATGCTTACTGGATCTCACTTTATGGCCATGAAAGCTTACTGGATCTCATTTTATGGCAATGAATGCTTACTGGATCTCACTTTATGGCCATGAATGCTTACTGGATCTCACTTTATGGCCATGAATGCTTACTGGATCTCACTTTATGGCCATGAATGGTTACTGGATCTCAATTTATGGCCATGAATGCTTACTGGATCTCACTTTATGGCCATGAATCCTTACTGGATCTCACTTTATGGCCATGAATGCTTACTGGATCTCATTTTAAGGGCATAAATGCTTGCTAAATCCGACGATTTACTAATTTAGGATTTTGTAATCTTTGGTTTTGAGTTTTGGTCGGTTTACTAAACGCGGAAAATGTGCTTTAGTCGGTCACGAGTGATCACCGTTATACTAGTATCAAAATATAATTGTTTTATCAAGCGAAAATGAATAATGCTGAGCTATAAATGTTGATGATAGAATTTCAATGCTTTAACATGGAAAATTCATACATTTAAAAGGTTTTAAGCATTGATATTAAATTTTTAATGCTTCAACATGGAAAATATGTGAAATTGAAGGGTGTTAAGCATTGACATTATATTTTCGATGTATTAACATGAGATATATGTGGAATTTAAGGGTTTTAAGCATTGATATTATATTTTCGATGCTTTAACATGAGAAATATGTGGAATTCAAGGGTTCTAAGAGTCGAACGAAACGAAGAGAAGTGAAGTGGAGTTCGACACTCCTGTAATCTATAAAAGTCGAACGGAACGAAGCGAAGCGAAGTGGAGTTCGACATTCCTGTAATCTATAATAGTCGAACGGAACGAAGCGAAGCGAAGTGGAGTTCGACACCTGTAATCTATAAAAGTCGAACGGAACGAAGCGAAGCGAAGTGGAGTTCGACACTTCTGTAATCTATAAAAGTCAGGCGGAACGAAGCGAAGTGGAGTTCGACACTCCTGTAATCTATAAAAGTCGAACGGAACGAAGCGAAGCGAAGTGGAGTTCGACATTCCTGTAATCTATAAAAGTCGAACGGAACGAAGCGAAGCGAAGTGGAGTTCGACATTCCTGTAATCTATAAAAGTCGAACGGAACGAAGCGAAGCGAAGTGGAGTTCGACATTCCTGTAATCTATAATAGTCGAACGGAACGAAGCGAAGCGAAGTGGAGTTCGACATTCCTGTAATCTATAAAAGTCGAACGGAACGAAGCGAAGCGAAGTGGAGTTCGACATTCCTGTAATCTATAATAGTCGAACGGAACGAAGCGAAGCGAAGTGGAGTTCGACATTCCTGTAATCTATAAAAGTCGAACGGAACGAAGCGAAGCGAAGTGGAGTTCGACATTCCTGTAATCTATAAAAGTCGAACGGAACGAAGCGAAGCGAAGTGGAGTTCGACATTCCTGTAATCTATAATAGTCGAACGGAACGAAGCAAAGCGAAGTGGAGTTCGACATTCCTGTAATCTATAATAGTCGAACGGAACGAAGCGAAGCGAAGTGGAGTTCGACATTCCCTGTAATCTATAAAAGTCGAGACGGAACGAAGCGAAGCGAAGGTGGAGTTCGACATTCCTGTAATCTATAATAGTCGAACGGAACGAAGCGAAGCGAAGTGGAGTTCGACATTCCTGTAATCTATAAAAGTCGAACGGAACGAAGCGAAGCGAAGTGGAGTTCGACATTCCTGTAATCTATAATAGTCGAACGGAATGAAGCGAAGCGAAGTGGAGTTCGACATTCCTGTAATCTATAAAAGTCGAACGGAACGAAGCGAAGCGAAGTGGAGTTCGACATTCCTGTAATCTATAAAAGTCGAACGGAACGAAGCGAAGCGAAGTGGAGTTCGACATTCCTGTAATCTATAATAGTCGAACGGAACGAAGCAAAGCGAAGTGGAGTTCGACATTCCTGTAATCTATAAAAGTCGAACGGAACGAAGCGAAGCGAAGTGGAGTTCGACATTCCTGTAATCTATAATAGTCGAACGGAACGAAGCGAAGCGAAGTGGAGTTCGACATTCCTGTAATCTATAAAAGTCGAACGGAACGAAGCGAAGCGAAGTGGAGTTCGACATTCCTGTAATCTATAAAAGTCGAACGGAACGAAGCGAAGCGAAGTGGAGTTCGACATTCCTGTAATCTATAAAAGTCGAACGGAACGAAGCGAAGCGAAGTGGAGGTCGACATTCTAGGGTAATCTATAAAAGTCGAACGGAACGAAGCGAAGTGGAGTTTGACATTCCTGTAATCTATAAAAGTCGAACGGAACGAAGCGAAGCGAAGTGGAGTTCGACACTTCTGTAATCTATAATAGTCGAACGGAACGAAGCGAAGCGAAGAAGAGTTCGACACTCCTGTAATCTATAAAAGTCGAACGGAACGAAGCGAAGCGAAGTGTAGTTCGACACTCCTGTGATCTATAAAATTTGAACATAGTTCAAACTAGGTTGAGTGAAGCTCATAAATTTTTACATCCTGAACGAAGCGAAGCGAGTGAAGGTGTGAAAATTTTCATAATACGTCCTCAGACTTTGAATTCATAAGGTAAAATGTAAAAGTGTTCGAGCGAAGCTCGAACACATGAAGTTTGAACGTAGTTCAAACTAGGTTGAGCGAAGCTCACAAATTTTTACATCCTGAACGAAGCGAAGCGAGTGAAGGTGTGAAAATTTTCATAATACGTCCTCAGACTTTGGATTCATAAGGTAAAATGTAAAAGTGTTCGAGCGAAGCTCGAACACATAAAGTTTGAACGTAGTTCAAACTAGGTTGAGCGAAGCTCACAAATTTTTACATCCTGAACGAAGCGAAGCGAGTGAAGGTGTGAAAATTTTCTAAATACGTCCTCAGACTTTGGATTCATAAGGTAAAATGTAAAAGTGTTCAGCGAAGCTCACACATGAAGTTTGAACGTAGTTCAAACTAGGTTGAGCGAAGCTCACAAATTTTACATCCTGAACGAAGCGAAGCGAGTGAAGGTGTGAAAATTTTCATAATACGTCCTCAGACTTTGGATTCATAAGGTAAAATGTAAAAGTGTTCGAGCAAAGCTCGAACACATGAAGTTTGAACGTAGTTCAAACTAGGTTGAGCGAAGCTCACAAATTTTTACATCCTGAACGAAGCGAAGCGAGTGAAGGTGTGAAAATTTTCATAATACGTCCTCAGACTTTGGATTCATAAGGTAAAATGTAAAAGTGTTCGAGCAAAGCTCGAACACAAAAAGTTTGAACGAAGTATGTAGTACAAGAACACAATGACTGTAAAAGCGTGGGGCATTCAAAAGAGGTCATCAAAATCAAAGGGTCGCCAAGACAATTACGCCCCACGCTTTTACAGTCATTGTGTTCTTGTACTACATAAAATATTTTAGAAAAATATTTTAGACACTTTTTAGTTAGTTTTATTTTAAAAGCGTGATATTATTTTATTTCCTACTTTTTAGAACAATTTTAACAAAGTTTTTTGGTCATTTTCAAAAAGCGTGTTTTTTAAAAAGTTTTTTTTTATACATTTTTTATCTATCAAAGATAATCATACATGAAAGTCTGATCTACAGAATAGACTGACCGCGGAGCAGCAACTGAAGCGAAGCGGAAGTTGCAAAACTATCGAGACTGTAATGTATGGTAAAGTCTTATCTAACAAAGATAATCATACATAAAAGTCTGATCTACAGAATAGACTGACCGCGGAGCAGCAACTGGAGCGAAGCGGAAGTTGCAAAACTATCGAGACTGTAATCTATGGTAAAGTCTAATCTAAAAAAGATAATCATACATGAAAGTCTGATCTATTGAATAGACTGACCGCGGAGCAGCAACTGGAGCGAAGCGGAAGTTGCAAAACTATCGAGACTGTAATGAATGGTAAAGTCTTATCTAACAAAGATAATCATAAATGAAAAGATCTGATCTACAGAATAGACTGACCGCGGAGCAGCAACTGGAGCGAAGCGGAAGTTGCAAAACTATCGAGACTGTAATCTATGATAA
The DNA here is from genome assembly GCA_026123125.1 of Chironomus striatipennis. Classification (NCBI taxonomy): domain Eukaryota; kingdom Metazoa; phylum Arthropoda; class Insecta; order Diptera; family Chironomidae; genus Chironomus; species Chironomus striatipennis. The sequence continues at coordinate 46,269,746 of CM047394.1, forward strand.
AGTCTGATCTAACAAAAAGATCAACATATATGTAGCTCTGATCTACAGAATAGACTGACCGCGGAGCAGCAACTGGAGCGAAGCGGAAGTAAAAAATAGCAGATATTATTTTATCTCAAGTGTTAATCTGTACTCTGCATTCTGAAATTTTTGCTCTAATCTTCTGTTTTTATCAGTTTTATAACACGGAAAAGATGTTTTCAAATTAATCAGTGTCATTTGGAAACGGTGTGAATATCTCCATGAAGCGTGATCCGCTTCATAACTAGTTACATATTGTTAAGATACGTCTGAGAAATTACACAAAATGTAAATTTTGCAGTTAACGCATTTTCAAAAAAATTGATTCAGTTAGTTAATCAAGGTCAAGCGTTAAGCGAATTTCTATATTTAAAGAGCTATATCTTCTGCAATTTGATTTGATTACGTTCTCCATTACGTCATGTTAGACAACGAAATTGTATTCAAAAAGCTTCAAGGTGAAAGTCAAGTGCATAATGTGAGTGCGACGTGAGTTAAAAAAAAAATAAAGAGTTGTAATAGAGAGTAAAAGAGAACAAGTCACTCGTGCATGGACGTATATGACTATAATAATTGTCATTATATCTACTGAGCTAACAAGTTATATGCTTGTCATGAAAAGCATGACGATATGTAGAGCTACTCATATGACACCAAGGAAGAACCTTCACACACTTTTCTTTTACCTTTTCATCTTCATTTTCATTTTCAAATTCATACTCATTTTTTTCGTACATGAATATTTCGTGTACAGTCAAATCCTACACATATTTTTCATTTTCATCTCCTATTATTTTTAGAATCTTTTTGCGCCGATTATTTTTTGTGAAAATGAAAAGTAAAAAAATGTCTCAATAACACTGCGATGATAAATACACAAGTATGTGCTCGATTCTCACCACATGATTGAAAATTGTACAATTTTTTTAATTTTCTATTGATTCAAATTTTTTAGACGGTTTCAACGATTTTTCAAAATTCAAATTTCAAAAAAATTTGGAATAGTTTTAAACCCCTTGAAAAATTGCTTTCGTTTTAATAAAATGAACTTTAATTTAATTATTAGATAAATTTCGATGTTTCTAAATGAAACCATCAATTTAAATGTAAGTAAAAAGCTTCATATAGGTTCTCGGAGTGTGATTAAACATCTGTAATTAGCAGTTTATCAATTAAAACTACATTTTCTGACAAATCAACATTAATTTTCGATGCTTCATTACAGTTTTCAAATTCACTAATGAATCTATTCATTAGACTTTTTAAGGCAATAAATCACAGAATTAAAATTATTCACACGATGTATTTTTGAAAAATATTAACAGGTGTAATTTTGTTTTGTTTTTAAAACCTCATAAAGTATTTTTCCGCAAATAAATTGCAAAATCATTGCCACTGAAATAACCTTACGTCAATAATCCAATGTTTACAAGTTAAACTCAACTCCAGTGAATATTTTTCCTTCAAAAATTGTTAATTGTGTTGTTTTTATAAACAAAATTCACAGAAATTTTTAACATTTCATTCAAATGGATACCGTTGACACTACATAAACAAAACAATTTTATTGCGATTCTAAATTCATATTTTAAAAATCCAAACAAAATTTTTCAACATATTCAGTGCATCAACCATCTCTAATGTCATTTCCATGTTATAAAGTATGTTCAATGTGCAAAGCAAATAAGTTTTTATCGTTGAAAAAATTGTATATAAAATTTTTATTGATCAAACTCTTTCAATAATCGCAACAGAGAGCGAATTATTGAATGTAATATCTACACAGCAAGAGAGAATGAGAAGCATTCTGGCTAGAATTAAGTCAAATGCACGAGACAAAACGCGATTTTTTTGATTGCCACACGAGCCGCCCATACATTTCGATTATATTTTGTGTTTTCATTTTTTTTTTCTTTTACATCATCATTTCGATCTATATTTGAACTAATTTTACTGTACACATTTAATTTTCTTGGGTATGCATATTCATTTAACTTATTTTTTTGACGAATAGAATTAATAATAAATAATGAGTTGACAAATTATGAATAAATAAGTATTCATGGTAGGAATAGATGAATTTTAAGGTAGAATAATTTATATATTATCAGCTACAACTAAAAGAATCTTCAGCTATATACAATAATAAACTATTTCTCCATTAAAAATCACCAATTAAGTCACGTTAATAAAAACTTGACCCACCAATTAAAATACTTAATTGAAAAAATGTAACAAACCACTTAAAATTGTTTAATTTTCACGCATAAACAATAGAAAAACGAAGCGCAAGAAAAAGTGTATTGATAAATAAAATACACAAACAGACTCGCAAAACAACTGAAGGACAATGCGGCCTTGCCGTGTAGACAATATACTTGTTTATCAAAGAAATTACTCACAATTTTTTTTTCTGTAATTTTGTTGAAGTCTCAATTAATTAGAGTGAAAAATAATAATCAATAAGCGTGCCTTGACACCTAATAAATTAAAATCGGATTATAAGGTATGCTTAAGCCTTAGTCGAATGCTTATGTTTAGAGAAAGTTGTGGATTTGAGAATTGATAGTTTTGATGCTTCTGAAATCGGTTCATGGACTTTAGCTTCATATTTATTGAAAACTTAATTGATTGCCATGGGAACTTGGAATTTACTATCTTGTTGTCAAGTAGTCAACTAGTATCTATTTTTATTGATGTTTGTAGATACAAGAAATTTTAATTTTTCATTACAGCTTTAAAGGCATTTTCATGACGTTTTGGAAGTTTTAATGCCATTCTTATTAATAGCAATAGTAGTATTTCAATTTATTTTTGAGGAAAACTATGAGCGCTATAAGAACTATTAGAATTTCTAGAAAATTCTATAAAACACATATTCATGATTTTTTACAAGACTTTAGTAGGGAATAAAAATTGAAGTTAGAAATTTATAGAAGAAGATTTAACCACTCAGAGGCAACTATATCAACTGGGAAGAAAATTTTTGACCCAATTTCAAACCTTACTCCTGACTGTAACCTTACTAAAGCTACCATAAGACATAATTTGGAGACAAAAATCCAAAAAAGTCAAGTATCGCACATCCTTACTCGACTGATAAACTTATCGAAAAAGAAATAATCATGTCTGGTTTGATGTCACAAATACAGACAGATGAACATTTAACTCAACTATCAATGAAGTCATGTATTTATATCAGTCCTATCGGGAAATTGTGATGACTCATCAGCAATAAAAAATGAAAATTTTCTCTCAGTTTTACAGCAAGTATTGTAAATTTATGTATTTAGGAAATGCACACTGGAAGTAAAATTAACCTTCACAATGCGTATATAGTAACATACTGTGTAGATGTGTAAGTGAATTTGTAAAAAAAATGTGTGTAGATATGCAAAAAAAAAATTGTCACAAAAAAATGTGTGATTTTCCAAAGAAAATTTGCCGATAAGACTTACATTTTCCTCGACCATTTTTCCACCACCTTCACGAAATTCTTAAAAATTTTGACATTTGACGTTGTTGCAGGTGTAAAAAAATATAATTTCCTTTATCGCGACGTTTGACAAAAATTTTCTTCTTTATCTTATATCACAAAAATTGACAGAAGTTTCCCGAATAAAAAATGAATACTTGTGTAAATATTAATCTTGAATTCACATGAGAGACTACTTTCACAATAAATTTATAAAATTCTTCTTCTTGACAACGTTAAGACACACAAAAAAAATTTTCTTCTATTTTCAAAAGCTTTCTATGATTGAAAATTAAAAAAATATTTTCCGATAACTTGACACTTTTAAAAATTAATCCAGTAATGCAAATCAAAAGTTAAATATTCAAATAATGATTTGCAGATACACGAAATTCTTGATTAAAACTTTATTTTACAGCTCCTCGCTGACTTTTCCAACTTTTGAGAAAACTCAAAAAAACGAAACTGAAAATTTTTTTATTTTATTATTTTATTTTTTTTTCTTTCGTTCTCGCATCGAAGTCAAGAAGAGGAAAATTCTCTTACACATACAGTCACAAGTAGACACATGGGAAATATCAAAATAGAGAAAAAGAGAGAGTATGAATGCTTTTGGAAAATGAGAGTTGAAATTGGCATTGAAAATTGTGAGGAACAAAAGAATCAACGATCGAGAGACATATGATGAGAGGTAGGCAAAGAGCAAGAGTATGTGAGAGACCAAAATTCTATTTTTATGTAATGAAGTAAGATATAATGACAAAATTTTATTTTGCTATGAACTGAACGTCCTGTGTGTATGCACTGTGAATGATTATTTTTATATTCTCAATTTACCATTTCAGGTGTTATTTTGATTCTTTCAATCTTTTCCATCTCTGTTTCCATTTCCATTTTTTAAAAAATTATTTTTCACTACTTATTATTATTATCCTTAATTACGACTTGATGATTATTTCCTGGTCACGAGCTAATCATCCAGTGCTCGAATGTTCATTCTTTTAAGACACACAAAAAAAAAAAGAATTTTCCTTTATTTTTTTTTCCTCAATGAATAACAAAAAAAAAAGTTGCAAACTAAAAATAGAATTTTTTATTCACACTGCGAAATTCTGCGACTCTTTTTTATCTTCAAGCACAACTTAAATTTGCTATACTAGCTCTTAACTTTTTTTATTTTATACACCGCACGATCGTCAAGTGTAGACTGAAGTTTGATCGCGGAATTTCATTCCAACAGCACACAGACTTTTTATTTTATCTCTCAAAAATTTTCTTCTCTCGCAGCACTCGACAGCAAGCACGAAGAAGCTGAAAAAATGATTTTCTCAAAAAGTCGTCGTGTGCTTATTTAGGTCAATGAATTTTCGCGATCATACCGGTGGATCCTCTTTATTGAATGAAATTCTACGCAATTATGTGGTTTTATGTGTGTGAAATAGAGCACAAGAGGATTCGGTGTCAGAATCGTGCTGCACATTTGCTTGTCATGTAGTCTTTTTGGTGCTTTAATTTGTGCATCTTTTCTTACTTACTTGACTGTTTTCACGTACATATTTTGTAAGACTAGAGAAAAATAATATTTGTTGATATCCAAAAATCTACGCATTAGAGTAGTCAAGGATCGCATCAAATTATAACATCTGTGTATCAACGTGATTTTCAGTAAATTTTGAACTGTCATAAAATTCGCTGAATCATCGAATGATGTAGAAAAACTAGCTTGAAAAGAAAAATAATTGTTGTAGGTGGGACATTATTGGATGTGCTTGGTCATTTGGCTGAAAATAAGAATTTTTCGTTTGAATATTCTTAGTGCAGTGTTTCAAAGGAAAATTAGGTTGGGGATTTTGGGATTATACTTCTTTATGGGGTACACGGGTAGGGTCCTGTATGGAAAATTGTAATTAAAATGAAACAAAACAGCGATAATTTGAATTTGTTTGACTTCAAACTAAATAAAATTAAAAATCTAAAAAACAATTAAAAAGCACATAAAAAAATCATTTTTATAAATTTTTATTTCCTTTTTCCTCTCATTATTTTTCAAATATTTTTTTGTGTTATAAATTCAGAAATATTCAGGTCCAATATACATAAATTTACTGGACGTAATTTATTTCTCTTCATTTTCATTTTATCAATATGGAAAAACATTCATACATGCTTCTTATTTCTCTATGCTATTATTAAACGTTTTTTTCTTCTTTATCTTGTCGCAATTTTATGATAAATCGAATGAGCTTGAATAACACAGGAATAACTAACTATTGGATATAAAAGTGAGAATTATGTTTATTTCTTTTCATTTTTCATGCGTTGAGTAGTTTTATGCTGCAGCTGATTTATGTAAACTTTATGGTTAATGAACTACAAAAATTAATAAAAACTGTGTTAAATAGTTTTCAAATTTTTTTTTCTCGTTTTTTAATTGTAATTTATGACTTTTAATTATGATAATTTAATGATTTTAAATTATATTAATTAGGTTTAACGTAAATATATATTTTGAATTAGAAATTTCGTTTAGTTTTGAATTTTGACTTTAATTTTTTCATATAAAATTTCATTTGAATTTTCAAAATTTTCAATTTGAATTTAATTTTTTTTATTCAAATTAAAAATTGATATTTTCAAAAACTAAAAAATTTAAAGTTAAAATTTGAAAAATTGAAATTCAAAAATTAAAAATTTTTAAAAAATTTAAATACCTAATAAAATAAACTAAAACTCAACTAGTAATGAAGCGGATCACGCTTCATGTGCATATTCACACCGTTCCAAAAATCTTTTTATAGGATCAGCAAAGCTTCGCTTTGCATAAGATTGAAGATTAAGACTCAATCGGGTCAGCAAAGCTTCGCTTTGCATAAGATTGAAGATTAAGTCTCGATCGGGTCAGCAAAGCTTCGCTTTGCATAAGATTGATGATTAAGTCTCGATCGGGTCAGCAAAGCTTCGCTTTGCATAAGATTGAAGATTAAGTCTCCATCGAGTCGGCAAAGCTTCGCTTTGCATAAGATTGAAGATTAAGTCTCAATCGGGTCAGCAAAGCTTCGCTTTGCATAAGATTGAAGATTAAGTCTCGATCGGGTCAGCAAAGCTTCGCTTTGCATAAGATTGAAGATTAAGTCTCGATCGGGTCAGCAAAGCTTCGCTTTGCATAAGATTGAAGATTAAGACTCCATCGGGTCAGCAAAGCTTCGCTTTGCATAAAATTGAAGATTAAGGCTCAATCGGGTCAGCAAAGCTTCGCTTTGCATAAGATTGAAAACAAAAGTTCCTAAGAAAATCGAAAATTTTCACATTTGGACTCAATTTTGAAGCACTAATTGATGTTTTTGGATGTAACAATGTGTGTACGTCTTTTAGGTCTATTTATAAGCTACAATAATCAGAAGTTTTTAGAACTTTTAATTCTGAGTTGTAGGGACAGGAGGGCGAAATGTCCAAAAAATGCCGATTTTTTGAACTTTTTCGACTTTTTGACCAACTAAACTTGGATTAAAAATATTTTTGGTATTTTTGCATAAAAGTTCTCGCATTTATTGATCAAAAACAGAAAAGTTTACAAAAATCCATCCACACAGTGAACCACACGAATTTTTCCAAATTTTAGGTTTGTGGGAGGTGTACTGGTGGCTAAAAAAAAGTTTTTTTGTATTTTTTCTCAACAAAACTTCTTATTTTATTGATTCTGATCAAAAAAGTTCAATTTTCAATTTGTGTGAAATTTTTTAAATGTATTTTGCAATAATCGGCTAAAATATGCTCAAAAAACACACTATTTCGTTAGTTTCTCAGATCTATCTACATGAATCAGCACCAAAATGTTAGCAGCACATTTGAGTGATAATGCGCACATTTTAAGACATTTTTGACAAAAAATTATTTTTTCGTAATTGAGTTGTGCGATTAACAAACTTGCTGGTAAAGTCACACCACCACTATTTTGCGTCGTGCACCGAGGTATCAAAACCATTTTCAATGCGGTTTTTTGTATTTTGTAGATAATTTTGAGGCCGAACTTTTCACACCGAACAGTTTATGAAAATTTTGAGTTTTGGCGCCAAAAAACTAAAAAAACGATTTTTCAAATGTATCGAAAACAATATATTCACAACGTGAAACGGTGTGAATATGAAAATTGAAATTTGAAAAATTATAATTTCGAATATTTCCTTAATTTATTCTACAATTATTTTTGGCTATCCTAATGATGAGTTCTTTATTAATTTTAGCTGCACTAGAATTATGCTATCAATTTCGGGTCTGAATATAATTCAGGTATTTTTCACCTCCACTACAAGTAGTCACGAAAAACAAAAGCTTGAAGGTTTTTTTTTAAATCTTATAAATTATTCATTTTTTGCTTAATTTTCTTCTCATCATCATTATTACTATGTTAATAATTCTCTCATGAATAAATCGCGACTGTATAAGTAAGAGAGAAAAGCATTTCTTCATGTACAGAATAAAACTTGCATGTTTTATGTGCAATGACTGCAAATTTTCCCACGCAACAACAACAGCAGAGAGAGAAATAAATGCAAATGTAAAAAAAAAGTTTTGTTTTGATTCGTAAATTTTTCATTATCATTGCTTGCGTGCACTTTTGTGCATGAATTTTTCGTGCAGTTTCGTAATTTTAAGCTTTATTTTTATCGCAGTTGAATTTGCATCCAATTAGAGAATTATTGGAGATTATTAAATTGTTAAAGATTTGAATTTTGTGTTTAATTTTTCGAATGGGAAAATTTCATAATTTTTGTTAAGAAAATTCTAAGCTGTTCGATGACTACTAATATGATTCAATGCGATTTCTGACATTCGTATAAAAATCAATTTGAATCTAGAACAGCTGATTAACTAACAATTCTGAACAGAATTATTAATGAAAATTTTTTTGATTTCAAAATGTTTTCAAGTTTTTTTTTTCAAACTTGATTTTAAATTTTAATAAATTAATAAATTAAATAATTTGCTGATCACAACTTTATTTTTCAAAAATTTTAAAATTTTGTTTCTGTTGATTAAAAAATCTTTTCACAAGAAACTAAAATCACGAAATATTCAATTTTCTGCAATTTTAAATCAAATCTTCAAAAGAACTCAGAAACAAAAGATCAAACAAAAACTTTAGAAAAAAAAATTCGTGCAAATTTCAAATTCAACTACGTCTAACTCTAAAATCCTCAAAAGAAAAGAAACGAAAAGCTTTGTGTGACTAATGATTGACCTGATATTATGTACGTAGATTTCAAAAATGTTCTTTTTTCTTAACTTTTTTTTGTTTCTATTTTTTATTTTTAGTATGTAAGCGTTTTCATTGTTTTTAGTCAGTTTTTTATCTCCTAAATAGAATATTTTAGTTTTTTTTTTTTTTTGAAAATATAATTCATGACTAATTCGTTTTGGTTGTGTCGACAAAATTGATCTACATTTTTTTTGTTATTATTGTTGAATTAGATTTCATTTACCTAATACGGAAATTTGTGATGTCTTTCACAAACAGATGATTACAAAAAAAAAAAAAAAACCAAAAAAATTAGCTTTAGAATTTTTAAAATTTTTTTTTGACCTTTTTCTTGAAATAAAAACAAAATTTTGAAAAACCATTTCTTTAAAATTTTTTTTTAATATGAATTTTTAAAATGTCTAGAACAAATTTTAAAACTTGACTAAACTAACCTTAAATTCCAAATTTAGCAACTGAAAATTAAAAAAATTTAGGTTCCGAAAAATTCAAATAAAAAAAAAAAATAAATCAAAAAAGAATTTTTACTGATCCAATTTTCCATTTTTATTTTTCACATATTAATATTAATATTATTAACTATATACAAAAAAAGTCAATTATCAATAGTGAATATTACTAATTTTCCAACACATTTAATGATCATGGAAACTTTTCTTATTCAAATTAATTTTCACATTTTTTTACCTTCAAATTTAATTTTTAAATCCTTAAATATTTTTTTTTATTTTTCTTCTGCTTGATTTTAAGCATTGCAAATTTTTTTATTTTCAGTATTCAGGAGTTGCCTCAATTCTCTTATTTGGATCCAATTTTGGATTTACAAAATTCATTGCTGTATAAAAAATGTTTTGTTTTTTGTTTGTGTAAAAAAAGTTCAGAATTGTAATTTTCAGCCACATTGAGCTGAACTAGTTTCAATTTTAGATATTTTCTTCCATTTTGTGTAGGACATGAGAAAAACTTCCATCTGTGAATGCATGTGACACTTTCATGACAGCACAGTATCAATTATTCATGTAATGCGATTAAATCTGCCTCGTTTCCATTCAAACTTTTCAATAACATTTCGTAGTGTCGTTCGTCAATAAATTCTATAATAAATATTAAACTTTATTGATGTACAACCTCAAATTCTATCTCAACTGCCTAAATTTGTGCCTCATACAAAAAAGGTTATCTGCATATTCGATTGTATCAAAAAATTGAGGTCTCCTGATCTTTTATTTATTAGATATTACAATTTCTTTATTATCATAGACACAATAATGTTTTTATTTTTATTTCTTTTTTTATGTTTTATTTATAAATCACATATTTTTATCAGTTTCTTTTTAATTCTTTTTTTTTCTATTTTTCGATTCTTTCAAATCATCCAATTTTTTTGTAATGAATTTTTTGTGATGTTTCTTGTGTTTTTAAAAGGGTTTACAAGAGTTTTTAAATGTGATTTTACAAAAATTTACAGTAAGATTCATAGTCAAGACGTAATATCATTAAGTTTTTGTTTAAATTTGTATTCTAATATAACACAATTAAAATGAATTAAAAATTAACTTTATATTTTAAAATAATTTTTAATTCATTTTAAAATTAATTTTAAATTTAAATTAATTTTCATTAAAGTTTAAGTTCGATTTTTGACAAAATAAATTTTTCCAATTAAATAAAAATTGAACATTCTGTTCAAAAAATCTTGTTAAATTTAATGAAAATAAATAAAAAAATTATTTAAAATTAATTTTGAATTCTAATACAAATTGACATTGATATTTTAAATAAATTGACATTAAAATTTGGAGATATTTTAATAAAAATTTAAACTTTTATTTTGAAATTTCAAAAAAATTTAAATCATTAAAAAAATTAAATTTGAATTTAACAAAAAAATTTTATAATAAGAGTTTTCAAGTCAATCGAAGCAACCATCCAAATTTAAAATCCCAGAATCAACCTCCAAATCTCTTCAAATATTTATGAAATCACATCTAATTCATCTTGCAAAAAAAAAGTATGGATGATAAGAAATCAAATCATGGGAAAGTAAGCGAGACGAAAAATCAATTTTTATCCAAGATTATTTATAAGCGGGCTGATATTTGACCCATTCATCAATGATTTTGTAATCTTTTCTTTCCCTTCCTTGACTTCTTTCCACATTCATTGTCCTTAAACTATAAATTTACTTGAAACCTAAGATTATGTATTTTTGCTCGTATTTTCTTTTCATGGGTTAACATTTATGCTTCATTTTGGGCTTTCACTTCCTCTCCTTTATATTTCCTTCCAGTTTCTCAAACTTCATACTTTTATTTTTTTTTATATTTATAGTTATATGTACAGAGCATTTTCTATACTTTATTGTTTGATATTATTTGTTCTTTTATCAAGGAAAAAAAACAGAATCTGACTTTATGTGATACTCGCATGAATCATGAGAGATACAGGATATACACTTGAAATTTATGATAAAGTGAGACATGATCCCATGGAAATAATAAAAGAGAAAGCCTGCATGAAAAAAATCATTATTTACAAAGGAACACAACAATAATAAGAAATGTAATAGCAAGTTTATGGCATCTCTAAATTTCTTTGTATGAAATTCTTCCTTTTGCTTATTATGTTCATCCATACATTTTTTTTAAATCTTCATTTCCTCTAGAGGGGAAAAAAATTCATCATTAAATTAGATTGTGTGCAAAATTTGTTAATGAAAATTTTTTTCGTGGAAAATGTGATTAAGGCAGAGAAATTATAATCCTAAATAAGATAAGCAAGTGATAAATTGTGGAAAATTATGAGTGAGATGTTTGACGTGACAAGATTATCGAGGTACCGCTGGAGGTATCAAATTTGAATTTAGTAAAAATTTAGACAGTTTGAGTTTTAGGGCTGTTCACTTATGACAACCAATTTTAAGGGGGAGAAGGAGGTCAGAGGCTCTAAGACAGTTTCTTTAAAAAAGATTTTGTGACAGAGAGGAAGGAGAAGGAAGTGGGGGGTAGGAAGTTAAAAAATTCGATTTTTTGATGGACATCATAAGTGAACGAGTCCTTAGTAGATATTCTAGCTGTTGTTTGTCAACGGACCGGATCATTCTGACCAGTCAATCAAAATTTGACTGAATAAAAAAAATACTTTTTTAATTTTGATCGAAATAGACTAAATTACAAATATGCACTCTCTATTATATTTTAACTAAAACTAAATTTTTGATGACTCCCAAAAACAACTCTTGGAGATAACTTCAAAAATAAAATTTAATCCTCTTGCACGAGCCACACGACAACCTTTTTGTTATTAAATGAAGATGAATTACCAATCATTTATGTAATTACGGTCTATGACTCTAGAGACAAGATGAATGAACATAATAATAAGTCTAGTAAGCATCACAGACTTAAACTAATGTTTAGTGCAAATATTTCTTTAGTGATGCGATCAGCGATGAGCAATTGAATGGAAATTTTTTCAAACTTTTGTTCCATTATTTTTCTACAAAAAGCAAAAATTTTTTGTGTATTTTAATTTTCGTTTATTACAATTTCAATTTTTTATGTTACAGTCTTGGTTCCTTTTTACTTTGTTTTTACTAATTTTAATTTATTTTTTTATATTCTTAACTTCAAAGCGTCCAAAAAACACAAATAAAGCCCTTCCAAAGATGAAAAATTTATAATTTTTTTATGGCCATTTCTAAAGTTAAACACTAAAAAATGCTGTCAAGGCGATATTTTTTTGGAGATTTACTACAACCTGAATTTGACTATTTGATGGTGCGATCCTTCCCTTGACTATTTCCGCTCATTTACTTCCAACAACTTAAAGAGAGAAGAAGAAATTTCAGGATAATTTTTTTAGCATTTTCTAGCCGTTTTTTTCGTGTCTACAAATAGTTCCTTATAAAGAGATTCTTAGAATCAATACAAATTTTTTATTCTCAATTTTTTCTTCACATTATGTCCTCCATGTACCGTGGCATGTGGACTAAATTATAACAAAAATTTTACATCATTTCACATTTATTTTTTTAATTTCATAATTTTAATTAATTTTCTTTTTTAAATTAATTTGTTTATCTAATGAATGACTTAATTTCTTATTCCTTTACCATTTGAGATTCATTTGATGTTCTGGCATTAAAATTCGTGTCCTTAAATTGCTGCTTTTTGAATTAATCTTGTAATCAATTCGAGCGATTTTTATTTTTGTGAGTTTTTCTGAAGCGACTTGTAAAAGTCTTGTCTGAAGGATCTGTGGAGTGCTTTGTTTATGTTCTGTTGATTTTTGAAAGCTTTTTTTGAGTTTTAAAAGCTTAATTTTGCAATTTCAAGTCCCGAATCAATTTCATAACCTAATTTTCATTGCATAGCATTCGATTCCTGAAAAATAATGACTCTTATGAATTATGATTCACTTCTGACTAAATAGTGGAAATTTCCTAAAAAAATTCCATGTCTGACACATTTAACAAAATCATTATTGGATGTAAACTATTTGAGCAAATAAAATATTTCAGTACGTATGCAGACATCACAATTCATCGAGTGATCTGGCAAGTATTAAACCGTATTAAAGCTATTAATATGATTTTCATCGTAACTATTGACATGATTATTATATCCAATGTCTGTAATTTGTATTGCAAATAAGGGCATTGAATGATGAGTCATTCAAGGAAGTCAGATTGTTCCAGATGTGAAAAAAATTAGCAACTTTGTAGACTTTGAGTTCATAAAGAACCGCAAAAATCAGAGTTTGATTCTAGTTTTAGTCAGAGTGTCGACCAGAACTTCGGTCCGCATTTCATATGCTTCAACTTAGTCAAGATGTCTAACATAGCAAATTTTCTCTGGATTAAACAATTTGAACAACCTCAAACAAGAGTTGCAACCCTAAATTCACAAAAAAGCAATCAATTTTGATGCCAGAACATCTGACGTAATCGCAAATGGCAAGGATTGAATATTATCGATTGAGATCGATAATTTTGAAAAAAGTAAAATTACTTTTCATTTACTTTTGGATGTCAAGAAAAACTTTTTTTTTATAAATTTTTCAATTTTAGCACTTTTCAAATACTCTCATTTCATCTAACCTTCTCGATTCGAATTTTTTCATCATCTTCTTCATCATGTAATTTTGGTATATGTAACAATTTAATTTTATGACTTTCAGTTTTTTTTTGTTTGTTTTTTGTTTCTTATTTCCTTACCCATAAATTTTTTATAATTTTTTTTTCTCAGTATGTAAAAATGTATAATTAATTTATTTATTAATTAATGGTATTTTTTACTTTATTATTTATTAATTATTTTATCATTAGTTTTTTTTTCTTGTTTTTTATTTTATATTTATTTATTATCTAAAAAAGGAGTTTAACCTTGCGTTGTGAATAATTAATAGTCAACATCATTTTTACTATAGCAAAAATTGAAGGGTATCTACTAGTCAGATGGGTGCTCAGGGCACGATCGATTTACTTCAAACCATTTGTCGATGCATCTAAAAAAATAATATTTTTAATAAGTTTTATTTTTTATAAATTAAAAAAATTTGTCAAAATTAGTTCCAACTTTATCATGAACAGCATGTGCTTAATATTACCACTCCCTAATAACGCAATTGATAAAAACCAAAACAATTTCCACAAATTTAAAATTCTCATGATGAAACAAACACAGCAACAACTTCCCCAACCAACCCTCAAAGCTCAATTTAAAATACATTAATATTGATGCATAAAACGTGTTGCAGGTGATTTGATTCTTTCGTATCCTAAATTATTCATGAGAAAAGTGACTTTTCAGGACTAATTTTGTTGTGGGAAATTTTTTACAAGACAATTTATTTCACATTAGACCTTAAACTTGAAAAGTTTTTCATGTGTGGCACATTGACTGCTTGGCACACGAAATGAAACTTAAATTACAGTACAGAAAAGTTTTTATTTTTGAGCAATTTTGGTTTATTGATGAGTTTTTTGCTAGATTGAAGGAAATATTTACAGCAATGAGTTATTAAAATATTGAATATTCTTAAGAATAATAAATTTACAGGATCAGATTAGGGGCCGTTCACTTAGTACGTTCGCTTTTTAGGGGGGAGGGGGGGGGGTCTAAAAAGTCATTTTTTTTTGTGTAACGTACTAAGTGAATGACCTCTTAGCTGTCTGGTTAAGTTACAAAAACATTATTCATGTTTTTTTGTCCAAAAACAAAAAAAAAAAAATTACAAATTGGAAATTCCTTTGCCAAAAAAATATTTATTTGACACACCCATCTTTTACTGCATTCCTAAGCTTTAATTTCATCTACATATTTACTCATCAAAATTCCACTTTTCAAATAGCACATTCAGAAGAGTTGGACGAAAAACCAAACAAAAATTCAATAACTTAATTGTCAGCAGTCAAATTAAAAAACAGTGGCACTGGCCATAAAAATCAATCATTACTTACCCTTTATGATAAATACATAAGCATGGCAATCGAGCGATTACATCACCGGCATTTAAATCCTCTAAGCAAATCACACATTCACCTTTTGGATCGTTCAGTACATCCTCTGTAGAAATTTTTATATTTTCGTGAATTATTAATGAGTAAAGAATTTGCATTATTTGGATCGATATTAATGACTTACCATTGTATGACAATCGTGGTTTTGTTAGGCACATCACTATATGACATTCGATATCATCTGGTAATATAAATTTGCTGCATACTGGGCATTTAAACCCTGAAAACAAAAAAGGAAAAGGAAATTTTTTATCAATAAAATTTCAAAGACTTAATGATGTTAATATCGTGGGTAAATACAGCTTGTGAATTAGGAGTAATTTCCATACATGATTCAGTGTCATTCATCATTCATTCAACTCAATTATAATGGATTCATTCTTCTTTGTATTAATTTTCAATCATATCCAACAAAATGCTCAATTATGCTTTATGAAATTCAACAAATCATTTATTGAAATCCCCTTTGGCTATTGACTATATATCCATAAAAACCTAACCGAATAGGAATTAAATTAAATATTTACTTTTCATTATTTCGAGCAAATTATAGGTTAAATTTGAGTCATTAATTTTGTAACTTAATATGATGATAAAATCTTTTGAAAAGCTTAATGCTATAGTCATCCATAAAGGGAGTTAGTTAAGGAAATAAAAAAAAAATTATTTTTGACCTATGCCAAGTGAAAGGGAAAAAAGAAAAAGAAAAAAAATAAATTAAAGGCTAAACGAATCTTTTTCTTTGATTTTCCTTCTAATTTGATGAGATTTTCATGATTGCTACTGTTAATGAACTAATTTAGATTTTCTTCAGTGATTTCTCATTCATTGAATATTCATTCTAGCTGACTTTGCATCTTCAATTGATTATTGATATTTTGTTTATTCAATCAAAAATTCTGAGAAATTTATCTCTTGAGTTTTTTTTTTTTTGATGGAATGTACACAAGAATTTGTTTGTGAATGCTATGATGTGGGATCTTTTGCTTATGTTGTTAAGGCTGAAATACAATCCATTAGTTATTCTCTTAGGGGTCGTTCATTTAGTACGTTCGCATTTTAGGGGGGAGGGGGTGGGGGTCAAGAATTTTGAAACAGATCAAACAAAAGAAGCAAATTTTCATACAAAAAACGTAACAAAGGAGGGGGGGAAGTCTTAAAGTTCGTTTTTTTTTGCGTAACGTACTAAGTGAACGGCCCCTTATGTTTGTTAAGCTTTGAGATATTTTTATAAAATTGTTGTTGTCTATAGATGTTTGCATGAGATTGATAATTTACGATAAGAATTGACCTAGATTGACAGAAAATTTAGGACCAGCCATTCATAGTTTTTGTTGTTAATTAAATCAAAATTTATTGTCCAAAAATTTTTAAAATCTTTGTTTACAAACAATTATCTTTGTATAAAATTTATTACCAAAATAAGCTAATTATTGCCATAATATACAATTACAATTATCTCAATTAAAATTCAATAATAAAGTTCAAAGAATTGCCAATTAAATTTCCTAACTAAAATATTACTCTACAGAACTTGAAGACATAAATTCGAAGAAGCAAGGATATTCATCACAATATCTTTAGATTCATGTTTATATAATTAATTTTCATAAGACCCAAAATTGATAATTAATGAGAAAATAATAAAATGAATATTTTCAATAAACAAAGCTTTAAGCTCTTTCCATTTTTCACAGCAATAGCAATCGAGGATGAAAAGGAGGAAAAAAAAGTAGAACAAAGAAATTTATTGATGGTATTTCATATAATAAAATGCCTCAAAATTCGTCTACATACAAACTTTTTATTACCATCATTATTATAATCAGTAGGAATTGCCTTCAATGTCGGAAACTTCTCATCCATCTATTCAAATTTCCAGCCATTTCATTGGGAATATAAACATTTCATTACATTTGTCTGATGTATTCAAATTGAACAAAAGAGAAATTGTATGAAATGGTAAACGAAGTCAAGGGTAGCATCAATCAACAGAAATGCCAGAAAAACGCGACCATATTCAAAATATAAATCATAAGAAAATTGGCGCATAGTAAGTTTTAAGTATGTAACTAAAATGAAAGGAAGGAAGTTGCGAGAAAGAAGGTTTGAGGATCCTGTAATGTTATTTGTGTCTGCAACGCAGTTCTTGTTAGAAGAAATTTAAATCAATAAAATTTGGTTTAAAAAAACAAAATTTGCATCGATGAAGAACTGACAATCCGAGCAGAAGCACCATACCCTTACTCTACAATTCAATCAAAATATCAACATCCAATCATGTAAAATAAATCTTCAAACTCAATTTCCTCAGAAGCATTCCACCAGCAAATTTGTTAAGGCAGGATAAGAATTATCGACACTAAAAATTAAGTATACGGCAAGGTTACAACCAAAATTTGTAAACGTAAACTTTGCCGCATTAGAAGTTAAAGTAATCAGATGTATTTAGTATAATTTCACTTCCCACCTTCCTACACAAATACAAAGTCTTCATCAACTAATGCAAATTGCAGAACTATTACGGATGAAAAATGAAAAGTAAAAGCAAATGAATTTCAATAAATGGAAATATTATAATAACAAGCATCGCTCCATTATGTCAATATGAAGAAAGAAGTTGGTTAAGTGCAAGCAATTTTCTTGTTCTTTTTACCATTCACATTACTTTTAGTAAGCTCAGGCTATGCAACGTGATATGTTTAGCAAGTGTTTGTGTACACATTCAATTAGCGAATCTCTTTTTTTTCTTTCATTTTCATTCATGTAAGGCGGTATGCTTCAGCATTAATATGTACGCGTAATATTTTTATTTTATTTCTTACTACTTGTAATTTCGAAAAAGCATCTAACCGGTTGTATAATGTAGGACACGAGCGAGAACCATAAGACACCTTCATTAAATATTAATTCATTTAATATTATACGGATATGACTAAGTAGCTTTTGTTTACGAGAAAATCCAGATTGTATAAATTGAGATTTCGTTCTGTATAATTTGATGGACTATTGAGACTTGTGGAAGTAAAAATAATCGCTAAAGTTACTCGGAATAATCTGCATGTGAAATGTGGCTTTGATGTTTCAACTACCGGAAAATATTTTGTGGAATAAATTTTCAGTTTGTACAGTACTTAAGGACTGAGTGTGATTTAGCCACAAGGAGCTTCTCAAAAATTCATGAAACTTGTAAAAACTTTTCATTCCTTTAAAGTTGGAAAGTTTTTTATTCAAACTAAAAACTTACTTAACGTTTTATTAACTTTAGTTTATAAAGGAGCAATGGAGCAAGAAATGTCATGACTCTTATGGCAAACTCAATTGCGTCATAATTTAAACTATCAACGTTTTATTCTAACTCAGCCTCGTGGAAGTTAAAGCACATGTTTATATTCCTTCATTCCTAATGTGATTGATTTGTTATTTATTTGCCTTTTGTGTTACTTTATAAGACACATATGCAGGACTTCAATCACGTATGATCATAGAATGTTGTTAAGAACTTCTTACTTTGTTGTTTGTAGCTTTTGAGGTTTCAATTGTGAATTTTTGTGACTTTTTTGATGCCATTTTATCGTTGTTGCATCTCAAAGCTAATCTTCATGTCCAAATCAAAAATTTCATTGAGCAAAATAAACAAAAACCTTCAAGGGACTACAAATCCAGATAAAATCATATAAAACTCCATAATACCTAACACAATATCACATTTTCTTTGAAAAGGAAACGGACGAGTTGTCATATCTGATTTAAATCTGATAATTGAAACATCCAGTCAGATATAAAAAAAAAAGTTGTAAAGATAAATAAATATGATTTATTTCCATAAGCAGATTACTATGTAAGCATATCAAACATTTCGATGAAAATATAAACGACCAAAAAAAGTAATGGAAGCATCCCTGACACTGCTCACATGGGAAATCTGATTTCATTTTATTTTCACTTGAATTTGTCACTTTTTTATGTAAGCGACATGACATAATGAACGCTGTAGGTTGATATAAAAAAAAGAGATTGATAGATACAGCACAAAAAAAGTACTTTCAGCATGTATATGAGTCACTGCTGAATTCCGCAATTATTTTTCGCATGACTTTTTTTTTACTTTCATTGCTGCACGATAACACTTTTTTTCATATACAATAAATTGCAGTAATCCCTAATTAGATTGAATGTGACTGTGTCAACAATTTATTTTTTTCATACTTTTCTGTGGATACATATATATTTGTTGTCATGAATAATCAATTTCCGTTTCAATGAATGCGTTAAAAGACCGCAAGCTAAATACTCTTGTTGATATGATGGGAAGTTCTGATAAAGTTTTTGTCTTTCAAAGCAATTCAAATGTGATTACGGAAATGGTCGCAAATGTTTGGAAATTCCAATTTTTTACAAAGATTATTAAATCACAGTCTGAATTAAACTTTTTCTGGATTGATTGTGAGCCAGTAGATACTTTTTTAATCTTTATTTTTCAAAGGAGGTTAAGTTTTTTGTTAAAAATATTAAAAGGATTTAAAAGCTTTTCTTTATTTTTTGGCTTTAGTTTTAACAATTTTGTTTTTTTTTTGTCACAAATTTTAAAATTAAGCAGATCCATATCCAGGTCCATATCTTGCAAAATAGTTTAAAAGGGCAAATTTTTCAAAATTTATAATTTTTTTTTTTCAAAATTAAGCGCCTAAATAGACTTTTATTTATTGCTAAAAAAAAATTGACAATAATTCAAAATTTTGTTATTACATTCTAAATTATTCTTCTTATTCATTCGTTTTACAATACTTAAAATTTCTTGAAATTAAAATTAAACCCTTCTTTCAGTTAAAGGAAACAAATTTCAAAATAAATCAAAAATCTTAAAATTCATTTTTCACACAATTGCTGAATATTTTCATAATTAAAGTTCATCATCCGATGCCTAAAATTGTAAATATTTAATGCAGCTTGAGAGGAAAAGTTTTCTGTGTGATAAAAAGTGTACATTTGTACAAAATGACAATTTTCCATAGGGGATATTTTCATCGTACGAACGAAATTCCACATATTTACAAAGTAAAATGAGCCGGAAATTTTTTCATTCTGTTGAAACTGCCACCTTCTTTTATTTCATTTTTTTGGAAGAGAAAATGTAACCATAAATGTCATTAGCAAAAGTTTTTCTCTCGTATGAAAATTAGAATTGTCTCTCGCTTCATTGTGCTTAACATTTCTATCTGCATTCTCAGTTCTTCCCTTTACTTTTTCTTTTCTCATTTTCATCTTTTTATTTCGGGTTGTATCATGAAATTCAGTAAAAATGTCAAACTTATTTGACATTGTCAAATACATGAGGTTGAGGCAGACACAAAAATACAAGATTAGAAGTAATATGTGACTGTTGTTTCTTTTCTTCTTGTTGTCAACTCAAAGTGAAAAAAAGGTCAGAATGTGATACAGTAAGATCCAAAAACTGAGAAATTATATGAGCATCCAAAAAGTATCAAGTAAATATTATGAGTATTTACGAAATAAATAAACAATCGTACTTTTTTGAACTTTAAATGATAACCTTTTGACTGAGGTATTTAATGGACAGTAGTTACACTTAAATGAACATGAGATGGAGCATTTTCATTGGAATTCTGTACAAGCTATTTTTGTCTTGAAACATATACAATGAATAACAATGTTTTTTTTTTTTGAGTCATTGCCTGAATATTTTATGAGCATTTCATAGCAGAGTAATTAAGCACTTGTGGTGTTCTCAAAATGACGTAAATTTTTTGAAGAACAATTAAAATTTTAAATCGATTGTCAAAAAATTAATTTTCAAGTGCGTGAAAATTAAATTTTTAATGAATATTCAGTTCCATAAAGTTCCCAGGTGCTGTTTATTGACGTTATTTTAATTCAAATACAACCCCAAAAATAGTTTACAGTTCTACATTTATAAATAAATAAAGCAAAATAATTATTTCAGAATTAAGTAATATCTCAATGCCTTAAAGCATTTGTTTGTGAAATTAGTCGTATATTATTGTACGGAAATATGAGATTCATAATCCCATGTAATATCAATATTTGCTATAATAATAACATCTCTTAAAGCATATAGATTGTGAATCGTAACAACTGACTATACAGCTCAAAAGTAAATAATCAATCGCTACAAAATTAAAGTCCAAGAGAACTATTCTCAATATTCTCATTTTGATAATCGCTAGTTTAATCAGTAGAATCAATAAAAGTGTAGGTATTACGCCTACAATAACATTGAATAAAGTTTCTTTACATAAAAGAGATCTAGTCTTCTTATCAGTTAATTTCAATAAATTTTATTTCAATGAATAAATTTATTATGCCAATTATTGATAATTCTTGAACATCCTAGAGAAAAACGGTTTTCAAATATTTGATTTTTTTTTTTTGCAATTTCAGTCAAAATTTGCTTATTAACATTTTAAAGCATAAATGAAATTTCTAATTATCTAAATAGTTTTACATTATTTTGTTGATACTACTGATTGAACTCGGACTTTAATTTTGTTATAAAGCTATCAGAAAAGCTACATACCATTTCATTAAGCCAAAACTAACAGACAAAATCTTCAGATGGAAAGGTAAATAAAACATTTTTTTTGTAAATTAGAATTTCCCCAAAATTTCCAAAATATAAACTAAAAGAATATATATTCATTTATTTTTGAAACTAACACATTCTGTCCTTTCCACCATTCAAGTTTAATCACCCACATCCTTCAAAACAATCCCCATTCATACACCACAAAACTTTCCTAATAAAACATACAAATCAGTTTGCACTAACAGCAACAAATAGTAATCATCTAGCATCTTGCAACAACCAATGCATAAACAACTGCAGTAACTCTATGAAAACAGTAGTCAATTACGATAGTTGGCAGGTGATGGAAATGTGAAGGATGAACAAAAACTTTCTCATGTTTGAAATTTAATTCTATTCTTGCTATAAAGTTCTGTCATGCTTCCCATTCGTATTTCTTTCTAGGTGTATTCATATAGTCGCACAACTAAATGTAAGAAACTTTTACTTCTCTTCTTCATGTTTAAAGTGAAGAAAAGTGATTTTTTAAGTGCTTTATTTCTTGAGGACATTGTATTTAGAGGAAAAATTTGGCTAAGAGTTTGTGAATTACGCGGACTGGATGGGAAATTGTTTAGAAATTGCTTAAGGTGAAATTAGGCATGTTCAGGAAGCAGCTACATGTTTCGAGGTTAATATCCTCGTGGATCTTTTCTACATTCATGAATTCTAATTCTGAAGTTTTAGTTTCTAGAAAAATCGCAACAGCTCCTTAGATTTCCTTACTTACTGCTGTATTTTTCTATAAAACTTTTCTCTAAGAAATAAATAGCGGGGTGGAATAAAGTTTGAAGCAACAAAGATGAAGAATGAAAAAAGGTTCGTCAAATGTTACAAAGCGATACTTTTTGTTCTTTGTAGTATCAAGGAAATTGAATGTATTTTAAAAATATAAATAAATTGCAATCTTTATCAAGCAACAAGCGTGTCAGCTAATAAACTTCTCTCATGACATATCATATCACATATTGATAAAGTTTATGGTTTGGGTTTTTACTACACTTTTTTTTCTGTTTGTGTTCTGTGTTGTTCCTCACAACATCTTTTCCATGTTTCCATTCATTATCAATCAAAATATGTAGAAGAAGTGATGATAATGATGATGTTATTTATACACTTACGTAACTAATTACTTTGTTGAGTACTTTAAGTGCAATTAAATGGAAAAAAAAGAATATTGAGAATAAGTTAATGGAAGTGAACAGACACAGTTCATGGGAAATAAAATCTGTGAGAGGTTAAGAAACTTTCCCTTTTGACTTTGCATGATAATTTATTATCTGATGAAAGTTTAAAGAACTATCATTGTTATCTGTCGAGGTCACAGATAATTCTTTGAGAATCGTAATAAGAAAGTGTTTGCAGTGCAAATATTTAAGTTCAATATTGATGAAAGAGTGCCTAAGTGGCGTTGTTATGAATGAATTATACAAAGATATAGGCATGAATTTTAAGATCTAGAAACTTAATCAAATATAAATTAGCTAAAAAGTATAAAGTTCCAAAATATAAAAAAAAAAAAAAAAAAAAAATCCAACTAAATAAGGACAACGCTAAACAATTCATGAAAACCTTATCTGTATCAACTACATATTTTAAAGCTTTAATTTACATAATACATTCATCAAATTTGCATTGAATTATAGAGTAAAAAAATAGAATTCCATGCAATCATCGAAAAAATAAATGATTCATAGCTAGTATAACTCTATGTACAGTTCATTGAATCGCTTTTTATTGAGCTAAGGAAAAAATTAAAATTTTAATTATCGGAACGCAAAAATTCATTTTAAAAAATTTAAAACAAAAATTTTCTTCTCTAAAGAAAATGCCGCTTAATTATGAAAAAAATTTCTCGGTTTTGTTTCCCATGGAATAATAAGTAATTCATACATAATTTGTTTTGAGAAATTATCAGGTTCTTTGTTCTTTCCGCGAGAAAAGGATCAAGAATTGGACACTGTAGAAAAATTGCTAAAACTTTCCATGATACTGGGGGACCTCGATTTGAGTAATTGTTTGGTTCCGGAAAAATTCTACTCAAATCGAATTTACTCAAATCGAAACGTATGAAAAATGACCGTTAAAAAAAGAAAATTTGAATTTTTGTATGGGGACACTTTAGTTACTCAAATCGAAACAACTCAAATCGAGGCCCCCCAGTAATATCAATCTCATAGAGTTTATTGATTCACAAATGCATTTCCTGACAGACCTCAAATAACTTTATCATTTCCATTACTATTGGCATGCATCCTCGTCAACATAAATTTTTCCGTAATTATCGCAAAACATGCTCTATTTATGATCAAAAGAATTTCATAAAAAACAAATTCAATTGAAGCAAAAAAAAAAAAGAAAACTTTTCATCCATGCAATTGAAAGGAGAAGCACAAAAATTATATTTGTTTATTTCTTTATCAAGCTTTCAAGTGCTTGTCATGAAAAAACGAAGTATAAACTCAGTTGAGAATATAGAATAAAATTCTTTGTATAGTCATATCAACAAGATTCTTTCATCAGCACATTGCTTGTTGTTTTTATATTGCATAGTTATGTTCCTTAATATTGTTATTATTTTATAGACAAAAAGTTATAAATTCACTTCTTTATTGCAAAAGAATGAAAAAATGGAAATAAAAATGAAATCATTTTGAGCTTAAAATAAAGTCAGAGAAGAAACTTTAGATAATATTAATGCATTATTCTTGACGTTCTTATCAGTTTTGATAGCTTTTGGTTTTAAGTATCGATTTATTACTGATAAAATTCAGAGCTTTTGTATTGACTATTTTTTTGTACTTTAGAAATGCGGAAATTGTGAAATTTAAAGTTTTCTTTCTTTTGGATCTTTAAGTTAGGGGCCGTTCACTTAGTACTTTATGCTTAGCCCTTGTTATGCTTTTTGTATGAGTAATTTTTATTTTGTTTGATCTTTTACAAAATCCTAAACCCGCCTCCCCCCTAGAAAGCAAACGTACTAAATAAACGGCCCCTTATTTATATTAGAGGAAACTTGAAGGCTTCTCAGCAGGGGCGTAGCCAGGGGGGGTTTTGGGGGTCAAACCCCCCCCCCTATTTTCGCGAAGTTTATACTAGATATTATTGAATTTTTCAGATCCGAACCAAAAAAAAAAAAACGTCGAAAAGTAGCAAAAACCCCCCCTCAAAAAAATTCCTGGCTACGCCCCTGCTTCTCAGCATTCATCCACCTCAATCACATTTCCCTGTTACATAATAAAATTGCTCCAATCACATATTCAGTATCCAAAGAATTTTTTTTTTTTTTTTTTAAATTGAATTTCATCCAAACTCAAATTTGTCCAAAACAACATGACGAAAAAAAAAATCTAATTTCTTTATTTCCTCAAAGAATGGAATGCACAAAGAAAATATGTCAAAGTCGTTAGACAAACAGACGATTTTATTAAATTTATGCAGAAAGCACAAAGAGAATTATAGCAAGAACATGTTCTAAGTGCTCGTCTTATGGTTTCATCATTACATTATTATATTAAATTTATATTTATATCTTTATTTTGTTTGATGTATTGTACTTGATACCAATATCTAAAAATATCATCAAAACGACATTCACCAAAAAATTCGTGAATATAAAATAAATAAGCAAACAAAACAAGACAGATACGAAAGAAGTTTTTTTTATTTGCTTCATACAAGTTCAAGCTAAAATATTTCATTATCGACGAACACATGTCTATATAATCATCGAACTTCCCCTCTAATCTCGATTAGCGATCAGACGATAATGAAAAATAAAAATTGTGTATCAAGAAATTTTCTAGAAAGGAAAGAAAATAATATTTTTTTCGACGTATGAAGTAATTTATCGTTATCAGTGATAAGAGAATATTAAATGGGTAAACAGAAAAGTCATTCTTTGTAATTAAAAAAGGGCAGAAAAAATTGTGAAATTCATGTGATTTTTTGTAGACACAAAAGGGACACATGTGTGAGAGAGTTAGTATCTTACTCGATTGAACAAGATATCAAGAGCAGATAGCTTGGACAACGATTGGAAAAGGTTTTTGTGTGGGAATTAATTTTTTTTTTCACTGGATTTTTCCAGTTTATCGGACAAAGTTTTTATTTGTTTGGAAATTTTTGCAAGTCATTGTAAATCTTGTAGCTTTTATGTTCGATCGCATATTGTCTCATAAATCGATAATTACGGTTTGATCATTCATCCTAGTCATGAACTTTTAATTGAAATTAATTAAAATTTTTTGTTTATAATTTTTTTTTACTGTTAAGGGGCAAAAACTAATGAAAATGTTAAAGTTGTTTAAATTTCAAATGAACGTTACGTCAATAAAATGAGCTTTTAGAAATTAAAATTTTGCAGTACGTAATACCTAGAAAATATATCACAGAAACTCTAAAAACTGGAAGTACTCAAATCTACTCATTCGTATAAACTTAAATAGAAACAATATTTTAGAAATTCATGATTTAATAGCTACTCATTACTTAATTTCAAATGAAATCAACCTATGCATGTAGCTCAACAACCTCTCACAAAATATTTAAATGCACTTGACCTTTACTTGGCCTAGACAACTTTAACAACCCGTGTACCAAATTTCTTTTGTTTTTGTTTTTGTTTTCGATTGTTATTGTACATCACACTATACATAATATGAATAAAAATTTGAAACACTCATTTATATGCGAGAAATTAGCAAGTCATAAAAAATTGCACCAAGAGAGAAAAACCGGTTAATTAACATACAAATACATATTCCATCCATCCAAATGTTGAATCAACTTTAAGTTTGTATATCAAGTTATCATAGTGAACATTTTATTTTTTTATATTACGACTTTATTTTCTCTTACCAAAGCTTTTAATAACCCTCGAAGCTGATGATGTCGAAGATAAATTTGAATCAGAATGATGATGATGATGATTATTATTATGATGGGTGCCTAATGTAAGACCCATCACTTTTGCTTTTCTTCTTTAAAATATATAATTTTTTTTTATATTCACTAAAATGTGAGGAATATTCGTTCCTCGATCTGTTTGGCACGCAACAAAAAGTTTCTTTCTCGTTTGATTTCACTTCCAAAGGTTCACGACCAGTGTGGTAAGTAGCAGCACTATTATGATTTGATTATTGCAAGATTGGCAAATGTTATTATATACTCATATATGCATATAAATGCGACTAACTTTCGAAATGAAGCAAAATTGCTTCGGTAATAAAACACAGCAGGTAAATGTTGTGGATGTGAAAAAGAGACAGGAAATAATGAGAATTTTCTGTACTCAATGATGATTACACTCCACCAGTCGCACTAATAAAACAAAAGACACAAAAAAAAAGTTGTTGTAGGAAGAGAACAAAAAAAAATGTCAAAAAAATCAATGTGCTTTTGTACCTGAACTTGATATCACGACACTTTAATGGAAAATCGATTCTAATTGTTTTATAGGAATTTATTGAAGGGACATTTGATTAAATATTTATATTTTAGCCCTATTGGACACTGAACTGCTAATTTATTGATATTTTTAGCGCTAATTCTTCAGGCACGAGTAGCTTATTCCTTTTGTTTATTTTTAAATTTTATTTACGAATCTACAGCCCGATAACACATTTGAGCTTATCGCGTTTGACACAAATTACAACTTTGCTAAGCAAACGAATTATAGAAAAAAAGTCTTTATATATACAAATATCGCATTCGATTGACTGAATAGCACTAGTAAAAAAAAGTTGTTTTTTATATTTTGTTCCTTTTAATTGTATCTCGCTTTGCGGCTCAAGACAGACTGAGAATTTTTTTCTGTGCCGCAAAGGAATGAAAAAAATAATGTATAGTAAAGGAAAAAAATACACCGGGAGGCTATGAACATTTTTTTTTCTCACAAACACACACATTCAATGCACACGTATTGAATGTTATGAGAAAATGTACACAGCATATCTCTCACTCTATCACCCAACTTACATACATTTAAACACAGTTTTTAATCGTTGTCGCGTTTGATTGTCTTTTCGATTTTCTTTTTCTGTGTGTGCTGTTATCATTTATAGTCAGATGGATGAATGATTATAGACACAGACATAGACATGCTGATACAATAACAAACACTCTCTATTCTTGATACATACATTGCACATTATTTTTTTATGGTGAATTATGGACTCGGAGATTATTGTTTCTTGCAATTTTTCATGACATCTAATGGCATAGTCACGACATGAAAGTCGCTTTAATTCTTTCCTGAATATTCACACATTTCTAATTACATTTAAAACTAATTGAGCCGATGAATATTGTAATAGTATGGAACTGAAATTAATAATAAAAGAATGTATAAAAAAACAAAGACTTTAAAGCACTTGAATGAATTTAGGTTATGACGAATGAGGTAGTAAATCTTATTGCAAATCTGGAGTATTTTAGTGGCTTTCTAGAAAATGATGAAATTCTGATTACATTGTAAGGTGCGATAAAGAGTTACGGTGAATTTTTGTTGGGATTCACAAGAATTCAGCTACATAACTCTTCATAGAATTAGGATTGAAATTTATGAATATAAGGTTTCTCATTTCCTATGACTAAACTTCCTACTATAGGCCTGAATCCTTCCTAATCTTCTAATTGGTTATTTGCTTGAAGACTTTTTATTACTCAAAAATTAAAAACATCCTGCTTCCTCAACCTGCAATTTGAACAAATTTAATCCCAACTCTGCTTCCATCACCTTGTTTATTTTCATTATTTTCGCAATTTAAGTATTTTGCGCCTTTTTTTTTCTTTGTTATATCCAGTTAATAAATATTTTCTGTTATCTAGATGTGTTATTTTGCTACATATAAAGTCCAAATCGACACTGCGTAGATTGTGAAAAGTGTAACCGAAATAATATTGATGAACAAGAATTTGATGCTTGAGTAAGGGCAAGGTTCATGAAATTTGATGTTTAATGTTTGTAAACATGTTTTCTAGGTGAGATTCTTGATTCTATACTTAGTTTAAGATTGATAAAGTTTTATTATTTTACTATATTTTTTACCACGTTTTTAGCGCATTTTTGAAAACTTGTTTTCAAAAAGGAAGCTCAATCATACACTTTGATCGGTCGTTCGGTCGTTCGGTCGTTCGGTCGTTCGGGTCCCAATTATCTCTTGATCTAGACTTCGTAGCAAGCTCGGAATTGTTTTAATAGCTTCATTGAATTTTTTTATTCCCGCCGTTTTTATTGAAAAGTCAAAAAACACTCATTAAATAGCTTAATTCATCGATTTTATATTTCAAAAAAAATATGTAAACAATGCAGGGCAAAGCTATGCTGATGATAAGTTTGAATTTTTTCTAACCGTTAAAAAATTTGAAATTTTTTTGACCGTTATTTCGGATTAAATTTTTTTCTTTTACACACCTTAATTAATTAACATTTAATTTTTTCATACAAAACAAATATAAGTGCGTTTAGAAATTTGAAAAATAATGGATGTGCTCAGAAATTTAAATTTTTCGCTAATGGAAAATTTTGAATTTCAAAAAACCGTTAAATCGTAAAGCTATTATTTGCATTGAACATTATAAAAATCAATTTTAAAGGAATTTTGATCTTTAGTTTTAAACTTATTATTGAAATGCATTATGATTAAAGAAACAGCAATAGAGTTTTAAAACTCGACATTCTTTTCTATTTAATCAATTGCTAATCGCTGCGTCAAAAATGCGCTGAAGTCCCTCGATATAAAACACGAGGACTTTTGTAATTTTTTTTTTATATATTTTATTAAGAACCTAACAAAAACTGCAATGTGCATCTAATATCAAATGCAAACACCTAAATTCTTAAAAATGCATAAAGTACTTAACTTACTTTAAACTGTGAATCTACAAGCCCTTTAAACATCAACACACCACTCTCAAAAAATACAAAAAAAAACTGTTTTTTTTCCATTAAACAAATTTGGAATTGCACCCCCAACAAGTTTTTTTAGTACCCATTTTCGACACATTTTCATTTTCAATTTAGAATATTATTATTATTTCTTTTTTTTTTCGTTCATAAAATATTTTCTGTTTCTATGCTGTATTACAAATGAATTTAAATATGAACGCAACATGCAATTGATATATTTTCATTTAGTTTATAGTCAAAATAGATAATCAATTTAATGCTTCAATATACTCGCAACATTATTTATTAATGTTCATTTTTGTGCGAGTGTAAATTTAAAATAATTTTCTCTCTGATTCAGGGTCGATGGACAAAAATTTAATAAAATGAGGAAAGCACAATTTTTTTTTATTTTAAACTTCATCCCATTCCTTACTCACCCCTGTTTTGGGTATAGTTGACTTTAAAAAAAAGGAAAAATAATTGACAGGTTATAAAACAGGAATCAGGAATGAGAAGGATGAGTGGGAGATTGTGAAACTGATTTATATAATCGCGTATACATAAACGCACAATATTTTTCTTTGAATAAATTTTCGTTGTACAACAGCTTTTATTATTATTTATTTTTATAAACTTTTTTAATTCTCGCTTATTTAAAAAAAAGACCCTTGATCATTCAATTGAACCATGGATGACGTAAAATAAAATAAACTTATAACAAATACATTTTTTTCGCTTTGTTTCACATTTATTCTTGATTTTTTGTTGCGTGTGATGTAAATAATACTAAACGTACGCTATTACGACTCGTGTACGTTATGATGAAGAGTTTTTCATGAAGAAAGGTTTGCCGCGAGTCCTAAAAAACACTGAAAGGCTTCTTGACATTTTCATCAGATTTTTTTTTCTGTGTGTCTATTCAAACGTCATCATTACATCAATAACTTTTTTTTCATATCCTCTCTTTTGCTTTTTCATTTATGTTTTGTGTTCAATACCAATTATTACGTCGAAAGGTACGAGTATCGCTGTTAAATTATAGTGTAATGGCATTTTGTGACTTATTTTGATCACTCGCTAAGTTCAAATAAAAATAGAGTCGAGCATGTAAGACAAATATCAGTTCGGATCTTAGCTTGTAACTGAAACGTAGTTTATTGATCAATTCATGTACATCTTTTTGAAACTAATTATATCGTAAAAAAATTATTTTTAGAGTTTACTGATGAGTTAGTTGATGTGCACGCATTTCATTTTATTATCTTGAATGTAGGAAGACGAAAAGTTCTTAAAAGTTTTTTCTCTTTTTTTTTCTTGTTAATTCACCAGAATCATCCCTATTTTTAGCAAGGAAAATTTAATTTTAAAGATGTTCAAATTAAAAAACCAAAGAACCGAAAAATTGAATTAGGATGATTTTTGATCTGTTCAACCAGAATGGATAAGGTGTAGGAGTAGATTATGTTATTCAAGCAATGATATTTTTACAAGATTTTATCAATTTATTGAAATTGACTTTTTGATAGAGAAGGGACAATGGCATTTAAATAATCTGATAACAAGGTTTTGCTGTCATCAATAAAATGATTTATAATTAGGGGCCGTTCACTTATTACTTAACGCGCTAAAATTACCCCCCCCCCCCCTCCGTAATGTTTTAACAAAAGAATCAAAAAACAATTGACCATAGCAAACTCTCGGACTCCCCTCCCCCACCCCTCTAAGAGCGTTACGCAATAAGTGAAAGGCCCCTTATTTAATATAAAAATGTACAAACTAATTACCTTAATTATACATCAAATATTCAGAATAAAATAAAAATGTATGAATTTTCAATCATTGAAGGGTTTGAACTACGTAAATTTTAATTTTAATTTATAAATAAAAATAGTTGCACACCATTTTATTCAAAAACTAAAATATTTTTTATATTACCTAATTAATAATTTCTCTACATTTATCAGTTACTTTAACCTAGAAGTTAGTATTCAGAATACAATACTTTAGATATTTGATCTCAATTTAATCAAATTAAAGCAACAAATTTAGAAAAATTCCCATTAATCTCAAATAATCGCGGTAAACAAATTTCTGTAGAAAAAACTATGAGTTCATCCAAAAGAATGAATAAAAAACATCTAAATAAACAGTCATCAAAAAATACACACAAAAAGTATCAACTCCAATTTTCGTCATTAAACAGCTTAAAAAATTCAAATTTGCAATAAAAAATGTGAATGACAATAAAATGAGATATTTTCTTGCTATAAACTCTTCAATCTCATTAAATGATTCATTCACCTTTAAAAGTTTCACTAAGAAAGGGTTTGACGGTTCCTTTTGCGCCATATTTGATCCCTTTTTTTTGTCTTCCTTGAATGACTTTATTGCTTTCGATCGTTAATTGTTTCCTCGCCAATGCCTCAAAAAAAAGACACACAATCGAAATGTACTCATCAAAAAATAATTGCGCTGATAAATGTCACTGCTTATAATAATGGTTCCTACACACAAAAAATGTATATATCAAGATATACTCATTATGTGAAACAAAGCAAGCGGCGAGAGTGAATGAAAGCCTTTTTTATCGATATGAAAATTTATTGGAAATAGTAGTCGATTCACAGATCGTGAAGGAGTATGACATTCTATTCATGTCATTCGGTTCTTTTTTAAAGTAAATCACACACAAAAAAAGTTGTATAAAAGGAATAGAAACAGACAAGAGAAAAAAATTGTGTCATGCATCCAGACACACTCATACATTCACAGACCGCATTCACAAATTGAGTTCAATCAGTGGAGGTCGGGTATCAACACAATTCATAAGAACTAAATAAATAAATAATTCTAAGGCAGAAACTGCATGTGTTGATCTAAAAATAAACATGACGTGACTCACCATTTAAGGACCAAATGTGAGAAGGCAATGATGTTGCTACGACCCGTCCAATACCCAGCGCATGCATTTGATTGTTTTCATCATGTGAATTGCTTTCCTCGGGACTGTTTGATGAGAGATCGAAATGAGCACCAGCACCTACATTTGAAAAACCATTAACAACATCATATGGCTGTTGTTGAGTATTAACAATGTGATGATGATGGATGGAAGTGGAAAATGCATTTTGAGGATAATGATGGTGGTTATGATGATGATTTGAGGAAGAGGAAGCTGAATGAATATCACTTAAATCGGGTACGGCAGACATACTTCGTGCTCTTTGTCGTGAATCAGCTGCTACCGCGTCTACACCATTAATGGCACGCAAAAAATTAAAACTCGTTGCATTATTACCAGCTGATACCACATCACTGCTCGATGAATTTGAAAATGTTCGGGGACTTTGATTTCCAGCAGCTGTACTTGCCTTAGCTCCCATTTTTTTCTCACTTTCTATTTATCACTTTTTCTTTCTTTTTTTATTTTCTTAAATTTTTTTTATTATTTTATTTTTAATAATATTTGATAACCAATATTCTCACTGTACACTTGCTTATTTTTTTCTTTTGTCTTGAAATAAGCTTCAATTTTCTTTCTTCTTATTTCTTTTATTAATTAAATCACAATTTTCATATGACAAAAAGAAAAACAAAAACAAGACACGAAATTAATTTTTTTTTTTATTTCTTTTTTTTCTATTTCTTTTATTAATTTTGGCTCCTATTGATTTCACACGGTAGCGACTCTATGATTAATTTGTTGACTATTGACATTGACTGTTGTCATTTCTTTATCAAACTTTTTTGTTTTTTTCCTGCATTCTCAAATCCATTTGGGAAACTTTTTCACTTCGCATAAAAGAAACTTTTTTTTTCTTCTCGCATAAAAATTGCAGATTTTATTTAATTTGAGACAATACAACGACACTTTATCATAAATTCTGCATTTTCCTATATGTATTATGCTTTTCTGATAAATTTGTCACATATTCAAATTCATATTCGAGGCAGATATTCGCATTAAATTTTTAATCTCTTTTAAAGTTTTTTTTTACACTTGTAGACTTTCCTCTCGTCTCCAATCTCCAATTTGTTAGATCTCCGAAAATTCGGAAACTTTTTAAAACTTCCGTTGGGTGTGAATTGGAAAAGATTTTTTTTTTTTTAAATACCTATCTACTAGAATTTAAAGTACAGAAATTTTAAAATTCAAGAAATTTTTAAAAATTTTACTGACAAAATTTAATAACATGTCTACTATGATTTTATTTTTAACTGGGTGAAAATTCTAATTTATTCGAAATTGAAAGAGTTTAAAATTGTTTTCATCGTTACTATTACAAGGATTTGGAACTTTCTCGTAGATTTTTACCAATTAAGAATTGCATAAAAGCTATTGGGTAGCTTTTTTGCTTACTTTATTAATCTTAGAAAAAATATCCCTCCCTTCCCAATTATAAAGTTCTTTTCATTTTCAAGGGTTTCTCCAGAAAGAAAATCCATAAACTCTTTTTCATATAAAGAAGTTTTAAAACGATGAATAAATTTGAAAATCTAAATGTGCCTCTGATTCCACAATTAAGATAAAGGTTTTTATACTAATTTATTTTAATTTTATTCTTATTAAAAAATATAAATTGACTTTTACATTCTATTCATAAAGAAGCAATAGCTATGTGTAATCTATCTTTCACAAGAAAATCATGGTAATTAAAACCACATACTTAATTATATTACCAACCTACACTCTTGATTATTAGTTGTGCAAACTAAACAACCACACAAATAATTTTCCAAAAATAGATTTGAGCATTTAATTATTAATTACAGTAGAGAAGCCATTAAGGCTAATAAAATGCACAAAATCGTTGCATAAATATTCATCACTAAGCTTGCATTTGAATGATTCTTGTGAAATAAATTTACGAATTGCACATTAATTTGAATTTTTACATTTTTTGATGTCTGATTTTCATCATCTAAAGCGAACTGAAGCTCGTCAATTTTGTCAAATGCAACTATTAAATTCTCAATGAAATGTTCGTATTTTTTTACTCCCGAAGGTTTGGTTGTTGAGTATAAGAATTTGTAACTAGCTGCAGTGACTAGGTTTGAACATGTCATGATGTTATCACTCTCTTGCATTTCTGATGACCATGATGGCATATTATGCAGACTTGCCCGAATCCATGAGTTTTTATCATACTGTGGTGTCCAAAATTTTGCCACAAATACATCAGAAACGTAACCATCAAGTGTGTAATTTGTAGTCAAATTGAAAGCACTAAATAAGTAATTCATCAATTGATGCTGGAACTGCTGACAAATTGTAAAATTAGAGTTCAAATTTCCTGTCAATTCAGCTGTACAAAATGTATGTGAATTCTCATTGAATCTCACGAAGTCATTCTTATTGGCAATCATCCTACACTGTCCATTCTCATTTATTTCTGGAAGTGTCAGAAAGTAATTTTTGTTCATTGACATTGAGTCATTCCGAAAATAATCAAAAATCATTTCTGTGCTTGATAATGGAGCTGTTATTGATTCATTCAATGGTCTTAGACGTGAGGCAATAATTAATTCATTATCACTAAAGCCACGACGTTTCTTTCTGATTCTTCTTTCCGTTCGATTTTCATTCACATTTACAAACTTGATATTGATACTTTGTATTATCTTTGTCGTCTCCAACTCATCATTATTGCTACATATTAATTCATTATGACATCCAAATTTGATTGTTGCCGACAGTATTTTTGTGTCATTAATGAGAAATGTCAATTGAATGTCTTCATACACATCATCGTATAAATATTCTTGTATGTCATCAATTTTATTTCTATTGCTGACTGTAATTTGTGTACAATTATCATAAGAATGTTTACACGATTCAATTACAATATTGAAAGTGTCTGAACTTTCCATATTTGACGATGACTTTGGAGGTCGTTGATATAGTCGAGAATGCATCAATTGTGTCATTAAATTATTATTAAATGTGCATAGCTCACTGTAGGATCTAAGACATTGAATTGATTTGGATTTGAGGAACATCACAGGTTCGTTGAGGAAGCAATTTGAATAGTCTCCAATTGTTATTGATGGCACATTTATTACTGAATATTTTTCATTTCTCGTGTCAAAAGTCATAACTGCATCCCCAAATTTATAGAAATCTTGGGATGACAATTCATATCCGGGCTCTGATTCGTGAGATTGAATAATTTTTGGCCATTTGTATGATGAGTATTCAGAATGGAAAGGCATGTAAAACTAATATGATAAAATCTGTTATAAATTTGATTTTTTCTAAAACTACCTAAATTAAATTTTCAATTTTTATTCAAATCTTACCTTTTTATCCATTGACAGAATATTATCATGAGCAATGCACAACAGTCCATTTCCATCAGCACATCTCTCCAAACCTTCACCATGATAAAAGTCATCAATTTCAACTCCCAAAGAGCAATCAAATGCCTCAATAATTTCTGCATTACAGTCGATATCACAACAGCAATTTACATCACAATTAAGCTTTAAATATATAATGAATTAGATGTTTATACTAGGAAAAAAATGCTGAATGGATAATTACCGTTAAATCACAGCTGCAAACATAACTAGTTGTGTTCAGGAACTGTATCCTTTTGGATTCTGATTGAATCACTTTTGTAGTATTTTCTACTTTTGGTGGAGTTGTTGATGAAGGCAAATTTGTGCTGGTTGATAAGGTAGATGTGCTTGGTGTAGTTGAAGACAATGAAGTAGGAATAGAAGCAGTCGTAACCTCAATTGTAGTCACATTGTCATCGCAAAAAGCTGATGTGATTAACAGAAAAATGACCAAGCTTTTCATTCCTCTCATATTAATTTAATCGAAAACGATGTTATACTTTCGGAAGTTTTTAAAGACAATATTCAGTTCTAAATTGACAGTTCCTGATGAAATTGTTGAGATTTTGTATCTCTCAATTCCTGTATGAATCAAATCTTTTTTGACAACTGTAAATCCACCCGTATAAAACTTCTCCTTAATTGAATCGAGAAAAGTTTGTGGTGCAATACGCCAAGTTGCAATTTTAAGCTGATGGAAGCCTGGTTTTGTTGGTACGTAAGTAAATCCTATAGCAACAGGATAAAATTGCTTTAAGGCATTCACAGAAAATATTTCAACGCTTATTTTTGGCCAGCCTTGAATGCCACGAGTAGCAAGATGTAAGTCAATAGGATGTGCGAAATATGATATGTTATCAATAATATTACAGTCTGTTGCTGTTTGTCCTTCAGATTCTCCTTCGATGAATTTCCACAAAGAACCTGAAAATTCATAAATTAGCAATTCTGATGCCTATATTATTTTGTAAGTCTTCACTTACCAGCCTGAATATTCCAACGACAAAAAAGATTTGGTTCACGAAATTTTTCAGCACTTAAAATTTGTCCAAAAATGTAAATTTCAGCCATTGAAACATTTCTTATGGCTTTAAAAAAATAATTAAAATCACACTTAATATTTTTATGTAATTTCCTTTCAACCTCAAGCCCTTTGTTTTATTTAGAAAACAAGTGCAAATATTGCCATAGTAACGCATTTAAAGGTATTAAATTTATCCATAGCAACGTAGTGATATAGACATAACAGAGAAAATCTATGACTTTAATTCATAACATTTTTGCGTGTCAACAAATTCTAAGGTGTTTAACGGTAAAATTTTGAATTTAAGCATGCTTAATAAATATGTATGTCTGAAAATAAATTTATTATAAAGTTTATATTAAATAAGCATGATTAAACTCAAATTTATAAGTATTGTAATTTTATTTACTTTAATGCCTAAGAACATAAAAATACAATTGTATTTTACCTCAAATATAATCAAACTGTGATCATTTCCAGACAGAAACACTTTAAAAACCTTGCTGCATTGAAGAAATTATAGCATTAACCACAGATTCACATTCAGTCGCTGGATAATTTATAAAATCTTTTTGTAATGTTTGATGGATGAAAATTTCAATTTTGTCTATAATTTTCTATTATTTTATGTTTAATTTGCTGTAAAAATTTTGTTTATCTAAGAGCTGTTCTATTTTACCTCATGAATTTTTAGCTAGTTATTATTATTATATAAAATTGAATAAAGAATCTATTTTTACGTCTTTAATTAATAGTTAAGCGTTATTGACCATGTTGGTTCCATCATACTAACGCCGGGTTTACGAATCGTGAATGCAGTCTTTGATGCGTCGATAATATCGACTTGTGTTGCTTGATTATTAGATGCTCTAAGAGTGGCACTTGATGGAACTTTATCAAGTCCAACAATAATCACACGTTCAAGCCATACTTTGGTTGTGTACGATGCAGTTTCGTCAATCAATCTGTGAATGAAATAAAAAAAAAATTTAATTTTTTGAATTTCAAAAAAACCGTTATAAATCAACTTACTGGCTTGACAAAACACCATCCTTGAACTCAAATTCTATGTAAAGATATTTGCCCTGACGATATCCAAAACTCTTTTCATCGTCAATATACAATGTACCCTTAGCACGCTTATCAGCATCAACAGCAACAACTAAAGTAATTGGATCATTTTCCATCAAAATAGCTGAACGACGAATTCTCATTTTTCTTGGAATAATTGTGCCTCCACGTTGATAGACAGGAACTTTATAAGTATTAACTGGAACTGACTCAACACCAACGCGTTCAATTTTACGATAATCATCAATATCATACCAAATATCAGCTTGTTTATCGCCATTGCGTGATGGGAAATAGACATCAACTTTTGAAACACCTTTCTGCATAACAGGACGTATCAACAGCTTGTCACTTAACATGAATTGATTATCAATAGCATAAGCATTCTTATCAAGTGGATATTGTGATAAAAGTGGTCTCATTATAGGCAATCCACTACGTTCATGTTCATAGAACATTGTATACCAAAGTGGTAGGAATGAGTATCTCTTTCTAATTGCATCTCTAATAATTAATTTAACATCTTCTGGAAATAGCCATGGTTCACGTCTCTTTGTATCAATATGAGCATGAGCACGGAAAAATGGAATAAAAGCTCCAGCTTGGTACCATCTGTAAAGTAATTCAGCTTCAGGATTTCCAAAGAATCCACCAATATCAGCACCACAGAATGAAATTCCAGCAACAGATAATGATAAGCACATAGGAATTGATGCTTCTAAATGTGACCATTCAGCAGCATTATCACCAGTCCAAACAGCAGCATAACGTTGAGTTCCAGAGAAATGTGCACGAGTTAAGATAAATGGACGTAATTGATTCTCAGCACGTCTTAATAATCCATCAAAAGTTCCAACAAGTTGCATTTGTCCGTATAGATTATGTACATCACGATGTTCCCATCCACCATAATGAAGATTATCTTTAGGCATTGTAATTTCTGGTCCATTAAATACAGATGGTTCATTCATGTCATTCCAAATTCCAGTATCGCGTGCATTTTCTTTGAAATTCTCTAATAAATATTGATCAGCATAATACTTTCTAATTTCTGGATCGAAAAAGTCTGGATAACTAGCACTTCCTGGCCAACACCAACCTTCATAATCCTTTCCGTCTTTATTCTTAATATAATAGCCACGATCTGTACATTCATTATGGAAAAAGTATCCAGAATCTCGCTTAATATGTGGATCAATAATGAATGTTAAATGACGTCCCATATTTGTCAAATTTTTCATCATTTCAACAGCATTTGGGAATTTTTGATGATCCCATGTAAAGTACTTCTTGTTATCAGTATACTCAATATCAAGCCACATTGTATCCATTGGAATGTCATGTTCATCAAATTTATGTGCTACTTGCATAACATCTTGTTCATCATTATAATTCCAACGACATTGATGATAACCAATAGCAAACATTTGTGGCAAATTTCCATTTCCAGTAAGTGCTGTGTATTGTTTAAAGGCATCATTTGGCGATGGTCCAAGCAAAACAAAAACATCAATAATTCCTGACTCAGACATAAAGTGTGCAGATGGTGCATCTTGTTGACGTGATCCAGCTACAAAACTTACAATTGATTCCATGACATTTTGTTCACTTGCTGTCCCTGCAATATCAACCCATGTTTCTGCAGCATTTTGCCAATAAATACCACTTGTTGATTTCTGTCCATGTCCATAAACGACAGGAATTGAACCATAAAGTGCCATTCTACTATTTAATTCGTACTCAAAAACATCCAAATTATAAAGACGGTAAGGATCGCCATTTCCAACAGTTGTCTTTAATCCAAAGGAATCAGCATGTTCAGGAAGTCCAAACAAGATGTTTGATTGATGGAATGTAAAATCTAAAGCAACAGCAGAAGGTCCATTTGGCTTTGCATCATGATGACTTTTGAAATTCTCTTCCCAAGTTCCTGGTTCATCTTGATTTTGTTCTGGTGCTTGAACTTCATTTTCATTCTGTTCATTGTCATTTTCAGGCGGTGGTGGAGCTTCTTGTTTCCTTCTTAAGTGTTCAAAATGCATTTTCGCTTTACTATTAGCACTAACTGTAAGAACATCATTTTGATAGAATTCCATTTTAAATGGATAAGCATAGATGATGGCTTTATTATCTCCACATTTAACTGTTATATCAGATCCAGTTGATGTCACTTTAATAGCTTCATATTTTAGTTCTCCTTTCAGTGCATCAACAACTCGATATCTTGGCTTTAAGGGACTTTTCTCATCGATTTCAAAATGGAATGTATTACCCTGTAAATTAATTGATCATTAGTCGTCTCCTTAGTGGCATTTTTATAGTTTATATTACCTTAATTCCTTCCAATTTGAGAACGAAAATTTGGCCATTATGTTTGTTCGTAAGATCGACATTAATATAATTAGGATTAACAATTAATGTATCAATATTAACTTCAAATGGTGATCTTTCATGTTGAACATTTCTCGAACGCCTATAAAAGTCATGGAAGTAAAGATACAGTTAGTAAATAAGTAACTAAGAAAAATCCAGAAATTTTAAATTACTTGCAAAAGCTCGATTGATCACAAGTCTTAAAATTATTTTTGTCCACAGCCAACGAGCTAATAATGCTGACAATAAGCATAAAAATCAATGAAAAATGCCTCATCCTTGCCTGCCTATTTCTGTTGTTTAAAAATAAAGTTGAGGTCACCTGTAAAAAAGGATTACGTGTAAGAAAATTAAAAATTCATTAAAATTGTATGAATGACAGGAGATATGATAATGCGCATGTAAATAGTTGATTAGGTATGACACGAAGTTAATTATTAAAAAAGTTTAAAGGCTTCATGTCCTTTGATTTAGCTGATTTTGCTTAATAAAATTATTAATTTTGTCATTGAAATAAAATCAACAATTTTGACAAAATTGAGGCTTCAAATGTGATGCTTACCTAATAAAAGGCTGACCAAATACCACAAATTTAGTTCTAGATTATTAAATGCACTACTAACCAATGAAATTTAGAGAGATTTAATTATTTTTATAAAAGTTAAGATTCACCGGAGAATCTTTTTCTAAACGTCTTCCAAACCTTTTTCGAGTGCGTTCAGTTACAAAAATCCAATCAGGTTCAAAATTTCTGAACAGATCCAAAGTAAATCAATTCAAACACGTGAAAAACATTGCTTCGAGAATTTTTAATAAATTGTGTAAAATATAATGGGTCGTAAAGTGAATTTTGCCGAAAAGCCTAAAAAAGGTCCAGGAAAGAAGGCAAAGAAACAACCAGCACCAAAATTCTCTAAGAAATTGCTAGGAACAGGTATAAAATTCAATTAATTATTAACATTTACAAATTTCTCACACGATTTTCAACTTACAGAAGAAAAATCAGTAGATTTAAAGAAATTATCTCATCGACAAAAGCAAAGATTTGTAAAAAGAACAGCCAAAAAGGAAAAACTTCAAAATGCTAATGCAAAAAAGAAGTTACAACAACAGCAACAAAAACAACAGAAAAAGTATCAAAGTTCCGATGAGTCTGAAGAGGAAGTAAGTGATATTGAACAAATGGAATCAGATGAAGATATCCAGCAAGTCGAAAAGTCATTAAAGAAAGGATTTAATGCAAAACAAGCAAAAACTCCTGTAGAAGAATCCGATGAAAGCGACGATGAAGATCAATTTGGAAGTGACGACGATGAGGATGATGACAGTGATGTCATGCCTGACAATTTTGATGAGGCAGAAGATTCAGATGAGAATGAAGAAGAGACACCATCAAATAAAAGAAAACGTGACATTTTAGCTGATTCAGACGATAGTGAGCAGGAAGAAGATGATGGAAGTGAGGAACAAGAGAGTGACGAAGAGTCTGGAGATGATTCAGAGGATGAAAAGAAATTGCCAATTGAAAAAGCTAGTAAAAAATTAAAGCTTCAAAAGGAAAAAGATGATAAAATGGCAGAAGATGAATTACAGCTTAATATTGCAGATAAAGAGAAATTGAATCTTGATGAGATGCTGGATGTTGATAAAGCATTAAATCTTCAAGATGTTCAACAAAGAATCAAAGATGTAGTTGCAATTTTAATGGATTTTTCAGCTAATCGTGATCCAACACGCTCAAGAGCTGAATATGTTGATGTCCTGAAGAAAGATTTATGCACTTATTATAGCTATAATGATTTCTTCATGCAAACTTTAATGGATGTATTTCCCGTAAATGAACTTGTTGAATTTTTAGAAGCATCAGAAGTTCAACGTCCATTAACAATCCGAACGAATAGCTTAAAAACACGTAGACGTGATTTAGCTCAAGCATTAATTAATCGTGGTGTTAATTTAGATCCAGTTGGTAAATGGTCAAAAGTTGGCCTTACAATTTATAACTCACAAGTTCCATTAGGTGCAACTCCTGAATATCTTGCTGGACATTACATTATTCAAGGTGCATCAAGTATGCTTCCCGTTATGGCTTTAGCACCACAAGAAAATGAGAGAATTCTTGACATGTGTGCTGCTCCGGGTGGCAAAAGTACACATATTGCAGCCATCATGAAGAATACAGGTGTATTGTTCTCAAATGATGTCAATAAGGATCGAATTCATGCTATTGTTGGCAATTTCCATCGTCTAGGAATTATTAATTCTGTTGTGACTTGTGTTAATGGAATTGAATATAAGAAATTTATTGGTGGATTTGATCGTGTTTTATTGGATGCTCCATGTTCAGGTAGTGGTGTGATATCGAAAGATCCATCAGTCAAGACATCAAAGACACAAGTTGATATTCAACGTTGCTATAATCTACAAAGAAAATTGATTATTAGTGCCATTGATTGTTTATCAGCAAAATCTAAAACTGGTGGATATTTAGTCTATTCTACATGCTCAATACTTCCCGAAGAGAATGAATGGGTTGTTGATTATGCTTTAAAGAAGCGAAATGTACGTTTAGTTCCAACTGGATTAGATTTTGGAACTGAAGGATTCACAAGTTATCGTGAAAAGAGATATCATCCATCAATGAAGCTTACTAGACGTTATTATCCACATACACACAATATGGATGGATTCTTTGTTGCTAAATTACAAAAGATATCAGATACAATTCCTGAAAATGACACAGAAGATGTCGATGAGGAGGAACAGCTTGAAAATGACGAAGAGAATCAAGAAGGAAAGAAAAAGAGAGTCGATAAACGTGATTGGTTCCAAAAAGATCTACAGGAAATTAAGAAAAAACCAGAAGATCCAGTCAAGAAACAAAATTATGTCACAAATGTCTTTGAAAAGCCTGTGAAGAAGGAAAAGACAAAGAAAAATAAAAATGTTCAACAAAAAAATGGAAATGATTCAAAACCTTTAGTTCCATCACCCAAGAAGGATAAGAAAAATATCCAGCAACAAAATGGAAATGATACAAAATCTTCAATTTCAACACCCAAAAAAGATAAAAATGTGCAGGCAGTTAATGGCGAGAATTCAACGCCAGTAACAAGCAGTGGAAAGAAGAAAAAGTTTCAAAAAAAGTAATTGAATTAAATTTTAATTAATGGACTAAATTGAGGATTAAAATAAAGTTGATTTATTTTTTAATTTTGAAATATTAAATTTATGATTTTTTTCAATGACTTCTTTGATAAATTACAGCAATTAAATTGGCTTTTGGGAATCAATTTAAATTTTAAAGGAACTTTCAAAGATTTTTGAATTTATCCGTTACAGAAATTTTTGAATTTTTATTTTGAACTTCAAATTCTCTCTAAAGTTCAAATTAGTTCAAAACCGCAAAAAACATAAACATTTAAAATCGTGTTTAATGAAATTTAATTATTTTAACTATTTAATGAACAATTAAGATAATGGAGGAAGTACAAAGACATTCAGTTCATACGTTAGTGTTCCGTTCACTTAAAAGAAGCCACGATTTCTTCGTCAGTAACCAATCAATTCTTAATTTAGAAGCCGATGAAAAATCGTAAGTAAAAAAAATCAAAATTAAAAGTTCCAGAAATGAATTTATTTTTTATTTCAGTGAAAAAATGAGATACAGCATAAAGGCTAGAGATTCTTATGGACCAATATTTGATCGTGTAGCAGCAGTTGAACAGGAAAAGAAGAAAGCCGAATATTTCAATAAATCAACAGAAAATACAGAAAGTAAAGGCAATGAAATGGCATTAGTTCCATCAAATCAGTCTAATAATAATACAAGTGAATCAACATCATCTAGTGCACTTCTTTCAATACCACAATCTTTTTCACAAAATCAACAGCAATTGATTCCAAAAAAGCCATCGTCAATTCCAAAACCAAAATGGCACCCTCCATGGAAATTATATCGTGTCATAAGTGGACATTTAGGATGGGTACGATGTGTAGCTGTTGAGCCTGGCAATGAATGGTTTGCAACAGGTGCTGCTGATCGTGTCATTAAGATTTGGGATTTGGCAAGTGGAAAATTAAAACTTTCATTAACTGGTCATGTTAGTACGGTACGTGGATTAGCTGTAAGTCCTCGACATCCTTACTTATTCTCATGTGGTGAAGATCGACAAGTTAAATGTTGGGATTTAGAGTATAATAAGGTTGTAAGACATTATCATGGACATTTATCTGCTGTTTATTCGATGTCACTTCATCCAACACTTGATGTCT
This sequence comes from Chironomus striatipennis, assembly GCA_026123125.1. Classification (NCBI taxonomy): domain Eukaryota; kingdom Metazoa; phylum Arthropoda; class Insecta; order Diptera; family Chironomidae; genus Chironomus; species Chironomus striatipennis. Next base: position 46,314,608 of record CM047394.1, read on the forward strand.
TAGTAACTGCTGGACGAGATTCTACAGCACGTATTTGGGATATGAGAACAAAAGCTAATATTCATACATTATGTGGACACACAAATACTATTGCTAGTGTTGTCACACAAGCTGCTAATCCTCAAATTATTACAGGAAGTCACGATTCAACAGTAAGGTAAGCATTCTTGAATTAACTGAGATTCCATAACTTGATTTTAATTGACTTTCTTGTCATTCACAGACTTTGGGATTTAGCAGCTGGAAAAAGTTTGTGTACATTAACAAATCACAAAAAGAGCGTTCGTGGAGTTGTTTTACATCCAACATTATACATGTTTGCATCAGCAAGTCCAGATAATATTAAGCAATGGCGTTGTCCTGAAGGAAATTTTGTTCAAAATCTTTCTGGCCATAATACAATTGTAAATTGCATGGCAGTAAATTCTGAAGGTGTTTTAGTATCAGGTGGTGACAATGGAAGTATGCATTTTTGGGATTGGCGTACAGGCTATAATTTCCAACGTATTCAAGCTAGTGTACAGCCTGGCTCAATGGACTCTGAAGCTGGAATATTTTCAATGATTTTTGATCAATCTGGATCACGTTTAATTACAACAGAAGCTGACAAAACGATTAAAATCTATAAGGAGGATGATGAAGCAACAGAATCAAGTCATCCAGTTAATTGGAAACCTGATATAATTAAGAGACGCAAATATTAAATAAAAGATGAAATTTTCAATGATTTTTTTTTATATAATTTTCTATTTATTTAAACTGAAGACGGAAATTTCTAAAAAATCAACTTTCCAAAAAATAAAAAGAATTGACGGAAGCAAATTAATTGATGAAGACGGTAGAGGGATATTGAATTGGCTTGAGGAATAGGGACAAAAAAAATGAATGTATAGCTTCTGTTTTGTTTCAAAAAAAAAGAGACCAGCACAGAAGGAATTACTCTTTATTCTTATTTGAATTCTCTTTGTAAATGATAATGAAGGATTCAATTTTTAGTTGATGACGTTTCTGGGGCTTTGGAAGTTGCTAAACTGTTGATCTGTTTCTGTCGATTCATTACAAGCTTCTTAATATAATCTAATTCGCGTGTCTTTCCTGATGACTTTGCCTCAACATTCTCAACACGATACGGTGGTCTAATAACGACATCATCAAACACAACTATATCTATGCCATTCCAGTATACTACAAATAATGGAATCAAAAAAAAAAAATTTCGCATTAAAAAATGTGTCAAAAATGACATAATTACTTCCGCAAACCTTGTTCGACTGTAAGCATTTTGGCCAAAAAGATGTAGAGATTCTGAGCCTCCTCACTTGCATTTGCTTTCAATGCACTCACCAATCTCTTCTTCGAATCAACCTGATTACGAACTCTATTACTTAGCTGCAAAATTAACATATTAAACATGTTAGATACGCGTAAATGAAAGTTCCAGTTATGTGATGAAATATTCCATAAAAAAAAGTACGAACCCTTTGAAGATTTATTGATTGTGGCTCTGAATTCTCAGCACCGACTAACTCCTTCTTAACTGTAACATCTTTGCAGTGTGGCAAATTTATGATATATACGTTATTAAGTCTGTTAGAATTTTCGGAAACATTTTCTAAAAGTACAAAAAAAGATTTGAGAAAAAAATTAAATTCATTAAAAATGACATAAAAAGCATAAATACATGACATTAAATCTATCAGTAAGATCCAATAGTATTAGAACTAAAAGATGTAATGTCATTAAACAGCTAAGATCGTTAATTTAAGAGAACCGCAAAAAATAATAAACATAAGAAAATCGGAACTAAGAAAAAAATATCAATTTTGTAGCATTTTACTTACTTAGAATCAAGAGTTTGGTGTTCAAATCGAAAGCCATAACTTGTCCCTCGATGAGATCATCGTGCATCGTCTTAACAGCCACTATAGATCCTAATGAAAAGCAGTCCATTATCCACAAAACTGAATATATTTTTTAATTCTGTTCTGTCGAATGATGTTGATTGCCAATTCAAGGCGTAGGATTTTTATGAGTCAAGCGTAGGATTTTTTTTAATTTGAAATTTAAATAAAACCGTTGGACTTGATTTTGGAAATTTCTTAATTGCCTTAATTAAGCATGCATCATTGCTAATTGCAATGCTAATTATTCAATCAAATCATGTCAATCCATATATCCATAAATATTCACATTATAAATTCGACACATGCTATTTCCCATCCACGTGTCCATGCAATTCATTTAAAATCAATTAAAGGAACAAAATTATTAATTAAGATTCCACAAATCGTGAACAGAATATGCATTATACCGCAAAGTGTAATTGAGTGCAACGGAAATGTTGTAGTTCTCAGAAATTTATAAACAAGGATATCGATTTTTATACTGCGCATGCGGATATAAAAATTGACTTTTCCTTCTGTAGAGTAATTTCTCTGAATTTTTTTTGTGAATTTATTGTGTATTAATCATATTGAAATCCTCAAAAGGAGTGAAAATTAAGGATGACTATTGTGAGTAACTGAAAATCATCAAATTAAATAACTTTTTAATCACTTCCAGTGACTATAACGAATTTTCAAATTTTCTTCAAAAGGATCATACATCTTGTTTGGATTGTGTGAATGCAGAACCACCAAATTCAATCCTAACAATTCCACCACCTCCTTTACCCTCATTCTTACTTCCAAAAAGTTCTGAATTAATTTCTGGTAACAACCAGTCAGCACCATGCTTTGCTGCTTTTATGTGTAAATCTTCAATTAATGGACAATCGGATCATATCGAGTTTATTGAACTCCCACGTAACGCAAACATAGGCATTGATGAGCCATGGTTTTTTGTTTTGATTTCCATTGTTTGTACTGTTCTATTTATTGGAGCTATACTTGCTATTATTTTACTTAAATGTCGAGAGAGTAATTGCTCGTATCATGATACAAATTTGAAACATCAAATGCAATACCCAAGAGATCGTGATGCCAATGGAAATAATAAAGGACTTGGATATACAATGGGAAATTCTCAATTAATGCCTGCTTATAATCCACCATTGCCTGTCTTGTGGGCAACATTGACACCTCAAGGAACTACACAGCATTTTATAGCACCAGAGCCATATCCACAAGAAGATCATTATGAAGCTGTTGACTATAACAGAAAGGCTTATCAAGCTTGTGTTAATGACTTGAATAAATCATTTAGCACGCCAAAGAAGAATCTGACAATTAATCCAAATAAGGTAAATTAACCACTTTTATTGTCTGTAATCATGATAATTAGCAATTAATTGTATCTATTATAGGGTCAATTTGAAAATAATGGATTCATCGATTACGAAGATTATGCAGATCCATCACCATTAATTGTTGCTGGATCTTATAACAATTTGGATTCGGAAATTGATTCTGGTATATCTGGTGAATATCAAGATCCACAGCAATTCTCATCTAATCCAAGCACAAATGGTGAATATTATCCAAGCAATGGATCTATCAGTAGCAATCATTATCGTTCATCGCCAGCATTATCATTAAATCGACAACGTATGATATCCACACCTACACGCATCGCAAACCCAAATGTCGTCATTCCACCACTTAATAGTCGAACGCTGGCTAAAAACATTAAGAATGCCACAATGAATCATCAGTCATCACCAAATTATAACAAAAGAATCTCAGCTACTTTAAGTCATCGTCGCTCGGTTGAGAATCAGTAAATAAACATAATGAGGCACCATAAGAACATATAATTAGAAGTAACACGTACATAATAATTTGGTAAGTTGACATTAAACAATTTTTTGGTAAAGCTGAGTAAAGCATTTAATAGTTGGGAAAAGGATGAAGAAGGATAAAACTAATTAGAAACTTTTTTTTTTTTGGTTCTAAATTAAACTCAATCTAATTAATGCATATACACAAAGTTCACATAACGTGAATTTGTAATGAATTTAAAAAAGGTATAACTTTTAAAGAACAAAAAGAAGATAAAAGTCAACATTTTTTTCTTCTTTCTCAATTTAAATTACCATAAAAGATAAATAAAATGGTCGCTATAGTATTTAATAATTTTCTATCAAAGAAGAATTTGTTTACAACATTAAATCATAACGAATTTCTTATTACTCCCTCATCAAAAAAAAAAAAAACTTTTAACTCTGCTCGTCAGACGCTCATTAATTCGTTAAAGTCGAAATTCACATGTAGATTAATGATTTTGTAGCTTATTTATGATAATTGGACGATTTTGTAGATGAACCTTTTTAAGAACAAGGTTTCTTTATTCAATAATATGAATTTCTCGGTGGGATTTAGGAAACCACAGCAACCATGAGCTAAAACATCCAATTGTTCTTCAATTTTATTTAAAGTTTTTGCCCATTGTGTATTAATGGTATTAAATTTAGATACTTTTCTGAAAGTCTCTGATGATTACAAGATTGAATTTGTTTTAATTAAAAACCTTAAAATAAAATCAATTCGAAAGTCTAAATCAAACTATTGAATAAGTGGGATTTAAATGGAAGTAGCTAATAATTAAATTAAAGTATATTTTCAATGTTTACTTTTTGAAATCTGAAAGAAAATTAAATTTTTGCCAATAGATTTTTGTAAACAATCAAAAAGGGGCAAAAATTACGTTTTTATTTTGAAAATTTAAAAGGTTGTTTAGATTTTCAACAGCTCAATTCCAAAAAGAATTGGCATATTTCTCACTTACAGAATCGTCATCAAACTTTTTTACGGGTGTTTAAAGGATAAAACCCATTAATAAGCTATTTAATTCAAACTCAGAAAAAATGATAAAGACAAGAATTTTTTGCAATAAATAAATTAGCAAGTAAGAATTTATAATAATTTTAATGATACGATTAAGAAGATGAATATTTTTCATGTAATATTTATTTATTTTTGAAAAGAAAATATTGATTTATTGGGCTGTTCAAAAAAAACCGGCCACTTTAGAAAAATATAAATATCTCTGCGATGAAAGCGAGTTAATGCATGAAATAAAAAGTGAAATGCGTAGTTTTGAAAGTAGAATAAACTATCAGTTAGAAAAATTTTCAATTGTGTAAAGAAAATCGGAAAAACTCGTGAAAACTTGGCTAACAATGTATATCAAAAATTTAGCATGATTTTTCTCAGAAGTTTTCCACTATTCAAATCCTAACTTACTTACTGTAACATTCTAATCTTATAGAAGATTAACAATCACAATAAGTTTTAATTTTTCCATTAAGAGTTTTTCACGAATCATGAAAAATGTGAAATTTTCACATTTTGAGAAAATTGTTGATTTTTCACTCGTTTTTCACTTTTATGAAAAACTAATTATACTGTTATGATTGTATTACTAACAGCTACAGTTTTCAATAGAAAAACTTCGAAAATGAAAAGCTTTTTGGACATTGGAAAAATCATCGGAAAAACTAAGGAAATCAAAACTTACGATTTTTCAAAATATACTTATTCTAATGTGTAGCTATTAGTTATACAATCATAACAGTATAATTAGTTTTTCATAAAAGTGAAAAACGAGTGAAAAATCAACAATTTTCTCAAAATGCGAAAATTTCACATTTTTCATGATTCATGAAAAACTCTTGATGGAAAAATTCAAACTTATAATGGTTGTCAATCTTCTATAAGATTAGAATGTTACAGTAAGTAAGTTAGGATTTGAATAGTGGAAAACTTCTGAAAAAAATCATGCAAAAAATCTCATATAAATTGTTAGCTAAGTTTTCACGAGTTTTTCCGATTTTCCTTACACAATTGAAAACTTTTCTAACTGTTGGTTTATTGCATTTTCAAAACTACGCATTCTACTTTTTATTTCATGTGTTAACTCGCTTCCACCGCAGAGATATTTATATTTTTCTAAAGTGGCCGGTTTTTTTTTGAACAGCCCAATAGTTAAAAAAAAAATGAAAATGAAGAACTTAAAATTTTTTGTAAGTCAAAGAAAAAAGGATTAAGGAATGCAATAATTGAAATGAAAAAATACGGCAGGCATATTAAGTAACTATTGGTTGTAATTTAGCATGGATCATGTAACTTAACATTTTCAAATAATAAGTTTAAAAAAGGCAAAAGTGATGTGGAAGGAGAGTAAATAATAATAGTAATAATAACTTAATGTGATTTCGTGTGTTTATGCTTCACTTATGCTGGGTATTGTTTCTTTACCATTTACTATTAGCTCGTATTTTATGTAACTTATAAAGAAAAATAAGCAAATTTGTGAAGTGAAATGGAAAACAGTTATTTTTATCTGCAAGAAAAACTTACAGTACATATATTTTCTAACTTTGTGAGCTTCTTAAAAGTAAAAAGATATTTAGAATTGAGGTGGTAAAATAAGATTTAAAATATCATAATTTTCAAGCGATGTAAACTTTGAATTTAAACTTAAATTTTTTTTAAAATTTAAATTTTAAAGTTCACTTTGATTGAAAATTTTGAAATTAAATTCAATTTTTGCACCTTTCAAAAAAATAAAACAGAAATTTATAAAAAAATATAATTCAATATACCATTAGTATGTGCTCCATATTAAAATAATAATAAAATAATATTATATCACTTGATAGTAACTATATGTGAAATATGAACTTAAGTAGCTCTAAGGTGATACATTTTATTAAACATACACAACTACAGCTGAATAACCAAAAAGAATCACATTTTCCGATGTAAAATGAGATTATCCTTAAGCCATCATATATGCAATGTATTTGAACAGTTCAGCATATTACAGAAAGCATTGTTCCTCGACTCGCATAAATTAAAAAGGATAAAATCATTTTCGAAATAAATAATAAAAGTTTTTGAATGATGAATGCTTTAATAAGCACCAATGTTCCTAACAATTCTCAAGCTTACTATTTCATTATTCAAAAGCACCGAAATATAACTTTTTTAATTCCTTCATGTATCTCACATGAACAAACATTAATCTTATGAATAATTTCATGATTTATATATTTCACCAAAAACAATTCAATTACACTTGTACTAAATAAATAAACTTTCTGAGTAGGTTCATTAATAAATTGCAAGATCTTTGCTAATTATTGGATGAGTGAAAGAATGAAAAAACAAATTTCACTTCCAATTTTTCTAATAATAAGCTAATTAATCAATAAAACGAAAACAAAATAAAAAAAAAAATTATTCAGTCTTTTGTATTCGATTGCATCATAGTCAAGGATGCGTTAATATATTTTTTAAAATTTCATAAGGTCAAATTTAGAAATTGATAGAGGCAAAATAATTATTTTTGATATTTAAACAAAATTTTTAAATTTAAATTCTGAAATTTAAGAATTTAATTTTAAATTTGAAATTTTTTGGAATTTGAATTTTGAAATTTAAGAATATAATTTTAAATTTGAAAAATTTGAAATTTTTTGGAATTTGAATTTTGAAATTTAAGAATTTAAATTTTTAAATTTAAGAATTTAAATTTTGAAATTTTTTAGAATTTGAATTTTGAAATTTAAGAATTTAAATTTTTAAATTTTAGAATTTAAATTTTAAAGTTTAAGAATTTAAATTTTAAAATTTTAGAATTTAAATTTTAAAGATTAGGATTTTAATTTTAAAATTTAAAAAAAATTTAATTTTGAAATTAAAGAATTTGAAACTTTGAAAATCTTATCGTACATCTTTTTTTAAAATTTATTAAACGGAAATATTATTTATTTTTCAAAATTTGAATATAATTTTAAATTTTAAGCTATAATATTTTAATTTTAAACGTAAAGTTCTTAATTCAAATTTTAAAATTATTTTTTTTGATTTCGATTTTTATTTACGGAAAACTTGGGAAAACTCAAAAAGATTAAATTTAAAGAATTGCACAAATTAAGACAGCATTTAACTTAGTAATTATAATATTAATTTATGCACCCCCTGTTCCAAGTTTTTTTTCCTTTTTCAGCATCTAAGTGGGCGTTAATGATTTTTTTTTCTCATTTAATTTTATGTATATACATACAATTAAAGGTAAGATTATCATGCCCACGACTTTACATCTACCTTTAATACAGGCAGGTCAGACTTTATGAGGAATAATTATAATAAGGTGTGTGGTGTGTGTGACTAGACTATAAATAGATCTGTTATGTCGCGTTTCCTTTTGAGTATTAATTTTCCATTAAATTATTTACAGAAGCATACAATGTGAAATGACGAAGTGCTGTGAACCTTTTTAATCTTTTGAGATTTCATCAACTGTCAAAAAACTTTTTTTTTATTCGACCTTTAAGCTCTTTTCATCACCTACTTTCCCTAATCATTGAATCAGAATTGCTTGTTAAATTATGTTGATGATAATTTTTCAACTTTAACTTTCTGATCTTAAAAAAAATGTAAGCTAAAATGAGAGGAATGACAAGCATGTTTATCATTTTTTTAAAAACATCACGTTGCCTTCGAGCTTCTTCTCTTGTTCTTAAAATAGCTTTGAGGATTAAATTCAGATTAAAGAATATCCAATTTCATCTTAAATTATTTGAATCATAAATTTCATGTGAATTATTCTCAATGTCTTGTAAGAAATCACAAATCTTGATGTAAATTTGATACCTTTTTGGGGCCACGAGAGCTTTTGAAAGGAGCTTTTTGATGAATTAAGAATTGACACCATTTTCATTGATGAGATTCATGTTTAATTAGATTCAAATTTCTAGGTATTTTGATGACTTTTGTGACATTATATTTTGCATTTTGTAACAAGAATTGCTAGATATTTTGATGCTTTTGATATTTTTTTCGACTCTGAATGATTTCAACTTTGAAACTCTTTGGAAAAAAAGCTTGATTTAATTAAAAATATTAAATCGAAATTTATTTAGGGGCCGTTCATTTATTACGTAACGCAAGGGGGGGGGGGGGGTTAGTGAAAGAACAATAGAATTTCTGAGAATCCTATTGTTCTTTTTTGAAAAATGACCGTTATTTTGTTACGTAATAAAAGAACGGCCCCTTAACAGTTAACCTAAAAAAAATTAACAAAAAATAAAAGTCTAAACTAATTTCATGTCTCAATTTCCATTTCTTTTCCACTTTTATTAAATCTTAAATTTTATGTTCATTACAATAATAACCACATAAAATATAATTTTATTTTTGGATTGGCTTCTTTGAATTCGTACACACTTAATTCTCGAATGGAATTTTTTTTTTTTTTGTTCATATTTTCATGCCTTTTTCTCTCTACCTTTAATTTTTAAATACGTACATCCTAAATAAATAATTATTTACCAGAAAAAAAAAATTATATTTTCATAACATTTTGTTGGATAAACAAAAAAAAAATTTCACATGGGTCAAAAGTAGTCGAGGTAAACAATTGAACTAAGTTCCACATACATTTATATATTTTTCATTTCTGTGTGTATGAACAATATGATGATGTCTATCTGAACAGCGTAATAATAAATATAAAGTCTCAACAGTGAATTTTTTTATTATTTGCTCTAACATTTTACATATTTTTGTTCCTAACAAATTTGATTACATGTTGTGGCCATCATTTTTTTTATTTTATTAAAAGCATTTTGTTCGTTCGTAAAATATAATTGAATTTTCTTTATTTATCAACTTTACACCTCATATCTTCATGCACTTAAATTTTTATGTCTTTTTAAAAATTATGTTTTGAAGTGGAAAATATTTGAAAATTTTGTAAAAATTCTCACTTAAAGTTGTTCTTATTTTAATAAAGTTGCAAGTTCCAGATAATTTGTAAATAAATTTTGAATCTAAGATAGCCTTTTTACAAGATTTTCAAATATGTACCCCAGGGCGTAGCCAGGAATTATTTTGATGGGGTTTTTGCTACTTTTCGACGTTTTTTTTATTGATTCGGATCTGAAAAAGTTCAATAATAAACTTCAACAGTGTAAACTTCGCGAAAATAGGGGAAAGGGTCAAATCCCCCCCTCGGCTACACCCCTGATGTACCCACCCACCTCACCCTTAAAATAAACTGAACCAGATTAAATTGTTGTTAAAAAAATAAATATAAAAAATCTCCATCATTTTAAAGCTACATTCAATATAGATTAGCAATTATTTTGTCATTTAGTATCTAGATCAAGATGGCATGGTGATGATGTGTAGATTAAATTTCAAAAAATATATATATATATATTTATTTATTTCTATCATTTATGAGTGTATAGAGTGTAAATCCCTCTCATGATTGTGACAATAACTTCTTTATATATGTGTGTGTCTATCATGAACAGTCTAAAGATTGATTAGAGATTCTTTCCGCTTTTGCAGCTGTGACGTGAGAGTATTTTCTTATGGCACAAACGCAATTTTTTTTTCTTTCTTATTCTTTATTCTTCATAAATGAACACAGAAAAAAATGCTGAACCACCTCCACAAAAGAATTTTTTCCTTTCAGTTTATTCTTTTTTATTTCATTCAACAGTTGAGCGAACTTTTTGCAAGGCGTTAACACTCTTTTTTTCCCACGGGATTTTTAGGGATTTTCGGGATTTTTGTAGTAAATTCGGGATTTTTCAGGATTTTTAGGGATTTTTCAGGATTTTTCGGGATTCTTCAGGATTTTTCAGGATTTTTCGGGATTTTTCAGGATTTTTTAAGGATTTTTGAAAAAAGTTTAGAAACTTTAAAATAGTATATTAAAATTTATGAATTTTAAAATAATTCATACATGAGTTTTTTTAATTTTAGCAGTAAGGAATACATATTTTATGAGAAATATCACTCGGAAAAGTGACTTTTCTCATAATTTTTTTGAATTTAGGTTAAAAATTATCTCAGAAAAGCAAATTTTCTCAACTAATTAACTATTTGAAGTGAAAAATTTAAAGGAAAAGCTCCATTTTATTATTTGAGATGAAAAACCCATTGGAAACGCGATTTTTCTCAACGATTTTCTTAGTTGGGATGAAAAATTACTCGGAAAAGCGAATTTTTGCGTCGATTTTCTTAGTCGAAAAAGGAAAGTTCTTCGGATAAGCGATTTTTCACATCGATTTTTCTTAGATGGGATAAAAAAATTCATCGGAAAAGTGATTTTTGGTATCGGTTTTCTTAGATGGGATGAAAAATTCCTCGAAAAAGTCATTTTTGGTATCGGTTTTTCTTAGTTGGGATGAAAATTTCCTCAGAAAAGTGATTTTTGGCATAGATCGGAAAAGCGAATTTTCGCGTCGATTTTCTTAGTCGGGAAGGAAAATTCTTAGGAAAAGCGATTTTTCACATCGATTTTTCTTAGTTGGGATAAAAGTTCATCGAAAAAAGTGATTTTTGTTATCGGTTTTCTTAGTTGGGATGAAAATTTCCTCAGAAAAGTGATTTTTCACATCTATTTTCTTAGATGGGATAAAAAATTCATCGGAAAAAGAGATTTTTTAGTATCCGTTTTCTTAGATGGGATGAAAAATTCCTCGGAAAATCGATTTTTCACATCGATTTTCTTAGTTGGGATAAAAAGTTCTTCGAAAAAGTGATTTTTGTTATCGGTTTTCTTAGTTGGGATGAAAATTTCCTCAGAAAAGTGATTTTTGGCATAGATTTTCTTAATCGGGAAGGAAAATTCTTCGGAAAAGCGAATTTTTGCGTCGATTTTCTTAGTTGGGATGAAAAATTCCTCGGAAAAGCGAATTTTCGCGTCGATTTTCTTAATTGGGATGGAAAGTTCCTCGGAAAAACGAATTTTCGCGTCTATTTTCTTAGTCGGGAAGGAAAATTCTTCGGAAAAGCGAATTTTCGCATCGATTTTCTTAGTTGGAATGACAAATTACTCGGAAAAGCGAATTTTTGCGTCGATTTTCTTAGTCGGGAAGGAAAGTTCTTCGAAAAAGTGATTTTTCACATCGATTTTCTTAGTTGGGATAAAAGTTCTTCGAAAAAGTGATTTTTCACATCGGTTTTCTTAGTTGGGATGAAAATTTCCTCAGAAAAGTGATTTTTTGGCATAGATTTTTCTTAATCGGGAAGGAAAATTCTTCGGAAAAGCGAATTTTTGCGTCGATTTTCTTAGTTGGGATGAAAAATTCCTCGGAAAAGCGAATTTTCGCGTCGATTTTCTTAATTGGGATGGAAAGTTCCTCGGAAAAACGAATTTTCGCGTCGATTTTCTTAGTCGGGAAGGAAAATTCTTCGGAAAAGCGAATTTTCGCATCGATTTTCTTAGTTGGAATGACAAATTACTCGGAAAAGTGAATTTTTGCGTCGATTTTCTTAGTCGGGAAGGAAAGTTCTTCGAAAAAGTGATTTTTCACATCGATTTTCTTAGTTGGGATAAAAAGTTCTTCGAAAAAGTGATTTTTCACATTGATTTTCTTTGTTGGGATGAAAAATTCCTCGTAAAAGTGATTTTTGGTATCGATTTTCTTAGTTGGGAAGGAAAATTCGTCGAAAGAGCGATTTTACGCATAAATTTTCTTTGTTCGGATGAAAAATCACTAGAATATGCCAAATTCTTCGGTTTTATCTTATTTATGATAAGAAACTCATCGAGATATCATTTTTTAACATTTTCATGCTTTTAATTATGAAAAAGTTACGAGAAAAAAGATTTTCTTTCCATTTTAAATCAATTTATTGTTTTGAGATTTCCAGGGATTTTTCAGGATTTTTCGGGATTTTTCAGGATTTTTCGGGATTTTTCAGGATTTTTCGGGATTTTTCGGGATTTCGGGATTTTTGTAGGAAATTAGGGATTTTTCGGGATTTTTTAGGGATTTTTCAGGATTAATCCCGAAATTTCGAAGTGTTAATGCCTTGACTTTTTGTGGTCAGTAAGTTGGCGAAAAGTTCATTTATTTTATGAGTTTTTAAATGATTGATTTTAGTTGTAACGGATTTAGAGAATATTTTGAATAATTTAGAATTTGTATGGTTTTTGAAATTTTCAAACTAATTTGTAAGGTTTGGGGTGAATGAAATTTGTAGGGTTTTGAAAATTAAATTGTAAGGTCTAGGAGAAAAAATTGTATGACTTCAAAATCCTAAATAAGTTCAGGTTTACATTAAAAAAATAACAACTTTAATGAAAAATGCGCTAAAGCATCTCCTTCCTTATGTTCTTTTCAAAACAGCTACAAACTTCTACATATTTTCTTCTTTTCACAATAAAGTTGCCTAAATGTTATTAATATTGTGGTTAAATAAAAAAAGTTCATAACAGAACAGTTAACATATCAGATGCATGTATACCGATAATAACGTTTGCATGATGATGCCACAAGAATCAAATGAATAAAATAAAAAAAAGTACAATATTGAAAACGGAAGGAGATGATGATGATGATGAGATGAGATGATTAGTCAAATGCCGATGTCATAGTAACAACAATTTGAAGTTTTGATATTTACATCATAGATTAATATTCTATGCTTATGTATCTGTCTGTCACAATACCATGACTTATAAGTCGAGTTTCCTCCAATGAAATTAATAAGCTCGGAAACATTTATTTATTAATACTAAATATTATTTATCTAAGTAAGTAAGTGGAACTGATATATGAGATCTTATGTATATTTTCTTTTATTATCATCACAATGTTTGCACATTTATATGTTTATGTACAAAAATATCTATATGTATATATTCTCTATTTATTTGATTGATTGGAACATTCAACGACAATTTTCATAGCTTTTTTTTTGCCTGCTATACATGTGAACTTTCTTAATGTCAATAAATGACAATATTCTCAACTATGTGTATACTATTCTTCTACATCTTTAAGTTCGTCTTACAGAACTAAAATGAATTGTTAATCTTCCCATATCACCGATTCTGTTGCATTTTTTTTTACATTACATAGCTATTAGTGTCTTGTAGATTCTTAAATAAATATATAAACTATTGTCATTTAATTTGCTAAAAAAATATATTTTTTTGAAATTATAACATGTCCTTGCTTTTATGGTAGCACTGAGAATTAATTGAAAATGACGACTAGCATAATCCAATAAGATATTTAGCTTAAACTTGACTCTAGAGTGTTACTTTAAAGTTAGAGAAATTAAATTTGAAAAAAATTCAAACTGTAAGCTATTGGGAGGAAGAGGATCAAAAACTTCATTTTCTACTGGATGTCATGAGAAAGCATCCCCAAACTTATGCTGTAAATAAACTGTTCATTTAAAGTCAACAAATATAATTAAAAATATAAAGGATGGACGTGGGAATTTCTCAAGAATTTTTAAAAGTCATTTAAGGAGCGGAAAGGGCAAATTAAAAAAATTGTAGAATAAATGAAAGAAATTGTTGAATATGTTGTACCTCTCGAAAAACCCACATCCTAACTTTACGGGTATGTTTCCATTATTTGATGCTTTGTAAAGGAATAATTTTAACTTTAAATGGTAAAACAAATTTGTTATTCTTGGATATTCTTCGATTTAAGCAGATCAAAATACTTGAAAAAAAGTTAACCTCAATTTAAGCCTTCAATTATAAATCAATCCCAAAATGTTAATTTTTTTTCGCGAAGATTTTCGCCTTGAGCAATTCTATTTAGGGGTCGTTCACTTATGATGTCCGATTTTTAGGGGGAAGGGAGGAGATCTGAGGCTGTGTGATAGTTTTAAGCAATAGAATTTTTTCGAATGATGATTTTGTGACAGAGAGGGGGAGAGGGGTCTAAAAATCCAAGTTTTTGATGGACGTCATAAGTGAACAGCCCCTTACTAAGTTTTAAAAACTTTCTTACACAAAAACATGATTTTGCAAAGGTTACTAAATCCTTGAAAAATCATGTTTTACAAAAACTTTTCAATGTAAAATTTTTATAAATAATTGCGACCATTCATTAAATAGCTTTTGATAAGTTTATCGAGAAGCTTTCTATAAGAACTAAAAGTTCAAAGTATCTAAACTTATTTAATGCAATTTATAGTAAAATTCAACATTTTAATATAATTTACAAATATACACTTTAGTCTCCATCACTAGATTGAAACAAATAAGAAATGCTCATTTAAAAACCTTTAACAAACTCAACGGGAAGCTTTATAAACTAAATATAAAGTCGTGAAACAATTTTAATCTCTGTCATTTCCACATCCCTTTCATCTGCATGATGTCATCATTTCCATTCAACTACGTATAAAAATCTCAAGATTCACCTTTAACATCTCACGAAGTAAGTTGTTGTTAAAAAAAAAATCTGGAGGGCTTTTAACCTTCACCGAGTTGAAAAGATGGAATAAGTATATGTGTAAAAAAATGAAAGTCGATTGTCTTTTATTGATTTTGTCCTTAAAAAATAAGATTTTTAAGGTTATTTCGGAGTGGATGTGTCCTTATCCACAAGAACAAAAAAAGGTTTTCCATATCAGATAAAAATATGACAAATTGTCGTAAAATGAGTATAAAATTTATTGTTTTTTCTGTCCTTCCATTCTTTTTTTCTACGTTTAATTTTTATAAACAACAACTTTATGGATGAGATCAAATCGGGCGTATAGAGTGGAGGTGGGAATTGGAGAGAGTGTCATAATATAAAAATGAAAAAGAAAAATGATTTATTGACGTAGAAAATCAATTATCCTTACGGTACTGATCGTTTCTCATTTATCATTCTTATGGAAACATTACACGCATCAAGGTATCGTTTTAAAATTTGAGCTCGTGTTTATTATTGGATGTGATAGAGGAATTTGATTTCAGATTCATTTCTATCTAGTTTTTAATTTGAAATTTATTTTTTGGATACTATTAGAATTAGTTCGTGATGAAACAATTAAAATTGAGATTTACGCAATGAACTTTGATAAATCCAATTATTTATGCAGGTTGTTGCAATATTAATCTATTGCTACAATTTTGACCAAATATTTGAATAACTTAGCATTAATATATTATTATTTTCGATTATCAGCAAGAATATAAAACAAACTAACTAAATCCTAACTAACCAAAATTTCAAACCCTTAGATGAATCTAATTCCAATAATAAGCACAAAAGATTCCAAAATCCTGATTGACAACTCTGTTCCATATTGAATTAAATTTAAATAATTTTTTTATTTTCATTAAATGACAGAAATTCCAGCATAAATTAAGATGTACTATGCTAGATTTAATTAATTCACTCTAATTGAGTGAAATAAGAATAGATTAGAGAACATAGCAGGACAAAAGACACGGACAATTCAGATCAAGATGGAGAGTAACTTTAATTAAATTTCTTGAGAAATGAAGAAAATCTGTGGTCGTTGTCATCCTTCGAGTGCAGAATTAAATTCAAAAATAGGGGAAATGGAGAAAGAAAAGTGAGCTTTTTTTATTCAGGGACAAAGGCATTAAAGTCGTAGTAAACAATTTAATATTATGAGGAAAAATTTTCTCGATTTCTAATTCATAAGCACGTTTTCACATTTGAAACCCCTTGAGAATGTTTTGGCAGACTTAATGTGTGAAATAAGGATAAGGAAGTGCGAGAAATATTAGAGTGACGATTTAAAGCTTCAACAACAAAATAATAAAATTATAACCTCAAAATTTTATTCTGTAAACATTTTGATAATTTACTTCAATCAATCTTCCAAATACTTAATACTCCCACATCCCTAGTTCCAACACTGCAACATAACATGTTTTTAAAGTATCAAAAATATTTTTAAAAAATTTCAGATTAAACCTTGTTAAGCTCAAAGGCATATTATTGATACAATACCAAAATTGTTTAAAGGAATTTCACGAAGCATGTCTCAAATAACATCAGTGCTACATTCAAGGACACAAGGGAATAAAAAATAATTTCAAATAACATCAGCAGCAGCAGCTTACATGCCGATAACCGTATACATGAAAATTAGGAAAGGTTATTTGGGATATATTTTATGCAAATTAGATTGTGTCTAGCATCTTCATCTTCATCCTTACAGATAGATATGAATTTAATATTCCTTACGAAAATGAGCTTATAATCTGCCTATCTATCATAATTTACTTTTTCTGGTTTCTTTTTGTGTGAATTTATAAATTAATTAACATTAATGAATAAAAAAAAAAATAATTTTAAAGGAACTGAGAATTTTAAGGAAAAGTTAAAGAGTCTGAAATTTTTTCGTGCTTTTTGACACGCTTGAATTGACATTTTCTAAAGAGTATGTTTGTGTTGTAAGCAATGGCTCACGTTCAGCAGCAAATTCTTCTTCAACTGCCACCTGTTGAATGTCTGAATCTCGTCGACTTGTTGAATGTGTCGTTAGTAAGCTATCGCTGTGCTTTGTAATCAATATTTTTGGAAAATGCATGCCACCATCTGCTGACGATTGGTCATCATCTGTTACATCAATTTTACTACCGCCAACAATAAGTTTCTTAAAGTTGCTCAATAGATTCTTACTCGTACTATGCGTAAGGCCGTTATTTTTTGTTACTGCTGACGATGATGCTTGTATTGAAGGCGAATTAGCAGGTGGTGCTTGTAATGGCATCTTACCAAGTGGATCAAAATGTGGCGATAAGAACTCATGATGAGAACTTCTTCGTGCACTTGCCGAATTAAATAAGGAATCAGATGGAGTACGATAAATTTTTGTCGAATAAAATGCTGTATTATCATCATTCAGATGTGATGTTAGTGATGTTGATGTCCCGAAGAAGAACTCACTCAATTGTCTTTTGAGTTGCGGTTGAAAGATTTGTGGCATGTTTGTTGTTACTTCAGTAAGGCTAGCTTTACGTGAGCCACATGTTGATGGTGTTCGTGCCTGAATCTCATAGTGCAATTCAATCTTTGTCTTCTGCTTACGCCATATATTCGAGATATTCTCTTGAATTGTTTTGTTTTTGAAGCCATACAACATTGCATTTATCGTCGGTGAACACAGCATAAGGAATTGTATGAGATAAATGATTATGTTTAAGACAGTCTCCGTTGTTTCATATTGTTGCTTTGTCTCCGACGATATAAAGGAATTGTTAGACTTTCGTATGAAGCTGAATACAATGACGAAGATGTAATATGGACAGTAAAGAATGATAATCGAAGCAAGTAATTCAAAAACGACAAGAGTCGCTTTCTGACTTTTTCTTTGCATCTCTAAGGAATTTGGCTTTGGAGGATATAAGCTCGCTAAAGGAAATGGTGGATTTATTAATCCCGGTATGGGAGGAAATGGATTCTTCTGATGAGTTATGGCAATTTGTGCTGATAAGACTGATTCATAAATTGCACTTGCAATGCGATGACGTTGATAGTTGGCTGTTTAATATTATACAAGAGAATAATAATAATTAGTTCCATTAACAAAACTCTTTTTGGAATTGACAGCTTACCTATTGTTAATATTCGTATATTACAGGCAACAATCAACGATATTGGCAAGAATATTGTCAGTAATGTTGTCAGAAGAATTTGTACTTCAAACCAATAATAATCCCTATCTAGATTCCTATTCCACTCATTTTGCACGTCCATGTGTTTGAAAAAACATACACCCATAATACTCCGTTCACCCGATATCATTAGCATCACATATACAGGAAATATTGTTAGGATTATTATTATCCATCCGCTACATAAAAATATTGTAACCTATAGTGACAAACAAAATGAATAGAAATAAAGGACAATGTATGAGACGAAGCGTCAATAAAATAACAGAAACAGTGTCAGTGACGATAAAAAAAAATATCTATTTTTTTTGGACAAGGAAATAGAAGAATTTTCACTTGGAATTTTACCCTCGAGAAAATTTCAAGGTAAAGACGAACGAGCAATATTGATAATTATCATGTTAATTTAGCTTGAAAGTCACCAGATAATTAGAGGAAAATGAATTTTCATGCTCATTAATGAAGAAACAAATGAAAATCTATTTAATTAGCACTAGTAGAGTATTGAATGTCCTATATTCCTTCCTGATATATGTGCATTCCTGATAAATAATTTATTTATTGGAATAAAAAGAATAAAAAAAAGGCATAATTGCTTAGTAATTTGGCTTGAAATATTAATTTAGATAATTAAAGGTCTTGTATTCAGTGCTAACAAATATCATATCACTAACAGTAATCATGTTACCGATAGTAAAAGAACTTTTTTTTATAATTTAACCTCAAAAATTTTATTCAATCTTAATTTTTCATTTAAATGCAGGTATGTAGCTTTTCACATAGAAATTCTTTAGTTCTCGGATTTGGAGGCACTTTAAAAGCAGAAATTTTAATTAAATTAAATTCTCATAAAATAATCATGCAGCACAGTAATGAAATGGTCTAAACAGTGTGGTAAATTAAAAATTTATTTCTTAGAAAATTTTAAAAAGTCATCCAAGGATAGACAAGTAATTTAGTTTTAGTTTTTTCATGAACATATTCAGTTTGCAAAAACATACAATTTCCAAAAAAAAAAAATACAAACTTCTAGGACAGAACATGTATAGCTTTATATAATATACTTAATTATTTACCATCCTCTGATTTATTCATTTCTTACATCTATTTTTAATTAAGTTGTAGATTTTAGCATTCGGAAAAGAAGAACTTTCAGGCAGAAAAAATTATTTTTAGAAGCTTAAACAAAATGAATAATTTATATAACATGACATAATCGGTTTGTATATCTGTCGAGTGGATTTAATCATTTTGATTCAATTAAATCGATTGACCTTGTTTAATTTTTCATTATTTATCTACCCATCCACTCATTCGTCATCTCTTTCCCTCTAGACATTCCATTTGATTATCTGACGTCAGAGTTGAATTAAAAATACCCAAATATGCTTAAAATATAACAAAACTCACCCTTACTACTCCCCTGTCCAACATTAAACATCAAATAATATCATGACACATGAGTGATATATAGACATAGACGTACTGCTTAAACATACCTTTTTTGTTGTAAATAACGTGTTATAATGTAACGGCGAACAAATTGCATAATATCTATCAAAGTTTATACAGCTTATTGTCCATAGACCAATCGGTTGTAATAAGTGAATTAATAAATCATTAAAGCTATAAACGGAATCATAAATTGATGAGGTTTTTATTATTGTTGCAGCGCTAGTTGATGACGAACGATATGTTGACGTTGTTGTCGTAGACAATATCGTTTTTGTTGTCGTAAAGTCAAAACTATTAGAATACAGTGCATTACTGTAATGATTATGAAGACTCATACTACTTGCAGTTGTAGTGATTGTGGTTATAGCAAGCGATTCCGGTGTCCCCAGATCAACTCGATGTGTATATGATGGTATAATGGAATTGTTTATTAATGCCCATAAATACAGGATCGATAATGCTAAACATACAATACTTAAATGTAGGAGCAAAATTCGGTTTGGTGAGTTCAACTAAAAGAGCGAAAGAAAAAAGAGATTAAATGATTAAGTATTCATGTTATGCTGTCAAAAAAGGAGAATATCCTTAAATATTATTGAATCTATCCACTCAATAAAGAAAAAAAAAGTTGAATGAAATAGTCAACGAATGGATCAATATGTGCAGCTACAATGTTCAGAATTTTAATCAATTTCATATTTGTATTCAAGAATTTTTTTTACGAATTTTCTTGTCGTATCCTTAGAGTCAGGGTTGATGTTCTTCACTGATAGCTTAAACGTATTTGTTAGGAATACTTTATTTTGTAATTTTTGAGTGGTACCTAGGCTTTATAAAAGTATTATATTTTGTCCAAAAAGATTGTTTACTCCAAATTTTTGCCGAAAATTTAGTTGATTGTCCCCTTTTAAAGTTACAAACCCCCTTCATATATTAAAATTTTTTACAATTCTAAATCATAGAATGCTTACAGCTTATAAATCCTGGTTTTTCATAGTATCTATAGCCAAAAAGCCACTACTTTAAAACTGTGAACCTGACAACTAGAAATTATTCTCACTGTGTCCAAAAGCTATGAATACGTAAAATTAATAAAATCGCATTCATTTAAACAGCAGGAGATTATTTAGTCAACTACAGTAGCTTTCCAAGAATTGAGTCCTGCTGCTTCCCAACCCTGCGGATCTCTTATCAATTTCATTACATGAATAAATTTAGGATGCAATACAGCTAAAAATTGATCTCTCACTTTACATAAACTGAACTCTTTAGGTCACGACTCACGACTCTTCATCATCAAACTTATTTGTATGCAAAGAAATAATTTTGAGCAAGAAAGGTTATTCACGTGTCGTATTCAGTTTTTTGATATTATTTATGACTAATAAATGATGAAAATAATGTCCTTTAGATCTTTTCAGATCATCGTGAATTTTTAATGACGAATGAAAGGGTCGAGCCTTCTTAGAATTTAATAATAATCGATTTAACTTAAAAATGTTTGCTGGAAATCACATCAAAAAATAATCTAACAAACTTTTTTAAGTAGGCAGAAAAGTTTGAAAGTTAAAGGTAAAAAATGTGTGCGTGATTGAAAATTAAAGTTGTTGCAGGCACAAACAAAAAAAAAAAAGGTTTTTTAAAGTTTTATTGCTTTCGGGATTTGTTCGGCATATTAAAAAAGATTTCGCACATTTTTGCTATTAGGTATTAAAAATAAGAGAAAAAATCCATTTGAATGATTATTTTCTGATCGGAACTAGCCAGCAGCATTCAACATTATTTTTCAAATGAATAGCATTCAATAATTGTTTGTTCTTGATGAAAGTTTCAACTTTTAAAAATATTTTTTTCTCTTGCTGTAAAAATTTTGATTTTTATTATTATAATGAATGTGGGTGGATTAAAAAACAAATGTTCATATTTATGTTTGCATATATTCATATTTGGAATGTTTATTTGTATCCCCTGAAGCAAATAAGTACTTTTATTACATAAAAAAAGAAAAATTTTCGATTCAAGAAAAATTTTTCCTGAAAAGTTTTTTTTTATGTGAATTTTTTTCTTTTTGACAATTCCAAAAGTTCAGCGAATTTAAAGAAAAATAAAAATAAAAATAATTGCTAGGCACGATTTTGTTGAATAATGACGTAAATTTTGTCATTTTTGACATTTTAAATTGTCGTCATTTAAATTGAGGCTTACATTTGGATTATGTTTCTTAAATTACCATTGGAACTAAAAACCACTGAATTTTTTATGAATTTAATGAGGAAGAAACTGATATCAAGACTGCCATAAATCCACAAATATGAATGTTCATATTTTCAACAGAAACAAGTTTAACTAAGACGTACAAGAATTCCTTGAACTAAAAAAAGAATAGTTTTTCCAAGTCTTATTATGTACGTCCAAAGAGGATATGAAATCCCGAGCAATAATAGAAAAGTTGTAAATTTGCATTAGCATTTCAGCATCAGCGGGAGAGGAAACAGAAACTTTCTCATGTATATAAATGTATTTTATCAGCAAAGATAATGCGACATAATTTTTCATTAAATTTATTTGTCTTTTCGCAGAGAAGTTGAAGACATTATTCTGCTTTATATTTTTGTGTACTTTTTTAAAGCATGAAGATTTGTTTCCATTCTGTCTGACTATTTTTTGTTGCTTGACGATAATTAAATATGAGTTTTATATTATTTTTTAGTTAATCATTACTCTAACTAGAATTTTTTTATGAATTTTTGCAAGAGCAATCCTAATGTAATTAAGTAGGGGTCTTTTACATATGATGTCCGATTTTAAGAGGGGGTGGGGTCTGAGGCTGTGTGACAGTTTTGAACAATAGATTTTTTTTGAATGATGATTTTGTGACAGAGAGGGAAAGGGGGTCTAAAAATCCAAGTTTTTGATGGACGTCAAGTGAACAGCCCCGTAGCTAATCAATTATCTCTAAATACTTATTATAATAAACGGTTATTTAATATTCAAAATGTATGTTTACAACTAAATTTGGTTGATTTTCCCCTTAAAAATTTAAAAGGTGTAGCAGTTTGGTTATGTGAATTGGCTGGGAGTTTATTTTATTTTATTATTTGTGGGAGTTGGGGAAGAGCTGAAAATAGACTATTAGGTTGGGAAGAATGAAATGATACTTCTCCAAATGGATCTAATATTTGGGTCACTGGAATTGCTATTGGCCTATAATCTCCAATAGCTGGATCGAATTGCTGAATAACTGTGATTGTTTGTGTCAAAACTGGGTTGAATCCACTCGGTCTACCGTATTCTAATTCTGTATACACGATGTATCTGCCGTGTAACCACGAATAATTTTGACTATTGTTCATACACGTGTTTTTCAAATGAAAAGTTCTTTAAATCAACACAACTATTAATTTAATGATTTTAACTACTTAAACATGATCCAGTTATGCACCAGATTGTTTAATTTTATTTATAATATAGAACCTTATGCAGATTCTTAAATAATAAATGTGAAACTTTTTAAAAATATTTTTGGACTTCAATTTTGCATCAAACAACCAAAAATTAATGAAACTTTAATGATTTTACTTTATGCAAGTAATAATTAAATGAAATATACCAAGGAATCTGGATAGAGGATTGAAAATTCGAACTCGAATTTTCAATCCTTTTTTTTTTGTTCGAAGACTTTCGAACTGAATTTGAAATATTTTTTGCCGTTAAATTTTTTCATTGTTTCATCTAATTAGAGCTTCAATTAAATTTAAATGTAATAAATTCAATGTAACTAAGCTTAATACGCTTAAATCTTTAAGTATTTCTTCAATTAAAGCATATATTAAGAATAAAAATTTTATCTTCCGATTTTTTTAAACACATACTAACACAAACAAACATGTTTAAATTTTTAGAAGAAAATTTTAAATCATAATTTTTGCTGCTTATTTTTATGAACAAATATACTGGATCTTAATTAATCGAAGCATTATGATTTAGTAATGCCAACTAAATACAGATTTTGTGATGATCCAGTCACAAAAGAGATAAAATATTGAATTTTCTAAAAAAAAAAATAAGTTCGAAAAATTGTAAACAAAACATTTGAACCTTTGCAAAAAATTCAAATATTTTTCGGTTTAACGTAAGACCCTCTATCCAGATTCCTTGGGAAATATATAATAAAAAATAGCTTATGCAGCCGAAAATATAACAAAATATAAATTTTTCAAAATTGAATAAATTTTTGAGATGTGTTGATGATGTGCGTATATGTATGACTGTCTTAGTGACCTCTCTCTCTCCTCTTACTCGCTATAAAGGTACTGAAAAATATAAACTTGTGAAATGCCGTGAAATGCACTTTTAATCTCCTTCCTCCTAGCTTTTATTACTGATTCTCCTCTCATAGCAACTTCATTCATAGTTCAACAAGGTGTGTGCTCCTTCAACAACTTAATAGCTCTATATTTTCATTTATTTATTCAATTTCATTTCTCCTCTTCTCGTCTACAATTGTCATTTTATATTCATTTCCATTCCACAGTATCTTGTTGGCAACAAAGTTAAAAAAAAATATGACTCTTTTTACAGTATGAAAATTGATGTTCGTGACATGAAATTACAACTCTTTTTTTAAAATAGAAAAAAAAAAATTCAATATTATCTAAAGCAATAAATCATCTGACCTTTTAGGCAAAAAAAGAGAGACAAAAAGTTCAAGGCACTTACTTGTTTTGTCAATATAACTAAGACGATTATTGAACAATTTGCGATAATTCCAAAGCATGATACAATAAATGATAGGAGGATTGTAGCAATCGACATTTTCCTTCCGCCAGTTTCGTCTACTTTGACTAAACTATTGCAAAATGCCTGCAAGAGTTTTCAGATGCTGTTGTATTTTTTTCTTTCTCTATCTTTCTGCTTAGTTCTGTTGTCGTCACTTGTTTCTATTGTTGCTGTTGTTAAGCAATTAAGGTATTTTCCACACACAAATGCTCTTGCACGCTCTATGCTTTAAGCTTATTCTTAATATTAAATAATTAAAATTCATCTCATCTAGCACTTATTTTTCATCCATTTTAAATGCTTTCAATGGATATTTGATACAGATTGCGTTCATTTTGTTGTTGATGATGAGTTTCATTGCTTGCATTTTTAATCAGTTTTTTTTTGGATAAAATTTCACATAAAATTTTAAAACAAATTTCTTTTAAACTATTGCACAATGATTGCCGCTGAAAATTAGAGAGAATATTGTTAATGGAAAAGTTTTTATTATGCTTTTTATTTTCATGATTAGCATCGTTATTAATTAAAAGAGTATGCGGGTTTGGGTGGAAAATTAGAAGCTTATTATTTTGTAAATTCATTCATCCATAATTTAAGGTTAAACTTGTTATCAGTGCATATTTAATAATAAACCATTACAAACTCCTACAATATTTTGTTTAGGTACAGAGAAAAGGTTTGACTGACTATGATCTCGTTTCCAAAGCAATCTATAGAAACGCTAAGGGTAAGTATAATAATTGGAGTATAAAAAAGGTAAAAAAGCACGTTTATGAAATTTTTCACGTGGTATTGCATCTGTAACTCACAAACAATCTGGTCATAATACTTTTACACATGTGTAATATTCATTGACAAATCATTGAGATCCTCAAAAGGCATTCTATTTTTGAGGAGACTAGACTTACTTCTTCTTTTACTTCATGCAATGTTTTGACGAATAAATGCAATAACAGTTAATGAAAATATATAGCTAATGTCTAATAAAATTTTCATCAATTTTGAAGTCAAAACCCACATAAAATTTTCATATTAAATTTCATTTTCAATAAACTTGTAACTCGTTTATGTCCAAATTTCATTAATTTATATTGAATGGATTCCTAAGTATTTTATTTTTATTTCTGTAGAAATAATTCAACAAAATTCTGACTACTCTTACATTCTTTATCCAAAATAAATTGTCAATCAATGTGCATTGATATTTCAATCATGAATTATCAAAAGTCTTTCATGGAATAGAAATTGAAAAGCATTTCTAGCATGTCTGTATCAAAACAACATGATCACGTCGTGCATCTTTTCATTGAATTTAATTTAAATTGTTTTCATATCAATAAATCTTAGAAAATCTCATTATGTGTTTTATTGCAAATATTAGAAACAAGGGGACCCAAAAAAAAGGAAATTTTAAAGAAAGAAAAAACCTTTGAAGCTAAAAGATCAATCGAAAATTATTTTCCAATTTCTTTATGTCTTGAGGTGAGAACCAAATTGGATCTGAATTTATTATTATTATGCACAGCACTTCAAGAATTTTTAATGATAAAATTTAATACATCTTGAAGATTAAGCATCCTGAATTTTTAAGAAATTTGTCGAAAGTTGAGTCTGTAATTTTAAGTCATAATTAAAAAGGATTTGTGTATCATAAAGAAGCACTTCAAAGTAATGTAAATTCAATAATTTTAAACCCATAATCAAATGAAAAAAAAATTTAAAATGTTAAAACTTTATTAAATTAAATTAAAATCATCTTGAAGTAGCTCCCCTATCGAATTGTATCAAAGTGCGTACTTCCAATATATATATTTTACAGCATTTTATCCAAATGCTCTTCTACACCTCCACAAAATGTTTATTGACATGGTAACCAAAAAATAAATAAAGATTATTTCATTAGATGTAATTGAAAGGATTAATTCAAGTCATGAAATTTTCAGATGAAAATGTAGGCAAATGTCTTGAAAAAAAAAATCAATAAAGAATGAGTGGAGATAAGGAAGAATCATTCAAAACTCATTTCCCAAATTTCCTTAGAATTAGATAAACGAGAAAATTTAATGAAGCATTCAGTTGTGTACATCAATAGATTGAAAATCCTTCAAAAAAAAAGTCTACTAAGTAGAAAAGCTAAAGCTCAAACAATAAACACAAGTTCCTCTTATTCACTCATATGAAAATCCTTAAAATGAACTGTTGGCAAGATATGGAATAAAAAGTCATGGCATGGATTGCAGAAAATAGGAAAGAAAATCTTATTAAATTTTCTATAATATGCCCATCAATAGCTTCCTTTTCATGAATGTGTTATGTGGTTTAATTCCATATGAATGAGAATCAAGTCACTTATTACATCCAAAACATTCAAAAGACGTGATCGAGAAAATTTTCTATCTGTTGATTTTTAATATTTTAAGCACAGTGAATATTTTTGGCTGCTTTCGACATCCAATTTAAGTCACAAATGAGCATCGATAGGAGGAAAAGAAAGTTATTGACGTAAATCATATATGCACGTCCTTCAAAAAAGGCATCATAAAATTTTTATAAAACTAGTCTACAATCGATCGTTTATATTTTTTATTTAAGTCATGCTACCTACACCTATTCCATCTCAATGTCCTTACCAACAATTTATTAGTTTATTTATTACAGTTTAAAAATCAATAAAAATGAAGAAATTTTTATTGCCATAAACTGTGAAAAAAACTTATGTTCAGTAGCTGTTTATATCCTTATTATGTCACGTAACAACAATCATTACGCCTTTGAAAAATTAAAATTTAATTTAGGGAAAATTTCTGGCTGCTTTTTTAGAGGTATGGTTGAATGGCAATTATTACGATATATATTTTTGAATGCAGACAATACAAAATGATACAAAATTTTAATTATTTTTTTTCGAATGGTAACTTGCTATCTATCTGATATTTTATGTGAAGCACCAATTCCACTCGGGAAAATTAAACTTCATGTATGTGATTATATCAATCATACGCAAATGTGTGCATTTTTAAAAATGTTTTAACTTCTGTCTGAAAAGCGACTGATAGGCATTGCACATTTCAGAAAATAAATCCATTGGATTTTATCAAACTAGTTGCAATTTTGAATGTGCTTGAATAAAATTTTGAATTTAAATTTTTTTCTTTGAAATTTATAAAAGTTTAAATGTAAAAGTTCAAAAAAAAATAAATTCCCATGACATACAAAATAAATTAATACATGGAAAATTGACATTTTGTTCTTTATGCCAGTAAGTCTTACATGCATGCAATGAATGAGAGTATAATCATAAATCTCACTATAGTATCTTCCAGAGAATGATAAAAGTCTTTCCTGCTTACTTATTTGATAGACGAAACGAAGGAAGTATGAAGTGAGATTTTTTTTTTGCTCATATTTTTTTCATCTTTATGATTTTGGTATGGAACTGTTCGGAGCTCATGTAACCAAAATAGTCCTTTTGTATTACATTGACCTTCCTAAGGAACATGAATGGAATACATTATGTCGATTTTGGTTACTAGGAAGGTTATGTATAAGCAGTAAGAGTAATAAATTGAACATTTTCAAGACAGATAGAATATCAATAAAGGAATTCAAATTATATTTCATCACAGACATAATTTTCATTTGACCCTCAAACATCAAAAATCACTCAAAAGATGCTGTGCTGTAAAGAGTTAAATAAATTGTATAAAAAAAAAGATTTGATTTGAGTACATTTTAAACATCATCAGTCTCAGTAAGAAGCACCTAAATAAAAATAGATTCAACTCCTTTCCAATATCTCACATAAAAAGAGATTTATATATTTTTAAAAGATATATTTCCTATCAGAAAAAAAAAGAATCAAAAAAAAAGGAAGTCTTTTTATGAACAAAATTATATTTCATATCTGAAAAGAATGCTTCATCTTCATACTACTCATTCTAATGAGAAAGCTTGACGTGAAAAATGTTACAGCACGAATAAAAAGTTATGAAAAGGTCGTCTGTAAATAATGACGTGAGAGTTTTTTAATTCTCATCAGCAAACTTGTTAATTGAAGGGTTTTTTTTTTATTTTGTGGATGAAAACTTTCAATTACAATTTAATATAGCTGAAAAATTTGTGTTCATGTATTTAACTCGCTTCACACAAAATATTGTATTACGAGAATGTGTGATACCGCATCTCTTAATAAGAGGGATGTATGTAAGCCGTTTGTGTGTACTCTTCATTTCTATAGAGTATGTAATGGAACGTGTATGGAAGCTTTCAATTGTACATTCTTGGTAATACATGTAGGTTGCATTTGCCGTGATTATATTCTTGAAAAAAAAAATTGTTTTGTTGATGGAAGGTAAATCCTTCATTTTTCTCGGAATATATACTTCCTTTGATTGTCTTTAATGATGCATATTAATGATATCTTTGTAAAAAGCTTAGTCGTGGGATTTGAGGTTATTTAAAAACAGCTTTAATATTGAAAATTGAATTGGGATTGTGGAAGAATAAACCGGAAATCAGGTCAACTTGTTACTCTAACTTTTATATTTTTTGGGGTTTTGTCAGATGGATTCTCGAATTTTACTTTAAAGTATACATTTAAGTCTTTTACAATAAGCTTTTGGTAATGATTCATTAAGGGTTCAGGATTTTAAACAGATCATGCAAAAAAAATTTTCTTATAAAAAAAACGTAACAAGATGTGGAGGGGGGGGGGTCTAAAAAGTCATTTTTTTGCGAAACGTACTAAGTGAACGGCCCCTAAGAGATCCTCGAGAAAACATCACAAAACTGCGTGTAGGTAAACTTTAAAATTTTGAAGTCAATAATCTTCAAAGTAAGTATATCAATAATAATAAAGTTTATAAAACCTCGTAAACATCACCTAACACTCAATAGAACGCAATTTTAAAAATTTTTTCAATCCTTGACATGGTTGACGTGTTAAATTGTGTTACGTGGTTTCACCTGTCACTTTCAATGTTTCGAAGAGCATGACGATATATTTTTTCATAATATTTATTCTATGAATAATAAATTTTATGCAAACACTTCGTAGAATCTAGAAAAAAAAAAATTTACAAGCCCTAAAAATTCATAAGAATTTAATTTATGCCTAGCATCAAATAAGTGTCCCATGACCAATCTTAAAGAACTGTCACGAAATAAAATTAGCATCTAAATTGAAATTCAAATTTCTCTAAGAATAAACATTAAAGCTTAAAAATTTACATACGAGATTAAATTATAAGACAATAAAGACGCGATGTACATACTTTAACATTTTATACAAAATTCTTTTTCTTTGCATTATTCGTAAAATTCTTCATATTACTGTAAATTCCGTAACAATCTTGAACATCAAAGTGGGATTTAAAAGGATAAACATTTGTCGAGAAAACATTAAAAGAAAACTACTTTGCGTAACTATAAAGCAAATGTTTGTATAAATCTGATTATGTAATTCTATTAAATTATACCTCAATTAAAATTAAAAGGATTTAAGGATCTGTACTCGAAAAGCTTAAAAAACTGACAAATTTTAATTTGAATGTTCATTACTAGACTATGAAAGGGAAAGTTTAATAAAAGTTAATCTCATTGAGCTTCCGCAAGTATAATAGCACATGATAATGAGTTGCAAGGACACACATCATTAAGCCTAGAGTCTCACAAAAAAGCACATTTTGTTTACATTTTATTATTTTACTTTATACGTTATAAAAAAAATTATGATATATTCCGACACACATCCACAAGAACATCATCTATATTATATTATCAGATTAGATAATAATTTGACTCCTACTCATGGGAATTATGTGGCATCACGAAAGTTTGTGGATGTAATGGAGTAAGAATAGCTAGAAAAGTAATTACATTTGAATTATTAAGTATAAAGTTACTTGATTAATAGCTTAACACTATGTTTAATGTTGACTACATGATTACTTAATGTATTTAGTTATACGTAAAATTTCACGTGCTTATTAAGACTTTACTTCCTTCCTTTATGACATCCTTAGTTTTTTATAGTTCAGGAATAAGAATCGGAAGTTTTTAGGGCTGAATAATTAGTTTTGTTGCTAAAGTATGTAGCTATTTTAGAACTTAGAATATGGTCCATAAAGATTAGACTTAAGCTACACTTTTAAAAAGAACTGAAGTATCAATACTTGCATCTAGAGTCATCAATCTAGAGTCATACTTGCATTATTGACTCTTTAGATACATTGACTAAGCTCCATATTTTGAAAGCTCATAATCCAAAAAAAAAATTCTACTATCTCAAAAGTCAACGCGCTTGAAGTCAACGTTCCTAAAGGAATTGTCTCTCAAACATCAAAAAAATTTATTAATAACAGCATTGGACATATGAGCATCTAATGACTTCATAAAAATTTGATTTGCTTTTTCGAAAAATTTCCTCTGAGAACAAAAACTCGAGAGGCAAATAAATAAACACAAAAAAGTCCGGCTTAAAAGTGAAAACTGCTATAAAATAATCCTCATTTTATAACATATTGAATATAAAAAAAATATGCAAAGTACACAGCAATAAAAAAGTTTTATTTATTTTAGCGGTCGAGGTCGATTGCTTTTTAAAAAAAGCCAAAAGATTGTAAAGCATTGGCTATATCCTCTTCATTGCGTATAGAATGTGTACTAAAGGAAAATGTAAACATTGTCAATAGCGTCAATACCTCCCATTTGGATTGAGTCCCTCACAAAAAAAAAAAAAAAAATTATCACATTTTGTTGACTTTGTTGACATTCAAAATACGCGTATGGATAAGGATTAACGCCTACCTAACATCGATATTGGCGTGAAATTTTTTTAATTGACTTTTTTTTAATCCTCATAATCCACATCATCATTATTGTATTATTGATGTTTGATCTACAACGTAACAAAGGCACTTTTCTGTTAATTCTTGAATACAAAATATGGGAAATCATCATATGGATGCTTAAAATATCAATTTCATAGGCGTTCAAAAGCTCTTTGTTCATCGTTTTAAAAAAAAAAGTTTTCATAAAAATAGAATGACAATACAATTTTTTTCTGCTCTTCCTTTTCCTTTCTGTTAACGCTATACAATTGTTACTAAAAATAATTTAAGTGTTACATAAGTAACGAGAAGATGTGGAAGAACAAATTAAAGCAATCATAATAATGGTATGGAAAAGTTAGTGACTAAGAATACCAACAAAAATAGAAGCCTTAATGTTGTTAGCATGCTAAGTGTTTTGTGTTGTATATTTCCCATCCATGCTTTTATTTGCCTTTCTGTGGTAATGTTCAAGTCATTCTGTCAATTTTGAAGTTTATTATTTCATGGTAAAAGCATTGTGCAATTTCTGTGTCTATTGAAGGATTTTTTTCAGCACATTTTTCCAACAGATGAAAAATTATGTCATTCAACAGGTTGTTGGGTCTTCTTATTATTTTGTTAGAGAAAGAAAAGGATTTAAATGTAACTCGAGAATATTGAAATTCTTTAAGGAACAAGGAAGCTCAATTTTGACCTTAATGAAAAAGTTTGTTATCCTTTTTATAGAATTTCTTGTTTATCTAGAATTTCAAGTGATTAATTCCAAACTGGATATCAAAAGTTCAATCAATTGATTTTCTTTTCTTCTTCTAAAGATTATTTGATTTTCTAAGTAGTTCAATACCTCAATAATATTATGAGAACTAAAACTTAACCTTTAAACGTCAGAAAATATTAAAATACAAAAATAGATGATGATTTTATTCAGGACATGAAAATAAACTTTGAAGGTTTTTTGGTCAATAACAGAACCAACTCAAGAGCCCCCAATAGATTTCACATTTCTAAGAAAAGTTCGTGCTTCATGGCAATATTGTCACAGTCCAAAAAACTTTTTGTCATATCTTTGGGGAATATCATTTAAGTATTCCTTAAAGCATGCCGAATTTTTTTTTTTTTTTTGTAAAAAGCTTCTAAATTATTCAGATATAAAGTAAAAAAGATTCACAAACTTTTCTTTGTGTGGTGGTAGAATATTTATTGTTGTGAATTAGAGAATGTTAAAAATATTTAGCTGATAGAAGTAATTGTGTATACTGTCAAATTAAAGTCATTGTTGAAAACGGTTACACGCCATACCGTCTGCATCAGAAACGTTGCCAGACGCACACTTAAATAAAAATAAATTGCTAAGAAGAAGTAAGAACACCTTAAACTGATCTTACTTTAATCCAGAATTGGTTACACTATATTCAAAATATATCAACAGAATTTTCAAATTTAAAAGTTATAGCAATTTTTTCCCAATTATAGTTGTTAACCCCTTTCATGCAAAAATTTAATTCATTTTAAATTTTTGAGCAATAAACATCATTAATTTTACTTTAACTCTCCTCAACCTAACTAAATTATCATCAAGAGTACAAGAAACCAACTCAGCTTAAAACAATAAATTAGATATTTAAGTTCTAAACATTGAAATAAAACCGATGTAGAAGAAAAAGAATGGAAATTGAATTTTATTGCAGTAAAAATAAACAATAAAGACACTTGGTAGCTAATTTATTATGTGTATGTGCGGGATGATGAAGAAAGAATTACTAATTTAGAAGGTAAATAAAATTATGGTCATGAAATTATTGTGTGTTATTCACTTTTATTTTTATCTGGTAATACACGCCATCCGAATACTCATCCAATTAAATGGATAAAATGAATGATATTTTAGTTAGGAAACTCCATTATATTTTTGTAATTTATATTCAATATGGTATGAAGTGATGACTTTCACGGAAGCAAGTAAATGTCATATAACGAGGAAGGAGGGAACTGAGAATTTGATAGTTATTGGAAATTTTCAGCATCGTCTTCACTTAATGATGTCTTCGTTAGTTTCACATTGACATAAAGAGTGAAAAACTCTAAAAAAAACACTCAGTAATTGGAAAATGTCATGCATTCATGAAAACATTTTCCTTTTAAGTTTTTTTTTAAGAAGGTCAGATGATAATGATGATGATGATTGAATTGTATATATTTTCCATTATGCAAGAATAAATAACAAATGGTCGGAGACACTATTCTCAACTTTGTAACTAAGTACGACTTAATTTACATGATATGACTAAGAAAAAAAAAATGAAAAGGAGAAATCAATTTTTCGGTTCCGTAATAAAATTGTTATGCTAAGTGAAATTGATAATAAAATTCAGGATAAAAAAAAGAGAATAATTTTAAAAGTGAAATTACATTCATTCTTCATAAAAGCAGCACGGTCTCTTGACATACGGATACACATCACATGCCATATGCATGCTCATTTTCATTCTCATCAAATAAATGTAAAACGATTGATGGATGTACTTGTAAACATAGACTTTTTCAATTTTAGAAAACATTCTTGAAGGTATTCAACCATTTATAAACGTTAAGTCTTTATTTCCCTAAAGCATCTTGCTCTGCATTTACATACATCAAATTTACTGCTGGTAAAATATATCATCATAATTCATTTACGTCATTCTTTTATGCTTTCATTCCTTTTTTGTGCCTTGGATCTTCAAAATTTAAATTGAATGACTAACTCCTCCTGAATCAGCGACAAATGGGACCTGACCTATACGAATATAAAGTTTATATTTTTAGCTTTCAATGATAAATAGTTGGGTCTTACAAGACAAAATTTGCAATTTTGTTAAGTCTTTCGCTCGGAATTTGCATCCATCCAAGTGATTTTACCTTTGTTATTATTCTTGACGTAATGGAATTTAATACAAAGCATCAAAGTTTCCCACAATTTTCTCTGCCATTATCTAGCAATTTGCATTTTATCTACTCTTTGCTTCTAGCTTAAAGTGTTGCTGGGGAACGAGTTGATGAGAAAAATCTGTATTGTAAAACAGAGTTGGCACAATACTTGTTTTTTAGTTATTTAACCTTAAAGATGTTTTTACACAATTGACTGATTCAATCAGATTTTTATGCAAAACTATGTGCATCTATCAGTTCATATTAGATAAGCATTCAGATTGAATCATCAACCATGCCAACTCTTCGCACGATTTGTAAGATGAAATGGAAGCAATTTGAGAAAAAAAGGTGTTAGATCGTCTGGAAATTCTATTGAATTTGAATCGAAATGATCATCATCTATTAGATACCTATAAAAGTCAATAAAAAGTTCAAAGGCAACTTGCTCGAAAAACTTTCTCTCTCTTTCTTAAAAGCTTCAATTTAAGTTCCTCAAATTGAAATATTATAACTTTTCTTTTTTTTTGCCATTTACTTTCCCTACTTAAATTTTCTTAAAAAATAAAAGCTTTCTTCTACTTTCCGCAAAGAATATAAATTTCATTATTAATTCAATTGCAATTTCTGCAATAAAGTATGAACCACAAACTTTTTTATTCTTACCTTTAAAAATTCTTTCTCAACAAAAAATGAAAAAAAAAAAACATTTTTCAATTGAGAAGAAATTGAAACTTTCTCCATTCAATTGTTTTTAAGGGTATACACACATACACACACAAAATTTGTAAATGTTAGGTAAAGTTTTTCAATGCGAAGAATATGGAATAAAATGCCAGAAAAGGCAATCTGATTTGAATTTACAAACAGAAAAATTTGTCAAAAACGATACGGGAGAAATGATAAATTCAATAGGGTTTGGCCACAAATAAATCGGTTTTTACACCCCCTTCCCCCACCCCCTCCCCCCTCCGTGATTTTAATAATCACATTTTAATAAGCAACGAATATCCTTAAATAACAATTTCTGAAATTTGAGATAAAGTTGAACAAAAAAGTTTAATTATATTGAACAATTAAATTCCCAGGCGTGGGGACTCCAAAAATTGAGCAGAAAAGTGCAGTAAAAAGTATCAAAAAGTAGAATTTTGAAGTTAAAAAAATTAAAAAGTAGTAAAAAGCTAAAAAAAGCAGAAAAAAGTAGCAAAAAGTAGCAAAAAGTAGTAAAAAGCAGTACAAAGTAGCAAAAAGTAGAAAAAAGTAGTAAAAAGTAGTAAAAGTAGTAAAAAAGTAGTAAAAGTAGCAAAAAAGCAGTAAAAGTAGTAAAAAAGTAGCAAAAAGTAGAAAAAGTAGAGAATACTATTTACCCTGACTGTTTCACATATTTGTTGCATAAAATAACCAAAAATACAATGTTATAAAACTCATAATCAAGCTTAATATAGTAGCTTGCTGTATCTGCAAAAAAATTTTGATATAAAGTTATTCCGTTCAATTTGTCAGTATCTAAACTTTTACAAAAAATGGGATTTTTAAATAATTTTATTTTAAAAATCCTATTTACAGAATTTATATGTATTTAATGAATCAAAAACTACTTATAATAAACTAACAAATGCTTTTTAAATCAATTAATTTTAACAAATTACAGTTGATGTATGAATTTTTGAAATTGGGACGTTTTTTTCATATAAAGAAAAGTAAAAAATCATGTATTTTTACTTTTAACTTTATTTCTCGAGTATAACTTCACCATATTTAATGATGATGGTATCGTTGAAAAGCTTAGAACAGTGAATGACTAGTCACTAGTATGTAGAAAAAAAAAATTTTAGACTTATGCTGTTCTTTCCAAAATGACTCAAATTTTTTGTAGTAATTTATGATAAAATACAGACAAAAAATTTTGTCCAAAAAATTTTCGCAAAATTTTTATTTGAAAATCCCATTTTTTGCAAAAGTTTGAGGTATTTCGTAAGGAACGGAATAGCTTTATTTCAAAAACTTGTTAAAACAGTATAAAACATTATATTTATGGTGATAATGCACATGAGATACATGCAAATGAAACAAAGAGTCAAAGTATAAATTTATATTTTTTTTTTTTTTTTTGTGAAATTTGCAAAACTTCAAAAATCGATATCTCGATATCAATTGATTAATTCAAATTGATTTAAGTGGCGAATTTCAATTGATACTTAGTAGCTATCATCACAATAAAGAAATATAAATTTTGTGCAAATGACATACACAAAATTTTAGTTTAAAAATGGCTTGTTTTCTCGAATTTTGAGACGTTTTGTAAAAATACACATATGGGGAAATTTTCAAAATCTTAAAAATTTTATTTCATAAAATTTAGGTACTTAAAAAATCAAGTTTTCGATAAAATAGTCTCAAGTTTTGTTTGTTATGCTTAATATTGTATATTTTGACAAAAAAGAAAGATTTTTGAAGAAATTTTTGAAAAAAGTTAATTTTGTCCACCCCATGCTGATTATCGACTTGATCTTTTATGCCTTCACTCAAAAAGCTACTGCTCTTACATAACTTAATATTTTTCAATTTTGTTTTCGGATTAATATAGCTTGTTGTCGTACCTTTACAGTGATATACAATACTTGGCAGTTAGACTTAGTTTTGGTCATCAATACACTTGGTGACTGTGACTTATAGTGATCGACCTCAAAATTAAAAATCTCAAAAACATGATTTCGAAAAATGAAGCCTAAAAATAAAAATAAATTGTGTTTTTGGGTTTTTTGTGTGGATTTATCATATTTGTGACTGTAGAAATATAAAAAATTAGATTTAAAATTTTTTTGGTACCTAAGAATAGCCTCATGGAATCTACCCTGGTAGTCTCAATCAAGTGTACAATTTTTACCCGAGAAACTTTTTTTGAGACTTTTTTCGACTGATAATTGATTATTAAGCACTTTTGTGCTGGAATAAGTAGTTTTACTGTCATTTTGACATTGTCAAATGTGCCATTCAATAATCAAAAGGGTAAAGTTGCCCAATGAAAATGGCGAAAATCTACAAAATCAATTTATTTCAACATAAATGTGCTTAATAATCAATTATCAGTCGAAAAAAGTCTCAAAAAAAGTTTCTCGGGTAAAAATTGTACACTTGATTGAGACTACCAGGGTAGATTCCATGAGGCTATTCTTAGGTACCAAAAAAATTTTAAATCTAATTTTTTATATTTCTACAGTCACAAATATGATAAATCCACACAAAAAACCCAAAAACACAATTTATTTTTATTTTTAGGCTTCATTTTTCGAAATCATGTTTTTGAGATTTTTAATTTTGAGGTCGATCACTATAAGTCACAGTCACCAAGTGTATTGATGACCAAAACTAAGTCTAACTGCCAAGTATTGTATATCACTGTAAAGGTACGACAACAAGCTATATTAATCCGAAAACAAAATTGAAAAATATTAAGTTATGTAAGAGCAGTAGCTTTTTGAGTGAAGGCATAAAAGACCAAGTCGATAATCAGCATGGGGTGGACAAAATTAACTTTTTTCAAGTTCTGCACTATTTAAAAAACGTAATATCTTCTTGCAAACGATTAACAAACATACTTTTTAGCTACTGGGAAAAATTATGGTACGATTTTTGCCTATTTATCGTACTCAATCAAGCGCTACAACAATTGGTGCGAATAAGCTCAAAATAAAAAAAACAAACTTTTAGTAGTGATGAAGAGCTTCTGTAATGAGCTTTCCAACGATATCAAACATGAAATACATCGTAATATTCAGCACGAAAAATAAAGCAAATTACAAAAATACTCAAATAAATAAATTTAAATTCATTATTTTATCAAAATTAACCAAAATTAAGCAATTCATTGTTATTCACCATAAAATGTTTACATTCAACTTTTAAAAAATTTTTTTCACTAATTTTGTTTTGGTCACATCATAAAATCAAAGAAATAAGTTAATTTTTAAAAATTAAAGAAAAGAGTAGAAAACAGTTGTAAACAAAATAGCAAAGAGTAGTTAAAAGTAGCAAAGAGTAGTAAAAAATAGCAGAGTTGGCAGAGCTCTCAGAGCTCTAAATTTTGAAAAATTTTCAAAATTTTTTTCTTTTGATGAATTCTTAATGGAATTGATAGAACATGTACAAAAATGTATACAATTTTTTTTTTCGTCCAAACAGGTGCCCATACGGGCCCAAAATGTGTATGAAATATCAGTGATTTTCAAAAAAATCGTGTGTCTCACTGTTTGAATGAAATTTCTCAAACTTTTTTTTATTCGCTCAATAATTACATTAATTTTTATGGAAAAATACTAAAAATATGAAAAAGTTTTATTTTGATAGTCAAAATTTCGAAAAAGTCCAAAAAATCGTCATTTTTTGAGCATATTGACCTTCTGTGCCTCTAGTTCGATCTTAAAAATTTTAAAAATTTATGATTATTGTAGCTTATTAGAAGACCTTTAAAAAACTTTTTATTCATTTTTTGTAAAAATGTCATTTAGTGCTTCAAAAACGAGGTCAAAAGTCCAAATTTTCGATTTTTTGTCATTTTTGAGATTGTTGATCTTTATGACCCACTAAATGGCCTCAAATAACTCTCAAATGAAACTTTTCTTATAGTTCTAATATTGAACTACAAAACTAGCAAAAAAATAAAAAACGTTTTGAGCAACTCGGTTCACCAGAGGCCTTCAAAGAGGGTCTGGTTGGGGAGGCCTTAAGACATAAAAATTCACATCTCGACCATAACTTCACTAAACTGTCTAAAATTCTCAGAAATAATAGAAAACATGATTATTGATCATTTTAAATCATTTGAACCTAAGAAAAATTTGATATTGGGACTTTATGTCAGTTTTGCCGTTTTTCGAGCTTGGTCAAAAATCGAATTTTCATATTTCTACTTTTACTACTCCAGGATGATTTAATATTTTTTTAATTTTTCATTAATCTTATAGCACAACATAATACGCATCCAACGAGGTATAAAACATTTTACGACTTTCATCTCACAATTTTGTTCATATGTAAATGCAGTAAAATACACCAAAAGAGAAAAATATTTCATCACTAAAAAAATTAAAAAAATTTCATATTTCCATCAAATTTTCCGATTTTTCACAATTTTCCACAGATCTTATCAAAATTTTCCATCATTTTCACAATTTTCACATAATTTTCAACAAAAAAAAAAAGAAATAAAAAAAAATTTCAATTTTCCATCAAATTTTCCTTTTCCGATTTTCCACAATTTTCATCAAAATTTTCCATTTTTCATTCATTTTCCATCATTTCCACCATTTCTACATAATTTTCAACAAAAAAAAGAAATAAAAAATAATTTCAATTTTCCATCAAATTTTCCGATTTTCCACAATTTTCCACAAATTTTATCAAAATTTTCCAATTTTTTATTCATTTTCCATCATTTCCACCATTTCCAAATAATATTCAACAAAAAAAGGAAATAAAAAAATTTTTCAATTTTCCATCAAATTTTCCGATTTTCCACAATTTTTCACATTTTTCGTGAAAATTTTCCAATTTTTCATTTATTTTTCATCATTTCCACCATTTTCTCATAATTTTCAACAAAAAAAAGAAAAAAAATTCAATTTTCCATCAAATTTTCCGATTTTCCACATTTTTCGTGGAAATTTTCCAATTTTTCATTTATTTTTCATCATTTCCACCATTTTCACATAATTTTCAACAAAAAAAGAAAACAAAAAAAAATTTAATTCTCCATCAAATTTTCCGATTTTCCGCAATTTTTCACAATTTTCTTGAAAATTTTCCAATTTTCCAGTTATTTTTCATCATTTCCACCATTTTTACATGATTTTCAACAAAAAAAGAAAACAAAAAGAATTTTCAATTTTCCATCAAATTTTCCGATTTTCCACAATTTTCCACATTTTTCGTGAAAATTTTCCAATTTTCCAGTTATTTTTCATCATTTCCACCATTTTCACATACTTTTCACAAAAAGAAATAATAAAAAAAGAAATTAAAAAAAGAGCTCTACAGAGCTCTCAGAGCTCTAGAGCTCAGCTCTATCAGAGCTCAGCTCTACCAGAGCTCAGCTCTACCAGAGCTCAGCTCTACATTAGTCTCTTTCCAACTCTGAAAAATAGCAAACAGTAGTAATCAATAGTAAACAGTAGCAAAAAATAGTAAACAGTAGCAAAGAGTAGTAAACAGTAGTAAACAGTAGTAAACAGTAGTAAACAGTAGTAAACAGTAGTAAACAGTAGTAAACAGTAGCAAACAGTAGCAAACAGTAGTAAACAGTAGTAAACAGTAGTAAACAGTTGTAAACAGTAGCAAACAGTAGAAAACAGTAGAAAAAAGTGCAAAAAAGTGCAAAAGCGTAGCGAAAAGCTAAAAAAGTAGAAATAAGGAGTAAAAAGGAGTAAAAAGATGTTTAATAATAGTATGAAGTATTGAAAAAGTAGAAAAAGTAGTTAGTCCCCACGCCTGGATTAAATTCCTTAAAAGCTTAATCAAATTTTTCCTGATTTTCCCATAAATTACAGGGGGTCCTCGATTTGAACAGTTGTTTTGTTCCCAAATTTTTCTATTCAAATCGAATTTATTCAAATCGAAACGTATGAAAAATGACCGCTAAAAACGAAAATTTGAATTTTTGTATGGAAAAATTTTGTTTATTCAAATCGAATCTGTTCAAATCAAGGACCCCCTGTAAAGCTTTAGATGTGTCAAATTACATGCAAATTCCGAGTTGTTTTAAATCACATTAATTTCAAATTTAATTTTGTGGATGATTTTTGATGATGACAAAAATTTAATGTTAAACATTGCTTAAATAGCTCGAGGTATGGGATGTGATCAAATTTACAAAAAAACGGAAAGTCAACATATACAAAAAATGTGTTTTTTGGCATTTCGAAATAATCTCATCACACATATCTCTCATGAAAATTTGTGTATAAATGTGTTAAATCCAATCTTTTGCATTTACTTCTTGCACAGCATGAATATGCATATACGATAACACGTAATTTTGAATACACATATTATTAAATCAAATCCAATTAAATTGAAATCATAAGCAGCACTATTGAATTTTGTGTCAACAGGATATTT
Source organism: Chironomus striatipennis (assembly GCA_026123125.1). Taxonomy (NCBI): domain Eukaryota; kingdom Metazoa; phylum Arthropoda; class Insecta; order Diptera; family Chironomidae; genus Chironomus; species Chironomus striatipennis. The sequence goes on from CM047394.1 coordinate 46,356,064, forward strand.
GGTTAAACTTTAGAGTTTTGAATTTATAGGAATAACTAAACCTTAAACGAGCGGAAGAACTGAATCACTCGAATTTCCATAATATCTTAATTGCACACTCCATCATTCGACATGACGAGAAAATTGCTTTCATTTGCTGATGTATGGAGATTTTTTGATTTTTTAGTTTTCCGTATGCATCTATCGGTTATGCTTGGGGACTGTTCGTGAATAATGTGTATTTTTTTGTAATTTATTTCTGTATTATCTGCTACATTTGAAGTTTCTGGACTATTTTTATTTCAAGACAATGACTATTACTTTACTTTCTCATTGGTATGGAAAATTGAATATTTGAACTTATTAAAGGAATTGCATCAACAACTTTTACCTAACAATGAAAATTTAGAGTCAAATATTGTAAATCTAAATAAACCCCAACCAACCCACGACTAGCAACGTTTTCCCATTATTTAACATTTCTCACACAATCAGTAGATTTCAATTTCCAATTTTAATTGCTACTCGAGTCAGCAACATATTATAAAAGCTGCAATTAATATTTTCCATCTCTGTCACTCATTCCAACATCCCCTTTAAAAATTCTGATGCTAGCCTTAGATAATAATTATAGATGAAGAGGAAGATAAATAAAGAACGAGAAAGAAAAAAAAAATAAATTGAAATTTAAATCGTTGCGTTGACAGAGATAAGGGAGAATGGAAAATGAGTAAGATCATAGATACCCTAAAGTTAGACCACAACTGTTGATTTATTATTAACGGCACATTTAATTTTTTTTTTCTTTTTTTATGTGTTCAACTTGGGCATTGCATTATGAAATTTATCATCAACACAAATTCCATTTTATCTATCGTTTATCACCACTCAATAGTTGAGCACGCAAACTTTAGTACTTTTATTTTTTATTTGTGTATAAATATTTTTTTTTTTAAGTAACATAAAAGCTCTTTTATTTCATTTCATTTTCATTACATACGTGAATGAACATAAATTTGATTACTCTTCTTTTAACTAAGATAACGATACTAATTGTATTACCATTTAGTATTGGATTTATAATGTCACTATATAATAAAATAGAAATTATCTATTTCCATTTACCAAATTAATTAATTAGTTTGGTTATTCAGGATTCATGCACAAGCACACTTCACTTCACTTTCTTATTAATTGAATCAAAATATATAGTTCCTTTAGTCTTTATGGACATAAATATCTAACGATTATCAGTTTTCATAAAAATTTAATTAATTTCACTTCTTTTATTCTTTTGAGAGAGGATTTTAATTTATGATCACGATCCGACAAGAAGGAAATGTCTTTACCAACTGAACGTTACATTAGAAATGAGAAAGAAATTTGATGTTCACTGCGTGTCGCTTCGGGGTTGAATGTAAATTCTGTTCAACTAACTTGCGCATGAGTCGCTGGATACAAAACAGCACATACATATAGTACAACTGAATAGAACAGTAAACTTTTTTATTATTTTTCACAATTTTTTTTTTTATTTTGTTCTCGTTCTCCTTACAAGATAATGCCGTAAACCAAGCTGATTAAAGTCGAACCCGAAGCTAATGATATATAATAAAATATAAATTTATACTTTTTGTTGCTCTTCCTTACTGTGTCCTCTCTAATGAAGACACAAGAGATGGAAAGATAGAAAAAAAAAATTAGTAAAAGTTGGTCATTGCAAAACTAATATTGCAGCTTACTATGAGACTATTAAATCCTATCAAATGTCTTTACGTTATTTTTATGATAGCTTAAAACATTTTCTCTCCTTTTATGTTACTTAGTTGTTTTTAGCACATCCAAGTATGTTTGTGTCTGAGTTCAACTGTTGATATAGTACGTGCATGAACGGACGAAAAAGTGGTGAGAAAATGCGAAATGGAAAGCACTCAGTCAGTCGAAGGAGAAAAAACGGATAAAGAAAAAAAAGCTCATTCAACAGGTTCCAGCAGCATCCTAATCACATGCGAATGTTCAATCTACTTTTTCTTTCATTTATCACTTTTTCCTGAATGGATATAGATATATGTTGCCTCTGTCGTTCAATTTCCATACAAATGTGAAGGATGTAAATACGATATATCATAGCTTCTCTTACCCAACTATTTATCCATCAATATTGGCACAAATGATTGTCAGTCAACGACAGTGATATCTGCTTCTGTGTATACTTCCTTAACATTAACATACAATGAGCAATATTAGGTATCTATTATTAAAAAAGTTTTTATATCAATTTTTTTCTGTGGCTGCCTTTTAAAAAGGAAAAAAATGCTTTAATTTTTAATGCCAATACATTGAAAATTTATGATGAATTTTCTTCGTGACATTTTACCTTCCCTTTTCGGATTTCTTCTTTTTCTTTCGTTTCTCCTGTTCTTCTAACTCAGTTTTTTGTCATGCGATTTATTAAAGTGTGCATCGATAATTTAGTTAGAATTTATTGGATTTTAAGGTTTTGAATCTATTTTAATCCTTAAATATTGTGAAGCTTACTGTATATTAAAATAAAATTTGAAAAAGAAAATCGGAAATTTCCTCCTTCATTTATGGACTCAACAAATATTTTGAGCTTTTAAAGTTAAACATTGTTTGAAGCAATATCAGATAAGAACAATATGGGCGTTCAAGAAATGTCAATAATTTCAAAGATTATAGTTTAAACATTGACAGCGTTTTCAATCAAACCCCAGTTAAAAATACGATAACGAGTTTAACGGAAATGCTTTCCATCAATAAACCTTCTTAAGTTTTAAACCTAATCTCGTACTTATCATGCGATGCCACATTTCAAGGAATCACCCACAATCTTATTTTCATTTAATACAATCATGAATGAAATGATAAATTGATTGATACTATATTTAACAGACGAATGCATAAATAATGCAGATGTTGAAATGTTGTATTATTCAAAAGCATTGCGTTTCAAATGTATTATTTTATTATATCCTTTTATTTCTTCCTTTAATTTTTTTTTTTTTCATTCTTCATCTGCTCGATATTCAACGAGTGCTTCAAATCGATTACTGTGTACGCTTATATGCGGTATTGTTCTTAAGTGATGCCAATTTTAGTGTTTAAACTTTATAAAGTGTTCACTTAGGTAAATATTACTATTCCAAGATAATTCAACTTTTAAAAGTTAGTGGATATATTTAAGGACCTTGACAGAGCAGTTGTCAATATTTTGAAAGGTGAAATGAATTTTTTGAAAAGATTTTTGAAAGGCGCACAGTCTTTGTATGTAGATTACAGCCAAATATGTCATTAAAGGTTTCAATAGATTTCAGCATATTCAACATCCTTAAATCTTAGACGTCATTCAAAGATAAACCCCTAACATAGCATGATATTGAGCATGTAGAAAGTTATAAACCCTTTAGCAGTTCTACATATTCAAAAGTGATATTCTAATAAAAAGTTTCAATTTCATGTACTGCTGTCATCAGACATTAATTCTCGTGATAATGCTTGTCATAACTCATAAAACCGCTTTTGGCTCTTTTTAGCACCACAAAACATACAGAAAAAAAAAACTTTTTTCATAAAGATTTAATTCGTCTGATAAGCACAACTCATTCCACCGCTGATTTGTTGTCATTATGATGGCATTTTAACGTTCATATCATACACTCTGTCGCTTTTCTCTCGCTCTCGTCTCATATTGCTTACATTCTAATGAATGTTTGTCAGGAAATGAAATTAAGCTCCGTGTGTATCTTTTTGATCACATGGTGGATCTTTTTGTCTCTTCTGTCGTTCAACTGGTGCAATTTATAGCGACTAATTAAATTTTCTTTCCTTTAAAAACATCCTTTTCATCCGCAGCATTTAACGACTTTCAAAGAATGTAGATATTATGAGCATACAGACATTCATCATAAATTTTTTAATGTGAATTTTTTTTTATCATAATGTTTATTTTAGGATTACACATCAAATATAAAATGTAGCCTGATTTTATTAAGAATGGAATGAGAAGAAGCAAAATTCAATTTTTTTTCTTTGTTAAATTTTCCATTTTCTCTGTTTTAATCAAATAATATTTATTTCTCGTGTGTCTTTCGTTTTACGAATGTATTTTTCATAATGCTTTAAAATTTGATAAATTTTTACTTAGTTTTGTATAAACAATTTTTTTTTAAATTACTTCAAAGAAACATAAATAATTTAAAATATAAAATGTGTCCATTATTTCAGTTTTATAGTAAAATTTAAATTGATATTAATGCTAAGTACTTAAAAATAATTGAGCATACGATTTAGAGTTCATAAAAACCTTTAAAAAAATTAATAAAATAATTTAAATGATTTTTATGGCATTAATACCGATTATTTTAATGATTAATGATTAACATTGTTTTTAATCGATAAATTTTTAAACATTTTTGAATTTGTGAATATTAAAGACAATTTTTTTATTTTGATTATTTTAATCCTTTGATAATATTCAGGGACCTAATTGAAAACTTTAGAAATCATCAAAAGTACGAAATTCTCAAAAGGATCTCAAAACTAATCAAACGCTTGAATTGTACATAGACAAATTTTAAATCTGTCTCATAAGAAATCAAAGTTTTTTAAAATACCAAAAGTTCACATTTCAAACATAACCTTGAGCCTTGACCATTAAAAAAAGACAAGATTTATTTTTTGGCATTCAAATCAACAGAGAATAAATAATAATAATGAAATATAGAAAAGGCAAAAGAGATGGAAATAAGATGAATACAAATAATCTCAGCAAAGAAGTTCTCATTACTTTTTCATACATAAATTGAGTTACAAATATAATAAATTAGAATTGAATTCAAAAAAATAAGGAAGGAATTTTTATGAGGTGAGAAAGACAGAGAACAATTCTTTTAATACTTTTGGGACATTGTAAAGGTCATAAATCACATAAACATAAATATGCTCTTCTTTTCATGCCATGATAAATTTAATGCTGTAATATTTTTTTAAAGGAAATTCATTTTTATTTTTATTTGTATTTTTTTCTCTCGCTTCCTCTAACCCAGAAACAGACAGTATTTGTCTAAGGAAAGGTGAAGAAAGAGATAAAGTAGAAAAAGGCTTAAATAAGGTCCCATTAAAATCTAGCATGAATCAATGTTGTTGCTACTTTTAGTGTAAGCCACAAAACAAATTAAACGGAAAATTAAAAAAAAAAATCTATCGACTGATGCTTGAGTGACAATCACTCGATATTTCTTCGCTTTACTGCATTATTTCCTTCTTTGTTTATCAAGTGCTTTCTTTATTCTCAGAAAAGCCCTTCTATCAAACAATAAATTCATTGAGTTCATATTCTTTGATATTTGTTTAGGTACTTTGATGAAGCAGTAACAATGTACATAGTCAAAGTTTATATTTCAAGTGCTCACTTCGATGAATTTTCATTGAGTTTGGCTAATAATTAATTTTTTGAGCCCAAAAACCTCTTCGCAGACTTATTAATACCTAATAATTAATGAGAATATGTTCGCCAAACTTTTGATCCCTTCGGTGATTTGCATTGGAAGTAAGCATCATTAAACTCGTCGTAATAAATCATCTAAAAGTTTAAGTATCTCTTCTATTGTTCATAAGTGCGCAGGTCTAAAATGTGGCATGAATTCAACAAGTTTGTAAACAAAAGCCGGCAAAGGTTTGAAAAGCTCATAAAAAGCACATGGAAGGTTGACGAAACACGTGGAGCTTTAACGAAAACTTTTTTATTTATATTTAAATGCGCAGGACCTAAAATTGCTGAATTTTCACAGTTTTGCTAAGTATTGAGCTACGTAATTTTGGTGGAAAATGTTTCTTCAAAATTAAAGCTTTTTAGTGAATTTAAGAATTAATTTAAAATTCTCTTGACATTTCTAAATTAAATTAACATTTAAAAATATTAGTTGCATGACCAAAATCCATCAGGAAATATTTTAGTCTTACAAATTTTCCTCATCGACCACTCATTTTATTTTGAAACGCAAAACGAGTCGGAAGGAAAATTTTGAAAGCTCTGTGAAGAAAATTTAATTTGTAATATTTTTGTGACTTAATATTACTAAAATGTAATTAAAACATTTTCATCTTGTTAATCTAGTGCAAAGAATACTGAAAAATCGTTGCAAAACTTGGAATATTCTTGAAAAGTTGTGGAAAAGTTCGATTGAAAAAATTTTCATAAGAAAAAATTCAAAATCATTAAAATTCACTTTTTGGATGAAAATTGCTTTTTGAAATACATTAAGCACTTAAAAAACCTTTATTCCTAATCATTCCTAAAAAAATTTCCAAAATTTTTCATTGTTTAAAGGATTTTTCATCAATTTTAAGAAAAATCAATAAAGTTACGTTAGGGAAGTACTGCAGTGCTAAATAGGAAAGAAAAATCGATATTTTCTTTTCATGTTTCTCCATGTTTAAAAATATATACAGGCATACATTCTTGATGTTCTTTTGATATTCTCATGGTTTTATTTGTGCAGATATACTTTGCATGTCCTAACCTTTTTTTTACTTCCTTAACTAATAATTATCAGGAACTTTATAGATTCGTGATAATTACAAAAAAAAGGTGAATAATAAAATTTTCACGTATGTAGATTCGTCCATAGTGGAAATGAACATGATTAAATATTGAATCAAAATTCAAAGATAGAAACAGAAAAAAATTAAGACACAAAAATGGGAAAGAAAAAGCAAGTCGCAGAAGAAGATCTCTTAATACCACCACAAGATAATAGAATTTGTGGCACAATATGCGTCTGTCAAATGACATTAATTCTTTCATGTGTAGCTGTTGTGTACTTAACAGGTATGAACTATAGCATCTACAGCTATAAAATATAAGATAATTAATTTAATAAAAAAAAAATATCACCCGTAACAGTTGCTGTCTATGTACCAGCAAATAAAGCATTCTCATCAGGCATTGAAACAGATCCTGTTATGTGCATTACAACGAGAAGTGCAATGAAAGAAAGTTGTAATTGGACAACGTGTGGTGAATGGTGCTTGAGTAAGGTGAGAACTTTTTTCATTAGACACAAAATGATAAAGTTTTATTGGAAGCAGCACCTTGACATTTAATGAATTTTAATTACAGGGTACTGGTGCATGTTTGCAAATATTTGTCAATTTACGACAAAATGGCAGTTCTTTACAGTTTCAAAACTGTACAAATTTTGTGAACAAGACGTGTTATGGGATAGACACAGAAGTTGCAAAGAACTTTACGTGCATAAAGGAGGAATGTAAGAATCTCACAGGGATATTTAATTGTACGAAAGGAGTGTGTCATAACATAACGGATGTCTTTGAATGCGAATTTCATAATGTTGATCCGGTACTGAAATGCTCTGGGAGACGAGGGAAAGTAACTTGTATGGAAATAAATGGTCTATTTAGTTGCAATAAAGGTGGATGTGAGAAAATAAAGGCGCCATACAACTGTGATCGTAGATGTCGTGACATCCCAACACGCAATAAAAATGTTATATTATTAAGTGGAGATAATGTATGTATGACATTAATTAGCATTGCCCATTTGACTCACATAATTTCCATATCCACAGGTTTTTCTATCTAAATGTGTTTATGCAATAAATGCGACATCCAAGGAAGAAGTTTGGAATGATTCAGACAATATACTTATGGCTTCATGCTTCAAAGCTAATTATACTGCCAGTTCGGGAATTATTGATGCTATAGATTGTGTTAATGGATCAACTCTATCGAATAAAACTATGCTTGGTGATTTGTCTAATTTTACATATTTGGCATACTTGCATTATGCTGAAGCGGAACTAAATCGCTCAATTGCACCATTTGATGGAGATTTGACCATTTCTAATGAGTCTCGATTGATGATCAATCTTGAAGGATGTGTCAATACATTACGTGATGAATGTAAAGACTTTTTCCGTGTTTATGCTAAAGATGGATCTGATCATAACGCACGTGCCCGATTTCCTTGTTTTTATTCACCTATGGATGTGGGTCAAGCTGTTCAGGTAAATTATTTAATGTCTAATAAATCTTGAACTTGGCAATGACACTTTTTCTTTCAGAGGTTTGACCTAGATATTGAATATAAGCAGTTCATGTTTGCATTTTTTGTGCCAACCGTGTTGTTGGTGGTTTCTTGCTTCACATTGACGGTGTGTCAAAAATCGATTGTGGTTGGAGATGATTCAAAAATGAGGTTTAAATGCCTCACAAATGAGGACACTGGGAAGCTTAATCCACATAATGAGGAAAATACTGATGCACTCTGAGATCCATCACGTAAGATTGAATTTTTTTTTTTTTTTGAGGACCAGACTGAATTCTTATTATAACTAATTTACAGGCATTCCTCTCCTACAAGACACCCAAGGCAGCCCAGTTCATCAACAAGGCGGTGTTTTTTCTCTGCAATAAATTTCTGCTTATACAGTGACGCTAAAGTTTTTATATATCTATAAAAATGATTCTTTTTCCTATATTTTTACTAACCAAATGATTATTCTTCATCCACAATAATTATCACATAAATATCTGCATCCAAATGTTCAAATCAAGCGCTTTAATACAAATTCCCAAAATAAAACAAAATAATAATAATTAAGAATATTTCCACAAACTCATCGATATCCAAGTTTAGTAAATTGATTTTTCATCTACAAATTCGGGTATGAAGCAATGAAGCTTTGAAAATGTGCTTTTTTCTGCATACATCAGTCAACAATGTTTGTATGACTGATGATGCAGGAAATTAATGAAATATCATGAAATCATGATAAGTTAAGTGATATAAACCATTAAAAAATTTTCTTCATTAAACATAGACCAAAACAATAGTCAAAAAAACCAAAAACATCAGACAACAATTAAAGAAAGTATAAAGCAGTTAAAAATTCACAGAGAATAAAAAAAAAATATCAAGGAGGAATGCGTGAAAACTTATTAAAAACTCTTTATAACATAAAATGCCTACTTTAGTCTAATCGAATCGACTCTTAATAAATAAATTTTTTAAAAAAAATATCAGACATCAAGTTAATTTATAGTTGTTGAGTAAAGAAAGTGAAAAACAGAAGTCAAGTCGTGTACAAAAGGAAATAGATTCAAAAAAATAAAATAGTTTAAAGTTACAATTAATAGTTAAATTAGTTACTTAAATCAATATCTTCATCAATCATGCGGTCTGAGTTACGAACAAGTGCAAGCACGTTGTCAGCAGCACCGAGTTTATCGCAAAGTAAAGTGAGCATTGCTTCAAGTCATTCATCACAAAAATCAACATCGTCAAAAAAATCAAACAAATCAGATGTGCCATTAACGCGCGAAGAAATTATAGCACAATATATTGAAAAGGCAAAGTGGTATACATCTGTGGGTTTGGGTAAGTCTTAATGTCTTTATGTTTGTACTTTTTAATTCTAATTGCTGATTCTTACCTTTTTTATTCAGGCACAACTGCAATTTTATCCGTATTTGCATTTCTATTTTTAATTCCATTCGTCGTTGATCCTGCTATATCTGCACTAACAGCTGATTATGATCCAGGTAATTATTGAATTGTTTGCTTTTTATCAATGAATATGAATGAATGAAAAAATTCTCAAAGGTTTCTCTGATCGAAAATTAATTTTTCACATTTTTCTATCATTTAGAACCCGTCACTTGCGTAGTAAGCGATCATACCTACAGTGAGGGAATCACAAATTGCACATGGAGCTCATGCCGTGAAGGTATGTAATATTGTAAATTTTAGAAGAGAAGTTTGCAAAAGAATTTGAACCAAATATAGATTTTCGGTATCTGCATCATCTTTGATGCAAAATCTATGTCAATTCGTCTTGACTTTATATGTGTATTTAAATTATTTATGTCTTAAGCTATGAACAACTTAACATAAAAGGTGATATGTTGACTAAATTATTCACAACATGACCTATTTTAATGAGAATACTAAGACTCTACCTGAATATTTGCACATAATCGGTATAGATAAAAGACCCCCCTTACAAAAACATCTGTGAACCACATGCTTATTATCATTTCTACACAATTTAAGCTTGTCATCTTTTTAATCAATAAACTTTTTATCATTTAGGATGCACAACAGCACAAACAAGATGTCATCAAATGACTGTAAATTATACAAAAATTCCGTACAAAGAATGGATCAAAAATCCAGTTGATTTGGAACTTGTTGATTGGGATGTAGCTGATACAAGATTTTTAATTAATACAGAAGGATGCGGCTACCCACCATACGTTAATTGCACTGAATTTGCTAAGCAATATGGGTAAGAATTTTTTTGAGGATGTTACTTTTGCTGATTTTTTGTAAATTTGACTTAATTAATGACTTTCTTTCCAGAAATGAGCATGTCAGAACCAGAACATTCCCGTGTTATTATAGCAGAGCTTTCAAGTAAGATAAATCAGTGCTTGATAATTGTCAGTAATCTGATGCATTTCCTTCCATTTCAGTGAATTGGTTACCGCACGATATTCATGGGAAGAGAACTTAAAGCACTTAATTCTTTCAATAATAATTCCAAATGTCCTTTTTGCTGTGTCCATTGGCGTTTTATCTTATTGGTACTGTCCTTGTTGCGAAAAGGCATGCCACAAAGATCCACGTGTCTATGCCGAATTTCCAAGTGCGAAAGAAAAGTGAGTATGACATCCAGTACTTGTGTTACACGGCTAATTAATATTAATTGTAAAACACGTTGTCACATTGAACTTTTTGTTGCTTAATTATTTTATCGTGATCACCCCCCATGCACCCCTATTTTTTAGCATAAATATTTTTATTTTTGTTTTGTTCATTAACTTTTTTTGTCATTTTTTTAATGATCGAACTTTGAGGGTGCGATGACTTTTTTTGATTGATTTGTGTTGGATGGAAAAGCCTTTCTAGGGATTTTTGGATTCTGAGTATTTTTATTATTACTATTTTTGGAATCTGTTAGGGATATCTACTGTTAATGAATTATTTTATTTTAAAGTCTACCTAAGATAACCTATAAAATAAATTAATTTAAATTCTTACAAAATTATGTTCCATGAATCCCAAAATACCCACAAGAATGTCAATCACCGCACCCAACGTTTGCCATTCACCAGTTTTATTCATGATGAATTGAAAACATGGAAATAATTAAAATAATTTGTTGTTAATTTATAATTTTACTTTCTTATTCTTTTTTTTTTCCTTTATCGTTCTGGCATTTTTTTTTATTATAGCAAACTATTAGTAAATTGCAGTGATATCAGCGATGAAGATGAATACTAATTTTTTTTTCCTAATATCGTTCAATCTAAGAATATTTTTAAAAACTAATACTTTTGAGTAACTTCCTTTTTGAAATGCATGCTGAGATACGATTTTTCTATTTGCTTAATATCCGCAGAAAAAATTAGACTTTGACGATTCAAGATGAAAGATTTGACGATAAAAAAAATTACACGCAATGAACGAAATTTTACGATATATAGATAGTATATTTTTGATAATAGCAGCAAAATGTTTTGTACATAATGTAAATAGCATTAGCATAATTCGATTTAAAAAAAAATGTTTCAAATGCTTTTTGCTTTGTTTTTATATATTTATGGAAAATTAATGCTTATATGACACTTTTGTATTATATGATATCCTCAGTGGTCGAAAATGCTTAATAAAATTACCAAAAACCCCTTTAGAGACAATTTTTGAAAAGTAAACAAAACTTTTTTGCAGACTTTAGCATTTTCGAGTCACTGATGGAAATATTTTTTTATTTATTTCTTTTAAATTGTATTCTTTTAATGATAAATTTTTATTGGATCTGTATAAAAGCACATTAAGTTAGTTAACTATTTGTAAGCATATATAAATTGGACATAATTCTTTTCAATAAGCACGTTGGAATAAATTGTTTAACTTTCCCAAAAGATCGAAATAATTTTAATGTCTTTTTAACAATTCTCTTTCTTCAATCTTATGTCAAAACAGGAAAATTAGGTCTTGGGAGATAGAATATATCGAATCAGAGTGCATTAATAAGCTTTAAATTTGTCGAGCTCAACAATTAATATATTTAAAAATAAATCTTTATTCTCTCAACGAAAACAAACAAAAAAAAAATAATTAAAATAAATTTACAGAATATCGCTTTACAATTCAGAGCAATTCTTTCTCTTGACATAGCAGAATAGGCGAAAATTTGCACTTTTAATGAAGATCTAAATGAAATATAAAAAAAATGTCCTAAAAGCATCTTTTGTGATTAAAATGAACAATTGTTACAACAATAAATAAATAATTTCTTTTACGCTTAAACTACTGACTTTTAATCCAAAGCTGAGGATCAACATGCTGAATTTGTAGTTTTCATAAAGACTAAATTATTATGAAACAAAAGTCGTTTGCTGGATGTTAATTTCAAAAAAAGTCGTTACATGGACTCAAATGAAGATCAACAAGCTCTAAATCTCAACTATTTAATAAATTACTATACAAAGAGTTTCACAAATGAATAACACAAAGGTTCTTTATTATTTTATTAAATTTAAAAAAAATCCGTAACAAATATTTTATAAAATTATAAAAAAAAATGCATAAATTAAGAAAACTAATGTGATGTCTTTATGAGAGTGTGGGGGGGTTTAGGAAGAAAAGCAAACACATTTGCTTAAACTCGAATGTCTATACTTGAATAATTCACACCTGATATTATATAAATGGATCGTCATGAGCACAACATATTTTTTTTTTATTTTTAATAACTTTTTTTTAAACATTAATTTTTGGTTGAATTCCAATTTTTTCTAATTTATGCCAAAAATTTAATTATGGTATGTAGGGTAGGTTGAGAATGGACGAAAAAAATACAAATTTTCTCTCTAACAATTATTAAAACATTAAGTCCAGCTTCAAAATTCATTGACTATTCGTTAATATCAAATTGTGAGCATTTGATGCTAATCTTCTTTTTTTTTTGTTCATCAAAATGCTAACAAATTAATTTAAATCCACTTAATATTATCTTAGTTGATTTCTAAACAACTCTAAGTAGTAAATTGAACTTGACAGTCTGCAAAAAAAGAAGATATGAAAATTGAATATTTTATATAATTAAAAATGTCTTACCTTCCAAATGCATTAAAAAGGGCAACAATTTCACTTCTTCTCATTTTAAAGTCATCCTTGATTGGATCTTTTGTGACGTAAATGTTGTTCTCGAGAGTATTATGTTCAAATTTACCAGAGAATAAAATCTTTAATGCTGTTCCCATTCCTTGAGTTTGTAATTTACCCCACAAACGACATTTATCACAACCCACGCAATCCATAATACGTGAAATGTTGAGGAACTTTTCACGAAATTCATTCTTTAAATTTACATTCAATCCAGTAAACATAATACTTTCGTCAAAATGCGATGGGAATGACTCAATAACATTTAATATATCATCAACTGCGAGTCGCACTTCTTTATCACTTTTTTCGATTCCAGTGAAAAATTCTTCATTTCTTAAGTAAGGTGCGACTTTTGCTATTGCACGTAATTCAACAAGATATGCGAAATATAAGTTTCTAAGCCATTTTTCGCCTTCACCATTTGTTGTTTCTGGACTAAATCTAGCAACAAATTCCTTCAAATTTGGTCCCCAAAGTCCATTTTTTGACACCATTCCTAATGGTGAATCCTTTTCAGTTTGTAAGAAATTAGCTGCCAAATGAACATTAATGCTTGCATGTAAGCCTGACACCATACGATAAAAGACTCTTTCCTCTAAACATGTCTCATCTAATACTTTTGTCTTCATCAATTGTTTATATGATGATGCTTCTTTAGATATTTTTGGAGATTTAAAGCAATTTTCTTTGTAAATTGTTTGCCATATTCTGTGTGCTGAACGTCCTTGATAACCCGTAAATCCTAAAGTTAATGAAAGAAAAAGAATGAGAGTAAGATGATGTAATCGGAGAAAGTACACGTCATACAAAATTACTGCGTAGTATATATAAAGGTAAAAGGAATTTCGTAACATACTTTCTGGGTTTAGCAATAAATCGACATATTCAGCTTTCTCTTGATGGTCGTCTAATACACAAAAATTGTCTTGAGCCTCGTCGTGTTCTGACCATTTTTGTAATTCTTCATGCTGCTTCTCACTAATTGATTTATTGACTATATCTAGTTCCTTATTGTAATCCTCTTCACATCCCAAATTTTGATTCTCTTTCAAATACTTTTCATGTGGTGCTTCCTTCTTGGAATTATCATCGTCATCTTGTAATTCAACTGGTAAGTCTTTTTCTTCACATGATTCAACATGACAGTATTTCATAGCACATTCAAAGTCAACGTCCTTCCAAAATGGACAATCATTATGTAGATTGACTTTAAAAAATCGGAAATAATTGGTTTGTAAAAGACTCTTAAGTCGTGGAAAGATTTTAACATTATTATAGTAATCGACCGTATCAACGCTACAGCTACAATCATCAACATTGCCTTTAAGCTGTAAAATGTCAAATATAAAAGTATATAGATTAATTAATACACTGTATTATATTTTTAAAATTGATAAGAGCTTAATGTAGGGTATAATGAATAAAATATGTTATTGTTTTGATATATCTGTTAACACACGAACAATAGAACATGTAGGAACAAAACAGATGTACGTAAATGCACGAAAAGAGGCACGTACACAAAAAAATTTTAGTTCCGATTTTCATGAATTTCAATATTATTGCGGAAATTCCCAAAACTGATTCATATCAATTTTAATTGATAAAGTCATATACGCAATAATTCATTCATTAATGATAACATCTTACCTCACAGAAACATTGCTTTTCTGCTTTCTTATCCGGTGATTGGAAAAATCCCGATGATTGATGATAAATATTGAAAAGTAGGAGAAAAATCAGGAAAATCTTTGTCATTTTGAATAAATTTCAATCTATTTAAACAAGTTTTACGATAATTTATAAAATAATTTTTATAATCACTGCCAATTCTATGTCTTTATACTTTAATTCACAATTTTACATTATTTTAGTTCTCACTCAATTGCTCTTATTTTCAACTTAATCTCGAATTACTAAATCTCGAAAATTCGACAATTCATGTTTTTTTAAACGGATTTTTTAAATTTGAAAAGTTGATTTGAATTTTTTTTAACCGTTTTTCTTAAAAAGTTTTCAAAATTTTTGTTTACAATATTTTTTTGTTGAATTTCATAACATTATTATAATTTATTTATTTAAACTAGAATTAAGACATGAATAATATTTTATCTGTGAAAATTGTAACTGCTGATTACTACAACTTCTATCCAGTACAAAATCTCGATGTGACATACTCAAAATTCAGGGAAAAAGATGTAAAAAGTGTACCGATAATTAGAATTTTCGGCATAAATAAGAAAAAGAAGAAAATCTGCTGTAATATACATAATGTATTCCCATACATATTCTGTCCATGTCCTGAAACTGACCCTGCTAAAATTGATTTCATGATGAAGGAAATGGCTAATGTAAGTGCTTTGATTAACTCTACTGTATCTGATATTCACTAAATAAGCTTTATTTAAACTTCCAGCAAATAGATCAGAAGCTGAATGCATCATTTGGACAAACAAACAGTGCTCAACAGCATGTCTATCAAATATCATTATGCAAAGGTATTCCTTATTATGGATTTCATTCAAATGAGCTTCAGTTCTTTCGTATTGAGCTATACAATCCAAATTTGATCAAAAGGACATCTGGATTGCTTCAATCTGGTAGCATTTTGGGTAAAATATTCCAACCACACGAAAGTCACGTTCCATACATCCTCAGATTCTTTATTGACTTTAATTTATGTGGTATGGGATATATTCATGTTCCAACGAATAAAGTTCATACAAGGTCCATAGCAAGTGATTCTCGTCATAAAAAGAAGGCAGTATCAAGTCTCGAAGTTGATTTTAGTGGTGCATACATTTTAAATCGAACAGAACTGCTTGAAAACAATGAAGCAAGTCAAAAAGCTGCTAATATGGGGATTGAGTCGATTTGGGAAGATGAACGCAGAAGAAGGATGCAAAATTCCCAAGACCTTCCAGAATTAAAGACACAAGAGGATGAACCACGAATTTGTGATCCAACTAGCAGTGATTTATTCTTTTTGAGAGCATTAAAGGAACGATATTTATCAAATGTCACTCAAAAGTCAGAGGAACTAAACACAACAACACTAGATGAAAGTACAAAGTCCTTTAAAAAGAAATTTGACCTCAAAAATTATCTTGAAGCAACAACTTATGGTGCTGAATGCTCACAAAGCTCAGGATCATCAAATCAACAAGACGAAATGGATGTGACGTTATCAATGGATATAAGTCAAACAGTTGAGGAATTAGAGAGTCATTTTCTTAATACACAAAGCAGCATCGCATCAACAAGTAAAGAAGTTAATGATAATTTAAGTACAGCTGAAAATGAAGATGATTTTGACAGTTTATTAGCACCATTCTCACAAACTCAGCACAGTGGAAAGGCAACTCAAAGTGACATTAATGAACAGCTTGACGAGAGTCAAATTAAGCATTTATTTGAAGAGTTTGATGCTGAAGATGAAAGTGAATTTAACATGACACTTGCTGATTTAGAAATTGCAATGTTCAATGATGAAAATGATGAAGTTATTCCTCAATTGGATGGTGTCGATGATCAAATTCCTGGACCTTCTAAAAAATTTATAAAATCAGAACCGTTTTCATTTTCTGAAAATTCAAATGACTTTCAAGAGAATCTTCATGCTTTAATGAGTCATTTTAATCAAGAAGCTAGTGTCAAGAAGGAAATTGAGGAAGTAATATCCTCAAGTGACAGTGATAGTGACGATGAACGAATGAAAAGCTTTTATGACCAAACTTTAATGGCAAATGACTTTGATGATGAGGATTTGGAGTCACCAAAAGATCCAAAAATTGATTCTGACTCAGAACATGCAATTAAGACAGAAGATATTGATGAAAATAAGTCTTGTGTGATAACATTAGCTAATGAGCCTCCAGATCCAAGTTCAGTGCTTGATAGACTACAAGAATTCGAGATTCCAAGTACGGTTAATAAATGTGCATTTTATAGCAATCCAGCAGATGTAACAGACAAAAAGGAAGTTGGATATAACATTTTAGAGATTCACAGTGACAAACTTAATGATTGTGAAGATTTTAAAAGCACAATTTTCTCATCAAGTCAATTAAAGCATCTTCAAGCACAAAAACTCTCTCAGCATTTAGGATTCATGCCAAAAACTATCGCACATACAACTGATCTCATAGATGACAATTCAGACGTTATTATTCATCCAATTAAGGAACCACCAACTTATAATGATGCTAAAAATTGGCTACAAACTGGAAATGAAGAAATTGAGTCACAAAAAGTTTGCATCCTTGAGGACAGTCCAGTAAAAGTTAAGCGTCAAAAAATATTTAATGTTCTAGAGACTGATGAGGATATTAAGGAACAATTTAGTGAAGATTTAGACAAAACAATAATTCCACAATCTCCAGAAGCTAATAATGATCCAGTTGTCATACCCAGTTCCTTAGAAAAGGATACACAATCATTAACAGAATTTATTGAGGATGGAATTTATTTAAGCTAC
Organism: Chironomus striatipennis; assembly: GCA_026123125.1. Lineage (NCBI taxonomy): Eukaryota > Metazoa > Arthropoda > Insecta > Diptera > Chironomidae > Chironomus > Chironomus striatipennis. The sequence goes on from CM047394.1 coordinate 46,373,739, forward strand.
AGTGCACGAAAAAAGAGACGACGACGAGCCAAAAAGACATTTAGTGAAAGATTCCAAGAAATTATGAAAGCAAAAGTTGGTTCCACATCAGCTCTAGACCAAACTCAAACATTTTCAGAATCATCTCAATCCTCAATGGACCATGAAAAAATGTCAGATTCATCTGAAGATTTATTAAAAGATTCACAATCCAACAGAAGCAATGCCAAAAATTCTGATGACACATTTATATGCTCAATAATTCCAGACGCAAACATTCCATTAAATGACAGCTACGATGTATCAACAATGAGTGAAACTTATGGCTTTAAAATGAAACTTGAAAGTTTACAATCGACCGATGAACACAACGACTTGACAATTTTATCAATGGAACTTCATGTTGAGACAAAAGGTGATTTTAATCCAAATCCTGAAACTGATGAGATTGTTGCTATTTTTTATTGTGTTGATGGATATTATGTCAATGAACAGGCAACATCGTGTAGTGGAATTATTGTAGTTTGTGAACATGGTGAAAATTTTGGATATTTTAAGGAACAAATTGAAATAATTAGAGTCAAAAATGAATTGGAACTGCTTGAAGAATTTTTTAAGAAAATTCGAATTTATGATCCGGACATTTTTGCTGGCTATGAGATTGAATTACAGTCTTGGGGATATTTATTCGAAAGAGGATTTGTGCTTAATATGAATTTATGTAATGCATTGTCAAGGATGCCTTTAGATAAGGAACCAAAAACCAGAGTAATGCATGAAGAAGAGGAACAAGGTGATCAAGGAGAATACAATACAGAACAAAAGATTCCTGGACGAATATTATTGGATGTTTGGAGATTGATGAGACATGAAATTGCTTTGACTTCTTACACATTTGAAAATATTGCATATCACATTCTGCATAGAAGGTAACTTTTAAATTTTTAACGGTTTTTTGTTTTTCAAAAAAAAATTTTTTTTGATAAATTATTTTTTAAATTCTATTTAACCGTTATAAATTCAAATTAAATTTATTCAACAGGTACCCAAAACATACCTTCCCATTCTTAACTTCAATGTGGAATCAATCACTAAAGAAATGGATTGTCCTCGAATATTACATGACAAGATCAAAAGTATTGCTGGAAATTCTCAATCAACTTGATCTTATTGGGAGAACTTGTGAATTAGCAAAATTATTTGGCATTCAATTTTTCGAAGTTCTATCGCGTGGATCACAATTTCGTGTTGAAAGTATGATGTTAAGGATAGCTAAGAGGAGAAATTTAGTAGCTGTGTCACCAAGTGTTCAACAGAGATTACATATGCGTGCTCCTGAATATATTGCATTAATTTTAGAACCTGAATCACGATTTTATACAGATCCAGTTATAGTTTTGGATTTTCAAAGTTTATATCCAAGTATCATTATTGGATACAATTATTGCTTCTCAACATGTTTAGGGCGAGTTGAACATTTATTAAAAGGATCTTATCAGCCTTTTGAATTCGGAGCTTATCAACTTCGAGTTTCTCCCTCAAGGCTACAATTTCTATTAGAAAATGATCTTGTAACGGTATCTCCTTGTGGTGTTGCTTTTGTAAAGTCATCAATAAGAGAAGGTGTATTACCTCGAATGTTAAAGGAAATTTTAGACTGCAGGTTTATGGTGAAGCAGTCAATGAAGCTATATAAAAATAATACAGCTCTACAAAGAGTTTTGCATTCACGGCAACTTGGTTTAAAATTGATCGCTAATGTTACGTACGGATATACAGCTGCTAACTTTAGTGGAAGAATGCCTGCAATAGAAGTTGGAGATTCTGTTGTCAGTAAAGGAAGAGAAACTCTCGAACGAGCTATAAATATGGTTGAAACCAATAAAAAATGGGGATGTAAAGTCTGCTATGGAGATACTGACTCAATGTTTGTATTAGTTCCTGGACGAACGAAGGAAGAAGCTTTTAAAATTGGAGAAGAAATTGCTGAAGCTGTCACTAAAGATAATCCAGTGCCTTTAAAGTTGAAACTGGAAAAAGTTTATCAACCATGCATTTTACAGACCAAGAAAAGTAATTTCATAAATTTAACGTTTTTTTAATATTTAAAATTTTCAAAACCATACAAATTCTCGCCGACTTTTGTATGGTTTTTGAAAACATTTGTATGGTTCTAATAATTTCAAAATAATTTCTAACGATTTTTTAATTAATTCACAGGATATGTTGGAAATATGTATGAAAGTGCTGATCAAAAGGAGCCAATCTTTGAAGCAAAAGGTATTGAAACAATCAGACGAGATGGATGCCCTGCAGCTTCCAAAATATTAGAAAAATCATTAAAAATTCTCTTTGATACACATGATGTCAGCAAAGTTAAGGAATATGTATGCAGGCAATTTAAAAAGATTCTGGAAGGCAAAATGAGTATTCAAGATTTAATTATTGCAAAAGAATTTCGAGGAATTCAAGGATACAAGCAAAAAGCTGTCGTGCCTGCATTAACATTGACTAGAAAGTGGAAAATATCAGATCCAAGAAATGAACCAAGAAAAGGTGAAAGAGTACCATTTGTGTTGACGAATGGACCACCAAATTCAACATTAATTAAGCTAGTTAAGCCACCATTGGAAGTGCTGAATGACGAGAGCCTTAAAATCAACAGCTTGTATTATATCACAAAATCAGTAATTCCACCATTAAATCGATGTTTATTGTTAATTGGTGCAAATGCTCATGACTGGTTTGCAGAACTTCCAAAAAAATATAAATCACTTCCAGTCACAAATAGTCATTTATTAAAAAAGCAAACGATATCTCAATTTTTCAATACAACAAGTTGCGTAATTTGTGATAATAATTGTGAGAAAAATATATGTGAAAATTGTAAGGCACATCCACAAATATCAGGGATTATACTAAATGATAAGATGTCAGCTGTTGAGAAGAAATTTATGGCAGCTAGACTGATATGTCAAACATGCTGTGGACGTGGATTTAACTTCAAATGTGTGTCACTTGATTGTCCAAATTTATATTCATTGACACAAGCAAATCGAGAATTTCAGGAACTAGAACATTATCGAAGTGTTTTAAGTGATTTAATGTAGTAAATAATTGAAAATAATAAAAGTTTTTACTAGAAAAATGATTTATTAAAATTTTTACAACTTTTTGTCTCAGCTATAACTTTTTTTTTCGTCAATTTTTTACGACTTTCGAAGATATTTATAAGTTTGTTTTCGTTGTGTCCAATAAGATAATGCTGCTGCTGCTGTTGTTATTCCAGTTAAATACCAAAGTCCATGCAATACCAAATGATCACTGTAATTAAAAACCGGCGCTCCTAAAGATGCAGCAATTGTAAATAATTGGACAGCTGTATTTACTTTACTAATAAATGTTGGTGCTAATTGTGCTGTGACATGTGTTGCATCAAAATATTTTGTAAATGTTCTATGTTCTGGCGGAAGACTATTGAATCTGATGACAAAAGCAGCTGCGATAAGGAAAATGTCACGAAATAAGATAACGGATGTAAGCCATAATGGCATTAAGTTGTTGTAGGTCAATGAAATTACTAAAGAAGCTACCAAGGTTTTATCAGCCAATGGATCAAGAAAACTTCCAAATTTTGACATTTGTCCTGACCAATTACGTGCGATATATCCATCAGCAAAATCAGACAGTCCAGCAACAATCAATAATCCAATAGCAAGTGAGTAATTGCTTTGAATAATCACATAGCCAAGATATGGTGACAAAGCTATTCGTCCAATACAGAGAAAATTTGGAATGGTAAAGATGTTTTCACGTTCAATCACTTCCTCAACTTTTGTCTTTCTATCTCTGATATTTTCCTGAATTTGCTGTGACTTCTCCTTCAACTGCTGTTTCTTCTTTTCTAGAGCTTCTTGAAAGATCTCAGCTCTCTTGACAGTTTTAACTGATACATCGGGCTTCTTGAATTGTGTATTGCTACTGTAATTAACAAGGAACTGCTGAACACATCCTCCAAATATCTTTTTATGATCAGCTAATAAAATCCTTTGAGGTACGATGTATGATTTAAGTCTAAATATATTTGCACTACATGCTGTTGATCTAAATGAACATTGCAATATTTTGAGTGGCAGCATTATTGTCGTTCCTTTATATGCATTCTAAAAATAGACAAAAGATAACCAAAAGACGTAAAAATTATTCAATCATTCGGTAAATCATAATTATAACTAACTGACAGGCTTTAATGAATTTAATTTATGTAGATGTAAGGATTATTAAATAGAAAATGCAAAGAACTATTTAGATACTTGAATATTACAGCTTAATTAACAACAATTCTTATAAATTTCTTAATATTTTTAAAATCATTGTAAAAACGATAATTGACAATGTCCGCATACCTTTAATGAGCCAATAGGTATTATTCGTCAAATATTGACTGATCACACAATTACATTTATGCTCAATTAATGCATAAAATGATTAAAATATCATTTTTTAATTCCTTGAAATTTTCAAAATATTTACAACAGGATTCAAATATTTTAAAACCGTTACAAAATTTGATATTGTCAACGGTTGTCAAAAATTTGAATTTTTCAAAAAATTTACTAGAATTGAGTAACGTCGAGCACAGCAACGAAATTGTCAATAATTTAATATTTTTAATGAAATTTACCATCAACTTATCATTGAATTAAATTTTAATCACATAAAATGATATGATTTGAAGATATAAAGAGTTTCAGACATAAAAATTATAAAAATTTAACAACAATTGCATGCATAATAAGACAGACAGAAGTAGGGCAGGAATTGGAAGTAAAAATATTGCAGAATACAAATTTTTGAGAAAATTTAAAATTTATTATAAAAAGTACATTTTCTCTGCACAGATAAGCTTTTAAACAACAAATAAAGTGCCAGTTTTATATAATTAATCAAAATTTTAATAAAATTCGTCCTAAAAAAGTGTGAAATTTAAATTTTCGCAATTGAGAAAAAAAAATGTCCAAAAATGACTCTTTTGTTGTCTAATCCTACATAAATCACATCATAATAAAGTTTAATTAAATCATTATACATAAATTGAGATAATGAGCGAGGAAAGGAGTAAATTAGAAGCAGTAGAGATGGATTTATCTCGAAATGGTGAGTTCGATACACAAATTTTCAATAAATTTTTTACAATTTTTGATTTGTGAAAAGATCCAGACTAGAAAAGTAAAAAAAAAAGAGAAGAGAAAAAAAATATAGATCTGTGCATATACATGTATAGACTATAGGCTGAGAAAAATTTTTTACACTTTCTATAGACTTAATAGCACTAATAAAATTATGAATGAAATTATTTCCATTACAGCTTCACCAATCGTTAGAATAGAAAACTTAGAACATCTGATACTTAATAATAAACATAATAATTCAATTTGGCCAGAATTAGCATCATCCAGTGGATACAAAATTAGTGTCGAGACATTATTAGATTGTCTTATTGTGCTTTACGATGAGTGCCAGAACTCGTCATTACGACGAGAAAAAACAGTTTCTGAATTCATTGAACTGAGTAAGGATTTACTTATTGTTTAATATAATGACTATTTTTAATTACTAATTCATATTCTATTGTGTATAAAAATTTATAGTGAAACAAATTGTTCAAAATATCAAGCAACTTCGATTGAGTCGAGATGATTTTGAGATTTTAAAAGTTATTGGACGTGGTGCATTCGGAATTGTTTGTGTTGTAAAAATGATTGCCACAAATAAGGTCTATGCGATGAAGATTCTCAATAAATGGGAAATGCTGAAAGTAAGAAATTTATTATCATGAGTTCGTGACGTAATAACTGACAATTTCTATTTAATTTTATCTCCTTTTTTTCATACGTAGCGCGCAGAAACAGCTTGTTTTCGTGAAGAACGAGACGTCCTAGTTTATGGCGATCGTCAATTTATAACAAACCTTCACTATGCATTCCAAGATGATCAAAATCTATATTTAGTAATGGATTATTATTGTGGTGGCGACTTATTAACTTTATTGAGTAAATTTGAGGATCGTTTGCCTGAAGAAATGACTCGATTCTATATAGCTGAAATGATTATTGCAATATCATCCGTTCATCAATTAAATTATATTCATCGAGACATCAAACCCGATAATTTAGTTCTAGATTCAAATGGACATATACGTCTTGCTGATTTTGGATCGTGTCTTAAACTTGGTCCAAATGGTAAAGTTCAATCGAATGTTGCTGTTGGTACGCCTGATTATATTAGTCCTGAGATATTACGTGCTATGGAAGATGGTAAAGGAAAGTACGGTACTGAATGTGATTGGTGGTCACTCGGTGTTTGCATGTATGAAATGCTATTCGGTGAAACACCATTTTATGCTGAAAGTTTAGTTGAAACTTATGGAAAAATTATGAATTTCAAAAATAGTTTTGACTTTCCACCCGATGATCCTGATTATCCCGTCAGTGATAATGCAAAAGACCTCATTAAAAGACTTATTTGTGCACAAGAAGATCGAATTGGCAAAAATGGTCTCGATGATTTTCGTAATCATCCATGGTTTACTGGAATTGATTGGGAAGCATTGAGAAATACACAAGCTCCATATATTCCTGAAGTCTCAAGTCCTACAGACACAAGTAATTTTGATGTTGAAGATACTGATTCAAAACTCTTTTCTGATGTCGTTCCACCAACAACAAATCCTGCATTTTCAGCACATCATTTACCATTTGTTGGATTTACATTTACACAACATAGTAATTTATCAGATTTGGGAGCAATTTCAAGTGAAATAACTTCAAATATCTCTAAATGCAATGGTGAACGTGTAAATCCTGAAACAACACGTAAATTACAGGATGAAATTAATATTTTAACAAAAAGGAACGGTGAATTGGAAAGTCAACTTCAATCTCTTTCAAATAACTCAAATATGGAAAGAAAACTCTCAGAATCATCAAGAATTCAAGAATTAGAATCGGCTATAATACAATTAAAAAAAGAGAATGAAGATGTTCTCAAAGAGAAGCATAAATTGTTTGAGAATTTAAAAACATTAGAATCAGATTTAAAGACAACAAATCAGCAACATAAACAGAGAATGATAGAATTCATGGAATTGAGTGACGAGGCAAAAGAATTACGAACACAAAAGGTAATGTTAGTCAGACAAGTACGAGATAAGGAAGAGGATTTAGAAAAGTCAACACAAAAGATTGAATCACTACGGAATGATATACGTTTAACAGAGAAAAGTCGTCGTGAGATGGAATCAAAATTACAAGAATCAATAGCCGATATGAATCGTGAACGTCAAGCACGTGAACGTAGTGAAGAATTTTGTCGAAAATTACAAGCTGAAGGTTCGCACTCAAATGTCCATGAAGATAATTTAAAACGTGAAATTGAACGACTTGAAATGGAAAAGAAAGATTTATTAGCACAACAACAGATTCGATTTAGTCAAGAAATCAATATTTTACGAGATCAACTTAATGAGTCTGAGACACAAAAGAATCTCACACAAATGGAACTGAGTCAAATTCGTGAAAAGCTTGAAAGTTTTCGACAAAATATGTCATCATTGGAAGATATGGTTAATAATCTTAAAAAAGAAAAGCAATATTTGATTGATGAGAATATTCGATTGACGGGTGAGGTTGAAATGTTGAACGATACAAATCGTCGATTGCAACAACATCAATCGCAAGTTGATGGTGATTATGAAGAGCTTAAGAATAAACGACAAGCAATTTCTAATTGGGAACAACAAATTAATGAAATTATACAATGGGTTAGCGATGAGAAAGAGGCGAGAACGTATTTGAGTTCGTTGGCATCAAAAATGACTGAGGAATTGGATGTGATTAAGGGATCAGGTACAATGCAACACAATCATGATAAGAATTGGCGAAATAGAAGATCGCAGAAGTTGGAAAAGATGGAACTTTTGAATCTTCAAAGTTCACTGCAGAGTGAAATTCAGGCAAAGGCTTTAATATCCGATGAATTGAGTCGAACGCGTGCAGAATTGGTCGCAGCCCAAAAGTAAGTTATTTTTGCTTGATTTTAAAAACTGTTACTTTAATTCTTTTGGTTTATTCGATCTTTGAACTTTCAATTTCTGGTTCAAATTTTGAACTTTATGAAATTCGTTAATTTACAGTATTCAAATTCAAAAAGTCCGTTAAACTTGTTTTCAGAGTTCAAATTTTGAACTTTAAATTAAACTGATTTTCGAACATTAAATTCAAACTTCAAAAATCCGGTAAAATTCAAATTTTAAAAATCCGTTAATATTCAAATTTCATAAATCCGTTAAAATTCAAATTTCAAAAATGCGTTAAATTTTAAATAAATTTTCTAACAACGATCAACTCCAAATTCACAGAGACCTGTATGAATATCGTCAACACAACGACTCAATCTTAAGTGATATGAAGCGAAAGGATAACTTAATAAAAGAACTGCAGCATAAATTGGAGAATAATGAAGGATGTGAGTACAAAAATTTAAAAACTTTGTGTGAAGTTTCATAGTTGAATAAAATATTCGAACATAAAAAAAAAAAATATCATTACACTCAATTCGCATACATTCCTCACAATATATCCGAACATAAACCAAACCAAACATTCCATTTCATTTTGATATAAACACTGACCAAACTCATAAGTTATTATTATTATTTTTCTTTATTTCTCTTCATCTTTTTTTCATTTTTTTTTATTTTCATTTCTTTCTCTCAAAATGTAATTGATATATATTGTTATTATTATATTGTTAATGTTTAGTGAATGTAATGAGAACATCTGACGATAAACAAAAAACAGATGGTACTACTTCTTCATCGTCTACTACTACGTCGTCAAAGTCCTGTGTCGTTGAAAATTTAATAAATCATAATGAAAATGATAATAATAATAATAATAGTAATAATGAGACGGTGATGGTGAATAATTGTGTGAATATTGATTTAAATGCTAACATAAATGCACAAAGTGATAATTGTGCAATAGATAATTCAATTCTAGTCAATAATAATAATAATAATGAGATTAAGGAGCAAGACACACTTCCCACAGACAATCAAGTCATTTCTGACAACAGCAATATAAAATGTGATGAATCCATAAAATCTTTACTAGATGGTTTGATACTAGATGATGACGACAATAATGACAAGTCAATCAAAGTAGATGTAGATGATAATAATACATTAGATAAAGAAATTAATGTCAATAAGAATAATGATAATGATGATGATACATTTGCATCAGCAAGTAAATATTCGGATGTATCGTTTAATCGTTGTGAAATGTCGACATCAACATCTTCACTTAATTCGCATGTTGCTGCCCATAACCAATATACACCAAACCGAGACAATAATCGCGACCATCGAAGAGCGGTGCGAAAAAACTTTTCTCTATGGATTGGTGTCACAAGTTGCGTTTGGGCATGCTTAGTGTGGCTTATGAAGAATTATGCTAACTAATCAAACCATCTGCACATTTTTTTTTTCTCTGATCATGCTAAAATTGATTTAAAGTGTGCCTTAATGTCTTGTTTTTAACTTAACTCATTGAAAATTTCTTGTTTTCTTAACTTTAATCTTTTTAAGACACAAAAATGATACAAATTAGAAATTAATATCGCGCGATATTTTATTTTATTTACATTTAAATCGATCATAACTGAAACTCTCTGTGCTAATTTTTTTTTTTTTTGATCTGGAAAAAATTGAACTGTGCTGTTGATTCATCCACCTACAGCCAAATTAACCGCTTCATGCATTTTATCAACTCTTTTTATGAACTCAATCTTGCTTTCATATTTCTTGTAATTACGATTTTTGGGAGATCATTTTATTAGCTGTTTGACTGACTAAGTATGAAGTTTGTTGGAAACAGCAATAAAATGATCTAATTGGTTAAAAAATTTCTGTTTAAAAAAAACGGTCGAATTTAGAAAAAAAAAAACTTTTGCAGTTTTAAATTTGAATTTTTAAAATTGAAATTTCGTTTTTTTTTAACTTTAAATTTAAGGTTTAATTTTGAACTTTAAATTTAGGGTTTAATTTTGAACTTTAAATTTGAATTTAAAAAAATTAAATTTTTGAACTGAAAAAAATTGAATTTTTAAAAAACGTTAAATTTTTGAACTTTAAATTTGAAATTCTAAAAACCGTTACAAATTTTGAAATCAAATTTTTTAAAACCTTTACAATTTAAAAATTTTAAATCGCTTTCTATACAAATCTCGCTTCTATCATGCACCCACCGATCATATTTCATTCTTTCGCGAACAAAGCATGACCTTCTTATTACAATTAAAAATTTAAATAAATTTACTCAGTCCAACGAGATGAGATTTTTATTTATTTTTATTTTTTGCCATCCATCCATTTCTTATTTGTCTTGTATCTCACATCTGATCTGAAGGTTTCATGTGACTTTAACAAACAATCGTACATTGTCAATATTTGTGGTGACTGCTAATTAGATGCGTACCTCGCAAAAAAAAGAATTTCTGTTTGTGTTTTTTTGTCTCCGTTATTTGTAAAAAACAAACAAATTGTCCAAAGCATGATACTTTTTCTTTTATTTTTTTGTTTTTTGGATTTTTTTTTCTTCTCTCTTTGCAGATAATTTGAAAGCGATTGATTTAATTTCTTGCCCAAATTCCAAAAGAAATAATAACCAAGTTACCAATTCAACAAGTTCCTCAAGAAATATTCAAAATAATAATAATAATAATAATATTAATAATAATGATTTAAAAAACAGTAACACAAGTCGCTCACAATTAATACAAATTACATCATCATCATCATTACAAATAACTGACTTGAATGATTCAACGATCAAACGATTGTCAAAAAAGACAAAAAATCGTTCTCGATATGCTAAAACTAATAAGAAGCACTGCAAAAAGCGCAGGAGATAATTTCATTGCTTTTTTTTCATTTCATTTCTTTTCTATTAAAAACAAAAAGTTCATTCATGAAAGCTTTATTTTCGATTTATTGGCAATAATCATTTTAATTATAAATATTATCGTTGTTATAGCGCAACTTAAATTATTTATTTCTAAATAGGTCTGATAGGTACAATTTTTTGGCCATAAAAATTGTTAATTATGTTAATTATGATAAAAAAAATTAAAAAATTGTTAATTATAAAAAAATGTATGATTTCCTCGCAAATGCTCAATTATACAATGCAATAAAGAAGAGATGAAAAATTTTCTTAAAGATTTTTTTTTAATTTCTTCTCTAAAAAAATTTTATATTAAAAACTTACACATTTACACAACAAATTTTCTTGCGATTTTTTATTATTCTGATTTATTTGAAAGCGTAATAGTTTAAGGTGCTGGATGAAATCTATTACCTTCTAAAAACAAAAAAACAATCCGCTTGATATTAAGGTGGGACATTGATTTGTGATGAATTAAACTTGAATGAAGAGAATTTTTGTTTTTTTTCTGGGATGTGTTTTTGGAAGCTTTTCTGAGCTGTATATATCAACAAAATTAAGAATGAAAAGCTTTCAAAAAATGTCCTGTCAAGTTTTCTTGTGCTCGGCATTACTTGGTTGGGTTTGAGTTGTGTTGGAATTAATTTTTTTGGTTTTAAATTTTTTTGTTGAAATTTATTTAAACTTTTAATATTGGAAATTTTTCTTAAAAAAAATTGGAAATTTTTCTTAAAAAAAATTGGAAATTTTTCTTAAAAAAAATTGGAAAAATTTCCAAATTTTTCTTAAAAAAAATTGGAAAAATTTCCAACAAAAAAAAAAATAAAAAAAATTGAAAAATTTCCAATAAATAAAAGATTTCAAATTCCAAAATTCTTCCAAATTTCCAACAAATCTTCCATTGTTTTCCAAAAAAGAATCCTTTTCAGTACTGGAATAGTTCCAATTTCCAACTATTCCAGCCTTTCTCACAGAATTTTCAAATTTTCCAATATTGGAAGGTTAAAATTTCAACTAAAGCCTTTCGATTGAGTTGGAAACTAATAAGTTTTTCCAATATTGGAAAACTGGAATGTTCTAAATTTCCCTCAAAAAATGTCCAATATTGAAAGTTTTAAGAATCAAAAATCTTAATTTCAAAAATCATAAAAAGTCAACCAAGAAATTCTGTGTTCCTAAAAAAAAAAGATTGTGTTTTTCTTTTGCGTTGATCATTTGTTCTATATGCTCAAAACAAAAACGAAAGGAATGGACACATCAAATCAAATTCGCATAATTAATCGCCTTTAACTGTTTCATTGGCTCTTTGATTTTTATTTTTTTGACTAATCGTCATTTTGTTGACTTTCTACTTACCATTCTGTCTTATCAACAAAAAACTCATGTTTTTCTTCCTCTTTTTTTCTTCTCATAACAATTTTTTAAAAAATAAAAAATATTACTCATTGCAACTACAGAAACAATAAAAACATACGTTCGACACTAACAGCTTCCAAAATGCTTCAAAATTTTCAAAACTTCATGTGATTTCACTTTAATTTATCCTTCATAAAAAAATGACATTTTGAGATTCCTTGATAACACATTAACCATATAAAAAAAAATACAAACAAATACAATTTATGTTCTTGACTTCCTTTTTTTTGTGAATTTTTCTTTTTTGAACTTTGAACTTTTTTTTTGACAAATCTTTAAAAATAAAAAATTTTGAAATTAAAATAAAATAAAAACCCCAAATTTTTCTGAAGTTTTGGAACGGCCATCGTCATCGTACTTGGATCACTTTTTGAAAGACAATGCAGGATCGCCAACATCAAATAGCATCTATAATAACTTACCGGTAAGAGGTCCAAAAATGGGAATTTCGGTTAAGCTTAATTCTCAATTTGATTTGGAACAGCCTCAACGTCATCTTCCAACAAGTCCTTCCTCAATATCCCAACAACATCTCCAACAACCAATTTATTCAAATCAACCTTCAATTAGTTCACCAAGAAGCAATTATGCGCCTGACGATGGATTTTCGACACGTAGAAGTAATGCTAGTGACACATCGATGGAATATTCTAATAAGAGAATGCATCAGTTTGTGGTCAGGACATTTAATACGCCTATCAAATGTCATCATTGTACTTCATTGATGGTGAGTTAAATTTAATATTTTTGATGTTAAAATTTAAAATTTTATAACGGTTAAAATTTAAATTTATTTTGACCATTAAGAATTTGAATCTTGTAAATAAATCCGATGCATTTAATTTTAAATCCGATGAATTATACTTTTAATTGTAAGATTTAATTTTTAATCCATCAGATTTAATTTAATCTTAAGATTTATTTTAAATCCATCAAAAAACCAACTTTAATCCAAAAAAAAAAATTTCCCATTTCACAGATTGGCTTAACACGACAAGGTGCCGTTTGCGATTTATGCAATTTCTCATGTCACGTTCATTGTTGTGCAAAAGTTCCTACATACTGTTCAATGCCAGGAGATCAACCAAAACGTCCGCTTGGTATAGATCCGACAAGAGGGATTGGTACAGCATATGAAGGCTATGTAAAAGTTCCTAAACAAGGCTTCATTAAACGTGGATGGATACGACAATTTGTTGTCGTTTGTGACTTTAAATTATTCTTATACGATGAAGAACGCAATAATGGACAGCCAAGTGTGCAAGTTAGTCAAATTTTGGATATGAGAGATCCTGAATTCTCTGTTTCAATGGTTCGTGAAACGGACGTTATTCATGCAAATAAAAAGGATGTGCCTTGCATTTTCCGTATATCAACATCATTAATACATGATGGAAGTAAATCAATTACATTAATGTTGGCTGATACGGAATCGGAAAGGCAGAAATGGGTTACAGCATTAAGTGAATTACATCGTATATTAAAGAAGAATAATCTTCCAAATACAGCTGTTTATCGTGTCAAAGAAGTCCTTGATAGTTCCCTAAATATTGTAAGAAATTGCGGATGTGCTGCCATAATTGATCGCGATAGAATGCTAATTGGAAATGATGAAGGAATCTATTGTGTTGAACTTGACTGCTTTGAATTCATACGTATTGGTGAAGCGAAGAAAATTATACAAATTTGGTATATTCAGACAGAGCAATTGCTCGTTGTGTTGTGTGGCAAGCAACGATATATTCGATTGTTACCTATTCGTGCACTGGAAGTGCCGGATCTTGAATGGATTAAAGTATCAGATTCTAAAAATTGTATCACAGCTTGTACTGGCATTATACGCTATGGAACACCTCAGAATATTTATGGACTTGCTGTTGCTATAAAGAAACCTAACAATACGTTGATTGTACTGTATGAAATTGATAGGAATAAGCAGCGCCATCATAAATTATTTGAATTTAATGTTAATCTTAATGTGCAAAATATGAAAATTCTCTCTGATGGACGTCTAGCGATTGGACATCAAGGAGGATTTACTGCTTATCATTTACAAGCTGATGCTGCCAAAATGCGTAAGTCTTTGACTATTTTCATTTTTTGACCGTTAAAATTTGATTTTTGAATTTTTACCGTTTCAAAATTAAATTGACAGTTAAATATTAAAATAATTTTTGACCGTTAAGTTTTCAAATTATTTTTGAACTTTAAATTTTCAAATTATATTTGACCGTTAAGTTTTCAAATTATTTTTGACCGTTAAGTTTTTAAATTATTTTTGACCGTTAAATTTTCAAATTATTTATGACCGTCAAATTACAAATTGAATTATTTTATGTACTTCCACAGCATTGGTGCATCCCGACAACAACATAAGCCATTTCTTATCGTACTCAAACATTGATACATGGCTTGTTGTAGAAGTAAACTCTAGTCATATCGATAATAATAGCGATGGAGATTCTACAGAGTATCTCCTTGTCTTCCAAACATTGGCCATATATGTAGATCAGCAGGGACGAAAGACGAGACCAATTGAAATTATGTTTCCAGCAACGCCAACATTTATTACCCATGAAAATGAATTTTTATTAGTTTATTCTGAAACACATTTAGATGTTTTTAATATTGATTCTGGTGATTGGGTTCAATCGATTGGATTGAAAAAATCACGACCGTTGTGTAATGATGGAAGTTTAACGTTAATGATGCTTAATGACTCACCATATGTCGTCTTTTTGTCAAACATTTTAACAAGTAAGTATATTGACATTAATGACTATAAATTGAATGATATTAATATGATTATTGTGTAATTAGGAGACGTCCTTGATACTGGAAGCGTTGAACGCTCAATTCCCAGAAGGAGATTCTCATTACGTGAATCAAGTCGAATAAGAACAGCAGCGTCAGATCGACGTTCTAAAATGATATCAGCACCATCAAATTTCAATCATGTAAGTCACATGGGTCCTGGAATTCAACAAAAATTTGTTGATTTACCAACAACAATTGAAACAGCAGACGATCCAAATGTCGTTCAGCGTACAAGTTTAAGACAAGCGCCACCACGACCCACAACAATGCCACCACAAAGTAATTTGAGGAAGAGTATGTCTAATGTACGACCCAAAGAAACACCGCCATCTTTACCACACAGCCCATCGCCTTTAGGATCAATGAGTTCACTGGCTGAAAGCATTCTTAAAGTTGCTGAACGTCAATCTGAATCATTAAAATCGAGATTGTCATCAAGCTCGTCTGAATTGTCCGGTGCTGAATCATAATTGATTGATCCACACAAAAAACAACTTATAATTTCATATTGAAGCTTTTTTGTGCATTAATTAGTGCAACCAATTTTTTATATATTACGCCACAAAGTCGTATTTGAGATATAAAAAAAAACACACACAATCATTTCATAAAAATTTTTTGGATATAAAAAAAAGAATGAATTTCATACTCATATACATTTTTGACATTTTTTTGGATAATAATACTTAAGAAATGAAAATTTTACTAACCTTATTATCTATATTATTTAGATGTTCCAAAAAAAAAAGTCAGAAAAAGTGCTTTTCCTATCCTAATTTTAATCATTCATAGCAGTAATAATTAAATGTTAGTCCTATCGAGCAAAAAAATCTCTATCTCTCTATTCCCACACTTTTTTAAAAAATCATTTTTCACAATTTTTAAAATCAATGCTCTCAACATTTTCATTTAGCCTATGATATTATGGATAAATTGAGATAAAAAAAATCATTTAGGATGTAAAAAATTGAACAAAAAAATTTTTTTGAAAACAAAAACTAACGCAATGTTCAATAAGCTAAAATTAAGCTTTCTTGCTATTTCATCTCATCTTTTCAGTATTTATTTTATTTTCCCCCATATTAGTTTATAAATTTCGAATATTATTTTTATTTTATTTTTATTGTCTCATTTAGAAACAAAAAAAAAAATTTCATGGATTTGAAGACACAAATTAGATTTTAGTTAAGAGAAAATTTTATTTAAAAAATGGAATGATATGTATATTTAAAATAGAAATGACTAATTTTCTCACTTTTTTGAGATACTTTTATTTCTATCGATTTTTTTTTTATGTTGATGCAAAAAAGATCACACAATTCTGATATATTAAAAAAAATCCTTTTAACTTTATATGTGATTTTGGAACTTGAGTTGGAGTAATTTTCTTTTTTTTAAAAAAAATTATTTCAGAATTTAATTTATCTTATTCTGATTAGAAAACAAAATAATTATGATATCTATCAATAAAGAAAATTAACAAAATCAAATTTAATTTTTTTTTTTATTTATTCCTACAACTGTCAAAATTTATTTGAAATTTCAGGAAACAAGTTTTGTTGTTGAATGGTTTTTAAATTTCTAAAATACGAAACCATACAATTGTTGTTGTTGTTGTTAATTATATTTATTAAGGTCCATCAGCTAAAAGCTATTTAAAGACCAGCTCCATCGGTGTCCAAAGTTGTACTGTTCCTTTATTATGTTCTGTGGTATTCCAATGTTGATCTCCTCCTTGCTGCTAAGATATTCCATTTAAGTTAAATTCCGAGATGTCTATATGTAAGATTCGAAAAAACCTCATTTTTTGTCAATTCCAATTTTGCCCCAATTTTTAATTAAATCGCGAATTTGTTGAGCTCTCTCCATTGTCTTCGAGTTCCTTGATTGTTAATGTATACTTATTTCCGGTTTGTAACTTATTCCTACACGTAATTAATTAAAAATTGCGGACTAGAAAATTCCACAACCTCCTCCTTCGGAGGTTAGGAGAGAACTCCACCATACAATTGTTTTGAAATCGACTGTTGAAAGGTTTTGATTCGCAAATTAATTGACTGTTGAATGGTTTTGACAGTTTTAATATGCTGTTGAATGGTTCTGATGCTTCTGAAATGTAAAACTATACAATTGTTTTGAAGTTAACTATTGAAAGGTTTTTATTCAAGGAAATAAATTGTCTGTTGAACGGTTTTGAAATTTGTCAAAGATTCAAATCTAGAGAATCCGTTAAAGCATAAATTTCTGAAATTCTTAAAATTCTATGAAAACTTTCAATAAAAGCATATATTTAGAAAAATATGTAAGTACAACACACTTTATTATAATTTCTTTGATCTTTTGCTGCTTTTCGGTCAATAAAAGTAAAATAATCATAAACTATAATTAACAAAAAAAAAAAAAAAAAGATGGATTTAATAAAGTAGATAAATTAACTTCCACGCATAGCGTGTATTAACTTCCACGCATAGCGTGTAAGTTATTGGTTTCTTCCAAGCCCCTTTTTTCACGTTTTTTGGACTTTTTGCGAAATCTACGCAATAAAACCCCATACAACCTGATATTGAAATCACCGCTATGAAATTACGCGTCGAATGACACAACTTTCAGTTCATTTGGACATATTGTGCATGCACACGGTCCAAAAAACATGGTTTCCAAAACACCATCATTTTTGTGACCAGGGCTGTAGCTTCGGGATTCATATATTTTGATAGGTTCTTTGGTGTCATTTTTTCAGGCATGCACTGAACCGGTGGGGATAGCTATGCGCTTTGCATGATTTTGAGGTTATATATAATTTTTTCATTCGAGTATGAGCAGTATTTTTTATGAGAAATTTTCGAGTTTACCATCTTCATCTAACTTTTTTGAGAAGTTTTTGGTACCAAAATGTGCGTCTCGATGAGTAGATTAATAATATACAGAAAGTTTTTGTTATTAAGGCCATTTAAGGGGTCAAAAAGCCAAAAAACTGATTTTTTTGACCCAAAAAATTTTTTTCGAGGTCGCGCTTCGCGCTTCGCATGATGCTTGCTCCACTTCGTTTCGTTCCGCACAGCTCGTCCACAACCCCCCTATCGTATCCAAGACTTTTCTCAAAAGTGCAATTTCATATACACTGAAATCAACTCATCAACTCTTTATAACATAATAAAAAGAAGGAACTATAACCAACGAAATAAAAAAAGAGAGGTTTTATAATACCTTTGTCTCGAACTAAAAATAATGAAAAATATATTATATGCGAACATACTTCATAAAAATATATTTAGAAACGTCCATAGTATAAAAGAGAAAACTGTAATCTATTAAAGAAGAATTTTATGTTTGTACTCCAAGCTATTGGAAGGTGGCGTGGAAGTTCGTGGCTTTCTATGTAAGTCGTGTTTTTAGCGCATTTTTGCAAAAAATGACGCTTATAGTTTCACTTTGTTCGGCTGGCTGGTTCAAGGCTGGATGAGCTCTGAGATCTCAGAAACCAGGCATAGTTAAGAGTTCTGTTATGATGAATTATCTTTCTACTATCGAGTTATTCCGGTATCGCTTATTAAAAAATCGTTAAACAATCTACAATTCCTGTAATCAACGATTTAACATTAAATAAGGAAAAAAATTGTTGAAAACCCCTCGATAAAAATTTGAATTTTTTTCGACCGTTGGAATTTAAAAATTTTTTGACCGTTATTTTTGGTCAAATTTTTTTCCCTTTCTTTTTGAAAGGTTTTGTTTTTATCATCAAAAAAACAGACTTTTTATGCATAGAGCATGCTAGAAAGACGGAATTTAATAGTTTTTGTTACTATTGTACAGTTTTTTAAAATGGTTTTGTAATTCAAAAAAGTTTCTATTTAATCGATTTCTGATCGCTGCGACAAAAATGCGCTTTAGTCCCTCGATTAACAACACGAGGACTTTGAACATTTTTTAATATTAATTACATACAGTACGTTCATTTGCACAACCATAAATGCTATTATTTACACTAACTTAATTAAGTTTAAATTCCATATTTACGTTACATTATATTCATTCTGCACATACCCGTTATTATCAATTCCCATAACACCCCTTTTAATGATACTCTCATATACTTGATCAATCATACAGGCTGTAATCGTATATTTGAGATCCTTTACTGTTGTGAATGCATTAAGTAAATCAATTAATTCGCTGAGTTTAATATGACAATGATCGACATTCTCAAAGTCTCGGACTTGCATTAAGAATTGTGCTGAATACTGATGGCAAACTGTGTTCTTCATCGATCGGAATGTTTTTCGAAGGTCCTTAAAAATGACAAAACTTTATGAATTAAATTGGAAATTAAGGAAGAAAGTCAGAACTTACAGTTTCAAAATGATAGTCAAGTGGCTTCTCACTCAATATTGTGACAACATATCTATTGCCAAATTCCTTTTTCAGTCTTTCTGGCGATCCTGATGCAACCATATTTCCATCAACTAAAATACCAATTGAGTGACAAACATCCTCAATTTCTGCAATACTATGTGACGTCAAAATAACTGAGCAATTTTCATCATTAAGTTCCTTGATTGTTTTATACACTAAATATCTTGTGATTGGATCCATATCACTTACTGGCTCATCCATCAATACCAATGATAAATTTCCAAAGCTTGAACAAGCAACACTTAATTTTCGTCTATTTCCACCACTCAAATTCTTGACTAGAACATTTCGGTATGGTTTAAGGTGGAAATTGTCAAGTCCTGATTCTACTAATCCATCTAGGTCCTTAATATTCCTCAATTTTCCATAAAATCTCATCACTTCCTCAACAGTCAACAGAGGGTCAAGAGCATTCGATTGTGGACAATATGAGATGCTATATTTATCCACATCACTTGCCAATTGAATAGTTCCACCAAATCGTTTCGTCTCGCCTGATAAAATTGAAAAGACTGTCGATTTACCTGCGAACAAAAAAGAAATTAAGTTATATAGTCATTGGATGTTTGTCATCCATGAGTGAAACTCACCTGCTCCATTCGTTCCTAAACATCCATAACATTCACCTTTTTTGACATTGAAGGACACATTATTGACCGCAAATTCATTTCCATTATAACTTTTGTATAAATTCTCAACTTTCAATATATTGTCATTTCTCGCCTTATTGACTTTACCGTCCTTTGTCAATGTATTTTGAATTGTTATAACTTTAAGCTCTGTACTCGACTGTTTTGGTTGATTCTTGAATAATGTCCAAATAATGCCACTTTCAACAATATAGTTAAGTACAATAAATGTAATTCCGAGTGCAATTAATGCAGTATAATGTGGTCGTAGAAGGTCACTTGTTATTGGCGATCTATATGTATTAATGTAATATCTAATGAATATTTTTGACATAATATGATTCCTACAAATCTCAATTAATCCATCAGCCAGTACATGTTGTGGGAAAATTAAAAATAATCGATTCAAAAAATTCCTAATTCGTTCATGTTCATCCGTTTCAGCAAGTACATCAAACATAATGATTATCGATACTGTTGTCAGTGCCATTATTACATTCAGACAGAAAATTGACATGTTTGCAAAACTTGCTTCATTAAAGAGCTTCTCGAACAGATGAACATATGGAATCATTGCAAATCCAAATGCAAATAATAACAGCACAATACCACCGAGATTATCGCCTTCCACATAGATTGGAATGTTGAAAATGTAAAATACAATAACAGCACAGATGATTGCGAATGTATAAATGACAAAATCCCAAATAAATGCAACTCCCCAATAAATTTGATATCTCACGCCACAAAGCTGTTGTTGAAGCTTTTCACCGCTAATTCTTTCATTTACAATGAATACTGATGCACCAGCGATAACTAAACTGAATGACACGAGTAGGATGAGTGAGATTCCGGCATCAGCTACTTGTTGTAAGCTGTAATAAAATTAAATGTGATTAAATTTGATTTTTTTTTTTTTTGGTTTTTTGATAGATTGCAATTCCGAGTGACACAATACAAGATTATTAGAGATAGATAAAATTACTTACATAGAAGACACGCTAAGCTCATCCTCACCCAACTTTAATGGATGATTAATTGCACGAATATTATATGATGAATCATTTAATTCTTTCTTAATAATTGCAGAACTAAGAATGTTTAAATACAATGGCATTGAATGATATCCTTTATTGTTGTACCAAACCATAGATTTTGATTGATTTATGGATATGCCACCATAACGTTTTCGAGTATATTCATCGTGCGTTTGAATTAACCATTCATATGACTCTTTTGAGGAATCAAATAAATTACAATTTTCATTTACTGTACATGTATCCTCGAAATCTTCATAAACAATTTCAGTAAATGAATCTGAATTTTGTTTTGAGTAAAATTCAACTGAATTTGGATACATTGATCTATTGAATTCAACTTGATTGTCAAAATCTCCGACAGGTCTAATAATCATGAATGTCATGGCAATAACTTCAAAGATGACAGGTAGAAGCATAATGCAGATGAGAAGTCGATAATTTCGTCGAAAATGCAAAAATCTTTTGAGGAATAAACTTGACACAATGTCACGGAATGGTGCTTTATTGTCATGTGTGCCTTTAAAAGTTCCATTTTGATGTCCATTTTTAGCTTTTCTGAGGTCAATTGTTTCCATGTTATTATTATTGTTGTTATTATGATGTCCATTTGAATGTCCATTGGTTATTGGAACTGCATCATTTTCAATACTTTTGTAGTAACTTTCTAATGTTTTGCTAGTTATGCTGAAGTTTACAATCTTTTTATCAGTTTGTAGCTTTTCAAGTGCTCTGAATAAGTCACCGTAGCTGTAAGGATTGGGAAAATTATTTATTAGAATTTCAAAAATTCATTAAGATTTTTAACGGTTTTCAGAAGTTCAAATTTTACCGACTTTCAAAAATTCAAATTTAGAAAACTTTCAATTTTAAATTTTTGAAAACAGTTAAATTTAAATTTTTTAAAAATTGAATTTTTGAAAGTCCGTTAAAATTTGAATTTTTAACAACCGTTAAAATTTGAAATTTTGACTTACTCCATTTTCTTAGATTCCTCATCAAAATATGGTAAAACGGCATTCAGCATACAGTCCTTAACCATCACATTAGCGTCTTTCTTATGATGACTTACAATAACTCCTTTAACTTCATCAATAGTCTCCTTATCTGTAGAAATTGAAGCTTTCAATTCAACATTAAGTGAGAAATTCTTTGTAAGTTCATCATGCAAATCTTTTGTTGTCGCTTCCATTGCAATTCGTCCATCTTTCATCATTATAATTTGATCACCTAAATGTTGTGCTTCGTCCAAGTCATGTGTTGACATGACAACTGCACGATTTTTACGTAGAGTCTCAATTAAATCCCAAATTACTTTCCTAGCACTAACGTCGACAGCTGAGCATGGTTCATCTAAAATTACGAAATTTGGACTGCCTAGGAAGGCAATTGAGATGCATAAACGTCGTTTGTAGCCACCAGAAAGTGCTGAAACCTTATAATCCTTATATTTTCCTAATTTCATGTTGTTCATGACACGACGAACTTCCTTTCGATGTTCTTTCTTGAATTTTATATGTGCATATAATTCCAAATGTTCTCGTGCTGTTAAATCAGGTATTAAGACATTTCCTTGTGGACATAAACCAACTTGTTCTTGTTCATTCTCAAATCCAGTAATTAAATCATAATCCAATGGCAAATTAATTTCTCCTAAAGTTGGTGCAATTTCTCCTGTTAACAGCTTAATTATTGTTGATTTTCCAGCACCATTCCTGCCAAGTAGACACAAAATTTGATCTTTCTTAAAATTAATCGAAACACTTTCAACTGCTGGCTTATTTGGATCACATCCATCATAAACTTTCGTCACTTTCTTCATTTCAGCACCAAGATCTTTACTAATATTTTTCCTTTGAACTTTATAGAATTTATTGCTACTCGATGAGAATTTCTTATTCAAGAATCCAATTGCAGCATATAGGAATGTATCCAAAATAATCATAAGTATACCTAATCTCAAATCATTATCATCTGTGTCATCACTAAATGCATTAAATAATGTCAAACTTTTCTCTTGCAGTTCCGTTCTAAATATGTAATGCCATGCATAACAAAATGCTGTTGACATGGAGAGACTGGCAATATATTTACCAAGCGAACTCAAAACAGCACCGAGTGAGATTATAATAATGTACGGAAGGAAGGTCATTAAAAATAATATGACGGTTGAGACACTTCCAATGCTGGCTGTTGAAAAGAATGTTGATGCCATGTAGCTGTGAATAAATATGAAAAAATTGTTAATTTTTGTCTGTAAACAGATTTAAATCGTTGGGTTTAAAATTAATCTTTGGATTTTAAAATATAAATCCTGAGATTTAAATTTTAATCCTGAGATTTAAAATAAATCATAAAATTCATGCTATACACAGCATCTAAACTAGTTAAAACCCATAAATAATATTAATGATGATTTATGCATTTAGATCATTTAAGCGGCATTTTACTTACCAGAAAGAAATGACACATAAACCAAAAATGAGCAGGTAAATGTAGACTAGTAGCTTGCTGGTGTATTGCATAATTCCACCCGTGTACAAAATTACAAGACAGAAGAAAAATACAATAGCCAATTCGACAAATGTTGTAATGATCCATGAAACAATTTCAGACGATTCACATAGTCCCATTGTTCGCATCAACTGTGTATAAATAAAAATGCATTTAGTTATGTTACAGTTATTTGTCATAATTTTTTAAATGAAGTGCATTTTACTGAAGGAAGAAGATGCTGCTGTTGTCAGCATTTTGTCTGGATTTTGTATCTTCTATGATAAAGTTGTCGAAAAGGTTTAAAAATACAGGGGGTACTCAATTTGAATCTATTCGATTTGAAGAACCAAAAATTTCCCATACAAAAATTCAAATTTTCATTTTTAGCGGTCATTTTTCAAACGTTTCTAGATATTTGAATTTGAATAAATTCGATTTGAATAGAAAAAATTCGGAACAAACAACTATTCAAATCGAGGACCCCTCGTAAACCAAAATTTGTTGTAAAAAATATTCATAACTTTCAAATTCTTTAAAGCCGTTAACTTTCCAAAGGTTCAAATTTAAATTAACCGTTATATTTCCAAAAAATTACTAATTTTGTACCATAAAAAATGCGCTTCCTTCAATCAAAAACTTAATTTAAAACATTATAAAATGTATGCATACCGATAAATTGCCACTCTCTTTAAACCAAATTTTCTGTCGTACGGATGATGAAATGAGAATAATTAAAGCAAAGAAGAATGCCATTTGAATGGCTTGTGCAAGATAAAGTCCCTTTTTAAAGTCATCACGCGTATATTTTGGATATGGAAATTGTTTTGTGAAGAATCTCATCTCGTCAACTTTAAATTCAAGTACATCTGGATTTTGTTTCTTTGGAGCATTGTTACCTATTCCAAATAATCCCAAAAGTCCATCAAACTGACGCTTCCGTCTTACTTTAGATGAGGAAATGGTCGTGTCATTGTCATTATCATCAGAATTCCAGAAATCAGAATCTTCATCAAACTCGTCAAGCTCTTGTGGTGATTTTGTTACAGCACTTGGATTGCCGAGTGCAAATAAGAGATTTCCTAAATCAAATGTTGCAGTTTTTGCTGTCGTTGTTGACTCTGATTCATTACTTTTATTTTCACTTAAGTCATCAAATGAAAGATCATCAAAATCGTCTATGTCAGCAGCAGCAGTTGTAGACGTTTCATGGTGAACGCTCGTTTCATTATTTTCATAGAAATCATCAAACAAAAGATCTTCTTCATCACTAAATTGTAAATCGTCAGGTGCAAAAGGCGTGGTCGTGGATATTTTTGATCGTAAGGCGTCAAACTGTCTGTGCTTTTTAGCTTTAATTATTCCAATTTCAATGGCATTTTGTAATTCAATAAATCCTCGATGATATCTCATTTCAAGTTCAAATGAAGCTTCTGGTCCTGGGAACCAAAAACGATTCCGATTTTCAACTGTTACTGGCGTATTATCAACTTCCATTCGTAGCTTATAAGTCACTTCATTTGTCACACTATCAGTATCAAAATAAAATGCAGCATAAAATAATTTCTTTTTTGCTAATTCATAGGCAATATCTTCTAATTCCTTTTCACTATTAACCGGAATAAATCGATCAACATTATAGCAATCGAAAATATCTCCAATTGTTTTAACAATGTCTAAGACTTGCTTATCGGTAAT
This sequence comes from Chironomus striatipennis, assembly GCA_026123125.1. Classification (NCBI taxonomy): domain Eukaryota; kingdom Metazoa; phylum Arthropoda; class Insecta; order Diptera; family Chironomidae; genus Chironomus; species Chironomus striatipennis. The sequence goes on from CM047394.1 coordinate 46,399,230, forward strand.
TACGCTGTTCAAGACACTCTCAATTGAGTCTATATCAACTGAATCGCCTAGAATTGCTTTAACAAAAGGCGTTTTTGCTAGATTTATAAGTCCATCAAACTTTGCACGAAACTTTTCATTCGTATTCAACATATTGATGCTTGTCTCAATGGAACGAAAGAATAAACGCAATCTATACATATCATCCATGGTTTTATTCGCATAAGAAACAATTAGCTTTGTTTCGTCAGTCACTGGACCATAAATGATCTTTCCTTGAATAATTGGCTTTAAAATCTTCCATGTGATCTTTCCATTGTTTGAATTTGTCACATCCAGATAAAGTTGTTTGCAATAAGGTGCTAAATTTTCAGAAATAAAAAATACAAATTAATACACGTTGATTATTTGATGTATTTTTGTTTTGTTAAGTGTTTTCGGTGAGCTTTTTTGTTTTAACATGTTTAAGTCTGAACAAATTTATCAAAATTTTAAAAGGTCTGCTTTTAAAAACATTTGTATGGTTTTTGAATAAATTATTTTGAATTTGTATGGTTTCAAAAATTGATTTCCGATATTTTCAAAACCATACAAATATTCGTCATTTACAAAACCATACAAATATTCAAAAAAGTAATTGTAATGTTCTAAAAATTCCACTCACTTGGCATAACATCCAATTCATCTTTGTCAGGTCTATCTTTATTCATATCTGGTGTATATAGAATATTGTCAACATAGCGGATATTATTGCTTCTTGGAAATGATTTTCCACACAGAACTTTTCCTAGATTTGAGAATATTCCATCATTTGAGAAGACTTGCTTGACATCAAAATTATTTCCCATTGCCTTTCTCACTTCTGGTAAGTGCTTAACGATATAATCAGCGTTTGCTATATGAGATAAATAAAAAAAATCATTAAAAATCCAAGATTAATGAGAATTTTGGGCTGAAGTCTACTTTAGGGGGGGGCCAATATATGAAATTTTCAAAATGACTTTTTTGGTCTAAAAATGCTTAAAATGAATAGAAATTACTAAAATTATGTTTTAAATACTAAAAATTCGCAATTTGAGGTATTTTTTGCCAAAAAAATATTTTTCGAAATTTTTTAATTTTTCAAATTTTGTCATATTTTTAATGATTTTTAGACTAGTTACGTAGACAGAAATATGTAAATATCATAAAATGTTAATATTTTAAGCTAAATCAGTACTTATAGCTCCATAAGTAATGATACTGTAATGATCCCTTTGACAAAAGATCCGTAAATACTGATCTAGTTAAAGACTGTAATGATCCCTTAGACAAAAGATCCGTAAATACTGATCTAGTTAAAGACTGTAATGATCCCTTAGACAAAAGATCCGTAAATACTGATCTAGTTAAAGACTGTAATGATCCCTTAGACAAAAGATCTGTAAATACTGATCTAGTTAAAGACTGTAATGATCCCTTAGACAAAAGATCCGTAAATACTGATCTGGTTAAAGACTGTAATGATCCCTTAGACAAAAGATCTGTAAATACTGATCTAGTTAAAGACTGTAATGATCCCTTAGACAAAAGATCCGTAAATACTGATCTAGTTAAAGACTGTAACGATCCCTTAGACAAAAGATCTATAAGTACTGATTTAGCTTAAAATATTAACATTTTATGATATTTACATATTTCTGTCTACGTAACTAGTCTAAAAATCATTAAAAATATGACAAAATTTGAAAAATTAAAAAATTTCGAAAAATATTTTTTTGGCAAAAAAAATACCTCAAATTGCGAATTTTTAGTATTTAAAACATAATTTTAGTATTTTCTATTCATTTTAAGCATTTTTAGACCAAAAAAGTCATTTTGAAAATTTCATATATTGGCCCCCCCTAAAGTAGACTTTTACCGAATTTTGGGTACATACATTCAATATACTTGAACTTTGGATGGGTTGCAAGTTTTGTTACTAAAGAAACAAATTCCATTGTGTTCGGAAGGTCTATAATAGCTTTATATAAATCTTTTTCATTAAGTAGCGTTTGGACAATGTTAAGCACTGGCGTGACCCTATTATGGATGTTAAATGAGAAATGTTAATCAACAATAATGTATGTTGTACATTAAACCATTAAACTTACGGAGCTTCCATCCAATTCGATACTTCTTCATATTTGTTGAAATCCAAGCATTGATCTGTTTGTTTATGGTCATAAATGCGTTAATAATTGATTAATGTCGAGTTCAATTAACTTACTCTCAATTGTGCATATATAAGACTGGAAAAATGGCAATAAATCATTCGCTGGAAGTTGTCTCGTTGGGAATTGACAGTCACCGACCTGATAAGGTTTAAATCTTAGCCGTAAGATGTATAACGATAGGAATATTGCGCAAGGCCAAATAATCGAGAGAAATGTCATCCACTATAATTAAAAAAGTGTATGTAATTGATTTTACTGTAAAATTTCAATTATTTATTTATATAAATACTTACTGGCTGTCGAAGTTTTACTAAAATGTCTTTCTTGATTAAGGCACGTATTTGTCGATAATTTAAATGCTTCATTTTATAAAGTTTTTTTTTGTTATTTTTGCTGCTCGATGTTTGTTATGAAATCCGCATCATAATTTATCTGGAATCAGGATTTAATGATTATTTTAATATAATTTGCAACTGCTCCCTTGTGATATTAAATTATTTGACATTTAGTTGCTTTGCTTGAGTATGCGTTAAGCGTCAATTAATAATATGTTATCGTAGGTCGTAATTCCCTCTCTTTATAAATATCTTTCTCTTTTTCTCCTCACTATAAATCATTTAGAGTGCTTTTTATTTTCATTTGAAGAAAAAGAAGCAACAGCAATGTACAAATTGGTCTCTTTGTAAAATGAAGATGTAACTCATGTTAGCGCCTAAATTATTCATTCATTAAGTTTCAAGGTTTATGCTCATGAATGAAACATAAATATTAAGTGCATCATAAATTTAACGGTTTAATGACATTTTTGGAATTTTTAAAAAAATTTTGAATTTTTGAAAACCGTTAAAACTTAAATTCTAATTTCATAAATTTCAAATCCCAGTAACCCGTTAAAATATGAAAAATTAAATTTTTGATGATTGCACAATACAATGTGCACGAAAATAATGATGCACGAAAAATTAATCAAATAAAAAAAAATATGTTGATTAACAAAAACCTCGTAAATTCAGTTTATGCTTATTCTCAGCATTCATTCATCTTCCGCAAGTTACAAAAATATTTTTTGCTGATATTTATTTTTTTTTATTGCCGCTTTTGAGTTGCTTTTTAGGTCAAATCAACAGAGTGCTTTGTTTTTTTTTTTCTTCTTTTTCTTATTTACTATTTTTCTTGTGCACCACAAGCCGCATAAACACGTGTTTGGTGAGATTTAAAAAAATTATGAGTTGTTTTGAATTGCTGTTTGTAGTTGTAATGTGGTATTTATTAATAAATGCATCGTCAGAGATTATAGTACACAACCGCTTATATCAATTAATCGACAAAATAGAAATCTTAGTTTAATCTCTTTTCATTCATAAATACGTTTTAAAATTAGGGAGAGTGATTTGTAAGATTGAGAATTTTTTATTATTGTTTGGCATACTTTTTATAAGTTAGTGTGTCAGTATTTCACAAAATCGTATGATTATCGAGAATAGTTTAAAGGAGTTTAAAGGTTATCGAATTTTTATTTATTTTAGCACATTTATGATTATTTTCTGACTATTTTGATTTTTTTGATCGTTCACACTTTGTTTCAATATTTGGCATGTGCAAATAAAAATGTTTTTCAAGAAGATAATTCTTGTTTACTTAAGGCTTTTAAGTTTTTTTTTTTTTTTTTTTGAGAAAAATTCAATAATATTATTTTTAATTTAACGAATTTTTAACTTTTGAATTTTTACTGTTGAACGGTTTTAAAAGTTTTTGCTGTTGAAGCGTTTTGAATTGTCAAAATAAAACCGTTCAAATGAAACTGTTGTGTGGTTTTGAAAAAGCGATTGCTGAATGGTTTTTATAATTTCAAAATTTTGTCCTTTTAAACCATTACATTATTCTCGAAAGACACAAGTCGAATAATCGAGACGAAATCTGGCATCAAGCCTAAGTGAGGCCAGCACCACTCCGGCTTAAATATAATTAACAACAACAACTGTTGAACGGTTTTAAAAGTTCTTGCTGTTAAAGCGTTTCAAATTATCATTGTTAAAACCGTTCAAATCAAACTGTTATATGGTTTTGAAATGGCGACTGTTGAATAGTTTTTATAATTTCAAAATGTTGCCCTATTATGATTTCCATTTTATTAGACTTGCTAATCTTATTGACTGTAAAAAAAAACATTTAGCAACTATGAAGTCAGCTGAATTAGCCATACTGTGTAAATTTTTAAAATCAAAGATAAATCTTCCTTTTTGCTCAAGGACGAGATTCCTTTGATTAGAACAAGATATATAGATGGGCCAATACAAAGTATGCTCGACCATACTCGACCATACGCTTTTTTTCTGTTTGTAAACAAACAAATGAAAAAAAATTTATGAAAAAAATTTCTAAATTAAATTTTGATTTTTAGCTCAAATTTGTTTACTGGATCTCATTTTTGTGACTATATAAGCAACATTATCATCTAAACTATCGTTTGTAATGCTTTTTACCCACGAAAACTAAATGAAAAGTCCAAAAATTTGAGGAACAAAATTTTCCAAATTTCTTTCATCGTGTTAGTGTTTACAAAAAATTTGAAATTTTCAAATTTTTATTCGTTAAAAACGGCAATTTTTTTACATTGGCCCATCTATATATCTTGGATTAGAAAAAATATTTTTATGACTACCTAGGTAAGAATTTAAATTAATTGAATAATCAATACTATAAAAACCTAAAATGCTGATTGCGTGATTGCGTGATTGCGTGATCAAAATTTAAATTTTTTTTGACGGTTATTTTCGATTTCGTTCTATTTGAGGTTTTTTTGATATTATATTGTGGGAAATGACATTTCATGATTAGCGCATGCAAAAAAAAATTTTTTCAAAAATTTTGAGGTTAGGATAGCTTTGATTTAACCTCAAAAATGACGGTTTTTTGCCTTTTTGTTTTAGTTGTAATGGTGAGCTATTAAGGTTTTTTGAGCTGAAATTTGGCATGTAGGACATGTGGATGATGATTAGAAAGACTGTATAGTCATTTTTGATTTTGAGGTTATGTGAGGTTAGAATTCGTATTTTTTATATTACAGTGATCAGTTAGAGTATTTTAGGCTGAAATTTGGCACGTGTATCATGTGGGTAGCAAGTAAAAGGACTGTGTAGTCATTTTTGAATTTTGAGGTTATTTGAGGTTAGAATTCGGATTTTTTGTAATGTAGTGAACTGTTAAGATCTTAGAAGATAAAATTTAGCACGCGGATCATGTGGGTAATAAGTAAATAGGCTGTATATCTACTTTTGATTTTTAGATTATTTGAGGTTAGAATGTGTATTTTTTGTGTTACAGTGAACTGTTAAGGTCTTATGAGCTAAAATTTGGCATGTAGAACGATTGGGCGATGAGTAAATAGGCCGTATACCTACTTTTGAATTTTGATGCTGTTTGAGGTTAGAATCGCAATTTTAGCAATTGTAGTGATCTGCTGAGGTCTTATGAGCTGATTTTTGAGTTGTGGGTCATATGGATAGTGAGTAAATAGTCTGCATTCCTTCTTTTGGATTTTGAAGTTATTTGAGGTTAGATTACGTAATTTTTGTCCTATACCGAGCTGTTAAAGTTTTCTTAACTGAAGTTTGGCATGTGGATAAAATTTGGCCAAAATTTGGGTAGTGGATCATGTGAATGATGAATCATGTGAATTCTTCTCAAATACGTAATTCTTAATAATCTAAAATTTTCGCGTTCGCGCTGACGCGCGAACGCTCAAATCATTGAAAGATTGAAATCTTTGACTGCTATTTTAGATTTCATAGAAACAGTCAAGGCTTTTTGAGGATTAAGTCTCCATCGGGTCAGCAAAGCTTCGCTTTGCATAAGATTGAAGATTAAGTCTCCATCGGGTCAACAAGCTTCGCTTTGCATAAGATTGAAGATTAAGTCTTCATCAGGTCAGCAAAGCTTCGCTTTGCATAAGATTGAGGATTAAGTCTCAATCGGGTCAGCAAAGCTTCGCTTTGCATAAGATTGAAGATTAAGTCTCCATCGGGTCAGCAAAGCTTCGCTTTGCATAAGATTGAAGATTAAGTCTTCATCGGGTCAGCAAAGCTTCGCTTTGCATAAGATTGAAGATTAAGTCTCGATCGGGTCAGCAAAGCTTCGCTTTGCATAAGATTGAAGATTAAGGCTCACTCGGGTCAGCAAAGCTGCGCGGTGCATAAGATTGAATTAAGTCTCCATCGGGTCAGCAAAGCTTCGCTTTGCATAAGATTGAAGATTAAGGCTCAATCGGGTCAGCAAAGCTTCGCTTTGCATAAGATTGAAGATTAAGTCTCCATCGGGTCAGCAAAGCTTCGCTTTGCATAAGATTGAAGATTAAGTCTCCATCGGGTCAGCAAATCTTCGCTTTGCATAAGATTGAAGATTAAGTCTTCATCGGGTCAGCAAAGCTTCGCTTTGCATAAGATTGAGGATTAAGTCTCAATCGGGTCAGCAAAGCTTCGCTTTGCATAAGATTGAAGATTAAGTCTCCATCGGGTCAGCAAAGCTTCGCTTTGCATAAGATTGAAGATTAAGTCTTCATCGGGTCAGCAAAGCTTCGCTTTGCATAAGATTGAAGATTAAGTCTCGATCGGGTCAGCAAAGCTTCGCTTTGCATAAGATTGAAGATTAAGTCTTCATCGGGTCAGCAAAGCTTCGCTTTGCATAAGATTGAGGATTAAGTCTCAATCGGGTCAGCAAAGCTTCGCTTTGCATAAGATTGAATTAAGTCTCCATCGGGTCAGCAGCTTCGCTTTGCATAAGATTGAAGATTAAGTCTTCATCGGGTCAGCAAAGCTTCGCTTTGCATAAGATTGAAGATTAAGTCTCGATCGGGTCAGCAAAACTTCGCTTTGCATAAGATTGAAGATTAAGGCTCAATCGGGTCAGCAAAGCTTCGCTTTGCATAAGATTGAAGATTAAGGCTCAATCGGGTCAGCAAAGCTTCGCTTTGCATAAGATTGAGGATTAAGTCTTCATCAGGTCAGCAAAGCTTCGCTTTGCATAAGATTAAGATTAAGTCTCCATCGGGTCAGCAAAGCTTCGCTTTGCATAAGATTGAAGATTAAGTCTCCATCAGGGTCAGCAAAGCTTCGCTTTGCATAAGATTGAATTAAGTCTTCATCGGGTCATACAAGCTTCGCTTTGCATAAGATTGAGGATTAAGTCTCAATCGGGTCATAAAGCTTCGCTTTGCATAAGATTGAAGATTAAGTCTCCATCAGGTCAGCAAAGCTTCGCTTTGCATAAGATTGAAGATTAAGTCTTCATCGGGTCAGCAAAGATTCGCTGTGCATAAGATTGAGGAGTAAGTCTCGATCGGGTCAGCAAAGCTTCGCTTTTGCATAAGATGAAGATTAAGGCTCAATCGGGTCAGGCAAAGCTTCGCTTTGCATAAGATTGAAGATTAAGTCTCCATCGGGTCAGCAAGCTTCGCTTTGCATAAGATTGAAGATTAAGGCTCAATCAGGGTCAGCAAAGCTTCGCTTTGCATGATTGAAGATTAAGTCTCCATCGGGTCAGCAAAGCTTCGCTTTGCATAAGATTGAAGATTAAGTCTCCATCGGGTCAGCAAATCTTCGCTTTGCATAAGATTGAAGATTAAGTCTTCATCGGGTCAGCAAAGCTTCGCTTTGCATAAGATTGAGGATTAAGTCTCAATCGGGTCAGCAAAGCTTCGCTTTGCATAAGATTGAAGATTAAGTCTCCATCGGGTCAGCAAAGCTTCGCTTTGCATAAGATTGAAGATTAAGTCTTCATCGGGTCAGCAAAGCTTCGCTTTGCATAAGATTGAAGATTAAGTCTCGATAGGGTCAGCAAAGCTTCGCTTTGGATAAGATTAAGATTAAGTCTTCATCGGGTCAGCAAAGCTTCGCTTTGCATAAGATTGAGGATTAAGTCTCAATCGGGTCAGCAAAGCTTCGCTTTGCATAAGATTGAAGATTAAGTCTCCATCGGGTCAGCAAAGCTTCGCTTTGCATAAGATTGAAGATTAAGTCTTCATCGGGTCAGCAAAGCTTCGCTTTGCATAAGATTGAAGATTAAGTCTCGATGGGGTCAGCAAGCTTCGCTTTGCATAAGATTAAGATTAAGGCTCAATCCAGGTCAGCAGCTTCGCTTTGCATAAGATTGAAGATTAAGGCTCAATCAGGTCAGCAAAGCTTCGCTTTGCATAAGATTGAATTAAGTCTTCATCGGGTCAGCAAAGCTTCGCTTTGCATAAGATGAAGATTAAGTCTCCATCAGGTCAGCAAAGCTTCGCTTTGCATAAGATTGAAGATTAAGTCTCCATCGGGTCAGCAAAGCTTCGCTTTGCATAAGATTAATTAAGTCTCCATCGGGTCAACAAGCTTCGCTTTGCATAAGATTGAAGATTAAGTCTTCATCGGGTCAGCAAAGCTTCGCTTTGCATAAGATTGAAGATTAAGTCTCCATCGGGTCAGCAAAGCTTCGCTTTGCATAAAATTAGGATTCCAATCGGGTCAGCAAAGCTTCGCTTTGCATAAGATTGAAGATTAAGTCTCCATCGGGTCAGCAAAGCTTCGCTTTGCATAAGATTGAAGATTAAGTCTCTATCGGATCAGCAAAGCTTCGTTTTGCATAAGATTGAAGATTAAGTCTCCATCGGGTCAGCAAAGCTTCGCTTTGCATAAGATTGAAGATTAAGGCTCAATCGGGTCAGCAAAGCTTCGCTTTGCATAAGATTGAAGATTAAGTCTCCATCGGGTCAGCAAAGCTTCGCTTTGCATAAGATTGAAGATTAAGGCTCAATCGGGTCAGCAAAGCTTCGCTTTGCATAAGATTGAAGATTAAGGCTCAATCGGGTCAGCAAAGCTTCGCTTTGCATAAGATTGAAGATTAAGTCTCCATCGGGTCAGCAAAGCTTCGCTTCGCTTTGATCAGCAATGCAAAGTGAAACAAAGTCAAGTGGAGCACAGTTTATCCAAAATTTCCACTGCCACACATTTTTTTTTATAAATGAGATGTCCGATAGCTTTAAGACAAATGCAACGGGCCCGCAACGGGGCCCGTGACGGGCCCCAAAACACTAGTTAAAAAATAAAAAAGGTAGTTATGTGGAAATAGATGTTAACATTGACAACACCTGACAAAATCTTAAGCAAAAGTTTTTATGCTACAAAAACAAAACAAATTCACTCATTAAACATATAGGCAGAGAAACAAAAACAAACAAAAAAAAAAAACGGTGCAATTAGTGACAATGAAATTACAACAAGTTTTATGAGAAACAGCTTACATGAGCTCAATATGCTTACACATAAATTAGAAGAGTTTAATGATTTCGAAAAAGCACACACGCATTTTATTTTTTCTCTCTATCATACAAAGAATTTACGTAAGTCTCGTCGACTGACTGGCTAATTTTATCCACACTTGTGTGAATTTAATTTCATTAACTGCCTAATGTGTAATGTGTGCGTTTAGTTTCGAATCAAATCATATTGAAATCGAATGAAAGGGAAAATGTGATTTATGGATTGGAATTTCATTTTCAAATCATTTCAATGCTAAAAGTTGTCAAGTGTTTGTTATCTTATCAGCATAAATAAAAATAAAGGCAATAAGGGACCACGATAAAGAAAAAAATTTTTCAAATATGTTTCAGTTCCAATTTGTCCATCAAAAAGTAAAGTCAGAATGAAGAATTTGAAAATTTTTCTCATATTTTTATATTTAAGCATAAGTATAGATAAAATCTCGATTGAGGAATTTTTTCTATATTCGATATTAATTCATAAAAAAAAAACTTATTTTTAGTCTGTGCTCAACGAATTCCAGTGCTTAACAATGGCAATGAAAATAAGTCGATTGATCATATTCCGTATGTTGCGTCATTGCGTTTAGATGAAGCAGATGAATCATTTTTTGGGAATGGGCATTTTTGTACGGGAGTTTTTATTGGAAGTAAAGCTATTTTGACTCTCGCATCTTGCTTCTATCGCAAGTAATGACTTTCAATTTCAAAAGATTTAATTTTAATGAAAAATTTCATTTTAGTGATGTTTTATTACTGCCAGAGGATGTACGCATCATCGGTGGAACTAAATTCAGATTTGAAGAAGAAGACAATACATTTTCAACACTTCTTGAGGAGATTAAAATTCATGAAAATTTTAGCAGGTCTTCATTAGAAAATAATATTGCGATTGGTTATGTGAGTCATTAAATGTATTTTTTTATGTTGATAATGAATTAAGTGATAAATGTTTAATGCGTGCGTGCTGAATTTTAGCGCATTTTTTAAGTGCTTTTGACCTTGATTTTAGATTTATCTTTTTCATTTTTATTTGATTTGTGTTTGATGGATTTTTGGGATAGTTTGTGTCTGAAATTGATGGACATTTTGTTTTTGAACATTTAAAAGCATCTTCAAAAACTGTTGACTAGCAAAATCCATAGATTTAGTAAGCAAACAAGATTCTTCTAAGTATTGACCTTCAATATTTGAAAATTTCTAATAGAAACCAGAATCAGCTTTAAACTACATTTTGAAATCTGTTTTAATATTCAAAATTTTTATGCATCTTCAAATTGCTTCAAATCTATTTATTGCATTTTAAAAGGTCATTGCCAAAATCTCAGAAAAACCAGAATATTCTTTAAAAAATCCAAAAATTGATTAATTAATAAACAATAAACCAGAATCAATTCCATGGAATTTCCATTTAATCCTTTAATTCAACAATTAAAGGTGATTTAAATGATTTTTTAATAATTCCATATTGTTACTCTCAACATCTTTAAAGCAATTGTTAAGAATTGCAAGATTATACATTGTTGGCTGTCACAGGAACCGACAGTTTCTAGGTACAGTGTCGGCTATCATAAAAATATTTTTCCTCGGAAACACACATTCTGGTTATTAAAGGGTAATTAGTTAATAATTCAAAGAGTTAACATTGTAAAAAAGGTCATAGAGTAAAATTTGGGTAGTAAAATTTGCATATTTGGAACTAAAGTAGAGTTTAATTTGAGGTGGTAAATCTGTTGAACTCAAAGGTCTGTAACTAATTGTTTTGAGTTCAATTTCTGCATACATGTGCAATACATTTGTAAAAATGTTAAAAACCTTTAGGGGCTGTTCACTTAGTACGTTCGCTTTTTAGGGGGGAGGGGGTCTAGGATTTTCTAACAAGTCAAACAAAAGAAAAATTTTTTCATACAAAACACGTAATAAGGGGGGAGAGGGGGGTCTAAAAAGTCGTTTTTTTTTGCGTAACGTACTAAGTGAATGGCCCCTTACAGCCAATCCAAAAAAACGCGCTAAAAAGTATTTCATTCACAACGAACCAGTAAACCTAATTGTGATAATCGAATAATTACAGCTCCTTCATGAGATACCGAAAGATAATATTTTTTTAAAAACAATAAATCGCATCGCGAATGAGACAGCAGCAGAAGGTCAACAATTGAAGATCTACGGATGGGGATTATCAACAATGATGGTATGTAAACATAAAATAATGTAAATTGACAATAAACACTTGTTATTTGCCTTGCAAGTTTGAAGAGTCATTGCATTTGTTATCGGGTGATGTTGAAATCGTATCAACGGAACAATGTGATACGGAACATAATAAAATAACGTCGAGTACGATTTGCGCAGGTCCATATTTCGTTAATGGGTATGAAAAGAGATTTAAATGCCTTGAAAAAAAATGAGAAAATAAGTTGTGAGTGCTTTCAGTTGTGAATCTGATGACGGAGGTCCATTAGTTGATGATGCTAGAGGAGGAACTTTATACGGATTAATTGATGCTCGACCTACGGGGTTTTGTAGTAAAATAATAACTAATAGGCTAGGTACTTACGTCGATGTATCGCAATTTTACGATTGGATTTTGGAATATAATAGGAACTCAGCGTCATGCAGAAATATAATTAGTATTATTGTATTATTAACATTCTGTATCGTGCTACCGAAAATATTTTTATGAAATATAATTTGATAGGAAATGCCAAAAAATGAGAGTAAATTATTATTTTCTTATCACTTCCAGTCGCCCATTTCAATTCCAATTTCTATAATTATTTTTATTTGATTTCACATTTTTACTGAATCATTTAAATATTTTGCGTTTTTATTACTTCCATTTGTTGAAAGGTCAACTTGACTGCTGATGTTTCGAAAACCAGAGAGACAAGTCAATTCGTCATTCTATTTAATAATCAGAGAGAATTATACTTATTTTCCCATAAATACGCAAAGTGATTATTTAAAAATTAAAATGTGTAATCGGCCCGGTAAGAAAAGTAGTTGACGATGCAAAAAAATTTCAAATAAACTATAATTCCGTATTCCCATGAATATATAGACTTTTCATGGTAAAATGCATTTCATGATGAGATTTTATAAAAATATATTAAAAATGATGTACCTTACATGCGAACATTAAATTAAATTTAATTAATAATAACATCAGATTTAGCACATTTGCAATTACTTCTAGTACGTCAGAAGTTGCTTTATGAAGAATAAAATGCTTTTGTTATTGCTTGTTGTATTTTTGGTTGATTACGTTAGACTTGAACTCTTCATTTGTTTGTTCCGAACCTCTATAAAAAATCGTATCTTAATAACTAGCTTTGAAAACTTCTTGAGAACTTAACAGCTTTTATAGTATACAATTGTCTTGGGAAGTAAGAAGTTATGACCGTTTAGAAGTCAATTATTTTTTTTCTGGAAATTGAATACTTTTCTTGGCATGACTTCTACAGTTTTAACTCAATTTTTCTCATTGTTCTGCACTTAGGAAGTAGATTTCCATTATTCTAAGAGACAACTCAAGTTTTCTTTTTTGTTGTTTTTTGACAAAATATACGAAAAATTCTAAGCATGATCATATGATTTTGCAAAATAAGCATTACCTATGGGACCGTTCACTTATGACGTCCAACAAAACATGATTTTTTTTTGACCTCCTTCTGTCACAAAATGTTAGGTAAGAAAAAATTATTGTTCAAAACTGTCACACAGCTTCAAACCCCCCAAAAGTCGGACAACATAAGTGAACCCTATACTTATTAAATCATAAAAATTAGATGCAAGGAAATCAAATCATTAGAAATAGAAAAAATAGGAAATAAGTTTAAAACTGTTAATTTACTCAATGAAGCATCCAGTCAAGGCATCCAAGCTTTAACATTTCAGATAAGCTTCTAAGATTAGAAACTTGGAAGCCTTGCTTGCTTCCAATAAAAAAATTTAACAGATACTTAAACTGCATACATATTGAATTGAATTCAAACAAATTTCTAGATCAATTTAAGAAAAATTCATTTTGAGCTATTCTACATCTTTATGCGCAATTGGCGCTCATTTTTAAGAATTTCGTAATAATTTCAGTAAATTGTATTACTTATTGGCAGCTGTTTCTCAATTACAAAGAGCATGAGTACCTTTATTGCCATATTTGTTTAAGATCTACATCATTAGCCAATACCTTTTGAATACAATTGGACAATAAATATTAAACAGTTAAGTACTAATTAATGTATCCTTGGAAATGAATTAAAAAGTGTCCAATAATTGAATATTAAGCCCATCAAGATAATGATCAATTCATATTCAATCGGAAAATTGATCATTATCAGACCATGGATTATTAAATTACGTATCTATAGCTTTTCATCTTAACCAAGGTGCTCTGAGTTACTCATTTCTTTACAATTAATTTGGAATATTCCGAGTGTTCGAGTTTCTGTTTAAACAGCTGGAAGTGTGTTTTGAAAATGTTTTGAGAAAGTCTCTTCTTATTTCTTCATCTTGAAGCTTTAGTGGCGCATTGTTCTTTAAAATTCTATTAATAAACGACGCTCTTCATACCTGAAAACTCTTTGGAATCTCCCGGCTTTATTTTATTTTATTTTTTTTTTTTTCGTAAACACGTCTATAACGCAAATAACAAAACTCAAAAAATAATGATGATCTACCAGAAAAAATAATTTATTGTGTATCGGATGGTAAGTAATATACAATTATTGTATTTTTTTCTCTCTCCAAATCAAGAACGCAACGTGTGTTTTTTTGAAAGTCATTGAAGTTATTTATCCTCGACTATTGAGAGGACAAAGGTTTAAAAACATAGCAAAAAAAACACCACCAATTATTAAAAGATTCTAAAATGTGAATCGTTTCGTGACAGATATGCTTTAGGGCAAAAATATTAAATTAAGTTTTGAAGATTCATAAAATGAAGACTCCAATTTGACGAAGGCATTGACATTGGGCATAAGAAACACGTTTCAGAATGTTATGGTCACATGGAAATAATTTAAATGCGATTTTTATTTTTCTGTGTAAGACTTTTTTTGTTGTTTATTTCTTTTATTTTATAAAGTAACTTCCTGAAGCTATTAACAAAATTAGTCGGATCCATTAGTCAAGACCTTTTCTAAAGAAGGCATTAATAACGATATTATTGAGATATCCACGAATGATTCATTTGATATGGCTAAAAAAGCTTGGAAACAATGTGTGCAGAAATGGCATTCTTTTGGAATTCAATAGGATGAAATTAATTAATTGAGGTTCTTAAATGACAATTAGGCTCTCATTTATTGAATTATTAAATTAGCCATAATGACAATTAATAAAGGGATTTGAATCAATTCATTCAGTCTTTAAATTGCATTGATTAAAGTTGAAAAACTAGTATCAACGTGGTCACTCGTGACCGACGAAAGCGCATTTTCCACGTATAGTAAATACACAAAGAATTAAAACCCCAAAAGTATAAAGCCTAATATTTAATTATAAATATTCTTTTTTTACCAGAAATTTAAAATTTACAGAAAAAAAAAATTATTTTTAATAAAAAGTTATCATTACGCGACATAAAATTAAAAAAAAAAATAAAAAAGCAAAAAAAAATCGGCTCCGGGCTAGGATTGAACCCATGACCTTCAAATTATGAGTAGCACGCTCTTCCACTTACGCCATTGCTGCGCTTTTTTTAAGAAGTTTTAGTGGCAATTTAATTATTTATATTGATGAGTTTTTTTTTATATAAATGCAAGTTTTTATAATTTTCACAAAATTTTCCTGAAAAACTATGAAAAATCCATGAAAATAGAAAATTAAAACAATAAAAATATCAAAAAAAATATACAAAAAAGTTGAAAAAAATACAATGAAAATTGTATGAAAATATTGAAATTTTTAACAAAAATCTTAGGAAAAACTCGGGAAAATTGTGGAAATGGAAAATTATGACATAATTCAACATTAAATGTCATTAGAAATCAAAAAAGTATCAAAAAAAGTAAAAAAAAGAACATTGTCATCGGTGGGATTCGAACCTAGGACAGCTAAGGTTTTGAAAAGTCAACATTTTAGTGTATTTTACCACACCAACACATATAAAGAAATGCAATTTTGGCACTTTTTACGCTAGTTCCAGCAGAGGAAGTGACCATTCGTGCTGATTTTTTCGCCAGCTCTAGCCAGACATGCTACACATATTTTAAGCCAAAAACCGCATCAAAAAAGCTTAATCCTGAGGAGGAGATGCGATGACAGACAGACAGACGGACAGACGGACAGACGGACAAAGTGCGGACAATAGCGTCCTTTTCCCAAGGGGAAAATGCGCTAAAAAGAAAACAAATTTTAATCTTAAAAACATTTAAACGAAATAATTAAATTTTTTACTATTTTCTTATCAAAGCTGAGTCTAGAAAGATTGCGATAATACATTGCAATATATATTACCATAATAATTTAATGAATGTTTGAATTAATTTAAATAAATTTATTTCTTTTGGATTCTTTTGCAAAAAATTGAACTTCAACATTTGATTGAATCTGATTTTAACAAGATTTTATATATCAGATATCATAGAAGATTCAGATTTAGTCTTTCTATCAAATTTTAGATTGGATGCAACTAGTATCTAAAGATCAAAAACTCTATTCAATCTAAATATATTTTTGATATAGTTCAAGTTTTTTTCATCGAAAAAATGAAATCTTATAAAGAAAAAATAAGATATTAAAAAAATTAAATTCGCTTATAAAATGGCATTCAAAGTTTTGAAAATATACATAGTTTAATTCTGAGTATAAAAACACCACAAATTGAATATAAAAGTTAATAACCTCAAAAAATGTAACTATAATCTCAAATAATGTTAAATAATGCATCAAAAAAGTTTTCAGTTTTTCCAACAAGTATTTAAACAAAAATGACAAATTTAGAGCAAATAAAACCATTTGAATTTAATCCCGTAAATTTTTAAATTTACTCATATTTGCAATTAATCTCTCTGCATGTTCAGAGAAATTCTTAATCTTATTACGCCTCATTCGTGTGAATATTTTTAAATAATTAGTTGTTTAATATGAAAAATGACTAATCTGAAGTTTTTGTATTTATCTAATTTAATGGATCAATTTGTAATTTACTGAGAACAATACCAGATTAAATGAAAGGTAATGCTTTAATTTTGTTTAATTAAAGTAATTGCAGATAATTAAACATCATGGATGAATGTGACTTAAAGCACTAAAAATCCATAAGTTACAGATTAATTTGTTGATTTAAGGAAGATGACAAGCAAGAATTTACAGCAGTAACCCGTGGAGAAAATTGCCAGAAAACAACATCAAATTAAAAAAAAAAAAATGTTTGCAGGAAACAACTGGTCAAAGATATAAATTAGTATATAACCTAAATGACTGGATATCATTATTATTTTAAACGATTTGAGGAACTTCCGATTTGCACTAGACACGCAGAATGAAAAATTTCATGGAAAAATCTGCAAACTCATTGTTGAGCTTTATCAAATCCAGATTTTAAACTTTCAATCTTACTGTGACTGTAGCAAATTTGATTAGCTTTGAACTACAACGACACAAAAGGCTACTTATCAATTATTATTATTATTATTATGATAATTTTCTCATCATCATCATCAAATAGCAATTGCAAAAAACATCTTCATTCCGCATAATAATGCACAAGCTAGCTTTTTCTCATAATAAAAAAATATGTAAAAAATGACAGAACTGTTGAATTAAGACACGATCAGCAACTGAATGACTGTAAAATGTTCTGATTTTCCCACCATCCACCAATTTTATGAGGCGGAAATACATTAATTACAATTTTTCTATTTTTCCTGTTGACTATTTCGCTTTAAATATTCATTTTTTGATGCTTTGAACTGACCGATCAAAGTGCTTCCATAATTAATCTTGGTTAAATGTTTTCATGATTTTGTGCCTATCTTTTTAATTTTTGAAAATGTCATTCCAAAAATTGACATTTCGCGAAGAGACTACCTTCAAAAATAAAAACATATTTGTATAAATCTTTATGGGTGTTGTGCAAATGTTTGTATCTATTAGCCTTGACACAGATGAAATTTGGAGTGGATGAATAAATTTTCTGACGTCACGAAGTTATCTTTCATCGTGATTTGGTAATTAATTAATAATTCATCACAGATACTTTTTCTCACGACATTTATATAAAAAAAAATATTCTTTTCGTTACCATTGTTTTTACAGACGTGCATTTACAACATTAAGGCATCGCATCTTCAAAACAACTACATATTATTTAATTTTTCGCTTTTTTACCTCTTGTAAGTCTAACTTTTTTTTCCTTAATAAGCTACTTATATTTTTCTATATTCGATCGTTTTAATGGCCTGTTACCTAATTCGCATGCGATCCGGAATTTCTTTTGTACCGTCTTGTTTGCAAATGAATTTTTTTTTAGTTGCAATAAGTGATGACAGGCACAGTAAAAATCTAAATTTATTATTTTCTCAAAGTTTGTTCATTTTTAAATCGAATTTAATTGGATTTTGTATTTTTATTATATTCCATTTCTAATTAAACTAGGTATTTGACACAAAAGTTCCAAATTATTATTTAAATAGTTTTTGAAGTCACATAAACTAGTTTTGATATTTTTAAACCGTATTCCCGAAATATCAAAGTCTGTAATCAACCCAAGAATAAGCACAATAATATTTTCAAGTCGTATGATGAATATTAAAACAGGTTTTGCGCATAAAAAGTTAATATTATTTATTTAAATGACGATAAGCTTGATGCGACTTTTTGTAAATATTTTTTTTTTCACAACTTTTTTTATGAATTCAAATTTTAAGTCTATAAAAAACAAATCTTACCTTCGTAAAGCAAAAAAAGTTTAATTAATTTTTGCTCTCAATTAATTTTGTATTTTGACACTCCAAAATGAACAATTTTAGCGGCTAAAACTAATCGAAAAGCTTGCTTAAAGTGCAACACTGTTTTTATTATTTATCTCACTTTACTTCTTTTTTTTCTATTATTGCTTTTCCTTCAAACTTTTTCTTTCGTATTTTGTTTTAAAAATATTTTTTCTCTAGCATCTCTGAACAAATACGTTACGTGCGAAATTTGAATTTGTTCTAAAATAAATCGCATTAGTACGGCTTATTTTAGTACAAGTCGTCCGTTAAATTTTTAAGAAACAAATTAAGATTTATACACTTTCTATTTGTTATAATTAGTTTAAATTTTTTTATATCAAATTTCATGGCTGAAATTATGGAAAAATCATTATTATAATAAATAAAAACTTAGGAAAAACACTTAATTTTGCAAAAAAGAATTTTTCTTGGTCGGATTATATGTAAAAAAAGATTTGAATTTTTGATTTTTTTCAAAAATTGAGGGCCTTTTAACTAAAAAATTAACGGACAAAACAGCTGTTCAGAGATGCTAGTTTTTTCTCTTCTTTTTTTTCCGTCTCTTCCAATAAATGAACTACTTTCGAAAAATTTATTTCAAACTTTGTGATTCTTTCACGATTCTTTTTCATTCACGATAATGCAACAGCAAATTTACTAATTTTTGTCACGTTTGAGAAATAAATTTTAAAAATAAAAATTTCCTGCTTAAATTTGAGTTTTTAAAACATGTATCTTTGTAGACAAATTATTTTATGAGAAATATTTTAAGTCTTTAAATAAATTAAAATTCCAACTGACACGATCAAAGCCAACCGATCGACTGAGCGAGGCACAACTTCAACAGACGTAAATTTCGAATTGAATGAAAAAAATATTTTAAGTAGAGAAATAAAATGTTGAGTTTTGACGAGCGTAGCACAACATTTTGTAAAGAGAAAAGAGAAGAGGAGAAAAAAAAAATCAGCTGTAACTCTCATCCAAAGATTAACAAACTCAAGTATCTTCTCTGAATTCACATGGTAATGCTTGATCGTTAAGTTACAATAAAATGCTTGATTTATATCACTTCTCAATAAATAAGTCTGAGATTTCCAATTATTTCAAAGTTCTAAGAAGCTTTTTATACTCATAAAAGCTTCTGGATCATGCACTTTACATATTTCTTCAAAAAATATTAATGAAATTGAAAATTAAAAATTCAAATAAATTCATTTTATTGGTCCACAAGTTAAGAAAAAAAAAATCTACATAAAAAGATTCGCATGTGGCTAAAATATTGTTGGTCAAGGTCAGATTGAACGATCCTTGGACATCGTTGATGACATTAACACAGATAATATTTTATTATAGCCACGTTGTTAAAAAGAGGATCATCACATTTTCAATAGATTCTTTAATAATTATTGTGCTTTCTTTACCTTTTTGTAAAGAGTCGTTAATTATAATCCTAAAGCACGCTTGTATTGATTTAGTAAATCTTGTTCTTTTTTCAATGTGAAGGTCAAATATTCATCATCTTCATCTAAATGATCCAAGTCATTTCGCAAGTCATCGAAAATTGCCATCTCATCTTCGGTTGATAAATTATTGTCCAATTTCATCTTTTTGTTATTGTCTGAATTCTCGTTTGTATCAGAGGATGTAGAAGCTCCAACGTTAAAAGTGTTGATAATATTAGCCAATTCTAATGGAATTTGGAAATCTCCGTCCTTCTGCATTTGCAAAAGATTGTCCAATGCAGCATCAAAATTATTAATATTCAACCTTAGTATATTTGTGGCTAATGTTTCGTCAAATCCAAATGCTTTTAGCTGTTACAAAATATTTACAGTCGTAAAATTAGGATTGCTAAGCAATTAAGATATCTGATAAGCTCACCTTTTCAACTAATTCACGGTCAGGTTTAATGAACTGCAGCATCTCTTCTTTCAATTGCTCATTTTGATTATGTAATAAATTTATTGCTTCTGTTAAATCATTATTAGACTTCTGAAGAGCCATTGCAGATAATTCTCGAGAAAATCCCATATCAGTTAATTTAGATACATCCTTTGGATTAACATCAAAACCAAGACTTTTAAGACATTTGCTAAGATATCTTTCCTTTTTACCTGTGCTTCGTGATTTCTCCAATTTTTGCCTCTTATCTAGAATTGAGTTTATTGCAGCATCAATCGACATATTGCATGTATTTCTCAATCCAACAATAGCTTCACTTCTACTATATCCCATTTCAACAAGCATTGAAACTTTTTCATCATCAATCTTTAATTCTGAGATTTCTTGTTCAACCATTGACAAGTATACAGATGCTTCACTCCGTCTATTTTGATGAAAGTTCAAGACGGCTTTAAGTAGTTTTAAGCGGACAATTAAGCACCTTTCAGACATGTCTGAATTTTTAATTGATTTTACACGTTCAAAATTTTCACCATAAGTGCGTTTAAAACTGTCTTCACAGGCATTTAATCTTCTTTCAGCATCAGGTAGTTGCATTATACTTTTAAGTTGTAAATAACACCAGACAATATCTAAATTAAGTAGTGCAACATTATCGATGCTCTTAATGATGGATGCATTGCAATTTTTAATTTCGTTGTCAGCTTCAAGGAACAGAATCAAAGCCTCGTTATAATTTTCCTTTTTAAGTTGAGCTCGTCCCTTCTCGTAAAATAAAAGACCCATCATCAATGCTGTTTGTTCTGCTTCTGGCAGGTGAATAGCTTCTCCATTTTGATTTTCAAGCTGCTTATTAAGAATTGATTAGTATGACATATTTGAATAAAATGTTTGTTCCTTACCTTAAAATAATCATTTTTAGAATTCTTAATAAGAACTTCAGCATCTTTTCTGATTTTTTGAACTCGATCGTATACATCATTTTCAGCTTTAGCTTCATCTTGATCTACTTTCATTTCCAATGCCATAATCTGCTGAAAATTTTTGACATTCTGTTCCATCAATGTCCTGTCAGGAATCAAAACTTTTCCTCCACTAATTAATTTTATTCGACTTGATGGAATATTTATTTCTTCTGACACTAATGTGATCAAATTTTCCGCATTATCTACAAGTTTTACCTTTAGAGAAATCAACTTCGTGCCTCCAACAGTGCGCTTACAAGGTACTCGAACTTTCAGTGTTGCAACACCTACAATAAATCTATTAATATATTTGCATCAAGCTTTACAAAATCTGATGAAATACCTTCATTTCTTAATTCTTCATTGGATTTTAATTTATCGAGAGCATGATCCTGAAGTTCGTTGAGTGCAGCAAGACAATAATCATATTTTATGTTTAATGTGTCACTAAAATTGCTTGCAAGTTTCTTCAAACAAAGAAAAATTCATCATTATTTACTTTACCAATGTAACATTGTCGTGTCACATTTCTTACCATCATTTCCGTATCATTTGATGACGTGCTTAAGTAATATGGCATTTCCCATAGCTTAATTCCGTTCCTTTGAAGAGCATCTCTAACTTGTATTAAAACACTTTCGAAAGTCAATTCACTCATTCTGAAAATTTTAAGCCAAAATGATTTACTAAAAAATACAACGTAATGCAGACAAAAACAAAACAAAGAAACAAGCTGAACGTAGTTTCTGCACGTTTGACGCTCAGCTTGACGTTTGCATGTATTTGTATTTTGTTATTGTAAACATCAAGTAAATACATTCAACATATGATAAAAGTACTACATTCAAACATCGAAAATTATCATGTGTTTACCGGCCGATTCTATGTCAGAACCAAAATGCGCATGTGTAGACACAGAGTTTGAGAACTCTACATAGTATTTTAATTGTACCATAACGCAGAGAATTTTAATTAATTTCCAATACAAAAACCCTGTGTTTTTTCGCAACTACAAAAACAAGTTAGCCTTCTTCCAATTACATTTTGCAGTCACATCGATTCTGTATCTTCATCAGTATAGTTCGAAAGAGCAAAATTTGAATTTTTTTTTATATTAACAATTTAAAATGGATCTTGTACCTTAGTAATAAACATTTAAATTGATGAAATAGTAAATTAAGTAGCAAATGATTTTCAAACGACCTCGAATAAGTGAAGAATCATTGAATATTAGAAAATAATTCTAGGAAAAAAGTATTGCACCATAAAAAAAATAGAAATTAAGTGCATAAAAAATGGAATCGTGTGAATATCAAATTGTGGGTACAGGCCAAGCCCATCAAGATGGTAAGAATTTGAAATTTTTAGTGAAAATTTGATTTTTAATTCAATTAATGCACAACATAAGTCATACAGCGTTGGGAAATAAAGACACAACCTTGAGTTTTCTACTCAAAAATTTTCCACTATTATATTATAGTAATTATTTGGTTCTGTGAAATAAAATATCATTCTTTGCATGATGAAAACAGATAAGTAATTATAATTGATGTATTAGTTCCATTCCATTCATGAATCATGGTTTGGGATTGTTTACAAAATTAGTTCTTCACCCGTTGACTTTTCATTTCGTTTACGAAAAAGAATGTGAAAAAAAAAACTCGCGAAAAATTTGAAATTATGATCACTTATTGACGTCATTAAGCATCTGCTCGAGCATGATGTGTGTTAATAGATTGTCGTAGGTTATGGTCAGTAATAAAATGTACAAATCATAGAGTCCACAACACCTGTACATTTATAAATTGATTGTAGTGAAGCAATCCCACACAAACAATGAATTTGATTGAAAGAATTATCAGTTACTCACGTGAGAATTGATTTTGTGTTTACAATTTTTTTTTATATACCTTCGTCTTATTGCCGGCTATAACGAAAGGTTCTATTTACTCGCTCGCGATAGAAAGCATGCTCGTAGAAAATGAAAATTCTCACATATGAGGGAAATATGCAATATCAAGTTCAGCTAGTCTACTCAGTTGTTTTTAGTCCGTTCGTGAGTTTAGAAGTGAGGAAAAAAAGGAAAAACAGGAAAAAAACACGAAGGTGAATGTTGGCTGTTGTAAAGAGAAAGCTACACTTATCGATTTAAAGAATTTTTGGGAAAACTTTTATTATTTGATAATTGGTTCCTATGATTTAATTTTCATAAATATTTAATGAATTTTCAAATTTTTAATACCTAGGACATTTCAAAGGATGAATTATTTTTACTGCATTGCAACTTAATTTCATATTCTTCAAGTAAAGTCTAATTTTTAGAACTTTAAGGATTGAATTATTTGAATTTATTTATTATTTACATCTAGAATTTGTGCAACAACAAGTGCGAACAATGCAGTTCTACAAGTTCCTCTCGATAATAATAATATGATAATTAAAATCACTTTGTTTCATTTACATTTTTCATAAAAGACAAATGTTTGAAACTAATAATTAGTAGTCTACTTTTCATGTTAAGCTGAGGGAAATTGAAAGTAAAAATATCTAGCGTGTTGGAATTTACCATCTAAAGTGGGTGGAATATCAATAATTTGTATGATATTTGATATTTTTATGAGTAATCATCATTTTCATAATTTCTTCAATGAAGAATAACCAAAAGAATTCCGAGCTTTTCTCCCTTACTTTCTGACCTTGAATCACATGTACATAAAAACACAATTATGAACGATAAGTATCAAAAAAGTGTATGACAGAAAATGTTTGATTTGGGACAAAGAATTGATTTTTTCGCTATAAAAATCACTAATTATGTGCGAGACTAGTTTATCAAGTTCTATAAATTTCAAAATAAATCAGAGCCGTAATAAGCATTGAATGCAATTCCCATTTGATAGCTATGTTAAGTTCAGTATATGATTTAAATTCATGTTTATTTTGTGATAAAATATATTATGCATTATTCTGATAAACAAACTTTTAATAATTCAAAATGTGAAAAATAACAAAGTAGTCATTTGTAGTAATAATTTAGAATTTTAACTTTCAATGTTAAGTATTAACGATCGATTTGGGAACCTTCTTAAGGTACAGAATTATTTATTGTTATTGAAATTGGCATTGAGTTTGAATTGTTTAAAATATCATTAAATTTTATTAATTTCTGAATGGTCATTGAGAGAAAAATAAACGAAAAGGATCAATATCAATAATTATTGGTATGATCTTGAGTAATTGTGTATTAATTAATCAAGACTGTGTCCTTTATGGGCAAATCCATAAAAAGTTGAAACTGACGAAAAACGACTTGCAATATTTCTCTACTTGTACAAAATTCAAAATTCCAAGAAACCGTTAAACTTTGAAGAAAATATTTGCATTTAGCTATTTTTCGGAATGTTTATCCACCCAGTTTTATTCTAAACAATGTTAACATTAATAATTAATATTCACAGTACGATTGAATGCTTATTTAATGCAATTTAATGACAAATGTAGTTAAATTAAATTCAAAAAATTTGAAAATTATTTGTAAACAAATCAAAAAATTTCAAATGTGTTTTGCAATAACCGGTTTTCTGTAGGAGAGATTGACGCTAAATTGCTTAATTTCTTTCAATTAAGTGAGTTTAAATATCTTCTGATAAAAGACAAAGATTAAGAAGATTATTTTTAATGTAATTTAATAAGTCTGATAGTGTCTAGATATCTAGTTAAAGATATTTTTGTATTTTTTCGGAAAATTTTTGTCGTTGCAGGAGAGATTGACACTATAAAAATCAAAAATTCTCCTTAATTATCGACTTTAGGCATGATTTGAGGATTGTAATTGATAGATATTTTGAAAATACACATCATTTGGTACCAAGACATTACTCAAAACCTTTATTTAAAGAGAATTTTGATAAAAAGTAAAATTTTTAGCTTTTTTCAGTCTATGGATTTGCCCTTATAAATTATGAACAATTTAAGCAGATTATGAGAACTATCTACATAGTCCTTAAACAGGTTTTATTACCAATGCATAGCTTTAAACCCTAAAAATCGAATAAAATTGTCAAATTTGTATAATTAAGCTGAAATTTGATCTAGCATCAGTGCATTAACATAATTAATTTTCATTTATTTAGACGGTGACGTAAGGATGACATCGAAATGGGTAATTATCCGCCTAAAAAACATTAAACATCAATTAAGTAACTTTATTATTCTATCTAGGCCAAATTTCGACTGTTGATGTGGAAGAACTACTTACTTCAATATCGTCATCCATTTCAAACAATTCTCGAAATCGCTATACCAGTATTATTCTCTGCATTATTGGTGCTCGTAAGAAGTTTAGTTTCACCTGATATAATCTCAAATTCGACCATTTATACACCATTACCATTGAACGATATTAGAGACACGCTGTAAGTTTTCATTATTCATGGACAATTAAGAATTAATTCTTAATTATGTGAACTTTTTTTTACCACTTTTACTTTCAGCGATGCCAGAGGACAACTTTTGTTTAAAGTGTTGTCATTGTAAGTTATTCACAAACTTCTTCCGTACTAGTTTAATTGATAATTGATTCTTTATTTAACAGCAATAAGAACATAAATATTTCAAAATATACAAACTTTTCAAACGAACTCGTCTACTCGCCAAAGAACGATGAACTTGAAACTTTAATGAATCATGTTGGCAATTTCATTAAGCCTTTACTCAAAATCTCATCTGTGCCTTTATCAGACGACCTTGCTCCTTATCTTCGTCAGAAGAATGCTTTTGTTGGAATTGAATTTCCTGACTCGTACCAGAATATTACAGAATTGCCTGATAGTCTCGACTATAGTGTAAGATATCCTGGAGAATTAAGGAGAACTAACAATGCAATCAATCCTCTCTTTCTCAACTGGAGAACTGACTTCCTTTTTCCACTTTTTCAACCTGGAGGATCAAGAAACTACAAAGATAATCACGATGGGATCCCATCAGGGTACTATATTGAGGGATTTCTTTTCCTGCAGCAATTTATATTCAAATCATTCATGATGATGAAGAACAGCCTGAATATTGACTTGGATCAAGTGCCTAAAATCAACATCAGGGTAAGTCCTAATCTAGACATATTTAGTTATCAATTTCTACAAATGCCATTAATTCTGCAGAGATTTCCATATCCACCATTCGTCTTGGACATTCTCTTACAAGGACTTCAAGCTCTAGTTCCGTTATTTATTTTATTAAGCTTTGTGTATCCGTGCATCAACATAATAAAATACATAACGACTGAAAAGGAGAAGCAACTTAAAGAAGCGATGAAAATAATGGGATTGGATGTAAGTGCTAAAAGAGAAGTATAAAAGGAATATTAATGACTTATTGATTTTTTTCTTCAACAGTCGTGGCTACATTGGGTCGCATGGTTTGCTAAATGTTTTATCTACATGTTTATAACAGTGACCTTGATGGCAGTCTTACTAAAAGTTCAATGGTATGGAGAGGACAATCCAAATTCAGTTTTTACCTACAGCTCAGGAACTGCATTGTGGTTTTTCTTGCTGATATATAGTATAACAACTATCATGTTCTGCTTCATGTTGAGTGTATTCTTTTCAAAAGCCTCAACTGCAGCAGCAGTAGCTGGTCTGGTTTGGTTTTTAATATATGCTCCATACACATTAGTACAACAGCGATACGACAGCATTACACTGACATCAAAATTGTTTATGAGTTTTCTATCAAACACAGCAATGTCACTTGGATTTCATGTTATTTTACGATATGAAGGAACTCAGGAAGGAATACAATGGAGCAACATTTTCCAACCTGTTTCCATTGACGATAATTTTCATCTTGGTCATGTGATAATCATGCTATTGATCGATGCTGTTTTGTATTTACTCATTGCACTTTATGTTGAGAAAATATTTCCTGGAGATTATGGCGTTGCAGAACCTTGGAATTTTCCATTTACTGCAAAGTTCTGGTTGAAAGTACCCGAGTATATTGGAATTCAAGATATTAATGGGAATGGCACACATCATGTAAATCCAAACTATGAGAATGAGCCAAGAAATAAATCAGCAGGCATAAGAATTCAAAATCTCAGAAAAGTATTCGATAACAATAAAGTTGCAGTTGAGGGATTAAACCTTAATATGTATGAAGATCAAATAACAGTACTACTTGGACATAATGGTGCAGGAAAGACCACAACTATGTCAATGTTGACAGGTATGATTCCTGCAAGCTCAGGAACAGCTATTGTAAATGGAAAGGATATAAGAAGAGACATAAATTTTATTCGTTCATCTATTGGATTTTGTCCACAGCACAATATTTTATTTGAGGATCTGACAGTTAGAGAGCATATTATATTTTATAGTTTATTGAAAGGATTACCACAAGAGGATGTCGATAGGGAGGTAGATAAGTATGTCAAACTATTAAAACTTGAAAATAAACGAGATCTACAAGCCCGAGGACTTTCTGGTGGCATGAAGAGAAAGTTGTCTGTAGGAATTGCACTTTGTGCTAATTCGAAGACAGTTTTATTTGATGAACCAAGTTCAGGTGTTGATCCTGGAGCACGAAGAGATTTGTGGGACCTATTACAACAAGAAAAAGGAGGCAGAACAATTTTATTATCCACACATTTCATGCTTGAAGCTGATGTTCTAGGAGATCGAATTGCGATCATGTCTAATGGAAAATTGAAAGCTGTTGGTTCCCCTTTCTTCTTGAAGAAGCAATTTGGTGTTGGATATCATTTAGTATGTGCTAAGAAAGATGCTAGTACTGATTCTAATGAAGTTACACAGCTCCTACAAAAATACATTCCAGATGTAAAGAAGGAAGGTGAAATTGGAACTGAACTATCGTACCTTTTGGATGATCGTAATGTTTTAGTATTCCAAAATATGTTACAAGATCTTGAAGAAAATTCTGAACAATTGAATATTGAAAGTTATGGAATCTCATTGACAACTTTAGAGGAAGTTTTCTTAAAGTATATGATATTAGATTCTGATATTAGTAGATTTGACTTTAATGATTAATTTAATTTAGGGTTGGAACTGATAGTCCAAGTGATGAGATTGCAGAAATCAAAACATCACCAGCAAAAGTAAATGGCACTACCAATGGACACGTGAATACAGTTGAAGAAGGCGCCAATTTCTGTAATTATAGACACAGGCCATTATTGGTATTGAATTATTAACTTTTCATGTTCTTGATTTTACAGATAATTATTCTGACACGCTCACGTTGTTAAAAGGACCAAGCTTATACATTAACCAGTTTTTTGCGTTACTAGAGAAGAAAATTTTACACACATGGAGGAATCTCATTTTACTCATCATACAGATTCTCATTCCTATAAGTTACGTGACTATAACAATCGTAATTGTTCGATCATGGGGTGGAAACAAAGACTTACCGAATCTCGAATTATCTCTAAATACTTATCAACCAACTCACACGACAATTCAATTTGATCCAACAGTTTGGGCTGATTCAATCGAAAACAAAATTTTTGAGGGTTATCGTCAACAATTTATTGATCTTTCAAGTGAATCTAAGACATGGGAAGTAATTACTGGAGACATGAATGAACATTATTTGGAGAAGGCAAAGAAGTTTCTCATACGGATGAATAAGCGATATTTGTTTGGCGCGACAATTGAAAAACCAAATATCACCGTAAATAATTGCATGATGATCATCTATTGAATTTGAAACTTATTTAAATTTTACATTTTCAATTTGTAGGTATGGTTCAACAACCAACCGTATCACACAAGTCCCATAAGTTTGAGCCTGGTTCATAATGCTATTCTTAAGACAGTTTGTGGAAAGAATTGCAGTATTACTGTGAGTAACAAGCCATTGCCATATCGAGCAGAGTCAAGGGTAAGAATTATGAAATTTCGGAATCAAAAAGCAATTAGCTAATATATTAAAATATTTTAGATGATGATGCTTCAAGCGGGAAATAATTTAGGATTCCAACTTTCATTCAATATTGGATTTGCAATGGCGTTTGTAGCATCATTCTTCATAATTGTGTACATCAAGGAACGTGTCACTAAGTCAAAGCATCTTCAATACGTTAGTGGTGTCAGCTCAGTCACATATTGGAGTAGTGCATTTGTTTGGGATTTCTTATTATTTTTACTGATAGCATTACTAACAACTGGAACAATTGGAATTTTCCAAGAAAGTGGATACAGCACATTTAGGCAGTTAGGAAGAATATACTTCCTACTCATCATGTTTGGATTTGCAGTACTGCCATTCCTTTACATAGCTGCTTTCATGTTCCAAGGACCTGCATCTGGATTCATTAAAATGTCGATTTTCTTCATCTTTTTTGGAACTGCTATGTACACAGTTGTGTTTTCAATGAGATTTGAAGGATTTAATTTAAAGCACGTTGCAGACACTTTGACTTGGATCTTCTTAGTGATTCCACATTTTTCTTTAAGTAATGGACTTAGCAACATGAATTTGATCAATGTGTTTGCAGAAGTTTGCGATCAGCAATGTAAATTGCTTGGAATTTGTGAGAAGGAAAAGCAATGTGCTATAAATCCTAGATGCTGCAGTAAGTTACTATACTTGTCTATTCTAATGCTATTGAAATGTTTATAATAAAATTTTTATTTTCTTCTATCAGACCTTGATTATTTCGCATGGGTAAGTGAATTTATTCGGACATAATATATAAACAATCTTTAAATAAATTTTTTAAATAGGAGGAACCTGGAATATTGAGAAATATCGTTTACTTCATTATTGTTGGAATTACTGCATTTGCTGTATTGTTCCTCATTGAGTTCAGAGTATTTGAAGTCTTGTATTACTATATCAGAATGATGTATCGCGCCATTGTTGGACTTGTTGCACCAAATTTGATAAAACGTCCACCGAACTTTGGAGAAACAGAGAATGACGATGAGGATGTACAACACGAAAAAGAACGTATAAACAGTATGTTGACATCAGACTATGAAAATTATAATTTAGTCATGAAGAATATGTCAAAGTACTATAAAGATTTTCTTGCCGTAAATCAATTATGCATTGGTATACAATCGTATGAGTGTTTTGGACTTTTAGGTGTAAATGGTGCTGGTAAGACATCAACATTTAAAATGTTAACTGGTGATACGAAAATATCAAATGGTGAAGCTTTCGTACAAGGAATAAGTTTAAAGATGAATATGAAAGAAGTTCATAAAAGAATTGGATATTGTCCACAATTCGATGCATTGATTGATGACTTAACAGGGAGAGAAACATTAAAGCTATTTGCTATGTCACGGGGAATCCCAAAAAATAAATTAAATGATGTCATTGCAAAACTCTCAGGTGATCTCAACTTTACAAAGCATCTTGACAAGCAAGTCAAAGCTTATAGTGGTGGAAATAAGAGGAAATTAAGCACAGCAGTAGCTCTACTTGGAAATCCTGTCATTGTTTATTTGGATGTAAGTTGACAAAATTGCAAGCATTAAATTTATATTTATAAAAATTAAACCTTGTAGGAACCAACGACAGGCATGGATGTAGGGGCAAAACGAAACTTGTGGGATGTTATGTGTAATGTAAGAAATGCTGGAAAGACGATAGTCTTAACAAGCCACAGTATGGAAGAATGTGAAGCATTATGTACAAGATTGGCAATCATGGTCAATGGTCAATTCAAGTGCCTTGGATCAACTCAACACTTAAAATCAAAATTCGGAAATGGATTTGTGTTAACAATTAAAGTCAAACGTATTTATAATGAACAAAATAATAATAATAGTAATAATATTAATGATGATGAGATAATTAGATCTGAATCATCAGAAATGATTAATGAGAGGAATGCTGTCAAAGATTTCGTTGAACAGGAATTTTCTGGAGCTATCCTTAAGTGAGTATTACAAAATTCTCATAAATAACAATTTATAAATATAATTGAATTTTTAGGGAAGAGTATTATGACATGTTAACGTTTCATGTACCAGCTCATGACATAAAGTGGTCTCAAATTTTTGGCACACTTGAAAGTGCGAGAAAACAATTAAGTATTGAAGATTATTCGATAGCACAATCGACACTAGAACAAATTTTCTTACTTTTCACTAAGTATCAACGAGAAAGTGATGATTAAGTGATGTTGGAAAGAAACCAAAAATAAATTTAGGATAAATATTTAAGAGTTATGGGATTTATGATATTTACTTGATGTAGTTTAATTGATATTTTGTGATAAATGTCTGATTTAATAAAATTTAGGTACCTCAAGCTTTTAACGGTTTTTAAAAATTCAAAAAATTAAGTAAAATATTGTGAACAGTATAAATGTCGATGTCGTAGGGGAAATTTTTCTCTCAAATCGAGCAGGTTTTTTGAACGCCTCAATTTTCCAATAAGAAGGTCTAGAAAACAAACTTACAAGATTATAAGATTTGAAAATTAATTGGAAAATGAGTGCAATTAGCACGTTGGAGAATCGTTGTCGAATTTGTGCTTTACTATTTAGCGACTTAACATGTGCAATACCAATTTTTGGCCAAACTTCAGCAAACTTTTTTCTTCAAAGAAAAATAGAAAAATATCTTTACATTACGGTGAGTTATTTATTTTTAGCATAATATTTTCCTTCACATCTATGACATTTAAAATGTTTAAACAATTTTTTTTACTCAACTCAGTTGTTTACTGTATTACTTTATCATAATGAGTCTTACTAAGTTTTGTAACGTTTTATGATGAAAACTATTGGGAAATAGTGATAAGAAATGAGTTCATTCAAATTTTATTCAAAATTTTGTTAAATCTATAATGATTTTTGTGATATTAAAACTATTTTTATGCTGCAATAGTTGTTGTATATTTTGCATAACACACAGCAATTTGAAGGCCTTTCATTTTTTTTCTTCTCTCTCTCGCTTCTTACTTCAAGCTTTGTTTCGTTTTTTTCGTGTATACGTATATACATTTTTCCACATTGTACGTAAGTGAGAAGAAGAAAAAAATAACATTGAGAAGATTACTACGCATATTGAACGATGAAAAAAAAAGTAATACTGGAACCAGTTTTTTTCTGTGTAATTTTATTTTATTTTATGTTTTTTTTTTTTCTTTTATGATTACTTATGCAACTTTTTTTTCCTCTCTATATTCCTCTTAATTCTTTATGTGATATTTTAGGTGCTCGAAGAGGATTTGTTGCCGAAAACAATATGTGCAACCTGTTTTCTGAAAATCGAAAGCATTGATAAATTTGCATTTTCTGCGGCTAAGAATCAGGAATGCTTTTTGCAATGGCTTAAAACTAATCAGCAAGCGAAACTAGATGAGAATAATATAACACAAACAACAATTGAAACGTCAACAAATTCAGATTTTAGCTTTAGTAATATAACGATTAAGAAGGAGTTTAATCATCGACAACAAATTGTTATACAGCCTCAAAAGTCTAGAAATGCTCGTCATGTTGATCACATTACATTGGAGCAGATTATTAATGATCAAATCATTAAGAATCCTAAACTACCGGCCAGTACAACAATAACAAAAATTGACGAGTCCACAAAAAGGCAACGTGTACAAAATCAACAGCAGCAAAAGAGCGAAGCAACCAATATTTCAATTGTTTCATACAATAACTTACAAATTGGTCAAGTTATAAAAGATTATGAGTTGTTAAAGTTAATATTGAGAGCTTTAAAATGGGAAGAATTTGATCGTAAAGCGAGTTACAATGAGCTTATAGAGCGCCTAAAACGATCAAATTGTCGTGACATTTTAACAAATAAAAACTTACTATCTGACAATGATGTCGTTCAGTTATTACGATCATACGTAAATGATTCAATGCTTTCGAGTTTTAAAGCGCAACAAGTGACACCACATCAAAATATATCGAAAATTTTCGTCACCCAACCTGTTACACAGCCGCTTATTATTTCATCACCACAACATCAATCTTCAACATCACAGCTTCGAGTGCCATCCACGCAAATCCCAGCAACTAATGTGCCACAAAATGTTACTAAAAGTTCATCTCAACAGAGTCAGTTGAAAGCACAAGAAAAGTCTCATATTCAACAGCAAAAATTACAGCACGAACTGTCAACAGCAAGCAGTGAAGAAGCAATGGAAGTTTCAATCGACCCAGAAATGTTCCTTGCTATAGACGAGGAAACAGTGACCATTGAAGATGATGATGAGGAAGAAGATGAAAATACTACATCTGCTGTCGAAACGAAAATAGAAACTGCAAAGTTGGATGAAAAAGAAGAAGCTACCACAACGGGTGATGAAAATGTTCGTAACAATGGAAACTACATATGCTCGTCATGTCCTAAAGAGTTTACATCCAGTACAGATCTGCAGAATCATGTAACTGATCATTTAATAACAACAGCTGCAATAAAAAACAATGCGAACCAACCAGAGCAACAGAGTAGCACAGAAAAAACGTCAGTGGCACAACAGAAGGTCACAAGAAGCAGTGTAGCTGAAAGATTGTTAAAAAAGAGGAAGGAAAATGATCGATTGAAGTCGAGAAGGAAGAAAATTGTTATAAGAATAAATCCGAGCCCCAAGCGTAGTATCAGAGAAAGAGCCAAGACAACACCGTTCGTTTGTCTAATCTGCAAGAAGAACTTATCATCTAAGCGAAATCTTACATTACACATCGATACTCACAAGAATAAGAATGGAAAATTTCCATGTGACGGTGACGATTGTAAAAAGATTTTCGGTAAGATAGAGAATCTAATGAAGCATAAGCTAGAAGCTCACGAGAAAGCTTCAAAGCGTAAGAAAAATCAAAACGAGAAATAAGAGAATATTTGTTTTTTTTAAACTATTAATAATAATATTTTATGTTTAGCTCGTAACTTCTTAAAGATAAAACAAAACGATATAAGAAAATTTTTGCTAATGTTTTTGCTGTAAAAATTTCTTTTTCTGTGATAATGTCATGTTTATTCTACAAAACATATGATGAAGTAAATAAATGTTTATACTATGCATTAAAAAAATATAATCTTTGTTATTTATTTGGTCCACTTTTTCCATTAATAATTTTGTTTTGTCATACTTGAGAACTACATTGATA
Source organism: Chironomus striatipennis (assembly GCA_026123125.1). Lineage (NCBI taxonomy): Eukaryota > Metazoa > Arthropoda > Insecta > Diptera > Chironomidae > Chironomus > Chironomus striatipennis. The sequence continues at coordinate 46,433,621 of CM047394.1, forward strand.
GTAAATTATTTGACAGCGATTGTCTGCTTATCAGTTTACAAATTTTGAGTAAATTTTTGGATCTCTCAGGATTAAATTTAATCTCTCAAGATTAACTTAAATCTATGGATTAAATAATTAATCTCTTGGATTAAAAATTAATCTGCAAGATTAAAAATTAATCTGCAAGATTAAAAATTGATCATCAGGATCAAAAAATTGCACTTCCGCCTTAATTGTCAGAGAGTCAGCTAATATTCTAATAAGAGAGAGTAGAATGAGAGAATAAACACGAGTGAGTATAAAAGGAGTGCGTTTAGAAAAGCTTAGCAAAGTTTAGTTTTGGCAGTGATACATGATAGCAAGGTCAAATCTGAAAGAAAAATATATAAAAAATATGATATAAAATATATAATAAAGTATAGTAGAAAGTAGAGCATGAAACGCGTGCATAACATAGAACCAAGCACAACATAAAATACACATCGGTCTCTCGCGAGTTCATTCACAATTTTGATTTCATTGAGTTAACATCAACTTTTTTTCTATTCTGAAAAAATATTTTTTTTTTCTCTCGACTTGTGTGATTATAAGGAATACCCTGTTTTTACGTTATAAGCCAGTGGCTTATTTGAGAAAAAAAGTTCAAAAAATCTCGAAAAAAGGCTTATTAACGAGTAGTGGCTTATTAACGAAATGTAAACAAAGGAAGAAAAATCAAAAATTTTCATGAAAGTCTTGAAAAATTTTAAAACTTTTCTATCATAAACGATTTCAAATGTTGCAATAAGTCATTTAAAACCGAAAAAATAATTTTATCATGCTAAATTAATAGTATTTTGGTAGTGGCTTATTAACGGATACAAAAAACTTTTTAGGTTCAAATTTCTTTAACAAGCCAGTGGCTTAGTAACGAGTAGTGGCTTGTAACGTAAAAACAGGGTAAGTGTTCTTATCTTAACTAACCGAGACTGTAATTTGATCACTATCAAAATTCCAAAAAAGTGGATAGAACGTTTTATCATCGACTTATTGCCGTGTGGATCAAGTAATAATAATCCAGCGACAATGACAACTACTTGTGAAGATAATAATCTAAACAATGCTGACAGTGAGACATTTTCCATCTCAAATTATCGCCGTGACTCATCACATTGTTTCTATCAAAATCGAGGTATGATTCATGATGAGTTTAATGTTATAATAATTAAATTAATCATAATATTATGCAATTTCCAAATATATCAACAGTTATACAACCTTTACTCACTGGTAAGTTCCATTCATAAATACATTCTTTTTTATTACTTCCTTATCAGTTGGAGGAGTTATCAAAGCTTACATATATTTAATTCACGTAATATTGTGTAGTGATAATGCATTTCAAATCAATGTTCTCACGTTTTTTTTTTAAATGTCATGATATCAATTAATTAAATATATGTAAATTGTATCTTGACTGCTCATTCATACATCCTCTTTTCGTTCTGTCTACTTTAATTTTTTTTTATTTTGCACATCACTATCTATATTATGAGTTTTGACAATCGCGAAATAATTTTTTTGTTTCGACTTTTATTTTTTTTTTAGAATAAATTTTCAAGTTCTAAATTTGTGAATGTAGTTTAATTATCATACGAATGTATCGTCTTAAAGTCACGAAGTCTATATGCCTTAGACGGTGATGACATTATTCGCTTATTTAAATTAAATAAAAAAAAATTTATTTATTGTCATTTCATGCAGATCTCTATCAAATTACTATGGCTTATGCTTACTGGAAGTCTGGAAAGACTCATGATGTTGCTGTCTTTGACTTATTCTTTCGAAATAATCCATTTCATGGAGAATTTACAATTTTTGCTGGTCTTGAGGAATGTTTGAAGTTCTTGAAGAATTTTCATTATTCAGTTGGAGATATAAATTATTTAAAGACAGTTCTTCCTGATGGTATTGAGGAGGAGTTTTTCGAATATTTGGGTAAATTAACAGCAAAGGATGTCACTGTATATGCTTTGGATGAAGGATCAGTGGCATTTCCAAGAGTTCCATTGATCAAGCTTGAAGGTCCTCTTATCATTGTTCAGCTGTTGGAAACGACACTTCTTACATTAGTTAATTATGCTAGGTAATTAATAATCATGCATAACATGATATTTCATCATTAAATTAATTAAATTATTACGTGTATAGCTTAATGGCAACAAATGCAGCAAGATACAGAATAGTTGCAGGACCAGTCGTAAAGCTATTAGAATTTGGCCTACGTAGAGCTCAAGGACCCGATGGAGGACTCTCGTCATCAAAATATGCTTATATTGGTATGTACATGAGCTTTAATATTTCATAAAAAGACACAAAAAAAAAATGAAAATATTGATGACTGATCACTATAGTAACAGTTGGAGTTTATTTATGGTGTAAAGCTTTTTTAAAATGCACCTGAACTTTTGCAAGTGGTGCCAATTCGATATTATTTCATTCGATACTATTGTCAAGGTTATCATATGATTTTAAAAATGCACTAAAAAAGCGACACGAAAAGCTTCTCGCGAATATTCATAAAAGTATGAAATGACCATGAAAGTTATTCTGTACACGATTATTCATGCTCACGGGCATTTATCACACATATTTATGATTCTGAAGTGTTTGATGGTGCCACTCAATTTCGAACTTCATACATCAAGCACAATGCTTTTTTTATGGAAACGGATGGAAACATGCAAAATTGGATATAATACAATGTATCCGAGGGGAAAACAACATGATGGAAAAAAATTGATGGAAAATTTTTGAATTGTCCACCGCGGTGGAAAATTGATGGAAAATTTTCCACCGATGGTGGAAAATTGGTGGAAAATTTTCCACCGACGGTGGAAAATTGGTGGAAAATTTTCCACCACGATGGAAAATCGATGGGAAAAGAAAAAATTTTCCATCAAATTTAAAAAATTTTTCAATGTTAAAAATAAAAACACTGTTAGTCTAAATAATCTTTTGAAGATGGTTGAAGATGATAGGTTTTCATCAGAAAAGTGATTTTTTGCATCGATTTACTTATTTGAGATGAAAAACCTATCAGAAAAGCGTTTTTTCGCATCGATTTACTTATTTGAGATGAAAAACCTATCAGAAAAGCGATTTTTCGCATCGATTTACTTATTTGAGATGAAAAACCTATCAGAAAAGCGATTTTTCGCATCGATTTACTTATTTGAGATGAAAAACCTATCAGAAAAGCGATTTTTCGCGTCGATTTACTTATTTGAGATGAAAAACCTATCAGAAAAGCGATTTTTCGCATCGATTTACTTATTTGAGATGAAAAACCTATCAGAAAAGCGATTTTTCGCATCGATTTACTTATTTGAGATGAAAAACCTATCAGAAAAGCGATTTTTCGCATCGATTTACTTATTTGAGATGAAAAACCTATCAGGAAAGCGATTTTTCGCATCGATTTACTTATTTGAGATGAAAAACCTATCAGAAAAGCGATTTTTCGCGTCGATTTACTTATTTGAGATGAAAAACCTATCAGAAAAGCGATTTTTCGCATCGATTTACTTATTTGAGATGAAAAACCTATCAGAAAAGCGAATTTTCGCATCAATTTTCAACATTCAGTTGAATTAATTGTGTTAAATAAACAAATTCTAAGTGATAAAAAATTTGCTGAGAAATTTTTTTATCATGGTGGAAAATTGGTGGAAAATTTTCCACCGCGATGGAAAATTGGTGGAAAATTTTCCACCGCGATGGAAAATTGGTGGAAAATTTTCCACCATGGTGGAAAATTGGTGGAAAATTTTCCACCGCGGTGGAAAATTCCCACCAATTTCCCACCAAAATTTTTTTCCATCATGTTGTTTTCCCCTCGTACAATGTATCGTTCAGGATATTAAAAAGTGAATGATAGGAAGAACCACCATCTAAATCATCATCATCATAAATTTTATATAAATATTTCGGAAAAATTCAAGCATGTATATCGCATGTGTATTCAATAAACTTTAGTAAACTTGCTTATTAAACAACTAGCTTTTCAGTAGGTTGTTCCTTTTAAATAACATGATTTCTTCTACATTTGATTATATGATGGTACGCAGTGGTACGAATTGTTTTCGTAGAAGAAGTGAAGAATGAAAACAAGAAGGAAATGTTCACTTTTATTCGTGTGTTGCAAAATTTTTTCTTTTTTTAATTTGAACCTTTCATTAATTTCCACAAGAAAAGCTAAAAACTAAGTGAATGAGAATTTATTAAATAAAAAATAAGCATATTAAATAAAAAAAAAAAGTTTGAAAAAATAAAGACAAATATTTTATGTATGTATGTCGTGTGTAAAGCAAATTGCTGACTGTTTTGGACACTTTAAGTAGAACATGCTTGGTCGATAAATTGATTATGAGTGAATTAATTTCTGACGTTCTTTCTTTGTTATGAATAATAATGCTTATCATTGTATATCTTCCGAATTTACATTGTTTTATTTGCAATTGATCTAAACTCTTGAATTCTCACTAAGTTGTCTGTCTTAGATCAATTTTAATGTGAAATGGCTAAAAAGCCGTTAAAGCTCAAAAATATTTTGAATTTTTAAAAAATTCAAAGTTCAAAATTCATAAATTTAAATTTTTAAAATCCGTTGAAATTTAAATTTTTTAAAAACGCTAAAAGTTTCAAAATTTGAATTTCCCAATAAAAAAACGTTCAATTTTAAAATTTGAAGGAATTTCAAGCTGCTTTTAATTTAAAAAAAAGATACGTGCATTTTGTTAATAGCTCAACACAATTCTTAGTGATCCGTAGACACAATCTAATCGTCATCATCAATAAAATAAGATTATTACTCCTTTTCATTTAAAATTCAAATCAATTTAATTTGCATTTTTATTTGTCTGGTATCAGGTGGATTTGACGGAACATCAAACGTATTAGCTGGAAAGTTATTTAATATTCCAGTGAAAGGAACTCATGCTCACGCCTATATAACATCATTCTCAGGCTTTGATGAGCTTACCAACAAGGAACTTCCACACAATCATTCTGGTATGTTGAAGCATTTAAATCATCATTGGCTAGATCAATAATCATTTATTTCTATTTTTTTCTCTCACTAAAAAAAATGCAACAGGCGCAACAGCTGATTTGCTTGAACTTTCGATAGAACATCGTAAAAATTTGTCGGATGTTTTGCACATAAGTACAGCAGAAGCAAATGACGGTGAACTTGCAGCGATGGTGTCATTTGCGATAGCATTTCCAAATGGCTTTATGGCTCTCGTCGATACGTATGATGTTAAACGGTATATTAATTGCTTTTTTTGCTTTCAAAAATCAAAAAACATAATAATCTCTCGGATCAATATTTGTTACCAAAAATATTCTCAATGAAAAATTTTCAAAAAACAAATTCTTTTATTTCTTTCGGAAAATTTTCTATCAAAAACTTTTCTTTTTCCATTCGTTCAAAAACAAAATACATACAAAAAAAATATATATACAAAAAAATAGGTATTTTGTGAAACGTAGATTCTCTGTACAAAAAACATATTATCATCGACATGAAAGAGAAAATGGAAAGCTACTTGATCTAAATCATAATTGTGTAGATAATGACATTAGTTATCCATATATCAAACGTGTTGGGAACTCATTAAGGTAAAAGATATTGTGATTACATTAAATGTTATGTCTATTGTCAATAATACTTTTGTTTTAAAAGGTATTTATTGAATAAATCCTTAATTTTTAGTTTTGATTAATTTTATAAAATTAAGAATCTTTTTTCTCATTTTGTAAATAACTTATCATAATTCATAAATACTAACTTTTAATCCCTTCATTTGTGCACATAAACAAATCCATACATTAATCTACTTAATGATTTCCCAACATCTTAACTTTAATGGATGGGTAAATATATAAAGTTCTTCATTTTAATATCAATTCTCTCATCCGAGAGACAATTCTGCACATTGCATGGCAAATTATCTTTATTAACTTGTTTTGTTCATTTTATTTCCTTTATTAATTCGCTAATAGATCAAATTTCTATTTTTTTGTGAAATTTTCCGATGATTTAAAAAAGTTTTTTGAATAGTTCATTGAATGATTCTTTTTTTTTTTTTGAAATGTTAAAGGAAAACAACCCCTAATAATGTACAGCAAAATTAATCATTTCCATGGAGAACTTTATGGATGATGTTTCCTTTTCTTACTAATAATTTAGAAAGCATTTAACTTTTTTCTTCTATACGATGAGGTTGATTAAAAATGATAATGTCATTGTTTCTTTATTTTTGAAGAGCTTAAAAGCTGTTTAAATGTTAGAAAACTGTTGTATGGTTTTTGGGTAATTAAATTAAATTTTTTAAAACCATTCAATTTACAATTAATTTAGAAACATTTGTAAGGTTTTTGATATTTAGAAGTATTTAGTACTAAACAATACAATTTCTGTTATTTTTAGAACATTTGTAGTGTTCTAATTTTGTGTTACTAACATAGAATCTAATTTTAATCAATCTTATCTGCTGCTAACCTTTGGAAAATTCATAAATTTTTCGGAAACTTTTTGCTTAGACTTTTCTTCAATCTTGACATCCATTTCCTATTCATCCTTTAATATTCATAGTTTCCAAAGGATTTTTTTTTATTCCAAATCTAAATGGTTTAAGCACAGTTTCTTTTATTCGTGAAATTTTAATTCCTTTCGGTTTTCACATTTCACATCAAATTCTAAAATTAGTTTTCTTTTCAATACGTTTTTAAACTAACAGGAGTGGTATACTAAATTTCTGTTCAGTTGCACTAGCGTTAAATGATCAAGGATATAAACCGGTTGGAATTCGAATTGATTCAGGAGATTTAGCATATCTTTCATGCTTAGCTCGTCAATGTTTTGTTAAAGTTGCTGAGCATTACGATTTACCATGGTTTGCTGAACTCACAATTGTCGCATCAAATGACATAAATGAGGAAACAATTTTGAGCTTAAATGAACAAGGACACAAGATTGATTGCTTTGGAATTGGTGAGATTGTCTAAACTCATTTAATTATAATTCATAATCAAAATATTGAATTTAATTTAGGAACACATTTGGTGACATGTCAGAAGCAACCTGCACTCGGTTGTGTCTATAAATTAGTTGAAATTAACAACCAACCACGCATAAAATTGAGTCAAGATGTCGACAAAGTAACAATGCCAGGAAAGAAGACAGCTTTTCGACTATACGGAACTGAAGGATGGGCTGTGATTGATATTTTACAAAAAGATGATGAAGAGCCACCGCAAGTTGGAAAGAAAGTTTTATGTCGACATCCTTTCCATGAGTCAAAAAGAGCTTTTGTGACTCCTGCAAGGTAATTTTGATGACTTAAACTTTCACTGATAAATTTCTACTTAACTTTATTAACTTATAGAGTTGAGACTTTATATAAAGTTTGGTGGAAAGATGGTGCCATTCGACAACCAATTCCAACATTAGAGGATGTAAGAAATAGAGTGCAAGAATCTCTTCAAACTCTTCGACATGATCATTTGAGACACTTGAATCCTACGCCTTATAAGGTAAATTCTTAATTTATTATGTCCAAAATATTTTAATAAAAATTTCAAATTCTAATTCACAGGTCGCAGTAAGTGATAATCTCTACAACTTTCTGCATGATTTGTGGCTCCAAAATCAACCGATTGGGGAACTTTCGTGATAAAACTGAAGCCCCGGAGTCATCTTCATTATCATCCTATCCATATCTTCATGTTCATTATTTTATTTTATAATTTGGATTGAATTTTAATTTAGCCATTTTTAAGTAAGAATATTTGAGCTTATGGTTGGGATTTTAAGAGAAAATTGCCAAAATGTCAGAGATTTCCGGGTAGTTTGTTGTGTACTTGACATGACGTTTTTTTATAAAAAGGTTGTTTTTTTAGAGTTTTTGGAATTGGCATGAGATTTTTTTGGACTGTCTGTATCTTGTGGTTTATTATTGAAAAAAAAGCTTATAAGCTTTAAAGTTGTGTTGGAAGTGATCAAGTTTGTGATCAAAAAAGAGAGAAAATAAGCAATTTCTTAGTCATTTTGACTTCATTTAACCCAAATATGAATAAAAATAAAGTTTGTTTGATTTTTCATAAAAGTCATTTACATGCATACATAACAAATAAGTTTGAATTTAGAGTACTTAGAGTGTGGTAAATTGTTGAGAAAAAAAGATTTTTTCTCATGAGGGACATTTTTAAGATTTATTAATACATGATTATATGTATACAGTAAAATTGATATTAAATTATTTGGATGAAAGAAATTAAGGACATGAATCTACAAAGAACTATACAAAGCGCACCAACAGCAATTATAGAGAATGAATAAAACATATTCCAATTTAGTAGGATAAATTAAATGATATATACATGCACACACAAACACCTCAACACATCTAGCACTGGTCATAATTTTTATTCATGATCCTTACTTTCTACATCAATGTTTGTAACAGAACAAAAAAAAATATTAATAATCATTAAAGACATTAAAGGCATGAATGACACAAATTTACTGGTGCCTTAAGCAAGATGTTCAATTTTTAGTACAATATCGAATATTTGGAAAATGGGCAATTCTTTAGATGAGTTGAATTTCAAAAAGTCGATTGCAAGTTTTACTTTACTCGAATTTGTTTGAATTCCAAAAAACCGTTAAATTTGTTTACAATTTTTCATGAAAATGTATGTTTTTTAATTTTACTATTAATATTATGCTTTAAAACGCTATTATTATTTGTAAATAATCATTTTTTGATAGCTTAAGAGAAACTATAAGTTTTAATTAATTTTTAACAATATCTTTTCAATTTCGTTCTAACGGTTTTTAAAATTCAAATTTTTTAAGAGCGCTTTGAAAAATTGCTGTCACCCAAAAAATTTAATTAAAAATTGAAATTTTGAGCATATTAAACAAATTTGTGTTGAAATTTAAATACAGTTAGATAGAATATCAAAAATACTATCAATCTGTGTCCTTACAATATTAAATAAGTGTTTAGTTTTCGTAAAATTTTGATTCTTCGGATGAAAATTCCATTTTGGGTGACAGCAATTTTGATGAAAAAGTTAAAATATCTATAAAATTAGACATTTTAAATCTGTTTTAATACCAGAATATGATAGTTTTAATGATTATGTATTGAACTGATTATTAATATTAAGCTTGATAATGGAAAAATATTGAGAAAAAATGATTCTTCAGAAATTTTTGAGAAAAATTTATCCAAAGAATTGCCCAAATTTAAAATACCTTTAAAAAATATTAAATTAATTAAGTTTTTTGCTTCCCATTTCGGAATTTTTTTAGGTGCATAATTTTTTTTAGTTGTTTATTTTATTAAAAAATATTTTTAGCTAGCTTTAAAATTAAGTCATTGAAATTTAGCAAGTAACTTTGGACAAATTATATGTTTAGCAAACAACATTTGTGAAAATAAAGTTGAGCTTTAAAAATAAATCAAATTCAAGTTAATTCTATTTTGAGCTTTCAGTAGCAGACATTGTGGGTTTAATGATGTCTTCAACTTTGACATATCTGCATTGATTGATCGTATCAATTGATTATTTTATAGACATAAATAAGTTTATGGGATATTAATCATATGTCTAACGATAAAGGCGACAAATTTGTAAATTATACATGATAATGATGAATAGAAAGTTGTAAGTCAATGGAACTTTCAATAAAGCGCATTTTAGTCATGGTATTTTAAACGTATTTCATGATTTTGAAATCTCTCAATTTTATTTATGGATCATTCACTTATGACGTCCGATTTTTGGAGTGAAGGGTCTGAGTCTTTATGGCAGTCTTAAACAACAGGATTATTTTGTTTGAATCAGTTTGAATATGGGGTAAATATGGGGTAAATAAAAGTACTGCCACATTGTCAATACCACAACAGTTATTCTTATTCTAATAATATTATTGAGTCGTTAATTAGGAATTGAATAGAAAAACAAAAAAATAGATAAAACGGTTTATTCCTAAAAATTCTACGAACAGTCAGACATTAGACATGATGAAGATCGCAAAGGCAATTTCATTGGTATTCATTCTAAATTTTACTCGCTTGAATATGGTTAGACTAAGCAAAAGTTCGGATTTAATTGAAATTATTGGGGATATCATCAATTCAAACAGCACGAAGAGAGTTCATTACGTGACTTTGCTGACATTGGAAAATTTTAAGGACCAAGAAATGGAGGATTTTTCGAGGACGTTACTCATGGAACTGTCAAAGTCAAAAGGAATAATGAAAATGAATGAAAATTCATTAAGAAAATTGTCGAAAAAGAGAATCTTAATGACTTTAATGCTTTTAAATTCAATGGAAGATTTTGAAAACTTTACAAAAATGTTCACAAACAGCAGATTCAATTACAGTGGATTTTACATAATTTTATTCAAAAATGCTGATGATTCAGAAGTTAATAAAATATTTTCAATATTATGGAATTTTTATATCTATAATGTGAACTTAATACGCTGCAAGAATGAGTCAATAATTGTGGAAACTTATGCTCCATTTAGACCAATGAACTGCAATAAATCTGATCTTATCCAAATTGCAAAATTTCAACATGGAAAATTTATTTTAAAACTTGACGACTTTTTTCCAAAGAAGTTTAAAAATTTTAACAATTGTTCTCTTGGACTTGCTACATTTGCTAGTCTTGCACCATCAGTGATAAAAAGAGAGTTTAAAAATGGATCTTATGAACTTTTTGGCCGTGACATTGAAACAATGAAAATGTTAGCACATGAACTTAATTTTTATGCTAACATCACATATCTTCCTGCATATGGAAGCTGGGGAGTACTTTATCCAAATGGAACAACAACTGGTGCCATGGGACGTGCAGTCAGTAGAACGTCAGATATTGCATGGGGAAATTTAAATTTAAAATTAGACAGATCACTTATTATGGATTATAGCTTTGGATATTATCTTGAAACATTAATTTTTGTCATTCCAAAAGGTGAACCTTATAGTGCATTTAGCAAGCTTCTGCGTCCATTTGATAATTTTATATGGATTGCTCTTCTGTTAGTTATTTTAATTTGCATCATAATAATAGCACTGCTGTCATTACAGCCGAGAAAAATTCGAAGTTTTGTGTATGGAGAAAAAGTGTCTAATCCATTGCTTAATGTCCTGATTGCAATGTATGGTGGTTCTCAAACTAGATTACCAACCTATAATTTTGCAAGAACATTATTGGTCATGTTCTTATTATTTTGTTTAGTTCTTCGATCTTTGTATCAAGGTGCACTTTTTCAATTTCTACAAGCAAACGACAATCAACCAGAAGTATCTAGTATAGCAGAAATGGCAGAAAATAATTATAAATTTTATTTAATTCCTTCATACGATGACATGACTAAAAATAATACTCTCATGAAAGGGAAACGTGTTATAATTCAGCCAGCTGAACTGAAAACTATTATGGATAACACCATTGATGTATATTTTAAAGGATCTTTGCTTGTTGCTATATCCGAAATTGTTTACAAGAACAAATTAAGAGCACATACTCAAGATCCTTTGTATACAGTTTGTAAGGTAAGCAAAATAATCTTAAAATTTAAAGAAATATACTAAATTTGAATCTTTTCATAGGAACCATTCACAATGATTCCAATTTCATTATTCTATCCAAAAGACAGCTATCTTGTTGAACCAATAGATGAGAAGCTGATATGGTATCAATGTTCAGGGCTAATGTCTTACTGGGCATCAAAAGAAATGGATTACAAATATTTATCATACAAATCTGAATCAAATGGACCCAAACCAATGGCAATTCAGCATTTCTCAGGAACATTTCAAATCTACATTTTTGCGTGTGCACTGTCATGTGTGATCTTTGTAGCAGAGCTTTTTTGGAATGCAGGAAAATCAAATTTGAGAAAAAGAAAAGAGAGTAGAATAGGTAGTTCAATATTTTGAATGTCTAAGATATTTAAAAAAAAATTAAAATAAAGTATGAACATGCATATGCTCTACATCACTGGTTGATACTAACTTCGAATAAAAATTAAATAGAATCCACAATTAATTATTCGTTATTAATTTTTCAAACATAAATTTAAAATAAACGGTAATAATAAACGTGAAAGAGGAGCAGAAGAGTAGAAAATTCCAAGTTTTTAATAGACATCATAATTGAATGACATCAAACGAATTTGAAGACTATCATGATTCAGATCTAACTTTCTTATCAAATTTACATAAAGTCTACAACTTTCCATAATTTTTTTTTTTATTTTTATTTACAGATATATATTGTATTAAGGTTAAGGGGCCGTTCACTTATTACGTAACGCTCTGAGGGGGGGGGGTCGAGAGTTTGTTACGGTCTATTGTTCTCGCACCTGATTCTTTTGTTAAAAACGTTACGCAGGGGGGGGGGGGGGTAAAAAAACCCGAATTTTCGCGTTACGTAATAAGTGAACGGCCCCTAAAACTGATTGCTAATTAATAGATAATTCAGTCCTTAATTGTACTTCTAACTAAATATTTTGAAAGCGCCTAAAACATTCCAAGGGCAAGTAACTTTCAAATATTAATTATTGAAAAATGGCGCTTATAAAACTTTACTTGAATTCCTTTAAAAATGTTTAGCAAAATCTCTTGCCATTAGATATATCTTAGTTGAAGACCATTCTTTATTGAAGGTAACCTCCTCTTGCAAATGTCCTAATCAAAAATTCAAATGCCGTATCCTTGACATTCGATTAATCAATCAAAACTTTGTCATATTAGTCGTATATGAAATTAATTGAATCTTTCATACTCGCGCTACAACTGAAAGACATTGGGCACTCTTCTTATTTCTAATACAAATCATTATCTTTATTCTCAGAATGAATAAAAACCAAAATCAAGGCTGACATTTTTATCAAATGATAGCTGAACACGATGAAGATCGCAAGTGTGATAATTTTGATGAATTCTTGTACAATTATCGTTAAATCTATCGATAATTCGGAAGCTATTGGGATTATAGAAGACATTATTACGAGTCATAGTACTCGAGATATTTATTACGTGAATCTGTTGACATCAGAAAACTATTTAAAGGATGATACTAGCAAGGAATTCATGACTGATTTAGTTAAGCAATTGTTAAAATGGAAGTCTGTTATGTTAATTAATGAAAAGTTCTTGAATCGATTGTTGAAGAAGAGAGTCCTATTGACTGTAATTCTGGCACATTCGTTGGAAGAATTTACAAGAATGTCGTCAAAATTCACTCACATCCACTTCAATTTTGCTGGATATTATGTGATATTTTTTGAAAATGCCAAGGATCAAGAAAGCCATAAAGTATTTCAAATACTTTGGGACTTTTACATAAGAAATGTAAATCTAGTCAGAGTCATTAATTCATCAATTGTTGTAGAAACATTCTTTCCTTTCACACCAACCTACTGTAATAAGACAATTCCAGTTCAAGTTGCAAAATATCAAGACGGAAAATTTTCAATGAAGCCTGAGGAATATTTTCCGAAAAAATTTACAAACCTACACAATTGTCCTATAAAAGTTACAACAGTTACAGCGTTGTCACCATCAATAATAAAAAGAGAATTTCCGAATGGAACTTTTGAGCTTTTTGGACGTGACATTGAAATTTTAAAAAGTTTAGCACAAGAGCTCAATTTTTATGTTAATAACACGTATCTACATCCATGGGGTAGTTGGGGTGTTATGTCACCAAATAAAACTATGTCTGGAAGTATGGGAATGGCTCAACGACGAGCTACTGATTTCACACTTGGCAATTTAAATTTAAAGCATGACAGATTCGACATCATGGACTTTTGCTTTGCTTATTATTTGGAAACAATGATTTTCGTTATTCCAAAAGGCAAGCCGTACACACCATTTCACAAACTGCTAAGACCATTTCAAGATTATGTATGGTTTAGTATCTTATTTGTCATCCTTGTATGTGTAATTGTTGTAACAATTCTTTCATTCCTGCCACAAAAATACAGGGATTTTGTGTATGGTGCAAAAGTAAATACTCCATTATTAAATGTGGTTAATGCTATTTATGGCGGTACTCAAACAAAGCTGCCCAAATATAATTTCGCAAGATCACTTCTCATGATGTTTCTCCTATTCTCCTTAGTCCTCAGGTCTCTTTATCAAGGAGCACTTTTTCAATTCCTTCAAGCCAGCGACAATCAACCAGAAATGCAAAGCATTGAAGAAATGGCAGCAAACAATTATAAATTTTATATGGTTCCATCGTATGACGACATGACTAGATCGAATGCTGCAATGAAAGGCAAGAGAGTTATAATTGATCCAATATCTGATCAAACATGGATGAAACGCTATATGGACAAGACTTTGGATTGCAATTTTCCAGGAGCAATAATCAATTCTATTTCTGATGTTCTTTACTTAAATAAATTAAAAGCTCATCAGAAAAAGCCATTACTTACTGTTTGTAAGGTAAGATTCTATATTCTACTTATAGGCACAATTTTTTAAAATCACAAATAATTGCAGCAACCATTTTTAATGATTCCGATAACAATGTGGTTCCCAAAAAACAGCTATCTTGTTGAACCTGTAGATGAGAAATTGGTTTGGTATCAAAATTCTGGTTTAGTAACATATTGGGCATCTAATGAAGAAGATTACAAGTATTTAAATCCCGAACCTGAGGTAAAAGGACCACAGAAAATGACATTCACGACTTTACAGGCCACATTTCAAATTTGGATATTTGCTTGTGGACTGTCTGGTATTGTTTTCTTTATAGAAATATTTTGGTTCATAACCAAAGAATTTTATGACAAGAAAAGATTGAGACGAAAGAAGTTAAAAAGAGCAGTCAGACGAATAAAAATGATACAGGCTATGCGCAGAAATTATTAGCTATGCACAATGATCCAAGAAATTAAAATACAGCTGGAATGTCTGGTTTTATTGATTATAAACTAAAAAATCTCATAAGACAAAAGGTCAAAGTCAAAACTAAACCAATTTATATTAATTATTAAGTTGTTCCTTTCAACAATTCGATATTGTCATATTGATGTTTGTTTGCTCTTCAATAATAAATTTACTGTTTGCTTCATCTTTGTTAAACAATTGAAAATGATAGTTTGATTTTGGAAAGGTATGGGCAATAGAGGATTTATAACATACTAATTTTTGTATACAAGTTTGGGCCTTAACAGTTTTAAACAATTTCTTTCATAGGATTTTGATTCTCGAAGCCTTGAATCGAACATTCAAGAACAAAAGGATATTAAAACAAAATTTATATCATTAAACTTAAACTTTTCCATACTTTATATCTTCACCCTTGACATTTAGAAGAATCAATCAAAAGTTTGACATATAAGCAGAAGAAAGATTAAATAAATTAATAGATTTTCACTTCCATATGTCAAAAATCCATTACTTATGCATTCTCAAAATAATTTTTCTTATTCTCGAAAGAATAAAAGACGACATCAAAACTTAATTTGTGTCAAAAGCTTATTGGACACGATGAGAGTGATAAAAGTGATTTTCTTAGTATTCTTCATAAAATTTACAAAATCAAATAAAAACTCGGAAGTAATAGGAATAATTGAAGAAATCATCAATTCTAATAATGCACGACACGTATCTTATGTTAACTTGCTGACTACTGAAAATTATGTCAGAAATTCAAGCATTAATGATTTTTTAAATGAGCTTATGTGGAGACTGTCAAAATTTAAATTTATCATAAGTATGGATGAGAAAGTGATTGCTAAGCTTTACAAGAAAAGGATTTTAATGACAGTGATATTTACACATTCTTTGGATGATTTTATAAAACTTACAGCTAAATTCACATACTTTCACTTCCATTACGGGGGATTTTATGTTGTGTTATTTGAAAATGCTGAGAATCATGAAGTCTCTAAAATATTCAAAATTTCATGGGATCTTTATATCTACAATATAAACTTAATTAGATACATTAATAACTCGATTGTCGTCGAAACTTTCTTCCCATTTACATCCACTTATTGCAACAAGACAACACCAGTTCAGGTCGCAAAATACGATAATGAACATTTCGAATTGAAACCTGAAGATTATTTTCCAAAAAAATTCAAGAACTTTTACAACTGTACAATTAATATTGCTTCAGTTACTGCTCTTTCGCCATCAATTTTAAAAAGAGAATTTTCAAATGGAAGCTTTGAACTTTATGGACGAGATATTGAGATGCTAAAAACGTTATCAAAGGAACTGAATTTTTATGCTAATAACACATATCTTCATCCTTATGGCAGCTGGGGACAAATGTTTCCAAATAAAACAATGTCAGGTGCAATGGGAATGGCTCAACGACGTTCTGTTGATTTTGCATTTGGGAATTTAAACTTAAAGGTTGATCGAACAGAAATCATGGATTATAGTCATGGCTATACACTTGAAACATTGGTATTTATGATTCCAAAAGGTAGACCAATGTCACCATTTCATAAATTATTGAGACCTTTCGATAATTTTGTATGGATTAGCATATTCATTGTAATGCTCATATCAATGATTGTTATTGCATTTTTATCATTAATGCCAAGAAA
Organism: Chironomus striatipennis; assembly: GCA_026123125.1. NCBI lineage: Eukaryota > Metazoa > Arthropoda > Insecta > Diptera > Chironomidae > Chironomus > Chironomus striatipennis. The sequence continues at coordinate 46,450,260 of CM047394.1, forward strand.
ATTGAGAAATTTTGTTTATGGTGACCGAGTAACTACTCCATTTATGAACCTCTTAATTGCGATGTATGGCGGTGCTCAAACAATATTACCGAAGTATAATTTTGCTAGATCTTTGTTAATGATGTTTCTGCTGTTCTGTTTAGTTCTTCGATCACTTTATCAAGGAGCTCTTTTTCAATATTTACAAGCAAGTGATAATGAGCCAGAAGTTCAGACTATTGAAGAAATGGCAGCGAGAGGTTTTACATTCTTTACGATTCCTTCTTACGATGATATGTTGAAAAATAATAGTTTGACCAGAAACAGGCGTGCTGTCATTCCAGCAACTGATATGAAGGAAGTGATGGACCGAACTTTAAATCCTTATTATGCGGGATGTGTGATGAACTCAATAACTGAAATTTTATATAGAAATAAATTGAAGGCACGTAGTAGGGAACCTCTATACACAATTTGTAAGGTAATTGTGGCACAAAAAACTCTTTCAGAACAATTATATTAAATTAATTATATTTTACTTCACAGCAATCATTTACATTTATTCCAATCACGATATGGTTTCCAAAGAATAGCTATCTCATTGAATCTATTGACGATAAACTTTTGTGGTATCAATGTTCTGGGCTTATACGATATTGGGCGTCTTCTGAAGAAGATCACAAGTTTCTTAATCCAAAGCCAGACCCAAAAGGACCAACTCCGTTGTCATTGGATAATTTTTCAGCAACTTTTCAGATTTTAATGTACATTTCTGCACTAGGTTGTGTAATTTTCTTAGTTGAACTGATTTGGAATACTTTAAGTCGCAGATGCTTTAAAGGAAAACTCATCAGACGAAAGCGAGCACCAAAAAGAATAAAAAACCTATGAAAATGGCAAAAATTAAATTGAAAGTTATAATCTCAAAAAAGTAGGAATAATGGAAATTAAATGAAGATATATTGCTTGAAATTGAGCTCGTCCAAATGAAAATGCCTTATGGTGATTTTTTGGTTTTTAAGCCATTTCTCTGACCTATCTTCACCATATATCATGTTTTATACCTTGTTGGAAAGCTAAAGATAGCAGCTATCAGATACACTAAAAATTATTTTGTAAAACTTACACTGTCATCCACCAGAGCAGCTCAAATGATGGGAAAACATGCAATTTTCAACATACGATTTTTACCACTTGCTTAGGTAAAATAAATTTATTCTTTCAATAATTATTTACTACTAAATAGGAACTAAAACCCGCTTCTTATAGAATTTTTTTTTAATTCGTAGTTTATTAGAAAAACTAATTTGAAAATGACACATTTTCAGTATTTTTTATTTTTTCCTTTTTGTCATAATTATATATTTTGACTTTTTCTCGTCAATGTCTTGATGATATTTGACATATTGGGTATCGTTGGAAAGTTAAAGATAGCAGCTACTAGATACATTAAAAATTTTTTTGTGAAATTTCTACAGTGACCCACCAGAGCAGCTCAAATGATGGAAAAATAAGCAATTTTCAACACATGATTTTTAACACGTGGTTAGGTGAAATAATTTTGTTCTTTCACTAATTATTTACTACTAAATAGGAACTAAAACTTGCTTCGTACAGAATGTTTTTTTGATGTATTGTTTATTAGAAAAATTAATTTGAAAATCACGATTTTTTCAATTTTTTCTTAAAAAATTTTTTTCTGTGATCTAAAAATTTGATTTTCAAGCAGTTTTCACGTAAAATTTGTGTACCAAATAAAACGTTAAGACTCAAGAACACCATTACTAATCAAAAAACCTTCTTAAAAAGCAATTTTTGAAATTACAAAAAAATTCGTATTAAAAAATGAAAAAATCGTGATTTTCAAATTAATTTTTCTAATAAACAATGCATCAAAAAAACATTCTGTAAGAAGCGGGTTTTAGTTCCTATTTAGTAGTAAATAATTAGTTAAAGAATAAATTTATTTTACCTAAGCAAGTGGTAAAAATCGTATGTTGAAAATTGCTTGTTTTCCCATCATTTGAGCTGCTCTGGTGGATGACAGTGTAAGTTTTACAAAATAATTTTTAGTGTATCTGATAGCTGCTATCTTTAGCTTTCTAACAAGGTATAAAACATGATATATGGTGAAGATAGGTCAGAGAAATGGCTTAAAAACCAAAAAATCGCCATAAGGCATTTTCATTTGGACGAGCTCAATTAATGTAAGTAATGCTTGTTGTAGTTAAAATTGAGTCATATTTTGCTATAGTTTGTGATCGAAATCTTTGATAGTTAAAAAAAGAAAAAATGAAGAATAAAAAAAATTCAAAAAAAAGCATGCATTGTAAAACAATAGACTTTACAAAAATTTTCTTTTGTGTTTTTTAGTACAAAATGGTCGAAAATTATTTTTCAATAGTACTTTATTGTTTCACTAAATCCAAAATGGCTTATCAAAATTTGATTTAAAAAAACATGTTGGAAAAATTTCTTAAAATAAATGGTTGTATTCATTTTTGTATGAAGTAAACAGCAAAAATTAGTAGGTAAAAGCAAATCCTTTCTGTCCAAAAGTCAAGAAAATACTAAAACTTTTTATGCATCAAATTTTTTGATTAATGATTAATTAACAGAAATGTCACAACACTCTTAATAATGCCTATTGTGAATAAAGTTTTAATGAACTCTATTTCATTAAAAATTTATTTTCTATTAATATGGCTTGACAGTTTTCTGTCATTTCCTATTATTTAGTTGTGATTGATATTTGAGGAAAAACATTCAGTTTATTCTAGACGGTCATTTGACATTGATATAAAATCTATTTTTGTTAAGAAATAAGAAAAATTCCTTAGAATTATAGTAGCTCAAATATTTTTGTAGTAAAGTAAAGATGAAGCAAGTTTACATTCGATTTACTACTTTTGGATAAATACATTCGATAATGAAAGTAATTTATGGATTTATAGAAACTCTATTCTTTATAATTCCCATAGTTTATAGTCTAAAAGTTAAACAGTATAAAAGATCGGATTTGATAAGTGTTATTGATGAAATAATATCTAATCAAACATTTATATCAACTGTTAATTATATCGATTCTGTGAACGACCTTAACAAAGACAAGGAACATCATGATTTTGTTACTGAAATATTTAAAGTGATTGGATATAAAATTGCCGTAAATGACATTTCGAAATATTTGGATGATAAATCTGTAAAGAAACGATGGCTTTTCAATTTAATCAGGATATCAAGTTTAAAGGAATTTTATGAAATAATTAAGAAGTTCACCCACAGAAATTTTGATTATGGAGGATACTATATAATCTTATTTATGGACGCAACTATTAAAGAAGTCATGCAAGTTTTTAAAGAGCTTTGGGAACTATACATCTATAATGTTAATTTAATTCGTAGTATCAATGAATCAATTATTATCGAGACTTTCTATCCCTTTAATTCTCAAAGCTGTAATACAACAATTCCAATAGAAATCGCAACTTACTCAAAAGGAAAGTTTATTATGAAGCTTGAAGAATTTTTTCCAAAAAAATTCCTAAATTTTCATAACTGCAGTTTCAATATTACCACTTTTGAGTCAATTGGACCTGCTGTTTTAAGACAAGACTATGAAAATGGAACGTACAGACTACATGGACGAGATATTGATATACTTCATACAATTGCTGAGAAATTAAACTTTCATCCAAAAATATTTTATAATAAGACTTACGGTGGTTGGGGTTTCATGAATCATGATGGAAGTGCTGGTGGAGCTTTTGGAGCAGCAAAATTGCGCATTACTGATGTAGCTTTTGGAAATGTTAATCTTAAAGTTGAGAGAGCCATCCATCTTGGATATACTATTCCATACGCTGCAGATATTTTTGTATTCATTATTCCACCTGGACGACCACTAAGCTCATTCGAGAAGCTTTTAAGACCATTTGATGCAACTGTTTGGTCATATGTTTTTATCATCTTTGGTGCCGGTTTCCTCATCATTCTATTAATAGATACAAAATGTAAAAATAATGTTAAAGACTTCGTGTATGGCAATAAAATTCGAGCACCGCATATGAATTTCCTTATTGCAATCGTCGGTGGAAGTCAACGTCGATTGCCAAAGAGAAATTTTGCGCGATTTATTCTCATGACATTTCTATTATTTTGCCTTGTCATTCGAGCACTTTATCAAGGTTCATTATATGAATTTTTACAATCAGAATCGAGCGAAAAAGAACCGCAAACTATTGAAGAAATGGCACAAAGGGATTATAAGTTCAACATGATTGTTTCATATGATGATTTTACTAAGGAAAATATTTACATGAAAGGAAGGAAGCGAGTCATTAGTCCAGAAGTAATCAAGAAATTAATGATTGAGGTTTTGGATTATAATTTTCAAGGAACATTAATGTTGAAAATGTCTCAAGTCGTGTACAGTAATCGTGATCGTGCAAGAAAACATGAGCAGCTTTACAGGGTTTGTAAGGTATGTAATTATGCCTCATTTAATATTTGTATGCTAATTGTTGCTACTTACTTTTAGGAATACTACATGTCAGTTCCAATCTCGATGTACTTTCCAAAAAACAGCTATTTGGTTGACTTGTTTAACAATCTGATTCTTCTGTTTCATCAATCTGGTCTAATGAGTTATTGGACGTCAGTTAATGAGGAATCAAAATATTTAAACTTCAAATTTCAAACCGAAAGGAGAAAAATCTCGATGGATCATCTGTCTGGACCTTTTAAAATTTGGTTAGCTGCTTGCTTTGTATCGGTTGTAACTTTCATCATTGAGTATGCTTGGCATAAAAGGAAGCTAGTTAAAATTCAAAAAAGGAAAATGAGTATAAATGTAGAATTAAATAGGATTTGAATACTTACAGTTGTATATTTTATAAAATTCCATGATCATTAGCAAATTTTGTAAACATTATAATTTTAATTTATTTTGATCTCGTGTAGTTCCTCGTGTAGAAAATCATTCGTCTTTTCATATTTTTAAAACTTGAGAGGTTTAATAGGTCTTGATAGCTTAAAAAGGATAAAAAGAATGTTAATCAATAAACAGAGACATCATCAATATCTTGATTCAAGTTTTGAAATATTATTTTTATTGTAATTCAGATTTTTGATATTTCAGGTTTAGATACAAAAGAAAAAGGCTTAAAAACAAATTTTTTAGTTTATGAATTTTGGAACTTACTAAGAATTTAGTCAAATTATTTTGATATGTTCAATTTAATGAGAAATTTATGGTTTCGTTGTCTTCTTTAACGGCTTTGAGTTTGTTTTGATAATTTTATAAGAATTCAAAATTCCATCGTCGGTGCAAGTGATGAGATATTGTCCATTATTTGAGAACGATGAGTGGCGAATTGTTGACAGAGAATTTTTTTCGGGAAATTTATGGCATTTCCATTTAGTAAACGAGTCTTTGTTTAATTCCCAAAAAACCAGTTCACCATTACATGTGCCAATAGTCACATATTCCAGAAATGGATCAAGTGAAAAACGAATAAACCTGTGAAATTTCAATAGAATAATTTTTATTTGTCAGACTATTAACTCTTAAACTGTATGCCTGCATGTTTCACAGGTTTATCAAGACAATTCATTAAAGAAATTTGTAGTCAGAAATATGTTTTTTGAAGTTAAAAAAATAAATAAGTATTTTTAAAAAAAAAAAAAAAAAAAAAAAACAGCTCTACTACCTTAATGGAACTACTTATTTTAATTTTTCATTCATTTTTTAATAGTATTTAATGATATCTATAATATTTAACAAAACAGTTTTTATTTGAAAACTTTTCTTCAAAATGGAATCGTTGACTCATGATGTCCAATTTTTAGGGAAGTCTAAGGCTGTGTGGCAGTTTTAAGCAATAGGGGTTTTTTTTTAAGATTTTGTGTTTGAGGATGGGGTGATCTAAAAATACAATTTATTGACAGACATCATAAGTGAAGCCAATAGCAGAAAAAGCAAAATAATTAGGAAGAACGATTCCTTTATTCCTCTAAGGAAGGCTGATTTCAACATTCCAATATTACTTATCTACAAGCTTACAATTGAATTCGAACCAAATCCTTGTTAACAATTTTGAACATTTCTTAAGTCGAGTCTTAAATCTATGATCAATATTATAATAATTAGATACCAAAGTACTAAATGCCGAAAAAAGTTTCAGATGTGCCGATTTTTTTTTTTTTTTTTTTTTTTTTTTGAAAAATCGAAAATTGAGTACTTTTTAAGAAAATTCAGAATTAAGTAGGACAAACTTTAAAAATCTAGCCAAAATTAAAATTTTTAAGCTAACTTTTCGAGTTTTTGCTTTAAGAAAATACCTTTTTTTACTTTATTTATTTAAACTATTCCCTTTCGACTCACAAGATGAATTTGCGAATGGACCGTAACCCATAGAGTTCATTTTCCAAGTAAATTTAGGTTCTTCATTACAGCCATTCACTTATCAACATATTTTCGTTGTCAGTTAGTAAAAATTAAATATTTTAAATGTGAAACCATCACCGATCATCCCTGATAATCATTTATTTGATAACAATTGAATTAAATTTTAAAAAAAATAAATAAATAAACAAAATTTACCATAAGTTGCAGTTTTCGATGATTATAGACTGTTGCAAAACTAATTTCAAGCCACTGTTGTTATTGAATGGAACCAGTTTCTGATCGATTCCTTTAATATTCCATAATTTGATATCTCCATTGGCTGATTTTGTTATCAAAGAATTTTTTGCATACCAATTAATGGCATCGACAAAATTTTCATGTAAACCGTTTATTTTACACATATTGTGAACCAAATTTAATTTTACTGGATCATTTTCGACGTCAATAATTAACCCTTTTTCGGACTTTTCTTGAATTTCCTTACAGTCTTTCAAATTTACTATGAAGATGTCCATTGTCATTCCTCCGAACGCGAGATAACTTCCTGTTGGATCAAAACAAAGACCTATGCACTGTCTTGTGCCTTTAGCACTATGTGTCTGCAATAATGCAATACAGCTCTCTGTCTTCAAGCTGTACAAACCAACTGAACCGTCTAAAATTATATGTAAGTGAAGTAAAATTTTTAACGTTTTATGACTGTCCTTACCCTCATAAGCAACAGCAAATAAGTGCTCAATTGTAGGGCTGAACACAATCTCGTTGATAGCATTAGATTCGTCACGAATTTTAACTCCAAAAATTGAAGTTTCCAGAAAGTTATAGATCTTTCCTTTCATTCCTGCAAAAATAAATCATCTCTTACTACATATTTGATGCTTAAAAATGCTCGAATTTTCTGTTTAAAAAAATTACTGGATCTTTTAATTTTTCATTATATAACTTACCTCCACCAATCAAAACTACCTCATCAGTCTTTCTATCAATAGTCCAGTCTAAAGCATAGAAGTACTCATCTTTTTTCGCCTCAAATGTCCTTATTTTTGTCAACTTTTCGTCATTACTGTTTTTATAAATTTCTACTTTATTCAATTGGGCAACAGCAAAAATTGAATACTTATTAAATGGACAGAACTTTACACAGTATATTGGCAATCGCTTTTTAAACTTCTTGGACGTAGAATCATTTATATTAAGCGGTAGAAGATCGTACATGCTTATTAGCTATTTTTTTTAAACTGATTAAACTGATGAACTGTCCGCAATCGAAAGACTTTTGTACTAACGGAAATTCAGAAAATATTTTTTATCAATTTGAATTTTTAAAGTCAGTTAGAATTGAATTATTATTTAGTACTTATTAAATCATTGGCGATCAAAAGACTATTTTATATATAAAATAGTATAAAATGTATTAAAATAAAACAAAAAACTTAAATGCTAGTCTGTCTGTTAAAGTTGATATCCATAATATTTCAATATTTCATCGGCAAATGAATAACGACATTGCTGCCAAATTCTACCTAGAAAAGTAATGTAAAAAAAGAATTGACATCACTTTAAAGCATTTTTTAAACTAATTAAATAATTTTCTTACTTTTCGTGCACATTGAGTAAATATAAATTTCATTAAAAATCCAAAGCATGTGATTAAAAAAATCTTGTGAATATTCTTTGACACAAAAATGCTAACGATACATGTTACAAGATGATCCATTGTGACTTAAAGTTGGACAAAAAGTGAATTGCTTTCTTTTTTATAAAGTTTACGTTTTATTAAGCGGTGTGCAACTTGGATTTATTGTTGGAAAAATCATGGCTAGCTGAAAATTCAAAACTTTTAACGTAAATTTTTGATTTAAACTTGGAAGCCATACAACGAAGTTAATGGAATGTTTTTTGAAAAACTGGAAGAATTCCAGGAAATTTATTTAAATTTTTAGTTGATTTTTTTTTTTTTTATTGAACGTTTTTTATTATTAATATTCTTTTTTTAACAAGTGTATGTTCGCATTTAATAAAGTTGCAAGCCATTTCTGCATTGTTTTTAAACTGTTTTATGTTTTATAAATACCTATATAATTTGCATAATGCAGAAACAGTCAATGTTATTCGTCTAAGCAGAGTTGAAATCTGACATGTATCTGTAAAAATACATTTTCTGTATACAGATATTATCTGTTCCCGGAAAGATTTTTTTCATCTGCATGCAGATCATCTGTATGCAGACATTATCTGCATGCAGATAAAATCTGAATGCAGAAAACAGATATCTGCAAAAAAAACAATAGAATCTGCATCCATCTGCAAAACAGATGAGCAGAATCTATCTGTTTGCAGATGATATCTGTAAACAGATCATCTGTATGCAGATGAAAAAAATCTTTCTGTTTGCAGATTCTGTCTGTATAAAGATAATTTCTGTGGCAAATCTGTCTTTGTATCTGTTAACAGATATCTGCTTTTTCAACTCTGCGTCTAAGAAGTAAAAAATGCAAAATAATTAATAAAATGCTGAAGCCTGAAATTTCTTTTATTAAAGCATTAGTATCAGCACTCGACGTGAAATTTCAATCAAATAGTAAGTCGATAAAGCAGTTTTAAGCTTAATTGTTGAATTCTAAGCAAATTAAATTAAATTATTTATTTTTATGAATCGAAGCTGACCAAATATTTACGACATGGGATACATCTTTGGATTTAAAAATTCAGCGTTGAATGTCCAATGAATTGACCTGATTACATAAATTGCTGAATCACCACGTAAAAATTATCTAATCATCAGTCGAAACTACTTCAATCAAGCAAGGAGTAAACCTGCCTCAATGAATGTAGTACAGAAACTCACGACAGATACGAGCTAATCAGCAAATATTTGAGGTAGAATATCGAAGTACTTCATTGCATTTCGGCAAGAAAAATTGATAACACTCAATTTTAGATAAGACTCAGATGTATAAATTGCGTAGAAATCATTCGTCTCGTCTCATTTCGTGAAGTAGTTCTCATAGGTGAAGTAAAATAATTAATTAAGTGCTTTCAAACTACATTTTCTTCTTAACTTTTTTAATAAAAATTATTATTATTTTTTTTGATACAGTTAAGAAGATAAAAATAAGTGAGTAATTTATGACATTTTTGATAAGTTTCGATTTATTGAAAGATTTGTGGTTAAATTTGAAGATTTAATAACTTTTTAATGCCAAAATGTGCAGAAAAATTGTTAAAAATTAACGAACTTTTATAATTTAAAAGCTAGAACCTTATAATTTTCAATAAAACATTTGTACGGTTTCATTAAAGTTCAAATATTTCTGTAACAGAAAAAAACCGGTTAAAATTGAGCACGTGAGTCATGTAACAAATGACAACGACTGGCTTCAAAACAACAAAATATCTACGAAAGAGTCATGACAGAAGTAACATATAAAATGAACATAAATTAAATATACTTCAATATCTGTCACACTTCATGATAACTTTTTATTATGATTTGTTTGTAATTAATCTCAATGTCGTCCAATGTATATTATCGTGTCATGTAATTTTTAATTACAATTGTAATCAATCGCCTAGACATGAATTTATCTAGATTAAATCGAATAAGTTTGAATTTTTTTAACATGATCGGTAATTTTGAGAACTTATCTCCTGTAATGGGCTTGACGCTTATCTTCAAATTTCTACTCATAAAGTTCAAGTGATTACTGGATTAAGAATAGCGTCAGCAATTTATTGTCAATCAAACCAACAAAATAAGTTATTTTTACAGCTTCTTATGCTACTTATCGCAAAAATTTATATTAAAAAAAAAAATGTGACTTTTTCAAGTGTCTTAATCACTAAATCCTTAAATGACGTGAAAATTTGTTGTTAAAAATGAATTAAATTCTTATCTTAATTAATTGATTTCATCTATGACAGGTATGATACGGAGTGGGATTATAGTTTTGACATTTATTGCTATTGTGCATGCCTCACCCATTGAAAATAAGCAATTACAACAACTTGATGGAGAGATATCACCGTTTGCAGTTAATGATCCTAATTATCGATTAAATGAAGACATTCTTCCATTGAACTACAAAATTACACTTGAACCATTTTTTGAAGATGTAAAGTCATTGCTATTTTCAAGTGAATTTATTCATTAACATCTAATGCTTATATATTTTTCTAGGAAGGACAAAATCGTGCATTTACGTTCAAAGGCCATGTGGATATAACACTTCAAGCACAAAAAGATGTGACAGAGATTGTACTTCATATTCATGACATGGATGTTCATTCTTATCAATTAAATCCATATGAAATGACACCAGTTATTCAATTTAATAAATCACATTATAATGAACAATATGACAAATGGACGATCCCAGTTCCGCTGTTTGAAGGGAAGCTAAATGCTAATCAGACAGTCATATTGTCTGTTGACTATACTGGATATATGCGTGACGATATGAGAGGATTTTATAGAAGTTATTATATGGAAGATGGCAAGAAAGTCTGGATGGGAACTACACAATTTCAACCTGTTCATGCACGAAGAGCTTTTCCATGCTTTGATGTGAGTTTTTGATGGATTTAATGATTGATTAAAAATTAATCTAACAGATTAAAATAAATCTGGTCGATTAAAAGTTAATCTGAAAATTTAAAAAATTAAATCCGTTAGATTAAGTAATAAAAATAAATCTTATTAGGAACCTGGCTTTAAAACAACATTTGATGTAACCATGATTAGACCTAAAAGCTTAGCTTTGACACTTGGAAATACCAGAAGCACAACAACCACTGACGAAACAAAATATCCAGGAAAATTCATCGATACTTTCGCAACAACACCAAAAGTAATAAATTATTACATATTACTGATAAGATTAACTTAACCATGCCTTTTAATTTAGATGTCAACGTACTTGCTTGCATTTATTATCTCAAATTACGTCGGTTCACTTAAAAATACTGAAGATTTTGGAGTGTATGCACGGCCAGAAACAAAACCACATACTGAATATGCTGTTGAGTTTGGAATTCAAATGTTGAATACATTAAATACATATTTTGGAATTAACTACAATGAATCAATGAGTAAAATGGATATGGTTGCTATTCCCGACTTTTCTGCTGGTAAGATGGAAATTGTTGATTTTTTTTTACACGCTTTTTATTGACTCATTTTAAGATTTTTTTTAGTAATTAATTATTTATCTTTTTATTAAAAAATAGGTGCTATGGAAAATTGGTAAGTTTAATGATGGAATGAAGCTTTTATTAAGGAATTGTAACGATTTTTTTTATTTTTAAGATTCGAACTCAAATTTGACGGTTTCTGAAAATTCAATTTTTTTTCTTCAAGTTCATTTTTTGAACTAATTTTTTTAAAACTAAAATGACCGTTAAAAACCTGAAATTTTTAAAATTTAAAATTAATCATTTAATAACTTATTCACAGGGGATTATTAACATACAGAGAGACAGGCATCCTCTACGACAGTGAGACAACACCATCACTGAACCAACAAAGAATTGCAGCAGTTATAACACACGAGATATTGCATCAATGGTAGTTAATTCTAATTAATAGTGACAATTATATTCACATTAAAATTCTTAATGGAATTGTTTTATAGGTTTGGCGATTTGGTGACTTGTAAATGGTATAAAATTAAATTAATTGCAAATGTATTCATCATTAATTAAACATTTAAATTTTTAATTAGGTGGAGTGAAACATGGCTTAATGAAGGCTTTGCAAGATATTTCCAATATATGGGAACTGAATTTATTATTAAAAATTGGGATATAGAGGAACAATTTGTTGTTGAACAGCTACAACAATCTTTCCAAGTTGATTCCGTCGACTCAACCCATCCAATGACAAATATTGTCAATACTAAATCTGAAGTAGCTGCAATGTTTGATAACATTTCATACAATAAAGGTGCAACTATACTCCGTATGTTGTCATATTATGTTGGCAAAGAAGATTTCCAAAGGATCCTTCAACGTCATTTAAGTGATAAGTATGTTGACTTATGGCTGAAGTTAGGAACCACCAAAAAATTTCAATAATTCAAATTATTTGCAGTCAATACAAAGCAGTTGTTCCTGACGATTTCTTTAGAGCAATTCAAACAGTCAAAGATGCGGAAATTGCAGACTTCTTTAAATCATGGACAATTCAATCAGGATTTCCAGTAGTTAATGCCTCAATTGATGGAACGACCTTAAAATTAACACAACAGAGATTTATGAGAAATGGAATTGCACACAATAAGACTGAAAAATATAATTTGCCAATCTCAATAGCTATGGACAATGAAGGCTTTAATGATACAACTTATAAATTCATTTTTAAAGGAAATGATTCATGGGAATATAACTTATCATCCGCACCCAAATCATATTACATGTTGAATGTTCAACAGACTGCATTTTATCGTGTCAATTATGTTGATGATAATTGGAATAAGATTAAGGAAGTACTCATGGGAGATGATATGAAGAAGATTCATGTATTAAATCGTGCACAAGTCGTTGATGATTTATTTAATTTTGCAAGAGGTGGATTAGTCAGCTATTCAAATGCTGTTGATATTATAAGATATTTAAAGAATGAAACACACTACATTCCTTGGTTATCAGCTATTAATCATGGCCTTACATTCTTATCGCAACGTGTTAAGACTGAAGATGCTGAAATCTTTGCATGGTTCATTAATGATTTGATGGAAAATATTTATAAGCATCTTACATTCGTTCCTAAGTCTGATGATCGACAAACTGAAATTTATAATCGAATTAATATCTTAGCATGGTTATGTAAATATGGACTTTATTTTTATTGCTGAATCGAAGAAAGCATTCGAAGATTACAGCATAGCATACAAGAAAGTGCCAAAAGATCATCGTGGTGTTGTATATTGCAATGCAATTAGATATGGAGGCGATGAGGAGTTTAATTTCTTGTTTGAGAAACTTCTTGTTGTAAATTTTTCTGCTGAGGAGCTGAATATAATGAATGGCTTGGCATGTTCTAGGAACGAGACAAACATTAAGGTAGGTTTTGATTTATTGAATCTTGTTGCTTGCTGATTGCTTTTTAATGTTTTTTATTGTAAAGATTTAAGATTGTTCAGAAAAATTGAAATTGAGAAAAATAAGATTATTTCTAATTAAGATTATTTAAATTTCAAAAAACCGTTAAAAATTCAAATTTCAAATCTTTTTTAAGTTTCAAAATTTTGAAAAAAAAACCGTTAAATTAAAATTTGAATTCTCGATAAAATTTATTCAAAAATTCAAATTTTACAAAGCCGTTAAAAATTTAAAATGCATAATGCCGTTAAAAATCAAAGTTTCAAAAGACAAACATTAAATTTCTGTGTTGATTAAGTAATTAATTTGGAAAATTTTATCTTACAGAGATTGTTAGGCAGATTAATTAGAACCAAAGATATCCGCATTCAAGACAGAGCAACAGTCATTAATGGAGTATTAAATTCAAATCCAGAAGGTACTGATTACATGTTTAACTTCATTACAATCAATTATGATGACTGGAGAACAGCGTAAGACAAAAAGTCATGCAATATTTGTTCAAAATTGATTAATTTTTATTTTATTTCCACAGCATTGGTGACTTGAGTGCTTTAACATCAACAGTAGGAAGATTTACAACAGAAGAGCAATTGAAGAAATTTGAAAGCTTCTTGGAGGCTGAAAAAGAAGGTTTAGGTAGTTTACATGCATCTTTAAGCAATGCCGTAAACACAGTAAAATCCAATTTGGAATGGGATGATAAATATATGAAGGAATTCATTAATCATCTTCACGAAATAAGCTCTGCCTCAATTAAGGTCATGTCGTTGATTGTTAGTGCATTCACTCTCTTTACTCTTTATTTATTTAATTAAGTTAAGACGAATGAAAATTTTTTCATTTGATTTTTAGCGCATTTTCCTCTTGGGAAAAGGACGCTATTATCCGCACTTTGTCTGTCCGTCTGTCTGTCTGTCTGTCTGTCATCGCATCTCCTCCTTAGGGTTAAACTTTTTTGATGTGGTTTTTGGCTTAAAATGTGTGTGACATGTCTGGCTACCATGTAACCAAAAATCAGCACGAATGGTCACTTCCTCTGCTGGAACCAGCGTAAAAAGTGCCAAAAATGCCATTTCTTTGTATGTGTTAGTGTGGTCGAATGCACTAAAATGTTGACTTTTCAAAACCTTAGCTGTCCTCGGTTCGAATCCCACCGATGACAAAATTTTTTTTTTGCTTTTTTTGATGCTTTTTTGATTTCTAATGACATATAATATTAAAGCATGTCATAATTTTCCATTTTCACAATTTTCCCGAGTTTTTCCGACGATTTTTGTTAAAATTTTCAATATTTTTATACAATTTTCATAGATAATTACTTTTTTAAAGTTTTTTTTGATATTTTAGTTGTTTAGTTTTCTATTTTCATGGATTTTTCATAGTTTTTCCGGAAAATTTTGTGAAAATTATAAAAACTTACACTTATATAAAAAAAATCATCAATATAAATAATCAAATTGTCATATGAAAGTCTTATTAAAAAGAACATCAGTGGCGTAATTGGTAGAGCACACGACGGAGACCGTAAAGGTCATAGGTTCGATCCTAGCCTCCGGCAAGTTATTTTTTTTGCTTTTTTTACGCTTTTTTACTTTTTTTGATTTCTTATGACATTTAATATTTATTTGTGTCATAGTTTTCCATTTTCACGAATTTTCCAATTTTTCCGAGCATTTTTTTAAAAATTCTTAATATTTTCATACATTTCTCGGAAATAATATTTTTTTTTTAAAATTTTTTTTATATTTTAGCTGTTAAATTTTCCATTTTCCTAGATTTTCATATTAAACTTACGTTTATATAAAAAATCTCATCAATATATATAATTAAATTGTCAATTGGTATATACATAAAAAGTTGCAGAAGTGGCTTAAGTGCTAGAGCAAGCGGCTCCTAATTTGAAGGTCATGGGTTCGATCCTAGACCGTGGCAGATTCTTTTTTTGCTTTTTTTATTTTTTTTAGATTCTATGTCGCATAATATTTTTTATCGGTTTTTTTTTTGCTGTCAATTTTAAATTTTCGGTAAATAATGAATGGTTATAGTTAAATATTTGGCTTTGTACTTTTGGGGTTTTAGTTCTTTGTTTATTTACTGATCGCGGGAAAATGCGCTTTCGTCGGTCACGAGTGACCACGTTGATACTAGTTTTTTCTCCTTTATTTTTTTTTCATTTCTTTTGTTCAATTCAATTGCAATAAATTACTTAACATATGTTGCTTGTAACATATTTACATAAAATGCCATAATAGGAATGCATTTACTAATGATATCTGAACTTTATGAGAAATTTAAATTTCTGAATTTGTAACGGATTTAAAAAATTCAAAATTATCAAATTTCAAATATTTAAATTTAACGATTTTCGAAAATTTGAACAAATTTTCTTTGAATAATTTTTAACGGATTTTGTATATTTTTCTCACATTTTGTACAGATATCACTTGTAAATGACCCCACAATAATTATATTCCAATATTGTATAAAAAATAAAACTTTCTTTATCTTTTCTTTATTCTCTTTTTTAAAAACATGTGAAAGAAAACTCATTATTTTTTAAAAATATTAAATTCAAATTGAAATTAAATTTCCATTTTTTGATTCCGTCAAAATAAATTTTTTCTTCTTTTTGTATTGTGAAATTTTATATTCAACTCAAATCGAAAACAAATTTATATCAATTCTTTTTATATTTTGCTTCAATAAGGAATTTGGTATCAGTATATATGTTTTTTTTTTTAAGTTTTAAGGCACTTATCCTTATGTCCTAAATAGATCCTTAAAGGATTTTT
Source organism: Chironomus striatipennis (assembly GCA_026123125.1). Classification (NCBI taxonomy): domain Eukaryota; kingdom Metazoa; phylum Arthropoda; class Insecta; order Diptera; family Chironomidae; genus Chironomus; species Chironomus striatipennis. The sequence goes on from CM047394.1 coordinate 46,466,544, forward strand.
TTTTATGTTTTTTTGTTTTCTCTTTTAGTAAAGATCATCATCATTAATCACTGATACACATTCAGATATAAAATGTAAATGTTAAAAACGGAATTTGTTATTTACATTGAATTCAGTTCCATTGGATAATCTTCTACATTTATATGCATTAATTTAGTTTTTAACAGAATGAATTTCTAAAATAACAAATTTTTAACCGAATTTCAAAAATTTGAATTTGTGAGAACTTTTTTTTTAAAAAATTTTCGAATTTTAACGGTTTTTTAAAACAAAAATGTTTGAGCATTTTGAATATTTTATGTAAATCTTTTTTGGCTAGTTGCTATACATTTCATAAAATTAATATTAAAAATTCAAAACTAATTGCTCCCAGAGACCACTACAAAGTTCACGACACAGAACATGATAAAAAGCACATTTAATGCCCGATGATGTCTACACATCAACACAAACCTAAACATAAATTATTCATAAGCTCACAATGGAACTGAATTCAATAAAATTCATTGACATTAATTTTCACCACAACTATTTAGAATTTTTTTATTTGTTAATTTTTTAAATATTTCACATGAAAAATATTCCATACTTTGTGCTACTTAGTCACATTTGAGTGGTTCTATATCATTTTTTTAATATTTTCTTTAAATCAGTTCCATTCACTTTCATTCTCATCATTTCTTGAATTTTTTTTTACTCATAATTCATTATTTGAAGGGCAAAGAAACTAAATTAAATAATCTACACGCTGCAATTGAATAGGATAATACGTTTAACTAAATCAAAAAAATATGTACATAAGTCTATTTAATAGTTAAAGACTGATCTATCCATTTTTTTCTATAGATTATGTTTGGTAAACATTCATTTAAAATCAATTTCTTAATTAAAAAATGAGTGAAAATAAATTGATTGTTGATAAAGTTATTTGAAATTTAACGGATTTTTAAGATTTTAATTTAAAACCATACAAATTCAATTTGAAAAACATTTGTATGGATTTCAATATTTATAGACTTCAAAATTAAAGCTGTTGTGAGGTTTTGAACTTAAATCATTTTAAATTAATCACAAAACCTTTCAATTTCTAAATTTAAGCTGTTGTATGGTTTTCAAGCATTTATTAACTTCTTTTGAAAATTTAGAAATCCATTAAAATTCAAATAATTTTATCAACAAAATTTCTAATTTTACTAAAATTGCTATAATCATACAGTTGAATTAATTACAGGCTAACGATATGTTCAGATTTGAGAATGACAAGCATATAAATAATCAAAAGAATGTAATATTCTGAAAATGCGGATAATTTTGCATCAAATTAACAATCCATGAGATTCCATACAAAATGTCAGAGTTGCAACGCAGACGGCTTGCGCATGCGAAAATCGTAAAAATTCTCGATAATTTGTACGGTTTTGACAGAAAAACTCTACAAATTATGAAGAATTTGTATACCCGAAAGGCACAAATCGGATAATCGAGATGAAATCCGTCACCAAACCGGAGTGAGGCCAGCACCACTCCGGTTTAAATTGTATGTCAGCTTGGTGCTGGCCTCATTCCGGGTTGGTGCCAGATTTCATCTCGATTATCCGATCTGTGCATTTCGGGATAGTTTTCCCCTGTCACAGGCTATCTGTGTTGCAACTCTGCAAAATATTTATCCACAAATTCACTATTATTGATTCACACGCCATTACAATCATTATTTCAAAAATAATTTTTCATCAAAATTATTTGAAAAAATATTTTTTTCTTCCTTCCTATTTCTCTTTCATTCCATTCTGATCTTACAGACTAATTTCATTTCTTAGAAATCGTAAAAAAATACTTATCATACATCACTTAAAAATCCATTTCCGCTCTTTATTCTCTTACTTAGCTTTTTTTTATGTTTTAATGAAATTTTTGTTGTTCGAGCAATTTTTGACTTAATGTGTGGACACTCTGAATTATTCTAGAATCTAATTAGATTTTTCAGTTCAAAAATTAAATATTTTTGAGGATTTTGTTGGAGTTTTCGAGATTATTAAGTTCTAACTTGATAAAAAAAAAATCCAGACTATCCACACTTTAGTTCATTTAATTTATAGCTTAAAAGTCTCTCTCTATTATTCCTTATTGTATTTATAAAAGTTTTACATGTAAAGTGATCACAATAAGTATATATATTTGTTTAATTATATTAGGTATAGATTTAATACATGAGTGAAGCAATGGTGCTTTTTGACGAGGTTCCAAGAATACAGAAGAAATAAAAACTTTCATTTTTAATGAGACTAGCAATTTTATCGATATAATATGTTCTATATGCTGCATATAATGAGTGATAGTAGAAATATTTGATTGAATAGTGAGAGAGAACTTTCAGTTACAAATCATGTCTTTTATGTCAATTTATATTGTTTTTAAAAATATTCATAAAAATGTTGACTTTAATTTAGGTATTTTAGTTATGCATGCTTTCAACATCAAAGATGTACGACTTAATATATTTGTTCAGTTTTTTTAAAGGTAAAATTGGTAATCAATATCTTTGTTGTCTTTCTGTTTCAAAATTGTTTATTCATTCTTTACTTTTGGAAAATGTCTATTAATCGTCAACTTTTGGAAACATGTAAGGACTTTACATGTTTGGAGTCGTTTTACTATACAGCACATCCTTTTCTCGTCCCATAAAGCACTTGTAATTCTGGATAAATTATTTTCTTTATGAGCTGATTCGTTTTTGCTGCCAGCATCGCTCGTTTTGGATCCTTTTTCAGTACTTTAATACCCGGTTTATGCACTAAGAATGCATTATCAAGAATTTGAAATTCATAATCCAGAACACAAAGTGAATAACCTTGTGTCATTTTATCACTTTTTCCTTCCCAACTCAATCGCTCATCGTAATGAGGATCAGCATGAGTTCCCACAAAAATTGGCTCCCAATGTACAAAATATCCAGTTCGTTTGCCAATATAAAATACTCCTAAATCTGTAAGGAAATATACATATTTTTTTATTAATAAAACATCCTCTACGTCATACAAGGAGCAACTTACCATCTGTCTCATTTGCAGCCATCCACTCTTTTGATTTTGGAATACCATGACAACTAGCACACACACGCTTATGAAATGGAATAGCTTTATTGGTCCTGAGAAGTTCTTGAAGCTCTGTTTTATCGCGCGGTACAGACACTGTTGTATCTACTTCAAATATTGGCAATGGAAATACCCTACAGACACGAAATGAAATGTAAATATATTATGTTGCATAATCCAACACACAAAAATCGTTTTTCTATTATTCTAGTCTATCGTCTTGTCATGAATAATAAAATGATGCCTTGAGAAAGTTTGTCATTAAGATTTTTTGTATTTTTGGACTTAATAACGAGTTTTTAAAATTTAAAAACTTTCAAATGTTTATAGGCTCAGTGGAATTGTAGGTTTCTAAGTACATTTGTATGGTTTTCTGATAAAAATAAATATCACAAAAGTTTATTTTTTAATGTTTGCAGCTTTAAAACCTTGCAAATTCTCTCAGAATAAACATTTGTATAGTTTTCAACTTTGTTCTCAATTATTCGTTTAATTTTAGTCCAAAATGTCAAAAACTAATGAAAAAAAGGCCAAAAATTCCATCAAATCAAACAAGGTACCTTGGACTCTTTCTCTGTAATGGCGCATCATTACGTGCAATCATCTCGAGAAATTTCCTTACAAATCCAGGATTCGTATAAAGTTCAATATCACTAGCTAATATAAAGTGTGTTAGGGCTGCATCTCTTGCAATATTTCTACCAACATTTACAGGATATAAAAGTTTCTTTTGAGTTTTATAAAGTTGCGCCGCTGTCGCATTAAAAAATGGCGGTGTGAGGCTACAATTGTATGGTGGGAATAGTACTTTATCATACTTAGGAACCTGTGAATAAAAAAAAGTATTAAGTAATTAAGTCATTATATGTTAAGGATGTGTGGTATACTTACTACTTTTGGTACATGTTTACTACTAAAATAAATATGAAATGTTACAAATTGTCGCACCAAATTACTCTCGGGCAGACAATCTCGTAGATATTTTATGGAATTAACGGTTGGCAAGAAGTCAGTTCCTGGCGCGTGAAGGGCAATGCTAATGGGGGCATTCCATCTGCATATGAATTGGTTTGAATTAATAAAAACTTAATTTTTTGAATAATAAATGATTATTCTGTTTACCTCTCTAACAATGGAACTAAATTATCTAAGAATGTATAATCGGCATGTGTTGTATATGTGACTGATTCATAACATTTGAGATCTCCATGCTCGGCTCGAACGTAATTTTTGAGCACCCAAAAGTCACCACGTTGCTCAACATATGGGTCATAACTTTTTGTAAAGCAATTCAGAAGCATTCTGTGTGTGTGAATAAATGAACAGTAATATCATTATTGATGCAATTTATCATGACCATTGTGTGTATATTGGATGCTTATTTTCTACTCACTTTAATCTCGTTTCTAAGTCGTTTGATTGTGTTGTAAATAATTCACTATTATTTGCATTATTATTATTGTTATTATTATTATTATTATTGTTCCCACTTGTTCCATCGGTGAATAGTACATCTGATTTTTGTTGTTGCTGCTGTTGTTGAATTGATGATTGGTCAGTTGGAATTTCAAAGCGGTTATCTTCCTCGGGAATGGTCTCTGCAATCTTTGATTCACTTTCTTTAGTCTTTGTGTTTTCTACATTCTATAATTGAAATTTGTGGCAGATAGGCAAAAATCAAAAATTTTAGTTTTGTGGGCTTTAAGCATGCATGTGAGTTATTGAAAATATTTTTAAAAAATTAACGACTTTTGAAAATTCAAAAATTTTAGACTTTCATGAAAAAAAATAAACTTCGATCAAAATTTTAATTTAAGAAAATAAAGCAATATAGAAGCAAAAGTTCAGTTATTATGTATGCAATTAGATGAATAAGATAGCACAACTTATATGCGTAAAGATTGCTTCATGATTTAGCTGTTTTCAATCGTTTTTTCGGGTTTTTTCGTTAAATTAAATTTTGACTACCGAGATGACCAAATTTTAGAAAATTTAAAATTAAAATTCAAAATCATTTTGACGGTTGATTACTTATAAATCACCATAAACATCAAGCATGAAATGGCAAGTGTCAAATAAAATTAATTAATCTTGCAAAAAAAAGTTACGTAAAATGCGTTAAAAAAATTACGTGCTGTATCGTAAGTGCAAAGGTCACTTCCTTCGATAATAATAAAAAGAATCATAACCATTGGTCACACAATGGCATTTTCGTTATCGTTGAACGATAATGAAATATTTAAAGTATTTCCAAATATGAATAAAGCGTTTGTTTAATGCTATAAGTGACCATTTGGAAAGGAAAATCAATGAACGTGTGACTGAATGAATATTAATGGAGAAAGGCTATTGTGGACAATTTGGACTTATTTTTTAAAAATAGAAATAAAGCAATGATAAATAATTATAATGACTTTCAAGTTCCATTACTTAAATAATAATCACACAAAAAATTCTATTTTTATTTTATTTTCATAATTATTGACTCAATGTCTTCTTTGTCTGCTTTTACTGTCTCTTTCCTCTCCTTATTTCTTTCCAATTGTGGATTTCACTTAAGTACATTGCTATGGATGGAATGCATGCACAGACTGCATACTTTTATCAATCATTATGTTCTATAATGAGCACAATTTAGATTGACATAATAAATTTTCTACATATCCGTCAACTTGACTATCACATCCACTTATGTCGACTCTCCTTGTGCATCAAAACATACTAAATTGAAGATGACATAGTGATGTTATTTTTATTACTTTTTCTTACTTAATTATACCGTAATTAGTCAGCTGAATTAATTGCTTGGTTCTTATTTGTATCATTTTCATCTTTTATTTCTAGACTTTACTTTACTTACTCATGTATGCGATATCACATAAAGAACGGAAATCTATGTAGAATTTTTGATTTGCATTAAAAATTTCTTATACTTGCAGTTTTTTCTAGACTATTTAAAAGAATGACAGTCGGAAGAAATTTTGGTATCGATTGCAATCCAACCAATGAAACTGGTTCATAATTTAAAAAATAAGTTTTTTTGTATCTTAAATTTTCAAAAAACCGTTAAAAATTCTAATTTTCTAAAACCGTTGAAAATTCAGAATTTTGGTTTGTCAAAAGTTAAAAATTGAAAATTTTGAAATCAGGTAAAAAATCAAATTTTCATTTTTCAAAATTGCAAAAACCGTTACAAATCGAAATTTTAGCTAAAAAAAATTGCACATAAAATTGAAATTCAATAAAAATTCTTCATCACCGCTCAGACAAATAACGATGAGAATGTTATTCCAGCATGTTAACATAGCAAAATGATTCCATTTCATGCGTGTTGTAGAAATTGAAATTGAATATGTAATGCAGGAGAGAATGAAGTGCAATTATACACGTTTATTATATCTTCTTTTTTTCATTGGCATGTATGAGAATCACAAGGCACATTGAATGCGAAATGCGAGAAAAAGATATTGATAACAATTTATAAATTAAACATTCAACTAGTGATTCGCTACAATTATCGGCTCAGCTATAATTTTATGTGCATTTTTAATGATGATCAGGTAGACTGCTGTCGTATTGCCATCCCTTCATATTCAACAGGAAAAAAATATATAAAATCAATAAAATGCCGAAAGATAAATGCTGTTTAATAAAACTTATGATGTAAATCGATATGAGCACAATTCGAAAAGGATGTACATAGTAAATCATCTAGCATGACTGTTTTAGTGGTTTTTGACTCACTTCAGCGCATTAAGAATCGTTGAACGTTTGCATATCGAAAAATTTAAATGCGGACATGCCGCAAAGGATCTTCAGATTTTTTTTTTTTCTAAAAATGTCAAGCAAGTGCACTTGAATGCCAAAATGCTTGCTTGAATCTGATGTGCGCAATTCATGTTCGACAGACTTATCGAAAGTCTAGGGGTATTCAATTAAGTTTATTCGGAAATTGAAAATTCAAAAAAATACGTTACGCTATTTCTTGAATTTAATAATTTTTTAGATTTTTATCACTTATTTGACATCATCGTAGTCCTTAATCATGGATTCAATTATTTACTTTGATAAATTCTACACGATAATGTTTTAATTTGAATTTAAATTTTTTCGAATTTTCGAACAAGGGGTATTTAATTTCGAATTTTGCATGGCAGACAGGCAAAAATGTCATTTTTGCACTTTTATTTGGAAACTGTAACGGACACAATGTTTGAATTGCACACATCAGGCTTGAATTTATTGGAATTTGCACGAGATTGAGCACTACTTTGAAATTAAGTAATTTACATGTCCTTGCCGTTATTTTTTAATTTAATTCATACACGTTGTGAGAAAGCAACATGCAGCTAGTCGCCTGTAATGTCTACGAAGAATTAATTATTTATGACAGTCAACTTTCATTACATCGTAGAGAATGCATTTATTTCTTACTTACGGGCTATTGACAAGAACCCATTATGCAAATCTATTCATGCTTCTAGGAGAAATGAAATATTTAGTGCTGCGTGTGTATGGCATGGATTAAGGCTTGTTTTCCTAGTTTAAATTATTTAATCCAATAACTTTTTAATGTTTTAAGACATTTTCAGGGTGATAGAAGCTTAATATGGGAGCTTAGTCCCCCTAACATCCCACAAACATTCCAGCAATGTGCTAAAAAATTTAATCCACAGCAATTGAAAAAAAAAAATGAAATTTAATAATTTTCATAATTCATTATTGAGTTTGTTAGCATTTTTCAGCCATCCAACCATCCCATGCGATCAGCAAAAGAGGGCAAAAACTAAAAAGAAACTCAATAATAATGAATTCCGATCACAATTATAGTTATAACACTTGACGTTCAATAAAAATATATAGTTTATATGCAAACATGCAGATTCTCTCCTTCTATCTTCTCTTTGCTTCTTTTTTTGCAATGTCTTATTTTTTTATAATTTAATTTACATCCATTTAGAATGCAGCAGAAAATGAATGTGATTCAATTGTTATTGAGTTATAAGAACTATTTGCATACATGTGCAATGAAATCAATAAAAATCAAATTCTGATGTGAGGCTTGATTTTTTTCTTCTTTCGCAATAAAAATGGAAATTTAATTGGTCGGAAGCAGGAATAAAAAATGTAATATCTGTTGAGTGCGCATCTTAAATTAAGTGGTTATTTCATGTTTTTTGGAATTTTTTCAGTGAATTTTGCAAATTTCCAGTTTATGGAATTATATTCCAGTTTTAATAAAATTTGAATTTAAAATGACCGTTTGTAGTTACTTCCAATGATTTTAAAAAAAATTGAACTTAAAATGATCGTTAAATTTTGTCTGGAAACTTCCAACACTGGAATATTTTGAATCTTAAATGACCGTTAAAAATATTCAACTTACCTGAATGGCAGCATCTTGAATTTTAAGTTGTTTTTGAAGTTCCAATTCTTTATTATGTAATATGGCTGCTAACTCTTGCTCATCTTGATAAATTTGTGCTTGAGACAGAGACGCTCGTTGCGTTGATTGTTGATTTGATGTTGGTGATAATTGCTGAACTAGAAATGAGTTTCCTCCACTTAAATTATTTGTGGTATTATTACCAATCATTACATGACTACAAATGTACAAAAGAACTATGATGTTTGCAAATATGCTACATCTCAGTAACCAATTTCTTCTCGTTATCATTTTTTTATTTAAATTTATTTTGTGGTGTCTTCTAATTTGTAATGCCAAATGGTTCTGTTGCTAAATCCTTCAGTCGATTGAATGACAGCTTCTTGTGGATTTTATTTGGATTTCTTTCGTGGAAAAATGACACTACATTCAAGGTTTGTTTGACTTTAATTATGATGAAATTCTTGGCTAAACATTTGAGTATTCTTCACAAAATATTTTATTTACATAATAAATATTGAAGCGTTATCATAGCTCATATATTTTATATTATTTGGCAAATTTATGCAAGTGAGTTCATACACACTTATCTCTCGTCTTTAAATCATTGTTTCTGCAAATATTCTGTTTCCTCGTTCTCAACAAATTTTCGATTTTTTTTTTTGGCCTTCTCCTGAATAAATTCTGAAAATATAAAGAAAAGAGAAAGAGAGAATGTAACAGGTTTCTTCATCATATCTACATGCTGTCTAATGAATTATATGTTTGAGTGTGCATTAAAAATTACTCTTGATGTTTCTTCAAATTTCTTTTGTATAAAAAAGTTCTCTTGTCAGGAATAAGAAGCAATTATTTTAAAAGAAAGACATTAGTTGAATGACCAAATTTACTTAGATTTGCGTCAACAATATCGTTGAATTTAATAAATTGAAAAAAAAAAAATAACGAATTTTAAACTTTTAAATACCTAAATAAAAACAAAATTTCAATCAAGTTACCCGTTCAAGATTTTTTTTGTTTACATTCTAAAAAATTATTTACAGCAAGTAATTTGAGCTGTTATTTTGAAAGATAATTAAGGAAGATATTTATGCGGTTTATTTACCATAGACTGAAAGTCAAACAACCATAAATTACGATGAAAGAAGGAGGAAATTTTACTACAGACGATATTGTGGCAAGTGGAAGTTGAAAATTTGCACGTTTTGTGTGTCAATACTCAATTCCGTTGATGTGATGAGCAGTATGAAACAGTAAGGTATTATTCATAATTTTCTTATTCATAAAAAAATTAAAATGCAGTAAAAATTTTCAACAAAAACAAAAGAAAATCTTTTTCTACCGTTAATAACAACTTTTTAACATGCAATAAGAAGACAGTTGATGTAAAATTACTTAAAGTAAAGTCGTACGGAGAGTGATACCAAGAATTAATGTCACTCGAGACTGTGGTTAGAGCTGATGAAACAGAAAATTATGATTCAAAGAATAAAGAAAAATTCTGTTGCTTTCGCAAACAACTTAATTGGGTAAATACAGTATAGCAAATTTTTCGGTACAAATGTCAATACGTAGTCATCATCAACATTTTATCGTCACCAAAAAGTTTACTTTGGAGAAGAAAAAAAAACAGCAACAAGTCATTGAACTCGAAGAAATTGACATTAATCAGCAGAGTCAATAATAACAATCGAGGTAGAGAATGAATGAAAAGAGAGGAGATAAAGATGTGAAATTTCATGTTAGTCATTCTATACTCATTTATATGAAGCAGACCAACATTTAATTTGCGTCCCAGGTTGATTTTTTATACCGATAAAATGTTCTGGATGTAGAGGTTTTAAAGCGGAAATGCTAACAAGAATTTGACAATGTATGACGAATCAGAATTACTACTTTTTTGGAAATTATGTGCCGGGTAGAATGATTCTTTTTTAATGACCAGTCTTGGACTCATCATTGTCATCACAAAGTTACCCCAAAAAGAACATTCCTCTACCATTAGTCTTGCCAGTTCGATGCTGAGATCATAAAGATGAGAATATTTCTTTAACTGCGCACAAAAACTCCATTGTCTTCATGTTCTAAAGGCATTTAATTTTTTATCGTGAGAATAATAATTAATTAATAATAAAATCAGAAAATTAATTACAAATTCACAGCTCTGACAGGGATTATTATTTTTTAAAGGTAATTTTTTTATGTTCACTCATTACGACTTGTCTTCATTTAATAATTAAATTATTGATTTCACGTGATGTTTAACGTAACGAACACAAAAAGGAGTCATTCGTGCTGCTAAATCCTATAATTTTAATTAAGAGAAAACGACTGAGAAATATCTAATTACTTGAAACATTCCAAAATCAAGATCTATTGTATCAAATTATATGAATTATGGACATCTACGCAGTCAGGCAGGCAAGTCTACGAAACAAAAATCAAAAAGATACAATCTCAATTACTCTTACCACAGAAAAGAAAAAATTTCTGCCAGAAAATTGATGAATAAAAAAAAAATTGATTTAACAAATGCGATTAAAAAGTACGAAGAAGTTCAAAATGAACCTTACAAATTCTTCTTCGCTTCTGACAATCCATCAAGCTTCGATGGTATGACTATATTGTAAGCAAATGTTAATGGGCACTTAGCAACCACATTGGACTAAATAGAAATTCTTGTGCTTCACATAATATTATGATTGAAAGCGTTAGTAAAATGCGCTAAAAATTATTATGATTGTTAATCATTAAAAAGTGTATATATGTGGTATAGGCAAAGAAGGAAGAGAGATGGTTATAAAATAAAAATATAAAATTCATTAGTAACAACACACAGCTTACATCATCATAATAACAATAATAATAATAACAATAATAGAGAAAATGACCATGTGAGTCACAGTTAGGATTTTTTTTACCTCCATTTTGCCTGTAATCGTACTATGAATATTATTTTGAGGTCAATGATGGATTCTGAAATGAATGGAGGGACGGAACGATAGTAGTCATAAAAAAAAGCTTGTGTATGAACATACACGCTAAAAATATCATGTATCTGTGAGGCATGATTAATTGAGAAATCAGTAGAATCTACGCGAAATAAGTAGATAGTAAGAATAACTAACAAGTAAGCAAGAAGATAATTTCAATAATAGACCGAGAATAATTTACTTTATAACGCTTCCATTAATGATGATGGCGATCTAGAGAATGAAATGTCTTTTCTCTAAACTTTATCAAATTCTGTACGAGATTTAAATTGATGTCCACAGGTGTAAAATGTCCATTAGAGAATCAGTTACAAGATCCATAATCAAATAAAATAATATGCGAAATCTATCGAGTCATCACGTGCAAAAATGACGCAGATAGAATACATAAAATAGGTATGCGTAGCATTCTAGTCTTCATCTTGTCATCATATGAAGTTATTCTATAAAATATGTCAAGTGTGTTAACTTTTCCATAAGATACAACCACAGATAACATAAGTGCAATGAGAACAAGATTCTGAAACATTTTATTTATAGTTTAACAGCACGCAACATTAGCCTGTTTAGAACTTGTTAGTTATCCACATTCCATATATGCAGTCTGCTGTTTATGCGATTTAAACACAAAAAAATTTCAATCTTATTGCATAATAAAAATTTAATGGCAGGAAAGAAACTCTTGAGATTTCAATTTTGGATTAAAAGTTTTTCGTTAGGGGCCGTTCACTTAGTACATTCGCTTTTTAGGGGGGAGGGGGGGGGGGGTGTAAGATTTTGTAACAGGTCAAACAAAAGAAAAATTTTTTCATACAAAAAACGTAACGAGGGGGGAGGGGGGTCTTAAAGTAGTTTTTTGTGTAACGTACTAAGTGAACGGCCCCTTAACGGATTTTTAAATTCGTCTTATCTTTGGATTAATATTTGAAAATTGTCAATTTTACATGTTTATAAAAAAGCTGAAAATGGACAAGAATCGAATAAAAATTCATTTAAAATTTATTCTTATTGACTGTAAAAAAAATTTCTCACAAAGTATATGCATCTTTGCGTGCATACATTAGCATACTATAGCCAATTAAATATCTCAATTTACACTATTATAAGAAAATTCTAAAGTATCGATAACTTCCTTACAGATCCCACCTATAAATCTTAATGATTAGCAATATAAAGCATTAAGTAAATTGATATTGCCATCAATTATTTTCACATATATAGCATTACAATTGAGTTATGCTTATGATGTTAAATGTAATTATCATTAAATGTGTTACGTCGGCGAACTTGACCTCTATTATTATTATTATAGTAATTCCATATAAGTGAAGCGATTCAAACTACGTGAAAACTTGAAGAAGTCATTTATTCCATATCAAATAAAGATTTGTACCAATTTGTACATCAACGTTCATAAATGTGATACATCAAGATATGAGCCCACCTAGCTCTTAATATTTTTGTAACAATATTGTGAAGTGTATGACAATTACATATCTCAACCATGTAGAGTAATCAACAAGCATCTTGACTTTAATTTTGTGTTAAAAATTAAAAATCAGTTCAAATCCTAGGGAAAACATCAAAAGGAATGCTTTTAATATTGACACAAAAATTAAAAAGTTACACGAACCTCTAATAATAACCGTCACCCATCAACGACCCCACCACATACAAAAGTTCTTTCAACTTCCATCTAATTCTTATTCGTGGTTTCACATATAATTTGTAAAGAAAGGAACTGCTTGAAAGAAGCAACAAAACAACATAATATAAAAGTAAGAAGAAGCCATGAAATTTTAAGGGAAAAAATTAAATCTTCTTCAACACAAATGCCGACTTGCTAATTTTATAACTATTGTTCCCATCCATTCCATTTTCTTCTAATTTTTTTATGCAAGCATATCAAAAATAAGAATTATAAAGACTAGCTTTATTCTTTATATTCAAACATAAGAGCATGTTTTGAAATCTACACAGCACAGAAAAAAAAATCGCTTGCTGGTTCCCTAGCCAAAAAATCTTTTTTTATTGTGTCACGTTTTAAATCATCTTTTAACCTCAAAGTGTGGTGCAATTATTTGCCATTATGCTTTAATGTACGAAAAAAATGCTTACAGGAATCAATCAATAATTCGACATCATAAATTTGAAAAAGTTGCATAACCACAAAAAAAAAAGTTATTTTGCAACAGAAATGAATTAAAAAAAGCAGGCAGTAAGAAAAGATGAAAAAAAATGATGATGAAGAGTTTCTTTTGTATGAAGCTTCTGTTTTGATATGAAAGTGATTTTTGTGCTCGTTTTGGTCCATGAAAATATGAATTTTAAGGTTGAACTGCTTTTTTAAAAAAGTCAAGGTGTATGTACAGTTATCGAGTATTTGCAGTACTAGAGAATATCAAGGCTCATCAAATTTTGATGTATTTGACAGATATTTTGTGATTTATGGACAAATTTCCTCATTCGTCACTGCTGGAATTTTTTTAAGTTGAGACTGCTGGCATTGCATGAAACTATAAAGATACACTGAAGTTTGTCTGTCAATAAAGAAGGTAGTGAATTGGGCTCAATTGCACAGTTACTTGGTGCATCAATACTCAATATTTGTTATGTGGAAATAGCAACTATATGTCCGAATCTTAAAGAATTTTTGCATATAGAAAAGGGGTAGTTCACTTATGATGTCCAATTTTTAGGGGGGAGGGGGGTCTGAGGCTATGTGACAGTTTTAAACAATAGAATTTGTTTTGAATGAAGATTTTATGACAGATGGGGTAGGGGTGTCTAAAAATTCATGTTTTTGATGGACGTCATAAGTGAACGGCCCCAAAAATGTTCGATTTCTGTTAAAATTTCAAATTTAACTCCTGATGGGCCTCGATTTGAGTTGACGGTTTCGATTTGAGTAATTAAAGTGTCCCCAAATGTTAAAATTCAAATTTTCTTTTTAACGGTCATTTTCCATACGTTTCGATTTGAGTAAATTTTCTTCTGAACAAAACAATTACTCAAATCGAAGCTCCCCAGTATATTTCTAATATTATCTTGATATTATCGGTAAATATCCAGAATGCGCTACACCTCTCGACCTCCAAAACACCAACAAACTTTAAGAAAAGCAGTTCATTTATTTTAAAAAGGCAACAAAAATTTTATGTGCTCTTGACTCACTGGTTGCAGTAACTATTCATTCAACGACGGAGCATAAATTTAATAATCGATTAATGTTGTTTACGTGCCTTCTTTGTTCAGTTGAGGAAAAATTTTGTGTAATTATTTCATCATGCAATTTTGATTTAATTACCGCGTCTTATTTAAATGAAAGAAAAATTCCATAAATTGATTAATAGAGGTTCTTGCAATAATTAATTATTCTTGCTAGTCGTTTCACAATTTTTTTTTGATGATGCCATATTCTTATTTATTATTAATGCATGATGTGATGTTCTAACAATTTTTCATTCTTTTCCTATCACCAAAAAAAAAAGTAATCAAGTGTTACTAAAGCTTTGGCAATTTTCAACTAAATTAACATACCATCAATTATTTTCACTCTCTTTCTAGCCACATACAGAGTATAAATTTAGCACATTGGGAAGCAATTAATCATGAAGTTAAGAGGACGACAAAGTCAAATGAGAATTTACACTGAAGTTGCCAGACACATAAAAACCTTCTGATTCATATCAATAAATTTATTATGGACTCTTTTTCTCCTTTCCCAAAAAAAGAAATAAGCTAATTCTTTTTCTTTATTGTGTCGATGGCAGCTGTGGTATTTTGAGTGAGAAAATTACAGGTTTTCGATTTTTATACATCTTTGAACGTTCATATTATAGAACTAATGTTTGTGCTTATCTCAATTTGTGCTCATTAAAATATGAACAAAAAAATGTGCAAATTTTGAAAGGGGTCGTTCACTTATGATGTCCGATTTTTAGGGGGGAGGGGGGTCTGATGCTGTGTGACAGTTTTAAACAATAGAATTTTTTTGAATGAAGATTTTGTGACAGAGGGGAGGGGGGAGTCTAAAAATCCAAGTTTTTCATGAACGTCATAAATGAACAGCCCCCAAATAAGATTTAACATTTTTTTTTTCGAATTTAAATGCAGTGAATTAGAGCATTGCAATATAATTTTTTAAACTTAAATTTCCATGAAAAAAACAAATGTTTAAAGCTATTGAATATATTCAATTTTGCAAAATGCATTGTTTATGAACCTTTAAAAAAAACAACAACAATGTTGTTGATGAATCTCGTCTGTGAAAGTGCTGTGAATTGCTGATGATACTTTTTCAAGTAAATATTTATTGTGAGCAAAAATGGAAATGACAAATATGCAGGTTTTTTTAGAAAGCGATGAACATGTGACATTGTGTAATATATGAGATATCTTTCTGAGATATCAATGTAATTTAATTTTTTTTTCAATCAGCTACTGTTCTTGTAAGCCCATCCACAAAAAAAAAGACTTTCGATTACCGTAACATTTACGACAGTAGATTGATTTTTTTTTTATAACGGCAATTGTCTCGATAGCAGCGCTTTTGTGAACTAATTTTTATCATTTTTTTTTTACATTCCATCCCGTTTCCGTTGAGTCGCTTGATGGAATAAAGATGAGTATGTATTTTTGGAGGAGGTCATTCACTTATGATGACCAAAATTTAATTGAATTTTTATTTGTGATTTGTGAGGATTTGGAAGGAGAGGTGAGACAATGTTAATTAACAGCGTTATGATAATTAAGGACTCCTGTAGAATCAAATTTTTTGAATTTAGATTTAAGTAAAAGTATCACATCCCATGTGCCAAAATCTACTGACTTCCTTTAGAAAAATTAATATGATACATTAGGTCGATTTTAGTTACATGGGATGTGATCTAGGATTGATTATTATTGAAAAATGAGACATAAAATCAATTTCTTCTAAAAACATCGCTTTCAAAACAATCCTTTAATTTTTTGATGTCCCAAAAAAAGAATATTTCAGGCACTTATGGAAATTTCCATTTTCGTTGTAAATATGCCTTTTTTGAAATCGATACAATAATAATTTTATTTAAAAGGCCATGTTTACAGAAAAAAAAGAAAAATATTTTTGGCCTTAATCCATATTTTCTACCAGCAATAACAACTATTGAACAATATGAAAAATTCTTATGTTATTAGACGATAAGGCCGCACTTAAAAATATATGAAAAGCGCAAAATATAAAAATGATTCAACCCTTTTAGCACTCATACTAGCTCTCATCCCTCCACACCCAAAACAATAATAAAGGGACTGAAACTTTTTCATATTTTTTGGTCCTAAAATATTCTCATGATAGCACTCGATCAATAGACATTCAGTCGACCACAAAATGACTCCAAATGCGATATCAATACAGTCAATATATTTATGAGTAAGAGATAGAAGAGTCTTATTGACCACTTAATTTTATGTTTGAAGGTTATGTCAATAGTTGTTTTTTGGCCTAAAAATATAAGTGTCTTTTTTTATTATTAAAAAAAGAAAGAAAATATAATTTCAATTCGATATCATCGTTGACCTTATTGATGCTTTTATTCACTCTTATTTGTTCCCACAGTATTTTTTTTCTATTGACTTCAGAAGTAGCAGCTCTATGATCTCGAGTACAATAAAGAATACGCCTTTTGAATGTCATACATATAATTTTTGCATAGTCTTCAAGTAGAGACTTCATCTTTTCAAGTAATAAATTTTTTTATATTTTTATTATTTTTTTTCATAAAATATATCGACAATCGAATGATGGAACAGCATTGCATGAAACAACAATAAAATTCTATCAATATTAATCATTATTAAAAAATAAGTGATTGTAAATTGCCACTCATACAAATGACGGTAGATACAATAAAGAATTATTAGAGGAGAAACCACACAAAAAATTGGTAATCAAGTATTTGAAGACATAAGCTTAAAGCGCTTTTGAAATACTGAAAATTTGAGATTCAAACCATTGCCATTTGACTATGAAAACAATAAAATTTTTCATAATTTTTGTATGAAATCGTAAACTTCACAAAAGAAAGTTTCGGACTATTTTTGAACTCTTATAGAATAGGGTTAATTACTTTAGGGGCCGTTCACAATAGACCGTATAAAAATCTCAGACCCCCCTCCCCCCTCAGAGTGTTACGTAATAAGTGAACGACCCCTTAGGAGAGGAGAAAGTTGGAAGGGGTAAGATTACCCTCAAATTACTTAAAAAGGGAAACACTTAATTAAATTTTTTTAATCAGACAGACAAACTGCGATTCTTAGAGCCCATTCAAATACAAAAATTATCCAAAAATTTACAGTCATCCTTCGATCTTTCGCACGCTTACGATGATTTCCTGCAGCGATTTTTTGTACCTTTTTGACTTGACTTATAGAATGAAGATGCTGTATATGTACATTTTTTTTGATGATTCAATTCAAGGTTAAAACACGGTTCAGTCAGTCATGTATTATTGCTAACATCAATTTAATCAATGTACTACGTAGTAAGTATTAAATTCTTTTTTATTTCCAACAATTGCTTTTGTGTAATTATTGTTACGTTCAATGCTCTTTTTTCATATTTAATGTACATTGTTATATTATTCATCCTCCTTTTTTTCTATTCGATACTCAGTATTTAAGGATGATGTCAACATGACATCATTCATTCCGATTTCCTTGGAATGAAACAGAAAAAAAAATCCTATCCTGATCAAAAATCGTGTGACTTACTAATGACATTTTTATATTAATATAACGTGCAGTGTCAAAATGTCTTCTAATTTGAGTTATGTATATCAAGAAAGCAAACAACATGTGACGAAAATAATTTTTTTCTTCTTTTTTATTATATTTTTGCTTGCTAGCTAGCTCGTTCGCTTACTTATTGTATTTGAAACAATAAAATAATTTAAACTCACACATTTATTTCAATAAATAATTTATGGCGAAATTTTTTTAACCTACAATAATCGTAAAGATTTTAAAAAGTGAGTGCTGATAGCTGGTGCTGTGCAAAAATGTCGCTTTGAAAAGATATGATAATAACTAGGCGCCTTATTACACGTGTATTGGCTATTAAGACAATAATGTAATTGCATCTCTGATAATGACTTACAAATGTTCTTTTCTCTCAATTTAATTTTAGAGTCGTGTTAAAGCATGAAAGGCAGTTCAATGGACGATCATTTTGTGAGATATCTGATGATCTACCTGTAATTGAGGTGTTCACCAAGTAAGAACATTGTTCAATATTGTCTAGACAGTAGCTTAGTCGGCAATATTTTAGGAATTAATTAACATTTGTTTAAGAATGAATTGCGTATTGGAGATAATATTCAGCATGTAGAACACTACAAACCTTAATAAAATGATAAAACTTCTTTTGATTGAAATTGAGGACACTTTTGACCCTTAAAAAAATTAAAATTGCATTATTAGACACATTTAAGCAAAAAAGCATACTAAACGCCCGCACATAGATCTTGTTTATGTCAGGCAAACTGCCAAAATATAAAAACCTTAAAAAACTTCAAAACAAAGCACTTGAAATGTGTTTAAGAATTTTATTTAACAGGGTCAGGTGTGAAAAATTCCTTTGATACTCAAAATGACGGTTTTTTCAGCACGTATTTTTGGAATGTCCAATTTTGAGTAATATAAAATTGATTCTCATCATTAAAAGACGTTTAAATGTGCTTTTTTTTGGTACCTGGGGCTTATATAAAAATTAAAAATAAGGAAGTACATTTAATACGTGTATATATGGAAGACATAAATGCTCGTCGATTTTTTCTTACTTTAAGCAATATAAAAGACTGTAAAAAAATCTTTATAGAGTCAAAGATTACAAAATCTCGAGACGAAAGATTTTTTTTATTGGCATCATCATAATTTCTGAAAGAATTAATTTCTTCATACTTTTTAAGTGCCAAATAATTTGTTTCACTCTGATGCTAATGCACGATGTTTCGCAAATCAGTTTGTATGGCTGATGACGGAATTATCGCTAGGAAAAATGCATAAAAATACTATTAACATCAAAAAGCATCATTAAGGCACCGATGAGATCGTAGAATTATCGGAAAGCGATGAGTAATGTTTGTTAATTATCGAAATTGAATGGAATTTTATTTTTGGAAGGTTGAATGTTGTGTTTCTAGGAATTTGTTAATGCTTTTATCGTGTTTTGGTTGTTTTAGCTTGATTGTTGATGAAATTACTTGATTCGTTATTTTAACGTTTTTTTAAGTTTGAAAATTTTGAATTGACAAAAATTCAAAATTTATTTTTCCGTTGAGACATAAATTGTCAAAACTTCAACAAAACTTTAATGATTAAGCTCAATAGCAAATTCCAGAATCACATAACTTAGCTTTAAAGTCTTTTAGACCTTCGTAAGAGACATACATTAAATTTTGCAAAAGCTCGTAAATTAGCATCATATAATGGGGCGATAATGGCAATTATCATGTTTCACCGGCATTTCATTCCTCGCTTTTATTATTTTTATTGTGACTGTTTCGGACGCGCTTTTAGAGCGCAAAATAAAAATAGAAACAATATACGATAATAATAATGAAAATGAAATTCAATGGTTGGTAAAAATATGAGATAATTTAATCATTAATTTAATCAAATCGATGTGAAATTGTTCTCGGACTCTCTTTTTTTTATGTCCATCCAACCATCCCATCAATCAGATTGCATTCGTAGTGGATTGAAGGAATATCATCGAATAAATTACTCTCATGTAATAAATAAGTGTATTGATGTACATTTCTTTAAATAATTTACAACCTTTACAGATTACATTCGAAGGACATTAAAATGCTCTATAAAATAACGAATTGATGATTTCCACGAACTTATGAATGTTTTATGCTATCAATGTTGAATAAGTAATTGTAGGATGTCAGTTACGTAAAAAAAGAAGAAAACAGGCACAGAAAAATAAATAAATGAGTAAGTAATTGCATCCTCCGTAGCCATAATTATTTCATTTTAATTTCAATATTGCCTTTCTTTCCTTTCCTTCACAAAATCACATACTGCATGATTCATTGAAATAAACTTCAACTCTTTTTTTCATGCACAAAAAAAAAATGAAATATAAAATTACATGCCCAAGGCTAGATGCACATGCAGTCATACATCGTATTTTCATTGTCATTAGACATTGTGTTTGGCATCGACAACAATAAATGCGAAATTTGCTGATGATAATTATTAATGTAATATCTACGTGAATAAAGCACGGCTCTTTTTTTGTGTTTGAGAATCAAATAGAAGTAAAAATGATGGCATAAAATTGCTCATAATGTTTGTTTCAATTATTTAGAGCATTACTGCATGTCAATTTTGTATCGTATCGCATCAGAATTAGCAATTGCGTGACTTATTAACTAATCAAATTTATGAAGATAACCGATCTTGTTAATTTTTGCTAAACTATAGATAACACATTAATATGTAGCTACGTGCGCATAGACATTCCTTAAAATATGCCAAATAGAAGCATTAAACCGCTCTTCTGTGTATTAAGTAGGCTTTCTCGAAATCCCGATCCCGATTGATTTTCGGGATCGGGATCGGGATCGGGATTTCCCGGGAAATCCCGGGATTTCCCGAAAGATATTTTTGAAAAATTTATGTGGATTTTATATCCAATTTTAATATTTGAATGAAGGTAATTAATTTTTAAAAGTTTTTATTTTTTTGGGCAACATATTTCTGATACAATTTTGTTACAATTGGTCATTAATGTTTTAGAAAGTATCATTAATTTAAAGAATTGTTTTTAGATTATTATATAAAGTCTTTAAAATAATATTTTTCTAAATTAAGGTTTAATTTTAAAGTCAATTTTTGATTATTTTAACCATGATAAAAACTTTTTTCTAAGTATCAAAAATATATTTTTTTTAAAAAAATAGGTAAACTGCGAATTTTATTTTAGAGAATCAAATTATTTCAAATTCTAGTCTAGCAAAATTTTGATCAAAATAACCTAAATCACAATTATGCACCCCCTTGAGCTTTAGAATCAATGGATATACCTATAGATTTTTACGAATTTTGGTTGATTTTCCAAATTTTTTAAAATTTTAACAAAATGAAGTATCAAATGACACTAAATTTTAATAAAATTTAAAGTGAATGTTTCTTTAAATACTCAGTTTAAAAAAAAATGAATTTTTTTTTTTTGAAAAAAAAAAAGTTTAAAAAAAAATATTTTACTATGCAAATGGTTAAAATCGGGATTTTCAATCCCGATCCCGAAAATTTTCGGGATCCCGGGATTTTTCGGGATCGGGATTTCCCGGGATTTCCCGATCCCGATCCCGATAGCGAGAAAGCCTAGTATTAAGCTAATTGTTTACGTTATTTGTTTTCTTCACGTTTTTTTTATTTTGTATGGTATGTTTCGTTCATGTGGGACACGATTCATTTATTTATTTTTGCTCTATTTTCCATCCTTTTTCCTCTCAACATACAGAACTCTAGCTACAATTCATAAACTCACTCACATTTTTCTACTTTCATGCTTTACATTCATTATCGATCCAATCAAACATAACAATGTGTATACATACACTCATAATTCTGGGGTAGATCTAGGAGGTACTTAATCTTCTTTTTTGTAGGTCAAGATATCTTAAAAATGTCCATCCTGAAGTTGGCTCCTAGTGACACCTTTAGTCATAATTTGAAAAGATTTAAAGTTTAAAAAATGGCAATTTTCAATGAACATAAGACACCCTTCTCCCAAACACCAAACCCATGATACATCCCTACTCTCAAAATACATACATATTGTAACTAAATATCTATTTTTTTTTCTACAAATCCAATTAACGCAAGTGTACAATTTATTTGCACACAATTTAATTTGATCTGGAGGTGTCGATCTAAAAAGTAAACAATTGAATGACTTTACCATGAGCGATTAAAGTTCTAAACAAATTGATGTAGGCTTGACAACACACATCGATACATACATACATGTTTATCATCATCATTTCATACACACTCGATTGGATTATTATGATAAAAATTGGATTGGCTTTTTGGGGGTGAGTCTATTTGTTTTTTTGTTTTTTCAAATATTGGATATGAATTTTGACCAAAGAGGAAGCAAATTAATTGAATTATTATTGAGAAAATCATTTTGAGAAATTTGAAAAATAATGAGATCAATTATTTTGGGGGGAATTGAATAAGAGGAGATAATTAAAATTTTAATGATTTCTTTTTTATGTCGTCTCAAATTTATGCTTCGATGTTGTTCAGAATAATTTGTTTTTGAGGATGTTTATCAAAAGAATTTGTGAGGGTTGGCTCAAAGGTTTCTAATTTTTTTTAATGTTATGTCATTAGACATGAATCAGTTTTTTTTTATTTTTTAAGGTGTCATCTCAAGTTTCAAAGTTTAATAAAATTTAACCTCAAAGTCACTTCATTTAATTAAATTTTTGACTTTAAAATTGCTACTAGGTAGTCATAAATAAAACAAATGCTACCTATCACCAAATACACATCATAATTATTTAAAACCTTAACATTTCCACTGAAATACACCAAACTGTCTAACTGATAACAGCAATTCCCGGAAATATTCAAACTTAATATTTATCATAAAGTCAACAAAAAATTATTCATTTGTTATCTAATACATTCATGGCATGTCAGACGCGAGTTTAAAATACAATTTGCACTTGATTGTCGACAGAAAGAAACACAAAAATTTTTTTTAAAATTAATGTTGAATATGCCATTTTCACTTGGTAGCTAAAACAGATGAAAAACAAAAGACAGAAACTTGTCAGTCAGTGGGTTTTTCCTCTACCTACCATTGATAATCGTGATAATTAGTTTAGCACATCGTCGATAATAAATGGCACTTTATTTTGATTGAATCGTCAGTTTCCGATACTTTCAAGTAGTGACCATTTGCAAATTACAACTCTATTTTTCTCTTTATAAAATGTATGTCTACAGAAATGAATAGATTGAGAATTGTAGGTAGGTTGGTAGAACTTTATTTTTAAAACAACTATACTTTACAATTTCTTCGCAAGATTGTAGTGAATTAAAGAGGCATGTCATTAAGTAAGATGAATAAAAAAAAAATATTAAGAAGAACAGAAATGAAAGAAGAGAGGCTTATGTCGAGAGGAAAGAGTGCCATTGCCACATTATAATTTCTAAAGAGTAACACAGTAAGATTTTTTTTTTTTTAAGTTTTGAGAATATTAAGCCTCTTATCTGTTTGTTCAGCATTTGATAAATTATTATTATTATTTTTTGGGCAAAATGAAACAACTGAGAGAACAACAATCTTCAAATTACGATAAAGAGCTATACAATGATTTTTGTGGGATTCTGGAATGTATTTGAGACTTTTTTTTTATGTATATGCATTATAATGATGTGAATAGCATATGGCTACTTATACACTTCGTCATAACGTGTAAAGAGATTTTTTTTTTTACTTTTCTTCTTAAATAATAAAGAACATGAGTTATTGACACACACAACAAAATGCGACAATTTCTTTCTTCCTTCTCATTTCTTTTATACAAAAATTATTTCAATTTTCGTTGATTTGGGGGTCGTTTTCAAGTGATGGTGGTCAGTTACATTTTTTATATAAAATGCAAGAGTTTTTTTTAAAGATCAATTTAAACGGAAAATGTAAAATTTGTCAGATTATAAAGTTGACTGGCATAATTTATTTCTAAGAACTAATATTTTAAGAGCTTTTAAGATTCGAACCCTTTACTTTATGATGACTCGTTTGTCTCTTTCTACAAAATTTATTAAAGTTTAAACTAACGATGATTCAAAGTATTAGTACTTTAAAAACAGTATTATCAGTTAAATGGAATTTTTCGTTTGACTCTCCAGAACGAACCAAGTATCTTTGGATCATTTTTATGCGATTCTTCTAATATGGAAATTCAATCCCTGTAGCTTAAGTGGTTAGAAATTTATTTTATATGAAGACAAGTGTTCAAATCCAACCAGTGACTAATATCGTAAAATATAAAAATTTTACTAAATCACGTTGATTTTAAGTCTCTAAAATTGACAAAATTTTGACTAACTTCTTCAAACCCCCTATTCTCAAATTCAAGACAAAATTAATGAATAACTCCATCCAATTCTACTCCCCCGGCACAAAAGAAATTCTCTCAAGCTCTATTCCTTGACAATTGTGAATAAAATGTAATTTTTTATGTGAACGAATAAATTGAAAGTTGCCTCGATTAGATTACATACAATTTTCTTTCCTATATCCCTCTAGTGAATACACTTGGATATGGTTTATTAATATTATAACAATATCATAAATATTGATTAAACAAAAAAAAAAAGAGAGACGGTTTTACACCACATAAACAACACACTAGATGGCAAAGACGAAATGACATTGGAAAACTAGCTGAAAATCTCGGCATGTGTAAAAAATGTTTTTTTTTTTTTTTTTCTCCACCCGAGTCATTTATGAACTGTAGAATTACAGTTTGATACATGAAAAATCCGAATGTATGTAAATTTATGTGTTACTACAAATGTACAGCCAGACGGATTCGTCAACATAGGAACACAAAAAGAATGAAATAAAACAAAAAGGGCACGGCAACTAACAGCTTCTGTAAAAATTTCTTTCATGAATGAAATTCAATGAAATTTTTCTCTTTCATTATAATTGTAGTTTGTGAAATATTTCATGCTGTTGTTCAGATTTTTTTTTCATCATTGATGTAATCTGCTGGAAATCATGCTTGAAACATCCACCAATAAAAAAAAGTGAAAGAAAGCAGGCGAAATTCTTTAAATAGGTGTTGAAATTTATGTGAATTATATTAGCCAAAAACCGATTATATTTCAAAATTTATCTTCGTAGACTTGTTAAGCTACATGACCTCGATTTATACAAGTGGCGATATATATTTTGACTTTAAAAACAACTTGTTTCTGTATTATTTTGAATCATCAACTAAGTCTCAAAAACATTAATAATAATTTATTATTGTATGCGTTTAAATGCATTAAAAAATCTGAATCATGATAAATAATTTTTGGAACTAAAATCATTTTGATGAGATTTCCATAAATGCAAAAGGGTTTATGCAAAAAAAAAATATTTTTTTTTATTTTTTTTTTTATATTTTTGTGCTCACGAAATTTTCATGTTTACAGTAATGTCGCAAAATACTTACAATTTATATTCAATTAACGCAGCCTTAAGTGAGTATGAAGCTTAATTTTAGTAATCCAAGTAATGTAATCCACATAAATTAGCAAATTTTTGATTTTTTATGAACTTTTTTTTTCTTTTTATTTTCACTTGATTTCTTTTTAATTTTTTTTTCCTTCACTTTTATTTTTTATTAATTTGCGTGATTTCTAGCACAACACTGTTCTCCTTACTTCTAAGCTATTCTTTGAGCAATTAACAATTTTTATACCATAAAAATTATCAATTTTTATCTTAATTTTCTGCCAGCAATTTTTTCGAGCTCTACATGGCTTAAATGTTATAACTAAAATGAATACATACGAAGAAAATTTTTCTTTGGACAAATTATAATTTTGGAGAGTTATGTTGATGTGTTTATACTTTTTAAAACCGTTAAACTTATTTTGTGGTGAGATGCTTGTTAACGGTTTTTTAACATTTGAAAGTTTATGTTATGCAATAAAAAGTTAAATTGAATAAGAAATTCACCAAAATAGTGGAATTTAAAGTACCGGACTTTTAAGTGTCTAATGATTGAAGTAATAATATTGATTGTAATTTTTATTCATTTAAATATGAAACTAGAAGCAATTTATGGAATTTTTATGTAACTTATTAAATAATATCAAGCGATAGCTTTTTTTTTTTTTGAAAAAAAAAAAATTGTCAATCGAATTTTATAGACAGAAATTCACCCCAAAACAAATCAAATTCAACACAGGACCATGTGAAACTCGATGTACGTACTTGAACTTGAAAATATTTTTGTCTGATTAATCCAATATCACGTTTATGAATCATTTTGTGGGTTTTGCCAATTTTGAATGATTTTTTGACAACTTTAATGAATAAAGGTATTCATTAATTTATATTCTTTTAATTATTTTTTTTTTTAATTTGAAATTAATTAACAAACAATCTGAAACTTAAAAATATGAAAACAGATATTTTTTA
Source organism: Chironomus striatipennis (assembly GCA_026123125.1). Classification (NCBI taxonomy): domain Eukaryota; kingdom Metazoa; phylum Arthropoda; class Insecta; order Diptera; family Chironomidae; genus Chironomus; species Chironomus striatipennis. The sequence continues at coordinate 46,493,238 of CM047394.1, forward strand.
TAAATATTTTCTAATATTTTATTAATGATACTATAATTTTCAACATCAATTTTTATACGTCTTACACTAAACTATTCTGAATTAAACATTCTGGTTTTATTTATTTTTTTTCATTCTTTGTAATTTTTTTTATTTGCCAATTATAAATAACATATATATTTACTTTTAATCTAGGAATATAATTCTGAAGGAATGTTTTTCATTCTGTTTTTTTTCTTTAAATGTGTTATTCTGTATCTTTTCACTTTATTCTGTTATTCTGGACGTAAAGTAAATTTTTAACTTTATTTAAAAAATAATATTCTGGAATGGCACAAATTATCCTTAAATGTTTTTTTTTTCTGTGAGACGAGACATCTTTAATGAGTTTTTAAAGAAAGAAATGCATTTTTTTGTCTATTTTTATCTGCTTGATTATTTTTTCTTCTACTTAATGTCAGTCACAATGTTTATTTACAAAAGGTGCCTATATGTGATTTTATGAATCAATAGATTAGTATTATTTAACATTTATCAGACAAATATTACTGATTCTTTTCTTTATTCCTTACATATCTAATGGTTTTCTATTTCTTCTTCTTACAAATAGCTAATTCATGTTGACCTAGGTTTTTGGAGAATGTTTAAATAAATCAAAAAGTTTTTCTTTAAAAAATTCTTCTTTTTGATAATTTAAAAAATTAAGAAAAAAAATCTATCAATTTGGCCTTTTTTATATCCATTATTGTTTTTTTTTTTTTTCATTTTTTTATCATAAGGAATCGTTCAATTATTACGTCAATGACCCCCTTCTTTTTTGAGATTTAGGGTAAAAATCCATCTCCCAAACAACAAACGATCCCAGATTTAAACAGTAAGTAATATTAATAAGTAACTTGAGACATTAGAGACTACATATACATTAAAATATTTCTAGCTATACACAGGGAATATATTTGAATCTTTATGAAGAGTGGGGGATGAGATCCCAAATAAAATTTGCACATAATTTCTTTCTTATTTTTTTTTTAACTTTTCCTTTTCATCTCATTAAATATTGGAAAACATTACGAGAAAAGTATGTACGGTTGATGATGACTGTAGAAAAAGAAGAACAGTTGAAAGTTTACTTGGGGAAAGACTCAATACTTGTTGATGGTGCAACAGGTGTCACTAGTAAACTAGACGCGGATGATGTTGAGGGTATTGGTATATGATGATTTGGTGATGTAGATATGTGAGGAATTGGTGGCGGAGATATTGAGTGTGATGATGATGGTGATGGAATTTTGTGATTTGTACTTGATTGCACTTGTTTTAATAGATGTGCCACATCGAGATTGTTCATCATTTTTCTTGAATATGATTTTGCGAGATTCGGTGCCAAATGCTCTAGCATAGCCTCATCGTTCATCATGTCCATTAAGCTTGCTCCATTCATTTCTTCTGGCTGTAACTAAATTTTGGAGATTATAGCACTAAGTTTGGATTTGGAAATGATTAAAAGCTTACCATTGACATTCGACTCCGCTGTACGAGATTTAAAAGATCACTTGGTTCATCATTTGGCCAAATGTCCCTCATGCGTGACATATAGCTTCCTGGAGGCCCTCTGTATCAATTTTACAAGATTAGGGAAAGTTATAAATTTATAGGATTGCTATTCAAACCTGTAAGGGTGCTTAAGACATCCATAAGTCTCTCGGTATCTTCCATACAGTGTTCCATACGATACTCCCAGTAATTTTGCAGCTTTCTTCATCTCCAAATTCTTATTTTTTATAGCATCTAAATTTGTAAAAAAAACGGGAAAAAATATTATAAATAAGCAATGTCATTGAATAGCTTAAAAGAAGTATTAACTGATTAGAGAAAATCGTCAGCTAATTAGAAGAATTTCAAAAATGATAACTTATCGAAAACCTATTTTTAAAATTTTGCAGTCAAAAATAAACCTTCATTTACACTTTACTGATAAGCATGCTAAGTACTCTTCAATTCCCATTCACTTATTTTTTTCTTGTGATGTTGTGACGTAAGTCTGTATATATATATTTTTTTTTCAAGATTAGATACCGTAATCCGAAATTTATTTTTGGGAAATTGAATTTTTGTTCCGTCAGAAAAAAAAATTATTTTTAAACACTTTTAAAACGATTTGTAAATCTACGATTGATAAGATATACGTGACTTAAATTATTAATGAGTTTAAACTGCTTTGAAACATTTTTTTTCTCACTTGATAGTACAGGATGTTGTGCGATATGGAATTGGTTGATGAATGATTATGAAGAATTGTTGTTGATTTACTTAGAATGAATGGGAATCTTATAGAATTCTTCTTGGAACTGATTAAAGACTTTGAGATAGTCTTTTAAAAAATGACGTTAAATAAGAATTTTCTTATCTTTCGCGTGGCTTAGGGAGGTCTTTTAAAAATTATTAAAATTATTTTCAAAATAATAGCAGTTTTGCTTAATACCAACTATGATCAATATTAGTGCATGAAACTAAGTAAAAATCGGAGCAGAACGCAAAAGTGCCTAAAAAAATTGCACATAACCTCAAAATCACAACCCTCATAAATTCATTGATAAATCCGTACAATTCACAAAACTCACCTAAAACTCTCTTAACATAATTCTCCTCCCAAAACTGAGGACGACGTCCCTTCGTTAAGTAATCATTCATTTTGATAACATCCTTCCATTCTTCGCGTTCTTCTTGCGTGAGGAAAATTGATTGCAATGTGTTGTCTGTTGAGTCTCTCATGGCGCTCTCATCATCCTCGGTAAGATCAGCTGGTGTTTCCGCACGTTCGACTTTTGGAATGATTTTTTGGCTTGCTGATTCTAGAAATGTGTCATGTGGGGAGAATGACAAAGGGAAAACGAGCAGAACAAAAAAATAAAGCAAAATATAAAAAAATATGTCACAAAATTTAAGGTCAAGAAAAAATACAATAAGATTTTGTGAAGGCTTACCTTCATCATATTCAGCGTTGTGTCCGTTTTCATCACGTCTCAGTGGCATATAGAAGGAATGTTCATCGGAATCATGATTTTTTTCATCCATCATAACCGTAACGAGATTTGAACTATTTGTAAATGAATGTGGAATTGGCGAAAGTTTTTGTGGCTTCTTTGACGAACTGCCAAGTCCATTAAGTCTCTCATTGGTGTCTTGAATATGATTTTTAGCAATATTATCATCTTGTATTAAACGACTAAGAACTGATGAAGGATGTGTAGTGGTAACTGGATTTATTGTACTCGATGATGAGGCTGATGTCGATAAATCATAAGCACTCTCTTTGCCCTCATTATCATCATCATAATATTGTTGGTTAATGAGATGAACATATTTTGGACTACATAGAAGGAAAAGGGAAAGAAAATAAGTTAGTCTATGATGGAACAAAAGAAGGAAAAAATAAATTCTAAGAATGAAAAATTTTTCACATCACTTACCCTCGTGCGAAATTATTAGATTCATCTAATGGCGGTCTTCCTCTCTTTTTCCTATTCGAAAGATCTTTTGGTGAACTCAATGGTGCTAAAAATGGCATTGCCTTAAGCAAATTCTCTTTGTTATCATACTCTTTCCTTTCACTTTGTAACGATGATGGTCCCATTTGACTTTGATTCGTTGACGATGCGGATGATGATGACGATGATAATGTTGACGACTGATGATGATTTGATGGCTGTGCCATGAGCGGAAATGAATTGTTTGTTTCTGTAACATTATTATTGTTGTTGTCGTTACTCTCAGGATTTTCACCGTCATCGTCTCTCCACGAGACTTCTGCGAGGCCTTTAATCCGAAGCTCCTCAGCTGTCTTTAGCAGTGATGCTAAATTGTTCTGTTGTTTTGTGTTGAAAAAAAGAGGAAAAAAAGAAAAGAATTGTTATAAAAGAGTTCTGTATGATTTCAATTCCTTTTTTCATGGAACTGATGTCATGAAAAGAAACTCACGTGTTCTACATTGATTTCTCCTTTATACATAAATTCAACTAGATACTTTATATCCATGAACTTTACATCTTTCAGTATGATTATTGGATCTTTTTCACTGTTGCAATTTGTCAATATTGAATCGAAATATGTACTACATGCTGATAATACTACACGATGAGCCTTTAACGTTTGTCCATCACACGCTAATGTTACATCACAAAAGCATCCTCGATCTAGTAGCTGTGAGAACATTGTCTGTAAATTGCTGTGATGATATTTCCATCTTAAACAATACTGTTGTGGTAACATGTTTGCCTTCGTCTACTTTCTAGAATTTTTGCTACACTAAATATTACGAATCTTGGTTATTTGTTTTCACGAAAATGAGAGTCCTGCAATTAAATGAATGCATACGAGAATAATGAAAAGGAAGCTCAAAAAAATTAAACAATAGTGCAAGAAAGGAAAGAAGAATAATTGTGAATAATTATGAAAAATAAAATCCTTTCATCATGCATAAATATTCATATGTTTTTGTGAGATGAGATGGTTTGGGGATTCTAGTCAATCTTAGCTCATGTTCGTGGTGTTAATTTTTAGCGCATTTTCCTCTTGGGAAAAGGACGCTATTGTCCGCACTTTGTCCGTCCGTCTGTCTGTCTGTCTGTCCGTCTGTCTGTCTGTCCGTCTGTCTGTCTGTCCGTCTGTCTGTCATCGCATCTCCTCCTAGGGATTAAGCTTTTTTGATGCGGTTTTTGGCTTAAAATGTGTGTGACATGTCTGGCTACCATGTAACCAAAAATCAGCACGAATGGTCACTTCCTCTGCTGGAACCAGCGTAAAAAGTGCCAAAATGCCATTTCTTTGTATGTGTTAGTGTGGTCGAATGCACTAAAATGTTGACTTTTCAAAAACTCAGCCTTCCTCGGTTCAAATCCCATCGATGACAAATTTTTTTTTTTTGCTTTTTCTATACTTTTTTGATTTCTAATGACATATAATATTAAATCATGTCATAATTTTCCATTTTCACAATTTTCCCGAGTTTTTCCGACGATTTTTGTTAAAATTTTCAATATTTTCATACAATTTTCATAGATAATTACTTTTTTTTATATTTTTTTGATATTTTAGTTGTTTAGTTTTCTATTTTCATGGATTTTTCATAATTTTTCCGGAAAATTTTGTGAAAATTGTAAAATAATTCACTTTTATTAAAAAAAAAACTTATCAATATAAATAATCAAATTGTCATATAAAAATTTCTAAAAAAAGAACAGCAGTGGCGTAAGTGTTAGAGCACACGACTGATACCGTGAAGGTCATAGGTTCGATCCTAGCTCCCGGCAAGTTTATTTTTACGCTCTTTTTTACTTTTTTGATTTCTTATGACATATAATATTTATTTATGTCATTATTTTCCATTTTCACGAATTTTCGAAGTTTTTCCGAGCATTTTTTTGAAAATTTTTAATATATTCATACATTTTTCTGAAAAAATGATTTTTTTTTACATTTTTTTATATTTTAGCTGTTAAACTTTCCTTTTTTTAGATTTTCATAATTTTTTCGAAAAGTTTTGTATATATTATAAAAACTTACATTTATAAAAGAAATCTCATCAATATAAATAATCAAAATGTCACATTATAATTTTAATAAAAAGAGCATCAGTGGCGTAAGTGGTAGAGTGTTAGGCTCCTACCATGAGAGTCATGGGTTCAAACCTAGCCCGTGACCAAATACTTTTTTGCTTTTTTTTTTTAATTCTATGTTGCATAATGTTTTTCATCCATTTTTTTTCTGTCAATTTTAAATTTTTGGGTAAATAAAGAATGGTTACAGTTAAATATTTGGCTTTGTACTTTTGGGGTTTTAATTCTTTGTGTATTTACTGATCGCGGAAAATGCGCTTTCGTCGGTCACGAGTGACCACCGTTATACTTGTTTCATTTTTGGGAAATAAGGATTAGCAAGATAAAATTAAATATCCCAGAATTGTAGGTTCGAATCCTACTATAATCATAATTATTACAAAAATTGCTTAAAAAATGAAGAAAATTCTCTAAAATTGTCATAACTAAGAACCTCTAGAGAATCATCTCTCAAAATATACACAAAAAGGAAGCAGCAGAAGAGGAGCATAAGAAGCAGGTGTCCTCGTTTTCATTCATCTTTTTTTTTTCTCTCGTCTAAAAGAAGAAAGCTTAAATTTAAATATTATATAATATTTGAGTCATGTATGAAAGAGGCAGAAGAAGGAAGTAGAAAATAAGAGACATTATTACTCAATAGCTCCCTACAAAACTCTCTCCGTTAGACTCGAGAATAAAAAATTGTGCACACTAAAGAAAAATCCAATTAAAAAAGGAGAAAAATGCAAAAAACCGTGTACACCAGTTTTTTTTTATTTTTCTTCTTCATTTTCTGTCGTCCCGTACAGATGTGCCACCCATCCTATGATTTTATACATTTTTTTTTTCATTTTTCAACCCTCTCTTTTGCTTCCACCCCATCACAATTCTTTTTTATAAAAAAAAAGCGAGAAAAAACTAAAAATGGATTTTTTTTTCATTTTTTTTCCTCTACCAAGCAGTGGAGAATAAAAAAAGGTAAAGGGTAGGATGAGGCGCAGTATGGTTGCGATGGGAGGACATTTAGGTAATAAAAAAAAAATCTCGTATACTTTTTTTCTGGAAAAAGGTCCGAAGAAAATAACAAATTTTGGACAAAAGCCTGGCAAAATAAAAAAAATATCTCCTTCTTCTTTTTTTTTCGCCTGCTTGCCCTCCCAGTTTATTTTTTTTTTCTTCCCTCATCCACTCATTCTTCATTTACCGAAACGAAAGCAACCTAAGCATGAAAAATAAATTCTACATAAAAGGCTCCCAATTTTTTTTTTATTCTCAGTTCCCATTCCATTCCATTTTCTTTTTTTTTTGCTCAGAAAAGCCCACCAAAAAAAATTTTTCGTCATTTTTTATTTTTTTCCTCATTCTTTTTTTCCTTCTCGTTCATTAACGAATGAAACAAGGCTTATGCGACTTGACGTAGTCGGTTGAATATAAGAACATTTTTTTTTTGGTGTATGTCTTTTGCCTTAATATTATTTTTCATCGAAATTTGTCTATTTAATGACGTAGAACTGCGTTGTTGGAACAGATAATTTTTTTTTGCGAATTTTTCAAATGTTAAATTTGATTGTGGTGGTAGGTAGAGTTTCTAAATTAAAGTTGGATCTGATTCAAGAAACTTAATAAATACTATATGAGTAAAACATCAAAAATCTACAAATTTGCATTAAAGTTTACGTCAAGATATATAGATGTGTTCATACAAAGTATACTCGACCATACTTGACCATACGCTTTTTTTCTGTTTGTAAACAAACAAATGGAAAAATTTTATAAAAAAAATTTCTAAATTAAATTTTGATTTTTGACTCAAATTTGTTTACTGGATCTTATTTTTGTGTTTACAATAGCAACATTATATTGTAAATTTTCATTTCTAATGCTTTTTGAGCACGAAAACAAAATAAAAAGTCTAAAAATTTGAGGAACAAAATTTTCCAAATTTCTTTCATTGTGTTAGTGTTTACAAAAAGTTTGAGAATTTTAAATTTTTATCCGTTATAAACGGTAACATTTTTGAATGAACACATCTGTATATCTTGGTTTACGTTATGAGAATTATTAGGAATTTTTAAAAAAACCATTTACGTCAAGACTGCTAAACTCCGTCAAGTTTTTGACAAGATCATTAAGCTGAAATCAGTATGTGAATCACACAGGTTTGAGTCACAAAATCGAGTTGAATTGGGATTTTTTTGCTTAAAAATATTTTGTTAAAAAATCAAAATTTTAAAATTTTTAAGAATTGAAAAAATCACAAGATTCATAAGAAAAGAAATTTAAATAAAAAATAAAAATGATAAAAATACAAAACTTTTTTTTTTCATTTAAACAAGCTTGATATTTAACCGTTCAGACATCTTTGGAAAATAAAATTTTCCCCAATAACTTCACAACTGGGTTTTAAACATGTGACAATTCCGAGAAAAAAATTATTTTTAAAAAACATTTTTTAATTGACCTACTACGATTGAATTTTTAATTCTATATTCTTCCATCAATTTAAAATAGTCACGACAACGAAAAAAAAAATTAATTCACATGACTAATGACTAAAATTTCCTTTACATTTAAAATAACCAGTTTTAATATATTTTATTTTATATATTTTTCCCTCACATCATAAACAATTTTTTTCTCTTTACTCGAAGTAACTTTATTATTGCATAGATACACGAGTGTAAGATGATCTCATCCCACCAACATTTAATTATCGTCAGGGGCGCTTAAGAAAAAAAAAAGAAAAGAGAAAAAAAAATTTCTAATTATGAATTCACCGAAAAACGGTGGGTGTTGAGGGATACAAAGATGGACAATGGAGAGAGAGAACGTGAATACCCTCAAACGTTTTTATTTTCTATGCTGTATCGCAACAGCAGTCAGTATAAGAATTATGAGGGTAGGAGATGCTTGATGAAATAAAAAAAAATTCTGCTTCTTATGGTACACGATCCCTTAATGTTTTTCTTTAATTTTTTTAGCAGCTTTTTTTTTACTTCTCCTTCTTTACTCATTCATTCTCATCTATCTATCTTACATTGGATTAATGTGGCCGATTTTTCTTCGATTCTACAAGAATGTTGACAAGAGGAAAGCCGTCTCCTTGACATGCATCGATTTATCAAAGGCTTTTGATTCAATCAACCACGATATTTTGATAAGCAAATTAAGATCATTACAGTTTGATAAATTCTTTCTTAAATTACTAATCTCATACTTGGAAAATAGGAAACAAGCTGTTAAAATTTCAGATACTCTCAGCTCCTTTAGAACAATTAAAGCAGGCACTCCACAAGGAGGAATTTTATCAAATCCCTTTTTTAATATTTACATCAATGACATCTTTAATATCGGTACAATAGGAAAGTTAACACTTTATGCTGATGATATTTCATTAGTTAATACAGCAAACAGTCCTGGAGAGCTTAAGGCATCAATCGAACACGATTTGTTATTAATATCCAAGTGGCTTAAGTCAAATTGCTTGTCTCCTAATATCCAAAAATCTAAATATATTCTTTTTCATAATCGGAAGAAATTCGAAAATTTTACGGAATCAGCACTAAATATCCAAATGGATGGTAAGCCAATGATACGTGTCGAAAGTCTTCAACTGCTTGGATTAACACTAGATGAATCACTTTCGTTTAATGAGCACATCCAAACACTTGTAGGAAAGATCATAGCTTTTTCTTACGCAGTGAAAAGAGCAAGAAACCTCATTTCCGATAATACCGCCTTATCCCTATATTATGCACATGTCCAATCACGGCTAATATATATGAGTACTGTATGGTCAGCAACGACTCAAAGTAACATGAAATCCCTAGAAATTGCACAATGTAAGTCACTAAGAATCATTTTAAAGAAAGTATGGTTTTGTGATAAGTCAGAACTATACAGTATAAAATTCTTCCAGTAAGCACGCTTTGTCAGGTAAATTTGTGTAGTAACGTTTTTAAAATAAATTCCAACATGCTTAAGAATAACGTCCAAATATTAACAGGAAGTCAAATTCATAATCACAGAACAAGATTTAGAGATAATTTTGTTATTCCTGAATCTGGAACTAATTTAGGTAGCATGACCTTTTATATAAGAGCCTTGTCACTCTACAACTCACTTGATCAAACAATTAAGAATATATTTTTCCTTTCACATATTCAAAACTCGCATTAAAGAACATTTCTATGACAAATATTGTGTTGATAACAGAATTGAAAATAGATAATTAAAGTATAAAATTGCATACACGATGTTGTTTAATCATAATATAGAAGTAGAGAGGACCTTATGATCCCGAGATCCCAGACAATTAGGCAGTAAGGCATTCTACATTAGAGCTGTAGCGTTGTATAAATCATTAAATCAAACAATAAAGAATACATATTCACTTAAAATATTCAAAAATCGTGTTAGAGAATGTTTCTATGAAAAGTATTGCGATGATAATAAAACGAATACATAAATTTAAGAAAATATGTTAACACTTTGCTGTAAAATAATATATAGTTGTGTAACACGGCCTTTGGCCATATACCAATAAATACAATCTTTGCATAAAAAAAAAAAAAAAGATTCTTTTCCTTCTTTCGCATTTCTTTCTTTCTTTTTTTATTAATAAAATGAAGTTACGGGAGCTTAATGAGCTTCAAAAAAAAGCGTGTTGAAAAAAATTTTTCTAATTAAAATCTGGGAGTCTCCATGATTCTTAATTAAAAACAGTTAAGTCACAATGTACATGCTACTATAGGTTCTTTTAATATATGACCGATGGACGGACGCGTCGTTGTCGCTTTTTAAGCTCACAATATTTTTCAATTTTTTCTCTTTCGCAGTACACACAGCGAAAAAAAAAGTTAATTAGTTTAATGCTGTTAAGCGACAAATTTCTTGCTATTTTTTTTTTTTTTTTAATTTTTATTAATTTTTTAGCACAATTTTTGTTGGGTTGGGTTGAGTGATGGAAGGCAGAATGACAGTTTTTGGATATATCTGCAACTTTATGATCTTGAAAGTCGTGATGAAAAATTTTGTTCAAAAAATAATAAAATTACATTTTTGAATTTTTTAATATTTTAATCTACTAGTGAATTTACAACACGAATTTTATATTTTTATTACTTTTTGCTTAGTAATCAACGTTTTAAATGCTTGAGATTTGAAAAAATATAAAAATTGTAATTTTTTAGTTTATTTCATCAATTTTTTTGATTTGAGATTTATATTAGATTTGAGGATCAAAGTTTGAATTTTGGATTTATAAAGTTCAAAAATGCTTTCAAAAATAATCTTTAGCAGATAAAAAAATCCAAAATAAAATAAACAGGTAATAAATTTATTTTAAAAAAAGTTCAAAAACTTTGATTAAATCTTCATTTAACAGCACATAGCAATTACATAAGGATGTTCTAAATATCTCAGATTTCTCACATGCATGTGTCTACAATCACGCTATCATGTCGAATTGTATGAATACATTTCATACTTGCTTATTAATTTTTTTTTTTCATCCATTTTACGAATTATTGCTGTGTCTATTACACGTTTAAAATCCATGCGATCGCTTTATAGACGACAGATCGTATGAAAAATTCTGCCATTGACCTTAAAAAAATATATATATTTTTTAAAGTGTACAATAAGATGAAAGGAACTAAAGGAAAGAAAAAAAAACTTTTCTGATTCTCTTCTCTTTCGTTTTCTCAGTAAACCCATTACGTTCCTTCTTTCATTGTAAACATTTTCTTCTTATCATGATGGTAAAGAACGCTAGTCAAATATACTCCTCATACTACATATGTTGTCTTTGCTGTTAACTTGCAATAAGGATACGATGAGTTAAAAAAAATTTCCATCAAGTGAAGCTAGGGAGGCCAGAACTTGGTGTGTATGTATATAAGAGCATATAAAACGGTAAAAAAATGAGACGAGAAGCATGGATGATGGGTGATCTGACGGAGATGGTGCAAAAAAAGTACGATATGAAAAAAAGGAATTTTTTTTTTCATGACAACGAAAGCAAGCAAAAAAAGAAAATTGAGAAAATGAGGATGTATTTCGTGGCTAAGTCACCCATCTATCTCAACGGTAAACACAATAAGATTGTTCTATAAGGTTGAAAGAATTTTTTTCTATTTCTACAGGATTCGCCCAAAGCTGATGGATTTTTTTTTTCGTACCGTAAAAAAAGGGAAAATGGAAAGACTGATTTTTTTTTGCTTCTCTTCTCTTTTTCATACACGTATAATTTTTTTCTCCTTTTCTTTCTTTTTTTTGGTTCGATAAAATACATGGAAATTATCGATTTTTCCTTTTTTTGTTAATTTTTTCATACTGTGCTCCGTGTGCAATTTTTTTTTTTTGTGTTGAAAGATGACTCGTAACGTTATCAGAAGAAAAGCGAGAAAATGATTCTTGTTGGCACTCACTCCCCAGTGAAATGGATTTCAATCTTTCGCTCTACATTTTCTTTCATATTTTTTTCCTCCTTTTTTTTTGAAATGGCAATGTAATTTTTTTCATCATCTTTCCTTCTATATAATCATCATCATCCAGTATAGTGTTCATCAGTGATGTAAAAAAAATGAAATTTTAGTTCTGGATGAAAAAGAAAAATATTTGGACAGAGTTGGAGACTTAATTAGACTGAAAGTTGATTGAAGTATTTTTAGGGTAGTTTGGTTGGCATAACAAGAACTGAAATATTGTTCAGGTGTTAACATTTTCACTAAGATCAGACACATTTTCTCATTTATTTACTGCCAACTCTGTTCAAATTTTTTTACATAATTTGATTGCACTTGATTGTTAACAGTTTGGTCATGAACAGAAGGAATATTTGTTTGAACCCTTGCCTTATTAAAGTTGACATGAAATTAGACCCCCTCCCCCGTCAGAGCATTACGTAATAAGGGAATGAACCCTTAGAAAAAAAAAAAAATTACAAAAGTCCTCATGTTTCATATCGAGGGACTTCAGCGCATTTTTGGCGCGGCGATCAGTAATCGCTACGAATTGAAGCTACGAATTGAAAATATATCAACTTTCAGGACAGACCTTGCAATATTCTACATAAAAATAACGATAATTTTACAAGAATGTTACAACAACAATCAAAAAACCTTCAGTTTCAATTTCCTCACATTCATTGTTCATGCACAAGTGTGTTTTCATTATGCACAAACTAATAACTTGCAAAACTGAACAAAAAACTTTTCGTAAAAAATAACGGTCAAAAAATTTTCAAATGTCAACGTTTAAAAAATATTTGAAATTTCTATGACGTGAAGTTGCAGTCATGTGTTGATTATTTTTCTTTGTGAAATTAAAAATTAATTAATTAAGGTGTTTAAACACAAATTTGGGACTTCTAAATATATTTGCCGCAAATAACTCGATGAAACGAAGCTAATAAAACAAACCGGAGCTCTCTACGATGTCTAGATCATGAGATCTCGATCATCGATTTTTTGCTGCCGATCAAAGTGTATGATTGAGCTTCCTTTTTGAAAACAAGTTTCCAAAAATGCGCTAAAAAAAATAAAAAACTTAAAGTTTTGAATGTGGTAGATTTTTGTTTTTTGTTCTTTCAATTTTTTTGGTGCTAGTTTATTTTTGACTTTAGTTAGTCTTTTACCTTGATAATACTAAACAATTCCTTAATACGTCATAAATATGTGAATATCGTGACGTTCGTTCAATTTCCTAATTTCCTACATTTTTCAAAAATTGCACGAACGTAGGCACACAAAAAATGTGTGTGCAGACACATAAAGAAAAACCAAAAAAAAGGAAGAAAGGAAAAAAACTCTAAATTTTTTGGATGGGAGATTTTCATTATTTCCATTGAATCATCGTCATCATCATCTGTGTACGATGGCGCTCTTATGTACATAGAAAAAAAATAATAATAAAAACAACTACACATCTGTAATTCAAAAACGATTTTTCCGATTTACGTGAGTCGTGTGGGGATTTTTTTTTTTATTTTAGAAAGGAAACAATACAAAAAATGCAACAAGTTTTTTTTTGTATATGCAAGCGAGTCTACATTACACATACTTTGACATTCAACGTGCACAATAGTGTTTAAGATTTACGATTTTATTATACTTTTAGTATCATTTTCATTGTGCATTGAATTTTCTTTATCTGACTCGGAAATTACTCGCTCGTGGATTTTTATTTAAATTCTTGAACCTTATAATTTTTCGATTTTTTTCTTCTGTATGTGTCATCTCTTATGGCAGTGAAAATGGAATACTTAAAAAAAATTGTGGATGGTAATGAAAACTTTCAACTTATGGAAGCTACAGCAGTGCTCTTTAAAAAAAATCTTTCGATTTTTATTAAGTCTGTAAAATGCAAAAATTTTATCTGAACTTCAATTTTTTCTTTCGTTTTGTCGATGAACTTTGCTTCCGAGTAGCACATGACTAATGTAAAAATCCGGAATTTACACACTGAAACAGCTTTTTGTTGATCTTACATGGAGAACTCTTTGTATATGGAATATCGGTCACATGACTGACTAATTTTAAATTCAACATTCTAATTTTTTAATTTTAGAATATTTCACAAAAAAAGATGACATTTTGGAAAAAAACTTGTTTTTAATTCCACTACTTTTTAGTCTAACAATATTGCATAGCAACATTTAAAAGCCTCAAATCTTTTCAAAAATTCGCCAGACTTTGAGAAGCCTCTACAAGGAAATAAATTCATTCAATCTCTTTCTCTCTCCGTTAATTTTGAATTATTGTAAAGTCAATGGCAAAAAAATAAAATCGAAATACGCGAAGTATAAAACATCCATTTATGTACAATTTCATGAAAATATTGAAATAAAAAAAGAAAGATACGAATCGACACAAGAAAGAAAAAAAAATATTATTATTCAATAATTTATTATGGAAAGGCAATACAGAAAAAAATGGTATGCTTTTTCACCTTCAGACTGATTTTTTTCTCTGTTGTTTTATTATTTCGTACAAAAATAATTTCTTTTATCATCTGGTGAATTAAGGACAAGTGTGAATTTACTTAGTTTTGGCTTATGTCGCGCATTTTTAATGAGCTTGAATTCTTTTAATTGGAAGATCCAAATTTAGATGTTTAAGGATGTTATTACATTTATTTAAGACAGCCAATTATCATACAAGGATAGACAAAATGTCCTAATCAATACTCAATTGCATTTTGCACGTGAAACCTCTCAAAAGTATTTTTTTATTTTTTTGTTGAAGAGACATAAAAAAAAATTTCCAATGATTTTCTATTATTTCATTTGTTGAAGAAAAAAATAGTAGAAAAAATTATTGTTTTTAGTGTTGATGACAGATAGTCATGCATTACTTATTAATCGACAAAAAAGAGCATCGGCAATTTTGCGTACCCTTGTAGATCGTCATTGCTTTGCTTTTTGTTAAAAAAATTTTTATTTTTTTTTTCTCAGAAAATTCTTTTGTGGGTATTTCTTGAAAATAAAAAGAGAAAAAAAAAGAGTAGTTTTTGGACCTTGACCAAAATTGAAAGAAATAAAAAAAAAGAGCTGTTATTGAAACTCGTCAAAAATATATTCATTTTTAGGTATTAATCAATTAATACATATATTGTTTATGGTAACATCTCGAAAAATGCCTTAACAATTTTTTGATTTAAATCATGCGATGAAGGCATTGTATGATGTTACTCGACATTCCAATTATCATGCTTTCAAAAAAATCTATTCTCGCATTAACAGTGACATTTTTTCTACAATGAGAATATTTAGTCAGACTGTCCAATCAGACCATTAGCATACTGTGTATGCTAATGATCTTTATACTGTTTAATGTCATTACTCTTAATGTTTCTGTCAACAACCTTGATAAAACCTCAAAAAAATTCAATTTTTTTTTTGTACAAAACTTCATTGAATTTATTTTTTATGGTTTTCTCATTTAAAATTATTGTTTTTATTTATTATAGAAAAAAAATCTTACCGTGCAATGATTGTTATTGACTTGTTTGAATCTATCGATTGTATTGCAAACCTTAAAGAATTATTTAATGATTTATTTGTTGCAATGTTTATAAAACACGCCTTCTTGGATTGAAAACTAAAACTGAACTGATTTTTGGTTCCTGTTTTACAAAAAGTAAAAATTCGTTAGAACTTTGAACTTTTACAATGCGCTTAAAATATATTTTCTCCAAAAATAACCAATTGATTTAATTTACTTCACAATCTATATTTTTTTCTCAAAATTTACGTGATCGCAGATATTACGTGTCATCATGATTTCAGAATTTTTTTCAAACATTTTTTTGTTCAAAATCTCGAATATTAAGAAAAAAAATTATGCTTAATTTTTAATGGCGTCAACGGATTATTATTGTTGTTTTTAATATTATTATTGAGATTTTTTTTTCGAAAAAAAGTGAATTTATAAAAAATTGAGCTGTTTTTGTTCGCTTGTGGCTAATTCGCCTAACGAATTCATAAAAAAATAAACTCAATAATGGACTATAAGAGTTTGATGAAGGAGAGAAAAAATTATATATATTTTTTTTTTCGCTTCATCGTTTTGAGATCGCAAATAATATTTTTATAGAAAAAAATTTAATCATTTGGGATCAGAGTTTGTTGAGTCACGCGGTTATTTCTTATTTGAGATGAAAAAAAAAACAACAAGAAGAATGAAAGTTCCTGGTTTGGAATAAAATCATTTAAATATAAAATTAAGAGATTTTTTGTCTGGAGTTCTTTGTTGATCATAAACAATGGAATCGAGGACATTAACGGCTTGCAGTGATGACAAAAATCTAAATTCCTTGAGCTAGGTACCCTTGAGAATTGTGCATATGAGTAAATATCCAATCATTGATTTCTTTTAATTTCATCAATAATTTTTTTTTAGCATTGATTTCATTTTTTATATATTTTTTTATTTTATTTTATAAAGTTCAGAAAAAATGAGATAAAATAGCCTCGAAACGCGAATAAACGAAAATATTTGAGAGGAATAAATATTTTTTTGTATTGCCGCTTTTTTACGGGAACAAAAAAAGTCCCCTGAATTTTTTTTTAAAAAAAGCTTTTTTTTTGTTTGACTCGATTAATTTTTTGTTGAATCTTTTTTTTTTAGTTGCGAAATGGCAACAACACAAAGCATTCTGTGTGTATACTTATATTCGTGTGTATGTGTATATAATTAATAATTTTCTGTGAAATGGATTTTTTAATTTGAAAATTTTCGCAGAGATAAAAAAAATTGTGTTCTCAGATAATTTTTTTTTTTTATATTCATTAAATATGGAAAAAAACAAGCACATTGACTGCATTGAAGCAGACAACTCACGATGACAAGCAGATGACTAACTCTTGATTTAAATTTTTTATTATCGAAGCTCTTTTTGTGAATTTAATTTTCATATTTTCGGTTGTGAGTGGTCAGTTTTGACTCTCGGAGCGAGTTAGCATAATAGATAAGCTAATTTCTCGGAATTAAAATAAGCTTCATAACTTATGATTCGCTTGTTTTTTCCGCCAAGATTAGATTGTTTAATATTTGCTTAAAATATTGTGTAATTTTTTGAGTTTGTTGTTTTTAAGTCATTACTAAATTTTTTGCTGATTAATTCTTCTATTTTTAGATTATTTTATATTAATTTGAATGTTTTTGACAATAAAACTCTTTTGTTTTTACAGAATAAGTAAAAAAACATGTTTACTAATCCAAATTTAATGAAGAATTAAAAATAACAATAAAAGGGGCAAGCTACGAAGTTGAATTAATTTTTTTTAAATTAAATTATCCGTTAAAACCAAAGGGGTCGCATTGTTAAAAATTCGCCAACTTCGATTAAAATTTGACTGGCAACAAAAATTTTTGATTTCAAAAAAATTTTGTATGGAAAGTGAGAAAGTGTGCCGTGATGAGGAAAAAGTCAAAATATTTCTAATGATTTCCAGACTACCGACATTTCATTTCGAATTTCTTCGACATTAAGTTCGATTTCTTCGACATTTGATTCGAATTCTTCGAAATTCTAAAACAAAAGAAATTTTAATGATCAAAATTTGACTCTTTAATGTGAGTTTAGCTTAAAATTTTATGCTTTAAACTAAACTTTGATGATTATTAAATGATTCTCTTTGCATTACACATTATATAAGTTAATAGTCAAAGAGAAATTAGAGAATATATTTCAAACAATTTGGCTCACTAATACATTTAAATTTTTCTTGTTATTGTTTACAAAATTTTAATTTAATCAAAAATAACACTTTAACCCATTTGAACAGATAAAAAATGATTATTAATACTAAATAAAGTGTTAATAAGCTAAACTGGATGGTTTCTAGTTTGATTTGAGGGATATTAAGAAAATTAATAAAAAAATTTTAACGACTGGAAATTTTTTGAAAAATTTTGAATTTCGGTTTTAACGGAGATATTTGAAATGTCGGTAGTCTGATGATTTCATATTCCATTTTTCTACAATTTTAAGCTCTTAAACGACAGTTGGAATAAGCCTGACCACATAAATGGCTTTATTTTCAAAAAATATTGTTTAAAACCTTTAAAAAATCAAATTTAATTTAAACTCATGACATACTTTCTAACTTTCCATACAAATTTTTTTTTAAATCAAAAATTTTTGTTGCCAGTCAATTTTTAATCGAAGTTGGCGAATTTTTAACATTGCGACCCCTTTGGTTAAAACATTAAAACAAAAAAATTATTAAAATCTAAATTAACTTAAGTAGTAAAAAACTAGAAATTCCATAAAACTCCGATTTTCCAATTCTATTGCATTTAATATTGCAATTTATATTTTTTCAAACAATTAACACAAGTCTATTATTTGCTAACCAAATTGCGAAATACAAATTGGAAATTCCCAAAAAACTTTAACATTCTGATCCGGGGTTCACTTATCAAGAAAAAAAAGTCTCAAAATTGCTATTCAGAATTGTGTTAATCTAGTTTGACAAATTTTAAAAAATACAAAAAGAAATACGATTTAAGTGTATAACCTAGTCAACAAAACAGCACATAAGTGCACACTGATAAAAAAAATTTAAAAACTTTTTTAAATTTGTATGGAAAATTTTAAAAACTTTTTTTAAATTGTACGCTTAATAACAATTTTTAAAATTTAAAAAATATTTTTAAAAATTTTAAATTATTTTTGACCGTTAAAAATTTTTTTAAAAAATTCAAAAAAATTGCTTGGAGTGGGAATCGAACCCTTGACCTTAGGAATGGTAGCCAGGCGCTTTACCACTGAGCTACCAAGCCATATGATTAATGCTGGCAATATGTTTACATATACAGAAATATTTTTAAAAACCAGTTTTTAAATTTTAAAAATAATTTTTAAAAATAAAATTTTAAATTTTTTAATAATATTTTTTAAAAAATTTTTTTATGAGTGCACTTATGACTTGTTTTCGCAATAAGGTACTCAAAAAAATAAAACGTAATACTATAAAAAATGAAGAAAATGAAAAATATTTCATTTGAAAAACTTATCAATGCCGTTTTTTTTAAAAAAAAAAAAATAAACACATGTCTAGTTATTGTGAGTGTCTATGGAAGGGAGAGAACAGTTAGCTCACTTTTTTTACATCAATATCAAAAAATTATTAAAAACTGTAAATATTTTGATTGCTGGTAATTCTCACTCAATTAACGAGTTTCATGAAAAAACATTTTAATGATTCTAACATTCAACAAATTATTGAATCACGACGCGATGTTTTCCTAGTAAAAATATAAGTTTGTTTTTATTATTAAAATATACAAAACCAATATTCAATTGCAAAAAATTTTTTCTTGATTGCAGTGAGGAAAAAAATCAACAAAATTGCAACTTGCACTTCATTGCAGGGGCGTAGCCAGGAATTTTTTGAAGGGGGGTTTTTTGCTACTTTTCGACGTTTTTTATTTTTTATTATTTTGGTTCGGATCAGTTCAATAATATCTAGATTAAACTTCGCGCAAATAAAAGTTGACCCCCAAACCCCTCCCCCCTGGCTACGCTCCTGCTTCATTGTATGGGGTTTTTTTTGTTTGATTTTTACATCCATCCATTCCCATTTCAATATTTTCTTTTTTACTACATCATATTTTTAATAATAAAAAAATGTTGACTACCTCTAGCAAATGGATATATATATATATATTGTACAAATATAAATGACATTCCATTCCACTCAGTGTCGTCATAGGAATTCAATTGTGTGATTGAAGTTTATAAAAAAAATAATCAAGGAAACAAAAGAAGAATTTTTCAAAAAAAAAAAAGTTACATTTGACTCAGAAAGTTTATTGACATTGCTGCAGTTCATTGGAATGAAAGCACATCAAGTGATTCAGAATGCCAGCACTTTGCACTATGAAGAACAATTCATTGTTGAAAATTATGAAAGAAGATACATAACTCATACTTTTTAAAAAAATATATATAAAAATCACCATATAATAATGATAACGCGAGGCAAAAAAATTAAAAAAAAGAATGGATGAAGCAGGAGGAAAAAAATATGAAAATGCAAGCTGTGCCATCATCATTATCATTATCTAGTGAAATGTTCATACTGTACACTGAAGAACTAATGTCATGAAACATTTTTTTTTTTCGTGTGGCATAGCAGCAATTTCGCGTGTGCATTATTATGAAAGTAAAATGAAGAAATGAATAGAAAGAGAGAAAAAAAATTAAGTCGAAGAATTTGACGCCTACGAACAATCAGATGCTTCTTTTATACCGCATTTGTTGTTTTTTTTTTGGACTTGATGTTTCCTTTTTCTTGTCATGAAAATATGGATAAAGGTTGTGGTAGATTTGAATGCCGATGCTTATTTTTAGGATTTGATGGCCTTTTTGTGTGGATAGGAGATGATTTCTATCCAAATCTCAGTTTACTTGTGGTGCTTGTTTTTGGAACAATTAGCGAAATGTGAATGAATTTTAAATCTTGATTTTTATTAGAGGTTCTAAGTCCAGTTTGAATTTTTAATTGATTTAAAAATTGACACAAAGAAATTAAATGACACACTGAAAAATTGCAAAATTCTACTTCCTCAATGCGTCATCACGATCATCAATCTTATCATCAACAAGCGTAACCACAAATTTTGCAATTTCTCAAAGTATTTTATTGCTCTTTGTTTAAATCATTCAGTAAATCCTTATTTTCATCCTCGTAAAAGTCCTCAAAATGAATCAATACAATTTTTCTCTTTTTTTACGACAGTCGAGGATTTTTTGGTCTAAAATTTTTTTTGATATTTTTTTTTTCCTTCAATTCTTTATCAAGACCCATGTTCATTTATAATAGCCACCATACAGAAGAAAAGCAGTAACTTCATATGTTACGGATAGAAAATACCAAAAAAAAATCAATACAGAGAGTTTTGGGGGCGCGCAAAAAAAATAAAATAAAATAAAAATAGCAAAAATTTATATAGCGGTCATTTCTGTACCACTTGTACACATATACATACACGTCCTTTTTCTACGCTTCCTTAAATTTTATTGCCTTCTTTTTTCCTCCTTACTTGCGTATAGACTTTATATAGCGAAAAAAAAGCACAAACAATTTTCATTTATATTACTCGACTTATAAAAATAGAATGAACAAAGATTTCCGATTGTCGCTATCGCAATGCTTTTTTTTATCGCGAAACATACTTAGACCTTTTTTTAGAAAAAGTAATACAAAAAAAAAACTTTATTTTTTCAGTTTTTATTTTTCATTAACATCCCACATTTCTTGGAAATCATTAAGACACATCACAACGATAAAAAATAAAAAATAAATAAATTGTATGTATACGTAGAGAAAAAGAATGTGGAGAAGACAGAGAAAAAAAACAACAAAGAAGAACTTTTTTTTGCTTATGTGCTTATGACGAAACATCATGCGTTGAATGTGACGTCATGGAGTTTATTTTAAAAATAAAATTTTTTGTTTCGTCTCATGATACCAAATTTAAACAACTGTTTTTTGTCGCTCTTTTTTTATACCTCCATTTTTCAATATTTATTAGCTTATTTTTAAAAATATTTTTTTAAGGCTATGGATTGATGCTTGATTTTTTGGATTTTTCTAGAAATTTTTATTTTTTATTTATTTTCCAAATTTATTCCTAATTCAGCTGTAATAAAAAATTAATGAGATTCAAAAGAAAAATTAGCACTTTTAGACTTCAAAAGAAGCTTGTGACGAGTTAAGTGACGTGGATTGATTCTTTCAAAAAACAAGTCAAGATGATCTTAAAGATGATTCATTGATAATTATCGTGAAATTAAGACATGACAAAAATTCAAAAATTTCCGGCTGTGGAATTAGAGTAGTTTGATGACATTGCGAATTTTGGAACTTATTTATTATTTCATTGGAATTATGATGAGCTTCTCTTTGGATTTTGGTTGAATATGGAATGAATTGATTTTTTTATGTTTTTGTAAAGATTTATTGAATTAAATGAAAAATTAGGAGTATAGAGAGAAATATGTAGGCCAATATGACTCCGAACTTTCGAATTAAATGATTCCAAAAAAAACTGAACAACTGAATCGAACCTAATCCTTCCAGAAATTTTTCGAGGGGGGGTGGGGGTTTGAATTTTTTTTTGTATGGAAAAAAATTAGGGGATTTTTTTCTTATAAAACCCTAGCAAAATGAAGAAATTTTCCCGAAAGAGAGGGGTTAAAACCCCAACCCCTTTCCCCCCCTAGAAAAATTTCTGGCTACGACCCTGCTTAAAGCCATAGATTAACCTTGCTTGATATTCAGTGCTTCAAATTTTTCTTATCTCCATCTGAAGTTCTCTTAAGTCACACTTCTTCATCAAACTTATCACATTAATTAAATGTTATATATTTCGCCACAAGTCCTCAATCTGAGCTTTTTTTTCTGTTGCAATAAAATTTTTATTTTTAATCACTCGAGTGGGAAATTCCAAAATTAAAAAAAAAAATCAAACTGTTCAAAATCAAAAAAGGGATTTCAATACAATAATGAATAACTTTTGAACTGATTAATTGAATGATTAGTGTACAAATATAAAAATAACCATGTCTAATGTGTTGAACAGGAGTGATTTTAATTTCAATCGCGTAAAGGTTTTTCCCCGCTGTTAATTGAGTTTAAAAAAAAAAGTCAGACATGATGAATATTATGATGAATTTTGGAGGACATCAGCAGCAATTTTGTTGTTTATAAAAAATTTCGTACATAATTTTCATGATTATTAAAATACACATATTATCATATCCCCAAAAAACATGCGATAACCAGCTAGTCGACTCAGTTAATCGAAATTTCCAGAACTCAAAACTTTTTTTTGTAAACAAGCTAAAAACCACCGAAAAATATGTGAAATAAAAAAAATAAGTTCACAAAATGCGCTTCAATTCTTCTCGTACATAAAAAAGTGCGCAATATAATACCTTATGCGAGTATTTTTAAGAATTTCTATATTTATACGGCTATCATATTCATTCATGATGATAATAATTTTTTGACTTCTTCTTCGCGTTATTTTTGTCTTTCTGTGTCTGTACGAAGTTTTTTTTTCAAAGAACATAATACGATACTCGAATGACGAAAGCTTATCAGTTCAGTTCTTTTTTTTTGGAGTATGACAAAAGGAAGAAAAATATTTGTGATAGCGGTACATGATTTACTGATTTGATTTTTATTTTTCGTTTTTTCTCATAACTTTTTTTAAACATTTCTATAACATTTTTTTGGAAGTGTTAAAACTAGAGGTGCAGTCAGGAAAGATAGGTTGTTGACAGTAGTTAATGATCAAAGCTTTATATTTGGGGCCTTTCATTTAGTACGTTCGCTTTTTAAAGGGGGGGGGGGTCTAAGATTTTGTAACAGGTCAAACAAAAGAAAATTTTTTTAATACAAAAAATGTAACAAGGGGGGAGGGAAAAGGGTCTGAAAAATCGTTTTCTACCGTAAAGTACTAAGTGAACGGCCCGGCCCCTTTGATCTTTTGTTGTAAATTTTACAACTTTTAAGAACAAATTCATTTAAACAATTTGTTGAAGACTTCTTCAAAACAAAGGTTCAAGTCCTAAACAAAATCAAAACTAGATTTAATTTTTCATTTTAGTTTATTTTTTTTTTTTTTAAAAAAAATAAGATTAAATTTTTCTATAATTTTTCAATTCCAAATTTTTCAAAGCCCTCTCACTAAAATTCATCTCTGACCGTTTTAAAAAAATTATTTTTTTTCTTTGCTAATCTGCGAGAAAACGAAATTAAAACTTATCTTTTGAAAGAATTTGTGTCTTTTCCGCTTGAATCGTGGATGAGTTTTTCTGACTCTCTTTCAGTCTTTCCTTTGTTGATACGAATGGCTTGTCTTTGTTTGGATACCTCACAAACATATCACAGCTTTCATTTACTCATTTTTTTTTTTTTGTAAAAAAATAATATAATATTTTTCTTATAAACACAAAAAAAAAAAGAAGAAAAAAACAGTTTTTCATGTGTTAATTAAGCATTTCATAAAGAGTCGTAAATTTGTTTCTTTTTTTGCTTTAACAAAACTTTTGGTTTATTTTGGCTTGGCATGTTTTTTAATAGTGTTTGAATTGCAAATTTCCGATCTTCATGAAAATTTAACAGCATCTTTTTATGCGGAATTGAGTTTCATGGGTGCGCGGATTGTTAAAATACTTAAAGTTAATTTCGAGAATTTTGGAATATATTCGTCAGTATTTTTACTAATTCAATATCCAAAAATATATTGTGCTATATCAAAACACCACCTGCAAGCATTATGACGTCGAATAGCACATGATGTCAGTTAAACAGTTGATCGATTTAAATGACCTTGATCATCAAACTAATTTAATATTATTTCAAATAGAAATGTATTATTTTCTAATTCAGAATGAAATTTGAACTAAACTCCAAATAATTAGTCACAGAAAAAAAAAATCTCAAAAAATCCAATAAATTTTATCCTTGACAGTAAAAGCTAATTACGTCATTAAAAATACTTAGTATGTATGATGCTGTAAGCTAATATCCGTAAGTTTCGTGAACTATCAAATTATATTCAGAAATTTATTATTAGTTTTAAAGCTATAAAATCTTGTGATTTGATGAATTTTCAGAATGAGCAATTTTGTACAGTGCATTTCCTTTATAATATTGAGTATATTTTCAGTTCTTTAAAAACAGTTTTTATCGATCACGTAAGAGACAAAAAATGTCGCAAAAAATAAAATTTCTTAAAAATTATCAAAACTTTCAATTTTTATTATATCAAGTAGCTTCAGATTTCGTTCTGAGTCACAGTTGCAAATTAAGTAATATATTATGAATCATGTTTGAGATAAAAATTGTTGCAAATCAAATTTTTTATATTTTTATTCAAATGCGCTCTAAAAAGTTACTCAAAAATTTTCGAACTAGAATTTCTGTTCCATAATAATTCGATCTTCATTTCAGAACTGCGAAATAATTTATTTTTTAATATTTAAAAAAATCCCCAAAATAACAAAATCTTGTGTTATTTACATACAGAGAGAGACACTATTTGTACGCCGATCATGACGACGAGATTCACAAGAAAAGAAATATGATGACGAAAAAAAAATCTGTTTTCGTTTTAAATTAATATAAAGAGAATTTTTTTACGCTCGATTGGATGAAATTCTGAGAATTGTGAATATTTTTTAGCTTTTTTTTGGGGTTTTTACTAGTGACGTCTAATATCTCATTGTATAAAGGAGGTGTTATTTTTTGATATAAACTTTAAAACAGCCATGCCAATATACTTATACCGCAAATTTCAATCAATTCTAGGAATGTAAAAAAATTAAGTTTTCAAAAATTGACGTCATTCATGAACAATTCCTCAAAGAATTTTTTCGAAAAAAAATAGGCAATTCATATCGGAATATGATGAGTCATGAGTAAGTAACCGAGAAAAAAAACAAATTTCTTGCCACTCCGGAAATATTTGTGCGATTGTTTAATTCACTTTCAAATATTGTGTTAATATAATTAAGATTTTAATTTTGTGTATAAAAAAAAAACAAAAAATCTCTCGGATTTTATTTTCAAAATATAAATTCAGCAAGTAAACAAGTAGCTTTGAAAAAAATGTACGAGGAAATGCATATTGGAATGGAGTAATTAAAATCTCATGATCGTTACGAATGAAATATCTAGAATAAATAAAAAAAAAAAAACTTCGCAATAAAATATATATTCACATGGTTAGACACAAAAAAAAAACTTGAAAAAAAATCGTTATTGAAAAATTCTCTTTTTAGTGCCTCGCTAGTGACTTGGTTATTCATATTATTATTTACTATTTTTTATCGCTGTAAAAAATAATTATTTTTAAATTAATACACGGCAACCGTGGATGTGAAAAATAAGAAAAAAAAATATTACGTTAAGGTCAATAGCGTGTGTGTCGTTGTTGATACTTATGGAGAACAAAAAAACTTCATTTAAAGTTAAAATTATATTTTAATTGACATTTTTTTTTCATTATTATTTTCAGAAATTCTCCAGAAAATTGCTATTTTTAATTTCTTTATCTCTGTTTTCAGCTCGTGTATTGATACAGGTGGCTAATGAAGTCGCTGAATAATTTAAAAATTAGACTTTAACTTATTCAAAAAAAATTTTTCTGCGTTGACAACCTTCGATATTTTTGGGACAGAATAAAACTTATTATTATCTGTTATCATTAAATTCTTTCTGAGTCGATCTTCTTATTTTTGATACACAGACTCCGCACGCTGTGCATACCCATGATGAAAAAATGAATAATTTTGTTTTTTAAGCGTTAAAATTTTCATCTACTGATTTTATGAGCATCATATTCAGATGTTGTGAATAATTGTATAGAATAAGTGACAAAGGTGAGGCATGAGTCAGTGTTATATGATTTCTGTGCACTTTTTAATAGGAAATTTATTTAAATATTTGATTAAGTTTTAAATTTAATGGATTTTACAATTTTAAAAATTTTTAACTAAATTTTTTCGTTAAATTTTAAACGAAAATTATTTTTTAAATTTAAAATTTCCGTTATTTTTTGAATTGGACAAGTTTTTGCATCTTTTATCGTCTTTATGGTACCACAAGCATTAACCTTTTATATATTATTTCCAATCTATGCAATTTGAAAATTAAAAGCCAGCAAACATTTGAACTAAATTCCAAAAGTCATTGACACGCCTCTTAAAATTCTTAAAATTTAAATTTGTTTTTATCATAACAGCCTCATTTTGATCGCTTAAAAGTCACATCAAATCATGTCTCACTCCAACTCAAAAAAAAAAATAGCAAAATTCATCATAATAAAGTGACAAAAGAGCTGAATGTTACTTCATTCAAGACTTTTTTTTTTGCTTGTAAAATTGTCTCAATTATTCAAAAAATGAAAAAAAAAATAATCTTATAAATAAACCTTAACAAAAGTCGACCAACCTCGAATTCCAAGGTGAATTACAGAAAAAAAATAATATTTTTAATAAGGAACGAAGAAAATCAAAAAATTGCTTTTGTTCTCCACCAACAATGCTAATTAACTCATTTAGTTTTTGGTTATATAAAAAAATAAAAAAAAAAATATGAAAAATGGAAGAAAAAGTCACATTTGTAAAATATTAATATCGTCCGTATAAAAATCCCATCTTCAAAGTCATCAACAAACAAATCTAAAGGAATGACTATTTACAATTAGCATCAGCATGTAAGTCTCTTCTTTTTTTCGTCTCTCCATCTTCACATTACACTCAAAGCTTGTCGACTTTACTTCTCTTAGATTCTTTTTTATTTTTATATTTCTTCATATATGTGCATTCATAAATGCATTTCTGAATGTTATTTGCATGAGAATTTTGTTGTATAGCTGTTTATCTCAATGTGTATGATTTTTTTGTGTTTGCATCTTACACAAAAAAAAATGTGAGAATAAATTATTATTTTTTGCATATTTTAATTTAAAATGAAAAAAAGAGAAATAAAAAAATTTAATTATTTTTATGAAGTTTTTTTTTCTTATCCTATCGCGATTTAAATGCTACTGCTGTTATGTGCTGTGTGTATTTTTTTATTATTCTTTTTTATTTATACTTATACATTTTTTCATTTTTTTTTTCAAAAAGGGGAAAAATAGCGTTATTCCTCAGCTCTTTCCTACAGCACAAAAAACCTTGAGCTTTTTCACTGTTTCAACTCAACACGAATCGCTGATTGTTGTAGTTGCTATTTTATTTATTACTTTTTTGTCATTACTTTATTATTTTAATTTTTTTCTCTCGGCTGCATTATTATTGTAAAAATTACTCCCTTGCATATGTACAGTAATGACTCGGTGCTTTTTTTTTTTTGCTTGTTGTTCCAAAGAAGTTCAGAGGAAAAAAAAAGTATTTCCAAGTAGCTCTCAATAAATGCGGTTTCCTCATCAACCTTTTTTGTTGCACATTTTTAAAAACTAATTTTTATGCATTTAATAAGTTTTAGATTAATGCAGTTTGTCTGGGCTCCTAATTATATCAAATATTCATTGAATCGAGCTCGCAGGAAACAATTCAAAGGATTTGAACCTTCAATCCCATTGAAAAATGCTTTAAAATACAAAATACCTTATCCTTAATTACAAATTACATCAATCAAAAGTATCAAGCTAGTCTAAATTTGATAAACAAAAAATAACACTTAAGTTTAAATTTTATCAATGAACTTAAAAATTTTTGATAAACCAATCGCAAAATTCGTTGAATTGAACCTTATCTTCGACATAATGGAAATAAAAATAAAAATGAAAACCAAAACCACTCCTTTAACTGCGTCTTAAAATATTTTTTCATAGATAAGTTTTAAGGTAAAATTGGAAAGCTTTAATTTGAAGGGTAAATGAAAATTTTTATGTGAAAAGTAAGGTTGTTAGAAATAAGTTTAAGTGAAGTTTCGGAAGATTGGAATTGATTTTTTCGAGCTTGAATTAGATTTTTAAACAAATTAATTAATT
The DNA here is from genome assembly GCA_026123125.1 of Chironomus striatipennis. Taxonomy (NCBI): domain Eukaryota; kingdom Metazoa; phylum Arthropoda; class Insecta; order Diptera; family Chironomidae; genus Chironomus; species Chironomus striatipennis. The sequence goes on from CM047394.1 coordinate 46,521,838, forward strand.
CCCTTAAATTCTTTCTTTTAAAATTATTGATGATTGAAATTTAAAATTTAACCCTAATTTGCCCTATTTTGATTTTTATAGCATTTTTTAAAAGCATTTAAAAGCTTGTGTCAAATTAATTTACAATAACTAAATCCACCTGTCTGTACAAATGAGGCTCATAAGAAAAGTGTGGGCATTGTCAACTCAAACAGATTGAGCACGATTTCGTGACGATAAATAATATTTTTATGCATGGACAATTGAGGAAATTCCTTTCTGAGGCTCTACTTTTATTGACTCTTTTTTGAAAAATTATTTTTTTGAATTTTGAATTGTGAATTAGTGAGAAATGTTTTTAAGGATAAATTGTTCAAAATTTCAACAAATTAAGATTTTAAAAGTTTTAATACAAGGGGTCCTTGATTTGAAACAGTTGTTTTATTCCAAAATTTTTCTATTCAAATCGAAACGTTTGAAAAATAATTGTTAAAAATGGAAATTTGAATTTTTGTATGGGAAATTTTTAGTTATTCAAATTGAAACTAGGGTTTCTGATTGCGGTTTTCGCAAAACCACATAACCGCACTTTTTGGCCTATAAATGCGGTTTTTAAAAAACCGCGGTTGTAAAATAGAATGATCATAGCAATCATGATCAAAAATGATCAATCAATAAACACGAACAAAAACATAAAGACGTGTAAAAGTTTTTGAAATAAAAAATAAAACATGGCGCAGTTGTATATAAGCATAGAGAAGTTTAATTTTGAGGCTTCATCGTTGAAAAAGGAATGGAAACGGTTTTCATCGGAGTTCCAGTCATATTTGATAATCAACGGTCTCAAAGAGAAGTCAGAAGAGATCAAATTAAATTATTTAAAACTTCTAATGGGTTATGAATCTGTGAATATCATCAACAATTTATTGCTAACAGAAGCTGAGAAGCAGAGTTTGGAGAAAGTTTTAGAAGCTCTTCAAAAATTATTTTTCACCGAAATCAAATTTCTTCATTGAGCGTTTGAAGTTACGCAATCGCGTTCAGAAAGAAGGTGAATCAGTTGAGAAATTCATCAATAGTGTTCAAACGCAAGCTGAGGATTGTGAATTCAATAATTTTAAAGAAGAAGCTATTCGTGATCAAATTCTGTTTGGTCTGAAAAATCAAAATCTGAGAGAGAAAATTATCTTATCTGAAGAAAAGTCATTGCATGCTGTTATTAGCAAGATAAAGGTTTTTCATCATAATCAGCAACAATTAAGAGAATTGTCAGCAGACAAAGCTTCAGTGAGTCAGAAATCGGACTTCATACATCACAAGCAATTGACAACTTCGAGCGTAAAGACTTCGCAAGTTATAAGAAACTATGAAGACGAGAGTTTGATAGGCGCAAAGAAGAAGGAGAAGGTCATTGCAGTTGATGAACGCGTGAACAGTAAGTCTGCAAAGACAATTAATTGTGATATGTTGAATAGGGATGGCAAAAATATTTGGTATAAAAAATTACTTGTGCACGATAAGATGGTTAATTTTAAATTGGATACAGGCTCTCAGGTTAATACTATTAGTGTTGATATTTTCAAAAGTTTAGGAAAGAAGTTTAAAATAGAGAAGAGTAACATATTATTAAAAAGTTATTTTGGTGAAGTAAATCACCCTGTAGGAAAAACAGTAATTCCAATTAAAATGAATAATAATGTTTTTCTAGAAGAATTTGTAATTATCGGTAAAAAAACAGAACCTTTATTAGGCCTTGAATCATGCATCAATCTGAAACTTATATCTCGTTTAGATTCATTACAGTTGAATCAATTATTATGCTCTGAAAAGCAAAAGGATAAGTTTACAGATTATTATAAAAAAGCATTCACAGGTTTAGGAAAAATTCGAAAACCTCTGAAATTGAAACTTAAAGAAAATGCCATTCCGGTTGCAAATCAAAACCGTCGTATTCCATTTAAATTGAAGAATAAACTTCGTAATAAATTGAATGAAATGGAAGCGTTGGGAATTATTTCTCGGGTGCATGAGCAACGTGAATGGATTAATAGTATTGTTGTTGTTGAAAAAGGAGACAAGATTAGAATTTGTATTGATCCTAAACATTTAAATCAGTCATTAAACAAATTTCATTTTCCCATACCTTCACTTGAAGAATTAAAGCAGGATTTGAAAGATTCCAAATATTTTTCTGTTTTAGACTTAAAGGATGGGTTTTGGTATATAGAATTGGATGAAGAATCTAAAAAATTATGCACTTTTAGTTCTCCTTTTGGTTTATGGCAATTCAATAGATTGCCATTTGGTATAAATATAGCTTCAGAGATTTTTCAAAAAATACATGACAGATAATTTTGGTGATTTGCCTGGTGTGAAGTTTTATATAGATGATATTATAGTGACAGGCAAAACGCTTAAAGAACATGATGAAAATTTAGGAAAATTAATGGTTAGGGCATTAGCCAAAGGTGTGAAATTTAATGAAAAGAAATTACAGTTCACACAAAGTTCAGTGAAATTTTTTGGTCACATTTTTTCGATGAATTCAGTTCAAGTTGACCCAGAAAGAATTTCAGCAATTGATAAAATTCCAAACCCTAAAAATATAGAAGATGTACAAAAGTTTTTAGGAGTAGTTAATTATATTAGAGATTTCATTCCGAATTTACCTTCATTAACTGTAAATATTCGTAATTTGTTGAAAAAAGATAGCGAATTTTTGTGGCTTGAAAATCATCAAGCTGAATTTGACAATATTAAAGATGTAATTAAAAATGTTACTGCATGCACAACTTTCGATGAAAACATGCCAATAATTTTAGAAACCGATGCTTCGTCATACGGTTTAGGTGCATGTTTAAAAGCAAGGAGATAAAATTATTAGTTTTGCTTCACGATGTTTATCAGATACAGAAAGGATTATGGTCAGATTGAAAAGAATTTTTGGCAGTTTTCTTTGCATGTAAAAAGTTTCACAATTATATTTATGGAAGAAAAGTAACCGTAATATCTGACCATCGTCCTTTAGAAAGCATCATTAATAAGGACATTAGCAAAATTGGCTCTAAGCGTCTACAGCGCATTAGATTGAAATTGCATAAATATGATATAGAGTTAAAGTATAAATCAGGTAAAAGCATTCCAGTAGCAGATTATTTATCTCGTTATGTCTCAGGAAAAACTTCAACTAATTTTGAGGAGAATTTCATGAAGCAAATGATTCATTCCGTTAATATTAGTGATGATAAATTAAAAGTTTATCAAGATGAGACAGATAAAGATAGTGAATGTTCTTTGTTGAAAAAATATTTTGCTGAAGGTTGGCCTTCAGATAAATCGAAAGTTGCGGATGAAGTAAAATTTTATTTTAAAATGCGCAATGAGATTTACGTTTCTGATGATTTGGTTTACTATCAGACAGAATAATAATTCCCAAATCATTAAGAGAAAAGTTCTTGTTGATCTTCATGAAGGTCATATGGGAATTACAAAGACATTGCGTTTTGCCAAAGAATCAGTTTATTGGCCATCACTTAACGTTAGTATTGAAAACTTGATTAATAGTTGCGAAGAATGCAACAAGTTTCAGAGATCAAATAAGAAGGAACCAATAATTCAACACGAGATTCCTCTTAGATCATTTGAAAAAGTAGGATGCGATATCCTGGAGTTCAATGGAAAGAATTATCTCGTTGTCATGGATTATTTCTCAAAGTGGATCTCATGTAAATATTTAAGTTCGAAGAATTCGAGCACAGTCATTTCTAAATTTATTGAGATTTTTACTGAACATGGCTTTCCAAAAACAATAATTGCAGATAATATGCCGTTTAATTCTTTTGAGTGTAGGAGTTTTGCCCAAGAATGGGATATTAATATTGTAACTTCTAGTCCACATTATGCACAGTCTAATGGTCTTGCAGAAAAGGCTGTAGGAATAGTTAAGAATATGATGAAGAAGTGCATTGATTTTAATAGAGTATTGGTAGCTATTTATAATTATAACAATACTCCATTAGCTGATATTGACTTGTCTCCAAGTCAATTATTAAATAACAGGAGAATGAGAACAAAAATTATCATGAAGGATAGTTTATTGAAACCCAAGATAAATCACAATTTAGGTGAAAAGTTCGATAGGAAACAGCAGAAAACTAAGTTTTACTATAATCGCAATGCTTATGAGCGAGAAGATTTTGATTTAAATCAGAAAGTTTGGGTTCAATTGCCTAACAACACTTGGTCCAAAGGACTCATTATAAATAAATGTTCAGAGCCTAGATCGTATGAAGTTTGTATGGATAATAATAGAATTCTTAGACGTAACTCAAAATTTTTGCGAGTTGATAAGTCAGTATCCAATCAAATTAATCATCAGAAATGCATTAACTCAGAGCAATACAGGATTAATTTAGACAATTATTTTGCGGAAGAGTCACTGCATGATCTACCTCTGAATTCAAACGCAAATATCACATCTTCCTTATCTCAACAACCATCAACATCTATGCAAAACATATCGAACCAACCATTGCTCCGTCGGTCATCGAGAATCCCGAAACCAGTTCAAAGATTGGGAGCTTCATAAGAGAAGGGAGATGTAAAATAGAATGATCATAGCAATCATGATCAAAAATGATCAATCAATAAACACGAACAAAAACATAAAGACGTGTAAAAGTTTTTGAAATAAAAAATAAAACAGCGGTTTTGGGTGAAAAACCGCGGTTTTAGAACTTTCTATACTAAAATTTTAGAAAACTTGCAAGAAAATTTTTTATGAAAGTTATTTTTATACTTTATTGTTCATTTTTGTTTTTTTCAAACTCAAAACTCACAAAAAATCATATGAGGTAAAAAATATAGAAATTTGTACCAACAAAATCATTAAGAAATTTTTGTACAATTTTCGAATATGAAATAATTGGCAAAGAAGACATTTTAGTTCACATGTTAAGTTCTTACGTCTTTAATCGGAGGTTGTAGTTTACGATTATTTAAACTCTTGCCCAAACAAATCACTGAATTTCCAGAAAAGTCCATCTCATTTCAAATATTGAAATTTGGACACTTTTTCAATAGTAAGCATTGAAGAATTTCAATTGTTTTTATTGTGTAAACAAATTAAATAAATTTAATTTATAGGAGTAATAAGCAGCTCAAGATATTATAGAACTTTTTCAAATAAAAGAACTGCAAAAAATTTAATTTGAGTGCAAAAGTCGTGAGAATGTGGTATACAAATTTTAATATTTAAATGTCAAGACGTTTTTTAGTGCTATATGCTGCAAAAATAGCTGTTTTCAAGAATGAATAAAAAATATAGAAACCAAATAAAGTTCTGGGAAAAATTTGAAAAATCAACATTGCTTCCAATGAAAGTTACAGGGCATTAAAAAAATTTGTTCGTTTTGTACAAATTTCAATAATTTTTACCCTAAATTAGTTCAAAAAATTAAATTTAAAATTTTTTAAGTGTCAATCAAAATTTTTGGTTAGTTTCTCAAGTAATTTTAAGACGAACTTCATCAAAATTTAAAGATTTGTATATGAAAATCCGAATTTTGATTTTTTTAAAAAAAATTTCATACATTTGTATGAAAACCGCAAAAACCGCGAAAACCACGGTTTTTAGAATTATTGAAAACCGCAAAACCGCGGTTTTCTAAAAACGCGGTTTTTCAGAAACCCTAAATTGAAACAATTCAAATCGAATCTGTTAAAATCGAGGACTTTTGTAGAAAATTCTTAAATTTTTTGGAAAATTACTAATTTTTTCAAATTTTCACTACATTTTACTCAAAACTCAATCAATCAATTCTTCAACAATTTAAACCAAAAACCTAAAAGCGCTCTAATCTCAAAACAAAAACCAATCTAAATGAATTTTTTTCTCTTCATTATTGCAGCAGCATTAAGCAGTAGCAACAAAAAACAAAAATTGAAAAAAAAAAGAATTTCAATGATTCTCCTAAACATGACATTGTATATAGTGTATGCATACCTCACTGTATTTCATTTCATGTTTCATTTTATTATATTTTTTTATAAAAAAAAGACTGAAAAAAGCGATGTTTCAAGGTATCTCAGTGTAATTTAATGTTTTTATACTCAGATAGACTTTGGAGTTTTTTTTCTCTTTTTTTTGCAGCACAGAAAAAAACACGACTTCGTAGCAGGATAATTATTTCAATGTGAAATTGTTGAATACAATCGTAAAAATTCCTTATATGTATGTTGTGTGTATGGCAACATTTCATGCGAACTTTCAACTTAACAGCGATAAAAAAAACATTCAGTGAAAATAAAAGCATGGTGAAGAAAATAATAAATTTATTTAACATGAATAAAGAAGAAAAAAAAAGAAAATAAGAAATGAGAAAAGAAACAATTTTTCCGTTCCGAGAAAACGGGAAGGAGATTTTTGAAATTTTTATATTTTTTTCGTAAACAACTCTATATAAATTCTCATGTTTCTTATGACGAACGTCGATAAACCGCTAATCGTCAATGCTTTATAGTAAAAAACACAACAAACTATTTCAATTTTATTTCATTTTTTTTGTTTTCATTTTATTTGCTGAATATTGCGTTCAGGTGGATGCATTCAGTCGCATTTTGTCCCCTTTTGTAATACAGGGGGTCCTCGATTTGAACAGATTCAATTTGAATTGTTTCGATTTGAAAAACCTTAAATTTCCCATACAAAAATTCAAAATTTCATATTTAACGGTCATTTTTCATACGTTTCGATTTGAATAGAAAAATTTTGGAACAAAACAACTGAACTCAAATCGAGGATCCCCTGTATAAATAATTCAATTTAAACGTCGTCGAAAAATACAAAATATTAATCAGAAATCTTAATTTTAAATAAATTTGGGAATGAAGCTTATGTCAGGTCATATAATCAAAAATTAATTCAAGATTCGAGGCTCAAAATTAAACCATATTCAGAAATACGAAATTGTGTTATATTTGTTCTCAGAACTTGAGATAATGTTAAGTGTCTGAATGATAGAGATACTGTATATTAAGTATTTGAATTTCTTGTTTGTTATAAAAATTATATTATGTCACTTAAAGTCAATTAAATTATGAAATTTTAATAATGAATTAATTTTGATCAAAAGCATTGAGAATTCGAAATAAATTATTGATACTTTAATTCAAAAGATTTGCCTTAAAATTTTTCCATTTTCATTCATTTGAAATTTTTAAAAATTTAACAATCAAAATAAATTACCTAAATAAAATCGTGAAAATTGTGTTTTTCAAAATAATAAATTCCACAATAATTTTGATAAGGCACAACCTTGTTGAGTTTTTGTTCAATATAATTAGGGTAAATTTTTGAAAGGAATGAACGAATATTTCCTTTTGTGTAGGAAGTATTAAAATTTCAAATTTTTGTGTATTTCCAAAAAAATCCCCAAGAAAAATTAGTTTTTGATTGTTTAATTTTTTGAAAAATCTTCCATTAATATTTCCTAAACATGAATCAATTTATGTAATGAAAGGTCATTTGTAATAACTTTGTAGCATGTGCCAATATGGAAAATCTTTGATGGTCATTCGTGTATAGAAATAAATAAGTCAGTTTTTATTAAGTTATATTGAATTATAAATTAATATTTTGTTTAATTAAAATTCAAAATTTTAATTTAAATTTTTAAATTTTATGAAAATTGATTTACAATTTTTTTAAAGATTTAATTTTATTAACTCATTAAAATTTATTTTGAAATAAAAAATACGAGCAAAAATAATTTTTCAAAAAAAACTAAAATCTTCTTGAAAGTTAAAAAAAAGTCAAATTTTAGATATACGTGCAATTTTGCATGTATCGGCATAAAAAGAATAAAGACATCACAAAAAAAAACTTATTAATCTACTCAGGATACGAAGCTATCATACTCATGACAAATTATTTCAAAACTAAATTCAGAATTTTAAATTTACAAATTTCATGCTTTTTTTTTACACAAACAAATCATGACTCTTACTTATTCTCTAGAAATTTGTAAATAATTTTGAATCAAAACAAGTAAGTGACTAGTCTGGTGAAATTATGACTTAATTGCAAAGATTCAAAAATGCGTTCATATCTTTTTGAATTCAACTTTAATGTCAATTTTTGCTTCTTTTTTTATTCGCAATATTTTTTATTATTTATTTTATTTATCAAAATTCATATTAAAAAAAACTGTCATATCTGTGATGTCGAGTGAACATGAGCGCAAGAAATACATGGGGTCCTCGATTTGAACAGATTCGATTTGAATTGTTTCGATTTGAATAACCAAAATTTTCCCATGCAAAAATTCAAATTTCCATTTTTAACGGTCATTTTTCATACGTTTCGATTTGAACAGAAAAATTTTGGAACAAAACAACTGTTCAAATCGAGGACCCCCTGTATAAGAAATTAAGTTTGTGGATTTTTATAAATGATGTCAATTGAAGACTGAGATTTTTTTACAAGATAAAAATTCAAAATTTTGAAAACCGTTAGAATTTCTAAAATTATTTTTTTTTTTTCAATTTAATTTGAAATTTCTTACATCATTTAAATCATTTATGGACACATCATTTATAAAATAAATTTCTCAAGAACTACACAAAAAAAAACAATGTTGAACGAGAGAAAAAAAAATATAATTTTACTTACGTTTCTCGCTTATTCTTTAATTTTCCGCCTTTTTCCAACTTCTTATGTTTGAAGCACACAGAGAAGAATCAACACAAGACCCAACAATTACTTTTTCATATATTATTTTATTTTATTTTTTTCTTCTTCTCTTTCTTGAAAATTATGTCTAATGGTATGAAGGTTGAAAAAAAATTATTATTATTTCAATGTTTTTTTTATGTGTTATTTCTTTGGAATTCCTCAAAATACTGTGAAAAAATGATTACTCATTTAAAAATCGTGTTTTTAATATGAATTTAATATTCCTCAAGCACAATTTGAGTTTTTTTTTTCAATTTTTTAATTCACATAGAAAGACGATCGTTTTTCGTTATTTTTTGTCACACTAGCAATTTTTTATTTCTTACATGAAATAATTCATTTTTTATGAAATCTCGTTCGATTCTGTTTTATTTTCTTTTATTGTGATCTCTTCAAGTGAACGACCACTGTGAAATTTTTACATCCAAAAAAAAAAAATTATTTTCTGTTTTTATTGGCAATCAATCACGCACACAAAATATTATATTGTATCAAAACATTTCCCAACATGACCACGAGAAAACTAGCATGTACTAGCAAAGAGCAATTTTACGACTTTTCTTTTTTTATTATTTTCCACACACAATATCTTCATAAAATATGTATTTTTCTCCTCTTTCTGTTTTTTTTTTATATATATTGTATTAATACTTTGAGGAAGAAAAAAAAGTGCACAATAATTTTTCTTTCTTTTTGTTTTTTTTTTTTTTTGTTGTTCAGCTCTTCAACACACAACAAAAAATCACTGCGGAGAAAATGCACAGACGTCTTGCTTGCTCAACGAATAAAATACAAATGCACACCGTTTTATTTTGTTTTCGTATGGAATGAATGAAGTTTCCTGTGATAAAAAAAAAAATGCTGAATGAAAAAAAAAAAAGTAATAAGAAGAAAAATAAAAAAATTCTCTCAAAAATATAACAAAATTTTTATTTTCTCTCGTTGAGTTTCTCTCTCGAAAATCGTCTGGCCCAATGAGTATATACTTTTTTTTGTTATTTATAAGTATTACTAGTAATCAAGTTTTTTTTTCTCATTTTTAAAATGGAAAATTTTCAAGTCATTATCATTTTTTACTATCGATAATTTTTAAACTAAACAAGAATATTTTTTTTGTGATTTTAAATTAATAGCTCTAGATTTAATAGTCAACCCTACGAAAATTTTAGCCAGATTTTTGTCCGATTTCGCCAGACATTGGTCATACGACTTTTGCCAGACTCGGACAAATGAACGACTTTTGCCAGATTCTCCATATAGCAAATTCCTTAACTGCACGAAAATGCCCGAATCAACAAAGACAGTGCCAGACAAATTTTGTCGGGCCGATTTTTGGACGATTTTTGCCAGACAAATCCGTTCACAAGTTTCATTTGTGTACGATTTTTGCCAGACTTGCATGGAATTTTGCCAGACTTGCATGGAATTTTGCCAGACTTATATACGATTTTTGCCAGACTTTTTTTGTCGAATTTTTAAAAAAATTATTTTCCCATTTTTTTTTTATACTTCACAAGCGCTATTATTTTTTATCCATCCGATTTTCGCCAGATTTCTGCCAGATTTTGTCTTGGGATTCGAACCGTTGCCCGCTAAGTTATGTTTTCCTTGTACCTCTGAGTTGTCCGCTGCGCCACTGTTGTCTGAAATGATATATTTTCAGAGTGGCGAAAAGACATATTTAAGTTGCACATAACTCAGAATTGAATATTTTAACGTTTTTCATTAATTTTATAATTTTAAAATAAAACAAATAATGCTTAAACTTTTTAATTAATTTTTAAAATAAAAAAAAAATCAAACCATTTTAACATACTTTTAAAATTTTTATAACATAGCAATTAAAAAATAGCTTTTTTATAAATTATAAAAAAGAATTTGTTTTAATTTTTGTTATGTTTTGAGAAAAAAATTGCAATTTCTCATAAATTATTGAAAATCGTTGCAACTTATGAACGATTGTAATTTTTGAAAATTTGAAAATGACTGGCAATAAAAGTATTTTTGTTTTTTGAAAGCTTTTTTTCCTTTTTTTCTAAAAAATTCCTAATTAAACTTTTGTTCCGTCTTAAAAAATTAAAAGAACACTATTATCTGCTGTTCGCAAGAGGAAAAAAAAGGAAAAGTAAAGGTCCTTTAGTTAATAATATGGACCATAATAAAAAATAAAAATAATAATAATCTTATTATTATTATTTTATTTAGTCTGTCTCAATTTTGATTTTCAGCTTAAATTAGGAATATTTACATTAAAGAATAATATATGAGACGACACCGCATTTAGCAGTTGAAAATTTAAATATATAATTTTTACAAAAAAATATCAATACTGGTCCAATTGGGTTATATATATGATAATCGGATAGAATCACTATTCGATTTAAATTAACGTATTTTTGAAGTTTAAATTTTTTAACGGTTGGAATATTTTTAAAAAAATTTGAGTTCTAATTTTTAGTACACAAATGTTTGTAAACAACAGATGAAAATTATTAAAAAGATAAGTTTTCATATTTTGGTGATTTCAAAGTGATTAAGCTGTTGACGATGCGATTTCACGATATCTTCCTTGTTTTGTGTTGCTGAGAATCAAACAGTAAGTCAATTTTTTCTAATAAATAAATTTTTAACTGAGATTTGAATATTTTTAGATTCCTCAAATCTGTCAATTCTTTGCTGAGTTGATTGTAAAGCCTGACACCCAAATAGCTTATGTCAAGACCAAGACAATGCTTTTTCTTAAATCTACATGCTGCAACTTCTCCAGAGGATCTTGTGATGCTGTCAGTAATGTCAAAATTTAAGAGCTCTGGCTTATCCAACAGAAGAGATCTTTTTATGTAGACAATCATCATGTAATAAATGACTCCAATTACTGGTAAGGTATTAGGCATATAAGTCTTAAACAAATCCACTGTTGAATGCTGAATGTCTAGATTGAATATATTTTTAATACATCTATTTTGCAATACTTGTAGACGGGATATTTGATCAGAATTAAACTTTGCATAAATAGCAGCACAGTAATAAAGATGAGACATAAAGTGGCCGTTAAAGAAGTCGATAAGCATTTGACGGGGTAAGTGATGTTTAATTATTGATAGCACTCTGCATACTTGAGTCAATTTGTTAATTAAGCTATCAAATTGCTCTTTTAAGGTGAATTTTTCATCAATAATTACACCAAGAAACTTATGACTGCTCACTCTTTCGATATTCACTGCATTATCTATCTTTAATTCCATTAGTTCATTTTTTGCCAATCCAGTATTTCCCATAATCATAAACTTTGTTTTTGAGAAATTAAGTAGTAAACCGCAGCTATTGAAGTGAGAAGCCATCAATGAAATATCGTTTGCTACTTCTAATAATGTTGCATTAATGTCTGCTTTTTTACATCTTTTGTAGATCGTATTGTCATCAGCGAATTTTATACGACATGATGAGATGTCAGGAGAGTCGAAGAGAATGACATTAAATAGATGTGGCCCAAGAATTGAGCCTTGTGCAACACCATCTCTATTGATAACTTTTGTACTGACTGCTGATCCAATTTTTACTGCTTGTGTGCGATTATCAAAATAAGATTTCATTAAATCTAGTGCGTGACCTTTAACACCTAGGTAAGACAACTTTTTCAACAAAACGTTGCGGTCTAAAGTATCAAACGCTGATGTTAGGTCCATAAAAACTGTAATGACACATTCATTTTTGTCGAGGAAGTTCAAAATGTCGTGACTAAATTTCTGAATGGCATCGCTTGTTCCAATACCTTTTTTGTATCCATACTGCTCACAGTCGTTAATTCCAGTGCTATTCATAAAATCTTGTAGCCTGTCAAGCATTATACGTTCTACAATTTTATTGATAATTGGAAGCAACGCAATGGGTCGATAATTGTTAATTTCATTAACATCTCCTTTTTGTAAATTGGAACAATCGTTGCATATTTTAGAGCGTCTGGATATTCGCCATCTTTAAATATTTTGTTGATAACAATTAATAATGGAATTATCAGTTCTTCTTTTAATTGCTTGATAATTTTTGGTGGAATCGAATCACTTCCAGCTGATTTTCTTTCATTTAAATTATTTAATATGTTCATAATTTCCTCTTCTGATACGACATCAAAGAAAAATGCAGTCATCAACGATTGGTCCATTATATTCAATTGCATGTGATGTATGAAATTTTCATCAGAAATTTATAATTAAAAATTTCTGAGATTTCCATCGGATCACTAATTATGCCATTTGTGTATTCAAAACTATATCACTATGCTTTTTAGTTTTACCAAGAATTTCATTAATTAGTTTCCATGAGTTCTTTTCATTGCATTTTATTGCATTTGTGTAGAATCTGTTTGATACCTCAATACAATGTGTATTAATCAAGTTTTTAAGGTCATTCAATTTAGATCTAAGTTTATTTGTTGGCTTGTTTAATTTCTCTAATTTTTTGTCTTTTTCAGGATGTTATTTGCTTTGTTGTGAAGGACATGATATCTAATGTCTGCCCATGGAGGAGCAATGACTGAACTTTTTATTTTGACCACTGATGATTGAGTAGAGCTCTCCATTGCAGATTGAATTGCGCCCACCAAGTAGTTATAACTTTCATTCACTGGTAGGTCATTCAACATGTTTTCGTCACATACAAAATCATCTCTTAATTTCTCATAATTACATATTTTCCTCATAATGATTTTATTTTCCGTTTTAGGTGGTTTTGTGCTGATAAATGAGAGAATTAGATTATGATCTGAGCCCAAAAGTTCAGATGATGTCAGTGAATGAATCGATTTATTTGCTGGAGCATTTAATGTTATAAAGTAATCGATCAATGTATTGCTTGCGTTTCGTGTGACAGCTTCATTTCGAATTACTCCTCCGTAGCTGTTAATGACATCAAAAAATTGTACGCTGACATTGTCTTGGTTAAATTTGTTCACATTCATGTCACCAGTTATTATGGAGAAATCATCAGTTGTGCAGAGATCTTCAAATTTTTGTAAAAAGAGATTAAATGATGCATTTGGTGGTCTGTAAACTGCGTGTATTTTCGTTTTGACATCATCTAAGAGAAGTTCCAAAGATAAGTATTCAATGAAACTAAAATTCTCATTATTTATCATTTTAGCTTGGTATTTTTTGTGCAAGTAAGTGACGATTCCGCCACCAGACTTTCCATTTCTACAGCATGAATACATCTTGAAATCATTGAGATTGTAGAGATTAAATTTGTCATAGCTGTCGATCCAGCTCTCCGTTAGAATGATCATATCAATGTTTCTGCTCACGAGTCCCGCAATCTGCTTTTTAAAGTTCTGAAAGGAATTCAAAGAACGAATTGATCTAACATTCCAGGTAATAATTTTGAATTTATTTATGTTGATTTTTGTTGTGATTATTTGTTCAAGTTCCTTTATGTCATAATTTATTTTATTATTTATTTCTAGTTGCTGAACACGTGAGCTTTGACTTCATTTATTTTGATTTAAAATTGTTGAACTGGACATTTCATGACTGCTTGTTGAATTATCCTCATCATCATCATCATATTGCTGCTCATCACAGTTTCTTGGCTTTTTCTTATTGGATGATGGTGTCTCTGGATCGTCTACAGCTTTACGCTTTTCAGTTTTCTCTCCAGATTTGTTATCAGGGTATTTATTATTCCAATAATCTTTATTATAATAAATTTTTGTAGGGATTTTGAAGTTCTTAGCACGAACCTTGTTCCTTAATGTGTCTACGTCCGAGAAGGTGCGAACATGGAATTTCCTTGCAATTTCATTCTTATCATTTGGATTCTGTTTATTAAGCGTGACCTTTATTGAGTCGTCTCCAATGAAGACTTTGCTGATTGATCCGTCCTTCCTTAGCTCATTGCAAATATTCTTCACTCTATTGATGTCATAGCTCGACGGTTGTGTGAATATGAAGTTTGGCTGTTTTGGATTTGCTGAATTTTTGTTTTTATGGATCATTTCCATCATAAGTCTCTCTGCAGTAAAGGTATCGCTGAAATATACATACAGATACTTAACAAATTTATTGACGTTATTTATTTTCTTCATTCCAGATAAGATGACTGCTCTTGAGATGTAAGCCTTCTCCAACGAGAGTCCACATTCAGTAATAATTTGATTTGCTTCATGCACAGCAGCATCATTGGTGATTGTTTTGAGTCGATCATCATTCTTCAGGTAAATAATCATTTGACTTTTGAAGTATCTTATATCAGCTTTTACCTTCATTTCTAACTTGTCATTTTCATTACTTTCAACGTATTCATAGTGTTTGTTCGTGAGTTGCATCAATTCATCATTCAAGTGGTCAGCAGTATTGTGTAGCATTACCGAATTTTCGTCAAGTGCTTGTGCGACTTTTGTGCAGTTATCGTCATTTGTTTGTGCTGAATTTGCAAGCGAGGAATATGCATCGACCATCACTGACAACATTGTACTTAAGTCACCTGTTTGCTTATATGAGTCAAATGAAGCTTTAAGTTCTGCTGGAGCTATGACTGCATGCTTTGTTAATGATTGGCTTACTTGTGGAATTACACTGTCAGCCACTGTAAAATCGTCAGTGACATCACATTCCATCATGTTACTTCCTGTCCTTTTTTGTGTGGCATATTTTGTTATCTTATTGCTGTTCTTATTGCTGTTTTTGCTATTAACTTTAACTTTCCTTTGATTTTTCTTATTTGTCAATGGTGACATAATGTGACAGTTATGATTTAGTGGATTTAAATAATTGTTGAATGTGACAGTTAAGTCACTTGTGTTACCATTGACAATTAAGTCAATAAATTAATATTCTTTGACAATTAAGTCAGAGTTATGTAGTATATTGAAAATTAATTCAATTCTTTGCAAATCGTGAAAATTAATTCACAATAATTAATAAGTGAAATTAATCACTCAAGTAGACACGTTGTCGATGGATTTTTGGTGAATTTGCTCTTTTTCGAGATATTCAACAATTCCAACACAAGTTGAGTAAAAAAAAGTCGTTAAGTTTTAAATCAGATCTTAAATATTTATTTTGTAAATTCACCACTCAAAATTTCACCTCGGAATGTGGCGCAAAAATTGTATCACTGGATTCTTTGTTGTTTTTAAATCACAATTTACTAGATGATTCCAATGGAGTTAAACTATCTTAAATGAAGAATCTTGAAGATTTTTGCTTTCTCCTCAGTACTGAATGATTGTTAATACAGTTTCCAGGCTCAATATATAAAAATTATTCACATTAATATTTGTCACTTTTTTTTCCTTTTGTTTTTTAAAATTTTGATTTTATTTGACTTCCTGCTTAAGTTACTGCTTGTACTCGATGCCTTACATATAACTTCAGATTGTTCAATTTCACTCTACTTAATTAAGATACTTAATTCTTGCCCAAAAAATTGTTATTAAAATTTTTGTCAACTCTCGGTGTTTACTGTCAACTCTCAAAAAAATGAGATGCTGCTGTTTCATTTACTTGAATATTTGTTTGTAACAAATTTGAAATGCTACCTAAATATTATTTCTCACATTACTGCTCTATAAAAATGTGTCCATTCGTTTGTATTAGTTGAATAGATCAAAATTTTTAATGTTTAGAGCAAATTATTTTTCACGACCATTAATTTATAAGCTTGGTTTTTTGGAAAGATATTTGAACGACTTTTGCAAGAAAGTGCAAGATTTTTTTGAAAAAATTAAGTTGGCATTGTCGGATGAATTCTTGCGAAAATCGGACAAATTTCCATGCAAGACTTTTGCTAGAAAAGATCTTGCAATTATCTGCTAGAATTTTGCCCGATTTTCGACAGATTTTTTCCTTGCGTTTTTCTTCCAAAATTCTTGTATTTTCGTGTGGCTATGTAAAAAGTTGTTGCACGATTTTTGCATGAAAAACGCAAGAAAAAAAATCTTTCAAAAGTCTGGCATATTCTTCCATTAATCTGACAGACAGAACATGTCTGGCAAAAATCTGACTAAAATTTTCGTAGGGAACAGTGTTTATATTAATGCTTATATTTTTTTAAAAAAAATATATTTTGTAATTTACTTTTTTAAAATCATTTTATTTTATTGGATAAAAAGTTTTTAATAATAAGATTTTTTTAGATTTAGGTATGTAATTGAATTGAAATATGAATTTAAAATTTAAAATTATTTAATATTTTCAAAATTTTTCAAAAACTCTTTAAAAATCATGACAAGAATTGCTGAAAATTTTGGATATTTTTTGGCCTTGTCTTAAATTAAAAAACTCTTGCAATTTTAATTTTTTTTTGCTAATTTTAATTCAATTTTTAATTTATGTCAACACGAATTAAGTAAATAAGAAAACCAAAACTTCAAGGTCCATCAATCAATTTAAAATTACTTCAATTCATAGACATACTTTTTATTACCATCCGTAATTTCGTATTTACATACAATAAAAAAATTAATTTTAAAATTTATAAAACAACAAAAAATTCAAATTTACTAACATTAAACTCAATTTGATATTTAATTTTTTTGTCATTACAACCCTATAACTCTTGAAAAAATTCCTCACTGGCAACCGAACAACAAAAAAATGCTCAACATAACAAAAAAACCTCACCAATTCTCTCATTCTCTCAATCCATCGTCGAGAAGAAAAAAAAAAACTCTTTTTTTGCCATGTGATTTCATTGCTTTACCAAACAAATTTTCGAAGCATTGAATTGATGCTGATTCGAGTTGTAATCTCAAAATACATAATAATGACGTTTGTTATTGTTTTGTTGCTTCAAACGCACCACATGTTTTTTTGTATGTACTAGAAATTGAAAGCATGCGATTTCGTCAAAATGAATTGTTTTTTTCTTTTCTTTTTTTTTAAATTTGATGATATCATTTTGGGTTTTTTTTTTTATCTCTTCTCATTTTGGATGTAAAATATGAATGATGTGTATTAATAGAAACGGTTGTGCTTCTCGTTTGTTATCGTACCATAGATGGATGAAAGGAAAGGAGAAAGGATATAACACACAGCGGCAAAAAAAAAAGTTGCTGCAAAAATTTTATCGCGCTAATGTATTTTTTGTGGCATGGGAGGGATGGTGGCACAAAAAAATTGCTTCCCATTTTTATTTTCACTCAGTAATTTTTTTTTTGCGCTATAATGAATACATTCAGAAAAAAACTCATTTTCTTCCTCAGCACAATATTTTTTATCAAAAGCAGAAAAAAAATGAGAGAAGAAAAAAAAACTATGCGTTTTTGTTGTTGTGAAACCGCTTTTTCCAGTGTTTCTGAGAACGACTGAAAATAACAATCGAGCGGCAAAAAATTCTCCGCTTGCGCAATTCAATCGCACAAGAATTTCACATTTTTTTTTTTTTTTTGAAAAGCACACTGAAGAAGAATCAGCAAGCGTTATAAAAAAAAGCCAACACAAAAAAATTGTAAAGGGGAATCACGTGTTGGAGTGGGACTTATCAAAAAGATTTATTGTTTTTGATATGAGATAGGTTTAAGTACAAGTTCTTGGAATTTAAGGTCTGATGAACTTGTTTATTAAGGTTTGTGTCATTTTTTTGAAAATTTCAGACATTTCTGTTAGATTTGGTTGAGTCATAAATTGGATTGTAGTCAAATATTATCTAATTTGATCTTTTTTACTCGATCAACTGAAAATTGATCAGTAAATGAATTTAATTAGATGCAATTGATATTAGATTCGAACCCAAAATAAACTGGATCATTACGAAAATTAATTTTCAGATATGAAACTATTGAGGAAAAATTTTAAAAACTTACTTTTTAGTTATTTTGCAAACAGTTCAATTCAAAATTCAAATCTAGTTCAAACTCATTACTTTGGATTTTCAAGATCCAAACCTCAAAGGCTTATCTCATGTTTTGAAGTTGACCACAAAATTTTTTGTTTACAATTCTATTCCGCTATCAGTCGACACACAGTCTACACAAAAAGCATATAAGAATTTCAATATAACTCGATTAGTAAACAATCATTCTAACGAATTGAATACTTTTTTACACCTTAAAAGTGATTCGACTTAAAAAAATTCAATTTTAAAGTCCATAACAATAAAAAAAAATTATCTCACTTATTTTTAACCCAATCGCTATTTTTATCATATCAGACCCGTCAAGAGGGCTTAGATCATTTAAAAAAAAATTTTATCAAAATTCAATTGAAAATATAAATAAATTTTCAAAAACGACTTAAATGGATTTTTTTGTGTGTTATCAATTTAGGGGTATCAGTGTAATTAGACTAGCTTTACTTTGTTGGTATCTTAATGGGAATAAAAAAGTGTTAAGAGATTTAAATTTTTTTTTTTATTTATATTTAGTTCCAAATTCTTTTTTGAAAATAATTTAAGGCTTGTGTAAGTTCATGATACAACAGATCATGCGATAAAACAATAAAAAAAATGCACGAAAATTCCCACAAGCATCATTCTAAAGATAAAAAAAAATAATCCAAAAACTAAAACCCTCTACCTTATGTAAACATGGCCAAGTATATGTCACGTAAGTTAACAAATAAGGTACAAGTGCGAAACATGGTCTTTTTTATACTTTCCTTTAAATTCCATTCAACGCTGCCACCCATTAAATTATTGCAGGTTCAAAAGTCATCAAAAACTTTCGATTGGCAAATAATTATCTATTTAATGACTTAAATTGCAAAGTGCGATATATGGTGCCATTGAAAAAACATAAATAGTATATAAGCCTTTGATAAGATTAGGTCTAAAAATAGCAAAAAATCGTGCTTAGAAAGAACGTTTTGCTTTTTATCTGATAAAGTTGCCTTTTTTGGGAAAATTTTAGTTATAGTTGTGACATTTTTTTGTTAATCTTATCTCGAAGCTATGTCTAAGACATTAGAAACAAAGTTTATTGACATATAAATGTGCTGTTATATTTTTGAATTTTATACAGGGGGTTCTCGATCTAAACAGGTTCAATTTGAATTGTTTCCATTCGAATAACTGCGAATATCCTAAAATTTCCCAAACAAAAATTCAAATTTTCATTTTTAACTGTCATTTTTCAAACGTTTTGATTTGAATAGAAAAATTTCGGAACAAAACAACTGTTCAAATCGAGGAACCCTCGTACTCTACTACACAGACTGAAGAAAGCTTTGTTGCCAAGACCATTTATGAGCTCTATTCCACCAGTAATTTTTTCTGGTTTTTCTCTTTTTTTCCTCAGATTCTCGCGCCAACAAAAAAAAATATGAAGCATGAAAAAAAATTCACCATTGTCGAGCGAATTTCCCTTGAACATTTCGAAGAATAAAAAAAAACCTTCGTTGATGGCATAAAGAAAGAAGGAAAAGAAGAGAAAGAAGAAAAAAAAAACGAAAAAATATCCATCGCTGCCTTTTATGCTCTAGCAAAATTAAAAATATTACATGCAATATAGAATGAGAATTTTTCTCAATTTGCGGATGTGACACGAGAAAAAAAATTAGTCTTTTATATATACACACAGAAAAAAAATATACATAATGTATAGGATAAATGATGAAATTCGTTATGTCACGCGATGAATTTTTAGCGCATTTTTGAAAACTTGTTTTCAAAAAGGAAGCTCAATCATGCACTTTGATCGGTCGTTCGGTCGTTCGGTCGTTCGGTCGTTCGGTCGTTCGGTCGTTCGGGTCCCAATTATCTCTTGATCTAGACTTCGTAGCAAGCTCGGAATTGTTTTAATAGCTTCATTGAATGTTTTTATTCCCGCCGTTTATATTGAAAAGTCAAAAAACACTCATTAAATAGCTTAATTCATAGATTTTTTATTTCAAAAAAAATATGTAAACAATGCAGGGCAAAGCTATGCTGATGATAAGTTTGAATTTTTTCTAACCGTTAAAAAATTTGAAATTTTTTTGACCGTTATTTCGGATTAAATTTTTTTCTTTTAAGCACCTTAATTAATTAACATTTAATTTTTTCATACAAAACAAATATAAGTGCGTTTAGAAATTTGAAAAATAATGGATGTGTTCAGAAATTTAAATTTTTCGCTAATGGAAAATTTTGAATTTCAAAAAACCGGTAAATCGTAAAGCTATTTTTTACATTGAACATTATAAAAATCAATTTTAAAGGAATTTTGATCTTTAGTTTTAAACTTATTATTGAAATGCATTATGATTAAAGAAACAGCAATAGAGTTTTAAAACTCGACATTCTTTTCTATTTAATCAATTGCTAATCGCTGCGTCAAAAATGCGCTGAAGTCCCTCGATATAAACGAGGACTTTTGTAATTTTTTTTCTGTTATTGTCATCAGTAGAAAAGTAGGAGGCATTCATTTCCTTCTTATTCATTTTCGTCGCTAGCTGTCCTTACAAGAGAGGGATAATGTACCTTGACTACCAAGAAAATGAGCTCATGCAAACGTCCAGAAGACTCAAATAAGAGTGTGAGGGTACACAATGGTAAATGGATGAGATGAGGAGAGATAGATAGGCATAAATTGTTAAAAATGCAAATCCTCAACCCTAAAATTCATTTTTTTATTTTTAAAAAAGAAAGAATTTTTTTTTGTTCCATCAGAGGAAAAACCAACAACTTGCAGAAAAAAAATGGAAATTTAAATGAAGGATTTTAAGGGACGAAAAAAAAATTCAGATATTACATAGAAGAAGGGAAGAGTGAGTTGAGTAAAGAAAGAATGGAAAGAAAAAGGAAAAAAGTCCATTTGGAAAATTAAAAATTGCAGCATGAAAAAAAATTTTTGTCGTCTGTGCTTGCTCAATTTTTCTAATTGACGTGAATTATAAAAAAAATTTGAAGCTTAGTTTGAAATTTTGTTAGAGACGCCAAGTTTGAGCGCATTTTTGAACAGCTCTTAATTATTTTAAAGTAATTGCTAAATTCAAGTAAGTCGATGGCAATATGGAACAGATTTCATCTAATTTCCATCATTCGTAACCTTACATTACTACGATTTTATCCAAAAACTATAATATGATACATCCTCAGGTTGTAAAGACGATAGATACAGAACAAAATCTTCAAAACGTTTGAAAAATAACACAAAAAAATCTTGCAACCCCTAATATCAAAGAGTTCAAAATTTTACATTCAAATGTGTGACACAAAAGTACTCATCCAAATGGATTTAACCTCCTATACAAATAAGTTAATAAATTGACTAAAAATTAAATTGAATGAAAAATATGTACTTGTGGATAAAAAGCAATTGAAATCACCCCCAAATTGACAAAAAATGTGCTAAAATATATATATATTTTTGTCGTTGTTATAAAGTATCCATGCAGCCATCGAATACAGCAAAAAAAGGTACAGCGCTCATGCTGATCATTTACCAAAAAGCTTTTGATAATGCCTCAATGATTTTAAAAAATGAAATTGCTTGCAATATGATCAAATATTATTTTTTTACATGAACCTTTTTTTTTTTGTATGTGCTCCTTCTTTCCGTCTACATCTCACTCTCTCTCTCTGCTTCCTCTGTGTAACAAACAATTCAGGATCAGTTGATTGGAAAAATTTCGCTGACCCTTTTAGACTAAATAAGAATGGAGATTTAACATGTGCCGTTTGTGTGCAGGTACTGGAACTTTTTTTTCCTCTTTGCCTCATTCTGGGTTTCTCTCCTTCCCCCAGATTGTTGTCTATCGCCGTTGCTGCTGCTGTTTGCAAAAAAAGAAAATATTTCCTCTGAGATGGAAAAAGAATTTTGCTTCTAGTAACAAAAAAAAAAAGAATAAATTGTACGTATATTTTATGGAAAATTTTCCTCTCTACCATTTCAGGATATGAATTCAGGAAAATGACGCTTATCGATTTTGTATTTTTAATAAAAAAGAAAAATCCAAAAATATCATCCAAGTTTATTTTTTGGCAAAAAACTCGCCCTTTTCAGCTCAGCTTTTTTTTTCTCCGTTCTGTTCACATTTTTACTTTTTTTGTGTATATCCTCGGATGTATGTATATATTATATACGTATCTTTATAAAAAAAAGTGAGTACAGTGAGTGTCAGATGAATACTAACTTCTATGTCGCTTGACATTCCTGCCGTTTACTTACGTTACATACTTTTTGTAACACATCCACATATATCCACATTTTTTATGGGGATGAATTTTATTTCTGTTTATCATAATCATTCCTCCCGTGTCACTTGAACGTAGTCATCACTGTAAAAACGTTTTTTTATACATTTTTTTCGAGAATTTTTTTTTATGCTTTTCGAGAATTATAAAAATAAAAAAAAAGCGTATAACAAAAAAATTTTTATCACGAAAATAACAGATGAAAAATTAAAGAGGGTGTATGGCGTTGATGGTGGCTGGAAGATTTTTCTTTTTTTTTGCTTTATTCATTCTGCTCGGGATGGAATGAATATTTTTTTTCAGAATTTTTTTTTATGTTGAATTTTTCAGGAATACAAAAAAAAATGGAAAATGTGAATTATGAATCATTTTTTATGTCTTTATATTATTTTTTTTTTTGTTCCTCTCTGGCAACATGAAAAATGCCTCGTTTTTATCAGTTGAAATTTTTTTGCTGCTACTCACCCTACTTATCGTTCGGTATAATATTTAAAATAAAAATGAGAACCGTCCTCATGAGGAAGAAAAATACAAAACAAAAAAAAAATCACTAATCTTTAATCTGTATTACAAATGGATATAAACAATCTCTCTGTGCCTTTTTTTAAAAAAAATAAAAAAACAAAATTCATGGCTAAAAAAAAATCAAAAACTAAATATTTATGTCACAACAATAAAAATGTCATAATGTATGTATCCCGTTAGTCACTAACAAAATTGCTTTTTTTTCTATGGCCATAATCTGTTTACATGAAGCTCTGTACAGTTCGATTGTGCATTCAACTCGATACCAATTGATTTTTGGTTAAGTACTAGCATATGATGTGCTTTATATGCATCCTTGACTTTTAAATTGAGTGTCTTGACACGAAAGTTTACTTTATTTGATTAAAAATTAAATTTGGGAATGAAAATAAAAATTATGTTTAAAAAATATGGTAGGCACGCATATGTTGTGTAAAAGAGAAAATCTCTGAGGACTTTCAGGTTCAGTTACTGTCTTAACCTGTAGATTTGTGAATATTCAAATAAATTCATCAAATTATGAGATTTGAGTGCTATATATTAGCCGTATATGTTTATAAGTTAAAATACTTATTTATCTATTTATTTTAATATTTATTTACAAACTTAAATTATGCTTCTCAGAATTATTAAGTGCTACAATTTTTAATATTATTATGATGTATAAGCTCAGGTATACAGAGCATAATCTTCGGCAGTGTGTACAGTAGCTAATTAAAAACCCTTTAGAACTTGTGTTCATGCTAGCTCTCGTTCCATTTTATCTGTCGGTTACAACGTACCAAGGTCCGTTCGAGTAAAAGCCCTCATGGTGAAGACGAGAGCCGTAACTCGTATCTTTCTCGTATACTAACTACATTATTAATGACCCGTTCCAACAGCTCACGTTGCCAAATTCTTTTTTAGTTTTACGTCTTAAACTGTTGTACCTAAGAAGCTGAAGTATCTAAACTTCTGAAAAATCACTAACACTAGGCCGGTGATGGGATTTGAACCCGAGAATCCAAATTCAATCCCAACTTTCGTGACCCGCACCTTGCTAACTGAGCTATCAAGGCACTTTGGCTTCTTCGTAAAACTAAAACTAAGCTTAAGAATATTCCAAATTATTGAAATATTGCATCTATCAACCCTGAACAGTATCACATAATAAATCACAAAGCCACAAAAGCATCAAAAGTAACTTCTAGACCAGTTTCTAAATTAAAAGAAAAAACCAGAAGTTTCAAAAGACGGAAAATTTTGCATTGTTAAGAGCATCATCTCTTTGAAGCATTGTCCATGTCAGATCAAAGATGTGTCATAAATTCATGCATTTTTTAATGATGTATCATCTCACATGAAAAAAAAAGAAGGAAAGTGTTGAATAGAGGAAAGACAATTTTGCTATATTCTACATAATAATCTATGAACAGGACGAGAATGAAAATGTCTGAATCTAGCATAAAGAATGACGGAAAAGAAAGCTCAACAAAGCAACAAAAGATTTCAAGAAATTGAAATGTTTCTTTGATGTGCTACTGAAAAGTGCTGATGGATATTTTGCTACTTCCTTTCCTATACTTATTTTCATATCTATATTTTCAAAAAAAAAAAAAGGAATGAAAAGGCGAAAAGAGAAGGAGAAGAAAATTATTATACAGTCCATTATCATTTCTTTTTTTTTCCTTGCTTCTTATACTACATTTTTCATGCTGTATTATTATTCAATGAAAGAAGAAAAATTATTTCGAAAGACCCCCTACCTAAGACGACTAACCATGACATTTTGTAAATTTTTTCCCTAATTTTATTAAATGCTTTTAATATTTTTTTTTCTTCTTTTTTTTGGGTCACTCTTCAAAAATAAAAATTGCCGAAATATACATGTTTGAATGTATGTGTATATTATGTAAAAAAAAATATTTTTTTTTTTGGAAGGAAGAATAAGTTGGAATTATTTTGATGTCAAATTGATGGTTGTAAAGCATTTTGCAGACGGTTGCTTACTCAACCATCGAAAAGTAAAGCTGTTAAAGTTTTGTAAGATTTCAGTTGTAAATTTTTTGTTTATGAATTGTAAGGATTCGATTAAAACTCTTAAGTTGTTCTTAAATCTGGTAAAATTTCCATGGAATCAAATTGAATCTATTCCTAAAATTTTTTGATAGAGTTTCCATGAAATTTAACCCTTTTAAGTTGTTTCTTTCAAGCAATTTAAAGAACAACATTGTAATACAATGTAAGCTTGTTCTATCAAATAATTTATTATGGGTTCGATTCTTTAACTTTAAACTTTTATTTAATGAAATTTTCTGAGAATTCCAAACAACAGTGCCACTTAAAGTTGTCAATTATATGCATTAAGGCAAATACTTATTATCATAAAATATCTCGTTCAAATCTCTAACTAAAGTTCATATTAGTTGAACTAGCATGAAAATGGAACATCAGACAAAATAGTAAGTACTCAAATTAGTTTCCATTAAAATCAAGAGTGGATTTAAAGAAAAAAAAAATGTTGCAAGATCTACCTTAATAAAAAATCTTTCAACATGAGACGAGATATCAGGCAACTCTGATTCACTGCATGAAAGCATATTTTCCCATTTTTTATTCGCTTCTTTTAATCCCCGTCCCATAGAATATCCCATCCCATTCCTCATTCCACAAGCCCTTTTTTCATTTTTTTCATCTCTTTTTTTATTTTTTTTTATATTCCTTTAGCACATCATCCTTCCTCACACCCCTACTGCTGTGCTTCAATATTTTTTCCTAATAGAAAAAAATTATCATCTTCAGCTAGCTCCTCATCCTCCTCTCCTTTCGTGCCATTTTTCAAAATGTATATTTTTTGAAATTTATTTATTCTTTTTTTCTGCTCCGACGTTTTCTGCTGTCGTTATAGAATTTCTTTTCTTTCTTTATTCTCCTCTGTGCAATGCTCTCATCATTTCACATCAGGATGAAAAATAAAAGAAATGAGAGTATCCACCCGCAGGCAGGATGAGATTTTTCTCGGATTTTTTTTTTTTTTTTATTTTTCCTTTCTGTTCGTTGACGTCCTTTTTCCAACTTGAAAAACATTTTTTTTTGTGTGCTTTCTGTATGAAGAAAATCGTGCCTGAAGAAAGGAAAAGATGTTAAGAATTGACCTGACTTTCCACTTCGTTCTTATCGTCTCTCGATTCTTTTTTTTCCTTTTTTTAGGATGCAAACCCCTTTTTAAAAAAAAAAAAATAAAAAATGAAAAAAAAGCGAGTGAATTTTTTCCTTTATTTTCTTGGTTCTGCTATCGTCGTTCTCTCTCCCTCCTTAATGTATTTTTTTTTTGCTTGCTACCTCCCAAAATAAATCGAAAAAAGGAAGAATCTTTTTTAAAAATACGTTCCTTAAGGGGCTCTGTATTTTTAGGTCATTCCTGGTCAACATGCTGAATCATTTTCTTCCCCTAACATTTATTTACTTTAGATATTCAATAACAAACTCGATGAAATTTTTCATTTCCATTAGAAGAATTTGAACGATAATTTCTATAGACGGAATCTTTAAACCTTCCCTTATTGGAGAAAAGCAAATTTTTTTTCCTCATCTTCTACCCCATTTTTTTTTTGTACTGGTGAAAAATTTTCCTCAATTTTTTCTTATTTTTTTCCTTTTATCAAATTATGAAAAAAAATGTAAGGATCATTTTAGGAATTCTGGTACACGTGTAAGAATATTTTCTGATGTTTACCTTACCAAGTAGGCGTTTTGTAAGAATGGAAAATGACACTGATGAATACACACCGTTGAACATCTAGAAAATGTAAAATTTTAAGTAAACGTGTCTTGAAGATATTTTTTTAAGACATAATCTTCATGCTCATGGCATTCACATTTATTTTTGGTATTTCCAAAAATCTGTTGTTCCGAATAATTCATTAAGACTTTGTATGGATCATTATTTATAAAAAAAATTCTTAGAACTATAAACTCAAAAAAAAACCTTTGGTGATCTCGGATTTTTTCAAATTCAGCAGTAATTCGCAACTTGAATTTACAGTTTTATATACTAAAGTAATGAATCATTGATTCTCAAGAAATCTTTGGGTATTTTTTCAAATAAAACATGAATCAAAATTTCAATTAATTGAATTTTATGCAAATTGTTACAAATAATCTTTAGATGTTATGTTTACTAATTTGAATGGAACTTACCTCTCTTATTCAAGTTTTTACTGACTAAAATTACCTTTTGATTGCTGCTAAATTTAATAAAACTGGTCAACATCGATTAAAAAATTTGAAAAGTTAAAGAAAATTTAAAAATCAAATTTTCCGTTGAAAATATTCAAAGGTTACTATTATCTTACAAATATCATATCTAAAAACACGACTTACATAGAAAGCCACGAACTTCCACGCCACCTTACAATAGCTTAGAGTACATGCATAAAATATTTCTTTTATAGATTACTGTTTTTTTATTAACGTTAAAAACGTGTCTAAATTTAATATATATGGTACATTTCATTATATTTATTTCGAAACAAAGAATATTATGTTGATTATATTGGTTATAGTTTTCTAATTTTTATGTTAAAGTATCATATTTTTAATACGTATTTTTAATACGTAATATTATATATACTATTGAGTCGATTTCAGTGTATATGAAATTGCACTTTTGAGAAAAGTCTTGGATACGATAGGGGGGTTGTGGACGAGCTGTGCGGAACGAAACGAAGTGGAGCAAGCATCATGCGAAGCATGATGCTTGCTCCACTGTTTCGTTCCGCACAGCTCGTCCACAACCCTACTATCCAAGACTTCTTCTCAAAGTGCAATTTCAAATATATTGAATTGAAAGATAAAAATGGTAAGAAAGAAATAAGGAAAAAAATAGATTTTTCGTAAAATTTTCACTGTCTTTAATTTTTTTTTTCGAGGTCGCGCGAAGCGCGACCTCGAAAAAAACAGATTTTTGGGTCCTAAAAATCAGTTTTTGGCTTTTTAACCTCTTTAATGGCCTTTATATCAGAAAATTTCTGTATATTATTAATCTACTCATCGAGACGCACATTTTGGTACCAAAAACTTCTCAAAAAAGTTAGATGAAGATGGTAAACTCGAAAATTTCTATTTTATATTTTTTTGTCAATCTTTATGATGTTATAACTTTTTTATAGAAGCATTTTCAGGAAAAAATTGCTACTATATTTTTTGTAGCTCTTATGTTAAACTTTAATTTTATGCCACTTATCATTACCAACAGTTAAAATCCTGGCCTGTATCAAAAACCACGCAACTGTTGCAAAATTTGCAGTTTTGGCATTTTTAGGTCACTTAATGGACATAAAGTCCAGATTTTATTCAACACAATTTTGTTTTTGGTACGATCTATCGAATCAAATAGAAGAAATTCTTAAAATTGCTTCCCTGAAAAATTTTTCATACAAAAGTATGGATTTTTAACGGTTTTGCGTCTAGTTCCAACACAACGGATGTGACCGGAACTAAACATGCTTTAAGTGATAGATATTCAAATTACCAATCGAACGAGACTAAAAACGTCATGATTGGTGCTTCCGTTTGCTCACAAAATCAAAAAATGTGAAATTTTACAACCTGCCCAAATACAATAACTTGCACGCTTTGCGTGAAGTTAAAAAATATGGAAAAATTTTACTTTTTTGGTAAAAAATAGTCTAAAATGATGTTTAAAGACCAACAAGCATGGAAAAAATGTTTTTCGAAAAAAAATTTTTTGGGTCCTAAAAATCAGTTTTTTGGCTTTTTAACCCCTTTAATGGCCTTTATATCAGAAAATTTCTGTATATTATTAATCTACTCATCGAGACGCACATTTTGGTACCAAAAACTTCTCAAAAAAGTTAGATGAAGATGGTAAACTCGAAAATTTCTATTTTATATTTTTTGTCAATCTTTATGATGTTATAACTTTTTATAGAAGCATTTTCAGGAAAAATTGCTACTATATTTTTTGTAGCTCTTATGTTAAACTTTAATTTTATGCCACTTATCATTACCAACAGTTAAAATCCTGGCCTGTATCAAAAACCACGCAACTGTTGCAAAATTTGCAGTTTTTGGCATTTTTAGGTCACTTAATGGACATAAAGTCCAGATTTTATTCAGCACAATTTTGTTTTTTGGTACGATCTATCGAATCAAATAGAAGAAATTCTTAAAAATTGCTTCCTGAAAAATTTACATACACAAGTATTGATTTTTAACTGTTTTTTGCGTCTAGTTCCAACACAACGGAAGTGACCGGAACTAAACATGCTTTAAGTGATAGATATTCAAATTACCAATCGAACGAGACCAAAAACGTCATGATTGGTGCTTCCGTTCTAACTCACAAAATCAAAAAAGTGAAATTTTGCAACCTGCCCAAATACAATAACTTGCACGCTTTGCGTGAAGTTAAAAAATATGGAAAAATTTTACTTTTTTTGGTAAAAAATGGTCTAAAATGATGTTTAAAGACCAACAAGCATGGAAAAAATGTTTTTCGAAAAAAATTTTTTGGGTCCTAAAAATCAGTTTTTGGCTTTAACCCCTTTAATGGCGCTTTATATCAGAAAATTTCTGTATATTATTAATCTACTCATCGAGACGCACATTTTAGGTACCAAAAACTTCTCAAAAAAGTTAGATGAAGATGGTAAACTCGAAAATTTCTATTTTATATTTTTTGTCAATCTTTATGATGTTATAACTTTTATAGAAGCATTTTCAGGAAAAATTGCTACTATATTTTTGTAGCTCTTATGTTAAACTTTAATTTTATGCCACTTATCATTACCAACAGTTAAAATCCTGGCCTGTATCAAAAACCACGCAACTGTTGCAAAATTTGCAGTTTTTGGCATTTTTAGGTCACTTAATGGACATAAAGTCCAGATTTTATTCAGCACAATTTTGTTTTTTGGTACGATCTATCGAATCAAATAGAAGAAATTCTTAAAAATTGCTTCCCTGAAAAATTTTTCATACAAAAGTATGGATTTTTAACGGTTTTTGCGTCTAGTTCCAACACAACGGAAGTGACCGGAACTAAACATGCTTTAAGTGATAGATATTCAAATTACCAATCGAACGAGACCAAAAACGTCATGATTGGTGCTTCCGTTTCTTCACAAAATCAAAAAAGTGAAATTTTGCAACCTGCCCAAATACAATAACTTGCACGCTTTGCGTGAAGTTAAAAAATATGGAAAAAATTTTACTTTTTGGTAAAAAATGGTCTAAAATGATGTTTAAAGACCAACAAGCATGGAAAAAAATGTTTTTCGAAAAAAAATTTTTTGGGTCTAAAAATCAGTTTTTTGGCTTTTTAACCCCTTTAATGGCCTTTATATCAGAAAATTTCTGTATATTATTAATCTACTCATCGAGACGCACATTTTGGTACCAAAAACTTCTCAAAAAAGTTAGATGAAGATGGTAAACTCGAAAATTTCTATTTTATATTTTTTGCATCAATCTTTATGATGTTATAACTTTTTATAGAAGCATTTTCAGGAAAAAATTGCTACTATATTTTGTAGCTCTTATGTTAAACTTTAATTTTATGCCACTTATCATTACCAACAGTTAAAATCTGGCCTGTATCAAAAACCACGCAACTGTTGCAAAATTTGCAGTTTTGGCATTTTTAGGTCACTTAATGGACATAAAGTCCAGATTTTATTCAGCACAATTTTGTTTTTTGGTACGATCTATCGAATCAAATAGAAGAAATTCTTAAAAATTGCTTCCCTGAAAAATTTTTCATACAAAAGTATGGATTTTTAACGGTTTTTGCGTCTAGTTCCAACACAACGGAAGTGACCGGAACTAAACATGCTTTAAGTGATAGATATTCAAATTACCAATCGAACGAGACCAAAAACGTCATGATTGGTGCTTCCGTTTGCTCACAAAAATCAAAAAAAGTGAAATTTTGCAACCTGCCCAAATACAATAACTTGCACGCTTTGCGTGAAGTTAAAAAATATGGAAAAATTTTACTTTTTTGGTAAAAAATGGTCTAAAATGATGTTTAAAGACCAACAAGCATGGAAAAAATGTTTTTCAAAAAAAATTTTTTGGGTCCTAAAAATCAGTTTTTTGGCTTTTTAACCCCTTTAATGGCCTTTATATCAGAAAATTTCTGTATATTATTAATCTACTCATCGAGACGCACATTTTGGTACCAAAAACTTCTCAAAAAAGTTAGATGAAGATGGTAAACTCGAAAATTTCTATTTATATTTTTTGTCAATCTTTATGATGTTATAACTTTTTATAGAAGCATTTTCAGGAAAAATTGCTACTATATTTTTTGTAGCTCTTATGTTAAACTTTAATTTTATGCCACTTATCATTACCAACAGTTAAAATCCTGGCCTGTATCAAAAACCACGCAACTGTTGCAAAATTTGCAGTTTTTGGCATTTTTAGGTCACTTAATGGACATAAAGTCCAGATTTTATTCAGCACAATTTTGTTTTTTGGTACGATCTATCGAATCAAATAGAAGAAATTCTTAAAAATTGCTTCCTGAAAAATTTTTCATACAAAAGTATGGATTTTTAACGGTTTTGCGTCTAGTTCAACACAACGGAAGTGACCGGAACTAAACATGCTTTAAGTGATAGATATTCAAATTACCAATCGAACGAGACCAAAAACGTCATGATTGGTGCTTCCGTTTGCTCACAAAATCAAAAAAGTGAAATTTTGCAACCTGCCCAAATACAATAACTTGCACGCTTTGCGTGGAAGTTAAAAAATATGGAAAAATTTTACTTTTTTGGTAAAAAATGGTCTAAAATGATGTTTAAAGACCAACAAGCATGGAAAAAAATGTTTTTCGAAAAAAAATTTTTTGGGTCCTAAAAATCAGTTTTTTGGCTTTTTAACCCCTTTAATGGCCTTTATATCAGAAAATTTCTGTATATTATTAATCTACTCATCGAGACGCACATTTTGGTACCAAAAACTTCTCAAAAAGTTAGATGAAGATGGTAAACTCGAAAATTTCTATTTTATATTTTTTGTCAATCTTTATGATGTTATAACTTTTTATAGAAGCATTTTCAGGAAAAATTGCTACTATATTTTTGTAGCTCTTATGTTAAACTTTAATTTTATGCCACTTATCATTACCAACAGTTAAAATCCTGGCCTGTATCAAAACCACGCAACTGTTGCAAAATTTGCAGTTTTTGGCATTTTTAGGTCACTTAATGGACATAAAGTCCAGATTTTATTCAGCACAATTTTGTTTTTTGGTACGATCTATCGAATCAAATAGAAGAAATTCTTAAAAATTGCTTCCCTGAAAAATTTTTCATACAAAAGTATGGATTTTTAACGGTTTTTTGCGTCTAGTTCCAACACAACGGAAGTGACCGGAACTAAACATGCTTTAAGTGATAGATATTCAAATTACCAATCGAACGAGACCAAAAACGTCATGATTGGTGCTTCCGTTTGCTCACAAAATCAAAAAAAGTGAAATTTTGCAACCTGCCCAAATACAATAACTTGCACGCTTTGCGTGGAAGTTAATAAGGGAACTTGAATCAACATTAATAATAAACCAAAACTCCCACGGAAAGCGAAAAAATATAATTTTTGTTAAACTGAATTTTCTAAGAAATGCTAAAAGTACACGTGTGCGTTGAATTCAAGAAATATGAAAAACAAGGTGTTTGTAGTAAAATCTCCCATGCATGATCATTGATCGCAAAGATATGTTTTTACTTCATCTCAATGAACTTTCCCAGTTCTGCTGATGAGTTCTGTATTGATTTAAAAAAAAAATGAGAAAAGCTCTTTTTAGTATTCTTTCATTTCAGGGACTTTCATTTTTTTTTTGCTCGTTTCTTTTTTTTTTAATTAAAAATTTTTTCCTATACTTTTTATACAGTCTTTTTTTTCCTCACAATATTTGTCGAAAAAACAAGAAAAGAAGAGAAAAAGAAAATGAAAGGAAAAACAATTTTTTTTTTTTTGCTCGTTTTTTTCCTCTTTTTTGTGTGCTAAATGAGTTCATGGAAAATGCCAGGACAAAGCATCCTTGCGAATACCATAGTTGGCTGTGTGTTTTTTGTTTCCACTGACGTGGTGTGGGCACTTAATTAAGGGGAAGATCTTCCTCTTTTTTTTTTATAACAAATGGTCATTCGTGAAATTGTTTGAAAAAAAAAAAAGCTTCTTTGCTTGGAAAGAGAATGAAAATTAAGGTTCGCAATCCACATCAAATCACAACGGAAAAAAAAGGAAAACGACCGAGGGTGGGTGGCATTTCATTTTCTTCGCAATTTTCATCTCTCACCCACTTTTTTTTGGTGTGTATATGGTATACATGGATGGATAGGAGAGTACAAAAAAAGAGGAAAAAATATCGCGAACAAAAAAATGGATGTAATTTATTGTAGTCAACTGAGAACGAACTGCTGCTAACCACACGCAATCACATCTTCCTTTTATATTATATATAATTTTTATTTTTTTTTTTTCTTCTTCAAACATGACTGTATACATTGACGATGAAAAGAAAGAATCACCGTCGTCATGTCATAACATAACAAAAAGCCATGAAATGTTATAGTTATTCCATAACTTTTATTCACTTCTACCCGTTCCATACATTTTATTTTTATTTATGATAATCTTTTTTACTTTATTGCAGCAACTGCTTTCTCAGCTGCTGCGTCTAAATCTATTGCAGTTTGAATATTCAAACCGGACTCACTTAAAAGTTTCTTGGCTGCTTCGACATTATTTCCTTCAAGACGAACGATTAAAGGCACATTAAGTTTGATTGATTGACATGCTTTAATGATTCCGTTAGCGATTGTCGCACAATTGACAATTCCACCAAAGACATTGACAAGAATGGCTTTAACATTTTTATCACTTGTGATGATATGGAATGCTTTCAGGACCTGATCTTCTCTTGCACCACCGCCAACGTCTAAGAAATTTGCAGGTTCGCCGCCATGAAGTTTAATAATATCCATTGTTGCCATTGCTAGACCAGCTCCATTTACCATACATCCAATATTACCACCTTCCATTGAAATATAATTAAGTTGATATTTGCTTGCTTCCACTTCTTTTGGATCACTTTCACTCGTATCTTCCATCTCAAAAATGGCCTTTTGTCTAAATTGAGCATTGTCATCAAAATTTAATTTGGCATCGACTGCAATGACTCTCTCATCGTCTGTCTCTGCCAATGGATTAATTTCAATTTGTGTTGCATCGACTTTTGAAAATAAATCGTAAAGTCTCTCAATTTGATATGCTGCCTTCTCAACTAATGCTCCTTTAAATTGAAGGAATTTTGCTAAGTCAACTGCTGTTTCATGTGATAAACCTGTAACTGAATTTACAGCTACGGTCTTAACTCGATCTGGTGTCTCTTTAGCAACCTTTTCAATATCCATTCCACCATCAGGACTTGCAATAATTACAGGACCATTATGTTCACGATCCAGTAAAATACAGAAGTAAGTCTCTCTAACAATATTAACTGAATCAGCGACCATAACTTTCTTGACCTCAATTCCCTCACTTGGCGTTTGATTTGTGATTAATTTATGTCCCAGCATTTTATTGACTAATTCAACTGCCTGATTTTTGTCAGTCGTCAAGTGAACACCTCCTTTAAATCCATTATCAAAATGTCCTTTGCCTCGTCCACCAGCTAAGATTTGTGCCTTAATAACGTACTCTTTTACATCTGTTGGAATGATTTATGAACTTATTACATAAAGTATGAAGAAAAAAATGTAACAAAATTACTTACTAAAGTCCTCTAAAACTTTTTGATCATTTGCCGAGTCCAATACACGGAATTTTTGAATGGCAACTCCTGCTTCATCAAGGAGCTTCTTACTTTGGAATTCTAGTAAATTTAAATGCCTTTTCTGTTGTGTTAATGAAGTAACAAAGATCTAAAAATAGAATCGATAAGATAGACAATGTGGTGGTCAATGTTCCATATTTATTATCAATTATTTATTGAAATCATGTGATTTTATATCCATACATATTACTTACTTTGTTTATTCTTGGTAATTTGTTGTTTAATTGTCTTAAAATTATATTTGACATGGCAGTAACTTTTTATGCTTATTTATTATCTTTAAATAATCTTTGATTGATCCAAATTTTGTTAGTATTAAAATTTTATAAAGTTGGAAGCTATTTTTAAAGTTTTTGTACTGTGTTATTAAGGATTAAGAGTCGAAAATTAAATGTTATTACACGCCGGAATAAAATCAACACTACAGAAAGTAATCACTAAAACAGATACTTTTTGATGATAAATATGAAAAATTTCGTACCTGACCTAAACGAAACTGACTGTAACTCAGCTGAGTTTGCTGAAAATTTTGAATTTTTCAGGACCGTTTAAAAAAAAGGCAACGTGATTGATAAAATTGATTAGCATAGGTAAACTGGTTCTAGGAGAAAGAAATTTCTTCTGTGACTGAATGAGATTCTAGTTCTTGTCATTTTATAGTTTGCAATGAAGCTGAAAGGATTAAATTTTCTTGCATTGCTGATTTTTGTTACAGGTAAAATTAGTCAGCAATCAATTCGTATAAATACTAATCCATACAATTCTAGTGCATCAACATGACTGCAAAATTAAGTCTCCACGTCCAACAGACACATGGACTAATCAAAATTATATTTTTGACAAGAATCTAATGTTTCCAGTGGATTACGAAGAAAATGTTTCTGACGACTTTCGTACGATTTTTAATTCAAATGATAATGTTTTGAGACCGGTACAATATTTATGGAAGTGGCTTTTTGATAGGCAATCTTTAGGAAAAACTCCACCACCTCAACAATTACCTCCAATAATAGTTTATGTTACTACAGAAGACACAATGGTCCGAAATCGAAAAAAATGTTCAAAAATACAAAAAAGTCATGTCTTTTAAACCTGATCTTTTAAATGCACGATTATAAAACATAAACTGACGCATCTTCTGTGAAAATATCAGCCTTCTAATCGTTGTCTAACTCTGTCAATCATTAATGAAAGTCACGAAAATTTTGTGTACAAAAACACCATGAAAAAGTTTTATAATAATTTTCCACTTTCTATCGTTTGATACATGTTCTAATTACTGTCAATACATTAATTAATGCTCAAATTTTATGTTAAAACTTATAAAACATTAGCCAAATACTTAATCATTAGGGAAAATGCATTTGAATTTTTGAAAATTTCCAAAACTTTAAATGCTCATAAGTTAAAAAGGGGTTTCCGGGGGTCTCCGAAACCTACCAGAATCCAAAGATTGAGTCTTTATTTACCTTCTAATCATGCTCTTGTAACCTCCTTTTACCTCCTTTTCCAGAAATTTGCATTTTAATTTCACTTGTTTTCCCATACAAATTTGTTTGTTTACAAAATTTTTTGATAAATTTTTCACAAAAAATCATACTTACACTTAATATTATAGGCTGATTTTTTCAGGAGTGTATAATCAAATCATAATAAAGCTATTAAAACTATCAAAATAAAGAAAATCGACAAAAACTTTTGAACCTCTAAATTTTCCCCTAAAATGTATTTTTGAACATTTTTTTCGATTTCGGACCATTGTGGAAGAGCCAAAAATATTGGAAGATCCAAAAACAACTAAGACTTCAACAATGCCGACGACGACAACTTTAAGAGATGAGTTTATTCCTGTTGCAAGAACTAGAAGACCTTTAAAATATAAAATTGAAGGTAAGTGCTCAAAAATTCGCTAAACTAGAAAACTTTTGAAATTTTTTGGAATATTCCAATGAATTCTTGGAAAACTTCCAGTAAAAATAAAATTCAAATCCAAAATGACCGTTATTATTTGTAAAATTCCAGGTCACTGTAAAAATCCTCCAAAAAGTCATGAGAATAAGAAATCCAACAAAATTCATAACATCTAATAAATTTATTACAAAACATGATAATTTAATACACAGAATAAAGTCAAATAAATATGTAGATCACAAAATAAATGTCATTTACGCCTTAACGCTCACATCGTCTTTAATCCAAAAGAATGTACGAATTTCATCTTCATTTGATGGACGTACATGTGGCTTATTGTCAATCAATGAATCTCGTATTTCTTTCATACGATTTGAATTCATTTGCATTGCTCGCTTTAAATCAATCATCGGTTCGGGATAATCGTCACCAATAATGCATTCACACGCTTCTTGTACCTTCGTTGGTGCCTTCCATGGTTCATGAATAAATTTTCTTGGAAAATGACGTAATTCTGGTATGTATCTTTTCACATAATCTCCATTTGGATCAAGACGATATGCAAGTGCTATTATGCTGAAATTTGACGAATCTAAAAGTTTCTCAAAGGCACTCGACGATACCCACATCCAATTTCCAGAACAAACTGACCAATCAGCATCCAAAAGATATTTTAAATAATGATCTAGACCAACTTCCCAACTTATCCATAGCCCGGATCGTGTCAAGAACCTTTAAATATATTTTTTTTTTGTTAGAACCGGTTGAATATTTTAAAAACCCAAAACAAAATGTAGAATCAATTAGCAATAAATTATTGGTTTTGAACTTACGTTGCGGTGATGTTTCGCAGTGTATGATGGAGCCAACCTTCTGTCAGTAATTGTCTCATAGCAGCATCTATTATTGGAAAGCCAGTTTTGCCTTGCTTCCATTTTAAAACGTCATCTTTATTTGGAGTACACCATGGAATGTTCAGACATATTGGATTATCCTTCATTTGTCCATAATTTGGATTTTTGATTGACATTGTGTAGAAATATTCACGCCAAATTAATTGACCAGTTATGTGATGTCCATAAGGATGCTTATTCAGTGATACTTCCTGAACACTAGTAAACAAGTCATGGATCGCATAATAGAACTTTCTTACAGACAAACAACCAAATCTTAGTGCTGCAGACATGGATGTAGATACACCAAGTAAATCAGGATTAGCTTGATTTGGGAGATAAGTTCCATTCCTAAATGCATCTTGTTCTATTGCTAATCTTAATTCCAACTGTTCTAAAGCTCGTTTTTCACCACCTTTCCATTTCATATAAACTTCAGATCCAGTCTTTTCTCGATAAATTGAAAAATCTTCAGGCTTTGGAATTCCATTGATTAATCTCAGCTGCATATGTAAATGTATTGGAATATCACCAAAATCAACGTGTGAAAAGTCAGGAATGTCACATGGTCGTGACGGCCTCCCAACAACATTAATCGTGTGCAAAAACATTTGATATGTTAACGGTGGGAATCCTTTTAATAAAAAAAGAATCAAAATTAAAATTAAATTCAGACTACATCACATTCACATACCTCCGTTAACTTCAATAATTTTTTTCGGATCCCATAATGTATGCGATATCTTCTCAACTGTCTTAATTCCAAATTCTCTGCATAAATTTTCAACTCGTTCGTCTCTTTCATTCCATATTGGCTCACAATCTTGTTCGTAGCATATTTTTGTAATTCCTAATTCTTTACGCATTTGCCTAAAAATGTCAACTGGATCCCCACGAAATATAAACAATCCATGACCACCCAATTCCTTAAATTGTTTATCCAAATCTTCTAGTGATTCGATTAAGAATTTCATACGATTGTAACCAACATGCTGTGTACCTTTATATGTTGAGAATTGAAAAGGAAATGAAAAACAATAAGATGTAATTTTTTTTATAGTCCACGTGTTTGTAATCGAAACTTTAGGGGGAGAAATTCACGTGTCTTATGCAATTTACTACGACTTTTTTTTTTGATTTCTTTTCTTTTCGCGTGTTTTGTCGAATTTTCTGTGTTAAGTAACTTATATTTAGATGGTGGGTTGTGGAAATTTTGAGAATAGTCTTGATGATTGTTTTGATTTTCTTGAGGATTTCAAAATTTGGCAAAAGTTAAATTTTAGGATTTAATTTAATCTTAGGATTAAAATTAATTTAAAAAAATTTATCTTCGGATTTAAATAAATCCAGTCAGATTAAAAAGTTTGTGTTAAATTAAATCGCATGATTAAAATTTTTCTCCAATTTAAAAACTCTTCAAATCAGTGAAAATATGCGCTTTAATTTTCCTAGATCCAATTCATTGATTATGACTGTTTTCATTAAGCGTATACTACGTTCTATTCCAGTGTTGTCCAAACTGTGTGCCGCGGCACACTGGTGTGCCGTAGAAGATGTCTAGGGGTGCCGCGGAAAAATTTTGAAAATCCCGAAAATAGGCTCTTTTTTAAAAATTTCAAATTTTCCTACATTTTTACCGAAAAAACTGGAAAAAACTTATTTTTAGTCTCGAAATATCGATAATTTATTAAAATAATTTTGATTTATTTGATCAAGGATAAAGTCTTTTTTGCAATTGGTACTATTTTTGCTAAAGGGCAATTCTTTGGATGAATTTTGAAAATTTTTCATCAAAGAATCGATTTTTTGTAAAATTTTTCCACTACAGACTTTAATATTATTGTTTTGAATAGTGTATTTTCCTCAAATCTATCATATTTTCATTACTAAACATGTTAAAAGTCTGTATTTATTAAGTTATTTTGATTCTTTGGTCAATAACTCGGTGACAAAAATTGACATTTTTTCTTTGAATCATCCAAGGAATCAAAAATTAAAGAAAACTGTTAAGATTTATAAAACCAAACTATTACTGAATCATAAAAGAATCAAAAATCTACAAATTGTGTACTTTACTTTATAATTTAACTTATTAATTAATGAGTTATTTTGATTCTTTGAAAAATTTAAAGTGTCACCGAGTTATTTTTGAGCTTTTTTTCTTCCTTATCCGCAAAAAAATGCAGAATCTGAAAAACGTTTTTCTTTATTTTTTAATTAAATTCGACAAATTATAATGTTTTGATGAACCAAAAAGTAAGAAAAAATTATATTTTATGCATTTATGAACATTTTGGATTATAAATTTTTAATAGAAAGGCAAAATTCAACAAAACATATTTTTAACTCAAACATTAGTGATACTGGATTTTAAAAGCTCGTTTTCAAAAATTCCACTCATCCAAAGAATTGCCCTAAATTAAAATTATAAGTGTGCCGTAGACAAAATTTGGTGTGCCGCGAAAAAATTTTTTGAGTCTAGGTGTGCCGTGGCCCAAAATAGTTTGGACAACACTGTTCTATTCCATTCAATACAACAATACATAGAAATTGATATCTGTTTATGAAGCCACATCTCACGAGAAGCTCAACAATATTTTTTTTTTCATTTAAACACATTTTTGTTGTTGTAATTCCATGTAATTCTCACAGCAAGTTAAATGGTGGCACTTTTATTGATAATTAATTTTTCATGCTCACCTGCTGAACAGCCATCAAAAATGAAAACGGGATAAAAAGTGGTTTTTTGGGCTCCATTTGACCTTAATGCTTCATGTAATGCTGGATTATCGTGTAATCTGGATGAATTTTTGGGATTAAAATTAATTAATTGAGTCACAAAAAAATTCAATAATTGGAACTTCTCATTACCTTAATCCATGTCGAAACCACAAAATTGATTTTTCAGCCATTTTTCTGTTATTCTTCTTCGATAATGAACTTGTCAAGCTTTTACTTTCTATGTCCTTTCAAATCAACGCCTAAACAAGGAATGACTGATTTTCTATATCTTTATTTCCTTCAAGCACTTGTAAGTTATCAAAGAATATTTTTTACGTCATGAAGGAAACAGCTGAAGAGACTCAAAAATCGACATTAAATATTGCAAATATTATCTAACAAAGTATTTTTATTTCACTGTGTCAACAAAAAGTTAAAAGTACGTCTGATTACAATTCAAGTTGAATTAAAAATGTAAATGTGCATCGCGATAGTTTTCCAGACAGAATAAGTATATGTGTGGATGGATGTGTGTATAGATTACTAGATAATTCTATTTGACATTGAAAAATTATTCTTAGATCCGTAAAAGTTTCAGTTCCAGTTCTACTAATTTGTTGTTGAAAATTTGTCATTTGATATTTTTAGATTATATCCAATAAAATTAATTAAGTTATTTGCAGACATGGCATTTTATTGATTTAATTTTGGTATAAACCGTTGAACACGTTCTTAAGAAAATATTTGAATTTT
Organism: Chironomus striatipennis; assembly: GCA_026123125.1. Taxonomy (NCBI): domain Eukaryota; kingdom Metazoa; phylum Arthropoda; class Insecta; order Diptera; family Chironomidae; genus Chironomus; species Chironomus striatipennis. The sequence continues at coordinate 46,563,317 of CM047394.1, forward strand.
TGTGGGGACGAAACTTCCACAAGCTGAATACCCCGGATTAAAAAGTAAACAACAAAAATCTAATTTACAAAAAATAAAATCAATTTTATTCAAATTCAATGTGATCGATGTCCAATATATTAGTTACGTTGTGTACAATAAAGATCGAAACAGTCGAAGATATGGAAAATGTAGACGGTATGTATGGAAATTTCCAAATATCCAACAAAAAATAAATTTTCTTCTTTGTTGTCTGAATTAACTCTTGAAATAATCCTTTTTACCAATAAAGACTCACAAGCAGCTGCATCTTCATTGGAATCACCAACTGTGCGTAAAGAACGTCGTGGACAAAGAAAGCCAAAGAAAATACAAATTGAGACTTATGCAAATGTCCTAAATGGCGATGAAAAGACAAAAGGAGTCTTGCCAAAAAGTAAAAATTCTCGAGAACAGACTCCACAAAATGAATCATCTACATCAGATATTTCAGACAATACACCATCGGAAGTGAAATTTTTCTCTGGAAATCCATTTGTAGAACAGACAAATGGAATTTTACATTTATACAAGAAGAAGTATGTTCGTGTATGACTCACTTCATTTATGACTTTATATAATGGGCGATTCCATGAGTTCGTTATAGAGAGTCTCCAAAGTTTTTGCTTAATATTTCTTTAATTGATTACTTTAACTGGTATATTAAAGATTAATAACATGTCTTTTCATGACATTTATCTTTATCAATACCTAAAACATTGTTTAAACTTGTCTAAAATCAAATTTATTAAAAAAACTTGCGTTAATCGGTTGCCTCGAAAAGGCAACCGATTAACGCAAATTTTTTCAATTTTTTGATTTTAGACAAATTTAAACAGAGTTTTAGAAATTAATATGGATGAATAACATTAAAATACATGAAATTAATCTTTAATATACCAGTTAAAGTAATCAATTAAAGAAATATTAAGCAAAAACTGTGGAGACTCTCTATAACGAACTCATGGAATCGCCCTAATGTATTATTTTACTTCTCAGTGAACGCGATAACATTCAAGACGGTCTGTCTCAAACATTATGCTTATTAGCCGTACCGGCAACTTTAAGTTGTCACGATATCCTCAACTTTATTGCACCATGTCATTCAGTCATTAATCATGTTAGAATTATTCGTGATGGATCGCCAAATCAATATATGGTAATTCTTGATTTTCGTGCTGCTGAAGATGCTTTTGAATTTTATCAAACATTTAACGGAGCACCTTATAATAGCCTTGAACCAGAACAATTATGTCATGCACTTTGGGTGTCAGGAATTGCTTGGGATAATGATGATTCAACGCCACCAAATCATACAGAATTGCCAGTATGTCCAGTTTGTTTAGATCGTATGGATGAGAGTGTTGATGGAATTTTGACAATTTTATGTAATCACACTTTCCACTGTGGATGTTTAGTTAAATGGGGAGATTCTACATGTCCAATATGTCGTTATGTTCAAACACCTGAAATCACTCAAAGTTCAGTTTGTATGGAATGCGAAGGAACTGAAGCATTATGGATTTGTTTAATTTGTGGACACATTGGCTGTGGACGTTATCAAGGCGGTCATGCTGCAAAACATTATCGTACTACAAATCATACATATGCTCTACAATTAGGCACTAATCGTGTTTGGGATTATGCTGGTGATAATTTCGTTCATAGACTTTTGCAGAATAAATCAGATGGTAAACTTGTTGCAACTCAATCACCACAAAATGAGAGTGCAGGAGAAGAGAAAATTGATTCAATGCAATTGGAATTTACTTATTTATTAACATCTCAGCTTGATACTCAACGTCAACATTATGAAGACAGATTAGCAAGGATAGAAGCAGCAATGGCAAATGATAAGCAAAGTATTCTCATGGAAACGGAAAAACTCAAAGAAAATAATGCTCAAATAGAGCAGAAATTGAATACTGTGATTAAAGAAAAGCAGGCAATTGAGAAGAAAATGAATGCAATGAGCGGTCGTCTTGCTATCGTACTTAAAGATTTGTCTGAGGAACGACAATTTTCTAAAACTTTACAATTAAATCATAATTCATGGCAAACAAAATATTCCACTTTAGAGAAACAGTATAAGGAGAAGGAAGCAGAAATAGTCGAGCTTAAGGATCAAGTTAGGGATTTGATGTTTTATATGGAGGGACAAAATACGATCTCTAAATCTGAATTAAAGGATGAAATTGCTGAAGGTTCAATTATCGTCGGTGAATCGAGTGGGAATAAAGGCAAAAATCGACGTAAGAAAAAGTAAAACTACTAATCTCTTCTTTTTTTTCTATGCATATTTATCAATAATAAAAACATAAACATTTCTTGTGACTGAATTATCAGATGTTTTTTGAATGTTTGATTGTCTTTGTGATCAGCTGTTTTTCAGTTCGTATTGAGTGGCATTTTTTTACTTGTTTTCTTCTATACTTTTAAGATTCTAAAAAGAATGTGCAATGAAAAGTTCACATTGTCGGGCAAATTGTATAATCTCAGTATTTATGCTTAGTTTAGTTACATAAACTAACCACAAATCAGTGGAAAGTCATCAACAATTTTAATAAAACCACAATGAAATTAAGGAAACTATAAGTTTCTTTATAAATATAAAATGCGCTTATAAACACAACCACGATTTTACTCGTACTTTCGACAATATAGAACAGCTCAAAGTTCATGTTGCGTGTAATGTGAATGTAAAATGTTGCCTAAGAATTTTTACATTTTTAAATCAAGTTTAAATAATTTAAATTTAATAAGAGCTCTTCGAAGGTGTCATAGTGATGCTAGAAAAGTATCTATTGGAAATGTCACATTTGAAAAAAGCACTTTAGCTAAAAATCCCGAATATGTTCCAAAAAAATTCAGTAAGTGGTTGGAAATTTAGCAAAAATGTTAATAATTTTATTTAATTAATGATAATTCCAGTTGATTTTACTAGCGATGGCATCCAAAAGATACCAAATACCACATTACATCATTTAAGATGGATGATACAGAAAGATAATCTTAAACAAGACATTTTCTTGATTGGAAGACCCGGGAAGTATAAAAGGCAAATTGTTATGACTTATTTGCAATTGACAAATCAAGAATGTGAATATGTGAGCCTTTCAAGAGATACAACAGAGTCCGATCTTAAACAAAGACGAGAAATTCTTAATGGAACGTCAATTTTCATTGATCAGGCAGCAGTTAAAGCTGCAAAGAATTCTCGAATTTTGATAATTGATGGAATTGAAAAGGCAGAAAGAAATATTTTGCCTATATTGAATAACTTGCTGGAAAATCGTGAAATGCACACTGAAGATGGAAAGTTCCTTGTCAGCTCACAACATTATGACAATCTTTTGAGTGAGCATGGGCAGGAATCATTAGAGAAAATGGGATTGGTAAGAGTATCTGAGAATTTTCGAGTAATTGCAATTGGTTTGCCGGTACCAAAATATCGCGGATCTGCTTTGGATCCACCTTTACGATCAAGATTTCAATCGAGAGATATTTCGAATTTAACATACCATGAAGTAGTTGAAGATGTACTGAATGAATGTCCAAACGCACCTGTTGATACTTTAAAAAAAGTTGTATCTTTTGGTTATGGACTTTTGTCCAGTGACTCCTCAACAATGTCATTTCCAGATTTTCCATTAGATAATTTCATTGAAGCTGGAAAAGTTCTTTCGAACAATCCAAACATGTCTGAATATGAACTAATTAATCGACTATATCCAATGGAAACCATTTTGACTCCAGGACAAAAGGCATCTGTTAAAACGTTGATGGAGTCACTCAAAATTGATGTTCCAACAAAGCCAATCAAGCAGAAAATTGTTGGTGTAGAGCATAAATCAGACCATTCAATTGTTAGCATTAAACGATCAGGTTGGATCATGTCTTCAGATATTTCAATCAACATTCCATCCAGTACCCATCCGTACAAATTAAGCAATGAAAGTTTTATTGAAGTTGATTCTCAATCGAATTTATTGGCTGATTTAATGCAAACATATGCAGTTGGAGATTTGTGTTTATTAGGTGCCAGGGGATCAGGAAAAAGTGCAATTACTATGCAGCTATGCAAGATTCTTAATCAACCATTTGAACAAGTAACTCTGTATAAAGACATGAGTGCAAGAGAATTAATTCAAACCCGAAATACTAAACCAAATGGAGATACAGAATGGGTCGATTCAAGTCTAGTGAAGGCTGCAAAAAATGGAACTGTAATAATTTTGGATGGTCTTCACAGATTACATTCTAGTACAATGTCAATACTTCATAGATTGATCCATGATAGAGAATTACAACTTTATGATGGATCAAGATTAATGAGAAGTGATAAATATGAAGATTTAAAAAGTTTGGGCATGACCGATGAACAATTGATTGAAAAAGGTATTTACAAGATTCATCCTGCATTTAGAATTATAGCTTTAGCGGAACCACCAAAATTAGATGCAACAAACTGGTTGACACCTGAGGTTCTGAGCACATTCATGTTTCATGAAGTCAACAGTCTAACAAAGCAAGAAGAACTTGAAATAATAACAAAACTTTACGGCTCAATTCATCCATCAATGAGTAAAATTATTGATTTGTCACAAACCTTACGCGCAAAGGCTGCAAAAGATCCAATATTTAAGAATTTTGCAGAATCCTTATCGACTAGACAACTTCTTCGAATTGCTCATCGTTTATCCAAATATTCTGAAAATGGTGACGATGCTTCTATTTATGATATCGTCCAAAGTGTATTCTTATCGAAATTTTTGCCTTCACTGCCACGAGAAGTTCTTGAAAGTACCTTGAAACAACATGATATTAACCCAGTACAAAGAACTTTGTCGAAGAATATTGAAATCGAAAAAACAGACACAGATTTAAGAATCGGAAAGACTCAAGCAACAGTTCATCCAAAAGACTTGCAACATTCTATGAAAGTACCTGAAACATTATTTTATGATACGCCACATTATGTTGTTCTTTTGGAAAGAATTCTTCAAGATTTCTTGCTTGGATATCATTTATGCTTGATTGGAAATCAAGGTGTTGGAAAGAATAAGCTTATTGATCGATTGCTTTATCTTCTAAACTATCCACGAGAATATATTCAACTACACAGGGATACAACAGTTCAAACATTGACAGTACAATTCAAAGTTGAAGACGGAAAAGTTATTGCTGAAGATTCACCTTTAGTTAAAGCTGTAAAGCATGGCTACGTTTTAGTTATTGACGAAATTGATAAAGCACCAATTAATGTAACATGCATCCTCAAGAGTTTAGTCGAAACTGGAGAGATGTGGCTGTCTGATGGACGTAAAATTGTATCATCTGATTTTGATGTTGATGAGTCAAATGAAAAGATAATCAAGACACATCCAGGATTCAGGATAGTTGTGCTTGCTAACCGACCAGGTTTTCCATTCCTTGGAAATGATTTCTTTGCATCAATGGGACATTTGTTTGCCTGTTCAGCTATTGATAATCCTGAAGCTGATTCTGAAATTAAGCTTCTTCAGCAATATGGACCAAATGTTGATATTAAATTGATCAAAAAATTGGTCAATGCATTTAGTGAATTACGTTCAATGGCAGATACTTCAAAAATTTCATATCCTTATTCCACGCGTGAAGTTGTGAATATTGTAAAGCATTTAAACAAATATCCTGACGAGAATCTAAGTGAATTAATAGGAAATGTCTTTGATTTCGATCGTCATGCACCAGAATCATTGGAACAAGTTACAAATGTTTTGATAAAACATGGATTAGATATTGGAACTTATGCTAATAATGAATTGTCAGAAATAAGAAGGCAAAAGAAATTGCAAGTAACTGTCAATCATTATAGTGGAAGAGATGTATCATCTCCAAAGCATGGAAAAATTGATCCCAATAATGATCCACATGTTGGTAAGTATTTGTAAACATTAAAAATGCTGTATAGATTTGATTAGAATTTGTAAGGTTTTTAACATCTTCATAATTTAAATATAATTTTGTAATATTTATTTAATTATAGGAGGAAATACTTGGGCTGGTGGAAGTGGTGGACGAGATACAGCTGGCTTAGGTGGAAAAGGTGGTCCTTATCGTTTATCTTCTGGAAATCCCGTTCATCAACTTTCTGATCAAGAAAAGGATGACATTCCAGATGATGTAAAACGAGCAGCACGTGCAATGAACAGAAAAGCATTTGAGGAAAAATTAAAAGAGATTAAAATGTCATCTTTCGATTTCAACCTTTATCAACAATTTAGCAGTCCAGTCAAGCCACATGTTACTACTTTGAGAAATATTCTAAGTACATTGGAAGCAAAAGCAAAAGAAAGGCATTGGCAGAAACACGTAACATCTGGTGAACTGGATGATACGAAAATTATTGAAGGAATTACAGGTGAAAAGAATATTTACAAGATGAGAAAGGATTTAGATCCAGAACCAGGAAGTGTTCAAGAAAAGCCAAAACTACTCAGCATCGTTGTGGATGTAAGTGGATCAATGTATCGTTTTAATGGATATGATGGAAGATTAGATCGTGAATTAGAAGCTATTACAATGATTATGGAAGCATTTGAAGGTTTTGAGAACAAAATTCAATATCAAATTATCGGTCATAGTGGAGAGAGTCCTAAAATTTCATTTGTGGACTATAAAACTCCACCAAAAGATGATAAAGCAAGACTTGATGTCCTAAAGTTAATGTACACGCACAGTCAATATTGTTGGTCTGGTGACAATACATTACATTCAACAAGAATAGCTGTAGATGAAATAGCAAAGGAAGAATGCGATGAAGCTATTGTTATCGTTCTTAGTGATGCTAATTTGAGTCGTTATGCAATACCACCGAAAAGGTTATCAGAAATGCTTACGAAACAGGAACCAAAAGTACATGGTCATATCATATTTATTGGAAGCTTAGGAGAGGAAGCTGCAATGTGAGTATCATATCTAAAAAATCAATTCATAAAGTTAATCATGATTTTTTCACAGGATTAAGCAAACGATGCCAACAACTAAAGCATTTTTATGTACAGATGACATCGGTGAACTTCCAAAAATCCTTAAAACAATTTTCCAAGCATCACTTTTGAGGCAATCATTCTAAATAAATGAAATAATGTATATAGTTGTTGAAGAATAAAGATTTTAAAGCTGTTTAAGGGCAAATCCGTAAAATTATGAAACTGGCAAAAATCGACTTGTAATATTTCTCTACTTGTTTCCGTTCGAAAAATTAAAAAACCGTTAAATTTGTTTGTTTACAAATGTATACAGCTATTTTTACAAGTGTTAACTTATCTCGTTGCGTTCTATAATTTATGATAGTTAATCGTTTAAATTCTCAAAACTGTTAAGTCTTTATTTAACAACATATTCTAAGAAACGAATTTGAAAAATTTTGTAAACAAAAAAAATTCGAATTTTTTCTTCAACTTTTTCAAAATTTTCTTTACCGTTGCAGGATCGATTAACGCTATTTTTATTAAATTTCTCCTTTTTAACTGTATTTAATCGCTTAACAATAGGATTTAGTGAAAGCAAAGCTCATTATCGATGTGAAATAGTGCTTTTTTAGTTGTCTAGATTGCTAGTTAAGCGAAATTTTGCAATTTTAAAAAAATATTTTTTTGTTCGCAGGATCGATTAACGCTATAAAATACAAAATATCTCGTTAATTAGAGCATTAGAGCAATATTAAAGTAGCATGCTCTGTACAAATCGTAAAAATTTACATGTTTAATTCTCAAAACATTGCGAAAACAGACAGAGTTAAGAGAATTTTGATAAAAACAAAAATTTTAAGGTTAATGCAAGCTGCGGATTTGCCCTTAATATACTAACGACATCTGTGTTTGAAATTTCAAATCTTCAGGTAACAGGGTCAGAAACTATTCTGAAAAGTTCGTTACTTTTTTTTTTTGATTCAAAAAAATCTTGTTTACGTTGAGAAAGTCTTGATAATTTTTAATCTCAATTTTAAAGAGTATAATTAAGTAATATCATCATATAAAGTGGCTTATTATAAGGTATGATTTCATACTAACAGTAATAAATTAAAAATTACACAAATAATCATGTTTTCAGGCAGAATGGATTTAAGGAAAGCAATTCTTTTGAAACAACCACTTCAAGACTCATCTTTTTCTTCATTAAATAACTCAACAGCTTCAGTTTACGAGTCAGCAGCTGAAGATTCCGATAATTCATTGTATTATTCATTCGTAAAGAGCCCAATGAAGGATTTTGATAGTTTTATATCTGAAAATTCACAAGATCCAGATGCCAGTTTGGTAAGTGAAGTTGATGATAAGGAAAATACAGTTATTATGAAGCATATTCAAGTAATGAGTAGTCCTGAAGAGGAAGTCGAAAAAGCGGAAACCAAAATATCAGAACCAATAAAGGAAGTCGAAAAAATGGAGATTGATGAATCTTTAATAATAGAAAACAAAGATATTAAGGAACAAGCTTCAGGTCACGAAGATCAAAAAGATACCAACAATACACAAATGCCTGTGATCTCAAATAACTTGCCTGAAAAAAATTTAATTATACCAACAATCATGATTGAAGATCCAAATGAAAATCTTATTAATCCTTTCACAATGGAAGAAGTTAAACCAAGTACACCAATGGAAACGTCATTGGAAGGTCGTGAGTCAATTGAAACAGATAATGTAACGAAGAGAAAAGTTCAAACTTCAGCTAAAAAATCAGCTAGCAAAATTCCAATGCGTACTCATCTTTATTCTCCAATTCAGCGAAATTCACTTGATAAAAAATCAAAAATTAATTTGAAGCCTGTTATTACACGACGTACAATTTATGAAACTCGTAGTGCCGTAATCCAGAAACCAAAAACTCAGCCAGTAATTCAGCCAGCTAAAAGTAAAATGACAGCACCAAAACCTATGATGCATAAATGCACAACTACTGGATGTCTTAGAGAATTTCGTACTGTAAGCTTATTGGAACAACATAAAAAGACACACAATCCACCAACTACAAGTAATGCAAGCTCATCAACTCATTCATCTTTCAAATGCAAATGGTGTGATAAAATTTTTGAACTGAATAATGCTCTAACATCCCACATGATTGATAAATGCACAAAGATTTCATTTTCTGAAAAACGTAAATTAATGTCACAACAAGAAAAGTCAAATCAGACAGCTAATGACAATAAAAGAAGAACTGTTTTTGTTGCTCCACCGGTTCCAAAGAAGAGATCACCACGGCGCCAAACACTTAATAAGTCTGGAATTATGATAACACCCAAGAAAACTTTAAAATGTGAGTGTGGAAGAAAGTTTACGGACGTTTTGGAATTTGCTAATCATACGGTCAGTTCGGTTTTTGTTCTTTATAGTAGTTTTTGAGTTTTTAACTGATTTTACAATTTTAAATTTCAACGGTTTTCAAAAATTTAAATTTTTTTGAATTAAATTTTTTTTTGGATTTAAATTCGGAAAATTCGTTTAATTTGACCTAAATTTTATAGCGTTTTTCAATCAACTTATTATCAATATTTGAATGTAATAATCAAATTTTAATGACAATTTCCTTTTTATTCACAGATATCCCATAAGTATGAGAACGCTTTGAAGCAAAAATCAACATAACTTCAGCTGCTAAGTCAGAGAAGAAGGTGCAAATAAAAATATTTCTTCGTTTTTTTTTTCATATTCTTTAATAATGTAATATAAATTTAAGCAAGTTTCTTCATACTCCTATATATGCTAAATTCACTTTCGTTTAATGTGATTAAAAAATAAAAACTGAATAAAAGATCCTATATTTCCATAATAATGCTCATGAGAAAAGAATTTGCAATTGACAATGACATACTTTTTAGATGCAAGTACAAAGGTATGTATGGTAAAAAAAATCTCCATTCACCTTTCTATTTAAACAATTTCTTCCTACTATATTCTATGAAAATAATAATCATGACTCTACAAAGCCTATAAATGATCATTTGATATTTTTCTTCTTGATTTCATTCATCTTTTTATTGCCAATGTATACAAAGTACCTCCTATGAATATCGAAAAGAAAGAAGTTAATGTGTCGTGTGCTGTTAATAAATTTCTCAATTTTCAATCATTGATACAAGGAAGAGGTGGTGAAAATTTTGAAAATATGGATGCGGTTGACGCATTTAATCAATATTGATGAATTGTAAAATTTAACTATTTTCTAAAATTCAAAATCTGAACGGCTTTCAAAAATTTAAAATTTTATATTTAACCTAAATTTAAATTTCAAAAAGTCGTTAAAAATTAAATATTTTTCGTCAGTTACAAATCAATTTTTTTGCAAATTCCATTCAGCCAAAATGTCTTTAAAACCTCTAATAATCCAATAAAAAATGGTAATCATAAAGTGTTAATTGCTTTGCGGCAAAACAGAAAGAATTATTACCAATTTGGCTGCTATCAATTACCTTCGAAAATGACATAAATCTATTCATTTCCCAGACAATTGAAAGTGTCATGGGCGTAAGTCTTAGTAATGAATTAAAATGACCAGCTATTATGATCTGTCATAAAGATTTTTTTTTTCAATTTCTAAGTAACTAACTGAGGAAAAGTACTTAGACGATGAGAAGAGAAAACAACACTTGTTGTTATGGACGTATGTATCTTGTCATGGAAGATCCGCCCGCTTATTACCATCATTTAGAAGATCGACAAACCATCATCATCATCTCAATGAAATATATTCAAAATGCTGTGCAAAGTGAAATTTTTGTTTTGTTATTTTTATACATCTTTATCTTTTTTTGGCAGAAGTGAGCATAAAACATTAGGTAGCTCAATGACAAGACATTTAGTGACCCATAACAGAGCACTTTTACTTCCACATGATTTCCCAACTAATATATGCATAATTTTCTTCATTTTTCTTGTTTAGATGGTTGTTGGGGGATGTCAGGTTAATGGGTTTCGATTTGAAATAATTCAAAAAATAACGGGTTTTTGAAACTTAAATTGAAAGATTTTTAATTTGAATTTTTGAAAAAATTTTGAATTTTAAATTTACAAAAACCGTTAAATTTTTAAATTTATAAAAACCGTTGAACTCTCAAAAATTTTGAGTTTGATTTTCTCGGAATTTCTTTGAAATAATCAACTCCCTCCTCAAATAACTTCACAGTCACCAATGACCTGATTTCATAAAATAAAATAATTTTCTTAATTTTTCGGTAATATTTTTCAGCTACACAGCTGATGACATTTATTTATTGTTGGTCAGTTTAATTTTCCGGCAATTTCAATAGCTGCGACTGACTGCTGAATGGGAAAAATCTCTCTTTCATTTACGAATGTCGTGCTGCTTTCTGAATCTTTTTTTTTTCATGTATTTTAAGTATTTTAAGTAATTTCACAAAAGTGATTCCTGATGTGTGAGAGTTCTTCAGTGTTTAGTCAACTAGTTGTTTCACGTGGTCATTAATGAATATTATAGACAATATTTATATATGTCTTCATATGAGAAAAGTGGCCGTTATTTTTTTTCAAATTTTTGAAAAATTCACTAACACTATCAAATTTTCAGTACAAAAAACTTAGCAACTCAACTGAGCTATGGTCGGCGTTTGGTCGATGCTCAGTTGTATGAAGACATATAAATATATTGATTATAGACAAAAAATAACAAAGGTGTAGTCATTGAAAAAGAAAAGAAGAAAACGTCCCAATCAACGCGATGAAATTAATGATGGGAATTGCAGATATAACAATTAAAGTAAGCCTCTTCCTTAAACACCTTGTAATGCTAAAATTAATGACCGTAGAGACATAATCATTAACGTAAAGATTTTATGTTGATATTCGCAAAAATTCATGAAAGTTTAAAATTGATAATTAAGCCTATGACAAATTTTAAATTTGGTGAAATCAATTAAGCTATTAATTATTTATTAACTAAATTTGATGACAATAACTGATTAATTTTTGAGAAAATTCGAATTTGTAACAGATTTTTTGAATTTTCGATTTGTAACGATTTTCTAGAGTTTGAATTAATTTATCTTTTAAATATTATTTAAGAACATTTAAAATAATTATTTTTAATTATTATTTGTTTCAAAATATATGGATGCGCTACTTGTCAGTATTTTTATGATTAAGTTTTATCAACAATAATTTTTTTGCAAAAGAAGTAGCTAATAATTACAATTACAATCACGCTCATCATGCTGAGCTATTCATCCATCATGCGCAAAAAAGATCCCAAGCATTAAGCTAGTAATATTATAATAAATCGTGTTAAATTAGCTTTTTAACTGTTTTGAAGTGCTATCGACACTGTACATTATTGGATTAGTACATGAAGAATACATCATGATCCAAACTAAATTTTATGGCTAATAAAACGCATCATTAACGGATCTTTTCTCTTATCTCCTACTGAACTTTCAACAATACTCGATTATTATTGTTCTTACATCTTTTCCACTTTTACTTATATGCATGCACTGCGTACGATGTTTTACATGGTACTAGAATCGATGAACTGTTGTGTTTATTTAAAATAGAGGTATGAAGTGCTTTTCGAGCGAGATATTAGAGATGTTAGGAATGTGGATGAGTAGCTGAGTGTTTTGTTAATTTTGTGGCAAATTTTCAAAAATATTTGAATTTGTAACGGTTTTTGAATTTTTAAAATTTATGTAAAATTTATTATTTAGTATTTTGCAAAAATCTTAAAAAAAAACTGTATTTAATGATTCCAAAAAGGCCAAAAGACTCATCAATCCAAAAAGTCTAACACATAATTCACTCAACTAGATTAAAATTCACAGGCACCGTAAAGCTAATAATTTGCCAAAAAAATCCATATTCATGTCTAATTTTCTGATAATCATGTTTTAGGTGATAACAATCCAACACTTTTGAGCATTAATTAACTACCGACCTAGCTTATTTAATATGGAATAAGAAGTCGATGAGAAAAATTCTCCAGTCATTCTTAGACCGTTGCAAAATATCAAGTAATTATCCATAAATTTTCTCTTAATGGTCAATACTGTTTATGAGTTAAAAACAACCAGAAAAAAAAAGTTTGGAACTTCTCTCATTTCTCATCATCACTTGAATGTTAAATGGATAGAGAAAAGGCAAACAGAAGGTGAGCGCGAAAAGTGAGGAAAGGCAAGAAGAAATGGTACGAAAAGAAAAATATAAACACTTTTTTTTTGCATTTCTGTTTATTGCTGCTCATTTCTGTTTCGGCTATCGACTACTGAAGACGTTTAAACTGAATCGTGCCGGTTAAGTGCTCTATACACGACGTTATTATTGATAGAAATTCTGTTATATCCATCGGGTTTCTTCTATGTCTATTATCTTGATATTGAGAAAGAAAAGACACCAAGTGCGCTCATTCTATTAACTGTTTATACGAACCATTAAATTAAATAAGTGAAGAAATAAAAAAAAAAAAAAAATGAAGTGGAACAAAAAGCTTATCATCCTCATAATTGTTATATTGTTTGTAATTTGTTTATGTGAAGCAAAGAAACGAAGAATTCCATCACGTCTGAAACTGAAGCAGCCACAAAAAAATATTAGAAATTCAAAATTGCCAAAACTAAAAAGTCAGAAGCAATTATTGTATGAGACACGTGAGACTTCACCGCCAAGTTTCGTGACACTTCTACTCTTACGATTAGTTTATGGACTGGCAACTCAAATGGGAATAGAGGATAGATTGCCAGGCTTTTTAGCACCTCCAAATGCTGATGATGGAGATTATGGATTCTTTAGTGCGCCATTTGGAGGCGGAGATGATGACTATGATTTGGGACTATAAAAAATAGATTAAATTTGTAATTAATTAATTTGCGCACTCAGGAATATCAACATGAAGTCAGTCATTTTCATTTAAATGGAATCATGAGAAAAATGATTTTTTTTTTTTGGGTTTCGCTTCTTCTCGAGAAAAAGAACCGTTTAAATCTTTTGTTTGATGATAATCTGTAAATTTACATTCTCTTAAAATAATTAAGTAACAACTGAAGATTGTTTTTTTGGGTTCTGAAGAAAAAGAGAAATTACCACAAATAATAATAATAATTCGATGAAATTCAGTGAAAATTTATTTTTAATGGATTTATTCAATTTTCTATTGTTTTGAGCTAGATAAGTGAACCACATACTTATTGTTAATCGTGAAATCAGTGCTTCCTTTTTTTCGATAAGCTTATTTTTTTCTGTATAATTTTAAACATCGATGAACGATTGAGTGAATTCTTTAAATGAAAATATCAGCAACCTGATGTGCATGTCAAAATCGAACGGTTTAATTTAACTAATGTATATGTGTAATGAATGATTTAAGAAAAAAACAAAATATATGTAAGGGGTTATTCACTTAAGACGTCTGATACTTAAATGAAATTGTTTTAAGGCACAAAATGTATCTATCCCGAAAGGCACAGATCGAATAATCGAGATGAAACCCGGCACCAATCCGGAGTGAGGCCAGCACCAAGCTGGCAAACAATTTAAACCGGAGTGGTGCTGGCCTTACTCTGTCTTGGTGTCGGATTTCGTCACGATTATCCGATCTGTGCCTTTCGGGATATTATCCCACCCACCTTCCAATCTTGAATTACCCTGATTTTCCTTAAAACTAATTTCTTAGTAGAGTAAAAAAAGATTGATTTTTTTGTGTAACTAGAAGTTTAATAAAGAGAAGCAGGTTTTTAAAGAAAAATCAGGGTAGACATCATAAGTGAACAACCCCTATATTACTACTGGAGGAACTAGCACACTCCATAAGTCAAATTAGATTATTGATCGAAACAAGTGCTTCATATTGAAATATTATTATTGATAAAGACAATAACAGTACAAGTTATTTAAAAAAAATATTTTTATACACACGCCACTTATTATTATAGACGTGCGATCGACGAAAGAGCTTCATTCTACTTAACTCTTCTGCTTAGCTGTTCAGAATAATTTAAAATAATATGGAAAAAAATAATGTAATGTAAGAAGAGAGCAGTTAAGTAAGAAATGATTGCCTCACATATGATTTGGTGTAAAATGAAAATGAAATTATGATATTAATGCACATACTTAAGGCATAGATCATTATCAAGGAAGAAAGAATTAAATTAGGTTAAATTGTCTATTGGATAAACACGTTATGTCAGAGATGTATATCGTTCTTTTTTGATGATTCCTGACAGAAGAATAGCCCGCTATATCAAAACAATAAGATTTTCACATTGAAATTGTTCTATAATGATTTTAACGTTAAAAAAAAGTGGGTACAAATGAGTCACAGAGCATGCAAGCAAGCAAGAAAGTCAAAAGAAAAAGTTGACATACAGTAAATAAATTTGATTATTAAGACATCTGTCGTTTCGTTCAAACTGTTTCATTGTTTACTTAAATTAATCTTTTTAATTATGAGTCGTTTGGATAATGAAATTATGAGATGAATTGATATTCAATATTTATGAAGAAAGTTTTGACATCAAATGTGCTAAATGTAAACAAAATTGATCGAATGTCATGTTTGGTGTAACTAACAAAATGCTTTGAATTATTGAAATGCTCTGTTTAATATAATTTGTGATCCCAATTTTATCAGATTGTAATAAAGGAACGTCTGGAGTAATTTGAATACAATGGTACGAACTTTCATGTTTACTCTGTTAATGTTTATAAGTTATGCAGTTTTATCGTAAAACTGTTCTTTTTTATGGCTTGTAAATGTGTCACTTGTCTTCTTCTTAAAATGTTCTTTGAAGGCGTAAAATATTAATAATTTTTCTGCAATGTTCGAATTTGTTTTTGGCGAAAGATTATTAATCATTTGAATGCACAAGCGTATAATCACGTACCCTGTTTTTTCTTTATAAGCTAGTAGCTTAGTAGAGTAAAAAAGTTGATTTTTTGGCTCTCTAGTAGCTTAGTAACGAGTAGTAGCTTAGTAAAAATCCTGTACTAAAACAGAATTTTTCAATTTTCTCAAAAATTTTATGGATTTATCTCGGAATCTTAATTTTATCTGATTTTTAATGACAGATTAAAGCATAAAATGCAATTAGATTCTCAAAAATTATTGTCTAAATTTTTTTTATGGTAGTAGCTTAGTAAAGATTACAAAAAAGTTTTGGATTCAAAAAAACTTTACTAAGCTAGTAGCTTAGTAACGAGTGGTAGCTTATAAAGAAAAAACAGGGTATTTATACAGCTATAAGAAATAATTGTAGACTTAAACGTCAATTCAGTAAATTTTGTTTCCTTCATCTTGTTACTGTTTTGGTATCTTTGTTGATGACTTTCCACTGATTTGTGGCTAAATTCTATTAGAAATAGCTTGAAAAATTGCAATGTATTGAACAAAAGAAAATTTTTCAATTTGTTCAAAACCTTATAAATTACTTGAAAATTTGTAAGGTTCTGACAATTTAAAAATTTTAAATACGTTAAAATTTAATCAATCTTCAGATCTTAATTTTCTCAACATAATTCATTACTAATGTACCATAAATGTTATTGTCAAAAGAAAAAGCATTAACAGACCATAAAACAGCATGGACAACATAAATTTCATGAATTGCTCTTAATTGAATCTCACAGCGATGAGAAAAATTTTCCTAAACAAAATAAACATTATTTAGCTACGCATGTCTTTATGCATAAAAATCATGTTAATGAATCTCCTATTAATTGGTCAAATTTACGACGTCACGTATTTTTTTTTTTGTCTGTTTAAAGATCTTCCGGATACAATTCAGGCATTTATTTATTTATGTCCATTCATTAATGTTGCTTTAATTTAAATGATTGCATGCATGCCTTTAAATTGTTATTTTAACACTTTCTTCTTAAAATTTCTTTTGTTATTCGATGTAATTTCTTACTGCATCAGCCCTTTTCGGGCATGCTTGTTTGTTTTTTTATTTTTGATTCTTTCCAATTTGAATACATTATGCATTCAAAAATCTCTTCATTATACATACGAGGCCACCATTTGATGATGATATGCGCTTCTCACCTTACAAGACAGAGAAAGCCCCACAAAAATCATGCTAATTATGCTAATGAATTTATTTATTTATTTTTATTTCTTGGGAATGAAAGTGAAATTTACGATACCTTCCTGTTTTGCTGCTTATATGATATGCAAAATTTGCGAAAAATATGAGATAAATTTTTGGATACATTAATTTACATCCTGGACAGTCTTATCTTAATATCCATTTTTTCATATATGCAACCGTTAATCGCATGACATGTGCAGACTCGTAAAATATTTTTAATAGTTTGTGAAACTTAACTGATAATTGTCAAGCACCATGCAAATATTTAATTAAGCTTCTTTTTAATTTGATAACCATTTTCATTGAAATAATACGTAAAGAAATATTTGGGTTAACATGCATTAAAGAATGCATTTACTTTCTTGTACACAGTATATTTGATTTCTTCGCAAAATATGCCAAGAGTTTTTTTTGATGGTTGATTGAACGGAAGGAATGAGATGTCTAATGGGCAGAGGACTTTAATTTTTATAAAATCAAACGTTTTTTTTTTTTTGAATTTGAAATTCTTAAACTGTGACTACTAAATTTGAAATAAATTTTTTTTCCGAAATTCTTTTTAATTATGAATTTTAAAAAAATTAAAAGAATAAACGTCAATTTTTAAAAAAGTTTTCAAAATTTTTGAAAATTTCAAATTCATTTTGACCGTTACAAATTCTTCCATGATTTTCTTGCTTCATCGCTAGACTCAAGATGCTCAAAATGCAATTCAATACTTTCTAATAAAATACACTAATTATTGATTACAGTACATAGTACATACACCTTGATAAGATCGCACGTCGATAATTTTACATGATTTCACTGTTACCAAAAAGTGAAAATCAAATTTAAAATGAAGAAAAATACATGATGAAGGAATTTAGCGAAATTTAAATGTTATATATTTTTTGTATTAGGATTAACAGACACGAGGTGCTCTTTTTTTATTTATTTATTGTATTTTAAATAGAAAAAAAAAGTTGTAATTTAAATAATTTATTAATAAATAAATGAGATTGAAAAAGTTGAAATATTTTGTGAATATAAATTGATGTTTTTCTATTGCCAAAAATACCATAATCGAGATTAATGATGTCCAATAGAATTCCCAGCATATGTGCGGGCAAATAAATTTATTTTTTTTTGCAGAATTAATGAACTTTTCTTTTTTTTACTTTCTATTTTGTTAATCCGGAAGAAAGGAAAATTTTTCAAGAGTAAGGTTGATGCTGGAAATTACCTAACGAAGTATATGGAACTTTTTAGTCACGATCAACTGTAATCTGTAAAACATGCTCAATTTTGTGCAGACAATATTTTTTTTTTTTTTCACAAGTAAATATAAAAGTTTAATGAGATTTAATTTGTTTCTTACATGATTTATGAGTTTATGCTTCTTGAGGAGATTCCCATAAATCATAAAGTCTTTTATTTTGCCATAATCAGCGATACTAATGCCTGTCAGTAGCTAAATTTTAACCATTAATCAATAATTGAAATTCACAAGAAGCATAAAACTTAGTAACTTAATTTCTACTGCTTAAATTTTCCCTTATCAGCCAAAGTTCTCGTTCTTCGTCTTGTATAATGTTGCCATAAAAGAATCGACTGATCATCAATAAATTTACAGCATTGAGCACTAACAATTTTCCTTCTAAATTCTTCACTTTGTAGCAGGTCAAGGAAGTAGAGACACATTGGATATTTTATGAATTTGGCATATTCTGGCTTCTTCCAATACTGTAAGTAATTCAGGTAGTTCACAAATGCTGGATCTTTGAAGTAATCACGTTGTGCAAGAACTGTTAAAATAGAGTTAAAAGCGGCCAAAATGAAAGAAAAAGAAATAAGCACAAAATAAATCAGCAACATACAGTGTAAATAATTTGGATTCGACAGGCATTGTACAAATTCTAGTTCCACTTGAAATCTCATACGCTGCTGATCATCACTCTCCAGATTTTGCAATGCTAAATAATAAACGAAACGGAAATTTTGTTGTTGTAAATTATTAAAATATTGTTAAAAATTATTCTTTGAGTTGATGGATGCATCACACTCGTTGTATTATAATTGATGAGTAATGAGTTAAAATAATAACAATAAATGACATAAATAATTTTTTTTTGGAATAGCACACAACAGAAAAAAGAGAAATTGACCATTACCAAATTATATACACAATTATATTATTATTTTTGGATTTACATTATAATTCACTTATTCTCAGTATAGTTACTATTTATTGCAATGAAAATATCAATAAAAAAAAATAAAGTAGAATTAAAGTTTTACTCACGATCCTTTGCTTTGTTCGTTCCTTTCTTATTAGCCATTATTTACTTATAAAATATCAATTTACAAAAGGTATTTTTTGAGGGAAGTTTCTAAAGATGGGTGGGATAATTTTTTTAATTTGGAATGATAGTGCAAGAATTGATAATAATTAATGATATTGTCTTAATAGGGTACAATAGAAATAAGGTTCTGAAAGTGCGAGTATTTACAACAAGACAAACATCCAGTGATAAAAAAAATATAGAAAATAAAGAAGAGTGAATAAAGATGTCCTTAACACAATTTGTATTTTAAAATGTTCGTGATAAGAGTATTTAAACAAAAAAATATCCTCTTCTATTCATAAAGATATTAATTATTTTTAAAAACCATAAACAAAACACTAAGTTTTATTTTTTTCTAAAAAAGAATACAAAAATGTGTCTTGAATGTGTTCACTGAATGATAATAAGTCTTAACTATCACTTACAATTAAAATGTGACATTTATTAAGTCTAGAAAACTAGTGTTTAGTCAGAAACTATTTAATTTTTAAAAGATTATAAATTTCAAGTTTTTTTTTACTTTGAAGCTAACTTCACGATTATTTACTATTTTTTTTCGAAGCCAACTTCATGGTGATATTTGAATATTTTTTGACCGTTAGATGAAAATTTTTAAAAATTGAATAGTTTTGATATTGCAAAAAAAACTTATTTTCTTCATAAAAAATTGGATTTATTGATTCCTTCCTTGAATTAAAACGATTTTAATAATAATAGATTTGATTTAAAAAAAGAAAACATAAAATTCCACTTCCATCCTATTCTATAAACGTCATCTGTGAATTAGCTCCTGTGCAAAATATTGAATACAACAAAAGAATTAAAAATGAGATTTCTTTATTAAACGAATTAATCAATTAAGGACATGAAAAAATTAATTAGAAAGCGTTTTGTGCATGATTTTCAGTGGAATTCTTTTACAGTTTAAATCCTTGAATTAAATTAAATCTCCCAGATTAAGATTAAATCTTAAGATTAAAACATAATTTCAAGAATTAATCCATCCAATCAACAAGAAAATCCACCTACTTATTTTAATTTGGCAATAAGGAACAAGCATTTATTCAACATCCTTCTTTGCTTGCCACTGTAAATAATCGCTTCGTGTTGCAGCTTCATATTCTTGTACGAGTGCATCAACAACATCTCGTGAATCATCAAGTTCGGATAAATTTTCCTTAAACATTTCCTCTTTACGAAATTGATCGAGGAAAGCACCTCGTTTGCGTAATTTATCGTATTGATTTAATGCTCTTTCGAATAATGAACAAATACTTGTGTGATTTGCAAGCATTAGACCAGATACACGATGACTACTTTGGACATATGGAGATGATCTAGAAAGAGCAACTTGAATACTTGCAGGTCCCCACGGAATAAATTGTGCCAATTTACGTTCACGAATACGTTGAAGTGACTTATGAACTTGTGTTGGATCCACTTCACCTTGTATTATGTTGAGTATTGAAATATAACAGTGATGATTTGATTTATCTGGTCCAGTAGATACCATCATGTTTTTAGGCTGTAAAAGTCGTCGCATAACATCCAAAACGGTTGTTTTACGAACATTAACTGTATCAGTGTCAGTTGTTAATGGAGTATATCCAGTCATTAAGAAATGAAGTTGAGGTGTAGGAATTAAAGGCGCTGTTAAACCAATTAAATTATTATTCATATATGATGGATATCTTAATGTTGTTGTGCTAACAGACATAATTGTACTGACGAGAGTATTAATTTGAGTAAATGATGGATTTTCGAGATGTAAACGATCAGTTGCAATACGATTTAATGCTGTATTATCGAGTACAACAACACAATCAGCACAACTTGTAAGTCTTCTTAATGTCAATAAAGAATTGTAAGGTTGAACAACAACATCACTTATCTCATCTTGATTTGGAAAGACACTATAAGTCTGCACTAATTTCTTTGGAAAATGATCTGATAAACGTTCCATAATATAACTTCCCATACCACTTCCAGTTCCTCCAGCAATTGAATGACATAAAACAAATCCTTCTAAACTGTCACTTCCATCAGCTTCTCTGTCAATTATATCAAACACTTCTTCTTGTAATTTTTCTCCTTGACTAAATCCACTTGCCCAGTTATTTCCAGCACCACCACCGTCTTTTGATAAATAAATGTTTTCTGGATTATACAACTAAAATACAAAATGACGATTTTTAATTTTATGCTTAATATTTAAGGTAAATTAATTTACTTTTGCATATTGTGATTGCATGATTGTATGGATAACTCGAGGTTCTAAATCAAGAAGAACAGCTCTTGGAATGTAATGATCATCATCAGCCTAAAATTGTACAAAATTTTTGTTAAGATCCAGCAACTAAATTAACAAATTTACTTGATAAAAGAAGACATCTTTCCTGTCCGGTCCATCGGTTGCAAAATCTTCCAAAACTCCTGATGGAGATATGCCATGTTCAAGACATAATCGCTTCCAAAATTCAAACCCGACTATAGAAATTTAATAATAAAACTTTTGTAAGAAGCAATATGATCAAATTATTACTTATTTTACTTACTTTGATTGCCACATTGGCCTAATTGGAGTGTTATCATTTCACTTGGCATCTTTACTTCTTTTTAACTCAACAAAATCACTGTGTTAACGTTTAATTTAATGAAAAAGCAACATAAAGCCAAAATTCGAATATTTTGAATAAAGATCTGTTAACGCATTTTTGCAAAACTAATCTTAATTGGGGGTTCTCAATTTGAACAGCTTCACTTTGAACAACGAAAAATTTTCAATACAAAAATTCAAATTTTCATTTTTAACGGTCATTTCTCATACATTTTGATTTGAATAGAAAAATTTGGGAGCAAAACAACTGTTCAAATCGAGGACCCCCTGTATTTAGCATTTAATGAGTGATTTTAATTCATATAAAAAAATTTATATTGGCCCACAACTAAAGTTGAGAATTGGAGCTGAGTACACGTTCTTTCTTTCCTTTGTGTCGCTAAATTATATATTTAAAACCATACAACAGCATTTGTGATGGTTTGAAAACCATACAAAAATTTAACGTGAAATTGTAAGGTTTTTAATACCTAAATCCGTTAGATTTATAATTTCTAATAAAAATAAATACCTGCCTAAATACATTGAAAATGCAAATTCAATTGTTTTATTGGATTTATATAAATTATTAAAAAAATAATGCCAAGATTTTACGATTTAAAGCAAAATTTTTCAGAATTAATTTTCAATTCCAGCAATAATATTTAAACAATAATCAATGAATTGTCACCATAACTAATGATAAGTTCATGACCCCAAAGATGACACACATTAAGGAGATGAGATGTCCACGAAATTATTTATTTTCATTAGTCAAATTAGCAACTTCAAGGTATGTAATTAAATCTAATAGCTCATTCATTCATAGTGCAAATTTGATCACAATTAAAGCACGACACGTGTGTTATATATAATACATAGAACACTGATTGATCTTATGCTTCATCTCATGCACAAATTGTTACACACAAAATATGTATAAAACTCGTTTGTATTCCAAGATCAATTGTCTATATAAAATAAAAAAAAAAAAAAATAATTTTCTCTCCTTACTTCTCAGATCCGATATCAGTATTAAACGTGACTTCAACTCATTAACAGTCGTGCGAGTGATCAGTGCTTGCTAAATCATCTCAATAAAGTAGTTAGAATTACAAAATAATTCAGAATAAGTACAATAGAACTAATTTTTAGAAAGTTTACGGAATTGATGAATTTTTCATTAGAAACTTAGAAGATCCTTGAAATTTCCATACCTACATTAATAATAAACATTCAAGATATTTCCATAAAACATGATTTAAATAATAAAATCAATGTCTTAAAAGGTGTCATTTCTTCCGATCATCTTCATCTTCATCCACTCATAATTCATTCATAAACAGCATATTTAACATGTTACATTGTATGTTGTGAACTAAAATCAATTTTTCGCATTGCCTGCTTGCCTTGATATTGCCATTGATTTCCACTTTATATTATTTTTTCATGACAATAATCATCCGATTAGCTATTATCAAGTAGCCGTTATGTCTGATTGAGTTTTCACACCTTAATTTAATCTATCTTGTCTATAGCTCATAAATTTATGAATGTTTTTTATTATAGGGTCATAACTTTTATCACATTAATGAGTGAATCATGAAGCTTCTTATCACATTGATCATCATTGTAACGTGTATTTTAGTGAATAAGAAATGTGATGCACAAGTGACGTTTCTGGATGCTCCAATTTTTAGGCCATTATTTAGGACACTTAGAAATTTTTTCTTCGATATAAACAGATCGCATTCAGATGAGCAAGTTGAGAGAATTACAAGAAGTTTGGGTGTAAGTTCATTAAATAAATTTTATTGAAATTAAGTATAAACGGTCATTCATAATTTAAATTTCTGCTTTGCTTTAAAAAAAAAAAAAAAAAATTGACAAGATTTTTGAATTTTTGAAAACCGTTAAATTTTAAATATTTTTTTAACGTATTTTTTTCTAGAAATTGCAAAAATCCTTCAAATCAAACGAACCATTCTTTTGTGATATAAATGGACCAGGCCGAAGAAGCAATCAAACACCAATATCAGTTCATAAACTCAGACCAGGAGATATAGACATAATTGCAGCAATTGGAGACAGTTTGACTGCGGGCAATGGTGCAAAAGCTACAAATGCATTACAAGTCACACTTGAATATAAAGGCAATTATTAAGTTATGCATATTTTGTTAAGGACAAATCAAATGATTTTTTTTCTCATGCTTAGGTGTCTCATTTTCTATTGGAGGCGAGAAAACATGGAGAGAATATCTCACAATTCCAAATATTTTGAAGGAATACAATCCAAATCTTTATGGATACTCAGAATCGACTGGATTGTCAATTCATAAAAGCTCAAAGCTAAATGTCGCTGAATTAGGAAGTATGAGTCGAGATATGCCTCATATGACAAAAATATTGATACAAAGAATGCATGCAGATAAAAAAGTAGATTTTAAGAATCATTGGAAGGTTTGATTTAATTATTTAATGAAATTTAAGTTCACAACTAATTGACAATGCTTGTTTCAGTTAATCACGTTTCTCATTGGATCCAATGATTTCTGTCTAGACATGTGCTATCATCAAGATCCAACAGTAATTATCAAGCAACATGAACAAGATTTACTGAAAGTTTTTCGACTAATCAGGGATAATATACCAAGAGTAATGCTCAATGTGGTTCCACCACCAAGTAAGTTATACTCTGCTTTGTAATTCAATTTTTAAAGCTAATAGCATTAATTATGTCTGTGCAATCTTCAGGTGTAAAAGTTTTAGTTGAGTTTAATGGAAAAAGTCCGGAATGTGAAACGACGCATCACTTTGGTATGATGATTTAATTCATATAATTTTCTGACATATTATGCTAATTATTTTTATGTTTTTAGAATGTCCATGCTTCTTTGGCATAAAATACCAAAAATATAAGAAACTTTATTATAAAATTATGCAAGAATGGGTCGACGTTGTGATAAAGACAGCAAATCGTGATGAATTTAATCGAGATGATTTTACTATTAATATTCAGCCATTTACAACAAATATAGAATTTCCAACTTCTAATGGCTTAACTGATTATTCTTACATGTCATTTGATTGCTTCCATCTGTCACAAAAAGGATATGCTTTAGCGACAGTTGCTTTATGGAATAATATGCTGCAAAAGGAAGGTCATAAAACAACTAATTGGGATTGGAAAAATCCATATAATTTACAATGTCCAACAGATGAATTTCCATATCTTGCCACTCGTGTTAGTTCTAAATAAAACCGTTAAAATTCAAATTTTTTGAACTTTTTTTTAAGAAAATTTTTAGAACTTAAAAGTAAAATGTAAACATTGAATTAAAAATTAATTTACAGTGAAATTATGAATATTTTAAGAAGCTTAAATACAGTGAGAGGTTTTAAAACATCCACAAATCTTTATGCACTAGCAGCAAGCAGATGTCAAGAGAGAGTAACATCAAATCGGCACAAATTTTTACTCTCAAAGCCAACTTTAGATGAAAATTATTTATTGGATGTGAAAAACATCGATAAAATCAATGAAAATATACAGCAGAGGAAAGGTGTTGGTGATATTTATTTAGTTCATGATATCAACAATAAGTTACAAGACAAATCATTAGATCCAGAGACGAGAAAATCGCTAGAAATTCAATTACAAGAGGAGATGAGAAAAATTCCAAATTACACACATCCAGAAGTTAGAAATTATGAAGAAGATCCAAAAGCTGTAAAATTTTACAATAAAGAACCTTCATTTAAACATAAACCATTAGAATTTTCTGAAATCTGCAAGAAATTGAATCTTTTAAGAACTGATCATCTTGGAAACTTTAGTGGTCATAAAACTTACTATTTGATGCATGATTTGGCTGAATTGGTAAGCTTTTACACATTACCATTAAAACATTAACTTATCAATTTTCATATAGGAACAAGCTCTAATAAGATACACAACAAAAGAGATTTTAAGTCATGGATTTAATCTCACATCAGTTCCAGACATCCTTCCAGCCAAAGTCATTCAGTCGTGTGGAATGCAGACAGAAGGTGAACGAAATCAAGTCTATAAATTAATTCCATCAAATTTGTGTCTGTCTGGAACATCAGAAATGGCACTTGCTGGTTATTTTGCTGGAACAAAATTATCAAAGAATGAAATGCCAATTAAAGTGGCAGCAGTAAGTCGATGTTTTAGAGCGGAAACGTCTGGATTGAATGAGGAAAAAGGCATTTATAGAGTACATCAATTCACAAAAGTCGAAATGTTTTCAGTCTGTCATTCATCACAATCAGAAGCCATGCTTGATGAATTCAAAAATATCGAAATTAATTTATTCAATAAACTTGGCCTTCATTTTAAGCTTCTCGATATGCCACCGCACGAATTGGGTGCGCCGGCATATAGGAAGTACGATATTGAGACATGGATGCCGGGTCGAAAAATGTGGGGAGAAATTTCTAGTTGCAGTAATTGTACAGACTATCAAGCTAGACGATTGAATATAAAAGTTGATGATGAGTTTGCACATACAGTTAATGGAACTGCCTGTGCAATTCCTCGTATGCTAATAGCTCTAATAGAGACTTTCCAAAAAGAAGATGGGACAATTCCGATTCCAAAAGAGTTGCAGCCCTACATGAAAAAGGATAAAATTGCAAGACAAAAAATTCTGCCAGAATTAAAATTGATTAAGCATGCAATTAAATAGTAAGTAAAGACCCTAACATATGAATTAGTATAAGTCCTATGGATGTATAGAGAAAGTTTATTATTTTCTTGTGCATCGTAAAATTTGACAAAAAATAAATTTTGCATTCATAAAAAAATAATAGAATTAAAATTAAATTTAAGTAGGAACAAAAAAGATTAATTAATAATTAAAGTAAGACATGAGGGGCAAGATAAGTTTTGCTCAAAATATATTTCCTCTTTAGCTTCGCGATTTTTTATGTTAAATGATGCGCGAAAAAAATATGTAAAAAAAAGATTTATTCGTCGTTGATATTTCTCTATTATTTTTGACGACGGCAGCAGTTTTGTATTGTTGCTGGTGATTATGGATTGGAGAATAATAAGAAGCTTTAAAAATTGCGATGATGGATTTTTTTTTTTTTTTTTTTTAATTTGTGTAAGAACAATAGATATATCGCTTTTACGGGCGTGGTTTGATTGTCTTATGTACTGGAGGTGGAATTTTCGTAAATCCATGTGTATCAAAAACTGGTAATAATTCTCGAACACGTCCGGGAATGGAGCCATCAACCAATCGACTGAAATGAATTAGCATATGTGAGTTAATTGTGATGTCTGGGGGGTTATTTTGAATTTTGACCCCTCTCGATTTGACACACCCTCGAACTTTCATGTCTACTTACGTTCCCTTTTTAGTTGCAATTTTTGCAGCATTAGCTGGAAGATTAGCTTCCGTTGGAAAGAATGTTGCACCATAGAAGTCTAATCCATTTTGTAATAAATAATTGTATTCTTCTAATGATGCAAGAGTAATTCGAATTGGTGCTGGTGGAGCTTCAATTTTATTTGCCACATCCTGCTCATCAATCTTTGGTGCTACTTTCTTTAAGCTTGGTGTTAACATGCCTTTATGATTAATATTATTAGAATACAGGAAGTAAAGTCATTAAGAATTGAGAACTTACCACTAGGATTAGGATCTACCTCGTTATTCTTGTAAAACACGACAAGCCTAACAACTTCGACAACAGAATTAAATTTATACAATGAATGTCGTATGTCTTCTTCGGGAAGATCATCTGGCACATCAAATACATATAGAGTAAATGTTTTCTGCGGACGACATGGAATCGCAACCTGATCGAGAGAATTGTCCAAGTGTATTTGACAACGATACACCTCAATTGGATTGACATTAACTATAATTAAATTATATAGACGTTGAACTTACCTTTTTATAAAATCTCGCGCCAGTAACTTTATGAAAACCTTTTTTGAAGACAATCTGATAATCTTCGGGATGAGAGAATTTAAATAAAATTCCAGTTGCTGTTTTTGTAAGACTAAAGCATCCCTTAAAGTTCATCTTTTCGCAAATCATAGCTGCACGATCCATCGTTAATTCATGCGATGGTGTCAGTAGGAATGCACCTTTGGCAAGAAATTGTCCTGAATCAGATATTTCCGAGTCTGTATCGTCATTATTTTGTTTATCATTCCACATATTTTGCTGTTGAAGTTTTGACGATTCCATTGCTTTAGTCATTAAATTACTGGAACTACGTTGACGACGAAAATCTGCCAAATTTGCTGGCTTATCTTGCTCGGCGTCAGAACCAATATAACTCATATCTACTTTCTAAACTAAATGTATGGCACAACTTTACTACTTTTTTTCAATTCCCCAAAAAAATTCAGATTTTAAGCTACCGATGATTCGCGTATGACTGAAAGAACAATAGTTGAGGATGATTTCTTTTATAGTCATCTTATGTAATGCGAATATATGATCAGGAGCGTCTTCAAATGAGAAAATATCAATTGCACTGTGGTTATGAATTGGAAAGAATTCGCATCTGCCCATAATTCACTCATGAGTACACGTAGAATCTCATTCATGACAGCAAATTTCTGTGTAATGTCTCAGTTCGTCGTGCTTATTCGTTTTGGTTCATTTACTTCGACATATTGGGCGAAGAAATTTGTTTCATTTTTTTTTTTTGTTTTGTTTTGTATTAAGCAGTTCTAACAATTGAAAACTTATAACCGAATTTATTTATTACATATTATGTCAAAATATTCTAGCACACATACAATTTCATTGTTACTGCTCACTGACATGATGTGATTTTATAAATTAATTTTAATTGATTTCTTATAGCTAAACACACTTATTGAGGAATTTCTGATTTTTTCTTTATGATCTAATTGTGAATAAATTATGATATTGTTCATGCTCTGATCACTAGTAGAGGTCTATCTTCTCGTATGATATCCGCGTTGGCTTTTTCTTCATTGGATTTATGAAAACATCCATCATAAATGCAATTAAGGCTGCAAAACACAGTAGAACTACAATTAGAGTCGTTATCCAAATCACTTCTATCCAAATGTGAGCGTTTTCCATGTTTTTGTTCCTAAAATTAATTTTTTAAGGAAATAAATAGTTCTACCACACAACTTGCTACTGACTAAGGTATGATGAAATGTGATGAAAATTTTATCAATATCAGCGATGTTCTTATCTTATCACAACTGTTATCACGTGTGTTAATACTTAGACTGCATTTTTTGCGAGTACAAAATGAACTAGTTATGATGTACAAATTGTAGCTGTGTAGGTTCATATGTGTAAATAAATAATAGACTTGTCTTATCAGTTTATCAAAATTTTAATATCTTTATTAAGACTGCATTGATTTGTGTGACTTCGAATGTTGAAAAAGTGTGTATGTCTGGTAAAATCAAGCATACAACTATGTAAATAGGATTTCAATTTTATGTGACATTTCTAGGGACATTTTCTAGAAATCCTCCCAATTACACAATTTGATTATTTAAGATATTTAAGAAAATATAAATTAAGTTATTATAATTTTATTAATTTCATATAATTTAACTTTTTAGAATTTTCTATACAAAAACAAACAGTAAAAATATTGTAAAATAAAATTTATTTACTAATCCTCTGGATCCTTTGTTTGGCAATTTTGGTAATGTTACAATTTGTAAATAGTCTGTCGTTGTACTTGTGCTTTGTGTTGTTGTATAATTGAATGTGGTTGTGTAGTTTTGAGTTGTAGTAATTATTATTGGTGGTCGATTAGTTGTGCTTGTTGTGTGTGGTGGAAAAGTGTTGGGAGGAAATGGATTTCTTGTAGTAGTTCTTCTTGTTGTCACTCGAAATGGTGTTATGTAATCCAAATTTAGATCATTTGCACTCAAAACAGCTGACTCACTTGTAGATAGCGATAATAAAGCTATTAGTAAAATTATCCAGACTGCCTTTGTATTCATCAAAATATTGAATAGTAGCTTAAATTTTAATCAAATGATAAAGATTTAGATAGATGCTATTTTATTGAAGACTGAAGATTTTTTGAGACGTTTGTCCAAAATATTACTTTTATATACCATTTTTAATCCTTAAAGATAACCCCAAGAAATGCTTCATAGTTTGATAGATAAAGTATTTTGATAGACTTTCGTCATTCAAGTACCTTAACATCCTTTGTTCTGTTTGAAAAAATAACTCTTGAATGACACACCTTCTTATTATTCAAACTTGAACTTCATGAAATAACCAAACACAAGAAATTTGTCAAAATTTAAAAAATATTTTTATTAAAATAATTGGCATCATTATAGCAATTAATTTTGGGTTGAAGATAGAGCAGGCACTTCCAGGTCTTGATGGATGATAAATTGGTGGTCTGGGTGGTCTTGGTTTGTAAGTTTTTTTCTCTTCAATATCTTCGACATTTTGTAATAAGGGTGCAATAATATTGTCTGTGTCATTTGATTCCTTTCCATGTTCAAGTGCATTATTTGTGTTGTTTGAATTTGGATGCAAGTAAATCACTTTAGCTTCATTCAAAGTGATAATTAGAATAACTAGAAAAATTCTATAAGACAAAATTTTAATTTTACAAAATTTACAACAATATTGATAACTCACTGAAAATGCATGAACTGTTGTTAATTCTACTAATTGCTGTATTAAATGCTTGTATCTAAAAGCTGAATGACTTGACATTCTTTGAATTCACACATTTTATTTCATTTTGTGACCGATAAATTTGAAGAAATTCCCTGATAAAAACAAATGCGTCAATGATTTTGTTTTGAAGCCATAAATGCTAAAAATAGTTTGATAACAATAGCTTGTTATTGAATTAGTCATCGTAGTACGCAAAACCCAAAGAAAAAAAAAATTCTGAAGAGCTTTAAAAATTTAATATTACAAAATATGACAGTTTTAATTATTTTTATCTATGGTTTATTTTATGTGCAGATGTGCACGTGCTACTACTAATATTTTGATAAACATTTTTATTTTTAAGTTTCAATTAGGTATTAATTAAAATACCAACAAATATAATCGGAAAGATCAATGCGAAAAATCTGTTATTGAATAAAGCTGAAGTACTGTTAGGTGGTCTTGGGTAAGGGGGTCTTGGAGGCGGGTTATAAGGTGGTCTTCTAGCGGGATCAGCTTCTTCTAATGAAAATGGTAAATTTTCGTCTGCATTGATTTGTTTTGAAAAAAATTCCATATCTTTAAAATTTCCTTCATTTTCATCATTGTCAATTGCTTCCAGTCTGACTATTTGATTACTATTAAGTAATGCAAAACAAATTATTGTCAAAAATCTGGAAAAAAAATGTGATTCTAATTTTTTTTTATATTATTGTTTATTAATCTCTAATCAATACTATAAAAACCTAAAATGCTGATTCCGTGATTGCGTGATTCCGTGATCAAAATTTAAATTTTTTTTGACGGTTATTTTCGATTTCGTTCTATTTGAGGTTTTTTTGATATTATATTGTGGGAAATGACTTTTCATGATTAGCGCATGCAAAAAAAATTTTTTTCGAAAATTTTGAGGTTAGGATAGCTTTGATTTAACCTCAAAAATGACGGTTTTTTGCCTTTTTGTTTTAGTTGTAATGGTGAGCTATTAAGGTTTTTTGAGCTGAAATTTGGCATGTAGGACATGTGGATGATGATTAGAAAGACTGTATAGTCATTTTTGATTTTGAGGTTATGTGAGGTTAGAATTCGTATTTTTTATATTACAGTAATCAGTTAGAGTATTTTAGGCTGAAATTTGGCATGTGAATCATGTGGGTAGCAAGTAAAAGGACTGTGTAGTCATTTTTGAATTTTGAGGTTATTTGAGGTTAGAATTCGGATTTTTTGTACTGTAGTGAACTGTTAAGATCTTAGAAGATAAAATTTAGCACGCGGATCATGTGAGTAATAAGTAAATAGGCTGTATATCTACTTTTGATTTTTAGATTATTTGAGGTTAGAATGTGTATTTTTTGTGTTACAGTGAACTGTTAAGGTCTTATGAGCTAAAATTTGGCATGTAGAACGATTGGGCGATGAGTAAATAGGCCGTATACCTACTTTTGAATTTTGATGCTGTTTGAGGTTAGAATCGCAATTTTAGCAATTGTAGTGATCTGCTGAGGTCTTATGAGCTGATTTTTGAGTTGTGGGTCATATGGATAGTGAGTAAATAGTCAGCATTCCTTCTTTTGGATTTTGAAGTTATTTGAGGTTAGATTACGTAATTTTTGTCCTGTACCGAGCTGTTAAAGTTTTCTTAACTGAAGTTTGGCATGTGGATAAAATTTGGCCAAAATTTGGGTAGTGGATCATGTGAATGGTGAATCATGTGAATTCTTCTCAAATACGTAATTCTTAATAATCTAAAATTATCGCGTTCGCGCTGACGCGCGAACGCTCAAATCATTGAAAATTTGAAATCTTTGACTGCTATTTTAGATTTCATAGAAACAGTCAAGGCTTTTTGAAGATTAAGTCTCCATCGGGTCAGCAAAGCTTCGCTTTGCATAAGATTGAGGATTACGTCTCAATGGGGTCAGCAAAGCTTCGCTTTGCATAAGATTGAAGATTAAGTCTCCATCGGGTCAGCAAAGCTTCGCTTTGCATAAGATTGAAGATTAAGTCTCCATCGGGTCAGCAAAGCTTCGCTTTGCATAAGATTGAAGATTAAGTCTTCATCGGGTCAGCAAAGCTTCGCTTTGCATAAGATTGAGGATTAAGTCTCAATCGGGTCAGCAAAGCTTCGCTTTGCATAAGATTGAAGATTAAGTCTCGATCGGGTCAGCAAAGCTTCGCTTTGCATAAGATTGAAGATTAAGGTTAAATCGGGTCAGCAAAGCTTCGCTTTGCATAAGATTGAAGATTAAGTCTCCATCGGGTCAGCAAAGCTTCGCTTTGCATAAGATTGAAGATTAAGGCTCAATCGGGTCAGCAAAGCTTCGCTTTGCATAAGATTGAAGATTAAGGCTCAATCGGGTCAGCAAAGCTTCGCTTTGCATAAGATTGAAGATTAAGGCTCAATCGGGTCAGCAAAGCTTCGCTTTGCATAAGATTGAGGATTAAGTCTTCATCGGGTCAGCAAAGCTTCGCTTTGCATAAGATTGAAGATTAAGTCTCCATCGGGTCAGCAAAGCTTCGCTTTGCATAAGATTGAAGATTAAGTCTCCATCGGGTCAGCAAAGCTTCGCTTTGCATAAGATTGAAGATTAAGGCTCAATCGGGTCAGCAAAGCTTCGCTTTGCATAAGATTGAAGATTAAGTCTCCATCGGGTCAGCAAAGCTTCGCTTTGCATAAGATTGAAGATTAAGGCTCAATCGGGTCAGCAAAGCTTCGCTTTGCATAAGATTGAGGATTAAGTCTTCATCGGGTCAGCAAAGCTTCGCTTTGCATAAGATTGAAGATTAAGTCTCCATCGGGTCAGCAAAGCTTCGCTTTGCATAAGATTGAAGATTAAGTCTCGAGCGGGTCAGCAAAGCTTCGCTTTGCATAAGATTGAAGATTAAGGCTCAATCGGGTCAGCAAAGCTTCGCTTTGCATAAGATTGAAGATTAAGTCTCTATCGGGTCAGCAAAGCTTCGCTTTGCATAAGATTGAAGATTAAGTCTCCATCGGGTCAGCAAAGCTTCGCTTTGCATAAGATTGAAGATTAAGGCTCAATCAGGTCAGCAAAGCTTCGCTTTGCATAAGATTGAAGATTAAGTCTCCATCGGGTCAGCAAAGCTTCGCTTTGCATAAGATTGAAGATTAAGTCTCCATCGGGTCAGCAAAGCTTCGCTTTGCATAAGATTGAAGATTAAGTCTCCATCGGGTCAGCAAAGCTTCGCTTTGCATAAGATTGAAGATTAAGGCTCAATCGGGTCAGCAAAGCTTCGCTTTGCATAAGATTGAAGATTAAGTCTCCATCGGGTCAGCAAAGCTTCGCTTTGCATAAGATTGAAGATTAAGTCTCCATCGGGTCAGCAAAGCTTCGCTTTGCATAAGATTGAAGATTAAGGCTCAATCGGGTCAGCAAAGCTTCGCTTTGCATAAGATTGAAGATTAAGTCTCCATCGGGTCAGCAAAGCTTCGCTTTGCATAAGATTGAAGATTAAGTCTCCATCGGGTCAGCAAAGCTTCGCTTTGCATAAGATTGAAGATTAAGGCTCAATCGGGTCAGTAAAGCTTCGCTTTGCATAAGATTGAA
The DNA here is from genome assembly GCA_026123125.1 of Chironomus striatipennis. NCBI lineage: Eukaryota > Metazoa > Arthropoda > Insecta > Diptera > Chironomidae > Chironomus > Chironomus striatipennis. Next base: position 46,597,587 of record CM047394.1, read on the forward strand.
GATTAAGTCTCGATCGGGTCAGCAAAGCTTCGCTTCGCTTTGATCAGCAATGCAAAGTGAAACAAAGTCAAGTGGAGCACAGTTTATCCAAAATTTCCACTGCCACACATTTTTTTTTTATAAATGAGATGTCCGATAGCTTTAAGACAAATGCAACGGGCCCGCAACGGGGCCCGTGACGGGCCCCAAAACACTAGTCCTACATAATCTTCATATCTCAGATATTTTTTTACGAATTTTACGATACTATAAATGAACTCCTTCTGTTTGACCAGCGAACTGATAAAATTTCTTTGATTTCAGCACGTTTTATTCGATCGAAGTTTAACTGATAAGATTACAATGGATCTATCTGATTAAAAATACAAATATAAGTTATTTTATTATTTTTTAGGTATTTCATTAGTCTTTTATTATCATTATTATTTTTTTTAGTCAATTTAATACATTTTGGAACTACTCCTAATTTGGAAGCTCATCGAAAATATTTTTAGATTTTTTTAAAAATATTCATCAAAACAATTGGGATCATTATTGCGATTAGTTTTGGACAAAAAATTAAAGAAGCATTATTTCTTCCTCCACTTCCACCTCGACCACCCTTTCCTCCCCTTTGGTCTTCAACATTTTCAATGTTAGCGTTCTTAACATCGCTTCCATCAGAATTGTCCATTTTAGTTTGGATTAATTTTCCATCATCTTCTGTGGCAATTATTTCAAAATCAATCGATTTTGCATCAGAAACAGAAAAAGCAAAAAGAACTAGGAGAATTCTAAACATAATCAATTTTTACTACACTTTTTTTTTTTACTTTAAAATTCACTTTCAAAAGTACACTATGGTCTGAAATCGAAAAAAATGTTCAAAAATACAAAAAAGTCATGTCTTTTAAACCTGAACTTTTGAATGCAAGATTGTAAATCATAAAATGATGCATCTTCTGTGAAAGTATGAAGCTTCTAATCGTTGTCTAACTCTATAAATCATTAACCAAAGTCACCGAAAATTTGTTAACAAAAACACTATGAAAAAGTTTTACAAAAATTTTCCACTTTCTATTGTTTGATCTATGTTCTAATTACATTCAATACCTTAATTAATATACAAATTTTATGTTAAGACTTACAAAACATTGGCCACATCCTTTATCATTAGGGAAAATTAAATTAAAATTTTGAAAATTTTCAAAACTTTAAACATTCATAAGTTAAAAGCGGGTTTCTCAGGGTCTCCGAAACCTACCAGAATCGAAAGATTGAGTCTTTATTTAGCTTCTAATCATGCTCTGGTAAGGTACTTTGATGCACTTTTCTTGATATTTGCATTTTAATTTCACTTGTTTTTCCAAATTTTTCCATACAAATTTGCTTGTGCATAAAGTTTTTTGAGAAACAATTTTAAATTTTTAATGAAAAATCATCTTTATCCTCAATATTATTAGCTCATATTTTCAGTGATGTATGACTAATACATGACAAAGTTATTGACACTTTCAAAATAAGGAAAATCAACTAAAACTTTGGAACTTCTAAAGTTTCCACCAAAATATAAATTTTGAACATTTTTTTCGATTTCAGACCATTGTGAAGTACTTACACAAATTTCATTTTGTGAAATATTTCAACAAGTCCAAACTTATCGACTGCCCTTAAACGATTAAAAAATTTTGGTCTCTATCCTATTATCAAGGTTCAAATTGATAACGCTTTCAGAATTTCTTGATAAAAGATTTACGTCAGTACCTCGAAAAAATTGAAGTCTCGTGAGAATTAAGTTTATTCAATAACAAAAAAATAAGGATTAAGATGTTAGTCATCAAGAAAAACAGCTTTATTCGCATCTTAAAGTTTTGCTTTCATGCATTTTATAAATGATTTCCAAAAAAAGTTTGACGAAAGCTTTATTTTATATGTAAGAGGTGCTGAAGTTTACTCTTTTAAGCTTTTCAAGCTATAAATACACATTGAGCTGCTGAACAAAAATTAAAAAAAAAAATTGTGTTTTTTTCATGTGTGTAGTAATTAAACATCAGTAATGACTAGTAATGACTGTAATTTTGTTTACAAACTTGAAAGGAAGTTAGATACACTAATTTGATTTTTAACAATTTTTTTATTCAACTTTAAAACAGTTGACATTTTCTATCAAAACTTAACTTTTTTTTTATAAAAAAAATTATTTGTCCGATGGTACATATGCTTCCGCAAAGTCAGCAAAGACTTTTGATGCTTTATTGGGGAAGAGTCTCAAAACACGATTCATATGGAATAAATATCTTGGAATGGACAATTCTTCGATACCCTTTCTTTGAGCTGAAATAATTTGTGCAGCTGCACTTTCGGCATCAATAGCTGGCATAAGTTTTTCAAATCGAATTGCCATACTTTTGCAGAGACCAGTGTCGACCATGTATGGAAAGATTGTTGTGAATTTTATCTGAAAAATTGACATTATGCGTACTTAAACTTTTAAGGAACTTGAAGGAAAAAAGCTTACTTTTGATTCTCCATTTGTCGTAGTTCTGAGTTCCTCAGAAAGTGATTCTTGAATACCACGAACGGCAAATTTGGAGCCACAATATGGTACTATGTTACGCAAACCTAATATTCCAGCCATTGATGACATAGCAACAATATGTCCCTTATTATTTGCAATCATTTTTGGCAAGAATGCTTCAAACATCCAAAAGTGGGCCAAAACGTTGACTTCGAAGATTGTTCGGATTTCATTTTCTGTATGTTTAAGGAGTTCATGTTGTGGCATAATTCCTGCATTATTGATCAAAATTGTTACAGCTCCAACATCTTTTAAAACTTTGTTGCCGGCTTCCAAGACCTTTTCGCGGTTTGTAACATCAACACTAAAAAAATGTTAAGATAAGGAAGTTAATTTGGGTTTTTTTTAAGGATTATTTTTTTTAAATGGGTTTACTAGCAGGCAAGAAATTTGGAATTTGCTCCTTTAAGTCAGATAACTGTAGACATGCTAAGCTTATATGAAGTTATCTTCATTTTTTAAATATTAAGTATATGCAGTCGACTCAAAATATGGAGCTCTTAAAGAGCAGAAAAACAGAATTTTATTGATAAGATAACCATACTCACGTATAACCATAAGCTTTTTTGCCTTTGGACTTGATTAATTTAACAGTATCAAGGTTCAATTGTTCATTAATATCCCAACATACAATGGTTGCTCCAAGTTCAGAGTATTGGATTGCAATTTGTCTTCCCATACCATGACCAGCTCCAGTAACTAGTACAATCTCACCCTGAACACTGCATTCTTCTACTGTGAGTGACTTATAGTATGATTCAAATACAAGATACCAGAATTTGCCGATTACATAAAATAATTCGACTATGACACTTAGTACGTTGTAGATGGTCGTAAGAAAATTTTCTGATCAATAAAAAATATAAATTCAAAAAAAAAAAAATAGTCACAAATAAATTTAATTGGTTCACAAAAGAATATTTACGGTTCAGCCATATTGATGATGAAAACAATCTGTGTTCCACACTAACCGATCGCCAAATCGTGACTGATGTTTTTTGTGAGAATTATTCTCGCAGAAAATTTTATATGAAAAAGGTTATCAATTTTTTTTTTTACTGATAAGAAAATACCTAAAGTTGCTTTTTATTAAATCTCACTCTCTTTGTGATTGACTCTTGTTTGGTCTACGCGTAATTCCTACTCTTTTTTACACAACATGCTTGAATATTAAAAATAACTCTCATTTAAAGTTTATTAGAACTTTATATTCTATTTTAATTCCAGTGTTCATTAAAAAATAAATTGCATAACTTTTAAAAATTGTTGTATCGAAGTTTTCATCTATCTGTATTTTATTCTAATGATACAATTTTCAGCTGTGTATAAAATTCAATGTCGTTACAGGTGTATTGAAAATTATAAATTAATGTGAGGAAATTTGTCGATGATTTTAAATATATTCCAATTATGACGTATATAGCATGAAATTTTATACACGTTTTTTGAATAATGAATTTTGTGATTTACCTACATTGTTATGCATTAATTTTAAATTTATTTGGAATTTTTACATAATAATTTACATAAATTAAAGCTTTGAAATATGAGTAATCAATGTTCAATTTTATGTGAAATTTATGTGAAAATGTGATTTATGTGAGCAATTCGAAGCTTTAAAAAATTACCATAAATTAAATTAAAATTAATTATGACGTCTATCAAAAGCTTGAATTTTAAGATGAACTTTCCTAAAAAATTGGACATTATAAGGGGCCGTTTATTTAGTATGTTACCAAAAAACTCGACTTTTTAGACCCCCTACGCCCTTGTTATGTTTTTTAAATAAGAAAAAAATTTTCTTTTGTTTGACCTGTTACAAAATTCTAGACCCCCTCCACCCTGCAAAGCGAACATACTAAGTAAATGACCCCTAAGTGAATGACCTTAAAGTGTAAACAGCAACAATTTTTTAAAACGTCTTCATTGTTTGAAATTCGATGATAAGATGAAATGAATTTTTCGGAAATTTTAAACGGCAAAATTTAGACCTAAATATGATAAAAAATACAATAAAAATTCAAATTCAATAAATTCGTTACAAAAACAGTCGCAAATAAGTTTAATAATTTAAAGTGAGTGCACTTCCATAAAAGTCGCATAAACAATGCAAATTCAACCTCACAAGTATTTTAAAATCTCATTAAAAATACATTCGCAATTATAGAAAAGTAAAGTTGGAGAGCATGTGGTAGAAAAGTTACAGCTATAAAAAAAATGTTCATAGTTTTATATCAATAATCTTCTTGTGCATCCTTTTATTCTCTTTTTTTATATATAATTTACAAAGTCATCACAAAAACATACAATAATTTAATATTCTTATAGTTGGATTTTTCCTTTATGTTTATGACTTCATATGTAAACCTTCATGCCAAGCTCATGGTTCGTTAGTGTACTTCAAAAAGGATATTCCTTGGAGTAATGAAAAGTTAAAATTACAACATTTCTTTTTGTTCTTTAAGTGAACTAAAATTTCTAAAAATATATTTCCATATCTCATCTCATTTATTTGAGTTCAAATATTTTGTTATATTCGTATATATGAGATGCTGGCTAATACCAAAATAATGTACAATAAATATTTATTTTAGACATCACATTTTGATTTCTTACATTCTATGGATTTGTGAACGTATAATTTATAATTATTACAGCTTAGAGTGCTATTAAGAATCTGATTATTTCTATGGAACAATAAGGTTTATCACGTTTAGATTTTGTGCTGAAAATGCAGCATCCATAAATATCCGTAAAGTACATTCTGTTGAAATGCATTATTTTTGTCCATGCTAATGGAATAATTTATGGAACTTTATGTAGCTTCTCGTCCCATAGATGCTTTAAATTCACATTCATTAGTTTGTATTTTTAAAAAATTCAACATCCAGCTGAAACCAACTATATCTGATTACTATTTAAGTCCTGATGTCGTTTCCACTTCTCATACGCAATATAACATAATGATATGACTATCAGTACAGCAATTGTACATGCCATTATGATACATATCCAAATGATCTCATTGTTCATATTTTGTTGATGGAGTGTATCAAAGACAGTGCCGGGTTTTGTGAAAATTTTTGATGTGGCTCGTGGCATTGTTGCCGATAAAAATACTTTCTAATGTTAAATAAATTTCTAACAAACTTTTCAATTTGATTATTTTTCTTTTTTTTTTCCTTTTTAATCTGAATATGTTGGTTCTTGTTGTTGACTTTTATGATTGTTTATTTGTTTTTACAACACCTTTTTGTTTTTCATGAATAAATGTTTTATTTTCTCGTTCATACTTGGAAGCTTTCTGGAAATTCTGAGAAGGAAGAAATAAGAATGATTTAAAGATAAAGAGATTTGCTTTTGGAAAACAAGTCATTAAATTTAATTAAAATTGACATTTTTGATTTTTGTTGTTTTTATTATTGACTTGCTTTTAAGTTTTTATATATTTGGGGTCATTGGCTTATGACGTCCGTCCATTTCGAAAACTAAGGTTGCACAAGTTATCCCCGAGTCACAACCTTTTTTTTAACAAAAAACAATTTTAGTTAATTCTGACCTACTGCCTCACATTCCTCCTATCTTCTAGAAATTGAACGTCATAGATGAATAAATTCTATAAACTTTCTTTATTTTCTTCCTACTACTAGACATTTTAAAGCATAAATTATTCGAAAATAATTGAAATTTAATCTTTTGCATCTCAAATGTCACAAAAACTTTGCTCCAAAATATTCAAGTATCCTTGACGTTATTTATTCATATTATATCCCATTTTACTGCTGCATATAAAAGTTTTCCGGATGTCACAATCAATATTAATTCATGCAAGATTGAAAATATTCTGCTTTTGTTCCATTCATTGACATTAAAACTTCTATTTATGTTTTTTGAGTCATTATAGTTGCAGTTAAATTTATCCCTGAAAATCATTTATTTTTCAAAAGTTTTGATAAAGGAATTAAAGTGAAACGTAATTGATGACTCATAAAGATTGGAACTAACACGACGCATATTAATCTATTTTGATAAGATTTTATCGGGTCTGTAAACATTTCACAAAGTACTTATCAGGTTAAAAATGCGATATGATAAGAAATTGTTATTTCAATTATATACGGAAAAACAAGTCAATGCAGTAAATTTTCATTCGTGACCAAAGTCAAATCGTAGAAAAAAAGTTTTTAAAACATTTTTTTTTTAAAAAATGAAGGACGATAAAATTCTTTTAATTCCATCAGAAGAAAGTTATAAGCATCAACCAGACAATCATCATGCAAATCATCATCATCACCATCATCCAGATCACCATTATCACATGAGAAGGAGATTCTTCTTCATTGGAACAGTAATGGCAGCGACAATCTTTATTTCATATATAATAGTTTTGGTATGTGCGAAAAAATATAAAATTGTGAAATCAGAATTATAGGAACTGACAAAAAAAAAACATTTAATTTGAAGGGTTCGTCATTTGGAATTCATCAGAAAAGTAGCTTGATTCATGGCAACAATATTGTAAATAGTTCAATAATTATCAATATCATAGTCGATGGTGGTAAACGAAATAGAAGTTTTATCGATGAACTTTTGGATGATAGTGACAGTGACTATGATATGCAAGATAATGAAGATAAACCAATGGATATATACAAAGGACCACTTAGGGTTGAAAATATTGATCAAATTCCAATTCTTAGAGATATGTTTGAAATGAGGACAACTTCAGAGGCTTCAGTTGATGAAATGCCATTAACTGACGAAGATGAAATTCCACAAACAGATAAAGCATGAACCTGACGAAATTTACGATGATTTATTTTAGGTTACAATAAATGTCAAATTTTTGTGCAATATTGTCTCATTTTATTTTCTTATATGATTTTTAATTTAATGAGACTCTATAATTATCAATTATCTCTTATCTTAACCACCGCCTACATGTGTACGTGTATTGACTAATAAAATTAAATGTCTCGTTAAACTTTAATAAAACTTTTGTTTTGTTGTTTTTGTTTTTCTAAAAAGAAGTCTTTTTAATCATTTTCAATTTTTTTAATTTATTTGTTCATTCAAATTATCAAGAAATATTTCTTTTTGGAAGTTGTGTAGGATGTCGTTTGAAATCAATATTTTTGCCCACAGAATTGAAAAGCATATTCATAACAATTATTTTTGAGCTTTATTACTCTTGTGAAATAATGTAAAAGGTTACCTTTTGTTTTTCCTTAAATTTTATTGTATGAAGATATTTTAATGAGATTTATCTTAAAGCTTTCAAAATATAATTGAGCTGTGAATGGATGGATATGAAGATCCATTGATGTGAATAAAATTGTGTTATTTTTCGAAGGTTAATTGAGTCGTGTGTTTTGGGATATGATGTAAATTTGTTATTTCGAAACTTTTAGACTTAAATACTTAAATATCCTTTGGGTGTTTTCATGTTGCCTTTTGACTAGGAATCGAACTTTTAATTTGGGAAAAAAATCAGAAAATTATTAAGGTTTGGATCGATCGATTTGGGTAGATTTGGGTTTTAAGAATATTTTTAAGGAAAATTAAATTATTCTTTTGTTGGTTTAGTTTAACCAAAAACTAAATAAATTAGGCAAGAAATAAAAGGATTTGAGGTTAGGCTAATTAGTTACTTCATTTCATTCTTTAATTGGGTATAATCTTTTTTGTCTTGATTGTATGTTTCAAAGCAGAATAAAAGCTGTTAATCATTTCTCCATGGAATTGTACATCTATTAATATTTCGAAGTATAATTTTAATGAACTGTTCTCGACACTTCTGCGTGAAGCTTAATTTTTACTATCCTGAATATTGCTGAATATACAATTTTTGATAATTAATATTCAACAAAACCGCGCTGTCTATTCTTAATAACTTACAATCTCTATTAATCCTTTAATTTCCTTTCATGTCAAGAATTACAAGTTTTAATCCATCAACATTATTAACTGTTCTGATTCAAATCTCTAATAAATATTCCTTCACAATAATTCACATCGTTCTGCTCACGGTGATGACTGAGAATCAACTGAAGTATTTTTTGTGCAAATTTTCTTCTCATCCACGCATCCTTGCTGTCTGTATGTGTCGCGTTCTCTTCTTACATCCATTTAAATTTGGCATAATGTTTTGTGCTTTCGGATTATTTTATCGTACGTGCTTGCTGATCAATTTAATAGCAAGAAAAAGTATTTAAAAATTTATAAGAAAAAATCAAATGATAAATGCTTGTTATACACGACTCATGACATGCACAAATTGTTTAGATTGATGCTGAATTGTTCCCTCAATACAACAACAAAAAAATTGGAGCTTTGAATTATTCACAAATCTGTAAGCTTTATTGCTGTCTAATTTATTTAAAAATTTGTTAAATTTCATTGAGTTTAAAGTAAATCTTGAAGTTCATTCATAAATTGATGATAGGCATCGTCCTTTGTTTGCATTTGTTGCTGTTGCTTTTGCATTGTTACCTGTTGCATTTGAGTTTCATTATGATACGATTTTGGTTTTGTTTTTCTCGGTTCGTCACGTTTTGATCGTAATGTTGATGGCACGAAGCGTGTCACATCTGCCGAGAGATTTCTGATTTGTGGTTTTGCTGTAATTGTTGTCGTTGATTGCTTTGGTGGCATCATTTGGTTTCTATCGTGATGCTTATGTCTTGGTGGAGGTCCTGCATTAAAAATTTGTTAATTTAACGGATTTTTAAAATTCAAAATTTAACGGTTTTCAAAAATTTTTAATTTTTTATAAAAAATTTGAATTTTTATAAACTGTTACAAATCAAAAATAAATTTTATTATCATGAAGGACTTACCTGGTGCCATTCGAAGCATTCCTGGTCTTGGTCCGGGCGGCGGACCTAAATAAAAAAAAATTTATTAAAATTCATTATAATTTAGCAATATAAAGCTATATACTAACCAGGCGGCATTCTAATTCCCATACCCAAATGTCCACGAAGAGGTGGGGGACGAAACATTAAAGGATGAGGCATTCTAGGTAAATTCATTGGAGGCATTGACTGCGGGGGTAAAACTATTGGCTGTTCTGTTGATATTTTAGGAATTTCAACCTTTTCTGGAGGAATTTGTGGTATTTCTGGCTGTTCATCCTCAATTGACTCTTCATTTCCCATGTCAACATCAGGTGTTGGATCTACTCTTATTTCTAGTGTCTTTTCTTCTTCCTTTTTCTTTTGCACTGACTCTACTTCCTTCATAAATTCTTCAATATTTTTATCATGCTTATCTTTTGATGGTTCATCCTTAGATCCAATTTCTTCATCCTCTTTCTCAGATTCTTCACTACTTTCATAATCAGAGTCTAATTCACGCATTTCAAATATATTTGGTGGAAATTGAGGTGGGACTCCTGGCGGTTCCTTAATTTCTTGTGTCTCTGGAACTTCATCTGGTTTTTTAAGTGGGATTATTGGTGGTAAATTAGTCAACAGAACTGGAGGTGGTAAATTAATTTTAGGTATTGTTGCCGGTAAAGGTTTTTCATTTGTTGACGATGGCAATGGAATATCCTCAATGGACACTTGTTCAGCATGTCTTACACTCTCAAAGTACTGTACTCTCTTGTATTTTCTCTTTTCATAATCTACTTCCTTTCTCTTCATTTCTGAGAATGTTTCTGGATCATCTTCATGTAATAATCTCATAACTCGATCAAATGTTTCTTTTAACTTTTTACGCTTTTCCTTTAATACTTTCTCATTCAATGGAGATGGTTGCATAACATTGTACTCTGGAATTAATAAAGTGCTTATTATTATGAACTGAACTGGATGTTTTGTGCAAATTTCTTACCCATTTCATCAATTTTCTCCATTTCTTCTAGTAACTGTCCTGGATCTTTGTTTTTTAGTACAGCTTGCCTTACCATTTGTCGCTGCTTCTTGTTCTTCTTCAGTTCCTTTTTACGAGCTTCCTTTCCTTAATTTTATTAACAAAATTTTAAAAATTAATAAAAATTTTCCGGAAAATCAATAATTTATTAAACTTACTAGCTTGATCCGTTGGATTCATATATTTTCCACTTTTCGTGGTATTTATTGACCGTCTACCCATCTTTATAGTATTTAATTATGTCTATTTTCACAAGAATTATTAAATTGATTTTATTTGATGAAAAATCAAAACAAAAAATGCTTAGTTGATTATTTCAAAACACAACTCCATGAAAAAATTACAAAATCAGCCTAGAATGACGTTGGATTTTTGTTTGCAAAGAAAAATAAAAATAATAAATTAAAAATTTTGTTAATCGTCTGAATATAGAATATCTGTAAATATCTGTGTGATATAAAGTACATGACAGTCACTAAAAATAACTCATAATTATCGTTATGAATTATTTATATCGTTAAATAAGAAATAATTTCGTAAATTAAGTAAAAATGCAATCAGAAGTTTTAGAAACAGATAAAAGTTCGATAAATAATAGCAATGTTGTGCAGGATATAGATTCTGGATTGTCGGCACAGCCAGAGAATGTCGTACCAAAAGAGGATTATCAAAATTTAATTGAAAACGATGAGGATTTAGAGAATAATTTTAGTGATTCAGATGACGGTGATGATCAGTACATTAATTCCTTTAGTTCACCATCAAATTCAGGAGGCGATGATGAGTTGAGATGGTATGCATATCGTGGACGACTTGGCATTAATTTTATGGAACGTAATGATGCTTCGAATAATCAATTTAATAATTATCCACTACAAAATGAAAATCATCAAGGAAATAATAATCAAAATATTCAACAGAATAATGAAGAAGAAGAAACAGATTTTCTTGAAATGGATTTTGAGCCAGACACAAATTCCGAGATAGAAAATGACAATGAAGGAAGATTTAATTTGAATTATGAGAATTTAAGAAATGGCCATAATAATTTACCTGAGAATCATCACCAACATCAACATCCATCGTCACAAAATCATCTTAATTTTAATAATATTAATCAGTCATTAAATGAACTCGAAAATCATAATTTAATTAGTATTCGAAATACAGGTGCAAAGCCAAAACAATTTCCTTTATGTCATAATTTAAAATCTCCAAAACAGAATCAACAGCATGTATCCGATGGAGATAATACATTTAAAATTACAGGACATTTATATCCAAATTCAGACTCATCATCATCATCAAAGCAGCATAAGGATGATGATTCATTTAATATTGGTGCCTCTTGTTCACGATATTCACTTAATAGTGAACGACCATATCATCATCGACCGCATAATCTTGACAGTAACTTTATAAAACCCCATAAATCTCCATCAAAATCATCAAGTCATAATCATAAGCAGCAAAGACTTCACGAGGAACAGAATGATCAGTTTTTATTTGAAATTGAGCCAATTAAACCAAGGAATTCTGTAACAATTTACACATCAAATTGTGATGAGAAGATTCTAATGGATGCATTGGTGAGTTGAGTTTTGTGCTGTAGAACTATATAAATTCTTGTTTCAAACCTTACAACAGCTTTTATTTACAGCATTTGTATGGTTTTGAGACTGAATTTGTACGGTTTTGAAGAATTTGTATGGTTTTGAGACTGAAATTGTACGGTTTTGAAGAATTTGTATGGTTTTGAGACTGAAATTGTACGGTTTTGAAGAAATGCAAAGTTTTAAAACTGAATTTGTACGGTTTTGAAGAATTTGCATGGTTTCAAAACTGAATTTGTATGGTTTTGAAACTAAATTTGAACAGTTTTAAAACAATTTTTTTAAAATGGGCCAAAATTGACAAAGAAAATTCTTAAATCCCTTTCCAGACATCCTTAAAGCTTAAACCTGACCGTGAAGTAATTCTAAATTATTTCAACAAATCAAAAATGGTTCCGGAACTTGGACTGATCGACTATATAATTTATAGGTCGAAAAAGAACTGCAATTACCTGAAAATAATAGAATTAATTGAAAATTCGTGTATTAATGACAATTATGACGAGTATGGTACGAAGAAATTTGACATAAATTTTTATCCAGTAAGTAGAATTTTTTGTCGTTATGGAGGAAAATCTTATGAAATTTTTAATTTTTTGTAGCTTGACTTTTTCTCGACAACCCCTGAAATGATAGACATAGAAGTGAGTGAAATTATTAAGCGATGGAATCCACAAACAGATTTATCACCTTTGGTTAATATCAAGAATAAGTACTTTATTCAAACTAATGTACTTGGTAAGTTTAACTCAATCACTCATGTGCTGTTTAATTAACTAGCATGTTCATTCTATAATTTTTAGGAAAGCTCGTTTACATAATTCGGAGGTTAAATAACAATCAAAAACCTCCATCAACAATATTTCGTGAGGATGAGACGATAAAAATTCCTCAATTTTATGTGTCTGGATATATTACAATAACAACCCGACATCCAACATAGAACATTTGAATATTGACAGATTGAATACTTTTATACCATAATCATTTGTAAATATATTACTTAAATATTAAGATTCCTAAAATATAATATAATTATTAAGTATTGCTAAAAATGAAATTGACTAGTTTCTTTTAATTAGAATCTTTTAAGACTGCTTAGGCTCATCTTCAATAAATATTCTTACAGAACTTTTAAAACAACTGTCTGGAATTTTGTAATGTGCTTGATAAAATAAATATATACAGTAAATAAGACTCCATACTCGAAGTGGAGCAATTATGAATGCAATCAAGCCATTTTGAATAAGATAAAATATAGCCAATAAAACTTCGGCTATCACTAACGCAAGGAATGGTAAATTTGATTTCATAACTTTTAAGAAATTTTCTTCAGGCTTTTGTCCAGTCACGGATCTGTTAAAGCTTCTCTTTACAACTCCAGCTAAGATAATTGTCAATGGAAATTGGAACCAAGCTAATTGATGAATTCCATACCAATAATTAAGTGTGCCAGGAACAAATTGTCCTTTAACAAATATTCCCCATAAAAAGATGTATCCTGTGTAGCCATCAAGAATTTCATGGAATGACCAAGGTCCTAGTGTTGTCCATATCAACATTATCACTAATCCAAAATATATGCGATTTATGCTGCATAGAATTATGTATTTTTGTACAAATCGTCTCCAATATGCTGACTGGATTTTTGGTTTTTGAATTAATCGATCTGAAAAAAAATAATGAATTTAGAATTAAATCCGATGGATTAAAATTAAATCTAAGTCCAAAAATTTACATTTTAGAAGCATTTGCCATGTCTTAAAAACAACCAACGGAAATGAACACCCAATCAACGCCACAATATATCCAATTTGGAAAACAGTCGTTAAATCTGACATTAAAATGAATCTAGCTAAGAAATCAAAAGAAATTTTAGTTCCATCAGTTGCAAAATATTGCTCATCCTCAAAAGATCCTCCATCTGCATCCACAACATGAACTTTAATTTTATGCTTGCCACTGCTGTATTTTGCTGGATTCCAAGGAACTACAAAGAAATTTTCATTCTTTTGTTCACATTTCTTCCATCCTTCATCGTCAATTTCAATTTGGCATAAAGTTATTGCTGATTTTGAGAATGCTAAGACTCTAATGTGTGTCGATTCCTTAATTAAATTAATATTTTCTTTAAATGGATTATTAAACAGCATATTTTTGGGATTTGTTATTAAGGCAATGGGATATGTGTCCAATGGTCTATCAATGATTGTCAACAATCCATGATCAATAGCTGCAATACGGAATCGTCGAGTTCTCATAAAATCTCCCAATTCTAGTTCCAAAAATCCTTCAGCATGTAACGTATACATTCGATTGACCAACCTTCCAAGTGTATGTAAATGTCCATCCACGAATAAAATTGAATTATCAAATTGACCGACAAATTTTCTAATATTTGGATGATTTGCCGGTGTCATTATTGTCGATGTTGGATAGTGAGCAAACCAGATTGAATAATCAGCTTTATTCTTATCCATAATATCCTTAACATGCTTTAATTCAGCATCATCGATCATACCAATGAAATTGTAAGGTCTTTTAGATCCAGGCTCAATACTGCAATCTAGTCCAACAAAATTGTAAGTCACACCATTATCAGTGATTTGTTGGATGTACGATTTTTTATGGTATCGTCCTTGTGATGAAAAATTTCTGAACAAGTCGTATTTGCCATGCAACTCAGGAACGTTAAAGTTATCATGATTTCCTCTTAAGTCAAGCCATTTAGTCTTGCTAAAAACTCCTGCATCCAATAATGCACTGTAATATGCTTGCCATTCTTCAACAAATTGTTCACTTCCTAATATTTTGTCTTTTGCATCTGTTAAGTCTCCGCTGGCAATCACCTATGAAGATTATTATGAAATTATGTAAATACATACGTGGAATTTTTCATTATATTCTTAATCAAGAACTTACAACTTTCGGTTTAATTATATCAAGGGCTTCTGAACAAAATCTCCGGAAATCATTAATTCTTGACGGTGAATCTTTGAATTTGGATATGTGCAAGTCACTGATTTGAACAAACCAAAAGAGATTTTGTGGATTGTCGTTTAATTTACTGTTTCCGTTCCTTTCTGATTCATCTTCATTGTTTTTTGGTTTATCGACAATTTCAGCATTTACATCATAGAGATTTGCGAATATTAACAGAAATACTGACACTGACAGAATGAATAATGCTAAAATACACTTAATAGTACTCATTTTTTCACAGAAATTCAAAGAAATCTTTTATTTATTTTTCACAACTTATTCACTTCATTAGCCTCTTATTTTATGATTAAGGGCTTTTCACTTCACTTTGACTTGTTGTTTGATGTGATAGTCATGTTTCTATTGATTGATTAACACAATTTTTATGAATTTTCACGATTAATAAAAAATTAAAAATTTCTGTAAGCAAATGTCAAAATTTCACAAAATCATAAAATTCAAATTTTTTAAAAAACGTTAAAATTGGCCAAAAATACAAAAAAATCCAAAAAAAATTTGATTAAATATCGAATCACAGATGCTGTCACGACGTTGATCAAACAGAAACTGCTTAATAGACACGCGATACATCTATATTTACCTTTATTCATGCTTGTTTTTGATTAAATATGTAGTCGAACGGTTGATTGGCACAGATTGGCATTTTATCTCTATCACGATTCAAACTTATTTCCTAATTAAAAGCTGCGTGAGACTGTTATAAAAGAGTTAAAATATCTATACTTATTGTTTTAAAACGCATAAATAATAGAAAAATATTGATTTTAAAATTTTTTAAATAAATAACGAATTTTAAAATTTTGAATTTTTTGGCATGATTCTTTGTCAATGATGTCTCGATAAGATTTTGCAGAATTTTACTTTGATTTCAATACTTAACAATTAAATGTTTGAATTTTGGAAATCAAAATATCATTGAAAATATTATAAATTATGATTTCAATCTGAAAAGTGCTTAGTTATTATAATATTTAAAGTCATAGAAGATCCACGAAAAAAAGTGACAGACTGATTAAAACTTGACCACGAATTTACTCAAAAAATTAGTATTCCACAAAAATAAACAAAAAAAGTATTATTGCAAAAAATGAGTTATTTAGTGAAGAATAAGGACGATACCTTCCTTATATCATTTTCCAAAGTCAAGGACAATGACTTTATGATATTGGCAACAAATTTAAAGTCATTTTATGTCCAAAAAAATATAACTTCAGAATTTATTCAAGAAAGTTTCAATGTAAGTATAATTTAATACATTAACAGCTGCAAATTCTAATTATTATTCATTTCTTAAGGAATCAATCACAAGAGTGAGGTTGCAGCTTCCAAAAATAATAAAAATCATGCAAGAAGAAGAACCGGAAAATGACAGCGAATTAAAAGTGCTTGGAAATACTCTTAATTTAATGCTTAAATTTAAAATATCATTAAATAAGAACCTAAATGATTCATTTAAAATCAATTTCAAGCTAAATGAGTGCACATCAATTTCTGAAATCGGTGATTTATTCTTCACTGGATTATTAAAAACTTTAATCAAAGAAAAGTTGAAAGCTGAAGGAAGTGAAAAGTTTCACGTAAATTTACCGACAACATCATTTGAAGCTACTTTTAAAGTCAATGAAAGGAATATTTCTGATCTATGTCAATTGGTTGGTGGTGGTATAGAGTCTAATACTGATAATAGTGATCAAATAGTTGTAGAGGAACTAAATACGCAACCAAAACAATCAACATCACAAAAGACAGTAAAAAGGCTAATTGTCACGCATAATGAATTAAAATTTGAACAACTAGATGATAGTCAGGAAATAGTCACAAAAATAATTGAGGAACCAAAGGAAGTTCCAACTAAAAAGCCAAAAAAGAAACTCAACATTAAGTTTTAAATGAATAAAAGTTCTCAACGTTTTTTATAAATTCAAAATTCGAGTTACAAAAAAATAAACAAAAAATTATGAAATTTAATACTTTAACAAAATTCTCTAATTTCTCGCTTTAATTAGTGTAAAATGAATAGTGAAGAGAAAATTCCACATGGTTGGATTAAGGTGAAGTCAAAAACAAGAGCTGATAAGTTCTATTATTACCACAAAGAGAAGAAAATATCAGTTTGGAAATTGAGTGATTGTAATGATGAATCAAAGATCCAGCAAGCAAAAAGTTCCGTCAAAACACCCAAGCGTTCACCAAAAAAGGAATCTAAGTTATCAAATCATTCGATAGTCATTGGAAAACGTAATTTAGCAGAGGAACGGCTGAAAAAACTTCAGACGTCGCTCAAAGAAGAAGCAAAACGTGGCAAGGTTGATAAGATTAAGCCTAATAAGCAGCAAGTACCTGTAGACAACAATGTAATAGCATCAAAATCATCAAAAACTATAATTTCGCAAGATGAAATTGAAGCAATAATCTCAGGAGCAAAAATTAAATCAAAAGTCAAAGATCCAGTAAAAGATAAAGTCAATGGCTTAAAATCTCAGGAAATTCCATCAAAGAAACAAGAAAATGACATCAACAACAGTAATACAACAGCCAATGATGAAGAAATGGAAGTTGATGAGCAGCTTGACAAGTCCACAGAATCGTTGAAAGATTTTGAGGAACCAATGGAATGGGAGGATATAGATGAGAAGCATGTAGTTAAAGAAGTTCAAAATATTCGTACCAAAGTAAATGTGACATCCAATTCCTCACTTGCAGCAAATCAAGTTGCCAATAAGCTATCTAAAAATAATTTCTATATTATTGTGGACACAAATGTTCTGCTATCAAATCTAGCATTCGTAAAAGAAATCAAGAGTAAGCTATTTAAAGGTAATAACATCCACAAACATAATCGTGCTTTTAATATTTATTCAGAATTTTATTCAAATATTTATTTCTAGATATCGGTCGTGCATACATTTATCTTCCATACATCGTCTTGTGTGAATTAGATCGACTGAAAATGCGCGAAGAAAGCATTGCCCGATTAGCAAGAACTGCTATATCCTTTATCGATGACTGTTTCAAGGCAAAAGATGAATTTCTTTTAGGACAAAGTGCCATTGAGAGTTCAAGGGAACTCATTGAGATTGATTCTGGTGATGATTATATAATTAATTGTGCACTTCAAATGAAGGAATTTACATCGAAAATAATACTGCTGAGCAATGATAAAAATTTACGAAACAAAGCCTTTGTGAATGGTTTTGATGCATTTTCATCGGATACGTTAAATTATGCTGATTATAATGTTAATAATACGATAAAATTCGAATGACAATTATGTTATTATCGCCATTAACACATACTGTATATATATGTATATTATTAAGTCAACAATCAATGAAGGCTCGTGAATGCTCTACAAAATATTTATCATGGTGCAAATTAATTAAACACTATTTTTTTTTACATCATACAAACTTTTTTATTATAGCTATATCTATTTGAAGAAAAGATTAAGTCAATAAATGATTTAATTAGAATCCATAAAAATATTTGTTTAAACGATAATCATGAATTGGATATAAAAAAGCATGAATTGTTGATTAGATTCGCAGTTTCTTGGGAATTGTCGATGAGATGCTAAGTTGCAATTATTAACGTATTAATTGAATTTAAAATAAGTTGTTTTGCAATAATCGGACAGTTTTTGATGTAAACACAAAGAACTAGTAAAAATATTGATAGTTAAGGACTGACTGAAGAGCATTTTGGATTGTTGGAAGTTAAAAAAATTAAGAAAAATTAAATTATTTAAATTTTAACGGTCAAAAAATATTTGAAAATTAACTGTCAAAATTAATTTTGAAAAGTAACGGCTAAAATTTTTTGAAAAATTAGAGTCCAAAAATTTTGAAAAAAATTCAAAAATTTAAAAAATAACGGTTTTTACAGTTTTACAAAAAATAACGGCGAAAAATAATAAATCATTAAAATCAGACAAAGTGACTAAATATTAAAATCTTTTTCCATCAATGACGATGCTCTAAAAATCAGTTGTTCTACGTTTTTCAATGCTGCAACATGTCTTAATCGACAAATCTTTAATTTATTTATTATTTTAATATCTAGATAGTTTACATAGTCTAAGTGCCTAGTATAATTAATTGTGTGTATTTAATTAAGGTGCAAATAAAAAATTGTGGAATTAAAAAGAGAAAAAAAAATTAAATAAAAATAGAACAATAGAAAAAAGAGCTTCTTATCATCGAAAAAAAAGAGAGACGAAATATGTGAATTAAAGTGGTGGGAATCTTAACGTTATCTTAAAAATAATCATTAATTACCAATCAGAAATAAATCCAATAAATCGTGAGATCATAAAGTATATGATTTTTTATTATAAGTCACAAAAAAAAGAAGAAAATCTCTTTTCAAATGCAATAAAATAAAATAAAATTTATTTATTTTTTTTTTGCGAAAAAGAAAAAAAAAAATATACGAAAGTAACAATGACATTGTCCTCAATTTGTCAGTGCACTATTCTGTTCTATATGCTTCCAAGTACATACAGTGAATTGTATTTTGTAGTTAAAAAGTGATAAACATAATAAAAAGTTATTAATTCTTATATTTTTCGTGAATGCTAGTAGTGAAGATAAAAATAATGTAATAATTTAAATTGAAGTGTATGGATTTTGTTTTGACAAGTGCTGGTCGAATTATGCTGGATTCAATTTAAATATTGCCTTACTGGTTTTCTTTAAAATTTGATTTTTTTTGTTTTTTCAACGATTTTTACGAAAAATTCAAAATTCAGCAGTTTTTAAAAATTCATAATTTAACGGTTTTCAAAAATTCAAACTTTTTAAAATTTAACGGCTTTCAAAAATTCAAATTCAATTTTTCAAAAAAACAAAAAAATCAGTTTTTAACCTTTTCTCAACTTTTCATCGTGTTTTTATTAATTAATTATTTTTAAGTATTAAAGTGTACACAATAAACATCCATTTATTTGCTCTCCAACTACTAGTTTTAGTTTCATCTATTTCACGTCTAATTAACGTTATTTAAAGAGTCAATCATGAGTAATTATGGTTTATACAGAAAAATTGAAAACCAGTGGAGTAAGTGATGAAATGAATCATTGGCATTCAAAGAGTTTCTTTTCATTTAATTGAATTCTTAATTAATATAGAACCCGCACTTGTTGAGACAGAAAACATGCCTTTTTTTGATGATTATTTAATCAAAGAAATATTTTTTTTTGTTTATGTTGTTTTTTAATTAATTAGAAATACAAGCCTTTGTGGATCTGCCTTTAATCGTTGTAGTTAAAAAAATAATAAAAAAAGAAGAATAATTTATATGCGGCAGTTGCTAAATTTTCATCTAGAAATTCTCTAAACATTCAATGATTGTTGCCGACGGAATCAGATAATTAACCAACAACCCAATCCCCCCAAAAAACAACAAATAATAAAATAATCCACGATGAAATTTTCAGGACATTTAGCAACTCATATAACACCGACGTGGAAGCACCAATATGTCTCGTATGAGGTGAGTCATTCATTCATTCATGCTTTTAAAAAAAAATATTTCCTTTATTTTCTCTTTATTGGGCATGGCCGAAAAATACCGGAAAAAGAAATTAACGGAAAAAAAATTATTCAAATTTTTCTTTCGAAATTCAAAATATTATTTTATAAATTTTACTGTAAATTGATACTTTGGATGTGATTTAATGATCACATATCATTAATTTCACATACAGGCAACTTTTAAATAAGTTCACTGCTTTGTTCCTGCTCTAATTACTTGATTTTGATAATTTCGAAAATTTTATTTTCTTTTTAATTTTCGTTTTCAACTAAGAAAATTTAAATCTTAAAAAACCGTTAAAACACTTTTTTGGTAATTTAACTATATTCCATTAAGATTTTTCATGATATTTTAACGTAGAAAGTTGCAGCAACAATTAAACTATGTGTCAAGACTTTGGTTGTGTGTTATCAATGTAAATTGAAAGAAATATTTGAATAATTATGTTGATTTCCGAAAAATTGTTCGTCAGTGACGCTATGTTTTATCGATTTATTTCTTTAACCAGACATGATTGAATAATGATTAATATCTCAAAATGTAGAGAATTTTGAGCTCTACAAAAATCATTATTAACGTTACTGTAAAATTTTGACGTTAAAGAAATAAATCGATAAAACAAAGCGTCACTGACGAACAATTCGATTTTGGCCGAGCCCTATTATAATTTCTATGGAAAGCTAGTTGAGGTCTTTATTTCATCGTAAATGATGAAATTTAAATTTTTCTCTTTTTTCTATCTTAATGCAATTTTGCATCCTGCAAGCAATCATCATCGCCATGTCAAATAAATCTTTCAGAAAAAAATCTTACTATGCAAATGCACGACATTTTCTTCTTCTTCTATTTCACTTAGGTAGGTTCACTTTGTTTCTGTATCATTAAATCAATGATATTCCTTCTTCTTTTTTTTGCATATTATAAAAACTACATTTAAATCCACGAAAAAATAAAGAAAAAAAAGAAATTGACGATCGTGAGTAAAACTAAAAATAACAAAGTTGTCTACAATGTGAGACACATTAATTCATTGACTCTAAAACTGATGTTATAGGAAGGCAATATATTTTTTTACGAATAAATTTGATCCGATAATTAGTGGAAAATTTTCAAATTATTATGTATCAATTTGATTTTACAATATTTTAAATACGTCTACGAGACCTTGTGCATATTTTCTTTTACATGAATTTTCAATGACATTCATTGATTTTTTTTGTAGCGAATATTCCTGAAAAAATTGCAGTCAAAATGAGACATTGAAATCATATGAAAAAAATAGTTGCAGTATGCATCGTTGAGAATGGAAAATTGTAGAAATGAAAAAAAAAATAAGCTAAAGGAGTGGCTTTTTTGAAGGTTTTTAAGTGGCGATTGTTGTTCCAGGTTGTTCCTTTTGATCATAATCTGAATTAAATTCTCAAAGAATAAAATAAAAAAATTGTTGATTTATAACGGTTAAAATATATTTGAATTTTTTCATTGACATGAAGTTGATTTCAAGAATCGAAAATTAAATTCCAAAAAATAACCGTTAAAGCTTAAATTTTGAATTTTTTTCAGTGATATCAAGTTAGCTTTAGGGTTTTCAATCCCGGACCAAAATTTCAATCCCGGGATTACGGTATTCAAAAATTCTGAACCCGGGATCCCCCGGGATCCCGGGATTGAATTTCAAAAGAAAAAAAATGAGTAAAAATTAATTTTTTAGTGTATGAAAAAGCATTGTTTTAATACTAATGGGTTTTTCTCAGTTTTTCTAAACAAAACTATTAGTTTTATCTATGTAGTATCTAGAAATTTTAAGTATTAGCTTTTGCTTCTAAAAAAATTTTAATTTCTAAGAATTTAAAATCTTAACAACAGATTTTCATACAATTCAAGTTTTGAATACCTAAAAATATTTTTTTTTTCTCAAAATAATGTTTAGATCAAATTTCGATTGGCTCCAAAATTTTGTATGAAAGTTAAAAGAGTTTGCCATGAAATTTGTTTGAGTATTATTTTAAGTGGTTTTATGCTTCAAATCTTCTTTAATTTTTCAATTAAAAGTATCCATCCATCCAAAAGATTAATAAAAGGACCCTATCAGCAGTTAAATTTCATCAGTTTTTAATGAAAATATTCACATTTTTTGTTTCAAAGTCAACTCTTTTAAGTTTCATGTTTGAAATAAAAG
This sequence comes from Chironomus striatipennis, assembly GCA_026123125.1. NCBI lineage: Eukaryota > Metazoa > Arthropoda > Insecta > Diptera > Chironomidae > Chironomus > Chironomus striatipennis. Next base: position 46,620,352 of record CM047394.1, read on the forward strand.
TATTTTTTACTTCTATTGAGAAAATTGCGTTCAAAACTAATTTTTTAAGTCAAATCAGAAATTTTAATTATTCACATAACATGTATGTTTAAGTAGCGGTGTAAACAAAAAATTAAAAGTTTTACTGAGATTTTCTCTAAATGTAAACAAATAAACTTATATTGAAATTTGACCTGTACTTATTTCCAAAATTCGTATGAAAAAGAGGCGTGGCTTAGAATACGATAACAAAAAAGATAAAAAAACCAAAATGTATTCAAATTTTTTTGTTTTTTAAAATCAAAAGAAGATAAAAAGTATAAAAACGGTTAAAAACACCATAAAAATTAGAAAAATGATAAAAAAATTAATTTTTTTTTCATCGTTAATTTTTGTAAACTTAAGGAAATTTTCAATCCCGTAATCCCGGGATTGAGACTGTTTTCAAACCCGGGATTACGTTACTGAAAAAACAGCGGGATCCCGGTATCCCGGGATTGAAAACCCTAGTTAGCTTTATGAAAATAAAATTCAAATCTAAAATGATCGTTGAAATTCAAGTTTCAAAGTTTTTGATTTTTTCAATGACATGAAGTTGGCATCAAGAAATAAAAATTTAAATCCAAAATGACCGTTAAAATTCAACCTTCAAGTTTAAATACTTTTAATACAAAATTCTCCATGTCCCACATCCAAAACAATTAATCCACCAAACATCAAAAATCCTCTTACTTTAATGCCAAATAACCGTTATGTTATAGTCTATTCCAGTTACAGCACCTTTTCATTAATAATCAATTCATTTATTTTCATTATAAAAACTGTAATTTGTATTATGGAACAAAGTAGTTAAGGGAATTTATCATTATTACTGTGAAAACAGTCACTGCACAAACTGAAATCTCGGAAACTCTCCATGGATATCAAGTACACAACTTAATGCACTTTATTGCTTTTATCGCAAGTTTCTTATCACTCAAAACTCTCATAATATAATTTTACACTTCTCGCCTTGTATACAATTCAACAAAGAATCTCAAGTTTCAAAATTTATGTGATTTTAATTGCTATAATTACTTAAACTTATTATCAATTAAAGAATTCTCATTGAGATTCCTCAAATTGCCTCAAATGATGTGCAAAAAATGTCTTACAATAATTTTTTTTTTTTTTTTTCATGAATTCTGGCACTTAAAATTTCAAGTGTGGGTTTTTGAGGATTTATACACAAAAGTGTGTATGGCGTAGCAAAATAATTTAAATAAATATAAAAACAGAAATCAACAGGTTCAAATGCTCTGCAAAAAAAAAATAATGTTTAACAAAATCTGAAAAGTCTGAATTAAAGCAGGGAAATTCCCAAACTGCAAAATTTTACGTCATTTTTAAAATTCACGTTTCTATATCGCGAGAATGAAACAGAAAAAAAATTTTTACACAGTAAGGCAGACAAACAAACTGACAAGAATGTTTTACAAGTACTTGAACTGTCAATAAATGATTTTTTTTTATTTCTGATAATAATTATCGACGCTTACTTTCATTCATTCACATTTTTAAAAAAAGATATTCGGCATGTTTATTTTGGCAGTTTTGACACATTTAATTTCACGGACTGTAATGTGATCGATATGGCTCAGATTTCTTTTTTTTTATCGTAATTTTAAAATTGTCGATAATGAGACATTCTTGATACTCTGCTTGTGAGGCTTAATTTCCCATCAATAATTCTCATTCATATCTATCACGTTTTTAATAGAATTGATTTTCGTGATTGTCACGAGGGACAATAAGTCGCATGATTGGCATTAATTGTAAATTTTTGATGATATTTTGTTGTTTGATTTTTTTTTGAGCATCTGATCGATGATTCAACGTGATTGTTTTTTATAGATGCGGTAAATCAAAGTCCGTGAAACTATTTTAGAGACTAGGTGGCTACATTTATTAGATCTGTAGTTTAGGGATGTAATTTGTAAATTAACGGTTTTGAAAAATTTGAATTTCTTTCTATTTTCAAAAATTAGGTATTTTTAAATTTTGAAAACCGTTAAATTTTTGAACAATTTTCGACCGTTGAAATTAATTTTTCATTTTTTTTTTTTTCAAAATTTAAGCCTTATAGCCTTTGAACCTCCCAAGTCTCCAAAAATCCACATCACAGGACCAAAAAACTCAAAATTTTCCCACTTAATTTATTGATGCATAATAAAACTTCTCGAATAAAAAAAAAATTATATGTTAGCCGCTCATGCGATATTTTTGGACTCGTGATTTGAGATTATATAGTCTTGCGCGAATAAATAACTGGTTTTTCTATATAATTTCGTTTCTCATTTTCTCTGGATTGAATTTTTTTTATTGAAATTGATTAGATTAGATTATTATAGAGTGGCTATTATCACTTTTTGAGCATTGTGTTTGAGACTTAAATTGGAAGTAGAATTGGATGTTATAAAGATTAGAAATGTTATAAATTAAAATCGTATGATAGTTGCCAAAAAATTTCTTTGATTTTTGCCCACCTTTTACGATTTATTGTCGTTTATGTATTTTGTTCATTTCCTATCAATAAAAATCATTTTTTTGGTTGTCACTAACGGCGTTCAATAAATTTGTACTGCAAGTATGTTCTTAACAACAGGGCAATTCTTTGGATGAAAATTTTCACAAAAACACATTTTTCTCAAAATTGACTCGTTTTTGTATAATTTTAGCCATTATATATCACGTATTTCTATATTTTATAGCCTTTATACCTATCAAGACTTGATAAAACGCTTTATTTAATGAAATATTTTCATTTTTATGTCCGTTGCTCTTACTTAATTTTTGGAAAAAAATATTTTGACAAACTTTGAATCAAAATTTAATTATTTCCACACACTTAGACGGTTTCTTGCTTGCACTAATCGAAAGATGATTCCTCTTTTTATCACTACTTATCCCTGTTGATACTTAACAACTTGTGATTTTCTTTAATATATTAATTTTTGTGACAAACGAATTTAAGTAAGAGCAACGAAATGCAAAATCCACGAAAAAATTATTTTTAAAAATTGAAAATTCAGCTTAATTATTAATATTTGATTTGATTAGAATATTGATAAAGAAGCCTTAACTGTAAATAAAGATGTTTAGCTAGGTTGCATAAAGTGTTTATTATTTTAAATTGCATAATTCTAGCAATTAATTTTTTAAAGAACACGGATCATTTTTTTGAATTTTCAAAAAATCCAACGATCTAAAGAATTGCCCAACACTTAAAATGGCTTAAGAGAAAGATTAAAATTAATTAAAATCGAGATAAAAGTTGACTTGAATTGATTGGAATTATTGGAGCTTAAATGATTTAATAATCAATTCAGGGATGTAATTAGGAAGGGAAAATGGTCAATGAACTCGAATTTGACGTTATTTAATTAACTAAACAAGTTTGCATGATTAAATTTTGCTGATTCATATTTAAATGCTTTATTGTCACATGCTGACTTTAAGCATTAAGAAATGATTCATTTTTATTTCAATTAATTTAAAATCAAACTTTCCAAATCAAGTCATATGCTTGTTAATTATTTTGGGAAAATTCAAAAGCATTTTTCATAATATGGGGTCGTTCACTTATGAAGCTCAATTTTTTTGGGGGGAGAGGGGTCTAAAAATTCAAGATTTTGAAGGACGTAAAAAGTAAACGACCCAAATTTGCTATTAAGTCTTCTAAAGGAACCAACTAGCTTTCCTACCCTACTTTTATGCTCTAACTTGATCATTAATTAATTTCTCCTCATTAATTTTCAGGAAATGAAAGCTATGCTGTATCAAGCAGTCGAAGAAGCGCCAGCAGTTGAAAGTGTTGAAGAAGACATACTTAAAAGACATTTTGCTAATTTTGATGAAACATTTTTTAATTTTTGTGACAAGGAACTTAAGAAGATCAATACATTCTATGCAGAAAAGTTGGCAGAAGCGACGAGAAAATTTGCAACGCTTAATAATGAGCTGAAAATCGCGTTAGAGGAAGTGAATCAAAAATCGAAAAATAAACCACATCATGTGCTGAAAAAGCGGTTCCTTCCGAGTAAAAAGGCACAAGTATGAATTAAAATTAATTAATTAAAGTTGATTGATGACTTATGACTTGCTATTTTTCAGGAATTTAAACTTGCATATAGTGAATTTTATCTATCGTTAGTTCTCCTTCAAAACTATCAAAATCTCAATCATACAGGATTCAGGAAGATCCTCAAGAAACATGACAAGCTACTACGCGTTGATATTGGTGGAAAATGGCAAAAGGAGAAAGTCGAAGCTTCACATTTCTTTACAAATCGTGATATTGATAAGCTGATTCATGAGACAGAACATACTGTCACAACTGAATTGGAAGATGGTGATCGTCAAAAAGCAATGAAGAGACTGAGAGTTCCGCCAATAGGTTTGAAAGCTTAATAATTTTAAATTAAAAAAAAAAAAAAAAAAAATAACGATCAAAAATATTTTGAAATATAACGTTTGAAAAATATTTGAAGGTTCGAATTACAATGGCAATTTTTTTTTCTTCAAATTTTATTTTACCGTTATTTTTAAAAATATTTTTGACAGTTACTTATTTTTCAAACAGTTTTTGCACGTTATTTATTTTAACCAAATTTTTCAATTTAAAAAAAAAAATCCACAGGTGAGCAACAGAGTCCATGGACGACATTCAAAGTCGGTCTCTTCTCGGGGAGCTTTATTATCCTGTTTATAGCTGTGATTCTTTCTGCAATATTTTATTCTGATATTCCAAATAATAATAGTGATGATAATGAGGAGCAATTAGAGACGCTAAAAATTGCCTTCCGTTTATATCGTGCACCATTCATATTCGTGCTGTTTATATTCCTTATTGGCATTAATATTTATGGATGGAGAAGTGCTGGCGTTAATCATGTACTTATTTTCGAACTCGATCCAAGGAATCATTTAAGTGAACAGCATTTAATGGAATTAGCTGGAATATTTGGTGTCGTGTGGGCAATAAGTGTGCTGAGCTTCCTGTATTCTAAGAGTCTGTCAATTCCACCATTTATAAATCCATTGGTATTAGTCATCGTGATGATTGTATTCCTCTGCAATCCTGTAAAAGTTTTTCGATGGGAAGCGCGATTTTGGTTGCTGAGAAAAATTGTAAGGCATAGAATTTAGTTTATTAAATTGATGATCTGATTAATGATTATTTTTCAAATTACTTTAGGGTCGAATGGTGTCAGCACCTTTCTTTGCTGTACAATTTGCTGATTTCTGGCTTGCTGATCAAGCAAATTCCCTTGTGATAGCTTTAATGGACCTTCAATTTCTAACTTGTTTCTATTTTACAAGCAACGATTGGATGAACTTTAAAGAAACTGACCATTGTATGGAAAAAGATTTTATTTTTCGTCCATTAGTAAATTGTTTACCTGCCTGGTTCCGTTTTGCACAGTGCATACGTCGTTATCGCGACTCACGTAAGATAATAAAAATTAATTAATGTAATTAAAATATTTATTTTTAATTGACTTCATACTTAAAGGTGAAGCATTTCCTCATTTAGTTAATGCTGGAAAATATTCAACGACATTTTTCGTCGTGATCTTTGCAACGTTAAGGAACTTCCATGCTGATAAGTATGAATCAGTCTTTGATAATCCTTATACGTACGCGTGGATGATTAGTCAAATTATCAGCTCATTCTATGCCTTAACATGGGATTTAAAGATGGATTGGGGATTATTTGATAAAAATGCTGGTGAAAATACTTTATTACGAGAGGAAATTGTCTATTCGTCAGCGGTAAGATGATGTTCATTTATTGTCAAGTGTGCGTGATTTAATTTAAATTTTACTTCCAGTCATTTTATTATTTCGCCATTATTGAAGACATAATGCTGAGATTCATTTGGATTGTTTCATTTGCATTAACCGAAAATAAAATTCTCAGTGCAGACTTTCTTACTTCATTACAAGCTATACTTGAAGTGTTTAGACGATTTGTATGGAATTTCTTCCGTTTAGAGAACGAACATTTGAATAATTGTGGTCAGTTCAGAGCTGTTCGTGATATTTCAATTGCACCAATTGACTCGTCTGATCAAACAACGATTTTAAGAATGATGGATGATGATGGTGATTTTGTGCAGAACAGGTAAGGAATTTTAACAAAAAAAAAAACCGTTAATTTTTGAAAATTTGAACTTTTGTAAATCTTTAAATCTGTCCGATAATTTTCAAAATGTAATTAACCGTTAATTTTGAAAATTTCAATTTTTGTAAACCGTTAATTTTTCAAAAAATTCATGACAGTTAATTTTCAAAATTAAATTGACCGTTATTTCAATTCATTAATCCAAAACCACTTTAAATCTATTCCACAGACACAACAAACAAAATCGACCAAAAACAAAGAAGTCAAAAGATCCAGAAAAGAAGCAACTTCTTCAGGCATTCAGATCATCAATGAATGACTTAACGATTGATATGCAAGGCACAAAACGATTATGATGTCTGCTTTTTAATATTTAATAATAATTTTTAATTAATGTACTTTTCTTATTAATTTCATGCTCAATGACGTTTGATTATTATTTTTTTTTACTTCTCAAACAACGGCATTATATTGTTACTATAATATTAAAATATAAAATTTTTAGCATTTAATGAAATAATAATAATTAAAGAATTACTGTATGAATGATAATAGAATCTATGATTCGAGTAGGAATGAAAAGAAAAAGGCAAAGTTACCTATTAATTATTAAAGGAATACTGGTGCTAAATTACTGTTTTGCATAACTACATATAAAAGACTAAAAAGACATATTTAAAGTAAAAACAATTAGGGAGATACAATTTTCAATAAATTACAATGATTGTGCCTAAGAGTAAGGAACGGAACTAAAGAATGTTTGGTATGGAAGTGTTTGCATACTGCTTAGTACTTCAAATTGACTTACGTTCTTATTGAAGCATTAATTTGTATGTAAATACATTCTGGAGAGGATTGTGCCATAAATGGATGCCTAAAAGACACAATTTGATTTTAATCTGAGAATTATGAATGGAATTTGTTAAATTGTTTGGTATTCTTGAAATTTTAGTGCGCAAAATTGTGTTTAATTAAATTGCAGCTGTAAAAGCTGATTAAATACAATTTTGTCATTTTATCGCTAGAATTGTTAAGGTTTTGAATAGATTATTTGATCAAAATCTTGTTCTTCTCGATCAGTGTCTGATGTATCGTCAAAATAGCAATCTGACACAACTGTGCATCATAATAAGGCACAAGTCTAATAAATCTGCATGAATAATAAGATTTTGATCAACTAATCATTTCTGTTTGACTTGAGTCAAATAAAAAAAAATACTGTGTCATTTGGGAAATAAGGCCTTACTATATCATGTACTTCCATTTTATTATTATTACATCAACTTATGTAGATTAAACACGTTGAAAATTCATTTTTTTTTTACCGAATTAGGATTATATGAAATTTTTTAACATATCGCATGATTTGATGATTTTATTTTTCTATAGGCTTTAAATAGGATTATATGATGAAAAAAAAGAGAGATGCGATATGGATAAGGTAGCACTTTAGTATAGCAGTATTAAAATTGTAAGGAGAAATTTTTGCTAGGTCAAAAAATTCATGAAAAATTTGTTAGACATTTTTGAAATAAATATTTGATTAATAAAATTATTCTAAAGTTATTTTCACATAAATTTTTTGACGTTTTAATTTTAATTGTAAGAAATTCAAAGATTTTTCAGATTGGAAATTTTGTTCATCGAGGCTTAAAAAAGTTTTTTGAAGAAAATTTGAGGTTAGAATTTAGAAAAATTTTGAAACAACTTTTTTAATTAAATCTTGATGAACTTGAAATAATACATTTAATCCATGCCAATTTGCATCTGAATATAGACAAGACATTACTCATCAACCGATCGTAACTAACGAGTATTTATCTACTTGAAGATTACACAGTAATGCATCCTACTTGAAAGGTTAAAATTATAAATAACTAAAAACATTGTTGACATCCTACGTGCGTTAAAAAAATACTTTCATCATCAATATACCGTACTTAAAAATATCTCTTTAATGCATCAATAGTCAGAGCATGTGTCGTATAAGATTTTTTTTTATTATAAACAAAATTCAATTTTCAATAATTCTCTTAAATCTCATTACAATCCTCCATCCATTCGGCATTATCAATCGCTGTTCATCTCCACAGAGAATAAAAATCAAATTGAGACTTAAGAAATTTACTATAATTAATCATCAAGAGAATATTTCGCAATCATCGTCATCATCGAGTTTTGAGAATATTTTCAGTTTACAGACAGCTCTTATTCCATCAATACATAAACACAGCTTCAGTCAACAAAAAAAAAAAGTTTCTGTCGATGAGATTTTCAATCTTATTTATCGCATTTCTGCCCTTTTTCCAGCTATGTGATTCTTCATTTTCTGAAAGTCACGATGACATGCTCATTCAATGTCGAGTGAACATCAAAAATTTACCGAAAAAGCGTGAAAAGCACATTTGTGAAAAGGAGAATTTCGATGATGATTTTGACTATCAAATTGCAAATATGGAAGCTCCTTATTCAGGTGAACTCAATTGGAAATATTTATCGACTTTCTTAAAGTGCTTTTTACATCTTTAGGACAAAAGTTTTTATGTATAGCATTCGAGAAGGCTCAAGATCAAAAACTCAAATTTAAACTTTGGTTCTCTCATGAGAAATTTATAATCAATGCCGTAAGTTTGACTTTTGATGCTCTTTTCTTTTTTTGTTTCTGAGATTCCTTTCACACCCAGTTTGGCATTAAAAATGCAAATATTGCAAAAGGAGTCTTTGAATCATCTGTGGTATTTAAATCTTCATTTATTGTTGTCGTTCCAACTAACAATCTGACTATTCCACAAATATTTGGCTTTGAACTCAATGGTCAAGGTGAGTTTATTTTTATTTATTATTTATTTAGTCTTTTTATTGGCATTGGAATTTGTTTGGATGATAAATAATTTGTTTTTAATGTTGAAGAATCATTTAATCCCCATTATTTTGTATAGTTATGCTAATTTTTGTGATATAATTGATGTTTACTGTACGACAGCTGAAATTAGAAAAAAAAAAAATCATTTAAAATGAAAAACCAGACTACCGACATTTCATTTCGAATTTCTTCGACATTAAGTTCGATTTCTTCGACATTTGATCCGAATTCTTCGAAATTCCAAAACAAAAGAAATTTTAATAATCAAAATTTGACTCTTTAATGTGAGTTTAGCTTAAAGTTTTAAACTTTAAACTAAACTTTGATGATTAATAAATGATTCTCTTTGCATTACACATTATACAAGTTAGTAGTAAAAGAGAAATTAGAGAATATATTTCAAAAAATTTGGTTCACTAATACATTCATATTTTGTTTGTTATTGTTTACAAAATTTTAATTTAATCAAAAATAACACTTTAACTCATTTGAACAGATAAAAAATTATTTATAATACTTAAAAAAGTGTCTATAAGCAAAACTGGATTGTTTCTAGTTTGATTGAAGGCATATTAACAAATTTAATTAAAAAATTTTAACGACGGGATTTTTTTTGAAAAATTTTGAATTTTGGTTTTAACGGAGATATTTGAAATGTCGGTAGTCTGTGAAAAACTACTATGAAAGGGGGAAATCAACTAAGTTTTGTTGTTTTTAAAATAATTCGATTTTGAAATGACCGTTCATTAAGCAATATTAAAAAATTATTTCAAAATAAATATTCTTTTGTTCCTTTCAAGATGCATGTCCATTCTGTGGACAGAGATTAGAAGTACCCGCAGCAGCACTAATTAGAGGAGGAACAGAAGTAAGCAATCATTATAAGTATCCATGGCATATGACAATTTATCATTACGAGTCATCAAATTTGCAATATAAATGTGGTGCATCTATAATCCGTGACAATAAAATTATCACTGCCGCACATTGTGTAACATACAAGAATCAAAAATTACATGAAAATAAGCTTGTTGTTCGATTTGAAGAGGATGGGAAATTATTTGAATCAACAAAATATCAATATAAAGTCTTCCGAATACATGTACATGAGCTTTACAGTCATGAAACATATGAGAATGACATTGCTATATTGGTACTTGAGACATCCATTGACATCGTTCATAGTAACAACATTCGTGCAATTTGTTTACCTTCGAAAGGAAAGACGAATTTTCCCAGTAAATTTATGATTCAATTTAGGGATCAGACATGAAAAGTAACGTAATTGAAATTTCAGATGAAGGATTTGTGGTTGGATTTGGTTCAACTGATAGACATGTGAATGCTTCGAGAATTTTACTTGAAACGAAACTTCCAATCATTCAAAAGTATGAATGTCGAGATAGTGATCCAGCATTTTTTGCCAGACATTTATTTGACACAAACTTTTGTGCTGGAAAGAGGGGATTTGGTGTTTGTAGTGGAGATTCTGGTAAATCTTTTGTGATTGCCATGCGATTTGTCATTGTAATTCTATTTTCAGGAGGTGGACTGTATGTTTATTCTAAGGGACTTTGGATATTGAAAGGAATTGTTTCAAATACTAAGCCTAATACAGATGCATCTATAGTGAATCCAACTTGCAGTGATGATAATTATGCTTTATTCACTGATGTTGCTAAATATTTGGGTAAGTCATGTCAGGTTAAATTTTGTTTACACCACATGCTGAGTCTAGGATCAAAATTCAGCTCTAATTAAATATGTCACATAATCATCAACATGTCAGCTTGTCACATAAACATGCTGATTTTCTGCCATATTTGTTGATTAATTTTTAATTTTCATTTATTCAACAGACTGGATTGATAAACGTATCAGCGATAATTGATAATTATCAAAAATTAATTGAGGTTATTTGGATATAATCAACTCTCAGTGATTTTATAGCTTTTATTGCATAATTTTAGATAATTTTATCAATTTATAAAATAGGATAAAATATTTAATAAACATTTCATTTTCACGCCTGACTGCTTGAATTTCTGATTTTTTGATAAGCTCAAAATCATTCAGCACTTTAACAAACATCAATGTGTAAAGGAAAGAGTCCACATCTCAATCACGTACACCCTATCAATCACGAAACATTTCCAATTAGTCTCACCCCTCATTTCTTCTACTTTTCTCTTCGTCAGTAAGCTCGATTGAGCCTAAAATTTATGATTATTTTCATTCATAATCTACAGCAGTTCTCCATTACATTTATTATTAGTTGGAGTCTAAAAATAGAGTGTTTTTGGATAGAGGTTGAGGTGTAATAAGAAAGTTCCTGGCTTATCGTTAGGGGCCATTTACTTATTACGAAACGTTTTGAAGGGGGAGGGGGTCCGATTCCGTTTATTAAAAATGTTACGCAGGGGGGGGGATAAAAACTCGAATTTTAGCGTTACGTAATAAGTGAACGGCCCCTTAGTTGCATACTAAATAAGAAGTTCAGAGCTAAGCAAATCTGTCGTTAAAAATTATATACTGAGTAGATCCATTCCTAACCTCAAAAAACATGCTAAATACACCACTGCCTAAAGCTATTCTGAAGGTATAAGTAACACATAAACTAGTCAGAATAAAACAATAAAAATCCACAAGTTGAGTAAATTTTTATGTTTTATTTATCACAAACTTACGATCCACAAGTGGATTGGCATAAATATGGATGGCAAAGACAAATTATTTCATTGATTGAACAGCACATGAAAAAAAAGTCTAAATTAATTTTTCATGTCACAAGGAAAGGGGAGGAAGTGCTGTAAAACAATTTTCTCGAGTCAATTTTGTGTCACGTCTTTTGAAAATTTAATCTTCTTTTGTTTTCTCACTTCTACATCTTCCATTTCTTCGTTTTGTACTCACCCATGCTGATGAAACTTTTATGCTTAAAGTTCAAGATTTTTTTCTTGTTCCATTACTGCCTTTTATAAATCGATCCCAATGGTAATCTTACTTCGTATCGTTCGTTGAATGAATGGAAAAGAAGAATTTAATTTATAGCAACTTTGGATAGGGAGCGTTCATTTTTCGTGTACGGACATTCGCAGAGTTGTGGATGTAGGAAATTATAAACATGATTGGTGCCCAAAAATGAATCCATTTTTTTTTTTAAATAAAACATAAAATTTCTTAAATCGAATATTATATGACCTTACTGCTCCTGACATCTTCATTTCCTCAAACTTTTTGCATCCTCAAGTAATTTAATAAGTTTATGACATGCACAACTGCTTAAGACATCTTTAAGGCCAATTTTATTCTTCAACAAAAATTTCTATATCACCCATAGTCATCAGTCAGCATAAAAAATAAAAATCCTCCAACCAGTGCTGAAATAACATCCCTGAGCATCAAATGAGTAAGAAGATGTAGGAACAGAGAAATAAATTTTAGATGTTGCTTACGGATATGTGATCGTTGTGATAAACAAAAGGATATGTTTAAATGAAATACTTTTACTACATGACCGCATATATATAGAATGTCTTGTAGTCTCTGTGTAACTCTAGGGATGAACAATAACAGTATGTGGTGAAATAACATACGAGAGCATGGGAAAGACGATATACCTAATGGCAAAATGTCACTTTAATTTAAATTTTTGTAAAGACAGGATTTTTTTTTTGTAATTTAATTCTGAGCTTTGTGCTGCTTGCCTTTAACTTGACATTGCATCACATTTCCTCCATAACATAGCTTCATCAACACTGACTGACATTCGTGTGTATTTTCTTCATTACTAGAGTAAACACAATCGTTGCTTGTTACATCTCTTGACTGCCTTTTTTTTGTGCTCTCTCACAGCTCAAAGTGATTTTGTAGAATGAATGAAACATGCTTCGAGGGAAAATGTCTTGCTTCTTTTTTTTGTAATTTAAATGTTGGATATAACGATGCAGGAGCTGAAAATATTTTAATAAATGAGAGAAAAGAACAAGTAAGGAGGGTATTAAAAAGTAATTAAAGCGCATTTTTACTGTAAACGAGAATAACTTGCTCTTGGATCTTTGAAATAAATTAATTAAGATTTAATGAACATGTCACATCCAGATATTACTAATCAGAAATTATTTTCGACGAACCAGACGCCCAAACCTAGTCATACCTCTACTGACAATCCTAAATCAAAAAATCCTTACACTTTTCCAGAACTGCTAAAAAAATTACTAAATGAAGAACAAGCATACATCTATAACAACATCATATTAGAACATTGAAAAGGGGAAGCAAAAAAATCGCACTTTATTTTTAAAGCTCAAAAAAAAAGGAATCACATAATCAGAGATGAAGGTGTGAAGGTTGAATTGTGTGCGTGCTTTTTTAAAGGTGTGAAATATAAAAATTCTCTGTATGGAATTGAAAAAAGTTCTCCGTATGAGGAAAAAGAGCATGGGTGAATTAATTAAAAATTAAACAATTTAATTGCTTTAAAGAACAAGAAATGAAAATTGAGCATGAAGACTTGTGTTAGGGATGTTCATTAGTATGGATGATATCGTGTTCTCATTATTTCTTCTTTTTATTCCTTTTTTAATAGCTTTAACAATTTTTGGGGATGTAAGAGAAAGCTAGAGTAATTATTTTGTAGATTCTTGGATGAATGAAGCTTAAAGAGCTCATGTATGAGTTTAGATTGTAAAAGCTACAATGTAAGATGACTTTTAGTGTCTTGTGGAAGAATTTAGAAAGTCTTGCTGGAAATTTGGATTATATGAGACGATAAAGGTGCTTATTTAGTTCACTGGATGTTTATAACCTCAAAAATTGCACAGTCTTTGGTACGGGACTCAAAGCTGACTTTCTTAAATTTTTAATACTTGATATGGAGCTTGTAGTCTTTAATTCAGTGTTATAAGAAAGAATATCCAGCAGAGTTTGATATTTTCGAGTACAAAATTAAAATTCTGAACTTAATGCATATTTTATATGGACTAAGTTAAACTTAGTCCATCTATTTAAACCACAAAAGTGCTCAACACTTAAAGTCTTATATCCCAAAAATTATACTTACATGCTTGTTTTGATAATAAATAATGACGTAATTACAGTTTCAATGTTTTCGGACAAACTTTACCATCTAATAAATATCAAACAATCCTCAAACTCCTTAAAGCCCACAAACCTACATAGTGTCGTACACGAGAAAGTTTTCTGACAACTTCAATGTCTTAGCAGTTCATTAAAAGAGACACAAAAACACTGTTGATAACACGTTTTGTAATTAGATAAGTTTGCTGAAAGAGACTGCTCATCCCCATGAATTTATACTTAATTAATAAATATCCCCTGGCGGTTTTTCCTCTATATAATTACAATTATTTGGAATTAATTCTTACTAATTCAACTGACGTCATCTTTCATCTTCATCCTCACGAGGATTATCATGGAAATGATGAAAATACATCTTTCGAGTCTCAATTATTATTTATTCCTAAATTTTGTATGTACTTCTTCTTGTGCTTCAACAATTTAGTCATTCGAGTACATACTCAAGATTAAGGTAAGAAGCAATCAAGAGCGTGTTTGTATTACATGAAATGATTCACATTTACACTCACTCTGACTTTTTAAAGTCAATTGACATCTCGTCTTATCTTATCGTCTTACAAATTTTCAATTCGAGCCTCTCTTGAATTAATTTTTGAGACATTTTATGGATTTTTTTTTCTGGTGCTGCTAGGTTCTATCAGATGTTAATGACACTTTTTATTTAGAGTTTTTAGTGAGATTTTTTGGAAGATATTTATTTTATTGAAAGTTTGAACAGAAAATTGATGCCATACTAAATGACATCATCCTTCTAAAAACTTCGAAAAACTCCAAAATTGTCTTGACAATCAAATTACCTCCAAGTCATCTTTAAGCAAAACTCTTTCCTACTTCCCATTTGCTACCCAACAAATATCAAATTAAAGTGTGGATAAACAAAAAAATTTATTTTACGACCTTAAACTTTAACGTTGTGCTGAAGACCCTTTATAATTCAACACAATATATCAAGAATTCAAGAGCAGCTATCTCCTTATCGTGATGATATCAAAACACACGTTCGAAAATACGATGAAATAGAAATTAATCGAATGAGGAATTTTTCCCTTTTTACTTCTGCTACCTTTTTTTTCTTTACATCTCCTTCTTTCCAATACAAATGTAAATAACGGCAAGATAAATGCTTTTCAGACCCATTTTCTTCTCTTCTTTTTCCAATTTTATTGCCAGACACTTTTTAAGCATTGAATGCTGGCAGGACTGTTGTCCATTCATTGTGAGTAGCAATAACAATACAGTATCTATAAATCTACAACTATACAATCGTGAAATGATTATGTCTAGCTCAAATGGACGCACGATACATAATAAAATTGATTTTGTATTAAGAATGCTTTTTCATTTACTTTTCTTTCGATTCTATTTTTTCATGGCTTGAACAGATTGATTGAAATGCCAATTTTAGTGAGACATCAAATTAAGGATGTATACATGTGTATCAGTCAGCAGAATAAGTGTATTTCTATGCTTACGTGCACAAAAGCTTTAGGTGATGTATGCTGATGGATTGTATGTACACAATAATTATGCAAACAGAATTTTGCAGCTCAATCGAGTTTTTTAAAAATGAATTATGGATGTGTGACATGAGAAGTTTGAACTACAGAGTGCAAGATTAGAATTGATTGAAAAATTGAGTTTTCAAGCTTTTTTCAGGTTAGATTTAGTTTGTTTACAAAAGTGGACAACAACTATAAAAAAGAATATCAACCAATTGCAGTTTCAATAAAAATTTAAATTTGAAATATCCGTTGAGCTTTTATTGCCTCTAATTGAGTTCTCAAAACTATAAAAACCTCATTTCATCTAATTTCATAACATTTAGGGCTGCATAAATTTAATATTCTCCATCTATAAGCAGCAGGAAAAACGCTTCATTCAGCTAATCTCTTGTAATTTATTTTTATTTCATTCTCTTAAGGCTCTCATTTCTATTCAGTTTTGTTTTTATTTGACATAATACATCCACAAAGAGAATATAAGATGGATGCCTTATCACTACGCTTTCGGTCTTCTTTACTCTCTTTTCTTAGATAATATAATTCAATTTTATTTCCTTTACAGCACAATAAGGAGAAAAAAAGATGAAAAGGATGAAAATTCTTTGAAGGAAAGTTTTTCATTTATTGGATGTGTAAAGGAAGAGACAGGCTATTATTATAGTGTATCATGCGAATAAATATTTATGAAGGAATTATTACCGTCATATGATTGTTTACTTTTGTGCTGCTCATTTACTAATTTTCTTTTCTTTACTTTACTGCATTTTAGAATGCATTTTCATTATTTTGATGTGCATTATTATTAATTAGCAGGGTTGGGATTTTAAAATCGAAATCGAATCAAAAATCATTTTGAAATGATTTTTATTTTGATTTTTGATTTAAATCTCAATGGTAAAATGATTTTAAAATGATTTTTGATTTAAATCATTTTGTATGAATGATTTTAAAATGATTCTTGATTTAAATCATTTTGTATGAATGATTTTAAAATGATTTTTGATTTAAATCATTTGTATGAATGATTTTTTTTGTGATTTTAAATCATTCTATGTAAAATTTTTGCCAGAAAATTTTGGATTTAAGCATGAAGTTCTTTGAAATATCACTTCTGATGTATGCAGCAAGCATCAATGGAATGTATAGAACCTTATTTGGCATGTAGGAAGTAGCGGAACTGCTTAGTTCCGGAGATCTGACCCCCTCTCTAAAAACTCATGAAACGTTCAGAAATGAAATAAAAATTTTTTGGTCACTTCCAGCCAGTTGGACGTAACCAGTTCTGTAATATACAGAAGTAACAAGTAAAAGATTAAAAAGTTTCAATTTCCTTTTTGAAAAAGAATACACTGAAAACTTTTCCAGCAAAACTTAAAGAACAGGCTATGTCCAACTGCATTCAGCCGCAACGCAATAAATTTCTTCATGAAAATCAAATAATTTTCCGAAAGGAGCAATTTTAAGCCTTTATACTTAAATAAAATGAATAATGTGTAGACAGAAAGCATGATTGTTATATACAGAACCTTAATAGACATGTTGGAAGTAGTGGAAGTGCTTGGTTCCTGAAATCTCAACAACTCTCTAAAATGTTATGAAACGTCCAGAAATTAAACAGTTTTTTTTTATCAGTTCCAGTCATTTGGACATAGGACATAGCCTGTTTCAGACCAATTTTAAAGAGCAATTAGAACACTGCTGCAGTATTCATTTTAAATTTGGAAGAATATAAATGTTAAGACCTGTCAAAACAAAACGAACTGGGTACGTCCAACTGGCTGGAACTGACCAAAAAAATTTTTATTTCATTTCTGAACGTTTCATGAGTTTTTAGAGAGGGGGTCAGATCTCCGGAACTAAGCAGTTCCGCTACTTCCTACATGCCAAATAAGGTTCTATACATTCCATTGATGCTTGCTGCATACATCAGAAGTGATATTTCAAAGAACTTCATGCTTAAATCCAAAATTTTCTGACAAAAATTTTACATAGAATGATTTAAAATCACAAAAAAATCATTCATACAAAATGATTTAAATCAAAAATCATTTTAAAATCATTCATACAAAATGATTTAAATCAAAAATCATTTTAAAATCATTCATACAAAATGATTTAAATCAAAAATCATTTTAAAATCATTCATACAAAATGATTTAAATCAAAAATCATTTTAAAATCATTTTACCATTGAGATTTAAATCAAAAATCAAAATAAAATCGTGTGATTTTAATTAAAATCGATTTGAAATCCCCAACCCTGTTAATTAGTAAGATTTGCAGTATGTGGAGGGTATTATGTCCTTCACTTACGTAAGTTGATGTCAGTATAATAAGCTAAAAAATTTAAAGTTTTCAACCTATCTAATTAATTTTTCAAAAGCTGATGGTTTTGAATTTTTATAGTATTTTCAAGAAGTTTACTGCTTCAAAAGCTTTTCATCTTTCAAAATCTCAAAAAATGCGCCAGCTGCACCAAACAATCTGCAAGACATTTTCAATCTTTCTTTTATAAAAATTCTACAATGCAAAAGCGTAAAGCAGTTCAGCTTTATTCATGTTCGACATGCCAGCTACCTCCCATTCATAAACGCTCACTTCCATTTCTTTGTTTATTTGTATGCTTACTTAAAAAGGGTTGTAAATTACTGTTGAATGCATAAAGTGACAGTTTCCGCTTTAAATTATTCATTTTTTAAACACATCTGTTTATGTTGTGCTGACATGCAATCTCTGTAAACATCATTGAGTGAATGATGAAAAAGATCTAAAAAAGAGTTGGTTAGATATAAAAATAGAAGAAAATAAAGAACTTTATTAAGCACTTAAAAAATAATAAAAAAATGAAATTCCACGAACGTTTTTTTAGTTTTTATTTATCACAATGCATACCTACTATGATGCTTAAATTGAATTTCAATTTATGTGAATGAAATGTTTGGTTTTGAAATTAAATTTGTATAAATGTGGATGCTGCAGGAGCTTTAATTGAAATTGAAATGGACTTTTTGCTCTTTCTAGCTGTTCTGCAAGCGGCATTTGAGTGCAATCATAATAAAGTTGAAGAACAATAAATTGATTTGATTATAGGTACAATGTATATACGGAAGTTTAAGTCTTTCACTTAATTTTCTAAATAGAATAGTTTGCTAATAAATTAATCAAGGATTTTTTAGTTGCCTTGATTGTTAGATGCTAAAATAGGTGTTGCTGAAGTACTTATCTAAATGATAATTTTTGAGCAACAACTTTAATAAACTTTTTTGACAATAATATTAAACGTTAACAAATAAAGACAAATAAATAATTAGTTTATTAAATTTTGGTCAGAAAAATTTGTGAAAAGTGTAAAAAAGAGTGAAAATCGATGAAAATTCACATAAATAATTAGGTTATTAAATTTGAGGCTAAAAATTGAAATTCAAAGTGTGTATGACATTTAAGGTGATTTGAGAATCTTTCAGTTCATCTATGCCTAACTATTCAGATAAAAGTTTATAAAAATAAATTTAAAATGAATCATTCATAGGGATCGAACCCTCGTCTGCATTATAAATTAAACTAGAATTTGCTAGCCTATTGTCTGACTCTATGATACACAAAGAATCAACATCTCAAATACCAATTTCGCTACGACAACAATTCATTCATGACCTACAAGTAGTAAAATCTTTTATTTTTAAATTGACTGTGCCTTTTTATTGCAGCATAAAAAAAGTCCTGTCTGAAGTGACAAATTTAAAAATGCACATAAAAAAGAGTGAAGTCAAAACTCAGCTTTAATGTATTCTGCTACAGTTCTGAATTTTATAGACTTTATTTTTTCACAACATAGTACTTAAATTGTTTGTTGAAAACTTTGTTCATTGCCCTTTCGAGGCTTTTTTTCATACTTTGCGTTATGCAAATGAGCAAAAAAAAAAAAAAACCGAGAATTCCTTTGTTTTCTTTTTGTTGGAAGGAAAATTCTATGCAAGACTGGAAAAAATTTACATTAATTAATTTTTTGTACATGTGTTGTGTGTATGAGGTTCAATGTTTTTATCTAAACAACTTTTTTCTATTCATCCTAGGTTTTTCATTTTTTTCTTCCTTTATAAACAAGAAATAATACAAGAGAAAAAGTATGAACAAGTCAGATGGGGATTGAACATAATATGCTGTAAAAATATAAACAATTTTAGGCGCTTTTGTGCTGGTTTGGGGAATATTTGGGGAATATTCATAAATAATGTCAAATATTTTAGATACTGGAAATTTTTTAATTAGATTTTTTATGTTAGGAAATTAGATTAGAAATTAGAAAATGATTAAAATTAAGTTTTTGAATGTCAAGTTCAATACCTAACAGTGGCGTAGCCAGGGGAAGTGATTGTGTGAGTTTTCACCCACCTCTCTGGCAAATTTCTTTAATTTGCGAGGGTTTTTCGTAAAAAAACCGAAAAATCACCCCCCCCCCAAATTTTTCATACAAAAAATTAAATTTTCACCCCCCCCCCCCCCTCAAAATTCCTGGCTATGTCACTGATACCTAACTTTATTATTGTGTGACTTCCACCAAAAAAAAGTATAGTAAGACCAAGTAAGACAAGAAAAATAATTAATTTTTGTGTGCAGAACTTTTTTCTATACAAATTTAAGCTTTTTAAAGTTCAACACATCAATGCCAGATAATGAGATTTTTTTCCACACCGTAGATGAAAAATGATAATGAATAGGTTTGTTGACAGGAAGAGATTTTTTTTATGATTCTTTTTTTAATAGCTGAACGTGTGAAATGAGAGTAAAAATGCTAGAAAAATTTATCAAATTATCTTCCTGCTTTCTTTGGCTTCATTAAATCCTCCTCGTCTTCCTTTTACGTCATTTTAATGGCATCATTTTAAGTCACAATTACTTACTGAGTAATGACAGCGTTGAGTTTTACGTGACAAAAGTAAATGTTTTGTGTGTTTGCTGTACGTAATCGCTGTGCTTGAGGCTTTGCGGAAATGCCTTCTTCAAATATAATTTTTTTTGTGGTATTTTTTTTTTTTTGAATTTTGTATGAGCTTTAAATAAATACGTAAAAATTTTAATGCCAAGTTATCAGCTCAATTGCTTAATTTGTAATTCGTTTAAAAACAGTACAGCTCTTGCGTAACTTGAAAATTCTAAAATTTGCGATCTAATTGAAGACACTTAGTGCAATTAAGGAAGAGAAGACCTGCATATGTATAACAACTAAACTTTGAAAAATAATAAAAATTCATTTATTTAAGGAGTCTTTCACTTAGTATGTTCACTTTTGAAGGGGGAGAGGGGTCAAGGATTTTGTAATAGATCATACAATTTTTTTTTTTTCATAATGTACTAAGTGAACGGCTCCTAAGAATAATATTTTATTTCAATGAATTTTTAAAATATCCAAACTTTTTGTTCCTCAAAATATATTTCATTCGACACGACCGTTTAAAAATAATTGACCTTAAAGCAATAAGCTGAACAAGAACAATTTTCATTTTTTTTTCTGAATGAAAAAAAAAATAAGATATAAAATTCACAAAAACCAATTAAGCTTTAAAAAGCTTTTCCTTGACTTTATTGTTTTTAAAGCTCACACAGAATAAAAATAAATTCTGTGAAAAATGTCGGAAAATTTTTGAAGCATAAAAAATAAAATAAAATCAAAGAGAAAAAAATTTTCTCATTTTTTTCCTTTCATTTCATTTGAAGACTTTTAAGACAAAATAATTTGCTTGCTTTTGAAGAACGTTCAAGAGGAAAATTTGTTTCGAAAAAAAGGCTAAAAGAATTTTTTTTTCTCATTTAAAATTTTTATGAGAGCGCGTGGAAAACTTCAATTTTATTTTGAGGGATGATTTTGGATAGTCCTTTTATAAACTCACAAATTGGATCATATTACTTTGGAGATGAAGATGGAAATTTCTTAATGGATGTATTTGTAGAAATTCGTTTGACATCTCAAATTATAGATGAGAGTGTAGAGTGGATTGATGGCCTATATAAAAGGAAAATTTAATTAAATGGATTCCTTTCTATCTTTGGCAGCAATCATGTGCTGAACATATGTTTCGGATTTTTAAAGGGGTTCTAGATTAAATTACATGAAACTGAATGTCATTTCCAGTTGCTAGATTTAAGGAATTTTTCATCATGCTAGTTCAATTATTGAAAAATGCTCATCTCGATGATCCGGTATGACTAAGTATTGCAGAGATTTCGTACAGTAAAAAAGTCAATAATAATCAAGTCCGATGGTCACTGTAACTTCGTGTCTAGAATCTTTAAAATCCAAATTTATATTTTCGATTGGAACTAAAACTATTTCTATCCAAGTTAAAACTTTTTTCTTTTTTGTATATCCAACAAATTTTAATTCCTTTAGATCTCACAGTCAATGAAAATTCTGCAATGTGGAATGTTTACAGGAAAAGTTTAATGAAAATTGTTTCCATTTGCTCAATGCAGTTCCGAAAAATTTGTCAACATCAGAAAGTTTTCCGTTTTTTTTTTCTTATCCAAAAACTTTTATGCTTACTCCTCTGTTCCTTATTCCATAAACACATTATCGTGAGTGTTCATAAGAATATAAAGAACTAAAGTTTTTGTAAAGCTACAATGAATGAACAACAAAGAAATCACATGAACAATAAACATTTCAATTATTGAACATAACATACGAAAATATATGCAGCATATCTGTAGCCTCATACATAAACTCAAATCGTTTCCATCTACAGCCAAACACTCGATCGCAATTTTTTTCTCCATTCTCTCGCTCTCATACAATAAATGTTTATTGGTAAATTCAATTAAACTACTTTCGAGTGATAAAATTGTGTGAACATTCATTATGTTCCACTGATTGAAATTTAATTAATTTAGATGGATTTTTTTTTTTGTACAATTTGATTGTGTATGTTTTTGCAAACATATTTACCGCATATTGTCATTGCCCATTTGTTTTAGTCATTGCAATGTTGTTTTTTTATTTTATTTTCCATTTAAATAAAGTGTGAGTGAAATTGACATTGCTTTTAACCAACGATGTATTGTAGATGACTATCTGAACTCTATTAAAAATATAAATTTATATACAGGAGGTCCTCGATTTGAACAGATTCGATCTGAATTGTTTCGATTTGAATAACCAAAAATTTTCCATATAAAAATTCAAATTTTCATTTTTAACGGTCATTTTTAATACGTTTCGATTTGAATAAATTCAATTTGAATAGAAAAATTTGGGAGCAAAACAACTGTTCAAATCGAGGACCCCCTGTATATATTTTTTTTGTAGTCTCATCATTCATTCGTTTTAAAATATTGTGATGATGACAGGGAAAATTGACAATGATAAATTTTCTTTTTAGTTAGATGTGTGTCATATACGGAGGAATATGGAATATGTAGATCAGTTTTGTAGGGTATATACTCTACTTTCTACGTCTTGGTTGTTTACTTTGTTTTTTATAACAGAGAGGTCTTTGATTTGAGCACTTATTTTAATCCAAATCTACAATACTCGAATTTAGAAAACAAGGAACTTAAATTCATAGAAAAATTGCATTAATTGTTTATTTGAATTTCCCGGAATTCTTATATCCTTAAAAGTTAAATGACCTTTTGTTTGATTTCGTAGAGTATCCTGAAAAAAATCCCAATGTTGCAAAATTAAATAATTTAAATGGGAATGATTAAGTGCTCCGACAATTTCAAGACAATATTTTTCGTAATATTTTTAATTTAGAAATTCCAATTCTTCCAGATTTTCTAAGAATATGTACATCAAGATGAAAAGTTTAAGAATGAAAAGGATTCGAACTAACTCTTATCAAAATAATCCCTAACATCTTGCAGTTTACTTCACAGTAGCAATAAACCTGAGTTTGTCTTTCCTGCCATAATCTCAATATCCCTCCAACCACAATATGTAGCATACGTATGAACCTTTTTCCCCACTCGAATACATTCAATTCATCATGGTTCAATGATGATGAGATGAGAGGTAAATTTATAACTTTTCATTATTCTTATCTTTCTTTCTTACAAGGTCGATGTCAAAAAATACATAAAGCATTATCAACCAAAATGTTTCTCAACATTTTTTCCATGAAAAAAAAAAAATTGCGTTTTCATTCTCAAGAACAGCTGAACATCAGAACAAAAAATTCCAAATGATGATGAAATTTTTTTCTGACAACCGAGAAACAATAGCAATTACTTTAGTGATGTAATCCCATTAATTTTAATTTATTGTGATTAATTTTTTTATTATTATTTCGGGTGTGTTTGAGACTTTTATTTTTGAAAGCTATCCTGAGTAGCTTAAAATGTCATCAGACAAACAAAAGAAGTATTTGTTACCTCTCTGTAGAGAATAGATTGTGCAGTAGTGAGAGAACAAAAGCGCTGCAGTAGTTTAGGTTAAAAATCTTTTATTAGAGATATTTTTATGAATTATGCTGGTTATTATTATTCTCTGGATGAATAGTTACTGCTATTGCTGTCATATTTTATTCTAGGGAATTTTTATTGGAGGAATTATTTGAAAGTAATGTGACTTTTAAGTTGAGATAAATATGAAGCCATTATTGTTTAAGTGATGATTAAACAGTCAAAGTTGAAGATTATATGATAATAAAGATATGTGGTTTCCTTTACTCCTTCAAGAAGTGTTGGGGCGTTGATTTCAACGTTCCAATATCACTTATCTCAGGCATTAAATGTGAGGATATAAAGTGGAATCCGAACCACTTCTTTGATGACATTACTGTCTTTAGGAGTCTGTGAGTCTCGAACCCATGATCGCAGGGTCGGTGTTGCAGTAATTAGGTACCGAAGTACTAAATCATTTCGCCACCGAGCCAGTTGTGACTTGTTTACGCTGAACTGTTTTTTTTCTTCCTTTTATGCATAAATACAAATGAAGTACCAGAAGCTTTACAACTGATAACTTATAAAAAAATAGCAAAAAAATATTTTTTTCCTTAAGATATTTTTTTATATCAACAGTCATTTCCCTCAGCTAATGCAAACAAGTAAACATGTTGTGGCAAGAATTCCTAGAAATGGTATTTCAATCATAATTTTCTTCAGCATATTATTATCATTCCATTCAATATGTTTGTAAACAGAATGTGAGAAAATTATTATCCTAGATCAGTGTCTGAAGATACATATTTCATATATTATGTGAGGATTGTTTTTTGGAGGGTGGGAGGGAATCATTTTTTAATAATTATTACATATGATGGTCTGAAAATTCTTTATGAATATGATTTCTGGACTAAAAATTATTTAATTTTTCAAAACCTATTTTAATAGATGTCATTTTTAAATTACTCCTAAAAATTAGTGATTATTTGTAACTCTAGTGATAATATGAAAATAAATAACATTACTGTCAAATGATTCCCATTGAAGTCCAACAAAATCTATTACCCCATAAAAGGTTAGAAATTTATTGATGACACACCAGTGAACCATAATTTGGACAGTTTTTCTTACATCAGATAAATAATGCATTATTATGTGGTCCATAAATCGATAGCTTGAAATACTTCTTCCTACCTTCATCTTCAAAGCAAATCAGCTAGAACTGAGATAAAAAAAACCCATAAAAAATGATTTATTTCCTTAATTTAACATGTCAACATTTTTTCGTAGAAAATTTTCATTTCGCGTCATTATAAATGAGCAATTTATTATGACTGTAATACTATTATCATGTTCATACATTACTCTCGCACTTACACACATACACAAAACAAACGAATGTGTGAAAAGTGAATATAAAAGTTTACAGCCAATTCATCCATCAGAGCCATCCTGAGAATGAAATTTATAGCTTACGTTAGTTGTAAGCTTCTTTTTTTCGAAAACGTACATATAGTACAGTGCGAAAAATCATACATCCAGTAAGAACAAGAGTAATATATTGAAGTATCTGTTTGGAAGCAGAAGCAGCAAAAAAATATAATTTGCTAATGTAATTCGCACTCTGTGACGAGCTATATGGCAGATACGTTTTTGGAGGTGATTTTTTTTTGTTGTGAAAACTGAGGAGATGGGAGATGCAATTTGTGAAAATTATTGAGTTAGACTTTATTTTGCGAATTATGTGTGATTTTTTGTTCAGTTTATCTCAACTAATTCAAAAATTCGAAAAATTACTTTTAATAATTTCTTTGACGGGGTCAATCATCCATGACGTCCAATAAAAAATTTAATTCTTAGCCTCCGTTCCCTCCTACAATATCTTGATCCTTGATCACATAACTTTACTAAAAAAATGCCTTATTATGGAACTATCACACAGCCTCAGACCCCCTTCTCTCAAAAAGTTGAATAAAATAAGTTAATGACCCCTTTATATAATTCAAACTATGTTGTGCAGGCGTTAGTTATTTTTGAAGGAAGTGTTAAAAACTCAATCTCAATGTTCCCCTTAACATTTAATTCATATTGTTAATCCCAAAAAGTTTCAATCTTATTCTATAATTCGCGATTATTTATAGTGAATGAATTGAAGATAGTGTTTTACGTGGAACCAAAAACTTCTTATTCATATTATCATACACTTGAGGAGAGTATCATTGTCAGTAAAGTGTGTTGAGTGAGAGAATGAGAACTTAACGAGATTTCACTTCAATTTTCATGCTTTCTAAAAAGCAGTTAATTTCTACCCTTTTACTCCGTTTGATGTCGTTCAACATGACGAAGGTAAATAAGACATCAAAGATTTTTTAGAAAATTTGCTCTCGTTAACTCGATGTTGATTCTATAAATGTAAAATTCCGACTGATATTTAATTTCTATTCCTATATTTTTTTATGCTCTCTTTTTTATTTTTACATCATGTCTGTAATACCCAAAATAAGCTCACATTTTATGCTGTGCGTGCTTCTTCTTGGAATAAATATTTTCAGGTAGATTTCATTTGTTGAATTTTTCATTTTCCAATTCTGCATACAAAGAAGATTAAAGCTTCTTTTTGCTCGAAAAAAAAAATTTAAATGCAAGGAATAAGAAAGAAATCATTTTGATCTACAAAATATAAATCAGGTCGTCTCTTTCTAGTGCCGCACGTGAGATAGAAAATGTGCAAATTTTCAGCGAGAGACGCAAAAAGAAAAAAAAAAATCTCATTCTCTTTGGTAAAATTTTCATGCTCTCACAGTTCCATAGACAATTTCTACTTTTGTGTTCGTGCAAATGCTTATAACTACATAATGAAAAACTTTGAAATGAAATAATATTTACTGTAAAAAAGTAAGAAGAAGTAGAAGATAAAGAAATCCAGAACACAAGCATAACTCAACAGTTTTCTCATTGCATATTGATTCTCTCGCCTGCTCAATGCTGTTAGCATCATCTAGCATTCTTATTCTTTTTTTTTGGGTGCATATTTTTCTACCATCAACATCGAAAATTTACTATTTACACAGGAAAGATGCTGTATACAAAACTTCTTTGTTCCTTCTTTGCTGTGAATGAGCAGGGAAATGAAATTTATTGTAGGATGGATAAAAGTTTTAAGGTACTTTGTATACCTGCAAAATTATAGCAATAATAATATCAGTTTGTCTTATCGCAGGTTTTTGGAAGAGGTTTGTAAATGGACGTTAATTTTTGGAAAACTTTTTTTTTTGGGGTTCATTTCTATTTTTACTTTATGAACAGACAGTGACATGTTTGATAAAGGTCATGAATGTCTTGAAAATTATTGTGATCTGAGATGATTTCTTATTTTTGCTGTATTAGGCTGGAAATTTTCAAGAGTGGGGATTTGAAAAAAAAAAGTTCTGAGCAAAAAAATATCGAATGTGAGTCGTACTTAAAGTTCGTAACACTTTAAGACCAAAAAAGTCAAAAAAATTTTGGGGGTATGAATTTTACGAATGACCACATTAGTGATTTTCTTATAAAGTACACCGACCTGAAGTATAAAAGCACCTTAATAGATCAGAATCGATCAAAATTTTTTGCATTTAAAAAAAAAACAAGACTTAAGAATTTACAATTCTGCATAATCAAACCTACACAATTTTTTTTGTATATAAATATCAAAAAATATTTCACTAACCGCTAATGACTCATAATAATTGTTTGTCCAAGAAAATTGAACAATTACTTACTTTCCACCTTTATACATGCATGTTAAAGCAACTAATATGATGAAACATTTATTTGCGTGACTTATTAATTCCTTTAACGCATTACTTCATTAATCACAACGAGATTGTTAGCAAGAAGTGACTAATTTTGATTATCAGGACTGAAGCAAATACGACGTGAGATTGACCCTTTTTTGTTTTGGAAACATTGGCTTTTTGAAGCACGTGTGGTGCCAAAAAATTTTGATTTCTATGGTTAAAGCTGTGATTTGAAGACTTTATTTTGCTGAGTTGACGTCTGGTCGATTTTTAAAGCTGTTGGCATGTAGAGAGATTTTTTTGGGGACTTTGAACTTTGTGGATTGTTTAAAAGTTATTTTTGCATAACAATAACTTAACATGATCCACAATATACACAAATTTATTATTATTATTTTATTGATTGATATCGTATTGTCAAAAATAAATTATAATATTAGACAATATGTGAGATACAGCGTTCAAAGAACATTAAAGATCTCCTTCAAATAAGAGTTTAACATAATCAGTTATTGTTTACAAAAGAAAATAAATATTTTAGAAAGTTTAAGTAAAATTTAAATAAGATAAAATTATCATTAATTGATTACTGAATCATAAAACTGGCAGTTAATTTCGATAAATCCAGGGACATAGCCAGGAATTTTTTTGAGGGTGAGTTTAACCCACAACCTCCCACCCCCCTGGCTACGCCCCTGGATACATCAGATCAAAAAATTCTCGTTTCGATAATTCGAACCATAAAATCTAGATTAGAAAAATTCATGAAAAATTTATTAATTTTTTTTTTCGATCGGCACTAAAAATATTCACATGCATCCAGCTGAGTTTAATAAAAATTCAATATTCCGACAGCGACAAAAAAATTTGAAATTTTCATTTAAGCAAAAATTTTATCCACAACTACAGCCTGCAACATCAACATGAATATATCGGATATTTGCATCTAAATACCAAAATAAAAAATAAATGCGCTAAAAATATGTGCATTCGTAAAATTGCAATTATTCTCTCAACCGTAAATAACTCGAAATATTTTTTTCTCATTCTTCTTTGTGTCTCTCCAATCAACATCTGAAATTGAGCGCAATTTAGTCGAGAAAAGTTAAACGTCAAGGCATGAGATATAGCATGGAAAATTATGATTCATGAAAATGTTATTTTCTTCAGAATTATTATTGTTATTATCATGAATATCATAGAAGAGCTGTCAGAAATGTT
This sequence comes from Chironomus striatipennis, assembly GCA_026123125.1. Taxonomy (NCBI): domain Eukaryota; kingdom Metazoa; phylum Arthropoda; class Insecta; order Diptera; family Chironomidae; genus Chironomus; species Chironomus striatipennis. The sequence goes on from CM047394.1 coordinate 46,649,344, forward strand.
TCAAGCAGTTATTGATAAAACTTATAACTTTTCTTTTTCTTTTCGCCTTCTCTTGCCTCATTTTGCTCTAAATTGAGATTGAAATTCTCACAAGAGGGATAAGCAAAAAATGCTAATTTAATTTTCATAGTCATATCATATTTTCTTACCCTATTTCGCTGCTATATGCCATACTAGCATCTCTGAACAAATACGTTACGAGCAAAATTTGAATTTGTTCTAAAATAAATCGGATTAGTACGGCTTATTTTAGAACAAGTTGTCCGTTAAATTTTTAGGAAACAAATCAAGATTTATATGCTTTCTACTTGTTATAATTAGTTTAAATTTTTTTATATCAAATTTTATGGCTGAATTTATGGAAAAATCATTATTATAATAAATAAAAGCTAAGAAAAAATACTTAATTTTGCAATAAAGAATTTTTTCTTGGTCGGATTATATGTAAAAAAAGGTTTGAATTTTTGATTTTTTTCAAAAATTGAGGGCCTTTTAACTAAAAAATTAACGGACAAAACCGCTGTTCAGAGATGCTAGATGCCATAGTTCTTTGTTGTTGTATCTGTTATCTATTACACAGAAAAAAATGGATAAATATATTTCTACCCCGATGATGATGATGATGGCTGATGGTTCATTGATGGAAAAAGTTTTCTTTCTTTTTCTCATTTCTTATTTTCTTGTCTTGCAGTCTTCTTGTTTGTGAACTTTTTTTTCTCTTGATGTAGCATTTTTTTGAGACAAATGGGTTTTTGATGGATGGTTTGTATGTTAACTGAGAATTTATTTAAGACTTGAGAAAGTTGAGCTTGTTGTGCGATGAAATCAGATGAAAATAAGATTTTTGTATCAAAAAATTCAAGCTTGTTATGTTCCACTTGAGACAAAATTAAATTTGATCCGTACCTAATATACTCAAACTTTCAAATCTAAAACAACGCTTCAAGCTTTCATTCACCAATAAACCTTCTCATCTCATCCTTGTTTGTTGCTTTTCTTGTTCAAAATGAAATAAAATTTCCCTCATCTTCATTCTCTTCTCTATGTCTTCCATTCTTTAAGGTTCAGTGAAAGTCATTAACATGAGCATTGTGTCAATATTGAGAAGAGATTGTGGAGAAGCTTCATTTTTATGTTATCGCGAACATTTTTTTCTTTCTCTTTTGTGTGTTCCTCAATCGACAATTTTCATCATCATTTAAATATCCATGGTGCTGGAAATGAATTTATTATGCCAGCAGCTTCAGCTGATGAGGGGAAATGTCGATAATGTCTGTTCATTGTGAGAAAGAAAAAAAAAACACTTTTATGAGGGAGAAAAAAAGACTGATTAATTAATCATCACTGCTGTGTATGATGATGCTGATGATAATGAAAATTAAATAATCATTAAAAGCTTTTGAGGCAACCGACATTGTGCATCATCGTGTGAATTGTTTTATTTATTTTTTAAAATTTCCGTCTTAAAATAACTTTTCATTCAACTTTTTCCGAAGCTCCAAATTGAGCTTTAAAATATACATGCACATAAGTATATAAGCAGCAATTGCGTCATAATGACGTCATTTTATTCCTCTTATTGTTAATATCTTGTGAACTGGAACTTGCGCACAATTTTACTACTGCAGTAGCTGGAGCAGCACTAATAAATGAAACAATAGAAGTGAATACAAGTTCCATTGTTGATATGGGGATTATAAACGCTTAATATTTAGTTTCAATGATAAAAAGCACTGTGAATGTTTTCTACATCTTTTATAAGTTTAGAAATTGTTTTGCAGTGTGTGATACTTTAGGCCAATAAAAGTTGATGCTTCTGTGAAAAAGGATATTGATGGATTTTGTGTGAATTTCAATCAGAAGCATACCCAAAAGTATTTAAAAAGTATCGAATTGATTTTAATGAAAAAGTGTAGGAACTGAACTTTTGATATTTAATATGACACATGTATGAAAAATGTTTAAAATTACACATTTCAGATACCTGTAGCAGATATACTCAACCTTTAGGTTACAATTATTATTATCCACATCCTGTCATCATACAGTAGCGTGCAAAAGTTTATAAACAGCTCAAAATAAATCGTTTTGCTTTGAAAAAACATACTTAAACTCCACCAATTTGACTGAAATTTTCACAGTTAACGTAATTTTTTGTGCTCTTTAATGTAATGTAAAAAAATTTTCCGAATATAACTTTTTTGAATTAAACCGTTAAAAATTCAAAATCACTTCCGTGCAAAAGTTTATAAACAATATAAAATTATTTTTTTTTCATACTTTTAAGCTAAGTTTTGACAGTTTTTTATACTTAAACATTAAATTGATATATTATTCTTTACTTTTATGCATATTTCAGTACATAGTTAAGTATTTATCACAATAAATTTTCAATAACAAGATTACTTCCATTTCCTGCAAAACATAAACAAAAAATTTGCTTAAATCAACTTTAATGATTAAACTAAAAGCTGAAATACATTGCTTTTTCAATAATCTTTAAGAATATATATGATTTATATGATTTTATAGATTAGTTAAAGAAAAATTTCCAAAAAATTTTTTTCAGCAAGCAAGCTTCATATAGAAATTTTTTTCTTATGCTTGATAATTTATTAATTCTTGCGAGTTATATTACTTATTTTATACCATAATTTAGCATTTTAATTCTACTTTCGTAATCTATATCATTTTCAACACATATATTAACGTCCAGTGATAAATTAATGCAGAATTGAGACCACAACAAACTAAAATTTATAGACAAAAATCAAATTTTGAAAAATTCTTCAGAAGTACAAGAATATTATTGAAATATGACTTCATTTAGATTGAAACATGATTATTAATTGATTTTACCAACTTTTATAAACCTTTTGAGCTTTATTCTTATAAAAATTGTCAAAATGTATTTTTCCTATGTGAGTCAATTTGTTCTGGTCTCATTTCTGCATTAATTTTTCATTGGACGTTAATATATGTGTTGTAAATGATATAGATAATAAAAGTAGAATTAAAATGCTAAATTATGGTATAAAATAAGTAATATAACTCGCAAGAATTAATAAATTATCAAGCATAAGAAAAAAATTTCTATATGAAGCTTGCTTGCTGAAAAAAATTTTTTGGAAATTTTTCTTTAACTAATCTATAGAATCATATAAATCATATATATTCTTAAAGATTATTGAAAAAGCAATGTATTTCAGCTTTTAGTTTAATCATTAAAGTTGATTTAAGCAAATTTTTTGTTTATGTTTTGCAGGAAATGGAAGTAATCTTGTTATTGAAAATTTATTGTGATAAATACTTAACTATGTACTGAAATATGCATAAAAGTAAAGAATAATATATCAATTTAATGTTTAAGTATAAAAAACTGTCAAAACTTAGCTTAAAAGTATGAAAAAAAAATAATTTTATATTGTTTATAAACTTTTGCACGGAAGTGATTTTGAATTTTTAACGGTTTAATTCAAAAAAGTTATATTCGGAAAATTTTTTTACATTACATTAAAGAGCACAAAAAATTACGTTAACTGTGAAAATTTCAGTCAAATTGGTGGAGTTTAAGTATGTTTTTTCAAAGCAAAACGATTTATTTTGAGCTGTTTATAAACTTTTGCACGCTACTGTATCAATTTTCTTTTACGAAAACATTCAATGCGATTTTCATAAATCAAAAATTTATGAGCAAGCAAGAAAAATTTAAAAAAAAATCTCTTGACATTCAATACATTGCTGTTACTGCTATATAATCGCATTCACATATGGGATTTCTCATTTCATTCATTTATTCTCATACTCTTGCCATTTTTTTCATCCTCACATTGTAGTGTCATTTAATAAATCCTTTTTCATTTTCACAATCGCTTTTTAGCGCATTTTCCTCTTGGGAAAAGGACGCTATTATTTTCTTTTCACTAGCTGTGAATACAGCACAGGAAAAAAAGAGGAGACAGATAAATGGTAGAATCAGGCGAGAATTGTAAGCGAAAGCCATTAGAGCTGTTAGACAGAAAGGATAAAAATATTAACTCTATATGCAGGTTGATAATAGAACGATATGATCGTCAATTGATAGAATGAAATATCCAATGGCCTGGCGAGCGAGTTTTCGACTAACAATAAATTTTTATTTTAATTTATTCTGCATACATACACATGGTCAGAAAGTTTTAATTTTTCAAATGGATATTTATGTACGAGTTTTTTTTGTAAAGAGAATTGAATGGAATGTTTTGACATGCGGTACACCTGTGAGATTGAGTGAATATTTTCATGCAGTTAAAATGGATTTTTTGATGTTAGTTCCTTTTTTCGGTTGAATTTGGATAGATGAAATTGAATATTGCGTTTGATATTTTGGTATAGAGATATTTGCAATATGTGAATAATTGTTGACTTTTATGTTGCTTTAAACATTTACAACCTGAAAATTTACAGTATCGTATAATTATGTCTGATCTAAAAGAATTGAATAAATTAATAATAATAAAATATACATTATATTATACCAATGCCCCCGATAATGTTGATCATCTAATTTTCAGTCTCAATGTTAAAATCAAAAATGTCTCTCAGTCAAAAAATTAAAGATTATTCAATATTTGCAACCTTTATTCCCTTTAGTCACTCAAAATCACAAAATCTAATACAAATACAAGATTATCAACAATCATTAATTAATCCTAGTAAATATTCATGTTCTCATTGATATGTAAATATTTTCGAAAGATTAAATCAATAACACATTCAAATATCAAATGGATAAATGGTCAGCAAGTGTAAACCGTAATGAAAATAATAAATTTCTTTCTATCTTCAGAACGGATTATGCTTAAGCATTCAGCATAAATTATTTTTTTCAGCTACCTATTAAAGAGATTAAAAGATGTCAGTGGGAATTTAGTAAGAAATATATTAAGAAGCATAATTTACTTTTGACTAATTAAATGATGATGAAGATGGATTTTTTTGTCTAATTTTAAGCATGAATGCGGAATTTATGGAGCGTGTTTCAAGGTGGGAAGTTATTGCTATGATATTTAATTTATTGACGTAGGCATGATTGCCATTTAAATTTATTTATTTAAACATGAGGCATAAAATTCAATCAGCAAATAAAATTTTGATATTTTAGGGGTTGTTTCTGTTGATATTTCCACCCAGCACTCAATTAGAGTCAATTTAATGTATAAAATCAGCAGAATCATTCATTCAAAAATTTTAATTAAATCAATAATTTACTTCCTTTTCAGTTACCTCACCCACATTGAAATCTCAAGCTTTTTCAACATTTTTTAATTAAGAAATTCATAAAAGATATGAAAATTTAAAGATTTAAAGCAATGACTTGTTGCCGAGCAATTTTTCATTTCTCTTTATTTTCACTTCAAAAAGCCGCATTTCCATTCCTTGGCTTTCATTTCCTTCGCATGTTATCTTATATCTGATTGAAAGCTCTCATGCTTAAACATAAAGCGAAAGATGAAAAAAAAAAATCATGATACCATGGGACTTTAGATGGAAACGAAAAATTTCTTCGTTATGGTTTTAATGCTTAAATCTTTAAGGCCCAACTTTCCTTTGGATAAATATTGAATTGACATTTGGGGCCGATATATCTTTTTCTGTTTGCTATCTTTAAATGAATTTTGACAGTTGAATCCTTTTTCTTTTGGTTTTAAGGGTAAATGGATGGATGAAAAGTGACTTGGAATGACCTTAAGATTGTGGCTAAGTAAACTGAACTGAATTTTTCAAGATGAAATGAATTGGAAATTTTATTTTAGTGACGCAATGTTAGTTTAATTTGACTAGGTTTTGCTTATTACTTTCCATTTCTCATTTTAGTTAAATTTTAGCAAGCAGTTCAGCTAAATTCAAGTGAAACCATGACATTAAATTTTAAGTTTGCGTTCCAAAAAACTGAAAATAAGAAATTTTAATTGAAAGGCAATTTTTTGAATTTTTTTTTATCTACTGATGAGATTTGAACCAAGGGAATCAAACATTTATCCCCAACATTCTTAACTTACACTTAATTACCTGAGAATTAAAGATATTTTCATTTTTTTTTTTTATAAAAATCAGCAAATTTAAAGGTTATATCTAAATCCCAAACATTCATTCTCATGTCCAAATTATATCCCACTCATTCTATTCCTTTAACCCATTTCTCTAAATGCTTCGATGATTTTCCCAGATTATCAAATCCAAATTAATTAAATGAGTTATGTTTAGCTGCCACAGACTGTAAAAACGTACACAGAAATGTGTTTTAAATAAAAAAATTTTTTCATTTGCTACAAATTTTGCCAAACATAAATTTAATCTTTAACACTCAATCATTGTGATTAAAGAGCAAGAAAATTTATGAAGCTGAAATAAAACGTAAGTAAGTTAAAAAAGATTTCTTTTTTTTTTCGGGTGGAAGTAATAACACAGGGAGAGGTTTAATTGAGTAGTATGTCTGTTCTCTCAACAACCTTTAAATAAATAGCAATAAAGGCTCTCAACTTATTCTACAACATTTGAATACAAATGATTTCTTTACGCGTTGCGAAAAAAATATTTTATGTGTGCATTTACAATCCCAAACATACAACATACCCAAGCTTACTTGCTTTCATTTGTATCGTGATGAATGGAATTAAGTGTAAGGCACATTAAGAAAAAATAAAAAAAAACTCTTGAAAATTTCCGGATAATTTATAAATAGCAAATGTATTTATTTTCGTAAATCGTTGGAACTGGCAGGAGGAGAAAGAAAAAAAATAGAAAAAAAGTAAAAGTATCGACGAGTGTAGGTAAATAAGAATAAAGTGGGCAGTTAGGTTGAATATAAACACTTTAACAAATTATTATTATGTGTATTTCACGCAATGTAATAAAACTTGTTTCAGTCGCTAGTTTTTTAGCGCATTTTTGAAAACTTGTTTTCAAAAAGGAAGCTCAATCATGCACTTTGATCGGTCGTTCGGGTCCCAATTATCTCTTGATCTAGACTTCGTAGCAAGCTCGGAATTGTTTTAATAGCTTCATTGAATGTTTTTATTCCCGCCGTTTATATTGAAAAGTCAAAAAACACTCATTAAATAGCTTAATTCATCGATTTTATATTTCAAAAAAAATATGTAAACAATGCAGGGCAAAGCTATGCTGATGAGAAATTTGAATTTTTTCTAACCGTTAAAAAATTTGAATTTTTTTTGACCGTTATTTCGGATTGATTTTTTTTCTCAGAATTTTATTCTAAGGCGATTCCATGAGTTTTATTAGCTTCGTTTCATCGAGTTATTGGCGGCAAATGTATTTAAAAGTCCTTAATTTGTGTTTAAACATCTTAATTAATTAACATTTAATTTTTTCATACAAAACTAATATAAGTGCGTTTAGAAATTTGAAAAATAATGGATGTGTTCAGAAATTTAAATTTTTCGCTGATGGAAAATTTTGAATTTCAAAAAACCGGTAAATCGTAAAGCTATTATTTGCATTGAACATTATAAAAATCAATTTTAAAGGAATTTTGATCTTTAGTTTAGAACTTATTATTGAAATGCATTATGATTAAAGAAACAGCAATAGATTTTTAAAACTTGACATTCTTTTCTATTTAATCAATTACTAATCGCTGCGTCAAAAATGCGCTGAAGTCCCTCGATATAAACGAGGACTTTTGTAATTTTTTTTTTTTCATCTAATTTCAAGGGGTGGACAAAATTTAATTAGCTTGTCATTAAGCATTTTGGTTGAACGGTGTGACAATAATGGTTCCAATTAAATTTATATTGCTCTATTATCACTGGCTAAATATGGATTTTATGACACTTAAGTTAAAAGTCGCTCACTTAATACGACTTTTCAGACCTCCCCCCTCCTCGTTGCGCTTTTTGTATCAAAAGAATAATTTTTTTATTTGATTTGTTACAAAATCCTTGATCCTTCCTTCCCCTCGCAAAAACGATATACTAAGTGAGTCTCTTATTAGGTTGACTTTAATTCATACTTTCAATAAATATCAAATTTTATTTCCTTCATCAAATAGAAAAAAAAACCCCAGACTCATTAATTTCAAAAAATTGACCTCAAAAATTATCACGTCCAAAATTATTAAAAGTATAAATAATTTACTTCTCATCACAAAATAAATCCAAGTATTTTCCAAAAATAACTCAAACAGCTTTAGATTCTGATAATTGTGAAAATAACATTTAAAAATTTTGAACTTAATAAATCACATGGCCTTGTAAAGTGTTCAAACATTTTCCATTTCTATAAGACTTTTTTCGTCCTAGAAATCTAATTCAAAACATCCACTTTGAAGACATTAAGACTTAAAGTAAACAATGCACCGGTTTTTAGTTACTTTCGCTCATTTTTCATTCTCGCTTTTTTAAAAGTAGAAAATAGAAAAAAAAATATTTTTAGCATCAACAAATCTAATATTAGAAAAATTGTGAAGTTGAAAGCGTTATTTTTATTATTATTTTTTTTTTTTCGTAAATTGAAATATTATATTTATCCATTTCATTTCGTTTTCATTTCACCGACGAATGATGGAGATAACGTAATAAAAACATTGTGTGTGGCATATGTTCCTTTTATACTCTTTTTCTTTTATAGATGCGGCATGGAAAGCTGTAATATAGAAATAATTTTTTGCTGTTGCAAAAAAAAGAAATTTTGCTTGAGCGCATCCAACGTTGGGGTTTAAAATTAGAAGCTGTACGTGCAGTCTCTCACAGTATAGAAGAGTTTCCATAGAGTTTGTTGGTTTAGAATTGAGGTTTTCTGATATTTAAGTTTCTATGGATGTAGACTAAAGTTTTAGGTATGTGGGAATATTAATTTAGGATCATAAGTTAGAGCTCAAAATTTATTACCATATTTTATACTATTAATTGTAATTTTGCCATAAGATTCAAGTTTTTGAAGTTTAAAGTTTTGAACCTTAAAACACAATAGTCTCTACCATACTATGTAAAATATATTCCTCATGAAAACTTCCCCAACAAAATTATGTATGCATTATCATTTGTATTTCAATCAAATAGAAAGAAGCGACAAAAGATGTGAATATAAAAGTATCACGTTGAGATATGACATGAATAAGTTTAATGACAAAAGCTGGTGAAAAAAAACGCAGAAGATTAAAATTTGAAGCTACTTTCAATAATATAAGATTCTTTGTTTTCTCATTTGAGGGAATCTTTATGTGAAACTTATGCTTCTTTAACCTCCTTTATTCCATACACATACACACACATATGCATGATTATTTCATTCAATTCAAGATTTCTGTGAATGTGAATGAATCGACATGAATTATTCATGAGACAATGAAATAAAAAATGTGAATGAATCAGTAACTTTTTCCTGCCATTCGGTTCTATTCATTTGAGGATATAGCTGAAAAATGACTTTTTACTTGGTCGTAAAGTTCTACGATCAATTTTTTTGCATTGCATTTTACCGGAAAAGTATTCATCATTGACAAAAAGAGCTAAACTTTGCTGGACTTATTTATGGCACTTTCTATTTTTGCGATTCTCCACAAAACGCATGTCGAGAGTTCTCTCCATGAAACTAATGTCCTGTAATAAACTGCAGATTGTTGCTCACCATTCATTGTTATCTTGACATTGCTATCGGTAGAGATATTTCAACTGTATGCCGTTGTCATCCTTCTCATGCTTGCAAGCTTTCATTTTCCTTTCGTTTATCCGTGATTATGGTAATTTATTTCGTTTGTACAATGTGCCTGGCAATTCATATCTTCCTTTTTATATCATCATCATCATCATCAAGATCAAGAGGGGAAAAAATGTTGATTAAAATTCTTTTTGCGTGTCACTTATTGTCAACATTTGAATACTTTCCACCTCTTTTTAGTTTCACTGATTGTTTAAACAAAAGAAGCAAAAGCTTCTTGTTGCTTCAAGCAAATATATGCAGTTCAATATGTTGCAAATGATTTGAAAGTGCTGTGCTTTTGCCAAAAATTGATATTTTTAATAAAAAATTACAAAAGTCCTCGTTTATATCGAGGGACTTCAGCGCATTTTTGACGCAGCGATTAGCAATTGATTAAATAGAAAAGAATGTCGAGTTTTAAAACTCTATTGCTGTTTCTTTAATCATAATGCATTTCAATAATAAGTTTAAAACTAAAGATCAAAATTCCTTTAAAATTGATTTTTATAATGTTCAATGCAAATAATAGCTTTACGATTTAACGGTTTTTTGAAATTCAAAATTTTCCATTAGCGAAAAATTTAAATTTCTGAACACATCCATTATTTTTCAAATTTCTAAACGCACTTATATTTGTTTTGTATGAAAAAATTAAATGTTAATTAATTAAGGTGTATAAAAGAAAAAAATTTAATCCGAAATAACGGTCAAAAAAATTTCAAATTTTTTAACGGTTAGAAAAAATTCAAACTTATCATCAGCATAGCTTTGCCCTGCATTGTTTACATATTTTTTTTGAAATAAAAAATCGATGAATTAAGCTATTTAATGAGTGTTTTTTAACTTTTCAATAAAAACGGCGGGAATAAAAACATTCAATGAAGCTATTAAAACAATTCCGAGCTTGCTACGAAGTCTAGATCAAGAGATAATTGGGACCCGAACGACCGAACGACCAAACGACCGAACGACCGATCAAAGTGCATGATTGAGCTTCCTTTTTGAAAACAAGTTTTCAAAAATGCGCTAAAAACCTTTTTTTTTCTGGTTTTATTTAAAAAATTTGCCAAGATGACTTGATTTTTTTTTTATTATTTTTCCGAGATGACTAATTTGTGAGAGATGATAAGGATTTAAATTTTTTTTGACCGTTAAAAATTAAAATTGTTTAAAATTATCAATATTGAATATTTTGAAGAGAAAAATTTAATGAAATCAAATTTTTTATAAATTTCTCAACTAATAACTTTTTAATTTAGCTCTTAAACATAATCTACACTACAAATTTCACATGTTTTACCATAAAGAAGATATTCCGCGTAGATTTTCATACATCTACGAATCTGTAGCGAGGAAATGTATTAAAGCCATAAGTTTTCTATCAATTTTCTACACAAAACCAACTTCTTTCGATGAATAATTCATTATGATAAAAAGGCATGGCTTTTCGCTCCTCTTACTTATTAATATATTCGTTGATTCTAAATGAGATGCTGATTTAATATTACATGAAAAAAAGCTGCCTTCGCAGAACAAATTTTCTCTCTCTTGTTCGACTGATTTTGTTTGATCATAATCAGCAAATGAATTTCACTTTAATTTCAAATATTAATTAATCATCAGAAAATTCACGCTGATTCTTTTTAGATGATTCATATTTCGTTATGAGAAAATGGTGCGGTTCCTTTAATAAAATTGTGATAAATTTTCGTTATTAAGCTTTAGTGGTAAGGAGATGGAAGGAAATGTTAACAGGTTGTTGTTTAATTTATTATCGTGAATGACATGGGAAATTTTTTGAGATGAGATTACTTGTGGAGAGGTAAGGTTTGCTGAAGGCTCAACTGTTATGCTGACATAAAAGCTCGTTAATTTTCCTCTTGTGCTTTTTCATTTCTTAATAAATTTGTAAAAACGATTTCTTGAATGACCTGGGGTTTGAATTTACTCTTGTTGAAGATGTGCATCTTATGAATAACTTTTAGTTCTTGAATCGAAAGATATAAACTTTCTGGTTTCTTAAAACGATGAATTTTTATTTTTTGAATAAATTCACAAATGTATAAGAAATTTTTAAATTGTTTTCGTCTTCGACACCCTTCCCTCTCTTTCCTTGGCCTCTATTGTGATCTAATATTCATAAAGATTTAAAATGATTTACATCCAAAAGACCAAAAGCTTCAAATTATCTCTCATCTTATCCTTAAATAATCAACTTCCGATAACAATATTTTCTACATCGATGCAATCTTTAAGATTATTTATTTCTCCGAAGGACTCTACTTACTTTAATGAACGTAACCTCCTTTTGATAAATTTCAGCAAGGTTTTTCTTTGAATTTGTTCTTGCTCAAAGCTATTGAAAAATTTGTTCGAAATGGTACTTTTAGGAAGGATGGATGCAGATGATTGTGGATATAGATTTTGACCACAATTTGCAAATGAAAGCTTCTCCTGTAAGTCCTTTATAAAGTTACAATTCTTAAAACTTTATGCTTGTATCCTTCATTTAATCAATTTAATTTTTATTCAAAAACATCAAAATTTTGTATCCCAAAATACTGTTCAAGCTTCAAATAAATATTTTTTAATTAATTAAAATAAAATATAAAATAAAAACATGACAATTATGCTGATGCTGATGTTGACAGAAAAAGTCCCCATCACGAACCATTGACATTATTTTAATTAATAATTTGTAACAAATTCATGAATAAAATTTTATTCATTTCGATTTTTCAGTCGTCAATATTGCGGTTAATTCAGCGCCAGTGTCTGTAATAAAAACTTCATTTTCATTTGAATTTTTGAATATTTAACATAATATTTGAAGCCATTTGATGCTACATCATGTACGCATCGTATCCATAAGCCATAAAATCCACAAGCTCAATGTCGTTGTTTGAATGGCTTTTTATTGTTATTATTGTACATTTATAATTTTTTCCTAGAAATTCTAAAGCTCCTGCAACATTCATACAGTGTACAACGCCTGCAATGCAGAGCACTGAATCGTTAAAAATATAAATTTTAAATTCTTTTTTTTTTTGCTCTCCTGACAATTTATTCACAATAGGGATGTTATTATATACAGGACAAAGCTATTATTATTAATTTTTTTATCTCAACTTTTGTTTTGTGGAATGTGAGATATAAAATTATGTAGACATTGGAGCATAAGCATCGTCAAAAAAATAAAATTATGGGGTGCATTGCAAAATTACGTGCATAGACTACAAGGATACAAAAATTCTATCAACAGGTTGAAAATTCAGCTAAAAACGCCTTCCGTACCTCTGATGGACATCATATTCGAATCTGCCCCATCATATTACTCACACATTTTTGATAAACTAACAAGGCTTTTTTCCAAGCTTTTTCCTATTGTTTGCATTAAAAACAAAAAAGAAATTCAACAAACCGAATAAAAAAAAATTATTATGTCTTAAAAAAATTTTTTCATATGAGATTCATAACAGCTGCTCCAGCCTCTCCCCTCACTCCTAACATGTCATGAAATTCAAATATTAAAAAGAGATTTTTCTTGCCTCAAAATTTCCTTTTGGGGCCGTTCACAAAGTACGTTCGCATTTTAGGGGGGAGGGGGGGTTCGAAAAAGTGTAACCATTTGTAACAAGGGGGGGGGGGTATTTGAAAATGTAACGTTCTATCAGCAATAATAATTTTATAGCATTCAAATAAAAAATTTAATGTAAAATTTAGGTTTTGTAATATTTTGATCATGTGAATTTAGTTTTCATACATACGTTAAAGAAAGTTAGTTAGTATTTTTTTCAATAGATATCTTCTTATAAAGTTTATTTTGGATTTAAAAAAATTAAAAAAATTTTATACCAACATTTTTTATAAAATGAAAAAAAAAAATTTTTGAACGTTCAGGGGGGGGGGGGGTTGACAATTTGTAACCATGCGTAACAAGGGGGGAGGGGGGTCTAAAAAGTAATTTTTTTGCGTAACGTACTTTGTGAACGGCCCCTTTTTGTTTTGCAAGCATTTTCCTAAATGGAAATGCTAGACTGCTTGGGATCTATGTGTAATGCAATGTGCTTTGAGACGAAGAAAGGAATCGTCACGGAAAACTGTTGATTTTCGAGAGAGAAAATGGGAGATTTTGAGAGAGACAGAACAAAAATGAGAGGAAAATTTTTATGCGGCATGGGAAATGAGAAAAATTTTTAAAGGAATTTTGTAGCTTTTTTTGGTGAAATTTGTGAAATTTTTATTTAAAGTTTGAGTTTATTTTTGAAAATTTGGGATTAATTATTAGAAATTGATACAATAAAGCCCAAAAATGATAAAACTTTCCCTTCATCAGGAACAAAGTCACAAAAACATCTCTCAGTTCTGAGAAAAAAATGAAAAGAAAATCTCAAATTTTAGATCTACAAACAAACTTTTTTCCTTTCGCAAAAATCATGCCATCTCGTTCTGGTCAACTCAGTCAAGGGCTTTAGAAAGTATTTTGCAAGGCAGTTGTAGTTTAACTCTCGTGATGTTAAGATCAATGTTTATAAATTTTATTTATTTTCAATACATTTTGTTGTATATATAATTTAGGCTTTTAGTTTCCTTTTCTCTTCTTATTTTTTTCTTCGAGGATATTTCGAAAAAAAAGAATCTATGAAAGAAAATTTCGTGAGAAAAAAAAAAATAAAACAGTTAAAAAATGTGAGGTTGATTGATACTAGTGACGTGAAAAAAGAAGGAAAACATAAGAAAATTTATTTTAATTTTACCGTTTTTGTAGCAATTTTTGCAAATTCAATTTTCATTAAAATGCTTTAAAAAATAAAAAAATGTGAACGTCTGCAATAGCAAAAATAAAGTGAGAGAAAAATTTTTTCCAGCAAATGCAAATAAGTAAAAGAAAAAAAAAAATCCGGGCAATATAAAAAGAAAATTTTATTCTCCAAGCGAATAATGTGTGAAAAACTTTTTCAATCATTTTCCTTCTCATATTCGCTTCAGCCGTTTTATGGTGCAAATTAAAAATAAATATTTATAATTAATAAAAGTATGAGTTCCGATGGATAACTTGCTTCTATCTACATAATTAAAATAAATTTATAATAATAATAAAAATAATAATAGTAATTGAAGGTTCGCACCCCTCTTATGGTGTATTTCTACCTTTTTAAAAATTTTCAAATAATAATATTGTCGTATCCCTTTTTAATCATAAAAAAGAAGAGAATCGAGTGCATAATGATGATGATAATTTCCATTAGGTAAAGCAAAAATAAAAGGAAAATATCAACCCGTGCATCTGTGCTTATATCTTATGATATTTATCTCCATTCAAATGCTTTAATGTGTGAATATGTAAAAGAAAAATTTCAAAGTGAAAAAAATGAGAAAATTTTAATTAAGTGAAATTTAAAACACCAAGAAATTTAATAAATTTATCTAGTTAGATTTTATGGATATGATCAAGAACTTCCTCATTTCGATAAGGATTACATTTTTATCTAGAGCAAGTGAGTATTGGGTTACCGTATAAAATTTATTATAGATGTGTTAATCTTGATCTTGTGGATGAATATTTTTCACAACAATAATACCCTCATCGTTATCATGTCTGGCAATGGGAAATTGGGAAAAGCTTTTGGTTGGGTGGGGTGTCTGGGTGCAATGACTAAGGCGTATTTTTAAAAAATTATTTTAAACCAATTCTCAATTTTGAAATTGACTTAAAAATTTTTCCCATTTTTTAAAAAAAATTTAAAATTTTTGAAAATTTTTAGAGAATATTTTTAAAAATTTTCAAAAAATTTAAAAATGTTTTGAATATATTTTTAAAGTTTTTTAAAAAATTCAAAAGTTTTTAATTTTTTAAAAAAAAGTCAAAAATTGAGCCCAAAAATTCTCAATTATTATTTTTTTTTGTCTCAATAATTCACAAAAGTCTGAAATAAAACCCATTAAAAAGTATCAAATTAAGTTTTTTCCCACATCAAATCCAACGACATCCTGTAAAACCAAACTCAACACCCCCAACAATGTCTCAAATTTTGAGCTCAAAAATTAATTTAAATCCCCACTCAGTATACAATTTCTATTCTCGTTACTAATAACACCATCATCGTTACGTTATTGTTATTATCATCATTATTGTCTATATCTCTCTATTGTCTTTAAATGAAGAAAATTTCCTTTAATTTTAAATAATAAATGAAGACAAATTTGTCAAATGTTAGGAGGAATCTCTCCTTTCTCATAATCATTCAACTTTAATTATTTACGAATTTTAAGTTCTCCCATAGGGACAAAAAAGAACATAAAATGATAAAAGCTTTTAAGGGTAAGGAATGTGTCTAACGGTATCACAAAGAAGTATTTTTTAATTTGTTGATTTTTTTTACTTCCTTTTTTGACAATTCCTTATCGTTTCATGGTACGAAGTTTATTTTTAGAGCAGGAAAAAGTTTTTTATGTGCCAAAGGTTTCCTTATTATTATTATTTTTTTTTGTTATCAGATGTCTGTTTTTTTGTATGATAAGGAGGCACATGCAAATTTGAATGTTTTTACAAAAACATAATAAAATCATGTTGAATATGACAAGAGGATTTACATGTTGCGATGACAAATAATGTCAAATATGATCTCAAGGTTGTTACATGTTTTTGAAATTTAAATTAAGTATGTGGTATCTTATGTGATGGGTTTATTGAAAGAGGATTATTTCATAGCAACAATTTCATTTGTGAGAGATTTTACATTTTTGTTTTGTTTTTTTAATCTTTTTTAAATCTTAGTCAATTATTTTTATAAATTCTTTATGAACATTTTCAGAATTAGTTAAAATGTAAAGAGAATATTAAAAGTTGAATGAAGCAAGCATAATGAAAATTTATTTAAGATTCGAACATAAGCACTAGAATTTTCAGCTGTAGGTTCCTACGAAAGAGTTATCCAATGGGATTTGAATCCTAATTGTGTTTCATTCAGTTGTTGCATATACAGGGGGTCCTCGATTTGCGTTACTGTTTGGGACCGGAAAAATGTTATGCAAATCGAAATGACGCAAATCGAACAAAGAAATCCATACAAATTTTCAATTTGGTTCCTGAACTCAAAAATATGTATGTAAATATTTTGAGTTTTTGATAAGATTTTTCTCTTAATTTAAATTTTTTTTAAATTTTTAAAAACCGTTACACATTTAAATTTATTTAAATTTCATTTCATTTCATTTTATTTATGAACCATTACGGTTGCTAACTTAAAATAGTAATAATTAAGAATTTTTACATCATATAAATTCATACAATTCAGGATTTCTTAGTTTCTAATGTTTAGTTTAAGAAGAGAAAGATAGTAAATCTTATAACAAAAAAAAACAATGAATTTTACATCATGTATGCGTCTCGATTTCATTTGTTATTCACAAGAAATTTCAAATAATGATTCGGCAGTTATATAATTTGCAATAAAAAAAGAAGCATTTTAGTTAAGTTCATGATATCACAAAAAAAAAAATCGAAATTAATTTCAGATAGCATAATGTTTCACATGTACCTAAGTACAAAAATTAAAATTAATTTTAATTCATGAAATTAATGGAAACGGCAAAAAAGCAAAATTTAAAAATAGAACTGAATCATAATTTCTTGAAGAATCAGTGATTCTTCAAAATTGAATGTTTATTTAGAGGAGAAATGAGATTAGCGATCGATTTACTATTTGAACACAAGTAGTTAGTCTCACGAGTACAATTTTCCTCTACATTTCCTGCCATTGTTAAAATATTCCTATATTTTTTTCTTTCATCAAAATTTAATTTAAGATAATTACTACCATAAATTTGGAATGCTGAAATATCGCAACACATATCATTTACTTCCAACCTTAAGAGATTCAATTCTTTTTCATTTTTCACATATCTTCTTTTCATTTCCGAGTTGCTTTTACTTTGATCTTGATTATTTTTCTTCTTGTAAGACACTGCAATTCCAAATTCAGTAACACGAGCACTTTCCAGCAATTTGAAGTTCTTTAAATCATTACAAACTCGCAACAGTTTCCAAATTTTGCAGCTCCAAAAATTCCTTGTGCTGTAACGAATCAAATCAAAGTTGTTATTTAAAAATTCCTTCTTACCGAAATCATAAATCTGACGCTTCAATTCTTTTACAATAAAAGAATTGGTAAACTTGATTCCCATAATTAATTCATTTTCATATGATTCAGACGATTTCACAGAAACTCTTTGAATTGACACGTCCACAATTGCTTCATGAGGACCATCCAGTTGAATACCCATTCTGTTAAAAATCATTTTAGCTTCATGAAATAGATTTGCTTTAGACTTTAGCTTCAGGTTCTCTATTTCTGCAGGATCAGTGAAGGAAATCCAAAGAATATTCAATTCATCTTTACATTTCTGGGTCACATCAATTGTATCAATAGAATATTCAGATTGCTGCTGGATGTCACTAATTTTGTTCAATGTTTCATTTTCAAGAGAAACAATCTGATCATTAAGATTATTACAACGAATGACTTGCTTTTCATTGTACCTTTTAATAATATCACAA
Source organism: Chironomus striatipennis (assembly GCA_026123125.1). Classification (NCBI taxonomy): domain Eukaryota; kingdom Metazoa; phylum Arthropoda; class Insecta; order Diptera; family Chironomidae; genus Chironomus; species Chironomus striatipennis. The sequence goes on from CM047394.1 coordinate 46,667,606, forward strand.
CACTTTTTGTAATTGTCCATTAGCTCAATTACAATTTTCTCAAAAATAGCGTAAGGATCTTTCTTTTTTTCAATCATATCACGAATATTATCGAGATTAGTTAACAAATTCTCAGCCTGTTTCAATGACAAAGCATTATTTTCATAATTAATTCCATCATCAACTTCATTTGACTTTTCAGTTAAAAGAGGAGGAATAGAAGTCAAAACTTTGTTATTACAAGATCTTCTCGCCATTTTACCACTTGAAAAAGCCCTTGACCTGCCAATTGAGTATCCAATTACCTTTATTCCAAGAATAAATAACTGAAAGTCAACCCAGAACCACTGTACTTAATCAAATGATATATAACGAGGAATGGCAAGCAAAATTATTATAAAAAAAATAATAATTTAATTTAATAGGCAAGAAATAAAAAAGTATTGTTTATTTAAGAAATTATAATCGTTTATTGTTCGTATTGATCTGTGTGTGACAGAGAGTTAATCCTTATGCTTCATTTATTTAATGATAATCATATTTTTTTACACTTAATCTGAATATCTGTTTTCACTGTCTGTTATCACTTTATTATTAGGTATTTATGAACTTTATTTGTTTTAATTAATTTATTTTCTCACATATATGACATTTCCACAGCCAATATAAATGCATAAATTCCAAAAATGGAAAGAAAATCTATTTTTCTTTGTTTACAAGTTTTAACTGTCTTTCAAAATTCAAAAAGAATACACTTGAATGTGTTAGTAGACTTATCGTGGAAAAAAAATCACATTAATTAATCATTGAAAATTGCACATATTCAACGTTTTAACTCTCAAACTTCATGTTCTTTATGCTCACCAATGTTTTATGCATTCATTTTACCACTTAGAACACTTTAAAAACTTTCAGAAATCACAAAATTATATCAATTATATTGAGCAAAATTTGAATTGTATTCACTCACACTATATTAGCAGATAAGATTTTTCTCTTAATTCTAATGCAAAATGTTAATATTGCATAATACTGTCTTACTTGAAGCATTTCATGTTAATTAAATATTCAATTCAAGAAAATTTTACCAAAAAAAATATATATTATTATAAGACTTGATTTTTCTTTAAAATTTATGTGTTAGCATAGAAGAAAGTTAAATTAAGAACGTGCCATTTCTTGTTGCTATAAATATTTCACATTAAAAACAATTAAATTGCATTTCAAAAGCTAAAATAAATTTTACAGAAAAATTACAAATATTTTTCTTTGTTTTGATTTGTAAACAAAAATTTTTTGCTGAAAAATGTGGTAAAAATTTGAATTTTTTAAAGACGTTAAGCTTTTTGTAAACAAAAATATCAACAAAAACATAATGCAAATCGAATATTTTGGTATATAAAATTTTTGTAACGCAAATCGAAATAATGCAAATCGAAGTGACGCAAATCGAGGACCCCCTGTACACTATTTAATCTTATTCACGCTTTATAATCTAATCGATAACATACATTGTCTCGAATGTCAAAACTTTCTCAAAACAATTAAAAATTAAACATTCCTTAGGGGTCGTTCACTTATGATGTCCAATTTTTAAGGGAGGGAGGAGGTTCTGAGTCTGTGTGACAGTTTTAAACAAAATAATTTTTTTGAATGAAGATTTTGTGACATAGATGGGGAGGGGGGGTCTAAAAATCCAGTTTTTTGATGGACGTCATAAGTGAACAGCCCCTTATTGTAAATATTGTAAATAAAATACGCTTAAATCGTCCATTCTGAGAAGGCATATTATTTTATCTATATAAATACAAGGACCGTTTTCGTTTATTAAATTTTCATGCTTTTTTCTGTTCTTTCTACATTTTCTTGGAAAAAGAATTTTTTTTAAAAAAAAAGTCACAAGAATTTCACTTTAAAGTTTCTTTCTTCTTCATGCTTCAATGGATATTTCCTCCCAACTTAAAATCGCAAACATTTCATCTCAGTACTGTATATTCTCATATTCTCAGATCAGATGTGCAAAAAAATTCTGACTTTGAAGGCAGAAAAAAAGAAGAAAAAATTTTGTTACATCTCAGAATAATCTTCTATCCCACTGGAATACAACCTTCGTATCTCTCATTCAATATTGATGCAATGGCATAAAAACAAGGGCAAATTTTGTTGTTTTCTTTTTTTCTGCGCTCTTCTTTTCCTTCATTTCGAATTTCTTAATATTATTCGCATAGCAACAGCATCTCTAAAATTCAACTAGACACGTACTTAATTTTGGCAAAGAATGGAAAGATAAAATTTTTTTCAAATGACATTTTTTTTTTCGTCTAAAAATCAAATAAAGAAGAAGACGATGTCTGTGAAAAAAAAATTTACAGCGAATTTTTTTCCTCTTTTTTACATCTTTTTATGCTAAAATATAACAACAAGAAGACATCATCAGATAGGAAATTTATTTCAAATCATTGGAGAATTTTGGAAGAGCATGAGAGATGGTATGAAATGATGGAAAAAGTGTCTCTGGATTTGGGTGATGGAATGTCGCATTTTTTGTTAGGTTTGAGGCTTTTTGATGTCGATTTTTTCTAAGGATGTCAGGGATTTGGCTAAAGTTGATGATATTTTCAGGAATAAATATATTACAATCATATAAAACTGGTTTAAAAGCATTCATCAAATGACTTCATTGGCATGAATTGAAGAGCATTGAACTTATTGTCAAAAAATTTTATGTTCAATTTCCAAAATAATTTCAAACAGAATGAATTTAGTTCACTAAATTCTAAATCTTTTCTCACATAAAACTTGCATTTCACTGACACATTTTGACAAATTTACTGTCCAAACATTTACTGACCATTTCAAACAATCCAACCATGTTAAACAATTCCAATAAATTTCATTTTAGTATTTTTCTAAAAATTAAAACAATTTTAGTTAAATTTATCTCAACCAGTATTTTATCTGATGATAAATGTGCATGGAGACAACTATTTTTTTTCCATTCTAAATTGAATGCCACACAGGATGTGGTCGTAAGTATGGCAAACAATTTTATGTGTATACATGTGGACTCCTATTGTGAAACTTTTTTTTTCTATTCTACCAAATGCAAAATAAGGGATAATTTTCCAGTTTTCATCCTCAAGCCAAATTAAAATAAAAAGTTTGATGTTTTGTAAATAAAATGCTTTAGTAAGAATCATGATGGGTGAAATATGTCAACAGAATAAGGAACAAAGAAAAGTTTTTATTTATATTCTCTTTACTAGCTTTATGTGTCATGAAAATGTTCTATCTAACGAGCCTAATTTTTCTTCCCTAAAAGGATTTTGTTTATATTTATGTACTAGGAAAAATATTTATGATTCATATTTGATATTTTAAAATGATAAAATAAATGGAAGTAAATTTCATAAATAAGTCAGGAGAAAGGTTGTCGAACTTTTCCTACATCATCATAATTTAATTGAGTTTTGTGACATAATTTATGATATTAAATTTTTGTGGGACACATAAATGAGAATTTATGGGAAATAATGAAATAAATGCCAGAAAAAAAAATTTGCTGGTCATAATTCTACCGAGAATTCCCAATTTTATCTGGTTTTTATCATGTTTATAGAAATGTCCTATATTAAATATGTATTTTTGAGTTTACCATTCCAAATTATGTATATTAAAATTTTATTTTTGATAATTTTTTTGATGAACAAAAAGATAAATTCATAATCATAGCTCCTAAGCTATAAAAGCCCACGCAGACATAAAAGTTAATGAATTTTCAAATCCTTCGCAATATTTCTCAGAAATTTCCATCTGAAAATAATCTCCAAAAAAAAAATTTCAAAGCTTTCAACTCAATTCATTCAAATTTACACAAAGAAATTCAATCCGCCAACATCTAAAAATGTCTCAATTAATTTATTCAATACTCTGCCATCATCAATATGTATTTATTTACATTAAAACCCCCAAAGGCACAATAATAGAAAATTTCCACGCTCGTGTTCCTTTTTTATTTTTCAATTTTCATCCCAAACAAACAATTCATTTTATTTTTATTTTATTTTTTTCTTAAATTCTATGAATTTTATGCATTAATTAATTTGTTTGTTTTCGTCTGTGAAATTTTTTTTCTACTCACTTTCAAATAAATTGAGAGAATTTAAAATTGTTTGTTCTGGCGGTTTTCTTTGCATTTTTTATGGAGATACAAAAATTGAGTTTGTTTTGGGAAATTTTGTTAGCATTTTTTCTTTGATGGAAATTTCATGAAGTGTTTACGTTTTTTTTGAATTTGCATAAAACAGCAAAGGTGGCTTATCTGATGGTGAATTGAATAAGGAATGGAAACTGAAAACAAGTTTTCTTATTCTTAAACTAATTTAAGCTGATTTGAGATAATTTTGGCTATATTGATACCAAAAAATATTTAAAGCTTAAAGCTTTTGAAATTAAAATTCATTTCCTCTCAGTTTCAATTAATCATCCGCTTTCTAATAGATTAATTCTTCCAAAATTTTATATTAAAAAACTATCAAAACCACCACCAAAAAATTCATCTAGCAAGTAAATTTCCATAAAATTATCGCCTAAATAAACAAAAAAGAAAGATCAATAAAATTTTAAAAAGGCTCCTAAAAAGCTTTTTTTTTGCAAGCTCATCAAATTTTCAAAAGGCGCCCTTCTTTTTCCCCTATCATCATGAACTTCCATTAAACAATAAAAAAATTCTTTTTTCAACCTATAAAAGAAGGCAAGCAATTCATCAATAATTAAATATCTCCCCTCAAATATTTCTTTCCTTTTGTTCCTTTCATTGATATTTAATCAGCATGACACTTCCATTCATTCTGATCATTTGTTTCTTGAAGAGAAAAATATATATAAAAAAAATTGGAATAAAATTAAGTCACGATTCATTCAACTTCTCACTTCTAACAGAAAATAAGTGTTTGTTGGATGATGGAAGGATGAGATATGGTGGTTCGGGTCGTAGCCAGGGGGGGGGTCTAGGAGTCAAAATCATCAGACATTATCTAGTTTACACTAGATATTATTGAACATTTTCAGATCTGAACCAAAAAAAAACGTCCCCCCCTCAAAAAAAAAAAAAAAAAAAAAAAAAATCCTGGCTACGCCCCTAGTTCGGGTTATGGGGTTAGAAAAGTTTTGAGTGGGGATGAATAAGGATGTTGTTGATTCATCAAAGAGTACAAAAATAATGCATTATAGTCTGTAACAGAGGGCGAAGCCGTCTTTAGTCGGCTTTAGTCGGCTAAAGATGGCTTTAGCCGGCTAAAGCCGGCTAAAAAAAAGTCACGTTTTTTCTTAGCCGGCTAAAGCCGGCTAAAGACGGCTAAAGCCGACTAAAGCCGGCTAAAATCGGCTAAAGGTATGATTTTTTACTTTTGAAATGTAATGAGATTTAAAACGATGATGTAAAATGTAAAATCGTTTTTCCGATACGTTTTTCATTTTTAATAAGAAAATCGATATGAAAATTCACTTTTCCAAGGGATTTTTCATCCCAAATAAGAAAATCAATGCGAAAATTCGCTTTTCCGATGGATTTTTCATCACAAATAAGTAAATCGATGCGATAATTCGCTTTTCCGAGGGATTTTTCATCTCAAATAAGAAAATCGATGTGAAAATTCGCTTTTCCGAGAGATTTTTCATCACAAATAAGGAAATCGATGCGAAAATTCGCTTTTCCGAGGGATTTTTCATCACAAATAAGTAAATCGATGCGAAAATTCGCTTTTCCGAGGATTTTTCATTACAAATAAGTAAATCGATGCGAAAATTCGCTTTTCCGAGGATTTTTCATTACAAATAAGTAAATCGATGCGAAAATTCGCTTTTCCGAGGGATTTTTCATCTCAAATAAGAAAATCGATGTGAAAATTCGCTTTTCCGAGAGATTTTTCATCACAAATAAGGAAATCGATGCGAAGATTCGCTTTTCCGAGGATTTTTCATCACAAATAAGAAAATCGATGTGAAAATTCGCTTTTCCGAGAGATTTTTCATCACAAATAAGTAAATCGATGCGATAATTCGCTTTTCCGAGGATTTTTCATCTCAAATAAGAAAATCGATGTGAAAATTCGCTTTTCCGAGAGATTTTTCATCACAAATAAGGAAATCGATGCGAAAATTCGCTTTTCCGAGGGATTTTTCATCACAAATAAGTAAATCGATGCGAAAATTCGCTTTTCCGAGGGATTTTTCATTACAAATAAGTAAATCGATGCGAAAATTCGCTTTTCCGAGGGATTTTTCATTACAAATAAGTAAATCGATGCGAAAATTCGCTTTTTCGAGGGATTTTTCATCACAAATAAGAAAATCTATACGAAAATTCGCTTTTTTATTAAGTTTTTTATCCAAATTTTATATATTAGTCTGATTTTCAATTTATCTTTATATTATATTAAGGAAAAAAACACATTAAAAGTTTAACAAATGATAAAATGTATAATAAGATTTCATTATTTTCCATACGTGGAAAATTTTCTCTTTAGCCGACTATAGCCGGCTTTAGCCGGCTAAATATGGCTTTAGTCGGCTAAAGCCGGCTAAACATTTTTTTTGAAATTTGACCGTTATTCTTTAGTCGGCTAAAAATCGATCGGCTTCGCCCTCTGGTCTGTAATTCTTATATTACTAGTAATTCTCACTCGAGTAATTCTTACAAGTCACAAACCTCAACTCCTTCCCTTAAATACATCCTTGCATCTAATAACAAAACCAAACAATAAGTATATGAGTGATAAAGACAGAGATAAAATCTTTTGTATATCTCCCAAAACCTTCTCTGTTGGGGACTATTTAAGATGAAAAGGAAAAAAATTGGCAATTTAAATTTCATGTCACGTCTATTTGCATGAAAATGTCTAAACAATAGAGAGGTAACGACATGATTAATTAAAATGAGATGTAATAAATGCACAGAAAAACATTATGTAGATGTGACGATGAGCATATGTGGATTATGAGAATTTTATTCATAAATTTTTTTAAAGCAAACCATTTCTATTCCTCATATCCATATGCGTGCTTCCATCACACTTACTAGAAATATCATAAAAATGCCCAGGCAAACATAAAATTTTATGTTGAACCCGCTTAATCTGGAATGTATGTCTTTAAATACCAACGACGATTTTTTTCTATCTTCCGTCTTTTGTGTGTGCTGCAAATAAAACTGTTTTTTTTTTTCTACATATGAAGTGGAAGTTTTGGGAATATAGCGTATCCGGAGTGTCTGAGTATTTTTTTGTGATTCGAAAAACGAGATAAAATTCTCAGCGACTGTGTATGTTCGTGACACATGGATTCCTTTAGACTTTATGTCATGTTCGAGCATTTTAATGTGAAATTGAATGTTTTAAATTCTGTAGACTTTGTATTGGCATGGAATAACAAGATTATTAACATTGTAGAACATTTGTAAGGAGGCTCAGGATGATAAGTGTGAAATTCATATACGAGACTCCAAATTAAAGTAATGGAAACAAAAAAACCCAAAAAATCACTGCTGAAATTCAATGAACTTCAATATTAAAGTAATCAAAATTTATTGATTCAAAAGAAAAAATATCCAAACCATTCAGAATTCTTAAGGGAATATCGGAATGTCAGCTTACACCAGATGAGAGTTCCTATTGATCATAAAAAATTTTCAATAACAGGATGGTAAAAAGGATACAAAAAAAAAAAGAAAATCATTTGAATGACAAAAAAGAGAGTTGGAGCTTTTTATGTCATAAAAATGGAAATGCCAACAAACGCGATTTTCACATGAGTATAAAAAAGAATTACGACAATGACATATACGATATTATTAGGCCATTGAATGCTATGGACACCTCATTCGAATTGTTAAAAATAAATTTTTAACGTTTACCCATGCAATTAGTCGACTTTAAATTTCCAAAAGTTCACAGGTTATTTTAGGCGGTCCATCCAATACTACAATACACGTCATTTCACACACAAGTAAATTTTGTTCAAAAGCTTTTGTCCGGTCTTTGTATCGTAAGCATAATATCACATTGGCATTACTAAAATTAAATGCACGTTACCAACGAAACATTTTAATGAAAAAATTGTACTAAGTCTTAACGGATGACGATGAAAGCTAGCCTATAATCATATAACATAAATTTTTATTTTCTATTATTAGAATTAAATATGGACTTTGTCTTCAGTAAATTAATTCAATTTCATTGAGCATTCTTAGTTGATGGTGGCAGGGGTTTATTCTGGTTAAAAAATGAATATAAGAGAGTTCGAATCCTACCATTAAAAAATTTAAAATTTTTTTGAGTGACTAAAGTTAACTCGCCTAAAAAACTTAAACTGTTAGAATCTTAAATCCATTAAATAATGTTTTGAACCCCTAATTGATGTGTGTAACAGTGTTTAAGTTCCAAAGTAAAATACCCACTATGTGCATTAACGAGCTTATTCAATTCACTTTCAAGTTTCAAGCATTCCGTCAATATTCAATAAACTTCCAGCTCGAACCCTGTCTTAAATAGCCTTCAAAAGAATTTATAAAAAAAATCGTGTTATTGAAAAAAGTCCAAAAAAAAGAAGAATGGCATAGGAAATGGCAAAGGAGGAAAATTTATTAGCAAAAATAATAATAAAGTAAGGTGTGGAAATTCTGAAAGACTCAGGAACAACAACAAAGAAAAAATTTTGGCCCAAAACATAAATTTCAGCTTAGAAAAAAAAAATCTTTCATTGCTTTTAAGAAAGCATAATAATATATTCAGAGAGAAAAAAACCATTTATATAACACTTTCATTATGCTGTGGAACGCAAGAATTTTTCCTTTTCCGATGATTTATTGCACCCCTTTTTTATATGGGTATATAAACGAATTTCTAGCCTTTTACATTCTGTAACTTTTTTTTTGCTCTCTCGCGTAAATTGAGAGGATGTGGATGAAAAAACCCAAATGTATTTATATTAAAAAATCAATAAACATCATGTTGTAAAATGTACGGATCATTAAAATGAAGAAAGGCTCTGGGTTCTGGTTCATTTATTGAAAATTTTTACGGGATGCGAATTTTTTTTCTATAAAAATAGCTTTGGGTAAGAGTGATTGTTTTTTTGGTCTCAGGCGTGTCATTATCATTCTTTATTAACAATTATTGACTGTATTTTTTAATTGATTAACATTTGTTTTAATTAAGACAATCCAATTTTATCTGGAAATGACAGTTTTGGGACATCATATAAATGAATAATTTTGATAATTTAAAATTATTAAAAATTATTTTTAAATCAAAACTGCCACTAGCATCAAAATATACTTTACCATCATGATTTCATTACTTAATCCATCAAATATCCAATTAAAAACTCATCAACTTGTTGTATGATCAGCAATTACTATACATTTACATTGCATTTTCTCTCCATTTCAATTAGGGATTCACGATTTCCCGGTCCCGTATGATTTTCGGGACACGGGACGGGACGGGAACGGGACGGGAATATACGGGAAATGTCCGGGACGGGACAAAGGAAATAAAAGTTGCATGGTTTTGTTAGACATTAAAATATATATTGATTTTTCTGATGCCAAATTTAAGCTAATATATTTAAAAACATTAAAAATAATGTTTTAATAGTATTAATTTTTGTATTTGATAAAAAAAAAACATAAAACTAAATATTTTTTAATTTAAAAAATCCGATCAACAATTTTTTTTCGTAAAATAGATATTTGGGCATGACTTTCGAAAATTAAATTGATCTACCTAAATGTTTAAGTAATTTTATCTAGGCTCTATCATTGCTATTGAATTTTTTTTTACAAAATTTTTTACTCAATGTTTTGAAAAGCAAAAAGCTTCAAAAAATATTCCTTTTTTTGTGTCTTTCACAATTTTTCATATAGATAAATATTATCTTAAAAATGCTTTAGTTCATTTTCTAAAAATTAATTTAATCATGTTTAACCAAAATCTAAGATTTTCTGCACTAAACAAAATCTACCGATAAATATTGGAATTATTCTGAACTTTAAAATTATCGGAATTATTTCGAAAATTATCGGAATTATTCCGAAAATTATCGGAATTATTCCGATAAACTTTGAAAATTTATTGTTTTGTCCCGCTTGTCCTGTCCCGTATTTATTTCGGGACTCGGGACGGGACGGGACGGGAAATTCCCGACGATTTCCCGTCCCGTTCCCGGAACCGTGAATCCCTAATTTCAATTCAATATAGTCAGTTGTTGATTCAAAATTGAATTTTTAATAAATCACAATCATCAATAATATGAGCAATAAATGATGGGAGTTTACATCGATTCGTATGAAAATTGCTGTATGCTCACATATACACGATGAGGAAATTGAATGCAGAACACAATTACAAATCCAATAAATTTAAATAAAATTGTGCTCATTTTTTAAAACATTAATTAAGCACACATGAATTAACATCATCATGTAATAGATTCATTGAACATGTGTTTGAATAATAATTAATAGGATTGTCGCCAAAATGTAAAATTGTATATGAAATGTGCCAAAACTTGTTAGTGACTGCACAAATTTTTTTTTTTTGCAAACTGATGATAGGCAATTTTTCGCATGATGAATTTTTGTGAGAGAAAGATGTGACAACTGCTGTTTTTCTCTCGGTGTATGTCTATTTACGGAATATATAATGAAGTTTAGATTTATCAATTGACAACTTGTTTGTATTTCTCACTTGTTGTTCATCTTTTTCTTCGATTCTTGTTCCTTACACTTTATTTTTTCATGCTTTGTGAGCTTCGGTCAAAAATACTCTTTTTTTGCTCTCTTTGGGAATATTGTTAATGGTTAAGTGTGGCATTTTTAAAACACAATTGAGACATATGATGGGGCAATTGCTGTCATACAAGCTTTTAAACATAGATTTTACTTGTCGTGCTGGCATGTTGTGGATGTTTTTGACTTGCAGTTGAGAATAAAACGTGAATACATTTTATTTTCTGGAGGTTGGCATGGAGATTTGTGATTGCTGGTGGGTGAGGTAGGCATTTAGAGCTGATTATGGGTGGATTGTAATTCACTTGAATTTAAATGAGCATTGTAAAATTTTGGGGAACCAAGCTAAAAAAAGTCAATTTTAGTTACTAATGAAATGATAAAGTGTCGAATAGAATTTTAATATTTAGGAATCGAACCTGAATTTGATGTGCACATTTAAGCATATTTATTGTGCACAAAATTTAATTCCTGGTAATTTTTATTAGTCTTGACGATATTCTTCCGTTATTATCTATACCATCCAAACATTGCCCATAACAACTTACTCACCACATCCTTCCTCAAAGGTATATAATCAAATTCCAATAACACTCCGATTAACCTTCATAGTTTATTCCCAAAAAGACAGGGGGAAAACTACTTGGTGGAATTTTTTTCCACCAATTTCCACCAATGGCGGAATTTTGGTGGAATTTTTCCACCAATGGCGGAATTTTGGTGGAATTTTTCCACCAATGGCGGAATTTTGGTGGAATTTTTCCACCGTTGGTGGAATTTTGGTGGAATTTTTCCACCGTTGGTGAAATTTTGGTGGAATTTGGAGTATTTTTTCCACCACTTGTAAAAAATTGTAACAAATTCCCACACTTTTTAATAAATATTCTTTTTTATTTGAAAAATCAAACTTTCATGCAAAACACCTCAGAAAAGCGATTTTTCACATTGATTTTCTTATTTGGGATGAAAAACCCCTCAGAAAAGCGATTTTTCGCGTTGATTTTCTTAGTTGGGATAAAAACCCCCTCAGAAAAGCGATTTTTTGCGTTGATTTTCTTAGTTGGGATGAAAAACACCTCAGAAAAGCGATTTTTCACATTGATTTTCTTATTTGGGATAAAAACCCCCTCAGAAAAGCGATTTTTCGCGTTGATTTTCTTAGTTGGGATGAAAAACTCCTCAGAAAAGCGATTTTTCACATCGATTTTCTTATTTGAGATGAAAAACCCCTCGGAAAAGCGATTTTTCGTGTTAATTTTCTTATTTGAGATGAAAAACCCATCAGAAAAGCAATTTTCACGTTGATTTTCTTAGTTGAGATGAAAAACCCCTCGGAAAAGCGATTTTTCGTGTTGATTTTCTTACTTGGGATGAAAAATTCCTCGAAAAAGCGATTTTTTGCGTTGATTTTCTTAGTTGGGATGAAAAACACCTCAGAAAAGCGATTTTTCACATTGATTTTCTTATTTGGGATAAAAACCCCCTCAGAAAAGCGATTTTTCGCGTTGATTTTCTTAGTTGAGGTGAAAAACCCATCAGAAAAGCGATTTTTCGCGTTAATTTTCTTATTTGAAAAAGAAAAGTATTTTTTTTTATTTATTTTTCATGTTATATAGTGAATTTTCATAATAAAAAGCATTAGAGGTTAAAATTATTCATTTTTAGTTTTTAAAATTAAACTTAAAAATTTTTCCAAAACTTGAAAGAAATTTTCCACCGCTGGTGGAATTTGGTGGAAAAATTCCGCCACTGGTGGAAAATGGTGGAACTTGGTGGAATTTTTCCACCATTGGCGGAATTTTTCCGCCAAATTTCCGCCGAATTTTTTTTTCCACCAAGTAGTTTTCCCCCTGCAAAAAGATAACATTATTATTCTCATCATCATCAAATTTCCGATCCATCATCTAGCACATGCATAGAATCATCAATAACAAGGCAACCATGGAGAAACTCTCTCTGAATGAGTTCTCATAAAAATAAAATGTAAAAGTCTCAATCATTTTCTTTTCCTTTGTGCTGATTTTACAAAATTACAATCTATATATTGCACAAAGAGTTTAGTCTTGCTTAACATAAAAATTTATATATGAGGAGGGATGGAGACATACTATAAAATACAGAAGGAAAGAGAAACGTTCAACCGTAACATCAAAGAAATGAAGTGAGTGTTTGTTAAGTGAAGCGGAATTTAGAGCCCATTTTCATGTTTCTCGAATTGTTATATCATGCTGTAAAAAAATATACAAAATGATATCTTGCGCTTACACCTAAATGCTCATTCATAGCATGAGAAAATGAAGTAAAATTGCTGAGAAAAATGAGAAAATTTATTTTAGACAGAAATGTCATAAAAATATGAGTTGAAGATCACTTTTTAACTAGAAATTATAAAGGTTTATCATGATGTGAATCAGAATTTCAAGCTTTTGCATTTTCAAGTGACTAAGATTAAGAACGTTAAGATTCTTGTGATTTTCTCATGAAAACTTCTCTTCACAGTTTGATTATCATAGTGTGCTTTGCAAAAATCAAAAATCTCAAAAATTAAAATTTATGAAAACCAACGTTTCATTCTTTAAAATTCCAAAAAATCAAAGGATATCAAAAGCAAATTAAAGAATATCAAATAAGTTCAAAACAATCTACTCGGTATGTAAATTAATACCTTCCAAGAGACCTCTCAACAATCATTTCCAAAAAGCTTCAGATGAATCTTTACAACGGATTTTAAAATTTTAATCAAACTTTTCCAACCTTTAAAAAAGGCTCGAATTTCAGCCTGAGTAATCCATGTGTACATGTTTTCATACAAAATCTACACGAGCACAATCTTTTAGGATGCTTTCCAAGTAAGAAAAATGAAGAAAATTATAAACATAAACAAATCTCATCTCAAGGCTTATCTTAGGCATTTGAGTACATTTAAAGTCACATACATGCTAAATTTTTATGTTTCTTTGCCTTCGCTTGATGTAAGACACAATGTTTTATGATTTTTTGGAGGGGATTTAGATGGGAAAATTAAATATTTTTCATGTATTTGATGCTCATCGTGGAGTAAATATTTGACTGCATTGAGCTTTCTTATCAGAAAGTGTCGCATGAGTGAATTTAGGAAATTAAGATTTTGTTCGTCTAATAAGTTATGCATCAGTGAGTTTTTTCTAAAAATAAATAAATATGAATTTAGGAATGAATGTTCGATTCCTGTTAAATTTAAATAATTTTAAACACATGCATTTTTAAGTTCTATTACATCATAACCAATCAACCCCCAAGTGAATGATGCTGAACTTATTCTACTTCCAAAAATAAATTTTCACTTAAAACTTCTCATCCAGCTGCGATCATTATTATCTCTACGAACAACGAGATTTAATATGGTACGGCATGTCAAACTTGTTGGAAGAATATGAAAAAATTTCCAAGCGAATGATGAGATGAAAAATTTTCACAAACCCTTTTTTTCTACTTTCACCTTTTTTTTTTATTCTCGACATTAAAATAAATTCTTCATGCAAAATTAAGTAGATAAAGTCCCTCTTGAGCTTTTGACATTCGTTTGTCTCTTCAGAAACATGAATTTTATTTTCACATGGATTTTCCTCACTTCTATGTGTATGTCTTTAGAAGGCGGAAAGAAATTTGTCAATTTCAATAGCGATTTATCTCTAAGGCGGGCAGGCGAGGATGCTGTGAGAGAAAATTGTCGCAATGAATGAATGTGACATAAATTTTTATCATTCATACCATTAAATTAAATTCTCAGTCATTTCCGTTGTCGCTTTTTATCCATAACGTGTACGTATAAAATGTATGTACGACAGAATGCTTCAGGCACTGAGATTTGTGAAGATTCCACTTCTAAATTTCCATTCATCTTAGCTTTCGAATTTATTGATTTTTTTTCGACATTCTTAAAAATGCATCCACTTGAAGATTAGATTTTTTCATTTATCTTCACATTTATTCTAAGTTGATACTTTTCTTTATCTATCGAAAATTTTTAGTTTTTTTTATAAACAATATTCAATATTGTCTGTTGTCTTAGCAAAAAATTCTTTCAAGAAGCTTCAAAATTGCCGTCAAATTTTTTTTTCAAGTCAAGCTTACATAGCAATTTATTATGTAAAATTAGTCAATACTTTCTTTTTGAAAGTTCTTAGAAAGTTCATGAAATTTGTAATTTAGTCTCTTTTATCTCATTAATATCATGAAGAATCAAGTTTCAAAAAAAGTTTTTTTTTCCTTAAAACTTTTCAATGCCTCAATCTCTCACATCACATCTTTTTCTCATGTTGTTGTTTACTTGAACGCCATAAGACGAATATAATGAGTATAATCTCTTGGCACATAAGGAGTTAAGTTTCAGTTACGTCAAAGTAAAAGTTGTTCTACTTTTTTCTCATCGATATACGAAGGCAAAAGTTTTTTTTTATTAGAGGGTTAACTTTTTTGAACTTACTTGTCATGCCTTGTTGTTACTCCGCTCACCTCTTGAGTATAAATCATGAACTTTCTTACTTATTTACATTAATCCACTGTGAAAAAGCACATGCTAAAATGAACATTATGCTTATAATGAGAAGAGGAAAAAAGAATAATTGGGATATAAAATTTCATTTGGACTTCTTTTTTTTGATGTTTCTATTTTGATGAATCCTCGGGGAAATTTTCTCGTGAGTGGCATTTTATTCG
Source organism: Chironomus striatipennis (assembly GCA_026123125.1). Taxonomy (NCBI): domain Eukaryota; kingdom Metazoa; phylum Arthropoda; class Insecta; order Diptera; family Chironomidae; genus Chironomus; species Chironomus striatipennis. The sequence goes on from CM047394.1 coordinate 46,683,072, forward strand.
TATTTGTCGGTTAAATGAATTTTGGCTTTGAGGGTAATGCGATTTTGTTACTATTTTTAGATGGTGGTTGACTTTAGGTTGATAAGGTGACAGATCTGGGTTTGGAGCTATAATATAAACTTTTCAGGGGTTTTGGGGCAGGCAAGGGTTTTTTGTTAAGCAATCCTAGATTCCAGAAATCAAAATAAATTTAAAATTTACGTTTTTTCAAAGGTTCTTTAAAGCAATATTTATATATGTCTTCATACAACTGAGCATCGACCAAACGCCGACCATAGCTCAGTTGATTTGCTCAGTTTTTTGTACTGAAAATTTGATAGTGTTAGTGAAATTTTTCAAAAATTTGAAAAAAATAACTGCCACTTTTCTTATATGAAGACATATATAAATATTGCTTTAAAGGTTCGATTGCTTGGTAGAAAAACCTGAAAAAACCTAACAAAGATTGAATTTTCAACGAAATTTCTCTTTTTTGTAAAAACAATCCAAAAACTTTTAATTTGACATTTCATACAATTTCTTCACATAAGTAACGTGACACAGTCTAATCAATCTTTTCTTTTCTCTGTCTTTCTTTTGTCATTTAATATCCTACTATGAGCTTCACCGTCTGTCTTCTTCTCTACTAAAGTTAATCTCGGGGTCAGAATGAATAGAGAAAGCAAAATTGGAATAGAATAGAATATAAGAAGTAAAAGTTGATGAGCTTATTCGAATAATGTGAGGGTTGCGTCTATGTAGACTCTAATATACATAAACATAAATTTGGCACTCTCATGATTTTTATTTCCATTTCCATTTTCCGCCTTCTTTATATTCACTTTTCTATTTATGTAACTTACACATCTATAATGCAATACCAGCACCATTAGTTCGTGTGTAAGTTCTTTTATTTTCGGAAAAACTTTATTGTTTGTGCTTTGAACAATTAATTTGTTATTCAAATGATGTTATCTACTATCGCACATTTACATGGTTGTGTGCGAGTGTGAGAAATCACAATCTTAATAATGACTGTGAGGTTTAGACAATCTGACACCGAGTAGCATATAATGAGGATTTATTTGATGATTGTAAATTAAATGAAAGTTTTTGAAAAATTTAACGGTCATATATTATTTGAAATTTTGAATATAATGGTCAGAAAAAAATATAAATTTAAAAAAATATTTAACTTGCTATCAAATGTACCCCAGAGATTTCAAATGCAAATTAATTCAATAATCCATTCATACATGTGCTTCTCGGTCCGTAAATAATTATACGGAAAAAGAAATTAACCATTGTTGAGCTCCATAAAATTTATTTATCTGGTGTAAGTTCAGAGGCAGTAGCAGTGATAAAATGAAACCATTTTGATTATTTTTTATGGATATTAACATAGAATGTAAATCTACAGTGCAATTGCTACGGATTTGATTTGTGGCTTTTTTGACCAATTTTATGGCTCGTGAAAAAAATCACAAACTGACACTTTGCCTTGAAACTTTATATTTATTTGTATATATAAAAACCAAACCATGCATATCACACGATTATTCTTATTTTGGTTGTACTGAATAATTAGACATTACATGACAAAAGTCAGCAAGTTAGAAAAAAATATTGTAGAAAAGTACAATTGAGACACAAAAGCAAATATGAAGCCATGAACATGAACATGATTTTTTTTTAAATTGCAAAAATGACAATGACGAGGTTATGGACATAAATGTGGGTAGAATGAGTAGCAGCAAACATGTGAATATAAAGAATTCATTTTTCATGTTCAACATGAGCTTATTGATGGAAAAAAGCTGCTTACAAAATAATTTATATATGATATGTTCCAACATAAGAAGGAGGAGGAATTTCATCACATTTCAAGTTCTTCTTAAACTTGACTTGCTTGATTCTTATTGAAAGATGGGCGGATAGCTCTACTCTTTACAATCATTATTGATTCTGATGTTTTTGAAAGTTCCATTAAGCACTTATTGATACTCGATCATATTATAAGTTTTTGAGGTTATTCAATCAGATTTTCCACAAAACAACTTTTACTTATGAGCATCTTGGGAGTCATGAACCATGCATTCATCTCTATTATACAGTTTTGTCACATTCACATTTTTTTGTGTACTGAAAAAAATCTATTTCCGTTCATTCTATACACATAAATAATGATAGAATAAAGTAGACATTCGATTCAATGTGAATTATGTTATCTATCATATTTACTCTAATCCCTTCTTATTATTCTCTCTGACATGAACATTTACTGTTTCTGCTTGTCATATATACAAAATTTTCTTTCATTGCTTCTTATTTTCAATTTGCTACTTTCCTAGTTCCCTTTGTTGATGTATGAATCATGTCTGTGTAATATTCTATGAGACATTGAATTAAGAAATTTATTTATGATGAAGAAAAGCTTTTGAAAGCTTTTTGAGCAAAAAATTGAGATGGATGTTAGAAGTGCATTAGGGGATTTGAAATTTTCGAATTTTTGGTTATTTCTAGAGTTAGTAATATTTATAGTTGTATCAATATTTGAAGTGTGAATGATATCCAATTATATCATAAATTTTAAATGAATTGCCTTAGGTTCAGGCCCTCAGGTTCGAATCTCATTCATTTCGCTTCTCTTAAATTTCTAATTTTTGAAAATTTTTAATTGACTGAAAAAATTTAAATCCATGCAGACAATGTGCTGAAAAATTAAATTCTTTGACAGGATCTGTTAATGAATGTTAAAAGTGCAAAATTGATTAATCCAAAAAGCCTTTCCATTATTCCTTTACCATCAAAAAGCCCACATTATAAAGGTGTCAAAAATTAAGAAAGGCGTTACTTCCACACATCAGCAGCAGTCAAAATGTTGAATTTTTATCCAAACGACTGAACATCTTCCCGTATATCCTTTTGCTTAACACTCTTCTCTTCAAATATTTATGTTGCTCAAAATAAATTTCTTCCATTAAAGTTTTATGAGCGGGCTTTAAGCTCAGATTTATGTTTTCTTATATTTTTTTTTATATATTTCTCTCTTCAACGTCATGTAAATCAAGGCAGTGAACATGATGAATTTTTTAGCAAACAATATTGAGATGATGACAGAAGAAAAAAAAACATAACAGAAGCAGCAGCAGCGATGAAAATAATCGAACAAAAAATGGAAAGAAAAAAAAAATCGATTTTGAGTTTAATGTTGACAAGAAATTTATGACATGCTGCAGTATACATAAATTTGACTTTACCAAACAATATGAGCAATAATAAAAAAAAACAAAAAAAAGACCTCACGTTTTTTGGATGTTAATTAAGTTCATGTCAGAAAAAACAGTGAGCGAGAAACTAAAAGTTTGTGAAAACATAAATAAATTTCAAGCCTTCCTCAGTATGTGCACAAGCAACAAATCTAACTGCACGAGTATATCGTACACAGCAGAGAGTGTGAGAAGAAATGTTTTTATGATACTAAAATGTTGCTGTGCTGTCATACCTATCATTTTATCTTTATAACATGTGCACATGCAGGCTAAAATGTATTTTTTTTCTTTCATAAATCTCTTCATCTCACTTCTCATAATTTAATATTATGTTTTATTTTATGTGGAATGAAGAGGATTAAATGTTTTTTAAACGTCTTCTTCAAGACTTCCTGTTTTTTATTTGAAGCTTTCATATTTAGAGAAAATTGTGAAGCACTTTTTATGTTGTGTACTTTTTATTAAAAATTCTTGTAGAATTTGTGAAAATCTAGTTTCTGTCGCGAAATAAAGAAACATATTGACTTAAGTTTAATCCATTATTTTCATCAGAATTTTGGATTTTTTAAAGATATTTCTTTAAATTCCACAAGTCTTTTGTATCAACTCATCTCCTTCCCCCATCATCATCCACGCCATTTAAAATTCAAAACATCCCAACTTATAATCCATTTCCATTTTTATTCAACACAAAAACTTCTTCATTGAAAAATCTCCACATCCATTTACAGTGAGAAAAACTCCATTCATTCCTTAATTCATAAAACTCGTAGCAAAGTCATTAAAATCACTTTAAATCCAACGCTTTATTCTTTAGTATTAGCAACATACCCAACTGTGTAAAACCAAAGAAATATTAAAAATTATCATGACTTTAAACTTTTTCTTTACGAGATTTTGGAACGGAGGACGTATTAAACCATAAATTTTGATAAACTAAAAGCATTGGTTGATGAGTGTACATAGTGGAAAGGAAGAAGATTTTACCTTTGTTTTTGTTCAGGTTATTTAATTTTTTTTTGGAGTTTATACAATGAATAATGAAGTTGAATTTGTAGTTTTGTTCTAGATAGGTTTTTAGTCGGGAAAGTCATTCGAATGGAAATTTTTGGATTTGATTAATTGAATTTATGTGGCGTATAAATACTGAAATCATTTTAGTGCAACAACCTTTAAAAGCTAATAAACGCTGAGCCAATAATGTTGTGGCAATAACTAAGTCATAGAATTTGTTTATTGAATCAGAAAAACTGCAAAACCTCTTACTGTACTTAATAAAATTCAACTTGAATTCCCTTCCTATATCTACAAAAGTTTCCTCTTCAATGACTGATTTTTTGGCACAAAAATGTGCTGATACTCCTTAAAAAACCAAAATATATGCGCTGTGTTTAACTTAATCCTTCCTCTTGTTCGTACCTACTTTCAGACTCCTTAAACGAAATTCAAAGTGTAAATAGAAAGAAGAAAGTAATCATAAAGCAGGAAAGAATTCTTTTGTTACGCACAATGAATTTGATGATGAAATGTGTGTTAAAGCTTACAAGACTGCCTCCATGCTTCGTCTTATTTCTTTATGTTTTTGTTTGGGGGTTATACATTAATGATATGTCTTTAGATTGAGGATTGGCAATTTATGTACAATTATTGATTACAAAGCTGTTCTCAGTTTTGTCCTTAAGGTTCAAAATTCAAAATTCGAGACGTCATCAACAAACAACCCCCAGCTTCTTTTACCATTGTTAAAACTCATGTCGATGGAAAATACGATACGGAAATGGCGTTAAGCATTAAACTCACAAAAAAAGTGAAAATTTTTCAGAAAATATTTTTTATTATATTTTTTTTAAAGGCGGTGTGTTTTCCGCCTCTCATTAAATTGTTTGCAATACAGCATGTTAATGCTTAAATATGAGAAAAAATGATTTGCTACCGAACAATGAGAAAGTAGAGAGTCGTGACAAAAATTATTTTTATATTGCCGTTCATCATGAAATTAATCTTATTGAACTGAAATTGTGAAAAATGAGAGGCTGAGAAGGAAGATTATTACATAAATTGGAATGTGTCCAAGTGTATTTGCACACAGGCAATTCTCTGGCTTTTTTTTACAACATTTTCATATTGTGCGGATGAACATCTTTAATTAAACATATTTATTACGTTCGAGTGCACATATTTTCTAATAATTTACATCTATCGTCGTAATTTTTAAAGTCATCGTCTTCTTACGTTTGCAACAGGAAGAAGAAGTGAAATAGATATTTTGTGAAAGATCATTTATAATAACTCGTTCATGTGTCATTCTCATCTCATATGCTATACTCTTTCCTTATTCATTCTTCACAGCACGTATTTTTAGATCTATCAAAAGATCATGAGAGAGAAAAAAAATATACATTGGTGAATAAAATAAATCAGTAAAACTGTCATGACAATATGAGAGTCAAATGAACGCAGTTTTTTTTGTATGAGTCATGGTTTGAAGGAACTAGTGGTGGGTTATTTTGGAAGGGTTATGATATTGATTTTACGAGAGCATGTTTTAATCTTTTTAAAAATTTTAGATTTCCCAATACCCCACTCCATGTTTTGAACTTCTAATCTAAACATTTCTAGACAATCTGAACATCATACTTAACCCATCTTTACCAAAAAATTCATGCTAATATTATATGCAGATATATAAAAATTGAGATGAAGAAATTGATTGAAGAAGAGAAGAAATATGAAAGAGGATTGTTGAAAATATTTTGATGTGATTCCTTCGTCTCATTTTTCTGCTTTTCATATTTCTCTTTTTCCCTTTTAGTTTCTTTTTGAAAAAAAAAAAAAAATAAAAAATAAAATGAAATAAAATAATAAATTTATTGATGTTGATGTCTTCTGTATGTGATGCATTTATGCTTATTTTGGATTTTGACTTGTGAAAACATCAATAAGAATGAGATGAGATGGAATCCGATTATGAAGTTTAAATGCATTAATTCATAAGGTAATAAATAATTTAGACGAGAATATTTATGAGGCATTAGATGCAGTCTTATTGTCATATCTAAAGCTATTAAATTTGATGAATGTGAATTTGTGGCAGGAAAATTGAAATCTGAGATGATGCAGCTTTAAGCTTTGGCTGAGGTGAAATCACGTCTTTGGGAAAATTTTTAAGTATTTTAGAATGTGGAAAATTACGTTGTCAATACAGATTCTGTAGGATAAATAAAAAGTAGGACTTGAACATAATTCTTTGATTAAAATTCTGTAACTTAAATATTTACCATAATTTTATGTCAACATTTTTAGCTTGAGTTCAAAACCTATGTAACAATCCAAAACTCATTAATTTTTACAATCATCAAGGATAATCTCTTATAAATCATAAAGATAACTCATTTTGCTATAAATTGCTATAAATCGCATAACATCTGACATTGTGATTGATTAAATGTGATATTTGCTCATTTTTCAGCAGCATTCACTGCAAACATCCATAAAATCTCTATCAATTTAAACAAATCCAAGGCTATATAACTCCCAAAATAGTATACTGAAGTGTGATCAATGTTGAGTGAAGTATACAATATTTTAAGTAAAATTTAGTAAATGTGAGCAAAAATATTGCAAAAAGTAGTTGAGTAGAGTAAAGTGTAGTTGAGTGGAGTGAAGTGCAGTAAAAGTATAGTGAGTGTAGTAAAAGTGTAGTAGTAGTGTAGCAAGTGTAGTGATAGTATAGCAAGTGTAGTGATAGTATAGCAAGTGTAGTGATAGTGTAGCAAGTGTAGCGAATTAATTATACTTAATTTAATCATATTATACAGTGTTTAAATAGTCAAAACTATTATTTTTTGATTTTTCATGTCTCTGAATACATGAAAAGATATTTTATGTAGCTTTTCTTTCAAATAAATCCATCCCTCGTAATGCTATCGAAGTTGGAAAATTTTGAACTTTTAGAATTATGATAAAATTGTATCAAAAATTTTGAAAAAAATTGTGTTGAAAGTTTTTTGAGCTTTTTTAACATTTTTAACATTTTTAACAATTTTAACAATTTAGAAATAACTTTTCAGAAAAATAATGTATTTACTGGTATTTACGTCTAAACATAGTGTTTAACATAAAAAAGATCAAAATTTATTCCGATGCTTTTAAAACAACTAAAAATTTAACTGTAACCTTCATTGGAAGCAATGTTGATTTCGCAAATTTTTGCTCCTACTTTGCATGTCCTCCATATTTTTTTTTATTCAAACTTGAAAAAAGCAATTTGTGCAGCATAAAGCAGTAAAAAATGTACTTTATTTCAACTATTGAAATTTTTACAATCAAATATTGAAATTTGTCCTCACGATTTTTGCATCCGAAATTCGGGAAAAAATTAATATTTTTACAGTATTCTCATTTGAAGAGGTTTTTATTCATTCTTAGCAGCTTATTTATGCTTTAAATTTAATTTATTTAATTTGTTTACACAAAAAAAAAATTGAAATTCTTCATTGCCTACTATTGAAGTTTTGTACGAATTTCAAATTATTTTTTCTGTAAGAATTTCAATATTTGGAATGGTGTGGATTTTTTTCGTATAAGCAGTGCTTATTTATGCCTTAACTTAATTTAATTGGAAAGTACGAACAAAGTCAAAAAACCTTAACATGAGCCCAATGTTGAGTTTAAAGGTAATTTTTTCAAGTCTAAATTTTCAATATTTTTTTACCCTAAATCTGTATTTTTTCAAAATTTTATGATTTAAAAAAATAAAATAAAATATTTAGGTATGTTAAAAATTTCTAAACTTGTCAATCAATCTATTTAAAATTATTGCATAATAATTTTTATTTTTAAGAAAATTGAAAATGAGCATTTTAACCGACACCATTAATCTACCCTGGTAGCACAAGTCAGTTAATCGAAAATAAAAATCACCTCACGGCGACGTGAAGTTGACTTAAAGGCGAATATTTAGTCATGACAATAAATTCGTCGTAAGTTCTACCTCACGTCGCTGTGAGGTGGTTTTTTCTCTCAATTAACCTATCCTGCTACTATAACTACTTTGATTTTCTTAAATTAAAATTGTTGTAAAATTTTATTCATTTTATATAGTAATCCCGATGCTAAAACTGTTCATTTTTACTATGCTTGTAATAATCATGATGATGCGCAATATATAAAGTGGGTGCGTAGCATTGGACCTACGGAATTATTCCGCAGAAGTTTTTTTTTAAATTTTTATTTTTTAAGAAATATTCCGCGGAATTTTTCCGCGATTATATTTTCGATATTTATTAAAAACTTCAAATATTTACCTATAATATTTCAGTAATCGTTAGTAATAATAAGTTATAAAGCACAAGACTTAAATTTTTAAATAAAAATCTGGAGAAAGGGTTAAGCCTTTTGAACTGAAGATACAATAAACCTACAGCCAGAGTTGAAAACTGACCTCAATCGATAAAAAGTCATTTTCTATTTGCAGATATTATCTGTATGGTGACAATTTTTTTTCACCTGCATGTAGATATTCAGAATCTATCTGTATGCAGATGAAAAAAAATCTGTCTGCTACATCTGCTCTAAATATCTGCTTTTTAACTCTAAATCACTGGGAGGTAACATTTCAAAGACACGAGTCAGTCTAACGATCTGATGCTCTCCTCAATTTACCTAATAATTTTTCGTATGCTCAAGTATCTTCATAAAACCATCCAGATGTTAGTATATTTTACCAAAGCAAACATCCTTTTTGCCATAGACCTCGTAACAACTTAAAACTTTTAGCAAGGCGTATTCATTTAGAAAATTACCGGAAATTTTAGTAGTAAGAATAGTGTAGAGCTATGTCTTACGTCTAAATGTACAAAATATTATTTGGAAAATTTTTGCACTCTATGAAATTTTCAAAACTTTAATAAGTAGCACAAATTTTTTTAAAACAATTCTTAAACCATGTGCTGTAAATTAATACCTCCATTTTGAATATTATTGAATGAACATTCATAACAATATTAATAATTGGTCAACGATGTTGGTCTTCAGAAAATTTGAAAAATTGTATGTCAAATAAATTGAGATCTTGGAAAATGTTAATTTTCTTTCAAGAAATAATTCTAAATACTCCTAATTTTATCTTCATCAAATCATCAGTACACTCTTAGAAAAAAATTTACAAGAATGTTGTAAATTGTATGAAAATTTTAACAAGACTCTTGTTAAAATAGTGTTAACAAGAAAAATTGTTATTTTAACAAGAAAAATTGTTACCAAAATTGTTAACAAGAAAATTGTTATTTTAACAATTTTTCTGGTTAATTTTAAAAATTTTCGAAAAAAATGTTTTTTACAATTTTCTTGTTAATTTTAACAAGAAAGTTTTTAAATTTTAGTCACCCATCCAATTCTAAAAACAATTTTGTGTTGCTTAACTTCCGTGGCCTTGCTGATGATCCTTTGCTCCTCCTTGTGAATTATTAATTTTTTTGTTGAATTTAACAATAAAAATTGTTGATGCTTATGACCACTTTTTATTTAATTTCTTAATTTAAATGATTAATTATGATAAAATCAAGTCTTATGATAGCTTCAACAATAATAAAAAGTCAAAAATATATTCAAATTCCACAAAATATCAAGAAAAAGTTTTACAATATTTATTGTTGATTTAACAATTTTTCTTGTAAAGTCCTTGTTAAATTTTTTCTAAGAGTGTAATAATTCAAGATCTCATCGAGCTGTAAACACTGCAAAAACTCATTGGTTAAAATTAGAGATTTGATCAAAATTTGCAACACTCTATGGTCTGAGTTGGCAGCTTTATAATAACTATCAAGAATTGAAAATTAAATGCGGAATTATTCCGCGAAATATTTCTTAAAAAATAAAAATTAAAAAAAAACTTCTACGGTATAAAATTCCGCAGCGGAAATTTTCCGTAGAATTTTTCCGCGGAATAATTCCGTAGGTCCAATGCTACTAAGCCATATAAAGTAATAATTTCCACAATTTAATGTTTGAAATTTGTTTTATAATGAGATTTAAATAGTATAGGAAAAAATTAGCATAGTGGAGCAAAGTGCAGTTAAAATACGTAAAGTTTAGTTAAAAATAGTAAAGTGTAGTAAAAAAATGCAAAGTGTAGTAAAAAAGTGCAAAGTGTAGTAAAAAAGTGCAAAGTGTAGTAAAGTGTAGTGAAAAAGTGCAAAGTGTAGTAAAAACGTATAAAGTGTAGTAAAAAAATAGTAAAGTGTAGTAAAAAAATAGTAAAGTGTAGTAAAAAAATGCAAAGTGTAGTAAAGTGTAGTAAAAATGTTTTAAAAAGTAGTAAAAAATTAGTTAAAAAATCCAAAGTAATAGCATAGTGATATATAGTATAGTGAGTGCAGTTGAATGTCGGTAAAAGTACGCAAATCGGAATAAAAAAGTAGTTTTTTTAGGAAAAGTGCAGGGAGTTATTTGGCCTTGATAAAACTACTTTTCATCACTTTCTCATCCAAATGCTTAAAAAATTGAAATTTATTGTTTTGAAAAGTAGAAAAGTTGAGCATTTTTTATATCACAGCACGAAAAAAGTTTCTTTGTTTATTTTTTCAAAAATTTTTATAATTTTTCTTTTGTTGAACTTATTTTTCATCGTTTATGTGCTTAAATTAAATTATGAATTGTCTTCCATTATTGCACGAAGATGAACAATTTCTTCTTTATTCCACCCCGTGCAGCAAGAAATTCATGATTCTGTAAAAATTTGTGTACAGTTCCGATGCTTCTTTCCTATTTGTACGAATGAATTTAAACATATATCATATGAGAGAGATCAAAAGGGGACAAAAAAAAAACTATATCGTGATGACGTGCGACTTTCATGAGCATATTATAAATTATTTATGTGATGTTGGGTTGTTGGTTTGGCCTGATAACAAAAATGTATTATTATTCGACAATTTAAACAATTTTTTACTAAAATAATATTTTTGTTTCAACAATAAAACATTTTTTTTGTGCAATTAAAATAGGTTGGATGACATGTTGCAAATTTAGTTTGTATGCTCTTTGAATGTTGGAATTTTTGGAATGAAGGATAAAAAAATAATCAATTCAGTTTTTGGTTACTCTAAAATTTTGATGTGCCTAATATCTATGACATTGCAACAAAATTCAATTAATTTTTATGAATGAAACGTTAGTAAAATTACTAATTGTTCGTGATGATTTTTTTGCTTTATATAGGTATTTCGTTCTACCTGATAAATGACTTAAAAAGTAATGAATAAAAAGCGTGTAAAAATAAATAAAAAAAAAATATTGTTCTATTGTTTTGATACATTTTGTATTTATTGGGTATTTACATGAATTCTTACTTCAACAGCCGTTGTGTAAAGTTTTGAAAGTGGTTAATGGATTGGAAATAAAAATACAGATTTTAATTTGTAAACTTTGATTTTATTCCATTTTTTAAAATTTATTAACAAATAAGAATTGATTAAAAATTTGGCACCACAATTTTTAATAAGAATTGTTCAACTTTCTGTTTTCTAGAAAGTAAATTAAATTTCTTAAAAAACCATAAATTTAAAAAGCATTAAATCCTTATAATCTATCGATAAATCAATACAGCACAATATGCTCAAAGAAATTAAAATTAATCATTTTTTTTATAGATCAATGACTACCACAAGAACCACATTTAATCAGTTAATTATTATTCACAAGATAAAGTCAATTGCATGTGATAATCATTATGATTTATATGACATATTAATTTGGAATTTAAAAAATTATCATAACAATGCTTCATTGCTGTGCACAATTGTAAATCATTTGCTCTAACAGCTCCGCCTCACAATGAACAATTATCTTCATATAAAAATGAATCTCTTGCTTCACATTAGGCTTTCCCGATACCGGGACCGGGACTGGGATTTCCCGGGAAATCCCGATCCCGGTCCCGTCCCGGGTCCCGGATTTTTTACGGGACCGAGACCGGGACTCAAGATTTAACTTTTTAAAATTTTTTATCATTTTTCTTTCTTTTATTAAGATTTTTTTATTTGTTTATTTTTGAGAATTGAAAATTAATTATAGAGAACTGAGAACTTAAAAATATTTTTTTCTACCTGAAACTATTTTTATAGGGTAAAAAATCTTGATTTTGGTCATTTTCTCATTTCAAAACTTTGACAGAATTTTTCTCTGAGCTGCTTCATTTAAACTTGTTGAAGCTTACGTTAAAATGTCACAAGGAATCGATATTTTCATTGCTGAAAAAATTGGTAGCAACAGACTTTCCGTTTTCGAGTTACAGCAACTTTAATGATAAATCTTGAAATTGGTCAAAAAATCTTAAAATTTTTAAAAAAATCTTGAAATTAGTACATTTTTTCTGAAGTAGGCAACAATATATTTCGTCAACAAACAAAAAATATTATTGTCAAAATAACAAATTAAGCACATTTTAGGATTATTTTTTTTTTTTTAAATAACAGTGAACAGTCCTTCTTACAACAAAAAACCGATTAAAAATATTTTTTTTTGTTTATTCTTTGAAAAATTAAGTCAAAAATCATGACATACCACGACAAAAAAGTGTACCAAAAAATAGGGAAAAATGAACCAAAAAATAGGGACAAATTTGGGTCATCTTGTTTTCAAGATTATGAAGCAATGGTGAAGTTTAAAAATGTATGGAGCATCAGGAATGATAAAAAGCTGAATTGGACAACTAAAATGACTCAATAATAGAATTTTTTTTTAATATTATTTTTTCTTATACTTCAATCCATAATTATGTATGTTATGATTAAAATTACAATAAAAAAGCGTGTAAAAACAAATTAGTTAACTCATAATATTATCTAAAGTAATTTAAAATTTTCAAATATTTCCGGGACCGGGATTTCCCGGGATTTCCCGGTCCCGTCCCGGTCCCGTCCCGGGTCCCGAAAATGTTCCGGGACCGGGAAATCGGGAAAGCCTACTTCACATGTTAATGCATTTAATTATTTAATATATTTGAACTTTTTCCTCCTGACAAAATTGATTCCAATTATCATTTCAACGTTGCTCTCGACTTATTTGATCATTTTTAATAATTCATGAATTTAATAATACAAAAGCTCAGCGTCAACAACAATTGTCCAATAATCCTTAATATCAATAAAAAACAATGACAAAAAAATTCATGAAAATTTTTGCCATAATCCGAGATTTTTTTTTTAAATGGAAGAAAATTGTTTATTTTTCGGATGCATCATGATTAGTTATTATTATCCATAATACAATTTGCAAATAAGTTTTAATCCAAAAATCGTGTATTGATGTGACGCTGGTGGTAGTGATGATGAAAAATTTTTTTTGAACCTTCCTGAGTGCACACATTGGCTCAAATCGAATCTGTTCAAATCGAGGACCCCCTGTATAGGATAGAATCACTTTTATGGGAACTAGGGGCAAGTTTTAGTGAGAAAATGAGAATAGATGGGATAAGTAGAAATGTATAGTAAATAAAGTATGCATACCAAATATATTGCCACATAATAAACATGATAAAGATGACAATATCTATACAAAGTTGGTATCACACTTAATAATGACTCTTTTTTTGTCTCAATTATTTACAGAGTGGATTAAAACAGAAATCAACTGACAATGACTTCAGTAATGTGGAATGATGAGGAAAAAACTTGAGTCAGGCGATTAATATTGAGCCGAGAGTAAAACAAAAAAAAAGAAGATTATTATACATAGAATAGAAGAAGTAGAAGAAAATGATTCGACTGCACTTTTATGATTTCCGTTTTTAATCTTCACGAGTACTAAATTACAGCAATTTGTTTCTTCACATATATACAAATATATGTTTTTTTGTGCAAACTAAAGCACAAGTAGGAGTAAAAAGATAGGAAAAAAAAATTAAAAGGAAGGAAAAAAAGAAGAATAAAATTGATAATAATTGAAAAGAGAAAGGAACAATTTTTTTATCTGCTTCAATAATTTCCATTACACTTCATATTTAATAACTTTAGGCTTATAGGGTTGTGAATCGAGAATCGTAATAAGAAAATAAAAATCAATAATCTCGTTTCTTTCCGTATTTCATCAGATAATAAGAAAGATTTTCTTTCAATAAAAATTCAATTTTGATAAAGAAGAAATTTTTTTCCAATTTTTGCTCCATAAATTGTAATAAAAGAAAAAAAACATAAATAAAAATTAAATTTTAAATAATAACAAAAAAAAAAAATTAAATAAAATTTTACGAGTGTTCGCTGAAGTATCCATAATAATAATATTAATAAAAAGAAATATTTATAATACTCATCATCATAATACTAAATAAAATTGAAAAAATTGAAGAAAATCAAATTTTATCGATGGAATTTATTATTTTCAACAATAAAACTTTTTAACAAGGTAAGAAAAAAAAGTTATTTTAAATTTTTTTAAAGCTCGTATAAAAGAATGTTTAATGAGCAATCAAAACTTTAAGACTTTTCCATCGTGACGCAATAAATTCCCTTCTCTATAAAAAAATTTCATGTCTGGCGTAATTGTATACTTAATTGTCGGCACATAATGACAGTTGTACTGAAAATAAATCATTTTGGACAATAAAAGAAAGTACTTTTTTGAATTTTACATTGGAGATTATCTCTTGTAAATTTTGTGCTAGAGGAAGCATGAATAAAGGAATAGGTGTGGAGGTGGAGGCTGTTTTAGGAATGAGATACGGTTTGGATGATCTTTAAAGTTGTCATGATGGATTGAAGAAAGTTATGTTGAAATCAGTAAAATCTGATGTAAAAATTTCGAGACTTGTGACCGTTACAGTTTCCCGATAAAAGTGCAAAAATGACACTTTTGTCTGTCTGCCATGCAAAATTCGAAGTTAAATACCCCTTTTTCGAAAATTCAAAAAACTTAAAACTCAAAATAAACCAGAAAATGATTCAATCCACAATGGGCCCAAAAAGGGACTTTTTGGAAATAATTCATAATATTTTGGTGGTTGGTAGCCCTGGTCCTAGGGATCATAAAAATATAAAACTTTTGGCATATAACTCTAATAGCCGCTCAGGAGAACTTGAAATGTGTTTTGGGCACTAGTGATTTTCAAAAAATTCCTGTGCCTTACTGTGTGGATAAAATTTCACAAACTTTTTTTTATTCGTTCAATACTTGCTTTAACTTTCATGGAAAAATATCAAAAATATTTTTAATCTAAAAAAAAGTGGTCAAAAAATTGAAAAAGTCCAAAAAAATGCGATATTTTTGACATTTTTGCCTCCTGTGCCTACAGGTTGGTCTTAAAAAATCTAAAAACTTATGATTATTATAGCTAATAAGTAGACCTACAAAAAACATTTCATTAATTACTTCCAAAAACGTCATTTAGTGCTTCAAAAATGAGGTCAAAGGTCAAAATTTTAAATTTTTTTGGCATTTTTTGGGTTTGGGGGCCTATATGACCGACTAAATGACCACGGCATAATGTCAAGTGACATTATTTTTGTAGTTTCTATGTTGAACTACAAAATTAGGCAAAAAAAAGCAAATTTTTTCCGGTCCCCCGAATCACCAGGGACCCCCAAAGAGGGTCTGGTAGGGGTGTCCTCAAAACAAAAAAATTCATATCTCAAAAATATCTTCACCATATTGTCTAAAACTCTCAGAAATGATAGAAAACATCAATACAGATCATTTTCAGTCATTTCGGCCTAATAAAAATTTGATTTTTGGTCTTTATAGTGATTTCGCTGATTTTCGAGCTTGGTCAAAAATCGAGTTTTCACTTTTCGACTCCTACCACCTCAGGATGACTTTATATTTTATTTCTTTTGATGAATTCTTATAGCTCAGCATAGTACGCATCCAACGAGGTATAAAACATGATATATGGTCAAGATATGGCAGAGTTATGGCCAAAAAACTGAAAAAATGGTCAATTTTTTGAGGGTTTGACAACTTTCATCTCACGTTTTCATTCATATTTCATCAAAATTTCAAGTATATGTAACAAATTTGGTATTGTTGGAAAGGTTATTGCTTCAGCTATACAATAAAATAAAAATCTAAGTTTGGAAGTTCCTGAGTAGACCAGAAAACTTACAAAAGTTTGCCTTATCCTCCCATACACAACAAAAATTAAAAATTTTTATTTTTGTGTTTTTTCCACAGTTTTACACATGAACTTTCATAATATGATCAATAAAAAACTTTGCAGCCATTACTTCTTGCATACAGGTTCATAGAAAAATCATCAAATTTTCGAATATTTTCGATTTTTTCATAAAAAATTACATTTTTTCTATGGTCTTGTATGCAGGAAGTAATGGCTGCAAAGTCTTTTATTGATCATATTATGAAAGTTCATGTGTAAAACTGTGGAAAAAACACAAAAATAAAAATTTTTAATTTTTGTTGTGTATGGGAGGATAAGGCAAACTTTTGTAAGTTTTCTGGTCTACTCAGGAACTTCCAAACTTAGATTTTTATTTTATTGTATAGCTGAAGCAATAACCTTTCCAACAATACCAAATTTGTTACATATACTTGAAATTTTGATGAAATGTGAATGAAAACGTGAGATAAAAGTTGTCAAACCCTCAAAAAATTGACCATTTTTTCAGTTTTTTGGCCATAACTCTGCCATATCTTGACCATATATCATGTTTTATACCTCGTTGGATGCGTACTATGCTGAGCTATAAGAATTCGTCAAAAGAAATAAAATATAAAGTCATCCTGAGGTGGTAGGAGTCGAAAAGTGAAAACTCGATTTTTGACCAAGCTCGAAAATCAGCGAAATCACTATAAAGACCAAAAATCAAATTTTTATTAGGCCGAAATGACTGAAAATGATCTGTATTGATGTTTTCTATCATTTCTGAGAGTTTTAGACAATATGGTGAAGATATTTTTGAGATATGAATTTTTTTGTTTTGAGGACACCCCTACCAGACCCTCTTTGGGGGTCCCTGGTGATTCGGGGGACCGGAAAAAATTTGCTTTTTTTTGCCTAATTTCGTAGTTCAACATAGAAACTACAAAAATAATGTCACTTGACATTATGCCGTGGTCATTTAGTCGGTCATATAGGCCCCCAAACCCAAAAAATGCCAAAAAAATTGAAAATTTTGACCTTTGACCTCATTTTTGAAGCACTAAATGACGTTTTTGGAAGTAATTAATGAAATGTTTTTTGTAGGTCTACTTATTAGCTATAATAATCATAAGTTTTTAGATTTTTTAAGACCAACTTGTAGGCACAGGAGGCAAAAATGTCAAAAATATCGCATTTTTTTGGACTTTTTCAATTTTTTGACCACTTTTTTTTAGATTAAAAATATTTTTGATATTTTTCCATGAAAGTTAAAGCAAGTATTGAACGAATAAAAAAAAGTTTGTGAAATTTTATCCACACAGTAAGGCACAGGAATTTTTTGAAAATCACTAGTGCCCAAAACACATTTCAAGTTCTCCTGGGCGGCTATTAGAGTTATATGCCAAAAGTTTTATATTTTTATGATCCCTAGGACCAGGGCTACCAACCACCAAAATATTATGAATTATTTCCAAAAAGTCCCTTTTTGGGCCCATTGTGCAATCCATAATTTAGGACTTCAATAAAGTAAAATAAATTAAAAAAGTCCAAAAAGTTATGAAATTCAAGAAAAAGCGTAAATATTTTTTTTGAATTTCTAATTTTCGAATGTGCATATTTGAATACCCCTAGACTTTCGATAAGTCTGTCGAACTTAAATTATTCACATCAGAGTAAAATAAAGGAGTCATACGTAAAATTTGTAACGCCTAAAATGGCAATTTTTGACACCCCCCCCCCCCCTGGTCGAAATAAATTTTGTATGGGGATTCTAAAAAAATTTGTCACAAAGGACTTGAACCTTACTGTCTGAATGCACCAACTAAATCTCTCTTCCAATCCTAAATTGTTGCATTGATTAACTCAAGTCCAACAACTTCACAAATCATCATAAATGTCTAATTAAACTAACCTAATTTGACACAAATTATGAAAACTTCCAATATCAATAAACATGTCAATCAAACACTTTATTATTCACAAAATTCTAAACAACAACCCCGGAACAATCCACAAAAACCTTTTCAATTAAATTTAGATTAAACTTTTCATGTTCGCTATGCTTTGGTGCTATTGTCCAATGAATGGGCAATAAATTCATAAATTAAAATAAAAAGCGCCATAAGCTGACTATTTAGCAATAAATTATTGATTAATGACATCAAATAATAAAGCTATTTTAATTCTATAATGACTATGGTAATAACTGAAAGTCATAATGAATGAAGAGGAAATTTAATGATTTATTGAAACAAAAATTATTTTGTTGTTGGGATATTTTAAATGGAATTTAAATCTGATGGATTAAATTTGGAAGAATTTTAAGGTTAAAATTTAAATCATTCAATTTTTTCGTTAAAAAAATTTAAATTCATAAAAAAATTTGCATTGTTTTGCAAAACGTTCATTTCTCTAGCAGGGTATAAAAAATTGAACAATAGAACATAAATTATGTTTGATTTCGACATCACTATTATATTCAATATTGTCATCTTTTGTGCCAACAAAAATTCAAATCGCAGTCAGCTTTAATGAAGAAATCGACAAGAAAATTAATTGATGATTTTTTTCTTTAAGAATTAATTAATTTTTCAATCATAGCAAACTTTGAAACAAGAATTTCAGTTTTGAAAATCAAACTTTGGTGTGAACTTCGTGAGTGACTTAGAAATTAAGTTTTTCAAGTGAAATAACAAAGAAACTTCAAGAAAAAGGAAACAAAACGTGAAGAATCTGCTCAAGTATAAATTTTTAAATGTAGCTTCAGATTTTCTTTAATTTAAGAATTTTAAATGAAATTAAATCAAATTAAAAAAAAAAAAAAAAAATGAAATATTTTTTTTCCTCTATTGTACTTGTTGGAATTAATATTTTTAGGGAGTATAAACTAAAAGCTAAAAACTGTCAATCCAACTTTCAATTTTCATTTCTCCCAAAAAACACAAATCAAACTTTTTCAAATTTGGATTTCATTAAGATTAATCTAATTAAAATTAAATTTAATCATAATATCATGATTATAACTAAAATATGTAATATCCGACATTCCAATAATTATCTTAATTAAATTTCCAAATTATCCTGAAATGCTGTCTAAAAATTTTTCACAAACGTAACTGAGTTAAAACAAACAAAAGATTTAAATCAACCATAATTCACAAAGACTTTCTAAATTAACATTCTCCTACTAAATAAATTAATAAATTATCAAGCTAAAGACTGAAAGACATGAAATTCTATAGAGCACAGAATGAATGAGAAAACAAGATGGAAAGATGCTAATTAAACATAATTTATTAGACATAAGAATCAAATGACATTAAAGAAAATCTTCATTTTATTTATTCTCTCTTAATTCTCCTTATTTTCAGATTTATCTAACAGAGGACGTACGATAACACAAAGAAAAGAAGTGAAGGAAGACGCTTCCATATTTTCTTTTCCAACAACAAGAAACAAGAAATAATAAATAAATAATAATAAAAAATAGGAATAAGAAGCATAGATCTTCTTCGTACACAACATAATTTATTCACTGTCGCTTAATTACGTATAGATGATATTCAGCCACAAAAACCAAGCAAAAAAAAAAAGGCTGAAATTCTTTTAAGTTTTTAAATTTAAATCAAGCAAAGCAAATCCACCCGTTCGTTGAGCTTTATCGAGTAGACGTAAAAGAAAAGGAAATAGGAAAAAGAAGAGAAGAAAAAAATATTTAATTGAATTATTCTAAGAAGGGTGGGAGATTGAAAGTAGAATAAAGATAAGCGGCAAGGCAAAAAAAAAAATATTTTTTGCTTTTTATCAGTCCACGAAGGATAAAAACGCCAATAAGGTTTAATTAATTTGCATAAAATACACACGAAGCGGAAATAAAGCGAGTAGAAAAGTTAAATAAAATAAAAAAAAGGAAAAGGACCAAGTAAATAGATTTATTTATAATAATAAGAAAGTCACACAATATCGCATTTTTATAATCGATAAACGTTAGAAAAATAAAGCCGGCATCATGACTATGTGGCAAGGTGAGTAATGAGTTCTGAGTTGAGTGGTTTTTGTGGTTTTGAGTTTAATTGATACAATTTACTTGAATCTACTTCAAAATAATTACATGGAGTCCTCGATTTACATAGTCAAAATTTTTTCATAAAAAATTCAAATTTTTGAATTTAACAGAAATTTTTTTTACGTTTCGTTTTGAATAAATTTGATTTGAATAAGAATTATTAAACAAAATGATAGTTCAAACCGAGGACCCCCTGTATATGCATCCTGCTATGACTGACTCTAGTCTATTTTCTCTTACCACAAAAACACTTCCCCATCCTAATTCCATTTCATACAAGAGCCACTTAATATAAACCATATTTTTTCTTCATTTTTTCTTATTATTCTCAGGTGGCTCCATGGGCCACGGGACCCGAGAAAATAATCCATGGATGAAACTTATGGGTATTGTATCGCATAAGGATCGACGTCATGACAATACCACTAGTCAAAGCGGATCAAATGAGAGAACTCTTAACATGTAAGTCAAATTCAACATCCACTTTCTATCCTATTATATTAATGCTCACCGTCAAAAAATGCTAGAAAGAAAAAGAAGAAAAAATAAGAATTTTGAGGTATAACGTTTTCTGAATGAGAATGAATGCTCATGAGATAGATGTATGGCTGTTGAAATGATATATTGAGTACATGAAATGAATTGTGAGGAAATGTTGAAGTAATAAAAGAAAAGTTTGTCGTTCATGAATTGTGGCTGATGATCATAATGTGGTATTACTTTAATGCTGTTGTATTTATGGGAGGGAATTACCTTTAAGGATGGATGATAATAAAGGAGATGAGGGTTATGTATGTTGAATGATGTGGAACAATTTTTTATTACTCATAAATTCATAGTTTTAAAGCTAAGGATAAATTGACCTTCCAAAAGTTAGCGATAAGCAGGAAATTTGCAGGCGATAAAAATGCAGAAAATTTGCAGGAAAAATGCAGGCGATAAAAAATTTCACTTACAAAAAACTTGTACAGGAAATTTGCAGATAATTTGCAGTCGATTTGCAGCTAAATATTAAAACATTAAACTTGTATACAATATTTGCAGTAAATTTGCAGGGCTCAAAGAATTTGCGGCAAATTTGCTGGACTGAAAGAGCAAAACTATTTACAGCAAATTTGCAGGATTCAAAGAGCAAAACTATTTACAGCAAATTTGCAGGATTCAAAGAGCAAAACTATTTACAGCAAATTTGCAGGATTCACACAGTAAAAAGATATACAGCGAATTTGCAGGACTGAAAGAGCAAAACTATTTACAGCAAATTTGCAGGATTTAAAGAACAAAACTATTTACAGCAAATTTGCAGGATTCACACAGTAAAGAGATTTACAGCGAATTTGCTGGACTGAAAGAGCAAAACTATTTACAGCAAATTTGCAGGACTCAAAGAGCAAAACTATTTACAGCAAATTTGCAGGATTCACACAGTAAAGAGATTTACAGCGAATTTGCAGGACTGAAAGAGTAAAGAGATTTACAGCGAATTTGCAGGACTGAAAGAGTAAAGAGATTTACAGCAAATTTGCAGGATTCACACAGTAAAGAGATTTACAGCGAATTTGCAGGACTGAAAGAGTAAAGAGATTTACAGCGAATTTGCAGGACTCAAAGAACAAAACTATTTACAGCAAATTTGCAGGATTCACACAGTAAAGAGATTTACAGCGAATTTGCTGGACTGAAAGAGCAAAACTATTTACAGCAAATTTGCAGGACTCAAAGAGCAAAACTATTTACAGCAAATTTGCAGGATTCACACAGTAAAGAGATTTACAGCGAATTTGCAGGACTGAAAGAGTAAAGAGATTTACAGCGAATTTGCAGGACTGAAAGAGTAAAGAGATTTACAGCAAATTTGCAGGATTCACACAGTAAAGAGATATATAGGAAATTTGCAGGAAATACTTTAAAGAACCAAGAAAAGCAAAACGTAATTGATATTTCGTTCCTGCAAATTAACTGCAAATGTCTTTGGTTCTCAAAAGTATTTCCTGCAAATTTCCTATATATCTCTTTACTGTGTGAATCCTGCAAATTTGCTGTAAATAGTTTTGTTCTTTGAGTCCTGCAAATTCGCTGTAAATCTCTTTACTCTTTCAGTCCTGCAAATTCGCTGTAAATCTCTTTACTGTGTGAATCCTGCAAATTTGCTGTAAATCTCTTTACTCTTTCAGTCCTGCAAATTCGCTGTAAATCTCTTTACTCTTTCAGTCCTGCAAATTCGCTGTAAATCTCTTTACTGTGTGAATCCTGCAAATTTGCTGTAAATAGTTTTGCTCTTTGAGTCCTGCAAATTTGCTGTAAATAGTTTTGCTCTTTCAGTCCAGCAAATTCGCTGTAAATCTCTTTACTGTGTGAATCCTGCAAATTTGCTGTAAATAGTTTTGTTCTTTAAATCCTGCAAATTTGCTGTAAATAGTTTTGCTCTTTCAGTCCTGCAAATTCGCTGTATATCTTTTTACTGTGTGAATCCTGCAAATTTGCTGTAAATAGTTTTGCTCTTTGAATCCTGCAAATTTGCTGTAAATAGTTTTGCTCTTTCAGTCCAGCAAATTTGCCGCAAATTCTTTGAGCCCTGCAAATTTACTGCAAATATTGTATACAAGTTTAATGTTTTAATATTTAGCTGTAAATCGACTGCAAATTATCTGCAAATTTCCTGTACAAGTTTTTTGTAAGTGAAATTTTTTATCGCCTGCATTTTTCCTGCAAATTTTCTGCATTTTTATCGCCTGCAAATTTCCTGCTTATCGCTAACTTTTGGAAGGTGATAAATTGTTGGATTTATTGACAGTAAAATTAAAAGAAATGAAGCTTATATGTGTTGGTTTTGTAGCTTTTTGGGGGTGTTAAGTTTTGTTAGTCATGAAACTACATTTTGAATAAAATTAAAGGCTGTATTCAAAATTAGATTCTCGTATTTTGAGCTTTAATTTGCGTTAGATTCGAACTCTTGACTGTAAGAGATCATCAATTTAAATTCACAAAACTTAATCAAGTCCATGAATTCCATCTCACTCCCTTTCCTATCTATATGAATAAGATAAAAGCAGACTCTAGCCCTTAATCAATATTATTTCTATTCCAAAATGACTTCATACCTATAACATTTAGTTACCATAAAATTATTTAAGGGGCCGTTCACTTATGACGTCCATCAAAAACTTGGATTTTTAGACCCCCCCTCTTCTGTCACAAAATCTTCATACAAAAACATTCTATTGTTTAAAACTGTCACACTGTTACACAGCCTCAGATCAACCCCCTCCTTAAAAATCGGAGGACATCATAAGTGAACGACCCCCTAACTAAATCCACCAAAGCCAAAATTGCTAATATAAATTCAAATTTTTCTTTCTCTTCCCATAAAATTGAATTGAAAAAAATTTGCTTTCATTTTGAAAATTGAATACCAAAAGTATTTAAAATACCTTCATTGAACCAGACCTTCATTCATTTCCAATACCTTTTTTGTAGCTGCTGCTGAAATAAAATGCAAATATTAAATTATTCTGAAATACATTAAAACGCTCCTAATGCCCCTTATACATGAATTTATGATAATATATTTCTTCTTCTTGCTTTAATTTTTATGGCATTGCCATTTTCACAGAGATACACTTATGCTGAATATGCTCAGGAAAAATTATTTTCTGTTTTTTTTTTGCTCTGAAACTGAAAGTATAAATATTTTCATTAAATTTATTGTCTTCTTTTTTTTAATGGTGTTAGCATTTATGTTTTTCATATAATGCATGCTATAATTTTTTCTGACATTTAAAACTGTAGAATTGTCGGACGAATGAATGCTTAAAGCTGCTAAAATGCTAAAAAATGAACAATTTTTAAAATTGTTTCTTTCTCAGCTAATTTTCTTATATGTTAAACAATTAATTATTATTCAAGTTGAGCTTCTTGTATCATTGCTCAGCTCTTGAAAATGTGTAAGGGAAATGAATAGATTTGTAGTAGGAAGAAGTGGAGAAGAACAAGTTGAAATGTTGAAATCGTGGTTGAGTTGGTGATTTTAGAAGCATTTTTGAATTGTTCATTTAAGAATTGATTTTTTGAAAATTAAGCCTAAAATACAGTATTTTTTATTAGGATTTGATCTTCTAATTCAATGTTATTTTTTTAGCTTCAAAGAAGGTTTCTATGCTTTTTCCTATGAATCATTTTTTGAATTTTTATTTTACAAAATGATCTCGAACCTATGACCAATTTGTTAACCCATAAAAATCAAACCTCTATGAACAAATACATCATCCTTGAGTAATTTCCCTTTACCATTTAAATTCTTGGATAAGATTAAACTGAATCCACAACCTCACTCATCTATATACAAAAAATTCAATCTTAAAAAAATCTGCAGTTTAAAAACGAGTAAAAGCATCATGTCGTGCCAAATTAGCATCATTTTTATGGTTGAAGTATTCTCAAGATTGTGCATCCAATGAAATTGAAATGGTGCATAAAGAACTTAAGTTTTCTTCCTTTCCAATTTCCTTCTTTTCACTCGTTTGGAGCTCTTTGGTACATGACAGTGGCGATGATGATGAGAATGAGTAAAAGAAGAAAGCAACATATTCACTGCATTGCAAATGTAAAGCGGCATATATTTTTGCTTTTTTTTTCATTTTTTAATGAAACATTGTAATATCCATAACATAAATAAATTCCGATCTTTTGCTACTGTTACTGCTGCTGATGTTTTAGTGGCATAAAAATTTTCTTCATGCCTTAAGACGATAAAATATGCAGCCATGAAGCATGAAAGACGAAACGAAATTTTCCACATGAGACAAATCTCATATTCATATGGATATGGTTTATACATAATATCGTACCCTCCGTAAAATATGCTCATGTATTTGTTCATGAGCTAAATAAATATGTAAAGTTTTATGGCAGGCAATGAGTAAGAAGAACCAACAGCATAGCAGCAGCAGCAAAAGATCCTTGAAAATGAAAAAAATGTCAGAAATGATTTATTGAAGGAAATTTTCTGATTCAATTCTTGAAAAGAACTTTTTTTACTTTAACTTATGCTGGATGTACAGCATGTTTACGTTGCAGTGATTTTTATGTCAGTTGACTTTGAAGAGGAAGAAGATTGAAAGTTCTTGTATAAATAACCCTTAAGAACGTAAACATTTATGCATTCATCAACCTTTTTTTCACAACTATAAAGTTATATATTCTTGAATGTGACATAACTGATGATGAATTACAGCACTTACATTTACCTTTGGCGCTATTCATAACCGCATGCTTTTAGAGTAAAATTCCTTCAATTTTTTTTGTTTTGCATATTGAATTTATATGTAATTTTACAGAGAAATATGAAGGAATTGAACCAATGTCTTGCAGATAAAATCCTAGTTTTTCATTAAAAAAATCTCATTTTTTCTTAATCAACTCAACACATTAAGCACCATACCCTCATTCTTTCTTCAATAAAACCTCTTCATCAAAAAAATCTCACAATGAAAAAAGAGCTGTCGAGAAAATCGTGCGGTAAATTTTTCACATTTTCATCTTCTTTCTTTCCTCACGAAAAAAAAAATAGAGAAGAACTTAAAATGTTTGAGGTTCATGTACAAATTTACGCTAATGAAAACAGCTTTAAATCATGTTCTCTATTATGTTTCTTTGACATCAAGTGTCACACAAATCATTAAAACTCATTAACCACAACAGACGAATAACATAGACACAATGTAGTGTGAAGAAAATATCAACAATAACAAAAGAAAAAAAAATTGAGGAGGGGAAGAAATGTGAGATAACATTTGAATTGGCAATGAATTTCTAAATAAAAGAAAGAAAAGAAAATTTTTCTTTCTTTTTTTTTTGTTCTTTTGAGTAGAGAAACAAAATATTTTTATGAGTTTTACTTTTTGTATACTTCAGTCTTTATTTTTGGCATTAGTTCACCTACGTAATTTGCAATAAGAGAAAAAAAGATAATATTTTAGTAGGATTTCTAAAGTAATTGACAATTTTGATGACTGGTTATTGGATTGTTGAATGTTTTTGGTGATTTATGAATGTAAATCACTTAAATTAAGTTTTAGTAAATTTGTAAAACTACTCTTGAATGTTATTGACCTAGATTTTTAGTATAATTTAAAATTGATTTGAATTGAATTTGTATCAGAGGCGTAGTCAGGGGGGGGGGGGGTTTGGGGGTCAAACTCCTCCCTACTTTCGCGAAGTTTACACTAGATATTATTGAACTTTTCAGATCCGAACCAAAAAAAAGGTCGAAAAGTAGCAAAAACCCCCCCTCAAAAAAATTCCTGGCTACGCCCCTGGTTTGTATTTTGAAATTTTTTTAAGCTTTAAATTTTTTTTGTTTTAAAATAATCTAAATTGTAGATCCTTGAAAGTCTTAAAAATCTCCAAAAAGAAACTTCAAACAAATTTCATCAAAATATAATTTTTTAAAATGCCAAGCCTCATCTGTATCTATCATAAAATGCGCCTCCACACGTCACCTTCAAACTTTTTTCAATACTACATTTATTTATCATTTCTCCTAAAATTAGACATTCCAAAAAGAAATGAATGTATTCTTCATGATCTTCTACTTTTTTTTATTTTCTATTTTCTTTTTGTGTCTGATTTTCTGTACATCTGTAAATCTTTCCTGAGTCAACGAAATTGAGAGTTTTTTTTTCATTTTTTTTCCAATACGTAACATTATCGTCATGTGAATGAAAAGCAGATGAGAGGATTTTTTTTATGCAACATATACAAATGATAATATGAGCTCACTTCTTGTTAAATAAGATATATTAATATTCGGCATTCATGTTCAATAGAAAACATTTTATTGCTGACGAAGAATAAGTTGCAGATGTTTATACGCGAATTTTTATAGAGAATTATCAATAATTAGAGAGATAAAAAGGCAGTATAAAAATTCTGACTGAATAAACAAAAAAAAATGTTTTTTGCTGATGTATGGAATTACGATAAGTTTCATGTTTATTTTGGCATTAATTGCTAATGTTATGTGTTGTTCTGCTTATGAATATTAATTTTTTATGCTACAATAATTATGTGGAGCTTTTTGTTTGCTCTTAAAATTAATTTATTGAACACATAATTAATAATTTATTGGAATATTGAAAGATTTGCAGGATGTGGGTTTTGTAGACTAAAAGCATTGAACATTCGATTGAAATTGCTTAGAGGAAGATTTTATAGAGTTAAATATTTTCTAAAATCAATTTGTAAATAAATTTTTAAAAAAAAAAATTCATAAAATAAATTTTTCACTTTAAAAACATCCAATTTTCTCTGAAAACTGTAACCATAAAAATTCCACATTCACCTTCCCACTTGCATATTATCATGAAACTGAATGTCTTCTGAGAAAAAATTATCATAACCTGAGATTTTGCAGATTTTTCAACTTAAAAATTCAATTGCTGCAAAAAAATATTGATTTCGGAAAAATATATCCGTAAATTTTCTAAACCATCTGTTTCAATGTGAGTAAATGAATGTGAAATAAATCAAGGAGCTATAATAATAAGAGTAGAAAATTCAATAATAAATTTATTTAAACTATGAAAAATTTTGCAATCTGCTGTAAAAGCTAATTCTTGTAGATTATTGTTTGCACTTCATAGCTTTTGTATTAGGGGCCGTTCACTTATGACGTTCATCAAAATCTTGGATTTTTAGACCCTCCTCCTCCCTCTGTCACAAAATCTTCAAACAAGAAAATCCTATTGTTTAAAACTGTCACACAGCTTCAGACTCCCCTCCCCCTCCCCCTATAAATTGGACATCATAAGTGAACGACCGCTTACTGGAAATTATTAAGCGGATGTACTTAACAGGTGGAAGTTTTTGTAAATAGGAGGAAGTGTGCAAGGGTTGGGTATATTTTTGTGAAATATTTTGTCAAATCTTGTTCAATACGATTCTTAAATTACTTCAATTTGATTTTTGATACTCATTCATAAATTTTTGTCCCAGTTTCATTCTTTCCTTAAAATGAGGTTTTTTTTTTCTAGAATTCAATGTAAATTTAAAACTTTTGATAGATCTCAAACAAAAAAATTCAAAATTAAAATCTCAAAAGTAATCTTACCTTGTCCATAAATCTACTCTCAAAAGCAAACACAACTAGAAGGTTCAAAAGGTTTAAAATAAACATTCATCGTCATATTTAAGCATTAAATAAACACAGATATAATTTTTTTCTCACATGTCTGAGATTATTTTAATCTGTGTTAATTAACTAAAAGTAATTGAAAAATAACAATTTTAATGCCTTTTATCTATATTTAATCGGCTTTATGTTTCAAAATCATGAGCATGTTAAATGCTCATAAGAAAAATGTTGTCCGAAATGAGATTCTCGATTTTATTTTTATCTACATGCCACATATAAAGGAATGATTGAACCGTTCAATGCCCCATAGAGCTACAAAAAAAAACAGAACTTTTTACATTTCCACAATATTTTCATGTATTATATGTCTATGTATAGATTTAGACGCACATATACATATCGTCGACTGGAGAGTTACAAAAAGTATGAGCAAGACTGAAATTGCTGCTGACATAATCAATGGAAGTTGAAAAGTGTGAAATGACAAGTTAAGTTTATAAATGTTACAAGGAGATTGAAACTGTTTATATGATCATTTGGTACACACACATCATCATTATTGAATAAATTAAGTGAAATGAATTTTCGGTTGAGATAAAGCAGGAAACAATTCAATGGAGTGGAAGTAATATTTTTATCTGTTTGGTGCCAAATGGAGATGATTGTGTGGAAGTTATGGGATGATGATTTTTATTTTGTCAGTTATGGTTTAGGGTGTATGCAGGATTTTTGATGAAAGTTTTATTCTTAAGCATTTGGGGTCGTCTTTTAATCACGTCTATAAGAAATTAAAATTTTTAGTTTCTATCTGCAATTGGAAGATAATCGTTGATGCTTTTCTTAATAATTTTGATAAAATTTAAAAATTAATCCACGACTGAAGACGACAAAAAAAACTTTTAAATATCTAATCCCTCCACATCAACCAAAACCTACCAAAACAGTTTTCATCTAACACATTCAAAAATTTCATATTAAATCTCTTAATTTGGAAGCTTTAATTATGGTTCATAAATCCAACAATACCATAATATAAAACATGCAAAAAGTGAAAATTTAATTCCAACAACAACATCCAGCAACATAGTAAAGTTAACATTTTTAGGACAAAGTAGACATTAGGAAAAAGAAACAGACACAAAAAAAGGTTTTGATTGTAATTTGCATATAAAAGTGTTTATGTCCTTCTGCTTGCCTTTTTCCATTTCTTTTACTTCTTATGTTCAATAAATGTGGACGGTCTGAATGTTCTTTCAAGGAGAAAAAAAATTTCATCATAAACAGACTCTTTTTTTGAGCTTTATTCATGAATAAAAATTCTTTTTTATTTTTATTTAAATGACCATTGTTTTGAAAGAAAACAGAAAAAGAAGGGAGGGATTCAGCATAACTGACATGTTTTGAACGGAAAGGAAAACATGAAGCTATTATTAAGATTTAAATACCTAAATAAATACAGAAAATTTGTATGCGAGATGTGCAAAGTTGAAATTTGTATGAATTTTCATTCACAACAAAAAGAAGCACAGCACTTTGTTAAGTGCTTATTGTTGAGCAGTTGAATTTTTTTTGTAACTAGACCTTTAACTTGGAATTGAATTGAATGCAATTATTTATGTTGAGCTTCTTTTACTGCTTTTAAATGGAAAAAATTACATTAAAATTGCTTCTTTATGTTTATTTAAGAAGATGTTTATTGGAGATACCTTGAAAGTGTTTTGAGGATTTTTTTTTGAAAATTAGACGTTGTTAGTCTTGATGTTTGGAATAATCTACCAAATTTTTTGAAAAATTTTTCTTCAAGTTGTGATAATTAATTTTCTATGAATTAAAAGCTTTTAAACCAAAATTTAGTTTTAATCCTTAAATTCCATCAAAAAACCTAATCAATTTTTAAAAGGTGTACTACACAAAAATTCATTACCTTTAAAAACCACAAAATTCACACAAAGAAAGTTTCTTCCGTAATAATCTTTGTTCCTGTTGTTTACAACATGAACATGCCAAAAGTTTACAGTTTTCACCACAAAACATTAGCTTTAACCTACTTTAAAATATTTATGAAAAACAAAAAGGAAGCGAAGAACCAAACTTTTTCTACATATTTTCTCTCCTCATGACTCATGATAATCGGTAATTAAAAATGAGTTAACCATCACTAATTATAACCGTATATCTTCTCCACCAACCACCCAACCCTCAATGAAAAATCTTTTAACATCGTGAACAGATTTCATTTTACCTCAACAAACAGTTTAAAAACTTGAATACAATTCAAGCAGTCAGCAGATGTGCCATAAAAAAAAGTTTTGTACATTTTTATGACGGTTGTGAGAGGAGGAAAAAAAGAGGTTTAAAAAGAAGCTTTTAATGAGATTATGAAGTAGCTATATAGATTGCGAGGATAGGTGTATGTACAGGGATTATGAGTTGTTTGCAGTGAACTTATAGTGTTGTCTAGACAATTTAAAAGCCTAAAAAGTTTTTTGAAAAAAATTGGAAATAGTTTTAATTTTGAAAGCTTTTTTAAAATTAAAAAAAAAACTTTTTGAAAATTTCAATGTTTCTTATAACTTTTAAAGCTTTTGAGGTTTCAAGATGGGCTTTCCATGGGTTTCATGGGTTTTCCATGAACAAAAAGCTTTAAATTTTTTCAAAAAGCTTAATTTTTAACAAAAGCTCTATTTTTTTTAAACAAGCATTTTTTTCATAAAAAATCCATAAAAAATTGTAAAATTTCTCATTTTTTTATTTTTAAAACTTTTTTTTTAAACAAATTTTTTAAGTTTTCTAAAATTATAATTTCCCCGACCCTGTTTATATCCATTCACCGCGATGATAAATTGTGTATAATAAAATCGCAAAAGTTTATGATATGATGAGAATTTATTTTCTATAATACAATAAGCAGTGAAAGTTTACAATTAGGTATGAAAAAAAGTAATTAAAAAGTTTTGACAAAGATTCATGATCTAGTTGAAAGATTCTTGTAAAATAAAGCTCTTAAGTGCTTTTATTATTTTTACAGAATTTTTTCATGGAGATTGAAGGATGTTTAGCAGTGAATAATGTAGGAATGAGAAGACATAAGATGCAAAGTATTGATAATTGTGCATTAAATGCATTTAATTGTTTCAATATAAACTTATAATTTCATCCATATTCAACATGAAGTTTGTGTCTTACAAAATGCACTCCTTTACCTTCACATCAAATAAGAATAATTTGTATTCAGACATGGAAAATTTTCCATTTTTTCCACGTTCACCACAGTCACAATGCATAACGAAATACTAGAAATGTATGACCACATGACACTTTCGCATGACATATTCTGCAACACGTCGCATGCTTGGATTGATTATGGTTTTGGTGGTTTTTGGTCAGAAGTTTAGTTTGACTTTAGTATTCAGCAAAGAGTTGAAGATTTTACAATTTTATGTTATTCGAGGCTACAAATCACTTTCCTTAGGGGTCGTTCACTTATGACGTCCGACTTTTAGGGGGGAGAGGGGTCTGAGGCTGTGTGACAGTTTTAAACAATAGAATTTTTTTTGTATGAAGATTTTGTGACAGAGGGAGGGAGGTGTCTAAAAATACAAGATTTTGATGGACGTCATGAGTGAACAGCCCCTTATGATTATTCATAATAATCACTAAATTTGTTAATAAATTAATTAAATTAATTCAATAGTTATAAGTTACTTAATTTATGCAGAACAAATAACAAATTTACAACACTTTTGAGAGCATCTAAATAATAATAATAATAAATTCTCAAATTCTTACCCAAAATTCCTCAACATTTATGGGAGGAAGAAAAACATTTCAACCCTTAAGGATCCACAAAAAAATAAACTTTTAACCCTAAAAGAAGAAGCTCGAAGGTAAATTTTTCAATTGAGACATTTGTAGTTAAATCTACAACACCCCAGTTTTATAGATTTAATTCATCTCACAAAAATTTTTATCTTTAATCTCGTGCTGAACTTTAATGAAAATTTTGGGTTGCTGTTTATTATTAAAGTTCTTTATTTATGATAAAAAATAAGGTTTACGTACAAGTTTATGGTGATGATATATAAATGAGAAAATGTGCAGAAATTAATTTAGATTTTTTTTTTTGTGCTGAAGCTTAAAAGTTTTTAGATGCATTTATAGAGTTCCTCTTGAGAATCTTTTAGATTTAAGTGAATAACTTTTTTCTCTCAGGAGGGTGTATTGTTTGAGGTATCTTAAGAAAAGTTTGTTTGCACTTGATGATAGTTTTGAGCATGTTTAAGTTGGCGAAGAGTTTGCACTTGCATTTGATAGGTCATGTGAGATGCTTAAGTGCATTTATGAAAGTTTTTATAAGTTTTTCATTCTTGATTGAAAGAAATATTGACAAGTAGTGAAGACCTTATAAAAGTGTGTAAGAAGCGCATTTTAAGATGAATTTTGTTTATTGTCATAAAAATTGGGTGATTTTTAGTAAAAAATTGTCTTTTGATATCCTCTCAAAAAGAAGAGAATTAGCATCGAAAGCTAGAGACATTAAATTCAAGACGTGGACACTCAAAATTATACCAGGATTATTGGAATTATTCATGATTATTCCTAGTGTCCACGCCTTGATTAACATTTTATTTCTCAAATTAAAAACTAACTTTATCAAAGTTCAAACGAGCATCATTTACAATTTAAATTGAAACCAATAAAAAGTCATTTTAATACAAATTACAAGCATCACTTACAATTTATTTAACCTAACAAGATCATTGACATTGTCGCCCTTTGTAAACTTTGCAGATAAAAAAAAAATCCAACATAGAAAAAAAAACTATTTTTACAAAGTTAAATTAACTTTTTTGTTACAAAAGCCTCTTAATACCATTAGTCATAGCATGAGAAGAATATAAAGTTACAATAGACTCATTTTGATTCCCATAATTGAAAAGTCTATGAAACAGAACAACATAAAACTTTATCCTCTAAAGTCATTAAACTTTTTTTCCTCATTTCTCGTTCAACTTCTAAAAATATCCTTCAATATTCCATAAAATTTAATCTTACTTCCATTTCCTCTGCACAATGAATTTCAAAAGAGGAGAAAGAAGTGAAAAATTAAAGCTAAAATGTGAATTGACAGATATGTAATTGACAACTTGGTCTGCAGTAAAACTGTTTCAGTGCCTTTGGGAGGCTTTAGACTTTTATTTATCCCTCAAGAGCGCCATTTATCCTCTTCAATGCAACTCTATTGCACTCATTTTTTTACATTCACATCCATCTCATGGCTTGCATTAATGTAATTATTATGGGAAATATGCAAAAATAAAACGAGACCAAAAGATGAAGAGAAAAAAATTGTTCAGAAGCTCATTCAAGTTTGTCGTTGAATATATAAAATGTGGATTATACTTTTATCTTTTCCACATTCGCACTCCAATGTTTCACTCAATATAGTCACAACAAAGTGGTTGTCTTGTCGTTTCTCTTTTTCATCTTGAGTGCTTTATGGTTATGTAAAGATTGAAGGGGGTTTGGAAAGTCACTCAGGAGAGTGAAAAATATTTTAATCTTAGTAATTTGAGGTTAGATTTAATGTTGCATATTCAGCATTGAGTAGGTTTAATAATAGCAAGTTATCCGGTATGACAAACTGCAAATTTATAAAATATAAATCTCAACGTTAAAAAAATAGAAATCCCTGAAATTAATTTAAACTTCTCACAATTTCCAATATCACTTCCAATTTATCTCAATCCATCCTCTTCGAACACTATGAAAATAATTGAATATTAATGTAGATACATATAAGCACATGCTCTTGACTATAGTGCATGAGAAAGTTATTTATTATGCAGATTATTTTCTATGAGGATACTTGAGTAAAATAATTGATTGGCACTTGCTTTTATGTCTAGATGAGTCTCAATGATTATTTATTGCTGCTTTTAAGAAGTTCTCAATTAAAGGTCTATTATGAAGTCAAGTAATCACATTCAGTGGCAATTATGCTTTGTTCTTACTGGGTAAGGAGGAAGTAGTCAATGAAAGTTGTATTTTTTGGTCATTAATCATTTTTCTACTTCCTGAAGTCTTGTATTTAGTCTACAGTTCACGTTCTCAGTTTTCGCTCAGCTGTTAAATTGCTCCATGTAGGATATTAAGGCACAGATCGAAAATGAGGGTGAAATCTGTATTTGAAACATATTTTTTTGTGGTAAATTTACTGCTTAAATGTGCGACGATGGTTTTATTAATTTTTTTATTGATTCGCAATAATATAAAAATTTGAACGATTTTTGGGTCGTTTTGTTGGTTTTGAGATGTTTATATTTATAGGGTGGATCTTGAAATTTGTTTTTTAATGTTTTATTTTGAGAGAAGAATGGATAGATTGAATGGTTATATGTTTCAAAATATTTAGAATGATTGTCATTTGTTTTTTTTTGTAGTAAACAAGCGCTAGTGGTCAATATGGTAGATTAATGATTTAGTTAAGGTCTTTAAGTGCTAAAGGTCTCAGGTTCAATTCCAGATCATGGAAAAATTTACTGTTTCCTTTAATATAAAAAAATAGGTTCAAATTTTTTAGCACATTTTTGAAAACTTGTTTTCAAAAAGGAAGCTCAATCATACAATTTGATCGTTCAGGCGAGGTACTAACTTTTGATCTAGTTTTTTTTTTTTTATTTTTCAAATAAAAATATTCAAAATTTTTATTTAAAAATCAAAAAAAAAAAAAAAAAAAAATTAAAGACATTATTAAAATACATTATTAAAATTCCGCTCTATAAATTTTATGCTTTTACAATCAATTCAACATAGCTTGAGTGCAAAAACACTTCATTACATGTTCCATTTCACAATCAAAGAGTATAATCATGTTTCTACTTATTCCATGCTCAATAACTATGTACTTTTTTCAACATTCAATTCCATTCATGCATTCATTATTATTACTGTTGCTGCTTCTCAAATTGAATAGAAATTTTTTTATTATGCTGCACATGGGATGAGGAAAAGAAGAGCATTTTAAGAATATCATGAAAAAAGTCCTCTCATAAACTGTTGCTGCAAACAAAAAATAAACATAAAAATATGAATTTTTTCATCAAATGACGTTCATACATGCTCAAATATAGAATAAAGTAAACATATATATTAACGCGATCATAAAAACTGTCATCGTGACAACTTTAATGCCATAAAAGTATATTTCAATTGATATTTTTTTCCTACATCCATGTTCGGGTATGAGCGTTAGAAAGGCAGACATAAAAGAAAATGATGGCACTTAGTTTTCCGCTAGAAAGGAGCGAGTAGCAGCAGAAAAAAATTGTATAAATGACAATTCTATTAACTCTTTGCTATAGAAATTTCCATAAAATTGAATGTAATTTTCATGAAGTTGAGTTGGAAAAAGTTTTTTTTTTAAAGATTTTATTTTAGAAAATTTTTACATTCCTGACACTTTTTCAGTTCTCGCAATGACGCTTTTGAGATATTTTTGTCGCATTAATTTTCGTAATTACTTGCTTTTTAATTTTAATTACACGAACTAGGTGAAATTGCTTAGTAAAATGTTTTAATGACAAATTTTAATTCTTCGTCATCTTTCGAGTTGAAAATTACTTTTTTTAATGAGAATTTTGTAGACAATTGCAGTTAGTTTAATATTCTTTGAGAAGTTTAATTAATAATTTTGCAAAACGTTTTATTTTTTTAAAGCTAGACTTTTAAAAAGATTTATAATAGATTTAATGTTTGTTTTGAATTATTTTTAAACTAATAAAATTTTATCAAAATATTTTAGATTTTTTATGATTAAAACCTATTTTTAGATTTCATATTGTTTTTAAAAATGTAAGAAATTTTATCGAATGTAAGTCACAAATTTTTCAAATCAAAAATTCTCAATTTCAATCCTTTACGGTCAAAATTAATTTAACAAAAATCTCACAAAAAAATAAATTAAAAATTTCTCACAAACATCGTAAGCTCCTTATAGCATCAACAACATAAAATTTTCTGTTTTCCTTTTCATAAACTTTTCCGAGAATGAAAATTAAATAAATAAAAAAAAAAGTTTTATGAAGCGCAAGCATCTCGAGTAATTAATTAGAAAGAATTTTAATCTCAAAAATATTTTTGCTTCCTTCTTTAGTAATGAAAGTGTTTTTTTATAGAAGCTACATGATTATGTGAGAATTTTTTAACATTAAAAGTAAATTTTCCGAGATGAAAAACTGAAAATGCGAAAGGTGAGAGAAAATGGTGATTGAAAGATGAGAAAGTTTTCTTGCTATAAAATGATATAATTTATCCATTTTTGAGAAGATAAATGGCTGAAAATTGAGAATAACTTTATAATATGTAAAGATTCCCTAGGAACTTTGCCTTCATCAATTCATTGAATATTCACAAGTTTTTGTTGTTTTTTTTTATTGAGCGAAGCAATTTGAAAAGTTTTCAAGCAAAAGTTTTTTTTTCTGCTGCAAGACTTAACGATGATGATGATGATGATGGGAAATGGAAATATTAAAATGAAGTGGGAATTTTGAAGAATATTATATAAAGAAGCTTATGAGATATTTAAAGTTCATAATCTGATGGAGAATTTTTTATAGTTTGAGATTAGCTTCAAGCTTGTTTCAAATCATGCAAAAAATCTATATTATTAAATTTTGATAGTTTTGTAATTTGGTTAATGATTTTTATTGGTTTTTTGTTTATTTTGAGTCCTTATCAAAAATTCAAAATTTCGCAATTGATATAAATTCTATGAAAAAATATGAAATTTAATTCAAACTATGCCAATTTTTAAATCAAAACAATTTTAACACATTAGATTCAGCATTTTTTAAAAATATAATTTTCAACTTTTTTAACGCAATTTGCTACTTTTCATAAATTCATAAGCCAAACAATTTCCACAGCCGAAAATTTCAACAAACCATTTAGATTGGTTGACTAACATAATCACACAATTCTTCAAAAGCCATTACTTCCAACCATGCAGCTGTCCAAAATTGCCTTGCAGTTCCTTTTAATGGCAATTATCGTTCATTTCAAAGCATTTGTTGTAAAAAAATCCTCTTAAAATGAAAAACAAATTTTTTTTTTGTGTGCAACTCTCGTGTGGTTCACAGACTTCTCTTCTCATTTTTTAAATGCTTTATTTTTCTTTTACTAGGAAATATTCATACAATTAGGTAATATATATTTTTTTCTTATTTTATGTTGTTGCTGTATGAGTCAGAAACTTATGGTTATGCTTGAAGAAAAATATGTGGTACCATTAGAGAAAAATAAAAGGAAATGGGTTGATTCGTAAATGATGTATGATAAATCTGAAAAATCAATTTAAACAGTTCAATTTAAATGTGAAAATGTTAAATTTTATGGTTGAATTTATGAAAATTAATTAATGGTTAAATGATGATGTCCTTAAATTTTTATTTCAATTCTGAAATCATCTAACTTCCTAATAATACACAAATGCATTCAATTCATATAACATCATTTAAAAACCAATCCAACAAGGAAATCTCGAACGCTTTCGAATGCTTGAAAAATCCTTTTTGAACCCTCAAAAAATATTATTGTTTCTTGTTATAGGATCGACAAGAAAAAAAAACTTGAATAATACTCGAATGTATATGTTTGTAGGGAATCTGTTAAGATTTATGGCACTCGGAAATGTTATTGCTATTGTGCTTGTTCGGCAACAAAAAAAGAAAAAGAAAATATTTTGTAAAACATGCTCAAAATAAATTGTTTTGAACTACCCTGTTTTTTCTTTATAAGCTACCACTCGTTACTAAGCTACTAGCTTAGTAAAGTTTTTTTGAATCCAAAACTTTTTTGTAATCTTTACTAAGCTACTACCATAAAAAAATTTAGACAATAATTGTTAAGAATCTAATCGCATTTTATGCTTTAATATATCATAAAAGTCAGATAAAATCAAGATTCCGAGATAAATCCATAAAATTTTTGAGAAAATTGAAAAATTCTATTTTAGTACAGGATTTTTACTAAGCTACTACTCGTTACTAAGCTACTAGGGAGCCAAAAAATCAACTTTTTTACTCTACTAAGCTACTAGCTTATAAAGAAAAAACAGGGTACTCGAAAAAAAATTATTATTTTTCTTTCTTTTTTTTATTTACTTCCAAACACTTTTTTGTTTGCCATTCTCAAGCTCTTTTGCCAAAAAAAAAAAAAAATCATACAGGTTGGCAGCCTGCTCGCATGTGTTTATAGCAGGAAAAAAATTAAACAATTTTTTTTTCTATTTGAATCAACATAAAAAAGATGTGTGTAAGGAAGAAGAAGTATGAAAGAGATTAGATTAAGGAAATGTGAAGGATGTAATGCGCGTTGAGTTGTGACTAAATAGACATAAAATTTTGCTTCGAGTATTTGGCTTGATTTTTTTTTTGTTGTTGTGCTGATGTTGGGGAGTCTTATCATTATGAAAGCAGAATTTTATGTTTGTTAGGCTTATTTGTGAGTATATTGTTGTCAGGGTTGGGATTTTAAAATCGAAATCGAATCAAAAATCATTTTGAAATGATTTTTATTTTGATTTTTGATTTAAATCTCAATGGTAAAATGATTTTAAAATGATTTTTGATTTAAATCATTTTGTATGAATGATTTTTTTTGTGATTTTAAATCATTCTATGTAAAATTTTTGCCAGAAAATTTTGGATTTAAGCATGAAGTTCTTTGAAATATCACTTCTGATGTATGCAGCAAGCATCAATGGAATGTATAGAACCTTATTTGGCATGTAGGAAGGAGCGGAACTGCTTAGTTCCCGAAATCTGACCCCCTCTCTAAAAACTCATAAAACGTTCAGAAATGAAATAAAAATTTTTTGGCCAGTTCCAGCCAGTTGGACGTAACCAGTTCTGTAATATACAGAAGTAACAAGTAAAAGATTAAAAAGTTTCAATTTCCTTTTTGAAAAAGAGTACACTGAAAACCTTTTCCAGCAAAACTTAAAGAACAGGCTATGTCCAACTGCATTCAGCCGCAACGCAATAAATTTCTTCATGAAAATCAAATAATTTTCCGAAAGGAGCAATTTTAAGCCTTTATACTTAAATAAAATGAATAATGTGTAGACAGAAAGCATGATTGTTATATACAGAACCTTAATAGACATGTTGGAAGTAGTGGAAGTGCTTGGTTCCTGAGATCTCAACAACTCTCTAAAATGTTATGAAACGTCCAGAAATTAAACAATTTTTTATTTTGTCAGTTCCAGTCAGTTGGACATAGGCCATAGCCTGTTTCAGATCATTTTTAAAGAGCAATTAGAACACTGCTGCAGTATTCATTTTAAATTTGGAAGAATATAAATGTTGAGACCTGTCAAAACAAAACGAACTGGGTACGTCTAACTGGCTGGAACTGGCCAAAAAAATTTTTATTTCATTTCTGAACGTTTCATGAGTTTTTAGAGAGGGGGTCAGATCTCCGGAACTAAGCAGTTCCGCTACTTCCTACATGCCAAATAAGGTTCTATACATTCCATTGATGCTTGCTGCATTCATCAGAAGTGATATTTCAAAGAACTTCATGCTTAAATCCAAAATTTTCTGGCAAAAATTTTACATAGAATGATTTAAAATCACAAAAAAATCATTCATACAAAATGATTTAAATCAAAAATCATTTTAAAATCATTTTACCATTGAGATTTAAATCAAAAATCAAAATAAAATCGTGTGATTTTAATTAAAATCGATTTGAAATCCCCAACCCTGATTGTTGTTGCTGTTATTATTTTTGTTGACAAAAAGTAGGGTTGATGTATGAGAGGAAAAGTTTATGATAATGAAGAATGAAATCAAGGAGCTTTTTGAAGGAAGGCATGAAATTATTTGCTGTTGAGATATTATTGTCATTTTTGGTGAATTTTTGAGCTTTATATAGGAATTTTGAATTTTGTTTTTGAATGATGATTGATATGATTTTATTATGTCGACCATCACGGTCCGTAATATATACAATGGTTACAATTAATACATTTCTGAAATACAAATATTTCTTCATTTATGTACGATGATCAAGAATATGATTTTCTATCTAGGTTCTGAATAAACTAAGGCTCTCGTTCCGATCTATTGTGGGCACAACGTGATACTTTCAGGTCCGTTCTGACAATATTCCAATACTGTGATAATCTTGCAGCTCTCGTTCCGATTTTTCCAATCATACTTCAATTTCCTGACCCGTTCCTTAATCCAACGTTGCCCAGAGGCCCAATTATAACTTGATCTCGTACATTAAGTAGTTGAAGTATCTAAATTTCCGAAAAAGGACAAATTTGGAAATGACTGGATCATTAATGTCCGAAAACTGCAATCTTCTTACTTTAAACTATGCCTTAAAGGTCTCACCATCATTCCAAAATTTCACTTAAAATGTGTCAACAAATATTCCCACAAAAACTTTTTCTCAAAATGTTCAAAAATTCTTTAATAAAATTTCCTTTTTCTTTTCTTTTCATTTTAGGTAAGTCACATTTCTTGACCTTTTAACATTTCTGTTGCCTTACAACCTAAAACAATTTATATGAATATTACATTCACATGTATAAGAAAGTGAACGTTGCAGATGGTAAGTTCTAAAAGTTCATTTATATTCTTCTTTAAAATCCTTTTCCATTTTTTCTTTTTTTAAATTTGAATTTTTATTCATGCCAAAAAATATTTTCAACTCCTACTAATTTACATAAATATTTTATTTTTATGAAATTTTTGAGACTTTTTTGATTAAATGCCATAATGTGGTTTTCTATTTATTTTGAGCTACACATATTTTTTTTTGTTCGAAGCGTGTGTAGATGAAAGCTATACAATTCACATAAAATTGAAATATTATTAATATTTATTGAGGTGTAATGTCGGAAGAGAATTTTTTTCTGAATTTATTACTCATGTGTTGATGGAGAAAAAATTCAGTCTAACTGAATGAAAAAGTTGTGCTTCTGGTGCTGCTTTTATCGTAAAAATAAATCCTGAATTACATTTTAATTGGGTCTACATGATGTGCAAAAATGTAGTTACTTTACATTGAGTTTGGGAATTCATGTGAATGAAAAATAAATTATTTGATGCAATTTTGGGATTTTTATGTTCATATTGAGTTAAGAAAGGCTTTATAAAGCTCACAACAAGCATGCTATTGAAAATGGCTCTGAAGCAAAAATCAATCATATTTTTACTCAACAATACACCAATTACTTATCAATCCTCAATAATCCTACGCACAACACCTTCTTCCATCACAAAATGGAAGCGGAAAATAACAATGATGGTTTTTGGTGAAATTTTATTCATATTTTATTACGGAAAGCCTCGATGGTTGAGATAAATTGTTGAGAATTTCTTCAATTTATACGAAAT
Source organism: Chironomus striatipennis (assembly GCA_026123125.1). Taxonomy (NCBI): domain Eukaryota; kingdom Metazoa; phylum Arthropoda; class Insecta; order Diptera; family Chironomidae; genus Chironomus; species Chironomus striatipennis. The sequence goes on from CM047394.1 coordinate 46,725,031, forward strand.
CGAAGGCGGTAATGTACCTTGCTTCTTCATTTCTCTTTCATGCTGGAAGGGCTTTAAAAATTGATGAATTTGAGAAAATTCTTTCGATTCTTTTCCATAAAACAAATGAATATTTTACGGAACCTTTATTGAAAATTATGCACATAAATTATCGAGTAAAAATATTCTTGACAAGGATGCCTATGAGGTACTTGAGACGATCAAAGTCTGTGGGATTAATTAACAATTAATCATTCATGAAAATCCTTACTTAATTAGTCACATCCTAAAATTAGTTTTTATCACCCTAAAAAAATTTTACATACGTAAAGGATACGAAAATTTTCATTTAATTTGATATACAATTCATGTCAAGGGTCATCTCTACCTTACATCTTTTTAACATTCCAATTACTTGTTGTTGCTGTGAGAGAAGAAATAAAATAGAAAAAGTTTCACGTTCCAAATTCTCCTCGTGTGCTCATAAATGAATGTGTATACATCCATGTTTATTAATGGAGATATTTTATTTCCGTAGCCACATCTGTGTGGTGTTTGTTGCCTTATACCTGTATCTTACTACTTTATTTTAGTCAATATGAAGCTCTTTAGTGTTGTATTTATTCATTTATGTACATAACATTATAAGGCTTTGGCATTATTTTAAAGGGAGTTGTTTCAGGCCAAATGTTAAAAAAACGTTAATATTTCAAATTTCACAAAACCGTTAAAATTCATATTTCAAAAAGTATTTAGCATTCTATTTTTCCTAAACCGTTAAAATTAGAATTTTTCAAAATTTATTTAAAAGTTTTAATTTCACAAAACCGTTAAAAATTAAATTTTACAAAACTGTAAAAATTTTTCATAAATTTTAAGGTTTGATTTTTTTTTTTGAATTCCTTAAAAATAAACTAAAATTAAATTCTCTAAATAAAATTACTAAATAAACCCTCAATCCACAACTCCATATACACAATACCGATTCTCTTTAAACATTTGAGCTTTCATGTAAGTACATCATAAATAAAGTGTATACTATATATGTCTTTATCTTTATGGATCTAAGTAAGTAATATTATTCTATGGACGAAAATCAAAGTGTAATTTAAAGTAATTTATAAACCATTTTCTGTGAACTATTCTCGTCCATATAATTATATTGCATAAATATTTAATTTACAATCAACAAATATCAAAGTTGAATGAATGCACGTTGGAAGCACTTTAGTGATAAATGTATGTGGCAATGCTATCATTTTCACAATCATGAATGGATTATTTACATCCATGCCGATGAAATTAGATTATGGAAATTATTATCTTTTTTTGCTCTGTATTTTACATACAAAATATGTAGTTACATGAAATGAAGCTCTACTGTGGTTGATTTATAGCTTAATCAAGTACAGAACAAAATGGAAATAAATTTTGGTAATTGAGTATTTTTGGTTAAATCTTGATCCTGGATATTATTTGAAATATTTTTTTGACTAAAAAAAAGTTGAATTAAAAAGAAGAAAATTATTGGGCTAGAAATGTTAGTTTTTTTTGATAAAATTCAAAATTTAAAATTTCGCTAAAATTCAATTTTTTAATAATTTTCGTTACAAATACTCAAAAATTTTCATATTAAGTCACAAAACTTATTACTGAAATGTATTTTTTTAAATATAACGTCTACCAAACATAATTTTAAATTAAAGTCTTTAAAGTATGTCCTAACAAAAAGTACTTTAACCATCCTTTAAGTATTATTGCATAGAATTTACTGAAAATTTGGATTGTAAGAACCCGTAAGAACCTTTTGAGAACATTAACATAAAAGAAAAGAAAAATTAGATCACAAAAGTGCATTAAAACATTAAACGTATAAAATTGATGATGAAAAGTACAAGAGCAATTTTCTAATTACATCAAATTGAATCATTTCGAGACTAGAAAAAAAAATCAGAAGAGTACAAAAAGCTGTCATTGTAAAAAATGGCAAACACATGAAATATGATGTGCATTTAGAGAAAATGGATGGAAAAATATTGACAGATGAGAAATGACTGCAATTTAGTTTCTTTTTTTTTGTGAGACGTGGACGAAAGCTTTGGAATTTCTCCGTTTGTAGACGAGAGTAATTTTTTCTTATTTGCTCATCGAATAGAGAACAAAGATATGTTATGTGTCGATATGAGGCACCATAGTGTCTGGTGATGTCGTGGGAAAATTTGTAATGTGTATGTAAGACTAGACAGTAGAAACGTGGTGAAAGCTTTTGATTTTTGAAGTTGGAAATTATTAGGATTTTGGATGGGGATTTAGAGGTTCTGGACCTTGAGCAACTAACTTCTGAACTTTGGAAACAATACTGAATTGAAAAATTATTTTATTAAATTCATAAAAGAACACTAATCAATCGACTATATTTCAAGGTTTCATTTTCATCATCATACTCAGCATTAGTACAACATTGTTAGTAGAACTAGCTATCATATTCAAATCCGTATAGCTTTAATGCGATAATAAAGATTGAATAGAAGTAAAGTTCATTTAGACAATATATGGTTTAATTTAGGAAGTCTCAAATTGATTGTGGGAAACTAATGCATGTATCGTGATTTCATTAGTAAATTGTATGCTGGATTTTATGCTTGTAAATATATTGTTAGAAAAGATTGTTCCATGTATTATTTTTGGGGAAATCTACACGAGTATTTGATTAGAATGAAAAAAATTTAATTATTGAAGATATATGAGAAGGAATTTATTGAATTTTTCTACAGATCTGAATAAGATCTCATGGTTCATGAAGTCTACAAAAATTGCACAATTGTCTGTAAATGATAGGAAATTCTTCAATTTCAACTCGAATCATTACACTAGAAAAATGGAAACGTTCGTGTGCAATTTTTTTTACACAGAATCTCAATAGAATATCTTTTTTTCTGTTTTTGGCATTTCGTGTCTGAGTTTTTTTCCCTTCCTTATTCGCATGTATTACTCCACCTCGAACAGAACATTTGCTTCTCCTGTATCCTGATTTATATTTGTTGTTGGATTTCAAGGAGTGACGATTAAGTAGATGGTGCATTTTGGGTCTTTAGAATGTAATTGACAGGTCAGTTATTTACAGGTAAAAATTGACTGTACCTCCAATTTTTATATAAAATGCGCTCTAAAATTCAAAAATCTCTGACTTGTTCTCAATTCCAGAAGCTAATGTGAGCGGCATATATTGCTTTTTATCGATTTTCACTTTTCGACATGCAATCTCCTTGCACTTCGTCTCAATCCTCAATTATCACGAAAATACATTGTCTGTGATTCCAATTTATTCCTCAAGGATTTTCCACATACATCGACTATAGACACAAACACATCCTGGCTTCTATCATTCATAATTGTTTATTTGTTCATTCATTCTGTGTGCATAAAATGTGATTTTTCAATTTAATTTTGATTGAAAAGCAGCAGTAATATCGTTAAACTTAATTCTATTGAACGTCATGTACAATCATGAGAGAGTAGTTTTCAATCTATTGATATTAAGTCTTCAATACACTCTTATAGCTTTTCCCTTGTCTACGGCACATTGACTATCGTGTCATTCAGTTTTATGACTTTTTAAGTATGGTTGATGAACATTGGAGTTTATATGAAGTGATTGTTGATATGATACTGACTATTTACTGACTTTGAAATGTGTGGTTTATTTGTTGTATCATAGTTAGTTATGAGGTTAAGGATTAATTTTAGAGAAATTTGAATTTTGAGTGTTTTTATTAATTTTGAGTATTGCAATAAATTGTGATTTTTTGATGGGATTTGAACGCTTAAACTTGCTATAAATCTGTTTAAAAATTAAAATTTTGATTTAATATCTGCATCAATGAAAGCTAAATTGTGATCCCATTAACTAGCTCGACCTTAGATTAAAGGTTCTATAAAGATTAATTTTAAAAGATCTAAAATTTAACTTACTTTAACAAAATTGTTTGCTATATTCTCAAAATAATTAATAACCTAAACACCCCGACCAATAAAAAAATATTTCAAAAGAATATCATAAAAATAATTCATACCTTCCAAATTCTCACGTGATTAAGCATTTTATAGCATTCATTTTTTTTCTAAATCTACCTTGAGTTCACCAACCGACTCCATTCAATTATAAAATGGAAATCTAACATAAACACTAAATGATTTGTAGAAATAAAGTTACACGCTCACTCACACTTTAATTTCATTTATGAACTGTAAATGAAAATGATGAATGATTAGAGTGTGAAAAGTAATTTTAAGGTAATCAACTTTATCGATTAATTGCTTTATTACAGACATATTGAAGCGTGTAAAATGCCCGCATTGCGTACAGAATTCGCACAAAAAATTTAGCTTTTATGGCTGAAAGGTCATGCGTTTATGTTCTTCCCCCCTCTTTCATTTGACATGGATGGGAAGTTCAAGATGGATGAGAATTTTATTGATAATGTTTAGACATTCTCACACATGCTTGTGTAATGTGCCATGAGGTGTGTATGGCCTCATTTCGTTCCGTCTGACAGTAAGTTTATATAAACAATTTCATTTAACCAGATTTTTTTTTGTGGATCTGCTTGATAATTTGCAATGAGTAATTAAAGCTGTTTAAATCAAATATTTGAATTTCGTGTGATTGATCGATTTTGAGAATGATGAATGGATATTGAGTAATTAGAAGTGGTTTGTAACATAATCTACGGATAATAGATACTTTGTGTGAAATGTGAGAATTTATGAAAGGAATTTTAATGGAAGAATTAAATTGGAAATTAAATGCTTGATAATTGCGATTGCTGTTAATTGAATTGATTCGGTTGAAAAAGGTCAATATTGAGTTGGTTGGATGGTGGCAATTTGGCTGATAATTGCTGATGGGATTTTTTTTATTCATTGGATTATTGTGTGGTACTTAAAATTGCAGTTTGAAGCAGGATTATTTGATGTTTGGTGCAAGGCCAAATAACTCCCTGCACTTTTCCTAAAAAAACTACTTTTTTATTCCGATTTGCGTACTTTTACCGACATTCAACTGCACTCACTATACTATATATCACTATGCTATTACTTTGGATTTTTTAACTAATTTTTTACTACTTTTTAAAACATTTTTACTACACTTTACTACACTTTGCATTTTTTTACTACACTTTACTATTTTTTTACTACACTTTACTATTTTTTTACTACACTTTATACGTTTTTACTACACTTTGCACTTTTTCACTACACTTTACTACACTTTGCACTTTTTTACTACACTTTGCACTTTTTTACTACACTTTGCATTTTTTTACTACACTTTACTATTTTTAACTAAACTTTACGTATTTTAACTGCACTTTGCTCCACTATGCTAATTTTTTTCCTATACTATTTAAATCTCATTATAAAACAAATTTCAAACATTAAATTGTGGAAATTATTACTTTATATGGCTTAGTAGCATTGGACCTACGGAATTATTCCGCGGAAAAATTCTACGGAAAATTTCCGCTGCGGAATTTTATACCGTAGAAGTTTTTTTTTAATTTTTATTTTTTAAGAAATATTTCGCGGAATAATTCCGCATTTAATTTTCAATTCTTGATAGTTATTATAAAGCTGCCAACTCAGACCATAGAGTGTTGCAAATTTTGATCAAATCTCTAATTTTAACCAATGAGTTTTTGCAGTGTTTACAGCTCGATGAGATCTTGAATTATTACACTCTTAGAAAAAATTTAACAAGGACTTTACAAGAAAAATTGTTAAATCAACAATAAATATTGTAAAACTTTTTCTTGATATTTTGTGGAATTTGAATATATTTTTGACTTTTTATTATTGTTGAAGCTATCATAAGACTTGATTTTATCATAATTAATCATTTAAATTAAGAAATTAAATAAAAAGTGGTCATAAGCATCAACAATTTTTATTGTTAAATTCAACAAAAAAATTAATAATTCACAAGGAGGAGCAAAGGATCATCAGCAAGGCCACGGAAGTTAAGCAACACAAAATTGTTTTTAGAATTGGATGGGTGACTAAAATTTAAAAACTTTCTTGTTAAAATTAACAAGAAAATTGTAAAAAACATTTTTTTCGAAAATTTTTAAAATTAACCAGAAAAATTGTTAAAATAACAATTTTCTTGTTAACAATTTTGGTAACAATTTTTCTTGTTAAAATAACAATTTTTCTTGTTAACACTATTTTAACAAGAGTCTTGTTAAAATTTTCATACAATTTACAACATTCTTGTAAATTTTTTTCTAAGAGTGTACTGATGATTTGATGAAGATAAAATTAGGAGTATTTAGAATTATTTCTTGAAAGAAAATTAACATTTTCCAAGATCTCAATTTATTTGACATACAATTTTTCAAATTTTCTGAAGACCAACATCGTTGACCAATTATTAATATTGTTATGAATGTTCATTCAATAATATTCAAAATGGAGGTATTAATTTACAGCACATGGTTTAAGAATTGTTTTAAAAAAATTTGTGCTACTTATTAAAGTTTTGAAAATTTCATAGAGTGCAAAAATTTTCCAAATAATATTTTGTACATTTAGACGTAAGACATAGCTCTACACTATTCTTACTACTAAAATTTCCGGTAATTTTCTAAATGAATACGCCTTGCTAAAAGTTTTAAGTTGTTACGAGGTCTATGGCAAAAGGATGTTTGCTTTGGTAAAATATACTAACATCTGGATGGTTTTATGAAGATACTTGAGCATACGAAAAATTATTAGGTAAATTGAGGAGAGCATCAGATCGTTAGACTGACTCGTGTCTTTGAAATGTTACCTCCCAGTGATTTAGAGTTAAAAAGCAGATATTTAGAGCAGATGTAGCAGACAGATTTTTTTTCATCTGCATACAGATAGATTCTGAATATCTACATGCAGGTGAAAAAAAATTGTCACCATACAGATAATATCTGCAAATAGAAAATGACTTTTTATCGATTGAGGTCAGTTTTCAACTCTGGCTGTAGGTTTATTGTATCTTCAGTTCAAAAGGCTTAACCCTTTCTCCAGATTTTTATTTAAAAATTTAAGTCTTGTGCTTGATAACTTATTATTACTAACGATTACTGAAATATTATAGGTAAATATTTGAAGTTTTTAATAAATATCGAAAATATAATCGCGGAAAAATTCCGCGGAATATTTCTTAAAAAATAAAAATTTAAAAAAAAAACTTCTGCGGAATAATTCCGTAGGTCCAATGCTACGCACCCACTTTATATATTGCGCATCATCATGATTATTACAAGCATAGTAAAAATGAACAGTTTTAGCATCGGGATTACTATATAAAATGAATAAAATTTTACAACAATTTTAATTTAAGAAAATCAAAGTAGTTATAGTAGCAGGATAGGTTAATTGAGAGAAAAAACCACCTCACAGCGACGTGAGGTAGAACTTACGACGAATTTATTGTCATGACTAAATATTCGCCTTTAAGTCAACTTCACGTCGCCGTGAGGTGATTTTTATTTTCGATTAACTGACTTGTGCTACCAGGGTAGATTAATGGTGTCGGTTAAAATGCTCATTTTCAATTTTCTTAAAAATAAAAATTATTATGCAATAATTTTAAATAGATTGATTGACAAGTTTAGAAATTTTTAACATACCTAAATATTTTATTTTATTTTTTTAAATCATAAAATTTTGAAAAAATACAGATTTAGGGTAAAAAAATATTGAAAATTTAGACTTGAAAAAATTACCTTTAAACTCAACATTGGGCTCATGTTAAGGTTTTTTGACTTTGTTCGTACTTTCCAATTAAATTAAGTTAAGGCATAAATAAGCACTGCTTATACGAAAAAAATCCACACCATTCCAAATATTGAAATTCTTACAGAAAAAATAATTTGAAATTCGTACAAAACTTCAATAGTAGGCAATAAAGAATTTCAATTTTTTTTTTTGTGTAAACAAATTAAATAAATTAAATTTAAAGCATAAATAAGCTGCTAAGAATGAATAAAAACCTCTTCAAATGAGAATACTGTAAAAATATTAATTTTTTCCCGAATTTCGGATGCAAAAATCGTGAGGACAAATTTCAATATTTGATTGTAAAAATTTCAATAGTTGAAATAAAGTACATTTTTTACTGCTTTATGCTGCACAAATTGCTTTTTTCAAGTTTGAATAAAAAAAAAATATGGAGGACATGCAAAGTAGGAGCAAAAATTTGCGAAATCAACATTGCTTCCAATGAAGGTTACAGTTAAATTTTTAGTTGTTTTAAAAGCATCGGAATAAATTTTGATCTTTTTTATGTTAAACACTATGTTTAGACGTAAATACCAGTAAATACATTATTTTTCTGAAAAGTTATTTCTAAATTGTTAAAATTGTTAAAAATGTTAAAAATGTTAAAAAAGCTCAAAAAACTTTCAACACAATTTTTTTCAAAATTTTTGATACAATTTTATCATAATTCTAAAAGTTCAAAATTTTCCAACTTCGATAGCATTACGAGGGATGGATTTATTTGAAAGAAAAGCTACATAAAATATCTTTTCATGTATTCAGAGACATGAAAAATCAAAAAATAATAGTTTTGACTATTTAAACACTGTATAATATGATTAAATTAAGTATAATTAATTCGCTACACTTGCTACACTATCACTACACTTGCTATACTATCACTACACTTGCTATACTATCACTACACTTGCTACACTACTACTACACTTTTACTACACTCACTATACTTTTACTGCACTTCACTCCACTCAACTACACTTTACTCTACTCAACTACTTTTTGCAATATTTTTGCTCACATTTACTAAATTTTACTTAAAATATTGTATACTTCACTCAACATTGATCACACTTCAGTATACTATTTTGGGAGTTATATAGCCTTGGTTTGGTGTTTGATTTTTGAGGATTAATTGCTTTAATGTGGTTGAGTGTTCAACATTTTAATATTAAATGGTATATTAAGTGTATAAAAATATTTAAAGATTAATCTACATTTTAAATGGAAGGCAAAATAGAAAATTTATCTTACAAACATACTTAAATAATTGAATGCTTAATGATGGAAAAAAGCTAGCAAAGAAAATTAGCAAAATTTATGGTTAAAACACCACAGGCTTAAAGGTCATCACTGAAATAAATATTTGCGGTGGTGGATGTTGAAATATTTTAACTTTTTATCGTTCTCTGATTTAATTTTTAAATTATCTGATTTTTCAAAAAGATTGACTATACATTAAATAATTTTTTTTTGGAATAAAAAATTTTGGTCTTCAAATTATCTTAATTAACATACATCCTGTAAACTCATTTTTTTTCTCACAAAGAAACAAAAAGCTTGCAAAAAATTTATAGCTTCACTTCCCAGGAGAGAGAACTTAACATTCGAATACACTCGATAAAAAAATAAGACTCATCAGGAAATCCCTTTATTGATTCAAAAATAAACATATCTAAAGAAGCAACAATCATTGTTGTATTAAGTAGAAATTAAACATGAAATTACACAAGAAAAAAAAAATCAATTTAATTTAATTGAAATCTATTTTTAGCTGTCGACGTAAATAAAAATTCAATAACATTGACTTTTAACAAAATATTTAATTGAATCTCAGACAGTCAATGCTAATGCTTTCAAAAAAAGGAAATCTAATTTTAGAAATTCGTAATGAAATTTATGCTGTGTAAATTATGATAATGCAACATTTTTACAAACACTTGATGTAATTGATGCCTCCTACGATTTTAGGTGTGATTATTTGATTTTCGCTTCCAATTTTCTCAGAATTAAAACTTTGTTTTGTTTGGTTTTTAGGAAAATTTTGATTCTGCTGAGTTTCATGAAATTGTTTTTGATTCTTAGAATCGATTTTAAAAATTTGATTGATTAATTTGTGATATTCAATTCAAAATTAAATTTCTGCAGCCAAAATCTCATAAAATTCCTGCAACAGATTTTCATGGCTATTGCCAAAATTTTCTCATCCAAACAATAAATTTGAATCAACACCCCAATCTATTTATCCGAACACAATCATATATGTTGTTCAAGCAATAAAGGTTTTTTATGCACCCTCTTTAAGTTATGTGGCAGTTTAAGCGAAACATGAACAATCTTCTTCTTCCTCCACCTACTCATGTTTTGAGTGTGTACATACGGTACGAGTCTTGTAATTTAAACTTTATTGAAGAGTCTTTGTGTGAGAAAAATAAAATAAAATGAAAAAATCAATAAAAGTTCCTTATTTTGATATTGAATTTCAAAGACAATTTTCTAATTGCATTTAATGCTTGATTTCTAATTTTGTTGACTTTATTTTTCACAAAGCTTTGAAACTTTTTATATTGAATTTCATTCTGTTGAGATTCTTTTCTGAATAATTAACTTTACACGTGTGACAAGACAATAAATGAAGAAGATTCTCAGGTTTGGAAGTGATGTTGTTGAATTAGATTGTCATGTGGGATGTGCTGATTGTGAAGCTATGTGATATTTAGGAGATAAAATTAAAAATTTCAAAAGTTTTTAATAAATTTGAATAAAAGCTTTTATTTTAAGCTTGTTCATTTGTGGTGTCTATCAAATAACATTAGCTACCAAAATTTAACTGACTTTTTTTTTTTTTTTTTTATTTTATTGATTCATTATTATATATTAGCATTGCTGCTGATTTATACTTAATATAATTTGTATGGATAGTGTGGGTAATATTTGCAAAATTGCTCACTGTTGTGCATGATCAGAAATAAATGCTTGAAAAATAAATTCTTTGAGTCTGGATTTAAATGTACTTATTGAACGCGAATTTCTGATAAAGTTTGGAATTTTATTGTAACTTGCTAAACATCTAATGTAATAATTTTGGCTTCCTAAGGCAGTGCTTGTAGCCTCTATACTGAAATCTGTGCGATTCCTAGTCATATGGTTGTGAATTTGATCGAATGTTCTCATTACGACATTATTTTTACAGCAATTGTTGATGATTTTATAGAGTAGGACAAGTGAAGAATATTCGCAAAGATAAGACACTGGCAAGCAATTTAAAGAGTACAGCTCAATGTTATCATCACGCCAATCTTTGCGATGCACAATCCTTAAAGCCTTCCTTTGTACGATTTCCAATGCATCAATGAGATATTTAGGAGCGGCTTGATATACGACATTCATATATGAGATTCTACTTTGTACATAAGCATAGTACATATTCAATGCAGTTTGATCAGAAATTAAATGACGAATTCTTTTGAGCGCAAAAATAAAAGGAATAATCTTTGATTGAACTGCTTGGATATGTGTGGTGAAGTTAAGAGTCTCATTTAAATGTAAACCAAGAATTTTAAGACTTTCGACCCTTTCAATTTGTGAACCATTCAATGTCAAATGCAGTGCGTTCTCGGTAAAGTATTCATGCCGTTTTCTGTTGTGGAATAACATAAAATTTGTTTTCGAGGCATTTGGGATGAGAGAGTGAAAATTCAGCCATTCAGTGATTAGATCCAGATCAGTTTGGATCGAAAATTGAAGCATTGCAGGATCTTGCGCAGACGTGACAATAGAAATATCGTCGCAATATATAAAGATAGAAGAATTAAGGCGAAGTCTACTAATGCTATTAATGTATATGTTGAAGAGTAAACCTGAGAGCACTCCTCCTTGGGGGGTTCCAAACAAGACGAACAAAGGATCACTTAATATGTCATATAATCTTACTACTTGTGATCGTGAGTCAAAATACGAGCAAAGTAGATTATAAAAGAAATCTGGTAATCGAAATTTACGAATTTTGCGTAACAATATCTCATGAGGAATGGAGTCAAAGGCACGAGAGAGATCAAGGCAAGTGAGAGCAGTACAGCGTTTTTGATCGATACTTCTGTAAATATCATTCAATATATGCAGCGCAGCAATTTCTGTGTTGCTTCCTTTTGTATATCCAAATTGATTTGAATTCATGATGTGATTTTCATCAATATGATCCTGAAGCCGTCTCATTACTGCATATTCGAAAACCTTTGAGAGAATGGGTAGAATTGTTACAGGTCTAAAATTTTGTTTTGCTGTTTTATCGCCTTTTTTATGAATTGGAGTGATTATTCCTTTCTTTAAACAATTAGGGAAAACGCCTTTAAAGAGAGAAGTATTAATGAGCCGCGTTAAATTGGGAATCAATTCTTCTTTGTGAAATTTAATGAAAAAATTTGACATTCCATAGATGTCTACTGCCTTTGAATTACTCAATCCATCGATAATTAGCCTAATCTCATCTTCAGTTACATTAGGGCAAGCAAATGGAATTGATATGTCATACTGTTCATTAGCATGAAATTGATGAAACTCTTCTGTGTCGATTATATGATTGTTGTATGCTAATGATGTTTGATTTGTGAAGAATTCGTTGAATCTATTCGCAATGTGCCTTGGATTTGTAATCGGAATGCCATTTTCCATAATTAATTGACATTGATCATCATAATTACCATCCGTATTGTAGAGCAGATTTTTCATTTGTTTCCATGTTTTACGAGGGTTATTAATGTTATCTTGGAAGTATTGATCACAGAATTTTTTCTTTTCAGCTTGTATCAGTTTTGATGTTTTATTTCTGTATAATTTGTAGTTATCGACAGCATAATCCCAAAAAGGAAATTTACATTTTAACCTTCGAAAATTGTCTCTTATGGCCATACAGTTGATGATTTCTTTCGTAATAAATGGCTTCGACTTCTTGCCTTTAATGACATGTGTCACAGTATTGCGCTGTATTATTTCTTTAAGAGAAATAACATAATCATCGAATGTAGCTGGATTTAATTTCTCGATAAGTTTTGACGATTTAATTTTGACATTATTAAGTAATTGGAATGATCGATTGGGATTTTGAACTTTAGGAGGTTTTGTATTTCCAACAATATTAATTAATATTGATTTGTGGTCCGCAATTAAATCAAATAAGAAAAAGTTGTGTGAAAAATTTTTGCCAAATAAATGAACATCCGTTAGAACATGATCAATACAAGTAGAAGAAAGTTTGCCATTTGTAGTGGCTATTCGTGTAGGAAATGATTGATTGAAACTATTCAGTATTGTAAATCCATTAAGATGAAGAGAGTTAAGGTATTTATGTACAGATAAAGTCGGAGAAAACAAATTAAAGTTAAAATCACCGGCAATGTATGCATTAGAATGTTTTTGAGAGTACATCATCAAATTGTTCTATAAAATTACTTCCATCACTGTCATTTGGATTAGAAGGTTGTCTATAGAATCCAATGATTTTTAGATTATGCCTTAACAATGAGACTACAAGCACATTATTGTTGTCAAAATCCCTAGCAAGCACTAAATTAGCATTATCAAATTGACGATTGACGTAAATTGAGACACCACCACCATCTTTGTATTTTCTGGTGGAGTGAAAAGCATTAAAAGGCTTTAAATTGTGAAATCCTGTTTCATTGTCTTTTAGCCATGATTCAGTTATAACTATCACATCAATTCTGAATGGTTGTGTATCTATGAATTCTTGTAGATCATTGATGGATTTTCTAATAGATCTAGCATTAAGGTACAAAAAGTTCGCGTAGGTTTTTCTATCAAGAATTTGAGGAAACGTATTGAAGTGAGCAACTTTGACATCTACATTAATTTCATCATTCATTTAAGTAAGTTTCAATATATTAGACGTATTGTAATTTGCAAGTGGAGAAAAATAAGAATAATGTTTCAGATTGATTTATAGGAAAAATAATTCATTTTTTGTATATATATTAGCGAGAAGAAATAGCATGAAAACGCATAAAAAAATTGATGATTTATAGCTTATAACATAAATGACAGCAGCTATGGATTATACAGGACGACTGGACCTTACTTCTATTGCTTGTTGATAACAAGTAATAGGAAGAAGCTAACGAGTAGCTATATATTATCCTCGATTTAAAAATCAGACCTGTTCAATCAACTTGAAAAACTGCAATAGAAGTAGAAAAATAATAGTGTTGATAAGAAAGATATAAATGAGATAGAATGGTCTACTCTCATTCATGTTACGCTATAATATCATCGTAAAATGTAATAAGTAAAAAATAAGAGATATCATATTAAAGAGAATAAGAAATAATAAAAATAAAGAAAAGAAAAATATATACTTAAGACAACTAATTAATTTTCCGGCTTCTTATGTTGTTTAATTACTTCCTTCAAGTCCTCCATTGATCGTAATCGAATTGGTTTCGAGTCTTCCTTCTCTCTGACTAAAATATTTCCTCGATTAAGCCATACAGCACAAAATAGTGATTTCGATTTTTTGCTTCATTAAAAATTTCTCTGTTTACATTTGTCATCGAATTTCGAAATTGAACTTCCACACCAATCGACTTGTTGTTTCTAGGCAGTTCGAAAATATTTTCACATAAAATAGGAATATATTTTCCATTAATATCTCTTTGGCAGGCTTTAGCTATTTTCATCAAGCGAAACTTTTTGGATTCATCGTAGAAGTCTAAATACAGAGTAGCTTTGTCACCTTTTTTGGATGTAACGAGCGACGAATGTTTAAATGAATTTTCATCAAGTTTTAGTCCAGACCAAGTAGAAATAGAGGAAATTGTATATTCCTTATCAAAATTGGCAGGTAAATTGTGTATTGACATCTCGGTTGCTTTTTGTAGTTGCATGAGCTCGTTAATGGAAGCTACGGAATCGGGATTACTGATGGATCTGTTTGCTTGAGAATTTTCTACGACATCCAGACGTTTTTATGTTGTCTACTTCCTGCTTAGTCAAGGCTAAGTCATTTTTGATGGAATTCAGTGCTGAGTTAACATTCGATACATCACTTTCTAATTTGGAGACTGAAGCTTTTAATTCATTAAGGACATTAGAATTATAGTCAACTGAGTTTTTCATTGTGTTGATAGATGCCAAAATCATTTCTAACGTCACTTGTTCAGTGTTTGCCATTTTTATTGTTTTCTGTCTTTGATTCTCTTTATCGCTGCTATTTGAGTCTGTAGGAGATGATTCTAAGGGTCTCTTTTTTGGCGTTTCTTCGAGATTTTCGAGTTGATTTTGTGTATTTTTGAGCATTTATATGAGTGTAAAGTGACGGAAAAAAAAAATCTTCACGTGGAGCCAATATTTAGTTGTCAAAATGAACGTAAAACTTAAATGAAGTGATACGAATTTGATGTTTAGTGACAACTACGATTCAATATATTAAATAATACTGATTGAGCACTATTAACTTGCGATACACGTCTTATAATTTATTAAAACATTATGCTTGACAAAATGTACGTCAGTCAAGTTCACTCACACACGCGAGAATGATCAGTTCACTTAATCAGAAATTCTCTTAAAAACTCATTAAGTTCCAAAATCTTTACCAAATCTAGTCATACTTTATCTATGCCAAATTTTTCCGTTAACAAAAAACTCAAAACTTTTCTTTCAAATGTGTCTCGACTACAATGCAAGCATGAAAATCTGCTAGAAACGCTTTCACTGCCTTAACAAAAGAAAGAAAATTTTCAAAATTTTCCTCAACGGAAAATTTATTTTTATTTTTTTTCTTCAAAATAAAAAATGTAAATAAAGAAGAAAAGAAGCATAAACTAGTTAAACGACCTTGAAGAGCATTTTTCACATCATTAGATGAAGAAAGAAAAGTTTCACCAAAAAAATAATGAAAAATTTATTGTGATAGGTTGATAATAAATTTATTTTTTTTTTCAACCCAAAAAGTAATATTTATTTCATGACATAATTTTTTTGCGGTCATTTAAGACTAACTTACGATTATTTTATATTAAGGATAAAATGTTTAGACATTATTAAGCACTCGAATTGACTTATATACTAATCTCTTTTAGTTTAGATTTGAAATTGTATGTGATTCCATTCAGGTAGACATTTACACATGAAAAAGAAATTGAAAGTCAATTTAAAAATAATTTTCAAAAAAATAAGATTTATTTTTAATTTGATCGATTTATAAATAGACATTGGCCACTGGCACTTTTCATCGAGCATAATAGTTTTTCTCACATTTTAAAGTCTCATACTTCATGTCGTGCTCTAATTTTCATTTCACACATATCGGTTGAGTAAAAGGCAAAAAAAAATTTTTTTTTGTTTTATTTTTCAATTGACGTCATTAGGGCTTTTGAGCAGTGCTGAAATTTTTTTTAAGGTTTTGTATTTCTTTCGTATATATGAAGAAGAAACAAGCAATGCGGTTTACTTTTTTTTCTGCCTCTTTTTCTTCTTTCATGTTTTATCGTCTAGTCAATAGACTTTCGATTTTATGCTGCACTATTCTATGCTGCTTGCTTTATGGATTCACATAAAAATAATTTTACTAAAAGGTCTCAAAAAGAATGTTTTTTTTCTTCTATTTTATGATTATTGATTTTGACGAGGATGAATGGTTACAAATGATTGACCTTCATCATATGGCCTGCTTGCATTTTAGTAAATGTTGTCGAAATGATGATTTTTTTTGTGATGAGGGCTATATTTATGGAAGTAAATGTTTTTTAGTATCACAAAAAGGATTTTGCGGCGATATTGATTTTGCTGGGAACTTAATGGCAATTTGATGATTTATTTTTTGATGGAAATTTTGGATTCTTCTGTTTTTGGTGGAAAAGAAAATTTATTGAGAAAATTACGAAAGGAATTTTTCTTTTTTTGTTTGTTAATTTTTACTGTAGATTTTTGGGGGAATTTTTTAATTGTGCTTAATTTGCTTCTTATTTTTTCTTGTATTTGAAGGGAATTTTGAAATATAATAGGTTCGAATTTGAGTTTATACTATGTAAATTCACAAAAGTTATTAATTTAGACATTTCTTTACAAAATAAAATTTTGAGAGGAAATAAAAAATAATTTCAATCTAACTTTTTAAATTAATCCATGATTCCTGCAACATAAATTTATCTCAAACTCTAAAAAGTAAATTCTCAATTTTTTTCAAAACTATCATCACATTTTCTTAAAATTCGACCTTGAAAGTTGAAAACACGCAAATATTCAAAAATTTCTCATTAATAATCGCTTCACGTCATCTCTTATTCACATTGAACAGACTCCTCTTCCTCAATTATTAATTTGATATTTTCAATTTATTTTCCTTCAAAATAATTTTCACGTTGATTCTTTTTTTTATGAGTGTCATTTATGACGTGATAATATTTAAGCCATAATGAAAATTTCTACGTCGGCCTTAGAAGATGTACAAAAAATCATCACCGAATGAAATTTGAGAGTAGGACAAGAAAAATATTTTTTTTTCTTCCGTGGTTTCTCCTCGACAACAAAACGAAAATATTGTTTCACAAATGCGACTGATTATCTCGTGGTAGAATCTAGGCAGTAACAAAAAAATTTCCTCGTTCTCATGTATAAGTTTGCAAAAATGTATATGCTTAATTTTTTTTATTATATAAACATCTTTGCCGTTTCTACATGCTTAAGTGCTTATTCTCTTATATCTCATATTTATGAGAATACAAATGGAACTATTTTTATAGAATAAAAATGAAGTAGAAGTTACTCTCGCTCTTTATACATTTGCACATTCGTGGCCAGACAGGGATGAAAAGAACATGAGAAATGCGCGAAAAAAATTTTTTTTTTCACATATAAAAAAATATTTAAATGAGTGGTCTATTAATACAAATTCAAACCCTGGGACACGACAAAGATTTTCTTTTCTTTTTGTCTTTCTTCTTTTATTCACCTTTTTTCCTCTGTTTTTTCATATACATATTCTGTATATGTGATGTGAACATATTCACTTCTTACTGCATTTTATTGTATAATATTAGAGCCTAACTAATGATTTTTTTTTTCTTTTTTCTTGTGTCAGCATGCATGTGTATGTTTTGTTTGGTTGAAGGACTCGTGGAAATGAATTAAATGAATTTTTTATGCAATGGAAATGTTTGCCGTTTATGTTTTTATTTCTTGTAGACTGCATTTGAAAAAAAAATTAGGATGCAAAATTGAATTAGTTAGAGATTACTAGTTAAGATTAGAGTTTGTCATGAATTTTTTGTTATGGGGCTTGTTGATAAATAATGTCCATTTTTAAGGGAAAACATGTATTTTAGGCTATGTGTCATTCTCATAAAAATGCAATTTTTGTTTGAAGATTCTGAGAAAAAGTCAGGGCGTACACACTTTACTAATTTGGTGGGATTTTTTGGGATTTTTGTAGGAAATTTGGGATTTTTTGGGATTTTTGGAATTTTATGAGGTTTTCTGTGATTTTCTGGGATTTTTGAGGATTAATCCCGAAAATCCCAAGTGTATACGCCTTGGAAAAAGTAGAAATGAGACGTTAAAAATTCGTATTTTTGATGATCGGTAAATTTATACCCTTAGAACAAAATAACTAAATTTTTTTTTGAAAAATTTCTGAAGGTTTTACTAATTTAATGTTTTTAACTAGAAATTATTCCCTACTTTAATTAACATATTTAATTGAAATATTTTTAAATATGCACAAAATGTTTTTTTTTTTTAATTAAGTTTTGTTAATGACAAAAAGAAATTTAAAGAAATTTAAAGAAATTTTTAAAAAAAATCCTAATTAGGTATTTGAAAAAAATATTGCAATATTGTAAAAAATTTGACAAATGCTTAAAAAATTTGAACTCACTCAAAATTTAAAAAAAAATTCAAATTCTTAAAAATTCTTAAAAATACCAAAATATTTCATCTACTAATCAGACAACTGTCAAACAAACTTTTTCACATCTTGTCACAAAAGTTCATCATCCTCTTAAACAACGACAACAGCAATGATTGAAAATTCAAATCCCTCCACAATCATCAACAACTAAAAGCTTTTAATGCAGCATTTTCTCGATAAACTATGTCAAATCAATTTCCACTCATCTCTTCCTGCACCAAAATAGCACAGAAACAGGACATAAATAATAAATTATAACAATTTCTCTTTAATCTATGATAAATTATTTAAATATTGAAAGAGTTTCATGTTCCTTTATGCTCCAATACGAAAGAGACACCTTGCAGTATTTCATCATCGAGAATGATTTTTTTTTCTTTTTTATTTTCTCTCATTTTCCTGTCTTGACTTTACTTCTCAAATTGCACATTTCTATGGCACAAATGAATGTCTGTAAAGAGATTAGAGATGAAGGAAGAAAAAAATAGTTGAAACAAAGCCGATGATGAAAGGGAAAACCTGTGCATGTATAATATTTTATGCATATTACATTACACATGAAAAATGAGAGATAAATGGATGAGAGCAGCGTCTATTGTTCTTATCATCATTGCATTGTTACTGTATGTACACAAAAAATAAAACAATTTGAGATTTTTTTCTTATCCTTCCTTCCCTTCCACCTTACTCACTACAGAAAGGCTCTCGTCGTCATCATCATCATCATCATCGGGTATCATCAATGTGCATGATACAAAGAAATATAAGAAAAAAATCTCTTTTTTCAATCTCAGTATGAAAAAGAAAATCTATAAGTTCAGTGTGTGACGATGTGCGGCGATCGTTAAAAAACAGATTTTTTTTTTACTTTTCTTCTTGTATTTCTTCTTTCCTCCTTACTACTTTTCTTTCATTTACACGGAGCTATACCGCTATTATTCTACGTACATTTGAGCTCTCGCGAGTCTTCAATCTGCTTGTTGTTTTAATTAGATTTTTTTGTGTCTTTTTGAAAGGAAAAATATACAACAAAAAAATAAAAATTATTCTTTTGTGCTAATTAGTTTTGTCACATTTTTTTTAGACGAAACAAGAAACAAGCTCGCGGGATTCATTCGTCTATCGATAGACATACTGTTTGAAGTCTCAGTACTCAGTGAGAAAAAGAGAAAGAGAGAGAAAAAAAATTATTAACAAGTTTAATAAACACACACATTTTACGGTGTTGAAATTTCATAAAGAAAATAAAGGAACCGCGTAAATTGAGTGGAAAACTCAATAACGAATTACAAATGACGATGAAGGTGCTTTAGATATTTACACACATGTGTTCTGTATTAAGTGATTATTTGTGTTGAGAAAATTAGAAACAAAAAAAATAAAAAATTTGTTGAAAAAAAAATATAAATTAAATTTGATGTTGAGCAATGGGAGAAAAAAATTCATGGACATTGTGGTCTTATTAAGGGATGATTGAATTTCATCATCATCATCATCATCATGTGAAATTTTTAAATAAATTTGATTTTTTTTTATCACAAGCACTTGAAAAAAATGAAGTGAAAAAATATGTGGGAACAAAATCTTTTCTTTCTTGCTGTTTTGAAGTGAGAAATTCTTCAAAATATCATCATCATCGGTAAATATATTTAAAATGTGTATATTTGAGAGGATTTAATCCACTTTGAAATCATTTATATTTTTTTTCTTGCTTGTGAAGAAGAAGATTTAAAAAAATATAATTGTTGTGAGAAAAAAAATAAACTTCCATGTTTTTAATGGAGGAGGATGTGGATGTTTTGTGAGAATTGAAGTTTTGTTTTGATAATTAGTGTCGAATATTCCTGTTAGATTTTTTCAAAATAAGCACTATTGAATTTAGTTAAATTAATAGTTACGTTTCAAGTTTTGTGAAATTTTAAAATTCAAGATACCAACTTTAAATCCTAAGTTGGAATTTCAAAATTCCTTTAAAAAACAAAAAGTGTTTAAACATCTAATTTTCTAGGGATTTTACAAATTTATTATTCCACTTTAATTAGTTTTTATCTGTCGTTTAGTAAACAAAAGTTAAAGTCTAATTGTAGAGGACCTCCCTGCATATGAATTTGAAAAAACTTAAAACTATCTCCAAAATAAAAAAAAATTGAAATACTCACAAAACTGCATCCAAAAATCTTATAGCGATAGGTGAGCATAGATAGGTAATTTGATATCTATCTATGCTCACCTATCGTGGAAGATAATCCTCTAAAAGTGTGGAGTGCACACAAAAAAAAAATATACACATAGAAGTTTAGAGTGAGAAAATGTTTACATACAATACAAAGTAAAAGTGAAGTAAAGGAAAAAAAGAAAATAAATAATGTAGCATATATGTATGAATGCTAAAAAAGTAATAAGTGAAAGAATAGAAAGCTAAAAATATTATATATACATGAAGATGAAAGAAAAAATGTATTTATAATATCTATAAGTAGCTGAAGGAAACAGAGAAAAAAAAGAGAAAGTGAAGTGCACATTTGCCTATGTTGTGGTGTATGAGCAAAAATCTCTTCATTGCTGGTGTGATTGCATTCCAATGGATTGTACTTGTACTAATGGCTTACATATCAGCACAGAGTGGATCAAATGCGGGTGCCATAAGGTAATCATTATTTATAATTATTATTATTTTTTTATGCTGCATTGATCAGCGATGAGATTTTATTCTCATGATTGTCAATTATAATTTTCATTAAGTGGGCAAAAAAATTAAATTTTATTTCAAGACACTCGGCATTGAGTTATGATTTTTTATTATTGATCTCGAGTGTTGACTCAAACTTTTTTTTTTATTCATTCTGTGTTGTGAGAGTAAATATTGCAGATATTTTAATAAGCCTAGGATGAGAGCTTTTCATGATGCAGAATGATTTATTTGAGAATTTCTTTTTTATTTCTCATCGACGAGCAAGCAATGCTGATGAATTTTTTTTTGAGGGGGAAGGATTATTGATTTATTTTGAACAATAGCCTCCAATCAACTCTAATAATAAAATTCAATATATCATGTTGGTGTTTGATGAATTAAATTCGATCAAGTTTGATCAAGTGATGATAATTTTTTTTATTGGTGGGATAGGGATGGAGGTAAATTTATTGATAAGGTTCATTTTTTGGAATGTCTATAAAAAATGAAAATTGTCTCAACATTATCTATGGACGTCATTTGCGAATAATACCAAAATATAGTAATCTAGTCGTAAATCTAACAATGGCATAGATTTTCAAAGTTATTTACATAAAATACATTTTGTCGGATATAGTTTAATAAAAATCACATTGATTCTATTTGGAAATGTGACCAAACACACTTTATTCTTTCTTTACAACTAAAGGACATCTTTTGTTAGCAAATATTGTAAAAATGTTGAAGATATTGTTTGAAAATAAGTTAAATGTGTCATTTTGTCAAGATGAAGATTTTAATGTCTTCAGAAATTTGAGAATCAATTCTTCACATGCCTAGCTAAACATTTAGAAGAAATTTCATTTACGTAATAAGAATAAACTCATTAATCTCCTAAAAATAGCTCAATTTACCACTTTTTCTAAATAAAATGTCAAAATTCTCAAAAATTATGATCCAGAAGTTATTTTGGTATTGTAAACACCTCAGATTTAAAATTTATCGACCACAACGTGGGCGTAACTTTAAGCAAACTTCTCCAAAATAAAAATTAAATTATTTCTCATATATTATTTTAATGATCAGCAATATGCATCATAATCCCAAAAAGAAATTTTACAACTTGTTCATCGAATAAGTTTGGCAATTTTTCAGACATTTATTTTTCTTTTCTTTTTTTTCTCGTTCGTTTTGCAACATATAAAATGTTTGTTTGCCTAGCAAGACAATCCCTTCTGACTTTACTTTGCTATTTCTATTACCGAAACGATAATTTTCATTCCTTTGTTTTGGCTTTTGTGTGTCATTAGCCTATCAAATACTCGTCTCATAAATTTTACGATAACCATCGTCTGTTGTTTGTTGGACGTGGTCTGAGGGACTTGATTGTTATTTTATTTTATTGTGCCAGGAATGTGATTAATTTGTTGTAATAATTGTTTAAATGTGAATTTATGGGTGCTTAGGTGTGAGGGATAAAGATAGATTTTAATTTGAATGATTAAAATAACAGGAATTTTTAAAGAATAGTTAATGAAATTTTTATATTGAACATATAACCAAGAATGGACAATTCAAAATTATTTCAAACAAATTTCAAATAAATTTTCCTGCATTATGAAATTTTAATTAAAATTTGAAAACTTTTGATTGTTTTTTTAGTCTAAATTTGACTGTTTAAAATAATATTTTACTGTATCTTGCATGTGCCTCTAAGTGACTACACGTGCACATTCTGATCTGAATAACACATCTAGAGGCTGTTCACTTATGACGTCCATCGAAAAATTGGATTTTTAGACCCCCCTCCCCTCCTCTGTCACAAAATCCCAACAACTCTGAAGGCGTAACGGTTTTCCTTATTTTAGTACAAAATTTGAAATAAGGAATTTTTAGTATTCCTTATTTTAGTACATCTTGTCCGTTAAATTTTTAGTAAAGAAATTGCTGAAAATCTCGTTTAATTCTGCATTAAGTAATGTGCAAAGATAATTAAGGTAAAGAAAAACTATATTTTGAGAAAATAAGCAATTATTAGCAGTTAAAAGCAGGAATAGAAGTGTTTAATTTAATCAAGATAAAATTTAATTTCTTTTAACTGTATTAGTGTGTCATTGCCAACAACTCTGAAGACGTAACGGCTTTCCTTATTTTAGTACAAAATTTGAAATAAGGAATTTTTAGTATTCCTTATTTTAGTACATCTTGTCCGTTAAATTTTTAATAACGAAATCTCTGAAAATCGTGCTTAATTCTGTATTTTCTAATGATTAAAGTTAATAAATGCATAGAAAAATAATATTTTAAGAAAATAAGCAAAAATCAGCAGTTATATGAACCAAAAAAGTGATTAAATTAATCAAAATAAAATAAAATTTCTTTCTAATGTATTAGTGTATGAATGTGTTTGTAAATTTCTTAGAATTTAGTTTTGAAATTTTTGTTGAATTTTATAATTTTAATGTTTTAAAATGAAAGAATGCTTAAAGATAAAGCATAACAATTAACTTTTTCATGTGATAATTCCACAAAATGAGCTAAATTTTATGTTTTAATCCAAAAATGTTTGCTTGTGTGTGTGAATTTTTCGAACACGCAAATAATTTCAATTCAAAAATTTGAACTAAATAACGGAAATTTTTGCTCTTCAGAGTTGTTGGTGTCATTGTATTTGTAATTTTCCTAGAATTCAGTATTGAAGTTTTAGTTGAATTACATGATTCTAGTAATTTAAAATGAAAGAATGCTTAAAGTTAAAGCATAATAATTAAGAATTTCGTAACATAACTCCTTAAAATTAATAAAATTTTGTATTTTGATTCAAAAATTTTTACTTGTGTGTGTAAATTTTTCGAACACGCAAGTAATTCAAATTCAAAACTTTGAACTAAATAACGGAAGTTTTTGCTCTTCAGAGTTGTTAGACAAAATCTTCATACAAAAAAAATCCTTTTGTTTAAAACTGTCACACAGCCTCAGGCCTCCTCCCCCTTAAAAATTGGACATCATAAGTGAACGACCCCCTATATAATCATAGCACAGAATGTATTGTTTATAATTTCTTCAAAAATACACAAAGTCCTCAAATTTTTTATGAACAACAAAATATTTGAAAATTTTCATGAGAAGAAAAATAAACAAAAAAATTCCTTTAAGTCTGCAAAAACACTGCAGTCATTTCTCATAGAAAATACTCACTAATTACTTGAAGTAAAGTAGACGTGAAAAGAAAACTCAATTTTCTTTCATTGTTGATTCAACAATTAAGACATTTAAATTTTAATTCCTTCATTTCAATTAATTTCGCAGACAAAAAAAAACTTTTTTTTTAGCTCATTACTCGAGTCTATTCAAATAATTGTCTATCATGTAATGAACATCATTCCATCATCTCCTTAAACATTTGTATTTCATTAGCATAATTATCACAGTCTCATTTAGTCATGCAAAAATTGTGCATCATAAAATTAAATGACTTAATGAGCATGAAGGAGAGAAGTGGGAATCAATTATGGGATGATTATTGAAAACACTTGAATGAACGCAGAGATTTTTATGAGCTGTTATAAAAATAGCAAGAAGTCAAGTACTTTGGCGATGAATTGAAATTATTTGTGATTTTTGTAAGGTTGAATTTTTTTAAAATGAATTTTTCATTATTTTTTCAATTAAGTTTGAGTTTTAGATGAAAAAGTTTGGTCAACATATGTGATATACTAAAAATGAACAACATTATAATGATTATTTAAATTATATGCCATCATAAGGTTCAATATTAGCTATAAGAGTAGCTATAAGGGCAGTCAAAGAATCATTTTTTTTACAATTTTTTATTTTTTTTAGGAAGTATAGTTTAAATCAGTGGTGACCAACTTTTTTGCGCCGCGGCACACCTTGTAAGTAAGTCATGACCAAAACCGCACGCTATTTCATGACGCAAAACCACTATTTGGCCGCGGCACACCGGTTGGCCATCACTGGTTTAAATCATAGACTAATTAAAGTTAAGAATTAGTTTATTAGTTATAGTTAAGTCGGAATAATTATAAAACATCAATAAACATGCATAATCTAATTATTTGCATTTCCAAAAATGATTTTGACATCTTAATCCTCTCCCTAAAACTCCACAAAATATCATAAACCAACAATTTAATCGAATATACATAACTACCCCAGTTATCCCTTCGCCGATGAACTTGGCACAAAATTGACTCTATTTTCTCATCCAACATTCTCTCTCAGCATTTGAGTAAGTGTCTCACTTAACATCAGTGAGCAAGAGAGTTATAGCATAATTAAGTTAATTCTGTGTATAATCATCATAATTAACAGTGACTCTTGTGTCGACGAGACATTAAATAAATAGAATTAAATTTCATTTACGCGACCTCAACCACAACTTTAGTCTTTTATTTATTACATTATGCTGTGTATAGGATTTTTGTTTCAGTTAGCAAAACAGCACACAGTCGTTAATGTATAAAATGCTATAAAATTTATTTTCACACTTTTCTGAATTTTTTTCTTGAGAGAAAAGGTTTACATTGAATATTGATTGTTTCATACATAAGCTCTTCTTCTTTTTATGATAAACTTTTTAAAAAACACAAAGAGAAGAAAAAAATCCTATTAAAAAATATTTACACATTTGAAACGCAAAACCATCGTCTACAATCTAGCTAATGCAAAATAAAGAATTTCATATTAAGATTTTTATTTTGTATATCGTCAGTAACGCGTACTCACGAAAAAAGAAAGAAAATACACAAACTTGATCTTCAAATACACATACAGTCGGTGCTCTTATGAAGTGGAGTATTTAGATTGCGGAAATGATTTACTCATCGGAGAAGTGAATTTTTTATTTATATCGTCTGATCATCTGGATTCTTATAAACTCCTGAATTTTTTTTAAAAAAATTTTTTCTATTCGCATACGTAATTTTAGTTTGAAATAAGGTAAACAATTTTTTTTTGGAATTGCCGTCATTGCATGACCTCTCGGGATATATATTTTGAAATGATTCTGAGAAAATATTCTGGATTTAATTATTTTGATGGTGTTTATTGGATAACTTTGAGATGTTTTGATGGATTTTTTTTTATGTGGGATTTTTTTTTAATGATTCTAAGAATGTTTGTAATTTATTGTGTTTTTTAAGGAGTCCATTAGATGAGTTATATCTTCTTTGATGATTTGATTTTAGTTAGAAATGTAGTGAAATTTATTAATATTCAGAATTGAGCAATTTTTTTTGTTGATTTTGTGTTGATTAGTTCATCATGTTTGTATTCATATCCAAAGAGGATTTTGAGTCTAAAATCTGGAATGATCAGAAAAATCTAGTTTTCATCAATTATTCAGTTTCATTTATTGATGCATTTTCATGTTCTCTTATCTTAATCAGCAAAGATCAAATGTATGAAAGATCTAGATCAGGTCTAGATTTTTGTGGATTAGGTGTTTATTGTCTTTTCATATTTTTTTTCAATTTTTAATTAACTTTTTGCAATTTATAAAAACTTTAATAATATTTAAGCTTTTAAGCAACTTTTTCCAATTTATAAAACTTTAATAATATGCTTTCAAAAATCTTTATTTTTTATATATCTAGCCACTAGATGGCTATGTCAGTACATGCTTGCTTACCATAAAGTCATTGACGTCAATCATATGCAGACTAAATGCTTGCTTAGCATAAAGTCATTGACGTCAATCATTAATGCAGTCTAAACATTTTCCTTTGTTAATTTCATAATTATTCCAAACATAAAGAATATCATAATTATATAAATATAGTGGAAATGTCCAATAAAGCATTCAGTCTTTTTGAACCATAATAACCGAATAGTTATCAATAATAATCATATCACTTTTGTTACAGTAAAAATTATAAGTTATAAAATCACTTAAAAGTTTTTACTTTTTTGTGGTAAAAAACATATTGGTCCTTCGATAAACTAACAATTTGACGGTGATAGTAATTTCTCGTGGCCGGAGATTTTACTTAAGTGCTGTCCGCAAATCTACAAAAATCGTTAGCAATCGACCGTTTAACATTCAATAAGTCATAATGACAGAAAAAATCGGAAGCATACTTGACTATCAACAAGCAGTCATTCAAGACTTCGACTCTCAATTCAATAAATTCACGGGAGAACGTAAAGAAAAGAAGACTAAACTCTTGAAAACCTTTGAGAAAAATCGTAAAGAAACCTGGCATAGAATTCAGAAAAATCATGCAAGAATTACACGACTTGCTGTGATTCCTGAATTTTACACCAAAGCTTACGACGCTGTGGTAGTCACTAATGACGACTTTAAGAAACAACTAATGGAGTTTGCTAATGAAAAATCAATAAGTTTGGAGGTTACTGACGACGATATTTCCGAAACCCATCTGATGAAGACGACGACGATTACGATCAACGTGGAGGTGACATACCTACCACAGACCCAAAATCATCAACTGATGACAAAAAATCGGAAAATGCCTCCAACAATGAAGAAATTCCTTCAACTTCTCAACAAAATGGGCAAACTGAATCGCAACCGGATAATAAAAGCGACAGTTTACCTAAAGGCTATGTTCCCCCTCATGCGGGAACTCCCTATGACAACGAAAATATCCATGGAGCTGCAAGCATGCCTGATCTACGTGATAAAATTGGCAGCACTCCTAAAGCAACTACCGAACCGAAAACACATAAAAATGCAGAAAATTCTGGAAATTTCCATGCCAACTCGACTATGAACAATCCAACAGCTTCAGCTGGAATTGGGGACGCTATGACTGCTATCGTACAATTAGTAAGTCAACAATTCGCTTTAATGCAAAATCAAATGAATAATCAACACGACAATCAATCGCACACAACAAGCATGATTCAAGAACAGTTCCAAGCACTTCATACCCAAATGACAAATAATTATGCGGAAAAATCCTCACTCAAGCCACAACAATTGGAAATTGCACCATTTAGTGGAGATATTCTTGAATATAAATCTTTTAAGGAAATATTCATGACAGCCATTTCAAAGACAAAATGGAAACTTGGAAAAATTGTTGCTGCTTCAAAGTAAATTAACAGGCAGAGCTTTGGATCGTGTCAAACATCTTGCTAAAGAAGAGCAAAATTATAAAATAATGTGGTCAATCTTGGACAAAGAATTTTTGGTGGAACGAGCTATTATTCAGCACAATGTTCGTAACTTAATGCAGATTCAACCAGTAAAGCATAATGATGTTAATGCATTAAGACAATTTTACTCAACATTAAATACAGTCATACGTAATTTGACTCAATTGAATGACGTTACACCAGCTGATTGGATTTTCGAGATTGGTTACACTAACTTGGATGAAAAAACAAAGCGCCGTTTTGAAGATTATATTCGAGCAAAGGAATTAAAAGCAAACGTTCAAACAGTAACTGAATTCCCTAATGATGGAATGTAATTTGTTAGAAGTGCAACTTGGACAAAATAATAGCAAATCGCTCGTTTCTTCAAAATACAAAAGCGCTAACGAAGTAAACATACAAAAGAAAAACTTATAAACACGTGCTCACGTTACAAACGATACAACTATGCAAGCGCCAAATGACACGCGCCATAAATGCTTCATATGCAAAAATGATCATGAATTACAGAAATGCCCTACATTATTAGCAGCTGATGATCGTGAAAAATTGCTACGTCATTACAAACTATGCATTTATTGCTTAAAACACAAATTCAATTATCAAAATCCATGTCGATCAAAAGATGCGGTGAGATGCGATAAATGTAATGCAAATCATCATACTGTATTGCATCCACTAAATAGCACCACAAATTTATCAACCAGATCTCATGAATGCCAGAATTCAGCCACATGACTGACAAAGCAACCCTTAATTTCGTTAAAAAAAACGACGATTTGTGTACATTATTGCCAACAGCAGTAGCAAATGTGGTAGCTAAAAATGGCATGACCGTTCCTATTTCATGTCTGGTCGATAGCTGTGCTCAACGTTCTTACGTTTCTGAACAAACCGTTCAAGCTTTGTCGTTGAAAAAATACAAGACGAATATCATAATCAAAGGCATAAATGATATATTAGGAACTTCTAAATCCTATGTGAATTTAATTATCAAGCTGGATGATCCACAAATTGGATTAATCACAACAAAAGCGCTGGTCGTTAGCAAAATTGCCAGTAATATTCCAACTATTGAGGTTGATAGAGCATTTTTGGAGACAAAAAACTTGCAAATCCACATTTATTCTCTGGAATCGCATGTGAAGTTGGAATACTTCTCGGAAGTGACATTCTCTCTAGAATTTTCAAAGCTGGGGAGGAACTGAAGTCACAAGTAGTGGATTACTTATGCAAGAAACGCATTTAGGATGGATAGTTAGTGGAAAAAATTTAAAACCACAACAAACAGTAAAAGCTCATTCATCACATATAATGAATCAGCAACAAAATGTTTAAGTAACAGTCAATATAATGAAGTCCCAGATGAAGAAATTGAGGTTGATGATGAAGAAGATAAAACACCATTAGGACACTCATACAAACAAACATTGGGCTTAAATTTTGACCCAATTAAAGATGAGTTAAGCTTGAATAACCACAATCCAACTGAAATGATTTACACGAAGCGAGGATTATCTTCAATCGTTGCAAAAACGTTCGATCTCTTGAACTTTGCATTATCATATATAATGTTGTTAAGAATTTTCTTACAACAGCTATGGACTACCAAAATTGATTGGGATGAAGATAAATGGAAAGGAAAATTCGATGCGGAAATAAATGAGAAATTAAATGGAACAACATCAACTTTTTTATCGACTCACGTAGAAAAGAAGAAGACATGTTTTCAAAGTTCTCAAGTTTCAACCGCTTAGTACATGCAGTATGCTATATGCGACGATGGATGATATACAAAAGAAAATTGAATGAACGAAATGACAAAATTCCAATTCCGTTATCTGCAGATGAAATCACAAAAGCAAGAAAAACCATCATAAAATATTATCAGCACCGTGAACTATCAAGTATCATTGAAAGATTGAAAAGATGGAAAATTATCACCAAAACATCATTTTGCATAAATTATCCCCAAAATTGGATGAAGATGGAATTTTGAGAGTACAAGGAAGGTTGCAGAATGCACGTTACCTATCAATTAATCATACACAACCCATAATTATCCCAAAATGTCATTTATTAGATCTTTTATTGACATTCATACATCTTAGCAACTTTCATTCAAAACCAACAAAAACAACCGAGAACGAAACCAAATTTCTGACACACCACTTAAGCATCGATTTCGAAGCCGCACCAAAAATATAACATTAACGCAAATATTAATCACGTGTCTAGCTTTGACCACAATAACACAAGCGCAATTAACAAAGCTTCACCCAGGAATACATTTGCACAAAATTGGAAGTGCACAAATACAATCAACTACCATACCGGTAACTATTTTGACAAGTGTGAGTCCATCAGCTGACCAAACAATAATAAATAACATGATAAAGAATTTTACAAATGCATGTATGACCATGACTTCCGAAACTCAAAATTACTGCAATCAATGGACTGAAATCATAAATTTAGAAGCTGACCGTGTTTCTCAAGTAATGAACCAGGATATTTACGCCCAAAAAAGATCATTAATAACTGCTATTGGAAAGTTTACGGCTTATACAGCTCCTCATTTATTAACTGGAGGACTTATGGTTTATCAACAATCGGAACTAAATGACTTACAGCATGCCTTAACTGATAGTCAAATTAAATTACATGAAGCATCAGATGTGGTTAAGCAGATGAATAATCAATTAACAAAAATGACGGATGCTAAATTCACTCAATTATCCAACATTCAAGAAAATCTGGAGCTTAAAAATAAGATTCAAAATGACGCGCAACAAATGATGGATGTTTTGTATTTAACTGCATCAAAGTACGAAGATTTATGGAATTCGAAACCTTATGATGTATTAAAAGAGGCAATATCTAAAAACAAAACCAGATCCCAGCTAAAGTTCCCCGAATTAAAGGATCCATTGGAGATATTTGTCATTACAAGGAAGGAAAAAATTATGATAGACAATAAAATTGCATTCATTTTTCACATTCCAATGATGTCAACAACTGAATATCGACAGCTCGCGATTATTTCAATTCCTACAGAAGCTCGACAAGTCACTGTTTTAAACAGCTCACCAAAACTTGTAAACAAAATCATCATCTCAAATGATAATGAAACGTTTGGATACCAACACGAAATGATGCAAATTTTAGACGATATCTATTCACATGAAAATTTACAACAGACTACAGATTGTATTAAGACTTTATTAAATGGAACACCAAATCACTGTTAAAATTTACACGTTAATGAAAACTTGTACTAGTTAATTTCTCTGGGGAGGACAATGTACTGATCATCAATGAATTAAACAAAACAGAAATCATATGTGAAAACAACTCAATAGCAACAAAAATCAATGGATGACTGGCACAATTTTCCAAGTTACCCAAATCATGCACCATAAAAACACCCCATCATATATTCATCAGTCCATCAGAAACAATTGCTGAACTTAATGCGACAACAAATGTCAAGGATATAATTGTTAAATATCCAATCAGCCAAACAAACTTCACTTTCATTGACAAATACTTTCAAAGTAACAGCTGACTTATCAAAGCAATTGGAAGCGACTACTGCTATAGGCACACAAAATAAATTGGCTGTACGAGAATACATTAGCTACATAATAATGATAGCAATTTTTGTGTATTAATACTATCATTCTTATGCTATCAATGTTTAAAAAATGCTAAGAAAGCACAAATAACTCAAGAATCGACTATAAAATGGAGCGACATTTACTCAGCAATTCACTCATCATCCAGGAATCAAGAATAATAATCCAAACTAATAATCAAACCAAAAAATGAAAAAAAAGACTACCTATTTTCAAGCCGACAATAACGAAGGGAACATGGAACGTCATAGACGATTAATATCACTTGTGGAAGAATATGAGAGAGTGTATACTGAAAGATATGTGGACGCTATATCTCGTATTCAAAACAACATGAGAGCACGCAGGGAATCGGATTCATCAGACATCAGTCAAGGATCAACAATCGTGTCAATTCCAGACGAGGAATAAGCAGCTTTTGCCGCCGGAGTATGTTTATTGTCTTTTCATATTTTTTTTCAATTTTTAATTAACTTTTTGCAATTTATAAAAACTTTAATAATATTTAAGCTTTTAAGCAACTTTTTCCAATTTATAAAACTTTAATAATATGCTTTCAAAAATCTTTATTTTTTATATATCTAGCCACTAGATGGCTATGTCAGTACATGCTTGCTTACCATAAAGTCATTGACGTCAATCATATGCAGACTAAATGCTTGCTTAGCATAAAGTCATTGACGTCAATCATTAATGCAGTCTAAACATTTTCCTTTGTTAATTTCATAATTATTCCAAACATAAAGAATATCATAATTATATAAATATAGTGGAAATGTCCAATAAAGCATTCAGTCTTTTTGAACCATAATAACCGAATAGTTATCAATAATAATCATATCACTTTTGTTACAGTAAAAATTATAAGTTATAAAATCACTTAAAAGTTTTTACTTTTTTGTGGTAAAAAACATTAGGGTTACTTCTCTTCTTAAGCTGGAATTTCAAAATTTAGGAGGTTTTATTCTCGAAAAACCATACAAAATTGAATAAAAAGTTCCATTTTTGAATACGGTTTTTCGGTTCATGCATTTATGTGAAAAAGATTGCAAATAAACTTATTGATGTCGATACATAAATTTTTTCAACATAAACTACTCAACATCCTTATTATGTGTCAACATGACCAATAGAAGAAAAACTACATTAATTTCTATTTTTTAATATGATAAATTAAATGATGATAATGATGATGATGGTGACGAAGATTCAAACTTGATTGTTGACGAGTAAAATAATTTTGATTAACGTCATAAACATGTACTTTTTAGTTTATTTATGATAAAAAAATATTTTTCATTGTGAGATTTTATTACTGGCCCTAAATCATCACCAGTCATGACACATCGTATGCACACTCATGTTTGTGTGTCTACATGAAAGCTTCTCAAAAATCCAAAATACATACAATTTGTATAGTTTGAAGAATTTATAGCATATCTCGTGCTTATGTGTTTATTTTTCAAACAGAAAAGAATTTTTTGACGCTTCAGCATACAAAATAGTTTTTTTTTTTTTAATTTTCTACGAAAAAAATTCACTGCTGTTCACAATATTGCATGACGATATCAGTGAAAGATCTTTTTTTCAATCTCAATTCCTTCAATTTGTAAACATTCAAATTCAAAGATTTTTTTTCCATATGAATTAAGTTTGGAAAGTTATCTGGCATCATCGGTAGAAGAGATGAGATATAGACGAGAAAAAAGTGCTTTCGTAAGCACGAAAAGAAATATATTTTAATGAATGTTTCACATCAATGAGATAAATATTTACTTCTTCAACCATCTCATTTTATCCTAAATTTTTTCATTCTTTTTTTATTATGAGAATATTTGTTGCACAGTTTTTGGGATGCATGCGTGTATTCATCCATATGGGTGGTATTTGTGAACACAATTTATTTTCTATTAAATTGAATGTTCTCATAGATTGAGATGATGTAAATATTCATGAGAAGGAAAAGTAGAAAATGGTTAAAAAGATTTTTTTGCATGTATTTTGATTGGATGGGATGGGTTGTTGTCAGATGACTCAGTTTTGTTGGTTATGTCATATTAATTTTCAGACATAAACTTAATATCAAATAAAATCTCTAAACTAGCATAAGAATTCAAACAGTTTATATTGGCATCTTTAGCATCAAAAACACTTGCCAAGCCACTGATCAGAATGCATTTTTCCATTTCTATTCTCAAAAAACTCACCATCTGTTCATCCACCCTTATCAACATTCATTTATTCCAAACAGTTTCTGCATACATTCTCTCAATCAACCACACACACAAAACAACATAAAAAGTCTTATTAAGTATCCAGTTTCCCATCTCAAATCTTCAACATTTTTCTTTTCCTCCATTTCCGAATGCTTTTGCCAATTGTATTAAAAGATAACCATATGAACGAAATTCTCTCTAACATATTTGCTTTATTCTCTACATTCATTGGTATTAAACAGCCATCACCAAACATCTGCTCAACAATGATTTATAAGAAGTACATCCGTATATTTGAACATAAAAAAGCAAAAAATGCTTTCGAGTTTCCTTAACAAAGAGAAGGAAAGCATTGCAGCACATAAGAAACTTTTTATAATCGCATTTAAATACGAGAGAAAGTTCAAAAGAAAGGAAAAAAATATTTTTTTTTGGCAAAAAACTCATTTTTTGTTATACTCGCATGCAACGTGCTGTTTGACGTCATCATATGACCCATTGACACATATTACAATTTTACATTGAATGCCTGAAAATTGCCGATGAAACCTTCAATATTATTTTTTTTTTCACTCTGTTCTATTCTACTTTTTACTTATTCATGCTAAAACATGCTACATGCATTTATATACATTATTTTTTTAATTTGCCTTAATCATGAAACCCTCCCACGACCGACCTCTTTTATGCTTTCTTGTTTTCATATTCATGTTTATAGAGAATGCTAATTGTATATGAATATGTGAAAATGACCATGATGGATATGAAGTAGATTCCGTTTTGTTCAACTCGGGGTAAGTTTATGGGGTGCGATGAATGTATGTCAAAAATTTTATGAACCTTGAATTTTATAAGTGAAAATTTGAGTTATGTATTATTTTTGTCTGAAATGACCCAAAATAATATTCGAGGACTTTAATATTTATAAATTATGCGAAAGTTCCTTCATACCAAAGTAACAACTTTTACACCCTCTTTACCACCTGTCTATTTTTTATTTATCAATCATTCCTCGTTAGATTGATGAGTGATTTTTTTGTGTGGTTCTTAGCTATTATGGCAGCATTCTATGTCATCATTCAGCAAGACAATAAAAAGAGAAAAAAAGCTCAATGATTGTTGTTGTCATCTTGAGCACAATACGGTTCTTGGCAATAGAAGAAGAACTTTCTCATACAACAATAATAATAAGCTATGCTACTTTTGCTATGATGATGCTCAATTTATTTTCTTTTCTTCATTCTTGGCAACATTTTGACTAAATATACTTTCGTCGATAAATCATATCACGTAGCTTCGTGAATCAAAAAAAAAGCACAAAAAGTTGAGCAGATTGCTTCGAAAAAGCTGAGAAACAAAATTAAATTTTCTATTCGTTCGTTGCTCACACTTTTGTCACATTCATGTCTTGCAAAACAAAAATGCACAAATAAAAGCTCCTGTCGCTGTCTCTTTGGTTCTTCTGCATGAAAAAAAAAATCTCAATTATTTTTCATTTCATTCCATTTGAAATGCTTGAAACATGTTTCGAAAATGTGTTTACTCTTCTCAGTTCAATTTTTTTTTTCGTTCTTTAATTTCATTCTCTTTCAAGCTTATTTTTTTTGTGACCATGATATGGAAACTTTTAATTTAATTTTCGCAATGCTCCATTTTTCGTTCGCTCTCGTGTCACCAAATTACATTTTTTTTCATTAAATTATGCGAAAAGTTTTTTTTTCTGTTTTGGAATTGGGTGAAATGAATTTTATGTTAATGTATGTGTATGCATGTGCAGTGGGTTAGATTTTGAGTGACATGCATGACAATTCTTTGTGAGATTTATCATGTTTTTGAATGAAATTTGAATTTTTAATGATTTTGATAGGATTCTTTTTGGGGTTTTGGGGTTATGTTTGTCGTGCACGTTATGTGGATTTAATTAGGTATCTTATCATGTTTTATGGCCAGTTTCATGTTAATTTTTATTTGCAGATTTTTAAGAATCAAATCTTTAGACCTTCAATGAAATAACATTTGATTTAAAATTAAAAATTGCATCTCCTCATCAACATAACAATCCCAGCAATTCCTCTCTTCACTCATAGACAGTCAATGACATACTCAAAGTTTATTCAACTTCCCATTGTCTCTCTTAAATGCTTATTTTTATATAAAACTTTACCTTCAAAATAAAGCAAATGGAAAAAAAAACTTTTCTTTTCCAAACGTAATCGTCATGTAAAAATCCATCGCAAATTGCCTGCTTTCTCTTTCATTTCACATTCAATTTGGTATAAATAATAATACAGAAAGTCGTTTTTCCTTCCTGCATTATGAATGCATTTATATTCAGAATGTGATTTGATGAATGTATTTTATGTATTATATTCCAAGTATATGTAAGAAGAGCAAGGAATAGCGGAAAGGAAGTGAATAAGAAAGGAAAAGGATCGTTGGGTGGTCGATGGAGAATGAAAAAAAAAAAGTTAACAACCACATGTTACCATAGTAAAACATGCAATCTGATGACATTGAATTGGAAAGAAATGTGTCACGCTCAACATACAGATGTGAACATAAGTGTGTATATGTCGTACTTATGTAAATGCGTCGCTCTCTGTGTATATATAAAATTGCAGATTTTTTTTTCCTTTATTCAAGTGGAATACATTTTTTATTGCTATGAGGTTGTGATTGTGATTGTATGGGAAGCATATGAATCAATCCAAATGAAAATGCAATAAGCGCCATCCTCACTTTGAACTGTAATTTCTCATGTGTATTGATACCATATATATTATATTTGGTATCGTTGGAAAGCTTAATATAGTAGCTATCTACCACTGGTAAAATTTTTGAATTTGGACTTATCCATTTTTTCACAGAACACCTCAAAGCTTGAGAAAACATGCAATTTTCAAACTAAAATTTTGTGTATGTCATGTGCACAAAATTTATAATTTTTTGTTGTGATGATAGCTACTAAGTACCAACTAAAACCCGCCACTTAAATCAATTAGAATTAATCAATTGGTGTCGAGATATGAATTTTTGAAGTTTCAGAAATTTCGAAAAAATTTTTTTGTAAATTTATACTGTGACTCTTTATCTCATTTCTCTTGTATATTATCACTATAAATACAATGTTTTATATCGTTGTAAAGCTAAAGACAGTAGCTATCAATAACTGTAACAAATTTTTAATATAAAGCTATTCCGTTCCTTATAGAATGCCTCAAACTTTTACAAAAAATGGGATTTTCAAATAATAATTTTACAAACATTTTGTGGACAAAATTTTTTTGTCTTTATTGAATCATAAACTACTTACAATAAACTAAAAAATGCTTTTTAAATCAATTTACTTTAATAAATTGCAGTTGAGATATGAATTTTTGAAGTTGGGACGATTTTTTCATATTTAAAAAAAGGAAAAAATCATAAATTTTCACTTTTAATCTCATTTCTCGTGTATAACTTCACCAAATTTAATAACTTTGGTATCGTTGGAAAGCTTAAAACAGTGACTAGTCATGTATGTAGCAAAAAAAATGTTTTTGGACTTATGCTGTTCCTTACAAAATGACCCAAATTTTTTGAAAAATATACTGTTTTAATTCAAAGTTTCTGACTGCTTATCCTAAACTTAATGTAGTAAAAAGCATGTTTTAGGTTTGTTCTTACTTAGTTACTTCCACAACACTAAAAATAATAATATTTTATGCTCAGAACTTACAAAAAAATTCAATAAAATATGTTATATTTTTCAAAAAATTTGATTCATTTTGTAAGGAACAGCATAAGTCCAAAAACATTTTTTTGCTACATACATGACTAGTCACTGTTTTAAGCTTTCCAACGATACCAAAGTTATTAAATTTGGTGAAGTTATACACGAGAAATGAAATTAAAAGTAAAAATTTATGATTTTTTCCTTTTTTTAAATATGAAAAAATCGTCCCAACTTCAAAAATTCATATCTCAACTGCAATTTATTAAAGTAAATTGATTTAAAAAGCATTTTTTAGTTTATTGTAAGTAGTTTATGATTCAATAAAGACAAAAAAATTTTGTCCACAAAATGTTTGTAAAATTATTATTTGAAAATCCCATTTTTTGTAAAAGTTTGAGGCATTCTATAAGGAACGGAATAGCTTTATATTAAAAATTTGTTACAGTTATTGATAGCTACTGTCTTTAGCTTTACAACGATATAAAACATTGTATTTATAGTGATAATATACAAGAGAAATGAGATAAAGAGTCACAGTATAAATTTACAAAAAAAAATTTTTTTCGAAATTTCTGAAACTTCAAAAATTCATATCTCGACACCAATTGATTAATTCTAATTGATTTAAGTGGCGGGTTTTAGTTGGTACTTAGTAGCTATCATCACAACAAAAAATTATAAATTTTGTGCACATGACATACACAAAATTTTAGTTTGAAAATTGCATGTTTTCTCAAGCTTTGAGGTGTTCTGTGAAAAAATGGATAAGTCCAAATTCAAAAATTTTACCAGTGGTAGATAGCTACTATATTAAGCTTTCCAACGATACCAAATATAATATATATGGTATCAATACACATGAGAAATTACAGTTCAAAGTGAGGATGGCGCTTATTGCATTTTCATTTGGATTGATTCATATAATTCATTAAATTGTTGTCAAATTGTAATTATGAATAATATCCTTGTGGGAAGATGTATTTAAAATGTAGTTGGGGGTTTTGTGTTTTTATAGTCAAGTTATTCAAGAAATTAAGTGTCAATTATTTGTTAAATGATTTCTTCTTATAGAATGTTGTCAGGAGCCAAAAAATCTACCCTTTGAAATTTTGGTTTAAAATTGTTCTGTAAGGTATTGATTAGTGTCCATGTCTAGGGGTTAAGGAGGATATTCATTCAGTTAATAAAATAAATCTAACCAATTAAATTATTCTTAATTGTTTTCTGAAACTACCATACTAAATTTACCACACTATCTCCACTGGAGCCTTAAAAAAATTGATTTAATAGCAATCAAAACTTTCTTAATTCAGTCAATTCACATTCAACAAATATATCGTGATAACAACTTGATTCTCAATAAGAGAAGAAGGTAGACACACCAAAAAAATACTAAAAGACAGAGACAAACTCTATGTAAAGGAATTATCGTGCACGAAATTACACAGTTAGAAGGAGCACATACAATAAAAGAATAAATGTAAAAAGTATGATAAAATATAAAATATAAAATAAAAAAGCAGGGCAGTCATCGTCTCCATGCTGTTGTCGAAACTTTTTTTCTTTTCCGTTGCCTTCTTCATTGCCTTTCCTTTCCTGTTCTGTGCTCAATGTACCATTGAGTGTATTAGTTGCAGCACAAAAAGTAGCGGAAAGGCCAACAAAATGTTTAACATCGATATCGAATGAAAAAAAAAAATGGAGAAGAGAAAATACAAACTTTTTTTTCATACGGCAGGAGTAGAAAGCTCTTGAATTTCCTGCTGAACGGTTGTTATTCTAACAGATTCTGCAGTCGTAGTCAACAAAGCAGATTTTTCTCGGTCTCTTTCGTGTAGCAACATCGAAAAAAAAAAATCACAAACGTGAGAAAAAAAATCCTTTTTTTTCTTGAAATATTTTTTTGGAAAATCTAAAATAAAAAGAATTTTTTCGCATAGAGACAAAAAACTAAAACAAAAGCTAAAACTTTTTTTTTTCGTGTGTGTTTGCCATTCGGCATGCTCGTAAGCTATAACATTTCTGTCGAAAAAAAAAAACAGCAAGCGGAAAAAGACAATTTTTATAGTTTTCCATGATTATCATAATAAAATGAACTTTTTTTTTGGAATTCAAAAGCACTCACTGTCATTGTTATTGTTGTAGTGTGTGGATATAAAACAGCAGTGCCTTGTGTCGTCATGAGCAAGAAGTAAGCTGGGAGAACTGGAAAGTTTCTCATTTGCTTTTATTTGTCTCTTACTAGACGACTTTTTTAAAGTGCTCGCTTAGTATTCCGAAAGCAAGGACTATCTACATTCCTATCTGATTTGAAGTAACGGGAAGTTTAATAAACATTAACATAACATAATAATCTGATGTAATTTTAATGAAAGTGTAATGAGGTGTGAAGCCACGTGCGTAATTTGGATAACATTTTATTGACAAAGTCAAGTTGTGCTCTGGTTTTTATGGATTTTTTTTTACTTTTGGTGTTGTCTGAAGGACATTCTTAATTGCTGCTGATAATTTTTTTGTTTTTTGCTGTTGGAAAATTTGTGATTATGATAAGCAAAATTCACCGGTTCTTAGTGACTAAAATTTGTGAATATTTTTGCAAAATAATGTTATCGATTCAACTCCCTAGACAGTCTAGTTGGAATTGATTTTTTTTTGTGTGTGCAACAGTTAAAAGAAGAAAAATTCTTGAATATATAAAAAAAAAAAATGTTTTTTGACGTTTTGTTTGAATGGATTTGATTTTTTTGTGGTTTTGATTTGTTGATGTGAAATATTGACTGATTTATGCTGTGGGAGGATTTTGAAATTTAGAAGCAATGCAGATAAAGAAATAAAATTTCAAAAAATTATACGAACAGTTTCAAGATTTTTTACCTATAACTGGTTCACTTTTGACATTGAAAAAGGATCAAAAATACCAATTGATTTTCAATTTAAAATTTTTCATAGAAACTACAAAAAAAACATTGAAAAAGTGTGCAAACTATTTCAATTTGATAAATAAATGAACATAAAGTCAATATAAAGTGACAATTAGTGCTCTCAAAACCAACAACATCCCATCCCCTCTAACAAACAAACAGACAATCACAATTATCCATAAAAAATCAAAACAAACTCAACCACAATTTACTAAAAACCGCAACAAGCAAAAGCATTCCAATTTATTGAATAACGTGCATAAAAATTACACACATATTACGTGAAAAATTCTGACAGTGCTTTATGAAATTACAAGCTTTATTGTGAAATAAATAGGTTGTGATTAAAATAAAAAGCTTTTTGCACGGATTACATGATATTTGTTCCGATTCTTTTGTTTATTGTGCTGTGTATAGATAAATTGTTGATATTAACTGATAAACTTGATGTTGCATGATTTTATAAATTAGAACTTGATGAGTTGAATGAGAACTAAACTTTCATGTTAAAATATCGAAAATAAAATATAAGCAAAATTTTAAAAACCATCCGACCAAGAATTTTATGTCACACAACCGTCCACCTCTACGATAAAACACATTTGTGCAAAAACGATTCATAAACCCAATAAATCAAGAAAAAAGAGTTCAAGGATCTTCTCTCATGCTATCTAGTGAAAATAACAATGAAAATTTCATAAAAACATGTTTTTTGTGCTATTTAACGTTGAGTTTGAAAAATTATAGAGAACTGAGTAGCATGATAAAAATGAATATTTAAAAGGATTTAACAGCTCCAGATGTTCTATTTTCTATTGGCACTTGAAGTAGATTATTAAGCTGAAAGGACGAAAATTTTGTTGTTTTTCATAAAAAATTTGATGTTGATTTGAACAATATTGGATTCAATTTGTGAGCAAAATCTGTGACTTGGAAAAGAATTGAAAAAATGTGAAAAAAATATTAAATGGAACTTAGTAACGGAGCTAAGGTGAAAACTTTATTAAAAAGATTTTAATCAGTTGGAAGTTGAACGTGAGAGAATTTTTCAAAGATTTGAAGAAAAATTAAAAAAGTTTAATTTGTGAAGATTTTTTAAAAAAAAAGTTGTGAAGATTTTTAAGGATTCATAGACATTGAATTCAATTAAATCTAAAAATATGAATTTCAACATATCAGGATTAGAATTGATTCAAAAAGCAAACCTTAAATTGGAAAATTTACAAAAAAAATTTGGAAAAATTTGAAAATTTAAAAGTAAAAAATTATTCTAAGAAAAATATTGTGAGAACATTTAAAAACGTAAAAATCAAAATTAATTAAAAGCTTTATAAAAAGTTTAAAAAATTTATCCTAATTGAGAAAGTGAATTGAAGTGAACATTTTTAAAAAATTTAAAATTTCAAAACTAAAACTGTGCTTTTTATCTTCACCGTTAAAAAACATACATACGTCCACAATCCAATCAAACTTTTTTTGTGATAAATAATCCAATTAAACACTCACTTAATTTTCTAACACAATTATTATCTAAAGAACTTCAATCTGCATTATCGCTCGAACGTGAGAAAATGTCCGAAAAATTCACACCGTAAAAAACCTATCATTCACTTCATTATCAAAAAGATGAATGAAAATAATAAAAAAAACTTTCAAGTCTAGGAAATTCATCCTCCGGAGATTAACTTTTATACATCAAGACAAAAATATCCAATGACATTCTTATAGGATTACACAAGTGAATAAATGACAAAAGCAGCACAGTAATATCAGATTTCATATCATGATTGTACGCATATCAAAGCTTAAATAAAAGCAAGAAAAAAAAGCCGGAAGAGAAAGTGAATTTGTTGTTGTTTATGCCGCAGCTGCCTATAACTGAGAGAACTTAACTCTCAGCACTAAGAAAGGAACAAAGCTTTTCTGTAAGCTTTTGAGCAAAGAGAGAATAAAAAATTTTCTACTCAAGAGCTTTTCCGTGAAGTAAAAATTTTGCTGTTGCCATATCGGTGCGCTTAGTTCTGTGATATAATTTCTCGTGTATGCTTTTCGTTGTTCCTGTCGTGTATTCTTGTACACATAAATGTGTACATTACTCACTGTGATTGGACTGAATTGTGAATTTTTTATTCTTAATGAAATAATAAGAAAATAGTAAAAAGTCAACGGAAGGAAGGAAAAAAATATTTTTTATACATAAAAGGATAAAAGACATACTTACATTGTAATGTAATGTGCATCGATTATTCTTATTAAAATGTAAGAAGTAAGAATCAGAAGAGGAAGGAAAATTGTTGTGATTATATCTTATCGAATAATCATCATCGTAAGTTATTCACGAACAAGTAAAAGAAACGACTTAAGAGAGGAGATATAAAGAGAAAGTGAGAGAGAACGATACTTATTTAAATTTTCTTTTTATCAAAACGAATTATTTTTTTATTTTGTACTGTTGCTACATATTCACATATGTACCATGTCTTTCTCAACATTGTATCCTTTCCATTTATATTTGAGACAAGAATCTCATTTTGTACAAAGAAAAATCATAAAAAAATGTTGATGTCAAAAAGAAGAAGTTATGGAAAAACCAGTGGAAAAGAAAAAGTCATAGTTAAGGAACAGTTTAATCCCTCATGAGCGGATGAATGAATGAATGAATGAAAAGGACATGAAGTGGAAGTGAATGATGCAAGTGTTATGACTGTTGGAAATAGATTGGAATATAAAATTACGGATTTAAAGATGAATAATAGTTGTGTAGGAAGTGCTGTGATTTTGATGAGTTTTTTGGGACTTGATCAAGGATTTTCTTGCATACAATTTTAAACTTACTGTTTCCAACTTTCATGACTGTAAAAATTCCGTCAAATTTAATTTAGTTCTAGCATTAAGTACCCTATAAAAATACATGCTGACACCCAAAAAATTTCTAAAACATTCCAATTTAAAAAGGTGAAAATGACATTTCATAAGCTTACAATCAGCACAAAATCCCCCTTAAAATGTCTGATCCTCATCAAGGTGAACTTGCGAATCTAAAAGCTTTTAAAGTTCTTCTTTCAAAAAGATTCCTTCGAGAAAAATTTATGCTGAAATTCTTCAGATTTTCATGCTGTTTCGCACGTAAAACCTAGAATGAAAAAGTTATTGACTATTTAAGCAACATAGACTGTCTATCTGATAAAAAGTATGACTGAAGAATATGAAAACATAATAGAAACCCGTGTTAGATGTTTGTGCTATTGTGTTCAATAAAGTGTGGTTTGCTTAATGTGACTGTGGATGGTCCATAAATTTAGTTTTGGATTGTGGTAGTTTGATGTTCTGGGGAGGTTGTATGGTGTTGGGGATGCATGCAGTTTGTGAGATTTTTTAATCAGTATTTTAAGGATATGTATGACCATTTTTATGTGATTCTGGGGAAAAATATTTTGGTAAACTTGAGTACTATTTATATCAGAATTTTAGGTTAGAATTCAAAATTTTGATTACAATGTCCTACCCACAGGTTTTCACAGTAGTCATAAAAGATTCTTGAATGAGTAAATTCCAAAAATGTATTCAAAGCAGATATTGTTGTCATTATAAGCATCATCTTATACATCTT
The DNA here is from genome assembly GCA_026123125.1 of Chironomus striatipennis. Taxonomy (NCBI): domain Eukaryota; kingdom Metazoa; phylum Arthropoda; class Insecta; order Diptera; family Chironomidae; genus Chironomus; species Chironomus striatipennis. Next base: position 46,769,669 of record CM047394.1, read on the forward strand.
ATGTACGATTAAGTTCTTGACATCAATTTTTCAATTTTATATCTAAAAGCAAAGCTTTCAAAATAACAGCATTAAATAATAAAAACTTACTCATTCACACTCTCAAAAAAAAAAAAAAAAACTAGAAAATGTCGCGACAGAGAAAAAAAAAATATGTAGAAATGATTCACATTTTCACCTCTTCTTCTTGTTCCTCAACTGAAGGCAATGCGGAATGATAAAATTATTAATTGATGAAGCGTTGACTCTTATCAGAAAACTTTTCATTGCCATCTCATCAACGTTACAGGTGCGAAGGTGTGATAAAGTTTTAATGAAAAACTGCTAATTTTGTTACTTGTAAATTAGTGGAAGTAGAAAAAGTATTGATTTGTCGTGTGCTCTTGACTCGCGTTCAGAATAGTGTCATATTGATCGAAAAAGTGGATAAAAATTAAATTAAAGTCAAATTAACTTTTTAATTAGTTTTTTTGCTATCTGCTGTAGATCTGAATTGAGACAGTCGTACATGAATTTTCTGTTGGTTTTTCGATTAAATTCTGTTTTTGGATGTTGATGGTTGGATTTGTGCAATTGGTAAAAACTCCGAAAAATGCTGAATTTCACTTAAAAATTTTAAAAGCTTTAGATTTTATTCTCAAGAATTTCAAAAGCACTGCATAGCCTCAAAACTTGCTCAAAACAGCCACAAAAAATGCAAAAACATTTCCATCCAATTTGCCCCCAAAGCATTTTTCCAACACAATAAAAAATGTCAGTAATTGCAATAAAGTCTAGAAGGGACAGAGATAAATTTTTCAAGCATCATAAAGATGTAAAGTGGAACGTAAATCTACATATAGTATCAGTATGAGAATGCGGACTCCCAAAGTTTATTTCTGTGTACCATAGACAGCCATGAATTTCAAAAGTTATATTCTCATTTTCATATTATGATGATGATGTCTTTTGTAATGTATTTTGAGTCTCAAATGTCATGTTTTGTTACATACATGATGTTGCAGAAATTCTGTAGATTCTTAAGTTCCTGAGAGATTTGAAAAAAAAAATCAATAGTTGAGGTCATTAAGCAATTTCATGTCTTGAAGTAGAAATTAAACTACAATTTCAATTCTAATTCTTATGACTTAATGTATTCATCAGCAAATAAGCACTTACGTACGGACGATAACTTAAGTGGATTTCTTTCCAGTACTTAATGTAAAATTAAACCCTCAAGTGCTAATAATCCTCATAATGTTATCGCAAATGTGATTTAAAGTGAATTGATTTTTTCTTCTTCTCTGCTTGATTACTTATAAGTTAGTCCTTGAACTTGAGTCAGCATGAAATGAGTTCGTTCGGAAGTGCAATAAACATAATGATATTGCCAATACGTGTTTATTTATTCAAACAATATTTTTTTTCTGTTTCCAAGACTAAATATGAAGAAGAATAGGCATTAATATAAATATTGTTAATGTTTTATTATGATTGCGATGAATTATTGGATCAAGTTTATTGTGTGAAGAAGAATTTGTGTTTGATTGTGCATTGTCGATATTTAGAAAGAAAAATGACTTTTTTTAAGGATAGCTCACTAATTTGTAAAATGAATTATCTAAATATGTGTGTCGAACGTGCTGTTTGGTTTTATTTTCATACCTGCAATGATGACGAATGGAATCAATACGACAAAATGAGTTAGAATCTAGAGCTTTGTTTTTTAAGACTCCTATTTACTTGTCAGGATTGATTTTTTTCAAGTGACACAGGCTGCTAGGGGACAACTAAAAATTGTCTCGAATGTTCATAATTTACTTGCAAATCCTTGAATCAGCTCCTCAAATAATTCATTAATTTTTACAAAAACCAGCAAAATGATAAAAATGATCTGTTATTCCTCTCATATCCCTCAGTACTTCAATTTCCATTTTTAAGTCTCTTATAAGCTGACTACATCATCATTTTATGACCAAGCTCAATAGATACAAAACTACATATCAAATTTTTTAAGCAACAGAGTAGTTCAAAAAATTATGAAAAAATCAATAATTCATTTTCAATGGCCCATAAAAATATTTTGCTAACAGTTCAAGAAATCTATGAGTTATGTTACAAATAAAGCTTTCAGCATAATTAAATCTTGTTTTTTTATGGTATAAAATCAAGAAGAAAATTGAGAAAAATATTTTGTTCTAAGAATGTTTCTGTTTTTAGTGAGCTTATTAAAAATTTAATGGTAAGAAATGCTGGTTGGTGATCTGTGTCAAGGATAGTGATTATTTGATGACAATCTTTATCAAAGCTTTCTCATACTTTTGATTCCAAAACTCTCTAAAACTAGCAAAATTTTTAGTTCCAATTACTTGACGTCGCAAAGTCTAATCGCTCACTTGTCAGTAAGTGAAATCAGTTTATATCAAAATCAGTCATTAATATGTCATGCTAAAATTAAAGTAAAATGCCTCATAAAAAAGAATTTCTCATAAAACTTTAATCAACTGCCATTCTCATAAAGTAAATGTCCTTCAAAACTTACCTTCTATTGCAAACTTTCAAAGTCACTAATAATAAATAAGGCATATAAACCAACGGAAAGTCTTTATACTGACATAAAACACAAGAATATAAATATCCTCATTAACAGCTGAGAAATAAGCTGCAAATTCGCGAGAAAAACACACAGAAAATGCTTTGCCGTATGTCCTTAATATTTTATCATTATCATATAGCTGAAAACAGCAAAACAAGACACAAAAGAAGGAACAAGAGAGGATATGATACGCATTTATGATGCTCTAATGGCGGAAAAGCAACCTAGAGTGAGAAGAATAACAGAAAAAAATTTATCCACATGTAAAAGTTTGATGGCACAAAATAAAAGTTCTATAAACATTTAGATTCAGTGAAAGTTGTTGAATTATTCATACTTATACGAAAGAGAAAGGCAAGGGAATTGCTAAAAATAAAAAATAGATAGACGAAACTTGTTGTTGCTGTTTATATAGTTTAAGGAGCCCAAGACTCATCTATCTTTTTATTTAAGAAAAAAATGACAAAAGAAATATTTTAATGAATTAGAAATGACTATAGACACTTTTCTAATGCTTGTTTGGATTCTTGCCATCAAAAAAATCTTTTTATTATTATTTCATGTTTTTTGAAGAGGATCGAGTGGTGATGATTTGATTTGGCGTGTCTATGAATATGATTGGTGGTTCCTGACCAAACAGTTACAGACATACAGCTAGAAATTTTTGATTAGACCAGTGATGGCCAACCGGTATTTCACGGCACAATAATGATCCAAAAAATTTCTAAAATGCTACGAACCGTATTCCGTGTACGGTTTTGATCAAAGTTTACTCCCAAAATATACCGCAGCACAAAAAAAAAGTTGGCCACTACTGGGCTAGACATTTTCGATAAGCCTCGAATTTTCGGAGACTAAAAAATTCTCAAAATCGTCCATATGTAGCTCGGGTTTCTTTCTTTATTGTCAATAATTTTCTTTTCATTTTTCAATCTCTTATTCAATAAATCTTTAGCAATCTTTAGCAATAAGAAGTGAACTAAAATTAATTAATTTGCGATGATGATACTGATGAAGAAAAAAAAAAATAGAGATTTCCTAGATGAGCACGTAGACACAGTAGAATAAAAAAAACTGTCGAATAATCAGTTTGGCCTTTCTGTGACATTTTCTTGTTTCTTCTTTCACCCTTCTCTCTCTATTTTTTGGTTGTTTCTCTCTCGCTTTCTCAGAGTTACTCAAAAAAGAATATTATATTTTTTTCGCCACACTTTTCAATGCAATCAATGACGATAAAAAGGACCTCAATGTGAAAATAAAAGAAAGAAAACGAAATAAAAAATAATAAAAAATAAAACAAACTGTGACTGTAAAAAAAGCTAAAAAAAATCGTTAAAAGTACTGCATTGATGTTTGAAGGAACAAGAAAAAAAAGTACGAAGAAGAAGAAAGACACACACAAAAAAGGAGTAAAAAAATTGAAAGTGAGCAGCATAAGAAAGACTGGGAAAGATTTGAGGTGAATTTTTAAAAAGGAAGTGACATAAAAGTAATTTAAGAAGACACAAAAAAATTCCCAAAAATTCGAATGGGGGCATCTAGTGTTGTTAGGGCAAAGTCACCGACAGATCAGAATGATGTTGAGCAACAGCAGCATCAAGACGAGCAGCAACAGCAGCAACCACCGCGTTTGAATGTGCAGGATGTCGAGAATAATAATAATCATATTTTTATAAATCCACACGAGCGTTTTATAACATTTGTTGAAGAATGTGACTTGCTTAATAATAACACGACATTAATTAATAATAATTATCTAACGGTTGCTTACACGCCCACATCAACCACAACTACTGCAACAGCTTTAAGACTAAATAATAGCATCACTGATAATAATAAGAAGAATAAGCAGCAACTACAACAGCAAAATCAATCAGATTTAAAAAATAGCAAAAATAATAGGATATTAAGTAACAGCGTTGGAGACGTCATCGGAAGTAGTGAGAAAAAGAAAATGCAAGTGAATGAGAGTCCCAAAAAGAGTCCAAAAAAGCAGAACCTGAATGAGAAAATAGCAAAAGAGACTGAAAAGAAAAAGAAGAAAAAGGAGAAGCCAAAAGCTCCGCGAGCACCGAGCGGTGGAGGAAATGTTGGTGGACGTGGACGAGGAATGGCAGAACAAGATCAACTGATGAGAAGACCACGTCGAAAGCTCAAAGACAAGGCAGAGAAGTATGAAGAAAAGCTTTATTATCCTTTATTGCTGCTCTCTTTTTTTCTTCCTCTCTCTCGCACACACATACACATTTGCAAAAAAAAAAAAATAATAATAATAATAAATATCAAGTCCTTACTGTGTGCAGACGAAGAAAGAAAAAGCTCATTTTTATTGCTAAAAGCTTTTCAATGGTGAGAGCTTTTTATGCTTTTTTTTCTTTTCTTTTTTTTATTTTCATGCTTCGCAAATATGTATGAACTGTACAGAGAGGGGATTGTTTTCTCGCACACACAATCACAGATAATGATTTCTCTTTTGTCTATTCTTCTTTCTCTCTCTCCCAGTTCTCCCCTCTCGACTCACAAAATGTTTTGCTCTTTATTCATCCAAGACGCAAAAATAGGAAAAAAAAGTTTTGTTTCTTCTTTAATTGCGCTGTGGCTGTGCTGTGGCTTTCACACGAAAAAAAAGTTCTATACCTTAATTTTTGCCTCACTTGCCTGACGAGTCGAATCATAAATTATGTGAATGTGTATCAATCAGTCTCAGTCAATCAATCAATCATCATCATCATGAATCCTCTTGTGTTAATTCATTCATCATAAGACCATGTAAATGTGCTCGGGTATTTCAACTTAATTTATTAAGCACAACTGATATCGTGACAACGGCAATTATGAGTCAACGTGCGAGCAGAGACTGCAATCGTAGTTGGAACCTTCAGCTGTAAACAATATAATTAGTTGCTAATGAATGAATTTATAAATTTTTTATTTTATTATTTTAGTTTTTTTTTTATTTTTTGGTCTTTTTTGAATTTAAATTTTTGGTGGCATTAGAAAGGAGATTAGATTTATTTTTTCTAGGGAATCTTCTCGGATTCAATTCTTTTTTTTTTTGGCTAAATAGCCACAAAATTTAATTTCATTCCAAATTTCCTATATATAATCACATCATTCACACATCCTCACTGCTCTACAATGTTGATTCTTATTTTACGATATATATGACGACTAACATGTATATCCTTGAGAACGGCCTTCATTACGCCATTCTTGCTTAGTAATCAAGTAATTGCATACGATGGCAGCATAGTGCTACATTATTACATTTATGCCTAAGACGCAATAACAATTGAATCAAATCATGTACATACGTGAGGATTGTCACGATTTCATTGCTTTTTCAGATATCAATTATTTTTTTAGAGACTTTTGATGTTTATTATGATTCGAATGTGATTTTAGAGTTTATTTATTATAGAGTGCCAGAAAATAAAAATTTAGGGCTATTTAGGGTAGATTAGGATTTTCACTATTAAAGTTAGAACTCCAAACTTATATTATAAAGCTCAAAAATTCACCTAGAATTCAAAACAACTTCAACAAACTATCTGCATTCTAATGCCAACTCACATAGTCCTCCTCACCATTTCATTGCCTTTTTTTTACAAACAATTCTTTTCATTATTTATTCATATTGAAATTAAATTGCTCCCTCCTGATTATAAAAGTTATTGTTGTTATTGTTTCTTTTCCCTCATACTTTATTGTTATATTTTTAAGCATCATATATGACCATATCATGAAAAAAAAATTGTATAAAAAATAATAAAAATGAGGAAAAAACGACTCAAAAATGCTTTTTTTATTTTGCACGCAACATTTAGCCTGATGACTGCCTTTGCATTTTCATTTTCATTTAAATATTGAATTTTTTAATTTTATTTTTTTTTACAACATAATGGAAGTGTGACATGTAAAAATTGTTTGCCAATGGTCAGTTACACGAAGCAAAGGCAGAGAGAAAAAAAAATGAAGAAATTAATTTTATCATAAATTGAAAATTGTCGCCATTGAGGCTTTATTTTATGTGTGTTAATATAAGTTAAATGCGCTGCTGATTTCTTCTTCGTTATGCTGCCTATTTGCCAAGAAATGCTTTTGTTTTTATGTGTGTAGAATAAAAATATGTACAATAATTTTTAAACATAAATTATAATTTAGCATCACATGTAAGTATAATAACTGAATTTATATTATTATGATATATTTTACTATTATGTATAATGTTGGGGTGTTCATATTTAGATCACTGGGTAGATATGATCTTTACATAAAAATAATCAAGTTCGAATCCCAACTCTTTTGAATGACACCTCAAAAAACCTCATTTAAACAAGCAGAAATCAGATTAATGTCACGATTATATAAAAGACCAATTCATACATTTCCGATTTCCTGCGGTTTGTGTTAAACAATTATAGCTACTTCACAATGTGCCTCAATGTATTATTGTTGCTACTTGTTAGTCTACAAAAGGAAATGTACGAAATTGTTTACATATTTACGTTTACCTTTAACTCATTCCAACAGCTTCGACGACAACACGGATGTATATTTTATATTCGCATTAACACCCTCTCTTCCTACGTTGGATTGAATATATAGGATATATACCTATGGATATAAGTTCATATGTTTATCAATATTGACACAATAAATAATTCACATGAGACTATATATATATATATATATGCGAATATTTGTTGTTTGTGGAATTCTCGCAAGAACTTTATGCGTGGGTCTGATTAAAATTGTTTTTTTTTGTTGCTGCTGTTACTATTTACAGTCAATGATGATGATATAAGTCTTTATTGTATTTTATTAATTATTATTATTTTTTGTTGTAGGTTCTTTCTTTCTTTTTTTATACGTCGTGTGTCTTGATATTAAATTATATCGATATGAAGACTTTAATGCTATCATGGGACGTGATCTATTTATACTTGAAATGAGGATAGATATTTTTTTATACACTTAGGAAATGTTTTATTGCTTTGGAAGGATTTTTTGGGAGTTAAGAAATATTTTTTGGAGATTATTCAGAAGTTAGGTAAAGTTTTAGAGAATAAAGTTCTTTAAAAATTCATAGGAATAAACTTTTTGCAAATTTTAAAGTCAAAGAGATAAAAATTTATCCATCAAGTTTAGCTTCTACTGACATCATCCTCAAACATACCCAAAAAGGAACCCAACATATTCTCGCATAAATAAATATAATAATGAAAGAGTTACGTAGAGAATCTATTTAGTTTTTCTCAGAAATTCCACACTAAATTGATATTGGCAAATGAAGTAAGTGATTGAATATTGATGAGTCATTTTATGATGAGATTGTTGGCCTAGAAATGCGTATGACTAAATTATTTGCAATATTTTTGAAGATATAAGATAAATGATATTGACAATAATTCATAAGATCAGAAAAGTCAATGAACAGGAAGAGAATTGCCCTTTTCCTAAAAAAAATTAATGCTAATCGGATCTGACATTTGATTCTGGACTGAATGTTGGCCAATTTATTGATGGGTGATAATGTATTTAAAGGTAATGGATTCTAAAAAATATTAAAGGATCTTTTTGAAAAATGCGTAAATGCTGAAATTTCTAGAAATTTTTAAAATATTATGTAGATCAAATCAGGTTACGTCAGAAATGAAAAATTTTCTTGAATAATAATCCCAAAATCAATATATGTAGTTCATAAATTTACATAAATTAATTTTCCTATCGTAAGCACAAATTTAATTCCAATTTATTAACGAAAATTCCAAGCCAATTCATAAGAATAGAGCAAAAGAAAGTCCTCGAAAATATTTTCTAGTATCATCAAAAAAATATATTTAGCTCAAAAGGATTTTAAGCTTCTTACTGCAATAACAACACATGCAGACATGAAAAGAAACGTATCAAACTTTTAATCCATCAGGTCAACAAGATGAAGTGCTTTTATATGATGAAGTAGGAGGTATTATATAAGATTATAAGCATAAGTGTATGTTATACATATCCAAGATTTCGTTTTTTAGTCTACAAATTTTTTTCATGTTCCACATGAAATCTTAATAAAAATTAGACACGACTGAAAAAAAAAAATTAAAAGATTGTGAAATAAGATAAATTACCTCCTAAAACACTGACTTTCCGCTTGCTTAAACTCTAATTGATACATTTTCGCTATTAGATTTTCTCATCAAACTATATGTATATGATACGCTCACACATGACATATCTCCCCGCATACATCTGTATTCATAGCGAACTGAATTTTTGCTCATAAAGCTGTGTCAATTTATCACAGTTCATATCGGTTGATGATGATGATTAAATTTGAAAGCGTTGTAGGCCATTTGTTGTGTCAAAATGGGGAAGTGAAATGAAATTTTTACAGCATGGAGAAAATAAAATTTGAAGCTGTGACGGAAGAGAAGGGAACAAAAAAATTTAATTGAAACAAATTTTCTCACATCAGCATGAATGAATAGAATTTTTTTCATTTTAAATATGGTTTTGAGTTGAGTAACTAAGCCTTAGAAATGAAAGAGCATGAAAATATACACACTGAGAGGATTAAATAAATTTACAGATAAAGTTGTGTAAAACTTGATCTGTCTTCTTATTATTAACAATTTCCGAGAAAGTTTACAGCATTGTGAAACGGAAGTTTTTTAATTTCAATTAGGATTGACAGTTTTTGAATTGCTTCATGATGTCTTTTAATTGGATTGTATTTGAGTTTGAGATTGATGTTCTTTTGTAGTATTTAAATAGAAGTGGATGTCGTGCTTTAGAGGATTGGGAAATAGGTAAGAATTATAATCCATACTTGAAAATTTGTTTTTTCTAAAATTAAACTCTCTGGTTTAAGTTTTGAAACTTTATAGTTGATATTTCATGGTTTAGAGTCTATAGTTATTCATTAAATTAGATAAATAATGTCAAATCTAATGGATAACACAAAAATTTTAATTTTCTAAAATTATTGTGTCGGCCATTTTGTACAAAAATAGTAAGTACTAAAAAGTACTAAAATTACATTTTAAACTTGAAAAAATTTCCATTTCTTTGCTCAAAATTTTCATACATTCTCAAATAATCATTTTAATAACTTCCCCTGTAACTTCCAAAAAAAAAAAAAATCTCCTTAATATGATTGAAAATTTTTTTATAGCAGTTTAAACAAATTTTTATTCTCTCCATCACATCATAATTGATGAAAACCACCCAGAATTGTGTTTAACAAAATGGAATTAAAAACTTTTTGATCAATATTTAACTTAAGAATTAAAAGAGGAAGCACAAAGTGTGGAAAACATTAAAATATCTTGAGAATGTCAAGTGTATTTACAGAATATTTGTTGAGCGGTTACATAAAGTGGAATGGATTTAATTACAATACAGCAAGACTATCTCTCTTAAATTCTACGTGATAAAAACATGAAGAGCTTTTGATACATGCTCACAAAAAGAGGAATAATTAACATTGCAATACTTTTTTTGTGTACATACATATTGAGTGCTTTCAGAATATAAATACTTCAACATTGCGTTAAGTTAGGGGATGCTATGCGATGAAAATGTTAATGGGCGGCAGTCAATGAATATTCATATCATTTTAATTGCTACATCTCTCATCTCTGATGTTCTCATTCTCTTCTTCGTTATCTGCACCGTAACTCAATTTATCCTCCCTCGATAGAAAAAAAAATTTGCACATTCAGTTAACGATAAACTGAAAGTAGCACTCGTGCGCATAAATGCTTTCATAAAGTATAATGTGCAATGAGTGAAACTGTTAAATCAATAAGGGAGTTTTTTTTGTGGCAGCATAAAGTTAAAGTTATGTTAAAGTTCAGAAAAATCAGCAAAAAACAAAAAAAAAAGTTTTCAATGAACTGCTCCACATTCAGTTAATTTCTTTGTGCAACCTTGAGCAAATTTTCTCTCTTTCTCTTTGTTCCTTTCTCTCATTCATGTATGTGAACAGAATTTTTACTTCTTCACAAAAAATAGTTGTAAAATAGGGTGATGGTCATGATTGTAAGAGTAACAATGAGAACGATTGAACTGATTATATGCATGTACTTTATTATACACATGCGATTTGAATCTCTCCTTATTTCTCCTCAGAATTTATTGTGAATCGAATCGAAGCTTTTTTTCTGCTTGTTGAAAATTTAAAAATATTTAAATCCATGCGAGGGTTCTTGATTGCCTGTACTGAAATGCTCATTCATGAGATTTTTTTCTTCTTAAGATAGAGAATGAAAATTATTTTTTTGAAGTGGGGTGATATTAAGTTTGTTTTTGGAATCTGAATATTTTTTTTATTCTATTTGTATGGAGCTCAGGTGTTTGAGTGAGGAAAATGGTGTACTTAACATTTACGGACGATTTGGTTTGAAAGAATTGCTTTTTGTTGAAGTATTTAAAGATTTTTTGGCTTTTTGATTTTGAATTTTGTTTTTGGTATTTTTTGGCCTTTCAAGAACAAAAATGAATTTTGAAAATTACAATTTAACAATTTCAAATAGCAATTGAAGCTGCATATTTCATTTCACTCTTACCCTGCATGATTTAAAATCACTTTAAAATCCTCCTCACTTTAGAATTTGAATTCTTAAACATTTTTCCCCCACATCCAAAATAGATTCAACAAAGCAATTCCAAAAATGAAAATTGGTTTGTCTTCTATTAGACAATAAGCTTTGCAAAGAAGGAGTCTAAAAATTTACAGTCATAGCAAGCAGAGAGACGATAGTTTTTTGCGACAAATCGAATTTTTCCTCCTCATTTTAAATCACTTCTTTACTTTCCATTTATGGATTCAACTGTCATCTTGAATCTCAAATTTCACTTGAATTTTCAAAGAAACGAGATCGCTCATCAAATAAAATTTAAAAAGGAAAAAAATGGAACAGAAAAAATCGTCAATTATTCTTCTCATGAAAAATGAAAATCGTCTCATCATCGTCAGTTCTCAATTTTCTCATTCATTTCCTTTATCTTTTCGTTTTCTGTATTTATTCCATCATCGATTGACATTGCAAATATAACAAAATAAGAAAAAGACGAAGAAATGCCATTCCTCATCCATTTGACCTTCAATATTCTCTTTTACCATCTTCTCGATTATTTTTCTTCTGTATAAATTTATATGTATGTACCTAATCTTATCTTTCCATTTCTCTTTTGTCTGTATACATTGTTCAATTGCTATATCGTTTGATTTATTTTTATTTATAATAATCTCAATATTAGCACAGAGACAAAAAAAAAAATGGCAAGAGAAAATAACTTGTTGGCTTGTTTTATTATTTCCGCATTTTTCCTTCAAATTTAATTCAAATGAAAGGGAAATTTTTTGTTGTTGTCTTGTGGATCTTTTGTTACTATGAAAATGTGTTGTGATGTGCTTGTTTTGTCCTTTTGTCTATGACTTTTTTTTTAAAAAAATTATTTTTATAATAATTAATGTAATTAGTAATAAAATCCAACAATTTCATTGTTTATAGGATTTGAACCTATGTTTGGAATGAATTGAATCCTTTCATGGAAATTTACTACAAAGACTTTTTTAATCTCTAGATTTAAAGTTCAATATTTCTGCAAATTAACCCTTAAAAAAATTTACACCAAATATTTCAAACCCAACTCAAAATGCGTCTAATATACCCACCCCCAAACTAAATTTCCAAATAGTTTTTTTCATGCCTTAGCTATTATCATTCAATGGCTTGGAAATGGAAATAAAAATATGGGGGGAAGAAGAACATCTTGCTAGGATGGGGGTAGTAGGACAATAAAAAGCTATTGTGAAAGCTTTATTATCGCAAAAAAATGGGAGAAAACAGAGCCAGAATTTTTTTTTATTCTATAAAAATATAGAATTTGATGTACATAAAGTCTTCTTTTTTCCATTTTCTGTGTAACGAAATTGCTTCTGTCATAAGCTATAAAATGATTTTTCTTCTTAACATCTAAGCAAAGGAAAAGAAAAATTCTTTTTACTCTTTTTTTTTGTCATCGTCGTCAAATGCTTGTCGGCAATAGGAAAAAGCATGCATAAAATGGAAATAGAGATATTCTCTCCCAAAAAAAATTTTGTGTCTCCTCTCTGAGTATGTAAATGCTTACTATTGTATGTAAATCGTATCCCATCTAATCGTATTAAGCTCATTCCTCTTCATCATCTACATTTTCTCGATCTATATGCTACACATTATTTATTCTGATGCTTTTTATTTTATCTTTCCGTTTTTTGGTCGACAATAGAAAATTGAATATTTCTGTCTGACTGTGTAAATGATATGATGAACATGAAATTTATTATTTTTATCTGTAATACATATGGATATTGATATATGTAAACGATAAACAGTGAGAGATTACAGTAAAAACTTTCAATGTTATTCTAAAGCTACATAGAAGTTCAAAAGAAAAACAACCAGAGAGGAAAAAAAAGAAGTTTTATGGAAAGGAATGGATGTGTGTGATGGAAGAGACATGCGCTTCAAAATACGCAAAAAAAACAAGAATATAGCAGAAGCAGCACATTCTAATATTCTCATCGACAAGTACAGTTTTTTATCCTCATCCATCGGTTGCTTCAGTACCGAGTTACAAAAACAGTTCTGGTGTGTTTATATCCAATTTCATTACGTTTAATATTCGCGACAAAATGTCACATCGGTGTCGAAATCTCATAAATAAATAAAGAAAAAAAAAATGGAATAAAAATGTGTAACTGATAACCATGTGTGTATATCATATTATAGTCAAAGGAGAAGAGACCGAGAGACCCATCAAAGTTATGGCAATAAATTTTGATACATTCTTTCTTCCTTGATGGTGTCGCGTGTGTGTATATATGTGCTATTGTGTACTTTTATGCCTACCTATTCGCTAATTCTACTCCATCCGTACACGGGACATGTCGTGTGTACAGTAACAAGAAGTAAACGGAAAGCGATTAAGGAAAGATGTTCCCTTGTGTGTTGCGCTTTTCACACCATTATGATAACTTTTAATGTTAGACGACAGGCACTTGACGGCGGGTTTCATTATTGTCATTCTGTCGTTTGTACGTCAAGCTTTATCTTTTGTCTTTCTTGTTTGTCATCTTCTTACTGTTTTCATCCTTCATACTCCTCAACAAAAAAATAATATTTCTCTTCTTACAACACTTCATGCTACACACACATATACTCATAATCATGAGAGAAAACAGAGAAAAGACAATAATAATAATAAGAAAGGAAGAAATGACATAGAAAATTTAAAGGATGTAAAATCATTGTCATTATTTATTTATGGGAAACAGAATGAGAGAGAAAAGCAAGATCAAAAAAAGCATTTCATGCTTTTGCTTCTTAACGGAACATTCATGTATTTACAAGGAGATTGTCTTTCAAAATTCTGTTTTTAAGTGATGAGGGCTCCAGTGGGGGAAACTTTTGTTGTGTAATGGTTGTGAGAGATGAATCATGGTTTTATTAGAATTGGTGGGTTTTTCAAGTTTAAAGGTACCTGAATTAAAAAATTGACAATTGGGTACATGGCATACCTAAATAATTATTAAGGATGGACTGGAAATTGATGAAAATTTTGATGTTTTTTTTAATATATCAACTCATACTTATGCTCATACCCATTTCATATTTCTAAAATTACAAAATAAATACTTTATGAAATAAATTAGGCAACAAACAAGATATAAATTAAGTAGCTGCTAAAAATACCAAAATTATGTTAAAAAACTATTTCAAGTGTTTCAAGGCAAAAATAAGACAATAATACCCTAACGAGATGTAATTAAATTATACAAGGATAGAATTTGCATTAAATGGGACACAGCATACAATGTGAACATTCTCAATAGATTTATTCTTAAATGCGACTGAATTAATTTTGTTTTTCACGAATTATCTTCATGAAATAAGGAATTTTGAGCAGATGATGTGAATATTGAATATAACATACGAAATTTGATATCTAAAGTTGATTTGTAATCCCTTGTTTCATCACTGAAAAGCTCATCTCATAACGACCTTGAAAAATCGTAAAAACAATTCTCAGAATTGTTGTTTTGATGTTCAACAAAAGAAGCATAAAAGTAGCTTTAGGATAATTTATAATACATTAAAGGAACCTCCCACTGCAAATTTCTAAATTTATCCAATTATCCTTGAAAAAATCAACCCTTTTTCCCATCAACCATCTTGCATATAGATCCTAACATAAATTTCCAACAAATTTATTTCTAAAAATTTTTCATCAGTTTATTGACATTTATGGATCCATAAATGACTACACAATTTACGATTCATAAAAATTTGAATGTAAAAAAAAAAATAAATCCAAAATGTTTCCGAATTTTCATAATGATTGCTATGAGATTCATTCATTCATTGTTTCATTTGACAGCCATTCAAGTTGATTAAATTTCTATTTTGTCAATTCAATTCATCGATGATCAAATTTACAAATCATCACCTTTTTAATTCCCATCCAAAAATGTTATCTTGGCATTGATTCAAAAAAGATTTTTTATTGAAAATTGTCATTTAACATCTCTTCTAAGTCTGATTTTATTGCTCAAGAAAAGAAAAAATGTTATTGGTATGAATCATGGCTTAATTAAAAAGTAATCAAATCAATTTTATGTAGGGTAGAATGGAGATGGACGAGGTGATAATTACTTTGTAATTGAAATTTCAAACGATTAAAAGGCGTGTAAATTTTCTTTTCCTTTGATTTTCTCATTGAGTATTGAACGGAATATACATGAGAATTGATTGTACTTTGATTACATGCGGTGGATAATTTCCAATTGAATTGTCTGTAATTTGGGATTGCGAGGATTTTTTTAATGATTTTTTGAAGATTTATTTTGAGGTTATTATTTATTTTATAAAGTCCAAGCTAAATATGGACTGAGAAATTAACAATTTACTAGGATTTCGGGTTATAGGAAAGAGCAGTTTTGGGTATCAAAATTAACTTGAAATTTTATTCTGGATGTCTTTATAAGCGAATATATCAAAATTTAGACAAAATATTGACAGAATCTTTTAAAAAAGTAGATTTCAATTAATATCACTTGAGAATCGAACCTTTGACTACATATGCATACTTCAAAATTTAATATTGTTCCATTCAAGCTATCAATGCAGTCTTCCTCCATCTCACACTTCTGCAACTTGTAGATCAAATTCATCAAAAAACAAACAACAAAACACTTCCTCTTGAATCATTGATAACTGACACAGTCACTTAATATTTTATAGAATGCCAATACCCCAATTGAAATGATATCCGATATTCCGTATTTAGTGTTAATTTCAAAATCTTGTTGAAATATTAAACTTTCAAGATTCAAAGCATTCATATTGTATATCTATCTTAAAAGAATCTTCTACACTTGAAACATAAGTGATATCCATTAAGATCAAAGATTAAACATCCATTTACTCCTTTAAGATGTTCTTATTTTCACATACTTTGCATGACACTCTTTAAGTGCTTTATTGTCTGTTAAGAATGCATGAATACTTTAAAATCCTTTGATTTGCAAATCTTTTTAATCCACTCTGGTGAAACCATCCATAAATCTCACAAAATATTCATTTTTCACACCATTAAAAAGCCAGAAGATGCTATTAACTACACATGGTGCTCACACGGCTTATTACAGCTATGATGATAAAGTACGTCATTACTTTTTTGTCTGAAAATGTATGAAAATTTAATAAACTGCCCTTAAAGCTCATCAATACTCACTGCGACATAATTTATATTAGAAATGACTTTAAGGAACAGCCATGCGTTCACGCACTCATTCATTTCACTTCTTCCGTTTCATCTCTCATTCTTCCATGGCAAATAATTATCGGAGACAAGTCATTAATTTTCAGCTTGTATCTTCCAACCATAACAGCGTGAGAAAGGCTAAGTGGTAGACATAAAAGCACAAAAAATAAAATTTTTGGCAGCACACAAGAAAAAAAAATTCTAATAAATTTATTTTTGTTTGTAATGAAAACTGATAAAAGCTCAACATTTCATGTTGCTGTATTAATTTTCACTCTCTTCTCCTCTACTATATGTATGTGCTTCTACTATGTGTGCTGTATAGTAAATGAGTGGAGAAAAGAAAAGAAAGAAAAAATTTATACACACAGCAGCAGCAATAGCAAAAAAAGCATATACAGCATTGTGTAAAAAAGGAAGAAAAAAAAGCATAAAGAAGGGAAAAAAATCAGAAGCGAAAAATATAAAACCCGGCAGTAGCAATATGGCGGATTGTGTATCCGAAAGGAAATATTTTTCGCCTCGCACTCAAAAATTTATTTTAACATGAACGGAAAAAGTTTTTAAAGTGAAAATTGTTATAATCATATTGATAACTTAGTTAGCTTTGATATTTAATTCAAAATTTAATTCAACAATTGTTAAAAACTTGTTAAAATGTGACTGGAAAAAAAGGAATATACTACCGTGTATATGAAGATACATGATGAGAATGTGTAGTGGTGGTGGTGTGGTGATAGATTGGCAATTACATTGCTGTCAATGTTTGTTGTTATTGTTATTGTTGTAGATATCATGCAAGCTCCTCTTTATTGCCTCAATAAATCTCTATTAAATAAATAATATCTTTTTTATTCGTACTCTCGCTTGAGTAATTAAAATGAGATTTATAAGTTTTGGTGGATGCTGAGTAAAAAAGTTCATGGACTTTAAAAATACCCTAGAGGTATTTTGATAAAACTTAGACATCAGCTGAATTATCTAAGAAAATTTTCGTGTCAGGATGACAAAAATGTGTTAGCTGTGCTCGGATTGGCTATATGAGCGTAAAGGATGTGATATAACCTCAAAATTTGTGAAGAAAATTATGCTAAACTTAAAACTGAATTGTGTATTTTATAACTGTAATTTAATCCCATATACCCTTTGTGGGGTTGTTTATAAATGATGTGACTTAAATTTTAAGTAGTATTTAGCAGCAAATTTTAATAAAAACTTAAAATGTCACATAATATTAGACATCTGACCGTTCCTCAAAATTAGACATCATTTATCAACAAATCCATTTACTAGACCGCCCCATACATTAACCCTTCAGCTCGTGCTTTACTGAATATACAAAAAAAAATAATAAAAAAAAAAATACAAACTGAAAGTGAGTGTGAGTGAGAGTAATTAAGCAGCATCAAAACCTTTTTCGGTTGAGTGCCGAAAAATTTATTGTGTGTGATGCTTTTAAAAGCTTTTCGTAGTACAACTATTTTCTGTGAATTATGTTGATTCACCTCGTATCTACACATCATATTTTTCTCTATCTCTATCTTTCTTTCCATCTCAGCCTTCCCAAGTGATTTAGTCGTGTGTTTTTTATTTACATAGGAAAAAGTTTTTTTTTTGCGGGACACTTAAAATGAAGAAGTAAGAGGAATGTGGAGGATGTGAAATATTTTTTGGATTATTTTTTTATACGAGTAGTAAAAAAGAAAAGAAGTTGTAAAACATCAGAAGCATTTTTCTTCTCAGTCACGATCGATATTTGAAGCTAACAACAATAATAATGAGAATAAAATAAAACAATGGGCATGATGTAAATGGTGATTCTGAGTTGCCGGAATATTTTTTTTTCTTTGGCTTGAAATGAACAGTTTGAGATAGAGTGGTGAAAGAAGGGATATTTATGCAGTATATTGTAATTACGTGGATGAATTTTAAAAATTCATAATAATTAATAATTAAATTGTTTGGTAATAAATATTTGATAATAAGACTAAGTTATAGGATCTTTCTGATTTAACTAGGGATTTTACCAAAATAGCTCTATATTCTATATTTTTTTAAAAATTTATATATTTATTTCTATAAAAAATATTTCTATAAAAAAAATTGACACTAAATTAAGATTGCTTCATTTCTCTAATTTTGTTTTAAGAATTCACTGTTAATTCATTATTAGGTATTGTATCTACCTCAAAATGTATTACTCTGGTTGATGATTGTTTTGGAGTTTAATTTCAATGTTTTTTCTTTCTTAAAGTTGAGCCACAAAATAATAGATCCGAGAATTGACTGAAACTGATGTTTAATACTTTTTTTTGTAGTTAAGTTTTAACCAAATTATTTAGATTAGCTTACAACAACTCATTCAAAAGGAATGTCATGTAAAAACGCAAAAATAAAAAAAAAATCTTTATTTTTTAGTTCAGTAACTTTATTTCCCATTTGAAATTTAATTTCCTTCCTAGAATTGCATATATCACTAAAGTTTTAAATCCAATAAAATACATTACTTCCGATTCCTCAACTACGACAAATTTCAAATTCACCCAGAACTGTCAACAAATATTTCCAATCAAATAACTTCATCGTCCCCAAATCTCTTAGTAATCTAAATCTTGATTAGTTATAAGGCATCAAATGAGATTCTTTCCTATGAAATCTCCAATAAACCTTTTTCCTCATTATAATCTGTCAATTTCCTCAAAATTTTGTCTGCTCTGGGATTCGAACATGTTTCTTGGAAGGATCTCAAGTTATTCTTAGAATTGATTGAATTAGCTAAAAATTGCTATACTATAAAATAGAATTGTAGATACCTCGTGATGTAAAGAATACGGAAACTTCCTGTCCCAAATTCTCCGAAACATCCACAGAAAAAAAAAACTTTTTAATTAGAACCTCTAAAAATAAATGCGAAGATATACTGACTGTGTAACTTTATTTTATATTTATAATTCTTTGGAGATTAATTATCTGCTATATAACCTTCTATGCTTTAACCCAACTGCCACTTCCTATCCTTTTACATTATTTTCTCTCTTTCTCTCTCATCTTGCTGTATATTAAAACTCGTCTGTCTTCATTTAAAAAAAAAAAAAAAATTTTTTTTTTTCAATTCTTCTTTACTTTATCTCGAATGTTAACTGTGCGTTATTCTACATCAGTCAAAAAGAAAAAAATTCTTGTGTAGTTCTGAAAAAATAAAAATAAAAAAATAAAATTATTGGCGTGCCATCATGTGGCATACTGGCTTGTTAATGGAATCTATGTGCGGCGACACCCTGTCGAAAGGGAACATTTTTTGCTAAAATAGAATGAACGATACCACAAAAGCCAATAGTATAGTGGCAGGCAGCATTAATAATAAGTATAGTCGTGTGTATAGAATTATATTGACTTATTTAATGCAAAAGGCACCATCAATATAAACTTTGAAAAATGAGTAGCATATAAATTTAAAATGTGTGTCTTGTCTGTATATCATTTACAAATACATGCAAGATGGGAAGTTTTAGTTGAGAAAACAATAGATGAATATTTATTATTATTTTTTTTTTGTGAGAGGATATGAATTGCGGTTTTTTGGGGATTAAAATTATTATTTTTTTTTTGAATATTCAAAAAATTTTTGATGAGATTTTGCTTTTTGTTTTGCTTTTGGAGAATCACAACAAACTGAAAATTTTCACGTGCATGCATTTCTCATAGTTTCACTTATCTAAATCAACATAGTGTAATGTTGTATGTGACTTTCAGAAAAAAAAATGCATGCTGAAAATTTTCTGTTTTTTTGGATTATGCGCGGAAATGAGTGAAAAAATATTTTTTTTCCATTTTTGCATTTAATTTTTTTTTTGGCTCTCATTCTACACATTTACACACGATTGTGTTGAACTTTAATCGACCGACTGACTGAGTGAATGATTATGGATAAACAATGTTAAATTTACATACAAAAATGTGCTATCTATTTCCATTTCCCCAACTATTATCAACGTGCATACTCAATTACATTGATTTATACATAAACATCCATCAGATCGCACGTAAATGTTATTCTGTATATATATCCGTTTTTGTTTTGAGCTCGGAGTAGGAAGTAATGTAAAAATTGAATATTTTCAAAAATTTATTTTTTCATTAATAAATCATCTCAATTTTAATTTCAAACTTTATTTCTCTCTCTTACTTTCTCCCTTTTTCTCAACTATCTCCATCCTTCTCAATTTTTACTCTCAAACAAATTTTCGTCTCGGTCTTGTAAACTTCGATGCGAATGAAAAATAAAATATTTTTTTTTTTTACAAAACGAGGCACAAAAGCACATGAGATATCTTACTATCAACTTTAATTTATATTCTATGAGATATATAAAATAAAGAGCAGAGTGAAATGAAAAGAGGCAAAAAAAGCTTTTTGAAAAGAAAAAAAAAAATTCTATTTTCATGGATTTGTGAAGAGTGTTAAAAGGAATATAAGACAGGAAGGAAGCGTAGTAT
This sequence comes from Chironomus striatipennis, assembly GCA_026123125.1. Classification (NCBI taxonomy): domain Eukaryota; kingdom Metazoa; phylum Arthropoda; class Insecta; order Diptera; family Chironomidae; genus Chironomus; species Chironomus striatipennis. Next base: position 46,790,552 of record CM047394.1, read on the forward strand.
AAAGTGAGAAGGATAAAGTACTTACAAAAGAAATAAACTAGTTTCATGAGCATACACATATTCACTCACTAAAGCTAGTATGTCAGAAATAATAACATGTGAAGTTGGTAAAGACATTCAATTGCTCAAAGTCTGATACGTAAAAAAGTTAAAAGTTGAAGTGAAAAATGTGGAAATAAAAGCGATTTTTGAAATTGAAAAATGAGAAAAGTTAGTATGACATTTCGAAGGTGTGAGAGACGAGGTGTAAAAGTTTTGTGCAATTACTGAAGGAAAAATTGATTTTTTTTTCCTCATTTAAAATGGAAATAGGTGATTTAATTAAAATAGTTTGAATTTTAATTGCACAATCACTGCATTGTCAATACGTCAATACTTATAAAAATCTCAATAAACTGAATAATAAAATAAAGTTAAATTGCTTCAATTTCAAACGTAGAAAAATTCAAGAAAAAAAAAAACTTGACTCATAAATTTTTCTCCTTAATCTCCAGTGCATCAAAGTTCACTTTATCGATAAAATGGTCGTCAAATGGTATATGTATTCTATTGGGAATCTAGGGCGAATTTAATACTTCAATGAGCTTATGGATTATAGATTCTGACGTAATTGGCTTGGATACCAAATTTACAAGTCCTTGAGTAGTAATTGGTCATGGGATGGTTGATTCTGTAGCACGTAAAAGCATTTGTTATTACCCCAGTTTAAATAATTCTTCAAAAGTCTGACGATTTCAAGAAACCTCTTCAACAAAAGTAATTCTATAAGTTGCATAGGTTTCGAACATTCTTTAAATGCGTATTTTGTACTTGTTGATTTTAATGATCAAAACTAGGATTCAAACAGTATTCAAAATTTATCCAAAACAGCATTAATTCTAGTGTTCAAATCCTCAAAATTTCAATCAACTTAATATAACTTTGAATCCCTAAAACATCTTCAAAACAATGATTTATCTTCCATATCCAACAATCAAAAAAGACGTAAGACAAAGTTGGATGAGGAAAAGTTTGAAACTTTTTTCATTGGAATAATGAAGTTTCAGGTTAAGTTAAGTCTATGCTGATGATATTTAAAGGATATATTGATTGATTTGAGACTGAGTGACCTTTAGCACAAAACGCGAGCAGTATGAATGAAATCACACATATGATTACGTTGTAAGAAAATCCCACACATGAACTTTGAAATGTTTATTGTTTTTTAATTGCGCATTCTAAAATCGTAAATGTTATTTGCATCATTTACATGAGAGTAGGCAGCCTACAGTAAAACTTACAAACTGTTTCTTTTGAGACATTAAATATCACAAGACGAATAATCTTTGTTTGTTATTACAAAGAAGACAAAAGGGAATGAAAAGTTTTTCTTATTTTTTTTTTGCAAAAAAAAATTACATTTTTTTAACTTTAACGTCAAAACTTTGAATACACAAAAGAAGAGCAGTCTCTTTTGGGTCAAAGGAAGAAGAAAATTTTTCGTCATTTTACAAAAACTTTTTGTCTTGAAGTTTTGCGTCATCTTAAAAAAAAGCAAAGATTTAGATTTTCTCGCCATTAAAATGTAGGCTTTATATTTTATTTGATATTTTTTTTCTTGTATTAATAGAATCATTTTGATCTTATCGGGATTATGAGTAAGGTCTGACGATCGTTGTGAAAACTGTCAATTGTAATATCTTTATGGGTAGTTAATGTCTTAATTTATATTTAGAAATACACAAAAGCCTGTTGATATAAAGTCTGAGTATTGATAATTTTTGGTGAATATGCGAAAAAATGAAGATTATTTAAAAAAAAAAAAAAAAATTAATGAACATTCTTATTTTTGAAATGTTTTTTTTTTTCAAAAATCATTTTTAAAATTTATCAAGCTTGAGTTCAATTCTCAATAATCTAACACAGAAATAGAATGGTTGTAAAATGATAAGTAGCATGTTGTTCCCTTTTACCCATTTTGTTCCTTAAAAATTTTTCAATCCTAGAAACACTCCCATCCACATCCACACACAAATTAGTTTATGATAACAGCTTGAGTTTCCCACAAAATAAGAGCAAAACTTCATCATAATTATCGCAATATTGAGCACATTTCCTTCCAACAAAAAAAAAAAAATATATTTATTTTTTTCACTCGCCACATAATTGAATTCAAAGCCAACAATGTCTTATGGTTGATTATATAAAAAGCAATGGAGAAACTCAATTATCTTGAGAGAGGCAATACAAAACAATATAAATCAATTAGCCATAGAAAATAATAAAGAAGTCTTTCTGTTTCATCAGATAATTTATATCCATCACAAATACAGTGATAAATTCCGAGAATGCTAATGATAGCATTGTCATGTATAGATTCATTGTGCAATAATTATAGACAATATTTTTCAACAAATGATGGCACATTATTGTCTCACATACATATATATCACTTAAATGAAGCAATAATTTTCATGATTATGTCGAATAGATTCTCAAGCGATCGAACGATGATTTAATAAGTTTCCATGATTACAGAGGGAAAAAAAGGCAATAAAAGTCATTGAGAGGGAAACTTTTTGTCTCATTTCCGAGCTTTAATTATGCTTTATTCGAGCGTGAAGCTATGCTAGGTTTAGCTAACTGAAGTGATGATGTTGAATGGATATTGACTGAAAATTAAAGAACTTCAAGGATTTTGAAATTTAAATGATTTTTTTTTTGAAAAAAATCTTTTTAAGAGCAAAGTTAAGAGAATTTTCGGGGTCAATCATCAGAAAAATCTGAACACACTTTTGAAAAATTTTTAAACTACCAATTTTCATTTTCAAATTTCATCGCACATCTCAAAATCACTTAAAAATGCTCCAACAATTTATAACCACAACAACTCAATGCAGTTGATCCACTCATGTCCATTCATTCAAACCATAAAATGCGCTCAAACCTTCAATTAATTTTAATTATTCTCTCCTCCATCACGACTCATTCATTATCATATGAATCGAATACGATTTAACAGCATCATCGTTCGCATTCCTCATTGTTGTCATCGTCATTTCTGTAAATTGGTGAGATGAAAAATTACAAAAATAAGCAAATTAAATCGCTGAGAATAAAATGAAAAATTAAGCAACAAAAAAAAAAAAGGAAAACCGACAAAATTGTATGAATAAATTATTTTTGAATAACTTTTCGACAATATCTACAAATTAAATAACCAGCTACGATTAATCCTTTTTCGCTTGTTAATTATCGTTATAGTCACAGTCGGGTTTGTCTGATAATTTCTTATGTCTACACGAAATGTGATAAAATTCTTTGATCACTCCTTAATCTATCTATCTATCAATATATGTATCTCAATAGATGGCTTATTCGTCATGACATCGTACAACTGCTGCCATTGTGCTTATATATGAATTATAAGAATAAGATAAAAAAATTTTTTTGAAAATCTTTTGGGATATTAGATGAAAATATATTTCCTCATACTTGTGTGTGTCGTGCATGTTGCGATCAATTTATGTTGACGTCACGATTATTTACAACAAAATTTATCATTCATCAAGTCAATGATTACGAAATGAATTTCTTCATTCTCTCTTTTTTTGTTCTTCTTATTTATTGTCGATCAATCGATAGAAAAAATTTTTGGTAAATGATTGTGAATATTTTGTTGTTTTTGTGGATGGAAAATAGATGTGAAGTAGGGGGTGTAGTCGGGTGAGTTAGTTTGGAGCCGTTCACTTATGACGTCCATCAAAAACTTGGATTTTTAGACCCCTCCCTCCCCCCTCTGTCACAAAATCTAAATTTAAAAAACTTCTATTGTTCAAAATCATCACACAGCCTCAGACCCACCTCCCCCCCCCTAAAAATCGGACATCATAAGTGAACGACCCCTATGGGATTCTTTTCATCGTGGGATCCAAATTTTTGTACAGACTTAAAGCGAAAATGTTAATGCAACCTGCCATATAAAGTTTCCAAATTCAAGAGAAAAATAATCCTTAGAGGATCTTTAGGTAAAGTCTGTGTACATAACCGTTATGTACACAATGAGGAATCAAGACCCAATGACTATCAAAACAAGCCAAAATAAAAATTATTGATTTGCATTTTTTTTTTCTTTCTGTTCATTTTCCTTTTTTTTTGCAAATGGGGAAATGAATTTTAAGCAAATTTTCCATTTCACAAGTCATGAGTGAAAAAAGCATCATCTTGATGGTTTATGGTATTTAATATATATAAACAGATTTATCGTATTTAATAAGTAACAACGTGGAAAATAAGAAGTGAGAGTAAAAGAAAATGAGACGACGACAAATCTCTCAATCTTGTGCGAAACTCTATTTTTACATCTCACTCGACGGCAATCGTGTCGCATTTGAAAAGTCATTGCTAATAATATCAGAGAAAAAAATAGTAGTATTTCTACATCTTTGACTTTGTAGCGCCGTGCGATGAGTATTGGAGATTATTATTAAATGAGCAGCATTGTGAAAAGTGAAAATTTTGTTATTTTTTTTTATAGTTTTTAAAGCGCATATTAAGTTGGAATTTCCGGAATTTTTTTCAAGGACATTAAGTGTTGTTGTATGCATATTTTTCTAAAAAAATTCAATTCTGACATGATTTTATGCTGGAAATTTGAATAGTTGCTGGAGATAACAATTAAAATTAAAAAAATGATTAAATGCAATATATTGATGATGGGAAAAAATTTAAAATTAATTTATAATTATGATTTTATGAAAAAACTTTCCATTTTTTTTAAAGCTTAAAATAAAAATTAGCATTTGCATGCTAATAAAAAATTATTAAAAATAAGGAAAAAAAGCAATCAGGTCAATCAGATGCATTTATTCGCAAAAAAAAGTTTATTAAAATTAGGAAAAAAAATCTTTAGAATTAATTATTTTTCATAAAAAGTTGCTCTCTGGTATCAGATTTTTTTTCCATGCAAATTATTTCAAGTGTAACAAAGATTCATAAAAAAATTTAAAAAAAATAAAATTAAAATAATTATGTATACAGCATTAATTTAATTCCACGGCTTCAAATTGCTACCAACAATGAGTAAATGAGCAGATCATTAAAAAAAAAACCACTAGCGATTAAAATCCAACCGCCCAAAGTGTACTTCGACCACAACATAAATTTAGTGTAAAATCACTCAAAAACAAACATTGAGAAAAATATTATAAATGTGTGAATAGGAAGGAATTCAAAGTCACTGACTTTCTGCTAGTCTATATACATAAATTTTATATATTTCTACCTTTATTTTCTATGCTATGGGAAATGTAAATAAATGAATTTTGAGAAATCACACGTAAAGTCATTATGGGCTTGTAAAATATTAGTTTAATACCATTTTATTGCCATTATTAAGCAGTAAATCTCTATAAATTAAAGTTTGAAAGTTTCCAAATATACATCAGTTGCACAAAAGTTATAGATTGTAGAAAATTTATATCATATAGCTATGGCTATCTATGTTTCTTATGTAAATTATATTCCATTATATACCGTTCGATTCCATTTTATCCTGCAGTATATTCTCTCATCACTTCAATCGACAGAGTCTAATTTATTGTGTAGCTGCACAGTTCGTTGTTTTAAAGTGTATAAATAACTCTCAAAAATAATAATAATAATAATTACAAAGTAAATATATTTTGTATATCCACACAGCGTAGAGTAGATTATGTAGAGATATTAGTATTTATATCGAGAATTAACAGGTTTTCCTTGCAGCAACACAGTTGCTCGAGACCTTCGTTACCTACTCAAAAATAAACGAACCTCAGAGAAGAAAAAAAAAGAAATATTATAAAAATAAACAAAAATTTTCATTCATTTCTCCTCACTCTCTTACTCTCCTTTCGCACATTTTTTTTTCGCCATGCGGGCAACAAATGTCTATAATGTGAGGTTGGTTATAACATATAAAAGCGTTTATTCAATTTGTATTGAAGGAAAAGCCGCAACTGATTGACAAATTCCGTCGTGTTTGTCTCTATTTCTCTCACGCACACACGACGCTTCACTCAACTCGCGAAAAATAAATGAGAAGAAAAATGCAAGTAATATAGGTCTAGATAAAATTGTTCAAGGCGCATTTGCCTTGGTTATGATTTTGAATTATAATAAAAACAGAATAAAATTTTGAAAATTTTAAGATTTTTACTTTGGACTTAAAATCATGCTTAGGGTATGGAAGATTCAAGAATACTACACTGGGTCTGACATTAATTCATAATTTTTTACAAAATAGTTTTATTTTCCGAACAGACCGTCAATCTCATGACATCCTTAATCTGTCTGTTCACAATATGCTATAAAATCAAACAGACACTTTCTGATGATTCTTGCCAGCAAGAATGTTATAGTAAGAGTTGACGGTTGTTTTTATATACATGAGGAAAAAAAAGTATATTTTGTGTTTATATGCCGCACATATATATTATTTTTATTATTATCTGTTCATATTTTGGTTCATAGGAAACAACAAACTCAGTTTCGGTTGTGAACTGTCAGTGATTGCACGACGACAACGAACTTTTATTTTTTTTGTTTATTCACTTATTGTATGCAATTTTTGCTGTCGTTGTTGTTACATTTGGATTATGAAATTAAAAGAAAAATGTGAAAAAATTAGAAAATAAATAAAATATATTTCAAGGTCAAAAAATAAGAATTTGCCTTGTGGAAATACCTTTTTGTTGCTATTGCCGTCTCTATTTTACGATAATCTCTAATTCAATTTTGTACCTCAATATATATTGAAAGGGGTTTCACACATGTGTCTATATACTCACATATATATTCAACGGAAGCAAATAAGAAGGAAAATGTAATAAGAAATTGATGAAAAAAGGGACAATAAAAAGGATTTGTAATTAAGTGACCCATAAAGCTTTAAAGTCATTTATGCTTTAAATCTTTTTCTTACTTGTAGATAAAGGGATTTTTGTTTCCATTCACGTAGGGGATGTAATTGACAGAAGATTTTGAGGGAAAAGCTTTTAAGACTGAAATCATACGGTATGTGAAATTTCAAATGTCAAATAAAGTCAAGGCAACAAATACTCGAGAATGAGATAATTCAAATGATAGGAAAAGAATCTAAATAATTGTGGGAGGGATGAGGGGTGTAGTTAGATACACAATTGACCAATATCCACTTCCATAAGAACTGAAAATACTCTAAAATATTAAATCAAAAAGATGAATTTCATGATTTTAGGATTAGAACACACCCCTAATAACATATTTTTGATACACTTTAAGATCAAGTTGAATTCCTACACTTAAGACTTTCAACGAAAATTATACTTCCAAAAAAGTGTACAACAGGTGTAACTGGCCACCAAAAAATCCTTCCCCGAATAAATCTCTTTAAATCTTTTCACAAAAACAAGAACAAAGCCTCTTCAAAGTTCTCTGAACTGGAAATTAAACTTTTATGTATAGTCTTACTTACATTCCTTTTGGATGACTGAATTGTACTAAGATTGTGCTGAAACGACTAAACTTTAACATACCCATGCATAAATATGAAATAATTCTATGCCAGAAACTTATTCATTATGTGAAATACATAATAAATAAGGAAATAAATCGATTTATTTCATTGGAAAGGATTATTGTTATGTACTTGCATATATTTAGATTCATTCTTATTTCCCCACCCGTTCGCAAGAAAATAAAGTAATTTTCTTTCTGACAGTCATAAGTAAATTCTAAAATATAGAAGATTAAAAAAAAATGAAGATACAGCTATTTTTGGATCATTCGCAATCGAAAATAAACATGAGGAAAAACACATAAAGCACCAAGGTATTTTGACTGAGTCATATATGTGAAAGGGTGATAATTGCTAGGGTTTTACCGGGAAGTATTGAGAAATTTTTAAAGGAAATTAATGTAAAATTATTTAGTTTGTTGCTACAGAGCATTTTGTGTTTTTTTTTGTGGATAATTCAAGAAAAAATTACAAAAGTCCTCGTTTATATCGAGGGACTTCAGCGCATTTTTGACGCAGCGATTAGCAATTGATTAAATAGAAAAGAATGTCGAGTTTTAAAACTCTATTGCTGTTTCTTTAATCATAATGCATTTCAATAATAAGTTTAAAACTAAAGATCAAAATTCCTTTAAAATTGATTTTTATAATGTTCAATGCAAAAAATAGCTTACGATTTACCGGTTTTTTGAAATTCAAAATTTTCCATTAGCGAAAAATTTAAATTTCTGAACACATCCATTATTTTTCAAATTTCTAAACGCACTTATTTGTATGAAAAAATTAAATGTTAATTAATTAAGGTGTATAAAAGAAAAAAATTTAATCCGAAATAACGGTCAAAAAAATTTCCAATTTTTTAACGGTTAGAAAAAATTCAAACTTATCATCAGCATAGCTTTGCCCTGCATTGTTTACATATTTTTTTTTGAAATAAAAAATCGATGAATTAAGCTATTTAATGAGTGTTTTTTGACTTTTCAATATAAACGGCGGGAATAAAAACATTCAATGAAGCTATTAAAACAATTCCGAGCTTGCTACGAAGTCTAGATCAAGAGATAATTGGGACCCGAACGACCGATAAAAGTGCATGATTGAGCTTCCTTTTTGAAAACAAGTTTTCAAAAATGCGCTAAAAAAAAGTTTTAAATAAAATATGTTTTTATGATAAGCATGAATTTCGCTCACTTTCCTCAAACATTTGCGGTTTTTAAAGGACTATATTTGGATACTCATTATCCGGTATTATAGATTTTAAAAAAATGCTCAGAAAGAGGATTTGATCTTTCCATTTCTGAAATTGTACAATTTTAAAAAATAAGGAGGATTTGAACTTCTCTTTTAATGCTACAGAAAGAATTCACTCATGTATGAATAGAAAATAAAGGTGAAGTAAAATAAGTTTGATCTGTACACAATCAAAAATTTTTAATCTGATTAAACTTGAATTTGGGCTACAACTACTTAAATTGCCCCTAAACTCTCACATAAAGGATAGAATTTATTTCAAAAACTGTAAATAACCTAAAGGATTAGGTACTTTAAATTTTAGTGGTGCAAAAAAGAGGAAAATTAAAAAAATAAATTTGCCAAGCTTTATAAGTCGTAAAATATTTTACCGAATATACACATACACAAAATTGAGGAGAGAAAAAGATAAAGCGAGATTAAGAGGCAATAAAAAGGACAACAAAAAAAAAAACTTTAAAAAAAATCTGTTGATGTGAATTGTGTTGCGGAATTTCTCAAAATGATAAATTAATTCAAAGTAAAAATTGCCAATTTCATTTTAGAGACCAAATGGAAATTCTGTAGTTTTGCCAAGACGGAGAAAATTAAATTAAAATTCCAGCATAAATTTCCAAGTCAATGCATTGTTACTTGTAAATAAGAAAAAAAACTAGAGTATGTATATACATACTCATGTACATATACACAACTGAAAAAAAAAAATCATTTAGTCATTTTAGTCATACATTTGCATTAAAACTAATTGAATAATTGAATTGAATTGCAATAAAAAAGAAGCAAAAAAAAAAAAATAAATAAATAAAAAATTGGTGAACACAAAAAAAAAAATTCATTGTCATTAAAGGAAGTAAAAAAAAATTAAGCATGAAAAGATCATGAACCATAATGTGTCATTATGTGAGAAAAATCATGCAAAAAATGGAAGTAATTTGTGTGTGAATGTGCATTCATAAAAATGATTCTAAAAAAAGCAAAAAAATATTTCATTATGGAGAAACAGAAATGAGACCACCATAGCAGCAGAGACATGCAGATGATATTAGTCGCTGGCGGGTGAGTGTTTTCCAAAGCAAGAAAAAAAGGAAAAAAAATGCATTTTCCAATGTGTAAAAATACGAAATTGGAAATGGAAATGAAAACTAAGAAGAAGAAGAAGATGTGAATGTTTATGTGTGTGAATATCATATGATTCTTCCAATCGATTCCATCCATCTCGTTTTCGTCAATTGGACTAAATGATGGGAACCAAAAAAAATTCTTTTTTTTTGTTTTTCTTCTTCTTAATTGGAAATTTTCCATTTTATCTTTGTGTTGTAAATAGCCTGTCTGTGTATGTGTAGCTTTATGTATTTATTTGATTGTGAATGTAGCTTGCTGCCGATGGTCATGTGAGCGGTGGAAAGATTTTGTTTTTTATTTTAAAAATATATATATTTTTTGATGATTTTGAAGCTGAATTAGAAAAGAACAAAAATTTCTCCTTGAGTGTGGGAATTTCCTTCCAGTCATGCAAAAAAAAACCAATCTTTTTGGATTTTGCGTAAATTCTTCGTCTATATAAATTACTTATATTATTATCATCGTCATCGTCATCAACATCGAGCATTGACTTATTTTCCATGTTCTCTCTTTCTCACGAAGAAAAAAATCCTCTCAGCTACTACTGCTGCTCCCTTTCACATATTAAATTTGCATGATCACCATCGATTTCAGTTTTTTTTTCTTCTTCCTCATGCTACATACAATACACACAACACAACATGCTCTCGTGCTTCCTTCAAACATTCAACATTTTTTTTTTTTCTTTTAAAAAACTTTTTTTCTTATTTTTTTTTTTTCGGAAAAAAGAAAACATTTTGAATTTTTCAATGTTTTCTCATCATCATCGTCACCTAGCACGTTTAGCCATTGCATACGTATGTATGGAAGCTTCATGATGTGTGTGAAGCATAGAACAACTAATGTGAAAACCGCAAAACATGTTCATGAGATACACATACATATTCATTGAGAATATTTTAGTTATGTAATTGAAATTTGTGTAAACTTGCGTCATAAAATGATCGGAAAATCTGTTGACCTGATACTAAATTGTCTATGACGATTACGGGTATGAATATTGACACATGTTTTCAATAAATTATTTTTTTATGAAATGTGCAAAGAAGATTTATGCCATTTGGCAAGACATTTGGTTGTTGAAAATTTTCTTTTGATTTTATTGATGATTAAAGACTTCTTGTTTACGTTTTAGTGTAATGGCCATTTAGAAATAAATTTTTCATAATTTTGGACTATTAAGTTGAACGATTTTTAGATTCCTAACGAAAATAATGTCAAATTTTGCTATTTCTGTGGACAAAATTTCAATAAATATCATTAAAAATAACTGAAACTTAAAAAAAACCAAAAAATATTTTTTCGAGGAAATTTAATTTTTTTTCATATACTTCACAAGAAGAAAATTATAAATATGTAGTAAGCATACTCATTTTAGCCAAATATTTATAACGTCTGTACGTTACAGACTAAAAGTAAAAGTAATAGATAGTGGCCACAAAAATAATATTAAGACCTTATGTGTATTGCACATGGTCGGTTTTCTCAGTTTGAAATATGGCTGATGATTTTTAAAAAAAAATCTTTTTTATATTTTACTTTTTGAAATGTTTTTTTGCTTTTAATCCTTATATTTCACAAGAATGAATTCCAAAATTTGTAATTTAAATACGTTTTCTGCTGTTCCTTACAATCAATTTTTGCTTTTTTTGTCAACTCAATATTATTTTTTTCTTTGTGGTTTTTCATAAATAATAACCATAATATATATTTTTGTCAATCTCAGAACATCACTGACTTTTCAGTGTTAGTTCGAGGGAATATCAGTAGATTCCAAACGCCAGTGTTTGGAGAAAACAAAAAAAAAAAATCCATGAAGACAAAAGTCAAGGTTCAATTCTTCCTTAGTCAATTAAACCAAAAAAAATGAAGTTAAAAAACGATATTATATAACTCTCGAACTTTTTTGTAAATTTTTATACTTTTTAAAATTTTAACAAGCATATCAAGTTTTTGCAAGGTTTTTTTCAATGTTAGTACGCCTAAAACTAACTCAGTTCAACCTTCGTAGATAGGACACTCGAGTCCTGAAATAAAAACACAAAGAAATGCTGGTCATTATTTGAGATGCCAGCGTTCGAATCTTATGAACTCTTTTTTGATTTTTTTTTATTCATTTCATTTTACCAACATTTTATTATATAAATAATTCTATTTTTTTATTATTTATTTTCTATTGATTATTTTATTTTTATTAGATATTTTAAAAAAACAATACTTTATTTAAATTATTTTACTAATTAAAATAAAATAAATTCATATGCTTCACAAGAAGAAACTTCGAAGTAAAACATATTAAATAAAACTTTTTCCAATTTAATGTTTAACGTCTGGACTAAGGTTCGAATCTTCAGTAGTTGAGTAGAATACTAGTATCTATCATATAAAAACACAACATAGTTGTGAAAAAAAGATCCGAGCCTCTTCTTTCACATTTTAATTTCAATTTTAATCTTTTGAACTTATTTTTTTCTTGAAACGTTTATTAAAATTTTCTTTAAACATATTCATAAGAATTATGCGCAAGACTAAGAAAAACTAAATAATATCAGGAGTACAAACTGAAACTTTTTCAATTAAATTCTCAAAGATTTAAGAAAATTGAATAAAAAAATCTCAAACAAAATTTTCACTCAGATTCCCTCCGACTGATGCATAATATTAGAATGGGAAAAGGAAATTGAGGTAAAATATCTAATGATGGAATAAATCGAATATAAAAAAAAAATCTTGGCACATAAACGAAAAAAAAATTCATGCTGAAAATAGCAAATCTAAAAATGTGCAATTTTTGTTTCATCTTGTGGAAAATCATCTTATCGCTCTGATTATATCAAATTGAATTTTTCTTTCGTCTCACAATTGCCACTGATATATACACGATTATTGCTTGTTTATTTTGCTTTTTAAAATCATTTTTTTTTCTTTTATTATTCTCAATGAAAATTATTTTAAGAAGCTATTTAGATCTTGAATGTTGTCTAAACATCATCTACATGGAATGCGAGTTCTGCTCGCTGTTTTTCCTTTCTCTCTCATTTGCAAAATATGATTGGGAAATGTATGCAAATATTTTCAATCGAGTATGTCAGAAACTTATTTTTTTAAAGGATGCAAAACTCGTGAACATGAAAAAATTTTTCAGATGAAATTCTGAAACATTCAGATTTTAATTGAGTTGTCTAGAGTTTATGAAGTCTTTGGTATCTTTCTTGGTAACTTTTTTAAAAGTGAAATTGATTTTTTTTTTGCCTTTGGCAATGCATAAAAAGTAATCGAATTTCAAATCAATGATAAATCTTTTCATTGATTTTGTTACTGTTTGTTGTCTATCGCAAATGTCGTATTCTGTTGAAATCGTGGTGTATGTTGTGTCAGGGATGTAGTTTGAAGAATATTGCTGCTTTTTAGAGTAAACTTTAAAATCTTAGTTAAATCTTCAAATAAATATTCAAAATCTTTTAAAAATTCTATCTACATCCCTGTAATGTTCAAGAAATAAAATGTTCTTAAATTCAGTTCCAAAAAATTCTCACATTCCCTTAAAACCACTGAATGAAAAAATTCATAATTTGTAAAAAGTAGTGCTTTTATAATTTTTTAACTTTAAAAAGCATATAAAGATTTTGCAAATATTTTTTTAATGTTAGTACGCCTAAAACTAACTCAGTTCAACATTCGTAGATAGGACATTAGAGTCCTGAAAAAGTAGAAAGAAATGCTGCTCATTACTTGAGATGCCAGCGTTTGAATCTTATGAACTATTTTTTGATCTTTTTTGAACCATTTTTTTACAAAATAGTTTTTATTTCGTTTCTTTTTAACAAAATATCAATTATCTACACAAAAATTTTTTTTAAAAATTCAAATCTTTATTTGAGTTATATCATTGATTGAAATAAAATAAATTCATATACTTCACAAGAAGAAACTTCGAAGTAAAACATATTAAATATAATTTTTGCCAAACTAATATTCAACGTCTAGACTAAGGTTCGAATCTTCAGTAGAGTGGTGCGATATTTATATATCAAAATATGATCCCATAAAAATAACACAAAAAAATAAATTGTGAAAACCAAGATTCGAGCCTTTTTTTTCAAAAAAATAAACTTTTTTACACGTTTTTTTTTTTCAATTTTAATCTTTTAAATTTTTTTAAAAAAAAAAAAAAAAAAAAAAAAAAAATTCTACCAAAATTTTCACTAAGATTTCCTACAATTTTCCCAGATTTCAAATAAATGTTCAAAACCTTTTAAATATTCTTTCACCATTCCTGAAATGATTAGAAAATATAATACACCTAAATTCAGTTCCAAAATATTTTCATATTATCATCACCTTAAAACCACTGAATGAAAAAATTCATAAATCGTAAAAAGTAGCCCTTCATAATTTCCATACTCCCTCCTCATTCTTCATTCAAAAAAAGACCCAAAAAATTCTCTTCATATTCATTCATCATGTCATATGATATTCTTGACCTTACCTATTTCATATATATTTCACACACTCATTCTTTTTTCCCTTCTCCTCAACATATCTCACTCATCCATTCTTACTTGTTCATTTATCATGTGACAGATTGTTCAATGTCATAGACATCATGTTATTAATAAATGTGAGTATGTATAAGTTTTTTTTTCACTTGTGAATATGAAATTTGATGAAAAGGAGAAAAGAGAATAAAAAAAATGCGACAAACACAGCTTATGGAAATTTCATTTCCCTATGATAAAAATGATTATAGTTTTTTGAGAGATTGTTGAAAGATTGAACATTTATGATAATGGGTGTTTTATGATATTTATAAATTGTAGTTTTGATGAACGATTTGACTTAGCATTGAATAAGAGAATTTTTTTAGATTTTGAGTGCTATGAAAGTTAATGAGGCTTGAAGGATGACTTTTTTGGGGTGGTATGTAAAGGCTGATGTTTGGTGTCTAGTTATGTGTTTAATGTTAAAATTGATTTTTTTTTTGTTTTTTTTTTGTCAATTTTAATGTGAAATTGACTTGAAAATCTTAAACTTAGAATAAATCGAAATTATATTCCCAATAATTTCAACCAGGACGTTCACTGTATTTTACCAAAATCTAAGTCAACTGACGTCATCTCATGTCCTACATAAATTCATCCAATTCCGAAACACCCCAAAAAACATAAAAAATAAAATAAAATATAGAAGCTAAAAAAAATTTAAATTTTATGTTATAAATCAAGACAGAAACTACAAAAACATCAGACTTGACAGCATATTTGCAGGACTTATGACAGCCCATAACTCATGTTAAAGAGAATTTTACAGTATATAATTTAGACAGCAATTAATGTCTTTCATATATTTAGTTGAAAAAAATTGCACACTCAAAAAATTTTTATGAATAATTTTTCTTTAATAATTTAATTACTGGTATCAAATGTCAGAAAGCAATTAAGCTTTACTGTTGTTGCAAATTATTATGACGATAAATTGTTGATCGATTAAAGTATCAAGTTGCAGATTATGGATTAAAAGTAATTGTAGTAAGTGTAATGTGATATTGTCGGCAATTAAAGATGCTTTAAATGTTGAGGCATCTTTTGGCACTAAATTTTAGGATGTATGTGCAGGATGGTGGCTTTAAGAATTCATTTTATTCATTTTATGGTAATATTAAAGGCTAAATTATTTTATTCATCATACTTTGGCCATTACTGTCACTAAAAACTAATTAAAATGCAACTTTAAATTTTAAAGCAATTTCACATATTCCCTCCATTATTAGCTAGATTGACTGTCAGAAAAATTTCATAAAATTTAATCATACGATGGAAAATCAACAAAACTTTCTCCTCGAAGCAATGAAAATCAATTTCACAATATTTAATATGCATCATGTTATTTATCCATCCAGTCTGTGAAAAAATCTCAAAATATATATGTTGAATATTTTAAACGAAAATTAAAATTGAAAAATATGTCTAAAAAGTGAAAATCTGAGATTGAAAAATGATGAACTTTGGCTCATTGAATGCTGCATGAAATTAAGCATTTATGAGCAGCAAAATAAATTTATAGAATAGTTTAACAAACTGGCCAATAAATTAAGTTTTATCTTAAATGCAACAGAAAGTTCCTCTTTGAAAAATAAATTGTAAGATCAAAAAATTTTATTTGAGATGATTTTTTTTTTCTTAGAGAATATTTTGACTTTATAAACATGTTTAAACATAAACATAAATAACATGTTTTTACTTTTCATCCTTACTATGTTCCACAACTGCTTTTAAATTTGATTTATTTATTTATCACATCGAAGATCCATGTGACGCTGGATGCTGTTGATATCATGGATGTAATAAATTGCTTAGAAAACTTTATTATCCCTGGAATGTTGGTGGGGGTGTTTTAAATAGAACATATTTATGGGATTAAAAGGAATTTGATTGTGTTTTAAAACAATTTAGGTCATACATTTATCGTCATTTAAATTGCTTTTAATGGTTTTGTGTCAATATTTCTAAGAATTTAAGTTGAGTCTACAAAATTTATTGAATTTATTATTAAGTTCAAAAATTAAGAATGCATTGTAAATTTTTCGATATCAATAAGATGTTTATCAACAAGATTGCTATAAATGTAGGTTAAACTTAAAGAATTTTAATAAAGCAAGTTCGATTCCTACCGGCATCTACAAATTATCTACAAAACACAAATTAGTCAGAATTACTTAAGAACATCCTTCAACATTATTACATCAAGCTTAACTCCCAAGACTAATTTTAAATTCCCTTCCAATAATGTCCCTCTCTATTTTCTCAATCTGTGCATACAATTTGCTTAAAACTTGTGCCATAATCATATACATATTTTATGATTAACAGAAGAAAAGTAGTTTAAGTGCTGAAAACTTTTTTTTCCGACCATTCCTTCTTGTTTACTTCAAATAAAATTTGTGCTTTGAGTCTTGCAGTGCCTTTAAAAAATTCATGCGGTGCCATTTCTCGAAAGGAAAGCAAAAAATAACGAAAAACCTCTAATGAAATGTAACTTTGATTTATGCTATTAATAAGCTGAAAGCGTAAAAACTCAAACAAGTCAATTCATTCATGTAAATACCTTTTCATTAATGTTCTTTTCCATCTCTGCCTCTTTTTTTCGAAAACTGAGGAATTTCCCCAAAAAAGTAAAAAAGTTTTCATGTAAAGAAAATTTTCATCAGCATTTATTCAGCATTAAAATATATGTATGTACGTCGTTCTCCATAAAAGAGAACCTTAAATTGCTGCATAAGTAATTTTGTTTTTAACTTTTTTTTTCCTGTTCTTTACACACGATTTCATAAAGTTTATATTCAGCTCGACCTTACTCATGGATTTTTCATAATATTTTCCACATTCGTTCTCTCTTTCTCTTTGTGCTTTTTATATTTCATCGACATTGTCAGTGATGCTTTAAAGTTTCGGTAAAAACATTGAAAAAAAAAACATTGAACGAAAACATTCAACAACAATACATTTGTGAGAAGAACTTAAGCAATACCCCCTTACATGCATGCAGTTTTACCCAAAAAAGCTTTCATAGTGAAATGTTTTTTCATCCTCAACACAACACACATACAAATGGAGAGCAAGTAAAAGAATGAAACGCAAAGAAGGGAGCCGAAAAAATAACATAATGAAATATCAACAATCGTATTGTTGTTTCACTTTGGTTTAGTCCGTAGTACTATAACTACGTCGTGTGTTAATATTATAACTGAAAAATATTAATATAAAGTTTTTTTTTCTCTTCTTTGTGTTTCGTTCCTTAAATTGCGGTTTTATAGAAAATTAAATTTTTAATAGACTCGTGAAATAAAGTTTTATCAGTAAGGAATAAAAAAAGAAACTTTGGAAGTGAAAATTTTATTGAAAATTTTTGAGAGAGAGTGCAAGAAAATGGATTTCCAAAAAATTTATGGCAAGAAAAAGTGGAAAATTTTTCGGTTGACAATGCCAAAAAGTTTTATTACTACATGCTCTTAATTCAAATCTATAATAGAAAAATGTGAAATGAGATATAGTGTGTGCTGCATATCCAACAAAAATAAATGTGAAATTGATGTCCCTCTGTTTCTCATGCTCATGCATTTATTCATGTAGAAAAGAATTTATATGTACGTACATATAAATTTTTCGGGATCGGAGAGAGGAAGAGGAAAAGAAAGGGTAGAAGGCAGCATGTATATATATATGAAAAAAAAATATTATCTGCAATGCACCCGACTTCATTTGCCTTTTCTGTACTTGCTATTACTACGACTATAGCCAATACTAGTCGCTAATGTGGTGCTGCCTCACATTTACCATGGACGAAATATCTTAAACGTAATTTTTCATTTTAACCGGTAATTATACTTAATAATAATAAGTGCTGACCATTAAATTTCATACGAGGGACTTTTGTGTGGTGAATAGTGCATGCATTAAATTATTCAATATTTATATTTTTTTTTTTGTGTTTTGCATAACAGAATAGTGCCCAGAAGTGACTGTGAATTGTGAAAAGAAGAAAATGAAAATAAATAAAAATTAATCAACATCGGAAAGCTATTTGAATTGACGTCAACACCAATTGCAGTGCTGAATATATATACACTGATAAAAAAAAATTAAAAACTTTTTTAAATTTGTATGGAAAATTTTAAAAATTATTTTTAAATTGTACGCTTAATAACAATTTTTAAAATTTAAAAAATATTTTTAAAAAATTTAATTTTTTTTTGACCGTTAAAAATTTTTTAAAAAAATTCAAAAAAATTGCTCGGAGTGGGAATCGAACCCTTGGCCTTAGGAATGGTAGCCAAGCGCTTTACCACTGAGCTACCGAGCCATGTGACTCATACTGGCAATATGTTTACATATACAGAAATATTTTTAAAAACCAGTTTTTAAATTTTAAAAATAATTTTTAAAAATAAAATTTTAAATTTTTTAATAATATTTTTTAAAATTTTTTTTTATGAGTGTAAAAAAAATAATAATTTTCTCCCATTTAATTATGCATTTTAGCATAAAAAATAATTTTATTGAGCAATTACAGAATTTAATTAATCGACACAGAATGTATAGGACAATTTTTTTTTTAAAAACAAAATTTTTGCTAATTGAATTTCCGAAAGTCATCAAGTGACTGAACATTAAAAATCTCAAATATTTATTACGTTCATGTGCTAATATTCTGCTTACGCCATATACACACCGAATAATTTCACTGTCACGAAATGAAATGTGAATCATGCTCATTGATAGCATATCAATTTTTTTACACTTTAACAGATTCGATTCGATTTTTAATGGCATTAAAAACTTTATTTTCTCATGCATTGAAATTTTATGTTGCCAGCAATCAAGCATAAAGCGACTAAACAGAGCAATTCAAAAACATAAAATTTTATTGGTCACAAAGAGTGAGAGAGGACTGTATGCAGCGACTACATTTATGTGGATTTCTTCTGTCAATAATATAAAAAAATCACTTTTCGAAAATGTGCATTGCAGAAATTAATTTATCCAACACAAAAAAAGTCATCCTTTGTGAATAAAATTAAATGCTCATTGAGCAGTTGTGGATGTGTGAATAAGAACTTGTTTAGATTGCTATCCCGAGTGGCATAAAACTTTTTGTGGATTTAATTTTTTTTCTTTTTAAAAATGTTAAAATGTGTTGATGAAATTGGATATTATGAAGCTTTAAGAACAACATGTATTAAAGTGCTGATCGGGCTGCTTGATGTTGGTTATTTAAATTTTAAATCGATTCTTTGATTCGAGTTTGATTTCTAAAAGTCTAAAAGTCGATTGCATTTGAAATTAGATTTTAGATTTTTTGAATGCTGTTTGTGAATTTTTCTATTGTGAATTTTCTATGTCTAATGTCATTCGATGGCTTGGTATTTATTTAAATAGGTAGGACAGTAGAAAAATGTTTATTTTTTCTGTGGTTTGCTAGGACAATTTTAATAATTAATTTGAAAGAATTTTAATAGAAAATATTTAACAATTTTTTTAAAAAAATATTTTCTCCTTAAAGCTGCTAACCTTACATTCATAAATACTCAAATCACTTCCACATAAATTACAGAAATATTTCCTTTTCCTTCAAATGATACAATAAAGTCAAGCCAGATCCTGTCACATTGAAATGTAAATTTTTTCTTCCTAGTCTCTCCCGGAAGAGTCTTTAAAGTGAAAGGAAATATCCTTTTTCTACCGTCTTCTATAAACTGACAATACAGATAAATTCTTTTACTTTATTTTTTGTTACAAAAGGCATTAAAATAAGTAAAATTGAGGATATTTATGAATGGAATTCGATGTGAAAATTTAAAGAAATATTGAAATGTTTTCTTTTTAATTTTGAAAGTGATTTTTCAGGATATGATTCATTTTTTTTTATTTTTTACTATTTTTTATTTCACATCTGACTCAATTTGGGCTCTAAATAAAAGTATTAAAACAAGTTAAATAACAATTCTATTTAAACTATAAAAAATTACAAAAGTCCTCGTGTATATCGAGGGACTTCAGCGCATTTTTGACGCAGCGATTAGCAATTGATTAAATAGAAAAGAATGTCGAGTTTTAAAACTCTATTGCTGTTTCTTTAATCATAATGCATTTCAATAATAAGTTTAAAACTAAAGATCAAAATTCCTTTAAAATTAGTTTTTATAATGTTCAATGCAAATAATAGCTTTACGATTTACCGGTTTTTTGAAATTCAAAATTTTCCATTAGCGAAAAATTTAAATTTCTGAACACATCCATTATTTTTCAAATTTCTAAACGCACTTATTTGTATGAAAAAATTAAATGTTAATTAATTAAGGTGTATAAAAGAAAAAAATTTAATCCGAAATAACGGTCAAAAAAATTTCCAATTTTTTAACGGTTAGAAAAAATTCAAACTTATCATCAGCATAGCTTTGCCCTGCATTGTTTACATATTTTTTTTGAAATATAAAATCGATGAATTAAGCTATTTAATGAGTGTTTTTTGACTTTTCAATATAAACGGCGGGAATAAAAACATTCAATGAAGCTATTAAAACAATTCCGAGCTTGCTACGAAGTCTAGATCAAGAGATAATTGGGACCCGAACGACCGAACGACCGAACGACCGAACGACCGAACGACCGAACGACCGAACGACCGAACGACCGATCAAAGTGCATGATTGAGCTTCCTTTTTGAAAACAAGTTTTCAAAAATGCGCTAAAAAACATACAAATTCGACAAATTTTACAAATTTTTCAACTCAATTACTAGAACATTCAAAAAAAAAAAAAAAAAATCCAAAAAGTTCTCTTTCTGTATATGTCCTAATTATATCTCAATTAAAATTTATTTCAAGCCATTAAAATGTAACCATTACAATCAATTAAAACTTTTTAAATGGAAAACCAAATTTTTCACAGATTCACAATTGAAAATAAAAAAAATGTATTTTTTTTTAAACGAACATTGACAAAGAACAAGCATGAACAAGTTTAGTATAATGTGGGTAGACAGTTCCAACGAGTCATTTTATACAGGGATTTAATTAATTTATACCTTTTAAATTTTTCATACGGTCATGTATTTTGAGTTTGTCATTAGTTAGACTGTAAAGCTCTTTTTTTCATATTCAGCATAAATTTTCGTTTTAAAAAAAGTTTCCATGGTGATAAAAGTTTCAAATAATTTTAAATGCAGACTTAATTATTTATGTAAGTGGGAAATTCAGTTTGTTGGATAATTTGTAAAAACCTAGTGATCGAGTCAGGATTTTTTCACTTGATACCTTTAAACGTCCTTAATAAAATTCCATAAAAATTCAACAATTTTAAAATATTTAAAAGCTTTCCATGAATTCTAAATTTCACACGTATTATGAATATTTACGGCCTCATGTAAGTGTATTTGTGTGTGACATGTGTTAGCATGTCCTTGTTTAACAGGAGAGCGTGTGAAGGGAAAGAATAATAAAATTTTATAAATGAAGAAATAAAATCTGTGAAACCACAGCTGAATAATGAGTTTTTAAACTCAACACGAGTGCTACGACATAGCAAATAAATTGAAATAGTTTAACTATCTAAGTTTTCTAAGAAAAGAAGTCTTGTGACATTTCATATTTTTTTTTTCTTAAAATTTGCAAAAAAAATTGCTCAACTACAAAAAAAAACTAGTAATGAAGCGGATCACGCTTCATGGGTATATTCACACCACCAGTAGAATTTCTTTTGATTTCAATTAGAATTAATTAAACTTTATCTACTGATTATAGATTACATCATAATTAATCGTTTTAAAACCCTACATCTGTTCAGCGCGCATTTAGCACTATAACTAAAGTACAGCCCCGCAGGGCGCCGACGAAAAATTTTTCGATTTTTCAACTTTTTTGTTACACTACGCATGAAAATTTTTTTGTCATTATAGTGTGAATTATACCTTAAATAATGCTTAATCTAACACCGAAAATTTCTAATCATTTGGTTAAGTTATGTCTGAGATATTAAAGAAAATGTAAATTTTTTTGCATATTTTGGTCAAAAATGGCACATTTTCGTCCATTGTGCCTCACAGGAAGCAGCTCATGACTCCAAAAACTATACAGGTTTTCCTTGGGCCAATATTAATCAAATGCAAAAAACCCGAAGTCTTAACGTTTCGTTGAAATTGAGTTATCGCGGAAACTAACTTGCTAACTTGCTAACTTGCTAACTTGCTAAATGACAGAATGCGTTTTTTTGCGATTTCTCTTGACTGGAGGCACCAAATGAGATGCGGTTTTCACTGCTAGATTGGTATTTTCAGGCACAGACTTTCCACCATAGACAGTTTGGGATAAAATTGTAATCCTGAAGCAGCAAGTTAGAAAATGTGGTTTTCAGTTTTACTCAGCAATATATTCACCCAAATTGAAAATTTGGTGTGAATATGATAAAGTATGGTTTCGGGTTTTTTTGATAGAATTCGATGTATTTGAATGTTTTTAGGTCCTAGAACACTGTATATGTTAAAAAAATTTCATAATATGCGCATTATGGGGGTATATTTAGGCAAAAATTCAAATTGACCTAGTACTCATTGGTTTCATTTTTATGAGCTGAAACTTTGCATATACATTTTGTGCATCTATATCTCTAGACGTTTTTGGAATTATTCCATTTTGGACTTAATATTGAGGAGAACGAAACAATTTTGTGTCAAAACACGAAAAATTTTTCGATTTTTCAACTTTTTTGTTACACTGCGCATGAAAATTTTTTTGTCATTATAGTGTGAATTATACCTTAAATAATGCTTAATCTAACACCGAAAATTTCAAATCATTTGGTTAAGTTATGTCTGAGATATTAAAGAAAATGTAAATTTTTTTGCATATTTTGGTCAAAAATGGCACATTTTCGTCCATTGTGCCTCACAGGAAGCAGCTCATGACTCCAAAAACTATACAGGTTTTCCTTGGGCCAATATTAATCAAATGCAAAAAACCCGAAGTCTTAACGTTTCGTTGAAATTGAGTTATCGCGGAAACTAACTTGCTAACTTGCTAACTTGCTAACTTGCTAACTTGCTAACTTGCTAACTTGCTAACTTGCTAACTTGCTAAATGACAGAATGCGTTTTTTTGCGATTTCTCTTGACTGGAGGCACCAAATGAGATGCGGTTTTCACTGCTAGATTGGTATTTTCAGGCACAGACTTTCCACCATAGACAGTTTGGGATAAAATTGTAATCCTGAAGCAGCAAGTTAGAAAATGTGGTTTTCAGTTTTACTCAAAAGCAATATATTCACCCAAATTGAAAATTTGGTGTGAATATGAAATAAAAAATAATAATTTTTTTAATGCCAAAAAGTTGAGCTCGCTCATCAATCTTCGAAAAGTCATTTTAATAGCTTTCAAATCAATTAATTTGTAAGACATTTTCCCCATGTCTTGAAATTAAAATTGTTTTTACTTTTCTTTCTGTTCTGTTTCTATCCTCACAAAATTTCATATTGATTTATACAAAATGACAGAGAAATGTTTGGTCGAGAAAAATGTTACTTGACGTCAAGCAGATTGCACATAAATGTCACATTTACAGACACTTTGAGGGGGGTCAGCACTGTCGTCAGTTGGGATTTGTAAAAGGATTTGGGTGACTAGAGAGTGTAGGGGATGTTGACTTCTTGAATTAATTGATGGATCTTAATCTTTTAGAATTTGTATATGGTAGCCTTGTCAAGTCTGAAATTAACTCAAATTTTTTAAATTAACCTAAACTCATTTTCTATGTATAGACCGAACAAACTTTAAACTCAGAATTTTTAAAGAAAAATTAATGAATTTTTAAAATAAAAAAAAAAATATTTTAAAGGATTTGAAACCTTGGAATTTTTAAATTCCTGTCATTTTTTTTAAATTCAAAATTTGATCCTAGACATAAATTTAGTCAAATAAATCCCAAATAATTCGAAGCTTTAAAATTCAACAACATTCAAAACAAATCTCAAAATCATATGAACCCTATCAAATACAAGAGAAAAACAAAATCTGTCAAAACTCATTAAAATCCTTTCGAAAATTTTTTTATTCCGTCATCTCGACGGTCAGACAATCTTTAGCAAAAATACTAGTCACATGAACATATTTGAGTCTTACGCTAAACACACCACGTGCACATAGAAACTTTTACAAATTTTTTATCTCCTCTTCTTCCGTAATTTAAAAAAGAAATTGCCCTCACACAAATAAAGTTTCACATCCTCAGACAAGTTTTAAAGAGAGCAAATAATGTGAAATCCGACTGTGCTCAGTTTGACATCTTTTTTTTTTCTCATCTCCCGTTTTGCTTTATTATTGTTTTATTTTGTGCAGAAGCAGAAGCAGCACCAGTTCTCTTCACATGTTTTGACCTTATTAAAAATTTAGAAAAAAAAATTAAGGAAAAGAAAATTTTTATAAACTTTTTTTTTCTGTGTGTAAATGCTATGTCGTCGTCTTGTGCGCTCTCTCAAGTTATTCAATAATTTAGACTTGGAAATAATAATTTATCAAAATAAAAATATTTTTTGTTCATTTTGTGAACCGATGCACATAAATGTGATTTTTTTTTCAAGTGACTTTCATTCTATCTCTAGATTTAATTATGAGGAAATTTAATAAATTTATTTTGTGCAAAATTAAACAGTGAAACTTCTTCTGTCCGTTCTTATGAAACAGTCAAGGGAGAAAGTTCCTTTGAAGGATGAAAATAATGATGAAAACTTTGTGATATAAAGCAACAAAATAATGTAAAACTTTTACAAAAAATGAAAATTATAATATAATCAAAAATAGTTTCTCATTCCCATACGAATAAAATAAAATAAAATAATAAAATGAGCATCAGTGAAAATATGAAAAAAATATTTACATAATGTAAATGAAGCACAAACAGAAAAGCGAAAAAAATGCAATTTGTCAAAAGAAAAGAAACGAATTAGCGTTAGTTAAAAGAAGCATATTAGTGAGAATAAGAGGAATAAAGTTAAATTAAATATATTCAAATTAGCCAACAATGGCTGCTGTAGCTGGATTATATGGTCTCGGTCCTGACGATCGAGGTCATCAACGGCGTCGTGGGCAGCAGCAACAACAACAGCAGCAGCATGAGAAAGCTATGCAAACACCCGATGGGCTGAGTGAACCGTAAGAAAGCCCGAATAATTTTCAAATTTATTATTGAACTCGATTAGTGTTGATGGAGAATGGCAGGCATTTTTTTAAGTGTTTTAGAAGAGACTTAGTGCAAAGTTTTTAATCTACTTATAGTGACGAGTGCATCACTTTCTCTTTAATTGAAATAAATTTAAATTATTTTGATACAGCTTTTGAAAATTTTGGAAATCATTTTGAGTCTAATCTGATTCAAATATACTTGATTGAATTATCCAAATCTAAGTTATATTCAGTCTACTACCAGTTAGCATAATTTCAAGAGTAAATTAAGTTTCAGATTATTTCGTAAGATTTGAACTCACATTCATCAAAAAATTTGGCAAAAATTCCCAAACAACATTCAAAACTTTTCAACTTCATAACCCAAAAAAGTGGCTGCCGTATCTCTTTTTACACTACTCATGTTCATTTAATTTGAAAAATTTCTTTAATAAGTTTTTTTTTTCTTTTTAATTTATGCTTCAATTTTTTTTTTTAAAAAACATATATTTTTGCTGCATCTGAAAACTTTTCGTTCGCATATCAACGATAAATTTATTTTTCTTCTCTTTTTAAAAACTCACAAAACAATAATAAATAAAATTAAAATAAAAAATGCAATCTCAAAAAATATAATTAAAAACATAATAAAAAAAAAACTTTTTCCAACATTATGATGGTGAGTTTCTGGTGGATATTTAAATTTTTTATGTTTCTTATGTGGTTGTGTTTTTATGTGTGTGAGTGTGTATGTGTATCTACAACCCCCAAAAAAATGTTTTTATATTAATGTCGTGTGTCATCATCCTTCGTCCATTATATAATGAAATTTATTGCCGACCCGTTCTATAAATTAAATTTAAAAAGAAGCTCAAGATGAATGTGAATACAAAATTATTTTATGTGCAATGATATTCAATATTTATAACCGCGGTTATTATTTAGAATAAACAATGAAATTTGTTTCATTTGTGAATGTGCTAATGTTGTTGTTATTGTTGTTTTTATGGTTTGTCATTTGTTGGAGATTTTGACTTAAAATTTTGGGAGCACTTTTGGGTCCCTAGATGAGAAAAATTTTGTGTGATAACTCAACTTTATAAGAAAAAAATCATTTAAAATTCTACGTATAATCCAGAACATTGGTAAAACAAACAAACATTAAAATTTTAAAAATTCTCAATGAAAATAAATTAAATAAAACAAAAGAGCCTTTATATTCACTCAACCATCAACTTTTTGCAAAAACTCTTCATTGTCTGTCTGATTATAAATCGATCATCATCGTTGGTTTCAATGAAACTTTATCAATTTTTTTCATTATGTTGTTTCAATAAATATTGATAAATGGGTCAACATTTTGGGGATTAAATTTTTCACACTTTTGCACCTCATATTCACACAATTATGTGCCATATAATATTAATAATTTCTGCAACCATTCACTTGATGAAAATGTTTGCACAAATTTGAAAAATTAATTTTAATTTATTTAAAAAAGCATAATTGTGTTTTTATTGAATTATTTATTGGTGAATTGAATAAAAGATGCGTGAATTAATTTTTTTTGTTTCGAATTTGAAAAAAAGATTTGAGTGGTTTAAAAGAAGGATTTATGAATGCATTAGTTACCCAGTGCATAGAACCAAATAATTTTTTTTTTGCAAAAAATACTTAAAATTGTTTCAAGATTTATGAATGCATGTATTAAAAATGTATTAAAAAAATCAAATGTTCTAAGTATTTCAAAATCTGAACAATCAACATTTTTACAACTTTTAAATGAAATTAAAGTTTTTTTTTTAAAAAAAATTTAATTTAGATTCCAAAGATATGAAATTAGAGAAGGAATTCAAATGAAGATTTAATTCATTTAACTATTCAAAATAATCTATACAGCAATAAAATTGCATCTTATTCAACTTGCAATTAAACATCCAGTCGCTCTATCGACAACAAAACAAATGTACACCAGCACTTCGTTAAAAAAATTCCTCACGTCAACCTTAACTTTAAAGTTAATTACAGAATACAGAACATAAATATGCACAACATAACCGACATAAAATTAATATTACTCAAGTGTAATACCAAGCAAGTAAATGAAAATAATAAAGAAGGGACAGGAAGAAGAATGAAAAAAAAAATAATTTAAAGTCATTCACGATGTCACTTACATTACACTTCTAATGCTTATTTAATGTTGAAATATATCCTTCCATACCAATAACATTACAAATTTCCTCGCATTCAATTTACATATAAATTTCTCCATCCGTTGCTTCGTTGTGCGAAACGTGAAGGAAAAAGAATGAACAAATAAAAAAATAAAATAAATTTCTCATCTTTCGAGTATCATCATCATCATTATCATCACCATCAGCATCAAAGATCGAAGTGTGATGGAAATTAATTGACGTGTTGCAAAATTAACTTTGTGTGACACATTCGTGTGCTGTGTATGGGAAATGATATAAATATTATTTATTGCACGAGACTACATAAATTCTTCAGTTGACATCTTCTTTATTTATTTTTTTTTTTTGAAAAACTTTTTTTCTTCCATTCAATAATGTGTTATCGGTAAACTTATATTTTTGTTTAAAAAAAGAAATAATATGAAAGAAATGACTTATGATGGGAGAAATGGCACATCAGAGAAAGAAGACGGAAAAGAATAATAAAACTTTCGCTTACAAAAGTAATCAAGCGGTGTGAAAAATTGTCATATTTCCTCTTTCGTGGCTGTGTGTATATTTTTTTTATTATTATTCGTTCTTTTGTTCCGTCATTACCTTTAAGCTAGTTTCCTATTGCCATTATATTTCATTTTGTATGTATAGTTATGTACTCATTCCAACTTTCTTCCCTAATTTTTTTTCCTGCTTTTTTTTCTTTCATGTCAGGGGTTCAATATGTCACGAAACTTTTTCCTACTATATGTTTTTTTTTATTTCCTTTATGATATTTTATAGGGAATCAGTTTAAATGACAGGACTGTCCTAATTGTGTCTGTTTGGGATATTTTTGTTTTACTGACATTCAATTTTAAGGAGATTTCGTAGGAGCCGTTCACTTAGTACGTAACGCAAAAAAATGACTTTTTAAACCCCCCCTCCCCCCTTGTTACGTTTTCTGTATGAAAATTCTTTTCATTTGTATGGCCTGTCACAAAATCCTAGACCTCCCCCCCCCCCTCGCCCTAAAAAGCGAACGTCCTAAGTGAACGACTCCGTAATGAAATGATTTTAAAAATGTGGAATATGATCAAATGGCCTTTATGAAGATGGTTGGAGATAGGAGATTGAAATTTCGCTTCTTATGTGGTCTGTTTATTACTAATTAATTCTTATATCATACAAAAATATTTTACCAAGGTATTCTATTTTATTAAGAAAATCCCGAAAAATAAATTAAATGCGCTTTTTGCTTTTCATAAATTTCAAACTTTCTATTCCTTCGTACTTGTTACCTTCTTTTTGATGAGAAAAGAAATGCTTTTTTAATATTTTGCTGTCTATCGTGACACAAGTAATTGATAAAAGAAAGAAACGAAATTTTGCGGATCGACAAAAGTTTGATTTTTTTTTCTCTTTCCATTTCACCTAATCGATTTTCAATAATTCGACTATATCTTGTAAAAATAACCTATCTAATATATTATTTTTTATTACTAATACATTTAAGCACATGACTCGATGTCAAAAAAAAAAAAATAATGTACATAGGAAAAAAAAAATGATTTTCCAAATTGATCACAATGAAATGAATGGGGTAAATGGGATGGGGGCTAGTTGGAAAAATAAATAGAAAAAATGAACTGTAGTTTTTGGGGAGGTCGATTAAATATAGTAAAAGCTAATAAAGGAAGGAAGAGAAGAGGAAAAAAATATATCAAAAATTTACGAAAAGTGTCGAAAGAAATTCCTTTTTAATGTCATGAGGAATTTATGTATGACTTTATGTCTGACATACTTGTATGATTTTTATGAATGAGTTGATGAGCTTTCCGCTGTCATGAGAATGTCTCATTTTTCACTTCATGACATTTGAACTTTTTTTTCCCTCTCTTTTGTCATTTGTCCTTCTGCCTGAAAAAATATTATTAAATCATGGACTATTGTTTAAAAACCTCAACTTTGACTTGACTTATTGCCTTTTGTGAATATGAAAATGCACATTTTATAGAAATTTTAGAAATTATTTTAGCTTTATGAACTTTTTGAGCTTCATAAAGGAACCATTCCACTATGTATTTTAATTGTTAATATATTTTATATGGTTAGTTTGTAACTATATGGTACCTACCATAACTTGTAACTAAGCATTCTACCTTTAGTTACGAAAGAAAGCTATAGTTGGATATGAAAAATTAAAGTTTCATACATGAAGCTATTTACAACACAAATGGCTATAATAAATTCGTAATCAAGATAACAAATTATTTACTAAAATTAAGCATTGGATGTTTTTTTGGGTGTTTGGTCTGACTCTTATTAATAGTTTTGCCACGGTTGACTTTTTAAGTGGTATTTAAATGAAATTTTGGCATTAAATTTGAAAGTTTATTGCACTGGAAATGACCATGCAAATTTTTGTCGAATTAATTTAAAATTTTATAATTGACTGCACAAGAATTTGTAATCTTGAAAATTTTCAAATTTTAGTTTAAAACTTAAGAAACTACACAACAAAAATTTCAAAATGCAAAAATTCTTCAACAAAAACTTTATCTTTACATCCACAAAACACTCAAATTCCCCTCAAAATATCTATCAATTCAGCTTCAATATTCTGAAATGAAGTTATAAAATTTTACGATCTTCGTATGACTTTAGCATCACTTCCGATTGTTCAGTTAGTCTTCCTTCTGAGAACGTCTAATATTTGATAGAAAATCGATGGACATTCTATGCATAATATATGAGTTGACAATTTGCATTGTAACAGTTTCGATAGTGAAGCTGTGGTGGTCGTAATGTTTTATAGTTTGACGTTTTACTGATCAGTAAATGGCTGATTGGATGTCGTATGGATGCAAAATTTTATACAGCCAGCAATTTTTTGTAGCTAAATTTCAATCTACAAATGAGTTCAATTATCTTTCAAGATATAAATCCATCAAATATCTTTGACAGCTTCAATTTCCTCCCATCAACAACTGTCATCAATTCAATGAATTTTTGACAATTTACAGATTACTTTTCCTGTTAATTAGCGAATCTACAATCGACACGGAAATCAAGCTGTTCTCATGATTTGTTTATCGCCGTAATTTTTCTTATCTTAATTTCTATTCATAAATTCTCAATAAATCGGTCTTTAACATTAACATTGAGTAATACAAGCTGTCAAAAAGTCAGTCACTTAAAGATGCAGTCATGCGTGAAACGTGAGAGATTACTTATCATAAATGAGGCAATTTACATTCAGATCTGAACTATTGGTGATGTGTGTGTGTGTGTGTGACTCAGGTTAACTCGCATCGAAAATTTTTATTTCTTTCCTTAAATGCCACACATTAGCCAACATTTCATGCCTCACAAATTTTTCTTCATAACTTAAAAAGTAATTTTTTCGTAATTTTTATTTAATCTACACTCATTTCTTTGTCCACACGTACACAAAGGAAATTGAAGAAAAAGAAAAAAAAAATCCCCTTGATAATATGCTAAATACACAGTGGCAATAAAAAAAATAACAACATTATAAAAAGGATTATAATTTGCTAATGAATGACTGCTGTTTTTACATGCAAAGTCAGCTTGAGAGAAAGTAAAAAAAAGAAATAGCAAAAGAATGAAATAAGGAAGGAGGAAAAGGTAAAGAAAAGAAAAAAGAAAACTTTCTGTCAACCTTCTTTGTTTCTCTTCCATTCAATTCATTTTGCGTCAATTTACTGTTCGTTGTGGTTGATATGTTGTTAAACCAAATATTAACAGCCATTTCCCAAGTCGACGATAACCAGTTTTGCCTCTTTTTTATTTCTTTTTTCGCGATTTTGATTTCAGAGATGGTCATTTATTGATTGCTGAAAATTTCCATTGGGTATTGATTTATTATAGATTCTGATGGGATTTGAACCCTTTGGCTTAGTGGCATGATTTTAAACTTGTTGGTATTCTAGCCATCTAATGTGAACTCTTAGCCTAATTGTAATTCTCACTTACATCTATATCATAAAATTCACTTAAACCTGGTTCAAAACTATTGATTTCTAACTACAAAATATTCAACTCAGATTTGCAAAATTTCCCATTCAGGTCCAATTGATATTTAGCCATACAGTCCATTTAACTCAAATCACAATCAATTAACACGAATTCATCAACTCTGTCAGATATTTTCACTGTGATTGCTATCTTCAAATTCTAAAAATTCCCATACACATACATCCATAAGCACGTGTACAGATATTTTTATACTATAGTAAAAAAATCAACGCACAGTCTAGTGATAAAAAAATCGAGTGGTAAATTTTTATTCTTTTTATATTTTCCTTTTCATTTCTACTGACGATAAAATTTCATATTATTAAGTGGAAAAAGGAATTTCCGAGTAAAAAAAGGTGGAAAAGCACAAAAATGGGAAAATTTATGTCGATTCATTTCGAGTGAGAATATTTATTTTTCTGTTAATTTATAGAGGACAGAAAGACAAACTTGCCTATACTCATATACATATCAAACAATGACATACAACGAATGTCTGAATGAGCTATAAATAAAGTCGAATATTCTTAACATTGATGAAACATGCTGAACATTAATTATTGATCATTATATATTTTATAAAATAAGAAAAACTTTAACCAATATTAAGTTTTGTGTTATGACAACCTTTTTTGGATCAAGGAGTGTTTTAGGGGTGGCATATCTTTGGATTATTAGACAAAATTTTTTATAATAACTAAACTGTCAAGTAGATGACTCCTTAATTCCTTCAGTGTTCTTGGTCTCTTTGAAATTTTCTGCTGATTGTAGACTCAAAAATATATTTTGTCAAGTCCCTCAGATAAATAAATATTTTATGCTACCTCAACACTTTTAGCTTCATAAACATTTCTAAGCACTTTTATGACTTTGTTGTTTATATAACTGGCAAACATCTTGTGAACTAAATTTCAATTTTTGAAACATTAAAAAAACAATTTTAATGAAGGAAAATGAGATTTTATTGATTTTTTTCTGGCTTTTAAAAATTTTTTTTTCTCTTTTCTTCATGTTTCAACATATCTGATTTGTCATCAGAAATATATCGAAGATTTATTATAAAATTTATTTTAATTTTGGCTAGCATTAAAACTGATTGAATTTCGTAATTTTACAGTCAACAAATTTTTTTATAGACGTAAAATTTGTCAATTAAGATTTGATTCTGTCTCGATTTTATTATTTTTTTTGATCGTATAAAACTTGGATGCCTACATGCTGAATAAAGAAATCTGAATATATATATTTAATTAAATATTGTGGTGTCAAAAAAAATCTGAATAATTCATTAATTCATAGCCATAATTGTGGTCAGCAACCGATAGCCATCCCACACTAGCCATTATAATCACATTCATGTTTCATTGAAGAACTCATTTGCGAAAAAAAATAAAATGCTCAGATACAAAAAATATATGCAAATAAATTGCTGAATCTCATTAACATGGGTGGATTTGTACGATATAGTCTTGTAAATTAAAACCATTATAATAATCCATTGACTAGCTGTGAATGAGGAAGCGTGTTATGAATGTGAACTAGGAAATGAGTTGGTATGGATTTTAATATATAAAGAGAGAGAAAATGGATTATTGCAAGCTTGTGGTTTTTATGTGACGACACTGTTGTCGAGGTCAATTTGATTTTGTTTTGGGGGATAAAGTAAGTTGGATTTGGATATTCTAGTGAAAATTTTAATGATCATGGACATGAACGTTTTTTAAAATTTATTTTTGAAGGATTTGATTTCAACATCGATAGAAAATATAAAAAAATAATTGCCTGCCAAATATGTGTGTAATACTAGTTTGTTGTGAATCAAAATTTACATTCTGTTGACTAAAACTGCAAATTAGACAGCCGACAACATCATAAATATATCATCCTGATTTATTATTGTAAAATTGTCCTTTGAGGAAATTTTTTCTATGTTGCATTCCTCGTAACTGCAGATTAATGGTTTTATGGTTGTTGCCTATCTCTCAGTTACGAAACACCTAATCTACTCATTAAAAAAAATAGCAATTTTAAGTCGTTTATAAAAAACTACACGGCTAAACAAAAAGTGTCATTTAATCCAAAGACCTAGCTGCAATTTTTCATAACTAAACATTGCATCACGGCAACAAAACGGTAATTATGAGATACTCAAAAGAAGTTTTATCCTTTTTCAAGCAATTTATCTCATGTTAATCTCTCCATATCCAATTATAAATGAGTGAACAGCAGACGATGGAAAAAAATGATTTTATGCAATATGAAAAATAAAAAAAAGACTTAAAATTCACTGAAATGGAAAGAAGAAAAGTCGCTTCCGTAACAATAAAAAAAATGTTTCATGTTAATGCAATTCACGTACAAACAGTTCATTTTTATAGATTTTTTTTTGCTTCTTCGGTGCTTGTATCTTCGGCATGGCAAGCAAGAAAAATACATATTGGAGATATGAGAACGTTATTTATTATTTTTATTTTCATTTTTAACTCTTGTAACGTCAGTGTATAGACAATGAACATGTGGATACAAAGCTCATGAGGATAAGTAATATAAAATTATTTGATTGCATTAAATTTGAATGACTTGAAATTTTTGATGTTGAGGAGATTTTTTTGTGATTTTTTCGGAGATAATATATGTGAATGGATGTAATCAGGTCATGATGAGTGTGTGAAATTTAAGAATTTTTTAAATTTTTAAGCTTGAAGTGATTCTTCTTTTAAAACGGAAATTTAGGACATAAATCGATTTTAATCAGTCCTAAAAAAAAGAAATTTCTCTATCCAAAACCACCTCCACATGAAACAAGACTAGACAAATAAAAACCTCAATCCAAGCTCTAATCTACCAATAAAATCAGAATTTATTGTTACAACCAGAATCATCAAGGGAATTATATTCCAATAATAGAGGATCATTAAGGATAATTTTAGATTTCTATCGTCAATTTAGATGACCGGATATATATTCTCCTGGTAGCAATTAAAGAAGATATCGAAGCAAATGCTGTCCATTTCCATTGTCTATGTAGACAGTTTCATAAAATTTCTTAAATTAATGATTCAAGAAGAAAGCAAAAGACTGAAAAAAAATCAATTCTTTTAATAAATATTCGATCTTTGAATATTTTTTGGTGTAGAATTTAAGAAGAATTGACCACAGCCTCAAAAACATGAATTTTCAGTTACCATTTCTACCCCACAGCATCTATATTTACATCACAATGTAATTCAAGCGGATTTAACTAATAAATTTATTTTTCCCTTACCTTAATCTACGTCGATATATTCATTTATTGCATTTACTGTTACAGAATCTACAAGCTCTCCTTCGATTTTTGTTTTTTGTGTCGTCATGACAATGACCTTTCCTAGATTCGACTTGTAATCCCCAGTAAATCCTTATTTAATCTTATTTATTATCATGAAGATTTGTAGTTACAATTTGTGATGCTGGACTTGTTCTGATAAACAATTGTAAATGTACTTAATTGGAAAAGTTCTACAGTCAGGATTTAAAATTGTTTGTGCTTTCAAACTTGACAATTATAAAGCTATTTATGAATTAAAAAAAATTTATGTTAAAATTTATCAAAGGCAAAAATTTTATTCCTCAACTTACTAAACATTTTCTACAAATTGTTATGTCATTCCTGTCATGCTTCAATTCAAATTTATTGCTCAAATGTTATCATGTGATTGCATTTTTCACGTGAATTCATAAATCGATTTGAAACATTTTATATATTTGGAATCTTATAACTTTTAAGTTTTGTGCAGCAATGACAAATATTTGCATGTAAATAAATGTTCCTTAGGTGATGGCATTCTCGAGTCACTTTCTGATTAAAGAAATTTTTACATATTTATCGTTTGTTTGAGACTAAATTTCTACGAAACTAAAAAAAGTCTCCTTCTTTAGAATGTGCCAGGTTTGAGACAATGTTTATTGTTATTACTATAGAATACAGCTTAACTACTGCAGATATTACAGCAGACAATGCAGTCAAGTAAATGAAGAAAAATTTGCAGAATTCTTCTCTATAAAGTCTTATTTTTGATAGCTTTTGTGAGGAATTTTTGTATGGATGGGATTATGGAAAATAATGTGTTTTTGGAATTAGGTTGTAAGGACATTGTTATCTAGAGTTTTTGTAAGGATGAAGAAAGTTTAGATTTTTTTTTATTTAGGAGGTAGATTATTTAGTTTTTTTGATCCCTAACTTTTATGTCAATTTCTAATAACAAATCTTGTATCTAATTTATTCGATGTAAAAATTCTAATTTCAAAAAATTTTAATTTTTAATTAAATTTGTCTTTGAAGTCTAAAACCTTAAAAAGTGCTCTACGTCCCCTCTATTATTTTCTATGCAGGCAAAAATCAACTTTACTTTAGTCTTTACTCTTAGATTTATCAATTTAATTTATTTAAGGTATGCTACACAATTTAGAGATTTATATGTTAATGAGCATAAATCTTCAGAGATTAAAAATGGTTTTTACTTGACTAAGAAAAATTTATTCAACTACGCAACGTACAATCTGAAAACATATAAAGGACCTGAATCAATATTATCTATCTACAACATAAGTAATTGTAATTTCTAGGGATGTAACAATTTTATTCGATTAAAAATTCTTTACTCTTTTCCATTCTCCACTTGAAAAAGATTTTTATCATTAAAAATTCTAAAATTAAGAGGGATGAAGTGCATGCCAACAAACACTCACACAGACATACCAAAAAGTCAATATTTGCATGCACAAAAAGATCTTTTTTTGCTTCTTTCATTGTTTCCTCAAAAAAAAAGGATGAGTATGAATATTACAAAGGAGCATATTGACACAAACTAAAGATCATAAAAAAAGAGTTAAGGAAAGGATGTAAATATATGAAATAGAATCAACAGAAATGAGATGGTTCTCATTTTATATATTGTGTAGTTTGCTTGCACAATGATAAATATTTCATTTTTTTTAAGGAAAAGAGTGAAATTTGCATATCTTTACAGTTTTTTTCTTCCATTTCTCTGGTGCTGTAAATCAGACATTCAAGAAGATTTCAGACATCATGAATAGTTCAATGTAAAAAATTGGTTTTGGTTTGAGATTTTCTTTTTAAATTTATGACCTCCGAGCAGAATGATTTAATAGAATTAAAGTTTTTTTATGTGCCATAAAATTTAAAGTAACATAAATTTTTCTCTCTTAAAAAAATGCAAATTTCTAACTATATTGAATCCTGTGTTATGGGTCAAGGCTTGTTTTAATTATTTCCTTCACATTTTCGAAGGTTGAAAATCAATAAAAACCACTTTGAACTTTTTTTACTGTCCAGTTGTTTGTTTATTAGCTTTTTGTCACGTAAGCATTTAAAAACGTTAGGTATGTAGTGAAATGTTGATTTATAGTCGCTGGTAAATTATGTTTTTATAGGGGTTTTATTTCTATGTTATTGTTTTGGTGAAATTTGCATTTAAGCTAAAAGATTCATTAAAATTTTGAATTAAACTTTTTCAATGAAGTCGTAAAGCTTCATCCTCAGTAAATTCACAAAAAAAAAACTACAAAACTAACTCATTGAAATCCAAAAGCCACGAATATACATACCAAAAACCTAATTAAAATTCATTTCATTCAATTCAAACCTTCACAAGTCTTTTCACAATCTAAAAATCCTTTCATCAATTCTTTCCTCATTTACTACATTCATGAATTTCCATAAAAACGTTTGACTATGTTCTAGTTGTTCTGTATAGTTTTCAATAGAATTCTAAATATTCTAGTCGATATATATATGAATATTTCACACTGAGATTTTTGCATGCATAATTAACATCAATACACAACACAAAAAATCCATCAATTCATTCATCAACTTCATGAGCCATAAAGCAGAGCATAAAATTCCATTTTTCACTCATAAAAAAAATAAAGAAAAAAGAAAGGCAAAAGGAACAGAAATTCAAATACTTTTGGCCTCATGACATTGAAATTAAGAATTCAACTGCTATATCCGATTTACTAAATTGTTCTCCCTTTACTCCTTTTTTGTTTCGCTTCCACTATAAACAGCCATAGGCTGTGGTTAAGCTTTCGTGTCACTCGAATTCACTCGGTAACATGAACACAATAGACTTTCATGCTTTTTTTACATGTTCCATTGAATGTATTTATTCTTATTTTTCTAGTTCTTTTTTCCGTCTATTGAATATCCATTCGCATTCTATCTCACTTTCTCATTCAACCTCACTCTGTTACTCTTTTCAATTCATTATTTTTCGTGTCTTCATTCATGTGTTCAAAAAAATCATTTTCAGCTTTTTTGTTGTGGGTATTTATAGGCTGAATAAAAGGAGAGCTTTTAGAGTGGGTGACTGGTTGCAATTTGGTTAGTTGTTAGTGTTGTTTGAAAAATTGACGTTCTAATGACTTAATGGAATTATTTTTGATTATTAACTCAAAAACACAAAATGTAGGTGCTCATTGAACGTAGAGATACGATATCAAGTTTTTTTATAGAACAGACCAAGAACAGACAACGATTTTAATATGAAATTACAGCAAATACCTCGAATAAATGGTTTTGATGCAAAATTTATACGTTAACATCGATTTGTCTGGTTAACTATGTGTTTTTTAAGGCTGACTGATTTCAAAATTCAATATATTTTCATCATGGACAAAGTTTAAATATAAACCAATCTTAAATTTGATATTTGGGGATAAGTTCTATATTTTTAAGCAACTAAAACTTATTATTCTAAAATTGAGGGCAATTTTGCGAAATTTTGAGTATAACCTTAAAATTTTCCATAATATCTTAAACCAATCTGTTTGATGTACCAATCATTTAATTTAAATTAATCTAGGAATTTTTGATTTTTTTTTAAAAAAACAACAAAGACTCTTAATCATATTTTTACATCAAATATAAACTTTTAAATCTCCCTTTAAAACTTGTTC
The DNA here is from genome assembly GCA_026123125.1 of Chironomus striatipennis. Taxonomy (NCBI): domain Eukaryota; kingdom Metazoa; phylum Arthropoda; class Insecta; order Diptera; family Chironomidae; genus Chironomus; species Chironomus striatipennis. The sequence continues at coordinate 46,829,318 of CM047394.1, forward strand.
AAGTAATGCATTCTTAAAACATGCCAAGTAAACTTTTAATATTCATATCTACTATGAAATGTTTGTGGCTTAAACTTTCATAGTTAGTGTAACAATATTACATAGCAACATTGTAAAACATTACAAAAAAATCCTTTTAAATTAAGAAAACTTCAACGTAAAACCGGCAAGAAAGCTTCTTTCATAAACAACATAGCAACTTTCTATGTTCAACATTCACACAATATGAATCACAAGGATAGAGTAAGCAAGACAGAATGAGAGAAGGAAAAAAGAAGAAGGATACTCGCTGTATAAAAAAGCACATGACATTCAATAGTAAGTTATACGGCAATGTTGTTGGATGAGATAGTTACCTGTGAGTAGCGCATTGCATAAAACAATGAACACGAAAAAAAATTCTCTCTTTCTCTCATTTCTTCCATCCCTCTCCTGCATGCTCACAAGCGAGCTTTCTGCTGTGTGTTAATTTTTTTCGGATTGCTTTTTTTTCATGTTCCAGTAAAGTTATGAAAAAAAAAGAAAATTATTTTCTGCTTCGCGCTTATCGATTTTTCTTCTTGTTATTCATCGTTGCTGCTGCGTTGGGTTTTTTAAGTTGGCTCTGTTTTTTACGTTTACACACACACACGCATCTAATACGGTTCAGGATTAAAGAATAACAGAGTAAAAGCGCAAAGCTTTATGAGGAAAATACCGCAAGGTAAAAATCGATGAAATTTCATGCAACTTACATTTACTATCGTGGCAGTTGAGGCATGAAATAACATGAAAGAAAAAGTTTTTAATTTCCTTCAAAAACACAAAGCATTCTCGAATTTAAATTGACTGACTTGGATTTATTTCTCGTTACAACCGAAAGCTATCTTGTTATTGATTTAATTCTCCAGCACATAATGTTAGAGTTTGAAAGCATAAAAGGCAATAATTTTAGTTCATTATCATGTGGGAATTCATAGTTATCTGTTGAAAATCTTTTTTTCTTTATTGAAATATTAAACATGCAAATTTCAATTTTAGTTCCTACAATTTACTAAATTACATGTTTTACTGATAAAATTTCATATCAATTTATTAATTAAAATATTTTTAATATAGGATTGGTCTTTTTGGGATTGAGTTAGGGATGATAAGGTTTAAAATGGGTTATTTTGGACATTAAAAAAACTACATACCAAATACCCTCTATTTACTCTAACTTCAAATTTTAAGTCATTAAACTTTTCAATCAAAAATATTTTGAAATAAATTTAACCTAGACTTTAGTCCTCCAACCCATCTAAATAAAAAATAGACCATAATTTATGAACGACACCTTATTCAATTTTAATGAAATTTATTGATTTCATATTGGATGGAAGTTTGTTTTTCCAATAAATGTTAAACATATAATTTTGGTTGTTGATCTTGCGGTCGTCGAATCGAATTCGAATATTAATAAGCTTTATTATTTTCAAAATTACGTTTGCTGACGTGTGGGAAAAAGACTAGAAAGTTTTAAAATTTCAAATGTTGTATAAAGTTGAAATTAATCGGAATATCAAAATCAATAAAATTTAATAACAAAGTTTTTTTTGTTCCTGAATTTTTAATAAAATCTGACGCACATCAACTCAAAACTAAATTTCTATAAACTTTTCACTTGCACAAAAATCAACATGATGAATTGCTTGTTCATATATTATTCGTGATATTCAAACCCATATTCTGATTATACCTCACAACTAATCCCGAATGTGAAAATCTCTAATGATAAATTTTAAGTTATTGACATAAACATGAAATTCATTTCAATTTTGCAAAATGCTCGTAAACCTTAATGAAATATAACAAATGTTGCTATTTGACACTAAATATGTTTTTGTGGCTTGATTTGTTTTACGAGTGAGAAAATTTTCAATTGATTGGAATGCAAATTTTATTATTTTTTTCTTCCGAAATGGATATGTATTTTTGAGATGATTATGATGATATGAGACGAGCTATGCAAATTTGGAGAATGTTGAATGCTAGAGAAATTTATATTTCATTACATATTTTAGATGACAATTATTGATGACTCATGAATTTTGTTAAAGTTTCAAAAGCTGTATTGTCAAATTTTTAACAGATTTTTATTCAACAACTTATTATTCATCGTGAAAATTAAATCCTGAATGCCAGTGAAAAAAATTAGACGACCCAAAAAAATGCTTCAACTTTTCACATTCAAATCGATTAAAATGTCCTTCACATGAGAATTGTATGATGCGTGACATCATATGCTTTATTATGGCTATTAAGGATAATAATAAGGTCATCATATTTTCTTTCCTAGTTGATGGTTTCACGTTTTCATTTCGAATTTTGGAAGGAGGAAAATAAAGAGATATATTGGATTCACGTTTTCTACCCCAAAAGTGGATGTTTGGAAATTTAATATTGTGTTATTTATTGCTTCGGTTGAGACATCAAAATTGTCAAAGTGCTCTAGGATATTTAATCTCATGTGCACTTCCTTTGGGCTATTATGGACCAATTATTAAAGTCGTTAAGTAATGTCTGTTGAATTGAGGGATTTTCGCTTTAATTTATGAATTTTATCATATCAAAAAAAAAAAGAAATAAATAAATAAATAAAATAAAAAAAATTAGGAAAATGAATGTAAATTTTTTCACCAAATTATTCGAATATCTTCAATCCCTCAAAAGAGTCAAAAACATAATTCTTTTGATTAAAATTACTTACAAAAATTCCTTTCCATCTACCACAATTTACTCAGTAAAATTTGAAAGGCGATAACAAAGAAAAAAAAATGTAAACAGACGAAATAAAAAACAGTTGACAACAGTCACACCTTTATTTATGTTTGCATGCCTTTACTCTACTGGAATTCTGAGAATTTTTTTATGCTACAAATATAAGGCATAAGTATGAAATTTGTTGGTTAGTGTGATGGAAAAATTAGAGCTTATTGAGTGGAATAAGAAGCTTTTAAAGAAGTTGATAAATAGGTACATAGTTTGGTGAATAATTTATTGAGTCATTGTGCTGTATTCAACAATTTTGAGAATTAATAAATTAAATATTTGCAAGAAGGGACCGTTCATTTAGTAAGTTTACTTTTTAGGAGGAGGAGAATCTAGGATTTTGTAACAGGGGCCGGTTTCTCCGGTGGTGGTACGGTATGGTAAGGTATGGTAAGGCATGGTATAGGTATACCAGTGGTATGGTATATTGGTATGCCATTGGTATACCACTGGTACGGTATAGGTATACCAGTATACCATTGTACCTTACCTGGTGTACCACTGTACCATACCACTGGTATGGTATATTGGTATACCACTGGTACGGTATAGGTATACCAGTATACCATTGTACCTTACCTGGTGTACCACTGTACCATACCACTGGTATACCCATACCATGCCACCGTACCAATTTACCATACCTGGCATACCACTGTACCATACCATTGGTACGGTATAGGTGTACCATTGGTACAGTAAAGTAGTACGGAAAATGAAAATATAATAAAAATTACTGTACCAATGGTACACCTATACCGTACCAATGGTATGGTACAGTGGTATGCCAGGTATGGTAAATTGGTACGGTGGCATGGTATGGGTATACCAGTGGTATGGTACAGTGGTACACCAGGTAAGGTACAATGGTATACTGGTATACCTATACCGTACCAGTGGTATACCAATATACCATACCAGTGGTATGGTACAGTGGTACACCAGGTAAGGTACAATGGTATACTGGTATACCTATACCGTACCAGTGGTATACCAATGGCATACCAATATACCATACCACTGGTATACCTATACCATGCCTTACCATACCTTACCATACCGTACCACCACCGGAGAAACCGGCCCCAGGTCAAACAAAAGAAAAAAAAATCATACAAAAACGTAACAAGGGGAGAGGGGGGATCTAAAAAGTAGTTTTTTTGCGTAACGTACTAACTAAATGGCCCTTCAGGTTCAATGAAGTATTTTAAGGGGGGTTTGAGAACTAAAATGAACTAGTTGACAATGTCTTATTCATCAGCTAAGTCGTATTCTAATTTATTCAATAAATGATCGAAAATTTATTGTTTTGAAGACAGCAAAGCACAAAAACATGGAAGCTTGTAGGTATAATGAAGATAACAGTCAGAAAAATAATCTATAATGTGTAAACTCTTCAACTTATATTTTATGTTATTTACTTCAATTTTATTTAAATTAAAAGCTTTTAAAGTAATACTGAAACTACAAAATTTATTTTCCTCTCAAAACTACATCTAAATTATGTCCTGAAACCATATGCTTCCCCACACATCAACATCCTTAAACTGTTATTTACAAAACACTCATCCAGCCATTTATATCGTCTTTACGATAATGGCAAGGAGATCCGTAAAATCAATAGAGTTGTTATATTAAAACTCAATTCATATTCATTGCATTATTTTCAATTCTTTACTTAAAAGTTCCACTTAAAATTCGAATAGATACACACAACTATAAAAAACCTCTAAGTTGTTAAAGATATCTCTCATATGATCTGAATTGGATGGAAAAGGAAAGAAGAAAGAAACATTTTGGAGATAAAAATTCTTCTTCTTCTTGCTTCTGACTACAAATCGAAGAATTAAATTAGAATTGTGTTTCCGTTTTTCTTCTCTTTTCTTTGTTTCTTCTTTCATCTCCATTTTTTTTTTTCATTTGTATCACCATATGTTATCATGAGAATGCTGAAGAAATGGATGAGATTTAGGAATTTGGTGTTTGTGGAGCGCATTTTAGTTTGGAATTTAAATTCATTTTGAACTTTTTGAATTTAACAGTTATTAGATGGATGTCATAATTTTAAACATTTTAGTTTAAAAATTTCCCAATTTTATTAGAATTTATATTCTAAGACTAAGAATACAATTTTCATGTCTATCAAGATAGACTGACTTTCAACCTTGCCAAATTTATTTTCAATTCGTTCATCTAACTTACCCATTCAAACCCCTAAAGCCCATCTAAAGCAGACATACAGACTTAATAAAATCACATTAATCCTCCTATAAACAATTTTACTACAAAAAAACTTTTAAGCAAACACAATATGCTTGCATGTATATTTATGCGTCTGAAATGTATTTCATTTCAAAAGAAAAATTTATTTTTCTTCATCCACAAAAAGAATAAGAAGAAGAAAAGAAAGAGAAGAAAATTTTCTTTTTGCTGTCCAAAAAGAAACATGAAAAACACCCCAAATGAACATGAATAATTTTGTGAGACTGAAAACAAGCTATAGGCACCAAATGTGCCTGCTGTGCTTTTAGTTTTTTTTTTATCATTATTAGTATGCGTCTAGCGGTTCCAAGGATTTCTTTTCATGTTACTTTATGTTGATTGAGATGGGAAATTTTAAGTTTTTGTCTTAGTGGATGGAGGATCCACCTTTAATGTAGACAAAACATTGCCAAAAGATTTTGGATCGATTTTTTGAACAAAGTTTATTCATGTTTGCAGATTTGTGGTATTTGGGTATTAGTAAGTAATGTGGTGATTCTGATTTTTATATGGAATTTCTTGTTTTATAAAATATTAATTAAGTTTTCAAGACATAGACAATTCCTATCATATCTGCAAAATCCATTCCATCAAATCAAACCAATTTCTCACTCAATCCAAAAATCTCAAATAAATAACTCTACAGTCTGCAGATACACAAAGCTTAAATCACAATTCTCACAACAAATAGGGTCACTGACCTATAATCGAGGTCATTCATGTCATTTCATGATTAACGTTCTCTCCCATAATACTTCTTTTTGTTCTCATGATAAATATTCAACATCCGGAAAGCATTTTTCTAGAGAAATTTTTTATTCACATTGAATATCCCAAAAAAAAACTTTTGCATCTGTAAATGCTTCTGTCGTCAGATTTACAAGTTTCACAATTCATTTTCATTTGATTACCCTCATGAATTTTCTATTAGCAATTTTATCCATATTATTTTTGTCCCGAGAATGAAAATAAACCAGCAATAAATAATTCAGATTTTTTTGCAATAAACTTATTATTAATATTGTTATTATTACTTTTATTGTTGTTCTTTACAAACGACTTGAGTGCAAACAGCACAATATGAGGGAGGTTTATTGAATTTGAACTGTGTGCAGTTAAAAGACAAAGAGGATCATGAATAAATAAAATGATGCAACTTTTTCTACATGATAAAAAAACTTTATAGTTTTAAATTCCACTTTTTTATGGGCGGTGAAAATTGCATTCTATGAGAAATTTGAAGTCGAATGGAGCCAGCAATTTCAATATTTTTTTGGCAGTGTTACAAGAAAATAAGCTCGCATAGCAGCTCCATCTTGGCACATTTCACTTGTATTACTTTGATTATTGATAGTCACTCTTTTGTGACCTAAATTTTAACATAGCCACAGTCTTTTTTTAAATTTATTCTTAGCATAAACTGTGATACACAGCTTCCTTGTCGACTTGTTTCGAGAAAATTTCTCTTACTCGATTTGTTTTTATGTTGTACAGATTTTAAATTCCTACATACAAACTTCAATCAAGCTTTTTTATTTCCTCATTTGACATCAAAATGACATGAGAAAATTTTATCTCAAAAAAATGTTCGTTTTTTTTGAAGCATCAAATCTCATTTTCTGTGTCATTTTTTTACAAATTTTTTTCGAAAAATACACAAAACTGATATATCGCAAACCTCATGCTTCGTCAAACATTTAAAGGACTCTCGACATTTTTTCACAAGCATAAATCACCTGTGCTGTTCTGAATTTCATTTTTAAATACTTTTTGAGTGTGGTTAAAATCAATAATTGATTAAACATAATGAGATCAATTGGGAATGAAAATTCATTAACGGTTATTTTCTATTTGAAGAGCATGAGGAAAAATTCTATATTTTTTGAAGCAGATGATTTTCAACTAGTGGCTGTAGTTGTGAATATTTCAAGGAAATTAATAACTTTATTGCTGTGTTTACATCAATGCGAATTTTTTTCTTATAAATGCTGTGAAATATAAGAAAAAAAACTCGAATTTTCTATGTTTTGAACTTACATTTAGAAAAATTGTTTCATAAAATTGAAAGCCATAACAACTCTGGATTCTTATTCTACTCTTGAAATGATTAAAAAAAGTCACAAAATCACTAAAACATAATTACATCAAAAACATATATCATTGCTATAAGTTCAAAAGTCAAATTGTTCCCATTTCCACATCATTTTCATTCCTTCTAATTAATTTTTCATAGCCTGTAGTTGTTCCATAAATTTTTCATGTGATTTTTCATTCCCATTTATAACACAAATGTTCAATACTACATCCCACAAAATATTACATAATTTACTCATTTCGAAACTTAATAGATTTATGTTTGAAAATAATGGAGGAAGACAGGACAGGGAAAAAACATCGAAACATAAAACATGGTTGAGGATTTACATATTTTTGGAGGAAAATCAATTCCATAATAATAAATTATTTAACAACATAATGTAGATAATGGAAATGATTTATTAAAAAAATTTAAATCGTTTATAAATTGACATCATAAGCACGCATAAACAGAAAATGAAATTAATTCTGTGAGAGAGTGAGTGAGATGGATAAAAAAATATTCATAAACTGATGATAATTGACTAACGAAATCAATCGCTTATATGTACGATGTTTATTTTGGGAATTAGAAACAAAACAGAGTAATAGTGAATTGGGAGTTGTTTCGATGTTTTGTTTTGCTTTATTGAGTCTTAAATTAAAATTTAAAGTTAGGAAAAATTTTCAGTTTTAATGATTGTTAAAAAATTTCATAAATTTTACCCTCCCCATGCACTATTTTTTTTAATTTCAAACGCCTTAAGCAACATAATCCAAAACATTCCCAAAGCAATTATTCATCGCAATCGATTCAATAATCAGTGTTTATTTAGCCTAATGTAAGTCAGTATATTTTTCATATTTGTATTTCTAAAAATACCACCCATTTGGTATGAGTTGCTTGTTGTATTCTTTTTTCATGCATGTGTCTATATTATGTCTCCAAATTGCGAATTATTAGTTGAAATAATATTCAACTTAGGTATATGGATGTATGTCATGTCAGTTGAAATGAAAAACATACAAATCAAAGTATGTACATGAATGAAAAATCCATCATGCAATTTGAAAACATTTTAACCCCTCACTATATAACCTCCAACTTTCGTCACTTCCGTTTGTTTTATTCACAACATTATTGTTTAAGCTTTCTCAAAGCTTTTTCTTCATTTTTCAACTTCCGCATGCACTTTCTTCCTGCAAATAAAAAGAAATGAGAGAAAAAAAAACTTTTAAAAGTATGTACTGAAGTATAGTTTGCGAAACTGAAATAATAATCTTTTGTTGAATCTCTCTATTTTTCACGACATAAAGAAAGTTAAACTGGAAAAGTTTTATTCAAGATAAAATAAACTCTTGTGTGAAAAAATATAAGAATATTGAAAAAAATTATGCAAGTGCAGTTTATATTTAGATTTAAAAGCTTTCATGACAAATCCTTTATGATGAACTTTTTGAGATCTAGTACTTGAATATTAATAAGCTTTTTTTCATGAAAGCTCACAATACATTGACAAAATTGAATGCAAGAAGTACTAGAATTTATTTTACTTGTGTTTTACACACGCACAAATACATTGATATATCCATTAAGTATATAAGGACCGACACACAAATACAATTATATTCTTTTGTTGATATTTGCGAGATTTTTTTTTGTTTATGAAAAAAAAAAATTGAAATTTTCCTATAAAATTTGCATGGAGCATGCGAGAACTAACTAATAATGCGGGAAAAATTTCTACGTACATAGCGTGAAGTACACAGAAAGTTTTCTTACGATCATGAAAGGCATTTTAGACGTAGAACACTTAGAATTTTTTCGGTGTGTAGAATTTTTTTCTCTTCTCAAGGTTATCGTTATGTTTGGAACAGGATGTGAATGCATACAGAGGGTGTGAATTTTTTTCTGGTACTAGGAATAAATTTAAAATTTATTTTATTTTCTTAATGAAATAAAATATAATGTTCTTTAGGAATTGAACCTAAGCAGTTTCGAAAAATATAGTTAGTAATCTTCCTAGTACTCGTATTCATGTTAATTTCACGAAAGTGTGCGTAATTTTAAACGAGGTAGTTTAATGTCTGCTCCAAGTATATAGCACATTTACATCAACATCAAAAAAAAAAATAAATAAATAAAATTTTGGTTGTACGATTAAAACATTCGTAATGTCAGTCCCTACCATTCCAATTTTGAAGAGTATTTCAGGACTTTTCTTTTATTTATTAAAATATGCAAACAATAAGCTATAATAAAAATCATTTCCCATGAACTTGAAGAGAAAAAATATTTCTTTAATAAAAACAAGAAAAATGTTCATTTTATGCAGCACAAAAATAAACAAATCGGAATGCACTTGACAGACATAAAGAAAAGCTTTCAGGTCCGGAAATAAAAAAGAAAATTTTCTTCATATTTCTTTTCATTCTTCTTGATTTTTATTCTTGGTGCATTTTAATGAAAAAATATTGAAAATGCATCTCAACAATGAGAAATGAATGAATATGAAAATTATGTCATTATGAAATTCAAAGTATCTTCAGTACTTTTATTCTTTTGATGTTATGAACTTCCATGCAAATTACTTCCATCCGTGCTACAATTTTTTTTCTTCTTTTCTATTTCCTACATATTATCTCCATCTCTTTTACTCGCATTTTACTTCCTCAACAATCAACACAGTCGTCCATTATGATTAATAATAAATCGATCGATTTTGAGTATTTATTCATGTTAAGGTAGATACCGATGGAATTTTATTTTCGCTCAATCGCTTTGATAAATCAATACCATTTTTGTGGAAAAGAGGACTAAAATATAATTCAAGTCAGGATTGTTACTTGATGAGAAAATTGAATGAGACGCTTATTATTTTGGTATTTTTAGAGGTTTTTTAGGTTGATTTTTGCTTTTTGTGGAAATTGTCCTTTTTAAAAAATATTTTCATTTAAAAGCTGCTAATATCGTTGAAATTCTCTGTCACTATTCAGCAATTACCAAACTAACTTAATAAACGCAAATAAAATCTCCACAACTTCATCCTTTTCCACTCAACATTTCGAGGAAATTCATCGATTTAGTCGGTCAAACATGTGACAACCAATCAAACTCAATATCAGAAAATGCTGAATGAGAGAGAGAGAGAGAAAAAAAAATTGTTAAAAGCAAAACAGCAATATCGAAGCTCATGGCAATTGCAATTTTATTTACTTACTTGAGCTTACTTTATGAGCTTCCGTATTTTGTTTATTTACTTTTGCTTTTATTTATTGGATTTCTGTCTCTATTTCAATCGAGACTCGCCACCTTTTCTCATCCTCAACAGTCGTTCAGATGACTATACTGCTCAAATCACCCCTCACAATATCTGTGGGATATGATTTTGTATGAGAATTGAACAGTTAAAAGTTGATTAAAGATTAAATTTTATTTCACTAGGAAATTCAATAATAGCAGAAGAGATGAAGAATCTTTTCATTTAATTCCATTCTTCCTACAAATGTCAATAAATTTATTTTTTTCTTCTTCCTGTTCGTCTTGAAAAATTATGAGAAAAAATTGCATAATAATCATAATAAAAAAAAAATTGTTAAGGGATTTATGAATATATAAATCATTTATGGATATATCTATATAAAATCAGCGAATATGGATGCGGGGAGGTTCATTAAATCTCGTCGATTGAATGATGGGAAAAAATTTCTTTTTTGTGGTGAACGAGATGATTCATGGTAAAGAGGAAATGAGGAAATGAATAAATCCACTTTAAATGTTAATAAATGAGTTTTAAGAGATTTTCTAGTTGTTGTATAAAATTTTTCCACTTTTCTACCATTTACTCTAAATGACTTTCTTGAGATGAAAGGAAGTTGTTATGCATGAAAGTTATTGGATTATTTGTGGAGTAGATTAAGGTATTCAAACTCTAATTCATGTCATTTCTTTGAAGTTTGATGATTGCATGGTTGAATTTTTTGATACCACCTTAATTGAAGCTTACAATGTCAAAAATTGTTCATGGTTATGATATTCTGATGTTAACAGTAAAATTAACTAAGATTATTGGATTAATTTTTTTAAAATAAATTATTTATTTTTATTAAGTACCACACAATATTCTAAATCCGAAAAATATTTACACACAAAATTGAATTACAAATTTGTCAATTACTATTATTTTTCATATGATCCCATCCCGTTTATCCTTTAAACAACTTAAAGCTTTACACAACTTCTTAAACCCTTTTCAATAATTCAATCGATCATGTCAATTTTTTTTGCTAATGCTTGAGATGGAAAAGAAAACATTGTGCATGGCATATAGAAAAAAATCTCCCCAGTGCATAATGGAAATTCCATCAAGCACAAAAAAAAACTGAGGAATTTCATCTTAATACGATAATGACTATTTTACATCTCAACCCATTTTCCCTCCTCACTTTATCCTTATTTCATCATTCACATGTGAATGCTCTATGTAGATGCATGGATATGTAAGGTTATTATGATGTAAAATATTAGTCTGGAGAATATACTTTGTATACATGCATTATGTACATGGAGTTGTTCATATGATGCAAGGTGCAAGATATGTATGCAGACTATTGATAAAGGATTATGGCTTGTTTAGATAAAATTCTGACTTTGAAGTTAAAACATTTTGAATTTTGACAACAACAATTCAGTAAAGCATTATTAGTAAAGAATTGATTTTTTTTTTGCTGAAATTTTTTTTAAAAATTTTATTCTCAAGAACTTTTGGATGGCAATAACAACTGATTCTATTAAATATTCAAAAATTACACAATTTTAAACTTGATACAAAAATTTTAACTACAAAATCCTATCAATCAGAGATTTTTCATCAACATAACTCATATCTCTAACCTCAAATTGCTAATTTCAATCTCATATCAATTCACAGAAGTGTGTCAATTTATCGCAAATTTTGTGGAAAATTTGCCATTATTTCAAAGGAACAAGCGAAGCAAATGCTCTTCACATGCTGTAACTATCTCTCGCTCAATTCTTTTTCTCTCACTTTTATCTCATAATATTGATTGTTGCAACATCATCAAAAAAAAAAAATTCTGTTGCGAAATGAACATATGAAGAATTTTACATAGAAATATGCCACAAAATATGATAAGAAATAGTTACAAAAATATTTCAACTCGTTTTCTTCTCTTACCATCTATGAGACAATCAGCAAGTCATTTGAAACATGCTGTGTCTGTGTGTATTTATTATGTACATATATTCATATAATATTGTCACATTATTACTTAATAAGGATGATGATAATACACACATGTGCAGTATAAGCAAAATGCGCTTGTTACAACGCTGAAAATGGCATGTATATTTTAATATCTCACTGCTGGTTGTTGGCTTGTGTATGTATGTATGTATTGCAAGGAGGGAAGTAATTTATTTCATATCAATGACAGCATATTGACGGAAAAATAAATAAAACATTAAGATAATGCTCACACAGAATAGAATGAAAGAAGGAAAAAAAAGTTATTACTTCCAACACCTTCTTTCATTCCATCCTTTTTCGCACTGTCTCTTTTGGAATTTCTACTGTAATATATTTAAGCTATAGAGTTTATGGAATGAAATAGAACGAAACAATCTCTTTTCATTTAAGTCGCACTTTTGGTGGTGATTACTGATTACTGTGCGGTTTTTTTATGTGGTATAAGGGGTTTCACGATAAAATTTTGTTCTGAAACGTGTCTGAGTTGTTCCTTGATTGATAATATATTTGAATATTTAGAAATTTTGTTGATTTTAACAGAATCAACTAGCTCTGTGCTTTCAGCATTGATTGACTTAATATAAACAGGATCTTAGGGATTTAAACAAATTTTCATTATTGAGAATTTGACCAGCAATCTTAAATGATCTTTCCCCACAATTCATCATGGAAGTCTATACTATCCTCTCACCAACCACAATCCCATCACCCTGTCTTAAACTCTATCTCACACACTATCTTCTCATTCTCTCACCTAATACCATTCCTTGAGCTTCTGTCAATGTGACATTACAATGTCCGTATGTGACTGAATGTATGCTATACACAAATTTTATATCTTCTGTACATTCTGTATTGAAGGCAAAATGAAATGAAATGAAAGCATTAAGAAAATTAGGGAGATGTTTATTAAAGTTCATGTATATACATTTTATCTATTTTAGTTGAAAGTAAAAGACGATTAGGTGGGCGATTGGCGTATATTATAAGACATGGAATGTCAAATTGAAATAAAAAGAATTTCTTGATTATTCTAAGAATAAATTGATTAAGTTTTTTCCTTACTCTTTTTTCTGGCATTGAATATTGTGAATTATAGAGAGGAAAGTATTTTGATAGCACAAAAAAAAATGGTTTTTGATTAATTGAATAAATTGCAATTATTCGTGCATAAAGTGGGGTAACTTTAGTTGTTTTTATGGCTGAATGATTGAACTTTTTCAAATTAGCAGCAAATTGTGTTGTTTTATGGAATGTGAGCAAGGTACTTGTGGATTCTTTCTCGATTTTTGAAAAGCTATGTACACAACGAATAATTGGCTATTGCTATGGTTTTTAATGACAAGCTTGTGTCAATCGAATTTTCTTTTCATTATGTATTTTTTTATTTTCTTTCTGTTGCTCGTTTGCTTTCTAACATGATCCTTTCAGAGCGTAGAGTGTTGCCAAATTGTGTTAGGTGGCACATTAGAGACAATTTTCAAAAATTATAATCTCTAATTTAATTTCCAAAAAATATAATTTTTTATTCACATGCAACAGATGACTTTTTATTGTATAATAAGTGACATAGAATACTGAATAAACAGGTCTAGCAGACACTGTTTGCATGAAATAAGAAGAATAATATGGCACATAAAAGAATGAGAAATTGAATTCAATAAATGATTTTTTCACATTAAATTATTTTAAAATTTTACGATTATTAGTGCTGACGATAACCTTTAAATACCTTTAATAAAATTTACCTTCTTAATATAATTTATATTTTACCCCTCAGCCAATTTAGGAAAGAAATTATTATATGGAAAGCTAGCAATGATAAATATTAACACAGTTTTGGGGTTCGAATCAAGTGGTTATTTTCTTTTTTTTTTGTTAAATTTTTACTAAAACCAGGCAATATGTAATATTCAATATTATCTAAATTATTTTGTTATTTTTATATCATATGAAAAGTTTGTAAATTATTAAAAATACTAGAAAAAAGGGGAAAAAATATGTTTTACTCTAAATAAAAATGCGCTTTTACTGACCACACCTAACTACATCCATACTTACCCACACTACTTTCTCTTTCACTTTCTTCCCACCACGATATATAAATTTAAAATAGCAAAAAAAATATTTATAATCTTGAACTTTAAAGTACATACATGAGAATGAAAGAAAGCAAAGCAGAAAAAAAATTCACATAAAATTTAAAAGGCATCATAAATTTATCTCAGCTTAGTCAGAATGAAAATTGTTTTGCCTGATTTTTTTTACACAATCGAGAATTTAATTTTTTTTTCTCCTCGCCCAACAAAAACCAACACTGCCTTGTGATCATACAGTGAGGAAAAAAAATATTTTTTTTGTTCTCATGTGTCTTGCGCATTTTTCGCTCAGTTTTTGGTGAGAAAGAAAATTCATTTTTTTGTTTTCATTTAAAAAAAATTATTCATGTACAGATTTAAAATTTGTACTAAACGTCCGCTCGCATAATGGCATGAAGTCAAAACTATTATAACAATTATTTACTATTGAGGGATGAAAATTTTGTTACAATTTTTTCTTTCAATAAGAATTGGTTTAGTAAATAATATACTAGGCATGTGCCTCTAGCTGTAATAAATTCAATGAGGAATTTCCCTAACAGAATTTATCTTTTTTTGAAATTATATTTTTTTTTCTTGTTTAGAGAAAGAAAAAATATGGAAAAATTACTCAATTTCTCACATGCTTTTCTCTCACATGAAAGCTCTCTCATTATTCCAATTACAATTTTTTTTCTCTCATTGTATCGTGAGATATTTCAAGGTAATCCAGAAAACTAGCAAATATTGTCCATTTCGTAGTTACTTAAAAATGCAAAAATTATTGAATTGCAAATTTATTAAAAAATTAATTAAGTGAGATTTTAGAACAATTGTGATGTGACAGATAAAATTTGAATTACGAGTGAAAGCTCATTTAACATGATAAAGCTCTGATAACACACGATACGCATGCTCAGCTAAAATCATTGTCTCAATTTTTCTTCCAATTTCTTTCGGTAAAATTTTTTTCACATTTTTCGCAGTACTAAAGCAAAAACTTAACCAGTATTCGTTTTCCCAGCAAAACGAGAAATTTATTTGTTCCCCGAGAATAAAAAAAAGATTTTTTTCTTCAGTCAAAGACAAGTCATTAAAGTAATTCACAATAGTGTCAAAATGAAACTAAATAGATACTAAGGGTGGATTAAGTGTGGATAGAACAAAACACAAATTAAATAGATCAACAATTGAAAATAGAAAAATTCATCAGACATAAGTACACAAAAAAAGTGAAAAAAGTCATTCCTTTCTTCATTCCTCGACAAAATACATGAAAAATTTTTTTTTCTCATGATAGTGAAATTTGATAACGGGACGAGATCCAAAAAATGGAGTTAATAAAATTAAAAAAATCAGGATAAAAACAGAAAATTATCCAACTTGTTCAGAAAAAATTACAGAGTTGTTGATACTCCTTTTGTGGATTAAAGTGTGTGTAAAGTTTCATCCATTAAAGTGCGATTTTTTTTTTCATTTTGAGATGAGCAAGAAAATGTCCTCAAAATGTGGCAAAAAAAAATGTTTTTTTCACAAAACAAATAATTATGGAAGTGAATTTGAATTCAATAAAGGAGGTGATGGAGAGAATGAGAGTCAGGGTCATGTGAAACTATTTGACTTTCAAATTTAAAACTCATCATTTTTCTGTTTTTTTTTACGAATAAATCTTTAATTGATTCTAAATTTAGCCAAAAAAGAAAAAAAATCTCTCTTTCTCTCCATCTTTCTTCCTTTCTTTCTTTCTTCTTCTTTTTGCCTTTTTTTTGAGTGGGTAAAAAATGCTTCTGGTGAATAATTTTTTTTCTCTTCGGACCCAAATGCGCATATGTTATATGTTGCACATTTTTCTTCTCCCTTTCTTTTCCTTTTAATTATCTTCATGTTGTTATGCCTCGTATGCCAATTTTTATTTTGTTTCATTGCAAATTGTTTGCCATGAAATAACATATCAAGAAATGGAGTAATGTGAAAATTGTAAAAATTTAAGAGAGAAAGAAAGAGAGAATGTCACTATTATGGCATCATCATCAGTAGCATTACTTCCTTCCCTCCATCGCTTTTCATCTTCCTCTAATTTTTTTTCTCCATCCTTCAGTTCTCACTCTCTACAATGTGGCTTAATTAATTTGTGGAAAAATTTTCTGTGGTTTTATCGCTTTGAAAAATTATTTCGCGAAGTTAGTAAAAAAGACATATTGTGGAAGTTTTGAGAGAAATAATGTAGAATGTGTGAGAGATGATGATTGGCAGGGTGATTTACCGACTTTCATCCATTTGTATCGATTGATTAGATTTATTTCCTACTTTTTTTCGCTAAACTTAAGCTTTTACTAGTTGATTGACATGCAAAATCTATGTTTTTGGAGTTATTAAGTTAAGGAAATGATGTTAAAATTATATGTCATGAAAAAGCTTCAAACTTATCTCAATAATGCTGATTTTTTCAATTTATGTAGTTTATGCTGCTCAATTTCATTTTATTTATGCCACGTAGTATTTTTGACGTACCACAGTATTTTAATGTAACAAAAAGCTAGAGAGACTCTAAATCTAAGTGAACATTATTGGCATACGACCCCACCCCTAAGAGAAAGTCTCGAAAAAAAAAATCTTTTCTGACTCACAAAAAAGAAATTCGATTACAGACTCTTCTTCTTCATCTAACAGGCGAGGAAGCAAACTTTCACGTCGACAGTGACGAAATCTAATTTTTTTCTTTCCATCCTCCACAATACTACAGCACTCTTTATTTCTCTTAAAACCCTCTGTTGTTTGCTATTGCGTAATGATTTCATTACCAATTAAAATACGTAATATTGCTATTAATTTTAGCTGCTCATGTGCTCATGTGCTTTAAGTGTTCAATTGATGACTCTAGTGAAGAAATAAAACATTCGATGCCATTGTTTGATTTATCGATGATGATTTTTCTTGTTGTGAGGAAAAAATACATAAAGAAATTTAATTTTTCCCATTTTTCAGTTGCAAAAACTCGTTTCTAGTGAAAAAAAATGTTGCCATTAAAGATGCTGTTTGTGTCATTAAAAAAAAACTCTCATTTGCAATTATTTGAAATTTCTAGAAAATTGCAATAAAAATGAAAAATAAAAATTTCGTTGGTTTCAGATTTCTGAATGGATTTTCTAGAGAAATTTTGAAAATTGTGTAAACATATTGAGTGGTCGTGTTTACTTATTTTGTTGGAGTTTTGACTTTAATAACTGATGAGGGTGGTGTACGAAATAATTTGTTTAGATTTTAATAATTTTGGATATGACATAATCTGTGAGGCAGTGAAAATTGTGTTGTTTTAGTGATGATCTTCAATATTGATGCAATTTTTATATTATATCTAAATTGGGCTCATCAAGATAATCCCTAACATCTTTCCTCAACATCCAACTGTCCATAAATCCAATAGATCGTAAATTACTCATCAATTCAGTAATTTCTTCTTCTATATCAACAATACTTCCAATTAAACATTTACCAACGTTTGATTCATTTTGTGGTAATATCTCTTTCTACTGTTGCATGACTCACATCACACCTGACTGACTTTACTTTATAATTTTTGATATTACTCAAATTTATCAATGAATACCCTCCGTCTGGTACTTTTATCACTGACCATTGGAGTAATTTATCTTGTATTTCTACATGATGAATGCCTTTTCGTGATGTTCGAATTTGTGTAGTCAATTCGAGGTGTGAGATTGTGCTACAATATTTTTTTTTTGTTTCTCGTTTTTTTCGATCAATAAACTCTCACTTGCTTTTGAAGTTGGTTTGTGGATGTTCAGGTGTTTATGTAGTTTATTGATGAGGAAAAATGTGTAGTAATTACTGTGAGAGGAATGGTGTTGTTCTATTGGGGACTCAAAATTAAAAATATAGTATTGAGTATTTGAATTCAAAGTATTTTTATTTTAAAACTGATATATGAGATTTGAATTTCATCGTCTTTTTCTTGTCATGAATCATGATTTCTTAGAATTTGTCAATTTCTCAATTTCTCAAAAAGCTCAAAAGATATTAAAATTTCAAATTGTGGTCTCAAATTTTCTAAAAATTTGAACTTAATAAAATAACAACTTACACTTACTACACATCCCATATACGGAAGAAGATAACAAAGCTTCCATTAAAATTGTAAATAAGACCTTGGACCATAACCATGAATTGCTCAGTATGTGAATACATTTTATACCCCTGAATGACTTCCTTATAGATTCTAAGTGTTATTGCTAAATCCTTGAGTTTTCTGAGAATCATGTCGTGTTACTGCTAAGATTTAAATCATCCCATTGAGTTCTATAGTATTTGACCATGAAGCTTTGAAGATTCTTTGTATTTGATGTGAAATTCAACTTATTCCATTCTCAAGTTGCCAATTTTTTTCCATTTTCAAAACGGAAAATCACTCTTGTATAATCTGCTTTGTTTGCGAATTATTTCAAGGTTCTTTGTGTAATTTCATATGTATACAAATTATGTCATTGTTATGATTTTAATTCCAATTCTCTTTTCCCGACCTTAAAATTGTTTTTCATTTTTTTTTAAAGTTCTTGAATTTTTTAAATTGGCATGAAATACTACCAAAAATCATGCTATGTCACATTTTTATAAAAATCACTTCCATTGTTTGTTTTGTCTGACATTTTATTATTGCATTCACATGCAAAAATTACATTTTTGAGGATATATTTCCTGTCACATCCATCAAGATTTATATAAATTTGAAAAAATTCTTTACACAGTTGCGCCCTTAAAGAAGACACGGGGATCAAAAGTGAAATTAATAAAAAAAATAAAATAAATAAACAGAAAAAAGCTTCATCTGTGTATGTGTATAAGTGTTGAATACTAGCCTATATAAATGTGAATGTGATGCTTATATACACGTTTATCAAGTCTGAGTAGAGATTAAATAAACGAATAAAAAAAAAATTGTGAAAAAAAAATTCACGGAAGTACTTGGCAATTAATAAGTGTTATAATCAAATCCAACATGACCAATATCATCATCATCGCATTAAACATCGATTTAAATGCAAATTGAACAAATTATCTCAAGGAGATAACATAAATAAATAAAAAGTTGACAAAACTTACGGGTGTGAGTTGTTAATTTAGCCATTTCTCGTATAGACTTAATAGGTAAATGGGGCCTCACACCCGTTCTCGAGCCACGACAAGATCCGCCAAGTTGCGGTGAAAGTCAAAATAGTTTACCGCCCCCTCTTTATACAGACAGGTAATAATTGTGATGAAATATTTTTTTTCTAGCTTTAATTTTTCATTTCCTTATAAAAAAAATTCCACAAAAAAAAAATAATAATAAATGAGTAAAGATGAGAAATTGTGGATTTATCTCACTTCCTTTATCGTCGTCTTGCACGAAAAAAAAGCAACAAAAAGGAATAAAAAAAAGAATTGTATATATATACATTCAAGTATCTACTCTTGATTCCTTCTGTAATGGTAGCGCATGTGCAACAATAAGGCAAAAAAAATGTGTATTGAAGTGCTGGCTAGTGAGTGAACATCATCCAGTGGTAAAAGCAATAACAACAACAATGAAATGTGTCTAAATTTAAGTAAAAAAAAAGAATCATCATCAAGTATCTTTTTTGAATAGTTTTTGTTGTTGCCAAAAAAATGTGGATGATGATGGTCAATGATGATAGTAGTGTTGACCTGAGAGACTTTTTAAAAGTGAATTCAAATATGCCTTTTGACTTCTTTAAGGATTATTTGGTTTTTGGTGTGTGGGATGAGCGAAAAAGTTCTAGTAGGAATTTTGTCAGAATTTTTGAGGATTGATATTTGGATTGAATTTATTTGATTTAGGAAGTATTTTTAGAAATAAAAAAAATCTAATCTAATCATGTTCCTGAAATTATGACTGCTTGTGCAGATCGTGATTTTTTAAATTTTTTTAAATATCAGCTTAAATATCTTGATAGGCTCTAGAATTCAGACCTTACAAAGCAGACATAAAAAATCTTTAAGAATTATTTTTTATCTCATATCAATCTCTCAATCAATAAAACATTTAATCAAGGTTTAGAACCAAAATAAAATTAAAATTCAAATTCTGCATAAGGGACATTATCACATCTTACAAGCTTATGCTGAAAAATTATGTTTCTGTATGAAATTTTTTTTAATTCCAATTGACGTAAACGTAAACGAAGGAATATTTCTCTACATATTTCTTATGCATATAATTTGCATTTGTGGACATAAATTAAGAATATTCTGCTTTGTGACTTGATTTCTTGATAACTCATGGGGATCAAAAATCAAATATCAGCAGCATTTTTTTACCTTTCATGTTTATGTTTCTTAACTGCAAGAAACAGAGAATGTTAAAAACTTGATTATTACTATTAAGTGTAAATGCGCAGAAATATGAGAGTTATTGATCATGCAATTACGACAAAAATTTTTTACATTCGATGACATCAAAAGTGTATTTTTTAATCTCAATATCCGCAAATAACAGCAGCTCATAATCATCAAAATGCTATTTTTTGTATAAAAAAGTCATTCACTCCATGCAATTTTCTCTCAATAGTTTCCTCAAGTGATCTTCACTCATTTTATATTTTCATAATCAGCAATTTTTTTCCTCACATTTCTGGGGGATTGAATGAATGTAATGTGCACTAAGAATTGGTATTTTTGCCAGAGTCCTTTTCAAACTGAATTAAGTTGCATATAGGGTGTTAAAAAAATATGAATTGGATTTTATAATGTTACAAAACATCCAACCATCCCTACATCATTGTTACTCAGTGGAAAAAAAATATGTTGTTGAGCATTCAGACCATTGAGATAGAGTTAACAAGCAGGGAGAATCTGAATACAAAAAAATAATAATTTTTTTGCAGTAAAAAATAATAATTTTTTTGCAGTATCAGAGAGAACACCTCGGTGATCGAACATGTTTATTGTCTGTGTGGGGGTTGTCGTGTGACAAAGGATTAAAATAAAATTTAAAGTTAAAAAGTGAAAAAGTTTAAATTAAAAAAATATTGAAAAAAAATGAATAAATGTCTAAATGGGTGACAAATATTGGCTTCTTTGTTTGCCAGTCGATGTGCATAAAATTCATAAGAAAAAGAGGAAGAATAAGTAAAGTTGTAAAAGTTTTTCTCATTTTTTTTATGTGCTTGTGCATGGAACAAACAGTTTTAAGTTTTGTTGATGAGAAATTCTTCTTGAATAGCGATGAAAATTCAAACTTACGTAATTCTAAAATTCATTCCTTATGCTCCAATTGCTCCAACTATATCGAACACAAAACCGCCTCTAAACTTTTCATTGGATGATTTTGTTGTTCGTTTCAGTGCATTTTAGATGTGCTATGTCATGTGCATTGTTAATATTAGCTCTTATCTATGTTGGCATGGAAGACAGAGCTTATTAAGATGTTTAAATAAATTTTATTCAAATATTTGTTATTGACTAAGTTTTCAGTTCTGTTCTGTAAGTGCAATGAATATTGAATTTTTGATGGGTTTTGATGGTTTTAAAATATATTTGAAAGGATGATGTTACTTTTTGAAGTGAAGAATTTTTAGATTAATTCCTTGAAATATATTAAAACTTTTATTAATCATCTAGAAAATAAGGTTAGTTAAATTTGTGAAGTTTATGAGCAATATTATTAGAAAAACGTTGTGTAATTTCTTATAAAATTAAATAAATTAAATCAACAAGATATACATGCACTCTATTCCAAGCATATTTGAAACCATACTACAATTAAAATCGTTTTATATTCATAAAACACTCTATCCAGAAATACCAAATATATTAAAAATACAAATTAATTTAATCCCAAATGTCTTGCAAATTCAAATAAATTTTTAATTTTCGATGCGTTATTATCAAGCTCAATGCAATATTAACACAAAACTTAAGATAATAATCGAAATTTAAATAAACATGAGGATTAAATACGAACATATTAAGATTAACCTAAATTTTGAATCAATTATTATCGAATGCATAAATTAATTTTGAAGATGATGTTGTTTTCAAGAAAACTTGTTGCAGACTATGGAAGTTAATTTACCGATGATTGTAGCTTATTGAATTTTGGAAATAAGTTGTCGAGAAATTGTTTTTGAAAATTAAAGTTCAAATTATAATTTCATAAATAAATTTGAGAGTTTTGTTTAAAATTTTGCTTAAATTGTCATAAACCATTGCTTGTTTATTAGATTTTGGGCTCATCTTTTTGCAAATTGAAATTTGAAGATTTTAAGATAAAAAAAATTAAATTAAAAATTTGAAAATTGGATCAAAAATTTTATGAATTTTAGAATAAATTTTAATTTAAACCAATTGATTGTAGGTATTTTAATATTCATCAGTAATTTAAATTCGCAAATTCTGTTAAATTGTAAGGCAAAACTAATAAAATATCCAGCAAATTACTACTTACCTACATTTCAATTACAACTATAAATTATAATGTGTCAAAAAACAATAAAAATTGAAAAGAACTAAAGTCAAAAAGTTCAAAAACATCAAATTAAAAAAAGTTTATTTATTTTTCACTTATCGACATTACATGGATATAAAATTTCATTTGTTTTATTTAAAGCTTCAAGTGAAGAAGTAAAAGAAGAAGAAAACATGTACTTCCAATACTGTTTGTTACGATAAGAATCAAAACGAATGATCGAAAGATAGAAGAATGTGTTTACATAACAATTAATTATCGCAAAAAAAAGTCTTGTTACAATAAACCTAATTGATTTATAACTTTGTGTATGTATAAGTAAAAGCGTAATTTCCTGACAATTCATTATTCTTTCCATTTCTACGCTCATGCTTTTTTGCTGAACACAAGTTATTCTTTCTTCTGTGTAACGAAAAAAAAAAAATAGGTGAAGTAATAAATATGCGAAATCGTTATTACGTCTTGAGGAACTGAATAAGAATTTTTATGTGTATTAGTGAAAATTATCCACATGTGTGTAGTCTATAAAGTATAAACTAATGATGATGGTTATGAAAAACGATGAGACATGTGATTATGTCCCCTCCCTCTCTATCTACATCATGCCTACTATCTTTAATAATTTTTACGCTCATTTTCTATTTAACAGCTTTTCTCGCCACATCATAATGTGGAGATTTTTCATATTTTTTTTTCCTATTCAATGTTTTATTTTTAGATTCGTCTTTTCTTCTTCTCCCTTTTTGCTTTCTTCTCTGTTATTCTCTCAAGATCGACTTGAAAAAATACATGTAGTCTTGAACTTTACTCTTGGAAAAAAATAAAATTATTAAAATATGTACACATAAGCAAGCTGTCATCGTTTTATGTTAAATTTAGACTAATTTTTATTTTGTATAATTTAAAGTGAAAATTTCTTTAGGGAAAAATAGTCAAAAGGAACCGGAAACAGTTATTGTTAAGTGCTATATTGAATACTTTTTTTCGTTTACTTTTCAAAAAAACATATTGAATTTCTCATTTAGTAAAATAACTTTTTTCCTGAGATTTTAATAAACTATAAAATTTATTTTTCATAGTAAAAGAAGTTACTTATGATAAAAGTGGGTTTAATTGATTTGTGCTAAATTTTAGATTTTTACTAATATTTTTGTTGTCTGGTTAAATTTTGAAATGTTTTACTTTACATCTGAAAAATTAGATACCTTGATTTTGTGAAAATTTTAAAAAAATTCAAATTAGGTATTTGAAAGTTTGAATTATATTTTTCAATTTAAGAATTTGAAATAATTTCTCTAATGAAATTTGGTACATGAATTTGAAAATATGCAAATAAATGTAATTCTTCAAAAAAAATGATTAAAAAGTCATAAAAATCTGATTCCATTCACCCCATTTTATCGAATATTTCAAAGAACTTCAAACCATTCCAACAAAAACAGTGAAGTGCAAAAAGGAAAAAGAAATAAAATCCATCTATTCATAGCAGTCATAAAAGTCATAACATCAATGCTTTTTACTTCATCACCGGCGCTTTTGAAACATCTACAAAACGTGTTTATCTCCTTCATTTCTTTCAATATTATTCTGCACTTTTCGTAATTTACATTTCCATATTGCTGATGCTGCTGAATGCTTGTTAAAAAAAAACACAGCACTCTTTTTTCTTTTTTTTTCACCATGCCATCATTGAACTTCTTATATAGCACTACTTAGTGATGACGTGCGTTTTGCGAAAAGGAAAAAAAAAATTCAACAGATCTACACAATACACATTTATCAGTCTGTATGTACGTACATATGAGTTGTGCAGTTTATTGAGATAGCGCACATATATTCTCACTTCTACACATGCATATAACATGCGAATAGAGAAAAAAAATGTTTAAAGTCCTCGTGTTGTTAATCGAGGGACTTAAGCGCATTTTTGTCGCAGCGATCAGAAATCGATTAAATAGAAATTGCTTTAAATTTCAAAATCCCTTAATTCTTCTTTTATCATCAAAAAACCCTGCAAAAAAATACAATTTTTATAAAAAAAAAAAAAAAAAAACTGTACAATACTAACAGAATCCATTAAATTCCGTCTTTCTAGCATGCTCTATGCATGAAAAGTCTGTTTTTTTGATGATAAATACAAAACCTTACAAAAAGAAAGAAAAAAATTTTAACCAAAAATAACGGTCAAAAAATTTTTAAATTCCAACGGTCAAAAAAAATTCAAATTTTTATCGAGGGGTTTTCAACAATTTTTTTCCTTATATAATGTTAAATCGTTGATTACAGGAATAGTAGATCGTTTAACGATTTTTTAATAAGCGATGCCGGAATAACTCAATAGTAGAAAGATAATTCATCATAACAGAACTCTTAACTATGTCTGGTTTCTGATATCTCAGAGCTCATACAGCCAGCCAGCCAGCCGAACAAAGTGAAACTATAAGCGTCATTTTTTGCAAAAATGCGCTAAAAACAATAAAATAATTGAAAGAGAAAGAAAAACTTTCATAAATAAGCAGAATTCTTTTCGAGTCTAAAATTAGATGTGGGGAGTATTGCTATAGTCTATAGAGTCAAAAAGAAATGGAATGAGTGGAAAATATTCATATAAAACAATTTTTATCATTATTGAGTAAGAAAATGTAATGGAAAAATCTATTAAAAGACCAGATGAAAGCACTTGAAACCCTCAGCACGACAACGACCGATTATAATATAAATTAGTAAATTTCAAGGGGAATTGTAATTATTTTTGTTTCTTCTTCTCGATTTCCGTTTGTGGATCTTTTTGTTTGCTTTTTATATTATTCTGAGAGGAAATTGAAGATTTTTTTTTTTGAAAAAAGTGTTATAGTTGAGAAACATGATTTGAAATTGATGATTGACTTTTACACTTAGGCAATTGTTATATAAATTTTAGAATTATTATTGAATATTAATTCTTACCAAGGTGGTTGCAAAACGAAAATCGGCCTAATTTGATGTTTTTAAAATTTGGGTTCATGAAAAAATATTTTCAAAAAAAAAAAAAAAATTTGTATGGAAAATCAGAAAGTGTGTAAATTTTTTTTGAAAATATTTTTTCATGAACCAAGTTTTAAAAACATCCAAGTAGGCAGATTTTCGTTGTGCAACCACCTTGATTCTTACTGAATTATTTGTTGAATTAAAAATGTCAAGTTGAATTAGATTATTTGCTTTTTTTACAATTAGCTATGTTTTTTAGAACAAAACTCATTTAAAGATAAAAAAAAACCTAGCACTAAACTTGATAAGTCTTTGTTAAAAACATTTGTCATATCCTGTCATTTAATTTTGGGAGAACTCATTAAAAATTTTAAGCAAACATTTAATTTTAGTTTAAAATTAAATTCTAAGCAAACAATATCTAAAGTGTTTCGAAAATATTTTGGAAAGATGAATTTTTTTATACAGAAAACTGACTCCAATGTTGCAATGACGTAATTTGAAATTTAATTTTTTTTAAAAAAAAGTATGCTCTGAAAATTTGTGAAAAAATTGAAAGTATATTTTTATTCAGTTTGTTTTGTTTTGACCTCTTCTACTTGAGTAGAAATAATTAATCAAGTAATTACTCAAACTCTAGAAATCTACATCAACTCATTCAACACGTCATTCAAATTCCAAACTCATCATTCAAGTCTGTAAATTTGCGTAAAGTGACTGTATCTACAACTTGAAGTGCAAATACTGTTTTTTATATCTCTTGAAAAACATTGTGCATACAAAATCGCATAAATCTTATCTCGAGAACTTTTGCACTCTTAAACATCTTTCCATTCTACAATTAATCTATCTTGAAAGAAAAAGTGCAGACAGTCATTTAATTGATATTAAAAAATAATGGAATTTAATGCTTAAAAAAATATTTTAATTAGTAATGCCTGTAAAACTTTAAATCCATGCAGAGATTTTTATTTCCTTATGCAGCAAGCATCTCGTATGAGGAGATGAAAATACGTGAACCATTGCACTCATTCACAAGAATTTAATGCCATTCGCTCGGTTTTTTTAGTACTATATACAAACATAAAAGAGAGACAGAATCAATGCATTTTTAAAGTATATATGTATACAAATGTATATAGTAAATCGGGAGGAGAGGATATAAATGCATATTTGCCACACGAGAAAATAAATAGGTCATATAATGACGTCATTCCGTCATGACCTAGAATCACAAAGTTTATGGTTGGAAAGCATAAGTTCAACAGCAACAACAAAAAAATATACATAAAATAAAGGGTATTGAAAAATAAAATATATGTGAATGTGATTGTTAAAGGCATTATTTACGATCATGCATTCTTAGAATATTAAGGAACAAAAAATGGGAGAAAATTTTTTTATATCATCATCATCATCATTTACTGCAGGTTATTGCAGGCACATTGTTGTAAAAAATTTCTGTTTTTTTTTGTTTGTTTTTAATTTCTCATTGTTGTCCACAGCAGCACACTTTTTATGCATTGTGAATGAATACAAAAAAAAAAGTCTTTTATTTGTAAGGCAACAAAGAGTCTAAGTAATGCATCCTTAGGCGATAGTTTTTAATTACAAAAAAAAAGTTGAAAGACATTTTTTATTTATAAAACAATTTTTTTTTTCTCTTATTCTTTTTACCTTTTAGGTCTCTACCCAAATTGAGCAGTCAAGATGAAGAAGGGGGGGCGGGACATCCGTTCGGCGGAGGCCTAAATCACTTCGAACCTATACCACATGATCACGATTTTTGCGAAAGAGTTGTTATAAATGTAAGTTTCGAAATTGTCAATTTTATATTTAAAAAAAGTTTTTTAGTGAAAAATTTTGAATTTTTTTTTTAAATTTAGAGTTTTATAAAGATGAAGAATTGAATTAATTTTACTAGATTTTACTTTGATCTGTTATCGTTAGAATGGAAATATTAAGAAATTTTTTAAATAAGATGATTTTTAGTAAAATTGTCTTTTTAAATTCAACTAGGATTTTTGTAAGAATTTAAAAATGAGGATTATAGAATTTTTGATTCTTAGAATCACCATAAATATTTTTATAAATTGGCTGAAACTGTGCTCCTAAGATTAGATGTGATTATTGGTAGATTTAGATTTATTTAGTTAGGAAACAAAAAGCTTTTTAAAAATTACTTTGAAATTTAAAAAATTATCTTACGAAAATATTCAATACTTTTTTCAGAATTTTGTTTGTTTTTGACCAAAAGTCTCGCCAGCATGGAAGAATAAAAGATTTTAATTGATATTCTATCAAATTTTTTCCTAGCTAAGCACAACATAGATTCATATTTTAACAATAATTTAATGAATTTCAAAGGTTTATAACGACATATTTTTAACCAAAACATTGTTTTCAAGTTGTAGAAAACTTCTTCAAGCTAATTCAAAACTACAAAAATAAAACTCACTATGAATTACAGAAAAAAACTAGTTCCACAATTGAAAGTTTGTTCATCAATTCTTAGTAGCACACGTTTCTGAATAAAACAAAATTAGTTCATACTAGTCTCATTAGTCACACTTTTGCCTCATTTCATTTGCATTTTTAGATTTAAAAAGAAGATCCATAAAGTATGATTCAAGCACACAGTGAGAATAAAAGAAAAGATTATAAAGTAATGAAAAAGTTTTAGAAATTCTTCTATTTTCATAACTCTTTACCTCCGTCTATGTCTATCTCTTTCTCTCTAAGTTTTTATGTCCTTATTCTAAATGTAAAAAGAATTTTCAAATTTTTTCACTTAAAAAAATATAAAAATTGAGAAAGTTTTTTGAAAAAAAAAAATCGACCTCCCTCCAAAATTCTCAAACTTTTGTCCAACTTTACAGGTTAGTGGTTTAAGGTTCGAGACGCAGTTAAGAACGTTAAACCAATTTCCGGATACATTATTGGGTGATCCGGAGAGGAGGTTACGATACTTTGATCCGTTGCGGAATGAATATTTTTTTGATCGGAATAGACCAAGTTTTGATGCGATACTTTACTACTATCAAAGCGGTAAGTTCTCATCACATAAAATATTTATTTAATTTAAATTTTCTTAGAAAATTTCTTTTTTATCTTTACACAAATTTTTTAATATTAAAATATCAATCTCATCTAGTTCAAATTAAGTAATAATTTTTTTTATTTTTTTTTTCTTTATCATCTTTTTTTTAACTTAACGTTCAAAAATTTTTGGATGAATTTTTTTAAATAAATAAAAAAAATCACAAAAAATAATAAAATTAAGGCGGTCGATTGCGGAGACCAGTGAATGTACCTTTAGATGTATTTAGTGAAGAAATAAAATTTTATGAATTAGGTGAACAAGCAATTAACAAATTCAGGTAAACTATCGTCCATTATTTGCATAAAATTCCCTTCTCTATTTTTTGACCTTATCCTTGGCAATGTTTCTCTAACACAACTTTCTTCTTTTCACTTGATTTATAATTAATTAACTTAGAACTATTTGTTGCAATGACTTTATGTTATTTTTTCTATCCTTTTGCTTCAACTTTATTTCTGCAATAAAAAAATAAAATATTTTTCTTTTTTTCATACTTAAAAAATTCATTATGATTTACATTTTGGCGGACACTACAGCAATATTAACAGTGGTAGGACTGGAGATGACATAAATAATTTCTACTTAAACTATATGATACTACCAGAATTTATAGAACAACATGAGCAACGCATGGCGCAATTGTTGTAAATGAGCACGAAAAAAAAACAAAAAAAAAAATTATTCCTCCTACATAGATATTTCGATACTCATGAGTATATTACAAATTATGTATAGCTCAGTCAATCAATATTTATAGATATCCAATCCTACTATTGCCGCTAGTTCCGCTTTAATGCTTCTCTTATCGAATTATAGTCTTTTTACCTTTTTTTGTTTTATTCTCTCTTATTGCTGCAATGGGGAGGTTTTGGCATTTTGAAAATAATTTTGGATACATTCAATAATGTTGAGGTGTTGTACACGTCTTGTATATTCTTTTTTTTTATATCGAAAGTAAAGAAGTTTCTAAGGAATTTTGTCTTTTTTAGTATCGCTATATTTCATACTTCAAGGTTGAAGTTTTAGTAGGTCGTGCATTTATTGGAAAATCATTACTTTATTGTGGGAATTTCCTCAATATTTCTGGGTATTGCTATGAGTAAGAGTTGTTTTTTTTTATTGAAGTTTAGAAATTCAATGCAATTCTTGTTTTTGGGTTTAATATTTTTGTGCCATTTTGCATTGAAGATAGAGTTTGAATTTATATCTAAATATTTGAAAAAATGAAATGAAAATTGGTTTGAACATTTAGTGAGAATTGAACTCCCAATTTATGTAAAGGTTATAAATTCATGATACTCAAAGCAGCCATAAAAGGTTTGAAAATCAAACTGTTAAGTTTAGTTTAAAAAATATAAAATTTCTATTTTTTACTCTGATATGAATCCACAAAAAATCATAGTTTCCAATGCATTCTTTTTCTATATCCTATTTTAATTTATTATTCTAAAGTTTTAAAATGCAAAATGAAAAGAACAGTTTCCAAATTTTCAACGAGTTCTAAATTTGAATAAAATATTGATGGATACCATAAAAATTGTGAAGGTTTTTTATATGGATGAAAAACATGTGATTGAGAAAAAAAAAATTTTTATGAATACAGGGGGTCCTCAATTTGAACAGTTATTTTGTTCTCAAATTTTTCTATTCAAATCGAATTTATTTAAATCGAAACGTATGAAAAATGAAATTAAAATATAAATTTTTGTATGGGAAATTTTTGGTTATTTAAATTGACACAATTCAAATCGAATCTGTTCAAATCGAGGACCCCTTGTATTTTTTTAAAATTTTTACTCAAAGAGAACTTTTTATTAATGTTATGAAACTCATCGCATTGAATAGTTTTAATCAATGAGTAAATGGGGACAGGATGGTAAATACTGAATGTATTTTTTTATAAATCTAACAGGTGTTCTGATTATTTTAATTAAAAATGATGTTACCTTCACCACATGTTACTCTAGTCCTTCATCAAAAATATTATGAAATTCATTAAGTTTTCATTCAATATTAGAAAAAGGCTAAAATTGTAACCAGAATCTTATGTACAACATTTTATTTCATGAAAAAAAAAACAATACTTAACCATCAGAAAAACAGTTAGCTGCGTAAAATATTTCAACCTCAACAGCAATCCAAAAGACTTTCAAGTGACACGACCTTATCTACTGCCATTATTTTTTATTGTTATTTTATTCCATTTTACTTTGTCTATCCCTCCTGATTTTGGTTTCATCCAACTATTTATATGCCATAAATGTACTTTACCTGTCTATCCATCCTTCATCCTTCCTCTATCAAAATGAAAATATCTCTTTTTATCCTT
Source organism: Chironomus striatipennis (assembly GCA_026123125.1). Classification (NCBI taxonomy): domain Eukaryota; kingdom Metazoa; phylum Arthropoda; class Insecta; order Diptera; family Chironomidae; genus Chironomus; species Chironomus striatipennis. The sequence continues at coordinate 46,860,678 of CM047394.1, forward strand.
CATCATAAAGCTTCTTGCATTTGCTAATCTTCCAATTTTTTTCTACTTCTTGAGATGCCAAGACGCAAAACAAAGATTCTCTTAGCTGTATTTGTAATCGAATTTTTTTCTTCTCTCTTATTTCTATCTTTTTTTACTTCCTTCACATTTACGCCTGAATAACAAAAAAAAAAAAAAATGTACAATTCATAATGCAACAGAGAGGATGAAGGTTTCATTAAGGAAGAGGAGAAGCCTTTACCTGAAAATGAAAACCAAAAGAAAGTGTGGCTGCTATTCGAGTATCCGGAAAGTTCGCAAGCGGCCAGAGTCGTAGCCATAATTAGTGTATTTGTTATTCTTTTATCAATTGTTATTTTCTGTCTAGAAACTTTACCCGAATTTAAACATTATAAGGTGAGATCAATTGACATTAATTTTCATAAAATCTTGATAATAATTTGATATTGTTTATAATTTTTAGGTGTTCAATACAACAACCAATGGCACAAAAATTGAGGAAGATGAGGTACCTGACATAACAGATCCCTTCTTCCTAATAGAAACGATATGTATTATATGGTTTACATTCGAACTTAGTGTCAGGTGAGTTTGGTATTTTACACATGAGAGTGCAGCGTGTGTCTCTACAAAACTAAAATAATGTAATTAATATCGAAATAAAATTGAATTTTTGATATTGTGGGAATTTGGCAATCGTTCTATTGAGGATTTGATCAAGGGATGGAAGTTCAATGGAATTTAATTATCAAACTAATTGCTCTGATTTGAACTCTGAATTGATAATATATTAAGTATGTAGATATCAAGATGTAATTTAGGATATATACTCTGGGAGCTAATAAAATGTAAAATTGGCCATGAGAATATTTCAAAATGTTCTTGAGACTTAAATCAAAACAAAGTCAGGCTTCCTAATGCAAAATATTAAAATTAAATTTGATTGGCTAGGATATTAGTAACTAAGACAGTAACAATTTTGAATAAATTGAATCCAGCTGATCAATCAGAAAGATTTTCTCATTAAAAAAATTATGCGATATTTAGACATCTGGACTCCTCTTTTAAAAGATACGAGATTATAAAAATGTTCAAAATTAATCTAATCAAGTCCAAAGCTGAAAACATGCAGCTGTATAATAATTGAAATTGTTTTGTTATGCTTCAATTTCAAATAATTTTAGAAATGTATAAGAGTCAACTGTATGACCAAAGTACAAAATATCTTTGACATTGTCATGTTAAAACCAAAAACTCATTACTGTACCCCTAGAACTGTATCAAACAACATAAAGGTCAGAAATTCCCAAATATCCCAAATTCTCAACTCAATATTTTACAAAATTTATTATCGTCCAAACAAACAAACAAACATGCTCATTCCAACTTTTTTTTTCTTTCTTCTCTCATTTGTTTTCTTTATTAAAGGTTCCTTGCTTGTCCGAATAAGTTAAATTTCTTCAGGGATGTTATGAATATAATCGATATTATCGCAATCATTCCTTATTTTATTACATTAGCAACTGTTGTCGCTGAAGAAGAAGATACGTTAAATCTTCCCAAGGCACCAGTTAGTCCACAGGTAATGTGTAATGTATGTGTGTGTGTGTGTGTGTGCATTTGTCTGTAACTGCTTACATTTGTATTTGTATATGCAGTTAAGTCAAAGAAAAATGATATTGTTGCGGATATTGCCGCATTGAGAATTGATAGCTCTTTATAAATCTTTTGTATCCCTTTTCTTCCTTCTTAGTTCCTCTATGCCTACACATTATTCAATAAAATTAATGTTTGAACTTTTTTTTTCTCTCTATTCTTATTTTTTAGGACAAGTCAACGAATCAGGCTATGTCCTTAGCAATATTGCGGGTGATACGTTTAGTTCGAGTGTTTCGAATATTCAAATTATCTAGACATTCGAAAGGATTACAAATTTTAGGAAGAACTTTAAAAGCATCGATGCGAGAATTAGGCTTACTCATATTTTTCCTATTCATAGGTGAGTACAATTCCAATAATTTCGTAGTGATGAATTTATGTATGAAAAATATTAAAAAAATTTCCTCTTTTCATCTCAAAAAAAGTGAAAAACAAAAAAAAATCATTTCGTCATATTCCTTTTTATATCCATTTATATATCCCGTATTGAACATCCAGAAAGGAAAGATTTGTTTCTTGAATGGCACGTGGGAAAGATTTTGGTTTGAAAATGGCTTGCTAGATTAATATTTATTAAAATTTTAATTTACTGGGATTTTATTTCAAAAATTTGGTCTCAGAATAATTTTGAATGTCTTTTGAGCCTTGCAAGCTCTTGTTTGATTTCATTTGGAATATTTAAAAAATACGTATACTGCTGGTACGATACAATAATTTATCTGATCTTAAAATTAAATTCACTGTCAGAGAACCTTATTATCAAAAAAAATGAGCATACGCTGACCAATCCTTTAAATATTAACTCCTGCGCCATTCAAGATAAAAAATCTTATTCGAATCATAAAATTTTTTTAACACAATAAATAATCTCATCAATCCTCATCACTAACCATTCGACAATAATTGAAAGAGAAAGGTTTGAAATCAACGTGGATTATTGAACATAAAAAATGAAATAATAAATTTTATCTCCAATTTTAACACATTTTGTTATGTTGTTCGTCTAAAAGGAAACGAGAAAAAAATTACAAATTTTTTATTATAATTTTTTGTTGAAAAATTTACAAATTTTTTTATTCACACGCATAATATATAATTATTTAAAGGTGTTGTCCTATTCTCATCGGCCGTATATTTTGCTGAGGCTGGTACTGAAATGTCATTCTTTAAATCCATACCGGACGCTTTTTGGTGGGCTGTTGTTACAATGGTTGGTCTAAGAAATAAATTTTGATAGATTTTTAAAATTTTTTTTTCGAACCAAAAAAAATTGAAAAATTGTAAACTTCAAAAATTCTTCTTTTACTTTCTTCTCCAAAATGTTCATTGTAGACCACTGTTGGTTACGGGGATATGAGGTACAAGTCGCAATACAAAATCTAATTTTTTTTTTAGATTTTTAAAAATCAGTTTTTAACATTTTAATTTTTTTCATGATTTTCTTAATTTTAATGAAATTATCTTTTGGTTCCATTATCCTATGTATAAAAACTGATTAAGACGCAAAGCATAGCTAATTGGATTTTTAAAATAAAAGTTATTGTTTAAGTTTTATTTTGTATGCATTTGATGACTTGATTATATGTTGATTGATGAAAGTCGTAATGTTTGGAATTAGAAAACTGGAAATTTGTAATTTTTTATTTAAAATTTAAATTTTATGATGATGATATTTGAAAAATATTTAGGGAGCTTTGCTACACCTTATGTTCTGAAATAAAATATTCTTATAAATTTCCTCTCCAATTTATTTTGTCAATTTTGGTATCAATGAACTGGATTTCAGCCCAGAATTTTAAAGAAAATTCAATAAAATTCTAAATTTTCAATTCATTAAAAAAAAAAAAAAATCAACCACTAAATATTTTTCAATCATTAATAAAATTTAAATTTGAATAATTTTTGGAAATTTGTTGAGGACAAGAAGTAAAAAATCCTCGCATGGAAATTTTTTACTTCTTTCTTGTATGTGCGAAAGGTGTACCGTGAAAAAAAAATCTTATAAGTTGATTTTTAGTTAATTGTTGAAAGTTGTTTGTTTATTTTTTTTTCTTTCTTTCATAATTTCCTTTTTTATGTTTAAATGGACGTATAAATATTCTTTCTATTTTATTTATATATATATATGGCGATGATAATCTTTACCTGCTAAACCTTGCGTATACTCTATAAACATATAAATAAATATATATAAATATCTTTTATGATGTTGTCGATGAAATTTTTTGATATTATAAATTGATGTTGTAATGATGTCGTTTTCTCAAAGTATATATTCCATATACATATATGCATAATATAAATATATATGAAGTATTCTTATAATGTATTTTGCATACTATATATATTATTATACTTACTTATTCTAGCAGATGATTTTATTTTATATTTTTGAAAACATTTTAATTTTTTTTCTCCATCTTTCTCTCTCAAACTGTCTCTGTCTCTCTTCCCCTTCTGTTTAATTTTCAATATATTTCTACTCTATAGAAAAAAAATCGCTTGAAAATGAATAAAATCTATTCACATTCTTTTATGCTCTAAATGTTATGGAATGGGAAACAAAACATAAGAAAAGAAGCAATCATTTATATCGATGTCCTCTAAGAAAACATTTTGTTGCTAAGAGTTGTCGGACGCAATATGCTATGATTTTTTCGTTCATTTATTTTTTTTTTTAATTTCTAAATACCTCTACACTTTACATTTAGTATACACTACAATTTTTAATTTTTAAATATCTTATGTTTTTTTTCTCAAAATTATGAAATAAAAATTGTACTCCTGATGAGGGTGAAGGAATGTGTTGTTTTGGGGTAAATAATACTGAAAATATTTTTTATTTGTAATTTTTCAAAAATAAGCAAAGTCTTAAATATTTTTTTTTTTTGACCTTTTTATTAAAATTTAATTAAACTATTGTCTAATTTTTATTTTATATGGGAATCTTATATAGGTGAATTTTTCAATTGTAAATTTTTTTGACATAATATATGAGGTCTAGGGTTTGCTTTTCATCAATAATATAAATGATCTATTTAAAATTTAGCTACATAGTTATTAAATAATTATGATTATTTTGAAAATGAATTAAAAATTTTTAACCCCCAAAATGACATCATTCTATTTACCTCTAAAAAAACTCCTCAAACAAATCTCTACAAAACTCTACAACCATTATTATTTTAATTCAATATTCTAAAATAAGAAATAATCTGAAAATTAAAACACAACAAATTGGCTTTAAAAATTTCCTGTAAATATGTACAAAAAAGAAAATATTTTTTGCATGAACACACAGAAAGAAAATCTTTTCCTTCCTTTCAGATGATCTAAACATTTTCATATGTTTCTCAAAAGGAAAAAAATCGAAAAAAAAATCATTTCAATTTGTCGAATTTTTGAATCAGAAATAAAATTCATAGACTAACATTTTTCATCCAAAACTAACTCAATTATGCAAAAACTTCATCTAAACTCATTTGGCCATTAGAAAAAAAAATCAGAGAAATCATCAATGTCTCATTTTTCATCAATATAAAAAAAATTTCCGTTCAAATTGCATTGAACAAAAAAAAAATCAAACAAAAAAAAATTGTGAATGTCTATGTGTCTTGCTTCCAGGCGTTGTTCTCTTCTCGTCAGCTGTTTATTTTGCGGAAGCTGGAAGCGAAAGTTCTTTCTTCAAGTCCATACCGGACGCCTTTTGGTGGGCTGTTGTTACAATGGTGGGCTTTTGATCAACATTTATTTTTTTTAAAATTTTATTTTAATGAGTCGAACTTATCATCTCTTACTCTCTCTCTTTTTCTTTCTTTTATGTGACTTTTATGTTTTAAATACAAAAAAAATATTTGAAAAAAAATGTTGAATAATTTAATGCAACAATGTTCATCTACAAATCAACAACTACGTGTCACCATTTATGCGAAATTTAAAAAAAAATTAAATCTGCAGACGACTGTGGGGTATGTGGGGCATATTTTTTAATTATTATTATTTTTTTAATTTTTTTAAAACTGACAATTCCTAACCATTTCTCTTTATTATTCTCTCTCTTTCTAGTTACGGTGATATGGTGGGATCTTTTTATAATTATAGATTTTTATTTGATATTAAAACAAACAAACAAAAAATTTTTTTTTTCTTTCCATATTTTCATGTTACATATTACCCTTTAATTTCATCTGTCTTCATTTGTCTTGATTGACATATGAAATATCTTATGTGACTTTATGAAATCGAAAATATGTAAACCTTTTTATTGCCACCACGAACCACCATCACTGCTATGAATAAAAATGAATGAAATAATTTAATAGACGTGGGTATCAATTTTGATTTTCATAAAAAAATACTAAAAAAGCATAAACTAACTTTTTTATTAAGCAAAGTATTTGGTTTTAATTCGATTTGTTTTTCTTTTATGTTGATTTTTATTTAACATCAAAGTTATGATTTATTCTTTTTGGGGGAAAAATTCTTTGAATTTTGAGTTTATGGCAGTTGTTTTTGACTACTTGTAGGGTTGATTTGAATTTACTAAAAAAATAATTAAGGATGAAGACAATATTTATATATGGCTTCATACAACTGAGCATCGACCAAACGCCGACCATAGCTCAGTTGATTTGCTCAGTTTTTTGTACTGAAAATTTGATAGTGTTAGTGAATTTTTTCAAAATTTGAAAAAAAATAACTGTCACTTTTCTTATATGAAGACATATATAAATATTGGATGAAGATATAAGGTTTGGAATGAAATTTAATTTAAAATTCTGAAGAACTTAAAAGTTAGCTCATTTTTCCACATAAAATTTGAAATAAGCATTAAAAAATTTGATTTGCGCCAAAAATCATTTCATAAATAAAGCTCTAGGATTTTTACACTCATTTTATTTTATGATCAGTTCATCTATCAAATTACCACTAGACATGACAAAAAACCAAATAAAGATAGCTGCCATAAATATTAAAATTTAATAAATTTTCTTCTTCAACACTTCTTTTTATTATAACAAAGATTATTTAATCATTTCATAAATCAACAACTAATTTGAAAGAAAATCAAAATTCACTTAACATTTGGATATTTAATTTAATTTTTTAATTGAACCACCACACCACATCACTTGATTATCATTAATTTAAACTTTATTTTAATTTGATAAATTTTTATTCTCAAAAATAAAATCAATTCACAAAATTCACATCAATTAGAGAGACAGTCAGATTAGCTGAAAATAATCTGAAAACTAGAATAGAATCAATAGAATCATTTCATAATCAACTGAACGAAAAAAAATACTTTTATATTGCCACCCCCATATTTATCTGACTGTGTCAATCAAATCGCTTTTTAGCGCATTTTTGCAAAAAATGACGCTTATAGTTTCACTTTGTTCGGCTGGCTGGTTCAAGGCTGGATGAGCTCTGAGATCTCAGAAACCAGACATAGTTAAGAGTTCTGTTATGATGAATTATCTTTCTACTATCGAGTTATTCCAGTATCGCTTATTAAAAAATCGTTAAACAATCCACAATTCCTGTAATCAACGATTTAACATTAAATAAGGAAAAAAAATTGTTGAAAACCCCTCGATAAAAATTTGAATTTTTTTTCACCGTTGGAATTTAAAAATTTTTTGACCGTTATTTTTGGTTAAAATTTTTTTCTTTCATTTTGAAAGAATTTGTATTTATCATCGTGAAAACAGACTTTTTATGCATAGAGCATGCTAGAAAGACTATTGTGCAGTTTTTTAAAATGAAAATTGTATTTTTTGCAGGATTTTTTGCTGATATAGAGAGAAATTAAGGGGTTTTGTAATTCAAAACAGTTTCTATTTAATCGATTTCTGATCGCTGCGACAAAAATGCGCTTAAGTCCCTCAATTAACAACACGAGGACTTTGAACATTTTTTTTGCCATTAATTCAAAAATTTTTTTATTGACAAAAATAAAAATTATTCAATTTGATAATTTTTTTTTATTTACCTAATTGATTAAATTTCTTTATCATGCACTTGATGAATGAAAATTTTATCATATTTTTCTCATATCAAAATTCAGTAAAAAAATAATAAAATTAAAAACTTTTTTTACTACTTAGCATATAGAGAGAGTTTGTTCATAGCTTAATTGTTTATTACTTACATAACAATTGAAATTAATTCGCATACAACAGAAATTCTATTTGCATTACAATTCATATAGAATCATCATTTTTATTACATCCGTTAATGAGTTTCAGCAGATGATCAGAAAGAATGAAAAATAGAAAAAAAATCGTTGATTCAAAAATAAAAATTAATTTTAACATCATCAAGAAAATCGAAAATGAAAAAAAAGGAATAATAATAATTTAAACAAATTGGGAGATTTTAATTTTCCTTTTGTTCCTCATGACAAATCTGCTTTAAACTGCTATTTTTCAATGTCTTGCTTTCTTAGCTTTATCTAATCTAAATTCTAAATACTTTTTATATTACTACTAAGCATGAACGTGTTTGTGTATTTTTTTTATCTAATGGTTAATTAAGCATGGATGTAACTCGCTATCATAATCAGGATTGTGTTGACTTTTATTGTTGTTGTTTTTATGTTTGTGATTTTATCAGCAATTAATCATTTTGGATTGAAATTGTACACGAAGAAAATTTAATTATTTCTTAGAATTTACCTAGGAAATAATTCAAATTCTTTTAGGAAAATATTTTGAAAATATATTGAAATTTTTATTAAAAAGTTTTTAGAAGAGATTTAGAATCTTATTTTAATCCTAATCTTGCTTTTTAATTTCATTCCTAAATTTTTAAAATTTCCATTTAAATTCAAAGTTTAGAAACAAATTAATTTTTGATTTATTTAACAAAAAAAAAAATCACGTTTTTAAGTTCTAAAATTTTTTAGATTCAATAAATTCAAAATTTGTCACAGTAAATTGTAGATTCATCTTTGTGTAAAAAATATTAAATCCAAAATTTTAAAACTGATAAATTGATTGCAGTCAACAAATGCATGTAGTCTGAATTGCTTTGAAAATAAATTGATTTTGAAATTAATCGATGAAAAGAGTCGATAAGAAATTGAAATAATGTTGAATTGAAAATATTTAAAAAAAAATCAAATCAAAAAACTATAAATTTAGAAAACATTAGAATGTGAATGACTTTAACAGATTTTGCACTTTAAACAACATAAAGTTAACAGTAAAATAAAAGGAATAAACCTTTTGTACCCAAAACTGTCGTCATATTGCATGACAAGCATAACAGTTGTCAAAACATTCACCATTCAAAAGAAAATTAGAACTAAATATCGAACATTTCAAAAACGATTTAATTTCAAAAGAATTTGTCATTCATGTGTCCTCCATCTGACTATCATAACTGCATGTAGTTTGATGTGTTAAACAAAACAATTCATTTATAATTTGATTTACAATAAATCAATTATATAAGTTTAATTTGATTTTAATTTAATTTTTTATTAACATTTTTAATTTTTTTTCAACAATTTTAAAAATTCTTTTGTTAACAAAATTTTCAAAATTTATTTATAAAAATTTTATACAAAAAATATTAAAATATAATAATTTTTCATCGAATCAACATTAAAAAAAATAATCACACAGACCGGTTGGTGTGTGGGGAAAGATTGTTGGAAGTTTATGTGCCATTGCTGGTGTGCTGACCATCGCGTTACCTGTTCCCGTTATCGTGAGCAATTTCAATTACTTCTATCATCGTGAGACGGATCAAGAGGAAATGCAGAGTCAGAACTTTAATCATGTTACTAGTTGCCCGTATCTGCCAGGAACCTTAGGTTTGCTTATTCATCATGCTTTCAATTATTTTTATAATTAATGACAAAAAAAATAAATCAAATTTAAACATTTTAGGTCAACACTTAAAGAAGGCATCACTTTCTGAGTCCTCATCGGAGATGGATTTGGAAGATGGTGTAGAATCGACGCCTGGCTTATTAGGTGATCAAACTCGTATTGTTCCGTTTTTAGGAGCGCATAATTTAAATGATAAGCAACAGCAAAATTGCTGTAAACCAAGTGGACAAAATTTACAGCAACGACACAATAGCGCTTTAGCCGTTAGTATCGAGACAGATGTCTGACTACTGGGTGAGTATAAATAATCGTTCTTAATATGAATTATTTAAATTTGATTTTTATTGTAGTAAAAAGGACACTTCGCGCTATTTTTTGGCCACCATCTGATATTATACGCTGTCTCCCAGTCTCACCTAAAGCTGTTTGATCGCAAAACAAACATCGAGTTTTTACCTTAAAGAAACTTAATTTAATTAAAAAATTAATAAAATTAAAAAATAATTAAAAAAAGTGAAAAATTTAGATAATGAAAAAAAATTATTTATAAAAAAATTATTCTGCAAGAAGAAGACAGAAGGAAGCAACAAGGACAACAAAAGAAGAAACAAGAAAATAAAGAAGAACAAAACACAAAAAAATGTTGAAAAAAAAAATTGAAAACGAAAAATACTCAAAAAAGTGAATAAGAATTAAAATTCATCCAATTATCAATTAATGAACTTTGTATAAAAAATGGAGAAATTGTGAAATCAAACATAATTAGATACAGAAAAAAAGAGAATAGATTACAAAAAGTGAAGAAATAATAATAAGAGCAAGAACAACAAAAAATAGAACAAGAAGAAAAGAAAAAGAAGCCAGTAAAGTAGTTGAAGCATTAGGGGCATCTCAGTAAATAAAAAAAATAAAATTTTTAATTTAATAATCACAATGAACAGAACAGCACCGAGAGTAAAAATCCACAGTATACGCTCGTTATTATAGTTAGACATCCAAAACAAAAACTCTAACTTGATAAAAAGCTTTGCATAGAATTTATAACAAATAAAATTTTTAAAAAAAAATTCATGAAAATTCGGTCATTGTAGATTAAACAAAAAAATAACAACAACAACAACATGCTGTAGTGGCGTATTTGAGGATGAAAATATAAAACTGCCTTTAATTTAATGCTCTGAGACGCTCCTCCTTCAAATGAAAATAAAAATCTTTTTAGACATACACATACATATACACAAGAAATGATGAAAAGAAAGCTCATTCATATTTACATAACATACCTTTAAAAAAATTGATGAAAAATAATAGTGAAATTACGCTTGGGACATGATGCAAGTTTAAAAAATAATAAAAAATTTAATTTTTAAATTATAACGGGACCGACTTAGACTGTTGATCGGATATTGTTTTTGTAAATATGTAATGAAATTTTTAAGTTTTTTTAAGAAAAAGAAGAAGAAAAAAAAACAGACGATGAAAATTTTTGTACAATTTTTTTTTAAGTTTTTTTTTTGTTTTTTCAAAATTTGGCAATATCGATCAAAATAATTAAAGACCACATTCCAAGCGACTCATTTTAAAACTGCTATGAAATTATTCTATTATCCTTTAAAAATAATTGTTTGAAAAATTTGTTGATTATGCCGTTACTTATTTTTATTTTTTGTTACTAACTTTTCCTTTATGTCAGTTTGGAATGATGGTGAATTATTATTGAGCTTTAGGGGATGGATAAAGAATTAAATGTAGCTATTGAGTTTCTGGAATCAAAGAATAACATTTTGAAATTCTTAATAAAATCTTTGGGATTCGTACTATGAAATTAAAATCCTTACTTACACTTACTTAAAGTTTTGAACTTTGAGCATAATATTTTTAATTCCAAAATAAGTTTTTAATAGTACTCATAATTTTTTATAATGGTTCAGAATTCTCTAAAACGATCTATAGTTAATATTGAACTATTTTTAAAAAGCCCATGCAACCAAAATAGTCCTTATGTATTACATTTGCCTTCCTTAAGTATATAAATAGAATACATTTGATCGATTTTGGTTACTAAGCAGATATATAAAATTTGAGTTTGAAAAAATCGTGAAAAAATTCAAGATATTTTTAGCAAAAGTTTTGGATTCGAACTCATAAAAAGTTTAAATTTAAATTACTTTTTCTCTTTACCAACTCCTTGAAACAAATGAACCTCACCACCAACCAAACTTAAAATTAAAAAAAAAATCAGAGAAAAATTAACCTAATTTACTCATTAGCGACACAAGTCTGTCTCAATTTTTCAAAATTAATTCTCTTTAGAAAAAAAAATTCTTTAAAAATCCATTTAAAAATATTTCATAAAACTTATTTCTAAATTTTTCTAATGCCCCCCCATTTTTACTAAAAAAACTATTCTCAAAAAAATCGAATTTTTTCTCTAAAATTCATTAATTGTAATTAAAAAGGATTTCACGACTGAACAAAATTTTTCTAAAATATAAAAAAAAATTCTCTTTTCAACACTTGTATAGAAAAAAAATTGAGAGGAGATTATCAAGGTAATGGCTTATTAAAAAAAAACTTAGTAAAACTTATTGAGAGTTAGATTAATGTATGAATGGGCAAAAGCTTTATGGAAAATAAAATAAAATGTAATTCAAGTAGATTTCTTCAATTCTAAAACTGTGTATTTTAAGTTCAAGTCATGCAACTTTGTTCCGTCAAAACTATTTAGAAAGTTTTATATTTAATAAAAAATAAAAAAAAAACCTGCCAAATACTGACAAAAAATATTATAATTTGTAGCTCGTCTATGACTAGATATTTTTGAGGTCTGCATGTCCTCAATTCATCAACTTATTATTTGCCCATTTGCCTAATTAAAAAAAAAATCTTTACATATGAAAAAATCTATTGAGCTTTATCACAAAACAATGAATTAAAAAAAAATTTCTTTGCTACAAAATTTTCTAATACTACAATTTAGATACAAAAACAACTAAAATCATGGATCTGCTAAAATACTCACAAAGAAAATCCGTCTAGGCTGAAAATCTTTTGTTTAATTAATTTAGTTCTTCTTTGACTAATGAAAGACTATCTTTCAAGCATATCATAGAGATGAGATAGAATTCCTTCGAAATAATACCAATGAGAGGTTAATAGTGTAAAAAAATGAGAAGTATGAGTCTAGTCCAGGCAATGGAAACGTAATCAATGACCAATAGATAATTATACTTATTTCCAATTTATCAATCAATCAAAATGCAATGCAAAAGAGTTAAAAATTTATTTATTGCCCTGAAACAGCAATCAACATGTTTATTCAGTATCTACAATTATTTTACAGTGCTTTGTGGACTAGTTGATTGCCTTTGAGGGATGTTGATTAGACAAACACACAGTCTTTGGCATTTATTTGTCTTTAGAATTTGTTTTTGTCTTGTTGACAAGATTTCTATTCCTTTTTAATTAAGAGATGAAATTCTGTTGAAATATTTTGTCTATTAAACTTTTATTGACACATTTATTTTTATCTACACACAGAATTATCTGTTAAAAAAAGCTTACAACAATCATTTCGAAAAATGACAATTCTTTTAAAAATATTGAAATTAAAATTTTGAATGTGAAATTTGAAGATTTGAAAAATGGATTTTTTTATTTTATCTTTTAGTTTTGTCAAAATTTAAATTGAATTAGATTATTTTTAAATTTCATGAATTAAGGTTTTCTTGTGAAAAGGAAAGTTTAAATATTTTTAGAATATTACTAAAAGTTTAGTTTTTTTTAATTCAATAAATTTGAATTTTCAATTTGATAAATTTATTTAAATGTTTAATTTGATAAATTTGAATGTTTAATTTGATAAATTTGAATTGGATTATACTTTGAAAATTGAAAAAACTTTCAAAATATTTTTCTTGAAATTTTACAAATGAGAATATTCGACTGAGTGGATAAAAAAGTTCACCAAAATTTAAATTTTCAAAATTCATATTCAACAAATTCAATTCAACAATCTTCCTACTTACAAGTTTTAGCAACAAGAGTCTACATATGATTTAAAAATGAAATCTGCAATTGGCGTTTAACAAAAAAAAAAAATAAATAAATAAATAAAAAAGATTTATCCAAAATTAATTCACGTTTTAAAAAACCAATCAATTTGTAGCAAAAATTTTAGTTTAAAAAATTGAAGAGAACAAAAAAGATGAAAAAAAAAATCCAAAAGAGTATAAAAATGAGAAGCAAAATTAGGAAAAAATGAACAAAATAAAACTCTTGCAGTCAGCCTGAAAATATTCTAAGTTTAGTTTAGAAAGTGAATATATTTTCTAAAAAAAGGAGTTTAAATAATAAAGTAAAAAAATGATAATTAAGGATTATATTTAAAAGAATATATAGTTCAAATTGTGATACGTTAAGTTAGATGATCCATTAAATGAGGTTTAAAAAATCTGAAATGAAAAACGAAAAACATGATGAAAAAATTTTCTTATTTGATTGAAAACAAAAAAGAGAATAATAAGTAAAAAAAAGAACAAATAAGTTTAAATAGTTTAATTTTTAAACTCCAAATAAAATTAAAAGAAAAAAAAAAGAAATATTAAAAAAATCTACACAAAAATTCGGTGCATGAAATTAATAATTTAAGAAATAAGAAGGTGAAAATATTAAAAAAATTATCATTAAAAATTGTAAAAATGAAAAAAAAAAAAATTGAAGGATTGATTTTGCTGCATATAGACTAGGTATGTTATTATATTTTTTTAAAATTACAAAAAAATGTCAAAAAATTACAAAAAAGTCCGCTTTGTAAATTTTGTAAAATAGCGTTAAGAAATACCGTAAAAAATATGAAAAAAAATAATAAAAAAATGAAATCTGTTCAATGCATAAACGTAAATAATAATAATAATGACTAATTTAATAAGAAGAAAAATTATCCATCGATATTAATAAATGAAATGAATAATGAAAAAAAATGTTATCTCCATTTTGACAAAAAACAACAGCAAGTTAAGAAGAAAAATCATTTTTTAAAATGAAAAAAGGCATCATACTCACTCACTCATAATTAAGGAAATAACTTTAAATTCATCAAAGAACTGCTTTACCTTCTAATTAAAAAAAAATACAGACGCTTACTTAATTCAACTCATGACATTGTATAAAATAATGATTCTTTCTTTAGTTTGAATTATTAGTGTTTGAGGATTTTGTTGGGAAAGAATTAAAAATTAAGTTCAATTTATTTAAAGTTTAAATTTGTTTTGCTAAAAATTATTGATAATCACAAAAATTACATAAAAAAAAGGTTTATCTAAAACTTCAATTCAAAACTAAGTTTTTATGCAAATGAAAATAATCATTCAAAAATTTTTATTTTTTTTTTAAGAAACATAATTTGCAATAATTCAATACAAAATCTTCCACAACTCCTCAAACACTTAACTAATAGCTTTGTTAAATAATTTTAAATTCAATTACCTAATCGAAACTATATCTTCAGTTTAACTCAATTTACAAGCTTAATAAGAACTCAATGTTAAATGAATAATAAAAATAGGAGAAGGCATAGCTCTCAAAATGTGAATGTACATTTAGTTTGCAAGTGAAAAAAAAAATTATTATCAAAAAAAAAAATATCATCAATGATTAAGTGTTCAAAGACTTCTTAAATTATCCTAAATAATGAAAAAAAATTAATAAACAAATTAAATGAGAATGATATTTAATTTAATTAAAATTTAATGTTGAACAAAATGTTTAAATTTAAAATATGTTGAAGTTATTTCTGTTCCTTTGAAAGTTGATAAAATTCAATTTTTATTTCTATGAAATGCTCATGAATTAAAGTTTATGTTTTATTAACACAAAATGAAAAACTTTTATTGGTGGAACTAGCAACATTTTGTCACTAAGATATAAGTTCCTGACTACTAAAATACTCAAATTCAAAATATCAATTATCATGAAAATATTGGCATCCACCAATTAGCAACTTGTAGCTTGAATCAAGGCCTCTTGCCATTTATACTATTATGCCAAATATTTGACCAACAAGTGGCTGAATCAACAATTTTGTGTCATTAGAACATAAAATTTAATCCAAATTAGATGAAAATATGAGAAAGAAAAAATTGTTTTTTAATTCTGTTTTTCTTGAGATAATTTGTTATAAATTTTATGATTAGCATCAAATGTAAAATATTTATTCTAAAAAGTGAAGAAATTCAAAGAAAAAAAAAAATCATGAAAGACACGAAAAATATTTTTATATAAAACAATTAAACCATAAATTTGTTTTTATTTAATTCATTTTTAATAATTTTTTGAAACTTTTTTTGGAATTTTTGGTTTCAGATTTTTAAATTAAGAATTTGGATTTCTGGATGATTCTGAAAATTTGGTTAGATTCTAAGACTATTGAAGTTTATAATTCGAACCAGATAAAACTGCTTTAAAATTTAAAATTGATTAAAATCATTAAGAAGTATTAAAATATTTTGGGTTAAAATCAGTTCAACGTTTTCACTTTAATTTAAAATTTTAAAAAAGTGAAATATGACTTTACATTTTCTTTTTTAATGAACTAAAATTTTAATTTTAAATTCTCATTTAAAAAGTCAAATAATATTCAAATGAAAATTCAACATCTAAAATCTCAATTTCACAATCTAAAAAGTGAATTTTTATTAAATCTGGACACCAAAAAATCCAAATCTCATTAAGTTTTAAGTACAAAGCTTATTTTTTAATACTATGACAATCCTTTGTTCTAAATGCTGTGTTACTATTCATAAAATCCATTTTTTTATTTACTAGTGCAATTTTTTTCTCTGATCTCTTAAACATATGCAACACGCTTTACATGAACACACATTTTTTATTTATGGAATAAAGCGAAACATTTTATATGTGCTAAAATTTTATTTAAAAAAAAATAATCAGAAGTAAACTTATCAAAACAATAAAATTGTAAATTAAATTATATTAAAAATCAAAAGTAAATTATCAAGCTATTATCAATCAATACCTACCTAATTTTGAGATAAACTTCTTCATATACAGTCAATTAAGATAATCCAAATGGATTTATTTTACTAATTTTTTTATAATATTTAAAAACATCCGCACGTTTCCAAAAGACAAACTTTAATCATCATTGACTATCATTTAATCCAGTAAGAAGAGAAAAGGATGGATTTGTGGGTAATTTTGAAGCCTAATTAGTTTGAAGCTAATTTAAAGTCTTCAAGATTTCATAAGTTTCATCCTTTTGATTTTACAAAAAGCTTCATAATAATAAAAATGCTTCAACAATCTTCCAAAAAAATATATAAAGTAAATTTTTATATCCAAAATAAACAAGAAGGAAAAAAAAAATAATTTTCGTCACTTTTGCTAAGTACAAATTTTTATTAAAGAAATTCACAAAAATTTTCGCTTAAATCACAGACATGACCACATATTAATACAGATTAAATAATAATTTATTTCACAGTCATTTTTTTATAACTACAATTTTGAGTACAACCTGCAAAATTTTATTTAATTCTTGTTAAAAAGTTTAAAATTCCAAATTTTTGTAATTAAAATTTTCAAAATTATCAAACATTTGTTGTTAATCAAAATTTATTTTAATTCATTTAAAATACCCCAAAAATCAAAAGAATCATCCATCCCATAAACAAAATAAGAATAAAAAAATAAATATTTTAAAGAAACTTACAAAGTTCTTATGACTAAAATTAAAAATATATGAATTAAATTTAAAAAAGTGAAAATAAATTTAAAATAAGTGCATAATTTTTTCAAGTCTCTAAAAAAATGAAAAAGCTTTGAATCTAATTGATGCGGTAAACCTTTTTCCGTCATGAATAAGAATTAATTGATAAAAAATAAATTTCACTTATCCTTAATGATGAAGAAATGAGTCAAACAAAAAATTCATTTTTAAAAAAATTTAAGAATATTTTTTGGGTTGTTGAAATTTTTCGAGAGGGATTTGAGACTAGTTGATGCTCTTGTTGGATGCATGTTAATAAATAATTGTCAAAATGTTAAAATTTGAAGTAAAATTCAAGTTTTTATGATAATACAAGTTAAAATTACAAAAAACATACACTTAAACACTAAATATTAAAAGGTATCAAGTCCCTCTCAAAAAGCTTTCAACCAACGAAAAAAAAAATCATTAAAAATGTAAATATGAAGCCTAATGACACAGTATTACTGAGAATGAAGAGGAACTTAAAAAATAATTAAAAAATGAAAATAATTAGTTGTATACAAAAAAAAAACTGAGAAGTGAGAGGATCTAAATCCTACCTAAATAAAATTATAAATTGTAAATTGAGGCTTCACAATGACATTCGCTTTATCCACCAATTTCCTTTCCATTTTTATTTAATTTTTTCAATTTTACAAAGTAACAAAAAAAGTGAATTAATAGCGTCTTTTTCAATTACTCATCCATGAACTAAAAACAAAAATTATAAATGAGAGTATAAAAAATGTGTAAAATAAATAAATGAAAGCTTTATATAATTTTTGCACCGTCCAGCGAATCTTTACATGGAAAAGAACTTTTTTTTTCTCTTTATAGAATCAAAAACTCAAAAAGAAAAGCACGAAAAAAAATATTTAAGAAACTCATCCTCATCCAGCAGAAATTTTGTTTTTAATTTCATCTTCTATTCTTCCTATTATGGCCAGGAAAAAATCGCATAAAAATTTACATTAAAAATCTACTAAAAGAGTAAAGAAATGAAAATTAAAAATACACTGCCAAAATTATTAAAACATGAACATGATAATGCAAAGATGATTTAAAAGCTGATGAGTGGATTAGAAAAATTTTCTTTTGCTCTTCTAAAATATCATTTTTTTCTAAATTTTGATTTAATTTATTTCTCAAAGTTATCAAAATTTCTCTTTTTAAAAATTCTTGATTTTCTTAAAATTATTACTTAATTTTAAAGCTAATTAATACCCACCTCTATCTATTGTCAATAATTTTTTAATTTTAAATATTTTACGCATCAAAAACTTATTTAGAAAAACAAAAAAAAAAAAATCGCGTCAAATTTTTTCAAATCTCTTGAAAAACTAAGCTAATGAAAAATAAACATAATTTTTTTAAAAGAAAAATAAAAAATAATAAAAATGAAAATTCTGAAAGAAAAACACCAAAAAATATTAAGTAAAATTAAAAAGCTAGAAAATTTGATAAAAGAACAATAAGAAGAAAATTAAAGTAAATAATGCAGAAAAAAAGAAGTGAACGGAAAAAGAGTTTTTATAAAGCACATAAAGAGACATATTTATTATTATTATGCATGTAAAAAAATAATTCAATAATAGCAAGTCCAAAATTCTTCATCTCATCTCCTTTTTGTATGTGAAATGAAATTTAAAGTTTGTAAAAAGTGAAATAAAAATTGGAAGAGGCTTGTGATTTTTTTTGGAATAGTTTGAGGGGATAATGTAGAAAATTTTTGTGAAAAAATTATGAGCTGCTAATTCAAGAAGATTTTCTCAAAAATTATTGCTCAAATTCAGATGAATTTATGAAAAATAAATTTCAAGCATTTTCTTAAAATACTCTGTATTATTCTATCCAAAAAAATCTAAAATTCTTTAAAAATTCACAAGCAAACTGACAGTTCAGCATTCTAAACCAATAAAACTCCTGTATGACATCTCGAAGATAAATTCAAAAGAATTTCAATGAAATCAATCAAAAAAAAAGTCGAGTTCGGATCGGATTTTGAGCAAATCAATTAAAAAAAGAAGAGAAAAAGTTCGCCCAGCAAAAAATAAACGAGAATCACTGACAGCTTCCGTAGGTACAACAATGAACTTATTTACAAAAGAAAATAACAAAAAAATTCAAGCTGCTGTAAATTTCTTTATTTTATTATTTTTTTTACAAAAGTTAATTTTTTTTAGGAAAATATGCATTGCTATTATAAAGCAACCGTCCATTAGAAATGATGAAGTTTATGAGTTAATTAAATTTTAGTTTTCAATTTATTAAAAAAATAGAAAAAAATATTAAGCATACAAAAAAGGCAATGAAATTTTTGCACTTTTCGGCCAGTTAAAATGGATTTAAAATGGAAAAACATATCAATTGAGTTTTTTGGACCATGCTACTTACATATATAATTGATGAGCATTTAATGTCTTTAAGCATCAATTTAAATTTTGTTATGCTATTAAAAAATTAATAAATATATTGGTAGAGTTGGCTGATGGAATTAGATTTTGAAAATTTTGAGAACCTTTTTAAATTATTAGAATACTGAAATTTTATCGGACTAAACTTTTTGAATTAGTTATCAAATCTTAAAAATCAGACTTTAGAATCATTATATGACTATTTTTAAAGTTCAAATTAAAAACTTCTTAAAATTCAAAAATTTATTTTTATGTTTTTTGTCAGATCCAAATTTAAAAAAATAAATCATCAATATCTTCTTTTATCAGCCAACACCAATTGCGTTATTAAAACTTTTTTTATTTTTTTTATTAGACACAAAAGAGCTTTAAAAAATTTGAAAATTAAAAATTTTGTTCGTTTTAAGAAATTTTGTTGAGAAATAAAAATTGTCGTTAAAAAATTTGTTTAGAGATATCAAAAAAGAATAATATTTAAAAAAATATGCAGCAAAAAGAAAATGAAGATGAATGATAGAAAGTAATACATAAAAGTATTTGTATAAATGTCGTAGCATCGACACAAAAAAAATAAGAAACTTCGCCAAAATATACGAAAAAAATAAAATTCTCTATTTTATGAGAATTAAAAAAGAAAAAATAATAAGGAAAAAAATTAATTTCTATGAATGCCCAATAAAAAAAAATACATTACACAAAAAATGATATCAAATTATGAATAATAAATTAAATAAATTAATAACGCTGTAATGTGAGTATTGAATGTTCGATGACAGAATAAAAAAAAATTAGCAAAAAAAAGCCCGTAGGTTAAAAAATACTCAAAAAATAAAAAATAAAAATATATTCAAGATGCCGTTACGAACTGAGTCAGTAAATGTAAAATAAAAAAAAATAAATAAATGAATGAGAAATGTTCATGAAAATCTTAAATAAATAATAAAAAAAGATGGCAGAGTAAAAAAAAAATGAAAAGCTTCAATGTAAGATAGATAATTTCAAAAAAATGAACTCTAGTTTAGAAAAAAAAATTAATGAAAAAAATGCAAAAAAATCTTTCCCGTCATGGTTTTAGTCAGAGAGCTTGCTTATATACAATGAATAAAAAAATGACAAAAAAATTATTAAAAAATAAAATAAAAAATTTTTTTCCTTCTAACTTCCTTTTTCAATTCCACTTTTTGGGTGAAGTAAGTAAGAATAATTAAATTTAAATTTAAATTATTTAAAAAGAAGAAAATGGAGACACAAAAAAATCAATCAATGCAGATGAAAAGACAGAAGAAGATAGGAAAAAATTATTGGATCGAAATGTAGATATGACAAAATTAATGAAAATTTTAAAACAAGACATTCTTCATGAGTTTTGTTAGTGCTGGATGTTAGATTTTTGTTAAGAAAATTTTTATGGATTGAATTACAAAAAAATAAAAATTAATTTTTGAAAATTACGGAAAATTATAATTTTAGAAAATTACTGAAAAACTTTGAAATTCTCAATTCTTTTTTAAATTTAACAAGTGTTTAACTTATCGTAACTGAAAATCGTAAAAAGTAAAAATCTAACAATTAATCAGAATTTCACTGCTATTTAAAATAACAAAGACTAGTTTTTCATCTAAAATTCAACATCCATTGCAATCAAAACTCTTCAAAAAATTAAATATTGATTTTAATTTCAAAACAACTACAAAACCGTATGACAAAAAAGAAAAACACCCACAGAAAAATTTGATTAAAAATGCAAGAAAATAAAATAAACTTTTTCAAATCGTGTTATTTTCACAGAAAAAAAAAATAAAAAATCTGGACAGAAAATTTAACTAGGAAAAATGTAAAACATGGGAAAATTAATTCATAACAGCAACAGAAAAAAACCAGAAATGAAGAAAAAAAATGGAGAAACATTATTAAAAATTTAACATAAAAAATAATAAATATAATGACGTTGTTAAGTATATAAAAATGTTTTATATAAACGTTAAACATTAAAATATGAAATTCGCTGCGAAAAAATTCCTTCTGTAAAAAATTAAAAAAGAAAAAAAAATGTTGACTTGTGTTTTAATTAAATTTTAAAATTTTTAATTTTCAGAATTTATTTTACAGGTTTCTATAAGGACGATCAAAAATGCAATTGAATCAGAAATAAATAAAAATTAAGTTGAAATTAAAAATATTTTTAAAATTCAATAAATCTAAAAACTTTATTCATCATATTTCTTTCTGAAAACAAAAAAAAATCTTTAACTTTTTACAGCATCTTACAGTATTACAATTTAATAAATTTCTTTCATCTTAATATAATTTTCATCATTTCTTTCTTCCTTTCCTTATAAGATAGAAAATTTTATATTCCTTTAACTTTCTCTTTTCACAATTTTTTTTTATTTTTGTTCTTCGTCAAACTGTCAAGAAAAATTAATTGATTCTAAAAAATAGACAGATATAGACATCTTTTATATTATTTAATAATAATTTCTTTTCTATTATTCTTTTTTTCATTTCTTATCATTTATAAGTTTGAGTCCTTCATCACGAAAAAATTGTTTTAATAATGAGAATTAATGATAAAAGTATTAAATTATGTGTTTAAATAACTTAAAAAAGATATAATTCCAAATGATGTGTGACGAATTTATGGTGGAATTTTTTATGTAAGTTTTTCATTAAGTTCTGATAATGATGTGGTAAATTAAAGATTCAATTAAATTTTCAAATTCAAAAATTTTTTTATAAACATAATATTTAAATTTTTAAAAATTTTCACAAACATAAATTTTAAATTTTAAAAAATTTTCAAAAACTTAAATTTTGAATTTTAAAAAATTTTCAAAAACTTAAATTTTGAATTTTTAAAAGTTTTCAAAAACATCAATTTTAAATTTTAAAAATTTTTATAAACTTAAATTTTGAATTTTTAAAAATTTTCATAAATTTTCATTTTTAAAAATTTTCAGACTTAAATTTTGAATTTTTAAAAATTTAATAAAACTTAAATTATGAATTTTTAAAAATTTTGAAAAACATCAAATTTAAATTTTTAAAAATTTTCAAAAACACAAATTTTTAATTTAAAAATTTTTTATAAACGTAAATTTTGAATTTTTAAAAATTTTAAAAACGTAAATTTTGAATTTTTAAAAATTTTAAAAACATAAATTTTAAAATTTTCAAAATTTGACTTTAAAAATTTCCAGAAGTTCAGAACTGTAACTTAAGAATTGCATCGAGCTTCATATGACAACTAAAGATGAAAAACTCTTCACCATAAAAAAGAAATAATAATAATTTCGATGAAAATGATACTGATATATCCGATAACTAATTCAATATGAAGGTGAAATGCTTATACGATGAAATGTTATGATGATCAATTTCCTCTTATAGAATATTGCTGCACAATTTAGCATCTGTTGAGCATTCAAATGATTCTGAGATAATTGGAACGTTCTTCCATATGATATCGAACCTGTTGACAAAAAATCATAAAAATATCATTATTATTTTTATTATCATGACAATAATCGTAAAAAATTGACATTTTATGCTACTTACATCTGTCGTTCTGGCATTTTCCTTTCCGTAAATACTTTAACATTTTTATATTCATCACTAACAACAGAACAGTGTTTTTGCATAAATGTTAAGCTAAAAAGCTCTTCTTGTGTGTATTTCATTAATCCATTTTGTCGTTTATTTATGTTCAATTCCTTAATTAAGCGTGCATCAAAATGTGCTGGATCATCTTCTGTCTTCTTTGTAAATGAATTCAAAGCTCGATATGCGATATTTGAGGATGTAATTGTTGAGAAAAGTCCTTTGCGAATTGCTCCTGGAGTTGTGAAGGTTCTGTTGTCGATGTTGTACAAGCTGAAGATTAAATTTATTAATTCTCAGGTTATGGAACTAAATTTTAATAAACTTACTTATTGATACATTTAAGTGAATCCCCTTCAAGTGTATTTTTATGTAAAATATCTTTCTCTTCAGCATTAAATTGATTCTCATGGAAAAGTAGTTCCTTGTAAGCTTCGCCAATCTCAAATGCAGCCTCCAACAAAATACTAGCTAGATCAGTTCCCAAACGAGCAAAATTGACAGGCAATGGATATTTATAATGATAATATGGCTCACGAAGTACAGCACGATCAACGATCACCATATTGAGATCTTTTAAGTATTTAATTTTCCTATTATCATCTTCCCTTGATGACGAGAACATTTCAAATACAACTCTGTCATCCTCAGTCATATCGCCTTTAAGTAAATTCCCTAAAATCTTCTTCTCAATATTCCAATGCTGTTCAATATTTCTCATAAAATTAATTTCATTGATAATAAATTCTCGGTAGTATTGCTGGATGTAGTTATGATCCTTGAGGATTCTCTGTGGAATTCCAATTTGTAATCGAATACTTGATAATCTGTAATTTACATAGTCAGCAAACTTTGAATCTATCCATGATGCATCGGAAATTGCATATCGGAATGTATCACGTAAATGCATGAATAGAGTTTGCACGAATGCATCATTATAATTGAGCTGGTCTCTGGTTAGATTCTCTTCGTATGATGACTCTTCGTCGTATTCATCACGCTTCATTTTACTTGTGTCGACCTGAAAATGATTTTTTTTATGATTATTGCGAATTTTATAATAAAACTCAAGTGTAACTTACAACAATCAGTTGAGGATTCTGTCTCAATGCTTCAATTCCAAATCTCATCCATTGATGTGTCAACTCAGTACAAAAATGCCATGGCATATTACTATATTGATTACCATATAATTTCCTGTAAAAATTATCCATAGACGATCGAATTTTATGACTCATAAGTGGTAAAAAGTGTCTAGCAAGTGTCCACATCACAAAGTCATTCAAAATTTTTGGCTCTGTAGAAGTTGCAACAACTGAAATTTGATGAATAAGTTCAAGGTCCTTCACCTTAATTGGCGTGTCGTCATCGACACGATAATTCGAAAACATATTTTGCACCGTTATATCGATCGGTAATGAGTGGGTGCGCGTCTTAATATCATAAAGTCTCACAATTTTCGACACTGAATGCTTTTGTCGTGCTGTTTTCATGGCATTTACGATGCGTCGTTCAAAACCAAAAAGATTGTCAACGAAATTTTCAGCTTCCGAATTTGTACTTGCTTTGAGGCTATTGTGGACATCACGGATGAGCTCTTTGTAGGCTATGATGATCTGAAATGAGAGAAATTGAGGGATGATAATTAGAATTAAGACAGTAACTTATAAATTACAAGAATTTTGATTATATTGTCCTTAAAATATATCCCAAAATTGTGCCAAAATAAACTATTTTCCCATAAAATACTAAATTCTACTCACTGGATGATCTCGATGTAAGAAGTACAGCTGCTCATCAGGCAATCCCAATTCACCTTCTGATAACGTAATATTACCATCCTCAATTG
Source organism: Chironomus striatipennis (assembly GCA_026123125.1). Lineage (NCBI taxonomy): Eukaryota > Metazoa > Arthropoda > Insecta > Diptera > Chironomidae > Chironomus > Chironomus striatipennis. The sequence goes on from CM047394.1 coordinate 46,885,818, forward strand.
ATACTTTGAAAAATGGATGAACGCCAAAATTCACCTGCACAATTGGGAGATTATCGTATAATGACCACTGATGATTTGAACTTGATTGCTCGAATATGTTCCAACCACCTGTCGAGAAAGGGAAAATATGTAGTCGGCATTAGTAAAGCTTGATGAATTATTTTAATGAATATTTGAATTTGATTAAATAAAAATTTGAAATTGCATTTTTGAATTGATGAAATGTGAAGCATGGATTAAAATTTTTATATTTTTTATGCCAATTCCTTTGCGAATTATTTTTTCTCTAACAAACTGCGATCTTGTTACTCCTTAATTATATATCATAAAGTAATAAACCAATCATTATTATCACAGCTCATTACTGATGGTTTTGTTTGATGCTGTTACTTGCTACTGTTACTGCTTATATCATTTTAATTTTGATTATTATTAGGTGTCTCTCATTTTGTTGAACATACTTAACATTTAGATTTAATACGATTTATGTTATTGTTCGATTATATAATATTTACATCCTATTGTGAAGAGAGGATGAATGAAAGGATTTTGGAATTAAACTTGGGGATTAAAAACTATTTTATGTAATTATTAATGTTGTTTTGAGAATTCAAAATTCAATTGTTATTTTTTGTTTACGAATTTAATCAAGTTATAGTTTATAACTTTGGGTATATGAATAATTTGGGTAATTTTGGTGAAAAAAGTATTAAAATTTTGAGTAAAGATTGATATAAAATCTGAAAAAGTTTCTTTAATTATTAAAGAAACTAAATATTTTAATAAAATATAATTCTGATATCATTATAAGATTGGTGGTCTTATGCCTTCAAAAATTTTTGAACACATCAAATTTTATTCAGTTTCAAAAGAAGCATCTGTTTTTGATATTTTACTAGCTTCTTACTTCATTATCATTTTCATTTAAATTATGATAAAAAAATCAAATTAAATTTGAACCCATTTGATCAAATATCTGGTAAAAGTATTTTATACAAAAAGTTGTTTTAGATTTATTCCATGTATCTCAATTTTAATAGCATTGTATATCCAAAATCAAAACATTTAAGAACCATTTTAAACACTTACAAACTTGTAAAATTTCATTAATATTTCAATTATTTTAAATACCCAACAATTCATTTAATTTCAATCTACATCTTTTGAAACACACATTAACTATTAATAACTCAATTCCCATTGAAGACACACTCCTAGCATCCACAAAAAAAATATGTAATAAAAATCATAAATCTAATTTATTTCAATCTCATATGTAAATACAATGAATCAAACGATAACATCATCATAAATCACGCATGCATAAACTTGACCTGTTCCAATCAAACAAAGTGAATGGAAGTTAATCATCGTCAACACCTCTGCTATTGTTGCGTGTAAACTAAGATGCTAATGGTTCGGCCATTAAGATGGAATTTTTTAAAAATTTTTTATCGGCTGATGTATGTGGATGGAAACTTTTTGTGACTGTTGAATTTAATTTGAAATCAAAAATCATTTTACAAGAAATAATTCAGAATCTACAAATTCTCATATTTTCACCCCTTGAACATTAAATTATTTTTAATTATTTTTTTCTAAAAAAAAGAACTTTGATCGAAATATTTAAAAAATCTCAAAAACAGATTCAGTGCCGAATGTCATGTCGTAGGCTAAAATTTTATTGCAATATTGCATGGATAGCAATCAACTCTGATGGATATCTCTATTTAACTCAGCATTTTAAAGATAATTAAGTTTGTAGAATTTTAATGGCCAAGAATGGTCAAAAATGTCAGATTTGATGATCCGCAAAAAAAATGCAGACTTGCTACCTCCTTTTAAAATTGTTAATAATTATGTCAATGGGAGATGAATAGGATTGGCATGGACAAGGAATTTAAATTAAATTAAAATAATGTCTATTGAGATTTGCCAACAACTCTGAAGAGCAAAAATTTCCGTTATTCAGTTCAAATTTTTGAATTTAAATTATTTATGTGTTCGAAAAATTTAAACACACTAGGAAATATTTTTGGATTAAATCATAAAATTAAATTCATTTTAAAGAATTATCACATGAAAAAGTTAATTATTATGATTTATCTTTAAGCATTCTTTCATTTAAAAACATTAAAATTATAAAATTCAACAAAAATTTCAAAACACAATTCTAAGAAAATTACAAATACATTCATACACTAATACAATTATAAGAAATGAAATTTTATTTGGATAAAATTTAACCACTTTCTCGCTATATTTAACTGCTGATACTTGCTTGTATTCTTAAAATAATGTTTTTCTATGCATTAGTTATCTTGAACATTGAAAAAATTCAGAATTAAGCACAATTTTCAGAGATTTTGTCTCAAAAATTTAACGGACAAGATGTACTAAAATAAGGAATACTAAAAATTCCTTATTTCAAATTTTGTACTAAAATAAGGAAAACCGTTACGTCTTCAGAGTTGTTGGGAGATTTGATTAATTTATTATTATTTGTTTAAAATAATTATTTCAAAACCCTTCAATTTGTTTTTCATGAAAAGAAACCTCAATGTAAAGCTGCAGGACTTGTAAATTTATTTTTGTATTTTGTTTGACGTCATATGGAGAAATAAAATATTAGACATATCTAAAGGTGGAATAAATTTTGCGGTATTTATTGTACAAGTTGTTTACTATAATGCTACAGAATCATGGCAATGATATTGGCAAGGAGTAATGAGATATAATTTTAGTAATAGCAACAAGAAGTCGAATTTTGTGGTGATTTTGATAATTGCTTCCTTTCTTTTTAGTCTTCCTTGACATGTGGATTATTTTTTGCGAGAAGGAATTTTTGCAATTTACTACTTAGGGGCCGTTCACTTATTACGTAACGCAAAAATTCGGGTTTTTTACCCCCCCCCCCCCCTCCGTAACGTTTTTAACAAAAGAATCAGGTGCGAGAACAATAGACCGTAACAAACTCTCGACCCCCCCCACCCTCAGAGCGTTACGTAATAAGTGAACGGCCCCTTAGGGGCCGCATAGGGGCCGTTCACGTATTACGTAACGCTCTGAGGGGGGGGGGTCAAGAGTTTGTTACGGTCTATTGTTCTCGTACCTGATTCTTTTGTTAAAAACGTTACGCAGGGGGGGGGTAAAAAAACCCGAATTTTCGCGTTACGTAATAAGTGAACGGCCCCTTAGTAGCAATGACTTTTTGGAGCCATTTTTGGCAGCCACTTTGAGTTTGATAAATTTTTTCTCGTGAAGATCAAGTGCTTGTGGTTAAGCTTGATTGTTTAGATGATCATTCACAGCTAAAACGCATTTTTTTCTCCATCAATCTCAAGATTTGCATCAAAACAACTTCCTTCAACTTCCATTCACAAACAACTTAATTACATCGTCATGTGGTAAATGTTGCAATTAATTATGTCAGTGCTAAGACAATAGTCTTCACATTTTAGTAAAAATGTATCTAATTTCCGATTGACATTAAAGAGATTCAGTGTCATGAACAGATTTTTTTGGGAGTTTACATAATGAAGATTTTTTTTTTTTGAGGAATAGAAGAAAATGAAGAAATTTTAATCTATCTGCATTAATAATCTTGAATGACAAAAAACTCCAAATTAAATAAAAAAAATTAAATCATCAATACAAAACTATTGTAAAAAATTAATTTAATTCAAAAAAATTCACATGCATAGTTTTCATTTCTCTCACTTTCTTCTCATTCATTCAAATAGACGCTAAAAAAGCATGCAAAACAACTCAATACACACGTTCGACCTTGAAAGTGAAAGAGAAAGAAATCGTGTGAAGGTTAAACTTCTTCATTTTTTCACAACGCGATCGCATTACGTGGGATTATATAATAACAATTTAAACAGCATGAATGAAATTTAAAAAATCATACAAAGATAATAATGCATTTATGATTATAATTTTAATTTTATAGAAGTCATAAAATGTCTCGTCTCTTGGATGTGCTAAATGGATTTTGATGATAGCCGCTTTATTGTTATGTAAAATAAGTTTTAAATTTATGATTTATGGAGAGTCAAGAATCAAATGATTTATGCTTGTTGAAACTGTCAGAAGGCCTGAGTTTATTGATGCTTTTGAAACAGTTTGAATATTCTGATTGGATGAAACTTAACTGCTTTTAATAACCGTTATCGAAATGGATTTACAAGCAATTAATTTTCAATTGTCATTGGATTAACAGTTAGCGTAATTTACATGCACTTGATGTTTAGGAACAAAAAATTTCTAGATATGTAAAACCTTCAGTAGCTTAGTTAAAAGATAGTTTATAGTATATTTTGAAAATTCCATGTGTTTTATTACATAACAGAATATAACAGATACAAATTTAGGAGTAATTTGATAACCAATGAAAATTTCATAAGCTAAGGGGCCGTTCGTAAAATTCTTAATACTTAAAGTGACCATTTTTGACCGCCGATCGTAACAAATTTTGCATGAAATTTTTGAAAAATTCGTATGGAGCGTAACAAAATCTTAGACCCCTACCCTCACCCTAATTGTTACGAATTTTACGAACAGCCTCTAAATTAAATATTAATTTTTTTTTAACCAAATTTAAATAAGTTCTTATTTTCTCTTGAATATTCTAATTAATAATTATTTAAAAAATTAAATCTTTCTTGAATTTTTAGAAGATAAAAAAAATTAAATTTTTAAATTTTAAAATTCTAATATTATTACATTCCCACCCTAACTAGTCACAGTTTCATAAGAAAAATCTGACCAAATCAATTCTTAATCAAAACATTCATTTATTGCGACACATTCATTTATCAGAAATAAAAAGCACCTCAAGAAATGAATCACAAACTGAGCAACAAAATTATCTTGTAAATAATTTACTCAGAAAACATCTCAATGCAATGACAACAAAATTTATCTTATCATTCATTATAGCACAAATTAAAATTATAAGCGACACAATATTTATTTTTACGATAGTATTATTCAGTAGTTCAGCGCAAGCAGACAACTTAATGCAAATAGAACGAAAAATAGAAATAGTACAGTATGGATAGTATTGATAAACAGATGTGACTTACAGTAAAAAAATAATATCTTTTGTGGCAAAAAAATGTTGATTAAAATGCGTGAACCAATTTTTAAGAATTTCTGCTTCTGCTGCAGTCTTCGGAAAGGAGCATTAAATGCCGCTTACGGAAATATAGTATTAGGTATTATTGGCATCATCATTTCAATTGTTTTGCTTTGTGTCAGCGGATATTATCGCTTTTCAAGTTTAAGTGAAATTCCCACAATATTTCAATCAAGTATGTACAGACTTAAAAATGTTTGTGAGTGAGCTGAAAATTAAGTGAACTGTTTTTTTATTTTTTGTAGAATTCCTGATACTTCAAATAATTTTATTGCTGTATTCAATTTTCACATTACTTTCTGGAATTGTTTTTCTGAATGGAATCAACAACGTGAGTCAATAAGCTAATTGTTATTTTTGGAATTAAGACTGATTAAAAATTTTTTTGTTGCTTCTTTCAGTACGACCATTCGAAGATGATATTAATGCTAGTGTCGAAAATATTTTCAATTATTGTATCAATAATTTTGCCATTTTTCTTGGGACTTGCTAGTGGAATTTTGGCAATATTTGGAATACTTCCGATTTTTATGGAAATTTACACATTACTGTGTCTTTTTAGTTTTTATATTGAAGTAAGAAATGGTCGAATAGTCGAGAAAAGGGTTGATATAGTTTATTGAGTTGGGTTTATCCCCTTAAGTCATTAATCAAACAAAGTATCCAATTCAAGGCACTTAAACATGATTGATGATCATAAAAACCTTAAAATTATCATCCAATGCAATCTAGCTTGTAAACCTAGAATAATTTTATTTTTTTGTGCTAATAGCCACAATTTATTCATGTAAAAATTAATCAGCCATTTATTAATACACAAATCATTTACGACAATATTTTTCAAACTCATATTTACACGAAATTCAATGTCAACTTAAACACTTTAGTGAATGTTTTCGCAAAAAAATAGAGAATTTTTATGGACAATATTTTATGAGAAATGTCCAAAACATGGTAATTATCAAAACTAAACAATAAAATAATCCGAATAAATTAAACTTAAGTGGATATAAATGTACAGATTGAGATTGTTACAATATTTTCACATATTAAAAATATCATCTGATAAGTTTTATCACTGCTGTGTATTTGAATTCATTATAGTTCATTTACATTTTTATGGCGATGATTTTTATGGCTGTGAGAAGTTTGGGTAGTATTTGAAGATTTAGATGCAAATTTTGATTGATTTGAGATTAGAAAAATCATATGAAAGATTCTTTTTAATATTCTAAATTAGACTTTTTTTTATTAAGATTTTATTAAGATTTTTCTTAAGCGTAGCATTAAGAATATTTACTATTTTACAGCTACAAAATCAATTTACAAACTTAAAATAAATCCCCAAAATTCTTACAGAGCAACGATATGTTAAGTCCATCATCCCAGTAAATAAAAATAAAAATCAACAATCTAAGGTCAAATGCTGCTTTCGCATTCATTGGCACACATTTTCTACAAATCAATAGAACAGGTTCTAACAAAGCACAGAAAAAAAAAATTGACAGTCAGCAAATCCTGTTGATTCTTCTTCCTTTTTTATTTATATAGATTATGTGTTAAAGTTCTTGTTGATTCTGAATTAATTCAATTTGTATTTTTCTCATAAATGATTAATGATCTTGTCGAAGCTTTTTTCGATACTGTGAAAGATATTTTTGTTGATGCTCGAAATAAAATCAAAATGAGGAACAAGGAGTATGTGTGAATTATTTATTTCCGATTTTTTTGAAGTTTATTGACACTTTTTGGTTTTGTTTGGTTTATTTTGTTGCAGATTTTTGAATATTAGTAGCTGGATGAGTTTCCTCATAAATCAGGTAATTGATTTTAAGTTTTTAAAACCTTTTACTTTCCAAGATGTCACTTAATGAGTCTAAAATTGATTGTTAACATTGAGACAATTTGAGAAGTAAAAAAATCTCACTTTCAAAATTAATGCATTGCAAATCACAAGTCATCCTCCTCATTATAATCAAATCAAATCATTTTTTGTTAAAAATTAGTCTGTTAAGGTCAATAAAGCATTAAATGATTTAATTGTAAATAACACAATTTTGCTTCAATTAAGGTTCACATTGTGAGCTATTACTACTGTTATTTTCATATAATCGGCGCCACAGTAAGGCAAAGACCACAATAAACCATAATTTCTTATGAATAGACTAAAAATGATACGTGCTGTGTGATCAACTAACTGTCACTGACAACAGCGAAGGTCGCGCTAAGAAAAAGTTTCAATATTTGCAGGAGAAAGACAATAGAGCTCTAGTAATGCATAACAATTGGTATTTGTTTATTTTTTCAGCTGTAACTCAACGCATAACTAATGTTATGATGAAAATATTTTTGGAAGTAAATAAATTTTGCAAATCCAAAAAAAGCTCAAAATCCATGTTTTTTGCTAAATACAATGGAGCATTTGACGTGTGATGATTACTAAAACAGAGTACTTAGACTAATATGGCACTTAATTAATATGATTTTGTGTAGTATGGATCAAAGCAGTTGCAAATTTATAGTAAAATTATGATGATCAAGGTTGATGTCAGTATGAAATTAAAACCTTAATAAATTTATTTAAAAGAACCAAATATGGTATTTTTGAAATATTGTTAAATAATTTTTGTTCAAAATCGAATTAAATTTTTGATTTTGCAATCAGTTTTGATTTGAAAAATCAATTGACACTATTCATAAAATTCCTAATTCTAAACAGCTTGCTTACTTTTTCGAAATTCAAAAATTTAATCAACTTGACCCACTCGAAGAAACTTAAAAATATATTACAAAATTATTTCATCTCCTCTCAGTCTCAGAATACTTTTTATGTTCACAAATGTCAGGTTTATAGCCACATTAAAACATGTTTTTACTGCTTTAAAAGTGAATCATAAAAGTTCCACAATAATAATGTAAAAAGCATTCACCTTAAAATTATTTTTAGTTTGATTCTCATTATGTAAATTTTTTAGATTCCTTGTCAATAATAAAAAAAAAAAAAGTTGAAACATTTTTTGGTCATTAGCTTTATGAACTTTATGTACTCGAATGCATGTCTTTAATTTCCTGGACCTGAACTTTAGTAAAGATTTATATCGAAACATTAAAACTTTTTAATAAAAACAAGATTTTCACATCGATAAAATTTTTCGCTCAACATTTGAAATTAATAGCAATTTAAGTATCTATTTGTTTTGTGGCTGAATATTTTTCGCACAATTAAATTAACATGAACTAATTAAATTAATTTAATGTTTAAATTTGCAGATTTTTGACATCTACATATTAATTATGCTTTTTTGATGTCCCGAGCGACAATCTGTGGCAATGGCAGCCACATGGCAGCCATCACACTGCCTTGCCATATAATAGGCAGTTACAAGGCACTGCCATGAGCTGCATCGCCATTTGGCTGCCATGTGATTGCCATAAAAACACATGATTTTTCGAATTTTGGTGGCTGCCATATGACTGCCTTATGACTGCCATCAACTTTTTCATGACCGTGATATACTTCACAAATGTTAGCAGAAATCACTATTATAAGTCAAATTTTATTTTCATACAATTTCAAGATATTTTAAATAAATATCTAAAGTGGCACAGAACTTTAATTAGTTTTTGCTCGACTCAGAACTTAAGTCTTAACATGACTTAAGTTTATTTCCCATGTTTTTCCATAGATTAATGTAAGATATAAAATTGAAAAACGGTCATTAGAAATTTGAAGGAAGAAAATTATAGCAATTTTATACCAGTTTTTGCTGCCACCAAACCTGCCATGAAGGCGCCATCATGCCACCAACAAGGCGTTCAGAAGGCAAGGCAGTTTTGTGGCGATGGCAGCTCCAAGGCAGCCTTGGAAGCGGTAAAATCGACATCATGTGCTGCCATCAAGGCGATAATGCAGCCATATGGCGCTTAACAACTGCCGCCACTCAAGGCAGATGGCAAATGGCAGCGTCTTATGGCTGCATTATGGCTGCCATGAGACACATGATTGTCGCTCACATGTGATTGATGTTTATTTTTGGAATTGGAAAATTAGTTAAATTACAAAAAATGGATCAAAACAAGATTTTGTTAGTGTCAATTTGTCGAATTTCAATGTCAAGTTCCAGCAACTCTTCTTACACAATCCAGTTAGCTTTCATTAACAAAATAAATCAAATTAAATAAATCACAAATGTAAATCGTCATAAATAATAGCGCTAAACATGCACGCATCTTCAAATCTAGTCTCGATTTTTTTTATGTCTGATTTCTGAGAAATGTGTAGATGAACTTGATAAAATTATGCAAAAATTTGCACGAAAAAAAATTGCTTTTGGAGACAAAAATATTTTTGAAAATTTGAATAAATATTTCTGTTTTTGACTACCAGTTGAAATGTGCAGGTCGCATGCATAATTTTAAAAATATTTTTTTTTTTTGCCATCACATAGCAACAAATTAAAGGCACGCAAAATTCACCGATTTTTGGTCTTTGAAGTTTAAAATTTGTCTCGTAAAGTATTGTGATATAACAATCCACAAACTGTGAAAAAAAGAATTTTCTTTCCACATTCAAAATGCGGTTTCGCATCAATTTTTATTACTTGATAATTTTACTGACAAAACAAAGAAGCTGCATCATAAAAAGAAATCACAAATAAATTTTGCAACGAATATTTATTGACTTGGCATTAATTTAATTAAGAAATCATCGACGGTTAACTTCTTCAACAATGATCAATCATTACAGTTGCTTGTTAAATTGTTAATGACTCAATCAAGCCACATAAATAAAGAAATATTCTATTGAGTTCTAAATTGTGTTGCGAATGGGAAGAAAAAAAAATACATGAAAAAAATATTGAAACTGAAAGTTGGCAAGTCTAAAACGCCAATACTAAAAATTAATAGATTCAATTCTTATTTCGCATGTAGAACCGACAATTTTTGATTGAACAACAGGTGTTTAGCCTCCCAAAAAAAAGCAAATTAATAGTGCAAAAAAATGTGATTTCTTCAGCAAATCATCATCCATACATAGTCATTGTTCGTGTTGGACGTTCAAACAATTAAGTGATCACGAAAATGAGAAAACAGACATCTTAAACAAAAAAAAATATCAATTCAATGAGCATGAGCATACAGTAGTGATTGATGACTTATCATTATGCCATCCGTACAGGAGGTTCCAGACTCAATGTAAATTTGATTTTTTTCTTATTTGCAAGAGGAGGATCGTGGTTTAAATAAATGTGCTGAAATAAATCAAAATTCTATTTCAACATCCAATTATAGATTTCAGAAGCAGTCAAATTTTAATTTTAATTGCTTTTTGTAATTTTTTGAGATTTTTTAGAACTACCTGGCTTCTTCACTGAATAATTGTGGTTTAATAACCAAAAATTCAGGAATTTTAAATATTTTTTAGCTTAATTCCCCCTTTAAACTTTCATACTTCCTTAATTTAATTTATACCGCAATTGATCCTTCCTGTTTTTTTTTAACATTATCGTGTATGGTTGACATGTGGAAGGACCTTGACATAAGAAATGGGTAAAAAATATTTGAATGACTGATCATGAAAACGTGATGATCACATGATAATTACTTCCACTTCTAATGGACTTTTTCATTATAAAAAGGAACGAAAATTCTTATTATGATTAATATCACTCAACTAACCATAAGTCGTATGTTAAAAATAATTCTTAAAGGTGATTTATCAAATTTAGAATGAACTAAGAATTTTGATTGATTTTTTTGTTTGTTCAGTAATAGAACATTGTTTTTAAGAGGATTCAAAAGATATTTGAATTTTATTGTGTTTTTAATCTTAAGCCTGATGATTGAATAAGTCGATTTAAAAAACCCACAAAAAAATATTAAATTATGTTGAGGTTTGCCCTAAGGATAGGCTGGAATTTACGTCTAAAATTGAATTTGAATGCGTCACATTTCCTTGATTTCCTTGTGATCAATGATCTTTTATTTATTGAAAATTGAAAGATTTGAAAATTCAAAAACTGGAAGAAAATCATGTTAATTTGTTGTTTTATTTTAAAACTTAAACAAATCATGTAAATTTAATCTTTTGCACACAGGAATTTTTCATACTTTTAGTTCCGTTTTAATTTCAATTTTTTTCTAAAAATCTTTATAAAATATTTAAAACTGTTTACTCAGGCTATAAATATCACAATAAGACTGTTTACTAAATATTACGAAATAGCACTTAAAGTGCATGGAAGTGCATATAAATATTTGTTAATAATGTTGAAATTAAAAAAAAAACTATCAGTAGCTAAGTGAAAGCTGCATCATTTTGTGATCAAGTTCTTAGCAAGTTGTTGCATGCAATTTTACTTCAAAGTCGGTTGAAATATTTTAAACTCTCGCATAGTCATAGGAACAGGTGTTTGAAATTTAATTCAATTAATTTTACAAAATGGAAATAGATTTTTGATAGCATTTCAAATTTATTTAAAAATTTCATAAAAGTAATTAAAAGACATAACTTAAGGTACATTTCAAATTGATTCTTTAAGGTTCTATGGTTAGAATAAATCAAATTATATCCAAATTTTTGAATTAGAACAAATATTTTTTCTCAAAAAGTCTGTCCATTTCTCAAAATTATTTTTATATTGGGTAGTTCAATAAAAAATGGGCCCCCTAAGCTTCTTCAACTTCAAATTGATATTGCCATTGATAGGAAAAACCATTCAATATGAAACAAAAAATAAATGAAAGCTTATTCTAGTGACTAATTTTCTAACTTTTTCAAATTTTCCATTTTCACTAGAATTTTCTTTTACAAGCCGCGGACTAAACTTGTAATTTTCTTCATAAACTTGACTTGTGAAAACTTAATTTTTTTGCTAAAATTCTGTTCATAACCTAATGTTTTTATGCTTTTAAATTAAAGTATTTATGTTGGAGTATAACATATATAAAACTCAGATTTTTTCCCCATCAAATGTAAGCGTGACATTATTTTTAATCAAACCTAAAAATTTTTGACCGTTTTGGAAAAACTTTATTTTTTCGAGAGATTTCCACGAAAAATGAAAATCTAAGTATGCAGTTATATAAACATTAGTACTAGCTACAAAACGGCATCAAAAAGTTTAAGAAATAAAAACTTTTTCCAAAATTTTCGTACAGACCCCAAGTTAGTTTTAGGGTCAGTACATATTAAAGGAAACTTTTTGATGCCGTTTTGTAGCTAGTACTAATGTCTATATAACTGCATACTTAGATTTTCATTTTTCGTGAAAATCTCTCGGAAAAATAAAGTTTTTCCAAAACGGCCAAAAATTTTTAGGTTCGATTAAAAATAATGTCACGCTTACATTTGATGGGGAAAAATTCTGAGTTTTATATATGTTATACTCCAACATAAATACTTTAATTTAAAAGCATAAAAACATTAGGTTAGGAACAGAATTTTAGCAAAAAAATTAAGTTTTCACAAGTCAAGTTTATGAAGAAAATTACAAGTTTAGTCCGCGGCTTGTAAAAGAAAATTCTAGTGAAAATGGAAAATTTGAAAAAGTTAGAAAATTAGCCACTAGAATAAGCTTTCATTTACTTTTTGTTTCATATTGAATGGTTTTTCCTATCAATGGCAATATCAATTTGAAGTTGAAGAAGCTTAGGGGGCCCATTTTTTATTGAACTACCCAATAAAATTCCCAAAAAATTGCCTAACTCAAAATCTTTATTAAATATTAGAAAAAAAAATCCCCAAAAATCTAATTAAAATAATTAAATGATTTATGAAAAAATCATTAAATATAGTCATCAATATTCTTAACAAAAATTCACAAAGAATCAAACGTCAGAGATGAAAAACAATTACAACAAAAACTAAGTTTTGCTTCTCCTACTCTTCTAACGCATCTAACATCTACTCTTTGCCGACTTCTCCTTGTGTTGAAAAACCGCGAGATGCTTTTTGTTTCTTTTTCTTTTTTTTTTCTTCACCGATGTTACGATTTGAGATTTTAGTATAAAAATTGAAAGTTTGCCGAAAATTACCTCAGTTCTGTTAGACATATCGAGCGCTGTGTATATAATTTAAGATTAGGATTTTGTGCCTTATTTTATTTATTTAAAAAAAAAATTATTTAAAGAAAATGCGTGCGATTGTGGTGAGTGTTGGAAAAAAATGGACATGGAATAATCAATAAGTTGCATGCTATGGAATAAGAAATGGACAAAATGTATCGAAAAATGTATAAAAAAAGTGATAATTGAAAATTCACGAGGATTTCATCAACAGTGAATTAGTTGATCGAGTTTGATAGATAAAAATAAAATATTGGACATAAAATATTAAGCAACAGTGCATTGACATTAATAAAATTTAAAAGTTGCAAAATAAATAAAATCAAAAGTGTTTGGATCTATAATTTGGATTACTTTCAAAAATAAATTACATAAATCAATTCCAAAGCACCTTTCCCATCCCCTAATCCTAAAAATTCAATACACATTCCTAAAATAATCTAATGAATCAAACACACAACACCAAAAAAACTATAACTCATCCTTAATCCTATATACAAAATAAAATCACAGATTACTTGAATTTAAAGCTGTCAATTTTACCATATCAACATCAAATCAGTTTCATCTTAATTCAATCAAGTGAAATGATGTGAAAAAATTCAAATTAAATGACTTCCATTCAAAGTCATGATTTACATTCACCGCAGACAACAGTGTGATTGTTAAAAATAGCCAAAAGAGAATTGTCATTGATAATCGAAAAAATACAGCTATTGATGACATTTTGAGCATTTTAATGGAGTTTTAGTAGATGATTATTAGCTATTATTAGATTTATGCATTTTGGTTTAAATTGCAGTTAAAACTTAAATGCAGCTGATGAATTTAAAAGCTGATAATTTTCAAAAATCTCATCTAGATGACTTTCCTAAAAAAATTTTAAAAAAATGCTTAAAATGCACTAAAAACTTACAGTAGCGTCCAAAAATTTGCGGACAAGAATATTTATATACAAAATATGCGATAACTTTTTTTCCAATTCATGAATTTTAATGCGGTTTTCGATGTTAGATTTGTGTTTCAAAACTACATTAGATAATATACAATTTTAGTTAGAAATGCTTGTAACTTAACCTCAAAATTAATTTAAATGTATTTTCTAAAGTTCAAAAATTTGCGGACAAGCTTTAGATAAACTTATTAATTTTTTTAATGTTGCAAAATCTTTTAAATTAAATACAATCTGTTGATTATTTGAATCTATGATAATATTAAATAAAACTACTAAACTTTATTTAATTTTTGAACAAGCTTTAAAGCAGCTATTAGCCTCAAACTTTTGTATGGCTTTTCCCCATAATTTTTAATTTGTTAATATTTTTTGAAACGTTTTTAATTAATGATATTACATTCATTTGATAGCATTTTTAATTATCTTTCAATTGATATATAATATATGCAGCTTATTTAGAAATATAAAGTAAATTCAATAAAAGTTTGTCAAAAATGAAGGCAAAAGTTCGCAAAAATTTTAAAAAATTGTAATTTTTTTAATAAATAGACTTTTAAATGCAGATTTTTGAGTATAATTCTTTAGATTTTAATTGCTTTTATCAATTAAAACACATTTAATTGATGTATTATTACTTTCCAGCGAGAAAATGGTATGACAAGAATCAGATGTTCTGTCTTCTCAATAAGCAAAATAATTAATTCTTCTTTTTGCTATTTATTTTCAAAAACAAGAATTATAGAACATTTTTATTGTCTTTATTTAATGTTTTTGTAAAAATAAAACCATTTGAATCTAGTTTAAACACATAGTTTTAGAAAAAAAATCAAGTTAATTATTTTGCTTATTGAGAAGACAGAACATCTGATTCTTGTCATACCATTTTCTCGCTGGAAAGTAATAATACATCAATTAAATGTGTTTTAATTGATAAAAGCAATTAAAATCTAAAGAATTATACTCAAAAATCTGCATTTAAAAGTCTTTTTATTAAAAAAATTACAATTTTTTAAAATTTTTGTGAACTTTCGCCTTCATTTTTGACAAACTTTTATTGAATTTACTTTATATTTCTAAATAAGCTGCATATATTATATATCATTTGAAAGATAATTAAAAATGCTATCAAATGAATGTAATATCATTAATTTAAAATGTTTCAAAAAATATTAACAAATTAAAAATTATGGGGAAAAGCCATACAAAATTTTGAGGCTAATAGCTGCTTTAAAGCTTGTTCAAAAATTAAATAAAGTTTAGTAGTTTTATTTAATATTATCATAGATTCAAATAATCAACAGATTGTATTTAATTTAAAAGATTTTGCAACATTAAAAAAATTAATAAGTTTATCTAAATCTTGTCCGCAAATTTTTGAACTTTGGAAAATACATTTAAATTAATTTTGAGGTTAAGTTACAAGCATTTCTAACTAAAATTGTATATTATCTAATGTAGTTTTGAAACACAAATCTAACATCGAAAACCGCATTAAAATTCATGCATTGGAAAAAAAGTTATCGCATATTTTGTATATAAATATTCTTGTCCGCAAATTTTTGGACGCTACTGTAATCAATTGAGATTAAAAAAGCATAACTTATGATCCCATTTTAAATCTCATTTATTTCTCTGTTCCCAATTCTATTTCACTATCAACTCCATTAAAGAACAGAACAAGTCTTAAAGAATCTCAGTAAAGAATATGCGGTCATTATTTCCAGTTCATTCAACATGAACATTATTACCATCTTCTTCACATTATATCCGGTATTTAAATCAAAAAATTTTGTAACAATCGGGTCGGTTCATAAGTGAAAAGAGATATAGACAGAATGGTGCATTAATCATAAAGTTAGCTGTGCATTTTTTTAATTGTAATAAATTGAAAGTGATTAAGATCTGCAAGAATTGATGAAATGAAAAGAAATTATCAGTATAAGAATGTTTAAAATATTGGATATGAAATAGAATCCTTTTAAAAAGTTCCATGTCTTTTGTTCTTTTTTTTTGTCATTTTAAAAGAATTTTTGCAAAAGATAATATATTCAAGATTCTAAATGAACCGGAAATTTCTATATTGCTGTTAAACAAGTTAATCAGCTGATGAAGTATCATCTGAACTGAAGTAGAATCATTTGATCCAATTTACATTATTATCGTAAAGTAAAACAACTAAACAATATTTCTGTGCTGATTAGTTCAACTCAAAAATGCTGAATAACAATTCTCATAATTCCACATGCTAAGTCATTTCCAATAATCCACAAAAAAAAATCACCAAGTTGCATAGCTTAGGATATCAATGACAAGGAGAAAAAGTCATTGAGACAATAAATCTCGTCTTAATCATAAAACCACCAAATGACTTCAATGCCAAAAATTTGAAGAAATATTCGTGGAGCATCTATGATGAATATTCAGTTAATCTGCATGCGATTGTCATGTTAAATGCGAATATTTTGACACATTAATAATCAAAGTGTGAATTTTATTTTTTCAAATTTACACAAAATAAGAAAATAAAAAATAAATTTTTAAATGCTCTCGTGCCTAAATGAATCCACATTTTTTTTACAATAAATGCTCTTGAAAATTAATTGTTTAAAATCCTAATTTAAATAATGTGGCATTTAAAAACAGCAACTTTGACTGCATATTTTAATCATTTTTTTTATCAATCACTTCCAGATTTTTGCAACTCTCACGGCCGTTGTCCTTGCTCGACCAGGTATATTTCCTTAAAAATTAATCAGACTTGTGTTATCAACTTAATTAATCTAATTCCTATATATTTAGATGTCAGCCATTTAAATGGCTATAAGTATAATCAACCAGGTAGTGGAGCATCTAGTAATAGTTTCACAAATGCAGGAGCAGGCTTCAGTGGAGGTAACAATGAGCTTGAAAACTTAAATAATTTGAATAACAAAGGCGATTTGGAGGACTTGTCGTCGACCTTTATGGGATTTACTAGTTATGATGCACCATATGTTTCAGGAAATAATTATCAGGGAAGTTATACAGATTCGGCATCATTTGGATCAAGTGCAGCAGGTGTAACAAGTGGCGCACCAGCACCATTAGAAGAAGTCTCAGTTCAAGTCTCATCAAGTGGATCAGCAAATGGAGTCGCTGGAAGTGGATACTCAACACAATCGACTGGATTAGATGCTGGATATCAAGGAGAATCAAACGTCGTGTCAGCAGGAGCTAATGCTTTATCAGGAAATGCAAATGGCAATGGATTTTCAGGAAGTGCCAATGGCTTTTCAGGAAGCGCAAATGGCTTTTCAGGAAGTGCTAATGGATTCTCAGGAGCCTCAAATGGAGGTTCAAATGGATTTGTCTCTGGATCAGAATCTACTGGTTTCTCCGGAGCATCATCAGGCTCAAATGGAGGACAAAATGGTGGAATTAACTTAATCCAAGGACAATCACAATCATTTGATTTAACAGGAGGATCTAACGGTGGACAACGTGTTGTTTACAAGCCAGTCATCAAGCAAGGCGAACCAATCATTACCAAAAACTTTTATGTGGTAAGATGCTCATTATTTTGATTAATTTGAAGCAATCAGTCATAACTAACAAAAAATGTTTTTTAAAAAAAAATCTTAAGCATGCTGCACCAGAAGAAGATGAAAATGTTCGTGTTGAAGAGAAGGTTCATGTTGTGAGACCACAAAAGACATACAAAATTATCTTCATTAAGGCACCATCAGTTAGTCCATCACTCAGTGCTGCTAATTATCCAGTTTATCCACAGGTATGTCGATATTCATAAAGAGCATGAGCCAAAATTAATTAAATTGCTGTTTCTATTTATAGAACGAAGAGAAGACCATTGTTTATGTCTTGTCCAAGAAGAACGATGATGTCTCTGATATTGGCGAGATTCCAACACCACCACCAGCAGTCACACACAAACCAGAAGTCTTCTTCATCAAGTACAAGACGAAGCAAGAAGCTGCTGATGCTGTTGCTAACATTCAATGTAAGGAAGTGCCAAACTTTACTTAATATCCAAAGATTAATAACTTTCTTTTCACTCAACAGCTCAACTTCAACAAGAATCTCAATCAGGTGCTTCAGCTCAATCAGGTGCACAAAGTCTCAGCATCGGAGCTACAGGAAATGGAAATGATGGAAGCAATCTTATTGTCACAAGTGCTGGATCAGCAAGTGGAGCTGGACTTGATGAAAGAATCACACCTGATGATATTCGTGACGAAAATGGAGAAATTGACGAGGCTGCTTTTGGCGTTTCTGCTGCTGGTGATCTTGGTGGATCAGGTAAGACAAAGCGACACAAAATTAATAATTTGTGGTTCTTATGACATGATTTATCTCATAGGAATTCAAACCATCACAACATCGTCAGCTTCAAGTGAAACCAGAGTTGGACCATCAGGTGGACAATTTGGACTTCAAGCTAGCAACTTTGGACCAACAGGAGGTCAAGTAATCACACAAACTGCACAACTTCCAGCTGGTGATGCCCTTCCAGCTGTACAAACTCAATACACAGAATACAATGGTGGACAAACATACTCACAACAAGAACAAGGACCAGCATACTCATCAGATTCAAGTGGAAGCAGTGCTGAATTTGTCCCACAACAGTTCATCAAAATCGATCCAAATCAATCAGCATTCAATAACAGACAATCAGCCTACTTACCACCAAATGCCAGACGATTCAGATTTTAAGCTCATCATACTTTAAATTATTTCATCATACTATAAATAATTGTTAAAGTCATAGTGACCGAAAATGGCATACATTTTCGATGGTCACTGTGGTCTCTTTCCTCACATTTAGATATCATTTTTTTTAAAATAAGAAATGTCCAAAAAATGCAAATTTTTTGCCATAAATTTCCTCATTTGCTGCAACAACAACAACAATAACAAATGATAATTTTAAGCTAAGTTTTGTGAATCGAATTTTATGTAAATAAAGATGCAAAAAAATTAATAAAAAAAAACTTAAAATTCACAAGAAAAAGAAAATTGTATGATCTTGATTTATTTGGCAAGGAGATTCCACTTTCGTGGTCATTGATTTTGATTGCTGATAAAATTTGTAGTTTGATAATGAAAGATATTCGAAATATTTATTGCAAAAAATTGGCAATAAAAAAAAATACTAAAATTGAACTAGTTTAAAATTTTTGTTTTGGATTGCATCACGATCAGTTTAAATGCAGAATTTTTGATTTGATTTCAAATCACAGTTTAAAGTCAATAATATCAACTCAATTAACCTTCAGCATTTCCAAATCAAATTTTTATTTATAAAATAAAATTATGCATTTTTATTGCAAATTAATGACCTCAAATTATCACATCAAAAATTAACAAAGTTGCGATCAATAAAATAAATATTTATGTCTAGCAGACAAAAGCATTCGTTTTATTTTCAGTATTTTAGCGCCACACTTAAGAAATACGATAAATATGACGTCTGCATTGGTAGAATTGAGTGATCATATTTCACAAAAGGATTATTTGCATTTGATTTGTCATAATAGGAAGTTATTAGGATTCCTTTAAGGATTGATAGATTTATGTAATCTTTAATGAGATTGATTACTTAGAATAGAAATTTTTTGGTACATTGAGTATCTGGTTCGAAATAGAAATTTAAGAATTATTAGCTTGTAGCTTATTGAACCTAATTCCAACAAAAATCCTCTTCAAAATTATTTTTTGCTAAACAGAAGCAATTAACAACTTAATTTCACAATATTGAGTTAATATTAATTTGACATCTCTTCCTTCCTGAAACAACACATCACGGCAGATGCCAAACAATGCAAACAAACTATCATAAATCATTCAACACATCATTCAGATGCTGTTGACATCCAAGCCAAAATTATGAATAAATTGTCGAATTTGGTGTGTCGTGCTTTGCAAAAAAATACTGAACTTGACTACTTATGACTTTTTGTAGAGAGAGGTTTATACAGCTAGTTGAATATCTGACTTTTGCATAATTAATTTACTTAACCTTTATTTTCAGATATTATAATAAACTTAGTGACAAAGTTATCAATATCTAATGCAATCTAATGCAGAAAATAAGATGAACTCATATGAAATTCATAATTCAAATCTCAATGCTCAAAATAAATGACTAGTTGAGTTATTTTCAAAACAACATCGTTCATTGTACTCTACATAATTAAATAAATGAAATTAAAAACAGAAATTCCAGGAAATAAATCATTTATCGACTACTATAAGTCAATTATATCAAAATGTGGGGCATGTTTACAGCTTTACCATTTATAAATTGCTAATATTTATAAAATTTTTAGAACCATTAGTTCACGCAGAGCAATTGTATTCAAAATCATTTAAAATAATCAAATTATTAGCTTGTAAATATCCTTCAAATTCTTATTTCATTTAATCATCAGAACCATTTCAGTTCACTGAAAATTGACATCCAGATGTCGCTAGTCGAGAATTTGAATTTTATTACTACAGAGTGACTAAAAACATTTTTTCATCAAATCACAAATGCGAGTTTTAAAAAAAATCTCATAAAAAAATCATGAATATAAATTAAGCAGGTAACTGTACTCACGTGCACTTTCCAGAATCGTTTTCAACACTTGCAAATTTTCACTTGTTCTCTCTTCCGATCGTATGTTCATACATATTGAATAAATCTTCTTTATCATCGGTTGTATTGAGCTTCGACTCGGTAAATTGGGAAGTTTTGAGATAAACGAGTTGATAGCATTTAAATCTTTTGGGAAATAAGAAGAAAAAGAGAATTTTGTGTGTCAATGAAATTAATCACTGTCGATTGAATTAATGTTTGAAAGGGGTGGAATTTGGTGAAGATTATAAGAATTTTTGTAGGATTACTTTTTTTGTTATTTAAGTTGAATATTAATATTAAAATTTTTTAATAAATTTTTTATTTAAAAATCTTAAATAAATATATTTTATTTCTACAGTAAACTAAAAGTCTAGTCCTATATTTAATGATATTAAAAAAAATTTATACTTCAATCATATAAAATACTTAAAAATCGGATTTAATCTTAAAATATTTTTTTAAAAAAATCTAGTACTTTATCTAAAAATATGGTAATTTAATTTAAAATAAAGTTCTTCATTAAAAGTTAGTACTTCAAAATCTAGTACCATAAAATGGCATTCAACTCAAAAGATTGAATTCAAACCTTTATTTTAAATTCCAAATTCACCCCTCGTCCACTTAAAAACCAATAATTCATACAAACCTTCATATTCAAAATGAGATCCCGCACCCCATTCTCCTTTATTAACCAAATATAATTCATGACTTTTGTATTGATTGATGAAATTACCGCATGTGAATTTATATGGATTCTCACATACAGACTCCTTCAAATCAGCCCAACCGACAATCTGTGAAAGAAAATGGAAATCAATTAAATATCATTAAGTGACGCATTAGAATATAAATGTTCACATTAGACTATCTTCTTTCTTTTCTTCCCGCCTTCCTCAAAAAATATTATTGATTTTGAGCAAACGGCAGCATAAAAAAAAATATTCAACAGCTTGTAGACATATTTTTTCCTTCTATCTCCACTCCGATGAAAACAGATCCCCAAAAGAAAAAAAAAATAAAATAATAATAGATATAATATATTATCTGTGTATGGTAAATATGCTTATGAGCCTCTTTTTTATTCTCCCCACATATATGTGTGAAATGATATCAACCCGCATTTTTAAAGCTAATTTTCATTTCGATTTGAATGCTAATTTCTGTCTGCTTTATGTCAATTTTCATTTGAAGATTGCATAACAATAAAAATATTCATTTTTTTTTCAACACGTTGGTATTTTTATTATTATTCGTATTTAATTGTTCAGGTGCACATTTTACAGTTTGCACTTTAAAAATCAATTCTCTTTGCCTACATATGTGTTCCAAGTGGAACATCAATGATGCACTTGAAATTTTTTTCCCCCCATTCAGAGTACAGCTTTTTTCATGTTTGCTCAATGCATTAAAAAATAATGCAACAACTTATTAATTATTTTTGATTCTGACATATTTTTTTATATTTTTTTCGTTTTTCACATGTCACTGGTTGGTTTTCAATTATTTTAAATTGGTGTGGTGAATAAAAAATAATTGAAATTTTATGATTTTTGTTGATTTTTTAACTCTTGTTTTAAATTATGATATTGATTGTGGGTGATGTATGTGGACATAATATAAAAATATTAAAATTAATATTTTTATGCTTTTGGCAGTTTTAAAGATTTTTTTTCCTGATTTATCGTTTTTGGTTCAATTTTTTTGAGTTTTTAAAGACAAGATTGACACACTCAAAAATTATAGAAATTGATATTGAAAAAAGTAATTTTTTTTATCTCTACAAAAGTTTTCACCGTTGCCTTAATTTCATCGTCACACCACCAAAAATTATAATTCAACAGCAGAACTAAGGAATCTGAAAAATAAATTCAAAACTTATCAGGTTTCTACTATAAAATTCTCATGTGGAAAATTCAATTCGGATGTGAATTAAGCGAATATGAGCTTCATTGCTAATTGTCTATTCATACAAAGCTGATCAGCAGAAAATGTTTTGTTCGGAAATTAGTTTTTTTATGACTGAATAATAATAATTAGATTTTTATTCGAAAAAAAACTTTTGAATAAAGGATTTTAACTTTTTTTATAAAAGATTTAAAATTAAATTTTTGAGATTAAGTGCTTTTAAAAGTTTAAATCTATCCCGTCAAAAACAAAATTCGCTGTTTTCCTAAAATCAGTATAATTTGGAAAATATACATTTTTCTCTCTCAAATTGTTTGACCTAATTTTCCAGAAGAATTATCCACGCACAGACCGTTCAAACTTTATAAATGGCATTTTAATAGAAACTGACCTAATTGAAGTTGTTCATAATAATATTTGATTAAAATTATTCCTCCATCAATATAAATTAATTCATGTCCAATGCAATATCGATTTCAATAATATTTGGTTATATTAATAATTAATAGGGATATTGGTTGAAGTTTTAGGGAATATATTCAAAGTTTTATGAAACTTGATGCCATAATTTGAGTTAACTACTTCTAACAAAAAAAAAACTTCTAAATCAATAACTAACGCATGAAACCTCGGCGTTAATTACCCAAGCTTATTTTTGATAAATGAATATGAATGTTCTTTCCTGAAAATGCTATCGAATTTCAATCTTCATCCCCTCCATTTTCCATCCGTCCTTAAATTAAAAGTCACTAGCCAAAAAATATAAAACGAAAGTTTTTCTTACTACACAAAGAAAAAAAAAAGAAAAACAATTAAGCGAGTTGTTCAACACAAATTATCTACTTCACAGTGTCCATTGTGGAACCATAACAATATTTCAAAAAAGCACTAATCGTGGCGATGAAAAGCTTGAGATTTCCACAATGAAAAATTGTATATAAAAATAAAAATGGTAATTAAATAGTAGAACATTCTTTATTGCACGAAAGCACACTTAATATTAGTTTTCTGTGGCTGTGGCCATTCCTTAATATTCAACACTATTTTACTTTCTTGTCTTCTTTACGGTAAATTGCGTAGACTTTTGATGCTTCGTTAATTAAATAATTTAATTTATTTATAGACCATCATCTATCTTCACTTTCACTTGAAATCCCCATCAACATAATAATAATATTTCACAGTACAAAGTGACAGAAGTGTGACATTATAGATCATGAGGCGTTCTACTCATTAATCAAAGTTGATATGAGTTTTCAATCAAAAATTCTACATGGTGTGTATGCTTTGGGGTGTTGTTTGTAGATGACGTCATTTAAGCTAGAATTTTTTGTTCCTCGACCTCCCAATGTCCCCATTAAATCTTTTAAAGATCCAAGTCCTTGAAAAAAATCTTTAAAAACTTGACGAAACTTATAAACAACCCCCAATACCTAACGAAATCCCGCAAACAACTTTCAGTGCCTTATGGAAAATATCACCAAGAATTTCATTAAATGAACCAGGCGGACTGATTAATTCGTCATTCTGCATGCGACAAGAAATCGAGAAATTTCTTCTTAAAGTAGAAAAGAGCGAAAGAAACGCAATGGAAGTGACGGAAATTCGTTTTCGTATTTAATTTTATTTCTTATGCCTATTTTCATTTTCTTCGATAAGAAACAGAAAAATATACAAGAAGGAATGAAAATTTTTTATTTCTTCTTTTTGCTGAGATTTAAATAAATTAATTTAAGTCAGTGTAATTTTTCTTCTTCTCATGTCATTTTGTGATTCTTTTTTAACATTTTACAAACATTAGAAATGGAATTATTTGGTTGTAATGGATCTATATGAAAATTTACTTCAACTAAGGGCAAAATATGCCTATACCCAAAAAAATAGCTAGTCAAAAAAGAAAATGTGGTGCAAAGAGAAATGAAGATGATGAGGAAAAGTGAGCCAAAAAAGCCCGAGTTGTGTAGTGACTGGAATATTGGAATTTTTTTTAAAAAAAAAACAAATTTCTGGTTTTAAAAGTCTTAAAATTTAAATTTCAACATGGATGCATTAAAATGGTTTCAATGACTCAATTTTCAGACACTTTACATGATTAAAATACAAGTTCGAATCCCAATCTTATTAAATTGTTCCTAACTTGACTATAAATCAACTGATTCCTCATAACAATTTATCTTCAAAGCAAATAAAGCAAAGAAATCACCACTAAACCCCATCAACAATCCACACTCTATACAAATCTCGGGATGGAAAGAGCACAATAACAATTTTCAGTCACTGACACTCAATAACCATAGCACATAACAATAATAATAATAATAATCAACTTCTGTTCCTTCTTTTCGTTTTCTCTATTTTGGTCTTCTATTGTGACTTGAAGAACTTTTTTTTTCTTGGCTGATTCTCATTTTTCTTTTCCTTTTCGATGTTTTTTTTAAGGTTTCTTCTTCTTTTTTTTTCTCTCCTTTAAAATTTTCGTTCCTTTCATTTTTCTTGTGTATTGTTGAAGAAAGAAAAAAAAACATATTTTTCAGCTTATTTTGTGGAAAAATGTGTCAAAAGAGATTGGGAAAAAGTAGAAAGTTCTTTGCTCAAAAAAGAATGAAACATACACACACAAAAAAAAATTTCAATAATAATGTGAACGAAATGGATTTTTCTGACTGTGGATTATCGTAAACATATTTGAAGTTTGTAGAAAAATCGTATGAATAAGGATCATAGATGAAATTTTTTTCTCTCTTTTTCTCGTACACATGAAGAAAATTTACGGATGGAAAGAATGAATGTGATCAACAAATAGCAGCGAAAACATTTTCGACCATCTTATCTCGAATAAATATCAAAATAAAATAAATTTATTATCAACCTACCCATATTTTTGTGCTTTAAAGTTAAAGGAAGTAGCTGAATGAGTGTGAGGACTGAGTTGAGTTTTTAAAAATGGAACGCATTTAAGATTGTTAAAAAACACAATTTAATTTTAAAATTGAAAAATCAAGATTAAAAATTGTTAATCAACCTCATAAGTTCAAAGTTCGAATCTTAAATAATTCAATTTGATAAGAAATGAAAGTTATCGATAGCATTTTTTTTTTTAAAAAAAAAAAGCACTAAACAACAGCAACATTCCATTTTGTGATTATTTTTTAGACCAAAACATGTTCGTCTCTATCAAAAGATTCGAAAACTTCATCTATCAACATCCCAGTCATTAATCGATCCAATGCTAAGAAGCAGCATAAAAAATCTGTTCCTATAAATTACCCCATCGAGAAACATAAAAGAGGAGAATTCAATTGGCACTTTCAAGCCCATTTTTGCTTGTTTTTATTTCTAAAGAAATAATTTACTACAGTAACAAAAAAAGGCAAAAAAAAACAAAAGGCACAGAATTATTTTTACTGCAGCTCGTGAGAAATATAGCTGAACATTAAATATATCAACATTGAGGAATCATCATCATTTTTAACTTTCTTATACAAATAAACATTCATTCTCAATCGCTTCTCTTTGTTTTCAATTTAAATAAATAGCAAATTGCTTTCAAACAGCATAAAGACGCCGTCTGAAATGTTTACATTTTCTTCATTTCTCTAAGTAAAAGATTGAATGGAAATGAGACAGAAGTGAGGAGATTTTATGATTTGAAAGAAGATTTTTAAATGATGACTAGGACTGTTTTGAGTCCCTAATATAACTCAAAATATGATCATGATTTCCTTTTAAAGGCCATTCTCCTCAAAAATCAAGTTAAAACATAAGACACCTAAAATATTATCCTTAACTTGACGTCATTAATAAATTGCCCCAATTTGAAATTTTAGACTTTTCGCCGACTTTCAATCAAAATAATTTTTCCATTTAAAAAAAATAAATCCATTATTCGCATTTTATGTACTGTAAATCAAATCTATTATGTTACTGTACACTGTCTATACAGACAACAATGACTTTAATTGATCGACAACAACATGAGAGAGATACATACATAAAATTATTATGTATACATACATTCTGTTTTGTGTACTTTAACCTTACGAAATCTGTGTTACTTAATATCTTTAGCCATAAGAAAATGGTCGAGGAAAAATACCCCTTCCGGGACTAATATCATATTTCACCTTTTAATCTTAATATGCTTTATAGCACCAATATTTTGGAGCATCTCCCTGAAACATTATTTGATTTAGTAACATCGAATAACATTTGTTGTATAAATAGCAGGGGACGTGATGTGTTGGTGATTGGACCGGGAAATTTAAAGTTTTGAGATGTTCAATGCTGTTTATTATACAGTATTAATTATTGCATTAGTAAGGATTTTAGCAACTAAATCATTAAAAAATTTTAGATTTGAAAAATTTGCCATAAAGAATTTTAAAAGATTGTGTGTTCGAATCCTAATGAAACAGAAATGGAAAAAAATTGTTTTTGTAAATTTCTATTCACTAACTCGATTTTTTTTTAATCAAATCTCTAAATATCCATTCTAAATTTTTTTCTTAGACTTTATGTGAAATTTTTAATAATTTATTTACAAACGATGTCCCAACAATTCCTCTACTACTTACAAATCTCGAAATTTCAATCAAAATTCCAAAATTCTTAGAACCCCTACACAAAGGATGAACACACGTACAAACCAAAAGATACAATATAAATTGCAATGTATCGAATTTGTTCGACCTCTCCGGATCTTATTTCAACTTGAAATATAAAGCATAATAATTGGGATTCAACATTATCTCGAGAGCCCTTTCAGCTTTATGCCTTATACTTATTCTTATTTTATAGACTTTTCCATATTATATGTCCATACAATATTCTTAAAGAAAAAAGCCACACGCACATAACAAAAGGCAAATCGGAACAACAAAAAAAAAATGAAAAAGTTATGACATAAAAGAGAGAAAAGAAGGAAAAACAAGTATAAAATGTTCTCGTAAACAATTCATGTAGTTTATTATTTTGTGCGTATTGATTGCTTTGTGCTGATAAAAATTAGTCCACGTTAAGTAAAAAAATATTTTCGGGGTTGTTCATCTAAGCAATAATTATAGCAACAACTTTTTTTCTTTCGTTAAATTAAAAGGAAAACCTCACATTAAGATAATCACGAGTGTGTAGGCTTGAGTTATTTGATCAGGAAGTGACTGATCCTCAAATTTGGAAATGATTTTGTGCTGTTGAGTTTTTCACAACGGATGTTTAAATAAGTGAAAGATTATGGAAGTAAATTGAGTGAAAATTGCTGGGATTTTTTTAAAGAAAAATGTTGAGTCATTTGTGTCACCTTTGAGTTTGGTTTGTTTGTGATTTTTTGGGCAATTTATTTTGAGGTTGTTATATGCTTATGATGTTAGAGAATTTATGATATTTTGGAATTTATTTTAAGTAGTGCTTAATGTTGATGAAAAGATGATTTTTTTGTGAGATTTATGAATATTTTACTTAATTTCAGCTGCATCTAATAAATTTTGTTAGTTTATTGATGTTTTGCTTCAAACTAGCCATTAAGAATATTAAATTTAAGATTGTCTAGGAATCGAACTTTTCCGTCATTTTAAAATTGGACAAACCTCCTTCCCACATCCTATCGAATAATGCTAAACTAAAAATCAACCAAAAGTCATCATCAATTCCAAAAAAAGGAAGAAGAAGCCAGAAAAAACATAACAAAAAAAAAATCGGTGGAAGTATTGAAGGAAGAAATTTATGTTTTCATACGTTTGGAGACATAAAAACAAGAAAATAAGCATCTTCTGCCCTCAACATAAAAATTATATATTTCTTTTCTTTTCTTTTGATGGCTTTTGATGCGGATCTAAAAATATTTATTTATTCCTTCCTTTTTTTCTTCTTCTAACCGTGGTTAAGTGCATATCAATGCGCGCACATGTCATATGTGTAAATACATATGTCTTTGTAGATCTATAGATTTGTGTCATTGTATGTCATTTTGATTTGCCTTCATATATATTCTATTGCGTCACATACATATGGTAATGAGGAACTTCAAAAGAGATTTTTACTCGAATAGCAAAAGTAGAGGGGAATAAAATCGTAAATCCGATTTTCTCTACTTACAAATGACTTGTTTATGCTGATCTTAAGTACCCCCAGAATAACACATACACAAAAAAATGTTTAAATAAAAAATAAATTGAAGAGATGAAAATAGCTTTCTAATGTTGAAAAAAATCATCGTCCCACTATGGGAGTAGGACAAAAGTGATGTTTGTGATCAAATTTACTTGTTTTATGACCCATACCCTTCTATGCTTGATGCCACTTTCCACAAGCTTTTCCAAGCTTAAATTTTTCATCGGATTTTAAAACATCACAAACGTACATTTCCCAATCTGATAATCATCTTTTGCGATTTAATCTCTATCCCAAATGTAAGCTGATTCGATTACCGAGAAGAAAAGAATTAATTGAATTTTTTTTAAATATATCGTTCTCACCTGCTTACTAGCATCAAAGCATTCAGGTTCAATACAGACATCTGATCTCATATAACTGGGAATGTATGGCCATACGATTGCTAAGATGATAATAGTGAGCAATAAAATAGCACAAAGGACACTTAATATTAAGAACGGCAGTCGTGATTTTTTTGATACTTCGTAACGGTCATAAATTGCTTCAAGATATCGACGCGGATGATTTTGATTTTTATTGATACTTTTATTGAGCAGAACGGAATCTGTATTGTCAGCATCTACTGGTGTTGATGCCGTACCACCACTCTCATGTCCACTATTTTTCTCTGCATCCTCATGCTCGTCTTCGGGTATGGGAATCTTTGTTAACTGATCAATCATCCGTTTATTATTGTTTACATTCTTTCTGGCTAACAACTTCTTCTCCTCAGCTGCACGAATATTTGCATATCTATCAACTGCTCGCGAATCGCCATTTGTAAGATTGGTACTATTGTTATTGTCCTGCATTGTTGCGTCTATTGTGGGTATATTAAAATGATCAATATTGTGGCTTGGTGATGAGCTGGGAAAATTATAAGGTGAACGCGTAAACTTTAAAATTTTGACACGTTTACTGTGATCGAATTGTAAGAAAATAATGTTTGATTCTTCTATTCTATTATCCGTTATCACAAGAAATAGATTTATACTCTTTTTTTAAAATATATTTTAAACTAATAAACTTTTATCTAATCGATGGATGACACATTCAAAATCATGATTTTTCTTGACTATATCTATCATGTCTCTATCATCAATATAAATTCCATATGTTGCATTTGTCACATGCATAAATATCAATTAAGTTCACTATTCGTCTATTTGTTGACGTGTCCTCGTCTAACTTCTTCTTAATTAAGTCGCTTAGTTGTTTCTGGAACGAGAAAATGTTAAATAAAATTCATAAATTATTTTAGCTCTATGCTCAATCAAATGAAAATAAATTAATTAAAAAATACGTCTATTGCCTGCTAGCCAGCCAGCCTGCTGCTTTCATGATGTTTGTTAAGACAGATTCGAGTATGAAAGCGTAGGAAATATTCAAATTGATAATGAAAATCGAATCTCAATTACGGTAATTTTCAAATTCCTGTAGAATACTAATGCAGAATTTCTATCAAGTGTTTGCATGTGTGAATGAATGAATACTCTAGATATATGTTGAATACTCTTTTTTTTCTTTTATTTTATTAAGCTGATGCTGTTGTATCTAGCATATTCTATATAGCTTTAGAGTCTAGATATGCGACCTTGAAAATTAATTTTGCTTTTCTCCAACAATTCGCTAACAAAGCAAAAATTGTTTTTCTATATTTTTAGCAAAAAAATTTGAAAAAATTGAGGAAAATGTCCATTAAAAAAATTGAAAAAAGAAAACCGAAATGACATATACTTATTTATTTTTAGTCAAAGGACTTGAACCTTAGCTTTTCTGGATATTTTGCAGTTATTTGCGTACTTAATAAAATAAACTTTTGAAGTTACTCTGCAAAATGTTCAATATAAACCTAAGATTTGCTTTTTGATTAGTACTGATAAAATATATTATTGAATCTAAGTATCTTATCAATCAAAAACATCCCCCATTAATGATCCTATTACCCAACTATTACCTTCAAAGACGCCTTATTCTTTCTAATAATTAACCGCATTATTTTCCCAACTTTTTTTGTCTTATTCATTCTTTATTTTCATCTATATCACTGCCGAAACAGACAACGACTTTTGCAGCACAGTAAAAATAGAATCTTCAATTACAGTCTTCTTTTTTTGGAGAATGAAAAAAATTTTTTTTTTTTGTTTGGATGAAAAGAAATTTTGAGATGAGAGGAAAATGAAAATTCCCAATTAGAATATTGTGAAGAGTTCGTGCGGAATCGATATTCGACTACGCAATATGATATTGCATGAATCAATAAAGTCATTTAATAAAAAAAAGAAAGAAAAGAAAAAAATTATAGATTGTTAGAAAGCTGATTGGAGTAAGACACAAAAAAAGAAGAGAATAAAGGCAACAACAAAAAATTCGTTATTTTCGCATCTTCTGTTCTGCCTACGTCTAATTAATTTAGCAAAAAAAAAGTGGATGCTATCTACATCTCATACATGCCGTCTATTAGAACGAAAGTATCAGTAGCAACGGAAGGCGAAAAAAAAAATATAACGAAAGAGAATATTACATTGAGATTATGTTCAAGCATATTAGGTGAATAGGGTAGTGAGGAAAATGAAAGTAAACAGATAAAAACGAGCAAATGTGTGAAATTTCTGATCATTCATCGGACATGTAAATGTTTACATAATAAATTCAGAAAAATAAGACATTGGAAAAGGATGAAAATAAATAATTGGTTCTATCGATATCTCAACATTTAAGACAGTGTGTAAGGGTGGGGAAGCAGAAGAGAGGATGAGAAAATTGTTTGTAAATGTATAGACAGAAGACGCTGATAATTATTAGCTCATTTCCTCGAAAGAAAATGTTTGCACAAAGTGTAATTATGGTCGTTAGATAGAGGATGCACATCTGGTGGGTTTTAACTGAAATTGATTGGTTTGTTTGAAGAGGTGGTGGGCTATATTCATCATTCTTTGAATCTATTAATATTGAGGATTAACCCAAAAGGCACAAGTCGGATAATCGAGATGAAATCCGGCACTAAGCTTAAATTGTATGTCAGCTTGGTGCTGGTCTCACTCCGGTTTGGTGCCGGATTTCATCTCGATTATCTGATCTGTGTCTTTCGGGTAATCTGTTTAAGAATTGAACTGAAGATCCAATATTTAAAAATATTACCCATTTTACAAAATTCTCACAAAAGATCATGTATTTATTAGAGTTTAAAACTTTAGGACTAGCAAAAAAGATACAATATCCAAAAACTGACAATATCCCACTTTCATAGCTTCAAAACTTCCTAAATGCGCAAAACACAACTGTCAATATGGACACTCATTCCTACAATGTACGTATCCGCATGTATCAATATTCTACTGCATACTCAAACTGTATACACAAAAAACTCAACAGACAGAATGGAACAGAGGGCAAAATCAGGTCAAGAAGGTATAAAAAAAATATAGAACGAGCAAAAAAGGGATTTTCTTTTCACGCATCTTTATTGCATAATCATTTACTTACTATCATGAATTCCACCGTAATCATGGTTATAAATTCAACATGCGTATTAGGAAATTTGAGTCTTTCCATATAGAATCCGGACTCAGAAAATTTTTAGTTTTTGCTAAATATTTCTATGACAATGCAACATTAGTATGACATATTATATATATTTGGAAAGGTCTTGACCTTAGCTATCATAATTTAATATCATCTTTTAATAATATGATCCAGGGTTGGAACACTAGAGGTTCAAAGTTGAAAAATTTGATCATTTTTAAATTGATCAGTTTGTTATGATATATATACTTAATAATTTTGATTATAGATTGATTAAAAGCATAAAAGTATGTAATTTTCTCCCATGTAATAAGAAGGAAGTTTCCTTGAGTTGGTAATTTTTTACGGGTTATCAAACCTTGGCGAGATTTTCTTCACCAAAAACTTAAAACCATCATAACTTTTGATAGGAATAACCAATTTTAATGATTTAAACAGTTTTTGACAGATAAAATAAAGAAGCATAAGAGAAAAATACAAAAATTTTAATAACTCATAAAATTCAAATAAAAAATGACCGTTTAAATTTTCTCATACAAAATTATATGAAATTTTTATTAATCTTTTTCTTATTTTTACACATTTTTTGCTTACAAAATTGATTATTTCAACTATAATTTATAAAAATGCATGCATTAAATTGCATTCAAAGTTGTTTAAACAATAAAAAGATTAACAAAAAATTTCATATAATTTTGTATGGGAAATTTTAAACTGTCATTTTTTATTTGAATTTTATGAGATATTAAACATTTTGTATTTTTCTCTTATGCTCCTTAATTTTATCTGTCAAAAACTGTTTAAATCATTAAAATTGGTGATTCCTATCAAAAGTTATAATGGTTTTAAGTTTTTGATGAAGAAAATCTTGCCAAGGTTTGATAACCCGTAAAAAATTACCAAGTCAAGGAAACTTCCTTTTTATTACATGGGAGAAAATTACATACTTTTATGCTTTTAATCAATCTATAATCAAAATTATTAAGTATATATATCATAACAAACTGATCAATTTAAAAATGATCAAATTTTTCAACTTTGAACCTCTAGTGTTCCAACCCTGGATCATATTATTAAAAGATGATATTAAATTATGATAGCTAAGGTCAAGACCTTTCCAAATATATATAATATGTCATACTAATGTTGCATTATCATAGAAATATTCAGCAAAAACTAAAAATTTTCTGAGTCCGGATTCTATATGGAAAGACTCATTTTATTGTGACAAATGGCACTTACTTTTTATCAAAAATTTAACATATTCATTTTGAGCTTGATTCTTAAAAAATGGGAAAAATTTGTATTGTACAAGAATTTTATCCCTTTTAACCTTGAAAATGTGACAGCTAACAGCCTTCCCTACATTTTTCTGCTTACACATTTCTGCAGCACCTCATAAATTTCAATTCTTCTTGTTCCTCTTGCTTTTATGTACAAAATTTAAAAATACAGAACGGCAGAAGGAAAAAAATTTGGGAAGAAGAAGGGTTCGAATTATTATAAATTCAAAAGCGTAGTTTGTGCATTATTTAAATGTTTTTGTTGTTCCTATAAATGTGTATACAAATATACATGAAGAATAAGCAATATTGCAATGCAGGAATAATTATTTACATTTTGCACGGTAGCTGTGTGAACCAAACCAGTTTTTCTGGAGTTGAATATTTAATGAACAATCCCACAATATTTTAACTTTCATAGCTGAATTACTAAACAAAAAAAATTTTTCATGCAAATTATTAAAAGACGATGCATAAAACGTTTTGGGAAGTAAATTAAAATGAGATGAAATTTTTCTGTGCTGAGGGAAATGAGATGTATAAATTTATGGTCGGGTCAATTTGATGAATTTTTCACGCCTTTAACGATGTTTATTTTACAATTCATCCTTTTATGAGATGAGATTTAAATAAATTTTCTTTCAACTTTTTTCATTCTCACATAAAAATTTATTTATTTTGCCATAGAGATCATTTCAATTAGAGTTTGTTTAGATTTAGCTGTCTGAGTGGTTGTAATTTTCTAGGGACTACAAATCTTACACAAACTTTAAATTGTTGGAAATTAAAGTCATAATTTTAAGATTCGAACTTACAATTTACGTTAATTTCAGTTAATTAACTTTAGATTCATCATACTAGCAATTAGGTTCAAAAAAATCTTAAATTCCCAGCATAATCAACTGTAGCAGGTGACATTTAATCTCTCTCAAAATAAACAAAACATAAAACAAAAGGCAGACAGTAAGCCATTAAAAAAA
This sequence comes from Chironomus striatipennis, assembly GCA_026123125.1. Lineage (NCBI taxonomy): Eukaryota > Metazoa > Arthropoda > Insecta > Diptera > Chironomidae > Chironomus > Chironomus striatipennis. The sequence goes on from CM047394.1 coordinate 46,920,445, forward strand.
TTAACTGCACAAATTCGTCCCACATTCTCATAATAAGCAGAGCAATTTGACTTCATAAATAAAGGCAATTCAAAATCAGCTGTTCATGAGCACGTGCACTGCAATGACACCCACAAAACAAACAAGTACAGTACAAAAAATAAAATAATTCGAATTCCAGCACGAAAACACATTATGGGCATTTACAGCAGAGATTGTAATTGATTATCTGTTGAAACCAATAAAACTCTCGCAAGATTTATCGCTGATGTTTCGAATATAAATATATATATATTTTTTTTTCGAGAAACTGGAACCGCTGAATGAAATATTTGGATTTATTTTCAGCGTAATGCTCTCGTTATTAATTATGATGATTTGTTTACAATAAGAATGACTTAATGATGAAAGAAAAATCAATTGAAAGTGAGAGATTATAAATTTGATATTATCATGATTCGATGAGTACATACAGCATGAAGTGTTAACCTTAAATAACATCATACACGTGAATATGTTTATTTGAAGCTTTACGAGGTGTGAGAATAAAACCAGAACTGAGATTTTTCATTTATATTTTTACATACGCGAAAAATGCAAAGCACATAAAAAAATATGTTAAATAACTCTATAAACATGAAAATCCTCCTTTATCTATGTAGAGTATATCATAAAGATACATTTATTTTCATACATAAACATAAAACAGCATTATTTGATGACAGCATTGAAATGAAACATAAATAAAGAATAGTTTAAGCATAAAACTGTCATCTCAGCTTTTCATCGTTTCGTCAACATAAAAAGGCAAGAAGCTAAGCTATTATATAATTTTTTTTCATTCCTCGTCAAATGATTTATGCTCTCTGTCTTTATTTTTGTCACATAGATTCACACACAAACATACACACACACGACAGAGCACACGATGGAGAAAGAAAAAAATGAATGGAGCAAAGGGGAGAGTAGAAAAAAATCGTCATGAAAATAAATAAGCGATGAGTCTAATCAGCATTTTATGAGTCATTGGAGGGTGAAAGAGAAAACATGGAAAATGCATTTTCAACACTTCACGAGAAAGACCGAAAAAAATGAGAATAAGTCAGAAATATTTAGTGATCCATATTGAATTGTGAAAGAAATACCAACAGGTGCATACATACACACTCATTGCAATTGCTTTGGCTTTTTTTAAAGCACATAATTGATGGCACAGTTTTCCACTTTGTTTTTTATATTTTCCTTTCTTAGAGTTGCTTTTCTTTGGTATTGGCATTATGGGGTGTGGTTTTTCTGGCTGTCCATTAACATTATTTCATACTTCAATGTATAGCGCAGTGAAGTCATTTATTGACTTTAAAGTTCCTCAATTTGATTATCTACATTAAGAATCTTTAGTAAATTGTATAAATTTTTAGGAATCTCTGAGGAATTGAACATTAATTTTTGCAATTATCAATCAGATATCCCCAAAACTGATTTTTGAGACTTAAGCGTATATTTGGCAAAAAAAAACTAATTCAAATCTATTGTCCTGATCACTCAAAATTCATAATTAATTTTCATATATGCGCCTCTGTCAGTCTCACACGTATGAACGCATGGAAACTAGTTTTCATGTGCTCCATGCTCTCGGAACTCTACTAAGTGTGTATATGTGTCGGAAAAATGTTTTTCATTTCATGTTATTTTTTCTGTGTATGAACAAATCAGATTTTCCATTTATCTCATTTCTACTCTCTTTCTTGTTTGAAGGCAAAAAAAGAAAGAAAAAAAAAATCGAAGAAAAACTGTAAACTCATGGTTTTTCATTGTTATTGTTAATTTTGGTTCTTTGAAATGAGAAAAAGGAGCACTTTGTGGGAGATAATCTCATTTTAATTTTTTATTTTTTTTTTTGTATGTTTTGTTGCTCAACAAGTTTGAAAATGATGTGACATATGGAAGGTAAATATTATTATAAGCTATCTACCGAGTGATATTTAAGACGTAACTATTTTTATCGTGAAATTCTTCTTCTTGATGAGTTTCGAATGTTTAATGACGTGTATCATTTATTGAGTGGAGATTGCTGTTTTACTGTATATTTAAATGTGGGCTATTTTTAACATTGTTTTAAATAAGTAGCAGCTGATTTAGACTTTGTTTGGAGTATTGGATTATTTTGTGAATTTTCGGGCAATTTATGAATGATATAAATTTTTAACACCCTAAAAATAATTATATTATAACCAGGTGTTAAAATATTTTCTAAATTGTATTTTGCCAATTTAATTTCTATAACTTACGTCACGAGTTGATTTTTAAGGTGTTTAGATTGGCGTAGAAATTGAATAATTAGCAAATTGTCGGTAATTAAAATAATTTCTTTGCATTCTGTCTTTAATGAACTCAAAGGTTCAAATTTCATTTCCAGAATTTTATGACTAAAATAAATTTTAATCAATCTTAATTTACTTCTAAGAAAAGTGTCCAGATACGCTTCCCAGATAATATAATCTATGACAAATTTAGTCGGTCGAATACTCACAGATTCAGCTATAAATCACACAGAATGAAACACGATAATGCTACTGTAAAATATCTTTCTCGGAGTAAGAAGGTCGTATTGTTAAGTTTTTTTTGTATTCAGAATGATTCGTAGATTAGCTTTGATATTGTATAAATCACTTTAAGAATGAAATGTGAGTCGTTGTTTGATCTTAACCTAGTTTTTAGTATAAAAATTTAATTTATTACAAATAATTAAGCTTTTAAGTCAGACTTATAAAAAAATATTTTTTAATCTAACATGTTGATTAAGAAAGTTGCTTAATTCAATAAAAGTACCAAAATTGAGTTCATTCTTTTGTTGACCAAAAAATATTGAAAAGTTCTTCAAACTCTAATAAAACTGTACAAAAAGAATTTTTTAAAGTAAAAGAAAACTGCTGACATCTTCCACTTATTAGATTCTTTGATAAAAATCTCACAAAACTTCCAAGAATGTCCCCTCACGCATATAATCTTATACACTTGCTAGACAGAAAAATTAAAGCACTTTAAACAGAAATAAACATAAATCAAGAACCTCCTAAATTACCCAATAATTTCACCGAAATTCCCATAAAACATCTATTTTTATTCCAAAAAAAATTGTGCACCACATAAAACTCAAACTTCCTTACATAATTTTATCGACTCTTTCATAGGGTGACCATCTGCTGGGAATTTGCCGGGACACAGCTGTACTTTTTTTCGAGCTGCTGTGTCCCGGCAGAACATCAAAATGTCCCGGATTTTTGAAAATTTTTGAAAAAAAAAATTATTTTAGGTTTGTTAACTTTTTGTAAATTTTAATCTTCAACTCGTAATTCTTTATAACATATCTCAAGAAAAATATTAAATAATCGTAAAAAAATTCACATTTCATGTGCAAATTTTTTTGCAAAATTTTTGGTTCCTTTTAGAGGCATGGGTTCAAGCCCATGACAGAAAATTTTTGAATCCAAATTTTCATTATTTTTCATACTTTTTTGCATTTTTGTTGCTTGATTTATCTCGATTTATAATAATAAACACTTTAAGTAAGGTGCAAGTACCTCTATGATGTTAAAATAAAAATGTCCCGGATTTTCATGAAAATGTCCCGGATTTTTACGAAAATCTTCTGGTCACCCTACTCTTTCATTAGTCACACTTTTAATTTAAATAATAAATAAACCCAAGGCTCAGACACTCATCAGAAAATTGTAAAATTGTACAATTTTTTCCAATTTTCCAATTTTTAAAAATTGGAAAAATTGCAAAAAATTGTACAATTTTACAATTTTTGTATGGAAAAAATTGCAAAATTGTAAAAATTGTACAATTTTTACAATTTTTTTACTGAAAAAATTGGAAAAAATTGTACAATTTTTACAATTTTCTAATGAGTGTCTGAGCCTTGAATAAACCTTAGAAGAAAATAGAAAAAATATTTCCTCAAATAATTAAGAAATGTAAAAAGGGGTTCAATGTTATTCAATTTACTTAGAATTTATCGTCTATCGAGTGTTATGCTTGATTTTCCATGCAAAACTTAGAACGAGTTCATTTAATTTTCACGCTTTGATAAATATACCGTAAATATTAAACAACATTTTTCCTTCTTTTAAAAGCGTTACAAATTGCTAAGCAAATAATCTTTAGTCTCTTTTATTTTGGAAGGGCATAAAGTGTAGAAAATCCCATGAAAATAGGCTAAGAAGTCTTAAAAAGAGAAGAATGGATAAAAAAACACATTACAATTGAAAATATATAATAAATAGTAATCGTGCACAGTTCAAGGAATCGAGTCACTTTAGTTGTTTTGCAGACGCATCACTTAAGAGTTTTTACGGATCACAGAGAGAAAAAAAAATGAAAATGTGTGGATATATATGTATAATATGAAAAATGGAATAAAGATGAATAATACGTTAAGTGGCTGAGTTTTTTGTTATTCATCAGCATTTTCACTGTTTGGCATTTTTAGTTCAAAAATCCATGAGTCGTTTGTTATTTATAGACAAGGCAAAAAAGAGAGGAGAAAAAAAAACTACAGATTCATTCATTCCTAATATCTCATCAAAAAGGCGCGTAATAACATAAAGAAAAATGAAAGAAAAAACGAGAAATCATTTTTTAACATAAAAACATGAAGAGGAAAATTTAGAAAGTCTTTGACTTTTGAGAGGATAGCAATCCTGAACGCATTTTTGTCTGGATTTTATTTTTGGGAATATAAGCAGTACTGATTTGATTTACATCAAAATTTTTAAGAAGTTGTGATCATTTTGATGGATTTTTGAGGCAAATAAGAATAAAGTTGAAAATTTACCAAATTAAGGATTTAATTATCTCTAATCAAGAGATTTAGAGTCTAAGTCTAAGACTAATCGTAAAAGGTTGAATAATTTTTAATTAAAAATATTGCGAGTTCAAATCTTAGCAAAAATGAAAATATCAAAATCAATGTATTTACATGCATCGACTGTCTCATAAGCTTTTTTATGCCAAAATCAGCAAAAAAAAATTCCAAGAATTACAGAAAACACAACAAGACAAACTTATACCACACAACCCAACCGAATTTCAATCAAAATAAAAATATGCATTAAGAATAAAAAATGAAGACGGGAAAGAGAGTCAAAGATATAAAGAAATGAGAGAAAGAGGAAATTTCTGAAAATTCATAAGTAGCAGAAAGATGATACAACTTCCATTACGTTAAATTCATCATGATTTTCCCCCCTTTTCCATCTCCCCACACTACTCTTTATATCTATTTAGCAATCTATTTTCTCTCCATCTCACTCTTTTCATCTTGTCGACATTCTAAAATGCATGATGTGATGCTTCATCATTGTTGCTAGCAAATTAATCTCAATGGAATAAATGATTTTTCTCGCTCCATCTTTCTTACTCTGTATTTTTCTTATTTTAAGTGAAATAAATTCATAAAGATTCAATTTTCATGCAATTTTGCATCTGGAAAATTTTTACATCTCTCTTGTGTGTATGCATAAAAAATATATTTCTCATCATTTTTTTGTTCTGAATATTATTTTATTATAATCAAATTCCTATTTTAATGAAAAGTTTCATTTTGTCAGCAATATGTGTACGCTTGTATATTTGCGAATGAGTTATGAGAAACATCAACAAAGGGTATGGAAGAACAAAAAGGAAAGAATGAAATTAAATTTTATATTTTTTTGTGCTGTCTTTTGACATTTTGATTATTTTAGTAAGTTTTGCGGGGAACGTATAAGTAGAGTTTAAACTACTTTATGAAATAAATCCCTTCTTAAATCTTCTTTTTCACTACACTCGACTTTGTGCCACGACTTCTTGTTCCATACGTTCTTTTTTTTGTTTCTAAACTTTACAACGTGATATTTTAAAGCGCAAACGATTCCCTTTCAATGCAGAAATAATTTTAGTTTTATTCGTTTTCCGTTTTTTTTTGTGAGGAATTTTAACCCTCAAGTGATGATGTAGTCAGCAAATAATAACAATTTAGTCGATATACTTGCAGATATTCAGAGTTGGAAATTGAAAACTAAAGCCCTCAAACCCTCAATCCATTCACTACCACCACAAAAAAATATAGAACTCAAGGAAATTCAAAACCATAATGATACGCGCCATAAATAACGGAAATTAAACTTTTTTTCATGGTTTATCAAAAAAGTTCATAAGTACTTTTTAGAAAACATTTCATCTGATTTCTTTAACATATCTCAAAAGAGTTCACACGAAAAAAAAAGTTTTATGACTTATATAGCCAACATTTCTTCAAACCAACATCATTTCCTATATACTTTTCCTCATAACTTCAAAAACCCCTTATGTGTGACAATGTTTTTATCGCTAAATTGTCTCACGTGCATCTTTATTTCCACACATATACAGCAAATATAAAAAGAGAAGAAGGAAAATATCTTTTCATGTTATTGTTCCCATAAGGAGTGTAATGAACAGAACATTATGGTAGATTGTAGAAATAGAAGGTGAGAAAAATGTAATTTACTTACATCATCACCAGTAATATTGTATTTGAGACAGTAGTATGAAAAAAAAATTCTTATCCATAGAAATTGTGCATCGTTGAGCGGAAAATTTCGTCTTTAACAAATCACAACACTTCACAAGCGGAAGATGCACAAAAGAGAGTAGAAAACTACTGCTTCATGTGACATAACTTGAGATAAGTGCTGTGCCATTACGTTATTAACACTATCCTTGTGTTATTTTTAGCCCCATAACTACTACGTAGAAGATGATGCATAATTGCATTTTAATTGCATATTCTTAACGACATCATGAGAATCTTGGTCTCATTTTCCTGTCATTCCACATCGTAAGCACAAACAACAGTAAATGCCGTTCACACAGTTCAACGATTTTTCCGTTTTTTTCGCCTTTTAGCACTTAAGAAACAGCTTTAATTTCACTTAATTAAGCATGTCGTGGTTAGGGTACATAATTTTTCTTTCGTTCAATTGTTTTTTGGCTTTGGTGTTAGAGTTAGCATATTTTGGAAGGTTGGTTGGTTGGGGTGTATGGTAAATTGTCGGACTATGAATTAATAATGAAGACCTAACTTGAGGTTAAAATTTGGAGCTTTTTTTTGTCAAATATTGATGCAGAACACGAAGCTTTGGTAAGACTCGAACTCATACTTAATAAGCCATGTGCTTTAATAAATTAGTTGCAAAATCGTTCCAAATATCTTTGTCATACCTTGGCTCCATATTTTTCATTATTATTTATATTATTTTTTGACAAACATAACTTTTTAAATCAAGTTCTTTTATTATAGTCTAATATCCCACAGAAAGATCTTTACCAGCATTTTATAAGTCCAACTGATAAAATGCCTTACTTTCGCTAATATCAAGTCCAAATTCATAAAAAATAGGACATTCATAAAATAATATCTAAGAATGGACGCATATCTATCATATCATTCCGTGCTGAAATATAGCAACTCATCCTTAACTAAATCTATCTGTTACCTTTTCAACATGACTACATGTTAACATTATTCCACACAACAGCAAAAAAAACGTATGAAAAATGCGCTAAAATCATGCTATGCATACAGAAAATCCCTCACAAATAAAAAAGAATTTCTAAAAGTGTACTCGTGCGGTATATGACCTTAACTGATCTTACTTATATCGAGAGAATTCCTTCACTTGTTCATATTTTTCATTCGTTATCGCAATTTCTCTTTTCCCTTCAACTCTCTCTCGCCCCAACGTCAAATTAATTAAATTAATAAAAATCACTTTACCTCAATAAATTTTATATTTTTTTTTTTGTGCTTTAATTTTCATATTATTGCATGTAAAAAGCACTTACGAATCGTAATAAGTCGGAAAAGTGGATAAAAAAAAATACTAATAACAATAATGAAAGGAGGCACACGATTTTATGCTTACGAATGCTTTCAAAATAATTTTTTTTATATATAAGTAAGAAAAGTGGGTTATCATAAAACCATTAGCTACAATACAACATTTATTCCTATTTCATTCTCTCTCTTTTGGTGCTCTCTATTCGTGACTAAGGAGGTGACTTTTGTGAAAATTGAGTTAAAAGCGCTCACAAATAATTTAAACAAGCACTCGTAAAAGAGTTAAAATGAAAAATATATTTTTTATTATTTTTTTTTTTCACTCAGATGCATAAAGTACTTTATGGATTTTTGTGTTACGAGGTGTTTCAACTTGTCATCAAAATAAATGGAAAAATTGGTTGGTTGAAAGAAATAAACGAACGTACTGAACTACTTACTATGTAAGCTTGATTTTTATTTTATTTTGAAATAAATTCCTGCAAAGTGCAAAAGTTGAAATATTCCTGATGATTTCCCATTTCAGTTATGAGCAGTTATGAGAGTGTGTATTTAATGTTTATAGCTTATAGTATGCAATAACATTTTTTTTAGCAATTTCACGAAATCATTTATGTGGAATGTGAACAACTTATGAGGGATCGTTCATTTATGATGTCTAAACTAATATGCGATAATGTCCAAAAGATTTTATGGAGCTGATAGATCTAAATAGTTATTTGAGTGTAGCACTAATAAAAATTTATAAAATTGTGCTTAATTCAAAAATCATCAATTGGAAATTTTAAAAAAAAATCTAAAATTCAATAATTTTTGTGACCCATAGTACTGACATCATCAAAAATTGACCCTAAATCAAAACTCCAAAAAATTATAATTACAATTATTTTTCTGTTGAAAATATTAATGTCTAGACGCCGTTTCAGCTTTTAAACGTTTTAATCAATTGAAGTGTCAAGAATTTTAATTCTGATTGAATTTTTCCAACATTCAACTTTCGTGTTGAGCATTTGCATACACATTGATTGCTCTGATAATGCTGGAAACAGCCACATGGAAAATTATATTGTTTATCAGCAGGAGGCATCCATTTAGTAATATAAAAAGCTGTTGTAAGCGGCTTTGTCACACTTGGTAGTTGTGATTATCATTTTCAACTACTGTCGCGAATGTCAGCTGTAATATTAGAGGGGTGGTGATGTGGAAGTCATACGGTTTTAATGAATATTGCTTTTTGCTCGTTTTTAAGGTATGGCATAAGGATTGGAGACAGAATGTGTGTTGATTTGGTTGTAATGTTATTCATTAGAAAATTTTATTAAATTTTTTAAGTTTCTTGTCTCGAAGCACGCCTGTCTAGTGCTTGTAAAATGCAACCCTTCATAAATTCCTTTAAAAATTCATAACAATTTCCCCTCGACGTTTAAGAAACAAATTAAATAATTTAAACTACAAACTCCCCTAAGTGATATTTTTTGCACTTAATCATCCATAAAAAAAAATTTTTCTGTTGCTAGGTAAGAACACAAAAATAATAAACATGAATCATTTTCCCACCTTATTGACCCTTTTGAAACAATAGAACTTTCGTGGCTCATCACAATGGGGTTAAATTATATGCAATTAAATGTGTATTTTTCTCCAAGCCTTAGACACTTTATTACTTTAGACTGTATCATCTGCTTGAAATTCTCATCTGGAGAACAGAAGAAAAATATTCTCTTTGAGGTTACAAGATTAAGTATCTTTGGACGTGCTTAGTAGTTGAAATGAAAGAACTTTTTAGATGGGAAATTTGACTTTTTTGTAAAATGACCAATTTTATTTTGCTAAGATGAATATTAATGAGGGTTCTCATCTGTTGGGTTTTTCATAGAAATAGTCACGATTTTGAGAAATATGTCTCGTGTCCCAGATTTCCAAATGAATTCTTGCGTTTCAAAGAATTTTTTGAAGGACAAATTAAGGGAAAAAAAATCCATAATTTTTGATGGATATTTAAATCAGTTGAAGTCATATTAGATTATTTTAAGGCATTCATAGCTGCATTATATCAACAAAAATATTGACAAAGATGAAATAAATTCCAATCCACTCAAAAATCAATTAAATTCCAGACTTAATCACAAACTCTCAAAGTTTTAAGTCTAATAACTCAAGATCAAGTTTGCCGTCCACTCTGCACTTGATATTGACTCAAATAATCCAGAATATCAAAATGAAAAAAATATTTATTATTAAGAAAAAAAAATCAAGTTTCAATAGTAGAAATTGAAGAACATCGAGAGTCTCAACTTGAAATTTCTTAAACTTAAAACTTTTTCTTTTACTTCCAAGAAGATTGTGTAATCTTCTTCTTACTCATCTTTATTTTTTTGCAGCACAACGGAAATTTTCTAGACTAAATATGCAATTCATTTTTTTGTTCTTAAATGTTTAGTCATTAGGTCACGTTTTGTTAAACTGTTTTGTTCCAAAATTACAAAATGTTAATGTTCAAAATTGTAAATTGTTGAAGTTCACCGCGAATACACAATGTACACAACATAACAAAAAATAACAATTCATTTGTAATGTGAGAATGAAATGTGAAAGCAAATTTGAGAATTTTTTTTTGATTGAAAATAGTCGAAAAAAAAATAAATGCGAATTTAATTTTTGTAGTTTTTTTAGAATGATGGAATATAGTTGAATGAATTTAGAGGTTTATGACATTGTGGAAAGCAGATGTTTGAGGGGAGTAGAGGTGTCATTTTACAAGAATTTACAAACTATAACATACCAAAAAACTCTTGTCCATGTAAACTTATTCCAATAGCTTCCTATATCATAAACCAAAAGTTCAACGATTTCTAATAAAGTAAAATCACATCATCCACAAAACCCTGACTGCAAACCACACAGATAATAAAAAATATAAATCTCATATATTTTACGCACATAAATCATTCAATAATTTGATTGACAATATTCGAAGTTCAATGAAATTTTATGATTCAAATTTTTATTTATGATGATAAATTTAAATTTTTCATATCATTATTCAATAAATATATTTTCAGTCACAACAGCGGTTTTGAATTAAAAATTTTAAATTATTTTTAATAGAAAAATCATATTTATTGAGTTTAGTTAGCAGCTAATTAATGAATAAACTTGCAGCCATTATCGAATGAAAATTTTCTATCCAACACACTGTTATCAATGAATTTTAAAATTTTCATGCTGGTTGTGTGCCACAAATAGAGAATCAAAAAAAAAAATAATTTATAAATTTTAAACACGCACATGCTTACGTTCCAGTAAGAAATTTCTGTTGACAAAAATTAATGTTGTTGTAAAAAAATGTTATTTTTTTCATCTATTGTTTTTGTAGACCCCAAAAAAAAGTTCACATATGAAAAAAAAAATTCTCGGCTTTCAGTCATTGAATGTATATACTGCGAGAAAGATGACTTGTGGAAAAAAAGTTATCGAAGTCACAAAACATGAATTATTGTTCATGCTCTAATGATTTCTGGTTTAATTTTTGGCCAACAATGTTCATGTTCAGATTATAAAAAATATTTTTTTCTTCTCTCTTTTTCTCTATCCATAGATTCATTTAATGTCAGATCACATACTGAAAAATATCATTTAAAAAAATTATTCTATTTTCATTGCTATTTTGTGTGTATATATATACACAATTTTCCTCTTTGCTAACGCAGCTTGAATTTTTTTTTCACTCGTGCGCCAAAAAAAACATAGTTTTATTGTAGTCGACTCAAGTTGTCTTGCTGTTCATAAATAAGAGGAGAAAATGAGGCGGCATTCTGTGGTATATCAACCAACACTACTACTGCCACCTCCGCAGGATAAGCATTTAATAAATTTGTTTGCAGAAAATTATTATGTCTTTTTATTGTCACAAAAGGAAAGAAACTTTTGTACATAGAATGTGCTTAGGGGTGTATTTTGGGGGGAATTGAGAAAGTCAAAAGGAGGTAAGAATGTCAAGGAGATGTTAAGTATCTCTTAAGATTCATAGAATTTTGTGATTAAACTTATATTTTGAAGTTTTTGTATATATCCGAAAGGCACAGATCGGATAATCGAAATGAAATCCGGCTCCAAGCCGGAGTGAAGCAAGCACCAATCTGACATAAAATTCAAGCCGGAGTGGTGCTGGTCTCACTTCGGCTTGGTGCCGGATTTTGTCTCGATTATTCGACTTGTGAATATTTTTAGGTTATGTCATTAAATCTTTTGATTAGGTACAAAAAAGATAATTTGACTTAAGTTAAGCTTTCAATTCAACTCCAAAAAATATGAAAAAATTGTCTTAGATTTTTGTTGGCCCTCTCCTCAATACCACCCATAACCAGAACCTTCTTAGTTCATTATGGAATATAATACAATTTTTTTTCTCGTCTCGCATTCAAATGCAAAATCATAAAAAGCGTGTTCTGTTATTCATTTGTTTTTTCTGTTCTATTTCTCGCTATGTTGCCAGACCAATACGAACCAAAAATGAGGGTGATACAAAAACTTGATCATATGGGCTGTAAATTTGCTTTTATAGTCGCTAAAAGCAACACAATGAGACATTTTGAATGAAGAACATTAAACACAACGACATACAATTTTTCATTCTTTTTCTGTGCCTTTCTTCTTCTTGTTGTGTGTTTTTTTTATCCACTTCTTTTTTTATTTTGGTGGTCATTAACAGGAAACAGCATATTTTTCCGCTCAAAAATTTTTGCTCCTTCTCTTTCACTCCTCTTGATTTTCTTATTATTTTCAACAATATTTTTTTATTATTTTTTTGGTCTATATGTCTCGAATATTTATGTTTGCATGTATTTTGCTCACATTACGACAAAGGAACATAAAAAATAAAATAAAATGAGAGGAAAATCGGCACAAGCTTGAATGAATTTCCAGAACATTTAATAATTGTCGTTGATGATATCCCGCCACAAAATTCCAGTCAAGCGAGAAAATCTTTTCGATGTATTAGAAGAATTATGACAATTTATAAGGAAAAAAAAGTATATATTGTATGAAGGAACATGAAGAAATATGAAAAATTATAAGTAATGAAAAAGATATCGCATGTAAAGTAAGTAATTCAATATTGCTGAAATGAGCCTCATTTTTTCATATTCATCAAACTTCATACAAATGTCCGAGCGATACGTTGCATTGTGCTTTTCGATTGTGTGGATGTTAATTAATATTAGCACATTTCACATATGGAAAGTGATCAGTGAGAGAAATATGTGCTTTTTATGAAAGAATTTGTTTATAGAGATTAAGCTAATAGACTTTGGAAAATAATAAATGAATAGTCCAAATATATTTTATTAATAACATATAGCCAAAATGAGATTGATTCATTGTTCAAAGAATGGATAGAGACTTTGAAGTCAATGGTTAAGAATTTCGAATTTATTCCAGTCTAAAGTTCAAATCTCATATTGAGATTAATCTCATATAAAATTATTTTACTTCCATTAATCCTAAAAAAAACTACCCACAATACTCCCTAAAAAACCTTCCATCATCATGACAAATTGAAAACTGGAATCTCAATTCCAAAATCCAAAAACTCAATTTTTTCAATATCATGCATAACTCGGGATAAATTCATATACGTCAAGTATCTACATTCGAGTGAAAGAATGTACAATTTTTTGTTTATACGATACTCATAAATCTACTCAATGATGATGATGATGATGATGATAAATATTCTTACTTAAAATAAGTACATTTAAAGAAGACAAGAAAATACATATATGCGGTTATAAAAGCATGAAGAAGAATGAAAAAAAAAATTGATTAAAGTGAAAAGATTTTCAATGAGTCACATGTGAAGTGCTTTACAGCTACAACAAAATTAATAATAAAAAAAAAATCTCAAGATTATTACAAGGAGGGTAAATGATCTGGCAATGAAGAATGAACTACACAGATTTTGATTTTATATGACATAACAATTTAGTTCAATTAAGTTTCGTCTCCGAAAAGACCGGAGTTAATTTGCTGAATGAACTCAATTAATATGCCTAATCTGTATCATTTATCCTCCTTAATTCACTCTCGTGCTCCCTCATTTTCTCTCAGCATTTCTCTTTCTCTGAATTTAATGATTCGAATTGCAAGATATCATGAGAAGGAAAAAAAAATTAAGACACAAAACTTAAAATGTGTAGCAAAAAAAGAAGAATCGAATTTCTGCAATCCTTATCTGCAAAGTTTGATTTTTTATGGCTTCTATCTTGTTTTTACTTCTACTTCTACAGTAAGAGCAATTTTCTTTGATAATGTGAATTAATATTCTCATTTTGACGCTGCATATGTAGGTCATTTTAATTAATTTTACAGAATGTCTTCGTCAATCTTCATTTGCGATTTAAATTTATATGAGATCTGTGTCTCGAGTAATTTGTGTGGTCTGGAAATGTTGCTGGGGTCAAGGATGTTTGATGAATGCAGAAATGTGCATTGGGAATTGTTTTATTGGTTTTCTTGTTTTTTTAGCTATTGAAATGCATTTTTTGCTGCTAGAATTTATGGTGATTGAATGTTTAAGTATAAATTCAGGAAAAATTATTTTAAAGATGAGAAAATAATTTTTTAGGATATAATCAATATTTATATATGTCTTCATACAACTGAGCATCGACCAAACGCCGACCATAGCTCAGTTGATTTGCTCAGTTTTTTGTACTGAAAATTTGATAGTGTTAGTGATTTTTTTCAAAATTTGAAAAAAAATAACTGTCACTTTTCTTATATGAACACATATATGAATATTGGATATAATAATTAAAAATCAAGGTCATAATTGTGAACTTATACTATCATTCGTTTAAAATTAGATCTAGATTCATATTAAATCTTTAAACCCAAAATTTGACGACTTTTAATAAAATTCTGACGGAGTAACCAAATTAAACCCCATTCTAGACATCAAAACAATTTTATTCAGCTAAAATAGACATTCAAAGGTAAAATCCCAAATCTTAATCCTATTTCATAAACTCTCATAACAATTGTCATAACAAAAACACAATTCCTTTTTATCTATCCAAGCTACACCCAAAAACAAATGCGCCGAGAGCAACCTCAAAGGCATTAAAACTTTTTAATTTCCTAACTTCTTGAAGACACAGCTTTTTACTTCTTTTTTTTCATCCACAGAACTATAACAAAAATTGACACTGCACAAGCGAAAAAGAGAGATGAAGATGTAAAAAAAATTCTGAGAAAAACCGCACATCGTCTCATAAATCTATCTTGCTTGTAAGCGAGAATTAAATTAGTTTCATGTGACATACAACAAAAAAATAAAATAAGAAGGAATCGCACACCAAAAAAACGACAAAGTTTTTAAATTAAAATGAAGAAAAGAACCTTACAGCTCAAAAAAAAAAAAATATATATATATATAAAACTTTGAAGAGGGAGGAAGAAAAAAAAAACTCAAATTAATTTTTACATTGAAAGAAATCTGTTTTTGAAACTTTTTCATTTCTTACACAATATTATATTGAAAGATGTTTGATTTAATCAATATTCATCAAGCAAATAAGCAAGTATGAAGAACTTATGGCACTCGTGTCACATTATATTTATGGATGTATGCTAAGTTATATTACATTGAATAATAAAAACAATAACAATAATAAGTCAAATAATGTCTCATAAACTCAAGTCGAAGGGAATTTAAAAATTTTCAGTAAAGACTGAATGACTATAATGGATGTAAGTAAGTAATTGAAATTGATTTATTGACTCTTGGGGAAAAGAAAAGAATAAGAAGAAATTTGAAACAATAGAACAAAAAAAAAATGCCTTAATTTAAAAATCATTTTCAATTTTTCATATTCCTCATTTGAATTTTAAATTATGTGAGTTTGTTAATTGAATGGATGGAAATGGATGTAATGATAAATTTATGCTCTATGTATGTGAAAATATCAAAGTCTCGTTGATTGACCAACACAAGAAAAAAACGAAAATATTCTCATTCATACTCGACTAATATGGCCACAATTAGCACCCAAAAAAAAAGTCTGAAATCCTCATTACCAGCACCACAAATAAAAAGAGTTGAAAAATTACCATAAATTACTCATTAGTCGCGTAGATTATAGGGAATAAATTTATGTGCCAAAAAGTATGTTGAATATGACAACATAAATACTTTAACTTTAACTTATCAAGGCCAATATTCATGAGAAAAAATTTATGTCTCTTTTGCGACAATTCTGGCCTTTTTTTATGCTGCTACTACTGCCTGCTCCAAAAATCGATAAATTGAGAAAATTGAGCTCAGAACAAGAGCTAGCTCGTTATCAATATAACGGAATATAAATTGCGTAATTATCATTTATCTGATACATATTTTAGCGTTCGCTAATTTTTATGAAGATTGGAAAAAAAGGATCAAGACCAAATTTTTTTTTTATTCATTTCTGTGTAGCATTTAGTGTCGAATATATTGAGTCGTTAGGAGGTGAGACTACGTTTTAAGTGTCGTTTTTATGGATGAAAGATATTTAGATTTAATCAATGGATTAAGCCAAGTTATTATCAGGAAATGATTTTTTTATAGCAAAAATCATGAAATATCTCATTTGTAAGTGGCTTTAAAAATGTATTATTTTTCTACTAGATGGGCATCATGATTCACATGACTTTCAAAATATTTTAATTCCATTTCCTTAAAATGTGGTTTCTATCATGCATTATGCTTCTGTTGCTATGAAATATTTCACCATACAAACATCAGCAATATCATATTTCTCATGTTCTATGCGTTCATGCATTCGTGGTGCATTAAATTTTGATTTATGTAGGAAATTCAGATGAAGAGAGTAGACTAGAAAAATTTCTTGAGAAAAATAAGGATTTGATATTGTTGAATTTATTAATATTTAAAAGAAGAAATAAAAAAAATTAAAGTATTTCAAAAAACATGGAAATTATCAGAATTGGTTTTTTGGCATTTGAGCTTTATTTTAATATCTACGAGAGTTCTGAATATTTAATGCTGATCCATACTCATCATGTTCTCTATAACTTCAAAAATTTAATTAATTTAACTAATTCTCAAAAATCAGCACACCCAACTCAACAGCAATCCCATCATCCAGCAAAAATTATTATTCAATTAAACATCTCATGTACAAATATTTCCCAAATAAATTAGTACTTCATGCCCCCTTATTTATTTCTCAAATAGACTTGCTACTCAGTGAAATATGTAAAGCTGTCATATGATACCATGATGTAATCTCATTATCGCTCTCAAAACACTTTTCATGTAATACTTTATATTTTTTTTCGCAAGCAAAATAGGAAACAGGTGGCATCTAAGTCACTGAAAAATCTGTGTGAATTGACTCCGGATGTTGAGATAATTTATGGAAAAAGTTTGAAGGAAGAAAAAATTGACTTAATCGAATAGATAAAGATGACATACTTTTTTAAGAGATATAGTCAATTGATTGATGACTTTATGAAGGCAATTTTGTGATTTAAATAAAATTCTATTTTTTTCTAAATCAATATACTAGAAAATTAATACAAATGTTTTCAATTACCTCCAAATAAAGCAACTACCAAGTCATGAAAGACATGTGGAACGATATCACAAAACCCCAAATTACAAGCCACTACAATTAACTTTTTTAAAAATTCATTCCCATCCACATTGATTGTTGCTAAATATTTCAGTGTGTGTCGAGTTCAATTGTTTATTACAATAACAACAATAAGACTAACATTGCGAGAAACGAGAAGCTAAAGCACGACAATATAGTCGAAAATAAATAAAATAAAAAGAAGAAGGAAAGAGTTCACCACACAAACACATATCGAAAATCAATTTAGAATTGTCGTGTTTAGAATTTAAATATTTTTCATTCTCGTGTAAAAGAAAAAAAAAATAAAATTTGAAGAAATGAGACATGAGTGCCATTTTCATGTTTCGATCTACAGCTGTGCAAGTACATAAAGATGTATAAACATACATACAGTCAAAAAATAAAATAAAAAGTTTTTTTTTTCGTATGTTAGTAGCGAGAATTGTGCGGGGAGAAGATAAGTGGTGTGAAGATTGAAGAATCAAAATGTTATATGATATCAATTGTCATTGTCGAATTCTTTATATTCAAACGGCATGCAAGCAATTTTTTTCTCTTTTGCCTTATAAATTCTGTATTAGACTCGTTTTATCTTCGGCCTTATTCAAGTAATGTAATATCGGGGTAATTTAGCTGATAACATTTCCATTCAAATTTATATTCGCAATTGATTTTTTTTCCCTTGCTTTTGCTTCTTTTCTTTTTAAAGAATGAGAATGAATGGAATGGATGAATGCAAAGTGAGAAGTAAGAAAAAAAAGTTATCCTTAAGATGCTATCAGCATTACTTAATGCTACAATTTGAAATCACTTATATGCGATAATTTACATGTGAAAAGACGCTCATCAAGAATATTCATTGATTGTGTGTATGTGTGGATGTTCTAGAGCAGTGACGATGAAAATATGAAGCTAGCAAGAGAGCAAAAAAAAAATAGCAGCAATATACGGAAATTTAGCTTCATCTGAATAGAATGGGAAGATGATGTTCTTTTTATGCAATTTTCCTAGATATAAATTGATGTTGAACATTTCTTTTTCTTTTCTTTTTCTTTCATCGTCATGAAAAGGGGAACACATTCTTTTCCTCAATATCTTATGAAAGTTCCGATATAAAGTACTTTAAAATATCGTTGATGAAATAAGATTTTTTTTTATGTGAAATGTGATGAGCAATCATGCCTTTTCTTTCGTACAAATTTAACTGTAATCTTGGCTCATCATGTGAGAATCTGGATTATGAGTCAGGATGAAATGTGGTGGGTGATTGGAGTCATGTTGGTTTTATTGTTGGGGGATGTATCCAGAAATGAGGAGACCTATACATTTATTTGGCATTCGTACGTTTTGATAGGATTCGAACCTTCATTCTTATAATTTTCATTTGTGTATTCTTTCTTGTGAATTGTTAGATTCAGCCAAAAATTTATGACACCCACAAAGAGAGACTATAACACTTAATAATGATCAAAAATCCCAGAGACACTTTAAAGTTTGACCATTAATTTTTTTGGTGCTCTATAATCATCAACACACAAAATACATCCAGAAAATTGCATTAAAATGTTCCCAACTTCCTGTCTAGAATGTCTAACTGTCTATTTAACAAACAATGGCATTTAAGTTGCTTCATACTTTATTCAACGGTTTAAACTGTCGCAAAATATTCATACTCTATTGTACTCCCTAGCTCTATAAACTTCTTTATTCTCTCAACTATTGTTAAATTATAAATGAAAAATTATGCATCATTTTTTTCTGTTCTCATACAACATACTATCAGCTAAACTTAAAAGACTCTGTATTGTAGATCAGAATCAATTTAATTCACACTGCTTTTATCTGATTATAAACTTCTACATAACAAATTTCATATAAATAAAAAAAAATATTTTATTAAATTTATTTTTCAGAGAGTAAATTTGCAATTGTGAATAATATTAGCATCTGCATTCACAGTTTATTCAGACACATACAAAGCAGCGATAATTTTAAAATTAAATCTCACTTGATAAAAATCATCTCGCGTCTTTTTCCAACATTTCATCATTACATCAACAAATGTTCAACATGAATAACTTTATGTTGATAAACATTTAATATTTTTTTTTATCGTCACATTCATTCTAAAGACTAATAAAGATGAAAAATATTTAAACAGCTGAGAAGACATCAAGAATGACGAGAGATGATAGAATAAGAATCTTTGACGATGTTAAAAAGTGCAAAGAACATGATGTAGCGCGTTTTATGGAGGGGATTTTATGGAAGTGAATCCAAAAGGAAGTAATTTAATTTTATTTAATAAATCAGAGATAAATTGAATAAGATTCAGTGAAGTTTAATAACCCTAGCATTTTTTAATCCAAATTAAATTATTTCATGACTTTGCCACCCTCAAAATTGTGCGTAGGAAATTGAGATCTTGTAGATTTATCCTTTATCATTGTGAAATTTGATCTGGAATTAAGTTAGAATTCTCTTGTTTCATGGATGTTATAAGGGGTCATAGAATTACTATTTAGAAGTAGATCTAGAATTTTTGATCCTATTTGGTCTTCATTGTTACGAAAAGAACCTAAAAAGATCGTATTTTACCCCATCAACAACAAAGACTCCTTTTCGTCTATTTCTTACTAACTCTACAATTATATTCATCATCTTTTAAGCAGGAAACATAATTTTAACGCTCACGACTCTTCTTGAAGCAATACAACTAAGCACAGAAAAAAAATTAAACAAGCATCAAAAAAAGAAGATAAAAAATTAAGATAAACTTTATCACATGATGTACAGTGACAAATGTCTACTTAAGTGATACTAAAGACTCCATAATTTAATTTCATCATCATCATTATCAACAGCATTATTATCTGGTAGAAGATTACTAAATAAGTTAGACATTCAATCACAATTTTTTTTTCTATCCTAGATATGGCATGAAAATAATTTAGTAAATTGGATAGGAAAAAGTTCTACAGGTTCTGTCAATGACAATAAAGACATCTGTGTACATTTTGGGTTTATTCTTTTTTTTTCATTTACATTGAAATGGGCGATGAGCAGAAAGAAAGAAGCAAAAAAATCATATTGAAATTCAAAAGACTCACAAAAGTGAGTAAAATATAAAAAAGAAGCAAAAGTTGGGCAATCCAATTATCTAAGCATTGTAAGACGATGAAAAGACAATAAAGAGAGTCAACAACCCCTCTTATGACTATCAAAAGACCATAAAATGGAATAAAAGAATAGAAAACAACTGGGCCGATTAAATTGTACGCAAGGCATGACAGTGGAAGGAAGGAATTGCTCATAGAATGCAAAAATCAAAATATCGTAAATGCTAATTGCGTCGTAAGAACTCATGCCACTCATTTTTGTTTTCCATTCGGAATAAACATCGTTATTATATCTAAGGAACATAATTCCCATTCATTTTCTCCTTTGCATGCTCTCAATTCCTCCCATTCCCTTTTTATTCTTCGTCTCAATTTCACATCGTCTTCCTCAATTTCTTTCATTTCTTTGTTGTGTTAAAAAATTCAACAACACAACATAAAGAGAGAAACTCATCCATGCGTGATATTTATGGTAGACATTTATACATACATATTGCGTCTTATGCATTTCCTACAATTTTCTCCTTCCTTTTTTTTTCTTCCGAAGTGAAGTTTGTTTTTTGACTTCCATGAGGGTCTTGAATTATTTAACGAGTTGATAATTGGATTAAGATGCACTACGTACTGAATTGAGCAATTTATTTCAGGTTGATGATTTTTTTAAGAACACTTGAGATACTTATTTTGACATTTAAAGAGCTGAATGAATGAATTTTGAATTAAAATTGTTTACTGAGATTTTTATGAATTTTACTAGCTTATTTAGATTTTTGTAGAATTTTTGATCTTAAAAATTAGTTTCCATTGGAAATTTGAAGGTATTTCTAGCTTGGCTTTAAGAAAATATACTTCGATGCAGCTAGACCAAATTCAACTCTCATTTAGACACCTCCAGCCTGGAAGTTCAACATTAGCCCCCTTCAGACATGCTTATTTTTCATTTTTTATTCATTGTCGCTTCTTTTCAAAAGCATCACGATTTAATTGTCGACAACATCCTTATTTTATGGACGATTTTTATTGTTTTGTTTCAAGTTTTTTTTTTCTTCTATTCATTTTGAAATTCGAATAGCACTTGCCACAATTTTTTGTTTTATTCTTCTGCTCTCTTTTCTTTTCCAATTCCGTTCTTCAGTTGTTTGTTAGGATATTTGTCTTTTGTGGATGGATGGCTAGGAATCGATTAATGGTAAAAGTAATTTTCAGATTCAAGAACGTGATGTGACTCACATATTCCGGAATGGAATGGAGATACTTCAATATTATATGTTTTTTTTCTCTTCTTTATCATCTCACTCTTCCTTCAGTATATGTTGTATATATGTTTATTGGAAGAGACCCTTTCAGTCTCTATTTCTCCATCTCTTCTCGCTTATTCACGATAGTTTTATAATGAGGCTCTCTCTCATACATTAAATTCGGTCAATGACTTTAATGGGTTTTCTATAAATTCTTTCTATTCTTATTCTTTATTCTGCCTATCATTCATTCAAAGCATTTTGGAATTAATGGGAATTTTTTTTTTTGTTCTTTCTTCTTCATTCATATTATTATAGTTCCCTTGAGTAAATGTAACTCCACTTTGGAACCACAAGAACGTGTGTGATGTGATTTTTTTTTTGTGTTCAACTTCTTGCTTACTACACTCATTGAATATCAATAAATGACAATGATGATGACTTTTTCTCTCTCACTCACTCTCTTTTTCAGATTTTTTAATTAAATTATGCAAAATATTCTTTAAGAATGAGAAGGAGGAGGATAGGAAATGGTAATTCACATCTCATACATAACGACACTGCAATATGCTGTGAAGTACTTGTAATAACAATATCAACCTCGATTCGATCATATTCATGAAACTTACAGGGTGAAAATGAAAAATAAGAGGAAATTGTGATTGAAGTGGAAAATTGGATATGGATATTTGGGGTTAATTTGGTTTGTGAACGCATTTTTTAATTTTTTGAGCTTGCTAATTTATTGGATTGATTAATCGTGACTTGAAAATATAATTAACAAATATTTTTTTTGTGAACTAGTTAGTCATCCAGAGTTGGTTTCTTTAAAATTTGCTGACTTAAGGGCCAAAATATTTTTTGCCAAAAATAATTCGTCTAAATATTTAACAGATGTAGAAGTTCAAATCCTACTTAATCCTCATGTTTTTTTTTTTTTAAAAAAATAAGTGACTGAGTCCAAGTCGATTTTTGAAGACAACATTTTAAGGGAAATTCAAGTCATTATCAGTCATTTATTTTTGCACGACTTCAATCATAAAATTTCATTACAAAAATAAAGTTTTCTGCATTTGATTAATTTTGTTGAGTCACATTGAATATTTCTGTATATCCCTTGAGTCAGAGACACAACAGAAATGCCACATGTTTAAATTTTCAAAAAATTAAAATAAGTGACGAAATTCGAGATAATCAGTAGCAACATGCAAAAACATCTGTTATTTAAGGCAGTAACTGCTAAAATTTAAAAAAAATTACAAAAGTCCTCGTGTTTTATATCGAGGGACTTTAGCGCATTTTTGACGCAGCGATTAGCAATTGATTTAATAGAAAAGATGGACAAGTTTTAAAACTCTATTGCTATTTCTCTAATCATAATATTACTACAAAAAGTTTGAAGTTAATGATCAAAACTCCTTTTCTAAAATTAATGATCAAAACCCTTACTTTCTCTTAAAGTTTATACATTAAAATCGATTTTCATAACATGCAATGCAAAAAATATTCTTACAATTTAACGGTTTTCTGAAATTCAAATTTTTCCGTTAGAAAAAAATTTAAATTTCTGAACGCATCCATTACTTTTTACCGTTAAATTTCAAATTTCTGAACGCACTCATATTTTGTTTGTATGAAAAAATTAAAAGTTTGATAATTAAGGTGTTTAAACTCAATTTTAAGACTTCTAAATAGCCGTGGCCACAATAACTTTATAAAACGAAGCTAATAAAACAAACCCGAGCTCTCTACGATGCCTAGATCAAAAGATAGTTTTTCAAAAATTTGCTGCCGATCAAAGTGTATGATTGAGCTTCCTTTTTGAAAACAAATTTCCAAAAATGCGCTAAAAAATTACATAAACATAACCAAGAAGATTCTCATTCACAACATGCATGCTAACTCGTAAATAAACAAGACACAATGTACCGGTATATATTCCTGTATATTTTTTACCATCACACAAAAAAAAATTCATTTTTCAAAATAGCGCTAAAAAGACATAGGATGTGTCAAGTGAATAGAACAGAAGCGGCATTGTAGCAAAAGTAGCGAAAAAGTATCACGGATACATAAAGTTGCTGATGATGATACACACATATAATCTATACAGCACAAAGACAGAAATGAATGAGTGTTCGATTATTGAAGAGCCATTTTTTATTCTTTTTTTTGTGTCTTAATTATGCTTTCTTATCACGTATCAAATATGTTGCTATTTTTTCTCCACCATGCCATGCACCAACTTTGTATCCTTTTATAATATGTTGTAGAAAGCATGAAAAGATTTTGATCGGTTTTTATGTAGAGGGAAGTTTTTTTCTGCTCTGCCTGCTATAAAAATTGACTTTTTTCTATCTCTAATAATAATTTTGAAAAGTATTCTTGTTGAAAGTTTGGTTGTGTCTGTCTAGCAGAGGGGGTATGGAGGATGTTTGTAAATTAGGTTCATGAAAAATTTAATTTTTTTCCAATTATTCCTAATTTTTAAAATTTCAGATAAATAGTTTAAACCTCCTTAAGAATTGAACATCATTTGGGTACAACCCCCAATCTATCTCATTGAATTATTTGTCGACAATAGATGAATAGCTTTGATACAAATCATCAGCGAAAATTCAATAAATTCGATTTTGCAATTTATTATTTTATTTCAATTTTTTGTCTAAATTTCACTTCATCAATGTTAAGCAATAAATTGCATTGCACTTTTTATATTATTCCTTTCCTTATATCCTTTGAATAAAAAAATATATTTTTTTTTGTTATTGTAGTTTTGGGGAAAAATGAAAAATATAGAAAATTGAAACAATAAAAAAAATCGATTGCCACCAAATAACTCAGTTCTTTATGTCCTTTTTCTAAAATCAGACTCAAATGTTCTTGCATTGAGTAATCTTTTTTCTCCTTCCAATTCAACGTCTGTTATTAAAGCTAAAATTTAAATTAATGTGTGGATTTGTTTGCAGTTTTGGGCTGTCTGATTGATGGTTTTTTATAGCTGGTGATGAATTAAATGTTTGAATTTCAACTCCTTTTTTTATTTTTTTTTGGAAAGTTTGAATTCCAGATTTCTCACGTATTTCATATCAATTTTGAGCTCTAGTAAAGTAACTCAAATATTAAAAGGGAACAGAAAAGATTTCAATAAAAAATTTAAGGAAGATTGAAAATAATCAATAGATCTATAAAGAAGCACCATATGTAATTTATGTACATTAGTTGAAAAGTTCAATATTAAAGTCCTTGATAATTTCCTGCGCCAAACATAAATCTACTCTTTTATGACCTAAGATAACTGATTTATTTTTGTGGAAATTACTAGTTATCATTTAAGGAGGTCGATGCTTAATATTTTATTGGTCATAATAAGACTGTAAACTGATAGTATTGAGTGTTTTGCTTAAAGCAATTGGGAATTTTATTTACGAAAAGAAACAAGAAAAAAATAAGGATTTGATCTTCTCAAAAATTTTAAAATTTTCATTTTCTTGCTGAAAATCTTCACAAATCATAAATTTTCCACAGTTCAATTCCCATAAAATTCACAACAAAATCAAGCATAAATAAATAAAATGCGCTACTCCAAAACTCATCCAACAACCCCATCAATACCATTTCCATTTTTGAGTCAATGAAGCAAAATATAATTTTTTTTGTGTGCTCCATCAAACAATTGTATGTTTATAAAAAGCAAGAAGGCAAAAGGAAAAAAATATATAAAATTGGAACTGCATTGATTATGGAAATTAAATGCAAGAGAGAGAAGATGAAGGAGAAGGAAAAAAGCGGAAAAATGTCGTTTCAATTTCACATCCAGCATTTATTTCTCCTCAAGTATACACTTTAGAGAGTTTATTTTTTCCTTTTATGATAAAAAGAAAAATGAAGTTTCAATTGTAAAGTCGGAATGGAATTAAGCATAACGAAATTCAATTTCATTTTTTTTTGATTTTTCTGTAAAATTTCAAACAAATTATTCTCTCATGCTGTCTGATATGATAAATACAATAAAATAAAATTTAAATTGTAAAATAAGTCGAATTGTATTGTTTGCCACAGTCACAATAAAAGAGAGGATCATCATTGAAGAGTTCATTTTAATTTAATTAATATGATAACAATCACAAAAAACATCAGAATGAAATCACAAGGGAGACGGAGTAAGTCATTAAAATTCCATTGAAGTTATTCTCTTTTTTTAAATACAGTATCGATTTCAGCAGAACGTGAGTTGAAATTGAATAAAAATTGTACATACACACTTTGTAATTTCTGTTGGATTTTTAACATAAGAATTTGTTAAATTCTGCATGAATACCAAAGATCCAATTAATGATAACACCTATCAACGTTGTAACCGTTTTAAGTAATTTTAAGTGAGCAGAAATTAATTTTTTTGTATCAATTGCACGCACAAGTAGGAGATAGAATAAAGAGATGAAAATTTACAATTCAAAATATTGCAAACTGTCAGAAAAACTGAACATTTCGTAATGTCTGATTTATTTACAAAGAAAAATTATTGTTGATCAGGTTGAAGCTAGTTGGGAGCGATTCATATGAAATGTCTCAAAATTGAAGGGTTTGTAGCTCTGAAAGTTTTTTGGAATTCATTGAAATGTTGATAAGAATTAAAAGTTTGAGGCTAGAGTCTTGTAAAGAATGTCAGATATAGTCATGAAGTTGATTCAAAACAGCATCCAAAAGACACTTTTAAAATGCCAAACTCCTGGCCAAAATATATTTTTGCGTGACAATTTGGAACACGTAAAGTTCCAAAATTTAATTTATTTGATGTCAATTTTAAACATCCAAAAAATTTGCGTTTATTAGTAAGTGTTCAATAAAATTGAATGACTCAAACCAATTTTACAGAAGCTTGCTTATTTCTGTGTAACTAATTCCAACCTGCTACTCAAAATTGAAAACTAATTTTAACGAGGCGATTAAAATTCAATTTTATGATACTTTTGATATTTTCAATTCCTACACACACCCCAACTCACTGTTCATTCATCCTCAACGAACAATTTCAATTTTTCCTCTTAAACACCTTGACTTTACATCAAGCGGCTAATCACACGTAAACACCTGAATAAATTCCACAAGTAAAAAACTGTCAATCTAACTTTGAGTTCTCAAAAAGACCTCAAACCCGCATACAAAATCCATTTTTTTCTAAGTCAATTTCAGAACATTTTTTTTCTGTGGTTATTTTAAATTCATAAACATGAAAGCAGATAAGCAACGACGAAGGCAATAGTGTGGACAAAAAGTACACAAGAGAAGGAGAATAAAAAAATATAAAAAAAATTCCATCTTACCTGTTTAAATGCGAGAGAGTGTAGTTCCTTTAAATAATTTTTTTTAAAAAAATATGCTTTTATGCTGCGTTTCTCGACCAACAGAAAAAAAAAATTATATTCTTTTTTGTTATGTACTTCTTATGCTGTCTATGTCGGGTGTGAGAGAGAGATTGAATGAAGAATTGTTAAATGAGAGAAAAAAAAATTCTTTCTTATTATTTTATTTATTTTTTTTTTTAAACAATGATCTTGAAGTTCATGTATTTATTTATGGTATTCCTCTTCTCCTTATTTCTTGAAATTCTGGTTTTTTTCTTTTCTTTTCTTTTTTGGATCTTTATGTACACTCACTTTATTTTTATATACATAAAATATACTTTTTCACATTTCACTTATATTTGAACAATTGCATGTACTTGAGAGTAAAAAAAGCAACAACGAAAAAATTCACATCTTATATATTCACGTATCATTATTTCTTATTTTTTTTTTCTCCTCCTTATTCCATTCTTTGCATTATTTATGGAATGCCCTGTGATCGAGAAAGAATTTCAACGCGTTAACTTCTCTTTTTTTTGATGATGGATTTCAATCGTTTATTCACTACGTACACTCGAATATGATTTCTTTCTTTTTTTGCAATTAATCTTCACTAGAATGGGTGAATGCTTCTTGCCTTAAAAATTTTTTTTCTTTTATTCTTTCTTCTTTTTTTCACGTTAACAGAACAAAAATAAAAAAATTGCCAAAATTTTCACTTCCACAAAATTTTATCCTCAAAAAATTATAAAATAATTGCCTTTTCAATACGAAAAATAATTTTCACAATTTACACATCAATTGCAATGGTTTTTTGTATTACCGTTACGATAATTAACCTTTTCCTTAATTATTTTTTGCTACCGGCACACGTCATGAGAACGAAAATGTACATCCTCACTGTACGAACGATGGAAAACAACTGACAGAATGTTGGTATGAAAAAATGTAGCGCAACACGATTTGAGAGAGAAAAAAAATTCTAAGGCATGCGTTCAGAAAACGTATTCGGTCTTTGAAGAATATTCTTTTGCTTACTGTTGTCTGCTTGCTATGAATATTTTTTATTAAAATATTTGAAAATTAAAATAAGTAATAAAAAAATAAATTTTAAAAAAAAAAATATTTCATAATTTTTGCAACAATTTTTTTTTTTTTTCACCTACAGTGCTGCACTTGATCTTCACTGCAGTATATGTGGCACATAACCAACAATGTCACATAGACATGTATCGCGTCACATGGTAGCAACATGTAATGAAAATGTCTTGTGGCGCCAACAAAATTATTTTCAACATATATATAAATGTGATAAGAGATAACATCTCTCATATTTTCACTTCTTCCACAACAAATAAGATAATTTCTACCAGCGTAGATGATGTCCTTTCCGTTTTTAAAAACTGAACTGAAGCTAATCTAATTTTTGTTTGGTAAACAAAAAAAAAACATGATTTCATTGAAAGATTATATGAGGACTAAGTTAATTAGGATAAATTATTGCAAATTTATTACGTTCGTTAATTTTTATGATAATCATTAAGAGAAATTGTCATGAAGTGAAAATTGAGTTCTAAGATTTAGTTCCTCAACATTTGATGTCTTTTAAAATACAACAATACAAATTGAGACATTTTATGGAGATTATATGTATATTTGAGATAAAGTTTTATTTATATAATATTTTGCATAAAAATTAAATTTATACTTGACAAATGTTACTTACATGCCATGATGTCGAGGAACTAACAAGTTGTTGAATTTCAAAATAATAATGTCATATTTCATCTAAATGACCAGCAACTTTGATAGCCTTACTGAATACAAATACGTAAAATGTTTTATCATTTAATTTTATTACTATTTTTTTCTGTGGATTTATATACAGTTCAAGTGCTCCTTGCTGACTTGAATAATTCAAGACTACAACATGAACAAAAATAAAATTAAAAGTTTAATTTTTTATTTTTGCAGTTCTTAAGGTTGCTTACTCGTTCATTCACTTTCTTTTTAACCTTGAAACATTGGTAACGAGAGAGATTGTGTAAGACTAAGTAGGAATGTCTTGCTTGCGCACGGGTGCACGTACATGACAATGTTGAATGTTGTTGTGATAATTTATTTTATACGCTTTTGCGCGATGATTTTCTTGGAGATTCTATGAATTTGGAGATGTTGAATTAAAGTGTTTAGTCCAGAACATGCCAGATTCTTAAAAAAAAGCATCTAAAAGAGTGAGATTTGATAGTCATGGTGAGAATTAAACCCAAAATTAATTTTTTTTTTTTTTTCAAAAGCATGAAATTATCAGGGAAAATTTAGGATTCGAACCACTGATTTTTGAATAAATAGTGAAATTTTTTTCAGAATGACTTTAAAACTATAAACTAAATTTGCTAATAATGTCTAATTACTCATGCCTGTCATTTAATCGTGACCAATTTCCTATTACTTAATTTTTTTAATGTCCTAAAAAATTAGCAAAAACATAAGAAACTTAAGTACAGACATACGTGCAGACTATTTATATTTAGGCAATTTCTAATAGTCCTCAACCTAAATATACATTTGGGCATTGTGTCTGCAAAAATTTTAAAAAAGAAGAAAACTAAAACAACAAGCATGTTATATGCATAGTAAATTAGCATATTTAGGTACACTAAAAAAATTTCCTCAGAAAAAAATGAATATTTTTACAGCCATAATATAATGACATGCATCATAAATAAAGTACGCCTTTAAAAATTCATTCTTGACTGGGTTCATAGAAAATACAGTACTGTTACCAGACTCATGCACTATGCGCAAAATATTTATGAATAAAAAAATTATGAGCGAAATTTTTTTTTTATTTTGTTTTTCTTCTCTTCTTCTTTAAATTGCAACAGGCAGGAATGATGAAAAAATGTAAATACTTCCGAGAACATTCTTTTTTTTGTGTTCGTACATTTGAGGGTCATATAGTGCAGGAAGTGCGATAAGATATTCACATGTATACACACACATGCCTTATGTACATAATGAAACAAATTAAGATAAATTATTGGAAACCAAAACCTCGCCTAATCACATAATCAGCTTATAGAACAATTCAATGTTAACAATGTCAATGTTGGCAAATAATAAAATAATTTTCATGACCATATCCACTCCATTTCTCTCTTATTACGAATTTCTGTATTTAATTAAAACTTCTCTTTTTGCTGGTAATTTGATACGCCCATCAATCTTTGAGGGAGAATAATTTATTGTTTTGTCGGCATTGATTTTCCCTTTTGTTCCTCATAATTACATCTTTAAGAATGAAATCTTCAATAATTCGAATTAAGAAGATTATTGTTTTATGATCCAGGCTCAATTTCACAAGATTTGTCCTTGTAAATAAATAAAATGTTTTATGCTGTAGATTTTATTGTAGAGATGAAAAATTTTTTATAGAATTTACAGATTAGGAAAAAAGGGAATTAATTAACATACATCCATAAATATTATGTTTCATTGGGAAATGTTCGATTTTGTGTATTGTTCAAAGGGGTCGCAATGGTAAAAATTCGCCAACTTAGATTAAAATTTGACTGGCAACAAAAATTTTTCATTTTAAAAAAATTTTGTATGGAAATTTAGAAAGTGTGCCATGAGACAAAATTAAATTTGATTTTTCAAAGGTTTTAAACAATATTTTTTGGAAATAAAGTCATTTCTGTGATCAGACTTATTCCAACTGTCGTTTAAAAGCTTACTATTGTAGATAAAAGGAACAAAAAATCATTACACATTTTTTGATTTTTCTCTCATCACGGCACACTTTCTCACTTTTCATACAAAATTTTTTTGAAATCAAAAATTTTTGTTGCCAGTCAAATTTTCATCTAAGTTGGCGAATTTTTAACATTGCGACCCCTTTGGTATTGTTAACAGATTTTCCTGTGGGAGTTGAAAAGTGGGGCAATAATATCCGTAAGTCTGCTTGTTATTCAATATCGTGTCTATTAACTGTTTCTAAGTATTTGGGACTTTTTTTCGTGTATTTAATGTGATGGATATTATTCAATAAGCATGTAGTTATTGGGTTATTAATTTAGAAAATGTTTTAGCAATTATGTTAATGTCTTTAATAGATTGATGAATGTGTTGTTAGTAATGTAAAATTGTGACTTTAATTGTATACCTTTTTTGGATATTTTGTACGTTTTGAAGTCTGAAAAACTTTTGATATTTAGAATAATTTAATGCACCATAATTAAGTTAATTTTAAAGTAGATTTGAATCTAAATATTATTTTTTAGTATTGGCAGCAAGCTCGGTTCCTTCTTCTAAAATTGGTACCATCAAAAGATATCATCGTTTTCCACAAAATATAATCTATAACATCGTTTGCATCTTCAACTTTTTCTTGACTTGACGAAAATCATAAAATTCCAAAATGACCTTCAAAATCTTCAATTTTAAACCAATTATTCATTTACATCAGAATGAATTACATTTGTACTAGAACTTGCCAGAAACAGTCAAAACATTCCCATCCATAACATTCTCAAAACATTTAATCTCAATAAGATTCCAATTAGACATTCAAGGCTAATTTTCAGACTCCATAAAAATGCGTCCAAGCAATGTCACAATTCAAAAGAATCATAAATTACAAATTCTATACTTCCGGCCAAATAAAAATGAATCGATTCCACTATAATAAATATATTTATATTTTTGTATTTGATTTCAATTAAGAGACGACAATCCAATCGAAAAAAATGCCAAAAAATGCGAATCAGTAATATTAATAGACATAGTAAGGGGAAATGCACAGAAAGGAAATAAAGCATAATTTTGTTAGCGAGCCATGTCATATGCCATTTGCCATATTTCATGTGACGCTTATGCTTTTGTTTTTCATCGGTAATTTTGCATATAATAAAATATTATTTTTTGGAGCAATACATCTGCAAAAGTCAGAAAATTGGAACTATTTTCAGTTTCTCGAATGATATTTTTTATGTATAAGCACATACAGGACCGATGAAAAAAAAAATTATATAAATGATGTTGAATGAAAAATGTGCATAAATATAAAATAAACAATTATTTACTGTAAAAAGAGAGGAGCTTCGGATGTAGGACTGTGTATACATCTGTATGCGTATGCCATATTGCTCTCAAAAATTCGCATACAGAACATTTTTATGTATGTATATCAGGGAATAAATTGACAGCGATTCAAAATCAACAACAAGAATGTCGAGGAAAAAAAATACAACAACAACAAGCGGCAATCGTCGACGGAAGGAACATGCGGTGATTTATTGTTGACAATGCGATATGATGCTAATATGACATCATTAAAGAGGATTTTTGATTTATTGACTTGATGGCAGAAAAAAAAACTTTTTTTATTTTCATCTCGATGGGCGGTCGATGAATGGAAATGAAAATGGAAATTTTTCCTCCTTCAAACTTTTTTCAAAAAAAAAGAACAGAAAAAAACAAACAACGCGACAGTAACAGATGGAATGTAACAAGCAAAATGACTTCAACTGTGTGAACTTGGCGCCACTTTGATTTTGTGACATTCAAACAATTTCTTCGATTCATGTTAAGTGAACTGGTAAATAGATTCCTTTACTTTAACATCGATTCCTCCCCTTTTTCTTCATGCCTATATTTTTCTTTAAAAAAAAAAAGTTTTATCGACCTTGGAAATGTGTTCTTGCCGTTTCCTTTTTTTTATCTCAAAACATTTATTTCCTCTCCTTTAACTCTCTCTCTCTTCATTACCCCATTATCAGTCTTATCTTCCACGCCATTTACCTGCTAATCCATTGCCATTTTGCCTCAAGCCAAAAACTATAATACGATTTTAAAGCATTTATTCGGGTATTTTAAGCTAAGACGTTATTCGATAGTGATAAGAGTTGAGAAACATTGTGGCAAACATTGATGCCAACGGCACAGTAACATAGAAAAAAAAAAATATTGTTAACTCTATTACGACTGAGAAGTCAGGGTTGTTTATGCTTTTTGTGGTTTTCCTTGACTTTATTGCTTGTCAATTGAGCTTGTATAATCCTTAAGGATTTGTTAGTTGAGAAAACTTTTCAATGTGTTGCAGGAAGTTTTGGGGAAAAATATTTAAATTCTGTTTCGATCCAAGTTTTTTGTGAAAGATTCAAGGCAGAGAAGCTACAAATTCTCGAAAACACTCAAAACAATTCCCAAATTCATAACTCAATCCATAATACAGCAATAATTCCCGTAAATTACAATCCAATAATCCACAAGATGAACTCTTTACGAAAACCAATCCAAACAGCACAGCTTAAACAAATAAATTTCCTTAAATACGAAAAAGAATATTCCATTCATGACATTATAATTCTTTATGCTTCAAGAACAATTCGAACAACAGCAAAGAGATTAAAATATTCAAAATGTTTAGTAATAAACATAAAAATTCTTCACATTAAAGAATATAATCTTCTATCTCTCGTTTTTTAAATGAATGGATACGATAAAGTTTATTGTCACATCTGGATCTTAAGATTTTAAATCCACTGGGAATAAACTCACTTTTAATCTAGTGAGAACATTAAATTATTTTAAAACTGACTATATGTTGCATTTTTTTGAGATAAAAATCTTAAAATGCTTTACAGCTTTTTATGGTGCAAATGAATATGATGATGATGATGTTGCTGTCGACAACAAATATGATGATGGCAAAATGTAATAAAAATATTTTCTTTTTTGTTGTTTTTGTATGAAAAGGTAGACAGTGTAATGAACTAAGTCAGTAGGGTGAGAAGTTAATGCACTTTAGATGTGTGTCATAAAAAATTATTTTTCTTAAAAAATTTGTTCAGAAAATTTTAAAGTTTTTTTTAAATTGTTGCTTGAGATGGCTGGCTGGTTGTAGGGATTTATATGCCTATGAATCTTGGATTTGACTATGAATTTTTTATCAGTTCAATGACCTGAAATGTCATAATTTTGTGCCAATTTTTGCTAGCATTCTGGATTATTTTACCAATGTCCGTTCTTGTGTAACTCTGGTCATTTCTGGTACAGGTCATAGGCAATTTTACATAAGTATCTAATTTTCAAATATTAAGAACCCCTAACTAAATTATCTTCATTTTTATTGCTTCTATAATTTATATGACTAATGGAAATATAAAGTGAAGTCTAGAAAAATTATGTGCGAGAAATGCGTCATAATTCATAGAAATTCATTTCTAAATTTAGAAATTCTCATTTTAGTGCTGAAAATCATTCACTCTAAATGCTTCTTAGCATCTCTGCCTAATGCCCAAAAATTTTTCATCTTAATGCATTATTCAAAGAAAAATAAAACTAAGTAAATCGACAAGATAATATTAGCTCAATCCATTTTTCTCCTTCATTTATATCCAAACAGAATCAAATTTATTGTACTTTAACTGCCAACTATAATCTGTAATCTGTTAATCCTTATTGATGACCGCAAACTAAGATCGAAAGTTTTTGGTTCTTTTTGCTGCATTTAGATAAGAATAACTAATTATGTTCAGATAAAGTTGCGACTTGATTTACTTTTTTGAAGAGGTTTATGACAGAAGTTTTTGGATTTATTTTATAAATTGTTGGATGACGAACAGCTAGTTATGTCTTACCCTCGTCATAAAACATCATCCTATTTGCATGTTTTTCAATATTTTTAATTTTGCTTACAAGGAGCTGATTGGTTCAGTTCAGAGAATTTTTTTGAGAATTTGACATAATCAGGATAGCTATTATAGAGGATTATTGAGACTGGAACTTATATGAGACACAAAAAATAATTATCTTAATTTCAAATAAATTTTTAAAAAATAAAATACATAACTCTACCCATTTCTAGAGAAATCGTCACCAAAAATCTCAATTCCTACCCCAATAAAATCCGAAAAATCTCAAATAATAGAAACCAATCAGTAACATTTCCACAACATTATGTACTTAAATATTACACCAATTAATCACCACAAGATTGAACACAACAATAGAAAATGAGGATAATAGATCAAGATTTTCGGCATCAACTCCCAATTATTTTTATTGTCCGTAAAGGAAGGATTCATTAGGAAAAGTATAACAACCCCAAAACAGCAAGGAAAGACATATACACACAATACAATGTAATAATGTCTAATGAAAAGAGAAATCAACAATGACAGACACAAACTAAGCAATTTAATTTAATATTTACCTGCTGAATAGCTGATGATATGTTATACAATATCATGTGACATCTAATGGACATAATATTACAAGCACAAGCACCAAAAAATCCATTTGCAATGAGGGGAGTGAATTTTCATTAAAATTGAATGAAACGATGAATACATTTCAAAGGTGTCGACTGATACGACAAATTACATTCATTTTTATTCTAAGTTATGCTGTCATCAAAGAAATTTCGTTTCCATTTCTATTTCGTCGTAAAAAGAAAAGAAAAATCTCTTGCTTTTACTTTTACTTTTTTCGGTTCTCTTATTTTCCTTTCATCGTACAGATTCATACATAAATATGAAAGAAAATGGGAAGGAAATTTCCCAAATGGATCATTTCAATACACTTTGCATTTACTTGTACCGTATGTGGGTATTTATATATGTGTATGCTTATGGATAATCATAAATTTTATTCTTGACTATCACTGTTGCTAGTGTAACTATTTATTTGGTATATTTTATCGTTTGGCTCTACATTAATTTCATTACTGTGTAGATGAAAATCTACACAAACACAAGATATTTCGATAAATTCTTAAAGACCAAGATCCCTTTGATAGATTTATACAGAAGAAAAATTAATTTATTGAATGGGTGCTTCTAAGTCATATTTTGATGTCAATTTTATTTACCAAGAAAAACAAAATAGACGAAGATGTTAGAACAGTTTTATTGGTGAGTGGACATTAGGCGCATAAGGATGTTAATGACAAACATAATCAAAGATTCTTAGGTTTGTTTACATAAACTATGAATTGAGGTTAAATTAGAAAATTGTTAATTTCTCAACTTATTAAAGTCTACTTTTACAAAATAATATTACAAAAAGCCTCGCTCGTTCCAATTGAATACTTTAACCAACATTAAAACATGCATAAACTCAATATAAAGGCAAAAATAATTTACAAAATCTCAATATGGAATATAACAACAATCAAGTTTTTAAAATAAAAATTTCGGTTAAGTAAATTTTAAGAAACTTTAGCAGAAATTTCATCATTTTCACATAATTGAACTTCCATCAAAAACAGAGCTCCAATAAATCCATAAATCTTAATTTCCACAATCAAAACAAAACAGCATCTCATCAAGCAGGCATCCAACCAGCAAAAATAAATTCAATAGCCCACTCGATCACCAAAAACTGCACACACAAAAAAGGGAAATAAGAAAATAAAAGAAGCATTTCTCATTCAAAGATTAAGTGCGGCATAAAGTAAGAAAGAAAAAAAAACTGGAGCAGAGTATAAATCCAGATAAATGACATCACAGACGATTCTTTACTTACATTTCAGCTTTCATTTCCAAAGAGCTGAAGGAAAATTTCTTTTTTCACCGCCCGCATATTGAAGGAAAACAAACAAACATGTGTTTTGGCATATAAACTCATTAATCATTAATTTCATTTTCATGTTTATGCATTTTTCTCTGTTCAAATGAGTATGTGTAAAGAAGCCAAGAAAATAATAATGATACACACAGAAAATGAGGAGAAGAGGTCGTGTGTGAACGCGTGAATGGCAATAAGCAATAAGAAACATTTATTATTTAACCGAAAAAAAATTTTGCTTAACAAAAAAAAAACATAATAAATCTGAGAAGAAGAAATGTAGTGAAAATAAAAATATAGTAATAAATGTGGGGTAGTGGATGACTGACCTAAACGCATTCATTGAAAATTGCGGATTTATTTGTATATCACAACTTAAATTATTTATTACTTAAATGAAGGCTATGTTGATTTACTAAATTGATTTTATATAAGCTTTAATAGGTTTTCTTAGTAAAAGAACAGTAGACCCTGACGACAAAATCTTTGATTTTTTGTGAGTAATTATGATTCAAATCTCATATTCAACATGTTAGATTTTCAATTATTTTATTAAATTTAAAAAATTAGTTACTTAAAAATGCTAATTTTAAAAGGCAAACAAACGAAAGACAACAAATTTTCAAATCCACAGGCTTACATAAACCAGGAGCGTAGCCAGAAATTTTTTAAGGGGGGGGGGGGGGGGGGTTTTAAATTTTTTTTTATGGAACGAAAAATTTTGGGGGGGTTTTGGGATTTTTTCCTCAAAAATCCCTAGCAAATTGAAGAAATTTTCCAAAAAGAGGGGGGTTAAAACCCCCAAAACCCCCCCCTGGCTACGCCCCTGACATAAACATCTTGTAATCCTAAAATCCCTAAATCAAACTCAAATAATAATCTTCAAAAAAGCCAATATACAAAACAGTTGGACATAATGCCCACAACAGCATCCTTTTCATCCCCAAAAACTTTTCTCCTAAAAAGTGAATAACAACATGAAGATGGCAAGAATGAATCCAATGCTCAAAAAAAAAGTCTGTATCAAGCAATGAAAAAAATGTGTTGAGAGAGAGAAAGGAAAAGGAAAAATTGTAATTTATTGCTTTTTGATGCACTTCCAACAAAATTGAATGTTTGCTTGCTTGCTTGCTGCTACCACTGCTGATCTACAATGCCATAATGCCATCCAAAAAAAAGTAAGTCATTTCTCTTTCTCATTTTTAAAATGAGGCAGAAACTAATGTTACGATTAAGGCATTCAAAAACACATTCATGGGGAGATGACTGGATGGTTGGGGGTATGAAAGTCACAGTAGTGGTAAAACATGACTATAATCTCCTTAAAACGACTTGCCAAGAAGAAGAAAAAAATCATAAATAAAGAAAATTGTGCTGGATGCTTTTGGGGTAGGATGAGGGGTAAATGGTGAATGGAAAATAAATTAGGAATGATAATTATGAGAAAGTCCATTTGTCACTCGGAACGCAGTGATTTATTCTTGCAGAAATGCTAAATACTATTTCCATCATTATAGCAATCCATGTCGAATGTCAAATTGGACTGTAATTCATAATGGAAATTAACCATTTTCGGATTACAATTTGCGAAAGATTTAATAATCAAATTATTAGGTTTCATGCTTAGCTGTGCGTTTCTGCGTTATTGAATGTTATTGATTATCCTTTATTATTCTTGATCTTATTCTATGTAATTTAATTTGTTGGAATAGAACTAATGCTTATGACCTCTTATTTTTCTGAATATGTCGTAAATAGAAGTGACAAACTAAAAGTTCAAAAAGGTTCAAAGGAAAATAAAAATCAATTGAGTTCAGATTAGTTCAATAATTTTATTTATCATTCATTTTTTCAAAGTTATTGTCAATTTCAAACCCTAAAAAAAGGTTCTAAATCATATTCCAATGATGCAAGTCTGTGTGCAAGTCTTAGCACTGCCAAAATTGTTACCATTTCCGCCACAGCTTTAAAAGACAAAAAAAAAATAGAGATTATATTAGCAATAGTCCTTTTTGAAAACACATCTTAACCAAGCTTGATCCTTAAAAACCAACTCCTTTAAGAAGAAATTAAATCACTTACCCAGTATAAGGAAATGCAACACATTTTCTTGTCAAAGGATTATAATAATAACGAACGAGAGTCGGTTTAGGTGGATTACATGGGAGTCCGTAATCAAGCTTCGAATTACAATAAGGTGGAATAACACCTTCAACTAAAGCAGCACCAACGATGATCAAAAGTGCGAACAAAAATGTATTTTTCATTTTTTATTTTATAAGTTTTAATTTGATGTCTTTAATAAAAAAATGTTCTTGGTTTACTGGATACTGAACGAGTGAAAATTTGACTTTATATATAATCCAATGCAACAGGAAGTTGAAAATAATAAAAAAAAATCACTTTTGAATTTTATGAACTTTACTTTAAAATTTTATTTTTATTAGCTTGTTGATATAATTAGCTTTAAAGAATAATATTTACAACAATCAGAATCATAAATAAAATAAGCAACACAAAATTTAAAATGCAATTTACCTAATTGACTTTGGAAGAAAATTTTTACTCAAATCTATTACTTTTTTAATTTCTATTGTTTATTGATAATTGATAATTACAAAATAAAGCCTTATTTGCGTCTCAGCGTTGATTGCAATCTAAGCATTTTTAATTCTTAAAGAAAAAAATCAAGTAAAAGGTTATGTCACTTTTCTATTTCATTCAAGTTTGTCTGATGAAAATGATTGATTTGATTTTGAGTCGGTCATTTAAGGGATTTAAATTTTAAACACATTGAGCAATATCATAATCATGGCTAATGAAAATGAAAGAACTTTTAAGTTCAACAAGAATTTTGCTTGTTACATACAATATTCGAAAAAAATGTTGAAAAAAAGAAATTCACCCAATAGTTCGACCCGAGTGGGAATCGAACCTCACACCTCTCGATTGCCGGTCAAGTGCTCAGACCACTAAGCTATCGGGCTTAGCCATTGGAATTGGCAATTTACCAATATATGTGAACTCCTCTTTTTCAACAACTGTTCTAGAGCCTGTAACCTTAGTGTTTCATCCATTTTTGTTTCATAATCGCAGAGGCAAAGCCACTAGAAGCCATATGAAACTTAATAAGCAAAGCTTATAACCAAGATGAAACAGTTATCTCTAGGGCCTAAGTTATAGTCAACTTACAAGACAGACAGAGCTAATGAAAATGAAAGATTTTTTTTCGAATCATAATCATGCTTTATTTTTTCACTACAAGATTTTCATGCACAAAATTAAAAAAATGTTCAAAGTCCTCGTGTTGTTAATCGAGGGACTTAAGCGCATTTTTGTCGCAGTGATCAGAAATCGATTAAATAGAAATTGCTTTAAATTACAAAATCCCTTAATTCTTCTTTTATCATCAAAAAAATCCTGCAAGAAAATACAATTTTTATGAAAAAAAAAAAACTGTATAATAATAACAGAATCCATTAAATTCCGTCTTTCTAGCATGCTCTATGCATGAAAAGTCTGTTTTCTTGATGATAAATACAAAACCTTCCAAAAAGAAAGAAAAAAATTTTGCCCAAAAATAACGGTCAAAAAATTTTTAAATTCCAACGGTCAAAAAAAATTCAAATTTTTAACGAGGGGTTTTCAACAATTTTTTTCCTTATATAATGCAGACTACCGTCATAACTTTTCGGACTTCTTCGACATTAAGTTCGAATTTCTTCGAAATTTGATTCGAATTCTTCGAAATTCCAAACAATAGAAAATTTTGGAAGTCAAATTTCGCTGTGTAATGACATTAATATTTATAAATTAATGTTTTAAACTAAACATTAATTACTATTAAACAATTCCTTAAACATTGCTTTCAATATTCTTAAGTAGTTAATGAGAATTTGGTGATAATATTTTCCAAAATTTGGTTTCACTAACACATTCACATGTTTTTGTTTATGTTTACATTTTAAATTTAAAAATTTGTTTAATCGAAAACAAGTCATTTGAAGCATTTTTATTGCTTAAAATTACTATTTATAGTTATGAAATGTGTTTGTAAATCAAACTAAATTTCATAAAACTTGAATTCTATTATATTTTAAAATGTAAACATTAAAAATTAACTGCCAAAAAAATTTCAAACTTTTTCAAATTTCTCATTTAACGGACTTCATATCTTATGACGGTAGTCTGATATAATGTTAAATCGTTGATTACAGGAATAGTAGATCGTTTAACGATTTTTTAATAAGCGATGCCGGAATAACTCGATAGTAGAAAGATAATTCATCAAAACGGAACTCTTAACTTTGTCTGGTTTCTGAGATCTCAGAGCTCATCCAGCCTTGAACCACCCAGCCAGCCAGCCGAACAAAGTGAAACTATAAGCGTCATTTTTTGCAAAAATGCGCTAAAAATATTGAATCAAATATCGATTTTATCGACTTTACATTCTCTTTGACAATGCTCTTCTGAATGAAAATTATTTTTATTGCCTCTACATCTGCAAAATTAAAAATGAGTTTTGTAAGATCTAAGAAATCAGGAACCTTTAATTTAATTTGTATTACACTTAATTAATCCAAAATTATCCTGTCTACTTAC
Organism: Chironomus striatipennis; assembly: GCA_026123125.1. Taxonomy (NCBI): domain Eukaryota; kingdom Metazoa; phylum Arthropoda; class Insecta; order Diptera; family Chironomidae; genus Chironomus; species Chironomus striatipennis. Next base: position 46,961,815 of record CM047394.1, read on the forward strand.
CCTCCGTAAAAGAAAATTCTACATGAACGCATTTTACGATTGTAAAAATATCGTACAATATTAGCTTCGCAAGGACCTCGTTTTGGTAAAATATTACAAAAATCAGGACGTATGACTTCTTCTGATGATGATGATGAAAGTGATGATGATGTTGATGAAACTCTGCTGTATAAATAAAAAAATATTAAATAATTTATTTATTTTTTTAATTTACTTAGATAATGTATTTTTTTTTCAGTAGGTAATTATTTATGTTTCGTTTTTTATAATTAAAATAAAATAAAATAAAATCCAAATAATTACCATTGAACAAATGCAACTGAAAGAATTCCTAGAAAAACTAAAAGCACTGCAAATTTCATGATTGATTTCATGATCACTTATTTGTAATCCTCACTGCTCCAACTAATTTTATAGACTAATCTCAATTAAATAGTCTGAATTTATATAGGGAGCCATTTTGAAAAATGCTTGACTAAGGAAGTTTTTTATAACGATTAAAAAAAGATTACTTGGGATTAAAATTGCTGAAGTGAATAATTTCTAAAGTTGCACTATTTTTTAATCAAGACCAGATTAAAGATTTTTATTTAATTGTGGAGAAATTTTTTCTATACATTGAGCAAGATCATGCCCATTCTTTATTTAATTTTTCAGATGACAAAATATTCATGCACAAAAATGGAGTAAAATTAAATTTTACATCAAATATCGACTTCTTAGACTTTACATTCTCTTAGACAACGTATTTTGGAGATAAAATTATTTTTATTTCCTTGACATCTGCAAAAATAAGAGCAAGTTTTTTAATATTTTAGAAAATTAAAAAAAAAGATTAAATAATTAAGATTAATCTGTCTACTTACCCTCCATAGTAGAACATTTCACAAGTTTGTCTTGCATGATTGTAGTAATAACGCATAATATGAGCTTCACAAGGACCTCGTTCTGGTCTCAAATTACAGTAGTTAGGACGCTTAAGTTCTTCTGAAGATGATGATGATGATGATGATGATGATGATGATGATGATGAGGATACTCTGCTATAAACATAGGAAATTGTCAACGAAATTCTTTTATCTTAATTTTATTTACTCTTACCGATTTTTACAGGTTCTCGAGCATTGATATTTGAATTTGAAATTGTTCTTGTTGCCATCACATCTGAATGAAAAATAAGTTGAAAAAATTATTAGCCATACTTACATTCAAATATTATTTAGTCAACTTACCCTCCGTATAAAAATGATTCACAGTTTCTTGATGTGGCGTTATAAAAATAACGTTCAAGTCCCATTTTGCAATTACCTGCATCTGGTTCTAATGTACAAAAATCTGGACGTACAATTGTTTGTGGTGAATTGGATAGAGACCTGAAAATTAAATTTTACAATATTCTTTTCAAATTTAAATTTATTGCAATTTGAAATTTGCATACCATTGATCATCATCCCTGACTCTGTTTGAGCTGCAATCGATGAAAATTGCAACAGACAGGATTGATAGAATGGTTAAAAGCACTGCAGATTTCATGACTGAACCTGCTTATTTATGATCCTCACTGGTTGAAATAATTTTATAGACTGATCTCAATTAAGTATCCTGAATTTATATAGGGAGTCATCTTGAATCAAGTAATTTTTAAAAGTCATTAAAATTTGAAAAATGTTTGATTAAGCGATATTTTTTTGTAGCGATTGAAAAAAGATTACTTGATATTATAATTGCTGACAAGAATAGTTTCTAATGATTTTATAAAATTATTCTATTTTTTAATGACGACTGAAATAACTAAAATTTCACTAAATATTACTTTCAAGACTTTTCAACCCTCAATCTTTACACAGGATGTACGGCATAATTTTCATAAAACATCATATTAATTTTTTTGTGCACATCATATGACGTCCAATTACGACATTCTACTAATCATTCCAAATAATTTTCGACTGATTAAGCATAAAAATGTGATTAAATAATCATGACTGTTGTGTATTTGTTGTGTATCCCTGAAAAAATCTAGTATTATCAATAATTCAAACATTTACGATTCATTCAACTTTAAATCAAAGTCAACAAAAAGCTATTTGAAAATAATATTTTTTTTCATTGTTCAAACTTCAAAGTTCTTACCTAATTTAGAAAAAAAAAATAATAATTTCCAAAATCAAAATTATTTTTCATTTTATTGGTAATTTAAATTTTTCAACTGAAGGAAAATTCAAACTTAATGTATTTTTTAAAATAAAAAAAAATAAATAAATCTCAAAACCGTTGAAAAAGCTTTCATACAACTTAAAAGGTTGTTAGACGATTAAACGTATGCTGCATCTTGCAACAAATATTTACATATTGTTGAATTCAAACCGATGATTCAATAATCTTTCGAGTTTCGTAAGCGACAAAAAAAAAATAATATGATAATGAAGTCAAGCTTTAAGACTACCTGACGATTGGCATGCGAGTGAAAATATTTCCAGTATCTCGATCAAGACAATTTTTTTGGGATAGAAAACAGACCCCATATGTTTTGTATTTGTAGACAGACTTTAATACTGACAAAAAGGAAAAGAAGCTCATTGAAATTTATCGATAATCGATTGACCTAATTTCAATATCCAAAAGGCAAAATCTTAAAAATCAGAACCTGTTTGTTAGCAGAATCATCAATATTAATTAGAATCGACAAACATATTTTGAGTGAAGAGCCATTAACAAAATAAAAACCGCAAAAATATTGAGGTAGAGCATGGCTAATAAGCTAATAAAAACAAACTGCAAAAATGCTTGGGTATAAAAAGGAAAAGTTTAAAGGCACAATTTTATTAATAAAGTACAAAAAATATATTCTTAGATTCTATAATTATTAACCAGAGATAAAGACTTTAATCAGATAGTTGGTCACATCACTCATGTGAACCTTTTCTGACAATGTTGTGTTTCTGTTTCTGAGTTGAAGGAATCCATCATCAAGGGAATTATCATCTAATATTAGATTGTACGGAATGCCAATTGTATCATACACATTGAATAACTTATCCAGTTTCATGTCCTCATCATCGTTTGACGATTTACGTTTTACTTCATTTAGTACCTGAATTCGTGGTTCTGTCTCCATAATTAACAGTTGTACATATCGTGCCAAGTCCATTAGTTCATCAGAGTATTGTTTACTTCCATTGCAGACAATTGACATTTGATATGGAGCGATTCTTCTATGAAAGGCAGTGTAATAGTCTGTGAGATTGACAGCATCAAGAATCAAAGCCATTGTGGCAGCATTAAGATCCACGACAGTTTTAATCACATCAGGTAAAACTTCCTTCTTGTGATTTGGAATTTTTGATAGGAAATTGCTGAGCAATTCCTTGTCTTTTATGCAGTCCTTGAGTGAGAATAATTTGAAACTTTCTACATTGAACAAATGGTCGGTAACTGTTGACTGAATGTTTACAAACTTAAATTTTGGATCACTTTTTTGGTCAGAAATTCGATATTTTCCTGGATATGAGCCATATTTCATCCACCAGATTTTATGTTGCCGTTGCATATGATAGAATGATTCATTACTGAAACTATTGCTGACAAAGTACGATGTTCTTAGCAGATACCGTTTTGGGAATATAACACGCAATGTACCATCGTCAATGCACTCAATAAGATTATTCTTCTCCTTAATTTCCTCTGATATGCAAAATGGAAGTTCCTGGCTCTCTTTCAGCTCTACAAATGCATCAATAAATTTTGAATTATGTAAATAGGCAGCATAATCGTTCGCGTCTTTTTCACCCGTCGAGTCTATGAATGTGCTACGAATTTTAGGTTCACGAGTTGTATGGAATTTTAAATATTCATTTTTCACGTTGTTGAGCACGTTATTGAATAACGGTGTCACATTTCTTATGTTAATCACATTATTCTTCTGTTCTAAATCCACAAACTGTTTAATTCTTGATAATTTCTCTATAATTTTCATCTTTAAGACGCAATTTTTTTGACAATATTTTTTTGGGAGATTGTAGGTATTTTTATTATTGTTGGAATTAAATTTAAATAATAAGAAGATAAAAGTTTACTTCCAGTCCGGATTCCATTGGAAGTTTACATTTTCCATTGAAAAAATACCAAATTATTTACTTCCTATATTTTTCTTATTTTCTACTCTTTAATGCGCATTTTAAGTTTGTTTTCATTATTTTCAAAAATGTTAGTTTGCGTCTTATCAGCTTTACTGCCATTTATTTAAAATTAGAAGTGTCGGATGATGTATTGAAAGTTAGTAAACAAATATTCCAACAACAAATTACTTTAGCTTTATTTTCTAGTGAATAAGTTTCTCTTTTCAGACACTTTGTCTTATTTGTTGATTTTTGAGGAAATTATAAGGTTTCTTTGATTGAATATTTTTAACTATTACTGAGGACCTAAACTTATTGACTTTCAAAACTTTTTAAACTTTGCTAAACTTATTAAATTGTCAAAATTTTAATCAGTGTCAAATGAGTAGCTTCTTAGAAAAGTTACCTAAATCAAGCTCAACAGAAATAAACACGTCATAGTCTATTTGAATTGAAAAATTTTAACACTTGTTTTTATTTTGATTATTTTTAGCGCATTTTTGAAAACTTGTTTTCAAAAAGGAAGCTCAATCATGCACTTTGATCGGTCGTTCGGTCGTTCGGTCGTTCGGTCGTTCGGTCGTTCGGTCGTTCGGTCGTTCGGTCGTTCGGGTCCCAATTATCTCTTGATCTAGACTTCGTAGCAAGCTCGGAATTGTTTTGATAGCTTCATTGAATGTTTTTATTCCCGCCGTTTATATTGAAAAATCAAAAAACACTCATTAAATAGCTTAATTCATCGATTTTATATTTCAAAAAAAATATGTAAACAATGCAGGGCAAAGCTATGCTGATGATAAGTTTGAATTTTTTCTAACCGTTAAAAATTTGAAATTTTTTTGACCGTTATTTCGGATTAAATTTTTTTCTTTTATACACCTTAATTAATTAACATTTAATTTTTTCATACAAAACAAATGTGTTTAGAAATTTGAAAAATAATGGATGTGTTCAGAAATTTGAATTTTTTGCTAACGGAAAATTTTGAATTTCAAAAAAACCGTTAAATCGTAAAGCTATTTTTTGCATTGAACATTATAAAAATCAATTTTAAAGGAATTTTGATTTTTAGTTTTAAACTTATTATTGAAATGAATTATGACTAAAGAAACAGCAATAGAGTTTTAAAACTCGACATTCTTTTCTATTTAATCAATTGCTAATCGCTGCGTCAAAAATGCGCTGAAGTCCCTCGATATAAAACACGAGGACTTTTGTAATTTTTTTTTATTTTATTTTATTTCGTCGTTCCGTGAATATTTTCAAAATTTTTATTAGTTACACATGAATCCAAGGACTAGATCAATTTTAAAATGGTGCAGTGTTCTCAGTGGATCAACATTTATCTCATGGACAGTCTATGAAACAAATGAAGCCTATAAATTTCTAAGAAAACCATTGAACACAAATTGTTTATTCAGTAATAAAAGCGAGTGGATTTACATAAAACATAATTATCTGAGGGAGCCAGTAAGAGACTTCCTCAATGAGTTCTTTGAAGAAGAGACAAAAATTTATAGTTTTTTATACAATTTAAAGAAGCGAATGACATTTACAAAAGTAAGTACAAAAAAGTTGAGAATAGGAAGTGACCTTGAAGACATTTTTCACTGACCTATTTCTTCTTATTTGCTAATCTTTTTTATCATCATAAATTTTTGTTTTAGATTGAATATGCTCTAAAAACTCTTCGTGTTGCTAAAAATACAAATGATCCATTTATACGACGTAAAGCCGTAAATAATTTAGCTGATGAAAAACTAAACTTGGACGAATGGGAATTTCACTTTTTGTCACAATATGTAGATGCTTCACTAGCTATTTGCTTAGCGAGACATAACTGTAACTCTAATTTGATACGAAAACCGAGAGAATTTGGAAATGTGAAATCGAATATTGACATTATAAGCAATATTAAAGCACTATTTGACTCAATGAAAGACAATAAATGTGTAAAATTCATTTTTGATACAACGAGTGCTTTTGAAAGCCTAAAAGATCCGGACCATGAGACAAGTTTGCACGAATTACATCCAGAAACTGATCATATCATTCAATCACTTGACCATTTCTTACACTTGACGAAAGAGCCTGATACATGCTTAGATATAGCCAAAAATGATGGTCTAGAGATTCTTCTTGATATTTATAAAAGCTTTAAAGATAATATTGACATAAAAATGATTTTATCGAAGATTGTAACGAATATGTCATCAGGAAGTGAAGGCATACTTGATTATTTTTTCAAAAGTGGTTGGATTTACATGCTTTCCAATTGGAAAAAGGACGAAGACCTCCGCGTTCAAGTATATGCGTCAACATCACTAAACAATCTGGACAAATTTGATTCCAATAAGTTTAAATATAAAAATAAAATCTATCCTCTATATCCACGTGAAAAGATGTTCAAGAAACCTGATCTGGACTTAGTTTTTGTACATGGTTTACTTGGTGGAATTTGGATCACATGGCGAGTACAAAAGGATGCTGACATGATGAAAATTGGAAATGGAAATGATAAGGATCAGCAAAATGTGTACGATGAAGATGTTCGCAATTCAATTTTTCAGGGAGAAGCAGTATTTCGAAATGAAAAGATTGTGCAAATGGAACCAAGTACTGCTAGTAAAATATTAACGATTACCGAACAGACAACCAAAGATGTTCTTTTTGCGGTTAATGAAATGGCAGAGGAGAAACTTTCTGTTGAAGATGTAAGTAAAATTGTAAAATTTTAGTTATTTTGAAGTTTCCAAAATGCAGAACAAAAGTTACTCATAATTATAATTTCACAACAAAATCAATTTTCAAATTTTAGTTAAAATTTACCAAGAAAATCCTCAAACATGTTGTGAAGAAAATCAACGAGCAGAAATACAGCTTTTGTTGGCCTATAGACTGGCTTCCTCAACAATTTCCCAACATTAGAATATTGGGCCTTCAGTTTGAGTCATCATTAAGTTATTGGACGTCAAAAGTGTGTTCATGTGAAACGAATAAAAGAAGATTACGAAATATTTCAATGGACTATCTAGAAAGACTCAAGGATGCAGGAATTGGACAACGAGAAATTGTTTGGGTGTGCCATTCAATGGGAGGATTAATAGTTAAATATATAGTTAATTTAGCATTAGAAAGTGACGATCCAGAGATTAGGAAAATTGGAGAGAATTCTCGTGGGATTTTCTTCCTTGGTTGTCCTCATCGTGGTTCAAAAATATCAAAATTAAGTAATCAGACATCTGCAATTTTATGGCCAACTGTTGAAGTTCAAGATCTTGAAGAGAATTCAAAGGAACTTTTGAAGCTCAATGAACAATTTTTGGACAATGTTTTAAAGATGAAAAATCCAACAGAAATTGTATCAATTGCCGAAGGAACAGCGACAAAAATATTCCAAAATATTAAATTACAAGTAGTTCCAATATCAAGTGCATATCTTGGATACGGAGACTTTTTCATTTCACATGAAAATCACCTCAATCTTTCTAAACCAATTTCCCAAAATTCTTTCATCTATACAGCTCTTGTAAGCATGCTTGAGAAAATCCTCAAACAAACCAAAGGAATATGACGAGACAATGTGATAATTGATTTTAATTATAAAAGTTTATTAGTATATTAATGATTTGTTGTTTTGCTTTAAGTAAATTAATAAAGAAAAAAAAGAGACATATATTTATTTAAATGATAAAAAAAATAGAAGAATTTTGATTTTTCAAAGTTTTATGTGGTCACAAATAAGTGAAAAGTAATCAACATAAATAGTCAAACAGTTGCAGTATGGAGAAAACTCAAAAAACTTGATTTATTCAAAAAAAAAAAAAACCTTTAAAAAACAACCTAATCAAAGATATAGGGGGTCCTTGATGTGAACAGTTGTTTTGTTCCAAAATTTTTCTATTCAAATCGAATTTATTCAAATCGAAGCGTATGAAAAATGACCGTTAAAAATGAAAATTTGAATTTTTGTGTGAAAAGTTTTTGGTTTTCAAATCGAAACAATTCAAATCGAATCTGTTTAATTCGAGGACCTCCTGTATTGAGTAACGTGGTATCAATTAAACTCAAATTAAAAAAGAGCAAACAAGTGTCTACACAAGGTAGGAAAAGCATTATCAAATAAAAAGAAATGATGAAATTTAAACGATAATTTCAAAAACGAGACAAATTGTGATTCGTCATCTTTAGAATAGATTAATTCATCGACTTGTGTCGAGTAATCTATCAACGAAAACAAGGCTAGGAAATCTATCAAAATATTCCATTAACCCTTGAATAATAATCTTTTGCCTAAATCAATGATAACGATTTATCTTGGGAGTGTTCTTATCTTTTTCAGACAATTAAAATATATTTTCCTTTAATTAGGATTTAATTTGGGTTTGAAATTACCAAGATTATATTATAGATTGGGGAATAACTTCATAGTACTTCAATGTAACAAGATAGCTTTTTCCTAGAAATTAATACAATTTAGTACAAAAAAATTGGAGTAATGAAGGTTTTAATTTAATTCCTTGATTTGGAATGGTGATTTTTTGCGATATTAATTTTATTATTAAGCTAGTAGCTATCTCAATCCTTGGCACGAATATTTTATTATAAAAAATTTTTAGTAATACAAAATGTAATAAATATTAGAAAATGTCTGTAATATTATGAATTATTGAAATTTTCATACTAGGTATTACTTAAAAGGGGGTCGACTATTGAGGACATAATTACATTAAATCATGTAAGAACACAACCAAGCACATGGGTGCATCAATTTTATTTCACCATGTGACTAGATAATGATTCAGAATTTATTTTACTGCAAGTCATCAATTATCCTTGGAATCTCTAAAAACGTGTGATCTTTGAAACGGAAATGTCTGTAATTTAATGGAATATATCCTGATTATATTTGATCATTTTTTAAAAGTTTAAATATTTATGTACAAATTTGATTAAGGGTTTTAAAAAATTCCTTTGAAATCAAAGTTTCTTAGCCTTGTTAAATATTTTTGAGACTCAATAATTTCCATTATCTCAAAGAAATGATGATTCACAGTATTAGACATCATTTAATCTTATAATGTTGAATTTGTTGAATTTAAAGTTGTTTTGAAGTTGTACAAAAAAATAATCAACAATGTTCCTTTTTTGCGTCTTAATTTTTTTACGATGTTGATTTATCGGAAAAAAAATGAATTGCCAGAAAATAACATTTGTTATTAAATGACGATTGTTATTAAAAGTTAGCGCTTTCTATTAATTCTGGCAAAACTTAGTAAACAAAAAAAATCACACTTTCAAACACGTGTTAAAAGATATTAAACTAATAGTTAAAGTTCAAAATTGAAAAGTAAATTTAATAAATTTCCAGGATTTTTGTATAAGTTCAAAAAAAAAATAAAAAAATAAAAAAAAAATTCTTTTGAAATTCACAAAAATTTAAATTAAATTATTTTAAATATCATAGCGGCATCAAAACATAATCGAAAATGTCGAACGAAAGACTTCAACAGCATGTTCATACATTTGCAAAAAATATAGACACATAAAACTTCCGATATAAAGTCAATGCAATTTTGAAAATGTCAATGAATTTTTAAATTAATGTCCTTGAGAAATCATGAAAAAATAAAATTATAAATGTATTATAATTTCTTTTAAAAAATTATAGAACGACATTTGATCCGATCGCATTCTCTTAAAAAAATGTTTAAATCTAACAAAGTTCCCATAAAATAAATTTTCACGAAATGGTGTAATTCCCAATTTTTATTTCTTTTATTATCAAAGCATTATATAGTCTACATAAATTTTGCTACAGCTCTCATTTTAAATTCACCCATTAAGCTATACTCAAGTGATATTAGTTAGTGACCTAAGACAACTATTTATCAAAAAATAAAAAATTTTCATCAAAGAACTCCAAAAACTCGTCATCAATTTTTCCAAGATATTCATTTCGTCATTGATCGTCAGTCATAGATTTACTTTTACACACACACACACAGAAACATAAAATAATAACGAACAAAAAATTCAAATATTTCCCGCGTCAGTTAAATTCGTTCAGTTGACTTCAGTTTTTCGAAGAGAAAAGTTCACTTCGCAAAGATTTTTTTTTCATTTTCATATCTTTTAAAATAATTAATTACACTGTTTCTGTGGCATTTTTGTGCAAATATACTTATTAATAATTAAAATAACGAGTTAGAGCATCAATTAGTTGTATTATAAACAGTCAAAACGGATTCTAGATAGAAATATCATAAGTTTAAAATTAAATATGGTGAGTAAAAATTTCATTATATTGCGTTGTTGTTTTTGTATAGGGAAATAAACACACGATGAAAAGAGATGTGTAGAGTACTGTGTAGATAGATGTAGAAAATACTAGTAAAAAAATTCTCGAAAGGTGACATAAGTGCTTTTTATTAAACTATGGTGAAAATAATTTATAACCGTTTTTTGAATTTTAAATTTAACAAATAATAGACACTTCCACAAAAAAATGTAATTAAAATCAGAAAAAAATGCGGAACATTTAATATATAAATTCGCATGAACAATTAACTACCTAATTAAAATGGACTTAAATTACATGTTTTTTCCATTGTTGTGAAATTAAAATTTACCGGTTTTTGTGAAATTCAAATTTCGTGATTTTTGTGAAAATGAAATTTAACAGTCTTCATGAAATTTAAATTTTTTGATCAATCCTGTATCAATTTTCGATGAAATCATTTTTTCGTGGAATGTGAAATATAAATTCGTCATTTAAAATAATAATATCCGTTAAAAATTCAATTTCGAGAATTTAATGGTCCAATAAGTCAAATTGTCAAGGACAGACAAAGTGAACACCCAATAAGTTGAATAATGCTAAAAAAAAGAGAAAAAAAAAATAACAAGAAGAAGAACGAAAAAAATACGTATATATGTACGACGTAGGACGTGATTTTCTGCAGTCGTCTCTTAATATTCTGTCCGATATGTATGACGCAAGAATTACTAGTGTTTACAATTCTGTTTACATCCTAGTATAGGAAGAAAAAAAAGTGCTACAGTTTTAAGGATTTACATTGAAAAGCATTAAAAAACAATGATGAAATTCGAGCATTAAATTGCGCTCGAATTAAGCGAAAAAATATAAGTTTTAATATAAAACTACACGTCGCAAAAAAAAAAATATAAAGTGTTCAATAAATTATCAACTTTCTGGAAAGTCTAGTACAAATGTGCTTATCTTTCTTGTTTATACCAATGAAATAAAGTTGTGAATCAACATTAGTCATAAGTCAGTTCCTCGGGAATTACCTCAAATTCTAAGAATTTAGTGATTTATGAAAAAAAAGTACAAAAACAAAAGACTTAAAAAAACTCTTAGAAATAATAAAAGGCATACTCTAGAAACAAAAGGAATTTATTCAATATGGTAATAATGAGTGACAATATTTACACTTTTAAGTTTCTGCATTATCTCTTACGTCTGTGTGTGGTGTGATCAGTTGAAAAAAAAAATTATTACTTAAGTCGCATAAAGTTTGTGAAATGTTTTTTTACTAACATGAATTTCCTTTCCTTCCAAACAGGGCGGTTCGAAAATGTTAAAATTAGATTCAGTGATCTCCAACATGATAAAGACATCAAGTAATCAAGAACAGCGAGTGAGAAGGTTTATGACATCGAGAGAAGAAGCAGTTAATCGATGCCTCAATTCTTTAATTCATACGTTAAGCTGCCGAGACGGTGACTCGTGTAAAGCTCATGGATGTATTAAGATGAAGCGAGTAGTTGAGCATACGAAAACATGCCCAAGAAAGAATAACAACTTTCGTGGATGTTCAATTTGTACTCAATTGATGAATTTGTGCTTCTATCATTCGAAAATATGCCGTGCTCATGTCTGTCATGTACCATTTTGTCGTATCATGAAGAAAAAATTGCAAGCATTGAATGAACTTTATGCCCAAAAGCAAAGTATTCAATCGTAAGTATCTATGTAATAATTTCACCATCCATAAAACCTTAATCAAATTGTCTGAATATTTATTAATAAAATGAAATATGTACTATATATTATTCAGCATGAAGCCTGTTTATCAATTTCCAATACCTCCACTACACCCGCCTGTTTTAAAACAATCATCATCAGCTCCATCTATATCAATTAATGATGGACCGGAAATGATTGAACCACAACCAAAGAGAATGAGATTGGACGATAGTGAAAGTTCATCATCATCATTCAGCGATCATAGTAATAATATTGAAGCTCAAAACTCTAATTTTAATTTTAATAATGTATGCAATTTGTTACAAGAGCCACAAGCAGCCGTTTAAGCTTAGCATTTTTCTGAAAATGATAAAAAAAATCTTCCAAGCAAATGAACTTTTTTTTCCATTTTGCACACTTTTTCTTTTATTAAATTCAAGTCAACACAACTTTTAAAAACAAACAAAAAAATGGAAAAACTGAAAAAAAAAAATCGTAAAATTCTCCTCAGAAACTGTTTAGTGTTTAAAAAAAAGAAAGAATGAAGGAAGAAACACCTAGAAACTTATAATTATAATTTTTAAATGGCATCGAATTATGAGCGAATTAAATATGTTGAGATTTAATTTAATATTCTCGGCGAGAATAACTTTAATGATGATTCAATCAGTCACTGTGATGTCATTTAAGATTTTAAATACTTTTTTTAAAATCTATATTTTAATATAATTTAGAATAATTAAATTAAATTCCATTTATGAAATGAAAGTTTTTAAAGCAATCCACACAAAGAATTGAAAATTTTTGAGTTTAAATGAAATTATTTTTAATTTCTACACCGGTTTTTTTGTTATAAAATTAGCACCAACCAATAATAGAACTATCTTTTAAAAAAATACAGATTTCATTAACTGAAACTCGCTTTTTGTGGATTTTTCCTTTCTAAATGCCATCAGAACTTTGTAATAGGATTAAAATAAAAAGATATGAAATTTTGGATAAATGTAATTAAATATTTAACTTTTAAGATATTTTTAATTGTACATTCCGTTGGCTTAGACTTAGACTATAGTTAATTTTAATTTAACTTATTTAAATCAGTTCGTAAGTCTAATTTATTTATTTATTTACTTTAATATAAGCATAAGAAAGTGTATATTTTAAGTGTTAAATTTTAAGCAGTGAACGGAGGATAAGTTTAGTGATTAAGACCAAAACATTTTTTGCAATATCATAACGAATTTCAAAAAATCATTATCGGTGTTTACAATGTCCTAAAGTGAACTGTGATAAACGAGACTCAAAGTGTTTATGATAATTACATTTTCAAGGTAAGACTGAATGACTTTAAATTATTAGATTGTGATAAGTTAATTTTAGATAGACCTTTTATGGCTTTTCCCTTTATTTTTATTCCCCCGTAATCAATGGTTTATGCCATATGGTGAAATTAAGTCTAGAAACCATGTCTGTTTTTTTAATGGAGTTACGTGCAATTTTGCGAGAAATAAGCTTATATAATTGACATGACTTTTAGATTGTCTTGTGACCTATTGACTGCTGAAGATGAGATTAACTGTTACTACTAATCTATTGAAATATTGAGAAGTAGGCCAATATAATTTGCTGACCCTTAAAAGCTCAAATTTAGAGTAATTGATGCTTTTATCGAATCATTTGGATTAGTTAAGGTTCCAAATTCGGTACAAAGTCCTTTCTAAATGTTTAAAAAACCCGCTTCTAACACATACAAACCTTAGATTATTAGCACTTAATCTCTGAAAGAGAATTTTGTTTATAACTTGATAACTTAGTTATATTGCAATGACTTGGTTCAATTTTTAAAATATTTGAGGTTATTTGCTTTAATCTGAAAAATAAAATAATTTATGATTCGAGACTTTGATAAAATACTTAATAATCTCAATAGTTTGTAAACTTACTTCACTTACATCATGCTATCCTTGAAAAAATCTTCCTGTTTCAATCAGAATTCAATAAACTGATCTTTTTTCAAAACAAATAAAATTCCCCTAAAAAAATTTCAATTAAAATTCGAAATCTGAAAACCCGTTAAAAGTCATAAAAAATACAACTAGTTATCGAATCCAATTTTGCCACGTCATATAAAAAGCTTATCGTCCATTACTGATTGGTTACGAATACATGTGCACTCCATCTTATTTCACCATCGATATTTCCAATCTTACTTTAATGTATTACATCTAGTCTACCACGATCAAATTTTTTTTAAATATTAATTCAGCCCTTTACACTGAGATAATATTAATTAGTAGATTATAACAATAATATTAATAATTTAGTAATAATGCATGCAAAAATGTGATACTTTATGAAACCTGCAATCTAAAAAAAGTTAAAGACTGAATAAAAATTGTTGAAATTTTGGTTTAAAAAAAATTAAATAATTTGTAGTATTTTTTAAGGGTTCCCGAAGTCTCGGTCTCGACAAATTTTCGAGACCGAGACCGAGACCGAGAATTCCCGGGATTTCCCGGGAAGTCTCGACTTTAATTCTACAGTAAATTTTTGAAATTTTTTAAGTGTTTTGCAATTTTTATGGCGTTTTCATGCTTGTTACAAATGTCTGATTTAGAGAAAATTCAAAAAGATAATAAATTTTGGTTTTTTAACACAAAAATTTATGAAAATTATGAAGATAAAATTTTATTTTCCTTCATATAAATCTTAACCCATCTTTCATACATATTTTCAGAATATCAAAAATCAGTTAATTTGTTCACTTCATAAGTAGTAAATGTTAGTAATTTTCTTATAAAATTTTAAGAATTTAACTTTTGAAAATTTATTTTCGGGTGTGCTTTTCTCAAAAAAAAAGCTTAGATTAATATTTTTTTAGCTTAAACACAGAGATCAAAGTCGACTTTTTCGGCTTAACTTATTTTTGCTTCTATTGACGAAATTAAGCCATTTACAAAATTTTTTGATATTATAACTGTTTCTTATATTATTAACTAGCATATTGTATCATAATTTCTTAATTTTCATACGTAATCAGCTCAAAATTTTACTTCAGCTGAGAAAATAAGCCGATCGGCTTAAAATCAGCTTAGAAAATTTAAAAGTTAAATTTTGAGTTTAACACTTTTCCAATTTTATGAAATAAGACTCAGAATAATAGAAAATGACCCTAGGAATAGTAAAAATATCTAAAGTACTTTGTAAATAGCTTAAGTTTATCAAAAAATGCAAAAATCTAGTTAAGCCGAAAACTTCAGCTTCGATCTCTGCTAAAAAATTCAAATTTACTTTTTTAAATGTTTTTTGTCATCAAAACTTTAATTTTTTTATTGTATAAATGTCTATTTAGATATACTTAAGTATCTTAAAAAATTTTCCTTTGAGATTTAAAATTTTTCTCCGAAGAGAAAATGTAAATTTTTTAGTAAAATAAATTTTTCTTGGTCTCGGGTCTCGGTCTCGGAAAATTCTCGAGACCGAGACCGAGACCGAGAATTCCCGGGAATTCTCGGTCTCGGTCTCGGCATCGTGAACCCTTAGTATTTTTTACTCCGATAATTAATTTTTATGGCTTTGAGGTTAATTCCCCCTCAAATCTAATCTGAGTTTTATAATTAACTTTTCAGAGAAGCTGATAAGTGCAAACAGGGCTGATTCTATAAAATTCTTGATATTAGGTTCAATTTATTCGTAAATTAAGAACCTACCTCCTCTTCCCCTTCTCATTTTCAGACACACCTATTATTCAAAATAAATGACGAGCCTTTGAGGTAATTGAAAAGTATTATATTACAATTGAGATTTAGTGAAATTTGAAATGAGAGAATCTGACGCTTCTCTCAATCTTCGTTAAACTCAATGAACGGAAAATGTCATTCATATTATGAATCTATTTTTGGATGTTTAAGGTGACACAAATTTATTTAAATTTTCTCATCGCTGATTCAATCAACTGAAAAAATTGCTTAATCAGTTATTTTCCTTAAATTTACATAATTTTCAGAAAATTTTAAACTTTTTTCCTATGTTTGATGCAATGTTCCGAAAGAGTTAAGTCAGACTTATTTTAAGGCATTGAAAAAAAAAAAAATTTGGACAAGTTTATATTGCGACTTAATATTTGTTAACGAAAGAATACTTGCTTTCTAAATAGAACCGGAGATTTGTTTGTTCTAAAGATAATCATACAGTGATGACGTCAGAATTTAAAAGAGTAATTTTGCAAAATTTTTAAGTTTCAATTTTAATTTTAAAAAATCAAAATTTTCAGATATTTTTAGAAAATACCAAAAATTCTAAGTTCCAATTGACGTCATTTGATAAAAATCCCTAAAAATATTTTTTTTTTTTGCGACGATCAAACTTGTTCTTTCTGGTTCTATCAAATGCTTAAAATAAATTTCCCAAATACAATAAATCTAAATATTAACGAAAAAATTAATCATATTTGCAACTTTTTCAATGAATATCCCAAGATTTTAAAAATCTTAAAAAGTGCAAAATCAACAAGCTTACCTGCTAGACTCGGTGTCTTCTGAACCCACAGTGAATAACAAAGTTTGATAAACAAAATGAATCACCATGTAAAAATTGTTGGTTTTATGTTATTTTCCCAATGCTTTCAATCACGTACAGCACAGTCATGTGAAGTTAAGACGAATTTTAATTTTTTTTTTATCGAGTTCGTTTTTTTCACCATTTTTAAATTGTTGATATTATCAATGTTAAATGCCGTTAACTGATTGATCATCATTTGTTACGATCTAAATAAATAACCATGTCTAGAATCTTATAGGAATTTATAATACATTATGTTTCTACAATTTTTGATTTGTCGGAAATTATGAAAGAAATAAAAAAGTACTACATTCCATTTTTGATGTTAAAATCAAGTCAAAAAATATTATTTTTTTTTATAAAACATTTTAATAGGATTTTTCAAATAAAAAGTGATACTTTCAATTGAAATAATTTTAGCCAAAACTCTTTTTAAAATTAGGAGCTTTGCATTGAAAAAGTTGTATAGGTCAGGAATATTAGCAATACACAACTTTTTGCCAATCATTTTTGTTAATCTGGGAAACG
Source organism: Chironomus striatipennis (assembly GCA_026123125.1). Taxonomy (NCBI): domain Eukaryota; kingdom Metazoa; phylum Arthropoda; class Insecta; order Diptera; family Chironomidae; genus Chironomus; species Chironomus striatipennis. The sequence goes on from CM047394.1 coordinate 46,979,014, forward strand.
AAATAATTTCCATTAAAAATTTGTTCATATATTCTTCTACATTTTTTTTTTTTTTGGATAGAAATCATAAAGATTTAATACTCAGGCGCGTATCCAGGGTGGAGGGATATTGGGGGTCAAAACCCCCTATTTTTGCGAGGTTAACACTAGGTATTATTGAACTTTTCAGATCCGAACTAAAAAAAATCGAAAAGGAGCAAAAACCCCCCTAAAAAAATTCCTACCTAATTAATACTACCTTATTATTAAAATTTAAAAAAATTATTAAATTAAATTAAATTTTTCTCTTATTTTGAAGTTATTATATAAATAATTTCTTTTCATTAAAAAAAAAATTGATTCAAATGTGCTTAAGAAAATCATTAAAAAATTTAAACTGACAAGACAACAAATTACATTTTAAAAACTAATTAAAATTTTTAAGGAAGTTATAACTCAAAGCAAGCATTGTCTGCAACTTACAAATGAGTAGCCATGAATTGCATTAATATAATCTATCGGGAATCGAACTTAATCCATATTGATTTCATATTAATAGATAAAACTCATTATCACACTTGTTCACATTCATTTATATCATAAATGAGAATTATTGCATCATCTTGTAACTAACATGTAAATGGAAAATGTCTTACACGAAAATTACAACGAATATTTAAAAGCTAGGAGTGAGAATGATTCGTGATAAATTTCATCACTAAGTGCACTAATAAAGTAATGAAATTTCATCACTTGAGTCAAATGCAAAAAAAAAACACCTGAATTAATAAATTTAGCACAACAATGCAAATAACAATGGAATTTTCTTCATAAAAAAATTGGAAGAAAGAAAAAGTTAAATGCAAGAGGAAATGAAATTTTTCTGTGTTTAATTTTCCAATTATTGCGTAAGACTTAAAAATTGATCTTATTTTTTTTGTGGAGTTAAGAATTAAAATCAAAATTTTGATTTCAGTAACTTTATGAAATATTTAATTGAGTTATCTAGTGACGTATAATATCTACAACACGGTATTGTTGATCAAGTTACTATCACATGTGAAATATTTCATGAATTTAAGTCAGAAGATAAATTTCATAATTTTTGAAAAATTTATGTGATTTCAAAATTTTGAAAAATTTTTGTGATTTCAAAATTTTGACAAATTTTTGTGATTTCAAAATCGAAGCAAATTTAAATTGTGTTCTCAAAATTGAAATGAAAGTTTTTTTAGAAAAAATAAATTAATAATAAAATTAATTAAAATAAATATTAATAAAAAAAAAAAATAAATTTTAGTTTAAGTTAATTTTGGTTAGGTATTTTAAATTTTGAAATTTGATTTTTTTTTTTTAATTACCTATGTAAAGTAAAAATTTTTTTTTAATTTTTTTTGGGATTTTTGATTTCAAAAAAACTAAAAATCAAATTTACTCTTTCAGAACTTTTTTTTTCTTTTCAAATCACAAAAGAACCAATTTTTTTTTTTTTAATTAACTTTTATATTCAAGTATTAAAACAATTTTTTTTTTGTAAATTATCCATTTTAAGGATTCTTTAAAATCACATTTTTATGCTTCTTGATCTCACTTTCTTACCTTATAATGTCAATATCCATTCTACTTATTTATTTATAAATTTTATTTTTATCATAAAATACTAAAAAAAAAATTTTTAGCTGTTTAACTTTTAAAAAAATTGATGCTACCATAGCAGTGCTCGACAAACTTCATACTGAAAATGTATGAAGTGATCACTCATAGGAAGATAGTGAAAAAATTGTAGCAACGAAAATTTCATCAATTCTTAAAAATTATAGAATCGTATTTAAGTGCTATGATTTATTAGTTTTATTACTAATAGACACGTTTTGTGTTTCATCAATTAAATATTTCACTAGATTAATAATAATTTTTTTTTCAGAAATGTTTTATATAACATTTCTGAAAAAAAAAAAATTATTAGAAACCAAATAAAATAAAATAAATCATTGATGGTGAAATTGAATATCCTAAAAAGTCATTCACTTTTAATACAACAGAAAAGGTAAAAATTTATGATTTGTCATTGTTGAAAATTTGAGAAATAATGCAAACAATGCAATAATGTGAAATTGTAAGCACACAATTAATTAGTCACGTACGATGAATGTCTTTGTCCACATGAATAACTTGATGTCGTTTTAAATTTATCATTTTTTGTCACATTGAATTCTTAATTTTTATTAACACATTAAACTTTTGTTTAATTTTTTAATACAAAACTTTTCAAATGGTACACATCTTGTATTAATTTTTGAGTAAATGTAATATTGTGTAATTATCAATATTGATCAAAATTAGAATACTCAAATATCCATCATTTTTTTCAAATTAGGTAAATGAAAGAATTAAAAAAAAAATGTCCAAAAAATCTGTAAACTTATTCCAAAATTTAAATATTCTTTTTAAGAAAGGCTTAAAAAAATTAAAATCCATTAAAATTTAAAATTCAATTTTTTTTTTAATTTAAAAAATTTCTTATAATATTCTGAAAAAACCAGAAAAAACTTTTTTATTTTAAAATGATGAAAAAAAAATCCCAAGAATATACAAATCAAAAAATGATTATATTCTTCTTCAGAAATTCCAGTACTGATAAAAAAAAATTACAAAAGTCCTCGTTTATATCGAGGGACTTCAGCGCATTTTTGACGCAGCGATTAGCAATTGATTAAATAGAAAAGAATGTCGAGTTTTAAAACTCTATTGCTGTTTCTTTAATCATAATGCATTTCAATAATAAGTTTAAAACTAAAGATCAAAATTCCTTTAAAATTGATTTTTATAATGTTCAATGCAAATAATAGCTTTACGATTTACCGGTTTTTTGAAATTCAAAATTTTCCGTTAGCGAAAAATTTAAATTTCTGAACACATCCATTATTTTTCAAATTTCTAAACGCACTTATATTTGTTTTGTATGAAAAAATTAAATGTTAATTAATTAAGGTGTATAAAAGAAAAAAAATTAATCCGAAATAACGGTCAAAAAAATTTCAAATTTTTTAACGGTTAGAAAAAATTCAAACTTATCATCAGCATAGCTTTGCCCTGCATTGTTTACATATTTTTTTGAAATATAAAATCCACAATGGTCTGAAATCGAAAAAATTCTTCAAAAATACATTTTAGGGGAAAATTTAGAGGTTCAAAAGTTTTTGTCGATTTTCTTTATTTTGATAGTTTTAATAGCTTTATTATGATTTGATTATACACTCCTGAAAAAATCAGCCTATAATATTAAGTGTAAGTATGATTTTTTGTTAAAAATTTATCAAAAATTTTTGTAAACAAACAAATTTGTATGGGAAAACAAGTGAAATTAAAATGCAAATTTCTGGAAAAGGAGGTAAAAGGAGGTTACAAGAGCATGATTAGAAGGTAAATAAAGACTCAATCTTTCAATTTGTGCAAGTCCCGTAAAGGCCTTTAGAGGCCTTTTTAACTTATGAGCATTTAAAGTTTTTGAAATTTTCAAAATTTCAATTGCAATTTCCCTAATGATTAAGCACTTGGCTAATGTTTTATAAGCTTTAACATAAAATTTGAGCATTAATTAATGTATTGACAGTAATTAGAACATGTATCAAACGATAGAAAGTGGAAAATTATTATAAAACTTTTTCATGGTGTTTTTGTACACAAAATTTTCGTGACTTTCATTAATGATTGACAGAGTTAGACAACGATTAGAAGGCTGATATTTTCACAGAAGATGCGTCAGTTTATGTTTTATAATCGTGCATTTAAAAGATCAGGTTTAAAAGACATGACTTTTTTGTATTTTTGAACATTTTTTTCGATTTCAGACCATTGTGAAATCGATGAATTAAGCTATTTAATGAGTGTTTTTTGACTTTTCAATATAAACGGCGGGAATAAAAACATTCAATGAAGCTATTAAAACAATTCCGAGCTTGCTACGAAGTCTAGATCAAGAGATAATTGGGACCCGAACGACCGAACGACCGAACGACCGATCAAAGTGCATGATTGAGCTTCCTTTTTGAAAACAAGTTTTCAAAAATGCGCTAAAAATTTTATATTCCATCAACGTCACATAATTTCACCAAATAAAAACTTTAAATTTAATCTTCAATTGGTTTAAGAGTTAGTAGGAAAATCCATGACTTGATAAATTTATTTTTTCGTAGAATTGATTAATTTGGTTAAATATTTCTGAGAATATTTTATTCATAAAATAGGATGATATGGATTAGAGAATAAGTTTCAATTTTATTTATGAAAAATTTTATAACTTTAGCAATTAAAGATCAAGTCTAGATGATAACATAAAATTTACTACCTTCACAAAGTTTCTATCCTCATTTGTCTTTGTCACTGTCCTCAATTTTTAATTCAATAATGCTCCAGTAAATTAGCAGTTACTCAACATGTCGCGTTCCATCAAAGCACTTCTTCAATTTAATCAAGAAAAATTTTTCATCCACGTTGAAAATTTTTCAAAAATTATTTTTCAAGTGATGGGATTTAATTTGATACCGATGCCAGGACATAAGATGAATTACATCCTTTTAAAAGCATATCTTAAAATGTGGTCATGTTTATTGCTGTTTTTAGTGATTGTTGGTGCTGGAATTGGAATTAAATTTCATAACGTCTTCTTGACTAACTCTTATGTTGGTAAAGCTAACGATGGATTAAAATTTACAACTGTATTTCTTGCATACAGTGTCAGCTTATTTGAAGCTTTAGTCCATCAGAAAAAATATGAAAAAATTCAACTCAAGCTTCAAAAATTTGAAAAAGGATGTGCCGTGCTTAAAGTAAAATTTCATAAGTATTACAAAAAATTAAGATCTCATTATGGTCGCAAGTTTCTCATCATGTTCTTCATTACAATTTCCATGGAAGTTGTCATCATGTCAAGTATTGGATTTTCTCGTCAATGGCAATATTTTTGGATGTTCAATCTGATTCCTGTTCTTGCATGTCGTATGAGAATTTTACAATATTTTTATTACATTAATCTGGTGAAATTACAAGTTGAAGTCTTAAATGATCAGCTTGAGAATATTGCAAATTTCACTTATTGGAATCTGACCTCAAATCATGTCCCTAAAGTCATTAATGCACTGCAAGTTCTAAAAAATTCTTGCAGAATCTTACACAAAACAGTTTTTATTATAAATGACGTTAATGCATTCTCATTGGCAACATTAATCGTCCATGAGTATGTTCAAAGTGGATGTGACTACTACTGGATGCATACAGCATTTTCAGAATATTATCGTGAGGATGCACACATTGCTGTCATTTTATCTGCATCTATTCCACTTGTTTTCATCTATTTTTGTCTTAGTCAGGCTGAAAAGGTGGAAATTAGAGCATCTAGGATACCAGTCTTGCTACACTCAATTCGAAGAAATAAAAGTGACATTAAGCTATCGAAATTGGTATAAATGATAAAAGTTGTTGGTACAAAAAATCATTAAATATTGAATAATTTCAGATCCATCATTTTTCACTGCAAGTTCATCAAGAGAAGATTAAGTTTAGAGCTAGTAGCTTATTTGATGTTGATATCAGATTATTTGTTTCAATTATAAATGCACTTCTGTCTTATTTGGTAACTATAAAATTCTTACTAAATTAAATATGAATTATGCCTAAAATGCTATATTTTTAGGTTATTTTTATTCAATTTTCATCAATACCGACAGATAGAAAAGGTGTAAATGGAACAAATGAATATACATTCTCGGTATCAAATCCATTATTTGATTTTTAATGTGTGCGTTTAATGGTTTTGAGAAGTTCCTTTGCTACTATATATTTGTAAGTTTTTAATCTGATATTTTAGAATAGAATATCAAAGCGTAAGGTTCATTTCTCAAACAATTCTTGCAAAACAAAGATAAGTGAACAAGTGAACAGCCACTTATGACGTCCATCAAAATCTTGGATTTTTAGACCCCCCTCTCCTCTGTCATAAAATCTTCTTGCAAAAAAATCTATGTTTAAAACTGTCACACAGCCTCAGACCCCCCTCTCCCCCTAAAAGTTGGGCATCATAAGTGATCCCTAAATCCTTTAAGGGCGTTTCCACAGATCGAAAATTTAAAAAAAAAAAATCGACTTTAAATGAAAAATTCTCTTATTAGAGCTATCAAGATGACCAAAATACTTATTTTTGTCATGTAGAACGTTGAGTTCAATCTATTTGTCCGTTAATCTTGTTTATAAGTGCATTCATTAGTGAATAATTTCGATTTTTGTGAGTGTTACTTGGTAAGAAAAAATTGAATTTAATTTTTTACAAAGTAACGCTAATAATTTCCTAATTAATGCGTTTGGAAAGAAGATAATAAGACAAATAAGTAGAATTCATTGTTTTACTCATAAATAACTAGTATTTGCATCGTCTAGATATCTTAATTTAGAGAAAATTGATTTTTGACCGAAATTTTTGAAGAAACACATCCGTGGAAGTTCCTTTAAATAAACAAATATGCGTAGACCTCTATCACTTTTGACGTCTATCAATAACTTGGATTTTTAGACCCCTCTTAACTGAACAACCCCTTTAAGGGGTTGCGACAATTATTGAAATAAATTGGAATTGTAAATTACGATAAATTAAAATATATAGGAATGAGTTGAATAAAAATGAAAAGTGCCTGCATTATGTCAATTGCAACCTGGAAATTTTTTTTAATGAAATTAGTCTTAATTGCAGAATTGATTTTTAAATTAAAAAAATTAATTTTTATACATCACGTAATGTTGAGTAATCAAACTTAATGACTCCTACAGGATAAATTTCCAACTTATCCATCAAAGTTGTGTAAATAAAATGTTCAGTTAATGGTTGCTGCTTGTTATTAATGAGTTGCTGTTTATGGATCAAACTTATGATTTTTGAGTTCTGGAAAGTTTTTAATTTATTTTAATGAGGTTATGTTCTAAAATCTAAATAAAAACTAAAGCAAGAGCACGCTTTTTGGTGCTGTAGCACTACGGTACCAAAAAACGTGGTTTTTGTCTGTTAGAGAAGGCAGCTCTAATTGAGACAATAAGAAACTCACATGAATGTTGATACTTTCTGACAAATACGCTTGAATCAGTAAAATCAAAATTTTTGGAAAAGTGGCAACAAGCAGAACTGAAAAAGATTTATAAATTAAAAAAATCTTCAAAAAATTCACAAATCTTACCATAAGTAACAGCCATCCGAATCCTATTATGCATAGTCACTAAAGAAATCCAGTAGAAGTCACCCATCAAATATAGCTTGATAGCAAGTAAAATGACAAGCTGTGGAAGTCCTGTGTCATTAAAAATTCCAACCATTCTTTTGACAAGCTTGTACAGCTTAATTACAGCCAAATATTTATCATGAATCATCTTGTTGTAAACTTTGGAACCCATTCTTTCATTATTTTCCAATTCTTGATTTATAAATTTCATTGCCTTAATCAACAGCAATAAACATTCATCAATAGTTATCAGATGATGTACAATGTACCAAACTTTGATGTAAAGTACGATGGTGATTATGAAAAAGGTTAAATAAATTTTTCTAGTTTGATCAATATTCATAGAACGATAGAAGTGATTAGCTTCGCAAAAAGCATAAATTACTACAAATGACACAACTATCTTCCTTAATTTCCTTAATATTTTTTCATGGACCATTTTAATATCAGCCAAATTTTCAAAGTTATCGCTGAAGAGTTTCTTAAAAATCTTTAATCGTACTTGAAATTCCTTGTATCCTTTGTAATTAAATATTGGTTCTACAACAATTACGAATGCACTTGTGAAGGAAATTAATGCTTTATAGTAATCAGCAGTTTTACCCCATAAATCATCTCTGTATACAATTGTGTCTCGATTAATAATGAAGAATGCTATGTATCCAATATAGATTAATGTCTGAATCACACAATGGTCCGAAATCGAAAAAAATGTTCAAAAATACAAAAAAGTCATGTCTTTTAAACCTGATCTTTTAAATGCACGATTATAAAACATAAACTGACGCATCTTCTGTGAAAATATCAGCCTTCTAATCGTTGTCTAACTCTGTCAATCATTAATGAAAGTCACGAAAATTTTGTGTACAAAAACACCATGAAAAAGTTTTATAATAATTTTCCACTTTCTATCGTTTGATACATGTTCTAATTACTGTCAATACATTAATTAATGCTCAAATTTTATGTTAAAACTTATAAAACATTAGCCAAATACTTAATCATTAGGGAAAATGCATTTGAATTTTTGAAAATTTCCAAAACTTTAAATGCTCATAAGTTAAAAAGGGGTTTCCGGGGGTCTCCGAAACCTACCAGAATCCAAAGATTGAGTCTTTATTTACCTTCTAATCATGCTCTTGTAACCTCCTTTTACCTCCTTTTCCAGAAATTTGCATTTTAATTTCACTTGTTTTCCCATACAAATTTGTTTGTTTACAAAATTTTTTGATAAATTTTTCACAAAAAATCATACTTACACTTAATATTATAGGCTGATTTTTTCAGGAGTGTATAATCAAATCATAATAAAGCTATTAAAACTATCAAAATAAAGAAAATCGACAAAAACTTTTGAACCTCTAAATTTTCCCCTAAAATGTATTTTTGAACATTTTTTTCGATTTCGGACCATTGTGAATCAATCTCCATAAAATGAAGCCGAATTTGCCTTGATTTTCAGAAGGTTGATATCCAAGAATTGTAAGGAACTTCATGTTGACTCAATAATAGCAGAAAGAATAAGGAATTAAGTTCTGTATAAAGTGTAATTAGTAGTAAATTATTCAAGGATTCTTAATTCATTAAAATTATGACATGTCAATCATCGTGGATCTTGATATTTTCAATTTTAATTAATTTAATTGCCTTTCGTTTCAGAAACCGTCAAAAATTTGAAAATTTTGCAAAATTCAAAAAATGACCGTTATTTAAAGTTTCTTCCTTAAAAATTCTTGTAGCATATTCAGTGCGAAACTTTCGCAGATGTAAACACAAAAAAATTATTAAAAGTTGTAAAATTATTAAAAATGGACCAAATAAGTGATTTGTGTAGACTTTGTGTCACTGAAATAACTGAAAATCCCAAATCGCTATTTGATTCACACATTGAAGAAGTTCCAATTGTTGATATTGTGAGGAAATTCTGTTTTAAAATTACAATTCATAAAGATGATAAATTATCGAAATATATTTGTGAAAATTGCTATAATATACTGCACAATGCATATGATTTATGTGAAAAAAGTGTTCAATCTGAACGTGAGCTTCATTTGATGTTATCGGATGTGATTATAAAGGAAGAGCAACCAGATTTTGATGATGAGGATTATAGTATGAAAATAATGGTTCATGACATTTCCTTGGTCAAACCAGACATAGAATTAATTGAAGGAGCCAATGAAATTGAAGAGGAAGATATTAAAGAAGAGCAAAAGCCAAAAAGAGTGAAAAGGCATCAATGCAAAACTTGTTTGAAAATGTTTGAAAAACCGTCGAAACTTGCAAGGCACGAGAAGACTCATGATGTCAATCGAAGACCATTCGCCTGTGAAGATTGTTTCCAACGATTCCAAACAGCTGAATCACTTGAAAGACATAAAATTATTCATTCTGGAATGACTTTAAAAATTGGACCTGACATTAAGGAATGGCCTTGCATTATATGTGGTAAAGTATTTGATACACAAACAACAATGGCATCACACATGAGAATTCATAAAGACGAGATGGAAAAGCTTGAATTTCCATGTAATTTATGTGATCGAGTCTTTCAAAAGCTTAATGAATTGACGAGACATTCAAGAACGCACGCTGAAAATAAGAATTACAAATGTCAAATTTGTTCAAAAATGTTTTCACAAGGATCACATTTAATTGATCATCTTAATCGTCACAATAATGTCAGACCACACGTTTGTCATATTTGCAATAAAGCATTTCAACAGTCATCAACACTTAAAGATCATTTAAGGACACACAGCCAAGAAAAACCATTTTTATGTAGCACATGTGGAAAGTCATTTAATAATCCATCAAATCTACGTCAACATGTTAAGAGACATATGAATTTAAAGGAATTTGAATGTCATTTATGTCCTGGAAAGTTTTCATGCAAAGGTAAATTTTGAATTTTTATATGTTGAGGATGTGCTAATAAAATTTAAAATTCAATTCCAGCATCTTTACAATCACACATTAGATCACACGAAGGAATCAAAAGTCATACATGTCAAATTTGTGGATCATCGTTTACTAAAGGAAGTTCCTTAAAGAAACATGTACGAACAATACATGAAGGTAGCCTTAATCCTTAAATTTCAACTTCATACAATTCAAAGTATCCTTAAATTACAGGAATAAAGGAACATCCATGTTCGACATGTTCCATGAGATTCTCAAGTGCTGAACATCTTAAAAGACATTTTAGAACTCATAGCGGTAAGTCAATGTCACTTTCATGAATCACAGTAAATTAAAAACTCAAATTTTAGGCGAAAAACCATACAAATGCGATCAACTAGGATGCGATAAAGCCTATGCACAGAGTAATGACTTGTTAAAGCACAAGAAATTCCATTTGGGTGGTGAAAATGTTTATAAATGTACATACGAGAATTGCGATGCATCATTCAGACTAAAAAGTTTATTGCGCGATCATTATGCTGTTCACAAACAATTCACGTCCATTCCAGAAGAAGAAACGTTTCAGGCTGAGTAAATAATGCATATTATTTTATTCAAAAATTTGATAATAAAGCAATATTTAGCTAATGGACATGAATGATATACTGGGGGACCTCGATTTGAGTAACTTCGATTTGAGTAATTTCGATTTGAGTAACTAAAGTGCTCCCATACAAAAATTCAAATTTTCTTTTTTTAACGGTCATTTTCCATACATTTCGATTTGAGTAAATTCGATTTGAGTAGATTTTTTCCGGAACCAAACAATTACTCAAATCGAGGTCCCCCAGTAATAATTAGAATGAGTAATATTTTTTTTTGACTGTTACTTTGTTTTATATGCAATAATTTTTGACTTTATACGCCTTGCTGGATCTTTGTTGTTTTTGAAACGATCGTTAAATTTTGAATTTAAAAATTTAAACTTTTAAAAAATTCGTTAAATTTTGAATTTTAAAAATTTAAACTTTTAAAAAATTCGTTAAATTTTGAATTTTAAAAATTTAAATTTCTAAAAACTCCGTTAAATTTCAAAAGTTCGTTAAATTCAAATTTGAAAAAAAAAATCAAATTTCAGAATATCGTTAAATTAAAAATTTTAAAAATTCAAACTTATTTATCTGAATTAAAGCCGAGTAAAGGGTGGTGTCAGGATCAAACTCATGTAATGTAAAACAACAAAAGTCAGATTAATAAATTGTTCTTTCTTCTTTCAAACTTATTTTTGAATCTAACGAATTTTTGGAATTTAAATTTTTAGAAATTCAAAATTTGAATTTTTTGTCATTTGAATTAAACAAGTCCGTTAAAATTTGAATTTAACTTTAACGACTTTTCATATGTTTAAAAAAAAAAATAATGACGATTAATTTTACCATTGCTCATTAGAACTAGAAAATTTTTTATCCAGCTGTTGTATCATTAAACTTCCACACATCGTGCACTCTGCTGCCAATATATTTTCAATATCTAATTTGAGTTGATCACGTGCAGCTACAATTTGTTCTGGAATGGAATTATTTTGATTCTTTGATATTTCAATCTGTGTTGACAATGCTGATAACTTTTGTTTGAGTTTTTGAAGCTTCTGGCCTTCTTCTGGTTCTAAAAATTGAATTTAATTATTTTTTTGAATATTAAAAATTTAAATTAAAACTTACTGAATAATTCCAAAAGATTTTTCTCGAGGCAGTCACTATGGAATTTATGGCTGCATGGGAATAAGAAAAATGGCTTAAGGAGCAAGAATACACCACAATATGAACATTTATCCTGTCCAGAAATAGTCACAGATCGATTTTTGAATGCCTGAATAGATTTTCTCACATTCTCAGCTGCTTCAGCACTTTCTTCCATTTCCTTCCTTTGTTCCTGTATCTTTCGATTATATTCCTTTAATGAATCACAAATTGCCTCCTTAAAGTGATCAATTTTCTGAAAATCAGGGAAAAATGGCAACAAATCTTCAATTCTCAACAGATCTGTAGTTCTAAGCAATTCCAGCGCTTCCTGAACATTTTCCTTTCTCCTTATTTCATATTCAGCAATTGTTAGCCACAATTTTCTCTTTAAATCACGATCATTTGGTTGTGAAGCTGTCTGCTGTGCCAATTTAGAGTCAAAAGTCAACGCAAGTTCAACAGCTTGTTGCCAAAATTCTAAAATACACAGCAAAAATACGCAAGCTTCTTTAACATCAAATTCCTTGCATAATCGCAATGCATAATGCACATCATAATGAATCATTGATAATTCCTTTCCTTGTGTCTCAAAATAGCTCATTAACTTGTCACTGTCCTTATATTTAGCATAAAGTTGTATCAAATAATTGTGAATGGATTGATCTTGAACGCTAAGTGAATGAATGGTAAATTCCAAATATCTAACAACTTCTGAACGATGTTTAGCACTTTTTAAGCATAACAATGTTGGAAGTAACTTTACAGCATTTAATCCACGCCCACGATCCATAAGCATTTGAATTGTTTCTTTTGGCAATTCCTCCATAATTATTGGCGCAAATTGGTAAATCAAATCAGCTCTTTTGGGAATTTTGAGTGTGTCTAGTGCATCTCTATATTCATTTTGTTGAATATAATGATTAATGACATCCTCATAATCTTCATTCATTGTTGTTAATGCTGTTAAATTGTGATTATCACCATGTGATGCAATAATATCATAAATAACTTTTCGATTCTCTTTCAAGCATGTTTGGACGTGTGGATGTAATAAAAATTCATCATATTCCTTTTGTCGTTCAAGTGAAGTCATTGAGGATCGATTAATTTCAGTCAAATAGAGATCAACAAGCCAAACCACTAACATTGTTATTTGTGTCTTTTCAGTTGCTGGATTTAAATCATTTAATCGACTTTTCAAATAATAAATTAGCGACAAATTCTCATCGACTTGCATGAACTTTAAAGTTACTTCTTCGAAACTTTTTTTCGTCTGTGCATAAACTCGTGCTGCGTCCATGTACAATTTCCTCTCATAAAAGTCATCGCCAATTCTTGATAATACAATATCATAATGTGCTGGATTATCTCGACTGTATTTTTCTGCTAATTCAAATTCCTTCTTATCTAAATAAATGCGCCACACATTGCGTTTTTCGTTGTGGATCTGGAATTGAAAATTTAGGAGTTAATAAAAATTTGGAAATATAACAACAATCAGAAATTTAAAAAATAACAGCATTCAAAAAATTTAAATTTTTTGTGGAATTGATTCAATTTTTTAAAAACCGTTGATAACAAAGTTCAAATTTTCAAAAAGTTAAATATTGAAAGAAAGAACTTTCAAATTTTTGCAAAAATTCCAGAAAATTCAAATTTTTGAAAACCGTTAATGACAAAAAATTGCAGTAAATTCAAATTTTTGAAAACCGTTAATGACAAAAAATTGCAGAAAATTCAAATTTTTGAAAACCGTTAATGACAAAAAATTGCAGAAAATTCAAATTTTTGAAAACCGTTAATGACAAAAAATTGCAGTAAATTCAAATTTTTAAAAATCAAATCGAACTCACCTTGTATTTAAATATGGTCTTATTGCTGAATGTATAAACATTTCCATTCCTCACATCCTTAATTATTGCCATTAATTTACCATGTTGATCAGAAAAATATTCATCATAAACGATTTCATGACTAATCAATGATATTGCGGTAACATGATCTGAATACTGAAGCAATATGTGAAAATCAGTGAGTACAAATGAGCTTGGAACTAAATTTTGGTGTTTTGAAATGTAACTTGCTGTTCGATAATCATTATCTTGTTCAGGAAACGTTATCGTCTTTTTGCTTAATATAAAGTTTGGATTGTCAGCAATTTGATTTAATTCTCCATAAAATATGCCAGCTTCCGTTAACCATCCAAATCCTCTTGGATATTTATTTTCAAGTATAAAATCCATTTGTGAGTAAGTCAATTTACTAGATTGCTGTTCATAATCTCTTGCTTCTTCGGGGACATTCATGTAATGTTTAAATATATTTGATAATGACTTGTCATCTTGAAGACATTCATGGAATTTATAAAGACGATCAAGTGTAGATACAAGGACGATAAAATTGTTAGTTTTCTGAGCTCTATAAACTCCAATTCCTGTAACTGGACCTTTTTCACCTCTTCCAATATCAAATGCCTAAAATAAAGAGATTTTTTTGAGATCCAGTAGACATAATTAATGCTTAATGCTCACCTGTCGAAAATTATTTTGAATAACTCGATCATTGTCTACTCCAATGTCAGCTTCAAAGATATATCCTTTTGATGTTCCCAATAATATATTTCCTGTTGTTACCGACGATGTATTTTCCCAATTAAATCCAATTGCCGTAATTTCATGATCACGAAACTAAATTAAAGCTTTAATTATTTTTAATATCATAAAAATGACACAACATGCAACTTACCTTTGTCAGAATCTTTGGTTTATTGCTATTTTTATTTAAATACATTAGTTCCGAGCTATATCCTGAGGATTTAGGAACTAAAGAGAGCAGTAAATGATTTCCAGTTGGATCTAAAAACATTCTCGAAACTCGCTGTCCAACAATAAATTTCTCAAGTGAAACATCAGTTTGTGAGTCTGGACGTGTCATATTCATCCTGAACAGGAGATGAGCAGACATAAGAATCGCTATGTTGTCATTTGAGACATTCAGGAAATTTATGTTGGCTGGAAGTGAAATGTTCATTTTTTGTTTACGAAAAATTTGTGTTTCGTCATTTTTCTTGATTTGCACATATCCAGACGGCACTATTTGTGTTTCCTCTGATGAACGGGATATTGGTTCACGTTGTGTCAACGAATTGCTATTAAATTGATCGAAATTAAAGGACATTTTTTAATAATTTTATTAAATGACTGATTAAATGTAAATAATAATAAATGAACAACTAGTTTGAGTGGAGACTTTTTTTGACTTTTTATAGTCACACGTTGAATTTGTTGTGCTTTATATTTTATATTTGATGAGCTACCTGCTTGAATTTGGTCTATGTTGTTGAAAATTTGTGAAAATTCGAATTTAAAGATTTAACGGTCAAAAATTGTTTGAATTTTATTGAAAATCTTGGAATTTCCAATGAAAACTTCCAGTGAATTCCAATAATTCCAAGATTACTTTGATCACTTCCAAGAAAATTACAAAAAGTAAACAAAAGATTTTGTATTCAATTATCATTAAATATCAATTTTTTAGCGTGTGAATATAGACGATACACATTAAGTTCCTCATCACCGATCCTTTGTTTACAAAGTTTACAAAAACAAAACAGTGATAAGAGAAAATTTTTTCTTAGATTTGTGATCATCTCAAATTTATTAAAATATATTTGATAATTCTCTCATAATTAGATTATCAAATGGACGAGTCATCGAGTACATTCACAAAGAAGCCAATAAATAAAAATCTAGAGAGTGAGTAATAAATTTTAATGCTGGTTAAACTATTTAGATTATTTTTATAAAAAAAAGCAAAAAGTTCTCATTTTGTGAGTCATTCTTCGTACAAAAAAAAAGTTTTTCTCATTAATCGCTTTAATGTCGTTAGATGTAGACGTGTGTTATTTAGTTTAATAATGTTTTCGAGACTAGAAAATCCTTTTAATAGACCAGATTTGCGTAATAATCAATCTATTGTGATTTATTTAGATGCAATTGGAAATTTATTGGATTTATGTAATGACAAAGATGACCAAGTTAAAGGCGTTTGTGAGGCTTCACTTGTAAGAATTGCTAGTAGAAATCCGAATGAATTAATCAACTATGTCATAAGTTATAAGAAGAAGAATCAAAAAATCAGCGAAAACATTATCGCTGTAATTTTAAGGTAATTTACGCATTTTAAAATGTTTTTAATTTTAATCTAATTTGTTGTGTACTTGTATCAGGATAATTGAGCATGTTATCACCGTACATATACGAGAATTGGAAAATGAAGTCATAATCAATGTAATAAAGTTCGTAATTAGCGAAATCACACGACAAAATGAGCCAGTACATTCAATTCAAAAGCCATGTAAAGAGATACTTTGTGGCATTGGACGAGAGCATTGTAAACTTGTTATGGATGAATTAACAGCTATTTTACAGCCACATCAAGTTGGACACTTTATGGTACTCGAGACTCTCGGTACATTAACGAGATCTAATTTGGATGATGCTGTACCATACATTAAAGGAATTTTAGGAACAATAATTCCAATGATTTCATTATTAAAATCAGATTTTCAAAAACAGTCATATGCTGTTGCTATTCAAAACTTTTGTGATGCAATTTCCGAATATCAAACAAATATTGATAGAAGTTCCAATAATTCACATTTATCATGTGAACCGGATGTCGTGACAAGTGAAGATGAAGAATCGGAATCGGAAACTTCGTCAAAATCAAAAAAATTAGCAGATGTATCAGCTGAAGTTGGCATCATTTATGATGTTTTTATGCAGCAATGGATTAACACAAGAAATTCAAAATTATGCTCGGAATTTCTCATCGTCTTATCTTACATGTATCCGTTGTTGCCTGTTCAAAAGATTCTTGATAATACTGGCAAGATTATACATACATTATTAATGATGTATAAAAGGTCAATAGATCGGTCGTCAATCAGTATATACTTAAATAGTGTAATACACACGACATCACGTTTAGACGGACGTCTTTTGGAATCACAAGTTGATTCTGTTGTTAATGCAATTTTTGATTTAATTTGTGTCAATCCGGATTTTGAGAAACCAATTGCTGTACGATCACATAATGAAGTTTTAAGATGTTATGATTTAGTTGCTAGAAATTATGGTGATAAGGTTAATGACATGATTTTGGTGAAATTTAAGGCATATGATGATAGTGAAAAAGTTAAAGCATTAATTCTACTTACACACTTGACAAATACATCGGAAGAGATTGTAAAATTGAAAGTTAATGAATATCTCATAATATTACGTCAAATGATAATGAGCGAGAAGACATTCAAGACTAAACAGATAATTTTACGTTCTATCGTTGCATTTGCACAGAAAGGATTTATCAAGCATAAAATATTCATTAAATTTATTATTCATCACTGTTGTCATTTGATGAAGATTCAAGCTGATCAGGGTACGAGAGATGAAGCTGCTGAGCTTGTAAGGTCATGTAATAATACATTAAAAATATTATCGAGAACATTGAATAATGGATTGGAAAAATTACTCAAGACTGAGTTATTGCATGTGTTTATGCAGTATGAATACACGGATGCAACGACGACATTTGCGCAATGCCTAACAACTCTATTTACAAAGGATGATAAAATGTTTTCTTGTATTGCTGAGGATGAAGCTGATGCTCAAAGTATGGCTGCAAGTACTGATTCTATTACTGGAAGTGATAGCTTGAAAATTCCATCTGCTGAATCTATTTTTGTTCGTTGTTTGGTGTTGATGGCTAATTTTGATGATAAGGAAAGGATTAAGTCGATTTTGACATTTTTGCTTCATTTTTGTCCTAATTTGTCAGGTGAGGACGAAATTTAAATTTTAACGGTTTTCAAAAGATTCGAATTTTGACTGCTTTTAAATATTTTAACGGTTTTTATTAAAACTTTTAAAGATTTGAATTGTGATGGCTTCTAAAAAAATTTGAATTTTTACGATTTTGAAAAGATTCGAATTTTAACGGTTTTTTTAAAAAAAAATTGAATTTTAACGGTTTTTAAAAATTTGAATTTTGAAAATTTTGGAAAATTCAAATTTAAACGGTTTTGTAAAATTTAAAATTTTACAATTTTTAATTTGGATTTAACGGTTTTGTAAAATTTGAAATTTTACAATTTCTTTAAATTTGGATTAAACGGTTTTGTAGTATTTGAATTGAAATGAATAGTAAAATTTGAATTTGTTAAGATTTTGTAATTTTTTTTCAAATTCTAACAGGCAAGCATCTCCAAGTTCTCTGGAAAGAAAGAATTAATCAACTTTTAGACCTTGTTAAAATCAACGATGATGATAAATTCTACAAGGATTTAAATATTTTCATTATGGACACAATCAAAGACATTGATGAGCCAAAATTCTCAGAATCTTTAGTCAACAAAATGTCGGATCAATTCATCTTATACCAATCATCTTTCCATGTCTATAGTATTCATCCAAGCAATCAAAATCAACTTAATACAGAACTTATTGTCCAAAATCTACGAGCTGAACGGGGAATGTTGATGAGAATTATGGGACTTTGTCTCTGTTATGTTACAGACCCACCATCCATCGACACAAAAATTGACATAATTTTGAATCATGTTAAGACTGAAAAATTGGATAAAGTTCCAAGTTTTCAAGAGATTGAAGAAAAATTCTTGGATCCAGCAAAGGCATTTGGATTCATCTCTAAAGGACATTTTGACTTGTTAATGAAAAAGTTTGAAGCCATAATTGTCGAAGATAGCATGAAAAAATCAAATTCCTTCTTTTCAAGTTTAAATTTCACAAAAGATTCACAAAAAGAAGGCGAAAAGTATCGACTTAAGATTCTAATAATTTTTAGTCTTTACTACATCACACAAACAACAGCACCACAAAATATCATCAAAAATGATGAAGACTTGAATGACAAAATAATCGATTATTTAAATCGCATGCTGTCGGAATTACGAGAATGTCAAATTAAGAAAATAATTTTAGAAACATTGTTAAAAATCACGGAAATCTTTATTGAGGAACAAGTTAAAGACTTTAAATATATTAATGACTTATTGGCATCAATTTTAAATATCCCAATTGAAAATACAATGGGAAGTGGATCAAATAATCAAAATTATGGAAATTATGGATTTTATGATTATTTACCACTCTATCCAACCGTTATTAAGCTTGCAACAAATCTCGTCAAATTGTCACCAATTGAAAATGGCAATTTGGATGCAACAAACTTATTGGATATATCATCACAGCACTTTTTTACTGCTGCGCAGAATTTAAACATTGAGGATGAGGCAAAGCAAAGTTATTTGGCGCCACACATAAATAGTTCAATACCTGAACTGAATACATTTATAAAGATACTTTTGGATAGAAATCCATCACCATCAGCACTTGATGACATTACTAGCATTTTTGAGAAATGGCTAAAGGACAAAAATTCACAAGTTAAAATTTGTGCTGCTTTAATTATGGAAAAGACACTCGATTCGTACATTAAAACAGTTAAAATTGGATGTGAGGCACCATCAAAGTTCCATCAGACAGGCAATATGCTTGGCAAAATTGTTCCACGATGTATCGATTCAAATGCAAAAGTACGTGAAATTTGCGTTAATATTTTAAAGAAAATTTTAGAACTCTCATGTATTTACGAGACATTAACAATTGCCGACGAGAATGTTGATTGGATGAAGGAACTAAAAGACATACGCGATAAGATAACAAATAATGATAATGATGAAATTATTGTTTTGGGACAAAAACTTGCCAATATTATTGCAATGAGGCTCTCTAATCAGCAATATGTGACATTTTCTAAAGCATTATTGTACAATCTTAATGATCCAGATTGGAGTGCATCAGCTGGTGCTGCTTTAGTCCTTAATTCATTCATTCAAGTTAAAGGCTCGGAAATTTTTCATGCAATTCCTGATTTAGTTAAAGATTCATTTCATGCACTTAAAGTATGTGATAATATTGGAACTAGATCAAATATCTACTTATCACTTGTATCGTTGACTAAATTTCATCCAAAACTTGTCTGTGCTGAAATGTTAATGCAACCACTGCCATATGACGAGAATATATGTGAATATTGGCATTCATTAACATCCGATAATAATTTAACAGGAACAATTGTTGATAATATTTTGGAAACAATCTATGAAGTGCCTCCGTATGATAACATAACTGGATCAAGTGAAACATCCAAGATCCTCACACATAGTCCATTCGCTAATGTTTGTGCTTTTCGTGAAATTATTTTTAGTCAAGATAAGTCGTCAGTTCCGGAACTTAAAAAACGTTTTGCACCAATTTTTTCAATGTTATTAACTACACTTGCTGCATATATTAACACAATACCATCGATGGTACCGCCAGTTCAGGTTGATGTTGAGAAAATTAAAGTTCCATCGTCAGCAAGTAAAAATTCAAAAGGAACTCGCTTTGGCTTCATTTCTAATCGTGATCCAGTCAAAGTTATTCCATCACAAATTGTCATTGATACATTCATCAAATTTATGGATATTCTTGAAAATGAGAATGTTAAGACAGTTTTACAGTCATTTCCAAAAATGTCATCAAGTACGAATTTGAATAATTTTATGGAATTTTTAACACCATTGGCTGTTGGAATTGCCAGCACATTTAACATCAATTCATCAGAAATGAAAGAAATTATTCATGATTTAAGTAAATACAGTTCTTCAACTGTCGATGCTCATCGTATTGCATTTATTGGATTTTTCTCACAATTGGTTCCATTGCAGCCATGTGGAGATATTTCAAGTACAATTATGCTTCATTTGACAGCAGCTTTATCCGATCCAGTTGCATCTGTTCGTGCTTTTTGTATTCGTGGACTTGCTTTTGTATCGGAATTGAATAAGCATGATATTGAAAAATATTCAGAATTGTCACTAGCTGCATTACTGAAAGGAATGGATGACTTTAATGCAAATAGTTTCATAAACATTCCATTGGAATCACTAAGAGGACTGAGTAGAGTTATTAAATCTATACCAAAGGAGAAACTTGATCTCTTTGAAGTGTCATTGACAATAAGGATTCGACCATTTTTTGATAATTCGTCTGTTGAGATAAGGGAATCAGCTATTTTACTTTTTGGTGATTTATGCTATCAGACTAAACTGTATCAGAAGGGAAAGGACGATGAAATATCTGAGGCGTTGAGGGAACAACTTATTACTAATCTATTTCCATTTTTACTTCATTTGAGCGAGAATGAGTCGATTATTGTGAGGGTAAGTGAACTTTTTTGACAGTTGAAATAATCGACAAGAAATTTTGAAATTTTTGATTGGAAATCTCATTGGAAATAATTTGACTGGAAGAATCAAAAATTCCAGTTTTTTGGAATATTTTTTGAATTTTAAAAGTTCGTTATTTTTTCTTGAAAAAAATTTCTCAACATAATTTGCTATAAACCATAAACAGCTTCAATTTGTGAATGAAACAAATTTTCTAATGTCAAAATTCCAAGAACTTTAAAACACGAGCCAATTACTCATTATTTTCACCTATTTTTTATTTTTAAAGTAAGCTGTTAATTGTCAATCTTATCTCAAATTTCGAGTATTAGTGGCATATTTCATTCACAAGCTGTGGTCTCATATATCCAGTCAAACTGATAATTTTTATGAATCAGCTCTAAAACAATTTTGTTTTTCTTAAAAAAAAAAAAAAAAAAAAACACACAAAAAAATATGACTGATAACAAAATTTTTAACACATTTATTTGTCTTATTATTTTAGGCTTGCAAAATTGCTTTAAGAAATATCGGAAATATTTTGGGAGCTAAACAATTAAATGAAAAACTTCAATTAGAATTGCAAGAGTATCAACAGTTGAATTATGATCATTTTGTTCATGAATTTATAAGAATCATTGTAAGTATTTAATTTTGTTACCAATTTTACTTTGAATAATCAAATTAAACTTTGAAAGGAGTTAATTCGTTTATAATTTCATTTCATTTCAACATCCTAATCCTATAATTGCTGAAAGTCGCGATTTAAATTTTAACGGTTTTTTGACATTTGAATTTTATCTGGAAATCATTGGAAGTTGTTGAAAATATTCCAAAAATTTCTTTTAAATTTCAAGAATCCGTTAAATTTTATCTAAATCTTTGAAATCACTTAAAATGAGTTCATGACATATTTCGCATAGCTAATTATCAAATTTTCCAAAAAAATTCTAAAGAATATCTCCATTAATTAATTTTCAAATATTTTCAGTGCACGGAATTACCAGACAATGTTCCAACCTTCATCGAATCATGTTTACCATACTTGAAAAGCCAATGGCGAGAAATTCAGCTTCAAGCTATTCAACATATTGGATTACTTCATCATTTCGGATCAATTTCGACTGAGGATAATTATCGTACTGAATTAGAGACCACAACAAGTGAAAAAATCATTTCATGTTTAAAAGACGAGCAAATTGCTGTTAAATTAAAGGCTGCAGAGGCATTGGGAAATATTTTCTCATCAGAAAATCCTTAATTCTACTTTATTAAATAATTAAAATACTTTTTCGATGTTTGTTAATGAATTTATATTGTATTTCGAGTAATCACTATTTTATTCGTATATAAAACTATACATTTATATATTGAAAGTTTCTTATACCTAATAATAAAATTATCCAGTTAATTATTGCATGGCTTTGAACAGCTTATGTCTCGTCATTTTCAATTATTTCTAAACATTCGTCTGCAAATTCTAGAAATAGAGGCTCAGTCATTGCTGCTTTCATTGCTTTCCATGGATTTCTGGCATCATTTAATTCTTGGAGGAAGTCTCTTAAATGTTTATTCCTTAGTAGCTCCTTTAGTCCTTCTGAATTCCTTAGTTCTTCTAATTTTTGTGTTGGAACTGTGTCTATTGTTTCAAACATCATTCTTGCTGGTTCTCTGTCTTCAACTATTGTGTTCTCTGTGCCTTGTGATTGATTTTGATTTATTATTTCCTCACATTGTCCTTCTTTGTGTGTTTTGAAGCAGGATACGGAGCAACTAGAATAGAAATTAAAAGTTAATTATTAAAGATCCAGACATGAATTTTTTGGAAGAGATTGTTTTCGAATAATAACTTTTTATGATTTGAAAGGTTTATTTAAGTATGTTGTAAGATTTTATGCTGAAAAACTTAGATCCAGTTAAGTATTAATGGTTTGATTCAAAGAAATTGCAAAAATTACTAACTGGATGTTTTAAATGTGATCCAGTAGCTCGAAAACCATTCAATTTTACATTATTTAAGCATAATTAAACTTAAAATGTATAATTACTGAATCAATACAATAATAATCATCCAAATTCCAATATTAATCCCTTAAATCACGTTAATATCCAAAATATTCTCATAAACTTCATTTCCATGCTTAATACTCACTACTGTATAGAACATGCTGGACATTTGTATTTGTAGACTTCTTTGTTACACACATAGCAGTTAGTCATGTCTAAATTACTGAGAAATTAACAATTTTTCGAAATATTTTGAAATAATGTTTCTGTTTACGTTTTATGTTGAGTCGACATAACCTTAAAAGTTTCAAGAAATGGACACTCTAATTTTTCATAAAAATCTATAATCAATGATCCAACAGTAAGCTTATCCAAAAGAAAGTATGAAGTCTCAGAAATTAAGACTCATAAATATTATAAGCAGTAAATCAAATTTAAAATCAATAGATTGACAAAGAATTTCACAAAACTACAAAGTGTCCATTCCTGTTGCTGAATAAAATTTCACTGAATTCAGCTACCGAAAAAAACATTTTACATGAGGCCAGAACATAATACGCATTTTTGCGTAAAGGAAAAAAATTTTATTAATTCTATAAATGTAATTTAAAAGTTAAATTAATTAAAATGTCGATCATAAGTAGCAGAAAGTCAATAAGTACGTCAATTTTAAAGACGGCAACATCATTTCGTGAGGATACAATCAGAAAATCAAAACAGTTGAGATTTCAAGTTGAAAATTTGTCGAGTGTAAAAGAGATCCTTTTGGAAGCTGAAAATGGGAATATGAAGGAGTATATGGACTTGATCTACAAGCTATCACAAGAGAATATTTTAGTAAGAATTTTTTAATTATTATAATTAATTTAATTTACAAAGGTTAATTTCCGCATGTTTTTTTTTCTCTTTTTCATGTCTTCTGTAGGATGAAACGCTTATCAAGACCTTGACGGAATCAATTGGATGTGTTCAAGTTTTTAAAATAGATTTTGTACTTTTATTAGACACAATATTGAATATTCGATGGATTAACAAGTCAGATGAGATCATTGAGCTTTATCATAGATTTATAATTGATATTCTCACAGCAAAGCCTGAATTTCTAACAAAATGCTGTTCAAAGATCCTCACAATCTTCATACCTGGTGAAAATGAGGCAAATGAGTGGAAAAATGGAGTTCCAAGTCCATCACTAGCTGAAAAATTAGATAAAATTCATAATTTAATTAAGAAAATTTATGAAGCAATTCCAATGCTACCTGTGACACTAAGAAAATCAATTACGGATATGTTTCCCTACTACAAGCAGCCAACATACAAAATTGCTGGATATATTTACAATTTATTAAAGATTCTCGACAATTGTCAAAGTATGATGCATGATATTTTAAATACAATTTTTGAATCGTAAGTAACATCCATTAAGCTCCATAAACTAGTTTAATCAACAAAAATTTCAATTTCAGATTATTAGCAATTGATTTAAGTTTATCAAGAGGTGATATCGAGGAAGCAGAAGAGGAATTAGTTGACGAAGCAGAAAATGAAAATAACAATACAGACAGTGAGAAAATGAAGCTTCCAGTTGCCGAGACATTGGATGTTTGTATGGATCTTATGTTTAATTATTTCCATTCAAAACTTAATCCTGAAAGTAAAACGTCTCCGAATGAACAAAAAGGCATTGAAAAGGCAATTTTTGAGTATTTTGATGAACACATCCTTAAAACACACAACAGTAAGCACGTCCATTTTATTTTCTTCTACATAGCAAGCTTTAAGGTAATGATTTGTGAATTTCATCATTTTATGTCCAAAACTTATGAAATTCAATTTTAATTCCACAGAAATCATTCTTATTGGAACTGTTAAGGAATCTTCTAGATAAAATTTTGGACAAAAATAAACCATCGATAATACGACAGACTGCAGTTGGCTACCTCTCAAGTTTATTAGCTCGTGCTAAATATATCCCAATAGAACTGATGAAAAAATACCTCGAACATCTCAGTAATTTTGCTCACGATTACATAAAAATGTGCAATACAGTCAATATTAATTTAAGTCCAAGAGCACATCTTGTATTTCATGCAACGTGTCAAGCTATTTTCTACATTATTGCTTTTCGCAGTAAGGATTTAAATTTGATTAATTCAACAAGAAATCTTCAGTTCCTTTTATCACTTGACTTATCTCCGATTGTTAAGCATCCATTAAATCCATTAAATTATTGTCTTCCTGCAATTGCCACAATATTTGATAATGTCATGACTAGACATCAGATCTTATATTGCCATACGATATTAGTGAAAAATGCAAGTAAAAAATTGGCAACTGTCTTTATGAATGAAGAATATCATCCAGAGGAAGTGCTCGAAAGTGTCTTTCCATTTGATCCTTATTTATTGAAAAAGTCTGGAAAGAAAATTCATCCAATTTACATTGAGTATCAATCAGACGAAGAAGATATATCACATCATAATTCACCAAAAGCACATAAAAGAACGAGAAATGAGTCGGAATGTGATGACTTTTTCATAGTTCCAACTAAGAAATTTAAAAGTGGATCAATCGATTAATTTAATTGATGTATGTATGCTGTAAATGATTCGTGGTGCTCAAACTTTTTTATAAATTTACAAAATGTCAGGAAAAACGATAGAATTAGAAGCTTAAGGAATTAATAAGCTACGTGATTCGTTATTTTATGTCAAGTTTGTTAATAAAAAATGATTTATTTTGATCCTTAATGGATTTGATTTTGATGGTTTCTACTAAGTTTGTGAATCGTTCATTGGATGTTGAATTTAAGTCATATTTAGACCAGACAAAGTTAGATTTTAAGTTTCTAGTAAGACTTTATCAATTCTCATCTAGAAAAGTTCATAAGTGAATCACATTGCTTATCACAACAGTTTTAGCATGTTTGAAAAGAAAATAAACGAAAGATTGCAATGTGACTGTTGCATGCTGATCAACAAGAATGCATGGATGCTATTAAAGCAAGAATAAACTTGTAATGCTGTTAAACAAAGTTCTTATAAACGATTTATAAGTTTCAACCTTAGAAGAACCTTCAAAAGATTCAACCGTAAAAGAATTTGTAACCGTCAACGCAACAGTTGTACAAGCTTTGTGATACAGCCAGCAACAGAGTCAGATGGAAAGCCTTTTGTAACAACCTAGGCTCCAAGTCGAAGCATGGTACCAGTAGTAGTAGCAGTAACGCAACAGTTGACAACACGTTGTGCAACAAGAAAACATTCTGAAACACGGTTTTAGGACTTTCTTGAACTAAAATTATCAGATTTAATGCTGAATGTTTTTAAATCTTCAATCAAAAAAAAAAAAAATAATCCATGAATATCTTATTAAGGATTCATCAAAAATCAGCTACCTCATTTTCGTGCAACACAAACTTTATGTTGTTCAACATTTTTTTTGTGACAAAAAATTTAAAGCATTACAAAATCCAATATATATATATGAGGTCATATAAGAAAATGGCCGTTAAATTTTAAAAATTTACTAACACCATCAAAACTTTTTATACCGGAAACAATAGAAAATTTTGATAGTGTTAGTTTTGTTTGGGGCGATTTTGGGGCATTTTGGGGCGGACTCTGTCCATATGACCTCATATAGATATATTGACAAAATCAACCAGAAAAAACACACTGATTCATAGCCTATGAGTTGAGATAAAATATTTTTAAAATAAATAAAAAGTGCCACAACATAAAATTTTACCAGCACTGAACCCATCAAAACTGGATATTATACTGATACCTAGATAAATTTTTATAATTTGTATTAAATTATAATTTTGTTGGAAATAAATTGCTTTTGTTTTATCTTTTTTTTCATTTCGATAACTGTCAATTTGTTGGATTTATTTCTTCCGAATGAACATGTGATTAGGTAAAAAAAATATAAAAATTAGCAGCAGCACCTTTCGAGACCTCAACATATTTGACTTTTTCCTGTACAAAATAGAAAGAAAAAAAAAATTTGTTTCCCATGCAATTAAATCTTAATTTATTACACCTATTATAAAGCTCAGTATGACCGACAAAAACTATATCTCCAAAAAAAATGTTATTATTTGTTTATGTACCTGTCTATGGTCTCTCTCGCTGTGAAATGCATTCTGCAACTTGTGTTGTGAGGATCATTAGTTATAAGAGAAGAAAAGGCATGTTATAAGAATAAAACAGGAGGTAAGGTAGAAGACATAAAGTAATAAAATAAATAAATACTATAGAATGGAAATAAAACCGGATCTAACAGCAATATATGGATGTGTGTATGGACAGGAAGGAAGGAAATGGAAATGAACAAAAAAAAAAAGAAAGAAAAAAAAACCTAAAGACCTTCTGTACGTTCGTCTCTAATTGTTAAAAACGTGCTTCATAATGATTTTGAAAGATTATGAAAAATCACGTTCCTTAAAATTGAAATTCCAATGATCATTTAAGATTTCAGGTAAGCAAATATTAAGCATTAAAAAATACATAAAAGATGATAATGAAAATTTTTATTCGGATATTGCACAACATAAGTCGTTTGTCTATATAAGCTTGCATAAAAATAACGGTCAGTTGAGATTTAAATTTAGTGTAGGGGAATAGCAAAAATCATAAAATTTATTTTGGATAAATTCTTGCTTTTAAATTATTTTGCATCTACCATAAATTTATTTATTTCGGAAGTAAAAACAGTGAATATACTAAAGAACTGAATGAAATCGTGTCGATAAGAGTGTCTAATCTTCAAAAATGATATTAGTTGTGTAAAGAATCCTCAGGAAAAATGGATAAAATAGTAAAAGTTATGTTACACAAAAAAACATTTTATGCTCTCTTTAATTAACCAAAATAGTACACCAAATTAGCTTTAAATTATACCAAAAAAAAATATAATATACTTTCGAAAATTACTCGGAATAATGAATGTCTAATGAAGGTAAGTCAGATTTAAGTTCTTCTTCTTGATAGATTCATCGATTTTTCTAATACTTTTACTAAATATTCTTGTAAAGAAGGTTGACTAAAGCAGAGAAAATAAAAAATAAAAAAAATTGTGCGTGATCAAAAAAATATATACAGCACACATATAGTATGTTGTGTAGCATAGAAGAAGAGAAAAAAAGAAAAAGTGGATATGTTAGAAAATAACAGATGTTGAAAACACATAAACATCTAAAAAGGAAAAGAAATAAAGCATTAATTACCATTCAACTGATAGTTTTTGTTTCTATGGACCTTTTTATTTAGTGTATGTCCATCGATCATCCTTCTACCATAGCACACCAGACCTTGCTATGATTATTTTTTTGTGTTTCCAAAGAAATGAGAGAATCGTAAAGAAGAAACAAAACTATGTCATTAAGCAACTTAAAATTTATAAATCATAAAAAGCCTAATTTTACAGCTAGTCTATTAACATTGGTAGTCTTTATTTCTTCAGTTTGTCTAGTCACAGAATATTTAAAATACCGGCTTTGACGTGGATGTAGAATTGTGTCAAAAGATCGATATTCAAGAATTGCCTGAATAAATGGAAACAGACATTCAAGCCGGAAGAACTCTTCAATATGATTTATTTTTTCAACTTCAATGATCTAAATAATGAGGATAGAAATATTAAAATGTAGTAAATGAAGATTAAATTTCATTGGAATTGTCCAACAAAAGGATTTGATTCATTTAAGAGTCTAGCATGAATCTAATAATCTTGTCAATCAATCAAACTGTTTTCTTTATAATCAATGACATGTCAATGATATTCTTAAAATACACATGATCAGGATATATCGCTATTGATACATAAGCAAGTATGTGAATTGCTTCATAATTAAAATTGAGTATGATTTTGGATTAGGATGGGATTTGATTGAGTCAATGCTTTAAACCACTAAACTATTTTCAAAACCTGGGGCGTAACCAGGGGGGGGGGGAGGCTTTTAGGGGCTCGAGCTCCCTCTTTCATTTTCAAATTTAGCCTAGCTTCACTCAGCCATAAATGTATTCTGTATTCCTTGATTTTGTAAAGATTTAAAATTTTTAAGCCCCTGGTCAAAGCTCAACTTAAATCCAAATAAACCTTATATCTTTAATCAACTATTTATCAAAAATGCGCTCTAAATAAAAGTATTCAACGTGCTGCTCAAAACACTTTAATGCATTGCTGTATATCGTGTTTGTAGACGATAGTTTAATATTTTTGTGGTCATTAGCCAAAGCCTTAAGTGGTCATTGATTTTTTTTCTTCTCCTTCTACTTGCCTTTCAACGATTATAAGAATAAAACCCTTATTGTCGAAAATTGCCTAATTATGAAAAACCAACAAAGAAGTGCTCTTTGAGGTCGGAGGCGAAAAAAAGAGAAAAAAATCATTAATATTGCTTATAATAATAACATTTAGAATTTCGGCAACTTTTTTTTATAAAAAAATATTCACAAGTGTATCTAAATGGCATTAATCGAGCACATCGTCTAATGATATCGAAAATAATCGAGATACGCAGCAGAAACCAAACTAAATATTCAAATATTTATTTCATCAGAAATTTTAAAGCGATTAATTTCAAAGGCTCCTATCGCCATAGACAGCTACTTCCTGTTGTGCTGATTCAATTAATTATTTTCTCTCTTAAAGGTTTTTATAATGTATGTACATCCATATGATTCATACAACATACACTTCTCGTCTATTGTATCATATTACGAGCGTGCTTACTTACATGTCTTGCCTCATTTGAAATGATGAAACATAATAAAAATAAAATTTCGGCGAAGTAATTTTTCAATTAAATTAAGTGCTTGCGTAAAATAAAGTATGAGGCTAGAAAAAGCACACTTGATTATAGGCAAAAATAAAGAATTGCTGATTCCAAACTATAGACCATCGGCTCTTCCGATTCCGATTTTTTTTTTTTTATATTTTGTTTTCTTCTCTTAAATAGTAATTTTTTTACTCTAGCATCTCTGAACAAATACGTTACGTGCGAAATTTGAATTTGTTCTAAAATAAAACCCATTAGTACGCCTTATTTTAGTACAAGTTGTCCGTTAAATTTTTAAGAAACAAATCAAGATTTATATGCTTTCTACTTGTTTTAATTAATTTAAATGGTTTTTATATCAAATTTTATGGCTAAAATTATGGAAAAATCATTATTATAATAAATAAAAGCTTAGGAAAAATACTTAATTTTGCCAAAAAGAATTTTTTCTTGGTCGGATTATAGGCAAAAAAAGGTTTGAATTTTTGAATTTTTTCAAAAATTGAGGGCCTTTTAACTAAAAAATTAACGGACAAAACAGCTGTTCAGAGATGCTAGTTTTTACTTTTTAAGATAGTATTTGAAGTCATCTAATAAGATCAATTCTATTTTCCTTCATTCTACAACATTTCTCTATCTTTCTATACTCCGAAAAAACCGATCCTATAATTCGTCATAGTCGTCATACACACACACACTCATCATCATCTGTGTTCTTTCTTTCTTTTCTTACATTTTTTTTTCGACTACATGTTGTATATATATTTTTTTAATGTTTTTTAAAGCGTACTACGAACAAACTGAAAAAAATCCCCATTCAGAGTTCTTTCGTGCATCAAAGCGTCAACACCGTTTTGTACGTTCGTGATATTTTTCAAATCACCGGGCCGTAAAATAAAATAAAATAAAAAAAAAGTTATAATAAAAAAATTCGAAAGAGTAGCCAATTATTGTTTATCGAATAAAAGTAAAAAAAAATATATTTCAATGGTAAAGATCCATCAACTGTACATAAATAACAAAAAAAAAATACATAAATTAATATTCATGCAAGTGAAAAACAGCAACTGACTGACTGGTTGTTGTGTATAGTTTCTTCAATAATTGATTAATTAAAGATTTTGATCATAATTCAATCGGACTTGTAGCTGAAGTTAAAAATATTATTTTTTTTGTCGATTGTGAATTAAAATGATATATTTGAAGTGTGTATGATTGAAAGGAGAATTGATCAAAGATTTTGTTCACGTTTGAAAAATTTTGCAAAATTAAAAGAATATTAAAGAAATATCAAATTATATATTAAGGTGGAAGTGAGCAAGAGTACGAAAATAAACATTGTAAGTAATAACAAAATTCCATCTTATGTAATGATTAATTGTGTTTTCTTATTTTTAACGGATGGATATCTCAATGTCCGTTTTGTCTAATGAGTTTCCTTTTAAATAATTTTCTTGCTGTTTCGCTTTTTGCGCGCACATTTTTTTGATGATTGTTAAAAAATTCTTCAATATAGAGTGATCGTTCGCTCGCATAAACATTATACGTTGTTAGATAGCTTGTTATGCTTGTTAGGGGAGTTCTTAGAATTCAAACAATTTGTATAGCTGGGATTAATTGATATCGATATACGCAATATTCTAGGAATTGATCATGATATAATTTTTAAAAGTTAAGCAATATTGTGAAAATCCCTGAAGTAATTGATGATTCAATAAGTAAAATTTAGTCAGCAATTTTTGAGTAATGCATGTACAGGGGGTACTCAATTTGTTTTGTTCCAGAAAAATCTTATTCAAATCGAAACGTTTGAAAAATTTCCGTTATATTAATAAATTTAAATTTTTGTGTGAGAACATTTTGACTATTCAAATTGAGGACCCCTGTAAGGCAAAAGGTATATATATATATATATATATATGAGGTCATATGAACAGAGTCCGCCCCAAAATCGCCCCAAACAAAACTAACACTATCAAAATTTTCCATTGTTTCCGGTATAGAAATTTTGATGGTGTTAGTAAATTTTTCAAAATTTAACGGTTATTTTCTTATATGACCTCATATATATATATATATATATATATATATATATATATATATATATATATATATATATATATATATATATATTGCTGTAAGGCATCATTTTGACGATATTGATTTAAGAAAGAGATTTAAAAAAAAAAACAATAATTTAATAAAGGGGCCGTTCACTTAGTACGTTCGCTTTTTAGGGGGGGTGGGTCTAGGATTTTGTAACAGGTCAAACAAAAGAAAATTTTTTTCATTAAAAAAACTTAACAAGGGGGGGGGGGGAGGGGAGGAGGGGAGGTCGTAAAAGCTGTTTTTTGCGTAACGTACTAAGTGAACAGCCCCAAAAATGAATGACAATAAATCTTCCCTCACTGTATAAAATCTCCTTTGTTTGGATTCGAACCCATTCCTTTTTTAAATGAGTTTGACTAAATTTCTTTTGCAACATGCTCATTTGATCACTTTTACAATAATTATTGGATAACAAAATCATATAGATATGGTTCAATGAAATTATACTTAAATAACATCTAATTCCGATAAAAAAAAATTTTAACATTTTAACCTGAAAGAGTTTTATTTCAACTAAGTGCCTTGCTGCTTTTTCCTAAAAAAATGCTTTTCATCCATCTAACATCTGTGAATTTTTTACCAATTTTTTACGCGCTTATTTTTCATCTCACTTACAGATTCTTCTAAAGATAATGATTTGAACAGAAACAATCATCATCGCTATCGTATTGAAAAGGCTTCAAAGCAAAGCATTTAAGTTGGAATTTCAAATGCGAGAAATGCGAGTTGAAAAGAAAGAAAAAATTGTGTGTATTTTTTTTTCTTGAACAAGTCAGTCAGTCAGCCCGGTTTCTTAGAAAACAATAATATAATAAAAGAAACATAGCATGAAGCACATTTTACCAAGCGATAAAAAAGGGCCTAAGTTGGAATTTCAAATTGACTCTCTGCTGTTGTCGTTATTTTTTTCCTTTCTACTCGTCTTTTTGATGGATACACTTATAACATATAAAATAACATAAGACAACATACGCATTGAAAACGCAAAACTCTGAACGAAGAAAAAGAAACTGGTTATCTCAGTTGGACCCGAAAAAAAAAATCTTTCCATATTTATGAGCTTCACATATCTAAAAAGTCTTCTCTTTTTTCATTCTTGTAATCTGAATCTCCCCATTTTTAGCGCATTTTTGGAAACTTGTTTTCAAAAAGGAAGCTCAATCATACATTTTGTTCGGTCGGCAGCAAATTTTGAAAAACTATCTTTTGATCTAGACATCGTAGAGAGCTCCGGTTTGTTTTATTAGCTTCGTTTCATCGAGTTATTGGCGGCAAATGTATTTAAAAGTCCTAAATTTGTGTTTAAACACTTTAATTAATTATTTTTTGATTTCACAAAGAAAGTAAACAACACACGACTGCAACTTCACGTCATAGAAATTTCAAATATTTTTTGACCGTTGACATTTGAAAATTTTTTGACCGTTATTTTTTACGAAAAGTTTTTTGTTCAGTTTTGCAAGTTATTAGTTTGTGCATAATAAAAACACACTTTTCATTAGTGTTTCAATGATTACGATTACGATCAATAATTTTAATCAAAGTGATCGAAATTAAAAATTTAATCGAAATGATTTTAATCAAAATTTAATCATAATCAAAATTTGATCGTAATCAAAATTTGATCATAATCAAAATTTGATCATAATCAAAATTTGATCATAATCAAAATTTGATCATAATCAAAACTTAATCATAATCAAAATTTGATCGTAATCGAAATTTCTTTGGAGAATTTTTGTATGGAATTCAATTGTTTTCATTGTTTCATGAGGAATTGGATGCAATTTTGTGAAAAGAACTGCCCAATCACGTTCCATATGGAGATACCATACCTAAAATACTTTAAGGAAGTAACGGAAGTGCCTGGTTCCCGAGATCTGAGCACCTCTCTAAAAAGTTGTGATTCGTTGAGAAATGAAATAAAAATTTTTTTGGCAGTTCCATCCAGTTGGACATAAGAAGTTCATGCTGTTTCTGTCCTTTAAACTGTTAAATTATCATTAAATGGAGAATGTTAACTCAAGTTATCAAGCTCATTACCAGATTCTAGGCTCTCTTACTGCTTTTAAGTATTGAAGCAAGAGGAAGCGGTGCATTCTTGTCATTTATGTTCAAATGCAGATATTTTCAGCATCAAAATCATTTAAAATATATAAATCATGAAGTTAAATTATGCTTTCAATTGAATAACTATGAAGAACTTCTTATGTCCAACTGGGTGGAAGTGCCAAGAAATTTTTTATTTCATTTCTCAACGAATCATGACTTTTTAGAGAGGTGCTCAGATCTCGGGAACCAGGCACTTCCGTTACTTCCTTAAAGTATTTTAGGTATGGTATCTCCATATGGAACGTGATTGGGCAGTTCTTTTCACAAAATTGCATCCAATTCCTCATGAAACAATGAAAACAATTGAATTCCATACAAAAATTCTCCAAAGAAATTTCGATTACGATCAAATTTTGATTATGATCAAGTTTTGATTATGATCAAATTTTGATTATGATCAAATTTTGATTATGATCAAATTTTGATTATGATCAAATTTTGATTACGATCAAATTTTGATTATGATTAAATTTTGATTAAAATCATTTCGATTAAATTTTTAATTTCGAT
This sequence comes from Chironomus striatipennis, assembly GCA_026123125.1. Classification (NCBI taxonomy): domain Eukaryota; kingdom Metazoa; phylum Arthropoda; class Insecta; order Diptera; family Chironomidae; genus Chironomus; species Chironomus striatipennis. The sequence goes on from CM047394.1 coordinate 47,013,721, forward strand.
CACTTTGATTAAAATTATTGATCGTAATCGTAATCATTGAAACACTACTTTTCATGCACAATGAATGTGAGGAAATTGAAACTAAAGGGTTTTTGATCGTTGTTGTAACATTTTTGTAAAATTATCGTTTTTTTTATGTAGAATATTGCAAGGTCTGTCCTGAAAGTTGATATACTTTCAATTCGTAGCTCGATTACTGATCGCCGCGTCAAAAATGCGCTGAAGTCCCTCGATACGACACGAGGACTTTTGTAATTTTTTTCCTCAATCTCGACAATTCTTGATTCGAAATGATTATCATCATCGCCATCATCATCATTAAAATGTCTATTTGATACTGGACACATGCCGTATAATTAAAACACAATGAAGCATCAAAATACATTAAGGCATGGCTTTTCTTTCCTTTAACTCTTTTCTTATTATTCCATTCTATTTTGTTAGGTGTCTAAAATGTTTCCATTTTTTATTTCTTCCTAATATGTCGTGATTGTTAAGCATACATTCAATCAAATCGGGTCTATGAACTTTATTCATCCAATAAATAAAGGCCAAACATAAAGTAAATATAAATAAAATGTTGAATAATTGATAACGACATTTTTCAACACATTCAAAATTCAAATTAATATTATATCTTGTCATTTTCTTTCCTGTCAGTTCTCTGAATTGGAATATCAGTCGTATCATATTTATTTTTATTTATATTTCTACCAATCAATCTTGACAAATTGACATATCATCACTTCCATTTTTCCAACTTCCATACAGTACCACGCAACAAATTAAGAATGAAAAGAATTTGCTGTCATTTGAATGGCTAGAGCGCATGTTTTAAAGATTAAAATTTTAACGATTTTTTCAAATTTGAAAACCACATGGCAATACATTCTCTCGCTTAAAAAAGTTTTTCGCAAGTTTTATCTTAATTAAGCAATTATTTAATTAAAGAACAGCTTAAAAGATTACTATGAAGTGGCACAAATAAACTACAAGACATCTCGTTATACAAATCAGCTTATATTCCAAATTAGAATGAAAACAAGATTCCATCATCCAAAAACCATCGTAAAAGCTCCGTTTATTCCATCAAAATGATCAATTTTGCATCTATTGAGATGAGAAATTAAATTTTATTTTGATTTATGTATGATTCATATCGAATATCTAAAGATAGAATTTGCCATTTGTATGAAGAAAAAATAAGAATAGAAAGATTTATCATTGTTAAATGTTATAGTAATAAATGAGATGTTGACACATACAGCAGAAGCAGCAGACACATAAATTGCTCGCTTTATCCATTTTTGGGCTATTACTATAATAAAATGTTTTGGATATTCTGATTAGTGGGTGTATTTGAACATCATCATCGTCACCAGGAATGGCAAATAAATGTGAATAAACTTTAATTAGATTATTGACTCCGTTTATGAGCATGAAAATGTAAAATAATCTTTTATTGGCAGGTGCTCTTTGTGTTAAACAAAAAGAAAAAAATTATTAAGACCCTTCTTTATAGTCGTTTCGGGTCATCGAAGACAATATCATCTATAAACTTTTACATTATGAACAAAAAAAAAATCTTCATTATTCTTTGTTATTATTCATGGTCTTTTTTTTTATTCATTTTCAAAAGCATCAGTAAGACAGAAAACAACTGAGAGAGAAGCGACATTACTCCGTTAGACACATGTTATGTTATTATTATTGTCCATCCAATAATCATTTCCATCGCCTCAAGTAACGGATATCATTTTGTATATACCTATATACATCATTAATAAGAATCTTCGAAAAAAAAATAAAGTAAGAAGCAAAGTATCGCTTGTGCCAGAGAAATTGAATCATGTGTATATTTGCAACATATTAAATACACTCATAATAATTATAAAATATGCTGTAATTTATTTTTAATGAGCATATTGCTACCTAAAAGAATAAACAGAACAACAAGACCAGAAGATGGAAATGAAAGAAGCAAAAAAATTGAATAAGATATGAAAATGTCGCTTAATAATATAATATGAAATATTATATCTACGTCTTGCTGATCAATAAATATACACTCATTATAATCACATTCTCATTCATATCATCGCATCCATATCGTCATTTCCACAAAGTGATCTACATTTTTATTCGTCTTTTGAACATTTTATTGGGAATAATGGGCCATTTATCTGATGACTGTTTGTCTGGTTATTATAATTCTCATGCAGTGAAATGTATATAAACATCGCGATCAGTGTGGCATTGCTAAGAGCATTTTTAAGTTCGCATGGAGTTTTTTTGAGTCTTAAAAGTCTGTTAATTCATTTGGAATTTAACGAATTTTTAAGAGTTTTGATAAAATTTCATGAAATGGGAATTGAACTCTAGGATTGTAAAATTTTATAATTTTTGACAAGGGGTCGTTTACTTATGATGTCCAATATTAAGGGGGGAGGGGGGTCTGAGGCTGCATGACAGTTTTAAACAATAGGATTTTTTTGTTTGAAGATTTTGTGACAGAAGGGGGAGGGGGTCTAAAAATTTAATTCAAGATTTTGATAGACATCATAAGTAAACAACCCCCAAGATATCAAGAATATCAAGAATATTTAATCAAAATGCGTCCTAAATACCAAATATTAAAATAACTCATCAAACTATCACATCACAATATACAAATTTCCTGAGAAATATTTACTGACATTATTATATTATAATGAGAAAAAAAAATGTAGCGTTGATGACAATGATGATGAGACTGATGTAGAGTAAAGAAATTAAATTTCATTGATAAAACTACATGCCTGACATGATGAAACAAAAAACTTTACAGCATCAACAAATTGAATGAAATCGAGTGAAGGAAAAATAATAAAGAGATCGAAAGATGCGGGTAGGGTAGGGTTACAATATATCTACAGATGTGCGATATCTCTATGGAAAATCTTCTATCTTAATTAAAACTGATCAAGTTGATTCATCAATTCACTGCTACTGCTGCTTGTTTCTGCTTTTTTTGTTGTCATTTTATTCATTCAATATAAAGTATTTAAAAAAAACCTGATTGAGTGCCCTTGAATAGTTTTGAAATTCGTGTCTGAGCTAGAGAATGCTGGCTGACAGAAAGAGAGAACAATTCATAAAGTTTTGCACACACGAGTAAGCTGTGATTGCGACTTATTCGCTCTTTTTAATAAACTTAATTGCATTTTTATAAGTATGTATAAAGTTACAGTAAATGCAAATTTCGCTACTTATGGCATGTAAATATGATTTAAACCTGTAATAATAATTTTATTGATTGCTGTATGTGGCACCCGCAAATGTAATAAGGACATTAATATGAGAGGTAAACATTTGTCATGCAAAATGAAAAAAACTTACAATTGCACTACGAGCTAATTAAGTATGTTAATTAACATGTTAAGGCAGCAGAAACACAAGCATTGACGAAGAATGTTTAAATATTTTTTTAATTCTTATTTTATTTTCATCTTGAAATGGTGTTTGCTCGGTAATTGCCATCAGGCATTTAAACGCCAAATATTTATTCATTTTCGGAGTCGGTTCTGTACGAGACGGTGGGAATTTCTTTCTTTTTTTTTGTTTCAGTCATTCTCTTTATTCATTTCTTCGCCTCTTTTTTTGTTTTATTTGTAGCAGCATCATTATGAAAGAATTGGTGTGGTGAACTAAATATACTAGGGGAATTGCAACAAAAATGCAAATTTCTTTTGCCTTTTTTTTTTGTATCCCACCCGAAAAAAATAAAATGAAGAAGTTTTTAAAATTATATTTTGTATGAGAATTTTCTGAATGTTTTGTCGGAGTGGAAATAATTGCGAATATTGTTGCAATAGAAGCGCATTTTTTTAGGTAAATGGGTTAAAATAATTTATGTCAATCATGTCAATGACTGCCGATTGCATTTTTATGAATCAATTTCTATTAAATTGTAAAATTGTTGAGGTTATGAAGCTGATATGAATTTGCTTATAGATGTATAGGGTGGAAGGTGAACGAGTCCTTGATTTTCAAGATTTCAATAAAATTTGCTTAGTTTTCATACCTCAGTGTCAATACCAAAAATCTAATCAACCAAAAAATCTAGTAACAAGCACAAAATTAAATTCTCCAAATGACTGAGTTTCAAAAATTCATGAGCTGTACAATTCTGTAACATAATATATTGTCCAATGAGATTCTGAATCAATGATCAAATTAAATTTAATTTTGTTACGAACTTTGATCTTCAATGACTTCAAACTTAAGGTCAATTATAGTTTCCAAATGTCTAGTAACGACATTATCTGAGATAGAACTTGGACATGTTTTCATAGCATTTAAAATCAATTATCTAATTTAAGTCTTACAACGCTGACAGTTTTAAAGACAAACTGATGAAAATCAAGTCCGAAAATTACTCAAAAAATTTGCATGAATTTTTAATTTTCAAATAAATTTTAACGAGATGAGAAATCAAAGCGAAAAAAAAGAAGAGCAATTTACATCTCCGGACCGTGAAGAATTGAGTAAAGAGGGAACTAAAAAAATTCATTTGATGATTGCCTAAAAATGGTGCAAACGAGCGAACTGCACATTTATATTTTAATTTTAGAATTTCTTTCGTCTTTGAGCCAACAAAACCCAAAAGTAAAGTACTAAAGTAAAAAGTGAGAAAAAAAAAAAAAAACACAGAGAATAAATAATCTGCAGCACTCAATGAAAAATATAAAAAAAAAGTCATTGCATTGTCGCTTGTGTCTTCTTGACTGTGATTCCTCTTTTTGTGTGTGCATCATCGCACTTCTTTTCTTGGTTAATGGATCAAAAGCATTTTATTGTTTGAAGGCAAAAACAAAATTTAAAAAAAATTGACTTCATGGTGTGTGACTCATGCTTTGCTGCACTTTTATGTGTCTGTCTCTCCTTTTTTAGAAAGAAAATATAAAAAAAAATTGTGCACTTTTTTCTGTTATTGTTGTTGCTGTTTTGTAGATTGCCGAAAATATTTTTCTTCTTCTTCTTTTGGGTATATCTCTGTGAATATTATTCTTCGAATAAGGTGTTTCACTTCACATGCGTTGATCATGTTGATCATGATGATGATGATGTAGGTCGTAGACTACCGAGAATTTTGAAATCCCTTAAATATTTTTTTCGTACTTCTCTTCTCCTTAGTTTTGATATAATAAGAAAAGAATAAGAATCTTCTGAAAGAGCCCGCGGCGATAATTACATATTTATGAAACTAAAATGAATCTTCCCCCTAAAAAAATAAGATAATCGATTTGCACAATCTTTAAAAAAGCATTTTGTGTATTTTTTTATTATATCTTGTTTCATTCTGTTTTTTCAATTTTTTCCTACCTAAATATTATTATAACCAATATTATGTGACGACAATGTATGAAAAATTCTTTTAAGAAACCGTTGCAGATCACATTAATATGTTTGTTGTTGGAGGTGAATGGAACAGATTCATTTTTTTGGAATGTTTGTTAAGGAATCTTTATTCTGATTTTTGTTTTTCTATGAGTTCTATTCTTAACAAGCAAATTTATATTAAAATTTATACATATTCAGATTGAATGTCCCGAGAAAAACGGTCATTTCAAATTTGAAATTGTTAACCGATTTTTATAAAACACATTGTTAAAAAATATCGTTTTTAAAGCAAATTTCACTTTCAAAAATTTTAATATTGTTAAAATTTCAAATTAAAATGTTAATTAAAATAATAATAAATTATGACAAAATGAAATTTTCTGTGAAAACAATACTTTTAATCGATGTGTTTTGTAAAAATCAGTCAACCATATTCAAATCCGAAATGACCGTTTTTTTCGGGACATTCTTCAATCTGAATATTCATATAGCTTTGATAGATTTAAACCTTTAGCATCTTTTTAAGTAGTTGTAAGAATTTCGTTAACTGTTTCGATTATTCAACCAATACTTTTTGAAAAACATTTTTTACATTTTTCCTATTTAAATACCAAAAACCTTTCATTATTACAAAACGTCCCAAAAATCACCAATTGACTTCATCATCTTTATAAGAAGAAAATTAATTTAACATCAAATGACACAAAAGACAAATTTTATAACATTTAAAGAAAAAAGAAAAAAAAATCTGTAACGGAAGTGAACATGTGGAATGTTCTGTTAAAAAAAAAAGAACTTTGTGACGCTCCAGAATCAAACAATTTTTTTTCCAATTCTCTTCTTTTTTTTTAATTTAACAAAAGAATTTTTCCTTCCATTTGTCATGACAACATATATTGACTGCTGACTGCTTGTAAATCGAAAATGTCAAACCTTCTCATGACTTGAGATTCTTTTTTTTCTTATAAAAGAAGAGAAAATGAAACCTGAAAGGAAGTAGCCTTAAAGTCTAATTATTCATTAAATTGTCCCGTTTGCAATTTAATTTGGTGTAATTTTTTCACATGACTCTTAAAATTTACCCTTACGGCTATGATAAGGCTTCAATTACAAAAAGACTGATCGATTACAGTTTTGCATTTTTCTTTATTATTTTGAGAGCTTACTTAATGACTTATACCACATATTCTCTGTTCCAAAAAAATAATCAATAGGGCTTCAATGAGCCAAAAAACGTCATCCGTTTTATGTTTTACATGGGAAAATTCACTTCTTCTTCTCAATTCTTGATTAGTGTCTTCAACTATACATCATAGTAATGAAGACACGCACAAAAAAAAAATATATATATTTTTTTAAAGAACTTAATGACGAACAGAAGGATGTAAGAGAATATTTTTAATAGCTCATAGATGAGACGAGGCATGTCGGATGGCACTTTTATACTGTCTACACACAATCGAGATTGGTGTTTTGTTCTCAAAGAATGGGTAATTTATGATCTTTTAATGTTTATGATGTGAATATGTCTATGAGTTTTGGGAGAAAAAAAAATCGAAAGTGCATCATTTCCTTTTCGACTTTACTCATTATGAGTGTCTATGCGTCTAATGATGGCTAATGGAATAGAAAAAAATGTTTTTGAGTTAGGAATTGCTTGAAGGCGTGATTTAATGGACTTTATTTTTTGGTTAAGGAAAATAACATTTAATATTTGAAATTCTTAAAGCAAGACTTGAGGATTCGAACTCTGGAGAATTTTTCCAAACATCAATGATATTCCTTTCTTTGAAATGATTGCAAATGATAAAATGGCAGTTTCAGTATTTAAATGAGCAACAAATGATAATCCTTAAAAATCCTAAATCTCTAAGATTAGACAAACTGATCATCCTTATCTGCTCATTATTCATGTTCATTCAAAATACTAAGCTAAATAAATACACACATGAATTACTTAAGCCGTAAAGGAAGAAGAACTATAGAGCACTTACCACTCTTTTTGGGTAAACTTTACTGCCTATTATTCATGTCTTTCTCATAGATAGAAGAAGGAAATAAATGTGTAGATAGAACTAATTAACTTAAATCCTAATTTAAAAATTTAATCCTTTTCTTTTCGTTCCTTTTTATCCTGTTCGCTTCTTTTCTCTTTCATTTCAAAGTTTGAGGATCATAAATAATTTTTTTTGTGTGAGAATTACAGCAGGGTCTAAAAATGAAGGAAGACTTTTTTGTGAGAAAAAAATTGAATGAGAGGATAAGAAAGACTAATTTGTATTTTTATTTATTTTTATCAAGATCATAAAAATTTATTCTACTTGGAATTAAAAGACTAGTAGCCATTAATACTTTATTACGTACGTGCTGTCTTGAATATTAATTTCTTGTATATTTAAAATCTTTAACGTCCATAAAACGTTCTTCGAAATATTTTTACGTTAATTTTAATTTCATGCATTTTTGGAACTGCTTTAATTGAATTTTCTAAGACGATGCACATAAAAATTCAATATTCATTAAAGTTTTTAAATTGAAATACTCTCTATGCTCTACTATTGGAACTAATTTCATTTTAGTTTATTGTACATAAAATGAAAATCTAGCACGCGTTAAAAAACATTTTTGTGGGTTGAACAAACTGAAAATCTAAAATTTCTCTCAAAAATTCTCAAATCACCTTCAGTTTTCGAAAAAATGGGCATTTTTGGGAGTTAGGTAGGGATTTCAATCCCGGCCTAATTTTTCAATCCCGGGATTACGGTATTGAAAAATCTTGAACCCGGGATCCCGGGTTCAAACCCGGGATTGAAATCAAACTAAAATTGGGTATACAACCACTTTTTTGATGCATAAAAATGCAAAAAATTGGTGATTTGTATTGGTACCCTGTAAAATCACAGAAGTCTAATAATTCCGCTGCATGGAGGCAAAAAAACTCAAACCATAAGACCAAAATAAATCCTCTTATTAATCTAAGAGGAATTATTTTGGCACTGTGATTTTTGAATTCCATAAATTATTTTGATTTCTAGTTTTTTATATCACTGTGCTAAAATAATTTCTCTTGTATATTCAAGTGGAATTATTTTGGTTTTGTGGAATATATTTCAAAGTAAATTTTGATAATTAGGTATAAAACATAAAACTAATGATAAAATTCAAAAATTTCTTTAAGTAAGTTCAAAAAAGTTTTAAATTCTTTTAATTAGGTAATAAAAAATTAAATTCATGATAAATTTAAAATTGATAAAAAGTTCAAAATTTTGACTAAATTTAAGTTCAAAAAAGTTTTAAATACTTTTAAAAAATAAAAAATACAGAGACAAGTTTTGATCTGGAAAATTTTTGACTACAAATCTTTTTAAAATTTGTAGCTAAGTAATTGCAAGTTTTTAGCTCATATCTTGGAAATTTCTAAACCAATTGCTACCAAAAGCTTGTATGCAAATCTATAGACCAATACTAAGTTATTAAAGGAAGATTGAAGTAAAAATTTATTTCCGTTGTAAAGTTATGCGACCGACAAAATGACCATTTTTAACCCTAAAATATAGCATTGTTTTTATCATAACACGAAAAATTTTTCACTAATCGTTACAAGAATTTTATATGCACATCTTTATAAAAATATCAAACTTTTAAAACAAAAATTAAGTTTAAAGACGTCTTTATTGTTAAGTTATGCAAAGGACAAGATAATTTTTGCTCTTAAAAATGAAACATCAATCGAAAAACTTTCAATCCCTCGAAAAATTATAATTTTACCGAAAAAAATTCAAAACTTTCTATAAATTTAAGTTAAAAAAGTTTAAAAGTCTTTTAATTAAAGAAAAATGACAAGCGAACAAAAAAAAAATTGAAAATTTGACAAAATTTGAAATTTTTAAATTTCACTAAAATTAAAATTAATAAAAAGTTCAAAATTTTGACTAAATTTAAGTTCGAAATGGTTTTAAATGCTTTTAAGAAATTAAAAATGACATAAGAACAAACATTTTTGAAAATATCCAAGTGGGTGATAGTTAAAAAAACTGATTGAAATAGATTGATCTCCCACTGGAAGATAATTTTTAAATATTCAAATTTTCATAGATTTTTAGTTTTTTCGATCATTCTTTATTTCTAAAAAGTATTCAAATTTATATTTTACTTAAATTTGTTAAAATTTTCGGAAATATTCAAAAATTAATATTCCTATTTGTGATAAACTTATACAAAAATATAGAAAACTAAATATTTTTTGACTTTATTTTTTTAATTCAAGGAAAAATTTTTCAAAATGATTGAATACCGTAAACCCGGGATTGAGAATTTTTCAATCCCGGGATTACGGTATTGCACTATGGGGCAAAATTAAAAAAAAGTGGGAGTTCACTTTGAAAAAGGGACTTTTCCGAACCACAACTTTTTAGTGATTGTTTCTTATAGAGGACATAAAAACTAACTTACATGCCAAATTTCAGGTCATTTGGTGCTGTTTCATTGATTTTAGAGCGGTTTGAAGTTGAAAAACAGCGAAAAATCAGATTTTTTCATGTCATATTCAAACTGAAAGTTGCGCATGAAAATTAAAGCTAAAGAAAAACGGTTTTCAGTCTCTAATAGCAGTATATAAGAGCTTTATTTTGATATGCCACAAGACTTATAACTTTTAGTTTTGGTACCGCTACAGCAGGAATTGTATGAAAATTCATAGAAAAAAAACTTTAAACGTGCCGCAAGTGTCTTAGATCGCCGAGTAGGGGGGGATAAACCATATATCACCGTGTAGCCCTTATATTCTAGTTTCCAAAAATGTATAAACATTGGCAAAACATATGCCCCAGAAAAAAGTTATTCGCGTTTTTGTGAGGAGTGGATTATTTTGGCAAAACCAATTTTTTCTTAAAAATTTTTAATACAAATGTAAATTGAATTGTTTTTGGTGTTTTTCTATCAATAATAATATTTAAAAGTGAGTTGTGAAGAAATTTTTTCAAAAAGTCATAAATTCTCCGAGATATGGGGTATATTTGTTTTCCTGCGACTTGGCACCTTATGTCATTACTCAAATGACTACTACTCCTACATAACTTAATATTTTTTATTTTTGTTTTCGGATTATTATAGCTTAATACAGTACCTTTCTAATGATATATAATACTTAGTAGTTAGGCTTCATCTTGGTCATGAACAAGGCTGTTGATTTTGACCTAACTTGACTGACGCCAAAGTGAAAAATGTGATTTTTAAAAATAACACTTTGAATGGAAATTATGCATTGGTTTTTGGTTTTTTATGTTGATTTATGTTATTTATGACCGCAGAATCTCAAAAATTGAGATTTGAGTACTTTTTGGCACCTCAGGTAAGAATTATGTACAGGACCCTAAAAGTTTATTCCAAATCTATTAATTTCAGTTTAAAAACATTTTGAAGACTTTTTTTGATAGATAATTAACATTTAAGGTCATATAAGTCAAAATACATTGATATTTGGTAATTTGTGCTGAAAATTTTCAGGTTTTAATAATCTGTTTGAGGAAGGTCATTTTTGGTCACAATCAATCCACTCTTGTGGCATATGTAACCAACTTTACTACAAGTATTATACATCATTTTAAAGATATTATATTCAGCTATTATTAACCGAAAACAGAATCCGAAAATATTGATTCACAAAAAAGTTACAGCCATTTGAGTGATCAATAGGGCATCAAAACCCTCATACAGCATAGGTAAAAATACAAAAACTTAAAATTTCAACCCAAACTACTAAGTATTATATATCATTAGAAAGGTACTGTATTAAGCTATAATAATCCGAAAACAAAAATAAAAAATATTAAGTTATGTAGGAGTAGTAGTCATTTGAGTAATGACATAAGGTGCCAAGTCGCAGGAAAACAAATATACCCCATATCTCGGAGAATTTTTGACTTTTTGAAAAAATTTCTTCACAACTCACTTTTAAATATTATTATTGATAGAAAAACACCAAAAATAATTCAATTTACATTTGTATTAAAAATTTTTAAGAAAAAATTGGTTTTGCCAAAATAATCCACTCCTCACAAAAACGCGAATAACTTTTTTCTGGGGCATATGTTTTGCCAATGTTTATACATTTTTGGAAACTAGAATATAAGGGCTACACGGTGATATATGGTTTATCCCCCCCTACTCGGCGATCTAAGACACTTGCGGCACGTTTAAAGTTTTTTTTCCATGAATTTTCATACAATTCCTGCTGTAGCGGTACCAAAACTAAAAGTTATAAGTCTTGTGGCATATCAAAATAAAGCTCTTATATACTGCTATTAGAGACTGAAAACCGTTTTTCTTTAGCTTTAATTTTCATGCGCAACTTTCAGTTTGAATATGACATGAAAAAATCTGATTTTTCGCTGTTTTTCAACTTCAAACCGCTCTAAAATCAATGAAACAGCACCAAATGACCTGAAATTTGGCATGTAAGTTAGTTTTTATGTCCTCTATAAGAAACAATCACTAAAAAGTTGTGGTTCGGAAAAGTCCCTTTTTCAAAGTGAACTCCCACTTTTTTTTAATTTTGCCCCATAGTGTATTGGAAAAGTCGGTCCGGACCCCGGGATCCCGGTTTTCGGGATCCCGGGTTTGAAATCCCTAGAGTTAGGTATTTATTAACAAAGTGAAACATTTACAGAACTTTTTAAGATTAATATTAATTATTTTAAGAAATCTATTAAGAAGTATCTTCAGTCCATCCTTCAAAATTTTAAATTGTTTAAATATCCATTCTAAATTGAATTGCTCAAACATTCATTTCACTTCCGATACTTTCAAAATCCATCTATCCACCCATTGATTGAATAAGACGTGTAAAATCCACTTTGACCTTTTATTGACGCTTTAATCAAATTACACTCAAAGCGATAAGTGATTCTGAATCAAGCTTGATGAGTTTAGAGCGGCTTTTTCTCTTGTGATGTCAAATAAATTAAATTTGCAAGTATTAATTTTGAAAAATTCAACAAATCAAGTAATCTTTGTAAAAATATTAAAATTAAAATTTAGTGACATAAAATTTAAATTTGAAAGAAGTCAAGCACAAAGTTTATTAAGGACATACTTCAAATTATAAAATACCCCCAAAATTAAAGCTAAATTTATCAAGAATACGACGCAAATTGTAATTTCAACATAAAGTTGTGAATGAAATCAATTGAATGAATGAAAAATTTTCTCGCAGAAAAAAAGAACTTAAAGTAAACAATTCTTCACTTTAAACAATCTCACTATGAAGGCGTTTAAACATTATTTTCTTCTCTTTTAATTATTTTTTCAACTTCTCGTATGGAGTAAAAAAATAACAAATTTTTAAGACTTTTTCAATAATTTTTCGTTCATTTCATCGTCAATATTGTGGAAGGCGAGAATGAGAATGAAAAAGTAAGCACTGTTTTTGGATGATGACAGTGAGCCATAATAACAATGAAATTTCATTTTTATCAAGGCTTCCGCAGATTATAATCTTTAAAAATCAAAGATTATAATCTTTGTATGAAGATTTTTTAAAGATTATAATCTCTGTATGAAGATTATAATCTTCAAAAAATCTTTGTATGAAGATTATAATCTTTGATTTTTAAAGATTATAATCTTTGTATGAAAGATTTTTAAAGATTATAATCTTTGTATGGGATTTTTTCAAGATTATAATCTGCGGAAGCCTTGATTTTTATGCGTTTTTTCATACAGAATATGAAACAAAAAAAAAAAAAGATATAATACAGCTGTTATGTATACATTCAAATACACATATTTTCAGCAGCACACCGTGTGTTTGCTCTTAATTTCAACTTCAGACTCTTCAAATTTTTTTTTTCGTATGTGATACGATGTGCCACTCTTGTCAATGTAATATGATGATGCACAAATGTTGAACGAGGAAAAGAAAATGAAGAAGAAGAATGAATGAAAAAAAAAATGATGGATCAGCATCGAAAAAACACATTTTTACAGTATCCTGAAACGAGAATTGTAAAAAAAGAAAGCAAAAGAATTTACAGACTGTAACATACGGCAGGTGGTTTTATGCTTGTTGTACAGCACATTTATTTGCATTGTAACTCAATCTTTCGGTACAATTTTCATTTCAAAAAATATATATTCGTTTCTATTCATTCTAATGAAAATACACGGCATTGTTATTCGAAATTTATAATGTTTGTATAGAGATTTTAGAGCTCCTCTAGGTCCATATCCATAGAGAGATTATCTAGCATGTATATCATACAAATTGCCTCATATTCATTCTATTCTATATAAAAAAATTCTTTCCTTTTTTTCTTTACAGATTACTAACAAGAAAAATACAATAAAAAGCAGTAAGAAGAGGAATAGAAAAATGGAGAAAGACAACAAGTCCAATGAGACTGTTGCAGCAACAAAAGAACTTAAAGCGGCAGCAGTTATTGACACAAACAGTAAAAATATTCAAACATCACCGATTGTTATCAAAATTGAAGCGCCAAAAGATGCTATTAAATCACAAATTAAAGTTGATAATAAGAAAATTGACAGTGACTTAGAGAAGCCTACACGATCAAGATTATGTCAATTATTTCCAATACTTTTATTTCTGGTCACATTTGCAACAGTTTTAAGTCTATTAATATTGTATATGGATCCTTCAAGTGAGTAATTTTATTTTTTTTATTTATTTTTAAAAAGAAATCGCTACAAATTTGGTACATATTATAAATTAAGTTTAAATTGGGACTGTTTTAATAAAATTGATTACAATACAAAAAATATTAAAGATAAAAAAAAAAACTTTAAACAGATTCAACAACAAATTCCTTCACGATATTCTTTGAGATTCGAACTCTAGCATTACTTTAAATTTAAAATTTTTTATAACAATACATATTCAACTGTATTTCACAGAGTTGGAAAGAGACTAATGTAGAGCTGAGCTCTCGTAGAGCTGAGCTCTCGTAGAGCTGAGCTCTGGTAGAGCTGAGCTCTAGAGCTCTGAGAGCTCTGTAGAGCTCTTTTTTTAATTTCTTTTTTTATTATTTCTTTTTGTGAAAAGTTTGTAAAAATGGTGGAAATGATGAAAAATAACTGAAAAATTGGAAAATTTTCACGAAAATTGTGAAAAATTGTGGAAAATCGGAAAATTTGATGGAAAATTGAAATTTTTTTTTGTTTTCTTTTTTTGTTGAAAATTATGTGAAAATGGTGGAAATGATGAAAAATAACTGAAAAATTGGAAAATTTTCACGAAAATTGTGAAAAATTGTGGAAAATCGGAAAATTTGATGGAAAATTGAAATTTTTTTTTGTTTTCTTTTTTTGTTGAAAATTATGTGAAAATGGTGGAAATGATGAAAACTAACTGAAAAATTGGAAAATTTTCACGAAAAATGTGAAAAATTGTGGAAAATCGGAAAATTTGATGGAAAATTGAAAATTTTTTTTGTTTTCTTTTTTTGTTGAAAATTATGTGAAAATGGTGGAAATGATGAAAAATAACTGAAAAATTGGAAAATTTTCACGAAAAATGTGGAAAATTGTGGAAAATTTGATGGAAAATTGAAAATTTTTTTTGTTTTCTTTTTTTGTTGAAAATTATGTGAAAATGATGGAAATGATGAAAAATAATTGAAAAATTTTCACGAAAAATGTGAAAAATTGTGGAAAATCGGAAAATTTGATGGAAAATTGAAAATTTTTTTTATTTTCTTTTTTTGTTGAAAATTATGTGAAAATGGTGGAAATGATGAAAACTAACTGAAAAATTGGAAAATTTTCACGAAAAATGTGAAAAATTGTGGAAAATCGGAAAATTTGATGGAAAATTGAAAATTTTTTTATTTTCTTTTTTTGTTGAAAATTATGTGAAAATGGTGGAAATGATGAAAAATAACTGAAAAATTGGAAAATTTTCACGAAAAATGTGAAAATTGTGGAAAATCGGAAAACTTGATGGAAAATTGAAAATTTTTTTTTGTTTTCTTTTTTTGTTGAAAATTATGTGAAAATGGTGGGAATGATGAAAAATAAATGAAAAATTGGAAAATTTCCACGAAAATTGTGAAAAATCATTTTTTGAGTTTTTAGCCATATTTTATCCATTTTTCGACTATATATCATGTTTTATACCTCGTTGGATGCGTATTATGTTGTGTTATAAGATTAATGAAAAATAAATAAAATATTAAATCATCCTGGAGTAGTAAAAGTAGAAATATGAAAACTCGATTTTTGACCAAGCTCGAAAAACGGCAAAACTGACATAAAGTCCCAAAATCAAATTTTTCTTAGGTTCAAATGATTTAAAATGATCAATAATCATGTTTTCTATTATTTCTGAGAAATTTTAGACAGTTAAGTGAAGTTATGGTCGAGATGTGAATTTTTATGTCTTAAGGCCTCCCCAATCAGACCCTCTTTGAAGGCCTCTGGTGAACCGAGTTGCTTGAATTTTTTTTATTTTTTCACTAGTTTTGTAGTTCAATACAAGGGCTATAAGAAAAAAGTCACTTGAAAATTATCTGAGGCCATTTAGTGGGTCATAAAAATCAATAAACTCAAAAATGACAAAAAATCGAAAATTTGGACTTTTGACCTCATTTTTGAAGCACTAAATGACATTTTTACAAAAAATGAATGAAACGTTTTTTAAAGATCTTTTAATGAGCTACAATAATTTTAAATTTTTAAAATTTTAAAGATCGAACTGGAGGCACAGGAGGTCATTATGTTCAAAAAATGGCGATTTTTTGGACTTTTTCGAAATTTTGACTATCCAAATAAAACTTTTTTATATTTTTAGTATTTTTCCATAAAAATTAACGTAATTATTGAGCGAATAAAAAAAAGTTTGAGAAATTTCATTCAAACAGTGAGACACACGATTTTTTTGAAAATCACTGATATTTCATACACATTTTTGGCCCGTATGGGTGCCTATATGGACGAAAAAAAATTTTGTGAACATTTTTGTACATGTTCTATCAACTTCATTAAGAATTCATCAAAAGAAAAAAATTTTGAAAATTTTTCAAAATTTAGAGCTCTGAGAGCTCTGCCAACTCTGGTATTTCAAAGGGACTAAACAATGTCCTTTTAATTCGTCTGTTTAAAATTTTGATTATTGTATTTTTCCAATTTACATATTTCAAATTTTATTTATTGATTAGAATCCGAAAGAAAAATCTCATGCCACATGCAGTTATTGTTGAAAATTTCTTATTAGTAATTTTTTGGAGATTCTACATGTAAATTTTGCCCTAACAGCTATCATGCTGCATGGTTCTCAATAACTTTGTTTCTGAAAAAATTTCAACAACTTCAAAACTTTATAAGTAATGTAATTTAGTGGAACTAAATACAGAAATAAAGTTCACAGGTCGTAGGTTGTTGTATTAGACGCGATAGAATCACAATATTTTTTTTTTCTTAAATAAAGAAGAAAACACCCACGATAATAATTCAATGGAGCATAAAAACAACATAAAAACGCCTTCGCATTTGAATGATTCAACGAAAAAAAAGTGAGCTAGTGAGAATATGTAGAAGGAATAAAGGATATCTTACAATTTTAATTTTTCTTCTTAAATGTTTATCTTATGAATGACCAGCTGCAGTGAATCATAAGATGTTTGTTTACATGTCTCATTTTTTTCTTTATTTCTCCACTTAAATCTCTTTTTTAGATTCTTTCAATTTCTTTTCGTAACTTTTTTTAAGAGATGAAAAATTGTTTCTTTTTATTCTTCATTATCAGCCTTTTACAAGGTTTATTTCATTTAAGTAAGGGCAAGAAACTTGAACTATTCAAAAATAAGTTTTTTTATACATAAATTTTCTTATTAACAGAACTGTAAATTTCATTGTTATAAAATAAATTGGTATTGAATTTCTGATTTATGAAAATTACTTTCGATATTTGTTCATAAAATCGTGTACATTTCACTCACAACTTCTATGAGAATGCCTGAGTGCATCGTTTACTATCAATTTAAATTCAATTTACACTGAATTTATTAGATTTATTTTCCAACTGTACATTACCTGATGCTTGCTTTAATTGCATTCCATATTTATGAGTGTAATATAAAATGGATGTGGCACTTAATTGACAAATTATGATTCCATTAAAGTCACAACAAAGGATTCGATTTTGCTTTTGTTGAATAAATACGCAGTTACTGCCCAAACATGTTCATTTACTTGCTTCCTTTCTGGGAGTCAGTTAAAAGTAAGGTTCAATAAAAATTTATATATTTTTGCACTGTTTATGAATTTTACTGGTTGATTCTTAACCCCATACAACCCACTCAACATTGCTGGACATCCCCAAACAAGAAAACTTCAAATGACTTTTTGTGGTGTCGCCTTAATAAATAATCTGACATGTGTACGATACATGCTTTCATCTTAACAAAAGTATCACATCCTTTACTCATTCTTTTTGTCTAGCTTTGCTTACTACGTCGATGCGTGTTACTCATTTTGAGGAATATGTAAGAAAGAGTACAAAAAAATCTCCTTATTTGTTTTACTGCTTATTCAATTTCACTGCCTTTCAATTCTTTTTATTATTACTCAAATGACTTAATTGAATTTTTCCATTCTTTCTTCATCTACTTCTTATTCTTTTAAGGTTTTTTTTCATTCTTTCTTTTTTATTTGTTGGAAGTTGTTGAATAGTAAAAATGTTTAACGGAAAAAAGAGAACTATGAAAAGAGAAAATTTGAATGCAAGTTGTGCAATTGCCCATTCAGCTCTTTATTCCAATTGTACTGCTATAAGATTCTTCTTTAGAATTCCTTTGTGTAATTGTAATTTTAAAAGTTTTATTTCTTATTCTTTTCTTATTAAAATACACACTGGGTCGATGATGATAAAAAGCTGGATGAATAATTATTGAGATTTTCTAGAAGTATGGAAATAGAACGCAGATCTAATCAAAATTTGATTTTAAGAAAAAAATATGAAAAAATTAAAAAAAAAAAAAAAAATCTATTCATTAATATATCGCTTATGCATACAAATTTTCTCATATACAACTTTTGGGAATTGAACCAACTCTCTTTGAATTTTTCAAAGTTTTCAAAAATTTTTGTATTAATTTTTGATTCATAAATTGACTAAAATCCAACTTAAATTATTTTAATTAATCATAAAAAATGAAAATTATTCAAAATGTTGAAAACCATAAATTTGTTCATGTTGGAATTAAAAGTCAAAATGCAAATTTTAATTCCAATCTTTTCACAAATTTATGCACTTTAAAATAACACCAAGAATTGAAAATTTTTACGGTATTTAATTTCTTTTATTTTCCTTTACGCACATTCTTTGTTTTGCAGCTTCAATGATTTCATAACATATTGTCTTTAATTTTATTATATTTTCTTTTAATCCCTTATTTGCTTCAGGAAATGATTGTAGTTTCTCGTAAAGTATTTGTCTAAAATCCTTCATGATTGATTGTACGCATGTGAGAGTGCTCTTCATCGTTATTGAGGTCATGAACTTTTTTATTTAGTTTCTTCTTAACATATAAGAATATGTACATAATTTATGCTTATAAAGGATTCATTAAGAGGAAGTGAATTTATACGCCCAATTCAATTAGCAAAAAAATTGACATTACAAAACAACGTTGTTGTCTGTGTGGGGCTCAGTACATAAAGCATTTATAAAAAGGAAGTTCATTATTAAAATGAATTGATGTGTTGATGCTGTATGCTTTATATTCCATCTAAAAAAGGTTCTTTCTATAAATTTTTTGCTTTTTATTCTTCGTACAATAATGAAAAGAAATTTTCATAAATATGATGAAAAGAAGAATGATCCAATCCAGAGAGGGAATGAAAATAAAACGCGATAATTTTTTATACATTTTATTTCTGTGTCAATTTGTATCGCCCTGGACACATCGGAAATGAACGATTAATTCTCGCTTGTTATTTTCTTATAGACTTTTTTTATATTCCATTTACGGTACACAAGTGAAGATGAAATGAAAAGCTGTGAATTTACTGTGCTGTTGTTGTTGCTGTGATGATTATTTTATAGCATTAGATAATTTTTCATACAATTTAATTTCATGTACGGAGAAAATTAACGAAGAAGACGAACTCATTAAAAATTGAGTATAGAAAACTTTCAGTTCTTAATACTTTTAATTGATGATGGTCATGTTATGATCATGCAATTTAAATTTGGATAAAATTTTTAAAGACTTTAGTTACCAATTAAATTTAATTTTTGCTACTTTATTGTTATAAAACTTGTATAAAACTAAGAAATCGTTTAATAAATTCTTTATAACTTTATTAATGAAGAGGTTCAAATCCTAAATAACATTAAAAGAGAGTAATGACTATTGTGTTGTTTATGAATTTCATTTTTTTAAGTTTTTATTTAGGTATTATTTATTTTTTCAAAAAAGAATTATGATATAAAAATTCATTTAAAAAACCTTCGACTTTAATATAAAAATATACAATATCTTCTTGCATCCTTTCCAAAAGCCTCAAAACTTTAATTTTATATTTTGACCAATTTTGACAAACAAGCGAAGTAAAAAAAAAATTCTCACAATTTGAAGGAAAAAAAATCAGAAATTAGTTTCATTAAATTCGTTCACACATAAATCCAACAGAAGACAAAGAGTCTTTTGGCACCTACTTAAAGAGTCTTTATTCTCGCTATAAGATTATTTCTCAAAACAGACCAAACCTTAACAATATCGTCACAATAATTATTTGAAGTTAATGACCTTCTCATAAATTACTCACTTTTTTTTTCGCGAATAATCAACTTTAATGGAGATTGACATTTCTTTATTATTTATATCAAAATTGTTGGGATCTCTTAACTCACATAAATTAATTAACTATTATGGAACGGATGGCTTTGTAGATATTTATTAATTATGATGATAAGAAAGATTGAAGAAAATTAATTGTAACTCTTTATTATTAACGGACAAAAAAAAAAGCTGCTTTTCTCAATTAAAGATGGGGAGTTTCCTCTATCACACTTTCTGCTTCATTTTAGCACATTAATACATACTTTATAAAAGAATTATACAATTAATTTTATTTTTTCGTTTTCTTTTTCTTCACATCTTTGATTCTCTTATTTAAAGTCATAAAAACAAGTATAATAATAATTTAGTGGTTTTTGTATGTTACTTTGCGGTACTATGTAGATTTATTTAATTTCATTATTGTTTGATCTTTTTTTTTCTTCATGTGGTCGTATTGAATGATTTTATTGAAAATATCTAAAGAGTAAAATAATTAATAACTTTTATTCTTATTTAATCATTGAAGGAATAATGTTTTTTTTGCTGTTTTTGAGGGGGATCAAAAAAAAAAAAAAAACATTCGAGATTTGAAAAAAATTAAAAAAGTTTTTATATCCATTATACCAGTTAAACTTTAAATTTTTAGATTGAGGAGATTTGAATTCTAAAAAAAAATATGATGTTTTGTTTTTTAAAATTTGAATTCTGCTTATATTTTTGTGATTCATTGATTATATTTATAAAAAATCAGTGTGATCTAAAAAAAAAATCATTTTATTTTACTATACAAATATTAAACTACAATTTTCCTAGCATTAATTCCTTCCAAAACTCATTAAATTAATAAATTTAAAACAATCATCTTAAAAATGGCATGATTTACGCCATTTAACGAATTTTAAACCGATTATAGCAATTTACCCCCTATCATCACGATCATCATCATCATCATCATCAGCTCTTTAATTCACAATAAAAAAAAATATTCAGAAAAGATATTTTGCGGCTTTTTATTTGTTATAAAAAGCGATTAAAGTTATAAAAAATTTTAGTTGAAATTTTTCACCTCTCATTTCATTAATTGTGTCGATTTAACGCTTTAAATAGCGTCTTAAGAGGCAGAAAGAAGACAGAAAAGAGAAACAAAAAACGGAAGAAGAAGAGAAATCCCGAAAGTAATTTCCATTTCCCATTGTAATAATAATACACATATCGTCATGAAGAACAATTGCTGTTACACTTTAAGATCTTTTTCCTCTCATTCTTGTAGTCATTCTCTTTTTTTTCATACACTTTAACTAATTTCCTTCCGTTATTATAATGATGATGGTACTGATTTGCGTGTCTGTTTTTGTTCTCTTCTTCTGCTTGATGTTTTGTGTCTGCTTTTATTTTTGTTTCTTTAAATTATTTTTTGGTAGTTTTTTGCAAAATTAATTGAAATTTGTGGACATTTTGGCTTTTAAATGACTGTTCCTACATAAGTCTGACTAGATTCTTTATTTGGTTTTAAACTGTTTGCATATAATTTGCATTAGCATATAACATCCCGTAACCATATCAACTTTCATTCCCAAACCTACCTCCTTTGAAACCATAAATGCGTCCCAACCACAATATCCTCAAAACTCCTCAACCTTAAATCTTAATTTGAAATTAAAATAAAAGAGAACTAAGAGTAAATCGGAAATGAAATGAAAGACCGGATGAAGTAAAGCAGTTAAGTGATTTTTAATAATAAAAACATTTTTTTTTGTTGAATGTCAATCCAATTAAGATTACGTCTACATTCATGTGGTATATACGCACCTTCTTATGGCTTCTTTGACGTCTTCTTCTTCTTCCCTCAATTTCAATTTATTTTAATTTAAATACTCTAAAAAAGCTATTACATGTCAAATGGGTGTGAATGGCTGATTACGACTAATATAAAAAGCTGAAGAAGTTTGAGCTTAACAAATAAAAAATCGTAAATTGGTGTAAAGTTTATGACCGCAAAAAAAAGGCGACAATATGTACTTTATTGAGTTAGTTACGTGTCGGATACTCGATAAGCATTATCGATGTTAATTAATATGACATTTGTTGATATTGCTGGGAAACGCACCTTTGTCAATTCAATTTAAGCACGAAAATGAGCCATAAAAGAGAAATGAAAAGGCGAGGAAGGGAAGGAACTATGAAGTATAAACTATTGATAAGATTATCGTTATCGCGATATAAATTTCTTTTGAAATGTTCAAGGCAAGTGATTTTTTTTGTAGATTATTCAAATGAATATTAGGAGTAAATTTTACTTCTGCACGTAGTCCGCCAAATTATGTACAAAAAAAAAAAAATAAGTCAAAAAATTCAAACTTTCTTCAAGCTCTGAACCTAATCCATATCTCATTCCCAATCTAAACTCATCATAACAAAGTCTTAAACACAAATCCATGAATTTAGAGCGGAACCATATGGCGCCTATTACACACAAAAAAAATCAAAATTTTGCGCTCATGCTTACAAAAAAAAAAAAATATCATAACAAATTAACATGCCAACGAGCAAGAATCATGCCGTGCTGTAATCAAAGCAAATTCTTCACTAAGACCAAAATTTATTGTAGTAAAATTATGAATCTGTACATAATCAAAGGCATCAAAAAAGTTTATAGAATTATGCTTAGCATGGAAAATAAGAAATGCCAGCGTGATATTTTTATTCATCATCATTGCGATAATTTTCAAAGGAAAAGCTTTGTGTCATGACAACTTACTAGGAGATAGATTAAGTCATGTTTTTAATCTAATTGTGCTTAATTTTTAATAATTTTTTTCTTCGTACTCACTCATGCTTCTTCCTATTTATGAAGAAAATTATTCTATTCTTTGAACTTTATAAGTAAGCATCAAATGACAGTAATTTTCAATGTCATCGTTGTTATGACAATTGTGCATGAAATAAGTATTTTTCGATGTTGTTTTGAAGAGTCAGCCTTCCTTCCGTCTGTTTGTTGAATCAATGTTTGACTGTTGTTTTTCTTGTGGGATTTTAGCATAAATTTCTAATAAGAATATTGAATTGTGTTTATTGGGTTCGACATGACATGCGAGATGTCTATTATGCGACTTTCTATTTCCAATTTTATTATAATTCAAGTTTAAAACCACCGTTACATCCATAACACTAACCATACACATTATCATAATTTAAATTAAGCTGAATCATAGTAGCACTACGCTGCTACAATCCACCCACGATAACTTTCCAACTTACTTCATCATTAGTTCTCAGCTGGCATCAACGACATCATCTTCATCATCAACGTCATTTATATTATTAGTAAAATAAATAAATAATGTATAAAAGAAGGAAATGGTAGAATTGAAAAAAGAAAGAAATGATGAATAGAATAGGTTTATTAGAAGGAGGAATTATGGAAATTTCATTTTATATTCCTTACCTCCATTGTCTTTCTGTTCTTATTGTTCATCTACATTCTGTCACATCCGATTGTATTACAATGAATTTATTAAAAACAAATTTCTTTTTCCTACCTATTTCATCTTTATTTGCTATAATGTACACATATTGATTATGAAAGAAGTAGAATAATAGAAGATAGAAAAAAAGGGATGAATGAACACATGTGCGACCTCAATTTTTATTTATTCTGGATACTCCTTCGAAAAAATTCTCATTTTTTTTATTTTATTATTTTAATATCTCCGCATGATTTATAGATGAAATTTGAAGCGATTTCTTCAATTAGTTTGTTTGGTATCAATTTGTTTAGATTAAATTGACCTTCTACATCAAGCTTTCTACTTTTTATTCCAATTTCTTAATAAGCTTCATTTTATGACAAAACATTAAAAATCTCTTCTTCTTTTTTTTGCCTTTTGTTTCTCTTTATAGCTGAATATCGACATCAACAATTTATTAGACAGAATTTAACGCAAGACTATGACATGGTTAATACACCTCAAGACAATGGTGAGCTCGTTTGGTTCGTGAGGGAAGTGCTGATGAAGAAATATCCGATGATGAATCTCCCAAAATTGTAAGTAAATTGTGTTCCATGGGAATTGAACCCTTTATTGTTTGATGTCATCTCTCACTTGACATTAGTCATAGCTCAAAAATAACCCAATAATATAAAATTCTCATCCACTTTACAGACCAATGGATCAATTCAATTTCAACAGTAGCAGCGATCTACCGTCAATAATGTCAAAATTCATTGGCAAAGATTTATTTGGAAATAAAAAGTCAGGCTATTACTTCCAATCGCTTACGGGTACAAATGGTAAAATGATTCCAGCACCATGGTTGACAGAGAGTCTTCAATGGGGTGG
This sequence comes from Chironomus striatipennis, assembly GCA_026123125.1. Classification (NCBI taxonomy): domain Eukaryota; kingdom Metazoa; phylum Arthropoda; class Insecta; order Diptera; family Chironomidae; genus Chironomus; species Chironomus striatipennis. The sequence continues at coordinate 47,038,244 of CM047394.1, forward strand.
ATGTATTGTTGAACCAGATCCATTGAAATATTTTCAATTGAGGAAGCTTTATGCCAAGCGAGACGAAACAAAAATTATCCATGCTTCACTATCACCTCAGAAATATCCAAAGGAGGTAAAATGATTTTTAATTTATATTCTATAGACATTAAATTGGACTAAGATTTTTTTTTTATTGATAGGTGACTCTTCATTATGAGGAAACAGAAAGTGAGGTAAAAGTGGAAACGATGAATGATGAACCAGAGAGAATTAAATGTTTTCCACTTTATACCATCTTATTGGCATTAAATCGAACACAACTTGATTTATTGAGTTTAGGATGTCAAGGACAGGAACTGGAAATCCTTCAAACAAGTAAGTTTTGATTTATGGTTATGGTTTTAATTAAGGAAGTACATTTTATGATTTGAGGAGATTTTTGTCTTGATCAATTTTATTTTGAGGAATTGGATATGAATAAATGATCCAGAATGCATTTTCATCAAAACTAAGACTTCGAAAATTGAATTTTATTTAATAAAATTTTCTTATTCATTTCTACTTCTAGTACCATGGGATAGAATATCAATCGAGGTGATAAGCATCCATCTCGTTCACTTCTCACATAAAATTGATTATCCACTTTATGCGAGTGAATTAATCAAATATTTAGAGGATCTTTCATATGAACTCGTGTGGAATCATGAGAGAAATTTCATCTTTAAGAAAATCTCATCGAATGGTCAACAAAAAAATGATTGAAATGTCTAATAGATATTTTTCAGCATTTTTTTTATTCGACACATTGTATTTTTAATTAATTTAATTAAGCATTAATTTATTTTTTTTTTTATTATTAATATTATTATTTCTCTTTCCAATATACCAAATATTTAATTAAACTAGTATGTAATGATAATGATATAAATATGAATGAAATTAATATTTTATTATGTACAGATAAAAGAGTGTTAATTATGTGACCGGTCGTGGTCGAAATGTATCGATTTTTAATGATATTTTGTAGATGAAATGCAAAGAGAAAAGATTATGAAAATAATTATTTTTGATAAACGAAGGAAAAAAGATATGAAAAAATTAAGGCTACAACTTTGAGATTATTGGATTGAGATTTCTGGACTAAATTTGTGTCTATTGTCTTACTCTCTAAAACCTGATCAGGATATTTGATTTTTAAATTGTTTGGTTCAAAACCTTTGATTTAAAATCTCAAATCATCCAGATCAAAAAATAAATCACACAACATCGAATCCAGCAAAACTCAATCTATCACATACGAAGAATTAAGAGTGCAAAAGCTGAGAATAAAATCTCATAATTTAATTTACTAACAAGCAACTTTTCATTTTCATAATTTTTCACGAAATAAATTCTGAGTATTGATGCTAATTTTGAATATGAGATATAACTGATGTGCCCAGATAACAAGGACTGAATATGAAATGAATATAAAATTGATGAATGGAATGTGTAAATTAAATATGAGAAAACGAAGTTCTATTAATGACGATTTTTTGAATAGAGATAGAAACTTGATTCTGAATAAAGGCTGAGTTTATAAATAAATGAAGCTTTTTCACTAAATGGTTTTTAAAGGAAATTTTTTGATATTCAATTTTAACTTCAGGAAAAAATTTTCGTGAAATTCAAATTTCCTCAATTCAAAATTTCATCACTAATAAATTTATATATAAAGTGTCTGTTTATGAATCCAAAGGTATATGATGAAAAAAAATATTAGATTTATTAAGTCAAAAACATGTTTCTACACAAAATATTAAAAATGCAATTTAATGAAAAAAAAAAGAAATCAAAAATGATTGGAAAATAAATCAGGAAGAAAATCAAATTTTTATATAAATATAGAAAAAAAATAAATTTATATTAAAAAAAAATCAGAAGAAGTAGTTGATTGAAAAACTCTATTGCATCCCTTCTGGATGTCTCAATTCCAATTTCTGTCACTATTTGTTGAGCGTCTCATTGCAGCAAAATTTTTCTAAGAAAAATAAATTAAATGTCTTTAAAGCTATTTTCCTTAACATTAAAGCTTATGTCTCCATAGCACATAGACACTCCAAATATTATACGAAAAAGAGTGAATTCATTATTCATACGTAACTCAATTGTCTTCTTTCACATTTTGGAACAGAAAACTCAAAATTTTATCAAAACAAAAATAAACTTTACATCCACATCACATGAAATAATGCAATGATAAACATTCCAGAAATAATCACGTTCAGACTTATATAAAGAAATATGAAGGAAATGAAAAACTTTTTTTTTTGTATTCCTTAGTCTCATTTATATAAGTACAATAGATGTAAACATAATCTAGAGTGAAAACCCATGTGACACTGAAATTTTTAATCTGAATTGATTAGATATCATTTGTCAAGTAGTATTGAAATAAATCTTCGGGTTATTCAGGGAATTTAAAGGAAATACTGATTAAATGGCAAGAGATGAAATTATATTTCCGAGAAATGAACAGGATTTGAATAAATTCCTGAATAATCTTGACGTTGATTTCTTAAGATTCTTAAAAAATTCTAAAAAAGGTTTCTGTGCTCCAAGGGATGCCTTCACTCTAGAAGTGCTGCCTACAACCTGAATTTTAACATTCTAAATTGAATTCACCTTCCGCGCAATATAACTTATTAAAATTTACAATGAAAAAAAAAAAAAAATGGTAAAATAGAATGAACTCACTAATTATTAATAGATAATTAAATTATTTAATAATGTCATTACAATTCACATTTAATGGAAAGCTACTATAGTTTCAATAGAAGCAAATTATAAATAGATAAAAAAAATTTATACACAATGCACTATGACCAAATGATATGAACCAATAGATTGATTACAAGGCATGATATTTTTTTTTTATTTCGCAGTAGAAACTTTCATTAAATCCGATTTTTGGAACAAAAATAAGCAGCATTATGTACTGATTGAAAATAAATATTTACTTAAACGAAATGAAATTTGAATTTTTTATTCCTCATTACTCATTTTAATGACATTTGTGAGCTTTTTCATTAGGCTCGAATTTTATTTACAGAAGGATACGACAAATTGAAGAAAACTAGACGATAAATATTTGATTATAGAAATTTTCGGAGCAATTTATGGAAATTTGAGAATTTTCATGAAGTTGAGATTTTTTTGAGTTTTGCTTCTGGGAATTAAATTGAAGGTAGAAATGCTCGCAATCAGCAATTAAACTTTAAATTTTTTGATACTTCAATCATAATTTATTTTATGAGACATTTTTTTGATGAAATTTTCTGCGGACGTCATAAAGGTACAATCCTGAACCCTAAACCATGACATTTAGCATTCGAATCAAACATCAAAATGTCAAAAGTCACCCAAAATTTTCAAAAATAATGAAGCCAAAAATCCCTTGATGTTGTATCAAATTAGGGTAAAAAATATTGAAATTCGTACAAAACCAAAATTCGTACGAACAAATTTACAAAAAAATTTTTTCACAATTTTTAGACTCGAAAAAATTGCCTTTAAACTCAAGATTGGCCATATTTTAAGATCTTATGACTTTGCTCGTGCACTCTACTTTCCAATTAAATTAAGTAAAGGCATAAATTAGCACTGCTTATACGAAAAAAATCCACCTCATTCCAAATATTGAAATTCGTACAGAAGAAATATTGAAATTCGTACAAAATTTCAATAGTAGGCGGTGAAGAATTTCAATTGTTTTTGTGTAAACAAATTAAATAAATTCAATTTTAAGGACAAAGAAGTAGCTCAGGATGAATAAAAACCTCCTCAAATGAAAATACTGCAAGAATATTAATTTTTTCTCAACTTTTGGATGCAAAAATCGTGAGTACTTGGTGTACGAATTTCAATATTTGAGTGTACGAATTTCAATATTTGTGTGTACGAATTTCAATATTTGAAAAAAAGTGGATTTTTTACTGCTTTATGCTGCACAAAATGCTCTTTTAAGGTTCGAATAAAAAAATTTGGAGGACAAGCAAAGTCGTAGGAAAAATTTGGGAAATCAGCAATGCTTCCAATAAAAGTTACAGGACTTTCAAAAAAAATTTTTCGTTTTGTACGAATTTCAATATTTTTTACCCTAAATTTGATTTTTTTTTCTTTTTCTTGTAAGACTTCATTCTCTAAATTTATTTCAACAGCAAAAGCAGTTAAATATCCGTTAAACATTAAAAAAAAAATCTTCTTTACCTCTCCCTTTTCATTATTAAATTACACTTCGCTGATATTTTTTTTTTCATTTTTTACATGGTATAAAAATGTAGGGAAATTCAATCAGATTGTGAGGAAAGAAGATTGAACAAACCCATTATAAAATATGAAGGAAAAGAGGAGAAAGAGAAAAAAAAAAAAAATGTTGACGAGTTGTAGGAAATTGAAAATGCCAAAAGGATAGGAATAAATATCATGTAATATTATTCGACTTGTTTATTATTTCAGAACAAATTGATTGTGACTTTTTAAGGACATGAAAATGAAAGGGAAGAAAACGAAAACTGAGTAAATAATGAAGCGTATAAAAGCTTCTAGTTACAGTGATTAAATTTCAACTATCGAATCATTTCCTTCATGATTTGCACAATTCTATAAATTCTTATTTTATTTGAACTTTGCTGACCTCAAAAAGTACCTTTGTAGCTCAACCCTTAAAATTGCATATGCTAACAATAAAAGTATAAAAATAATGACGAATCCAATTAAAAAATTGTACATGAAATTACTGAAACGATACAATCAACATGCAATAATTACCTGCACTTAATTAATTGCAAAAATGCGGTAGAACAGGACAGTAAAGGTAAAATTCTGATAATACCATACCTGTTCAATTAGGAAGCCAATGAAAAGCGTAATTAACAATGCACATTTTTTCAAAAGCAGAATACTCACGAAATATAGAAAATAAAATTGTGTTTCCATTTTAGAGCACTTGTTGAATGTACATTACCATGACCTTTTCAGATCTATGGTATGTTTCATCATCATAATTGTTCCTATACCTGACGTCAACTTTTTTTGTCAGACTCATTAGATTTTTACGTAAACATTGGGATGTTTGACAAAGAATCACTTAAAATCTCAATTGTTGTCTCATTAACGTCATACTTAAATACTTAAAACTGTTTTGTTGCTTCTTACTTGAATTTCATTGCTCTTAACAGTCTCTCTGCTTGCTGTTATTGGCTCTAGGGAATGCGTACAATTTCACTGAAATTGATCTGATATTGACATATTCTGTGTTTTGTGCGATAAATTAAATTTGCCATTGGCATGCTACAAATACCAGAAAAAAAAATGATTAATAAAGAGTCTGACGATGATGGCTGCTCTCACCCCCGCAGTTGATGACTCAAAAGCACATAATACATTTAATACATTCATTCTCATCATTGAGGACGTTCAATCTTGATATTAGGATCTTATCATCACGTTTACTTCCTTTCAATGAAATAATAAAAAAAAAAACTTGAATGAGTAATGAGATGGAAAGGAAAGATGATGTTAAGGGGAAAGACGATGAAGCATAATGAAATTTAATGGACATTGAATGCTGATGAAGGATTTTTATTTAGTGGTTTGATTAAGGAATCGAAAAATTTGTTAAATTGATCCATAGAAATATGATTGAAATTGATTATGGATTACAGTCAATCAGCATTAAAGTTTTATAGATTAAAAATTGCCTGAAACAAGGTCATAAACTTTTAGAATAATTAATTATCACAAACAGTCTAGAATTTCAAAAATTATGAATTTTTTTGATCAACCAAAATGTCAAGATTTACTTTCTTCTTCCTGTTGAAGAAAAGTTTTATGAAAATTTTCTGACATAAATGAAAACAGCAAAATTATAAAACAAATATTGACTTTAAAAAGTTTTCATTGAAAATTATCCAGCACGATAACTCAATCAATGATGAAATTGTAGCTTTAATTTTTTTCAGAGTTGGAATCGTCCGATTTGGCGTCGGACGCCACTTGGCGTCGGACGTTTTTGGCGTCGGACGCCGAGCGGCGTCGGACGCCAAATTTTTTTTTGCGTCCGACGCCAAAAGCGTCCGACGATTTGGACGCTGAGCGTCCGGCGTCCAAAAAAAATTTTTTTTTATTTTTCTCTGAAAAACTCCTCGGAAAAGCGATTTTTCGCGTTGATTTTCTTAGTTGGGATGAAAAACCCCTCGGAAAAGCGATTTTTCACGTTGATTTTCTTAGTCGGTATGAGAAACCCCCCAGAAAAGCGATTTTTCGCGTTGATTTTCTTAGTTGGTATGAAAAACCCCTCGGAAAAGCGATTTTTCACGTTGATTTTCTTATTTGAGATGAAAAACCCCCCAGAAAAGCGATTTTTCACGTTGATTTTCTTAGTTGGTATGAAAAACCCCCCAGAAAAGCGATTTTTCGCGTTGATTTTCTTAGTTGGTATGAAAAACCCCCCAGAAAAGCGATTTTTCGCGTTGATTTTCTTAGTTGGTATGAAAAACCCCTCGGAAAAGCGATTTTTCACGTTGATTTTCTTAGTTGGGATGAAAAACCCCTCGGAAAAGCGATTTTTAACGTTAATTTTCTTAGTTGGTATGAAAAACCCCCCAGAAAAGCGATTTTTCGCGTTGATTTTCTTAGTTGGGATGAAAAACCCCTCGGAAAAGCGATTTTTAACGTTAATTTTCTTAGTTGGTATGAAAAACCCCCCAGAAAAGCGATTTTTCGCGTTGATTTTCTTAGTTGGTATGAAAAACCCCTCGGAAAAGCGATTTTTCACGTTGATTTTCTTATTTGAGATGAAAAATCCCTCAGAAAAGCGATTTTTCGCGTTGATTTTCTTAGTTGGTATGAAAAACCCCCCAGAAAAGCGATTTTTCGCGTTGATTTTCTTAGTTGGTATGAAAAACCCCCCAGAAAAGCGATTTTTCGCGTTGATTTTCTTAGTTGGTATGAAAAACCCCTCGGAAAAGCGATTTTTCACGTTGATTTTCTTAGTTGGGATGAAAAACCCCTCGGAAAAGCGATTTTTAACGTTAATTTTCTTAGTTGGTATGAAAAACCCCCCAGAAAAGCGATTTTTCGCGTTGATTTTCTTAGTTGGGATGAAAAACCCCTCGGAAAAGCGATTTTTAACGTTAATTTTCTTAGTTGGTATGAAAAACCCCCCAGAAAAGCGATTTTTCGCGTTGATTTTCTTAGTTGGTATGAAAAACCCCTCGGAAAAGCGATTTTTAACGTTAATTTTCTTAGTTGGTATGAAAAACCCCCCAGAAAAGCGATTTTTCGCGTTGATTTTCTTAGTTGGGATGAAAAACCCCTCGGAAAAGCGATTTTTCACGTTGATTTTCTTAGTTGGGATGAAAAACCCCTCGGAAAAGCGATTTTTCACGTTGATTTTCTCAGTTAGGATGAAAAACCCCTCAGAAAAGCGATTTTTCACGTTGATTTTCTTATTTGAGATGAAAAACCCCCCAGAAAAGCGATTTTTCACGTTGATTTTCTCAGTTAGGATGAAAAACCCCTCAGAAAAGCGATTTTTCGCGTTGATTTTCTTAGTTGGCATGAAAAACCCATCAGAAAAGCGAAAAAATTAGTTAGAGAAAGAAAAAAAAATTTTTTTTTGGACGCCGGACGCCCAGCGTCCAAATCGTCGGACGCTTTTGGCGTCGGACGCCAAATTTTTTTTTGGCGTCCGACGCCGCTCGGCGTCCGACGCTTTGGCGTCATTGGCGTCCGACGCCTGGCGTTTTGCCAACTCTGATTTTTTTACATAATATCAAAACTCGTTATATCACAAATAATTTGCCAAAAATTTCAACATCGCCACAAAACCCATGTATTATAATCTCATCATCATCACTACCGCATTTATGTTTTTTCGATTCCTCATATCCTACCAATAAAAGTGATAAGAGGCGACATGTTGCATTTTTTTTTGTGCTGTTGTTTATTTTCTTATTACATATCAACATGTTATTAAAATTAACAACCGTACACTAGAAATAATATGAATAACAAACAACTTGTAGATGATAAACAATGTGAAGTACAATACAGTAATTTTCAGGAAAATAGATTTTTTTTGTGCTGTTGAAAGAATCTCAGAGTAATGCAAAGGGTGTCTTTGAAGCGTCAAAAACACATTATGTAATTTAATAATTGAGAAAGTTCCGGACTGAATGTAATCTGTAAGATTTTTGTGTTTATGGATATGGATATAACAAAAGGTCATTTTGACATATCACAATCTTGTGTTTTATGATATAAAATACTGTAGATATATTTTAGGCAATGAAAACATCTTTACGTCCTTTCTGTAGAAAAAATATGACATAATCCAAGCTTCTCATAACATTCGTTAATTTTAGGGTATTATTGTGACGCAAATTGATATCCTAAATTGCGAAAAATAACTTAAATAATCTCAGATGTTTCAAACTAAATCTTTTCAAGGAAATAGCTCGATTTTTATGTAATTGATTTTTTTAAAAAAAAAAAGGTTTTACGTCTGAAAAACCTGTCATTATAAAAATAAACAGAAAGTCATTCACAACTTTTTGCTATAATTTCAATTCATATCATTAAAAATTGAATGAATCATTTATATAAAAGTAATAACAGATCTACCCACGCAACTCTAATAATAATCCTCATTTTTCATTTACATGCAATCGATACCAGATCATTCAGCCTAAATATATCATAATCATAATTGAAATTACCTCAAATCTGGAAAAAAAAAGTTTTTACAGTTATGGTTATAAATAAATATCAGAGAATTGTTCTACAAATAAATCAATCTGGGAACTTCAATTATTATTTCCAATATTTTTTTAATAAAAAATAAAAATATTTGTATGCAGTTCGAGGAATTGACAATTGAGTTCTACTAATATATTGATATTCTATTGAATAACTTAATGCTGTCTGATAAAGAAGTGATGATAATCGTTTAAGTTTTCTTTGTATCCAAAATTTATTTTTTCAGGTAAAATTTTAAATTTGACTTGATTATTATGGAATTGTCAATTTTCATTAAAAATTCAATATTAATATACATATCTATTTTCAAAGCAACATTCTCTTAAAAATAAAAATATTCTTCAAAGCTTAATTATTTTAATTGCAAATATGTTAAGCAGTAGACCATTAAGGTCACCAAAAAGTGCTTTATCATTGTCAATATTTAAAAATAAGCTTTAAAAACTTTCAAAATAAAAAAAGCTTTCTCATGCTACAACTACTGATTTGTTGTATTCTATAAATATCATCAACAACTTTATAAAACTAATAAATTCCATTGTAGAAATCCAACACCCACACATTAACTCTACAGCAAGTAAAACAGAAAGTTTTGATAGATTTACAAGTTGCTGAGAATATGTATGTGCACAACTAGATTTTCCGCGCTACTTATGCAAGAGTTCTTCAAGTCCATGCACCTTCAACTCGTTTCACATATCCAAAAATCCAACAGAAATAAGATGAAAATAATAGGAATATCAGCATTATTTTTTGCTAACGTCAATGTTGTGTGTGAACGTAGGTGCATCGAAATGCTGCTTTTTCTAGAGAACCGAAAGCTCAATGTAGAAGGGAAAAGTTTTTTTTACATTTTTTTTTTTATTTTTATTATTTTCATTGAAACTTCTGACATGCGCATTGTTGGAAGTTTCACTTCGTGCGTCAAGCTTATCGATCGGTTTATTATTTAAATTCTTCTTATCACGAACTCACATTGAACATAAAAATTATGAGAAGAAAAACAAGAAAAATAAATGAAAATTGTTGCTCGCCCACGCTCTCGATGTTTTCCCCTCTCTCACTCATGTATTATTATGATTATTCTATGTATGGATTTTAGGGTGATATGTATGACAAAAATAAATCATTGATACAAATATTGATAAAAAAATTAATTAAGCTATTAACCAAATAATTGAAGATTGTTTGACCAAAAGAAACTTTTATATGTGTTCAAAGACCACAAAATACATCAAAGAGGCTATGAATGAAGATATCACTAGTCAGTGGCTTTTTTTGCGAATGTAATCAATTTCGATCCAGCAAAACACACAAATGTGCATTTGTGATGAAAAGAGAAGGAAGTAGAGAGAGAAAAATTGAGCGAATATACGAACATGATTGTATGGGTAATGCGCATCTCCTGAAAAAAAACAAGACTTTCTTTTATGGACTGACTGTTCTCAACCATCATTTTTCAGTCTTCGTCGAGACGCTTTTCGAGTGAAAAGTCTAATTCGAGTGAGTGACTGTGAAATATATTTTTTTTTAATTCTGTGTTACTTAATTCCTTGCTTCTCATTCCTTCATCCTTCAGACTTTTTGTATTGATATTATAATATATAGAGTTTGTCCTTCTTAGTAAATTTATGTTTCATTTGCCGTGCTTTTTTGGCAACAAAAAGAATAACAATAGCAATTATTATAAATATATAGGCAACAACATTTGTTGCCTGAAAACCCTTTTTTTTGTGTTGTGGGGACAGCAAAAAAAGAGAAATAAGAAAAATTTTCACACTTGTATTTGCGCTGGTGCTGCTGGTTGCTCTTGCTTACTATCATATCACATCGTGTATTTTGTGCATGATGTAGAAAGAAAGAAGGAAAAAAAAGATATCCAAAAGGAAAAAAGGGCAGTGCGTTAACTTCTCTGACATTCTGTGTCGTAGTCTATTCGGAGACGGTTGTATCTCACCCAAAAAAAGGCAGAAAATTTTTATATATCGACAACATTTTTAGTGTAATAGAGAAAGCGCATACATACACGTATTATTTAGACAAGGAAAGAAGAAAGGAAGGAAGGAGGAGGGGGAAGCAGAAGGAAAACGAGAAAGAAGAAGAAGAATAAAAAGACTGATTTTCACTTTTCCATATCAAGAGACATTTTCTCTTGACATATGGTCGTTGGAGGACCATAAAAGCAGTTTCAGTCAATTCTTCTTTTATTTTCAAACATTTTTTTTTCTTTCAACTTTCATTTGCAGTTCTTTAGTTCCCGTTTTTAAAATTTTTTAAGTTCTTCAACCATTTTTTGAGTTTCCCGTTTTTCTGGCTACAAAAAAAAAGTAAAAAAGCTTAAGAAACCAAAAAAAAGTTTAAGAGAAAATTCAAACAAGTTAAAGTGAAATTAATTTCTGGACGGGAAAAATTCATTAAAATAATAAAGTTGAGGAAAGCTGTCAAAATCTTGTGAATTACATCAACCAAGAAATAAAATGGGATTAATATGGTCAGAACATTCATAGAGTGGTGAGTATATGATGAAAAATTCAGAATTTTAATGAAAATTTCATAAACATATGGCAGTGAAAAAACTCAATTTCCTCCCAATTTTAACCATCGGTTCAATATTGAATAGTTCAAGGTGAAATTTCCAGCACGATTATAAATTATTGAGGTTATTTTATGATAAAAATATGTTTCTGACGAGAATTTTAATCCTCTTAGAATATGCAGATGGAAAAATGGCGTCAGTTTGGTTCCACATCTTTGTGCTTGTTTTTGTCGTGCACATTGAATGTGAATGAAAAAAAAACGATGGGGGGAGACCTGTTGATGGCAAAAAGAAAATGCGTAAAATATGTGGAAATTTTTTTTATTGTTCTCGAGAACGACAAAAATGCTCACTTATCTGAGCTATTTCTTTCTATTGAATTTAAAAATTCTTTTAAGTTTCAGTAGATTGAAAAATTTCAGGAAATGTGTTTTTTCCTTATGAAAAAGTTTTATTGCTAAAAATTGTAAAAATAAGATTCTTTATTTTTTGATCGTGCTTTATTCGTCTAGTTCAAATAAACCTCATCATTGTGAACTCTTAACTAATATTAAGCTTCATTTGAAATTCAAGAATCATTCTAAAAATTTAATTTGAAAAATTTTTCTGTCAGACTTAAAGGGTGTGTCTGAGAAATTCACTTTCAATAGACATCATTTTACTCTCAACCCCAAATCAAAGAGTATTCATTTTTAGTCACCTGTAATGGTTCTCGACAAAAACACAAACACTCGAAACAATGTCAGATTTCTATTTTTAAAAACTTAACCCAAAACTTTTCCATACAAACACTTCAAAAAAATTCAATTTCTACTTCCATATTGTCCTACATAAAAATTTATCAAACTTTTCTTGTCCCTCGCCATTTTTTGTTAGGTTAATTTTCATTTCAAAACAATCGCTTTAAGTTGTTTAATAATTAATGAAGAAATTAAAAATTTTCTTTTTTTTATGAATGAATTTTCATAAACAAAGGTTTGAATACATGGAAATAGACCTTTGTGGGCAAGTATTGTGGCCTTTTGTTTAGCATTTAAATATTCGTGGTAATTTTTAAAATTACAGCTTTTTTAATGTGGACTTAACGTTTGTTATAATTTACATACTCGTGAATAATATTTTGACTGTAACTGAAACTTTTGCGTGCTGTTTCAGCCTTTGTTATACTTTGTGGTTTAGATTTTAGTCTGCCTTTGGGGTTTCATAGTAAAAACATTGCAAAAATGGAATTAATTTTGATAGAAGAAGAATTTGAGGTTAAATAATTTTGGAATTGCTAGAACATATAAATAAAATTGCTTAGATACAAAAGTATTTTGATGTTCATCTTGTATAGCTTTAATTTAATCGTTTATCATTGAAACAGCTGGAAATGAACCAGCAATGTCTGAACAACAGATTTTCATAAAATTTCAAGAATTTAATACCATAAAAATAAACTCAAGCATTAAGATACCATTTATTTTAACTGAAACTTTTGCGTGCTGTTTCAGCCTTTGTTATACTTTGTGGTTTAGATTTTAGTCTGCCTTTGGGGTTTCATAGTAAAAACATTACAATAAAAAGGAATTAATTTTAATAGAAAAAGAATTTAAGGTTAAATAATTTTGGAATTGCTAGAACATATAAATAAAATTGCTTAGATACAAAAGTATTTTGATGTTCATCTTGAATAGCTTTAATTTAATCGTTTATCATTGAAACAGCTGGAAATGTACCAGCAATGTCTGAAAAAAAGATTTTCATAAATCTTCAAGAATTTAATACCATAAAAATGATCTCAAGCATTATGATACCATTGAATGACAATCTTCTAGAAAAGACAGAAATAGATCTGTTTTGTTGTGAATAATCCTCCACAGTAGTCTATCACAACACGCAAAAGTTCACCCTTCTGGGATGAAAATTCTCGGAAATTGCTCTCATACGAAATATCGACATTGGAAAATGATGAAAAAAATCAAATGATAAACCTTTCGGCATCGATACATGCTGTGCTATTTCTAGACATAAAATTTATAACATTTATCCATGAATCTAATGGTAAGTGCCTTAAAACAAAACAATTTTCAGGCTCTGTCATATCAATCAAAATTTCGAGTGGGATTGGAATTTTTACGCAGTTTATTTTCGATCTGATATGTTTAATGATAAGACAAGTTAAACTTTATTACAACGTAGCCTAACTACACGTCTGCATCCTAGCAATAATTCATCTTAAAAATAAAATCTGGGTGTGTGCAGCATAAACTTTATGTTTCCATTAACGCATGAACAACTTTTGACATTTGTTACTTTAGCAAAACCATATGGCAACATCAATCAAATGAATGTCAAAAGTTTCTATCAGACTGTCACTTTATAAAGGTGTAGCTAAGAAGTTGTGGCATATGTGCGGTCTTTTTTTAATTAAAAAATTAATTTTGAAAATTATTTCTTCTGAGAATTTGTGATTTTTTGAGAAGATTGCAGGTTGAAAAGTTCGAAAGTCAAAATCTAATATTAAAGTTTCAAAAGAATCAAACAGTAAAACTCTAATTCAATAAAAAAAAAAAAAAAAAAAAAAAAAAAAAAAAAAATTAGGATATAAACATGAAATCAACTTAAAGTTTTGACATAAAAAACCCTTTAAAAGTATCTAAAACTCATATATGTTTGAATTGGCAAATAAAAGTTTTCCATATCCCTAGTTCTCATGACTAAATGCTGTAAATCCTTCATATCGTTTACAACAATCATAAAAAGCATTTAGTTTGAAACTTGTGCGTTGGATTGTTGGGTTGTAAATATGTAAAGCAGTAAAGTTAGAAACAATTTTTTAAAATAAATTTTACTTAAAGAAATGGAACATAAAAGTTTTTACTTTTGATTCTAAAATTACTATTTGTTTGATATCAATTTTTTTTTTAATTTAAAACTCTTCAAACAATCTTCAAATTATAAAATTTATTTTTTCAAGATTCATTGTAATTAATAGTAAAAACAAAAAACCAATTTTAAACGAATGTTTTCAAAAAAAATCAGCTAACAATGAATCATTCGATTCTTGAGTTTTTTCAATCACTTGATCAATTTCTTGTTTAGGCTTCGAAACTTAAATCTCTTCAAAAATAAAAGGAAGAAAATTCAATTAAAAGTTTTTCATTCCAATTTTTCGCTGTCAATAAATTGCGTGTGGAAGATTTTTTCTCAGAAAATTGTGATTTTCATGGCACCGCACATGTCAATGACAGACTTTACTTTATTTATTTATATTCATATTAAAAATAAATATGTTATTTATATAATAATAATCTTTACATTAACATCTACACGAATATACATATTTTTTCCACCTTTACAGCACCAACGAATTCCATTTCATGTGATTTGAATATCTTATTTCATCTTCATTTTCCATCTTTTCACAAACAAAGCTTTCTTTCCTTCCTTTTGGGATGTACGATATTTCTAGATTTCTATGACGTCAGCAGTCAAGAGAGAATGGGAGAATATTTTTGGAATATTCAGTGAGCCTTTTTTTTCATTTTTCGTAACATTTTGTGTGCTCTGTTTCTTTTGCCATCATCATCATCGTCGTCAGATGTGTGTGAGTGTGAATGTGTACGGAAAAGCTTTCTAAATTTTAGCTCTTTATGGGCTTTATAAAAGAAATCCGTAGGCGTTAAGAATATTTTTAGCTTTATTTACTTAGCATAAAATAATAAGAAAATGAAACGTATTCCTCGTTGTGTGTCTGTCACTTGTACTTTTTTTTGACTGTAAAACTCGTTCATAAAATTATATATCATGTAAACTGCGTAAATATGATAAGAGCGAGAAAGCTTTTCTGTACGAAAAAAATGAGCAGTTGAGAGAAGCAAAAAAAAACTTTTTCGATTAAGGAGCTATTTTTAGAATTATGCGAAAAAAAAACATTTTTTGTTGCCTTTTAAATGACCATAATATTGATTTATTTATATTTTCAAAATAAAACATTTATAATGTGCTTGGCGGTGGGTGTCAAAGTTCAAAACTTTATGAGAGACACACCCTGAATTAAGAAATTCATGTACGCACATACATTACATTTAAGATTTATGTAATGCTTGCTTTGTTTCTGCACATACATACTAGAGATTGTTTAATGAAACTGAACGCTTGAGGGTTGAATTACATTCTGTACGAAGGTATATGAAAGATGAACTTTATGTTGAAAGGTGATTTACTGGCTCTGAAATTTGACAATAAATTCTTAATGAGCCGTTGTAAGCAGAAACATTAAAAAGAGAATGTATAAGGATATAATTTCAGAGCTTTTTTTTCTTTTATTTCGGAAGTAAAGGAAAAGAAATGTCTTATTCGTATTCCCCAAATTCTCGCTTCTATTCATTTATGTTTTGAATTTATTGGCTTCGAATTGTCCGTAGCTAAATGGTAATGATGTATTGAATTATCGAAATCTAGGATTTTTTTCTCGTAACGAACTTGAAATGAATATTTGATTAGGAGGAAGTAGGTATTGTTAGAAAAAAAAATTAAATAGAATAGAATCAATTAATTTAGATGAGTTCAGAAATCTCTTATGGATGTGAAATTTTTAAGGATCTTATTTAAAATTTAAATTTTAAAATTTCAACTTAAAAAAACAACAAGGCTTCAAGTAAAGTTTCAATATTTTTAAATCTCAAAAATCACATTTAAAGCCATCCATCAAACATTTTAAAACCGTTTAAATTTACTATTATTAACTCCCCATCCATTATAAGCATTAAATCCAACAAAAGGTACAGAACATAAAATTAATGTCAATCATATTCGCAATTATTGTCTGTTAATGAAGCTAATCCTATTAATAAGATTGACATCGTTGCTCGTTCACTGTGTGCTTTTCATCTACAATTTTATATCCATATCGCTACACGATACTTTTAGTGACGTTGTATCAGCTTTTCTTTCCCTTCTTCTTTCCTCGTCACGAGTTTTATTTTATTTTTATTTCCTTTTATTTTTCCATACATATCTGTGATTTGTGCTTGTCATAGTTCCACACAATGTTATAGCTGAAGTTCAAGCACATTCGCCTACACACTAAAATGAAATGAAAGCTATAAACGAAAGTTTTTAGCTATAAGACGTTGTGTGTTTGTGTGTGCTGTGCATGTTAAAAAAAACAAACAGTCATTCCGATAGAGCTTGATTCTATTTTTAGCATATTATAAGTTTATATGTTTATGCTTCTCGAGTATCGAAGAAGCTTTTGAAATGTGTAATCATGTAATCCCTTTTCAGAGGGAATATAGTGAACAAGATGTGATTTATATTGTTGATTGATAAGTCTTCATCGTTGAATATTTAACTAAACTTAATATTATTGTAATATGATGGAATAATAATTCTAAGAAAGTTATTATTATGTAAGTAATCCTTTTTTCTTTTGTGAGTTTTTGTGCTGAAATGTATAATGCAAAGTAATGATTGAAAAGTCTAATAATTGCTAATGATACCATTAATCACCCTAATAGACAAAGAGCACGTTGAGAGCATACTTAGATTTTGGGTGAGCATACTCTATTGAGCATGCTTTTTCATAGAGAAATTGATGCCACTACTTTACCCTAAAAATGCACACATAAGAGTGGCGTTATATGAGCACACTGTGAGCATACTTTTATAAACAATTTTATTTCATTTATAAGTGCTCAAAAGAGCACATAAAGAGTATGCTCTTCTGAGCATGCTTGACTGAGCACATTTTAAGTATACTCTTGCGAGTTTGTTTAAAAAAATATTATTTTTTTTTATTCTGTGGTGGGGGGATTTTTTCCCCTTAGATCTGTAATTGTGAAGTATATAATTATTAGCTGTAATTAGAAGAAAATGTTAAAGTTTGAAATTTTCTGCTCATGCCGAGATTCGAACCCATGACCGCTGAAGGATTGTTAACACCAACTCGCTATCCTCTGCTCTACCAAAGTACTTTCTGTTGTAATTATAGTTTAACAAAAAGCATAATATAAACTATTATGAAATTCAAAGGAGTATAACTTAGTTTATAATATGATTTAAATAGTAATTGATATGAATAAAAAATTATTCATCATTTTAATAAGATATTTTCGGTTTTATATACTTCACAAGAAGAGTTTTCATTAAAGTATGCTCTGAGTACATGGTATGTTCATTATTTTGAGCATGTTTTTTCTTGAAATTTAAGTAAGGGCAATTCTTTTTTCAAAAAAAAAAAAAAAATAAATAAACATTATTTTCTTAAATGATTAAATTATGTGTTATTAAATCATTTAAGCATTTGTGTTTTTAATTTTGTATTAGTTTCACTTGTATACTTTTTCGTGAAAATTAGTTTGCAGCTTAATCGAATCCTCTCAAAATGTGTAACATTTCCTTTATTTGTTTTTCAAAATATGTATAATTTTTTCAAAAAAAATTACCTATGTAAAAATATTAAATAAAAAAGAAAATTATTGTAGAATTAATGAAAAATGCAGAAAGAGTAACGCTTTCTCATTTTTCATATATAATTATTAAAAATTTCCTTGACTCCCTTTTAGATTTGATTCATGTAAACTTTTTTCATGATCGGTAAGGGACTGAAAAAATGTGCAAACTTAAAAAAAAATTAAAAATACCTAGAAAAATTTGAAATTTTTTGAAAAATTCTTTTAATGAAACTTAAAAAAAATTCAGCTTTTTTTTTTCAAAGATACAAAAGCTAAAAGTTGCATTTTTTTATAAAGGGGTTTTAAAATATCATAAAACATACAGGTATTTATGAAAAATTCTTTATTAAAAAATCAATGTTTTCTTCTGTACTGATTTTATTAAGATTCAGTTTTTTTGTGAAAAAAAGTTAAATTCTGAAAACAGAAATGTATACTTTTTTTGGATATTTTTTAAAAACCTACAAAAATATAAAATAGACACAATTTTTGAAAATTTAATTTGTTATGAAAATTGGTTTTTACAAGCAACTGTTTTTCTCATTATTTTATCATTTCTCTAATTAATCCTAGAGTTTTCAATGAAAATCAGGAAACACGTAAACTTTAAATTCAAATCAAAATGGCAATTTGTCCATGTATTTACAGTACTCTAAGTTTGCTCAATGAGTATGCTTAAGTGAGTTTACTCTGAATGTACTCAAGAAAGTACATAATGAGCATACTTAGCTGAACACGTTTTAGTTAAAAGTGATAATTCATAAAGATGTGCTCAAAGTATGCTCAAAAGTATGCTCATTAAGTATACTCTAGTGAGCGTACTCTGAATAATACTCAAAAATGTACATAATGAGCATACTTAACTGAGCACGTTTCGGTCAAAAGTTGGTCAAAAGTGATAAGCTATGAAGATGTGCTCAAAGTATGCTAAAGAGTATGCTCATTAAGTATACTCTAGTGAGCGTACTCTGAATGTACTCAAAAATGTACATAATGAGCATACTTAGCTGAGTAAGTTTCAGTAAAAAGTGATAGGTTATGAAGATGTGCTCAAAGTTTGCTCAAAGAGTATGCTCATCAGTATACTTCAGTGAGCACATACGAAGTATGCTCTCAATGTACTCAAGAGCGTACATAATAAGTACACTTAGGTGAGCATACTCTCAGCATACTTAAGAGTATACTCAATGAGTATGCTGAAGAGAGCATATTTTTTTAAAAATACTGAAATCCTAAAGTATGCTCAAGATGTACTCAAGAGCATACTTACTGAGCATACTCACGAGAGCATATTGAAATATTTCATGTTTTTCGAGAGTGTACTCAGAGTACAATCAAGAGTATGCTCAAGCAGCATACTCATCTGAGTACAACATATTGATGTGCTCATAGTGTACTCACGAGAGCATACTCAAGTGAGCACATTGTTGTTCTAAAGCTGAGCATACTCTCTATGTGCTCTATTTTGTGAGCATGCTCTTTGTCTATTAGGGTCATTCAGTCA
The DNA here is from genome assembly GCA_026123125.1 of Chironomus striatipennis. NCBI lineage: Eukaryota > Metazoa > Arthropoda > Insecta > Diptera > Chironomidae > Chironomus > Chironomus striatipennis. The sequence goes on from CM047394.1 coordinate 47,057,508, forward strand.
AAGGTTCAAATCGCAATATTGAAAAATTGTCCTTTCTTTGAACCAAATCAATTTTCAGTATTAACGAATTTAATTTATCGAAGGTAGTTAATTAAGTATCTGACCTGGTATCCTAAAATTGGTAATAAAAAATAGCTTTTAATTTATAAATTATTTGAATTTCCATTCTATTGATTTGATAAATTGCTTTTTTATTTATAATTCAAAATTTTAATTAAACTTGAATCCTTTAGCAATCCATGAATAATATCGCGCACGTTTTCAAATCATAACCTCACAACCTTTGACATTTTGACGAAAAAAAGCCTTCTTATCTAATTTTCTCATTTTAGTCATAAATTATCGATTATAATTTCTCTTGTACTTCAAAAAAAAATCATTTTAATGATTACGTCAAAATGAGTTTTCCACTTGACTAAATAATCATCGATGATTATTTTCTCTGTTAAGCTGTGATGGTTCTTTTATAAAGATCCCAAATTCGTTGCTAAGATAATGAATGACGCAAGTCTCATCAACAAAATAACAAATTGAAAGCGAAATTGAATGAAGAGGAGAGAGAAAAAAAAATTATTTGCACATAATCTAAATTTAATTGTGTAGCAGAGTGATGTGATTGTCGTGACTCCTTAGGCTGTGAACGAAACACGAAAAAAGGGTATGAATTATTAAACACAACAGATTTAAAGACATATTGGATTTTCATTAAATAAAAGCTTTTTTTGTGTTCTTTAAATTATAAAATGACATGAATTATTGAAGAGTGTAAGTAATGGAAGCAAATTGAATTTTTTTTTAAAAAAAATATATATAAAGTAGAGGAGATAGGAAATTGTTATAAGTTTGAACAAACAATCTGGCATTAAATTTTATCAAAAACATAATTTTGTAAACTTTAATTATTTTTCAAATTTAAACATGGCAGCATCTTGATATCCATTTTTAATCAATTCGCTGAAACTTATCGAAGGTAGCATAAAATACCAAAGAAATATTTTGGACTAAAAGCTTCAGAAAAAAAAACTCAATGCAATATTCACGCCTGTTAAAGCTTTAGCATGAAGATATAATAACTCAAGTGGAAAACTTTCGGTGTCTAAAAATAACAAATCGTCTTCCTCTTGACTCCTTCTCTTACGACTTTACGGTTTCAAGAGTGATAGAATGACATTTTTCACGTTCACATATTTCTCCTTCTCTTCCATTAGAAGCATTTTTTTGTTATTAATTTTCTCGAAAGCTTTTTTACTTCATACCAGACACAAAAATATTTTGATCTCATCGTACGTCCTTCAACTCTTCATTATATGACTTTTTATTATGTTTTCAGTTTCAAGCATTACTTTAACTACAATTACGAATCATTAAAAGATTATTCTTGGATGTTTACAAATTCTGGTTGACGATAAAGCAGCTTTGGTATCAAATATCATTCATTATTTTGTCTCATTACATATTAATGAATACAAACATGTCTTTTCTATGGATATGATGTAAATTGATACTGCCAATGTCTCTTACATGATGTTACAGCAGTTAATGTTCTATAAATGGTTTTGTTTAGGTCTCAATATTGTTGAGATTCTATAAACCTGTAAAAGAATTGTTAAAGCTCAATGAACTAGGTTCAAAATATTTACTGGATTTTGAACTTAAATATTATGATTTCAAACTTTTATATGATAAAATTCATGTTGTTGAAAGAGTTTTGATCCTTAAAGCATTATCGAGTTCATTTTCATTCAGCATATGGATTTAAAACATGAGATTTAAAAACATAAAAGTACAATAAAGCAGCTTAAAAGAGTTTTAATTCAAATTTTCTTTCTCATTCTGATGTAAAGCTCAGACAGGCACTAAATCTCTCTCTTGTTTAAGAATTTATCTTCTTCTTGTTTTAAAACTTTTTATTTCACAAAAATTTATTATTTTTAACATGTACGTTCACAAGACATTGTCTTCTGAGATTTAATTTTATTTGATGTCAGAAAGTTTCATCTCTCTTGTGTAATTACCCTCATTATTTGTGATAAATAAAGCTCGCTATGAGGTTTGTCAAAAGGCTTAGTAGACATCATATAGCAGCAGTTTCTTACATACATGCCGATGAATATGATAAAAAAATTACGTAAAAAGAAAAAGAATTTGATATTGAATGAAATTAATTTTGGTTCTACAAAGTTTGTTTATTAAACATTAATCAGAGACTTTGCTTATTAAAATCTCATGTGACTTGAACTTTTCAAAGTAACAAGTTCATTTATTATGCTATGTTTTTAAATGTTACATCATGGATTAGATGTTGTTTTATACTTCAAGAAATGCTGATGATGTCTCCTCTTTAACTGACATTTTTTGTGAGATTTTATCAAAAAATTGTGGCAGATTGACACGAAAGACATGCGAATGTCAAGAAGCAATAAAATTGAAGCTTTATTTTGTCGTCAATTTTGATTCTAACCTAACATGTAAATTAATGAAAAATTGAAGAAAAATTATATAATCTGAATGTTGAAAACAGTTTTATTTTGCTTTATACAGCTTAAAGCAACGATTAAAAATTTAGGAAATATTGACAAAATATTTTGATCACATTTTTTAAAAATAATAAACATAATTTATTAACGATCCTTACTTAAAAACCTCAAAACGTATCTACCAATCAAACGTGAAACTCAAGCAGCTTTGATAAAAAAAAAAACATGTTTGTATACGAATAAATTCCCAATTGATGTGGGTGAAAGCTGACACACCTAGTATCTCGAATTACAAGGAGCTCAAATTTTAATTTCATATTTTTTCATGAAGCAGCTTGAAGCTATTTGTTGTATTAACCACAGAGCAATAATAATGTGAAAATTTTCATTAAAATTCTGTAAAGCTTATGAGGATTAGCATGAGCTTTTAAATTACAGACAAAAAATTTATTTTTAGAACTAGTTGTAGACCAGTTTGATGAATTATTTATTTTAATTTTTCTCTTCTATTTCTTTTTCTTTTCTTTCATGTTCGTATTGATAATGTCATCTAATGAACTATAATTAATCAAAAAAAAATCCTGTGGTGTCGGATACGGATTATGATAATATAGTTACGGCCACCATACATCAGCAACAATAGTAACAATAGCAGACAAACCCCATCAATTTTATTAAATCATCATAACACCGTCATGTCAAATATTGACAAATGGATGAAATTGTGGAAGGCATTGCTATTTAGTAGTTTCTTAACATCCATCATTCATGATCATCTAAGCATTGTTGTGGGTCAGGAAAATATTGGTAAGTACTGATGATAATAAAATTGAATTAAATTAAGGAACGTAATTAGTATCGAAGCATTAAGGCAATCAAAAGTGCTGTAAACTTCATCTCTCTAGGTATTTGATGAAGATTTATTGGTCGTCGAGTTCTGAATGGACTACTAAAAATAATATTCATGTCACGGTCAAATGGAAGCGACACAGCATTGAAAATTAAGTTCATTCTACAAAACTCATGTGTGCTTTTTTCCTCAATGGGCGTGGTAGATGTGCTAACTCAACCACCTACTTGTTGTATAACTTTCTGCCCTTTTTATCACGTAACTTAAACTTTCTCCACATCATAATAACAACAACAAGTTCTAAAAACTAAAAACTACATTGTACATTTTAATCAACATTTCTCTTCATATCCTTAAGCTTAATGATTTTTAATGGACCTCTATGATGAAAATCTTTTTATGTATGCGATGCATGTACAATAATGGATAAACTGTTCGTGTATGCATTCAGAAATTCATATTCATTAAGGTGTGAAATGCTCTGTTATGGATTAAATAATAAATGCTGTCCGGACATTCAAGATGTAATTTATTGCGTTATATTTAATTCGAATATAGCTACTTATTGTTCTTGTAAAGTTGACAATGATAGAAGACCTGTTCGCGCAAAAAAAAAGTGTTGATGTAATCGTTTCTAATCAGTCATTCTGGCTGTTGTTGGTTTAATCATTAGCTATACATGACGCAATATGAAAAAGTTTTCAGATTTTTTTTTTTTAATAACACACCCAATAATGTCATCAATGACTTTAAAAGCACTAATACTTGCATCAAATAAATTCCTCATACTAAGTCATTTCTAAGCAACATAAAATGTCGAACCTAAACAAACAAAAAAGCATCCATAAATGATTAATTTTATCAGAAATTTATTTTCTTCTATATCTAAGAATAAACTACGTTGTACTATTTATGATGCTAAATAAAAGTATCCTATAATAACTTGTCTTGGAAACTTGAGTATTTCTACCCACGTGAAAGTACTTTCGCTAAAAATAAAGAACAGAAGTCTTGTAAATGCTCATCATTCAGATTCTGTATTCTTCTCTTTTCTTCATCACATGCTCAATATATTGATAAGAATAAAAAATTTCTAATATTTCATAATTTATGTTTTAATTATTTTTGCTGCTTTGGAAACGATTCATAGATATAAGTACCAAAGCTTTAAATTTTGAGACACAATTACACCCACATCACTATGTACAGGACATCATAAACAAACAATCCCCAAAGCAATAATAAAAAGTTTTTAATTAAAAGTACAGCTAATGTACGGGTAAATATGTATGTGCGGTCGATGTGGATTATGATTTTAATCTCAATTAAGACGTGGATTGGCAAATTGAATCCCTCATTAAAATTAATTGCAATCTTAAGCCAAACCTGAACGTAATTAGAGCTTAATTGATATATCAATTGGGGTGAAACTTAAAATTGAAGCATTTCCAATTTACTTTTTTTTAACAATAAGCTGTTGTCATGTTTTAAGCTTTAAATTTTAGTAACAACCAGAAACAAAATGGAATTTAAAAATACGCAATAAGATCTTAATAAATAATGAGTTAAATTCAGTTCAAGCCTACTATACTTTAACAATACCTTCAGTTACGTAAACCTCTTGACTTAACCTTTCGATTCACAAGAAAAAGGTAAAAACATTTAATTAAAAGATATCCCGATCGGCACATCATGGCGATGGCGCTCACTTGGCTGCCACGTGGACGCCAATGGCATGGCGATGGCGATTTTTTTTATATAAAATTATGAATGTCGCCACATGGTCGCCATACGGCTGCCACAATTTCTTTCAAAAAAAAATTTTTTTTCCTCCAAAAAATAGCTGCCGTGTGATCGCCACCACGGCAACAGTTTATGGCAATATTTTTATCATGCGCTTTTTTCAAATAAATTTATAATTTTTTAATAATTTCCGAAACAATTCATCAGCTGAACAGATTGTTTCAGTTGATTCATTTTGTTTTAAAGACAGTCGTTAAGTTTTTTGAATCTAAAGTGTAAAGAAACCAAATTCTTTGATATTTTAACCAATTAAAAGCTACAATTTCACTAGACAGTTAGAGTAAAATATTATTAATTAATTTGTTAATTAGCATTGTTTGACTTATTGTTTGCACTTAATTTAATAATTTATTGTTAATTAATCATAAAGAAAGTAACGGAAGGCAAAATTTCAAATTTTATAATTTCTCAAAAAAATCAAAGTAACATTTGAAATTTTTCAGTTACGTTGAAAATTGGACGAAGAAAAATCGAAGGATTTTAAAATAATTTATTTTTGGAGGAATTTGGCTTTAACATTGGTAAGTATTAAGTGAAATATGACTGATTAAGCATAGTGCAATAGGAAAAAGTGAAATCCTTATCGAATTTGCGATTAAAGATGGAAATAAAGGAAAATAAAAATTTTGAATCTAGAAATTTTTCTTCTCCTAAAATGATCATTTGATACCTTTTATCTATTAACATTATGCACATTTCTAAAATAACATGCATATTTACTTCCTAATTACAAATCCTTTACACTATTTTCACTTCGGCAAGAAATTAATTATGTTTCCCTTTTTCAATGTTTACTATGTGATAAAATATTTTACCTAATTTAAAAATTGAAATCGGATTCTGTATATTTTAATTCTGTTAATTAATAAATTAATTAACTCATTAATGTTATTATACCAATGGATCAGTTTGCATTTAATGATTTTTTGTTAATTTGACATAAAAAAAGTAACGGAAACAGAAATTTCAAATTTTATGATTTCTTGAATCAAAGTTAAAAAAATCACAGTCAACTTTTGAAATTTTTCCGTTAAGCTTAAAATCGATTGGAGTTAGACAAAAAAAAAATTGTAGAAATAAAAATTGATTTTACAAGGAACAAGCCATTGATTTATGTAAGTTTTTAGTGTAACATGATTATAAAAGTGAACTTTAATGAAGTAAAGTGAAAATTGTCTCAAATTATTGTAATAAAAGTGAAAAAAAAGAAAATGAAAATTTTTCTTGTAATTTTTTTTTAAATCTTTCAAGAACATTTCTGATTATTCTTTTTTAATGACTTTTTAGCTTGAAACACTGAATTACTGGTTTTGGAATTGAAAAGGAATATACACTGATTGTTGAAGTGTCGATTTTGGACTTGGACGAGAAGTATTTTTGTTTATTGGTGTCATTTTTTTCATTAATTACATTTTTGTTGGATTATGGTGGTAAGTCAATGATTCCAAAAATTTAAATATGGGTAGAAAAAAGAAAGATGTAAGTGAGTTAAGCAAGAAGTCACTCCAAATAAGAAAAGTAATTTTAAAAAAAGAGTCGAAAATATCAAAGCAATTTCGTGTCAAGTTTCTCATAATAATAGGGCAATTCCATATTTAGAGAATGATTATATTAGCGAATGCAATGAAGATTTTTGTAAGAATTTATGTATTGGCGTTAATGAAAGTGTATCAGTTGATAGTCAACTTAGTGATTGTCAATTAAACGAAGCTGAGAAAACTGAAAAGATAAAAAATGTCTTAAACTGAATGCTGTTAAATATGGCATTCAAAGAACTTGCGTTACTAGTCTCTTAAAAGGTTTAGGTGAAGTATTTCCAGATTTGCCAAAAGATTACAGATCCTTATTAAAAACTCCACGAACAACCACCTTTAGAATGATTGGAAAAGGAATTTACGTGCATTTTAGTTTACTCGAGACTTTACAAATTTTGTGTAGGGATAAATCTAATGGGGAAAATCTTGTATGTGATTTCTTTGTAGACGGTGTCGCTTTTTTTTCCGATTGTAAGCACAAAAGTTTCTGGACTATCCTTGGTCGTTGTGATGGTATTATTTTTCCTGTGGGATTTTTTAATGGGGATAAACAGCCGCATTCATTTAACGAATTACTTTTAGAACTAGTTGAAGACGTTAAGAAATTGTCACAAGGATTTATCGTAAAAATTAAAAGCTTTTGTTTTAACTTGGAAATTTCTGTGCTGACACACCAGCAAAAGCACACCTTTCGTTATTCAGCACATGCTACAGGATATTCTTCCTGCATGTATTGCTATATACAAGGTTATTACAGCAATGGCATGATATTTGATGAAATCAATTTAAAACGGAGAACAAACGAAGAGTTTCTGAATCAAATTGATAAACGTCACCATCGTGGTAAATCAATTCTTGAAACTGAACTTAATTTACACATGATACACGATTTTCCTGCTGATGTCCTCCATGTTGTGTACATTGGGGTGTTTAAAAAAATGCTTAAAAGAATGTTTCGCAAGGAAAGCCTCAATTGCCAATCCATTGTAAAGATGCCGTTTCAAAAAGAATGTTATTTTGCAATAACTTTTTGTTACTGAAATCCACAGACAATTCCGCTCATTAAATGATGTAGCGTCTTATCACGGCAACGAATGTCGAAATATTCTTTTGAAGTTCGGTCCCATAATTTTACACGACTTAATTCCACACGACTATTATATGCATTTTCTTTTACTTCATGTTTCGATTTCGATATTATGTGACAAAGAACTTTGCTTAACACAAAACGAAGTTGCAAAGTGTATGCTAGACAAATTCATAAATGATTCTCTTAACATTTATGGATTATCGTTTTTATCACATACAACTCATATGCTTGAACATCTACCAGAAGTTGTAAAACAGCAGCAATTGCCATTAGATGTTTTCAGTTGTTTTGCTTTTGAATCGTATTTATACGATGTAAAAAGGTCTTTAAAGAAAAAAGGCACTGTTTTACAACAAATACATCGCCGCGTAAACGAGAAATTCTCTTTTGATATTGAGAAATTTAGTGAAGATTCAAGAAACATTCGTTACATTATCAAAAAAAAAGATTACATTTCTGTAATTTTATTTGGTAAAAAATTCTCATGCGTAGGTTGTAAAGATCGTTTTATCTTAGGAAACGATGAGAACATTTATGTGATTGTAAAGATCAAAAAAGCTGAAAATAAATATCCTTTGCTGATGTGTCGGAAATTAAAAAATCCACATAACTTTTACGAGAAGCCTATTGCGTCATCGTTCCTAAATATTTATGAGTGTAAAACTCAATATGCTGATTTTTGTATGTATGAAATTTCATATTGTTTCATAAAATACAAAATGCAAGCTATACCTTTTAATGAAACATCGATGGTGTTTGTACCAATTAAAGATTTTTAAATAACATAATTTTTAATTCTACAATTTCTATTTTTTTATTAGTTTGCTGTCGTTTGTGGAATTAAATCTAACGATTTGTTCGTTGTTCCCAGTTCATGGGTGTTTGATGAAGAGGGGGAATTAAAGACATTCTATCCTAAAAATGGAAATATAAAAAAAATTGTTTCCAATGGTGAGTTGCCTGAAAACGACTGGGATGTGATTGATATTACAATGTTAAAAAATGAAATTGGTAATATAAATAATAAGTTAAAGCAATAGTATTTTTAATTTAAGTTTTCTTAAAAAATTAAATTTTTTTTATGTTTAGATTCATATCAATTAGCACATTCCGCTATGATGACTCGTGAACTGTTCACGAATACAGCTTCAGAGAATGAAGCATTATCAAAAAGTAACCGTCACAAAAATGCTAAGAAAAGATATTCGTCTGACGAGTACGATTTTAATGATATGATCACATCTAAAAAGGTATTGAAAAAATGCTTTAAGTAAAACTTTTTCTAATTCTTATTTTTTTTTTATTTTATTATTTGATAGGCAAAACTAATTTATCAAAATCTGCTGCTCCTAAAGTGAAGGATTTAAGGAACAAAAAATCTAAAGTAAGTTAAAGTTTGTTTGTATAACTTAATTATATAGTAATTGTATTTCTAATTTTCAGAAACAGTCAAAAATTCTTGCAACGGTCTCAAATGATCTTGATGATGACATCCAGGTACTAATGAAATCATTCTTAAGAAATTTTTTATGTTATAGCAAAATTATTTTTATTTTACAGAATGAATCTCATCATTCTAACTTTGAAAATGTCGATAATGTTGTAAATAATGTAAGGTCGACTAATTCAGTATTTGCACGAGAAAGTTTATTCCAAGGACGTGATTTTTCGCCTGATCCTATACAAAATCAAAATTTTTTCGGTGAAAATTCTAAAAAATCATCATATGAAAATGGTATATCTCTTCATATTAGACAGGTTGGTATCTTTTTTATTATAATTAGAATTTCGTATATTTACATTAACAAAAATTTACATAAGCTTACAAAAATTAATTTTTCTTAAAAATTATAACGAGCTCGCTCCTTATAATGAAGTTGTATGTTACATCTGGTGAATCCTTACTCGCTAAATAATATTTGCTTAGAGACGCATAATAAACGCAAAACTTTGGATCAAATTAGAATCAATCTAAATGAAAGTGTATTAAGGTAAGGGACATTTTTATGTCTCGCACTATTTCTCGTGCTTGATGTTACGATATACATATTATTTTATATCGTTGTAAAGCTTAAGACATTAGCTAGATATATCTGCAAAAAAAATTGATATAAAGTTATTTCGTTCCTTATAGCATGCCTCAAACTTTTGCAAAAAATTAAATTTTCAAATAAAAATTTTATAAAAATCTTAAACTACTGAAAAGGAAATAACAAGTGCTTTTTAAATTTATCAAATTGGATTTGAGACATGAATTTTTGAAATTGGGACGATTTTTCATATAATATATAAAAACTATATAAAAAATGTATTTTTTAAAAAATTTAATTTTATTTCTCGTGCCTAACTTCACCATATTTGATGATTTTGGTATCGTTAGAATGCTTAAGACAGTAGATAATCATCTAAATAGCAAGATTTTGTTGGATTTATGCTATTCCTTACAAAGTCACTCAAATTTGCAAAGCATGTCATTTCAAATAATGACTAATGCCTGCTGATTCAAATTAAGGAGTGTAAATTGTTGTTCTTACTTAGTTATTTTGTTAACACAAAAAACATGAATGCTTTATGATCAGAACAAACAATAGCATTCATTAAGATGATTAGCTACTGTCTTAAGCTTTACAACGATATAAAATATTATGTATATCGTAACATCAAGCACGAGAAATAGTGCGAGACATAAAAGTCCCTTACCTTAATACACTTTCATTTAGATTGATTCTAATTATTGATATGCAATAGCTTAAGTTTTTATATTATTTTTATTTTGTATAATATTTAATGTCAATTTTGAAAATTTGGAAATTTATCCTAAAGTTTAATGATTTAAAAGTTTTACTTTTAATGATGTAAAAGTTTGCTCAATTCTGCTAGATACATATTTCAAAGTACACCTCTTTAAATTAAAAAAAGGATCTGTAATTTTTTAAAAATATTCTTATTCTATAAGTATTTTTGTCCTATTGTCATATTAAGCGTCAACATGTAAATATTTTTTTTTTTCAGCAAAATACACCGACTTTACATGATGATTCAACAGAAAAATGCATTACCAGACAAGAATTTAATGTCCTAAATGAAAAATTAGACAATCTAACTGATATGCATTTGCGTTTAATCTCAAAAATTGACAAGCTGATTTCTCCATCAATGTTGGTTGATAATTTTTTCACAGAACCTATTGCGTCAAAAGAAGCATTTCTTGAAAGAGAAAAAATATTATCAGATTCTATTAAAAATCCAAAGAATGAAAAGGCAACAGAATTGAGAAAAAACCTGGTAGGGTTTAATTCTTAGAAATTTGAATTTTAAATTACGTGTTTTACTATTAATATAAGTTTCGTCAATTTTAAAAAAAACCCTCGTTAAAAATTTGAATTTTTTGAGCGTTTTTGTATTAATCATCTTGAAAATAGACTTTTCATGCATAGAGTATGCTAGAAAGACGGAAACTAATGGGTTTTCTTATTGTTGTACAGTTTTCTTTATAATTTTTTTTTATTTTTTGTAGAGTTTTTAGATGATAAAAAGAGGAGTTAAGGGGTTTTGTAATTTAAAACAATTTCTTTTTTCTGTTAAGAATAATAAAATCTCCATTATCCTGAATATTTACTAGTTTAAGATAATAATAAATTAGATAATTTAAAATAGATATCCTTCAAAAAAAAAAGGAATTTCTAGTTATTTGTTAATAATGATCTTGATATTTTTTTATAGATAAATTTTTACTTCCCAAAACTTCGAAACAAGAACGCTCGTACTATTAATAAAAATGGATTGACTTCATCATTGTTCGATTTATACTTTGAAAATTCTTTTATCAAAACTTTAGGATGGACATCATTTGATAGTAAGTAGAAACTGATATAAAATGGAAATTTATTAAAATTGTCTATTTATTGTCAAAAAATTTTTGATTGATTTATACAGACTTTTTAAATTTGTATAAAAAAAATTTAATTACACAAACAGAACATTAAAAAAAGTAATAGAGTGCCTAAATATGTATCGCCGTAAATAGTATTTTAACATTTAGATAGTTTTACGAAAAATGCCATATCTTTAAATTTTAACTTCCACGCATCGCGTGTAAGTTATTTGCTAAATAATTACTAATGAAAAAATGTTAAAAATATATGATTAATGTTTTCTTAACAATTTATTCAGAAAAGAAAGACATGAAAAGACATTTGTTTAATAAAAATGAAGTGTTTTTGATTACATGTTTTTTTTTTTAAATTAGCTTAACTAATTGTTCATGTTTTTTCTAATTATTTTTTTATTTGTTATTTAGGTCGCTTGGCAATAAAAGATTTTGACGGTCACATTAATTTATTTTATGAAACTGTTAATAAGAATACACCAAATACATTTACAAACGTCCAAGAAGCAGGAGAAGCAGTTCATGAATATTTGCGACGTTTTCATGAAAATATCAACAAAAAGGCCCGTGGAAACAAAGAAATTGAATAAAATTTATAAATTCCCCCTTTCTATATTGTTAATTCCCATGATTTAATAAAAATAAAAAAATTGAAATATCAATCATTTATTATAAAAACAACCATAAATTTTTCATTGAATCAATATGATTTTCAGGATTAAATTCATTGCCATCAAATGGCATTTATATGGCAAGCATGCAAATATTGCCGGGAGGTCGCCACCATGGCAATTTTAATGTCGATTTGTAGGCAATTTTATCGCAAAATTGCCATAAAAATTGCCTTATGGGCGCCGTCATGGCAACATTTGATGTTGCCGTGATGTTAACATTATCGCCAAATGGCAGCCAAGTGGTTCTAAGTATACCGCCGCCTCGGCGCCGAGTGAGCGCCGAACCGCCACCAGAGCGCCGTGTCGGCAACATCATATATGAGACAGATGGCGACAACATTTGCCGATCAAGATTCGGCGACGCCATGTGGACGCCATTTGGCTGCCACATGGCGCTTATGTGCCGATCGGGTATGTTTGACTGAACACAGACATTTAATACTCAAGAAAAAGGGCATTCATTCCATTTGGATTCACAAACAAATTCAAATGGATTGCCATAAACGATAGAATCAAAAACATCGTACACGTTGTTATTAGGTACGTCTGATTGAAAAGGAGAAACTTTTTTGGAATCCTTTTCATGATATTGACAATGTTGTACGATATCAAACTTTTTATTGTATGGAAAATATTGATTGTGCTTCTTGCTATTTATTCTCAATAAAAAAAAATTCAATTTTCAACTTTAGATTCTTATTCTTATTACTTTTCATTCAATTTTGCTTTTGAACGTCCTTGATTCCTTTCTTCTTTATGTACAAAATCTGCTTCTTGATTATGATTTGGGTATTCATTTTGACTGAATAAGTAAGCAATTTCGAATCAAACCGAGAAATTGGATGATAATAGCATGAACCTATTTGATAGGAAAATTTTGAAGTCAATTTTCAAGTCTTATGTGGTTTTACAGTAGAATTGAAACTCAACAAGGAAGGCATAATTAAGTTTAGGTTTTTGTGGTTTTGTATCTAGGAAACAGGCCATTGACAACAACAAGGTAGGTTTAGTTCCTACCTGCATCAAATTAATTTAAAAACTTGCACTTAAAGCTCCCAAAAGCCCATTAAAATGCGTCACATTCAGGAAAATCTTCATTAACATTCCATGCGCCATCATATCAGAATAATTTCATCAGGCAATCTTATCGGTATGAAAGTCACATACAGGAAGTTTGACAGCAGCATACACGTACGAAAAAGAAAACTTTCCATTAAGTGTGGAATGAGAGGAAGTAACTTCAGTGAAATGTAAAATTTATGTAAATTTATGTTTTATGTAACAATATGACAACAAGTCAATTTCATTCCTTATTTTTGTTGATGACAAAATTTTGATAATGTGATATGTGTGTTAAGACGTTCGACAAGCTGATAAATCGAAAATAAATTGTTTATATAAAATCACTGTTGGGTATGTATGTGATTCGTGAAAGACATCATCATCATCATAGATTTCCAAAAAAATAAAGCAAATGTCACGAAAAAATTGGCAAAAAGTTATTTCCAACGAATAAATCCAATCAATTTACGACTCCTTTGTGGATACAGCTTTCAAAATGGCGTTCATCAATTTCATAATACTGTCAATAATTTTTCATACATACACACATATATATTGCATGACAATAATAAATGTCATGGATATGTATGGAATATAAAATAAAATGCGATATATGTGAAGGTCATGCAACAAGCTACATAAGAACAATAATAAACAGTGTATACGAAAGTTCTGTGTAAACATTCATTAAGGCATTAATAATTCAAGATTAATTGAACTATAAAAATAAATAATTTTGTTACCACTTCTTCCATGACTTTGGGCAATACATTAAAGCTTTTTCGATTACAATTTATGGATTAATCATTATTAATTACTTGAACTTACAGAGCTTTACTTATTGGAATGATATTTGAGTTTTTTGATTGTTTTGGTTAGATTAAATAAGAGAGAGATTGGATTTCGTTGCCTTATTCTGAGGTAAATAACTCCAAAAAGTTGTAATTAATTAATTTCAATCAGGTCACGTTTGTAAATTATAAATTATATTTTAAAGTCTCAATACTTATTTTCAGGCATGATATTCATAAAAATCAAGATAAACTTTATGAGAAAATTCCAAATTGCTTTTATATCACTAAAATTTTAATTACAAATTCTTTATTAATGTACAATTCTTAAATGATTGACAGAGATAAGAAATTGCAATAAACTTGAACCAAAAAAGCTCTTAAATTATAAGTGCTACAATACATCCATCAATTTATTATTTAATTCACACTCAAAGATCTTCAAGGTTATGAATGAATGACATCCGAACACTAAAAAGCTTTTTCGAATCTTAAGTTTATAAGTTAAATCAAGAAAACAATTTTGATAAAAGTTCAGAAAATTGGAACATTTGTACATCCAAGAAGAAACTTAAGCTGAAGGATGTTCTTAAATATTAAATAAGGATTTCAAAAGAGAAAGTAAAAAGTTGAGAAACACCAGTTGAGTAAGAATGAAGCCTTTAAAAATTTAAATTTAAGTGTGGGAAGTCTACCTACTTTAATCTTTTAAATCTTCCAATTTCTGTACATTTAATCTGAAAGCCTGCAAATTTCTTTTTTTTTCCCACTCATCGCAATATCAAATTTCAGGCACCAGCATTAAATAAATTATGATTGATTACATCCATGCACCTAATAGTCCGAATAATTTAATATATAGAATGTCTACTTTATTCAGCATTTTTTTTGTTCCTTTTTGAACCCCACGAAACATTTCTATTAATTTGAAGACCATAAAACAATTTGCATATTTTGGAAATTCCACAACATTTCACATAAATAAATAGAACAATTTAGACTAACCATTTATCATCACAAATCTCGCATAAAATTCCGTAGAGAAAGAATGAAGATAAATTCATTGGAGCGTAGAAATGTTGCATAATAAGTTTTCTTCCTTTATGCTTTTATAAGGGAGGTTGTTTGAATGTGATGTTCGTTAGAATTAAAAGGTTTGAGAATCAAACCTAAATTGTTATAGATTTTGAGTCATTTTCTTTAATCACTCAACTATTTTAAGCTAAAAAATCATACCAGAATCTCATTAGAATCTCTTACATATCTTCTATTATTGGGCATCATTATCTAAAAGCCATTACAAAAAGAAGCCTAAAAATTTTGATGAAAGAAATTCATAACTAAAGGAATACAAAAGAAAGTTCAAAAATGATTATGATGATGATGATAAAGAGAGGAAGTCTTGCATTGTTGAAATTTCTTTCTTTGGAAAATCATATCTTCTTTACGTCAATGAAAATTTCATCTTTGTTCCTTTTACGAGCTTTAAGCAAATACTTTTCATGAAGATTCTATGGAAACAAATTTATTTTTAGTTTCAACTTATAAATTGCGTATCTGAGCCGTACTTGAAAGAATAAAATGCAGGAAGTACAAAGAAGGAATTTTTTTTATTTTAAGTATAGAATGTTGTTAAGTAAGGTTCGGTATGCTGGAAATATTTATATTAGATGTTTTAAAAATAGAACTAAAGGACCTGAAAATTTTATCTTATCAGTGAATTTGGGTTTAATGTATATAAAAAAAAGTCGAGGATAATTTTACTGTCATGAATATTTGACTACACCCACATGCATTTAACTTTTTACAGCCTAGACAGATATCAAAATCATTTATTTTTTGTTTACATCTGTTTCAAAGTCTATAATATAGACTCTATACGCTGTAGAATTTTATAGCTGATGGAAAATTGTAATCCTACACACAAAGTCAAATGGACATTCTAAATTAAACCTACACATTGATTTGTATCAATATTATTTCATAAATTGTATTGAACTGTGGGCATTCATGGAAATATGTAAAAAGATGGAACGTGGGATACAAATTTCTTGTTTAATTGAGTATAATTTAGAAAATATGCCTAGAAAAGAAATATTTTGGACATTAGAACTAGAATTTAAAATTTATAGTGAATTTAAGGTTAGAATCTAAATATTCTTTCTGCAGAAAAATATTTTTCTTCTTCATGCTTATCATCTCTTTCAACAGCAGGTAAATAGCTAGAAAAGGATTTTAAATTATACAAAGCAAAATTTTTCTCTGTTCTTCTGCGAATTTTCCATCCTTTGATTATATTTCCTTTGAAAACAAACACACAAAAAAAATGTATGAAAATGCTTGTTAAAAGTTTCTCAGAAGAACAATTTTAAAAAGTTCTTTGATAAACTCGCATATTTACTTCAATTCTGTTTTTGAAGAGACTGTGAAAAATAATAATTGCAAATTTTTTTTAGCTGGAAAAACTGATTATTCGAAGTGAAAATTTAATTCTTTTAACACAATTTTTAACGTTCTGGATAAAATACAGAACATCAAATTATCGACGTGAGTGGGTTTGTTTCTGATAATTTAATTGAATGAATGCTGACATCTCGTAAAAAAAATATCATGCCTTTTTAAAAACGAATAAAACCGCCCATGAAAAATTTTTCGATGTAAAGTTAAAATAAATTTTCAACCAACCAATTAAAATCTGGATTTATCGATGCTTATTTTAAATGCTTTTTGAAGTAATTACTTTAGTCTTTTAATTGCTTTAACTTTGTTATTCAGTAATTTACAAGATTATGAGCAATTAGTGTTTTGAAATGTAGTCATTAGTTTGTAGGAAAGTAATTTGTGAATTTTGTACATAATTATGCATTAATTAATCAATCTGTAAATGTGAACTTTCTCGAAGTTATTGAGTTAATGATTTTTGATCGGTAAAGGCTTTTAGATTTAATTTTAAGAAGATTTTCCTCCTAATTAAGCTAATGCTGTCTGAACTAAAACATTGCATCTTTTTGTACTAATTAAAATCTCAAACTTAGTTATCAACCTACTCAATTTGACATTAAATTTTAATGATATGCATATCAAAAACAGTAAACATTGAGATTTTCTAACCTTTCATATCCTAATGACTGATTTCTAATCTAAGTTACCATCTAATTAAAATTTTCAATAGATTCGATTACATTTTATCTAAATTAAATCTATTTACTTGACTACATTCATCCAATTTTCCAAAAAGTCTTGTTCTTCATATTCTAATAAACTTGACTGAATAAATTATTGTAAAAACTTCATTAAAACTCATTCAAGGAAGAGAATTTTCGCTCTTCAAAATTAAGTTAAAAAGAAAAATCTTTCTTTTCAAATTCCCTCCTACATGAACGATTCATGACTGTAAATAAATGTTACTAATTGTAATTATGTAAAATATAATATTAAGAAGATTCGTATCCAAGAGAAATGAACAAAATAAACTTTGTCTTAAAGAGAATTTAAGTCATGCTGAAAAGAGCAATAAAAGTTAGTAAAACCACATATTAGATTGGCTTCGTCAACTTTATATTATAGTATACACATGTTTTATCATGAGTTCGATAAAATTAACTCGATATGAAGAATGAACAAGAAAAGTAGAAAAGAAAATATTCAATTCCACGCCATTGCCTGAAGCTTCATACAATCTACGTTTTATATTCTTAGAATAAATTTCCACTTCTTTTTTTTATATAAAAAACATGAATCGTATTTTTTTATTCCATTCCAGGCTGCTTGTTTGCCGAGCAACTTTGTATTCCGCATTTAGAATGGTGCTTTGATGGTAAGTTCTCATAAATCAATTAAATGTGGTGCTTATATAAAGCTCTAAGAACGAGCACACCGGAAAGAAATATGAGATTCGTCTATTGTATATTTAATCTATGTAAATATTAGCTATAATGCAGCACAACTCATGATGGAGAATAAATTCTTGTGTGCGGGTTTCTTTGTGCATTTAATAAATTTTTATTCTTTCAAAATACTTCGTGATATTGAATTAATTTTTCTTTTATCACCTTTTGCTTATTGGATTTGAAATCCTTAACCTTAAATTGAGGTTTTATGTGAATGAAGATAGATAGAGGTTTGGTGATCATCTGGGATTTTTCAATTTTGTTATGTGCGTTTTATTTTATTTAATCAAAATTTAATTTGATTTGTTTAATTTTTAAAGGGATTTTAAAGTATTTTAAAGAATAAATTCTTATACTTTCCAATTAAATTCCTAATTACAAACCAATTATTGATTGCTTTATAACTTTACAAAAGACATTTCTCATTAAGAAACAGGATCCATTTTACGTGAAGAAAGCCCACACTCAATGAATTCGTTTACAAAACATTGGAATTATTTATGTGTTTAAAAAAGCAAAGCTAGTTGCTCGAGGCATTTTACAGATTTACTTACTTTTCTCGAGTTTCATGAAAGTAAAATGAGATCCTTGTTCAAGATTCCTTAAATATTAGACGAAATCTTCACTTGAATTCTTCAAGAAACCCAATTGATGCTGAAGGAAAGAACAGTATAAGTGAAAAGCATAAGAAGCTTCTCCTTTTTGAATAAATAATAACTTGTTGAATAATTTCCATTTCTTGCAGATTTTGCATTTGGAAAATGTCTTCCTTATCATGAAACGAATCCACAGCAGTTCGATCGGTAATTATTAAATTTTTATTAATTTTCATTTCCTCATGTCCGCTTAATTCCAATTTAATTGATTTTATATTTTATTGCTTCATTCTATCCAACAGTGAACCATTAACTCAAGAACAGATTTCAATATTGAAACAAATGCTACAGGAACTCCATGCCGCTGGTCTCGACTGGGATCATCCATTTACTCAATGTCGCATGCAAAATGCCATCTTTGCAATGCGCAATAGAATTGATATGGAACGTGATGCTTGCGTGTCTCTTGCTCCACCACCTATAATGCCAAAATTTCTCGATCCAACAAATCCTCTTGCATTCATTCGCTTCACACAACCGATTAACGATTTTGCTGACGAATACTTTTATCCGCCTTTGAAGAAATCTTATGAGTACGTGATTAATGCTGTACAAGAGTGGATTTTAATTGTGAGATAAAATGTCAAGTTGCTGTAGTAATGTTTAATGTTTAGTGTTCCATGCCAAAAAATTTGACAAACAAATTAATCCAAAATCAATAAAACAAAAAACTAGGACATTTTTTCTAGCAATTGAAGATCCTTAAAAAGCAATTAGTGCCTTACAGTTCAGTAAACATTTATTTATTTTTTTCTAATTTCCTCTCATCCAAAAAAAACTTTAGATACGAACAAATCCCCATACCAAGTCGCCAACAACAACAACAACAACAGCGACATCATTCACGTCCATCTGTGGATGAAACTCTATCACCTGACCAATATGAATTTCTTCAACGCGAATTAATGTTACAACAACCATCATCGTCATCATCGGGAGCACGTGAAATGTTCGATCCTGAGATAGAGGAGGAGCAGTCCAATGACCTACAAAATCGTATAAGCGATATTAAGAATCGTATGGAATTACATCGAATGATGGCTGAATATGAGCAACAGAGTCGTAAAATGCAGGAGCAACAGCATCAACCGGAATCAATTTTTGATGAAATAATACCAGATGGAGATTTTGAAGAGCAACAGCGACCAATGCCTCCATATTTTGAACGTGACAATCGTCGAAATGGATCACATTTTAAGGAACGTGAAGAGGAATTGATGAAAGCTGAAGAGCTCAAGGAAATGCTCAATGAGATGCAAGAAGAAGCTTTTGAGGACGTGCAGGAGGCTGAAAGGCAATTAGATCCAGATGATTCAAGATCTACATCATTCCGAGAAGTTGCAAAAACCGAACATATACCCGAAAGAAATATCCAAAGGTATCAAATGGATGATGATGCTATACCAAGCTTCTTTAACGGTAAAAACAGCCATCATCGTAGGATATATGATTATGATGAGGAAGAAGCAGAAGCAAATGATTTACCAACAGTTTATTTGTCGCATCGTGATATGCTAGCTAATTTCCGTGATGATCCAAATGGTGATGGTGGAGTTTATACTGAAGGTGGTCTTGTCTATGTCCCAAATCCATCAAATGATGCAACAACAAATCTCTTGCAGAGCATAATGGGATTCCAACGACACGAACGATTGGATGTTAAAAAACCTGGTCCAATACCACCTCAAATCCCACCATCATCACAATCACCACATGAGCCACCAAAAATGGATGATAGAAATTTAGAGCATTTACCAGCTCATATGAAAATAGATGAACTACCAAAAATGAAGAAACAAATGCATAACGATTTAGATCATGCAAATTATTCAGTTGATACTGAATATGCTCATGTCATACTTAAGAACTCAATTGACGACTGGAAAGATGGTGCACGAATTGTACAAGCACTTGCTGAGATGTTGAACCTTCAAAACTTCTTCACTCATACACGTGTCGATAGACATGAAGTATCATTCCGTGTTGAACCAAATCCTGAGAAGAAGACAGCACTTGATGTTGCCAAATCCATCAACGATAGCAGATTTAAAAACAATTTATCGCGTCGCTTGGGTGTATTAGTACTGCGTGCAGGCGTTGGTGATAAAGTAAAGGATTATGAGAATGACGGCAATACGCCAAAAATGGAAATTGCTGACGGTACTGATATGACAAAAATCATTTATTTAATGATTTTGCTTGCCTTTGGATGTGCCGTTGCTCTATGTGGGCTTCTCCTTCTCGTCTATCGACGTTTTTCGTTCAGAAAAGATAAGCTGAATAACCTTCAAGCTGGATTATCTGGAACGGAAACGACGAGTAAGGATTATCAAGAACTATGTCGTGCTCGCATGGCAGGTAAAAATGATACGTCTACAGCTCGTGTCGCATCATTATCAAAGGAAAATGAAAGACCACCATCATCACGTTCAAGTACATCATCATGGAGTGAGGAACCAGCTTTATCAAATATGGACATTTCTACAGGACATATGGTACTATCATATATGGAAGATCATTTACGAAATAAAGGACGTTTACAGCGAGAATGGGAAGCATTATGTAGATATGAAGCTGAACCCGGTGCACGAGAAGCTGCACTTCAAGAAGAATGTTCAGCATTTAATCGTATTGGCGCACCACTTCCATTTGATCATTCAAGAGTTGTCCTTAATCATCTTGCTAATGCTGAAGGCATGGATTATATCAATGCATCAACAATTGTAAGGATTGTTATTCCCTTCTTTATTCTATGACATTTTTAGCGCATTTTTGAAAACTTGTTTTCAAAAAGGAAGCTCAATCATGCACTTTGATCGGTCGTTCGGTCGTTCGGTCGTTCGGTCGTTCGGTCGTTCGGTCGTTCGGTCGTTCGGGTCCCAATTATCTCTTAATCTAGACTTCGTAGCAAGCTCGGAATTGTTTTAATAGCTTCATTGAATGTTTTTATTCCCGCCGTTTATATTGAAAAGTCAAAAAAACACTCATTAAATAGCTTAATTCATCGATTTTTTATTTCAAAAAAATATGTAAACAATGCAGGGCAAAGCTATGCTGATGATAAGTTTGAATTTTTTCTAACCGTTAAAAAATTTGAAATTTTTTTGACCGTTATTTCGGATTAAATTTTTTTCTTTTATACACCTTAATTAATTAACATTTAATTTTTTCATACAAAACAAATATAAGTGCGTTTAGAAATTTTAAAAATAATGGATGTGTTCAGAAATTTAAATTTTTCGCTAATGGAAAATTTTGATTTTCAAAAAACCGGTAAATCGTAAAGCTATTATTTGCATTGAACATTATAAAAATCAATTTTAAAGGAATTTTGATCTTTAGTTTTAAACTTATTATTGAAATGCATTATGATTAAAGAAACAGCAATAGAGTTCTAAAACTCGACATTCTTTTCTATTTAATCAATTGCTAATCGCTGCGTCAAAAATGCGCTGAAGTCCCTCGATATAAACGAGGACTTTTGTAATTTTTTAATAAATAATCCTCTTATTCTAATTCCAGACTGACCATGATCCACGTGCCCCAGCATATATTGCAGCACAAGCTCCATCACAATCTACTCTCGCTCATTTCTGGCAGATGGTTTGGGAGCAAGGATGTGTTGTTCTTGTTGCCTTATGCCGTCTTCAAGAGAACGGTGAAAGTGCTTGTGCACGATATTGGCCTGAGGAAGGTGCCGAAGTGTATCATATTTATGAAGTGCATCTTGTATCAGAGCATGTGTGGTGCGATGAATATTTAGTTAGATCATTCTATTTGAAAAATCTTCGAACTGGTGAAACACGAACAGTCACACAGTTCCACTTCCTTTCGTGGCCACAAGGTGGTATTCCTTTGTCCGCAAAGGCACTTTTAGAATTTAGAAGGAAAGTCAACAAGTCGTATCGTGGTAGATCATGTCCAATTGTAGTTCATAGCAGGTAAATTTGATGGAAAATTTTCAGTATATGTAGCTTGATAACTTAATGACTTTAAATTCCAACAGTAATGGTGCTGGACGAACAGGTGCATACATTCTTCTGGATCTTGTACTCGGTAGAATGAATAAAGGTGCTCGAGAAATTGATATCGCTGCAACACTCGAACATCTTCGAGATCAACGAGCAGGCCTTGTGGAGACACGACAGCAATTTGAATTTGTACTAACGGCAGTTGCCGAGGAAGTTCATGCAATCCTTAAAGCTCTTCCGCAAACACAAAGTACGGAGAAACGTGATGTTGAAAAAGAGAAACCTCAACAGCAACAAAAAGATCAGCAGGCATCACCAAAGGAGCAAGAGAATCAAAATGAGAAAAACGATGACAAACCGGCTAACGAAACAAAAGGATAAGGCGAACCCAAAACAAAAACTTAATCTTAATCTTAAAATTAATTAATAAATTAAATATAATGAAAAAAAAATTAATAAATGTATAAATTACATTAAGCATAACTTATTATGTCCTGCTAATAAGTTGCGGACAAAAACATTTCTCAAAAATTAAAAAAAAAAATATATATTGAACAAAAAAAAACATTTAGAGTGGTGAGTTTTTAGTTTAGTTCTATTTCTATTTCTCCTAATTTCTAAAACCTTAAAAGTATCCTATTCAAAAGAAAAAATTAAAAAAAAAAATCCAAAAAAAAAGATGAGGAAATTGTTAAGAATTACCAACAGTACACAAACAATGAAAGAAGATTAAATCACATCAATATTTATGTCAATTTAATTTTGATGTTGTGCATACATGTTTGTGTATATTATCCACTATATATTATATCTATAATGCAAAGATAAAAAAAAAATGAGAAAAAATCCCTTTTTGATGACCAACATAACAACAACAACAGCTTAAAAATGATAAATGAAAGAAATGGAAAGGTATGATGATGATACCAGACGTAATAAAAAAAAGTCACCTAAATGATAACATCAAGCATCATAAAAAGTCATTTAACATCTTTAAAAAAAATAATAAAAAAATTCAATTGAACAATGGAAGAAACAGCATTTAAACATAAATTATTAAAATAACATCTCTCTGTAAGTTGACGTATGTATTAATCTTATTCCACCACGCGTAATGCTGAGGTGGTCATTATATTATGACATTATTATAAAGTATATATTCTTATTATCCCATTTTTAATAAACATTTTGAGAATAATATTGGAGAAATATGGAAAAGTCGATAAGAAAAAAAAAAACTGAGACACAAAAAAATATTCTTTAATTAGCTTAATAAGGGCATCAAATATTTTATTCATTATATATTGCAAAAAATACAAAAAAAAAAAGTTGAATGATGGATAAAAAAAATCATAAAATTAATATATATCATACCATTTTTGAGGATTGTTCAAATCAATTGAACAATGGAATTTAAATTGTAATTGAATGTGAAAATTAAAAAAGAATATTAAAGTCAGATAAGACTCAATTACAACCTTATTCATTCAAACGATCATAATGCTAGATATGAGACATACTCAAATTATCATTCAGGTTGTGACAATTTTCAAATTAATCACTACATTCATTTTTGTCTCTCCAGCCCGCAAGCTTGAATGTAGTTTGAATTGCAATGTTGCAGTGCCTGATCCTTAACAATGAACATACATTCACTCTCTATCTACATCTATGTCAGAATGGTAAGGACATTTGAGCTTTTGACGATGAAAATATACATTAATTTATTTATTATGCATAAATGATAAATGATGATTAAAACCAGGGATGCAAACACAAAATTATATTTATTTTTTAAAAAATACACAGACACACACACACACTCACACTCACATGGTTAAACACACTAACACATATTGAAGAAGAAAAAAAAATACAAGAAAAAATATATATTTAATCACACATGTACCTCTCTCTTTCTCTTTATATCTTTCTCTATATTTGTATACAAAAAAATGATGAATCATACAATCAAAAGAATATTAAATAATGGAATTATTGTGAATTTTCATAAATTTTTTTTAAAAGCAAAATCATTCACAATGAACATAATGACGATTTTTTTTTTTTTGCTCCGTCAAAATGAAAAACATGCATTCATAAGAAGAATAAAATATGGCTTCATAAAGTATAAAGAATTGTATACATTAATCATGATAATTATTATATATCTCTTCTTAAAAATCAGTGGAAGTAGAGATTTATTTTTCTTATACGTAAAAAAATGCAGATTTTCTCTATATTTATATGCACAAATTTTTATTATTTTTTTTAATAAGAAAATAATAATATTGGAACTGACCCGATCTGCAATGGTTTTCAATGCTATCTGCTTGTCACGTTGCAGACACATTATTTCCTTGTTGTTGACACGTTGCTACAATGTTTTCGACATTTGATGTAGCTTTGTGGTTGACATGTGGCTGTGATGTTGTTGCAATAGAATTTCTAACATTAAAAGCACCATCACTTAATCATGCAGATCGGGAAAGTTTTCTTTGAAGCACAAAAATATATTTTTTCTTGATGAAAAAGATAAATGAAGAAGAAACGCTCATTTTATTGTAGTTTTCCTTGTTCCTATATATTTTTTCTTTCATATCAAATGAATTTGAATTTAATTTTAAGATGGAAAAATGTTGAGTAGTTAAATTGAAAAAAAAAAAAAAGTTTATGGAAGTTGGAATTTTTTCTTTAAACTTTAGATTAAATTGTTCTCGCATTCGAAGGTAAACCAGCTTGTAGTGAATGAATGGTGGCAATTTAGATCTAAAAGCTTTGTTTGCTCTGCACTTGAAATTAAACGGAAAGAAGCTTACAAAGTTGTGAGAAAAAAAGCATTCATTGTGGAGGAGAAGGAAGTAATTTCCTTTAAGACTCTTGAGAATGAATAAAAGTTCTGAATTATGCAACGATTTAGCATTAAGCTGTGGGTGAGATTCCATAGCACTTGGAAAATTTGTAAACAGCAGAAAATATGACAAAATTGTCCTACAAAACTTCATAAAATTGAATTTTTGAGACTTTTTTGAATAAATTTCAAGTTTAGAATTCAAAAAATCAATCGACTAAGTTACATCAAATTAGGATTCAGAACATTTGCTAATTTCAACTTAAATCATGAAATTTTAAAATTCAAGAAATTTTTAAGAACTTTTGTGCCATGAAATTCACTATTACTGATCAACCAAATGCTTTTACATCTTAGAGAAGCTCTAAACTTTTACAAAAGTATTGCAATTTCTAGATATGAAATTTAAGACTAACCTAAAAAAGCGAGAACATCATAGATAAAGTTTTATAAAATAAACACAAAGAAAAAAAATATTTTTTTAATTTAAAAAAGCGCTGCAAATGAGCATGATGAAATCGAGCTGCTGCTCTAAAACTATCAGAGGTCATAAAATAAAAAATAAAAAACAAATTTCATGAAAGCTCTTGAAACAGACAAAACAAAAATTTTTTATAATTTGAATTAATTTTTATGAGACTGAAATGGATATGAGAAAAAAAAAAAAAAATTAAAAATATTTGTTTAGCAGATGAAAAAGTCTACAAAATGTTAATGAAACTTTTATTTCTGCCTCCCCTAAAAGAAATACCTTTTCTCTCAAAAACTAATGATGATGATAACAAACATTTAAAAAATGGCTCGAACAATGGCTAAAAGGAACAATGGACAAATGGAATTCATACATGAAAAAAATATTTCTATATAAATAAGAAATTTTTAAAAAAATATTACACACAAAAAGATAATCGAAAGGTGTTTTTTAAAAAATTATATAAAATAACACTTATTATGGATGATGCAAAGATGGAGTATTTACAAAATTATTAATATATATTTTAATTTCAATGTATTTGAATTTGTGTCTATATGCAACAGCCATTTTAGCAGCTTTAATTATCTGCATCTTGCCATATATGATTGTCTTTATTTTTAAACATGACACAAAAGTTAAAAAAAAAAAAAATATAAAAAAAATTTATAATAAACTTGAAATTTTTATCTCTCTCTTTGGGACATGTGAAATAAATTATATGCGAAATCATTTATCATCTTTTTATATCCAATAATTATTTGTACATTTTCTGTCAAGGCTGAGATGCGATCCTGAGGTGAAATTTTGATGATTTCGAATTTACAGTAATGAATTTTTTTGAGCTGCACATCATAGAAACGGTAATCTTCATGGTTACGCATGTTGTCATATGTTGCCACAAAATTTCAGTTACTATGA
Source organism: Chironomus striatipennis (assembly GCA_026123125.1). NCBI lineage: Eukaryota > Metazoa > Arthropoda > Insecta > Diptera > Chironomidae > Chironomus > Chironomus striatipennis. The sequence goes on from CM047394.1 coordinate 47,084,440, forward strand.
TGTGTTGCTTAGAATTTGGAGATTAATTACATCTAATTTCCAATTTTACAGAGCATTAAAAGTGAATTTCCATCAAATTTCAATAAATTGAAGATTTTACACCCACAAAAAAAAAGTTTTTCCAGAAACTTTAAAAACTTTTGCAACCAAGTTAAATAAATTCGAAATCACAACAAAGCCCAGAAGCAACAAAGCTTTGATTATAATTTCACGAAAAAAAAAGAAAATTAGAGTGAATTGTCACGATGCAGATGAGAATATGTGTATTCTCTGAAGCACGTAGCAATGAGCTTTTTATCAGAACCTTTAACAGGCAGCTAGCAAGTCACGAATTGCACATCAGTACACTTATCTAAGAATCATAACTATAATATTTTTGCCATAAACATAAAAATAAGATAAAACATAAAAACCCAGAAAAAAAAACTTATCAAATGATTCAGATTGCGAAAGTTTTTTAACATTTAAAAAAAAGATAAATAAATATTATTATGGCAAGGAAATGTACTTTGAATGGCAATTCGGGGACTATTTATTAAAAAAAAAGAAATAAAAAAATGAAGAAATGTGAAAAAAATGTTGAAAATAAATGAAATAAAAAAAAAATCTATTTTCAATCAAGATTATTATTAATTATTCAGATTTATTGATGAGGCTAATAAAAAGAATGAAAAATTTCGAATTTTATCCTAACCTTTAAAAAAAGATGGAAAAAAAGCTAAGACATCATAATGTTATGCATGTGTATTTAAAATTTTATAAAGAAATTATTATATAATATAATTAACTTTTATCTATCTCCCCCCAAGAAGAAGAAGAAGATTTACAAAGAACTAATGAACATAAATAAATCAAATCATAAGGTTACATAATGAGATTATAAATAAAAAAAATGATTATTGCAAATTATTGAAACATAAGCATAATTGTTCAATTAAAGTTCAGAATATTGAGCTTTTTAGTTTTTCTTTTCTGCCTTAGTTCCGCAATTCACACATATAAACAAATTTTCGAGTGATGTGAGCTTTTAAAGCGTGACATGTGACAGAAACATGAAAGTTGTATGATTTTGACTGTCATATGATTGCGACACTGTTGCGTGACATTTTGAATACTGTCATAATATTGAGCAACAGTTGCATGCCACAAAGCTGAAATATGCTTGTGACATGTCACTTGTTTGCGACACTGTTTCGTGACATTTTAATAAATACTAAGCAACAGTTGCATGCCACTAAGTTGAAATATACATGTGTCATGTCACGTGGTTGTGACACTGTTGCGTGACATTTTGATTGCTATTATAATATTGAGCAACAGTAGCATGCCACAAAGCTGAAATATACATGTGACATGTCACATTGTTGCGATACTGTTGCTTACCAACGAAATTTTTCAAAACTTTTAAAAACTTTGCATTATGCAAAGTAAGTAGCTTAATTGTCGTACAACTAACATGCAACAGTCACATGGCAACTTTAAGTACTACATCGCTTGAGAAAATGAATCAAGAGAATAATGCACTGATAAAACTATTCATGTGATGTTTTATGTTTCATTATCACTATTATCATTATTATTAGACATTTTTTTTTGAGGTAAAATATGCCAAAGCTTTTGTAAAGAAGCAGACATGCTCTTAAGGAAAGCCATCACCATTTTGAGAGCACTTAAGGTATATTTACCTTGGCCTTTTATGTTATGATAAAAAATAATGTGAAAAAAAAATATATAAATTAAAAATATATATAAAGAAAAATTTTTGGAAAAGAAAGAGCTGCATAAAAGTTTTACGATAAAAATTTAAGATCAAAAATTGATGATTTTTACAGTCGCTGCTGTTTCGTTTCTTATTGTTTCAAAAAACATATTATAATAAATGTGTCATTTATGTCTACTACTGACAAATTGATAATATACAGCCATAATGTATTACACATAAATATCTTGAGAGATTGACTGTTTCTACCCATCATAAATCCTATTAAAAAATCTAATGCAAAACATATAAAAAAAAACCATTTTCATTCAATTTTCCCTCCCTCAACCGTTTTCACTTGAGAAATTCCTATTGCACTTAATTATTATATCACACACTCACAGATTCACATAGTTCCATTTTCATCTTCAATAGAGTTTAATATGATAAAAATTGAAGATTTTAATTAAACAAAAATTCAGATCCAAATCATAAAATGAATAAAAAGAAATTTTAAAAAGAATGATACTGAGAATATAGAACAAGAAGAACTTTAAAAATACATCCAGGAAGAAAAAGAGAAATAAAGTTTTGTGAAAATCTGAGAAAATCCTACAAAAAAAGAGAAGAAAAACCAGAAAAAATTGCTGCTTTTTCATGCTTATTCGAGATTTTTCAGAGTGCTACAGTTTATATTTTTGGTATTTTGTTGTGATTTACAAAAGTTTTAATTCACTTTCAGCAACAAGTTTGTGTTTTTCAGGTGTATACTTAATCAACTTTTCAGGTACAATTTTAGAAACATTTTCAATGTTTTGTGATCTAATCGTCTATAAATTATAAAACTTTTTATAATTACCTTATTTTCATTCGATTACAATCTCTTGATAAGCATTTATCGCTAAATTAACAGCTCAGCGATTTTGTTTCAATCAATTTTTCATAACGGCTTTTTGAAATTCAAATAAATTTCATTGGAAAATTCCAAACATCCAGTCAAATTCCAGCACATGTTGTGAATGTTTATCAGTTTCGATAAAACTATTTTATTTATTAAATAAATTAAAAATGACAGCTAAAACAAATAGATCAGTTGACGAGATAATGAATTTATCTAAATTAAAATTCTACGATGAAGAAGAAAGCGCGAAAAGGAAAGACTACTTAGGTAAGTGAAAAAAAAAATTGTCAACAAAAATCACAAAATTTTTAATTTTCTTAATTAAATTGACAGAATGGGAAGAATATTTTATGGGTATTGCATTTTTGGCAGCACAAAGAAGTAAAGATCCAGCAACACAAGTCGGTGCCTGTATTGTTGACGATGACAAAAAAATTGTCGCTATTGGATACAACGGGCTGCCAATAAATTGCAGCGACGACATATTTCCTTGGTCGAAGAATTCTGATGATCCATTAAAAAATAAATATATGTACGTGTGTCATGCTGAAGTCAATGCTATTCTTAATAAGAATAGTATAGACGTTAAAGGCTGTACTTTATATGTTGCCTTATTTCCATGCAACGAGTGCTCAAAGATTATAATTCAATCGAGAATTAAGGAAGTTGTTTTCTGTTCTGACAAGCATGCTGAAAAGCCACACACTATTGCCTCAAAGAGACTTTTAGATGCAGCAGGTATCAAATACCGACAATTTGTTCCAAAACATTCAAAAATTATTATCGATTTTGACAAAATTAATGAAAGTTAACGATTTCGTGTTCTTTATGTCCTTCAGACTTAAAAATTTATTATTTTTAAAAGAATGTGACTATAAATATTTAACATTGCAGCAATGTAATACACACAAATAAAGGCCAATTTACGATTTTACTTCATGACAGTTTAAAAGCATTTAAAATTATTAATAAACTTGTTAATATTATAGATAGCTTAATTGACGTTGTTCCTGATTTGTCATCTACATATGGCATATAATTTGTAATCACTTTATGCGTCTTGACGATATTTCTATAAACTTTTGCTGACATTTTTGGCGTTCTGGTCTTGTCAGATGATTTAAAGTCGACCTTAAAAATTCAAGTCAATTTTTATTGAGCATCAAAATTCTATATATATATATATATATATATATATATATATATATATATATATATATATATATATATATATATATATATATATATATATATATATATATCATCTTACGTGATAAAGACCAAATTTTTCAGAATATCCAGCTTTCCATTCATAACTATCCATCAAGCTCCACGCAATATAGCCTTTGACATTACATCCATCATTCATTGCGTTTAAAATAGATGTTAAATATGAATTGAAATACTCGACACGCTTGACGTCATTCAATCCTCCTTTATCACTCACACCATTCTCTGTTATGTATACGATTGGATTGTCGTATTCTTTTCGTATCCAATTTAACATATGACGTATTCCTTGTGGATGAACCTGTGTGTTTTTTATTAACAAGCAGAAGATTAATGTCTGTGATTTATTGTACATAACATTTATGCTGAAAGTTTGTTCGAGCATGAAAAAGCATTTAAAGAATTAAATCTTTTGTGTACTTAAGTGCTGCATGCATTTGGGATTATTTACTTGTGATGTTTAAAAAAAATTATTGCTTTATGGAACTTTCGGAAAATCTTAAACTTAACCTAGTTCCTTTAATAAAAACTTATTAGTTTGACTCAAAAAAAGCGACTACAAAACTTCCAAATCAACCCCAAAATTTCACTTAATCATTTAACGATGGAAACTTTACAGCATGAATCATGACAACGTAATAACAAAAAAAAAAAAAAAATGCCACTTACTCTCAACCAAGGCGATCCACTTTCTTCCCAGTTTTCATCTTGTGTCTCAATAATTCCCATATCATGTTGAAACGACGGTACACGATGCTTAGCTGGATTTGTATCATCATCATTAAGTGTAACTAGGAACGACGTGTACGTATTAATTCCAAAGAAATCTGATGTATTTTGAATTATTTTTATTTCATGATTAGTAAATGATGGCAATCGAGACTTTGAAAAACCCTGTTGATGACTCAATTCCTTAATTCGTTCAATCATTATCTTTGGATAATTTCCTATTTTAGAGTAAATTGGATGCATAAACCAGCCAATATAAAATTGAAAACTTCTCTCGACAGCTTCATAGTCATTCTCATTGTGCTTTAATGGATGAGGAGTAATAATGTCTGCAGTTATTCCTATCGTACCTGTATCACATAATTAAAAGAAAACAATATCATTAATTATTTCATTAGTGCTGAGTTGTAGGTAGGCTGTGTTTGGGTGGCTAGATGAGTTCTTAAAGTTTGGTCAAAACAGGGATCAGATCAGTATTGTCTAAATTGTGGACTATAAAAAGTTATTACAAATGTTACTAGTCGCATGCTATGTGCGGTTATGATCATGATATACCACTTAAGTTTTTGTGGCACAAAAAGTTTGTAGAATGCTGAAATTGGATCAAAAAACGTCCATAAATTTGATCCACACCCAACACTAATTCCAAAACAGATAGCTACCCTAATCATGAGCTAGTACTGACATCTAGGAAGAACAGAAGCTAATGAGATTACATTATTTTTACTAAACCTGTTTAATAAAGGCATTGCTGTAAATTTAATGTTTTATTCAGTGCCAAGTCTTTAAGATCTCATTAATTGTATCATTAAGCAGCAGTCATACCTTTCTGATGTTTGAATTTATTCTTGTACATGTGATAAACTTTTGCATGTGCTTTTAATAAATTATGACCGCATAAATAAGATGGAATTCCGGGAATATCAAAAGAAGGTGCCATATAGTCTTGTCCGTAAGCCTGTTCACAGATGTGCCATGCTGCGAATGGAAATTATAAATGTCAATATGAGTTATTGGTATTAATATGATGACAGCAGTTACAGGTGTTTGATTTATGAATTGGAAATGAATATTTTTATGTTTTGCTGTAAAGATAAGCGTATGTAGCTAAAACATCCATAAATAAAGCAATACTAACGTTCATTGAATGTCGTCCACATCTTGACTCGATCTCCAAACTGTTCAAATAAAATTTTCGCATAATCAGCATAAACGTCAATTATCTCAGCGTTCGTCCATCCACCAAGACCGTCTTGAAGCTTTTGAGGTAATTCCCAATGATAAATTGTGACCATCGGAGTTATATTGTATGCGAGAAGTTCTACAAAGTAGAAATTCGTAAATAAGAAATTATTGTAATTAAGACATGATCAGGTGCATGCATTACCATTAATAATATTATTATAATACTCAATTCCAGCTTTATTGATGTGATTTTTATATCCATTTGGTAATATTCTTGGCCATGAGATTGAAAATCTATAAATGTCAACACCTAATTCTCGAACTAATTCAATATCACGTTTCCACTAAAATAAAAATTATGATCCATAAAATTGCATGATTATTAAGTTAAGCCGTCATAATGAAATGTTAATTCGGTACAATCATTCTTTTTTTCATTCAGAAAATTTACTTAAAGTAGTAAGTGTTAGATAAATACAGTAATTGATTGAATTAAGTGCTGAAAATCTTATAAAAGCGTGAGTATCTAACGAGATCATTAATAAGTTAACAACAGGCGTGTCAACAGGTGATTTTTGCTACTGAACAGTTTTGATATTGATCTATTGAGGAGTAATCTGTGGATGAATTCTATAATCTGTTAAGGGGCTGTTCACTTATGACGTCCATCAAAATCTTGGATTTTTAGACCCCCTCTGTCACAAAATCTTCAAACAAATAAATTCTATTGTTTAAAACTGTCACACAGCCTCAGACTCCCCCCCTCCTAAAAATTGGACATCATAAGTGAACGATCCCTAATCTAAAGTCAATAAATCTTTAATATTTATTGATCGAATTTTGATAGGGTTTGAACCTGTTTTAATACTTTTGGTTGACAGTCTTAATTTGTCTAGTGCAGTGAATTTTAAACTGGGTGACACCGAATGTTTTTGATGCAATGGATCACATGCTGTATGGTTTCGGTAGTGACTTGCCATCCAAGTTTGATGCAGCACAAAAAATTTTGGACACTAGACTCTAGGATTGTATCAAAAATTAACTATCTTGACAATTCAATAAATTCTAATATTGTCAAACTTTTGATTGATAGATAATTTCAACATAATTTCCATGCCCATGTGCTACTCGGAATTAATTGAATGTTTGAAAATTTATTGGACATTAAACAATTATACAATTTAATTGCATATGCTTAAAGATTCGCTGCAAAATTGCGCATCTGATGTTATAAAAAATGAATTACGAATATCAAATTATCAGACATTAAAAAGGATATTTTTAAGTAAATAATAAAATAATGGTTCGATGCTACTTAATTACACTTAATGTAATTTTCACAAAGGTGATGCAATTCTAGTTTGTTCTTACATATTTATAGCTATTTGTTGAGACATCACCATTGCTACGGTCTACAATATTTTCAGGATGGGTGTGTGTTAAATGATCCCAAATCGATTCGCCTTTTCCATCTGCATTCCATCCTCCTTCTATTTGATAGCTGTAGGGTGATTTTAATTGAACATAAATTTGATAATTTTTTAAGATATGAACTTGAAAGGAAAAATCCAAAATTCCACTTACCTAGAAGTTCCAACTCCCCACTTAAAATCTTCAGGAAATGAACTTAATTGGCATGATACGTTGGAAAGTCTATGAATAAAAATTTTAATTTGTTGTCAGAGATTTTTAAGACTTGATGTTTATCACATCTGATTCTGCAGAAGCACTTTGATTCTAACTACATTTAATGTGTGTAAGCAGTTAAAATAAATTCATTAAGTTCATTTATATCGTCAGATATTCTATTAAATAAAAAAATTATAACATACTAAATACTGCAAAATACATTGTTTTGATCACTTTAGTTTAAGTAACTAATTTTGTTAATTAAAAATTTCCGTACTGACGTAGATTTTCACTGGATATTTGATTATTGAATCTGCTCTTTAATAAATTATTCAATTGATTAGATAGAAATCAATTAGTCACATGATTTATTGAAAATTAACTGAGGACACTGTAAACTTTGTTTTTAAAAAAATTATTACTCATGCTTAGTCATGTTAGGTTAGGTTTTTCCTCATTATTCTATTTTATTAAATTTATTTGCCTAATGGTACTGAATATGAATTTCATCCTTAATTTTAAAACAATTTTAACTAAGGAATGGGACCGTCTACTTAGTACGTTCGCTTTTTAGGGGGGAGGGGTCTAGGATTTGGTAACAGGTCAAACAAAAGAAAAATTTTTTCATACAAAAAACGTAATAAGGGGAGTCTAAAAAGTCGTTTTTGCGTAACGTACTAAGTTAACGACCTCTATTAGGAAATGTTTTATTTTAATTTAGATATGACAGAAGAATATGAAGAATAAAGTCATTCTAAATTTGCAGCTTTAAATTACATTTTAAATTTAAAAAAAATTCATCAAAAACACATCCAAAAATTTTCACACAAAATCTAACACATTATTTTGGAACTTTTAACTACTTTTAACTTAAAAATCTAATAAAATCACATCACCACTTACATACAAAAAATCACTATCGATATCCTCAAAAATTCTCTCAAAAATTTTGCCATTTCTCGAGCAACTTATTGAGAGCTAATGTTACCGTTCTGATTCTATAAGATAAACTAAACTTGACTAAATGGATGCAAGACTTATTTATATGCACTTGTATGATTCAACTTACGGAAAATTGAAGCAGAATCTTGTAATTTTTATACATGCTGGAGATTGGAAGTTTGTTTTTGTGATGCAAGGTGTATGGTGTATTTACCAGTGGCGAAGCCAGGAATTTTTTTAAAGGGGGAGGGGTAAGTGAAAATTTAAATTTTTGTATGAACAATTTTTGGAGGGGGGAGGGGGGGGGGGGCTGGGTTCATGAAAAGTCCAAGCAAGTTAAACAAATTTGCCAGTGAGGGGGAGGGGATAAAAATTTACCCAAATGACTTCGACACTGGCACTTACAATTCTACATAGTTGATTGAAATCATTTTTTTCTTATAAATTTTAGAATTTTTATTTAATTAACTTTAAAAAATAAATTATTGTAGGTGATTGTCAATCATGTAAGAATGAGATTAGATAAGTCAAATTCAATTTTAAAAAAATGTATAAAAGTCGGTAACAATTCTGAGACATATGTACATAGGGTATAAAAACAATTTAGTACGATTTGCATAAAAGTCTTAACAATAGCTTGTCTTAACAGTGACGTAGCCAGGGGGGAGGGGTGAATTTCCACCCCTCTCACTGGCAAACTTTTTTAATTTGCTAGGATTTCTCGTGAAATACACAAAAAATCACCCCCCCCCCCCTAAATTTTTCATACAAACAATTAAATTTTCACACCCACTCAAAATTCCTGGCTATGGCACTGGCTAGTAAAAAATTACAAAACACCTAAATTTGTAAGAAGTATTTAAATCATATTTTTCGAAATTCAATTAGAAAGAGATGAAAAGAGTTTAAATAAATCTCATAGAATTATTAGGTATGAGAGAAAAATTTTATTTTATATTTTTAATTAATCACATTTGCATACTGTTGTATTATACTTTTCAGTTGTAAAGAAGATTTCATTCGCATATCAACGAGAAATAAAAAATATTCCTAAATATTCGTTCTAACCTAATTTTCAACGAAATTACCCAAGAAATTTCTAAAAGCAAAATTTATGATGAAGCTAATAATTTTCGTAATTTTTATAGCATCATCACATCTCAAAATTTACAACTGTTTGAATATTGAAGTACCAAAATTGAGGAATCAAATGCAAAACGATTCAGTTGATACTGAATATGCACATATGATACTTAAGAACTCAATTGACGACTTGGAGCACGGTGCACGATTTGTATACATACTTGCTGAGATGTTGAACCTTGAAAACTTCTTCACTCATACACGTGTCGATGGACATGCAGTATCATTCCGTGTTGAACCAAATCCTGAGAAGAAGACAGCACTTGATGTTGTAAATTCCTTCAATGATTGGAGATTCATAGGCAAATTATCGCGTCGTTTGGGTGTATTAGTACTGGGTGCAGGAGTTGGCGTTGGTGATAAAGTAAAAGATTACGAAAGTAATAATGAAAATTAATGTAAATAATGAATAAATGTCTAGTGTAGAGAAACTGCATTCATGCAAATTGATTGTAAATTTTTGTATGTATTACTAAAATTGATAGCAAATGCACAAAGAGAATAGAATTTGAAAAAAAAATATACAAGTTACAGCCAGTTACAGCATGTAAATCAATCAAAATCAGAAAAACAAATGTCTCAATAAATATATAAACAATTTTCAAACTCAGCAAGTATAAAAGCACGAGCGAAAATCTTTTATTTGCAGTCTAATTCAAGCAGTGCCTCTATATTATCTTTCAGGTATTATCAGTAAAACAGTTTAATTCTATTAAAAACTTTAATTCATTAATCATCTAAAGGAATTTCCAAAAAATAATTGTGTCATTCATAATGAGGACAAAAGTTATAACTATTACTATTTTGGCTGCATTTTCACACTTCAGACTTAATGATTGTACGCTTTCAAGTGAATCTGATGAAGAGGCCTTTTTAGCATCACCAATTGAGCTTACAGATCAAAATTTCAGTGAAACTATTAAGTCTGATAATATTCTGGTTCTTTTCCTTTGGCCAACGTAAGTTATTGTTACATTCTATGCGAAAATGATAACTTCAAATATTTTTTTTTTAGGTTAGTTTCACAAGGAATTGTTGAAACAATTTGTTTACTATCAGAAATTTACAATACAGGAAATAACACTAATTTGAAGATTGCATTTATGGATTGTGATGAAAATGGACAAACTTGCATTGATAATGAAGTGATCAAAGAGAGAATTGATGATCAAAATTTTGAAGGTTATGTACTCAAACTACTTAAAATCAATGAAGTTAAGACAATAACTTACGAGGATGATAGAACATATTTGCATTATATACTTGAGTTTGTTAAAGAACATTTAGAATTGCCTGAAAATGAAAATTCAGGACAAGATGTTGTTGAATTAACAGATCAGAACTTTAAGGAATTAACATCAAATGGAAGTTGGTTCATTGACTTTTATTTTCCTTGGTAAGCCACAATCTAAACAAGACACAATGGTCCGAAATCGAAAAAAATGTTCAAAAATACAAAAAAGTCATGTCTTTTAAACCTGATCTTTTAAATGCACGATTATAAAACATAAACTGACGCATCTTCTGTGAAAATATCAGCCTTCTAATCGTTGTCTAACTCTGTCAATCATTAATGAAAGTCACGAAAATTTTGTGTACAAAAACACCATGAAAAAGTTTTATAATAATTTTCCACTTTCTATCGTTTGATACATGTTCTAATTACTGTCAATACATTAATTAATGCTCAAATTTTATGTTAAAGCTTATAAAACATTAGCCAAATACTTAATCATTAGGGAAAATGCATTTGAATTTTTGAAAATTTCCAAAACTTCAAATGCTCATAAGTTAAAAGGGGTTTTCGGGGTCTCTGAAACCTACCAGAATCCAAAGATTGAGTCTTTATTTACCTTCTAATCATGCTCTTGTAACCTCCTTTTACCTCCTTTTCCAGAAATTTGCATTTTAATTTCACTTGTTTTCCCATACAAATTTGTTTGTTTACAAAAATTTTTGATACATTTTTAACAAAAAATCATACTTACACTTAATAGTATAGACTGATTTTTTCAGGAGTGTATAATCAAATCATAATAAAGCTATTAAAACTATCAAAATAAAGAAAATCGACAAAAACTTTTGAACCTCTAAATTTTCCCCTAAAATGTATTTTTGAACATTTTTTTCGATTTCGGACCATTGTGCAAGATGTAAATGTTCATCAAAATAATGGGCATGGCCGAAAAAATGAGGAAATAAAATTCAACGGTCACAAATTTTTCAAATTTTTCTTTCGAAAATTCAAAAAATTTTTTTACAATTTTTGTCGCAATTCGCTACTTTAAATGTGATTTAATGATCACATATCATTATTTTTAATCGCATGAAACGATTAAATGACTCCACTGCTTTATTTCTAGTCTAATCGCTTTATTTCGATAATTTCGAAATTTTTCATTTATTTTTTTGTCTCTTTTCAACTAAGAAAATTCAAATTTTAAGGAACCGTTAAAACAATATTTTGTTAATTTAACTATTTTCCCTTAAGATTTGTCATGATATTTTAATGCAGAATGCTGCAGCAACAGTGAAACTATGTTTTAAGATAGTAACCAGATTATATCAATGCAAACTGAGAGAAATATTTGGATTATTTTGTTGATTTCCGAAAAATTATTCGTCAGTGACGCTAAGAATTATGCATTTATTTCTTTACTGTTAATGTGTAGACTTAAAATGAATAATGAATGTTGTAGAGGACAAAATTATCTACAAATCAAGATATTAATCATTATTCAATTATGTCTAGTTAAAGAAATAAATCGATAATTCATAGCGTCACTGACGAATAATTCGTTTTCGTCCGAGCCCTAATTAATTTTAATTAAATATTTTTTTAGGTGCATTCATGCTAAAAATCTTGAGCCAACTTGGAACAAGTTGCCATCAGTTTTAGATCAAAATGCTTCAGCCAACATTGGAAAAGTTGATTGTGTAGAGTTTAGAAATTCAATTTGCGCCAAATATTCTATTAACGCATCTCCAACAATATTGTGGCTTGAGAATGGAAGGCAATTAAATAAATACCAAGGAGATCGTTCTTTAAAACTTTTAAAGAATTTTATTCAAAATAAGATGGCATCAAAAAATGCTTTGTCAGTTTAAATAAGCATTGCTTTTTAATTTTTTGCTTTTTATTTTATTTCTTTATTTTATTTGTAAATACCTAAATGTAATTTTGTGAGTAAAAAAACGTTAAATTTGAAAACCACATGGCCAATTTCCAATGGAAGTATTGGAAAATAAAAATCTTTCCACTTGATCTTTTTTGTGTAATTTCCAGTGATTTCTTTCATTCCGCATTGATAAGTTTTCGAGGTTTGACACTGGCTGCATATTTTACGATTTTCTTCAAGAAATACACTTAATTATAATACAAAAAGTAAATTAAACTAGTCCACAATGAATATTAAAGTGTTAGCATTAGTTTGTCTGCTTATATCTTGTGCATTTTCTGAAGAAAATGAAATTGAAGATAAGGAGGAAGAAATTGTCGATTCAGTAATAAATCTTACAGACGACAATTTCGAAGGAGTTATACAAACTAATAATTTCTTTGTCATGTTTTTTGCACCTTGGTAAGTATCTGATTGACTTAAATAAATGATTGATGAGCTAAATGAGACAGTTTTAGTAAATAAAAAAAGACACAAAAAAAAATTGATGACTTTCACATATTTTTTGAGGTTTTTTTTTCGGCAAATTTATTGGAAGTGTTAGTAAATCATACAGTCTAACTGTTAACATTTTTTTCTATTCTGAATGAGATGCATGTATAAGGATGATACTGAGTGAATGACAAAAATAGTAATTCGACAAAATATAATACGTGGACAAAATTAATACATTCTAAAAAAAACAAAATTATCATATTCAAAATGTCTCTTCCGCTATTCATAAATTGTCTGTTATACATAAAACAGATGTCTTATCATAACTCGAACAAATAAAAAAAAAATGCTTATCAATTATAATAGAAAATACTTTAATGTGATGTGTATTTTTAATTTATCTCTGTCTCTCTTTTATTAAGGTGTCAACACTGCGTAAAACTTAAGCCTACATGGAATCAATTAGCAGAAATGCTTAATGCTCCCGAAGAAAGTCGTGTAAGAATAGCAAAAGTTGACTGTACTGAAAATCATAAAACTTGTTCAGATAACGAAATTACAAGGTAAACAAAAAATATTAATATCTGGGCATTAGATTATAAATCATGCTGATTTTCTTTTTTTTTTTGTATATTTTTTTCAGCTATCCAACACTCAAATACTTTAATGTCAATGCTGAACAACCCGTTAAATATCGTTCAACGCGTGACTTACCATCATTAACTGCATTCATTAATGAACAATTAGGCACAACAACAATTAAGGAAGAAGAAGAGGCTGTCGAGGAACAAGCAGTACCAACACCAATGAAAGGTCTTATTGAACTTAATGACAAGAATTTTGGAGATTTTACATCGAAAGGCAATTGGTTTGTCAAATTCTATGCTCCATGGTCAGTTCCGAAAATATTTTATTTTTAATTTTGAAATACTAAAAATTCATGAATTAATTCTAGGTGCGGACATTGTCAACGTTTGGCTCCAATCTGGAATGATTTAGCCACAGCATTGGAACATGATGAGACAGTCAACATTGGCAAACTCGATTGTACTGAATATCGTCCAATTTGTAAAGATTTTGATGTTAAAGGCTATCCAACATTATTATGGCTTGAAGATTCAAAGAAAGTTGATAAATACAGTGGACCACGTACAGTTGAAGACTTAAAGACTTATGTTGAAAATAGATTAGCATCAAAGACTGGAGAAACTAAAGAAGCCAAGGAAGAAGAGAAACCAACAAAAGAAGCCACAGAAGAAGGAGAAGGCGATGTTGTTGTTGCATTATCTGCTGATAACTTCCAACAAGTCATTAAGAGTGACGTTACTTTTGTCAAATTCTTTGCTCCTTGGTAATTTATCCTTAATATTTGATTCTAATGATTTGATGCTAATTTTTTTAATGAATATTTACAGGTGCGGACATTGCAAGAGAATGCAACCAACATGGCAACAATTAGCATTGAAATTCGTCGGTGACGAGAAGGTTAAGATCGCAAAGGTTGATTGTACTTTGACTGAAAATCGTGATTTATGCAGCGAACAAGATGTTCAAGGATTCCCAACCATTTTCATTTACAAGAATGGTGAAAAGATAACGGAATATAATGGAAATAGAAGCTTAGAAGATATGTTTGATTTTGTCAAAAGCCATCTTACTGTTGATAAGACTCGTGATGAATTGTAGATGTTTAATTTCCCCGTACTCAACTTGTTATCATTTTTTTATATACAATTTTGTGTCATGCATTTTAAATTTACATCTTAAATTTTTATCTTTTTTTTATTGATGAGATGTAAATCATATTATTGTTTCCTTAAAACTCGTACTTTGTCTACTTCCTAGAGAATTTATTTCCATGAAAGACATTTTTTTTGTTTCTGTTTTTTTGTATCTAGAGAAAGGAACTTTCGATTAATAATAAAATTTTGATCTTTTGTAGATCTCATAAATTGATTATTTTTTTGGATGTTTGTTGCATTTTTAGCAAATTAATTAATTCTTTAAAAACATATAGTTTAACCAGCTTAGACTCATTTATTTGAGCTGAAAAAGGTCATACGACGTGTTATTTGGATATTGGAACAAAAAATTAGTTTATTCTAGAAGTTTTTGACAGCTTGTTTTGATGCCTTTGAATATGAATGTTTTTGGAAGTTATGGAGAGTGATTCATAAAATTTGACCTGCATTTTAAGCTATTCTTGAAAATTAAATGCCATTCTTTGCTTTTCGTCTATAATTTAAAAAAAATCTTTTTAGTTCCAGAAATTTATAAACTAAAGAAAATCAGCAATGGCATCAATAAATTGACTTCTAAGAATTTCTTCACATACATTTAAAACTGGAAATTCCAAATTATAGAAAGTTTCTTCCACCTTGTGATATGATTCTCAGAACCATCAATGGCTTTTTCCAGATTCTGAATCAAACTAGATTTTAATTACTAAAAATTTCTGTTGTTACTTCCATTTTTCATTAAACTTTATTTTTTGATTCAATAATCGATTCCTGACAGCAAGCATTTAATTTATTGATATTAAGTTATGAATTAATGAAAGTTTTTGAATTAGATTAAAATATTTTAAATCAAGTTCCAAGACTCATTAAAAATGTTTCATGCAAAAAATAAGCATCAAAATGTCATGACGTCAAATCAAATTTAAATCATATCGAAAAGAAACAGTCACAAAAGATTTAACAAGCATCACATTTATAACAGTATCAAATTTAGCATTTTTATGCCTTCTTCAAAATTAGTTCAATTTTCGTCGAATCTTTATTTTAGAAATCTAAAAATTCGGAATTGAATTTCTAAGGAACTATGTTGGCAAAAAAAGGTTTACAAAGAAAATGTGCGTATGAAGCCGTTTGAAGGTGTCAAAGGTATGATGAATTCTTTTATCTAACATTTAATTGAAATATAAGAAACTAAAGCATTGTAATTTTGTCCATAGTTTGGATAAATTCCCCCTCCCCCCCTCGTTACGCTTTTTGTATAGAAATTCTATTGTTTTGTTTAATCTGTTACAAAATCTTAGACCCCCCCTCCCCCTAAAAAGCAAACTAGGATATTGACCAGTTAAGGGATCTTCACTTATGACGTCCAATTTTTAAGGTGGGAGGTGGGTTTGAAACTCTGCGACAGCCTTAAATATAAGGACTTTTTTTGTTTGAAGCTGTTTGAAGATTTTGTATCAGAAAGGTGGAAATGGAGGGAGGTTCAAAAATCCAAGTTTTTGATGGACGTCATAAGTGAAGGTCCAGTTACTGATCTACCTAAAACCAAAGATTAAAATTTAATCAAAAACGACTTTCCAGTTATACAAGATATTGGAATCAATTGAGATCTTTTCCCTCCATTCCTTAGTTACATCCCTCAAAATCTCATCCAGCGAACGACCCCTAAACCACATTGAATTAATCATTTTCGCCAAATCCCATTTTTAGAACCAACCAAAAAAAATAATTAGCATAAATTTCAAATTAATCATTCATTCATCTGTTGTGTCTCTCATTTAAATCAACAGCATCACGTTTTTTTTCCTACACACATCACAAACAATCAGCACCGCCACTAAAAATGCTTAAAATTAGCATTGACAGAAAAGTTCTATTCGTGACTCGACGCCACTGAACCGCTCGTTCTTTTTACATCAATTATCTGTTTTGTTTTTATATTCAATTCACTATTCATCATCATCATCATATGGCTGGCACTGCTGGCTTTTGTTGTTTTGTCTCTGACTATATGAAAAAGAAGAGGCTTAATAGAAAACAACAACAACAACAATAAAAAAAATCCAGTTTGTCAAGTCGTGAGTCTCTTTGGCAAGCTAGAGAGTAAAATTGGTAATTATACGATTATAAAATCACTGCACATATTGAGAGAGACACTCAGTCGTGATCAGCTTGCCGGTCAGTTAGTGTGGAAATAGTGAACAAGAAATAAGAAAGAATTAAAAGCAATTGAACCATGAAGTTGATCGTGTTTATAACTTTTGCATTGTCTGTGACAACATTTGCAAAGAAATTAGAAGAGAAATATATGTGGAAGGAACTTGATTTTGCATGGCCATCGGACGATGTCAAGCAAGAGGCAATAAAGTCTGGAAGATATATTGAAAGTCATAATTTACCACTTGGATTGGAAGTGTGGAAAGACAAAATGTTTATTACTGTGCCTAGGTAAATGTTTATTATAATTTTATTAGATAATCTATCTGTTCCACTTTTTTATTTTGTGTTCAATTCAACTCTCGTATATGCACCTATATATGCGTTTTTGTAACATGAATTAATAATAAATAAAAACTGCATAGAATTGACTTAGAGTTGGATCTAATAAATTTGCAAAAAAATTGATATTCAATGGATGTAAAATTATTGTGAAAAAAAAAAACTGTTTGCAGCTTGATTTGGCAATTTATTGCTTGTTAGGTACATGCATTAAAATTGTCACATGCATTTGAATTTGATAGAAATACCTAGATTCCAAAAATTTATGTTGATAAACAAAAATTTTTCATTTTAACCTCAAAATCCCAAAAATTAAACTTTAAATTTCTCAAAATTCCGTTTCTTTGCTGACTTTATTTACAAATAGCCCCCATAAAATGAACCACAATCACTTTGATTTGTTAAAACAAGTTCACTAACTAGGAACACTTTAATTTGAAGAATTTATGAGTCATAAACCAATTATCGCATTTTTTGCACATTAAAAACAAAAGCGTGATCTGAAAATCGTGACTAGACATTACCAACAAACGAATCTAGTGCTTGTTAAATTTTCCCATATTTTACGAGACAAATTAGCGCCAATAAGAAATTGCTACTCATTTGGATTAAGTCCTAAGGAAAATGTTCTTAATAATCGATGATAATGAATAGAATATGTCAAGATTGATTTAATTAGTAAAAGTTCAATGTGATGTAGAAGAAAGCTGATAAGAACAAAAGGACGATGAGCAGATGTCTCTAATCAACAAAGATCTAGATCGAATATATGAAAGATCTAGATCAGATCTAGATTTTTGTGGATTAGGGTGAAGTAGAACATGCATTTTGAATATGGGAATTTTCCTCAAAATTACGGGAAATTACTCAAGGGTGTGGAACTGATCAAATTGATTTTTGATCATTTTTGATCTTTTTTGATCATTTTTGATCTTTTTTGATCAATTTTGATCAATTTGATCAGTTTCACACCCTGGAAATTACTTCAAATAATGATTTATGGGCAATTCTACAGATCGCTGGATTTTTTGAAAATTCAAAAAAATAATCCAAGTTCCTTAAAAAATTAAATCATTAAAAATTGCTATTTGCCATAGTAAACATTTAATTTAACTTTGATAAACATCTTCATTTGTAATGAAAGTTTCATTATCATTAATCTAGCTAAAGTAATTATTCGTCATTAAGCTAAATTTTCAATTTTAAAAAATTCATTTTTTTATGGATTAAGCATTTCGTTGCTTATACCTCAGGAAATTTTAGGAAAAGTTAACAATTTTCGCCTATCTATTGACATTTAATTGTAAATCAGCTATGAAAGTGATAGAACAAACAATGATATATCAATTAATTCGATAAAGAATATTCAAAAGTGTTCATAGGCTTCAAATTTTATATTCAAAAAATTCAAAATTGACAATTTCCAAAAAAAAGGTATAAGCAACGGGCATAAAAGTGAATATATCTCGATAATTAGAGTGATTTGACCAATGTAATTAAGTCTGAAAGATGTTAAATGAAGAGATACATGATTGACAATAGGTAAAGTAATGGAAAAATTAGTAAGTAAAGAGAAAAATGAGTTTTTGTGTGAAATTTCATCTGTAGAATCGCCCTTATCGCTTCTTAGAATCAAAACTAAATAACTGAATAAACTTTCCAAGAATCTTCAACATCCTAAAATAATTTGCATTAATTAATATTTCTGAAAATCCAAGATGTCAGAGTTCTATTTCAATGTCATTCAAACCTCACTAAGAAATCAATCAAATTCTAAAAATTGCTAAAATTGACTTTAGTAAAAGCACCCTTCAAGGACATTTGAATCATAACAAACTAATTAATTTATTCTGGAAGTGATTTGGCACACATCAATCAATATTTGGCATTATGTAAGAACATTTTGAATTTTTGACTTACATTCGGAAATTTTGATTAATTGAAAGGAAGTGGTTAAGTTCAAATGTGCACATTCATTAGCTTTTTAAAATGAGTTTTTTGTACATTTCATCAAATTAATTTTAAGAAGTTTTCAAATTTTAACTTTTAATATGGAATCGATTCATCTAAAAATATTCATTAAAAATTAGTATACAAAAGTCACATCAAATATTCTAAACATCTTCCATAGAACAATTTCCAGTCATGTATCAGGTAGCTGAGAACTAGCATAACATTATAAAATTCTATTTATGTGAGGTTGAAGAACTCTTTGCATAATAAAATTCCTAAGTGCTTCTAAACATTTATAAATGTAAAGTCAATAGACCTTGATAGAAGAGACGAAGAGAGAGAGAGAGAATAACCAGTTGACTAGATTTGCCGACGATTGTAATTGTGTGAATGAATTTAAACGCTTGTACATGCAAGAAGCTTTTAATTGAAAATATCTAATTGCAATTAATCTTATTTTTGGGGATCGTTCATTAATGATGTCTGGGTTGGGTTTCTCGAGTATTACATTTGGGTCGTTCACTTATGATGTCCAATTTTTAGGGGGGGGGGTCTGATGCTGTCAGGGGCGTAGCCAGGGGGGGGGTTTGACCCCCAAAACAAATTTTCGCGAGGTTTACACTAGATATTATTGAATTTTTCAGATCCGAACCAACAAACGTTGAAAAGTAGCGAAAACCCCCCTCTCAAAAAAAATTCCTGGCTACGCCCCTGGATGCTGTGTGACAGTTTTAAATAAAATAATTTTTTTGTATGAAGATTTTGTGACAGAGGGAGGAGGGGGTCTAAAAATCCAATTTTTTGATGGACGTCATAAGTGAACAGCCCCTTATCTAGTTTTAAAATATTGTAGTATTGACTTATTTCAAGTTATTTAGTTTTTATTGTCACTTGGGGTATATCTACTATTCAGAACAATTGTACCTAAGTGTATATACTTAAAGGTACACTTAGGTATTCTCAAGAAAACCGTAGGCTATCTGGGAATTGTGAACGATTTACGATTAACAGTTAGGAATATCTTTCAATACTTTGGAAGTGAATAAGATTTGATCAAGTTAAACGTCAATTTCACACAGACCAAAACTCCAACCAACTTTATTTACCTTTCAAAAAAGTATGCCTTCAGATAAATTTATCAGCAAAAAAAATTAATTTTATAGTAGGTAGTCAAACTTCCTTTCCTATTATTTTCATATGTTTTTTTTTGCCAGTAATTATCTTTTGATCGAATTCAAGGCTGACCATAGATGAACTTCCTCTTCCGAATTTTGCAATTTAATTACCTATAGAATGTTGACAATATGTGGGTCAAATTGATTTTACACTCATAAATAACATGATCGCTATATATTCAATGTGATGATGACTATAAACTGTATTTACAGAGCCAAAAAACTCAAAAAACATGACGTCATTGACGCTGTCATGCTATTTAATTTAATAATTTGTACCCATTTGTACCATAATTCAATTTACTTACCATTTTTATAGATGGAAGAGTGGTGTTGCCAGTTCATTGAATTATTTCAAGATCAATGATGAAAAATCACCTGTTTTGATTCCATATCCATCATGGGAAGCTAATCAACTTCCAGAGACTGAGCAAACAACAGAAGCAAATTATGGTGGTGGACGAACAGATGCAAAAGAAGCTGAAAAGGCTGATAATTTACTTGAAAAGAATAATGAGACGATCATTTCGACCTTCCGTATCAGAGCTGATGATTGTGATAGATTGTGGGTCATGGATAGTGGATTGGCAGACATATTGGGATCTCCAAAACAATGGGCACCAAATTCAATTGCTGTTTTTGACCTTAACACTGATAAATTAATTAGACGATTTGTCATTCCTGAAGATCAAGTTAAAGAAGATTCATTCTTTGCTAATATTGTAAGTGTTCAATTTTTTTCTAATTCCGTAATTATTTTTTAATGTACTTGATCAATACATTTCAGATTATTGATACGCAAGCATCAGACTGTAGTAATGCATTTGCATATCTTCCTGATCTCGGCTCATATGCTGTCGTTGTCTATGACTTTAAAAATGACAAATCTTATCGTGTTAAGCACAACTTCTTCCACTTTGATCCACTTCAAGGTGATTTAACTGTTGGTGGTGTTAATTTCCAATGGACTGATGGAGTTTTCGGAATGGCTTTAGGCAAGACTATTAATGAGCATGGGTAAGTTTGACTGCATTCTTGTTGACATTATTACTGATTAAACTTGTTAATTTCATTACCAGTGACCGTACTGTCTACTTCCATGCATTGGCATCAACTAAAGAGTTCTCAGTTCCAAATACTGTCCTTAAAAATGAAACTTTTGCCACATCTGGTGACTCTTATTATGCATACTCACTTCTTGGTGATCGTGGTACAAAATCACAATCAACAGCTGAATTTTATGATGAAAAGACTGATGTCATTTTCTACACACAAATTAATCGCGATGCAATTGGATGCTGGAATATTAAAAAGGCATACACACCAGAAAATCAAGGTCTTGTTGATTCCGATAGTCACACATTAGTTTTTCCAAATGATTTGAAGGTTGATGATAAAGGAAATTTGTATGTTTTGAGTGATAGAATGCCGCTGTTT
The DNA here is from genome assembly GCA_026123125.1 of Chironomus striatipennis. Lineage (NCBI taxonomy): Eukaryota > Metazoa > Arthropoda > Insecta > Diptera > Chironomidae > Chironomus > Chironomus striatipennis. Next base: position 47,106,315 of record CM047394.1, read on the forward strand.
ATCTATAAGAGCTTGGAACCAGGTTTTAATTATAGAATTTTATCTGGAAAGACAGAGGAAGTGATTGTTGGGACACCTTGTGAGAATGCAGTTTAATTTTTAAGATTTCATTGACATCATTGTGAATTTCATTAAATGTGATTGATCAACTTAATTTTGAAAAATTTTTATCATTATTGGAAATAAACCTCTTGTAGAGGATTCAATCGTACAAAATTAAGATTTTTTTTTTATAAATTGAATTTCCAGACAGATATTTATAAATAATGCAACTTGCTAAATGGAATATTAATCCACAGTTCTGTGTACAAAACAAATTTCTGCTTGACGCAAATCACACTTTCTTGACAAATCAACCCACGTGTTGATTCGTAAAATGACCGTTACAAACACAATTTGAATTTCAAAAAAAGAGTAACGGCTTTGAAAAATTTGAAAGTTCGAGAAATTCGGTGTGAGAGAATATCTTTGAAAATTTCTAGAATTAATTATTTATAGTGTCATTTCCTAGTTAAGCTATTTAATTAACATATTAATTGACATCATAAGACTGAAATCTAATCAATTCAATTCGTGTTTCATTGAAAAATTCATCAAAAAGTTAAAATTCAATAAAAATCAAAGTAATCCGAAAATTCGAAGAATTAAAACGTAAAGAAAAAATCGGAAAGAGAATTAAAAATTTTATTTTCTCATTTATTCTGTAGCTTTACGATTGTAAAGACGCGTCGTCCAGCTCAGATTGTTCGGTTCATATATTTTATTTAGGTTTAAAAATTCTTGTAGATAACTTGAAGTTTGTGTGAAAGAAAATCAGATCAGAAAAAAAAAAATTAAAGCAAAAAAATGTATCACTTGAAAAATATCGCAAAATCTCCATTGGTCACAAAGGAATTAACAAGAGCCCTTCCAGTCGCCTTAAGTTCAAACCAACAATGCCGCGGATATACAGGACATCAGATTCCCGAACGTTTACAACATATTCCAACTGCCGCTAATCCATTATTCTTCGATATGGTATGTTAAAAAAAGGATTAATTAATCATGAGTTTCTCTTTTTTTTTTCTTACACTGGCAAATCCAGTATGTGCCATTGCAATTGTAAATTTCAATTATTAATCATGTCATATGATGTTTAGGTTGAATACTTTTTCCATCGTGGATGTCAAGTTGTTGAGGACTCATTAGTTGAAAATATGAAGGAACGATCATCATTGGAAGAGAAACGTAATAAAGTTCGTGGTATTTTGAGCTTAATGCAAGCATGCGATCATATTATTGAAATTACTTTCCCACTACGTCGTGATAATGGTGTTTATGAAAACATCACAGGATATCGTGCACAACATTCAAGTCATCGTACACCAACAAAAGGAGGTAAGTCACAAGACAAATTAAGACATTGAAAAAAAGTTCCGAACAAATTTTAGAACTTTTTCTTCTTTTATTTTTGTCTGTTGCATAATCACACAGAAAAAAAATATATATACGAAAATGTAGGAATTAATTGTGAAGTGTGTACTTATTACAAAGTGTTTTCGTTCAATGACCTATTAAAACAAGTGTTCTAAATTTCTTTTTTTTTTTGAGTGAAGAACACATGCTTCTTTTATCAAACGTTGCTAATTAATTTTCATTGCCTTTAATTCAACATAAAAAAAAAGAATTAAAATGCGGAAAACTTGTGTTTTCCTTGTGTTATGTTCTATGTGTGAATAGGAAAATCTATTTATAGACCAAAAAGAAAAAAAAACTATAAATGTATTATAAAAAAATATTTGCACATTAAAAAGAAAATAACTTTACAATTTGTCTGGTGAATGGAGCATGTGCATTTAAAAATAAAAATGAACACTCAAAAAAAAAAAAAAATTGTGAAAAAAGAGAGCAAAATTTACTCCCCAGTAATGTTTACATTATCGATTTTCGTTATGTCAAGTTTTTTTGGATCATCTAATGTAGAATGTTTAAAAAAAAAAAACATGGAAGTGATTATGTCGCTAATTATATAATCCAAATATTTGATATTGACAGGAAAACATAATAATTTTTTATAACATTGAAAAACTGGGTTTCAAGTGTGTCGTCCCTGCAGAATCGAATGAATTTTTCGTGTAGAAACTACAATAATATTTGTTATCATTCCGAAATGAAAAAAATGAAAAAAAAAAAAAACTCGATTCATGTGTCGAATTTAGTGATAACGCGACAACAATAAATATACATAAGAATGATGATTTGTTGTGTAAAAAAAAATAAGTTGTGATTAAGTAATCATTCGATATTTATCAAACACTACTGCCTATTATAAATCATTTAATGCCAAATCACTCAAGTATCAATTAGCACGTTTACAAAGTATTTATGAAATAGTTAAATAGACACAAACATATCGTCACTTGGTAACAATTAATATTTGTTGGATTTTTAAAATTGTTATCGCAAATATTTGTGCATCATATCAACGCCAGACGAAAAAATATTGCGTCCGTGATACGTGGAGCATTTTTTTGAAGAACAAATAAAAATGTTTTAATATATTGTCAAAAAGAAATTTTTTAAAGTTTTGGATTTGTAACGGTTTTCTGAAATTTGAAAAATTAACAATCATCTAAAATTTAAAAAAATTAACGATCTTCTTGAATTTAAAGAAAGTTAACGATCTTCTTGAATTTAAAGAAAATTAATGGTCATTTAGGATTTAAAAAATAACGGTTATTTATAATTTGAAAAATTAACGATCTTTTTGAATTTAAAGAAAATAAACGTTTATTTAGAATTAGAAAAAATTAACGGTTATTTTCAATTTAAAGAAAATTAAAGGTCATTTAGGATTTAAAAAATAACGGCTATTTAGAATTTAAAAAAACTAACAGTCAGTTGTAATTAAAAAAAAAATCAAAATTTAACTGTCATTATAAATTTAAAACATTTTTCGTTAATTTTGAATTTTGGTCAAAATTTAACGAACATTTTAAGCACTTTTAAGTTCAAGAATATCTTTTTTATTTATTTAATCCAATAATGTTAAAAAATCCTACAAAAATCTTTCAAAAATTTATGGGAAAAACCTTAATTCACACTTCATTTTGTTGCTGATCTAATTTTGATTATCGTCACTCGACACTTCAAAACAAAACACGTTTATTGCTTTATGTCATACTGATTTATTTGATTAGGACAATTTTAGCTGATAATGTCATAAAATTTAATTCATTAATTGTATAGAGGCACGACTTTATTTAATTTATCTAGCCGATATTGCTTGACTGCAATAAGTATCGTCAATGTAATTTTCCAATTGATTGTACACTCATTCTATTGTTTAGTGTACAATAAACACTAGAAGTGTTTCTTGTCATGAGTGACAGTTGAGTGAGATGAATAAAGTTTATTTACATGCAGAACTTCTGTCGATGAGAATTTAGAAACCCTAAACTAAATGATAGGAGCAAGTTGGTAAAATGATGCGGAAGTATCGAATTCCATGGACGAGAAGCCAATAAATTGTAATTGATTGAAGGCAAACGATAGGAATTATCTCAAGAGATTAGAAGATTAGGAAAATACAAAACTGCGTAAAAGTTTTGATGAAGCATGTGGGTAGTAATGACTTATTACCTGATTAAAATTATTTTTTATTCAGGTACAGATTTTTATTGAATTTTTTTAAATTCCAAGAAGAAATTTAATCGGACGAGTAATTTTATTTAAAAGTAGAAAATGTTCAATATTAATATTGAAATTTGATCCGAAAATTCAAAAATTAAAAATATTAGCATTCGTAAGCAATCGCGTGACAATCACGTGCCAATGGACAGTTTAGAAATAAGTGGACAAACGACTTTCAAGTTTGCCTTTTTTTTTACCATTTATTAAAATTTCTAAAATGAATTTTTTTCGTCTTCTTAACTGCATTCAAAGAAGAAATGAAAAAATCTTTAATTTTCTCTCTTTTTTTTTGCTTAATTTTCGTCCCAACAAACTCATGCTCACTTGAAATGAGCATAAAGAAAAAATTCCACACAGTGTTATTTGATAACGACTGGTTTCTCTTTGTGATCTTCATCTTTTAACGCATGCGATTTTAATGATCATGTGGCATAGTTCCGATTGGTCAAATGATCATAAACAAAAAGTATTTTTTTTTTATGATTACATCTTCTGCTAGATTATGACCGGTATTTTTTTGATACTCTTGATTTTTTTTTTGCTGGCAACCTTGAAAAAATATTTAAAGATTAACTGTAAACGACCGGCTTATGACTTTTTATTTTTTGACAAATCTTAAACTTGACTATTTTTAAGTGTTGAAAAATTTAATCAGACAGTGCTAATTTTGTAGACAAATTGACGCATGAAGACTCAAATTTTTAAAGTTAATCATCTTCTTATAAACATGTATTTACGTCTTTGGTATAGGGTTGCTAATTGATGTTTATCAAACTATGATTTAGTCAATAAATTGATATTTAACAAGATTTTATGTTGCGCAACAGTTGTTTTGTCACACAACAGTTGCTTTGTCACACAACATGTTGCGATACATTTTGACTTCTATTTAGTTCTACAAAAAATGTGGTGTCACAGTTGCGTGATAAAAAATATAATTTTTTTCAAAAATTCTTTGATCTTTAATTATTTGCAAATAACTCAAACTTTTGATTAATCCATGCTTTGACGCAACAACAATTTTTCGATGCAACTTTGTGTCTTCAATCCTTTAATGCAACCGTTTGACATTGAGATTGCAGCCAAAAATAAAAGTTTTAAAGCATTAGACTTCAGATTATTGATAAAAATCAAATCCATAATTGATTTGACGGAAAGAAAACAATTTGTTATCAATATTGTTGATAACTTAATCCACGAAACATTATTTAGCTGAATCATTATTAAGATAAATAAAATGTGACATCTGTGAGACGTCGCGTTGCGTCACAATTTATGTCGTCAAGTGTCGAATGATGCTGAAGAATTTTTGTTTGAATGTGGATTGAAATTATTGAATTTGACATTTTAAAGTGGAATTAAATTTTTTGAATTTGAAAAAGCCGTTAAATGTCAATTTTATGAATTTCATAAAGCCGTTAAATGTCAATTTTATGAATATTTTTTTTGCAATTAAGTTTGTTTGCTGATATTATTGGATCTTAATGCTAAAATTGAATCGAATTAAATTTGTTTTGATTAGCTTTATTTGCATATCAGCTCAACACTCAGCAAATCATAACAAAATTCCTAGAAAGCAAACAATTAGAAGACGCAAAAATACGTATTTTTTCCATCTTTTAACTGCTTTTAACACGAATTATTTTTAGGAAGAAAACAACAAAAAAATATTTTTCAATCTTTTAAATATTTTGTTGCTCAGCAATAATGTGTAACCATACATCTACCCCCCATTTCCTAAGATTTTTTTTTTTTTATTTACACTTGACATAGTGATAACGAAAAAGTGTCTCGACGCTCACAATATGATTAGCATAATCAGTGATCTTCGCATGTAAATTTGTCACTAAAAACATTTTTAAGTAAACATCATAATTAAATTTACACATGTATAGCCTTCACAAAAAAAATATATATATAAAAAGACACTCTAATCTCTACTGCGGTATTAGCTTGAGAGAGGCTCGATAACGAAAAAAAAAAGCTGAAAATAGAAATATAAACATGATGAAGGTGTGTCAGAATATGTGACGTCATTTTTTTCCGATCATATGATCATTTTCATTTTTTTGAGAATTTATCGACTGACTTGTTGGTGTCGATAACATTAGTAACTTTGTGCTAAATTTAAACATTTTTTTTTGTTTCCCCCAAAATTTTGTGTTGTATGCCTTGAATTGAAAGAGGTTCAAGGTCTTTTTCGTGAGTTGTTTTCGTTCCTCTTTTTCCTTACTTCTTAATTTTATATTTCATTTTTTTCGGGAGTAAATTTTTTGTAGTTTTTGGATGTGCTTACTTAATGATAAGCTCAGTTCTTATTTCTTTTGATATTTATCATTTTCTTAAATATTCTTCCTATATATATTCTGCAGACATGCTTTACAAAAAAAAAAAAATTCTGATATTTCTTCCTACATTTTTAATTTATGTGCATTTACGTAAACGCGACTTTAACAAAAAAATATTTTTTTGATTTTTCAGCACACTGTTGCCAAAATACTAATGAATTTTTATTTTTTCTGTTTGTTTTTTTCGTCTTCTTATCATTAATATTATTTTAGGTATTCGTTTCTCATTGGATGTATGTCGTGATGAGGTGAAAGCATTGTCAGCATTGATGACATTCAAGGTGACATAATTAAGTCATAATTTTTTGATAGAATTAAAAACTTATTTAATACTTTTTTTTTTAATTTCACAGTGCGCCTGTGTTGATGTTCCATTCGGTGGTGCAAAAGCCGGTATTAAAATTAATCCAAAAGAATATTCAGAACATGAATTGGAAAAGATTACACGTCGTTTTGCTCTTGAGTTGGCAAAGAAAGGATTTTTGGCTCCAGGCATTGTAAGTTGTTGATTTGTTGATGCTTAATTGGACTTAACTTTTCTGTTCCTTAAAATAGGATGTTCCAGCTCCAGATATGGGAACTGGTGAACGTGAAATGAGTTGGATTGCTGATACATACGCAAAGACTGTTGGATATCAAGATATCAATGCACATGCCTGTGTTACTGGAAAACCAATCAATCAAGGTGAGATTTTTGTTATTTCCTATAAATTATATTACGTAGAATTAAAGCAGCGATGAACAGATAAAAATTTTATTGATTGCTGTTCAAAAAAAAATTTGAAGTACTTCGCTATCATTTTGGATGTTTTATGAGACCTCACGTGAAGATTATTTAATGCTTATTTTCGAGTTTATTGAGTCCTTGACTTTGTTGTGAACTTGCATTTATTGTATTTATTTAGCCATAAATTCATTAATTAAAAAGATTAAGTCAAGCTTTCTTCATGATTATTGTGAAAATTTTGGAATTTATTGTTCAAAAATAACGGTCGAAAATATTTTAAAAATTAACGGTCATTAAATATTTGAAATTTAACAGTTTCTTAAAATTTGAATTTTTTGAATAAAATTTCAAAAAACTAAAATTTTTTGAATAAAATTTTCAAAAAAGGTAAAATTTTCCAAGTACTTGGGATCCTCGATTTGAGTTGACTCGATTTGAGTTGTTTCGATTTGAGTAACTAAAGTGTCCCCATACAAAAAATCAAATTTTCTTTTTTTAACGGTCATTTTTCATACGTTTCGATTTGAGTAGAATTTTTCCGGAACCAAACAATTACTCGAATCGAGGATCCCCAGTACCTAAAAGAAATTACAAGAAAAAAGAATCAATCACAGCAGGACATCAATTTTCCCTCTTCAATAAGATCACATTCCAAAAAAATAAATTTTTATTAACATTCCATCAATTTCCGTTTCACAATAGGTGGTATTCACGGACGTGTTTCAGCTACTGGACGTGGTGTTTTCCACGGTATTGAAAACTTCATCAATGAAGCTTCATACATGAGTCAAATTGGAACAACTCCAGGTTGGGGTGGAAAGGTAAATTTTTAATTATATTAAATCAATTTTTTATGAAAATTTTAATATCTTTTTATTTAATTTCAATTTAGACATTCATTGTCCAAGGTTTCGGTAATGTCGGTCTTCACACATGCCGTTATTTAACAAGAGCTGGTGCTGCTTGTATTGGTATTATTGAATATGATGGTGCAATCTACAATCCAGAAGGTATTGATCCAAAGGCATTGGAAGATTACCGTAATGAACATGGAACAATTGTTGGATTTCCCGGAGCTAAGGTATGCTACTAAATTTATGATTAAAGGTTCTGAATGTTAATAATTGATTAATTTTCAGCCATACGAAGGTGAAAACTTGATGTTCGAGGAATGTGACATCTTCGTTCCAGCTGCCGTTGAAAAAGTCATTACAAGTGAAAATGCTCATAAGATTAAGGCAAAGATTATTGCTGAAGCTGCCAATGGACCAACAACACCAGCCGGTGAAAAGATCCTTATTGATCGTAACGTCCTTGTCATTCCTGATTTATATATTAACGCTGGTGGTGTTACAGTCTCATTCTTCGAATGGCTTAAAAATCTTAATCATGTCTCATACGGACGTCTTACATTTAAATATGAACGTGAATCAAATTATCACCTTTTAGGTGAGTAAGAAGAATATTAATTTATGATTTTATTTTTTAGCGCATTTTTGAAAACTTGTTTTCAAAAAGGAAGCTCAATCATGCACTTTGATCGGTCGTTCGGTCGTTCGGGTCCCAATTATCTCTTGATCTAGACTTCGTAGCAAGCTCGGAATTGTTTTAATAGCTTCATTGAATGTTTTTATTCCCGCCGTTTATATTGAAAAGTCAAAAAACACTCATTAAATAGCTTAATTCATCGATTTTATATTTCAAAAAAAAATATGTAAACAATGCAGGGCAAAGCTATGCTGATGATAAGTTTGAATTTTTTCTAACCGTTAAAAAATTTGAAATTTTTTTGACCGTTATTTCGGATTAAATTTTTTTCTTTTATACACCTTAATTAATTAACATTTAATTTTTTCATACAAATAAGTGCGTTTAGAAATTTGAAAAATAATGGATGTGTTCAGAAATTTAAATTTTTCGCTAATGGAAAATTTTGAATTTCAAAAAACCGGTAAATCGTAAAGCTATTATTTGCATTGAACATTATAAAAATCAATTTTAAAGGAATTTTGATCTTTAGTTTTAAACTTATTATTGAAATGCATTATGATTAAAGAAACAGCAATAGAGTTTTAAAACTCGACATTCTTTTCTATTTAATCAATTGCTAATCGCTGCTTCAAAAATGCGCTGAAGTCCCTCGATATAAACGAGGACTTTTGTAATTTTTTTTATTATACACGCTTAATATTTCTTTTTTTGGTTTAGTATGGAATCGCACTTATCTCTTATTATTATTATGATTTTTTTTTTCAATTTTTCATATTTACTCTTAATGCTATCGCTAAGTTTAAACAAATTTTTTTGCTTTTCTTCACTTATTTTTGCCAACCAAAAAAAAACAAAAACAACGCCGTTGAATTTTTTTTTTATTTGACAGAGAATATTTTTAATGGTTTTTATTTTTCTTTTTTCCCTTCCTTCTTTTAAAAAATATGAAAAAAATTGGTTTACGCACAAATATAAAAATATATACTGCAAACTAAATTGTATATAGCTTCAATTGAAGAATCTCTTGATAAGGCGCTACAAGACAGTAACGTATCTGTTTCAATGTTTGATTTTGCTAATTTTGTGCATCTTTTTTTTATTTTTGAAAACAATTAAGAACCTGATCCTTGGAAATCAGACTTGATATGTGTGGCTAGTTGTTTAGGGGATCTTAGCAGATTTTGCATATGGAATTGCAAGGTGCTGAGATTCTTGGTTGAAGTTTAAGGGTTGAAATCTTTGTTAATTCTGTCTTAATGTTCTCTGTCTGTTGGATTTGGGTTGGAACTTTAAGGATGACTTTCAAAAGTACTAAAATTTCTCATAAAAATTGGTTTTGGAACGTGTTAGCTAAAAATTGTGGTGAAGGCTCGTCAAATGCTCAAAAATGTGTCTTGTCACACATATTGGGTCAGAAACTTGTCTGTGACATAAAAACCACATGTTGAATGTGTCGAAACAAAGGTTTGATTGTTGAAATTGGTTTTGTGACAGAAAATGTAGTGTGTGACACGAAATTATGTTGTGTGATACGAGAAAATGTTGAATGACATGAAAAAAGTTGTGTGTGACACGACATTATGTTGTGTGACATTAATGTGTCATATTCGTAATGTTTCATATCACAACTAAGACATAATTTATATAAGTAGAGACAGAAAAATTTCGCATCTATTTTTTGGAATTTTTGCATCTATTGCCACAAAAAGCTGAAATTTCGCAACTTTTTCGTAAATGCGAAATTTATCTGTCTCTATATATAACACATAAAAATTGTGTCCAACAACACATGCAACTGTGTCACACAACATGCACATGACACAAAACATTTTGGATGCAGATACAGCCTTAAAAAGACAAAATCAAGATCTCAACTAAAATTTTAAAATTCTTAAATGAAGATTTCAACTCTAACTGAATACTACTAGCCATTATTAATGTCTGACTTCTAGTTATTAGAAACCTTCTTTTGAAAAGTTTGAATGACCAAAAATTGAATGAATTTCTTTAGAAAACTAAAAGTTTTGTTTTTTAATCCTCTTTTTAAAAGTACAATTCCTTAATTAATCTCTCCTTTATTAATATTCTTTCAACCTTTAATGTTGATCACCTTATCAAGTTCACAGAATTAGTTAGATGTTTAAACTATCAAATAAATCAATTTATTAATAAGTTTCTTCTCTATTTTCCAAACAGAAAGTGTACAAGAATCATTAGAAAGACGTTTTGGACGTGTCGGTGGACGTATTCCAGTCACACCATCAGAAGCCTTCCAAAAGAGAATTTCTGGTGCATCAGAGAAAGACATTGTACATTCTGGACTTGATTACACAATGGAACGTTCAGGTATGATTTTTCTTTTGGATGATAATTGGAAGTAATCATGTAGTTTCTACATTGATCAATTTATTTAGAAATTTGTCAGATAAGATCCGTAAACTGTTTGCGGTTAGAGTAAATAAGCTTTAATCTTTGATTCATTAGTCATGGAAATTTTTATTCTCATGCTGTGATTCATCATTACAAGATTGTGGCTATTTTTTGTATTATTACTTCCAATTCATTTCTTGATAACCACAAAAACCACAAATTTTATGAACGGAACGATAAAAAAATTCTTTTTTATTTGTAGCCCGCAACATTATGAGAACTGCAGCACGCTTCAATCTTGGTCTTGACTTAAGAACTGCCGCATACATTAATTCAATTGAGAAAATCTTCACAACATACCGTGATGCTGGTTTAGCATTCTAAATCTGTTAATGAATATCAACTGAAGCTGGAAAATGAAGCATACACACACACACACATTCAATTTATATTTCAACAAGACATTTAAAAACCGTATTTTTTTTTTCCTCCTGATTCTTTATTAAACCTCTTTGTTAACTTTTATTATTCGAAATTATTGACATTTCTCCTGATTTTATGTATGTGAATTTTAACTTTGTCATGTACATTTTTAATCGATGATAAAAAAAATTTCTGTTACATAAATTTAATTGGCATTTTTTCTGTAGTTTAGAAGTGTCCATATAGTATGTGTGGACCAGCTTAACATTAAGTTATCTGTGAGAGATGGCAGTTGCTCAATTAGCAAAGTTTAATCAATTTAATGCATTTTTTCTTCTTCTTTTTCGTGTAATTTGTTAGTTAAAGCAATTTTTTTCGTCCTGTCTGCCACTTTTTAAAATGCAAATGAAGCCTAACACTTTTACATTATTATGTACTCAGAAATATTTGAAAAATATTTGGAGAATAAAAGAATGATTTGTTGTTTTAATTATAGATAAAAATCGATAAAGTTTTATTTATTTATTTGTAAGCGTCATAAATCTTTTAAAGCAGACAATTTGTCTTGATTTTATCTGAAAAGTCAATACCCCACAGTGGTCTAAAATGAAAATTTTCCGGCAATCGACCCCATTTTGGAAAAGTTTCACTATAAGTATTGGGGAATGTCTCATTTTAAAGCTGACATAGATACAGAACGATTTCCCAAGTTTCAGCTTTTTTCGTCCATCTGGAGCTGCATGGCAGGGCTTCAAAGTTGGCTATAGTGAAAATTCTCAAATTTCATGATATGTCATTCAAACTTAATTTGCGCAAAATCTATACAATGAATTGAAAAACGGTTTTCAGTTCCTAATAGCTTATTACAATACCTTTAAAATGATATATCATAAGGTCTGTAAAGTATTGACCAGTTGTGACAGTGCTTGATTGAGTACGAAAAAATAGGCAAAAAACGTACAATATTTTTTCACGGTAGCTGCAAAGTATGTTCTTCAATCGTCTACATAATGGTTGTACGTTTTTCATACAGTTAAATACTCTAGCTTTCCAAAATGGTATCACACTACTGCTCTTGAGTGCTCTTTGAGGCTCCACAGCTGCTCAAAGTTGGGTAAAATTTCAAAAATTTAAAAATTTTATTTAAAAAAAATTACCTAAAAAATCAAGTTTTTGGTAAAACAGTCTCAAGTTTTGTTTTTAGCGCATTTTTGCAAAAAATGACGCTTATAGTTTCACTTTGTTCGGCTGGCTGGCTGGCTGGCTGGCTGGCTGGCTGGCTGGCTGGCTGGCTGGATGAGCTCTGAGATCTCAGAAACCAGACATAGTTAAGAGTTCTGTTATGATGAATTATCTTTCTACTATCGAGTTGTTCCGACCTCGCTTATTAAAAAATCGTTAAACAATCTACAATTCCTGTAATCAACGATTTAACATTAAATAAGGAAAAAATTGTTGAAAACCCCTCGATAAAAATTTGAATTTTTTTTGACCGTTGGAATTTAAAATTTTTTTGACCGTTATTTTTGGTAAAAATTTTTTTCTTTCTTTTTGTAAGGTTTTGTATTTATTATTGTGAGAACAGACTTTTCATGCATAGTGCATGCTAGAAAGACGGAATTTAATGGATTCTGTTATTATTATATAGTTTTTTTTTATAAAAATTGTATTTTCTTGCAGGGTTTTTTGATGATAAAAGAAGAATTAAGGGATTTTGTAATTAAAAGCAGTTTCTATTTAATCGATTACTGATCGCTGCGACAAAAATGCGCTTAAGTCCCTCGATTAACAACACGAGGACTTTGAACATTTTTTATTCTTAATATTGTATATTTAGGCTAAAAATGAACGATTTTTGAAGAAATTTTTGAAAAAAGTCAATTTTGACCACCCTGTGCTAGTTATCGACTTGGCTCATTATGTCTTCACTCAAATAGCTACTGCTACTACGTAACTTAATATTTTTTAATTCTGTTTTCGGATTATTGTAGCTTGTTGTCATACCTTTAAAGTGATATATAATACTTGGCAGTTATGCTTAGTCTTGGTCATCAAAACGCTTGTTGCCTGTGACCAATAGTGATCGACCCCAAAATTAAAAATCTCAAAAATATGATTTCGAAAAATGAAGCTTAGAAATAAAAATAAATTGTGTTTTTGGGTTTTTTGTGTTGATTTATCATATTTGTGACTGTAGAATCTCAAAAAATTATATTTAAAAAGTTTTTGGTACCTCAGAATAGCCTCATGGAATCTACCCTGGTAGTCTCAATCAAGTGTACAATTCTTACCTGAGAAACTTTTTTTGAGTCTTTTTTCGATTTGTTATTAATTATTGAGCATATTTATGTTGAAATAAATTGATTTTGTAGATTTTTGTCACTTTCATTGGGCAGCTTTACCCTTTTGATTATTGCATGGCACATTTGACATTGTTCAAATAATTTAATATAGAATTTCAAATCTTCTGTATGAAAATGACAGTAAAACTATTTATTCCAGCATAAAAGTGCTTAATAATTAATAACAAATCGAAAAAAGTCTCAAAAAAAGATTCCCAGGTAAGAATTGTGCACTTGATTGAGACTACCAGGGTAGATTTTTTGAGGCTACTCTGAGGTGCCAAAAACTTTTTAAATATAATTTTTTGAGATTCTACAGTCACAAATATGATAAATCAACACAAAAAACCCAAAAACACAATTTATTTTTATTTCTAAGCTTCATTTTTCGAAATCATATTTTTGAGATTTTTAATTTTGGGGTCGATCACTATTGGTCACAGGCAACAAGCGTTTTGATGACCAAGACTAAGCATAACTGCCAAGTATTATATATCACTTTAAAGGTATGACAACAAGCTACAATAATCCGAAAACAGAATTAAAAAATATTAAGTTACGTAGTAGCAGTAGCTATTTGAGTGAAGACATAATGAGCCAAGTCGATAACTAGCACAGGGTGGTCAAAATTGACTTTTTTCAAAAATTTCTTCAAAAATCGTTCATTTTTAGCCTAAAAGTGCTTAATAATTAATAACAAATCGAAAAAAGTCTCAAAAAAAGATTCCCAGGTAAGAATTGTGCACTTGATTGAGACTACCAGGGTAGATTTTTTGAGGCTACTCTGAGGTGCCAAAAACTTTTTAAATATAATTTTTTGAGATTCTACAGTCACAAATATGATAAATCAACACAAAAAACCCAAAAACACAATTTATTTTTATTTCTAAGCTTCATTTTTCGAAATCATATTTTTGAGATTTTTAATTTTGGGGTCGATCACCATTGGTCACAGGCAACAAGCGTTTTGATGACCAAGACTAAGCATAACTGCCAAGTATTATATATCACTTTAAAGGTATGACAACAAGCTACAATAATCCGAAAACAGAATTAAAAAATATTAAGTTACGTAGTAGCAGTAGCTATTTGAGTGAAGACATAATGAGCCAAGTCGATAACTAGCACAGGGTGGTCAAAATTGACTTTTTTCAAAAATTTCTTCAAAAATCGTTCATTTTTAGTCTAAGTATATAATATTAAGAATAAAAAACAAAACTTGAGACTGTTTTACCAAAAACTTGATTTTTTAGGTAATTTTTTTAAAATAAAATTTTTAAATTTTTGAAATTTTACCCAACTTTGAGCAGCTGTGGAGCCTCAAAGAGCACTCGAGAGCAGTAGTGTGATACCATTTTGAAAAGCTAGAGTATTTAACTGTATGAAAAACGTACAACCATTATGTAGACGATTGAAGAACATACTTTGCAGCTACCGTGAAAAAATATTGTACGTTTTTTGCCTATTTTTTCGTACTCAATCAAGCACTGTCACAACTGGTCAATATTTTACAGACCTTATGATATATCATTTTAAAGGTATTGTAATAAGCTATTAGGAACTGAAAACCGTTTTTCAATTCATTGTATAGATTTTGCGCAAATTAAGTTTGAATGACATATCATGAAATTTGAGAATTTTCACTATAGCCAACTTTGAAGCCCTGCCATGCAGCTCCAGATGGACGAAAAAAGCTGAAACTTAGGGAATCGTTCTGTATCTATGTCAGCTTTAAAATGAGACATTCCCCAATACTTATAGTGAAACTTTTCCAAAATGGGGTCGATTGCCGGAAAATTTTCATTTTAGACCACTGTGATACCCTCTAATTTGCATTCATTTGATTGTCGTTAAATTTGAATTTCATGCAACAAGTGTTTTCTGATGTTTCATGAATGTTTTCACAAAATGTTTTGTTACTTTTGCAATGTTTCAGTGCTTCAATGTTTTTGTATGTTTGAAAATTTTTAAACCGTTATTATTGAATCGAGTTTTAAAAAGAAAATTTAAACTCATTGAACTATAGATCAACCACTCATTCATAGAATAGAAGTCGTAAAAATTTTCGAGTGGTTCAAATTATTCAGCATAAATTATCGAAATTTAATTTTCTATTCTTAACAATGTCAAGTAAGTGCTATTAAGTAATTTATTTAACTTTTTCTTTAATTTTTTTTTATTGCTTATTCATCACAAGCCTCTTTATGAAAAGAGCTTATCAATCAGCAATCTATCGTTATCTGCTCAATAAATTTGATTTATTACCTTTGATGTGATTTTTTTTCAGACATTTTTGAAATTCAACCAAAAGATGCAATTTTTATTGGGACAGGGATCGTGATAAGCGCAGGATATGCTTGTGCTGCATACAATTTTATGAGAAGAGCTTTCAGCAATAAAATCCCTAAAAGGTGAGCTTAAATTTCATCCAAGTCATGCAAAATTGTAATTTCTTATATTTCAGATGGAGAAAAGTTGGTGAGGTAAGTGACCTGATTTGCTATCCAATAAAATCATGCAGATGGGTTCGTGTTGACACATTTGATTGTACACAAATAGGAATTGAGAAGGATACCATGCGTGATCGCGTATTCATGGTCGTTAGACCAAATGGAAATTTTGTCACTGCTGTTGCTTATCCAGCACTCTTTGAAGTGTTGCCTACGTTTAAAGGTGACATTATGACGTTATCAGCACCAAATATGCATGATATAGACATTGATATTAAGAAATTGGATAGTAAAGAGTCAAGTAAGGCAGTTGTATGGACTCAAACTGTTGAAGTGATCGATGTTGGTGATGAAGTTGCTGAATGGTTTTCAAGATTTATTTTAAAGGAAGATTCAGGATTAAGGCTGGTATATTACCCACAAACATATCCAACTAGAAGTGTTCGTGAGAAGAATTTAGTCTTTGAGACAGCAATTGCAGATGATACTGGAGCACTTCATAATACTACTTCTTATATGCTTATTAATGAAGCTTCTGTTGCTGATTTAAGTTCCAGAATAGATAAAACTTTATTGCCGTTACAATTCAGACCAAATATTGTTGTTAAAGGACCAAAAGCTTTTGATGAAGATTCTTGGAAGTGGGTGAAGATTGGAGATCATACAATATTTAGGAATGTTAAGCCATGTGGAAGGTGTCCTCTTATCAATATTGATCCTGAAACAGCACAAAAAGACCCTGAGCAAGTTCCTCTAAAAGCACTTAAGAAGTATAGATTATTTCCAAAGACGGGTGAATCTCCAGTGATGGGAATTCATCTTGGAATTCGTAATTATGGTTCATTGAAAATTGGTGATTCTGTTTTTGTTGAAGCTGATTAACTTTTTCCTTAAAAAGTGTTAACTGGGAAAATTTTTTAAATTGTAATGTTCAATAATGTGTCACGACTAAAGACAAAAAAAACTTTTTTCAAATGTTGTTTTCAAATTAATAAAATTTTTAATTCAAAATGTTACGTAAGTTTTTTTTAATCACTTGAGGGGTTTATTAATAAATAATTTATAAACTTACTGAGTCTAACGATTTTTTTGTAAGGAATCGAATAATTATTCTCGTTGAAGAAACTTTAATAAATTTTCTACGATGTAAAATTTTTAAATATTTTAGAAATAAATACAGATGAAGCTTTTTGCATTGGAGTCGGGTTTATTTTCAGTGCTGGATATGGATATGCTGTCTTTAATTTTTTGAGGAGAGCTTTTAACAATAGGATTCCAAAAAAGTACATTAGTGTGAATTATGATTAAGATTGAAATGTTTTGATGAGTTAGTTAAGTTTTTTGCTTTTATTTTGTAAAGATGGAGAAAAGTTGGAGAAGTCAGTGACTTGATTTGCTATCCTATAAAATCATGCAGATGGGTTCGTCTTGACACATTTGACTGTACACAGATTGGAATTAAGAAAGACAACATGTATGATCGAGTTTTTATGGTTGTAAGATTGGATGGACGATTTGTATCTGCAGAAGCTTATCCAGCACTATTGAATGCTTTACCAACTGTTACAGGAAATATTATGACAATATCAGCACTGAATATGGAGGACATAGACATTGACATTGATAAACTTAAAAGCTTTGGATCAATAACTAAAGTTATTGTGTTGGGCCAAAAGGTTGAAGTTATTGATGCTGGTGATGAAGCAGCTAAATGGTTTTCAAGATTTATTTTAAAGGAAGATTCAGGATTAAGACTGGTATATTATTCAAAACCATTTCCAACTAGAAGTATCCGTGAGAAGAATTTGGTCTTTGAGACAGCAATTTCAGATGACACTGGAGCACTTCATAATACGACTTCTTATATGCTCATTAATGAAGCTTCTGTTGCTGATTTAAGTTCTAGAATAGATAAAACTTTATTGCCGTTGCAATTCAGACCAAATATTGTTGTTAAAGGACCAAAAGCATTTGATGAAGATTCTTGGAAGTGGGTGAAGATTGGAGATCATACAATATTTAGGAACGTTAAGCCATGTGGAAGGTGTCCTCTTATAAACATTGATCCAGAAACTTTGTTAAAAGATTCAACTCCTTTAAATACTCTTAAGACGTATAGATTATTTCCAAACATGAAAGATTCTCCAGTGATGGGAATTCACCTTGGAATCCGTAATTATGGTGCTTTGAAAATTGGAGACTCAGTTTTTGTTGAAGATGAGTAAATAAGATGGAATGATCAAAACTCTAAAAATGCTTAAAGATTCAAATAAAAAAAAAACATTTGAAAGGTTTTTAAGAATGCTTTTGAATGTGTTTATGCTAAAACCAGAGTTGCAAACAGATATCTGTGCACAGATGAAAACCGTACAATTCCTTGATAATTTGTAAGGTTTTTTGAATAAAACCTTACAAATTCTGGAAAAAACCTTTCAAATTATCAAGGATTTATACGGTTTTCATCTGTGCACAGATATCTGTTTGCAACTCTGGCTAAAACCTATTAGTTCCTGTTTCTGACCCCCTTATTTATAAATAAGATCATCGGCAAAGTTATCAACACAAAATATTTTTGGCCATATTTCAAGCATTTTTCCTTAACATTTTTTCATTAATTAAAATTTAAGTTATTTACTTTCAAAATAAGCATCAAATTTGAAATGTCAAGTGAGTGGAATCAATAATTAACAAATATTTTTGGACCAATTATTTATCACCTTATCTTTTATCACTTTTTGCCAACTAACTTATCAGTTAACTATTCAATATTGATAATTCATCATTATCAGAACAATGGAGTTAATGACTAATCTATGGTATTTTCAGGGCTGTTGGATATTCAGCCTAAACAGGCTCTTTATGTTGGTGCTGGAGTTGCTATAAGTGCTGGATTCGCTTATGCTGCTTACAATTTTACAAAAAGAGTTCTAGATAACAGGGTACCGAAGAAGTAAGTGTTAATTATATGAAACTGGATCAGATGCTCATTCAGATTTCATATCTGGATCATTTATTTATCTAAAATTTGCATACAATTAAGCATGTCAGTTCCATAAAAATAGTAATAAATTCTCTCACATTTTCAGATGGAGAAAAGTTGGTGAGGTCAGTGACCTTATTTGCTATCCAATAAAGTCGTGCGGATGGATTCGTACTAATGAATTCAATTGTTCGCAAATCGGAATTGAGAAGGAAAATATTCGTGATCGAGTATTTATGGTTGTTAGAACAAATGGAGAATTTATTACTGCACGTGCCTTTCCAACTATGGTTCAAGTCACTCCAGTCATTAAGGGTGACATAATGACCTTATCTGCACCAGGAATGAGAGACATTCAGATTGACATTAACAGACTTTTTACCATTCCAAAAACGAAAGCATGTGTGTGGAGTCAAGGTGTTGATATTATTGATGCTGGAGAAGAAGCTGCTCAATGGTTTTCAAGATTTATTCTAAAAGAAGATTTTGGACTTCGCCTTGTGTTTTATCCTCAATCATATCCAACACGTGATGTTCGTGAAAAGAATAAAATTTTTGAAACAACTATTCCTGATGATACTGGTGCGCTTCATGATGCTACTTCATTTATGCTTATTAATGAAGGGTCAATTGCTGATTTAAATTCTAAAATCAATAAACCTGTAACGCCATTGCAATTTAGACCAAATATTGTGATAAAGGGACCAAATGCATTTGAAGAAGATTCTTGGAAGTGGGTGAAAATTGGAAATAATACAGTCTTCCGGAATGTAAAGCCATGTACAAGGTATGACATGAACTCATAATATAGTTTTCAAAAAATAATAATTTGAATTTTTTTTAATTCAATTTTTGTGCTTACTTTGATGGATTTAAAAAAAAAAAAAAAAAAAATAGAAAAGAATTTTCAATTTTAGGGTAGACATAAAAATGTTAAAAATCTAGAAAGTCATTTTTTTAATATCTAAAATTTCTACTTCTAAAATTTAGATGCATTTTTACAAACATTGATCCAGAAACAGCACGAAGAAGCTCAGTGGATGAGCCACTTAAAACGCTCAAAAAGTATAGACAATTTGAAAAGAGTGGAGAGTCTCCAGTGATGGGAATTCATCTTGGAATCCGTGAATATGGAGGATTAAAGCTTGGCGATTCTGTTTATGTTGAGGCTGATTGAACAAATGATCTTTTTAGGATCGAAAACATATTTTTAATTTAAAGACGTATTTTTGCATATTTTTGTATTTTTTTATTTAGGTTCACAGTTGCAATTATTAAAGGTTATTGAACTAGAAATAAAAATAATATCATAAATGAGAAGGGTGCAAAGCAAAGTATTAAAATTCAAAAGTAACCAGAAAGCAATATTAGAATTATTGTAAATTTAAAAGTTTAAAACGAAGTAGCCATTGACTTTTAAAATCACATTTGATGACTTAAAAATTTTTAAGTTTACGTTTTTTACCACAAAAGTTCAACTTATTTTTGATTTATTTTTTGTTATTTTTTTATATATTAAAGTTAACATAAAGTGATAACAAATAAAGTATTCAACATTTTCTAAATTCTGTCATTTTGACGACAGGACAATTATTCCTTTGGGGTCGTTCACTTATGATGCCCGATTTTTAGGGGGGGAGGGGGGTATGAGACTTCTTTGTAACAGTTTTAAACAATAGAAATTTTTTTGTATGAAGATTTTGCGACAGAGGAGGGGAGGGGGGTCTAAAAATCCAAATTTCTGATGAACGTCATAAGTGAACGACCCCTTTGAGGATTTTTAAAATAATTAAAATTTTTATAGAATTTCCCAAGTCTTGAAATGTTTTTAAAGTCTAGAAATTTAAGATTTCCAAAAAAAAATCTAGGAGTTGACACGATTTCATCCGGAAAAAATATCCTTTTGTTCCGTATGAAATTTTCTATTGTTCCGGATGAAAAAGGATGAAATCGGAGAGAAGAAAACTTTAAGAAGTATCAAATTGCAGCAAAACAATCAAATAAGAAAATACAGTTCCGAAAATAGAAAACAAAAATGTCCAATCAATATTAAAGAGTCCAGCAGATACTTCAACCTTCTCATGTTCAATTTGAAAATTCAAGATGTTAATATGCTTCATAATTTTTCGACTCTTTGAGTCAATCATTCTTTGTAGTACAATTCCTTCCATATTTGATGCTTCAGATTTCATTAAAGCAGAATGAAGAATGATCCAAGCACCAAACCAGAAAAAGAATTGAACATAAGCAAAGACAATAATTGAGAAAATCAGTTCCTCAAATGTTGAACCATAAAGGATTTGATGAGCAATTCCAAAATAGAAGAAAATGTTGAAGAATGTAAATTGAAAGAAAAAATTGAGCAGATTTAATGTGTAGCATGCATTTATGGATGTAATTGCATCGCAAAGTCTTATGTGAATTTTCCTGATTATTTTGATTGTGCCAATATTTTGAATATCGTTCTTCAAAATTTGATTAATGTACTTGAATCTTAGGTAAATAGTGTCAATGATCAGCATGTGAGTAACTTGATAATTCATGTACGCAATAACGTTAATGAATGCAAAAATTCCTTCCATCATGTCCACATTCATTTCTTCTAAATAATTTGAATATAAATATTGATCGATTCCAATAGTTATATAAAATGATATAAAGTAAAAGACTGTAACTGCCAGAGCAGTCTTAAAGTGCTTCGGATGATTTATTTCAATTCCACAAGCTGTCAATTTTTCATCAATCCAATCAATATCCTCAATAACTTTCTCATGCTTCCGTCTAACGATGAAATTAAAAATTCTGAAGACTGTCGGCATGAAAATTGTCAATTGCAGCAATATTGTAAGTCCAATTTGAAAAATTAGTGAATTTCTGTTTCCGACATTGATGTTTGAACTTTTTAATGACATGAAAAGTCCAACGACGATATAAAAAATCAGCCTTAAATATTCATCGACTTTCAGACTCTTTTCTCTGTTTTTGATGGAACCTACTGAGAAGTGGAAATATCCAAAAAGTCTTACGAGTGAGCAATTAAAAGAACAAACTTCTGTGAAGCTTTTTCTATCGAAAAATTTGACCATTTTTATTATTATTTGTTTTTAAGGTAAGTACACAATGACTGAAGGAAGTAAACTGAATTTTGTTGAGGCAGAGAAAGTTACAAGTCATGTTGCAAATGGTGATTAAAAGACTTTGATAAATATTCAATTAATTTTTATAAATAAATATTGATACTGGCACTTAGAGAGTCCCAAGGGAATTGAGATGGTTCTGATGGTTCGAACTAGGAATTAAATTAGAAATTTATAATCCAAAATCAAAGTTCAAATCCTAAGAAATTTTTAATTATTTTCAAATTCTTCAAAATTATCTATTCAAACACAAAAGTTCAATTCCAACATCCCTGGAACTAATAACGTCACAAATTCCAGAGAACCTTAATTACCTTATGAATATTAAATTTCATAATTAATTAGAAAAACTCATGCAACATGCCATTTAACCAGCCTTCTTATTATTATTATTATCCCCAACATATAGCTCGTCTCTATACATTTGCTTGTACTGACCTATCACACTACCGATTATTGAACATTTTTTCATTTCAATGTCAAACTGCTTGCACGTCTCTAACAAAATTTCTTTCAGTTGCGGTAGGACAGCAGCATCAATTGATGGAAAAAGTTGATGCAAAACTTGTTCACCGTAAAGTGTCAAAATTGTTAAAATGTTCATATTGGCACCTGATCTATCACAAACTGCATTCATTTGATATTCTCCAAAATCATAAGTGTAGATTTCATCGCCTTGATGGATTGTTGTAGTTGTATGATGTCCACGATTGATAAGTCCGATGACATGAAAGACACTTGCTGCAATGATGATGTGAAGCCATTTGAAAATGGTTTCTAGTACGCCTGATGATTGAGTTCCTGTTGTGTAGATTAGAATTGGTGTGATGAACATTACAAGATCGTCCCAATAGAATGTTTCCTCAGTTCCCCAGAAGAACCCTTGAACCCTAAAATGGAAAATTTAAGGAATTTAAAATTTTATTGAATTTTTCAATGATTCCCAGTTCTTAAAAGATGTATATTTTTTTAAGCAGTGCTTCTCAAACTTGATCACTCGACATTCTGACAAACCGAGATTTGAGGTTTGAGATTTTTTGAACGAGAAATAATCGCTCAGAGGTCGTTCATAAAATACGTAACGCCAAAAACTACCATTTTAAACCCCCGTCACTGCAGTGGCATTCTGAAAAATTTTATATGAAGCTTTATAAAATCCAAGAAACCTTCCAAAGCGTTCCAAATTTTGCTAATGACCACTTAGGGGCCGTTCACAAAGTACGTTACGCAAAAAAATTACTTTTTAGACCCTTCCTCCCCCTTCATTAAGCTTTTTGCATAAAAATTCTCTTGTTTTGTTTAATCTGTTACAAAATCTTAGACCCCCTCTCCCCCCTAAAAAGCAAACGTACTAAGTGAACGGCCCCTTATAAATTTTTAAAGTGTCGCGAGAAATTTCCTCAACTTCAAGAATGTCTTTATGAAGTTTGAGAATCACTGTTTTAAGTCATAAAAGTTCTTACCTCATTCTTAACATATTGAAGAAATAAAGCACATGAATATTAACATGAACTGCAATTGACTGAATTTTATACTGCAAATCTTTTACTTCAATTGGAAGCCATTTAAAATGTGGATCAAAGAAGCTTGTTTCTAAATCTGCATATGTATTTGGGTACATGTGATGTGACTGCAAGGAGACAAGTTTTGAAAATTTCAAAACTAATTCGGTACATTTTCCAGAAAATTCTGAAAAGTCATTGAAAGCTCTCAAACACCCTAACTTACAAATATATGAAAAATCCTCATGTCTCTAGTCGCTGCCATACTCAAATTTCCCGTATACATTCTCCAATTGTCAGCTTTATGAAGAAAATTATGTGACATTAACACCAACCATTCCAAAAACAGCCCAGCGATTATCACTGGCACTAAATAATTCACATTAACATAATCATTTGGCTGAACTCGACTTACAAACACGACAGACATCAAAAAAGCAACGAGTGTTATGTCGTGGATTATTTTTGGTTTCATTTCAACACTTTTGTCGACAGTCTTCATTCTTTGTTCTATTTTTCTCTTTAAAGTTTTATAAAATCCATTGTCATCGAATGTATAGCGATAATTTCGTTCTTGTGTTGCAACACCGACACAGTAATTTTCCAAAACATCACTCGGTCTTGATGATAAATGATAAGACTCAAATGCTTCCGTTATATCAGTTCCCTTAAAAATAGATATATAGAGAGAGAAAATGAAGATGAATCGTGTGTTGAACTGGAAACAAGATGACCTTGGAGAAACTTTATAGACAAAACTTGTTTACGTCTTTAAATAGAATTGCTTGTTGTGACTTGGAAATTTTATTTTTACCTTTGAAATTTCAAGCCATGCTCTTCCTCCAGGATGTTTGGGTATAAAATCCGTCAAATCATACAATTTATCGTGAACTCTCCATAAACCTGCTGCGTTATCGTCTAGCTTCTTTCCCTCAATCCATTTCCAGCAGCCATTAACGAAATCATTACGAAAGGTTGGAAATTTTCTTATCAGTGAATTATTTTTGAGATAGTCAAGGGATGACATGTTGATGAGTTGAATAAATAAGGTAGACTGTGAATGTAAGCTTTTTTTTTTGGATGTTACAAACCTTAAAAAAATGTGACAAATAATCAAGATCAGCCAGTTTAACCTGATTTGTCATTCAAATATGATGATGTTTATAAATTTATGCAGAACTGACCCTTAAAGATGTTTTTCGTGCAGGTTTTACGTTTGTGATGAATCAGCTGAGTTTGATGGCATTTTTTATGAGCACAAAATTAAATTTTTTAATCAAAATGTTATGGAATTGAATATTGAGACAAGTTCATGCCAATCAAATATTTCAACCAGATGGAAATTGATGAGTCTGATGATTAGTTTATGGTTGATGCATTTTACAAAAAAAAAAAATGCATTCGGAAATAGTCAAATCTTGACTGCCAAGATGTTCAATCTTGTAATATTTTTGGTGATTGTTTTTTTTAAATTTAATTTTTCGTCAGCTTTTGATTTTAATTTGACTGTATCGAAAAATATTAGGTATTATTTCTATCATGGGTAAGTGGATTCAAGTGAAAATTAAAATAACTTGCATATTAATTGATTGACAATTTCAGCAATTCACTGGACATTTACAATGTGCAAAATTTTCCAAAAATTCTCAAAAATAAAAATTTTGATCCTGAAAAGCCTACAACATTTTACTTTCATGGATCAATGGAATTTCCTTTAATTCCATCTGTTAGCATTATTAAAGATGCTTATGTTGCGAATGGACGTCATAACTTTATTATAATTGGAAACAGCCTTCCATTTTTACATATTTTACGGAATACAGGAATAATTTCAGAGAAAATTTCTGACAACTTGTTGAGTCTTGTAGATGCTAGATATGACATTAAAAAAATTGTACTTTTATCATATTCACTTGGTTCTAAAGCCATTGCTCCAGTCACATCAAGACTTATAAAAATAAAATCAAAAAATAAATTAAGCATCTCTAGACTAGTGGCACTTGATCCAGGAATTATGAAAGATCATGAATTAATCATGACAGGCGGAGAGCGACTAAATTCAAATGATGCTGATTTTGTGATGACTGTGCATACAGATTGTAATAAATGGGGAAGTAAGGAATCACATGGACATGTTAATTTCTGGATTAATGGTGGATGTCATCAACCATTGTGTGGTAATAATTTTTCTGTTATTTTAGGGCTGTTCAAAAGTGATGTTGGGGTTCACTGAGTTCGTTACGCAAAAAAAAAAATATTACCAATTCCTCTCCCCCCTTGTTATGACTTTTATATGTAAAAATTTTCTTTCGTTTGAACTGTTACAAAATCCTACTTCTCCCCCTCTCCATTTAAAAAGTGAACGTACTAAGTGAACGGCCCTATAAAAATTTTGCATAATTTAATTCTATTCTTAATTTTTTTTGAAGATTTTTTTGTTTTCAAACAAGCCCAAAGTGTTTGCAGTCATCTAATGGTGTTGGGTTATTGGGCTGAAGCAGTAAAAAGAGACAGCAAAACAGCATTTAAATCCAGAAAATGTAAAAGTTGGAAGCATTATATTAGAAAAGATTGTGAGGAAAGCTCATCAGTTGCATATATTGGACTTTATACGTCGGAAAATTTGACTGGTAATTATTATGTGAAGACTAATAGATTTGAGCCTTATTCAAGGTCTTGAAGTGTGGAATATTAATTTTTTGAGGTTAAATTTTGAAAAAAAGAAAATAAATTTGAAATTTTTTATAAGTTTTTTAAATTTTTAAAAATTTCAGATATTTTTTTAAAATTTCTGTTTTTTGGATAGCAAAATATTTTTTTTTGTATGATCTGTTACAAAATCCTAGACCCCCCTCTCCACTAAAAGCGAACGTACTGTGTGAACGCCCCCCCTTTTCAAAATAATTTTTTTCAACTCAAAATCTCAAATCTTGTAAAATGATTGACCATAAAATTTTGTAAATAATAGCTTGGTTTTGATCAGCGCTTTCGTCATCTTGAGTCTCAGCTTCATATTACCTCGATCTTCATTAAGATACATAAATTTCCATTTTTTCTTCTGTTGACTTGTTTGCAAGACAATCTTGAATTTTTATTTCTAAATTAATTCTACAGCTCATTAGCTCGACAATCCCACAGCATAATCGCTTAGCATCTCAAAAAAAAAAAATCTCCAGTCGTCTCCTAATTATCAATAATTTCTAAGCCATACATAAATTATATTTTCATGACACATTAATCTCAACTTATGACACGTTGGGAAACAAAGTCGTCTTTATATGCTAAACATGCACCACATAATGTGGGATATCACACTAGAAAAATCTCCATTGACATTACATTTGTTTTTGTTTCGTTTTGTTGGGTTGGTAAGCACGCAAAGTAATACAGACAGACAAATAGAAGTAGATCAACAGTTGTTGACTGTTGTAAATGAAAATGATGAAAATTGAGTACGCGAGACTTAAGTGCTTACACATTTTATTTAAGAGAAAAAGTGCGAAAAAAATAATGAAACAGTCTAATGCTGATCGTCAAGATGAACAATCTTGTGATTTTTTTAGTGCTACTGAAAATTTCTCTGTCGGTTGAATTTGATTTGAATCAGACTGTAGCTTGTAATATTCGGTATTATTTTTATCATGGGTAAGTTAAAATTAAGAAAAATGTGTCAAAAAATTAAAATTTTAAAAAATTTAAAACAAAAGAAATTTTTTTTAAAGATTTCCAAAAATTAATTTTATGTAAATTTAATTCGATAAAGCTCATCACTAGACACTTACGATACAAAAACCTTCTCAAAACTTATCGACAATCCAAATTTCGATCACGAAAAGCCAACAACGTTCTACATTTACGGAACGATGGAAGGTATTTGGGTGCCAACAGTCATCGCCGTTAAAGATGCTTATCTAGCTAATGGAAAGCATAATTTCATTATAGTTGGAAATAAGAATCCATTCTTGCATGTTTTCAAGAACGCGCCATTAATTGCTGAGAAATTTTCTGATAACATGCTCGATTTAATAAATTCTGGTTATGACTACTCAAAAGTTACTTTCGTGTCGTTTTCGCTTGGTTCGAAGGCAATTGCTCCAATGACTTCACGTTTAATCAAAATTAAATCAAATAATAAGTTTAAATTGACGAGAATTGTTGCACTTGATCCAGGAATTGTGAAAGATAATGAATTGAAATTGACAATGGGAGAAAAGTTGAATTCAAATGATGCTGATTTTGTGATGACTGTGCATACAGATTGTCATTATTGGGGTACTAAGGATTCACATGGACATGTTAATTTTTGGATTAATGGAGGATGTGATCAGCCGATGTGTGTCAATGATTTTAGTGAGTATTTAAAATTAAAAAAAAAAAATAAAATCAAATTATTGAAATTTAAAAATTTTTGAAATCCAATTTTTTTAAAAAAATTAAAAATTAAATTTTTCCAACAATTACAGCAAAAAGTGTCTGCAATCATCTAATGGCAGCTTACTACTGGGCAGAAGCAGTAAAAAGTGATAGTAAAACTGCATTCAAATCAAGGCAATGTGCTAGTTGGATGAATTATACGAAAAAAGATTGTGATTTAACTTTACCAGTTGCGTATATTGGACTGTATACACCGGCAAATGTTACTGGTGATTATTATGTGAGAACAAGAAAAGTTGTGCCTTATTCGAGATCTTAATGTTGAAATTGAATTTGTTAGAAATGCTATTTTATTGCGTTAATTCAAAAGTTTTGAAATTATTGAAAATTATTGCAAATTCTTAGGTAAACTTGAACTTCATTTCTGTTGGGTAGGTGGAAGGTATCAGGGGCGTAGCCAGGAAGTTTCACGAAGTTTACAATAGATATTATTGAATTTTTATAGAATCAAACAAAAAAAAAGTCGAAAAATAGCAAAAACCCCCTCTCAAAAAAATTCCTGGCTACGCCCCTGGTAGGTATTTGAAAAATTTCCTAAAAATAATTTAATGACTTAATGTTAAACGTATGGAATCTAGTCATTGAGCGATTTGAATTTAATATTGTAAAGAAGTGAAATCAATTTTTTTTCTATTTTTTTTTTTTTTATTTTTAAATCTAAAATCTCAGTTAATTTTTCATTGGTTAAAATATAAATGAATTAGTTAAAAATAATAACGTGCACGTTATTTATGAAAAAATTAGAAAAAATAATAAAACAAAACTTGTGATAAAAAATTGAATCAACAGATTTTCTTATCAAAAAATACTGTAAAAGTTATCAAGTTGACATTGAATTGTTGAAGTTATAAATTAGTTCCGTGAAAATAAAGAAAATAAAAACTTTAATGTGAATAATTACGATGTACGAAACACACAATACTTAAAATTAATACTTATAATGGATGTAATTTGAATGATTTTTGAAATCTTGAAGATTTCTTAAAAATGTAAAATTACTCTTAACTAAAAATCTTTCATTTTGTAAATAAAGATTTGAAAATTGTGAAATTAAATTTCTCAATTCTTTAACCTTGAAGTTTACATCTCTTGAAAATGCATGGTTAAAAAAAATCCCAATTTTCAGCTGCATTATCTTGATCCATACATGATGAGTAGTGCAACGAAAGAATGAAAAAATTATAAATATTGAGAATAAAAATCTAAATAAATTGAGAATCTCTCTCATGCCCTCAAAAATCCATAAAATCTACTCAATTTCAATCCGTTTTAATCACTTTCTTGGAGTCTGTGCAGCAAACAAGAAGACAAAGAGAAATGTCTAATTTTAAAGTTATTATTACAATTTTACTAAGTAAGTCGTGCAAATAATCGATGCTAAACCAAACCTACTTAATTTAATTTACATCTAATTACAGTTATAAATCTCAATTCTGTTGACTGTGCTAAAAATAAGAAACACAAACAATACAAGAAGAAGAATTACACAGAAATTGCCACAAATGAGGAACTGCAGGCATTAAGTCAAGAAATTTTTGAACTAGACAACACGAATATTTTATCAAAGGTTCATGTAAACTACCAAGGACGTTTTCAGTTACTAAATTCAACTGATGATCTCGCACCAGAACCGTAAATATTTTTCGAAACTTTTTTGTGATGTTTTTTTTGGACTTAATTTTCTCATTTTGTTGTGCGTACAATTAAAAATTTTTTTGAAGCTTATCAAATGAGAAAATGAGTTTGTGGTTGGCAGTTTGGGTGGATTGTAATTTTGATTTGTTGGTTTTAATAACTTGAATAATTCTGGATATTTCTGCAAATCATGATGTGTACTTGGATGGAAATCATCAATAATCATGTATAATATTGATGACTATGTAACAAAAAAACATTAAACTCCACCAAACTATCCAAAAATGCACCTAAACCACATCAAAACCTAAATCTACTAAAACTAAACTCCATAATAATTCGCAGGCTATTGACATACAAAACTGAAATAACAGAGTTGGACACAATAAAACATATGATCACGATGTACGATAATTATGAGAGAAATTCATCTGTTGACGAGATCGTCACGGAAGACGAGAGAGAGGAAGAGAAAAATTTCATCAACTCACTCTTAAGCACAGCTGTTATTAAGTATGTCAAGTTGCCGGTTCTCTCATTTTTTTTACTCATTTTTTTTTTTATTTTTGTTACCTTAGAAAAGCAATAAAATTTTTGGAGTCAAAAAACCTTGTAGGAAACAGTGAAGATGAACATTTTTCACTGCTGCATTCCATCTGGTTTGATTTGTATCCACGAACTAAAAAAAGTAATGCAACATCGTCTGGTTTTGAGCATGTCTTTCTAAGTGAAACCAAAACGAATAAGTTAGGTGGACTTCATAATTGGATTTATTTTGCAATGCTGGAAAAGTCTGGGGAACTAAATTATAAAGGATGGATTAGGAAGCTTGATCTTGATGATGTAAGATGATTTAATTGATGCTGATAATTTTAATTTAAAGAATTTTTAATTATCTTTCAGAAAGCAATTATTTTAACTTTCAAATCAGATTTAAATGGCATAAGAAAATCAATAAATTCAATAATAATTGGATCATCACCAGAACTAGAATTTGCACTCTATACACTATGCTTTAAAACTAGAATAAATCGAAAATGTCCTCTGTCATATAATGACATTAAGTTCTATATCGTTACTTATCAAACAGTTTACAACAAGAAGAAACTTCTCGCATCTGCTTATGCTGATTTCTTTGATATCAAGGCAAATGTTACGAAGAATTGGAATAAACTTGATGACGAATTATTTTAAAAAAACTGGTTAGCTATTGGAATAAAAAATATTATTTAGAAGATGTGCAAAAAACAAGAATCGCAAAAAATTTATAATAAAAATTGAAGACACAAATGTGTTTTGTTTCAGTTTATCTGCAAAAGTCAAGAATATAAGTTGTATCAAGCTGCTTTTGTTAAAAAAAAAATAAAATAGATTTTTCATTTTGGAATAATAAAAATTTAAATAATTTGGTAAGTCTTTGATTGTGTTTGTTGCATAAATTTTATCAAAAGGATTAGAATGTGATGATTGTAGAAGTTTCTTACGTAAATTTTGCGTTAATCACATCACAAGTCATTTCACATCCTTATGAGGTTATCTGAAACTTAAATTCATATGATGATGCTTATTCCAAAAATTTAAGAAAATAAGTAATCAAATCGATCAGAATCTTAGCAAAGAAGTGAAAATTATATTTTAAGAAGCACATTAAGATTCGAATCACACTAGAATTTAAAAAAAAATTTTCCCACAAAAAAAAAAAAAAATAATAATGTTTTTAAAAAAATAATAATGTTTTTAAAAAAATATCAAATAATAAAGTCACATTCAAAAAATAAAGAATTCTACAATAAAATATTTAAAGCATAAAGTTAAAGCTTTCTTTAACGAAACGTGCTGACAAAATATTTTAAGATAAATTAAATAAGTCCGGTTTTCCAAGTTTTTTGCAAATATTTTTTTTTTCTCTCGAAATTTCTTACTCATTCAAGGAAAAAGAGATGACGAAGGATATCACCTTCATGATTTTTTTTTTTATTTCGCGGAAGAATCTTGATATTGAAACAAAAAGTGATAATTTTTGGATGGTTATGTTTTGTCTATTATCTGCCAAAATCATAAAATGAAGTCATCAAGGTTGACTGGATTTAAAGATAAAATTTCGCTTAAAATTGATAATAATCAAAATTATTTTGATATCCGGATTGTAGTTTAATGCGTATTAATTGTTTAGCATTTTTAGAGTCATAAGAATTGTTAGATTTTTTGACCAAAGAAATTTAAAAATCTTTTCAAATAACGAATTAAATTCAATCAAAAAGTTTTTTAAATTTTCAGTCCAAAAGTTCATTTTTTTTTTAAATAAATGAATCTCAAAAGTTTTCAATTGGATAGAGTAGTAAAATATTTCAATCTTTTGTTTTGTGATTTTTTTTTTCATACCTACAATAATTATAGAACTTTTAATCTCTTAAATCTTAATACAAATTCTTTAATGAAAATATAAATTGTTGCAAAGTTATTTGTTTTTTAATTTTGTTCATTTTTTCTTTTGATTACATTTTAAATCTTTTGTTACTGTACAAATGAAAAATATGAATGTTCCTGATATTTATAGATTAAAAGTTCAATGAAATTGAAAAAGAATAAAAATTTACTTCTTATCAGTCAAATTTTAATCAATGCAGGATATTTAAAAACGTTTAAAAATAAAATACAAATGCAAAAAAAAATCTCAATGAAAATTTTCAAATCAATCTCAAGTTCAAGATTGATTTTAAATATTTCCAGTTGTAACAAGGTCGTTTAGTTTGATAGAACTTAAAAAAGTTGTTTTCAAACGACATTTTTTTTTTTACAAAATTCATATTTGAAGAATATCAATTTTTCTACGGTAAATATTTTTTTACCTTAGAGAATTAAATAAAAAAAATTAGAGAATAAATTAAATTTAACAAGAATCTAAACATTAATCAAAAAAAGGAATAGAAAATTTACTCAATTTTAAAATCTAGCTTCTCACACAATTACATAATAACACAGCTTTAAATGGAAATAATTACTGTATTTCATTGAAATTATCATACAATTATTAGCTGGTATTTTTTCCCTGCGATATCATTGAACCTTAATACAACTCACATTTCAAAGTTTGTGTTCAAAGTGACAAGACGTAAAAAAAAATTAACGTTAAAAAAATCTTTATTTTTAGTTAAAAAAAAAGAAATCAAACAAAAAATGTTTAACATAAATGACATTCATCATGAACAATACACAGCAGCAGGAGCCAACAATAAGACCCTCTCAGCATTAATATGGAGATTTACTTACTGGTTCTTTGCGGGTGTAACATTGTCAATAATTG
This sequence comes from Chironomus striatipennis, assembly GCA_026123125.1. Lineage (NCBI taxonomy): Eukaryota > Metazoa > Arthropoda > Insecta > Diptera > Chironomidae > Chironomus > Chironomus striatipennis. The sequence continues at coordinate 47,139,130 of CM047394.1, forward strand.
AGATAATAACTTCCATCTACCACTTATTCATCCCTCGTACACCAGTCGACGTATCAAAGCAATTAGCACTTGTAACAGGTGGTGGTAATGGAATGGGACGAGCATTTTGTTTTAGATTAGCAAAAGAGAAATGTGACATTGCTGTTGTTGATATTGATTATCAGGCTGCTCTCCGAACAGCCACTGACATTCAAGAAGAATTTAAAGTTAAATGTCGAGCATTTCAATGTGACATTTCAGATTATGCAGCTGTGCTTGAGTTGAAGAAGAAAGTTGAATCGGAAATGCGACCGATTGATATACTCGTGAATAATGCTGGACTTCTGTATATGTCAGACTTCTTGACGAGTGATATGAAGGATATCAAGAGAGTTGTAGATGTCAATGTAACGTCTCAAATTATGGTGAGTTGATCTTTGTGCGGGAAAAATTAACTTTTTTGATTGATTTTGCAAGTTAGTATTAAAATTGAAGATAGAGTCATTCAGATTAATCTTTAATTATTAAGACACGACTGGATTGTATTCATAAATTGATGTTGTAATTGAAAAATTATTTTCAAACTATACAATCAAATTTTATTGAATTTAATTTGTAAAATCTACTTAAATCATAAATAATATATGCAAATATGATAATTTCAATGTTTGCGTTTTGTAGGCTTTTTAGATTTTTTTTTGATGAACTTCAAGGCGGAAAAGATTAACAGGTTATAGAATCAATATTTGCTGTAGAGATTTCTTAAATTTTTATTTTCTATTTTTTTTAACTCCTACCCATTGTTTTTTTTGAAAATTTGTTAATTTATTTTTTAATTAAAAATACTTTTTCGAAATGCTCAATTAAATTTTGATTTAAATTTTGTTAAAAAAACAAGGATAAATACCTACTTATTATAAAATTAATTTAAAATATAAAAAATTGAGACTAACTAGGGTAAAAAATATTGAAATTTGTACAATATTGAAATTTGTATGAACAAAATCACAAAAAAATTTTTGTACAATTTTCGAACATGAAAAAATTGGCTAAGAAGACATTTTGGTCCACATATTAAGGTCTTATGACTTTGCTCGGAGATTGAAGTTTACGATTAACTAAACTTTTGCCCGTACAAATCACTGCTTATACGAAAAAAATCCACTTCATTCCAAATATTGAAATTTGTATACAACAAATATTGAAATTTGTACAAAATTTCAATAGTAGGCGGTGAAGAATTTCAATTGTTTTTGTGTAAACAAATTAATTAAATTAAATTTAAAGGACTAATAAGCAGCTCAAGATGATGCAGAATCTACTCAAATAAAAATTCTTCAAGAAATTTAATTTTTCCCAAGTTTTGGTTGCAAAAATCGAGATAATGTGGTATACAAATTTCAATATTTGTTTGTACAAATTTCAATATTTTTTGTACAAATTTCAATATTTAAATGTCAAGACGTTTTTTAGTGCTTTATGTTGCAAAAATAACTGTTTTCAAGATTGATTAATAAAATATGGAAACCAAATAAAGTCCTAGGAAAAATTTGGGAAATCAACATTGCTTCCAATGAAAGTTACAGGCCATTGAAAAAAATTTGTTCGTTTTGTACAAATTTCAATATTTTTTACCCTATATTTATTCTAATTTTATTAAGTAATTTTTTTAAACAAAAATTAAACCTTAATATTGCATGCTAAACTTAATAATTAAATAATTTATGTTACTTATTATTTTTAATTTATTTTATTTCCTAATTCTTTTAGGTTGTTCACACATTCTTACCTGGCATGCAAGAACGAAAACGCGGTAGAATATTGACAGTAGCTTCAATTACTGTTCTCAATCCAATGCCAGCAGCCGTCGTGTATACATCAACAAAGTTTGCAGTTGAGGGTTTCATGTCATGTCTGTTCGATGAGCTTGCCGTAAACAATAAAGATGAATACATCAAGCTCACGACTGTATATCCAGATTTTACACATACAAGAAAAGAACTTTCGGATACACTTGATCACATCAAGTATGAATTTCCACGATTAACACCGGATCGTGTTGCTGATGAAGCTATTCAAGGATTGTTGACAGGACAGAGAAAAGTTGTTGTTAGTGATATTAAAATTGCGCACTTCTTGTTTAGGTAAGAATAACAAATTATAGGCGGAAAAATAGTTTAAATGATATTTTAACTTTAATTTAATTCATCCTCCCACTGACCTAGATTATTAAAATCTTATTAAAACTTTCTATTCTATTGTTTTTGCAATCAAATTTTGCTTCAAATCACAAATTAGTTGTCAATTGTTCTATTTATTGTGCTCATTAATTCCATAGAAAATTAATCACTAATTTGTTGCATTAATTATCACTTTGAATTTTAATATGAGTTATATAATTAAATTTCTATATACATAAAAGGGGTTCGGAGCTGTATAGTTTATTTAAAATTTGCAAATGAGTGATTGCTTGATTCCGGGAAAAGAAAATTTGAAATTTTGTATGGAGATTCCCAAATCGAAACCACTAAATTTAAATTTTCTTACTTTAAAGAAATTTAAAGACGAGATTTTGTTGATCAAAATTTCATCTTTAAATTTACTTCAATCTAAAATAATTTATTTGATTTATTCTTTACAGCTTATACACAGATCGTGCACGCAAATATTTAATGAAATCAGTGACTGAAATAGGGCAGCTACTCAAGTAATTTTCACTTTTGAGAAATAGATGTTAAGGATTTGAAGATGAGAAAAAGAACGAGTAAAAGCCTTTTCAGGTGCAATTTTGAATAGAAGCATCGAAAGGTTTAGTTTTTAAAATCAACCAACAATTAATGAAGATATTTTCTAAAACCTATAATTTGACTCGTAATATAAATTTATAGATTTTAGTTAAATAATTAAATGTAATAAAAAATTTTGAGAATTAATAAATTGAAAAAGGGATAACGGTTCTGAAGATTTTTGTAACAATTTATTTTAAAGTTAACCAGCATTCTTAAAAAGGGTTCATTCATTTTTGAGATGCACCAAGAAAATTAATTTTTTATGTGAAGGGGGCTTTTCCCCCCTAAAAATTAAACATCATAAGTAAATGACCCCAAAGTTATTTTACTTGTTATAATTTTATATTTATGTAAAAAAGATGCTTTAATTGATGATATTACTGATTTATGTAAGTACTTGAAAGAAATTTAATATTTGTTTAAAAATTTCATTTCCACGTTTTATTGAGTTAATTTTTGAACATCTGACATTTTATAGCTTTTTTATTGACTATTGCGTAAATGAGTACTGAGATTTTCACTGCTGCTAAATTGGTATCAATTTAAATGTAAACATTTTCTACTTTACTTTCAACAACTATCACGCAATTTATTTAAAACTACTCTTCTAAATACTGAATTTCAATGGCACTTGTCAGCAACAAAATTGATAGCACATAATTTCAAAAATAATATTGATATAAAAAAATCTAAAATCACCCACTTGAGTCAATTTGAATTTAAAGTTCTCAAATAAAAATTCATTCAACCTTGAAATCATTCTCAATTATTCTTCTTGTTGGCATCAACTGCTCGACTTCCACGTAATTTACGATAAGTTCTCTTAATCAAGCAACCCAAAATGACAAGAACTAATAAAATAATCACTTGAATGTCCCAAAAATGTGAACCAAGTAGTCCCAAATTAAACTCAGCAGGCTTTAAATGAGTAACTTTGGGGTGTCTTAAAATATACTCGCACCACCACACAGCACGATCCAATGGCTTCTCTGACTGATCCCTAAAAAGTTTTGACTTTTCTTGAACAGTTCGACGGTATTTTGGGGTGTGAAGGACTTCAACGATTGCCTTTTTAAGCTTCTCTGTGTTAATTGTGTGATAATCTACCTTAACTGCGATTCCTGATGAGACAGACTTGAAGACATTTCTATGCTGATCAGCAATAAATGGAATCGCGACCATTGGAACGCCATGCCATACTGCTTCATGTGTTGATAATAATCCTCCATGTGTAATGAATAATTTTATACTTGAATGTGCTAGAATGTCATTTTGTGAAAGCCAATCCTTAATCATGACATTTTTTGGCATGTCCTTGAGCATTTCAGCTGTTTCGAATTTCCATAAGAAATTATAATCAGGAATTTGACGGAAAGCTTCTAAAATACTTGTTATGGCCTTCGATCCAATCTCATCTGACCTCATATTTGTTCCTAATGCCATCAAAACTGCTCCCTTTTTGCCTTTTTTCAAAAATTCACTAATATCATCTGCAACTGGTTTTGGATCCTTAATTTGAAGTCCACCAACTTGAATGACATTTTGAGGGAGTGACTCTGGATAGTCAACAGCTGGATGAGAATTTACGAGCATTAAAACAGCTTTTTTATCAAGGTCTTCAGCATATGGTGTATTTGGACCGAAAATTTCCTTCATTTGCTTATCAATCGCTGGAGTTGCAAAATATTTACGGTAACTGAAAATGGATTATGTAATTGATAAGTTAAAGTGAGCTTAAAAATGAATTTGGATTGACAGATAGTGGATAAGTTTGACTTAATAGATAAACTAGTAATGAAGCGGATCACGCTTCATGTGCATATTCACACCGTTCCAAAACTCTCTATCGGGTCAGCAAAGCTTCGCTTTGCATAAGATTGAAGATTAAGTCTCGATCGGGTCAGCAAAGCTTCGCTTTGCATAAGATTGAAGATTAAGTCTCGATCGGGTCAGCAAAGCTTCGCTTTGCATAAGATTGAAGATTAAGTCTCGATCGGGTCAGCAAAGCTTCGCTTTGCATAAGATTGAGGATTAAGTCTCGATCGGGTCAGCAAAGCTTCGCTTTGCATATGATTGAAGATTAAGTCTCGATCGGGTCAGCAAAGCTTCGCTTTGCATAAGATTGAAGATTAAGTCTCGATCGGGTCAGCAAAGCTTCGCTTTGCATAAGTTTGATGATTAAGTCTCGATCGGGTCAGCAAAGCTTTGCTTTGCATAAGATTGAAGATTAAGTCTCGATCGGGTCAGCAAAGCTTCGCTTTGCATAAGATTGAAGATTAAGTTTCGATCGGGTCAGCAAAGCTTCGCTTTGCATAAAATTGAAGATTAAGTCTCGATCGGGTCAGTAAAGCTTCGCTTTGCATAAGATTGCAGTTTAAGACTCGATCGGGTCAGCAAAGCTTCGCTTTGCATAAGATTGATGATTAAGTCTCGATCGGGTCAGCAAAGCTTCGCTTTGCATAAGATTGATGATTAAGTCTCGATCGGGTCAGCAAAGCTTCGCTTTGCATAAGATTGAGGTTTAAGTCTCGATCGGGTCAGCAAAGTTTCGCTTTGCATAAGATTGCAGTTTAAGACTCGATCGGGTCAGCAAAGCTTCGCTTTGCATAAGATTGAAGATTAAGTCTCGATCGGGTCAGCAAAGCTTCGCTTTGCATAAGATTGATGATTAAGTCTCGATCGGGTCAGCAAAGCTTCGTTTTGCATAAGATTGACAATTAAGTTTCCTAAAAAAATCGAAAATTTTCATATTTGAACTTAATTTTGAAGCACTAATTGATGTTTTTGGATATGACAATGTATGTACGTCTTTTAGGTCTAATTATAAGCTACAATAATCAGAAGTTTTTAGACTTTTTAAATCCGAACTATAGGCACAGGAGGGCAAAATGTCCAAAAAATGCCGATGTTTTGAACTTTTTCGAGATTTTGACTGACCAAAATAGGTTTAAAAATATTTTTGGTATTTTTCCATAAAAGTTCTCGCATTTATTGATCAAAAACAGAAAATTTTACAAAAATCCATCCACACAGTGAACCACACGAATTTTTCCAAAATTTAGGTTTGTGGGGGGTGTACTGGTGGCTAAAATTTTTTTTTTTGCATTTTTTCTCAACAAAACTTTATTTTTTATTGATTTTGATCAAAAAAGTTCAATTAACAATTTTTGTGAAATTTTTTAAATGTATTTTGCAATAATCGGCTAAAATATGCTTAAAAAACACACTATTTCGTTAGTTTCTCAGATCCATCTACATGGATCGGCACCAACGTGTGAGGTGCACATTTGAGTGATAATGCGCACATTTTGAGACATTTTTGACATAAAATGGTTTTTTCGTATTTGAGTTCTGCGAGGAACAAACTTGCTTGTAAGCATACACCACCACTATTTGGGGTCGTGTCCGGAGGCATCAAAACCTTTTTCAATGCGGTTTTTTGTATTTTGTAGATAATTTTGAGGCCGAACTTTTCACACCGAACAGTTTATGAAAATTTTGAGTTTTGGCGCCAAAAAACTAAAAAAACGATTTTTCAAGTGTATCGAAATCAATATATTCACAACGTGAAACGGTGTGAATATGAAAATTAGATTCACATCTAACTCAGTGTAATATCATAAAATCAAATTAAATCTAGCAATTAAAATAACTCACAATGAATCCAAAAAGTTGATGACTCCATTATGTAAACGTTGAATAAAATTCATATTGACATCATAATGAAGGAGATAAAATGGCTTTACAGTCAATCCAAGTTTATCACTACCGACAATATCGACAGTATATGGTGGGTTATTGAACGCCGATATTCCAATTAATGGTGGATTTTTGAATTTTGGCAACAATCCCAATAGACAAGGGCCACACGTATAATCATGTATAACGAGGTCAAATTTAAAATCATCTGGATAATTTTTGATTACTTCAATGCCTTTACTTATTTTTATTCCCCCACACATGAACGCACCAAAGTCGTAGAATGAAAAGACTGATTTTAATGTCGCTTCTCGACTCATTTCCAATAAGCTGATGTGCTCGGAGTTGCTACTTTTTTTTATGCAATGATAATTATGAGACATTTTACAGTCATAAAAATTTATTAGATTATTTACTTGTAATAATGAGAATAAACTTCTTCCAGATGGATATAATGGAAATTTTCGACAATATTTTTGCTCACGTCAGGTGACACGAATGTTATGTTATGACCACGGTGTGCTAAAGCTTCTGCCACAGCACGATTGAAGATGTAATGGCTTGGACTTTGATTTTTTCAGTGGTTGAGGAGATGAAAATATGAAATATAAAAAAATTTAATGTAAATAAATTGGATCGGATGTTTACGTTTATTTAACCGGTAATTTTGGAATTTTTGATGAGTTTTTGAGAGTATTTTCGTGGGGTTTGTTAGGTTTTAGAATTTTATATCTTAATGAATATTTTTGCGAATAAAAATTTTTTATTTTCATTTTTTTTAGCTGAAATCAGGTCTTGAAGAAAACTTAAGAGCTTAATTTTTATTTCAAATTTAGTTGACAATCTCGAAAAAAAATCAACATAATTATTTTAACTGTTGACTCTCAAAATTCATATTTTTATTAAATTAATCACAAGTTTCTCCAAAAAATACCTAGGAATTCCACTCAAAACAAGTATATTTGTAGCTTCATTTGATCTTATCACATAAAACAATAAGATAAGGCACACAAACTTCATTTTTAGATTCTAATTCACTTGAGTTGCTTCTGTATGAGCCAAAATACAAAATTAAACTAAAACTAAAAAACATAAACGCCAGAACACCGCTTCGTTATCACACATGTGGCTCTCGTGACCTTCGCAATATTTTTTTCTTTTATTCAATTTGATCGAGTGGAGAAAAAAAGAGAAAAAAATTAAAAAAAAAAATTGTTTATTTTTTTTTTGGGAATTTTAGAAAAATTGTTTTGTGGCGTGCAATTTTGCTAAAATAAATTTATAAATTTTTATAAATTTGAGATTTTAAGCAAATACCTAAATTAAAGAAGTTGAAATTTTTATTAGAGTCCAATTTTATAAAAAAAAGAACATAAAGTCGAATTCTACTGAATTAGCTTGTCAAAAATTGAAACTTTGAACCCTGAAATAATTTATTTTTAAAATAAAAAGAGTTTAGTTTTTTCATGTCTCAATGAACTTTATTTGCTCAAATTATTATTCTTGATCATTTTGAATAAGTGAGAATTTGTTATAGAATTTAATAAAGTGCGATCATTGTTATTTAGCTCAATTGAAACTCATTTTGTTCATGGAATTTTTAAATTTAACATTTTTTGTGAATTTCATTTACATTTTAAAGGAGGATTAGATTTTAAAATGTAATCTAAATATATCCTAATGAGCACATGTCATGACAAACATCTAGCAATCTAGTTGCATAAATATTGTAGGTTTTTTCTGATGTAAAATTAAAAGCATAACTTTCTGTTTTATTTTCTCTGCCCAAATTTACAAAACTTTCTGCAATTTCTTCAAGGTTTGGAATGTCTTCAGGTACACTTGTGAAAATTGGAAGAACCATCATTGCCATGAGAAGACCAAATTGTCCAAACATTTTGAGATGTTCATCTAAGGCTTTTCGTGGGAACATTACTTCAGGGTCTGATCCAAGTCTAAAGAAAAATAAAGAGTAAAATTTCCATACTTTTATAATATTTTTATAAGCATACAAATCGATTTGCATAACCGGGAAAATCTTATGCATGTCAAATCAAAATTTCTTACCTACGCATATAACTGGATAATTCTGCATAATAAATATCAAAGAATTCAAGATAATGCTTATCTCGAAAAGATTTCGTCGTACATGTAAATATGTAGTAAACCAGATCAGTTATCGGCGATGCATATCTATGAAATATTTTTAATTTGTTAGCTAAATATTTTTTCTTTTCTCATAAATTTATTTTTTTTAAAATGCATACCGAATCATTTGAAAATCAAGGAGTCTAATGTTTTTTGGAGTTCCATCCTGAAAAATTAATAAGTAAATACTAGTAATTTTTTGTAGCATCACATTTTTACCTCATTGTTGATAAAGAGTAAGTTATTGTTCCAGCACTAAAAATTTCATGAACATATTTTAATTAAAGTTTTAAAAAAAATTAACTAGAGGTATAGCAAGATGGAACCACTTACATCTCCATGACATATCGCTGTATATGGTTCTGATTTCTCGCGACTTAAACAGTGCTCAATTAGGTCTTTATAATTAAATTCTAAATAACTCAAAATCTTTTTTTTAACTTCAATATTTTCACACTTTTCAATAACTTCAAGTGTTTGTTTCTTAATACTTTCATAGTAAGCAGGCAGTGTTGAATCTTCATCTTCTGCTAAAACTTCAAATGAATCTTTCAAAGTGTAATAAGATTCAAATAATTCTGGTTTTTGGTCTTTAATTGCATAAAATACAGCATGCATTTTTCCAAGAGTTCTCATGACAAGAAATGCATGTTCTTTTGTGACTTCTTTGAATCTGTCAAACATGTCAAATCCATGAGTTTTTAGGTCACCAAACATTAATCCTTCATTTGGTTCCTCTGTCAATGTTTTGTAACAATGAGCTACTTGATGAAATCCTTCAGTTTCAACATCAATTCCTTTTTCCTCTTGGAACTTCTTGTATGTTGGATAGACATAGTCATAAAATCCAGCTTCACGTTTAAAATATTCTTTAGCAAACATTGCTTTTCGACTGACTTCATTTTGGGGAGGTAGCTTGACAATTAAACTCAATTTAGTTTTATTTGAAACTTTATCCTTGATTTCCACTCTGTAAATAAGCCCAAAAAAATTGTCTCCTTTTGATGATCCAGCACTGATTATGATGTTATAATAATCAATTTTATTTTTCAGTTCTTTTTCGACAACTTCGGTCAAAGCTTTCTCATAAATTTCATTTGGAAGCGATTCTCTTGATTGTTTTTCCTTCATGTTTTTTTTTTGTCTAATTTAGCTAGTTTTTTTTATTCACAAAAATTTTACTTTTGAACTGAGCAAAATTCTATTTAACACTAAACATAAAATCACTGAATTACAAAAAATATATAAACAAAATCGTTTAATAAAAAAGTAAAATCAATATAAATTTAAATAAAAATCCAATTTTTTTTTGTAGATTAGGCTAGGTATCCAATAAACAAGTATAACGGTGGTCACTCGTGACCGACGAAAGCGCATTTTCCGCGATCAGTAAATACACAAAGAATTAAAACCCCAGAATTGCAAAGCCAAATATTTAACTATAACCATTCTTTATTTACCCAAAAATTTAAAATTGACAGAATAAAATGGATGAAAAACATTATGCAACATAGAATTTAAAAAAAAAAAGTATTTGGTCACGGGCTAGGTTTGAACCCATGACTCTCATGGTAGGAGCCGCACACTCTACCAATTACGCCACTGCTGTTCTTTTTATTAAAAATAAAACGTGACATTTTGATTATTTATATTGATGAGTTTTTTTTAATAAAAGTGAATTATTTTTCGAATTTCACAAAATTTTCCGGAAAAACTATGAAAAATCCATGAAAATAGAAAACTAAACAACTAAAATATCAAAAAAAAAACTTAAAAAAATTAATTATCTATGAAAATATTGAAAATTTTAACAAAAATCGTCGGAAAAACTCGGGAAAATTGTGAAAATGGAAAATTATGACATGATTCAATATTATATGTCATAAGAAATCAAAAAAGTAGCAAAAAAAACAAAAAAAAAATTTTTGTCATCGGTGGGATTTGAACCGAGGAAGGCTGAGTTTTTGAAAAGTCAACATTTTAGTGCATTCGACCACACTAACACATACAAAGAAATGGCATTTTGGCACTTTTTACGCTGGTTCCAGCAGAGGAAGTGACCATTCGTGCTGATTTTTGGTTACATGGTAGCCAGACATGTCACACACATTTTAAGCCAAAAACCGCATCAAAAAAGCTTAGTCCCTAGGAGGAGATGCGATGACAGACAGACGGACAGACAGACGGACAGACAGACAGACAAAGTGCGGACAATAGCGTCCTTTTCCCTAGGGGAAAATGCGCTAAAAAACTGACCAACGCTATGAATATTGAATTTAGAAAACAGCTTTGTTTTTCTAAGAATTTTTTTATTTGTTAAATCAAATTATAAATAAACTGGAAATAAACCAAGATATTCATATCATGAGATAGAAAATATAAAATGTCAACGTCCGCGATGAACAGTACTTTAATATAAGCCTGAAATAAAATAAATACAGGAGGTCCTCGATTCGAACAGACTCTATTTGAATTGTTTTGGTTTGAAAAACTAACAAATTCCATGCAAAAATTCAAAGTTTTATTTTTTAATGGCCATTTTTCATAGGTTTCGATTTGAGTAGAAAAAGTTTGGAACAAAACAGCTGTCCTAAAATTGAGGACTGCCTGTATACATAAATTCTGTGCCAATGTCGACTCTGGTGATCATTGAAAAAAAAAATCATGAGGTCGCTGTAAGTTTGAAGTTTTTCTGACGAACACACTGCATTAGTATAATTAATAAAACTTACAATCATACGTCTTTGAAGTCGACAGCACAGCATGCGATAATTGAAATTCAAATTTAAATAATCTGTTACGATATTTTAGGTTCAATAAAAATAATCGACATTCAATAAAATTTCAAATTGAAACACAATTTTTTTATACCTAGGTATTAACTTTAAATTTAAGATTTATTATTTATTTATTTTTTTAATTTTCGGTTTAGATAAGGTTGTAAATTTTAGGTACATAAAGTATTAAACCTTAAAATATAATCTAAATATATCCTAATGAACACATGTCACGACAAACATCCAACAATCTTGTTGCATAAGCATCATATGTTTTTTCCGTCGTGAAATTAAATGCAGAAGCTCCTGTTTCCTTTTCTGTTCCCAAATTTGAGAAACTTTCTGCAATTTCATCAAGATTTGGAATGTCTTCAGGTACACTTGTGAAAATTGGAAGAACCATCATTGCCATAAGAAGACCAAATTGTCCAAACATTTTGAGATGTTCATCTAAGGCTTTTCGTGGGAACATTACTTCAGGGTCTGATCCAAGTCTATAGAATAAAGAAAAAGTTAATTTTAAACTAGTATCAACGTGGTCACTCGTGACCGACGAAAGCGCATTTTCCGCGATCAGTAAATAAACAAAGAACTAAGACCCCAAAAGTACAAAGCCAAATATTTAACTATAACCATTCATTATTTACCGAAAATTTAAAATTGACAGCAAAAAAAACCGATAAAAAAAATTATGCGACATAGAATCTAAAAAAAATAAAAAAAGCAAAAAAATAACTTGCCGGGGGCTAGGATCGAACCTTTGACCTCCACATTAGTAGTCGTGCGCTCTACCAATTACGCCACTGACGCTCTTTTTATGAAATGTTCATGTGACAATTTGATTATTTATATTGATGATTTCTTTTATATAATTGTAAGTTTTTATAATTTTCACAAAATTTTCCGGAAAAACTATGAAAAATCCATAAAAATAGAAAACTAAACAACTAAAATATCAAAAAAATATAAAAAAGAGTAATTATCTATGAAAATTGTATGAAAATATTGAAAATTTTAACAAAAATCGTCGGAAAAACTCGGGAAAATTGTGAAAATGGAAAATTATGACATGATTTAATATTATATGTCATTAGAAATCAAAAAAGTATCAAAAAAAGCAAAAAAAAAGAAAATGTCATCAGTGGGATTTGAACCAAGGAAGGCTGAGTTTTTGAAAAGTCAACATTTTAGTGCATTCGACCACACTAACACATACAAAGAAATGGTATTTTGGCACTTTTTACGCTGGTTCCAGCAGAGGAAGTGACCATTCGTGCTGATTTTTTCGCCAGCTCTAGCCAGACATACTACACACATTTTAAGCCAAAAACCGCATCAAAAAAGCTTAACCCTGAGGAGGAGATGCGGTGACAGACAGACGGACGGACGGACAGACGGACAAAGTGCGGACAATAGCGTCCTTTTCCCAAGGGGAAAATGCGCTAAAAAGCTACTGTGTACTCTGCTTCTTACCTTCGCATGAAACTCGACAACTCAGCATGATAAACATCAAAGAATTCTCGATAATGCTTATCTCGTAAAGATTTTGTCGTACATCCAAATATGTAATATACAAGATCAGTGACTGGAGTTGCGTAGCGGATAATTTGGAAATCAAGAAATCGCAAATCTTTTGGGGATCCATCCTAAATAAAAGAAATTATAAACAGAAATAATTTGAAACTTTTGAATAGTTGATTTTTCCAACCTCATTGTTCATGAAGAGCATATTATTATTCCAGCACTAAAAAGTTGAAAGAAGAAAAGTTGATTATTATTTTTGGAGCTTTTAAAACTAGGTACATAAATTTAGATTTTTTGAATTAATTTTTCATTCCTTTGTAGATTAAACAATATTAAATTTTTCACTACTAAAATTATCCTCAAATATTAATTTATATTAAGTTAAACATATAATTTAACAAATAAAATAAACTAAGCAAAACTTATCATTACTTCCTATATCACTTACATCTCCATGACATATTGCTGTATATGGTTCCGATTTCTCACGATTTAAACAATGTGCAATTAAATCTTCGTACTCATTTTCTAAATATTTTACAATTTTTTCCTTTAGTTCCAAATCATCGCACTTCTCAATAACTTCAAAAGTCTGTTTTTTCAAACTACTGTAATATGCAGGAAGAGTTGAATTTTCAATTTCAGACATAATAGTGAATGAATCTTTCAAAGTGTAATAAGATTCAAATAATTCGGGTTTTTGGTCTTTAATTGCATAAAATACAGCATGCATTTTTCCAAGAGTTCTCATGACAAGAAATGCATGTTCTTTTGTGACTTCTTTGAATCTGTCAAACATGTCAAATCCAAGAGCTTTCAGGTCACCAAAAATTAATCCTTCATTTGGTTCCTCTGTCAATGTTTTGTAACAATGAGCTACTTGATGAAATCCTTCAGTTTCAACATCAATTCCTTTTTCCTCTTGGAACTTCTTGTAGGTTGGATAGACATAGTCATAAAATCCAGCTTCACGTCTGAAAAATTCACCAGCAAACATTTCTTTACGACTGACTTCATTTTGAGGAGGAAGTTTGACAATTAAGTTCAATTTATTTTCATTTGTGACCTTGTCCTTGACTTGAGCTCTATATATTATTCCAAGGTAATTGTCTCCTTTTGATGATCCAGCACTGATTATGATGTCATAATTGTCAATTGAACTTTTTAATTCTTTTTCAACAACTTCAGTCAAAGCTTTTTCGTAAATTTCACTTGGAAGTGACATTTTTGTTTGACTTTCTGTCATTTTTAATCTACGCTTTTTGTTTCACAACTGAACTGATCAAAATTTTATTTATGACTGAGAATGAAGTCGCGTGAATGAAAAATGTTTTAATAGAAAAATTCTTATCATGATAAACTGCAAAAGCGCTTAAAAATTGTTTCTGTTATCGTTATCATAACAACTGAGCTGAACTTCATTCAAAAAGATATCAAAGATAAAATAAAAGAGCGCAAAAACATCAACTGGAACAAACGTCTCGCCGATATCAAACCATCAAATCAAACTGTCTGGAAGATCGCAAAACACTTTAAGAAAGGGTCAAAATCAATGCCTCCTCTGACAAATGAGGGTCAAACTCTCATCACAAACAAAGAAAAAGCAAGCGCACTCAGCGAATATTTTCGTCAAGCACACGAAAATCCTCTTGCAAACAATGACCCTCAACACACATCAGAAATCAACAACACAGTCAAAGAGGCACTTGATCAAGATAACGAAGAAACAATAGAGTTAACATGCATTGAAGAAATCGCAAGTATCATCAGAAATCTCAAAAATCCAAAAGCTCCTGGACCAGACGATGTCAACAACATCCTCATCAAAAACCTTCCACCAAAAGGAATCGAATATTTGCAATTTATCTTCAACTCTTGTCTCAAACTCAACAGTTTCCCGAAGATCTGGAAACATGCAAAAGTAATTCCAATACCAAAACCTTCAAAACCAGCAAACGAATTAAGCAGTTACAGACCAATTAGTCTTCTCAGCACAATAAGCAAAATATTTGAAAGAATACTCCTGAGCAGAATCAATGATCACCTCGAAGACAACAACATCATTCCAAATCAACAATGCGGCTTCCGTACTGGAAGGTCAACATCACAGCAGCTCATCAAAGTGATCAAGACTGCAAAAGAAAACATCAAAAACAAAAAGTCAACTGGCATGATCTTCCTCGATGTCGAAAAAGCATTTGACAGAGTCTGGCACAACGGACTCCTGTACAAAATGCTCCAGCTGAGATTTCCACTGCCACTTATAAAAACTGTAAGATCCTTCCTCAGTGAAAGAACTTTTTCAGTTTTTATAAAAGGTCAATTCTCAGACATCAAACTCATCAAGTATGGAGTACCTCAAGGAGCTGTGCTCTCCCCAACTCTCTACAACATCTTTACGTATGATATTGTAAGAGAGACAACCGACAACATCGCACTGTTCGCAGATGATACAGCATTGCATCATTCTTCAGAAAACTCAGCCGATATTGTCACCCATCTCCAACACAAAGGAAGAAAAGTCCAAGACTACATGAACAAATGGAAAATCAACATCAACAAACAGAAGACTCAAGCTTTATTCATCACAAATCGATACTCCAAGCAACTTCCAAAAAACAACAACATCAAATTCCTTAATGAAAACATCAAGTGGGAAACTGAAGCCAAATATTTAGGAATGATCATCGACAAGAGAGTGACATTGAAGCAACATGTAGACTATGTGACCAACAGAGCACACAACGCACTACGACAGCTTTATCCCCTCATCAGCAGAAATTCACATCTCGACGTACGAAACAAACTCCTCATCTACAAATTAGCAATCAGACCCATCTTCACATACGGCTGTCCAGCCTTTGAAAGCATCGCAAAAACTCACATTCAACAACTTCAAGTACTACAAAACAAATTTCTTAGAATACTTCTCAACAAATCAAGATATGATAAGATCGTCGATCTACATAACGAAGCAAAAATTCCAACCATCGAAGATTACGTCGGAAAGTTGCAAGCAAACTTCACCGTTCGACTTGCATCGCGAAACACCGACTAAACAATCATCAATGAAAGCAAAATGATTCAATTAAAGCAAAATTAGGATAATTAAGACCATTAAAGTGTCTGACACCCTAAAAATTACAGCTTAACATGTATCTTAACTTTGTACATAATTATATTCTAAATTTAATAAATAAAGTTTAATTTTTTAAAAAAAAAAAACGTTATCATTAAATGACACACTTTAAATTGATTAGGACTTGATGCCATTTTCGTAAAGGAAGTTTGATGTCCATATAAGCATCACTTTTTACATTAATAGATTATTCCATATTTGGTAAAAATGACGCAAAATTATTAAATAGATTGGACGACGAATGACCTTGATGTTTAATCAAGCTTAATTGATTAATATTTTAAGTGACATGATGTGTGATTTTTCGTTTCGTACGAATCACTTCGAAATTTAGATTAATTTCTTAAATCATTTTTTAATTCACATAAAATTAAAATTTTCGTGTGTTCACAATCATAATAATCAAAGGGATTCCCAAAAACAAAAGAAGTAAACTGATGCATTAAATTAAGCTTTTAATGAGCCTAGATACGACTTACGAGCTTCTAAAAATAATTTTTTTTCCATCGGTAATTCTAAAATCGTCTTTGGAAAATGTTGTCAGGTGCTACAAGATTATGAATTTAATCAAGTGTGACGTAGAATTTTGAATTTTTTGTGAATGTGCTAGTATTATTTTTTTTTTCTATGTTCAAAAATTCGAAATTATAAAATTGATTAATTTTTGACTTTTCAGTAAGTTTCAATGTTCTTAATTGTTTTTATATGATTGATTGGACAACAATATCTGTTTCAAAATCATTTGAACTATCCAAAAATATAAAATTAAGCTAAAATTGACAAACTTAAATTTCGCAAAAAATTGTAAACAAAGAATTCACGAAAAAGCGCTTTTTAATTTCGAGAAAAAGGTTCCAAATATCGAAAAATGAGGCACCATTGTACTTTGTTGGAGTTTAAATTTAGATCAAATACACAATTTAATTCTACTTTTTAAAAAAGTGAATGCTACAAATGTCCAAATTGTCATTATTTCTATTCTCACACATACATTTAAAAATTATTTTGTTTTGATTAATTTTGCGTGAGTCTCGTGTTCTTGTGAATGAACTCTGAATGACTCTCGCTCTCCAAAAAATTCTCAATTCTCATTTTAGTAATAAAATAGTCCGTTAAGTAACGAGTTGCTTAAAACGGCTGTGTCAAAATGGATTCAAAGTTACTTAAATTTCTCATACTTTTATTGATCATAAATGTCTCGAATTGTCTCAATATTCTGTTCACTAGTGAGCTTGCAAGGTAAATAATTTGAGGAGAAAATTGATGAAAAATTGTAAAGAAAATTTATTTGATCCAATTTCGCCAATGACCTTGAAAATTCCGGTTGACTTAACATTTGTTTCTTTTTAAATTTTAGTCATAGTCATCACATTTTCAATAGCGCGTTAGCTCGCGCTCTTGCTGCTCGTGGACACAATGTTACTTTTGTATCTGCCGACACGGTTGATAACCCACCAGAAAATTTGCATTATATTCATTTGGAGTGGCAATATAAGATGATTGAAGAGTAAGTCTAGAGGTGAATTTAATGGGACGAATTTTAATTCATTTCATGAAAAGTTGAACTTAAAACTATTAAATAATTCTACAATTTACTTACAGATATTATGCATCACAAAATGAAACTATTTCATTCAAACAATTCTTAAGTATGACAAGAATAGAAACAATCCTTCTTATGAGTGGTGTATTTGTTGAAACTTGCACAGAAGTTGCTAAAAATAAAGGATTTCAAACGATTTTTAATTATCCAGATGATTTTAAGTTTGACATAATGATCTACGACTATACAGTGTTGCCATGCATGCTTGGACTTTTGGATAAATTTAACTATCCACCTCTTATTGGAATTACAGCATTTTGTAATCCATCCTCAACTTCTGATATTCTTGGTGGTGATAAACTTGGATTGACTGTGAAACCTCATTATATGACAACTTATGACAAGGATATGAATATTTTACAGCGACTTGATAATGGATTCTTGAACTTTTTTGAATCTTTGTGAGTTGAACTTTTTTGAAAAGTTATTTCATATATTTTTTTTATTTCAAAATTTTATAGCGTCAGAAAATATTTTTCTATTCCGACGATTGACAAGCAAATGAAAAAGATTTACGGTTCAAAGCTGCCTTATGTAGGGGACTTGGAGAAACGAATGCAAATTGCTTTAGTTAACACACATCCAGCCATAGAATTTCCAGAATCTCTTCCTCCAAATGTTATCGAAATTGGTGGAATGCAAATTGCTGAGCCAAAACCAGTCGAGAAAGAAATTGATGAGTTTTTAAAAGAGGGCAAGAAAGGATCTATACTTATGGCACTTGGATCGAATTTCAAGTCTGAATTTTTGGATGATGAAACCATAAACTCTATTACTGAAGGTTTTCGTCAACTTCCAGACTATAACTTTATTTGGAAGTTTGAGAATTCAGAGAAAATCAAGGAACTACCAAAAAATGTCATGATCCGTCCATGGCTGTCACAAAATGACATTTTAGCTCATAAAAATGTGAAAGCTTTCATTTCCCATTCTGGAATGTTATCAACTTTAGAATCAACATGGCATGCAGTACCTATAGTTGGGATGCCTTTATTCATGGATCAGATCAGAAACTTGAAGAAATCACAAGATGCTGGTGTTGCTGTCAAAGTTGAGATTTTGACAATTACCACAGAAAAACTTAAATCAGCGCTTCTTGAAGTTCTTGAGAATCCAAAATATAGAGAAAATATGCAATTGAGGTCAAAATTGTTCAGAGATCAGCCACAAAAGCCACTTGATCGTGCAGTTTGGTGGTGCGAATATGTCATGAGAAATCCAAAAGCGACGCATTTAAAGCCAATTGAATTCAATTTAGGATTACTTGGATCTCATTTTTGGGATATTCAAGTGATATTAATAGTTTTGATTGTTCTATTTATATTAGCTATAAGATGTGCATGCAAAAAATGTATGAAAAAAATATGTGATTGCAAAAATTTAATTGGAAAAAGAAAAAAAGATTAAATAAGTAGAATATAAAAATTGAAGTTCAAAATTCAATTTAATGAAATTTTCTGTTTTATTCGGCACGACAGTTTCAATGAGACTGCTAATCTAATAAGTTTTATTCCATATATGTTTATCATCTCCATATATGTATGTAATGAGTGATAAGGTTGATATCTCTTATCTAATAAAAGCTTTCTTTTTTCTTACTAGTATTTGAACTCAATAACTTTGGAGTCAATTATTGAACTGTATTTTTTATGGAACTAGTTATCTTATTTTTTTTTTGTCAATGAAAAATTTTGAAAATGTTTTGTTTTATTACAGAATATGTTAAATTTGAGGTAGACATATAATCATAATTCTATAAGTAAACCAGTTGATATAAATTTATCAATTTTTAAAATCATAAACAGTTGCCCGTAAATTATTGGACTGCAAGGTGTCAAGAATATTTCATTCAAAATGAATAAAAAAGATTTCATAATTTTTGTGATATCTTTGCTCATAATTAATGCAAATTCATTAAATATTCTTTTCACAAGTGAACTTGCCAGGTGAGTAAAATTTTGAGCCTGTCGATGGCCTTCTAGTTCAATTTATTAGAAGAATTGAAAATTTGAACTCTCAACTGAATTTCATCACAAAATGAAAATTTACGATTCTTTTAATTTCTAGTCCAAGTCATCACATATTCAATAGTGCATTAGCTAGAGCCCTTGCTGCTCGTGGACACAATGTCACTTTTTTGTCAGCAGATAATGTTAGCAATCCACCTGAAAATTTGCACTACATTCATTTTGAATATCAATATAAAGTTTTTGAAGAGTAAGTTAAATTAAATTGTGTGGCTGAAGTACCACGGCATGTCATGTCCAAATGTTCTGAAACTTTGCCAGAATTAAGTCCATATTACGTCCAATTGCGTCTAGCAAAAATTTAATTTCGTCCTACTTCCTGTATCTGGATATGACAAGTCAAAGTTTTGGGCACTTTTGCCTTCGTACTTCAGGATTTAAAACGGCATGATTTCTTAAAACTAACTTTATGTGACATATTATATATTAAAATTGATCTACTAATTACGTCCAATTGCGTCCCGTAAAAATTTTTTGCAACCGATGTCCCTAACGGAAGTTATGGCTACTCAAAGTTTTGCTTGTGGACCAAAAATTTTTCTACCTTGAAACTGATGATTTGGTCAAGTTATATATCAAATCACATCTCCTTTTTCTCAGGAACTCAAATATAAAAGAATTATTTACGACTATGCTGACATTTCAGACTTATGGCAGTTCAATTTTTGTTGTCGTACCTGAATATGAAAAAGTTTCATATTTTTTTTAGTATCAAGTTAAATGTCTAAACCAGTGTTGTCCAAACTGTGTGCCGCGGCACACTGGTGTGCCGTAGAAGATGGCTAGGGGTGCCGTGGAAAAATTTTGAAAATCCCAAAAGTATGCTGTTTTTCAAAAAAATTCAAATTTTGATATATTTTTACTCAAAAAACTCATTTTTAGTACCGAAATATCAATAATTTATTAAATAAACTCTGATTTATTTGATCAAGGATGAAATCTTTCATGCAATTGGTAATATTTTTGCTAAATTAAATTATAGGTGTGTCGCAGACAAATTTTGGTGTGTCGCGAAAAATTTTTTGAGTCAAGGTGTGCCGTGGCCCAAAATAGTTTGGACAACACTGGTCTAAACATATCTACTTTTCTCAAGGATTATAAATATGGAATCATTTTTTGAATTTGACCATCCACGACTGACTTATGTCACTTTAAAGCTATGGATCATTATGCAACCATCTTGGAAAATTCACTTATCTAAATGATGATTTTTATTTTTTTTAAGCATCACGATTTTAATAAACTTTTTTAAAAATAATATTAAGCGTTAAAAAACAAAGGCAAATAAATAATTAATTTATTAATTTTTGATCAGAAAAATTTGTGAAAAGTGAAATAAAGAGTGAAAATCGATGAAAAATCATTTATCTAAATGATGATTTTTATTTTTTTAAGCATCACGATTTTAATAAACTTTTTTAAAAATAATATTAAGCGTTAAAAAACAAAGGCAAATAAATAATTAATTTATTAATTTTTGATTAGAAAAATTTGTGAAAAGTGAAATAAAGAGTGAAAATCGATGAAAAATCACTTATCTAAATGATAATTTTTATTTTTTTTA
This sequence comes from Chironomus striatipennis, assembly GCA_026123125.1. NCBI lineage: Eukaryota > Metazoa > Arthropoda > Insecta > Diptera > Chironomidae > Chironomus > Chironomus striatipennis. Next base: position 47,160,379 of record CM047394.1, read on the forward strand.
AGCATCATGATTTTAATAAACTTTTTTGAAAATAATATTACGCGTTAAATAACGAAGCCAAATAAATAATTAGTTTATTAATTTTTGATCAGAAAAATTTTTGAAAAGTGAAATAAAGAGTGAAAATCGATGAAAAATCACTTATCTAAATGATAATTTTTATTTTTTTTAAGCATCACAATTTTAATAAACTTTTTTGAAAATAATATTACGCGTTAAATAACGAAGCCAAATAATTAATTAGTTTATTAATTTTTGATCAGAAAAATTTGTGAAAATCATCAGTTTCTAGGTAGAAAATTTTTTGGTCCACAAGCAAAACTTTGAGTAGCCATAACTTTCGTTAGGGACATCGGTTCCAAAAAATTTTTGCGGGACGCAATTGGACGTAATTAGTAGATCAATTTTAATATATAATATGTCACATAAAGTTAGTTTTAAGAAATCATGCCGTTTTAAATTCTGAAGTACGAAGGCAAAAGTGCCCAAAACTTTGACTTGCCGTATCCAGATACAGGAAGTAGGACGAAATTAAATTTTTGCTGGACGCAATTGGACGTAATATGGACTTAATTCTGGCAAAGTTTCAGAACATTTGGACATAACATGCCGTGGTACTTCAGCCACACATTAAATTTCTTAAGAAAATCTTCAAAATTTTATTAAAAATATTTTGTTAGCCTCGTTCCAGATATGAACATTGGTGATTTCATGAAAGATTTTCTTAAAATGGGAAGATTTGGAAACATGATAATGATGAGTGGATTTGGTTATGATGTCTGTCCGTTGGTTGCTAAAAATAAAGGATTTTCACAAATAATGAATTATCCAAAAGATTTCAAGTTTGACTTGATGATTTATGATTACACTTCACTTCCATGCTTATTAGGTCTTCTCGATAAGTTCAACTATCCACCACTTGTTGGAATTACAGCATTTTGTAATCCACCTACCACAGCTGATATTGTTGGTGGTGATAAACTAGGATTAACACTTAAGCCTCATTATGCGTCAACTTATGATAAGAATATGAGCATTTTAGAGCGACTTGATAATGGATTCTTTAATTTTTTAGAATCTTTGTAAGTAAATATTATTTTATGAAAATACTTTATTCATGTCAATTTTGTTCAACTTCAGAATTCGAAAATATTATTCACTGCCAAAAATCGATAAGGAAATGAAAGAAATGTATGGATCACAATTGCCTTACATTGGAGACTTAGAAAAACGCATGCAAATTGCCTTAGTTAACTCACATCCAGCCATAGAATTTGCAGAATCACTTCCACTAAATGTCATTGAAATTGGTGGAATGCAAATTGCAGATCCAAAACCAGTCAAAAAGGAAATTGATGAATTTTTAAATGAGGGCAAGAAAGGATCAGTTTTGATGTCTCTTGGAACTAACTTTAAATCTGAATATTTAGATGAATCCGTCGTCAATTCAATTTTGGAAGCTTTTCGTCAACTTCCAGACTATAACTTTATTTGGAAGTTTGAGAATTCAGATAAAATCAAGGAACTACCAAAAAATGTCATGATCCGTCCATGGCTGTCACAAAATGACATTTTAGCTCATAAAAATGTGAAAGCTTTTATTTCTCACTCTGGAATGTTGTCAACTTTAGAATCAACATGGCATGGAGTACCTATTGTTGGGATTCCTTTATTCATGGATCAAATCAGAAACTTGAAGAAATCACAAGATGCTGGTGTAGCTGTCAAAGTTGACATTAATACAATCACGACAGAACAACTAAAATCAGCGCTTCTTGAAGTCCTCGAAAATCCAAAATACAAAGAAAACATTAAACTTAGGTCTGATCTTTTTAAAGATCAACCACAAAAGCCACTCGATCGTGCTGTTTGGTGGTGCGAATATGTTATGAGAAATCCAAAAGCTACACATTTGAGACCAGCTGAGTTTAATCTAGGATTACTTGGATCTCATTTCTGGGATATTCAAGTTATTTTAATCATTTTGATTGTCGGGGCTTTTAAAGTCTTCAAATGTACATTCCGAAAAATTTGCTGTAAAATTTGCAGTAAATTTTTTAAATGTAGAAAAGGAGATGATAAGAAAAAGAAAGAATAAAAAGTTTTTTTTTGTTTTGTCTGTAGCCGATCTTAGTGTGTTCATAAGTTTCATCCTTTAAACTTTAACTAATAAAGAAAAAAATTTAACTTTTCAATTATTTTTATTTAATTTGACAATTTAACAATCAATAATTTTGATGTCATTCCAGCTTTTATCCACACTATCCTGTTGGATAGAATGTTTTGACATGAACGTAAGTTCCTTCTGGAAGATTCTTATGATGACCAAGAATCAGAACCGATGAAACTGCTGGCTTGTCTTCCAATCTTCTTCCATTTTCCACAACTGCCATCATCAAATTTCGATTTTGTGTCAGCGTACTTATCGGTGTTCTTAAAACAATTTCCTTAGTTCCGTCATTTAGTTGATTTATTGCATTTCTCCCTTGTGGCGATGTCAAAATTTCATGCAAAACACGATTTTGATCTTCTCGTGTAAGAAATGCAGTCTTCCGATTGCCTTGCTGCTCCGTAACCACTTCTGTACATCCAAGAGATTCTAAATTGTTGATAATCTCTGCTTTGTTATATAATTTACTACAAAGGACGTGATATCGCGGATGCCCAACAAGATGAGGTGCGTTTTGAGTTTTACTCGAGTTTCCCTGCGACAAGTTCAAGATCTCGCTGGCCTGTTTGCAGCAAGGTTCATTAATACCTTTAACTTTTTGATGTGACATTGTTGCGTCGAACTTTCACCGAAATTTTGAAAAAATAATTTTTAATTACAATGCAAACTTCGATTAGTATTTTTAAGATAAAGAAATTTATGATTCATTGTACCTAATTAACATTTGAGGTTACGAAAAATTAAATGCACAAATGTCCGTTTCAAAAAAAACTAAAGTCCTGCGCATCTAATTATGTTGAATAAATGAAGTTTTTTTTAGCGCATTTTTGAAAACTTGTTTTCAAAAAGGAAGCTCAATCATGCACTTTGATCGGTCGTTCGGTCGTTCGGTCGTTCGGTCGTTCGGGTCCCAATTATCTCTTGATCTAGACTTCGTAGCAAGCTCGGAATTGTTTTAATAGCTTCATTGAATGTTTTTATTCCCGCCGTTTATATTGAAAAGTCAAAAAACACTCATTAAATAGCTTAATTCATCGATTTTATATTTCAAAAAAATATGTAAACAATGCAGGGCAAAGCTATGCTGATGATAAGTTTGAATTTTTCTAACCGTTAAAAAATTTGAAATTTTTTTGACCGTTATTTCGGATTAAATTTTTTTCTTTTATACACCTTAATTAATTAACATTTAATTTTTTCATACAAAACAAATATAAGTGCGTTTAGAAATTTGAAAAATAATGGATGTGTTTAGAAATTTAAATTTTTCGCTAATGGAAAATTTTGAATTTCAAAAAACCGGTAAATCGTAAAGCTATTATTTGCATTGAACATTATAAAAATCAATTTTAAAGGAATTTTGATCTTTAGTTTTAAACTTATTATTGAAATGCATTATGATTAAAGAAACAGCAATAGAGTTTTAAAACTCGACATTCTTTTCTATTTAATCAATTGCTAATCGCTGCGTCAAAAATGCGCTGAAGTCCCTCGATATAAACGAGGACTTTTGTAATTTTTTTCAAAATTAAGGAGTTTCTGCACATAATTTTATAATAAAATACTTTTTATTACAAATTGGAATTGAAGGTTTTTTTAAATGATTGTTATACTGATTTGGTAAAAAATTATAAATTGTTTTTTGCATAAAATAGAGTTGCAATACAAACACGTGTCACAGATGAGAACCATACAATTCTTAGAAAATTTTTAAGTTTTTTCTAACAAAACATTACAAATCATCAAGGAATTGTGTGATTCTCATCTGTTTACAGGCAATTTTACAGAGGTATTGCAACCCTGGCATAGAATTCAGGGCTTAAAACTCCAAAATGTATTCCATTTATGTATGAAATAATATTATTGAAGTACTTCCATTTAAATTATCCCAGTTAAAAAATCCACTTCCCTATAAACTTCTGTCTCCGCAGCTGGCAAACAGAAATGAATGACGATAAAGAGCGATAAGGAATAATATTATATTTTAAAACAGTTTCCTGTCATGATTAAATTTTTCAATTGCTTGACTACATTGCATTATTAGTAAATTTTGTTTAGTTTGTAGTATAGAGCAGAGAAGTGAGGAGCAACATTAATAAACTAAAGTATAATTTTAGCAAAATATAAATAAAAAATGGATAAATTTAAAGGTAATTCTGTTTAATTGAGTTAAAATTAAATATTCAATTATGAGTTTATTTCATGTTACAGTTAATATAGAATTAAATCAATTAAAATCAACAGAATATGAAGTCACTAAGTTTAAGAAAGGAAATTATACAAAAAAATCATTCTACGAGTTTAAAGATATTTCAGAAGCATTACAGTTTTTCGAATTTTCTACTATTAGGGAAGAGCTGGAGAAGATTGACGAAACTTTACTACTCAATATTCAAATCAATGGACAATTTGAAAATTTAAGACAAAGTGAACTTCATATATTGAGTAAAAAATGCAAAAATAAGTCAATTGTTGCTCTATTTTCATCAAAAAGTAACGATAAATTTTCAATTTATTGGAAATCTAAAGAGCTTTCACATTTTTTAACGCTTATGCCTTATCAAGAATATCCAAATATCAAAAGTAAAAGATTTTTTGAGTTTTTGGCAATATTCTTAGCAGAATCTTTATCAAATGGACATTTGGGTAATTTACAAAATTAATAAATTTAATATATTAATGTAAAATATTTTTCTTTTTTAAAGGTGTTCTGAGCGCAGTTCAACACTTTGCTAAAAAGGGAAAATTCGTTCAACTTCATCTTATCGCTGATGATCGAGACTATAATTTGTTATTGATAGCATCAGAATCAGGTGAAAATGAAATTGTTAAAATTTTACTAGATCAAAATATTGAAACAGAATACACAAAAAATGATATGAAAATAAAATCACAAGATTTAGCATGGCGAGCAAATAATTTTGATATTGTTTTAACATTAATGAAAGCTGGTTTAACATTTCCAAAATTTTTTAATATTGATGAGTGTTCAGTGGAGTTAAAAACTTTTTGTGAACACAATGAGGAACTTCATTCCGCAATAATGGCAAATGATGATGCAAAAATAAAAAGGATTTTAAATCAGAAAGAAAATTCACATCCTTTTTACAATAGATTTAATGAATCCGCTTCAAAAATTGCTTTAACATTTAAGTTAATCGATAAATATCAATTACTTACGACACATAAAATTTTTCTCGGACGAAATGAAATTTTTCATGACTTTTGGAATAACTTTAGTGAAGATGAGCGAGATTCATTGCGAAAAATTCATTTCAAAAACTCTGTACATATGCCAGAAAAGCACATTAACGAACTTACAAATGCCTCATCAGTATCACATGATGATAAAAATGCTCTAATAAATCTTAATATGGCAAATTATGCATTTGGTATTCTTAATCAAATCGCGTTAATTCGTATAATCCTTATGATCGTCGCCGCATCGAAAACATTAAAAAAAATTATTTTTGATTTTAAGTCAACCTCTGTTGATGTTGTAGATCCAACAGCAGATTCTAATACCAGAGGTCTTTTTTACACAAAAGGAATTATTTGTGTAGCTGCTGGATTTCTTATTAATCAATCATCGGAAAATGAAACTTTTGGTACTTTAGCTCACGAACTTTGTCATTATGCGATGAATTTAGTTTATAGAAATAGGGCGCGACCGTATAAAAAAAATGATAAACAAAGTCGACGAGAATTTACAAAAGTTGCTAAAGCTTGCGAACAGAATCGTGGTAAAGAAGAAATTATAGATATGGCGTTTCGATATCCACCTAAAATGCAACATGCTGAACTGATTGTTCGTGTCCCACACTTATTAGCTCTATATCATAATCAATCTGAAAATTTGAATAAAGCTCGTGAAAATTTTAGTGAGTTGTTTAAATTTTATGAGCAAAAAGTCGCTCCCGAAATGGAAGCGGCTATTCCAAAGATCGAGAAAGAAATTGAACAGATAGAAAAAAGATTGTTGAAGAACAAAATAATAACCATCCTGACTATAACTTTATCTATGATTATTATTACTGTAGGATTTTTTCTTATGCGATCAAAAAAGCTTTATACTTTTGATGAGCTTTCAAGACTTGATCAGAATAAGATTAGGAATGCTACAGTTAGTTACAAAAGTGTTAACGTTCAACTTCAAGATCTATTTCCAGAAAATTCAACAATTTACCAAAACATAACTCCTTACCATATTTCAAATTTGCTCGATGATCAAATTATAGATTTAGACGATAAACATTTTTACTATTTAAATGATCAAATAGTTCACAGTTGGACAAATTTAACAAAAAAATTGTCGAAAAAGTTTTTAAGTTATAATTTGAAATTTCAAAATGAAAGAATAAAATTTGGAGATTTGTTTGATAAAATTCCAAAAGCATTTGAATATCTCAGTTCGCAACAGATAATTTCAGTCTTGGATGGAATAGAATTAATTATTGATAAAATAATTTCAAATACATCTTCATATTATGTAGAAAGAAATTTTTGGAATGATAAAATTTTTGAAATATACTTTGATTATCGCATAAGTGGGATAGAATGGAAAATGCCAAATACAGTGCCAGAAACGTTATTTAAGGTTTTTTACGAAGACTTTTTGAATCAAAGTAAAATCAATTTTGAACAAAAAATTAGTGAAATCCAACAAAACGGTACATTTAAATATTATTTTGAAAATGACTTCGATTATTATTTTACGCCGGTGTTTACTTTCAAATCAATTCCTTATAATTTTAATAAAATTTTTACTCACATTGAGCAAAAAAAATTATTCATTTTATCTTCTGAAGCTGGAACTGGAAAAACAACAACATTTGAACAAATGACTTTAAAGATTAAGAAAAAATTCCCAACTCGTTGGGTATCATACATTGATCTAAAAGATTTTACAAACTTTTATAACAAAACAGATTATTTGGAAAATAATTTCAAATTTCTTGAAGACATTTTTGAACTTACGTCTAAAACTAAATTTGAAAGAGCAATTTTTCATGAATTGTTCAAATTAGGGCAAATCGTTATATTATGGAATGGTTTTGATGAAATATCTCCAAATTATAGTGATTTTATTCTACACATTTTTGAGTCAATTTTTAAAAACTTGAATAATATTCAGCTTGTATGTACGAGACCTTTATACAAAGATCATTTAGAGAAAAGGTTTGGGATAAGTTCTTTTAATTTGGTTCCATTTGATAAAGAAAACCAAGAAGAATTTTTGAACAAAATTTTTAACAATTCTAAAATTTATAAAAAAAATCATAGAAATTATATTGATAAAGTTCATAAAATAGTTAATATATTAAGTGCTAAAACTTGGAGTGGAGAATCTCGTGAAGACTTTAATACTCCGCTTATGCTAGAAATGATTGCAGATTTGATAGCAAATGAAATAGAAATTTACGAAAATGAGAACATTTGGCAAATTTATGAAAAATTTGTGAAAAGAAAAATTAAAATTTGGGGAAACAGAAGTGATTTTGCTACGCAGTACGCAGAAAGTTCTGTAATTTACTATCGAAAATTTGATATGTTGGAGTTTTATCAAATGCATGCAATAAAAAAAGAATTGCCAAATTTGATTACAATTTTAGGAGGTCGAGATAAAAGTTTTATAGTAAAGAAAATAAAAATCATGCGACAAAAAATTCCACAAAAGTTGACAAATGTCGAAATATCTCGAATGGGAATTTTATATATAAATGGTGAAAATCAAATTAAGTTTTCACACAATACGTTTGCTGAATTTTTCGTTGCACAATTTTTGATTGAAAGTATTTATAATTCAGATGAAGTAGATTCTGAAGATACAAAAATAATTTTTCAATTATTCATTGATATAACGGAATTTTATATATCACGACAAGTCATAATAACAAATTTTATAAAGTCTTTCCTTTCAATTCAAAATTCGACTAAAAGTGAAGGTTTTAATGAAAAAATAAGTGACATTTGCAGAAATTATTATAAAAATTTTCTTTTTGATCTTTTAAAGAAAAAAAAGGTTGAAATTATCGAATTTTGGATTGATTTCTTCAGTAAAGACCATAAACTGCTTGTTGATTTGCTTCATGTTCATGAAAATCAAACATTATATACAGGATCCTTCAATTATGCTTACAATGGTGGCGCATTTGATCGTACAGCATTGAAAAAAATTAGTAAAAATTTCTTGAATGAAGATGAATATGAAAAATTTATTCGAGGGAATAATCAGAAGGGAATCATATTATTTAGTTTATATCTGTTCTATAGAAATGATGTCGACGAGAACAGCAACCGTACAGTTTTTCATGATGAATATGATTTAAATCAAATAATTTTAAATAATACAAACAAGCTATTTGTTTTTAAAACAATAATTCAAAATCTTACTAAAGCAGAGGTAAAAGAACTCTTATTGTCCACATCTAGTCCATTAAGTTGGACAGAATTGGATTTAATGAAACAGGAAAATTTTTGGAATATCATTAACAGCTACTTAAATAATCAAGAAAAAAAAATATTAATGTTTAATATATTCCGAAAATTTTCAATTAACACTGAATTATGGAGTTCAATTCAATTTTTTATCAATAAATCTAAAAATATTTTTAATAATTCTGATGTTCGTGAAATGTTTCAAATCAAAAATATCTTACATTGGAGTGCAGTTACTCCACCACAAAATGAAGATTCTGAAGCATTTCAAATATTTTGGAATTTTTTCGTTAATCATTCAAATGTTCAAGAGCAAAAAGATATTTTACTTTACGAAATTGATGGTGAATGTTTTGATTATGAAGACATAAATCCTAACCAAAATTGTTATGATTACACAAAATTTAATGTCTTCCATTTGCTTTTGACTTTTTCAAGAAATGAAGTTAATTACACGATAAATTTTTATGAGCAATACTTTAACAAAACTGAAATGCAAAGAATTGTAACAAAATCAAATGACTATTTATTTTTTTTTATGAAAAAGAATTACGACGAAACTGTCGATGATTTTGCCATTTATTTGCGGAGATTATTTGAAGGAAATGAAAAAACTTTGCAAGACTTTCTTAGTAGTAAAATCTATCCTACAAATTTAAATGTTTTTGAATTTATATATGGTTATGATAATCAAAATGATATACTGTATAATGCTATAAAGAAAAGAAACAATAAAACCTAAAAAACTCTAAAAAATTTCCTTTTTTAAAAAAACTTTATTATTCCAGCTTAAGTTAATAACAAATAACAACAGGAATTTTCATGTTCAATATTTATCCCACATTAAGTACACTACTTCATTAATTATAGCCTGTTCATTCGCATCCATCCATAGAACATAGTTAGTGAATAATATCGCATTATTACCGCGGGATTAAATCATCATAATGCTGTTGTTTTCTACACATGACCTAAATCCACTGATAATAAAATATGTTTTGGAAATTTATCGAATTTATAGATACATTATTGTCTACTTAAAATTATTTAAATTTATACCAAAAAATACATGTTGTAATAGATCGAATGGAACAATCAAATGAGTTTTATTCTATAAAATACATTAACTTACATCGTACTATCGATTACATATAAATTTATGTTCAAATCATGTCCCCTTTGGGTTTCACACACAATATTTTTCGAATCGAATGTTTGTGAGCTTGTAGAAGGATTTAGGCAGAATTAAATTTTAAAACTTAAAACTTTAAATTTTATAGGAACTTTTCCAAATTTTAAAATTTAGAAAAATTCAGAAAAATTTGAAAAAATCTAGAAAAATTAAAAAGAGTGAGGAAAATTTTTTTTTTAAAATATTTTGAAAATTTGGAATAACCCAGAAAAAATCATTAAATAATTCTAAAAATCCAAAAAAAAAAATCATCTTGGCATGAAAAGACGCACAAAAATTTCTAGAAAGAATTTTCTCACTAAATTATGTTGCGGAAATGAGAAATTGGAAATTCTTCGTACGCATATTCGAATTTTATGTGAGTAGATTTTTATTAAATGATCTGATTTATCTGATAGATAAAAAAGCTTGTTATAAATGCACAGTGAATAAGAAATATGTCTTATAGCATTAAATAAATGAGTCTTACAGAAGTGAAATTATTGATTTGAGTATTTTTGGATTAATTTGTTATGGGGTCATTCGTAAAATTCGTAACTCTTAGGGAGGGGGTCCAAGATTTTGTTACGCTCTATACAATTTTTTTTAAAACTCCATACAAAATTTATTGTACGGCCAGGGAGGAGGAAGGGGGTTAAAAATGATCAATTTTGGCGTTTAGAATTTTACGAACGACCCATAATGGGGTTGGCAAAGAGTAGGTTTTAGGTTTTTGGGTGTCGATGGTTTTTGGACACTATTGAGAATCAAAATAAAAAAAAATGTTTTGTGGACCTTTTTAAGGAGTAAAATGGAAAAAAAATTAAATTTATGCAAATTATTTTAGATTTTGAAAAAATGGTTCAAAAAATTGCGAATCATTTGGAAAAGTTATTAAAATTTAATTATTTTTAATTCCAACATAATTCAACCTATCCAACCTAGCCGTCTTTTCAAATATCTTACATTATATTCTCATTGCAACATTGTACCTTTTCCAAAAAAAGAAATCTCTCGCGGCAATATCTCACATTAATAAAGATATCCATCGATGAACAGCAATCTATCTTCAAGAGATAACACTAAATGCAATTTAATTAAACTGTTTAATTTGTTCAATTAATCTCTCTGTGATTCCTTTTTTTTTCGTTGTTCTTTTTCTCATTTCATCCTCTGCTGTAGAAATTAATTGATGCCATTGGCAACATATCAATAATATTTCCAATAAACTGAGAAAAAAAAGAAATAAAAATAATAATAATTTAAACACTGTATTGCATTATAATAAAATAAAAAAAAGAACCGAAAGAAATGCAATAAAAAAAAAAATTCCAATAAATTCAACAATTGCTCTTTTTTAATGTGCAGTTGATAACAATTCATTTAAAATATAAAATTTTATTGACTTTATGCTTGATACATTCATGTACATGCTCATATATATATTTGTGTTATTTTTTTCTCCTTCATAAAACAGAAGGCAGGCAATAATTTAATGACTGAATGATGATAAATGCATATTGTGTGGCTATGAGGCAAAAAAATACTGAATATAATAATAATAATGACATTCATGTTGGCTCAAAAAAGCATGTCTTCTTGTACTTTTGTGATGTTCGTTCCTTTGTGAATGAAGAAATATTTTTTTGCATGCTTGCTGGGGGTTATGGAAGAAAGTTTATTGTCTGTTCTTTAAGTAGGTTTTTGTATATTGAAAATATGTAATTGTAAAAATATGTCGTGTAGATGTAAAAAATTTAATGAGCTCTTAACAAATGAGAGTAAGATTATGGGACCGTTTACTTATTACGTAACGCAAAAATTAGAGGGGGGGGGGAGGGGTTAGTGAAAGAACAATAAAATTTCTGAGAATCCCATTGTTCAAAAATCGGTCAACAATTTTCAAATTTGAAATGACCGGTTTTCAATATCACGTTTTTCTCTGAAAGCGTTCAAATATCCGAATATTAATTATTAAAAATTTAGTGTCAAAAATATTAAAAATAAAAAATTTAAGAAATATTTTTTTAATTGGGTTCAAATTGTTTTTTTTTTTTATTTGAATTTAATTTTTCTGAAAACCTTAAAAACCTTAAATTTCAAGCAATCTTCCCACAAATTCCCAATAATTCCTATCACCATAAATATAGTTTTATTATTACGAGAAATATTTAAACAAAATTGTTTCCTCCATAAAACTAAAGGATATAAAATACACAATCACAATTTCCTAACTGTCGACATTTGAACATTATCGATTGGATTTTAATAGGAGTTGAAATAAAATAATTGGTATGAGGTCATTTCATACAAGTCCATTTAAGTTTAACACCAATGCATTATAATCTGATAAGAAAGTTGATTATAAAATTCCTTTAGGAAAAGTAGCAAAATGATGATAACAAAATCCAATTATGTAGAAAATGGATTGTATCTTATAAAAGGTTCATGAGGATGCATCAATGAAAAAAAAGAACGAATCATAATACGAAACTAGTAAAAAGCATAAATCATTCATTCGTGAAAGCAACTGAAAACTTTTCTAGTGGTATTAATTAATTACTAATATAAAATGTGTATATCCGATACTATCCGATGCTATAAATCTAGAAACAACGCAAACGATCGGGGATATAAAATAAAATCTTGAAAGTTTTTCTTTTTCTATTTATTCGTCTTATGTTCAGAGTCTTAAGTATAAAATAGAAACTTATGTATGGATATATATTCCACTTTTGTGTGTGCAAATATTAAGGGGATTTATGTACTTCTTTACTAACTATAAAGTACTATTCAATCCCATCTTCTCTTCAATATTATTTTCTGGCACAGCGACAAAAGTGGAAGAATAAGAAAATTGTTGGAAGTTGGGAACGTTAAAGGTTGGATATGGCGCAAAATTTTGTGAATATTAGCATCTTTTTTTCTCAATTTCTGAAGAATTTTAGAAGAAAAATTGTTTTCAAAATTTTTTGATTAATTTTTTCAATTTTTCAAATTTTGAATATTTTCTTGATTTTTTTTTGAAGATTTAAAGTGCTCAAGTTTTGTAAAGATTTGAAAAAGATTTTTTAAAATCTCAAAACAAATAAATTTTGACAATTTAATAAATTATCAAATTAAACTCAACATTTTTAAAACATCCAAACTGACCCCCTCACATCCACTTTCTCTAAGTCAACAAAAAATTCTTTCCATGTAGAAGCTTAATAAGTGTAAGGAGTCGTAGTTGTAGCTACATAGAGTGGAAAAGTTTTCACATCAAATATATATTCTTTCCAGTTTCATTGTACTTAGTTATGATACATGGTCTTCTTTAGAACTAACTCTCTGCTCGAGCTAAAAATTCAATCTGATTTATTTTCAGTCGTTCATTTTTTTATGTAATAAGCATGGTGGATGATGTATAAAAAAAATTGTGGAAAATGAGATTACCATAACGATTTCTTGAGAATTTTTCTTGAGTTTTTTTTATGCTTGCAATATTTATGAAATATTCATGTGAATGATGAACAAGTTGGTGTTCAATTATTGGAATTTTATGTTGTAAAATTTTATATGAGAAAATTTTATTTCATGATTTTTTGATGCTGAGAATATTTTTTGAACATGGAAAAAGGAGAATGTGTTGAATGTGAATTCGTTAGTTAAATAATTTTTAAAATATTAAATTTAGGCTTTTTCGAAATCCCGGTTTTGGAAAATTTCCGGGATCGGGACCAAAACTAAAACTTAAATATCTTGAGAATTAATGAAAGATTTTCAATTTTTTTTGTGTTTAAATGATTATAATCTTAATACTAAACAAATTAAATTTAAAATATTTTTCAAAAAACTTAAATCGTTCACAATACAACAGTTTTAATTTTTTGATTTTGGTCCCGAAAAACTCGGGACCGGGAAATCGAGAAAGCCTAATTAAATTGCAATATTTACAAAAATATGAATGAAAATCATTTTCAAATTTTTTAAACCCGTTATTTTGAAGACTTAAAATTTATTAAATTTTGGTTTTTTTTGTTGTCCTTGAAACTTATAAATTAGAAATTAAACTCATCAAAATACAACTAAATTTAATAAAATTTTAAATTTTTCAAAAAACATTTTTCAGTCATTTGTACCAAATCCAAATCAATCAATCCTATTCATACCATCCGTTCTCATCTACACATTTACATAGGTACACATTTTTTCAAAGAAGTTGATGAATAGCAACATTTATTTATGTTCTCATAGTTTTTGATGCTCATAAGCTTTACAAGAAGAAAAAAAAAATATTTTCATTCATACAAATTTCATCATTTATGCTTCTTATACAGCTTTTCTTGCTCTGATTCTCATTTATTAGGCAACAAATATTTTCATGAAAGGTAAACATTTTTCATAAATATTATAGTGTAATATAGCACGTGCATGATTGATTGTTAAATGTCGTTATGATAAAAAGGCTTACACTAATGCACTGTTTTGGAATTTTTCATGTACACATTTTACATGAAATTCTGTAGTTTTGCAGGATATGTAGACATATTTATTATGATGAGGAATGAGATCATTTTTAGTGTTTTTTTTTGTGAAGAAATATTTTTTTATATGTGGGAATTTTTGTATTTTTAGAATGTAGGCAATATGGATGACATGAACATTTTGGTGTAAGGTTTAAATTTGGAAAAATAAAAAATTAGAAACAATCACATTAGATTTTTAAAAACCAAAAAAAAAAAAAAAAATAAAATTAATAAATATTTTGATCTAAAGTTTCGAAAATATAGTTTATTAATTTTGAAAACTTTTAATTATATCAATAATTTTTATCGAATTAAGTTTATTTCCTTTTTTAAATTCAACCTTAAATAATTCAAAAGTAACAAAAATTATATTAAAAATAAATTAAATTTTTAAATCTTTGTTTTTTTTTTTTGAACTTTAAAAAATATTTTTTTCTCAAATAGAAAACATTAAGGTTTTGATTATATATAAAGTGCTATAATTGAAAATAATATCAAAATGCAAAAATTTTGGAGCTTAACTCGTGGACGGATTGAAACAGAAGCTAAATTGTTTGCATGGTAATTAAAAAATCAAAATTTATTAAAGAAATAATAAATTAAAAAAAAAAAATTTCAAATTTTATCATTTTTAGGATCGGAATTGTTTTAAATTCAATTATCTCTCCTATTGCTCTTTCCGTGGCTATATTATTGATAAATAGTTCATGTGAGGAAGTGATGAGACAAGATGTATTCGTTAAAATGGCTCGAGATTATACTGAATCAAAAAATTGTAAAACAATAGCAATTGGTAAAAAAATAATATTTTAAAGTTTATTTTTTTTTTATTTTAAAACAATTATTTAATTCTTATTTCTAGCTGCTTTGATGTCAATGATCAGAACTTTTTCAGTAGCTTTGATTGAGTTGACCCTTATGATATTTGTATTGATTGGTATTAAGAAGGTATGTTAGCAATATTTTTTTAGCTGAAATGTTCATGTAATCTTGAATTATTGCTTCGAGTTCGTTCACTTATTATGTAACACTAAAATTTGGATTTTTGCCTCCCCTCCCCACGTTTTTAACAAAAAATCACGTGTTAGAACAATAGATCACAAAAAACTCTCAGACCCCCCTCTCTCCCCTCAGAACGTTACGTAATAAGTGAACGGCCTCTTTAAGCATTTAAATCTTCTAAATTCTAATTTTTTGTCCATTTTCTAGCGAAAACCAGTATTCGTATACATGTCATTCTTGTATTATGTTCTAACAACGATCATCAGTTTTATTTGGGAGCTTTCATCACTTACGTTTAGAGGATATATTCAGATTACTATTCCAAATATTATAAACTTTTATTTTGCTTATATTTTCTATGCTGTATACTCTAAGATCAGAAGTGAATGTAGGGAATCTGAGAGTGTTGAAATGCAAAAAGTTTAGATTTTGTAAAGATTTTAAAAGGAAATTAATTTTGGAAAATTTATTGAGGAAGTTGAAGGTAATTGATGTTGTCAAGATTAGCATGAAAAGTTGATAATAGTCAAATTTTTACTTCAATAAAGATCCATAATATGTTCCACATTGTGGAATCTACAAAAAAATTGTATAACAAAATTATTTTTAATTATGTTTAATTCCAAAGAATTTTCACATAAAATTTCCCCTTTTCTCGCTCAAATCGAATCAGCATCATCATCATCATCACATCAAAACAATTGAATAAAAAAAAACAATCCGGCAAAGAAAAAAAATATATAAACAAGTATCAACAAGATTATTATTCTCATAAATTAAGAAGAGATACGTTTTTATTGCTTGCGACGTATACATCAATTTTTTTCCTGCGTAACTCATTCAGAGTCATAAATTCTCCACATTTGAATATTATGTACAGTTTTTTCTCTCGCTCTCGCTTGCTTGCCTTATTTTTTTTTTTCGTGTGAAACGCATACGTTCGAATGTATGAAATAAAATGAGCGAAAATAAAAATTTCAAAGTTTGAGGAGCTGTTTTGGCTTATGGATGTGGCGCATATTTTAAATTTCAATAATGATTGTTGAAGGTTTTAGAAAAGTTTGGGCGAAGTTAGCTACTTGAATTTTCAATTAGAGGACAGTTTTCTTTTTTTAGATTATTTTTAATAAATAATATCGAAAATTTTATTTTGATTGTTTTAAGTTCTGAATGTCATATTTTTTTAAAAAAGAACTTGAAAATTCTCATTAATTTTTTTTTACGAAATAAAAATTTGAATTCTAGATTCAGCTAAATTCATGTTTAAAATTTTTTACCAAAAATAAAAATAAAATTAAGAAATGTTAATTTAAATTTTTCTAAAGGTTACAAAACATCCGTGCAGTTGCACGGATTCAAATATTTATCCCAAAAAAAAAATCCTTTTCCTAAAAGCTTAGCTCAACAAATCTGAATAATTTCTCAATAAAATCAATGAATATATTTTCTTCTGGCTGTTCGTCTTTAAAACATTATAAATGTGAATGACCTGAAAGAAGATAAAATTCCTCATTTGCATAATCTCTTTGTATCTATAGGAATTATTTTAAAAGGCTTATAAACTTACCAAATATAATAAATCAAAAATAATAAGGACATCTTGTGATAAAAAGATAAGAATTGATCTAGATTCTAGAATTATGATATTATTAAGATAAAACAATTAGTCTATAGGTCAGTAGCTTTTAGATTTGATTTTCATTGCATCGATGCTTAAAAGCGCTTTTAGTTTAATGAATATGTTTGAAAAAAAGGCCATTAAAATTACACATTACATCATCAATGAAAGGAAAACATTTCCGTAATAAAATTTCAATTGTTTTTACTAATCGGATCTTCTCTTTCAGTCAATTCACACTTACCTATACCTCCACAAATTCCGTCAAACTGATCACAAAACACCGATCATTTCGCAAAAAATTCCCAGCTAAACCGTTTCATGAATGAATTCAACTCAATTCTCTCACACGTTTGAATTACAGCTCATAGCATTTCGTCACGTTAAATAAAAATTTATGAAGCATTTACGGTTTCAACCTTGTCGTAATGTGATCACTTTTATTTCAAATAAATAAAAAATAATAAAAAAAAAAATCATTTTGAGCTTACGCGAAATTTCTCTTTTAGTTTTATTTTGTTGTTCGTTGTGGAAAGAACGAATTTATTTTTTTTTTTTATTGTGAAGATGAAATTTGTGGCGATTTTTGTGCTTTTATTTACCATTTTCTTTGCATTCTCAAGTGGAGAAATTTCAAAAGGTAGAAGATTAATGGATGTGTTTAGAGTTCAAGTTTTATTTTTTTTTTATTTTCTTGCAGAACTTATGGGAGAACGTGAAACCTGTAAAGAATATTACGGCGAGTGCATGACATGGTGTAATGAGAAAATAAGAATGCCAGCTAAAGATTGTCCTAAAGGTTCTTACTGCTGTGTTCTTTTGACGTAAAATTTTGGAAATTTTGAACTTTTTTCTTAATATTTAAATTTTTGATGAATTTTTTTTCGATATTTTTTTTTTGATATTGTAGATTTTAAATTTAAGAACCAGAAATAAATGGTCCAATGGACTTTAGAAAGAAATTTACTGTTTTTTAGCACACATAAATCATGCTTAAAGATTTAATTTACAGTTCTTTTGTTTAGAAGTATTTGAATATATTATAATTTACGAGCTGCTTATTGTATTTGACAATCTTTTAAATATTTGCTGAAATATTTTTTTAAATAAATATTTTTTGATTTAAAAACATGTGAATAAGGCACGGGTCATCACTTAAATCTAATCAAATGCAAAATAATTTAAATTGCGATGTGAATGATTAGTTTGAATTTTTACTAAAATTAGAAATTTTGTAATTTTCCATTTTGACAATTATTTTAGTTTAAATATAAAGAATTGTAAAATATTAAATTTTCTAAAAAATTTAGAATGCTATAGAAAAAATCACAAAAATTATGTCTATTTAAATTCTTTATTACCTAATAACTTATATGCGATAATAGCAGATTATTTTAGCAATATTTTAGTCACGCTTAAAAGCTCATCAAAATAATAACAAAAACCCCATTCAGCATTGAAATCGCATGACGTCATAATTTTTTTTTTTTATTTATTTGATTTATTTTTTTTAGTTTCCAGCTTAAAGGCATTAATATTGAATAATAGAAAAATGCAATTGTCACATCGTAAAAATAACTTTTATAGGTGCGACTTGGTCTTAAAATTTATTGACTTATAGTCTTATTGATTTCGAAACTGCGACTTTTGAGATTATCTTTAGTCATATTTATACGTTTTTAAATGATATAAATGATTTAGTGTTGAATGGATTGAACTTGTATTCAAATTGGTTGATCATTTTGATTTGTACATCGTAAAAAACAAACGTAAAAACAAATTTCCCTCCTTTCCCAACATTATAACATAAAAATTTGTCTAGCTCATTCATTACAATACTGTTTGGTTATTGATATCAACAAATAAATGAAGTGAAAACTTTGAAACCTAAAACTTTATAATCATTTCTTACTGATTTAGGTAATTAAAACGTGTAAAAATTTGATTTAACGTAAAAATATTAAATTATTAACGCTATATGAACATATGAAACTTTTATTCTAAGTTTTACGAAATTTTTCATTTTTATTTTGTTGCTTACAGTGAAACGATTTAGTTCCGAAAAATGAAATTTATTGCAATTTTTGTCATACTATTTGCAATTTTCCTAATTGCTTCCACTTCAGCTGTTTCAAAGTCAGAACAGCAAGAATCAATCCGTAAACATTTTCACTTGGTTTTTAAAAATCAATCACTTAGTAAAAATTAATTTCAGAATCCACTAAAAAGAGATGTCAACAAGATCATCAAGGTGCTTGTATGAAATGGTGTGGTGAGCGGATAAGAAGACAAAGTCATGACTGTCCGGGAGATGAATTTTGCTGTGTACTTACTTATTGACATTTAAAATGCGAATTTAAATCTAAGTTTATGACTTATTGCAATTGCGCTGCACTAGCTAATTCAATTAAATTATATTTTGTAAATTTGTGAGTTTAAATTCTTTTTACATTTTTTTGGATTATTTGAATAATGTTCAATAATAAAATGAGCCATAAAAGTTTTTAATGTTGTGAAAAACATTTAAAAAACCCCAATCAAAAATTCAGAATTTATGCCAATGACAACCTCACCTCGATAACTATCAATTGTGTCTACTATTTTCTCATATATCATTGACAATAAATCAAGCTCCGTTCGCATAAAATTAAAATACTATGAAATAAAAAATTTACAATTCTCTGATCATATTCACAATTATCAGTCATAAAAAGAGCCCTTCAGCGATTTTTGACCCCTTTTATCGACATCATCTGTAATTATTCACTATCTAATTTGATTATCCAATATGTCAAGCATGCTCATGAATTTTTTGTACTGTACTTCTGTTGCTTGGTTTATTTTATTTACATTCAATAGTGTTCATTAAAAATATTTTTTACTCATTAATTAACAATTTGTACCACAAAATGAAAATATTCTGTGTGTGTGCTACGTTATATTGTTCCAATAATTTTAGCGGAATTTTGGGAAAGATTTGGGGGTTGCTGAGTTATTAATGTGGTTTGTTTACTGATTCGCAGAATTTTTAAAATTAGATGTTATTTTTCTAATTTTCGATTATTAAAAAGTTCAGACTGAGAAATTAAGCTATAAAGGTTTAAGAATTCAAACATTAAAGAATTAAATTTTATTAAAAATCGGTAAAAATTCCTAAAAATATTAAAGAAAATTCTAATGCAAAAATTTCACAAATTTGCGATAATTTAAATAAGTTCAATTAAAAATGCGCTTTTACAAAACCAACTATAATAAAAACTTCCCATCAATTTATCAGCTATTTATTCATTCGAAACATTTTCAGATAATTTTTCACATGATTAATTGTGTGCATTTAAAAATATGTGTGTTCAGAATTAATTTCTTTTATTTTGTGATAATTTGTAGTCAATAATTCAGTTGTAGTTGATAATTGTAAAAAAAAGTCGAGTTGGCATAAGCCCATAAGGAATTCAGATAGTTTAACAGTGAAATGTATTGTGTGTTAATTTAAATGTAATTAAAAAAGCACTTCCATGTGATTTTATAAAACTTTCATGCTCCTGCTTTTTTTTTTTGACTTTTTTTTATTCTTTCGAATTAAAAACATTATGCTGTAAAATGAAGCATAAAATTTGTGATCCATTGTTTGAATTTTTGATGAGTTGTGCCGGACATCCTTGCTTATACTTAATGAACTCACATTTTTTTTATTTTGCTGTTGTACATACAAAAATCTTTGGGACTTCCGGAGAATAGGATGATTGGAGGGGGTCAAAAAGTTAATTTTTTTTCAGATGCAAAACTTTAAAATTTTCTTGTTTTGTTAAACAACAAATAAGTTTTTGACCATTTCATTTCATTTTATTTGCAAAGGGGCCGTTCACTTATTACGTAACGCTCTGAGGAAGGAGAGGGGTCCGAGAGTTTGTTACGGTCTATTTCTATTGTTCTCACACGTGATTCTTTTGTTAAAAACGTTACGGGGGGGGGGGTTAAAAACTTAAATTTCAGCGTTACGTAATAAGTGAACGGCCCCAAATGTAAAATGGAAAAGAGAACAAACTAAAAGGAAAAATATATTTTACAGATTTCAGGTATATTAGCCTGTAGGAATGTACAAATGTAAAGTTTTTTTTGTTGATTCTGACTATTTCTGCTGGATAAGCATGTAATTTCAAAAATTATACTTCTCATCCAGAGTGAATGGAATGTAGTAAATTGAGAAAGTTTGTTTTAAAAATGACGCAATGGAAATCATTTTGGGGTTTAAATACTGATGAAAATTGCAAAAAATTATATTTAAAAGGGGCCGTTCACTTATTACTTAACGCTAAAACTCAGGTTTCGATTTGAGATTTCGACTCAATTTTCTAACGCATATTTGAAGTTTGAAATTTTAAATATTATGAAAAGTGGCATTGCCTCTGTGATTATGAAACAAAAAGGATGAAACACTAAGGTTACAGGCTCTAGAACAGTTGTTGAGTTATGAAAATATTTATAACGATTTCTATAATATTCAAAATTAATTTTGCAATACAGATACCTGTTTACAGCGCCTTATTACATCCATACCTCAACAAACTTTCCTCAACACTTTTTTTCCTCTCTTCATTTTCTTGATTATTTTCCTTCATGCTTACCCAAACAGCATCTTTCAACGCACAATGAGCAGCAACAAATGGGCATCCAGAGAGTCAGCATAAAAAAATTCTTTTTTTGTACTCTTTAAAATCAAAATGACTTTCATGGCAGCAATTTACAAATAGAGAGAAAATATTTGCCTTTTGCCAGTAAACTTTCATCATCATGAAAATTGCTTGTTAATGCAAAAGCATACATAGAATGGCAGCAACATGAATGGATGAGAGTTTGAGTACACATAGAGTTGAAAAAAAGGAGAAAATGTCGAGGAGAGGAGGTAAAGGCAGGTAATAACTTTTTCCATGAACAATTTTCGGTAGTAGAGAAAATTAACTTGACTATGAAAACTAGCTCTGCATGTAATTATGTTCGAACAAACATTGCTCTTTGAACGTATTATGTTAGCTTATAGTTTTTGTTGTTGGTCTTTTCTGGGGTGGATATTGAGGTTAAAGTATGAATTTTTTGTTGAAAATTGCTAGAAGCTTGAAATATTTTATTTTTAAAGATTTTTTTTGATTCTCAAGATTTTTCATTTTAAATTTTTTAAAACCGTTAAAATTTAAATTATTTCTATTTCAATTTTTTAAAGATTTTTCAATAAAATCGTTGACGTTTTTAAAATTTCAAAATTTCGAACATCTTTTTTAACTTAAAAAAAATTAAATAAAATACTCTTGAAATTTCAAATTTTCAAAAAACATTAAAAATTCAAATAAAGACTGTTAAAAGGTAAAATGTTAAATTAAATTTTTTTTAAAACAGACTTTATTTTCAAACCTAACGCCACCAAAAATTCTAGGAAAAGCATAAAAAACTTTTATTTTACCTCCTCTTTTTTGCTTTGAAACCGAAAATTTATGGCGTACAATTTGAATTTCAGCAATGGCATGTGTATGTACATATGCTACAATACAAATATATTTTTGTTGTGCATTGTGGTGTACTTACTAACTCTTCTTAATTAAGTTCTAAATAATTAACTTTTTGTAATTTGAAAAGAGTTTTTTTTTTCATTATTTGTAACGGAATACAGCTTTTTATGCTGCTTCAGTTTGAATAATGATAAAGGATTTGTTAAGCTTTGCAGTTTGTTTGTTTTTCTCAGAATTTTACCTTTCAATCAAACTAATTTTTTCTGATTAACTTTGTTCTTTATGATGATTTTTATTCTACAATTTTTTGTTGAGTTACCTTTGAGAAAAGTTTATATCAAGTTGAAAATAATTTTGCAAACAAAAAATTCATCAATTTTTCAATTTGTTGAAGTTTTGTGCTTTCAATTCAGATTGCAGGTAAATGAACTGCAAAAAATGACGTTGTTCAATAAAGTTTTCTTTAATGTTGAAAAGACGCAGCGGAAACAGCAATTAAGGAAATGGAAGGCATGGAAAAGTTTTCAATAAAAGAGTTTCATGAAGAAATGATGCAAAAATGTCACTTGAAGATGATTGATGAATTAACTTAAGACAGTCCGGAAAACGTCTTGAAATTGATAAAAGTGAATTGCACAAGGTTTTAGGAAGCAAACAAGCAGCTGGAGCTTAATGAAAATTAATAAATTTAAATAAATTGCTTGTGTTCCTTTTTTATGGTGAGTTAAGAATATACAATAATTAGAAAGTTTTTGATTATTTTAAAATTTATTCATGTGGAAGTTTTTTTGGTTATTAATCACTGGCCTTAAGAAGAAGTTGAAAAATTTTGATGATGTTTGTTTAAACCGCATTAGAAAATAAAAACCATAAGGGATCTTCGATTTGAATAAATTCGATTTACATTAAATTTTCACTGTCCTAAACAATTATGTAAATAAAGACCCACTATACTTCAAAATAAGTTTATTTTTAATGCTCGATTTAGCTTAGTTAACTAGAAAAACTCAAAAAAGCACTCAAACTGCATCAAAACACCCCAAATTCCTTAAATTCCACCATCTTAGCCTTTTTAATAATTCTTCAACGATCTGTAAAAGCCACAATGAAAAATTTCCTTTTTTCTATTTTTCAATAAATGCAAAATAAAACATAAACAAAGGATGTGCTCAAAGATGTCTTTAACCTCCTTAACCTAATCGAAAAATCCCTTTCAATTTCTTTTGCCACAGAAAAAGTGGTGAAAAATCTTTATTTTTTACTCAACAAAGTCAAGAATTTAATGGAAGGGGTGTGAGATGAAATCATTAAAACCATCTGTGCCTATACACATACACTGTAATAGTCAGATTTAATTAATATTATGGTAGGATTTTCTCTCATGTTTTTCAATTTTAATTAAACTTTTGTGGAGGTTAATATTGCCCTTTTGTGTCCCCACCCCGCTCATTTGTGTATTTTGTTAACATTTAGCGTAGTTTTGTAGAATAAATGGGATGTTGTGATTGTTATTGTTATTATGATAGACTGACTGCATGTGTATATGAGAAATTAGATTGATTAGGCCAGGGATTAGGCATAAATTTGATTTTTTTTTTGTATTTTATGAAATTTTATTTGAGTTTTTTGATAAATTTTATAAAACCTAATTTAATGCAATATTTTTAAATTTTCTGCAATAATTCAATAAAAAAGCCCTGCGTCCTTATTTCATTTAAAATTATTAACTTCCTCAAACTTTAAATAATTCCTTTTTATATCAAAATACTTCCCACATATCACTCCTTCATCTCATTCTCCATCCTACCCTCTCCCTCTCCAGCTTAATTGTGATTTTTCATTATATCCACATTTAATTTATAGTTTTATGTATTTGATATATTATTACCACAATATTACGTCTATATAACTGTGCATGTTATTATATTAAAGGACATCTTAATTAAATCGGTAATTGTATTATGACAGCGCGAATGATGATGATATAATAATAGTAATTCTCGACTTTTTGTATGACATAACCACTTTATCATCAACATTTACGTTTATATATATTGTTGATGGATCCAATTACAAAATGGAGTTCCTTGTGAAAGATTTTTGGGGGTTTTGGAAGTATTTATTTGTGTTAAATAATTATAAGAAGCTGTTTAAATAATTGAAAACCTCATTGTTAGGATTCAAACCTTGCAAAATTTAAAAGTTTTATTATGTGGCTGCATGTAAAACTACAAAACTATCTTACTACCTAGGCTCAGTAAACTACAATGCAATTACGACTCATTAGAATGCTCACAAAATTCATTTTCATTAAATTTATTTAACTTTTCAGTACACGTATATTCACAGATAGTTTCAATCACGAGACAATAAATGTATGAGATGACATAATTGGTTATGCGATGTAATTATGTTGTATGACGGTGTAATGAAGGCAAGGGTGTGGAATTTATGACAATTTTAACATTTTTTACATCAAATTTATCAAATAAAATCTAAACTAAATTTTTGACTACTCAAACATCCTCATACCCGAAAATTGTACACATAACACGATTAATGCAACATATTTTAGTAAATGCTCTTAAAATAATCTAAAATACTTTCAAACTTTGCAATATCCATGACTCCATACCTTAAATTATTTTCTATTCTTTCGAGGGTAAATTCTTAATGGCCATTTATCAATTTTCATGGACAATTAAAAATAATCTAAATCTGCATCCCTTGGCAAGTCAGAAACATAAAAACCCTTTAATTTTCCTTCTATCTGCGTCCGAAAATCATCTTCTCATAACAACCTCTGAACCATTAAAACCCCAAAAAATTTGTGTGTACATTTTCTTCGGCAACAGAAGATTTCACAAAAACCAAACCATTGTTTGGTTGCTAGTGACTGCGTATGGTTGAATTTTGATAACTATGAATGCATAATATGCATATGATAATTACAATTCTATGTATTTGACATCGTAAATTTTCTAATTACTGATTGCATTTGTGAGATTAGAATGATCATTGAGGAGGAAAGTGGTGGGATATTATGGACGTGTGAATGGGAAATTTTGATTACATTTTGGTGGCTAGATGTGTCAACTTTACAATATACAGCAAATCTAGCCTAAACACTTTAAGCTTTAAATCTTGGTGACATTTTTCTCTATTTTTTTTCTGTCTTATCATCAACAAATAAAAAAACATAAAATAATCTACAATGATAAATTCTACAGTAATATTTCAATACAACTTTTTCTCATATTTATTTCCACATTATCATTTTTATCGTTGTCTCAATTTACAATTTGTGTATATTTTGTCTTGAATGAGAACAATACGAACGACGTCATGACGGAAGCAGAGTTGAGATAGAGTTTGAATGCTGGAATTTTATTCGAATCGTAAAAAAATAATAATAATAATAATAAAAAAAAAAAAATTGCACAACGATGTAAAATAATCAAGAATTCAATTTGATCTTAGGATTCGAACCTTCTTGCAATTTTTAAAACGTAGTAAAGTATTTAAAAACAACTTAACTGTGTTAGAAGATTATAACAAAAAATTTATATAATAAAGTTTATAAATTAAATTTAATTAATATTTTACAAAAACAAAGGATTAATGTCCTTTTTAAAAAATTTTCAAAAAATTATGCTTTAATAAATTTAAAAAAACGGTTCTAGTAATTCAATTTCAAATTAAAAAATTTTTGAAGTTCTAAAGTTTTTAATCCAAAAAACATTAATTTTTACAATTATTGCAAAAATTCTTGAATTTTATCTTCAAAATTTTTAAAACCACAAGCTTCCTTTCAATGCACCAACTCCATCACTGTAATCTCAAAAATGGAAATAACCCCAAACTCGAGCAAAACAAAAGTTAACAAACTAAGGACGTTGAAGTAAAAGATGATGTTTTGTGTCGCGAGAGTAAGTCGAAGAAGAAAAAGGCATAAATAATTTATATATAAAAAAATGAGAAACAAAAAGAAGTAAAAGAGGAAACACGGCATGTGGGAAGAAGGAAAAACGGAAAAATTGAATTTAATGATTAGATGGCGCCTGAATGATTTTCTCAAATAGTTTTTGTCCCCATCTACAAACAAAAAATTTATTGAAAAAAATATATATATTTTTTGGTTGGGGTTGAAAAATATACATAGAAAGCAACTTACCGAAACAATATGATTTCATACATATGAAGTAGTCTATATGCAACATAATAATTTATGAATTTATGGACGTGATTTATAGCAGGTGAATTTTCATTATGTCACCATTATGAATCATTATTATTTTTTTGCTGTGTGTCCCTAACAAAATTTCGATACAATGCACACACAAAATGTGGAATTATATATCGTCTGTATGTGAAAGACTACTCAAAATGTGCATTTATAATAAATAATAGTTAAACAAGTTGGATAGATTTTTGTAAACGGGGTTTGATTTGAGAAAGTTGAAAGATTTTTGCTAAAAATAAAATATAGTTTTGGAGATAAATAGTAAACTAGTATCAACGTGGTCACTCGTGACCGACGAAAGCGCATTTTCCCGCGATCAGTAAATAAACAAAGAATTAAAACCCCAAAAGTACAAAGCCAAATACTTAACTATAACCATTCTTTATTTACCGAAAATTTAAAATTGACAGCACAAAAACCCGATAAAAAACATTATGCAACATAGAATCTAAAAAAAAATAAAAAAGCAAAAAAAGAATCGGCTATGGTCTAGGATCGAACCTATGGCCTTCGTGATAGAAGTCACTCGCTCTAACACTTACGCCACTGCTGTACTTCTTCTGAAATCTTCACGTGACAATTTGATTATTTATATTGATGAGTTTTTTTTTTATATAAATGTAATTTTTTATAATTTTCACATAATTTTCCGGAAAAACTATGAAAAATCCATGAAAATAGAAAACTAAACAACTAAAATATCAAAAAAATAATTATCTATGAAAATTGTATGAAAACATTGAAAATTTTAACAAAAATCGTCGGAAAAACTCGGAAAAATTGTGAAAATGGAAAATTATGACATGATTCAATATTATATGTCATAAGAAATCAAAAAAGTATCAAAAAAAAGCAAAAAAAAAATGTCATCGGTGGGACTTGAACCGAGGAAGGCTGAGTTTTCGAAAAAGTCAACATTTTAGTGTATTTTACCACACTAACACATATAAAGAAATGCAATTTTGACACTTTTTACGCTGGTTCCAGCAGAGGAAGTGACCATTCGTGCTGATTTTTTCGCCAGCTCTAGCCAGACATACTACACACATTTTAAGCCAAAAACCGCATCAAAAAAGCTTAACCCTGAGGAGGAGATGCGATGACAGACAGACAGACAGACAGACGGACAGACGGACAAAGTGCGGACAATAGCGTCCTTTTCCCAAGAGGAAAATGCGCTAAAAATACGATTATCAAGTATAAATTACTAGGTTCGAATCCTAACAGTTCAAAATGTAGAAATTGGTCTCATGTTACATTTTAACTTTTTTTTGTTAAAAATTCCTTCAAAATAAGAACAAAATGCATTATTTTGCTTTTTTTTCAAAATTGCTAAAAACTCATATCTTATCAAAACATGCTGGAAATCAAAATCGGATGTTTCAAATGTTAAACTCGAACAAAAAATTTTTTTTGCTGAATTATTTAAAAACTTTTCGTTTATTCGTCGCATTTGCCATTTGATTTTTGAATAAAATTAATCATATTGATCGATAAAAATGTAGATCCAGAGATAAAATAATTTTTGAGATGATAATTTATTGCCAACACAATTTTAGTTTAATATATTTTTATTTATTAAAATTTGACATTGTTTGATAGAGAAAATTGAGTGTACGATGGGGAAAAAGTTCGATGTAGAGACATTATTCATAATGATTGACTAAATAGATCGAATGTGAATTTTAAATTTCTTTTTGATGATAATAATGTGAGAGCGGATGGTGAATTGAATTGCATGAATTGATTGGTAGTTATTGACTTTTTTTGATGAGTAAAATTTGATAAAATTTTATAATTTATAGGTGATTTGCTGTTGATTATATTTATTAGGAATAATTTTTAGAATGGTATTTGATTAAAATTTAAATGCGTTTTATTATAAAATTATGTGAAAATTTATCAAATAATGGGATTCAGATACAAAAGATTTTATCCAAAAAATCAAACTCCACCAGAAAAAAAAGTCATCCACAACCTCAAAGCAACTTACGTAATTTTTCATACCAAAATTTGACTCTAGTGACACAATGTTGAAAAGCTAGACACTAGCAACATTTTGCATTGTTACCAGAAATTAAATTAGTGTTAAAAACTTTCCCACTTGCCAACTTCATCATTCACAGCAATCCCAAGTGCCGCTTTTTCGCTATTCATAGTGTTATCGTTCCACCTCCTCCTCTTTCTCCACGACATCCTCACTGCTTTTGCAAATGTCTTTTAAAATAAGCTAGAGTTAATTCCGCAATTTTATCATTCATTCTATGTATGTACGCGCAAAGAGGAACGACGACAAAAATTTATTTTATTTTTTTATGTATATATTTAAAAAAATTTATAGACTTTAGATAAATAGCAGTGAAACAAAGCTTTAGATGCCGTTGCTATTGTAGGAAAAACGAGGCAGCTATTTCAGGTCAAAACATGTGCTGATAATGAATGTTAATTGCAAATGCACACAAATTTTCAACAAGCGCGGATTTCTTGTTTGTTGCATTTTGTTATTTTTCTTTCCGTGTTTTTGAGCTTTTTGAGTAGATTGTTTGGCAGGGTTGTTGAGCTTTTTGAAAAAGTTTCGAAAATAATGATTAATTTCATGAAAAAGTATAAAAAGTATACGCCTGTAATTACTATAATATTTGAGATGTATTTTTAGTATACTTAATAAAGTATACTTATAGTATTCCTATAGTATACTTATTTACGTATGCTATAAATATTCAAAAGTATACTTAAAAGATTTTAAAAATTTAACTAAGTCCACCAAACCTGCAACATCTAACGCAGCAATGTTTATATTTTAAAATCCTCATCACGATGTTGTTTTAAACATATACAGACGGTGACAACATCAGGCTGTATCCACACACATACACAAATACTATTTATAGCAAAATATGTTGCAATTTTCACTCTATAATCACCGCCAACCACCTCTCAAATTTATCAAATAAAAAAGAGAAAACTTTCTGTTGCTGCTGTTGCAGTTTGATTCTAATACCCTTATCGTATCTCGAAAATTGTATAATTTTCTCGCTAAATGAAGTCTTAATTATAACGGTTATAAGCAAGACCTGAAATGACTTTTTCTTCTTTTTTGCTTCATCTCTCTCATTCTCTCTCATCGCAACAGCTACCAGCAACAATTTTAATCTCTCTCTTTTTTTTCGTGTATAGAAAGGAATTTATTCCAACAAAAACTAAACACCGACAATATTCACATATTTTTATGGTCGAGTAATGAAACAAGAGAATATGTATAGCAATATTTTCATTTTTATAGTGGCGGATTTAAAATTATAGCACAATGATATTGCAATGCAATGGCGACATTATTGTACTTACTGCAAATAGTCAACATGGATAATAAGCTCATTGCATTGTCGTTCAATTTTATGTTATGATTACAAACACTAAATGCTTTTTTTGTGTTATCGGTGGATATTTTATTTTATGGGTGTTGTATGTGATGTTTTGTGGTGATGCAATGGCTGTGGGGGGTTGTGAAAGTTTAGATAAATTTTAGTAGCTATGGATGGTTTTGAGTATTTTTTTGGTACTACTTTATGCTGTAGATCAAATTTGAATGACGTTGGAAGGTTTTTAAAAAAATCATTCAAATTAAGTTACAATCAATTTAACACCACAACGTGCATTAATAGCTTCTTTCTTAGCCAAATTCTAAAAAACTATTAAAAACGCCGATTTTGCGTCGCAATTCTTACGAACAAAAAATTCTCAAAAAAATTCATTTTCCTTCATGTAAATCACATTAATCCTCAAAAAGGTCGGAACAAAAAACTTTTTTTTTTATTTTATTCGAAGAAGAAATGATGAATTTTTCTTGTCTTGAACTTCACCTATGCGAAAAAGTTTTCTCATATGAGAAAATTCTCTGAGACTACCCAATAAATCTCATCAGATTTGCATTCATTTTGAAAGTTTCTTTCTTTTTTTCTTTTTTTGAGGAACTTGAAGGTCTTCTTGGTACAAAATGAAATTTAAATTTGTAATAAAATCAATTTTGTGAGTTTATTGTGTTGTTTCAGCTTTGTTGGACTTAGGATGGAAATGGAAGAAATTTTAATGATTTTTTTTTGGGGACATTGAATAGATTTTAGAATTTAGAGGGATTTTTTTTGGGGATGAATTTGTAAGCTTTCAATGTTTAATGTAAAAAATCTATAAGGACATCAAAATTAGCTTCCAATAGTAATTTCCAATTTTTTTCCATCAACATTTACAGCATCCATATGTGTTATTGATAAAATAATAAAAAAAGATAATACAGAAAAATACATTTCACATTATCTCATGTTTTAGACATAAAAAATGTCCTAATGGGCTATGGTACGACATAAATAATAAAATACGCTAAAATCAAATAAAGGACAGAATAATGTTCAATTTTTTTTACGCACTTTTTCGCCTCCCATTGATGGTTTCATATTACACTAGAGACATTTCGCAATTTTATGTATATGTCTTATTGCCTCAAGTACCTAAATTATCATCTAACTAGATACACATTTGCGGTATTATCTTTTCTTTATTTTGTTACAAAAACTTTTTTTTTGTTTCTCATTCACAATTGTTTCTTCTTCTGTTGCTGCCTTTTTTTCTTTCAACTTCCTACTTTTTTCAATAAATATATTATTAAAACTTATGAATGAGATGGAATAAATATATGAGATAGAATAGGCAATATTGTAGGAAGGAATTGTGCTTCAAACTATACTTAAAAATACTTATGAGTTTCTAGGTTAAAACTCTCGAATGAGAACTTTATTGAAATAGTAATAAATTCTTTTTTGACCTAAATCTTCAAAGTATTGAGCCTATCAGCACTTATGTTGAATGAGATTAGCGATATATGTATAGATTTTTTTTTCTGAACTACATAAAAAAATATGAGATTTTTTTTTTCTCCATATTTCTTTCTGACCAAGTTTTGTTAAGTTTGGGAAAATCTTGATAAATTTTTACGAACCTTCTGTGATTGAATTTCTTCTTTTTTTTGTGAGAAAGGAAGTTTATAAAATAAGAAACTTATTAATCTTGAAGAATCTTTTAGATAAGAAAATGAAGTATGATTCGTTTTGAGGAAAAAGTTTTCGTTTTTTGGGATGAACATGTGATGACATGGGGCATGTTGTATAACATGTGTGGATATGGATTGTTGAAAAGTTTGAAAATTATTTAATTTTTCAGTGAAATGGAAATGCTTGGATTATGATGTTGTGTTGATTTATTAACTTTTGTGGATTTATTTTTAAAAATTTTTAAAAATTTCTTGAAGTTAATAATTTAAGCTTTTTGAATTTCTCAAATTTTAATTACTTTATTGAAGATTTTATGTATATTTATTTTATTTAATATGAAGTCTTGAACTAACGTTGTTCGTAAATATTCATATGAATTGGAATGCATTTTTAAAATCGAGAAAAATTCACTTATCTAAATGATGATTTTTACATGATTTTTAAGCATGACTATATTAATAAACTATTTTGACAAAAATATTAAGCGTTGAATAACAAAGACAAATAAATAATAAGTTTATTAAATTTTGGTTAGAAAATTTTTCAAAATTTTACTGTAGAATTAAAGTCAAGGAGTTCTTGGTTTCGGTCTCGGTCTCGAAAATTCTTCGAGACCGAGACTATGGGAACATTTAATTATCATTTAAATCCAAAGTATGGGAATGGCAAGAGAAAATTTTCTCATCCCATGACCCCAAAAAGTATATAGCAAATCTATAGACTGTTTCCAATCAGATGCAAAAAAAAATTGCGATTTCTCTTGACTGGAAGCTGGCTGGAAGCACCAAATGAGATACGGCTTACACTGTTAGATTGGTATTTTCAGGCACATACTTTCCATCTAGGCACAGACACTATGGGATATAACTGTAATCCTGAAGCAGCAAGTTAGAAAATGTTATTTTCAGTTTTACTCAAGAGTTTAAGAGTACTGTAAAGAATTTCTCATACAATAATAACTTACTCATTATTCAAATCACTTAACTTGAATTTGATAAAATAAATTTCATTATTTTCCATTCTTTACATCTATAATTAATTGTTCCACGAGATATCTCTCAAGCGACGCAAAAAGATCTCATGACAGTCGAATTAAATTCAAATATTTTCCCTCAAAATTCCTCGAAATAAAAAGGAAAAAAGTTTTCAAGGCTGGATGAGAAAGGAAATCAGCTTGAAATGTGGATAGATAAATCGTAAAGATACTCATCGTAAATGCCTTGAAAAAAAAAATATTTTTACTTGCTTCCATTTCCGTTCATCTCCATAAGCTACAAATTCCTCTCATTTCTTTCCTATCACAAATCGCTTTTTAAGAACCAGAAATAAATAAATTTAAGTTAACCACTTGAATACATGACCGAAAAAACATACACAGACAAGGATAAAAATAGGAAGAGGAGCTTAGATGAGTTGTGAATATTAAAGTTATTTACTGAGTTATAATTCTGGTAGAATCGCTTTTTTGTTGTGGCTTTTGTGGGGAATTTAGCAAATGTCTTTATCAGACACACTTTCTAGATGTATTTAGTTTCAATGGCATAGATATATACATGCAAAAAAAAAGAAACTGAAAGAGCTTTAGAACAATTTTTCCTGAGTCAAGATATTTTGTGGTTTATGCTTACTGCTTGTGCACAATTTAAAAGATTTTTTTAGGAAAAGTTTGTTAGATTTTTGTTGTTTTTGAGAAAAAAAGTTCTATGGAATTCAAAATTATAAAGAATAAAATGAAGAGCTGTTCACTTATAACGTCCATCAAAAGCATAGATTTTTAAACCCCTTCTCCCCCTCTGTCACAAAATCTTCAAACAAAAAATTCTTTTGTTTAAAACTGTCATACAGTCACAGACTCGCTTCCCACTTAAAAATCGGACATCATAAGTGAACGAGTCCTGATAGGTTCAAATCTCATAAAAACTTATTAAATTAAATACCAACCAAAAATTGCTAAGAAAAAGTCAAAAATCATATAGTAAGG
Source organism: Chironomus striatipennis (assembly GCA_026123125.1). Classification (NCBI taxonomy): domain Eukaryota; kingdom Metazoa; phylum Arthropoda; class Insecta; order Diptera; family Chironomidae; genus Chironomus; species Chironomus striatipennis. The sequence goes on from CM047394.1 coordinate 47,194,053, forward strand.
ATAACAGAACTAATACACGAGATTTGTTGCTCATCCACTCTTCTTCTTAATTCTAGTATAACAAAAACTAATTCACTTCCTTCTCTATTTTATCCCCTTCAACTTCCCACACTCGAATTTATCACAGTCAAAAATTTCTTTCGAATGTCTATGATTCGAAATGTGAAAGGCTTGATGTTAAATTTTCGATTTTCATGTTGCGGTTTTCATTCTAGATTAGAAAATATTTCCTCTTGACTTTATTTTCCTTTTTTGCCACATACATAGAAAAATTGATTAAAATCGGAATTTGAGATGTCTTTTGATGAAAGTAAATCTGCTTTTGAGTTTGATAAATACAAGAATGAATTTTCACCAAATTTCAATTAAAAATGAGAATGAAATTTTAATTAAGAATGGAACTTTTCTGAATGAATGAATGATATTTAAATTTTGTTTATTGTGATTTAATATAAATTGAAGAATTTAAACAAGTTTTGTGAGGATGTTGTGGTTAAAATTTGAAAATTTAAATTTTAAGTGTAATTTATGAAGATATTTTGGTACGTTTGTGATGTGGTTTTGAGCTAAGAAATATTTCAATTGATTAAGTGTTGTTGTTGTTTTTTGTTTCTAGTTGATTGTCATATTTAGCTTATAAATGAGAAGTTTATTTGAATATTTTTGGATTTGAATAGAACATGTTGTTTTTTTTTCTTTTATCCCTCTCGTTGATTATTTTAAATAAAATTATATTGTGAATCTGTCTTTTTGCAAATTTTAATTTTTTTAAATCTTACAAATCAAACAATTTGATACATTTGCATCAAAAAATGAATAAAATTACCTCGCAAAAGCGCCAACCTTATTCAATTACAAATAGATAAAAGGATTCTACGTATTCACATATCCCCCACACAATGTATATTTTTTTAATATTTAAATTCTTGTGCAAACATTTCAACTTCAAAAATATCTTAATTAAAGATCAAAGCTTTGAGGAAATGTATATCTTTTGAAATATATGAAACTTTTTTTTTTTTCCTAAAGAGAGTTTACAAGAGCAATAAGAAGACACTCATCTACCTCAACAATATTTTCTTTCTGAGAAAAAAAAATTTGATACCGAAATTATTTATTCGTTTTCATACTTTATATATCATATGTATGCAAATGATGTGAAATTCTTAGAAAAATGTATTGAAAACTCAAGAAAAATATAAACTTTTTTGGAAGTTAGTCATTTTGAATATACTTTTGTGTATAAAATGTCATATTTTGTAGAATTTGGATGATTTATAGGTTTTGCTTTTCTGATAAGTTGGGAATCGAAAATCAGCCTTAGAATTGTTTTCGCCTCATTCAAATGAATTAATTGGGCGAATAATAAATTTTAAAGCAAAAATCAGACTAATTAAAAATTTTTAAAAAAAATAAATTAGGGTAAAAAATATTGAAATTCGTACAAAACGAAAAAATTTTTTTGAAAGTCCTGTAACTTTTATTGGAAGCATTGCTGATTTCCCAAATTTTTCCTACGACTTTGCTTGTCCTCCAAATTTTTTTATTCGAACCTTAAAAGAGCATTTTGTGCAGCATAAAGCAGTAAAAAATCCACTTTATTTCAAATATTGAAATTCGTACACACAAATATTGAAATTCGTACACTCAAATATTGAAATTCGTACACCAAGTACTCACGATTTTTGCATCCAAAACTTGAGAAAAAATTAATATTTTTGCAGTATTTTCATTTGAGGAGGTTTTTATTCATTCTGAGCAGCTTATTCATGCTTTAAAATTAATTTATTTAATTTGTTTACACAAAAACAATTGAAATTCTTCACCGCCTACTATTGAAATTTTGTACGAATTTCAATATTTGTTGTGTACGAATTTCAATATTTGGAATGAGGTGGATTTTTTTCGTATAAGCAGTGCTTATTTATGCCTTGAGTTATTTTAATTGGAAAGTAGAGTGCACGAGCAAAGTCATAAGATCTTAACATATGGCCAATCTTGAGTTTAAAGGCAATTTTTTCAAGTCTAAAAATTGTGAAAAAATTTTTTTGTAAATTTGTTCGTACGAATTTTAGTTTTGTACGAATTTCAATATTTTTTACCCTAATACATAATCAAAATGAACAAAAAATGAGAAAATATTTCACAAAATTCTTGCATGTCATTTTAGATTATTTTTCAATGATTCAATGAATTTTGTGATATGCATCGTAAGAGTATCTTAGCGACATAAACATGTTATGTGGAAGGAAATAAATATTTTCATGTCATTTGATAAACAGGAATGAATGGTGCTTCTAACATTTTCTTTTCTATCATAGAAAAAGAAATTGAGGAAGAGAAAAAAATATGAGGACAAGTAAGGAAATTACTTTTTGAAATAACTTTAAAATAAAGAGCATTTTTTGTTTAAAAAATAATAATCATTCAACCAGCAAGAATTGTATATTATTTGAATTTAAGTTTTTAATTTTTTCAAAAATATAAAATTTCATCTTACAAAATCATTAAAAAGCTCCAAATTAATTACAATCAATCCAAGAACCATTGACATTTTAATTGTAAGAATTATTCAAAAATGTCAAAGTATTTATTTTTTTTTTCTCAGAGGAGTAAAAGACGTAAACATAATTTGATATATTTTCAAAAGATTCTTTTTTTTTATTTCACATAACGAGCTTCATGTTATTGAAATGAGATATGTTTATATATGTTCAAAATTGTGGAAAATAAATTGATAATAGATGTGATGTTATCGTCATATGAATATGGTAAAAAAGTCGACGGAGATTGATATTATGCTGCTCATTTGCGTGTGTTATGATTTGATATAAATATTGGAGGTGTATTGACGGGGGTTTGTAGAGAAAGTTTGTTGAATTTTCAACATTATGTTGATAAAAATGTCTTTTACAAAGGACAAAGTACATAAGCCCATCTACCAAGTCTCACTTGTTAACATGACTTAAAATCTTGTTAAAAGCAAATCCAGTTCAATCAAAAAATTCCCCAAAAAAACCGCAAACTATCTGAATTTTTAATCCACATTTCCCTTAACTTTCACAGCAACTTTTAAATTCATTATCTTTCCATTATTATGAACATAATTATTATTATTTTTTCTTCCCACTGTAACTAACTCAAAAGCATTTATCTTTATCTTTATTAATGCACTCACTTACATCAACATCAATCTTCAATTTTCTTTTTATAACGATGAGCGAGAAAAAAAATTAATTTTCTTAATGTAATGAACAGAAAAATTCATTTTGAATCATCTCTTGGAAAAATAGCGAAAGATTATATGTGGATGTGTGTGTGTGATCATAAAATTTTTTTAATCTGTAGCGACATATCATTTTTGTAAGGATAGAGTAATTTTAAGGATGGGATGCTAAATTGATTCTTAGAATAGTTTTGGTTAGGCATTAAATTTTATTTTAGGTATTTATTTTTTTCTTAATTTTAAAAAAATTTTTATTATTTGTTATTTAAAAATTTTGAAATCTGATTTTTTTTTTTAAAAATTTATAATTTTTCTTTTAATTTTTTAAATTTCCTAAATATTATCTAATTTGAATTAAATAAAGTTCAAAATTATGAAAAAAATGTCAAATAAGTTGTAAAATTTTACAATATGAACAATAGCCTCCCCCCCTTGTTGATCTTTCCTTCTTCATTTCACTGTGAAGAAGACAACGAACAAGAAAACGATGATGAAAAACTTTGACGTTCCATTATAAAAGAAAATTTTTATTCAATTTCTTTCTCGTTTGTTTTTACATATAATAAAAATTAAAAAGCATTATTTCACAAAAAATAGTATCTTCTTGCTTCAGGTTGAAAACAGTTGAATAGGAAAAGTTTTCTTTTTTTCTGTTGTTCCTGCATTTTTTTGCTCTTGTTTGAATTCATTCGTAATGTGTAATTTTCCAAGTCATTCAGATGAGAAAAAGAATGAGAGGATCTGAAAAAAATGCTTGGTTGCAGATTTTACTTTTTGGAAGGTTTTAGGCTCGAATGGGACTCAGTTTGATGAAAATTTTGAAAATGTTTTTAAATTCTTATTAAATTTAATCTCAAATTTAAAATATTTTAAATCAAAATGCGCTCTTTTCCAAATAAAACCTCAACTTTTACACTATTTTCCCACATTTCTCACAATTCTATTGAAAAAATTCAGAAGAAAAGCAAACTGTATTGCTAATTTTAGAGATATGAATAGAATAATGGAAAGTTTACAAAGGCAAAAGTCTTTCGTTACTATCTCAACTTTCTACTACTCTTTTTACATTTAATATGCATGCATATACATGCACACACAAAGCGTTGTCTTTTTAAAACTTGAGTTTGTTGAGGTTATGGTTTCTTTCGACTTTTTATTCAAGCTTCTTTTGCAATATTAAACTTGTGATTTATAAAAAAAATGTGGGAAGGTAAGAGTTAAACTAGCGCGATTAAATTGGTGGAAAAATTAGGAATTTGGGAAAATCCAGCGTATATAAAACTTGTCAAAAAAATAATTAGAATTTAATTTTTTAAATTTAGACCATTATTCATTACTTTCATTCAACCTCATGCTTTAAATATTATTTTCTGTCACTATTACAATTGATTTAAAACCGTTTAGGTTAATATCAAATTTATATTCTTTTTTGTTCCGCCATGATTCTCATATTGTTAATAAAGGAATATTATTATTATTTTTTTAAAAAAATTCCAAACTTATAAAATTACTGCGAAAATTAAGTTTAATCAATTTTAGAATTAATTCAAGGCAAAAGGTAAAAAATTATGAATTTTTGTCAATAAAAAAATATTCTGTTTAGCTAAAACTCCACTCACATTCCCTATACACGCTCACCAAACACATCGTTATCTTATTCACAAAAGAATAAGAAACTGAGTAGAAGAATAAAAAAAAAAGTGAAACACTTTTCCATATAATTTTTCGTTATTGAAAAACTTTTCCGTTCTGGTGAAATGTAATTTATTTTGTTTTCCTTTTTTTTGTCGAACTTAACCATACATGCATACATAAGATGAGTGGCTGGAAAATAAATAAAAAAAAAACGACAAAGAAAATGAGACGAGATAGTAAGTAATTATAAAGTTTACGATGAATTTTCTTGGTAAACTCGTTTCGATATGCAAAAAAGTGCGAAATTTTGATGAGAAAAATTGTTTTTTTAATAGCGTGGTTAATAGCTGTAATTATGGTATTATAAATTGGAAATTTCTTTTAAATTTTGAAATAGTAGCTTTGTATTAGGAGTGTAGCCAGAATTTCTTTTTGAAGAATTTAAGGGAATTTTTGTGCAACCCCTACTTTATAAAATGGCTTGATGCTGATTTACTTAATTTCATCAATTTCCAATTAATTAATTAAAAACAAATTTAAAGATTTAAAATTGAAAGCTCTAGCCTTCATTCTTTACTTATCCATTAAATTAATGTAACACCCATCACACCAACCACCCGTACACAACAAAAACAACAACAGATATATTTTTTCCAGTTCCTCAAAGTGAAATAAAAACTTTTCTTTTTGCACTGTCTGCGACTACACACACACACACATACCAGATATCTCAGTTCTGTTTTGAAGCTTTTTACTTGTTTGCTCTCCAGACGACGTAAAGAGGAAGAAAAATGCAGCGATGTGACAGTTCTGTGGTGTTTGAAAAAATGGAAGTTGCAAGACGAAGAAGAGAAAGTGCACGAAAAAATGTGATAAAGCTTATTGTAAACATGACATTTCTGCATTCTATGCTGTGAAAATTTACTCTACGTTTTTGGTTAGTTTTCTTTTTTTTTGTTCATAAAAAAGGAGAAGTTAAAGTAAAGTTCGTTCCATGGCATGAGTGCTAATAGATGTGTGTAAATGAAGAGAAAAATGGTGGAAAAAAATTTGCATTTTTCATGAAGGTTATATAAAGAGAACTAAGTGCAGTCGTGTCGTGTGGAGTTTTAAAAAATTATTAAAATTTTATGAAGTTATGTGGATAGTTGTGTAGGGTGGAAATTTGATTGCAGCTTTGTTGTGCGATTTTCATTAATTTTTAATGATTTAATGTCGCGCTTTTGACACGTGGAGCTGGGTTTTTTATCAGCTGAAGCATGTTGCATGTGCATTTTTCTGATTGGAGTTTTGAGTATTTCTATGACAAGGATTCTGAAGAAAGAAGAATTTTTTGCAATAAATTTGAAATAACTAAAAAAATTAATTCCAAAAAATTCATAAAACAAAAAAAGAACCGATAAAACATTCATGATTGAAGGGCAAAAACTTACCAGTAAACTTCTTATTTTAAATCATTTACTGTATCCAATGAATTAAGCTTCATAAAATAAAATATAATATTCATGGATATTTGCAATGATTCCCATCGGTAGGTCAAATTTACATTGCAAAAATTGTTCATAAACTTTGTATTTTCATTTTATTTCAATTTTTTTTGTTTTTATTAATCTCATACGGCTCATATTTTTCCCATAGTTTCTTCATCTTCTATTTATTTATTCATCTCATATTTGAATTTTGCTGTTTTTCATCTTGTTTTATTCATTCATTCACTCTAAGAGTTTCATTTTTATTATGATGGACAGAAGAAAATTATTTTATTCTATTATTTTCCATTACAAATGTTAATTAATTTAAATCTGATAATTGGATTTTACTTTTTTTCTTGTGGGAAAAATTCTTTTTTTTGAAGGAATTTAAATTGAAAATTTAAGAAAAAGTTGTTTTATTTTTTTTAATGGTGTTGTGACAAACATAATTGATCTATTGTGAGTTTCAGAGATGTTAATGACTTAGTTTTGAATAAATTTTTTAACGGTTTTTAAATCTTGGATCAAAGTTAAAGCATTGACTTAACTTGAAGATAAACGTAAAGCAACGACTCAGCGACTCAGTAACGAATAAAATTTAAAGCGTTGATTCAGTTTGGAGCCAAATTTCAAGCAGCAACTTAGTTTCAAAACAAATTTGAAGCGCTGACTTAGTTTTGAGTCGAAAATAAAGCATTGACTTTATTTTGAATCAAATTTAATGCATCGACTTTATTTGATGACAATTTTTTGCATTAATGAATCAAAGAACCCTCAGAACACTCTTGAAGTCATGATAGAATCATCTAGAACCTTCCAAACTTCATTCACATTCAACTCGAAACTACAAAAACGGAGCAACTTTTCTACATATCCATAAAAAATTCATTCCACATTACTTCCTCATGTTTCTAAACTGTCCTAATGCCTCACATATTTTCCTATTCAATTGTTTTCCATGCATTGTGTCGAGTTCATTTATTAAAATAATTTCAGCTCGTTCAAGACACTTGATAGCATCCATTATAGTCTGTGGGATATCATTCAGCTGACGTCTATGCATTTCCACAATCGCATTAAATTTTTCATATAATATAACAGCCGTGTAAATGGACAATCGAATATTATATGGATCTAATAGCATAACAATTTGAAGTAAATCGTCACACAAGCGTAATTTTCGCTTGAGAAATTTCTCATCTATTGTCTCAATGGCATAATCACGATGATTGCCATACAATTGAATTAGTGTATGTTTTAATGTGAACATGTGATAATGATTAGGATGTAGAAACATTGAAAGTTTATCAATAAGTGTCTCAATAGCTGGAACAGTTGCCTCCTTTTCCATTGTATGATCAATTTCGTCACTCATTTTTGTCATTAAATCTGCTATCTCATCGCCATTTACACGTGCAGGACATTTTTCACATGCCCATTCGCTCATCTCACCATTGAGTGGATTTATTGGAACTTGAATGCCATTACATGCAATTCCATCCATTCCAATGCACCTTAATGATGATAAATGTGAGCCCAACTCGGTCGGATCGGAGCATCTTGTACAGGAGCATGAAAAATATTTCATACTTCTTAATTGTTGTTGTCTCACTTGTGTACCCCATAGAATATTACTATAACAGGTTGCGATATGTTCACCTTTCTTTATGTCACGTGCTGCACGCACTGTCAGCTTGAATCCATTTCTTTTATCAAATAAAAAGTGACAGTTTGGTACACATGAGTGTTCTACGATACATCCGATGGCGTATAAACCTGAAAAATAAAAATAATAATAATAAGAAAAAAAATTGTATATGGAATATAGTAAGTTTGAAAATTAGCAAAGCTTGCAAGTGTCATCATCATTTTTAAAACATGTGTCTTTTTGTGTGTTTGTTTCTTTTCCTTTCGAATAAGTAAATTTTCTGTGTAGAGGAAAAGAAATAATAGGAAGAGAAGAAGAATGAATGGCGGAAGGCTTGAGAATTGAGAGAGTTTTGTATCTTGTATAAAATAATTTCTGTTCATGTAACTAGAGGCAATTACTCGTTGAATTGATGTTGCAGGTCGTCAGGGATTTTAATGGAATCTTGTTATGATTTTTCATTGAAAATTGAAGATTTTTAAGAGGGATGTGTTTATTTTTTTTGAAAAATTTAGAACGATATTTGGATTGAAAAACTATTTTCAAATATTAAATTGAACTAAACAATTTTATCAAAAACTTTAACATTAAAGACAAAGATTTCGACCTCCCAAATCAAACCTTAATTCACTTGCAAATAAAATATTTACATTCTCGCAATTCAGAAATCATCACAGAAATTCATTCTTAGTAAAAAATAAAAATAAAAACAGCTTTCATGATAAGACATCCTAACATCATCACATAATCTTAGACAAAACATCACCAAAACAGCTATAATAATAAAGTTTAGTCACTCAAGGGCCATTAAAATTACAGCACAAAACAAATGACGAGAACAATATATAACAAACATCATCCATACATTCATCCATATTACATAACAAAGCATAAAAGTTATTTAAGCCTTACATTACATTTAGCTACAAACACGTTACCTGCTACTTCATTATTTGTTGTAAGATACAGAGCATTAGTTTCAATGATGCCATAAATTCTTTGTAAAGTTTCACGATCTTTAAGCGGTAGTGAAAGTTTGTCCAACTTTTCCGCATCATCTTTTGAGGGTTTAAGGAAATTTTTCTCCAAGTAATCAATCTGCTTGCAAGATTCGCTGTTAAATAAATGAGAAAATGTGGAAAATTTTTACACTCTTGTTGGATGTAAGAGATGGCTATGGGGAATGGAAGGACATTTTAGAGTCTAGACTTTAGACACGAAATTCAATTTAGGAAAAAATGGTAAAATTTGAATTTTCAGTTCAGAAACAGTTAATTGCTGTCTAATTGCTGTAAAAATTTCGATTAAAAGACAGAATTTGATTTAATAAGCCGTTAAAAATTTGAATTTTAAATAACAGTTTAAAATTTAAATTTAAAAAAAATCGTTAAAATTCTAAATTTTCTTAAAATTTTTAAAGTGTCCATCCCCTGACCTTAAAAAATTTATTCCCCATTTATGAGCGAGAAATCTTAAACGAAAAACTTTTCATTCACTCCAAAGAAAAAAAAGGAAATCTCTTACACAAAATTCAGCGAATCTTTACGGTCTTCAACATGCCCTTCCAACTGTATCAACTGTTCAAACTTTTTGGGATGACGTATCTGTAACAGTAAGCACTTCAATGCAAACAGAACATCTGTACGAAAGTAATCTCTTATGGCACTATAATCACTATCGCATTGTATTCCTAATCCACTTTTCAGGAATGAGCATTCGATGTCGTGTAATTTGGGATTATTTAAGCCTATACAATCACGTTTACAGCATGGCCATTTGCACGACGGACAACGATGAGTAAGCATTCTTATGGGCTCAAAACATCCTACGCAATTGAACGTGCTGTTTGTTGTGAAGAGATCATAGCTCCAATCAGGTCCAATGACAAGTGGATTTTCGGTAAATATAACTGTCCCGGCACGAATGCCACGTGATGCTTCGACAAATCTGCCAAATTTCTCATTTGATGAGATCTAAAATGATTGAGAAAAAAAATGTGTGATGAGGAAATTGAGAGAATTTTTTTTGAGACATGCCATCTCCTTTAGATTGAAATACTTACTTTATATGCCTTACAATTTGGTTTGTGAATTTTCCAATGCTTTTTTTGATGTTCTGGGGAACAATAAAACACTTCTTCGCATGATGAGCAAATTTTTAAATTTTCTGATTCATTGCATACTGCACAGCGAGTTTGAGATTTTTTTGAGTTCATTTTTGAGGTATTTATAGGCTTTTGAGGAAGCTTAATCTTTTTTTGATAATTTTGTTAAATAAATATTTTTTATAAGTTTAAAATTTTTTTATTTGTGGCAAATTTAACCTAAACTTATTAAATAACTTCAAACTAGATGATATTTAATTTAAAACAAAAAAATCACGCGCGATTGCAAAAAGTTGATGAGACTCTTGCTGCCAACTAAGATCTAAGCCGACTGAAAATTTTGTGTTCTAAAATATCTATTAGCGGTGATTTGTTTTCTTTTACATAAATTATGTTTTAGGGGTTTTAAGGTGGAAAATTGGATGATTTTTAAAAATTGAGAAAACTTGATTTTTTTTCGGAGATAGTCGTAGTTATATTCTTAATATTTTCTAACACAGCTTTTTGAATTTTTAGTAGAGTTTTATTTTTTTTTTATTTTTTATAAAACTGTATTTTTAGCTTCCAACTTCAATTTACGAAAAAAGAAGGCATCTTAAAATTTATTTCAAAATAAATAATTTTTTGTTTCTCACAAAATTGAAACTGTACTAAAATTTGACTTTTTACAAAACCCCTAATTCAAGTTACACATCTGACGTCATAAATCGTTACATTTCCCATCATAGTTTTTGCCAATATTATTTTATTTATATTTATTTTCAAATCCAATTCAAATTTATGCCACAGCATTCACACATCGACCAGCATTTCATACGGTCAGACGTCTTAAGTTAGTCTCAAAATAAACGTTGAAAAAAATTGTCGCATAAAAAACGATGAGCGAGTAGCTGAAAAAATTCTATTTTCGATGATGCATCTGTGTAGAAATAAAAACATTCGATGTTAGGACTTTTGCATGCAATTCTGCACTCATCAAATACGCGTGGTTCGCGTCAATCTTATTCAAATTTCTTCTTTATATTTGCATTCTTTTCTGCCGAATGCATGCACGCTCATTTTAAGAGAATTTTCTTTTTTGGCTATGCTTCATGATTTTCTCGCAGTTTTTCTTCTTCTTTTTTTTACTTTTTCATGTTGTTATGCTGTGATGATCATGAGGATGAAAAAAAAATTGTAAACGGAAAGCGATCAGCTTGAATTCCATTTTTAGATAATTTTTAATTTATTTATGACAACTTTTATGAGATTTTTTTCTCTTTGATATGCTTGGCTATAATTGTGTAGACAGTTGTCAATGAAATTTTGTGTTTTGAGAATTTTTAAAAAATTCTATTTTAATAAAAAAAAATTTCCGGGTCACAAAAATCATAATTGAATGGTTTTGTAGCTAATTTGCTAATAAATATCTTTGAAATTCGATGACAATTAATTAGCATGCAAACTCATTAAAATTTCATCAGATACAGCTAATTGATCACAATACCCAATTAAATTTTCAAACCTGTTATTTTTACAGCCTATTAACTTCAAACTGAATTGAAATCAAGCATATAAATGATATTTTTTCAGCATAAATGCATGAAATGCTGTCAACTATTTTCAATTTACTAGTTTGAAGAAAAAAAAACATAATTTTGCATTTCAAAAGAAAATTCTAGAAATTTTCCTAACAAATTGCGACATAAATCATATTTTACGATGAATAATGTGAGATTCTCATAACTTAGACTTCAACGAGGCATTTCCTATAAATCATTTATTTACATTCTTAATACTTTCCATTGCACATTAGAATTTGTGTGCAAATGTATATGAAAAAATTTCTTTTTCCATATCAAGACGCTCTTAATTCTATTTACAAACAAAAACTTAGAAAAACATACATAAAATTTTGTTTTTGCAAACTAGTCTTGTGTACATAATATATTTTGTTGTATATATGCTTAATATGAGCCGTATCAGACATCAAACTTTCCCCTCTATTTACAGAATCTATAAGCTTCCTATTGTCTGCACACGCACACCTGATGCATCTCACATCTCTCCTGCCTTTTTATTTAAAGAGTAGGATTTTTTTGTTGCTATTGTTGAATAGAAAATGCATTGAATGGAATTATTTTTAATTCTTCTTAAATTGAAGTAGCAAAAAATTGAAAATTCCTGATTGTTGTGGAATTATTTGTTGGGAGGTAGAAGGTTTGATGGGCATTTTGGTTGACTGAATTACAATTTAGAATATTTAATGAAATTTTTTTAATTTTGTTAAATACTTTGTTTTGACTTTATTGAGTGCGTTCAGTAGCAAAATTGGTAAAATTTACATTAAGGGCAAAAAATTCTTGAATATAAGAAATTTTAGAAAAGAAATCCAAATTTTATTTGTGATATGCGCTTTTTTAAACAAAAATGATTAAACGAAGAGAGTCAAACAAAAAAAACAAAGAAAAAAAAAATTGAAATTAAATTGAGTGCGTTCAGAAAAACATTCTTCAGAATTAAATGCAAACAATAAGTTTTTTTCTTTAAAATTTCAAAAAAATCTTGAAAAAATCATCATTTACTAAAAAAATCGCTTCAAGCATACCATAACCCTAAAAATTTCCTATTTTCTACAATTTTTCGCAACAATAAAAATCAGCTAAAATAGGAAAAATCATGCTGTTGTTTGAAATAAAGGGACATTACTATGGTTACAATATAAATTTAATCATCCCTCGTTAATGACCCTCGTTATATTTATAAAACCCCATATTTATGATTTAATACGTTTTATTTTCAATAGCCAACTCTCTCTATGAACTTCAGTAAAACATCAAGTAATTTGAAGTACCTCTATCACGTGCACAAGGGATACAAAAGGATATAATAAGAAGAAAAAATTTACGTAGTCATGGATGAAATTGAAAAAATGCTAATTATAAATAGATTTCATATACACACAAACTTAATTGTTTTTTGTTTCCATTCTTAGCCTTCCTTGTTACTCCATTCAATTTCCTTTCAATTTTTTTCTTGTTAGCTCTGCTGTGTGACGTAAACAAGAAAAAAATTGCAAATTTATCGAAAAGGAAATAAAAATTTTTTCTCTTTATTTTCTTTTATCTTTCTCGCCTATTTTTTCATTTAATTCAGCATGAATTGCAATAAGGAAGAATGAAAATCTTTTCTATTTAGCCGATAAGAGCAAATATTGTGGCAATTTTGGAATTTTTTTTCTTTGCGTCTTTGAAAATTTGACGCTTGAGTTAATCGCTGTTTAATGTAAGTATAAAGGAACGAAAAACGACGTAGATTTTTGGGATGAACGTGAGGAGATTTTGGACAGCAATTGTAGATTTTAGAGAATAAGACGCAATTTTTGTCTTTTATATCAAATGATTATTAAAGATTTGGAATTGACCGAATTTTCCTAACTTGACTATAATTTTTAAAATGTTGATATCTTTATTATTTTCTAAATTTATAGCACCTAAAATATTGAAAATTACGACGAAAACCTTTTCACTTTCATAACCCAATTGAATCCCTAACAACAACTTATTTAATCTCCAATCCAATCTACCCAAGCTAATGGTCAAAATGATCAACAAACAAAAAACTTATTCATGCAATAAAAATGCTAAAAAGGGATGAAAAAGAAAGAGAAAATTTTCATTCACTGATAAAGCCATCAGCCTAGTGTCAATATCACATGAAAATAAGCAAAATGAAAGCAAATTTGAATTTTATGAGATTTTTTTCTCTTTCTTTTCCTCCTCTGCCGTATGCCTTGGCTTAAGTTTACTTTTCACGAAAAAAATAAAATTTACGTTCTCAAATCGATTTGTGAGTGCGATTTTCTCATATTTACATTTTATGTCTGCTTGTGCATGCACGATTGGAAAGGGGATTTGACTAAATTTTTCATGAGCAAATTTCCCTTTTTTAACTTTAATTTCTTGTAACTTTGTCTTTTTTTTCCCCTCCTTCTTTCCGCATATGCCCTTATTGAATGTAAACATCAAAGTTTTTTTGTTATGTATCTATCTATCTATCCTTAAACTCAATGTATACTTAGAGATGTGGGTAAACAAAAAATCTCTGGCGTGTGTCATGTGAATTGTGAATGAATTTTTATGAAAATCGAATGAGGATTTATTTCGCTTGTTTTTACTCGCACATATATCTCTTTCCTCAATCTTGTTCTTATTCTTTTGCTTACTCAAATTGAAATCTCTTTAATCATTATTTTCTTCTGCTGCTGTTACTGCTTTTTTTTTGAGGAGGAGGAAAGTTGAATTATTTTAAGGTTAATGTGAATGTTGTAGCGCATGTTGCAAACAATTTTTTAATGCTTTTAGAATGGATTTAAAAACTAGGATTCAAACTTTATTTCTTTAAATTTTCGGTAAGGTTGATTTCTACTGGTAAGTCTAGAATTCAAACTTTAAAATTATTGAAAAATTCCAGTTTAAACGAGGAGTTTCTTAAGTTATAAACTAGGATTCAAACTCCTACTGCTAGGGTTTTTTAGACAATCTCAATTTCAACCTCAAAACTACAGGATTTGAATTTCATCTCTTACCTTTTTGAAAACCTACAATTAACATAAAAAATACTCAAATTTTAAAACTGAGTGACAAAATGAAAATGATTTTAATAAAAATTTGATTTCTTATAAAATAAAACTTCTCAAAAGAATTTCACATTTTCAATAGAAAAAGTGATGAAAAAAAAAGAAAATTTCCTTTCCTAAATGCAATTATTCTTCACCGAGTGCTCCTCAAATGTAATCAAAATAAAATTGTTGAAGAAGTGGAATTAAACATTTCCTTTTACAAACAAAAAAAGAAAAAAAAAACTGGATGAGTGAGAGAGAAAGAAATAAAGTTGAAAGAGGATGAACAAATGAGTTTCATGTTTAAATAATCCATCGCGCACTTATTCAGTGTAAATAGCGATTATATAAAGTTATTACTTTATATTGATGCGATTTTGTATTAAATATTTGATGAACTGTTCAAATATTTATGCATGAAAGTAGAAATGTTGTTCTGGTATGAGAAGATGTTTTTTCATTTGTTATATGGATTAATAATTAAGAATTGTAGGGAAGGTTTTGCAAGTAAATTGAATATTAATTGTAAGAACAAATTGAAAATTGTAAAGTTTCGTGGTTCAAATCCTAATAATTTTGGGTTGTTATTTTAGATTATAGCATTGACATATTTTTTAAAAATATTTTTTTTTTTTACATTTTTTATACATTTTCTTTGAACGAGGCAGAAAAATTCTAATTGGCAACAATCTCATAAAAATTTCATTGAGCTAATTATTCCATTCCAAAAAAGCACAAAGTCTGCAATAATTGAAAAGAAATTTCACATTTTGAGCTCAAAGAAAAGCTTAAATTTTTTTTTCCTTATTCGTTCATCAGCCAAGTAGCTAAAAGGCTGTCAACCCCAGACATTTAAAAGTTTTCTTAACAAATTTTTTTTTTCTGTTAAAAATTAAACGAATGAAGAGAGAGAAAAAAAAAAATTAATCTGTCACCGTTAAAAGGACGGAAAAGGAAGTCTGTTCTTATTGCAAATGTAGTCTTTGAACAATTTTTTTTTCTCCTCTTCATACAAAATGTTGCAAGTAAAAGAAAGCAAAAAAAAACTGAGCTATTCAGTCATTTAAATGTTGAATAAAGCTATCTTCTGTCTTTTTTGTTCATACACGTCACAGTTTCGCCTTTCATAGATTATTTTAAACTATTCATGTCTAAAAATCTGATGCAGTTGAAATTAAATATAAAAGAGAAGGAAATAATTTTTTAACTGAGCTTTTGCGTATTAATGAGAATAATTTGTAGAAATTTTTATAGAATTCGTAGATTGATTTTAAATAATTTTTTAAATGAATTCAAAAGTTTTAAATTTTTGCTTTAATTTAATTTGAGTCAACGTCTTAAAAAAATTTGAAGCCTTCGCTTTTAATTCAACTAAAGTGAGTGGACAACCGGTTAGAAACTTTTTTATTTTTAGAATAATTCGTATTATTCAACTCAAAACCTATTGATGTTATACATTTCTGGAAAGGTATTAAAATTTTTGATCTAATGGTGTGAAAATTTTTGGAAAATTCGCAAGTAAAATAGTCACTTTTAGTAAGAAACGCATTTTATGACTTGCACTCGATAATGTTTTGCTTTTTTCTCTGCTTAGGATTCATAAAACTTCTTGTAACTTTGCATACTTATTCTTTATTAAAAAATGAATAAATTTTAAAAGTTTCAGATTTTTCCAAGAAGCTTTTCACGAGTTTTCCTCACCTGAACTTTTTCATACAAAAGTGAATATATTTTAATAACTAGACATTTTAAAATAAGATTGTTTATCAAGTTTGATTCCATTTTTATTACCTTTCCATTGGTATATTTCAATCTAAGATTAATCAAAGGATTAAAGAGAAATTAATAAAAAAGTGCTGAAAATGTATGAAAATTTCAATGAAATTTTTTCATCTTGAATTTTGTTTTGCTTTTTCTAATTAAACTACTTAACTATATTTAATGTTTTATAGCTTTTTAGAAAGGTTTTTGCTTATACTTTAAATCAACATAAATGTCACAGCACAACTATGAACATAAATAAAACTGTAGGAGCTAGAAGTTGATAATAACAAAAAAATTTCAAATTTCAAAAAAATTTTTTTCAAAAATTCTTATTTAAAGCTTTTAACTATTAAGTATTGATTGAAAAGCAATATTTATGCTGTTTTATAACATAATAAAGTTATTAAACTCAAACTAATATGATAATAAAGTCAAAATTTGAAAAATACCAAAAAATTTTTTTGAAATTTGAAATTTTTTTGTTATTATCTACTTCTAGCTCCTACAGTTTTATTTGTGTTCATAGTTGTGCTGTGACATTTATGTTAATTTAAAGTATAAGCAAAAACCTTTCTAAAAAGCTATAAAACATTAAATATAGTTAAGTATTTTAATTAGAAAAAGCAAAACAAAATTCAAGATGAACTAGTAATGAAGCGGATCACGCTTCATGTGCATATTAACACCGTTCCAAAACTCTGTATCGGGTCAGCTAAGCTTCGCTTTGCATAAGTTTGAAGATTAGGATTCCATCGGGTCAGCAAAGCTTCGCTTTGCATAAGATTGAAGATTAAGTCTCAATCGGGTCAGCAAAGCTTCGCTTTGCATAAGATTGCAGATTAAGACTCCATCGGGTCAGCAAAGCTTCGCTTTGCATAAGATTGAAGATTAGGACTCGATCGGGTCAGCAAAGCTTCGCTTTGCATAAGATTGAAGATTATGACTCGATCGGGTCAGCAAAGCTTCGCTTTGCATAAGATTGCAGATTAAGACTCCATCGGGTCAGCAAAGCTTCGCTTTGCATAAGATTGCAGATTAAGACTCCATCGGCTCAGCAAAGCTTCGCTTTGCATAAGATTGAAAATTAGGACTCAATCGGGTCAGCAAAGCTTCGCTTTGCATAAGATTGAAGATTAAGTCTCCATCGGGTCAGCAAAGCTTCGCTTTGCATAAGATTGCAGATTAAGACTCCATCGGGTCAGCAAAGCTTCGCTTTGCATAAGATTGAAGATTAGGACTCGATTGGGTCAGCAAAGCTTCGCTTTGCATAAGATTGAAAATTAGGTCTCAATCGGGTCAGCAAAGCTTCGCTTTGCATAAGATTGCAGATTAAGACTCCATCGGGTCAGCAAAGCTTCGCTTTGCATAAGATTGCAGATTAAGACTCCATCGGGTCAGCAAAGCTTCGCTTTGCATAAGATTGAAGATTAGGACTCGATCGGGTCAGCAAAGCTTCGCTTTGCATAAGAATGAAAATTAGGACTCAATCGGGTCAGCAAAGCTTCGCTTTGCATAAGATTGCAGATTAAGGCTAGATCGGGTCAGCAAAGCTTCGCTTTGCATAAGATTGCAGATTAAGACTCCATCGGGTCAGCAAAGCTTCGCTTTGCATAAGATTGAAGATTAGGACTCAATCGGGTCAACAAAGCTTCGCTTTGCATAAGATTGCAGATTAAGACTCCATCGGGTCAGCAAAGCTTCGCTTTGCATAAGATTAATAATCAAGCCTTCATCGGGTCAGCAAAGCTTCACTTTGCATAAGATTGCAGATTAAGACTCGATCGGGTCAGCAAAGCTTCGCTTTGCATAAGTTTGAAGATTAGGATTCCATCGAGTCAGCAAAGCTTCGCTTTGCATATGATTGACAATTAAGTTTCCTAAAAAAATCGAAAAATTTCACATTCGGACTCAATTTTCAAGCACTAATTGATGTTTTTGGACATGACAACGTATGTACGACTTTTAGATCTAATTATAAGCTACAATAATCACAAGTTTTTAGAATTTTTAATTCTGAGTTGTAGGGACAGGAGGGCAAAATGTCCAAAAAATGCCGATTTTTTGAACTTTTTCGAGATTTTGACTGACGAAAATAGGTTTAAAAATATTTTTGGTATTTTTCCATAAAAGTTCTCGCATTAATTGATCAAAAACAGAAAATTTTACAAAAATCCATCCACACAGTGAAGCACACGAATTTTTCCAAAATTTAGGTTTGTGGGGGGTGTACTGGTGACTAATAAAGTTTTTTTGTATTTTTTCTCAACAAAACTTCATTTTTTTATTGATTCTGATCAAAAAAGTTTAATTTTCAATTTGTGTGAAATTTTTTAAATGTATTTTGCAATAATCGGCTAAAATATGCTTAAAAAACACACTATTTCGTTAGTTTCTCAGATCCATCTACATGGATCGGCACCAACGTGTGAGGTGCACATTTGAGTGATAATGCGCACATTTTGAGACATTTTTGACATAAAATGGTTTTTTCTTATTTGAGTTCTGCGAGGAACAAACTTGCTTGTAAGCATACACCACCACTATTTGGGGTCGTGCACCGAGGTATCAAAACCTTTTTCAATGCGGTTTTTTGTATTTTGTAGATAATTTTGAGGCCGAATTTTTCACACCGAACAGTTTATGAAAATTTTGAGTTTTGGCGCCAAAAAACTAAAAAAACGATTTTTCTAGTGTATCGAAATCAATATATTCACAACGTGAAACGGTGTGAATACGAAAAATTTCATTAAAATTTTCATACATTTTCAGCACTTTTTTATTAATTTCTCTTTAATCCTTTGATTAATCTTAGATTGAAATATACCAATGGAAAGATAATAAAAAATGGAATCAAACTTGATAAACAATCTTATTTTAAAATGTCTAGTTATTAAAATATATTCACTTTTGTATGAAAAAGTTCAGGTGAGGAAAACTCGTGAAAAGCTTCTTGGAAAAATCTGAAACTTTTAAAATTTATTCATTTTTTAATAAAGAATAAGTATGCAAAGTTACAAGAAGTTTTATGAATCCTAAGCAGAGAAAAAAGCAAAACATTATCGAGTGCAAGTCATAAAATGCGTTTCTTACTAAAAGTGACTATTTTACTTGCGAATTTTCCAAAAATTTTCACACCATTAGATCAAAAATTTTAATACCTTTCCAGAAATGTATAACATCAATAGGTTTTGAGTTGAATAATACGAATTATTCTAAAAATAAAAAAGTTTCTAACCGGTTGTCCACTCACTTTAAATCGACGCTTTAAATTAGTCCATATCAAAAACAATTTAATTGATTCAACGCTTTGAATTTTGACAAAGCGACGCTTTAAAATTAGTTAAATGAACAATTTGAATTCATCCAACTAAAAAATTAACAAACTTATTAAAAGTAATGCTTTAAACTCAATTAAATCGTTGACTTATTTTACTGTCATATTCTTATTACTTCTTAATTAGGTCAATGCTCATCTTCACTGAATTCTGACTAATTTAATCAAAGGATTCCAGATGAAATGGCTTTGAATTCAAAAACAGGAGAAAAAAAAAATGTTGAACAGAGAAAAGATGAAAAAAAAAGTCTTAAAAGGTTTCACTCTATAAAATATGAAATATTTCTCTTTTTTATTCTCTTTCAATGTGATGAAGACGATGATGGTGATTATAGTGGTTCTGAAAGAGCATTTTTGTGGCTTTTCAGTCAATGAGATTTTTCTCCTTTTTTTATATATAAACTAAAAGGATAAAAGGAACTAATTTCTGATTTTAACTTATTTTATCCTTCTTCAGTTTTTGCTTCTCCTTTCTTGTGGCTTTTCTATCCTTTTGTGCTACGTAAAATTGAGAATTTTTTGTGTATGATGAACTGGTTTTGTAGTTTTTTTTTTGGATGAAGTTTTAATCTGAAGAGATTTTTACAAGCCTTAATAAAATTCTGTCATTTTCACAAATTTAAGTAAATAAAATCAAAATGAATATTGATTGACAGTTCACAAATAATTTCTCACTATTTAACACACAAAACTTCCAAAAAATTATTAATTCGATCAAAATACTAACGAGTTTGCCCCAATTTTACCTTCTGTGTGTGAATTTCTGTCAAATTTTATTTATTTCGGAAGTTCTCATATTTATCAGCTTCATTATAATCGCTTACCGTATTCGAGTCCATAAATTGGCTTAGTTTAAAACATGATTGTGCATAAAAATTTAATAAAACACGAAAAATAATAAAAAACAACGTTTTTGTTTAATCTAATGACAGTTTTATATGTTTCAATAGTTCCACAAACATACCCATTAAATTTATAGCAAATATAATAATTGCGTCACTCCGTAATTACATTTTCATGCACGAAAATTTCAATAATTTTCTTTTCCTAACATTTTCTTTTTTTTTGGTATTGAAGTAAATCAAATTTCCTTGTGCGTAAAGAAACGAGAAGTGAAAGAAAGAAGAAAAAATATTTACAAATCGTTATTTCCTTCGTTTCTCGCCTTCTTTTTATTTTATTATAGAATTCTTGTTCTCTGCAATTATATGATATGGAGTGGGTGAAGTCTGGGGAAATAAGTTTAGTGAATTCAGTAAAGGAATAAGCTTTAAAGCGAGTTAAGATTGTGTAGATTTTTGAATGAGGTAACGCTTTATTTTTGACTTAAATAACGCTTTATTTATTATTTTTCTTACTGAAGCAACGCTTTATTTATTATTCTTCTTACTGAAGCAATGCTTTATTTATTATTATTCTTACTGAAGCAACGCTTTCTTCATTATTTTTCTTACTGAAGCAACGCTTTCTTCATTTTTTTTTCTTACTTTACTGAAGCAGCGCCTTATTATTACTTTTTTTAATCAAATTTATCTTCCCCACCCAAAAATTGTACAAAATACAGTCAAAAAAGAAATAACGATACTAATAATCACAAAAAATTGTTTTTCCTTCCAATTTACATTTCTATGATATTTTATTTTTTTAAAGGGAGAAGTGATTCGATAAAACTAGGTTACTGCTGTTTATGCTGTTGATTGTCCAATTAATGATTATTATTTCCATTAAAAAGTTGTACAAGTTTTTTTAACGCCCAAACACAAAAGTTTGTTTTTTATTTTGCGAAATGAAGAATTTTGCATAAATTTTCAAATGAGGCAAAAAATGTGCGCAGTACAAAATTAATTAAGAAAATTTTGCTGAAGGATGACATTAATCAGTTGTGAAACTAATTTTTCATAACTTTTTGTCTAAAACATTTTCTCGTCGCTTTCAATTTTCATAATTTCCGGGCTTTTTTGTGCAATTTTTTTTTGAGAAATGAAAATTTTAGGAAAATTTGTCATGATGTGAATTTTATTTATGTTCTAGAATCAAGAAACATAACTGGTTAATTTGAAATTTGTTTTTTCGTTAATTTGATTCTTGAAACGATTTTTTTTTTGGAAAAATAGAAATTTTTAAAATAAATTTTTTTAGAAATTTCAAGATGTGCAAAATTTATCTTTTTCAGTCTCAAAAGTGCGTTTTGATTTAAAGCATCAACTTTTAAAGAAGAAAAAAATTTCATATTTTTTTTGACTTTAATGAAAAATGAATGAGCATAAAAAGAATCTTTCCTGCATTTCCTATTTTTCTTCTTTCATCTACCAAAACTGTCGCAATGAATTTTTTATGATAAAAGATGATTTCTACCTGTTCAGGCTTTTTTAAGATTTAATTTTGTTTTCACATCTTGATGACTTTAATTGTACTTAATTTGATTTAATAGCTCATTTTTCACGAGATGATGTTCATGCTATGTTATTTAATGAGAAGTTTGTGAGTTGGAAATTTTTCGGAAATATTATTTTTGATAGTTCAAAAGAAGGCTTGTGGGAGGAAATGGTTGAATGAATAATTGGGTAAGCAAGTTGCTAAGTGATAAATTTTTTTTTGGAATAAAGTGATGATAATGTGGGTAATTGGAGCAATTGTGTCATTGATTTAGTTTTGAAAATTTAATTGCCACCCTTTTAAGGAATTTAAATAATTTGTTGGAGTTCGACAATTTTTTAATTAAAAAAAATTTATTGACAAATTTTGTTTGATTTTTGATCTTTTTTAAAATGTTTAAAATTCAAATTAAATTCTTTTCAATTTTTTGTTTGTTTTTTTTTTTTTTTATTTTTTTATTTAGGTAATTTCATAAAATTTTAGGAATATTGAACCATTTTGTTAATTTTTTAAAAAGAATATTGAAATTTAGAAAAAATTGAATTCTACACTAACTTGGTGCAAAAAAATTTAAATAATGAAAACTCAATAATAAAGCATAACCAAAAATCAAAACACAAAAAAACAATTTCTCGCAAATCTCAATAAAAAATCTAAAAACTGTAATTTTTATCACTCCATACAACAAACAACAAAGCCCATCATATAAAAATATAATAAAAATGTAATTTAATATTTTTGCTGCAAAGCTGACATAATTAGCATTGACATGAAACGAATTGGTGGTATTTATAGCTATGAAATTTCATTTTTTATTCCTCAACATAGCGTAACAGGCGGCAGATTAATAAAAAAAAATTACATCCCTCGCATGCCACGCACTTGTCCATAATTTTTACGATGCCAAAGTATAAAAAAAATATATTTATTCATTTATAGTACTGTAATTGCGTAAATGTCATTAGATGCCGAAATGTTTTTATTGCATATTATCCCTATCTGGTATGTTTTTGCTTTCCACATTTTACGCTGCACAACTTTCACTTTTTCTGCCTGCTTCACGTAATGAATTCTTTCTCGTTCTTACTTAGTTGAATGTTATTGAAGTTAATTTTTCATTCTCACTCTCCCTTTATTTTCTATTAAATAGAAATTCTTGATTTCTCTTCTTGCAAATTTATTTGATGATGTTGGTGTTGTTGTGATGACAATAGACAGGGTTGGGTGTCTAGTAAGAGTGATTTGATGATTTAAATGACGAATCAAATTTAAAATGTACCAAAAATGTCTAAATACTTAAGAATGTTTAAGTCTGAAATTTTATATTATTTGAAAATTTATTTTGCCTTTCAAAGGTATTTTGGCAAAAAATTAAAAAATCGATTAGGTATTTATTTTTTTTTTTGAGAATTAGAAGAATTTTTAAATTCTAAAGAAATATACGACGAATGGGATTCGAACCCAAAAATTATACACATTGCAAGTGCATTACTAAATACTTTTAAAAATTAAAAAAAAAAAAAAAAATTCGCAATTTTTTATTAGTTTTTATCTCTAAGTAATAAAAAAATTACATTAAACTTAATCAAAAAATTTATAAAATCCATAATCCAACCCTGCAAATTTTCTCCTATATGCTCAAAAAACTGTTACATCGACATCGAATAAAATATCATCATCATCACTGTAGTGTATCTGGGGGATTGGAATAGGAATGCAATGATTCATTTATACGGTAAATATTTCATTAGATTCAGAAGATTATAAGTTTAATATTAAAAAAAAATCTGACAAATGTTTAGAAATGAACTCTAAGGACTTTAACTTCTCATTTATTGCCATGTACAATGATGTTCATTCTTGCCGTTTCATTATTATTTCTTTTTTTGGCGAATGGAGAATTTTTATGAATTTTTTTTCCTTCTCAATTCTTTAAGGGAGATGTGAAAGAAATGGCACCGACATTATTATATAAATAATACTGAAGATAAAAAATTTCCATAGAAAATTCTTAGAATTTTTTGGCTATTATTAAGGATAATTGCAATAAATGAATATGTTTGTTGGATGAGGAGGAGTGAGATGAGTTTATTGTACATTCTTGAGAGGATTTAGACGTTTTTTGGTAGACTGAAAATTAATTTAATAAAAAATTGAGTGAATATTTTAAATAAAAGTGGGTTGATGAGAGAGTAGATTATGGTCGGAATTGTATGACAATCTGTTGAACTTGAATATTGTATTAAGATTTTTCAAAAATGAAAAATAGGAAACAGTAATATCACAAAAGTGTATGATGAGAGTTATAAAAATCAAAATCGTAGATATAGAAATCAAAATATTCAAAATTGAGGTTCTAACCCTGCAAAATTTTACTATAAAGTGCTAATATGTCAAACTTGATAACTAAAAAATCAATCAGAATCGATAAATTTTTAAAATTTATTATTCCAAGAACCCCATAATGATACCTCAT
Source organism: Chironomus striatipennis (assembly GCA_026123125.1). Classification (NCBI taxonomy): domain Eukaryota; kingdom Metazoa; phylum Arthropoda; class Insecta; order Diptera; family Chironomidae; genus Chironomus; species Chironomus striatipennis. The sequence goes on from CM047394.1 coordinate 47,218,688, forward strand.
CATTTTAAATTTTCCTATATCACACATCAATTATTTCACGAAAAACAATCAACAACGCAACAAAATTTCTAAGATTTATGACGCAGTTTCATAATTTATGTGAATTCATAAATCGTGTTCGTATTTTTCATCCTTTTAATGAGCACGACACGTGTATAAATTGAGATCAGATTTCTCAAAAAATATATTAAAAATGTGTATTGAAAGAGATAAAAATTCGTTAATTTTAAGCTACAGCATGTGCTTCTCCATTTTCAAAAGAGGTTCGTTAATGCTTTTATTACATTGAATTAATGTTATAAAAGGTTACTATGTCGCTATGTTTTTAATTGGATCAGAAAATGATGTAAGATTATTGATGACGCAAGTTGCATGAAAATTCTTTTTCAAGCAGATGATAATCTTGCTTTGAGAGTTTAAAACGTTTTATAATCTAAGGAAAAACCTAAAATTTTCATTAAGTGCCACTTCAAAATCATTAATTGGATGTTTTTTTTTACAATTTTAGGTAGAAAAGGTCAAGCATGAAAAAGGAAAACTTTCTTTTTTTAGTAAAAGAACAAGAAGAGATAGGAAAAAATTTTTAATTTTTTAGTGCATTTTTCTCACAATAGCTAATGAATATTTCTTGCATAAGAATTAAAATAGTTTTTAAAATTTAAATTCTTTAATTTATTTTTTAACTTCAATTTCAAAATTTATTAACTTCCACGCAAAGCGTGTAAGTTATTTTATTGTATTTGGTTAGGTTGCAAAATTTCATTTCTTTTATTTTTTAATTTAGAAAATCGTACTAAATTACATTCAACAATCAATCGAACATCAATTTCATTCATTAACTCTTTTAAAATGTAGAAAAAATTTTTCCTTTCTCAAAAACTTACGTCAATAAATGCATTAATGGCATGGAAAAAATTTGCTATACCAAAAAAAGGAGAAAATATTGAAGTTATAAACTTTTAATTGAGCCATTAAAATTCAAAATATTACAATTTTTCCTTTATTTGTTTATCACTTCCTCAACACATTTTTCAACTCAATTATCTTGTCTTTTATGCTGTTTCTCTCCAATGCAACATAAAACATAAATATAAGAAATTTTTTTCACTCTCAAATTTATGGAAGCGCAAAATAAGGGAAGAAAGAGCAAAAATTTATGAATCAATAAAATAAAAAAAAAATTCTTGTCAAATGAAAAAGTCTTGTTGTGAAGTAAATAAAAAAAGGCAATAAAACTAAAAATTACAATGAGGTCAAATGATGGTTAAGACAAAAGTTCATAAATTTGATTTATGTATATTTTTTTTATGAAATTCTGTTCATGAATTTTTTGTTTGAGTCATAAAAGATTTTTTTATTTCATGTCTTTTTGGGTTTAAGAGTGATTGTTGTTGATGGTTTTAAGGAAGTGCGATGATTTAAATGAATTTGGGTGGAGGTTGATTGTTATGAGGAAGTGTAAAGCAGGATTTACAATATAATAAAGAAAAGTGTGAAAGTTCGACTTCGAATAAAAATTTCTATCCTTTAAAAAAATCAAAATTCCAATACTTGACAATTTTTATATCTAAACTGAAATCTAGAACTCAGATCACATTAATCTATCCTATTCAAAAATAAATTCTTCAATCTCACGGTCATCAAACCTTCATACTTCATCTTCATTCCAATATCCAAAAACAAAGTCGTAAAAACTAAAGAAATTCATTTATACAGATATATATTTTTTTTCATCCTCATTTCATACCGACGAGTAAGAGTGATGCGCCCATTGAAAAGCAAATAACCCATCTCACAATCGAAACATCTGTGTTCCATCACAACAACAACAACATCATCATATACATAAACAGAATATATCGTATCAAATTACACACCGAAAGAGTTTTTCTTCATCTTCTCCTCATCCATCCATCCATCTATCTCGTCTTGTGTTTTTATTAGCGTGTGTAATATATTGTTCATGTACACATAGTTTTTATTTTGGAGATTTATATTTTTGCCGCGAAATACTTCTCTCATCATCTTCATTGCCTTTCTCAGAATGAAAAGTTTTTTTTTATTTAGCTTGATGGTTGGTGAGTAGTTTTTGATGAAAAATGTCAGATTGGGGATAAAGTCAATGATGAAATATGGAATTTTAATATTTTTAAAATTGAAATTTATAACGGTTTTTTCGATATCCAATTTTTGAATTATTTAATTTAGCTTTTAAACAAATTTTCAGTATTGAATGATTAAAAAGTTCATAAACTCATAAAACAGCGTCTATATCCATCAAAATCACACAAAAATAATCTCTTAACTCATTTTTTATTTTCATAAATGTTTATTTAAAGCACATCAACACAGTATTCATACGTATATCAGTATCTGATCAGAACAAGAGAGGCCAAAAAAAATAATTTTATTTTATCGTCTTTTGAATGAGTGCGACCACACATTGTGTCATTCACAGTGTTGTTCTTGAAATCTTTTTTATTTTTATTCTCCTTTTTTAGCGCAATTTTACTAAATATGTCTTCCTAATATGGCACTTGCGTGACTACTTTGTCTGGCGGCTATCTGTCAATTTGACTTTTGATTTGAATTAAGTGAATTGAAAAGAAATTAATTTTGATTTTAGAGTTTTTTTAATTTGATCGGTGTTTAGATATGGTAAGTTTTAGGAATATTTATGGGGGCTTATGGATGATAACTTATTGGATTTGGAATAGAACAGATTGAATTTAATATAAGGTGTCAATTGGGTGCGGGATAAGTAAAATTAATGAATCCGAACAGGAGCTAGTGAAAATGGGAGTTATACTCTGAGATTTGTTAGTAAAATTTATAAAATCAATAAATAAGGTTTTGTATATATTAGGATCAAAGGATTGAGAGATATTTTTTTAAATGTAAGTCACAAAAATTTTTATCTGAAATTTAGTAAAAATAATTTGATTTTAGTTTAAGAATCGAACTCTTGCCTTTGATAAAACTTTATCAAGTGGATTTTTGTACTAAGTTCAAAACCTTAACTATCTCATATTAGAATTTTTTCATTACATCAATAATAAGTCATAAAATTGCATCTAGCTAAAAAATCTAAAATTCACTATCAACACTCCAAAATACGCTCTAAATTCACACCAACCAACTCCTAACTTCCCTCTTAGTTAGTTACTTCATCAACAACATCTCCTCATCATCATCATCATACATATCCTAATCTACATCAATCTGCACTTTTTCTTCTCATTCAAAAATTTTCGGTGTCGTTGATGAAAGATTCCACATGTTAAATGGAATAAGGAGAGCGGCACATTACGCATAATTTCGTATTTCAACAAAAACAATTAAGTTCAAGAAAATGTTACGGTTGCATGCTAATATCTCTCCGGAGGATGGAAGTTGCTAAATCATCTCTGGTTCCTTCTTTTTTCCATCTTTCTCATGTTTCATTCTTATTTTTTTTTTAACTAAGTACACTCGACTTGTGAAAATTGAATTGTCTATTTTTGCTTATTATTATTATTATTGTAGATGAAGATTTTCATCTTCTTTTGTGGTTGTAAATAAGTGAGAAAATGTTGTCGGTTCTAGACTCCCCTTTTTTTCTCTTGCTTCAGTATTATCTCATCTCATTTCCACATCTCATTTCGTTGGATGTTAAGATGTTTCTTGGTTAAATTATTGTGGTTTTTGAAACAATTTTGCTCCTATTTCTTTGCTCTTCTTATGATTTATTCTTGTTAAGTGCTGACATTTCTTTTTGTTGGGGGTCTATGCGATATTATTTGAAAATGATTTGAGATAGTTTTGGAATGTAAATGTGGGTTGAAATCAATTTATTTTATAGAAAAAATTATTCTTTGAAATTTATAGCAAAAAATTTCAAAAAGTAACGATCTTTTGAAATTTGAATTTTATAGAACCCCCTTTAGAAAAATTTTTAAAATCTAAATTTTAGAACATGAAAACCATTAAAATTTAAACTTAAAAACATCACCATCCCATCCAATCATTTTACAAAACCAGCTCCTCCAAATCATCAGTTAAAACCCCCAAAAATACTTTTTGTTTCCAAGTATTTCCATTCTATTAATGCTTTTGCATAATCAGGCGAAAAATATCATCATTATATTAAATGACAATCACAATGAGTGAAAGCATCATTAGAATAGGAGAGTGCCTCATTTGCAGTGATTACAGTCATTATATTATATCGAATTACATTCACCTTTCCGTTTCTGTTATTCTTATTCCTTTCATCATCGTCCTTGTGTCCTAGATTTTGCGCCTTTCTTTTATGAACAAACATTTTATTAAGTTTAAAGAGGAACAAGAAAGAAAATGAAAAATGTTTTACATCTGAAAATAATGAAGAAAGTCGGTTGAGGCATTTAAATTGAAAAGTGTAAGTATGCTGGTGGATTTGGGTTATTGGAATTAGGTGAGCATAAAATAAAAAAAAAATAGTGTCAGTCTACTCCAACACCATAGAAAAAACTTCACCCAAACTACTCGAAAATAATATAAAAAAACTTGACAATAAAATGTTTTTTAAAAGAAAAGTTTTATTTTTTTCCTTTTTTTCTTTTTTTTTTGAGACGAAGGAAAATGAAAAATGTAATTACGTTTAAGCGATTGTCCTTGGACGAAGAGAAATTTTTCTTGTTTTGTTCTTCTTAACTTGCACTTATTTGTTACTTTGTTTCTTTTTCTTGGCATTCATGAATTGTTCTTAGTGTTTTTCTTTTTTTTAGTAAGGGTGGAATGACAAAGTATTACTAAATGGCTTTTTGTTGGGATGTGAGAGAGATAGAGACTTTATGGTATTATCTGCATAATAGTCATTTTTTGGTTAAAATGTGAGTTACGTTTGTTTAATGTTGGGGTAGTGCTTTATGTAGTTTTTTGAGGTCGGATATGATTTATTTTTGGATCGTTTAGTAAGCAATTAGTGAGTTTACTTTGCCTTGGCTTCCTTCAGCTTTAAGTTGGTTCAGCCTTAGTTACACTTAGTTTTAATATTGTTCAACTTTTAATTACTACATGCTGCACTTTTGATCTAATTACTAATTACTAGAAAATTCTCCTTCAACAACAAAACAGAGAATCACTTGATATGCATTTATTAGGTCGTAATGAAGCCAAATAAGTCAAAATCAAAAACTTCTAAGGCGTCGTATTTTATTTTATATATTTTTCCTTCTCCTACAGAAACGGCAACAACAGCATAAAAAACTTTATTTTTACTCTATTTTTAAGACAAAATAAAAATTTTTTTATTTTTTTTCCTCTTAATTCTTTATCCACTTAAGCGTTTGCTGGCCAGTGACTATATACACAAGACTTGCTTGTTGTTTTTCTTTTAAGGAAAACAAAAAGACGAGAGAGAAGAAGCAGAAAGAAAAGAAAAGAAAATGGCAATGGCATCAGCCAGATTATGTAAGTTTGAATCGCATTATAATAACTCATAAACCATTTAAAATATTCTGAAGCGCCCGCAAAGCGAGACCAGCAAAAAAAAAAAAATAACGTCAAGAAATGGTATTTTATGAGTTGGGATTAGTTTAAATGGTCCATTAAATAAATAGCAGGACATTTTTCTTTATTTAATGTTTGTTTGATGATTTATGTCTCATATATTTGCCATTCGACATTTTGGTCTCCTTTTTCGTGGGCTCGCTCTTTAGAACAAATACATAAAATTATTGTTTAAAGTTGTTGGAAAATTATGTGATTTAATGACGCATTTTGGTTTTTATCTGACAAAAAGGGAAACTATTGGATTTATATAAAAAAAGCAAAAAGTGATGCAAAAAATGACACCGAAAATAATACAAAAACTAATTTAAAGTGATGCCTAGAAAGTGATGCAAAGATTGAAACAAAATAAGATGCAACAAATTGAAGCGAAAATTGATGCAAGAATCGACGTTAAAAATTATACATAAAGTGATACCAAAATGAGATGCAAAGATTGAAACAAAAAAAAGCGATGCGAAAAAGAAGCAGAAAAGATGCGAAAATTGCTCATTCTTTAAATTAAGCAGCAAACGAGAAATAAAAACATATCTCCTTCAAGACACATATCAAAATTTTCTCAACTAGAAACAATGAGCAGCCCCTCATCAAGTGAATCTAAATCCAGTTACTGACAAATTAAAGACCAAAAACAAAGAAGAAGTTCATTTAAGCTGTTCATGAAATTTGATATATAAAGTTAACTATAATTTTTATTCAATATTTTATTTTTTTTGTGGCATGTTCCAGTGACTCACAGTCGAAAAAGTAAAACTCAATTCATGTGAATAATGAGGATATTGTGGCTTCCTCCAACAACCAAACCATGCTTCATGTTTGAAAAATTATTAGAATAAAAGTAAGAAATGGTTTTTTTATAAAGTCAATAAATGTCATTGAGCGGTTGTGACGTAATAATAATTCTTCTTTTTATTTATTGATTTAATGTTCGAAGTACATTTGATTATTTTTAACACCAACCTTATCGGTTTTAATTTAAATACAGAAGGTTGTGACGTGCGTCACATTTCTATGGCTTTCCTCAACAACATCATCTGCAGTTTGGTTTTTCGACTCTCAATTAAAATTCAATTTTTTTTATTCTTTTCTGGTTATTGAATGACTAAGTAAATATTTGAAAAATGGTTCTTTGTCTATGGCTTCTGTTGGAAAAATTTACATAAAAAATAAATATTTCAATATAATAGTGACAGTTAAATGAATCACATTCACAATATCCAGTGGTCAGTCATTGTTCCCCTCTTTTTTTATAGTCCTGTAGGGCTTGACTCAAATGTCATTGTTAAAAACACGCAAAAACTGGTTTTTTGAATTTTTAATGAGGAATATTTTTGTCACAAGATCATTAAATTGTTATAAAAATTCTGTCAGGGGCAGGAATGACTTGATTTTAACAAATTGATATGCAGTTTGGAGAGGATCTTGGAAAAAAAAATTCTGAATGCTTAAAGTTGAAAGAATTAAAGTGATTGCATAATAGGCTAGTAGGAATAATTTTTGGAATGTCAAACACCTTTCCAGCTGTGCTTCAGGGGTTTGATTTTGATATGAATTTTGACTTACTTTACTTTATGTTTTAAGTATCTCATAAAGTCACATTAAGACAATTTAATTCCTCAAAACTAATGAAGCAATTTTTGATTCAACATTCAAAAAATAAAAATTCAATCTTTATTAATAAAATCAGCATGGGCTCCTCCTATAAATTTACATTAAAAATTTCTAATAATCCTCAGCATATTGCAATCATTAAACGACAAATTACAAAAAATTCACTTAAATATGCATCAATAATCCTATTTATTTCCATATTTTATACGCACAGTTGTGATCAGAAAATGAAGAGACAAATCAAAATATTTTTGATATTTCTCTGAGGTCCCTTAAAAAAATGTCAATGAATATTAAATTTCATTTTTTTTTATTTTCCCCTATATAGACTCAAATAACCTTGACAGGAGCTTATAAAAAAATCTCTCAAATAGTAAATGTCCTTAGTGACCACTTAAGCATAAAGTAATAATCGCAATCGCAAAAAGAAGCAAAATTTAGTTTGGGTATGTCATATATCATCATCATCCCGATGCGAAAATAAAAAGGAATTTAATTCACCGAGAAAAAAGCAGGAATAAAAATTTCCTTTCATCACAATATTAATAAAAAAACACGTAAGCATTTATTGAACCTCAAACCTTAAATTTGTCTTCTATTTTCCCCCTTTTTTTATGCAATCGACGCAATAAATACTGTACAGTGCCATTTATTTTCAAATCCCTTTGTAGATAAATTTATATGAACGCACAGCATTAAAAAGGTCCATGGCAACAAACTACAAATTACGTATACGATTTCAAATTGCGGCAATAAATAGCAGACATGAAAGGGTCGCTCCATCCTCAACATTACAACACAACTATCTTGCTAATGTTGAATATATTTTTTTTTTCGTTTCATTTCTTCTTCTTTTTTTATTATAAACTGCAGTTAATTTTAATAATATACATACCATGCATTTGCAACAATATTTATACTCATATTGGTACATGCTGTCTCGTTCGTGTGTATAGAGAATATTGCTGTTTTGTTGTCTCACTCGCATGCAATAACATAAATTATCGACAGTGTTAATATTGCACTTTTAGAATGAATGTGAATTAAAAAACTAATTTCTTTTTTTTAAAAAAAAAAAATGGATGGTATGGATGGGCTGATGATGATACTCTGAAGGGAAATTTTAAAGTTGTGGATAGAATTCTGATAATTTAGGAGGTTTAGGACGCATTTTTTTAGGATTTGAAGACCTTCATTTACATCAAAAACCTATGAATTAATTATTAGAGGTGGATGTCATGTATAAGTGTGTGACAAAGATTAATAAACATATTGATGTCTCTTCAGAATCAAATTAAGGTTATTAAATGGATGCATCGTTAATTTTGAGAATTGAACTCATAATAAATCTGCAAATTCTATTAGGTCTATAACAGACATCTTTTATGACACTTTCAACTTAAAATCATCAAAAATATTCACAAAAATCCATTCATCCGTACTGACAAACAGATAAATTACAAACAAACTAACTCATCCCCTACAAAACTCACACACACACACACACACACAAAAATAAACTTTCAACTAAACTAAAAAAATGCAATTTAAATTAAATTGAAAGTGATATTGGAAGCGTGGCAAATTGTTGAATAAGTATTTTAAATTTCATTCATTTCTATTCATTTAGCTAGAGTTAAATAATGAAATAAAAAAAGAAATCCTGAGTATAGACAAAGACAAAAAAATCAATATTGAATCTGTCAACTGGAGAATATCGAGAGATTTGTTCAATGACACATTCGCTGAAATGATAAAGTTTCGAATATTTTTTTTTTGTGTTGAGATTTTATAGCATTTGATGCAAATGACTGCATACGACTTTTGTCTTGATACTCGTTTTTTTCTGGAATTTTATTTTATTTTACGAGAAATAAAAGAAGTCAATGAATTTTGTGATTTTTGAATGTTTTCATTTGGAAAAATTGCAGATTTTTGTCTTTACTTGATTTTTATTTTATTTATTGACGTTTTTATTTTTTTTACTGTGATGTTTAAGTTGCAGATGAAATTCAGGGGTTTGGGAAGGTTTTTTGGTTCATAAAATCGTAATCTTTTGACTATTTCAAAACCATATTTAAAAGCGCTAGTTAAAAATATGTCAATAACCCAATTTAGCTCCCAATGTTTCAATATATTTAAAATAACTAGTTTTTTTTAAACAAAAATTTAGGTTAAAATCTCTAAATTACATAAAACTGCATCCTAAGTAGGAGCTAATTTTCATCACAATATATATTATTGCTTGTTAAATATCGATTACCTGATAATGAATGCCACTCGAAAAAAAAGACAAAAAATTAATTTTCTGTTTTTGAATTCCTTGCTTAATCAATAAAATTTTATTGGAAATTAATTTTAAGTTTATTTGACTGGGATATCGGATGTACAATTTCTTTGGAATTTGTAATTGGGTGTTTGGTATTTAATTTTAATTGCAATGAAGGATGATGGTGCTGTAAGGTTATGAACTTATGATATATTTTTAGATTTCATATTAGCTTGCAATTAATTTGTTTATTTTTATTTATTTATTTTTTGTTTACAAAAGTATTAAATGCTTTTGATAGATTTTTAACGTTAAAATTTAAAACAGAAGAATTTAATTTGTTTTTTTTTTTTTTGCAAATCTATTGAATTGATGAATCAATTATAAATTTAATCTTTCTTATTTATATTTGATTAGCAACACAAACATCAAAAAGTTCAATCAATTAAAATAAAATCAAAAAGTAAAAGTTCAAATCTTAGAGTTTAATTTAAAAAAAATATATAAGTCCGATTGTTTTAAGTGCCTTTTTGTTAAACATTTTTCTGAAATTTTCATAATCCAATTACCTTTTTATCATCAATTTTCACTAATTCTATACAATAATCCATCAATTAACTAAATGTGACATCAATCAACAAATTATTTACTTTTCCAAGTTTCAATTAATTTGCATAATTATTTTTTTTAACACACACAATAAATTTCATTTAAAATATTAAATAAAATAAAACATTTTTATTGTCATTAAGTTGGATAGTCCACCAGACTATAAATCCACTAGAATTCAATAAATTTATTGAGACCACATTTTGTGTTACATTTTATATGAATAATTAATTAATTTTATGCTTCAAAAAATAATAAAATCAAAGTATTAATTTTATTTAATGATCCAATTTGAAACTTTTTTTGGTGTTTTTTTGGAGGCAAAAATTACGGTTGCAATAAAATTTGAGGATTTTTTCCATGTAGTCATTATAAAGAACATGCAAATAATTTAATTATCTTGAATTCATTGCCAAAATGTGGGATTTTTTTGTGGTCTGGGTCAAGTGAGATTGAATAAAAGATGAACCTTTACTAGTATATTATCGCGCTGTTAACAGTTAAATCTTAAAAAGAATTTAAAATTTATTTTTTTAAATTTTTAAAAGTTGAATTTAAAATTATAAAAAGGTTTTATTTCAATATTCTTCATTTTAAAATTTCTTATATGAATTTTAAATTTAAAGAAGTTTTAAATAAAAAATTCAAGCAAAAATGAAATCTTCTTCAAATCCACGAACTTAATCCATCAATCAATCGATCTGCATTTCTAATTTATTACATTTAATTTAATCAGAACTAACGGCGATCATTAACTTTCATGATTTTTTTTTATTGTAATATGAACTTCTCATCATCTTATTCTGCTCAAAGAAAGAATTGCGAAATTTTTTTTTTCGTATAAGAATCGTATTTCTTATGCAAATTTCTCTTTCTCTCTTATTTTTTTGACATAACAAAATCATTCGAATGATACACAAAAAGAATGTCTCTAATTTGAGAATTTTTATTGCTCCCACATGATTTGCGTTACAGATTTCTTTCTAGTTCCTCTCTTTCCCTTTGCTTTTTTCTTTGGATTGAGAAGACAAAAATATAAAGAAAAGAAAAGAAAAGAAAAAAATTTCCATAAATTTTTACGACTTGTTAATTGACTGTAAAATTCCATATGATTCAACTCTCAACATGTCAAAAATCGAATAAGAAATGGGTGAGTGAATGAGACACAAATAAAAACTCAATAAGAATAAAGTCTTGTCGACAAATGAAGAATGTTGATAATTGTTTGTAGAAACTTTATATCGTACAATATTCATTCACCCATAACATGATATTTGATACGTTTTCTCGACGATTTCGCGGCAAATCTCTTAAACATTATTATTTCCAAAAATGTGAAATGAAGCCTTTTGTTGAATCTCTCAGCACTCTTGTCTTGTCATGGCAATTGCTGGTGATATGATACGATGAACTTTTTGGTGAGCTCATACTTTTGAGATTTAGCTTTAATTATGGAGATTATTTTTGGGATTTTGAGTGAGGTTTGTCGTGATGTTATTAAGTTTTGTTTCGAAATTCAAAGCAACGACTTGAAACAAATAGAAATATAAAGCAGCTATTTAAACTGACTCAAAATTTCAAGCAATGACTCAAAAAAGATCAAAATTTAAAGCAACGACTTAAAATGATTCAAAATTTGAAGCAATGACTTAAACTAGCTCAAAATTTGAAGCAACGACCCAAAACAGATCAAAAAGCATAAATTTTAATTCTGTAAATCATTCCTTTGTTCTGCATGAAACAAATGAAAAGGAAGTGGCAACAATCATCAAAAACATGAAAAATTCTTCCGCCGGATATGACAATATCACAGCAACTGATGTCAAAAATATGAGCAACGAACTGTGTCCTGTGCTTTGCCACTTAATCAATTCTATCATTAGAAGTGGGAAATATCCATCAGCATTTAAATTGGCAATTGTAACACCAATCAGTAAATTAGAAAACTCAAATGACATGAATGACTTACGCCCAATTTCAGTTTTATCATCCTTCAACAAAGTCGTTGAAAAATTCTTGTATGAGAGAATTATGCAATTTATCCTTAAGTTTAACATCCTATCTAACAACCAATTTGGGTTTCGTCCAAAAAGTAGTACAGAATCAGCAGCAATGGAACTAATAAGTACACTGAGACAGTCGATAGACAAAAAGAAGATTGCATCCGTAGTGTTTTTGGATATAAAGAAAGCGTTCGATCTGGTTGATAGAAATTTATTAATGAAGATGATCAATTTAGTTGGCTTGAGAGGAAAAATTGCTGATATTCTTGGAAGTTACTTATCACAAAGATTTCAAGTTGTTAAAATAGGGGATAAAGTAAGTCTGCCTTTAGAAGTCGTATACGGAGTTATACAAGGAAGCATTCTTGGAAGTTTGCTGTTTAATATTTTCTTTAATGAGATAACGAGATTGGAGGGAGTTAAAGGAAAAATTATTCTCTACGCTGATGATTTGGCGTTAATAAATGAGCATGAAGCAAAAGAATGTGTCAAGGATAAAATAGTTAATGATATTAAAATCATTCTGAACTTCCTTAATCACCAGCGAATGCTAGTCAACATCAATAAAACCAATTTTATGATCTTCCATTCCCCGCTTATGAAATGCCAACAACCAGAGATAATTAAAATCGATAATGACTACTCAATTAACAGAACCCAATCAGTAAAATATTTAGGACTTCACATCGATCCTCATCTGAAATTTGACATCCATTGTAATCATGTAGAGAAGAAGCTAGCAAGTGCATCAGGTATAATGTGGAAATTAAAGAAAGTTCTGCCAATGTCAGCGAAGAAGAACATATACCATGCATTATTTGCAGCTCATATCAACTACTTGATAAGTATATGGGGAAATGCTTGTGATAATGTCATAAAACCAATCCAGATAATGCAAAACAGGATGGTAAGGAATATCTTTGGATTCGACAGACGTGACAACAGGACGGAAATGTACATGTCGATTTCTCACCATAATATTATTCCTGTCAGAGCAATGCATTTCCTAAGTACAGCTAGTTTTGTCTTTTCATGCAGGCGTAGAATGATTCACAGCAATATTTCGTTTGAAACCAATGTTTTGGAAAGAAACAGGATGCAATTAAGACCATCAGCTGCAAAAAAAAGTTATGGAAAGAAAGATATTAAGCATTTCGGAGTCAACATTTATAATAACTTACCAGTTCAAGTCAAGAGAGCGTTTCATGTCCATATGTTTAAATCCCAAGTACGCCAGTTTATTGCCAGTGAGGAGTTCCTTAATTTATGTTTCGATGATATTCCAGGCAATACATATTTAAGAACTTTTGGATGATTAACGGCTGAAAAGAAAATCAAAATATTTTATTAGTGAAGTGAAGTTTAAATTTACCTTTATTTGGATTTTCCTTATCTTCTATAATGATTTCCATAGTCCTGTATGCTCAATTTTGATTTATTATCCATTTGTAATTTAAATTCCTCCTGTAGCAATCTTAATTATGTGAATTTGTGTTTGATGACATTTTTCGAAAAATTTTCAGTTTGAATTGTTTACTTTTTTAAATTTTAGCCAAGACACATTACAAATCTAGTACTTAATAATAACTAACTCTAAATTCAAAAACTTTCTGTCCGTTAAACTCCTAAAATTTATTTTTTTTATTCAAAATTCAAAATTTTACTGTCAGTTAAGCTTTTAAAGTATTTTTCTTTAAAGTATTTAAGTTCTTTAACGATATCTTAATATCATTGATCTTAAAATTAATTGTAAAACAAATATATGAAAAGATTAAAGGTTTTTATGCAGTTTAAAAGATTTCTGATATCTTTTAGACTGCTTTTCCCCCTTTACAATAAAAAATTTAATAATAATAATAAATTTAAAGCAACGACTTAAAATGACTCAAAATTTGAAGCAATGACTTAAATTTACTTAAAACTTGAACCAACTACATAAATTTACTATAATTACTTTAAATCTTTGTAGAATGTCTAGTTATAGCACCCTTAAATGCGCTTTATTTCCTCATTTTCCAACTAAACCCAATAAAAACCTCATCGTACATTTTGTGAATAAAAAATTATTTGTATTTTGTTGAGTTTAAAAAAATGTCTCATATTACATAAACGCCCATAACTTATACACAACAAAAAGGCAACGTATAAAAAATCACTGAAGACGATTTTTTTATTTCATTAAATTAATTTTATTTTTCTCCTTTCAATTTCTTTTCTTTATAATTTTTTTTTTGCTTTTTATTTTCTTGTTGAAAGGAGAACTGAGAAGACTAATAGAGATGAATAATAAGAAGTTGATTGGCATTCTAGATTCTATATGACCGTGGCTGATGAAAATTTAAGGTTTCATTGTCGTGTGTGTGTGTTTTTTTTTTGTGATGATCGTTAATAAAAAATAGTCTCAAAAAATATTTTGCATATTGATGAGTATGAATGAGATATTTTTGTTGAAAAGAATTTTTTGAGGATTAATTTTTCTGAACAAAACATATATTAAAGAAAAAAATTTCAGAATTTCATCCAAAAGTATCCAAATATACTGAAAATTGTTACTATGATGACAAATCCTGCTTAATGAATATTTTTTGTAGGATTGGAGACATAAAAAGTCAAAAGCCATCTAAATTTACCATTTAATTGACAAAATAATTATGTTTATTTATAAAACATTTCATAGCTCTAAATTTATTCCAAAGATAAAATTCCATGTCTTAATGAATGAAATTTAAGAAACTCAAAATAATGTCAAAAAAAAAAAATAAAATTTAATTTTTCAACCATAATGTTCACTAATTATAAACAGCCTACATCCCTTAAATGTCAATTTCAATTGCTCGATATTTCACGCATTAAAGTTTAAACTCATAAGTAGTAATTATCATTAATAATTCATTCATAATTATCTATTTATTTACTATTTTAATTAATACCTCGAGCCTTTATAAAATGTGTGTCATAGTTCTCGTCTATAATAAATAGATTCACGCAGCTCTATAATGTGATTTTTCTCCATCCAGTTCGCGTGCATTTGCATTCACTCATTCATTCATCCGTACATCAATGAAAGATATTAAGTTGAATAGTTATTAGGTATTTGAAAGTTTTGGAGTGCATTGGAAAATATGAAAGTTTTTTTTTTTTATTTTTGAAAAGTTGACTTAATTTCAAATCAATAAAATTTAGAAAATTGATTTTTTTTTTATTTTTCAAAAAATAGGAATTTTTTTAAATAAAAATTATTTTTCTAAATTTTTGAAAATTAAGAAAAAGCTGGAAAATTTTCTGATTTTCATATTTAATTTGAAAAAGCAAGCTAATTTAAATAATATTTCAATTTTGAAAAACCTGCCACTGACTCCCTCGTCAATCTCTAATACTGACACATCACAACTCATCATCGCGAAAATTCGCTAACAAAACTTTTACATAACACACGTTTTTTTTCTCTCTCTCATATTCATCTGCTCAAGTACTTCTTCTTTCTAATTAGAACTATATTTCCGTTCACTTTATGCCTTTTGGCATGATGCTTATTTTGGATTTAATTAAAAATATATATCATTGCATTTAACTTCTTTTCCTTCAATTTTCCACATGTTGTGAAAAAATCATAATGATGAAGCTATTTTTACTCTCTACAATTTATACAATTTTTTTTTTGCATGAAGAACTGAAATAAATATCATGCAAGCAAAATTTATATTTTTATATATATAAAAAAAATTACAAAAGTCCTCGTGTTTCATATCGAGGGACTTCAGCGCATTTTTGGCGCGGCGATCAGTAATCTAGCTACGAATTGAAAGTATATCAACTTTCAGGACAGACCTTGCAAAATTCTGCATAAAAATAACGATAATTATACAAAAATGTTACAACAACAATCAAAAACCCTTCAGTTTCAATTTCCTCACATTCATTGTGCATTAAAAGTGTATTTTCATTATGCAGAAACTAATGAAAACTGAACAAACTTGCAAAACTGAACAAAAAACTTTTCGTAAAAAATAACGGTCAAAAAATTTTCAAATGTCAGCGGTTAAAAAATATTTGAAATTTCTATGACGTGAAGTTGCAGTCATGTGTTGATTATTTTTCTTTGTGAAATTAAAAATTAATTAATTAAGGTGTTTAAACACAAATTTGGGACTTTTAAATACATTTGCCGCCAATAACTCGATGAAACGAAGCTAATAAAACAAACCCGAGCTCTCTACGATGTCTAGATCAAAAGATAGTTTTTCAAAAATTTGCTGCCGATCAAAGTGTATGATTGAGCTTCCTTTTTGAAAACAAGTTTCCAAAAATGCGCTAAAAAATGTGAATGAACGAAGGTGCATTTAAAGTAAGGAAAATTTTTTATTCCCATAAATAAGGAATCTTCATTCAACACCCCTGGATTTGTGTGTGTTGGAATTATGTACATTCATTAAATTGCATGTTCACTTGCGATTCATGATTTTTCACTTACATTTCGCTCATTCATTTTTCATTCTCATTTCGAATATATGTTTTTTGGAAGATAGTATTTGAGTGATTCTAGAGGGCAATTATGGCGCATTTATTTTTGATGAGGAAGAACTTTTTGATCAAGGATTGATGAATTTTTTGGTTCATATTCATATTTAGGGTTTCTCTTGTTCCCTATACCTTATACCAGGTAGCATTATCTAAATTGAATTTTCTTATTTGAAGGTACATTATTTTAGTTTTGCTTAAACACGTTTTAAAGTAAGTGTTATAATTATCATTAACTAAAGTTTTAATGACAAGTATGCTTAAAATAGATCAGATTTTCATCTTGCAGTATAAAATAAGGAATTGAGTTTCTTCTCAGGGGTCATTATTGTCATTTGCTACAATTTTATAGAATCAATTATAATCGATTGTTATTGCACTGACTTATTAGATCTTAGTTTCCAAAATCTGACAAAAATAATTGATTGCATCAAATATTTTACATAGCTTAAATAATCAGTAAAAAAAGACAAAAAAACTCTCATAACTCAAAAACTAGTGCCAATCTAATTATTAATTAGATAGACAAACTGTCCATAAAACTCCATTTATTCATTCCATTAAAATCCACAATCTACAGAAAAAAAAGAAGAATTACCTCTGCTGCTCTCACTCAATATGATGTGATGTGTACAAGGCGGGGAAATTGTATGTCAGAAGAACTTACAATTCTCATCTATGAATGTTATGCTTAAATTTTTCCACCGGTTTTATTCTCTCCACATTTTCACATTTTATTTTATTCAGTTTTTCAGGATGAAAATCTCTTCACATGGTAGAGCTTACTTACTTTATACATATTTTTTTTTTTGCTTTTAACAGCTAGTACTTTAAGCTCCTTATTAATTTTTTAAGAAGGGCACGGATGAAGAGGAAGCGAATATAGAGAAGCAAAAAAAGAAGAAAATATTCACAATTTATATTCAAAGTAGACTCAAAATCATTTTTTATTCATACGCTCCTTTCCGTACATCTCAAGTATTTTCATATTCAATTAGGTTTGCTTTTCTTCTCTCAAACCGTCGTTGCCGCCTTTTGTTTCCTTTTTATTTAAAAGCAAAACGCAGTTTTTATTGACTTCTTCTTATTTTTTTTTTTTTTTTGGTAAACAATGTGGTCTAAAGAGATCTTTTTTGGAGTAAGTTGATTTGCTGATTAGGAATTGTAAAAATTATTTAATTTGAATTTATTAGTTGGTTTCAATCAGGTTTAGTTAAATCAATTATTTGTAAACCCTCAAATTTCCTATATTGATACCTTTTTTGGCTGATATCAATAGTCTATTGGATGAAATTAGCTGTATCTTAAAAAAAATCCTAGATACCTAAAGATCTTTATTTTCTATGTTAAAATATTTTTTCTTAATCTGCATTACTGACAACAGCTGAAAACTTAACTTGACTCTCCATTTCCCAACAGTCCAATAAATGCTTCATATCTGTCAGAATTTCCTAAAATCTCCTCTTTACTATATACATTAAAATCTCGCACATTTATTCTCAATTCTATATTTCTATAAATAAAAAAAAGGAGCGGAAAAATATGAAAAATGAAAAGTGCGTTAGGATGTGAAGTCGATCAGAAAGTGTTGAGTGATTTATGCAACATTTTTATTTTCATCCATGTTCAAGTCACACAAAAAGCCGTATGTATGCATTGCGCGAAAGAATTTTATTATTGGGTCACACATCCTTTTCATTAATTTTCTATTCTTTTGTCGCTGCTTTTCGTTGTTGTTGTTGCGTGTTTTTTGCTCTCGCACATTTCAGACAAATGAGATGTTTTTGATTTTTTTGAATGTTTTATTGTAGATTGTTTAATATTCAATTTGCAATGCTGAACGTTTTGTTATTCTAAAATTCAGCATTGTGTTGCCTGATTCGATAATGTTTAACCTTAACCGGCATTAATGCTTAATGTTTTGCATTGCATTGTCACTAATGTTATGTCTGAATGTTTTTTCCATGTGACTTGCTCACATTCTCTCCCTTTTCTTTTTCATTATTCTTTTTCATCATCAATTTTTGATGCAATTTTAAATTAAAGAAATTGAATTAGATTTTTGAGAGTAGGTCAAAATTTTAATGTGGATGAGTTGATGTCGAGTGGAATAGAAGAATTCCATTAATCCTTTAATTTTTAATGAAGACGCAATTAACTTATAAAAAGAAATCAATGTTTGTCCACAAAAAAGTTTTTTTTTGGAGGGTGAGGAAGTCAATGATTTTTTTTATTGTTGGAAGGAAAACGTGTGTGGAAGAATTGAAGTAGATAATTACACTCAGGAAAAAAAATCTAAAATTCCAATTTTAGATTTTAAAATACTGAAATCTAACAGAAAATTTTATAATCTAATATAAAAATGTTAAAATAAAATATTTTCTATTGAATTTAAAAATAAAATTTTAAAAATTAAAAATTGCGATTTTAGAAATCTAAAATCCGAAGTTTTAGATTTACATTTTAAAATTTAATATTTGATTTTAAAATAAAATTTTAGATCTGAAAATTTTTTGGATTCTAAAAGAAAAATTTTAGAATTTAATATAAAACTTTTTGATTTTTGAAAACAAAACTTCGCAGAAATGACTCAAGCAAAACAATAATTCACAGAAATCACTCCATTAAGTATATAAAAAGTTTCCATACAAACTTAAGATATTTATAAAAATATCTTCAATAAGTTTTAGTGGTGATGAATTGCTTTTTTTCATCATGTAACTAGTACTTTCAGTTTTTCTTAATAATTTCTTCTTAAAATTAAACTATTCAATAAGAAAATTTCAAATTAAATTTAAGAATTCTAAAAGAATTCCTTTAGATTCTAAAATTTTTATTTTTGTTTTCAGAATTTAAAATAAATATTTTAGATTTTAAAATAAAAATTTTTGAATTTTTCAAAGTAAAAATTTAAAATAAAATTTTAGATTTTAAAATTTTCTTTTAGAAAATTTAAAATTTTCACTTTTAAAAATCTAAAATTTTCCTTTGGGTTCTATATCTAACATTTTCTGTTAGATTTTTCCATACAAATATAAAATTGAATTTTAGTTTTTTTTCCTGAGTGTATGTTTTGGATTTGTTCTGATTAAAATTAGATGGATAATTGAAAGTTTTGTATTCTTAGAAATGGAAAATATGTATCGTTTTTAAAGCTTCGTACCCATCCTGGTTGATTTTTCTCCTTTTTAATGATTTTAAATTTCTGTTAAACAGTTTCGTATCACGTAGAGTGAATCAACTTAAATATTGTCACCATCAAAATAAAAATTTTTGGAACTTCCATGCCAAAACAAATTCTTAAAAAAATTATTTCAAAACATTTCTTTTGAATCAGAAGCAATTCTTCAGAAACACGCGCCAAAATAATTCAAAAATAATAATTACAAACAGCTGTGTGTGTACATTGTATGTCACGTATTTTCAATCCTTAATCCACAATCAAATGAATGTGAAAAGAAACAGAAAAAAAATCTTTTACGTTTGTGCAAAAAGTTCAAGTTACGTAGGAGAATAATTGTAATCAAAACAACATTGTAATGATTTTCATTATAATTATTCACTTGAATATACTTGGAGCAGAAAATTTCATGAAAGAGTTACGCAATGCGAAACTCAATACAATTATAAGGCGTTGTCATGATGGCGTAATTGTTGGATTGAATTAAGGATTGTGAGTAAAATTGGAAATCACGAGGATTTATGGGTGGCGATGGGTTTGTGCTATAGAGTAAAGTTGGTGATGCTTTTTTTTTTCAAAATTTTTAAGTCGAGTAAAATTTTGATGGGATGTAGAATGGAGGGTGCTGTAAAACTTTTTAAAAAAGGGGTACACAGCTATCAAAAGATGAGGTACGAAGTTATCGAAAGATGAGGCATGAAGTTATCAAAAATGGTAAAAAAACTATCAAAAGGGGATATAAGGCAATCAAGTAAAGATTCGAAGCTACAAAAACTGTTAAATGTATGAAAAAAATTGAAGATTTCTGAAAACCACCATTTTTTCTGCTTTAATGATGCCAGCACAACAACACCTGATGATTACAAAATTTAACAATACAAAAAAAAATAATACAAAATTATAAATCACCAAATTCATCATCATTCAGCACATATGTAACAGTTTGTGTTAAAAATATTAAAGTAATCAGTCAAAAAACTTTACATCCTCAACCACCTCATCAACAATAACAACAATGTAGTAAATTTCAAATTATCCCAAAAAAGAAGTGAGTTCAATAACATCCAACCCTGAACTAGATATCAAGTAAAAATCCATCATAAACAAACAAACAGCAGTATATTTGTAGTTATATGAAAAAAAAAAATCATAAAAGAATCATGTGGAGTTAATTTCCATTGGGAATTGTGTCTTACTGTTGTAAACCATTTAACCAATTGCAGTTTTCATTTCTCCATATCAGTACACAGAAATTGTGTGTAGAAAAATACATACGAGAGGAAAAAAAGGAATTGAAACAAAAGGCATCATTAAGATGATGATGAATGACTTTTCAGCTTCTTTTTTTTGCAATTATTTGATTCAGTATACAGCAGAGAGGAGTTGGAGTGAAAATTTTGTAGTTTTTAACTGAATTTTTAGGAATTAAGAAACTTTATGGCATGCAGTTTGAGTAAGAAAATTATTTGATTTTTGTTAGCTCAGTCCAAATTTAATTTTGTGTAAAATTACTTTTAAGGTAAAAATAATGTAAGCTTAGGTTCAATTCCCATCAAATTAAAAAAAGAACATCAATTTTTTAATTTTTCTCCATAAAATTTTTTTTGAATTTCAAATTTAATTATTTTTTAAAATAAGCCTGCAGCGACTGAATATGTACAATCTGCAAAATCAGAATCCCTTACTACAAGAAAAAAAGAAAAAAATGCGTCTCATTCACATAAAAGTTCATTAAACGTTCCTCTCAATCTTTTCGTTCATTTTCATTCATTTGGCAACATACATGGAAAGAATCGTTCATGCTATAGAAAATGATTGATCACTGTCCTGTTGTGATGATGATAAAATGAAATGCAGATGAGAGTGAGAATTGAGCATGAAAGGAGAGAAAGAAAGATATAAAAAACTGAAATTTCCATACTATGAACTTGCGCATGGATGCATGATAAATTGAAATAATTTTTAGACAATGCAAATGCTTGCATGAGATGCAATGGCTGAAGCCAAATTACTCAACAAATCGAAGTGTCATCAAAAAATGTTAGAACGATGGAATATTTTGACAAACAATGGGACAGTAGTTTGGCATTTTTAAGGGATTTTGGGGTGGTTAATGGTATCAAGGGGTTAAAATAAAATCAAAAGTAACTGTTAAAAGTCAATTGTCTTCAATAAATTTCTTTAAAATTCAACATTTAAATATTCATGACAAAATACTTGTATGTCATTTCCTATAAAACTTCCTTAAGTCTTCCGCATGACTATTACGTAAGAGCGATAGCAGTGATGACTGTGATGATGACATGAATGAAAACAACGAAGAATAAAGGAAAAAAATCTCCATTAATGTTAAGTGAAGAGCATGGAAAAGGTGCCATTGCGAGTATTGAATGTAAATTGTGTACGATGAAGAGCACTGTTGAATTTCCAATCGCTATGATGATGACATTTATTAGTTTTGAGTGCGAAAGATGGCTAGGACATGTTCAATATCGTCATCGACCATAGAATGATTTTTTTTATTGTATAAAGTTTTCAGCGTGATCTGAGTTTTGATGAACTTTAAGGTGGAGGAAGTGATCGGTTTGGGTGGGTTGATGATGGAATTGAGGTTAAAGTTTGTGGAAAAATTTTTGAAATTTCTTTTAAAATTAATAATTGGGCTGAATTTTGTCAAATTGACTTTTTAGCTCCACATTGCTGACTAAATCAATAATTGACATTAAAATATTCAAAAAACGGCCTCAAACTAAGAATCATCAAGAATTAATCACAACAGCTAAAAATCCCACGAAAAAACCATTCAAAATGCGCCACTAAATTAAGCCACATCCATACAATCAATCCATCCACCATCATTTTTGAGCTATCTTCATTCACACTGAGGTTGGCAGTAAATGCATGAATCTTTAGGTTTAAATGAATTGCCATTGAAATTGACTTCATTTGTGTTCTTTTGTGATACAATACGAGAAAAATGAAAAAAAGGAACTAGTGAGTTTATTGTCTTTTCGTGTGTACTACATGTGTATTATAATGGCAGAAAAAGAGTAGCAACACAAAAAAAAAAGAAATAATAAGAGAAAATTTGCTCGATACTTTTAGCAATTCATCACTGCTGCTTGTCTATTCTTATTGTCATGTGCACCAATATTGCCTCTTCATTCCTTTTTTTCTCACTACTTTTAGATCTTACTTCTCTGGCTGGTTACATTGTAGTTTTGTTGTGCTATTGCAATTCACCTTACAATATTTTTTTTTTCCTTTACTTTCCATTCTCATTCATTTCATTTCATTTCTTCTCATTTCGCCATTTTTCATGATAATGAAGTTCTAGAAAGAAAATGGATGATGAGGGGGGTATTTGTGGGGTTTCGAATGGGTGAAAAAAATGGAAGAGAAAATAAATTTACGTTGCCTTTATATTGAGAATGTAACAACAAATGAAAAGATAGACATATACAGGTATCATCAGCAACAATGGATTGAAATTAGTTTGAAAGTATTAGGTTGAAGGGTTATGAGGTGAATGGTGCGCAATTTGAATAAGGAAGAAATTATTTAGGTGTAAAAAAATAGGATTGTGGGAATAAATTTAATAATATTTTCAAAATTATAGTTTGAGCTCAAGTCTTTAAGTTTTGACGACTGGTTTTAAAATTTTTGAAAAAAATATATTAAATTCCTGAAATACAATGCATATAAATGATTTTCAAAAATTTTGGATAAAATTATGACTTATCACTGTTTTGAATATTTTTGACAACATACTATGTATCATAGTAAAAATAAACTGAAAATCGAACCTAGTCACATCAAAATTTACATACCAAACACCTCAACTCCTATCTCTTCATAAAAAATCATGCTAAAATACAAAAGAAATCACAAAAATAAGCTCCCCCAACTCCAACTCGAAGAATGAGAAGCACCATTAAGCTATTGTGCAATTGTTACCATGGACATTGGGATGACAACGATAGATGATATTGAATGTCAATTGATGTGTTTCGACATAAGAAAAAAAAAGTGTCAGCAATTTTGTTTTTCAATAAATTCAAAATTGACAAAAGCATTCAAATTGTAAGTTGAGTCATCTTGTCTATATTTTTTTTTTTGTTGTCTGACTTCCATTGCTTTGAAATCAGATGGAAGATCTGAAAGTTTTCAGGTTTTTTTCATTTTCCTAAAGTCATTCACATTCAAAAAACTTGTTCAATGCTTTGAAATAAAATGAGAGAATGAGATCAGAAAATCAGATTTGGAAATGGAGAAGAGATAAATTGTTGGTCATTAAGAGGTAAACTAAAAACATATTTTTAGTATAGCAAGTTTCATGGAAAATTCGACATGTGTTCAATATGTGGAAGCCAAACTAGAGGCAGACACAAATGAATTTTAGCTTTTTTATGATGTGAATATATTATGTTGAGACTTTTGAAGGGGTGGATAACTTTTGAGGGAATAAATAGCTAACAAATCAGATAAGCTCATGAACTAAGTTAGTAGTGATCAGCCCCATTCAAAAATTCACCACCTACCCTTACAATTTTTTTTGCACAAAAGTAGCAACAATAATAATCATCATCATCGACATTTCCAACATTTTTCATGCCACTTTGTTCACTTTTTTGCCTCGTCTGGTCATTTTCACTTATATGTTGAAAGAATACTTAGCAACGTATAGCCATTCAGACATTAAAATGAGATAAAATTAGCAAGGTAATTATGATTTTCCCCCTTTTTTTGTTGATGCTTTCATTTGTTACATGGTTGATTTAAGTGCAAATATTTCGAGCATATGTAGATGTAAATTTTGTGGAGAAGAATTATAGAAGTGGAAAAAAATTTTTCATCATGCTTAAAAAAATCAGTAAAAATTATTAAAAAAAAAAGATAATATCGGTAAAAAAATTATAAACCTTACAGCATGATTGAAAATTTTAATTTTACATAAATAGTTCAGATTTTGCTGACAAGGGGCGTAGCCAGGGGGAGGGGGTTGGGGGTTATGACCCCTTCTTTTAAGAAAATTTCTTCAATTTGCTAGGGTTTTTGAGAAAAAGTCCCCACCCTTCTCGAAAAAACTACAAAAAAATTTCAACCACCCCCACCATCTTGAAAAATTTCTGGCTACGTCCCTGTTGCTGACCATATAAAAATTCATCCCAATTTTCCCAATACTTTATTTTCATAAACTTTATTTTTTGTTTTTAAAATTATTAAATAATAAAATTTTTTCTCGCGCGTAAATTTTGTTTTTATTCTTTTTCCTCTCTAACTAGTGTCTGTGGTCAGAATGAATATGCGCTTAAAGTAATTAGAGGGAAAAATAATTTTTATTCAGCTTTATTCGCTTGAAATAGTTTGTATTCTGGAAGTTCTTCTTCCTTTTCCTACATTATTTGAATTACTTTTACGAGGGAATTTTTTAGCATGATTTTTGAGGTAAAACATGGCTGATTTTTACTCAAATTTTTTGAAGAAATTTTTAGAAAAATTGAAAAACTCAATCTGTACTTAAAATAAGTCAAAATTTCTTTTATTAATTTTACTCAAATTTGTCAAAATATATAAATTAAGTCATAAATCAAAATATTAAAATAATAAAAAATACTGCGCACTAGACCTCCACCACAGCATTCATCTGCCTTTTTCAACCAGCATTCTTCCATCCTTCGCATTCATCCAAACTTACTTTGAACGTTTTTCAGTTGGAGATGAAGGATGAACAGACAGACAACAATAGTTTGAACGGAGTTGGATAGGGAAGGAAAAAAAAGAAAGTTTTTCCAACATTAATTAAGTTTCTAGCATTTTCATAAATTACAAGCTTTATCAAATTTAACGATTTTTGCCGTAAAAGTTTCTTATTTCTTAACGAGTTATGAAGTTTAAAAGAAATTAAATTGAATGAAATTACTCATCGTTTTAAAGTTGCTCCTTCTTGCTATTTTTATCCTCACTTTTTGCATCTCATTCCTTTTAGTTCCTTTTATTCCTTTGTATCTGTGCATGTATAATTTGTTACTATTAAGGATGGAATAAAGATAATAATGAATATAAAGAGAGTTAAGGTAAAAAGTTGGATAAGAAAATGAAATTAAATTTGGTTAAGTAACGAATAATCTGAACAGGATATGTTTATGTATGCTGTATATTTTACAATGTTGATACTTTATAATGGAAATTTTTGTACAATCTGAAGTGATTATAGTTGGGAATATAAATTTTTAAAAGATTTTTTGTTTGAATTAATTTTCATATTTTTTTTTCTTTTTTTCCTTTCGAACTAGTATCTGTGGTCAGAATGGATATGCGCTTAAAAGTTTATTATTAAAAGTTTATTATTAAAAGTTTATTATTTAATTATTAAAAGTTAAAATTTTACTTAAGTTTTCAAAATTTAAAAAAAAATATATATTTTTTTGATACAAGTAACATATATTCAAAGTAATTTATGCAATTGGTTCATGTAATTCTACAAAAACCTCATTTTTGCCATTGAAAACTAAAACTTTAAGCCAATAATTTTTTTTCCCATTCAAAAATATGTCAAAGCTGATTAAATGAAATATCAGTTACATGATGCAAATATTTCAAAAATTCCATCTACTTATAAATTTTATTTGATTAAAATCATTTTTATCTCAATTTCTCATTTCACATTTGTCTATACAAATATTTTTATTGACAAAATTTGTTATTGTTATTCTTGATACGATTTATTCACATGGAAATAAAGCCTTCATTAAATTTCAATTCGCAAATCAATGAAAGAAAAAAAAACTTTTTTGTTTATCAATATTTTTTCAGTAAATACAGCAATGAGAGAGTTATTCGATGAGACTGAAAAAAAGTATTAATTTGATATTTTTATGAATACTAATGAAGACTAGAATGATAACAAAAAATTCATTTCGATAATTTTTCAACATTTTGTGCTTCATTGGAATGAATTTCCATTTCATCTACAATTTTGATTAATTTGAAATGAATAATAAAAAAAAATTATCGAATTGCCTCCAATTATCAATCAAGCAGGAGTTTAATTTTCATACTGAAAAAATAAAGGTAGAATAATTTTTTCTTGGAATTAGACGTGATGTCCCGAGCGTGGTTTGTATTCTGATCTGGTATCTAAAAGAGAATTGTTGAGGGTGTATTCAAGGGTTCATGAAAATCTAGCAAAATCTACCATTTAAAATTGCAAATAATCTAGTAAAGTACGTCTCAGTCATCATCCAATCCATTTACTTTCAAAACATCCTTCCAGAACAAGCAATCAATCTATTCTATGATAATGAAAACAGCATTATTAAATGCAATTGATTCCAATATCATCAATCCAGTTAAAATTCTATGTAAGCGTGGGCATAACAATCTTCATTATAAAAAAGGTGCTAACGGAGAATCTTCAACGTTTATAACAATGCATGATTGATAATCAGAAATGGAAACTTGAGAGCACTCAAAGAAAAAAAACTAAAAACTTCTTTTTAGATTGTTTTTATTGACGATTCTAAAAAATTTTTTTAGAATCTAAAAAAAAAGTTTTTAAATTTTAAAATCTAAAAAATATTTTTTTTAAATTTTAAAAACAATTTTTTAAACTTTTTTTCATCTTACTTTTTTGAAAACAATAATTCGCAGAAATGACTGATATAAGTATCAGTTTTATTTCCATATGTATCCATATAAAATATTTAATATTTTATAATGCACAATTAAGTGCCAAAATTTTTCTAAGTTCTGAAGTTTGTGTATATTTTTTAATATACCAAATCAAATGACCACAATTAAGCTTCAAATTTAATTATTTATTTTTTTTTTGTTTAAAAAATATTTTTTCAAAAATCTAAAAATATTTTTTTAAAATCTAAAAACTTTTTTTTAAGTTTTTAACGACTTTTAAAAATTCAAACCAAATCTAAAAACAATTTTTAGAAATCTAAAAAAAATTATTAAGATTTAAATTCAAAAAATGTTTTTAGATTTTTTCATACAAATTTACAAAATGTTTTTACTTTTTTTTCTTGAGTGAGTGCATTGGAGATAAATTAATAAGAGTAGAAAACTGATTGGTAATTTGAGATTTTATTCATCATTTTATGGGTAAATTTATTCATTAAGAAAGGATCGGGGGTGTATCTATTCAATTAAAAATTTCTAACTACAACCCTATTCAAGTCCATTCATTTATATTTATCATGTAACAAACGAAAGGCTTCATCTTATCGATATTGTTGTGTAGCTGTAAATGATGGCATTATATGAAAATCAATAATCAGCATAAATTCAGCATCAGATTTAGTCTCATTAAGCATCAAGATTTTTTTTTCATTATCATCGCACATTCTGACAATTTGATATCGAGAAATTTATCGCAAAAAGGTCTTCTGTCGCCGCCTATTTTTTTTGTGTTGTTCTTTCTATCTCCAACAAAATGTTCGTGTTTTTGCTTAATATGTACATACCTAAATCTCATTTTAGCACTTCTCTTATTTCATTTAGCACATGCTGTAACATAAAACAGATTTTTTTCTTCACCATCACCAGTGGTGCTACAAAGCAGTGACACGTGAGCAGTTACATACATAGACATAAACATTACATTTTTTGGTGTGTAACTGAAGGAGCCACGAAGTGTCATTCTCTGGGGATAATTTAGAGGAAAGAGAGGAAAAAATAGTCATTAATAACTTTCCTCATGTTTGTTGCTGCTTATTCATGTATGTGTGGCTGGTCGAATGACAAACGACCCAAACAAATCTGATCTGTTCATGTTTAGGCTCTAATAGTATGTTGTGGATCAGAATTTTTTGGTTGATGTGATTTTTTGAGGCTAGTTTGGTTTATAATTGGGAATATGGAGAGGCTTAGTATTTGCTTAAGGTAGTGATTTAAAAGATTGAACTGTTGGAGATTCCAATAAATTCTTTAACTTGTTGCTTTCTTTTCAAGTCTAATTTTATACTAAAAAATTTGATTTTCTAAAAATGCGCTGTAAAAGCTTCACATCAACACTTTCCATACTCATCAAACTTCTTATCTTCATGAATAAACTCAGCCTTTAAATCCTCTCAACTCAACTAAGTCTCCATATATCTGACGTTGAAAGGAGAACAAGTTGAAGAGTAGATATGGAACCTCATTTAATGACATTAAATTTTCCTTGCACCTGAAAGGGTCAAATCGAACAATAAATATTTGTCATGAAATATCCGGATACAGTAGCCAGCTTTTCACATGCCCACCCATCTTTCTCATCCTATAAAAAAAATAAAAATGAGGATGAAAATTTCAGTCGTGTCAAATGTCGCATGTTGAACATTGGCCGAGGCAAAAATATGTATTGCATCATTCGATGTCGATAATTTATTTCTACCCCATAAAATGCCAATATTCTTGATAGAATGAGGATGAGGACGGATGGATACACAAAAAAAAAACTTTTTTTCTCTCTCTTTCATTTTTCGAATATGTCCTCCATAACCCAAATTCCAATTGACCATTTTCATTTATATATAAATAGATATCTCTGCTACTCGTACACCTACACGAGTAGTTATATAAATCTGAGAAAAGAGAGATATGAGAACAGAGATGATAACCTTACAGAATACAGGACAGATATTTTTTTATATCGAGAAGAGAGTGAAATGACCGAAACAATGCCAAGGGATGGGGACTTTTTGTTGATGAAGTGAAGTTTGTGGTTTATTATGTCAATGGGGATTGTGGATTTCTTATTTATGTATGGTTTTCTAGTGGAGAAGAGAGGGATTGTTTTGGATGAAAATTTGGAATTTAGAGTATTGATGATAGGTAAAGAGGGGATAATGAAGTTGTCAAGGGAAAAAAATTACAGGTACTAAAAATAAAATGATTTTTTTTTTTTAATTTTTGGTGAAATACAGAGAACAAGAAAGTTAAGGCTAGATTGCAAAAAAAAAATTAATTTTTTCGTCTCAATAAATTTTTTTGCAAGAATCTCTGAGGGTTGATGATTTATATTGTCTTGACTTTAAACATCAATAATTAGCCAGAGCCTACTGATAAAAATCCCTTAAAACTTCCAACCCTCGCTAAAAAGTTCAAAACTTTTTGCACAAAATAATTTTTTTTTTAAAATCTGTGTTACCATGCTAGTTAAAGCTGATTCATACACACACCCATAACCAGTACAGGTAGAATATAAAATAGAGAAATGAATGAATTGTGCGGTTAAAGAAGTTTCATCGATGCAAAATGCAGTGTGAACTTTTTTTTATAAAATTTTACTATCAACTCGGGAATGACACAAAACTATAAAATCGATCACAAAACAGAATTCCACAGCATTAAATTTTGTGTTTAAAAAATATTTATTCTTAATGAAGTTTGAAGTGTGATTTAAAGAGCACTCGAACGTATTGAGGATGTTTAGTTTTTATCTTCTTTTGAACAAGTTTTGTGGGATGCAAAAAAAAGAAGATTTTCTTTCAATGACTTTCATTCTGCTCTGTTGCACTTCCGAATGGGATAAATTGTTTAAGTCTTTCTGCAAATTTTCATAAGCATTTTCAGGATTTTTGTTTTATTTTTGGGAGAAATTGTGCAATTGAATTTGTTTTTTTTGGGATGAATTTTCAATTTTATTTATAGATGATATTTTTGGATGATTTTTGTGTTGATGCAGCTGTAAAGTGTAATCAAAATAGATCATAAAATTCAAAATTGATTAAAATATTTTTGTTGATGAATTGAGGAATTTATTTTGATTGAGTTGAACATTTATTTACTCATTTGTGTAAGTTTTTAAGCTGAATTTATTATATAAAATTGCTTGATAAGCAACAGAATTTTTGCAGCAATTAAAATCCTTTTTGCGACAAACTTTGCCCAGTGACGATAGAAAAAAAGTTTTATTTTATATAATTATTGACGTCATCCTGAACATGGTTCATCGCAAGAGATTTTCTCCTTTTGTATTGATTTCTTGATAATTAATTAAAATTTCCATGACTTCGGAATTCTTTGACGTATACATCATTGGAATTAAGGAACTTTAACTGTGATTTGTAAACATTTTTTTATATGTCATTGGAAATCTATCAGATCGCAGAAAGTAGTTCCTTCAACTCAAATGACTTTTTTTTTTCTATTAAGTGACTCATATGTCCTTTAATTCTAATACAAAGTTGATAATTCTTAAACTTTATCACATTGATGGTCCAGCTTTATGATTTTGCAATGTACTTGAAAAATAAATTTCATCATAAGGTGGAACACCAAAGTGACACAATTCAGACTCGAAAATATTCCAATTCACAAAATAGAAATTCACATTTTTGCACTTCAAAACCAAAATCAATACTGATGACTGCTGACCTCAACACGCCCTATTTATATGCTAAAATGTTAACTTCAAATAGAAAATAAATTTCTAATGACCGGTCAGTGAAATTTTAAAGACCCATTTGAGAGTCATTAAGAGAACTCGAAATATTCATTTGCAGACTAAAAAATGCATTATAAGGTCATTTAGAATATTTTTTTTTGGCAATAACATTAATTGTTACTTTAAATGCAATAATGTTGTAAATGAAAGGCATTCGTGATTTGATGACTTGTTTAATGATAACGATTTAATGACTTTTAGTTGATAAATATTTTGGAATTTATTGGAAAATTAGAACGCGTTCATTAAGTGTCCAAAATTTTCTTGAAGGTTTGAAGAATTTTTTGTCTTTAAAATTTGATAAAAAAAAAAAATAAATTAACTTTTAAAATTTTTTTTAAAACTTAAGTTTAAAAAAAAAGAGTACACGCTTTAAATTTGAATCAGCACTTTCAAATTATCTAAAAATTGAGTCAACGCTTTAAAATTTGTGCTAAAAATAAGTCAACGCTTTAAAATATGTCTTAAAAATGAGTCAACGCTTTAAATATTCACTCAAATTTAAGTCAACAGCTAAAATCATGCCATTTCTACTTCCAGTTCAAAAACTATTCAAATTTATTCAGAACTAAAAGTCTGTGCAATTCATGTAAGTTATTTAAATTCTTCATCAAATATTCTATTCATTTGAGTTCTTAACAAATGGAATTGACATTCTCATAAGAATTTACAACAAAATTTCCTATAAATTCTAAATTCATTTTGAAATATTTTCACAATATTTCTGATATGCAAAAAAAATAATAAAAAAAATTACACAACCTAGAAAACACATTGAAAAGTAAGCATGCAGACATGAAAAAAAAATCATTGATGTGAGGAAGAAATTATTCGATCGATAACAACGAATAAAGGAGAGAAAGAGACTGAATGCGAGCGATGGAAATGAAGAAAAGGAGAAATATTTGATATTCAACACATAAATATTAATATTTCACAGCATAATTGGAACTTCAAATATTTGAATACATTTTTTTATTATTTTTCATGCAAACAAGTCATGTCATAAGGAAAGGAGCTGTTAGCTGTTTATGTACATGTATTGCATCGTAACTGTAAAATTCATAAGTAAAAGTACGGAATGAGAGGTGGAGTGTTTGCAATTTTTATTGACTTTCTACCTTCTTTCAGCAAATAAAGTTATTCATTGGTGTTAAAGAATTTCATTTGAGGAAATCATCGAGGAAAGAAAAATCAATGAAATTTTGTAGATGATGAAAAATTTTGAAGAATTTTGATATTTAGCATTTTTATGAATATTTAGAGAAATTGTAGAGCAAAGAGTATTTTTGAAGGTAAAAATTGAAGCAACGATTTAAAAAAAAATGAAGCAACGATTTTAAAAAATAAAGCAACACCTCATTTTTATAGAATATGAATAAAACAGCGACTTAACTTTAAGGTTTTAAAAAAGCAACGACTCATTTTAACAAAAGCAACAACTTAATTAACATCAGTCAAAACTTTAATACAACCCTTAATGATGCCAACGAACCTCCAAATAAGTAAACTTAATAAACCATATCAAAACTATTTAAATCATAAAAAATTCCCATAAATGCGCTTCACTAAATTTCATCACAAAAGCTAAATGTGAAATATTTAAATTCCCCATTCCAACAATAACATTAACAATAAAAATAACTCATACGTACATCCATCCTTACACACTTTATAGTTGAAAGCGGAAAACGATAAAAATATTTTTTTTTGTGATATTTTTTTCTTCTTCTTCAGTAAAATGTTAAGCACATATTAAGTTAAACGATATGAAGTGTATCGTATGATGAGAAAAGGAACGACAGAGCATGCAAACAGCATGAAGCAAGTAGCAAGGAAAAAAAATTATTTTCTTGTCACATACAGAATATGAATATTAAAATCAATATGACATTTTCGCATTTATGTGTATAAATATATACTAGCGTGCTCTGTCTCTCTCTCGGGGGGCGTCTTGTTATTGTTGTGTTTTGAGTGTTTACTTAAATGATTTTTGAATAATTTAATTTTGATAAATTCAGAGGGATTATGTCAACAATTTTTTTGTGTCTCATGTTATTTAATGCTTGAACTTTTTTATGTCAGTTGACTTTCTTGTGCTGCTTGAATTTTCTTCTTTATTATTTTGTAGATGTTTCAAGACTTTTTGAAATTTTTTGTAGACGCTCGTGTGTATTTTATTTGAAAATGAGTTAAGGAGTGGATTATTCAGTGGGAATTTGGGTCTTTTCGTTAGAATTACGTTTGCAACTACACATATCCTTTTTGAATGTGTCTGTTGCGTTTTTCTTGATATTCTTTCACAAATGACTCTCATTTTTATACTCTTCATTTTTTCAATTTCAACAAACCCTCAAACAATCCACAAAAAATCCTATTCAATCCTATCTCACATCAAATCCTTTAAGTCACTTACAAAACCCCAAAAATCCACAATTTTTTCATCAACAAACAAATTAAGCAATTTATATGTACAAATTAGGCATACAATGGCGTAATTTTATTTATGTCTACATGTATTGAATGGAGCCAAGTAAGTTGTAAACGTTTATCCAATCCTTGAGCTTACACTTGATCACCAATGCCTAACAACATTACTTCATTTTGCCATGCTGTAAGCAATTTTTCACATCTTGCATGCATGGATTTGCAATTTTTCTTCATTTATGGATAAATTTTCAATAATAGTTTCATGTTGGTGATTTGTGTGAAGGCTGGTGGAATTTTGTTGGTGGCATTAAATTTTATTAAGTGTCGACTTATTTTTGAAACCATTTTTAGAGTGTTGATTTGTTTTTTAGTCAATTTCAAAGCTTTGATTTAATTTTGAATCATTTTAAAGTGTTGATTTGATTTTTAATAAATTTTAAAGCGTCGGTCTATATTTTAACTAATTTTTAAGCTTTGAGTTATTTTTTTTGAATTTTAAAGCGTTGATTTATATTTCAACTGATTTTGAAGCTTTAATGCTTCGCTTTTTGTTTACAAAAAAAAAAAAAAAACTTAAATCAACAAACCCAAAAATAATCTAAATTCACACAAATCCCCATCTATACATAAAATTACTGAATAAGGTTGACGATGCTTAAGTGTAAAAAGCTGTTTATGAAATTATTGGCTTTTTCTTGTTGTGTATATTTTATGCCATAAAATTTCCTCTTAACATTCTCGATTTTTTATATTAATTCTCCATCCTCATACATATAATTTTCGTACACATTCATAAAGTACATCCAGATCCATTTTGTATCAACATCATATTATTCATTGCCTCCAACGTACAATGCGTTCTCATATGCAAAAGTTAATGCAGATTTAAAATGCATTCGTGATGAGAGGAACGAGCTTGTTTATATTCATTTGGGGAAGGGATGATTGTCATTATAATGCATTATGTATTTTGTTGAATGATATTTGAGCTATTTATGAATAAATTTCAAGTCATTTCTCTCTGTTGCATTGTGTACAGATGGATTTGGTACGGAAAAAAGGATAAAATTTTGAAATGTTGAGAATTTCAAATGAAAATGAAATTTTTTGGAATTGCAAATTCATGACTGCACATATATTTTTTTTATTTTGAAAAATTTGAATTGTAGTGCAATTGTTAAAATAATCAGCTGAAGTTCTAGTCCAATGAATATATTCAAAATTAAATAAACTCATTTAACTTTTATGATTGTCAATAGTAGTAAAAACTTTATAAAATCCCATTATAATGCTTTATGAATACTTGAACATTTGTTCCACATGTTTTTAATATTATTTTTCCATTTTCACTTGTCCATTTTCACTTGTAAATTGAAAGTTAATGGAAAAAATCTCACGAAAGTAAATTCAATTAAAATTTTGAAATGAAAATAATTTAAACATTTTATTTTTAATATTTTGTTATGAAATTTATTTCATTATGTTTTTGAGTTTTTGAGTGAATTGACCGAATTATAAAACTAGGGATAGTAAAATTGGCATTTTGTTAAATTTGAATTTTTTGAAATTTTTTGAAAGTTTTGTTTTGCAAAACTTTGATTTTTTTAAAATCAGTTAAAATTTTTTAACTTATCAAATTTTATAAAAATTTAAAAAATTTCATACCATTTCACATTCCAACTGTCCCAGAACAAAATGAAAGCTTATTTTTTTTTTGTAACTTGAAAAATAATTAAAACATCAAGTGAACATTATGAGAACGAGAGAACCTGCTCGATTCCAATAAGACCAACTTTTTACATAAAATATTAAAATCTGTCCATAAAACAATTGTACTTCATGATGAATTATCATAATGGCTTCACAATGATATGCTCGAAAATTCAAGTAAAACTTTTATATTAATAAACTCAATATAACAGAGCATATGTGTGGAAAAAATAGTTTTACAGATTAAAAATTTTATTTTTAATAACTCGAGTATTTTTTTGTGTGTGAAGGATTTGAGTTGAAATTTTTTATGAATATACAAAGAGGTGATTTTTTTTTGTCAAAATTGAATAGCATTTATGTTGAAAAATTGTTTAAGTGGAAATTTAATTTACGAAATAAAAACATGTGAAAAATGTAATAAAATTTTTTTGAATAGGTGAGATTTTCGCACTCATTTTTGATTTTTGTTTGAGAGTTTTTCAATTTTATTAAAGTTTTGTATATCAAGAGTAATTTAAGTTTTCAATTCCACACTCCACTCTAGAGCGAGAAATTTTCCACAAAATTTATCAAAGAAACCCAAAAAATATTAATTTTAATCTCTTTATTATATATTTAAATCTCATGCACGTGTCCTACTTATTTATTAAACATCAACATCATCATTATTACTGAGTGAGCAGAAAGAGACATCATGCAATTTTTTTAGATTTATTTTTTTTAAAATAAAGTAACAAGAAAATAATCCATCAAATTGATGTATCATCTCGTGTGATTCAAATGCAGATAACTATGCATGTCAGGAATAAGAATTGTCATGGTTTCCTTGTGGAATATGAACGTGTGTAATTATATATGAATTATGAAGAAGTGTTAGGGATTGTAGGATAAAACGCAGAATTTTTTTTGAGAAATTTGAAAATATTCAATTTTTTGAATTTTCTTAAATTTGAGTCAATTTTAGAAAAATATTTGAAAAAAAATATGAGATTAACAATTATGATTTTTTTAATAAAAAAAAAATTTATTTACGAAAATTTAAAATTGTAAAAATTTTAAAACCCAATTTTTGTTAAATCTCAAAATTTTTAATTCACTCAATAAAGTTGAAACATTTAAAAAAATGAAAAAAAGAGAAAATTTCAAAAAAAAGTTCAAAATTTCAAGAAACAATGCAAAAAAATAAAATGAACTCAATTCAAACTTAATTTAAAAAACTTGACAAATTGTCCACAAAGCCACAACACCACATCAAGATATTCAGCATAAAATTTTTGTGACATAACAAAAGATGGAAAAACTTTTCAATGAAATTTTACAAACATTTTTCAGATTGCATTTTTTTGTGTCATCTCTTCTGGTTTTTGTTTCAATGCTACTCTATTTTTTTTATCCAGCAACATATAGCATAGCAAAAAAAGAAGAATAAAAATATGAAATGAAAAAAATACAAGTTTTCTGTAACTGAATTTATTTATTTTTTCACTTCATTGTTGAAGAAAATTTTTTAATGGAAAACGTGCATTTTTTTATTTATAAGAGGGTGACAGTTTATTTTGAGTTTCAATTTTTTCCACATCACGGTGAGAGAGTTAGGATGAAAGTAAATATGAAATGGATTTTTTTCTTTTCTCTCTCTCTCTCTCTCTCGATAGAAGAATTGAAAACATTGTTACCATTTTATTGACACGTGTACAAGTACATACAGCCACACTCTATTATTTTGATGGTATTTTTCGGGAGTTTGTCACATCGATGATGATATTTCTAATTTGAGTCGGAAACCAGCATGAAATTTTTACTTTAATTCTGGTATTATGAGTCTTATTAGTACGCTTGATAGGCAATTACCCTTAGAATTATTTTTCTATGGGATTTGAAATTTTTTGTGAAATTTTTTATTGAGACAATTTTTCAGTCTTGCATAAAAATGATTCTTATGGAATTGCCATAAATCAATTCAAATTTAATTTTTTCTTGTTGCAAAATTTCAGTGGAATTGAATTTTTTTTTCCAAAAAGTACTATTAGAAACACAAATTCATAAAATAAATCACAAGGGGTCACAAAAAATGCACGTGTATGCGTGCGAACATTTCTTCTTTCCAACAAATTAAAATGCAGTTTCAAGTAAAATAAATTTCATTAATTTAGTAACATACATTTACAAATAAATGAGATTAAATGAAATTAGTTCCATAAATTTCAATTTTTTCGCTGTTACTTATTAAAAAATTTAAATTGAAAAATTTCAAATGAAATAAATTTAGTTTTAAATTGATAATAAAAATTAAAATGATATTTTATTTGATTTTATTTACTCAATATTTTTGTAATTAGGTTTTATTCATTTGAAATTTGATTAAATATTACATGACTGTTTATTTCCAGTTTGATATTATTAAAAATTCTCAGAAGTAGAAATAAGATCATTTATTCAACCCCAGACATGACACAACATGATATATTTATCTCAGCAACAAAAATATTGACTATTGACCTTAACATTTTGGCTACAAATATAATCTAAACGTAAGCTTAAACATTTTATCTGACATAGCACGAATGAGCATAAAAAGCTAGAATGAACTACAGAAACGTGAAAATGACATGAAAAATAAATAAATTGTAAGATTTTTCGTTGTGTCTTGTGTTTTATGACTCTGATGCACCATCATCATAACCATTATTGTGTTTTGTCATCAACAAGAAAAAAAAATAATTCTGAATTTAACAGATTTTGTTGTTTGGATTTGAGTTGAAATTTGTTCACAAAATAAATTTTTAATTTTTTTTTCCTTATTTTAAAAATTTTTTGAATTTCAAATTTTTTAAAATTTTTTTATTCATATTTTCATCTCAGATCTATTTTTTTAAAAATTTTTTAAATCAAAATTTGCAAATATCCCATGAAACCAAAATATTCCATTCATTTTCCTTTGACATCAATGGAAAACCGAATGTACTATCCATAATTTCCATACAAAATTTTGATACATATAAGTAACAAAAATATTACATTCAAGGATAACTGAAGGAACGCATAAGTTCGAATCTCAAGAAAAATTAGAAATTTTGTTCTAAATTTAATTTTCTCATATACTTCACAAGAGCATTCAGCTAAATTTTGTATGGAAAAATTTATAATACATCAATGGAAAACTCGATCTTCCATATTTTGTTCCATTGCTATGCGACAATATCTTCCTTAGGACGATACATGTATTATACATACGTATCATCCATGGAAGATTCTTAGGGAATACGTCGATCTTCCATTTGGTTACATGGGATAGCTGTTAAAATTCTGGTAAAATTTAACACACTAACCTATTTTACGACTCAAACGTCAGCTAGATTTATTTTCTTTTCATTTTTATTTCAATTTTGTTGTCTTTCAAACGAGCAGCAACAACAGAGAAAAAAGAAAAATCTTTTAAGTTCTACCAAACTTTGTGAATTGTTCTTTTTATTCCGATTAAAGTTCATTCTCATTGGTAATAAAAATATCAAGACACGAAATAAAAGTATGTCAGTTTCTGACAATCATACTTGCTATATAATAAATAAAAGAGACATTCGTGTCAAAATACGTAAATTTTTGAATCTTTTTTTGGTTTAGATAATTTTATAAAAATATTGAAAAAAAAAAATTCTTTTTTAAATATTTTGTTAAATTTTGAAAAACGAAAAAAAAAAATAATAAATTAAAAAAGCTTTGAAGGAACTCAATAGAATTTTTATTATACTGTAGGACTCGAACCTTTTCAATGTTATTTAGTTGAACATTAAATTATAAATTTTACTTATTTTCATGGACATCAGATAGATCAGATATTATTATTAATCCCCATCAATCCAAACAGTCCACTTTCATCCATTTTCTGACAATTTTACTTTTAATAATCATATAAAACTCAGACTCTTAATCCCATATAAATCTTTTTATACAGCTTCTCACGTGACTTACTTTCTTTTACTTATTATCAACAAAATTTCATTTTCCATCCTTAAAAAATTGTCATTTGCATTCTCATTTTTATCACATATATCC
Source organism: Chironomus striatipennis (assembly GCA_026123125.1). Classification (NCBI taxonomy): domain Eukaryota; kingdom Metazoa; phylum Arthropoda; class Insecta; order Diptera; family Chironomidae; genus Chironomus; species Chironomus striatipennis. The sequence goes on from CM047394.1 coordinate 47,258,050, forward strand.
TAATAAAATGAAGAAATTCCTTTATTCATGTCCAAATATTCGGACCTTATTAAAATCTATGAACAGAGAAAGAAATTTCAATTTTTATATAAATTTTCTAGGATTATATGTTGAGGATGAATCTTTTGATTAAGACTTCTTTTATGAGATTTTCTTCGTAAATGAGAAAATTTTTTGTAAGAAAAAAAATTCTATTTACGATGAGAAAAAGAATCCTTTGAATTAAGCCATAAAGTTGAGAAAAGCATAGAAAATTAAGGGGGAGGAGGCTTGGGAAAGTTATGTGAACAACATTATCAAAATAAATAGATATGAGTATTTCGTCAATTTCTAACTCATTCACGAGCATCAGCAGTAAAAAATTTTCATAAAAATCCAGAAAAATGTCCTTGAATGTTCATCAAATTTTTTTTTCTCATAAATGTCTTGAGATTGTTTTGTAAGTCTAAGAGGCATTGAGAGTAGAAAGTTGAACAATGTATCAAGGCAGTAGAACCAGCATAAAAAATGAGTAAAAAGAAGGCAAAATGAGGATGTAAAGTGAAATAAAAGACAAAACTCAATGAGATGCGACATGCATGAAAAGGAAGGAAAGAGAAATTTTTTATTTGAGTTTTATAGTTGCCATGATTTGTGTCATAAAAAAAGAAAAAGTTTTACTTTCTAAGGAAAAATTTATGAAAATTCAAAGTCACATTTTAAAGATTTTTTTTGGGCAGGAATGTTAATTGTCAAGTAATTTTAAATATTTATTTTAGAATCTGTCAACTAACATCAACATAATCTCAAATACACGCCAGAATCCTCACCGATTGACATTCAAAATGCACAAAACGTTTTGTTTACTTTAAAAATTTCACATCTCATCCCTTCAGTCCCAAAAGTTCTTCAAAAACCAGCAATGCATTAGATGAATTACAAATTCTCATTATTTTGTCATTTTTTATTACGTCTGTGAAATTTAAAAAATATTTTTATGATAACAAAAAATGTTTTCAACCCCTTAATGGAAATATTTTTTAGTCCCTTTTTCATCCACACACATTCGATCGATCGACCGACGTTCCTCATTTTAATAATAACTGCATCATTATTATTCTTAAAATATATGAAAAATAAGCAGTAAATGTGAGTGTGCGACAGACGAAAACCAGACACAACATTTGCATGTTTATTCACCTTTTACTGTTCCTTATTTGATTAATTTCATTAAAATTCAGTTTGAAAATGCAATAAAAGGCAGCAATTGCCAAAAACATTTTCCATTTTCAACTCGGCCCTCTTCTTGGAATTTAATAAATTTCAATTAGACATCCATGCTCCTTACTAATGTAACTGTTGTTATTGCCATAAATTTCAATTAGCATCTCTTATTGCCTAAATTTTTTTGTTGTTTCTTTTGGAATCTGCATTTTACTTCTTCTGGTTTCTTGTTGTGTTTTAATGATAAAGTGTGAATTACTGCTGGCTGTGTACGAGAAGACCTTGAAGATAATTTTGGCAGGATTTTAAGGGAATAATTTGTGATGTGGATGTGATAGTTTATGGGATTTATGGGTGAGTTGGAATTTATATTGAGGATGTTTGTTTAGATTCAGTTTAATAATTTTAGAGCTATTAGGTTAAAAGTTAAAATTTTTCAATAAAAATTTCCTATTCTGCATCCTTTACTTACTTTAAATTTTCATAACTCCTTAAACGCATAATTTTCCCAAAAACTCCACTTAAAAAAAATATTCACACATCAATTTCCCTCAAGGGACTCACGTGTGTAAGCTGTTCTACCAGCTTGACATTAAGACATTTAATAAATTTCACTTTTAAACATGACACTTGACAGATTTCAACAGATAGAAATAAAACGAAGAAGTTCGTTTTGCAAGCAAAAATAAGAATTGCTTTTCAATTCATTTTTTTCTTCTATGAGAACAGATACATGCTTCATACCACCCCAACCCCCATGAACTTTCAATTTCATTTTCTTATTCTTTATTTTTTCTCACTTCCCTTCAGCATCTCTCTTATTCTGCATTTTTATTTTTGTGAAATGTTTACGACCCAAAATGGAATCATAAAAAAGACGACAGCAGCAGCAAGCAAGTAGTAGCATTAGTAAAGAAACAGCTCATCAGATGCTACAAAATGATCTGCTTTGATATCATTGCAATGAAATGTCGAACAAAAAAAAATTTTTTTTTTGGATTTGAAGGGAGATGAAGAAATGGAAAATTGCCATCAATAAAACGAATGAAATTTAAGATGAAAATGAAAAATCGATGTCTGGAAATAGCTTACATCTGATGTTTGATACGTCTTGAAATCGACAGCACGGGCTGCAATGCTCTGTCATTTCGCTTTTCATTCTTATTTTTTGTAATATAAAATTATATTGACAAACATTACATTGTTATGACTTGACATACTTCAATACTATTTCTTGGATTATTCATACTGTCTTTCTTTTATTTTATTTTTTGTTCTCTTGTATTTTAGCATGTTGGAATTCTTATCGGCATGTACTGATATTGATATGATATGAGAAAAATATTTTGATCCAAAATACTTGTCACCTTCTGCTTTGAATTGTTCAATTTTTGTCCATAGCTTGGTATTTTTGATTTTTTTTTGCGCTGGGGGTTGCTTTGTGGATGAGATTAAATAGTGATCTACAATAAAGTTTTGATAGTTCCAAGATTTTTTAAATATTATTTTTATTTATTCTATTTTTTTGCATGTTCAATTTTTTTTTAAAAAAATCCTAGATTCGCTCCTGACTAGCGCAAAATTCAAAAATTTAAGCATTCTAAAATTTCCCCCATGAGACTCACTTCACATCTTTCCATACATTTTAAATAATTTATACCTATGACATCAAATCCCTTTTACAGTTCAATATGTGATTTCTGATTCTATTTAATTATTCAAATGCTGTAAAGTCTCATCATTTACCAAAAAAATCACACATTCTCGATACTCAAAGTCCCCTAAAAATATATTGGTATAAGTAAAAGTTTAAAATGAAACAACAGGAACCGCATGTAACATAACATTTTATATTCTTTTATTTTGACTGCGTCATTTTGTGATTTTTATAGCAACGCAATGAGCGAATGGAATGTCTTTATCCTCTAACGAAAAAATAAAATAAAAGAGAAAATCCTGTAAAAGTTTTAATATTTTTCATAAATATAAGTGAAGCTTTAACAAAAAAAAAAAAAAAATCATTACATCAATAGAGTCTCGCTTGATATGACTGGGTATGGAGTTCGATATTGCAGGGTTATAACAATGAATTACGAATGAATTAAAAAAATTTATTTGTTAAGCTGTAAATGCTGTAAATTCCACTTGAATGCTGTAATGAGTTTTAATCTGGATGAAAAGTTTATGATTGTAAGCCATACTGATTTTTTACTGATTTTTATTTTATCAACGTATGGTTTTGAATATTCGAGTGAATAAAATAAAAATTTATTGGTGGAATTGATGGAGTGAAATTTGAGTGATATTAAAAGTAATGATTTTAGCATTTTTCAGAATTTATTATAAGATTTGAACTTCATCTTTTGGTGACAAATAAAAATATGACAAAATCCAAGAAATGACATCAAACTTTTTATTTTGGATAATTTAATTTAGCAGTAGACACTAAAACAATCAAATTTCATTTCACTAACTTAACCTTAAGGAAGAAAAAAAATTCCATTTTCAAGAAAATTACACAAACATTTTCTGCTTACTAATTCAACTCCACGTCCTTCAATCTCACTCAAAAAAATCCTTACGCAACCATTTCATCAAAACAATGACAATGAATAGAGCAATGCAATCATCCAGCCACATATTCCACATACATTTGACTTCGAAGACAACAAAAAAAGAATTTCATTTCAGTCATGAAAAAGGAAATTCCAAAAAGCAATTTTCTTGCCTTTTTTTCTCATTTCAGTTCTGCCTTTACAATTTAAATTTCCTATTTTTTTTTGTTGCTGCTCCTTTTTGTGTCTCTCAATATTAAGGATGTGCCACAAATTGAAATATTCAGCAGAAAAAAAAGACTGAATAGAAAATGACAGAAAAATGCTGTGAAATGCTAGTGTGGATTGGATAGATGTTGTGGAGATTTTGTCAGATTTTTTAATTAAGCATATTAATAAATTTATGGACGATTTAGGTATGTTTAAAATTAAAATTATTCAAAAATTAATTTTTCATAAAAATAATTTAAAATTTCCTCAAAGGACTCCCAACAATATCATCTATGCGTTGCCTATGTGCTTCAATAAGGTACGTGAAGAATCTACAAAGTGACGAAGCAGCAGAAAAAAAATAAAATTGAAAGAAAAGCAAAACAAAAGCAAAAAACGGAAGAGAAATTACTTCTTGCTTTCCTTATATATTCTGTTCTTTTCCTTTGTGCTTTTATTTTTAAATTCATCACTTTTGCCTTAAATTTTTATTTATCTAGAAAAGATGATGGAAAGACGTAAAGTAATTGAACAAGATGAGAAATCGTTGGAAAGGAAGGAAGATGAAACAATTGTGTCTTTTACTTTATGTGTCTTAAAGATCGTTTGTGTCTGACGTGTATGGGGTTATTTTATAGATTTGGAATATTACTAGGATAAAAAGTAAGAAAAATTTGATCCTGGCTCAAAACTGCTAAATTTCCTGAAAAATTATACAAAAACATAAGGGGCCGTTCACTTAGTACGTTCGCTTTTTAGGGGGGAGGAGGGTCTAGGAATTTGTAACAAGTCAAACAAAAGAAAAATTTTTTCATACAAAAAACGTAACAAAGGGGGAGGGGGTCTAAAAAGTCATTTTTTTTGCGTAACGTACTAAGCTTGATCTTTAAATCTGCTCTCAATTCGGACCTCAACCCCAACCTAACTCACAAACAAAATTCAAAAATTGACTTCAACATTATCGACAACACGAGCTTCATCTTCCATCAATACCTTGAAAATTAATTGAGAATAATGAGAACAATAGCGGAAGAATTAATGTGGCGAAAGCATGTCTAGACTTAACCATGAAATGAGTGAGAAAAAAAAGAAATTACACCGATAATTAAAAAAAATTGTTGATCCAAACGTAGATTGAAGAAAAGTACTTGACGTATGGGGGGAACTTAAGTGAAATTTTTATAATTGTTGTAAAATGTTCGATGCAAGTTCGTAAAGATCGTGGATAATAAAAGACCGACAGCATCCACATGCTGATGTCTTACCGCACAATATTCTATTACTATGGATTGAATCGAGAGCGAGAAAACCGCAAACAGCAATTGCAACAAGGAAGTGAAGGAAAAATGGGTAAAAAATGTGGAATAAATCTTTAAATTATTTTTTTTTTATCTTTTTTAGTTGTTTGTTCATTGCTGGGTGTCGTGATGTTGGGTGACTAGGCTTGAATACTACAAGGGAGTTGAAAGATTGAAAGATAAAATTAGTCTTCAAATTTAATAGTTTTAGAGTTTTTAAGGCATAAAAAATTTAAAAGAATTCAGAATTAAGTACAATTTAACCATCGAACCCTCAATCTAGTTACCCCAACTAATTTAGCGATAAAAACAACCCACAGCAGTGCGAAATCGCTTTTTCCTGCTTTTCATTCATTTCATTTCATCTATCGACAGTTCCGTTCTTTCCATGTTCTCTCTCCTGCCTCGTCTTTCTTCAACAAATCCTTTTTATCTACCGCTTTAATAGTAATAACAGCAACACAACAAAAAATGTAGAAAAATAGAAATAAAGCAAAACAAAGTAAAGTAAGGAGATGAAGAAGGAAATTGAATGGGATTATAAGTAAATTGTAGCGTGGATGATGGTGGGGAAGGTTATGGGAATTTATTTTGCATTTATTTAGATAATTTATGAGTCATAACTGGCGGTTGAGTTGTGATAAATTAAAATGGGAGCACGAAGGGTTTCTGGTTCAATTTATGGACAAAAAAACAGGATAAAATTGAAAAATAGTTCCAATGCTTCTAATTTTTGTTTCATTCATCCACGCTACAAAAAAAAAACCTAACAAAAAAGACACAAAAAAGTGAGCAACTCACAATACACCTATAAATTCGAAGTGATGATACCATTTTCCCTTCAACACTTTTTTTTCTCATCTCTCATTCTATTTTTTTTTTGCTGCTGCGATTGCCTCACAATATTGGTTGCTGTTTTTATCTGACACACAAAATGCAATAAAAGATTCGTATCGTCACTAAAAACGTGCTGTGAATGTGTGTAATGCTGAGTACATCAGTACATGATGTGTGGAGAGTGTAAAGAAATGTGTTTTGGCATCATCCACATTGTGTCTCTCAAATGAAATATTCAATTTTATGTCAATTCAGTTCTTTTACATCCGTTCCTTTATGTGTACTTAACTGAGAAGAAGAGATGATATTGAGGGGAAATGGAAACATTTTAGAGACGTAAAAGGTCAACATTTATTTGTATGTGCGATTTTTTGGATTTTTTAGCTAAGAGTTTTGGCAGTTTGATGGTCATTTTGGGTGCTATTGGATCATTTTTAATTTTAAAATAAACTTTCAAGAAAAATAGAAAAAAATTAATTTAAATTTTAATAAAATAAAATTCGCTTTTAAAGTATTCAACTTTATTTTCCGACATTCCAATACTCTTTTTTGCCACATTTACTGCCTACTCTTCTGTCCCATGATAACCAAAAAAAGGGAAGAAGTATGTGCTTGGACAAAAACGAATGATAAAAGGAACAGAAATGGCACTTATTGATGGGGAGATAATGTGACGAAGGTGAGAAATTATTTCATCAACATTTATGGCATCACAAAATGTGCTTCCTTTATTCATTGAAAGTCTTCTACATTTTCGTTCTCTAGATGTCACAATTAAAATCCTTGGGAAAGAAGAAATAAGTTGTGGAAAGGCTGGTTTTGATGATGTGGAATTGAAGTTTGATTTATCCTTATGGGGAATTTTAAATTTTTATATGAATTTGTAGTTTAGAAAATTTAAAAATTCATACAAAATATATTTTTTAAAATTTGAACTTTTTTTAATTGTGGAATTTTTATTGATAGTTCTTTTAAATTTTAATTACAAAAAATGTTATTATATTTTATTTCAAATTTTTAATTTTTTTATTTTAAATTTTTGAACAGTTCAATTTAAAATTTTATTTTGATTAAATTTTAAATGTGTTAAAGTCCTTGCAGTTAAAAGTCTAAATTATTTTTCTAACATAGCTTCTTTTTCAAAAACAACAAAAAATCTAAAAATTTCTAACAAAATCCACACAAGCACCCCAAAAGACACACATACTCATCATACCCTTCACATATTGATTTTGGCTTTCACTTGAAGACGATATATCTTATATAAGTATCAATACTTCTTATTGAAGACAACAACATGATTGAGATGAGATTTTAATGAGCGAACTAATTGGTTTGAAGGGCGCATCTTCAACAGCAACAACAATAGAAACCAATAAGTATCGAAAGATGAAAAAAAAATATTGATTAAAACTTTTCTTCTCTTCAACTCGAATAAATCTCAATGGCAAATGCGAAGACATACAAGAAAAAAAAGAAAAATCGATGAAAAGACAAGACGAGATTAACAAAATTAATTCATGATATTCCCAAAAGGTCAAAAAGTATCTATTTCATGGATATAAAACAATTAATGATCGAGATGGGATCCAAAATAAAAAAGGGGGGAAATTAAGCAATTTTATTCGATACGACTCATTTAAATATTCTTCATTTTTTCTCTAAAGAATTTAAATTAGAAACACGTCATGAACATCAAGTTGTAGCCATAATCGGGTAATTGTGAAATGATTGTCGCAATCGTTCTTAATGGGGATCATTAAATTTGAGGAAATTTGAATGTCGTTATGGAGACGAGAAGATGTTTTATGAGGTATAGTAGATGGCATAATGAGTTGAATTTAGTTGCTAATGTCTTGGGGTATTTGTCAGTTTTTGGAAGAAGAAAATTTAATTTAAAGTATGGTCTAGGGAATGTGCTTCATATTCTAATTTAAAATATGAAATTCCAGGAAGGTCATCTTGAACGAACCTCACACTAAAGTTCAAAAACACATAAAAAAAATTCTTCAATTCGTTTTTGGAAAAAAAAACTACAAAAAGCTTCTAAAATTTTTAAAGTCAGCTCAAAACAAGCTCAAAAAGTTCAACTTCAAAAAAATTTCTCCATCAACAAGCAATAATTTAAAGCATCAATAAAATTGTATATAAAAAAATGAAATTTTATGTCTGTTGACTTACAAACTAACAACAACAAACTTTTCAACATGAAAATGAGAAAAGAAAGAAATTTCATTAAACTTAGTTTCTCGTTTTTTCAAGACTGAGATGAGGATGAAAATTTTTCAGCTCTTTTCCATTTCTTCGCCCACCCCATAAATTACAATTGAAGCGCAAAATACAAATTAAACAAAATTTATTATCACCTAACGAAGAGAAATTGCTTAAATAAAAGTATTTTTTTGCTTCTTCTTCTTCTCCTTTTTAGCGCTCGACAGACCCAGCATCCCTCATCGCCTCCCAATATACCGACATAAAAATTTTTTTAATTGCTTGTTTGCTTAAAACGAGTTGCCATCTAATAACTACAGTCGCGAGTCTACCTGCTTACCTGCCTAGCCCTTTTTCTCTCGTTATAGTCGTTTGGGTTTACCTTTATCTCAATTTTTTAACACAAATACACTTGAATGTTTGATAAAAACATGTAAAATATGAGGATGAAGATGAAGCACGCTACATATAGAGATGAAGTAATATAGTCTATGGGTAATTAGGTTGATTGATGGATATGGCGATTTTTGGAGGAAATTTTTGATGAGTTTGATGAATTTTGAGTTTTTTTTAGTTGAACTAAATAATTGAATTGAGCTGAATAATTTTAACAAAGCTTATTAAAACTCTAAGAACTGAATAAATCTTTAAGAGCTGAATTAAGTTGTATGAAGCTGAAAAAATTGATCAAAGCTAAATTGAGGATTCAATAAAAAACTTGAATTTTACACACTTAATTTATTCAATTGAATCAATTAAAATCCCTTAAAAATGAATAAGATTTTTCATACCGACAGCCACACCAAAACTGATCCCTAAAATCACATTCATCAAAACAAAAGTCGTCACCAGAAAAAAAGGGTTGCCAAAAAAGAGTAACCCGAAGGTAAAGTTTCGTGCGAAACATACAAAAGTAAAGCATGCTTTTCTCTCATTTTATTTATATCCAAGGTGAAAATTAAAAGCATTAATAACATTAGCAAATATTTATGTTGCGCTTCACTTTAATTTGAAATAAAGAAGAACAAAAAAAAAATTATCCCAACCATCCATTTTATTCCTTGTGTTTTTGTTATCCATTCCATTTTCATTACACGGAAGAGAAAGTGCTTGGGAGAAAAAAAAATGCGAATTGAGCGATGACGTTAAAGGTAGAAGGGTCGAAATATGTAAAGTCAAATTATATTCAATTTTAATTTACTTTTTTTTTCTTGTTTAAGTGCAAATTTTATATGTGTGTGGAATTAAAAGTTTTTGATGGAGTTGTTATGGACATTCTGAGTTAGGGGGTGGTTTATAAGCTAGGTTAAGCTGTATAATGTTTAATTTTTTAAGAGTTTAATGGATGAGTAAATAGAATTTTAGGTAAATTAACTAATTTTAGAGATAAATCCTTTAAAATACTTCATTTTATACTAAACCCTCCTTCACATTTTTAACCCAACAACCAGTTTAAAAAAATTTCATATAAAAATCCCAAAAATGCTCTTCCACCTTCCAACCTTAATAAAATCTCTCCAACTAGATTCTTACGAGAATAAAAATAGACATCTCTCACTGACCCAGATCTACCTCAAAAAAGAAAATTTCTTTTCACATTTTCACATTTATTTAATGTACATTTAAAACACTTTTGCTGTTCCGCAGGCTGCCTCTGTTGTTGTTAATTACAACTGATGATAAGAAAAGTGAAAGTGGATAGAACAGAACCTTGAAAAATTCTTTACTGGATGATGGCTATATGCTACAGATAATGATGATGATGATGATAATTTGATTTTTGGTTAATGGAAGGTATTTTTTTAGGATTTGAATTTTTTGGTGATTTTGGGGGTCTAAGGTTAGATTTTTGAGTTTATAAATTAATTTATATTTTTCTGCAATTTATTTTCTAGTTTTCTCTGATTTGAAGCTAGAATTCAGAATATTTTGACCTAATGCATAATTCAGGGAACTACCGATTTACCCCCAATCAAATCATTCTAAATCAAGTTTCAAGCTCAAAAAAATTTTGACAAATAAATAATGAACCGAAAAAACTACATATTTTTGAAGAACCCTTGACAACAACAGATACATTTGTAAAAATCGTTGACAATTATTCAAAAAATATGTTTCAAATAATTGATCGATAATTAATGAGGAAGTTGTTCGATAAGTGTTTATATACATAATGGTGGTTAGTGAAGCAAGTCAGAAATAAGAAAAATAATTAATTGTGTATTTATGCTGTGTGATTTGATCAATGGATATTGAAAAAAAGTAAAAAAAAAAAATTTTTGTCAAATAATAAATGGGTCACTTGAAGTTTATTTTACACGTGGTTGATTTTTTTTTGGAGGGGATGAAAAAACATTATTGATGGGTAAAGGAGATTGTTGAGGTTGATAAATGCAGGGTGGAATGACATGTTGTGGACTTTTGACTTAATTTAACATTATTATTGAGTGCTGAGGATATGTTGAAGTATTTAGCGTGATTTATTGTCAGTCGTGTAAGTTGACTGTCATTAATAATTGGATTTTTTTTTGTTATTTACTTTTCACTTGAAATTATATTATTTTAAGTATTTTTCATTGCTCATTAACTTGACTTGACATGAAAGGAAAAATTATGAAAATCAATAACTGAAAAGTTTCAAGGATTTTATGTATTTTAAGAATCATATTGAATCATTTATTGATTATTTCTTCGAAAAATCTATTTTATAATATCAGTTGGAAAATTTGTTAAGATTCATTAAATTTCTATAAATATCAAAATTTTCAAATTTTTTCTTGGAAAATTGTATTGTATTGGCTTTGCTGCCGATTCAAGGTTTTTCAAATAAATATTTTATCAATTAAATTATTATGAAACTTTCTATATAAAATCTTAAAGTTTTCTTTAAAAAAATTTCGAATTAAACCAAGCCGTTCACTTATTACGGAACGCTCTGAGGGAGGAGGGGGGTCCGAAAGTTTGTAACGGTCTATTGTTCTCACACCTCATTCTTTTGCTAAAAACGTTAAGCATAGGGGGATAGGGGTGTAAAAAAACCCGAATTTCGATAACGGCCCCCAATTTATATAGATAGGGACTCAATTAAAATTATAAATGATTTTACCGCAAATTTTGATTCTTTGCATCAATGTTTTATTAAATTTTAAATTATTGACTTTAATAAATTTTTAAAGAATAAATTTTCCTCATATAATCCTTGTCTAATGTTTACAAACATTCCTAATGTTCAATGCATAATTTTTATCAGTATTCGTGAATGTTTTAAACCCTAAAATCAAAACAACAACAAAAAACATTCAAAACATTGCAAATGTTTCACAAAACATCGATAAAACACTAATGAATATATTGATTGCACACATCGATTGTTTATCCATTGCTACAAATGTTTTATCCAATTTCCTTTACAATGTTTTTTTCCATACATCTCACAGCAAACCCTCTTCACACAATCATTTCTCTTCATCCTCAATGTGTCGTTAGCCGTCGTAAGAATCGGTCGTACAACTTTTTGTCGCATATTCGAGTGAAAAAAAAGTAAAAGAATTTTTTTAAAAAAGATTGGATTGAAAAAAAAACATAGAATTTATTGCAAATCAATCACTTCGCGTGTGAAAATATTTCAGTGAAGGATAAGAAAGTGTTGAAAAATCATTTTTTTTGGAGAAATTCTTTCTCAATTAAAAAAGAAACTAAGAAGAATAAGAAAAAAATTGAAAATAATAAAAAGTGAAGGAAGAAAAAGGAAAATCAAGGCGATAAAAAAATCGATCAAGTTTTTTGTTAGTGAAAAAAAAAGTGAGAATAAAAGAAGACGCAAAAATCAATGGAGTGTCTTTGAGTTTAAAAACAGTGTTAGTTTCCCTCAAAATAATAATAATAATATTCATTACTGGACAAGTTTTTCTTATTGTCAATTCGCAATGTAACAAAACTACTAAAAAAAAGTTAAAGGAAAGAAAAATAAAATTGAGCAGTAAAAGTTTTTTTTATGTACAGCAATCGTTATATGTTATTGGATTTTAGTGTTCAGTGAAATTTTTGAGGAGCTTAAAAATTCTCTTGAGGACAATTTTGTCAGATTTTTGAGGGTTTTTTGCCATTTAAATATTTGATAAGGATTCGATGTCTGAGATGTAAAATTTTTGGGGGGTTCAAAGATTTTTGACAGATTTACAATAGAATACAATAAGTTCTGGAAAATTCACATTTCAGATTTTTGCGAAATTTTTTTTAAAACAATTCACAATTTTTTTATAAAGAAAAATTTAAAGAATATCTTCAAAAACTTTTATGATTTAAGTGAAAATTTTTATATTCATGAAATGATTTTTTTCAAATATAAAAATTAAAACAAAATTGAGAATTTTTGCAAACATCAAATTGTGAACAAAAAATTACTGACAGCTGATTCTAAATTCCTTAATCTCTTAAAATGACAAAATCTCACGTTTTGTTTAACACAACAATAAAAAATTTAATTTCTTTTCTCTTCTTTTTTTCCCTTTAATTTCACAATTGTTGCAAAAAATATTTAAAAATAAATTGTTTTAAATGTATCAAAACATTGCCGGTGCACAAAATATTGCATTTACCTCAAAATCTATCTCAATAATATAAAATTACATCCTATCCCAACTTACACACTTAATTTACAAATTCAACACACGCTACGACAAGTTCATGATCCTGAGAACACATAGAACTCATGCAACGTATTAATTTCAGTTATTTTTCTAACATTCTGGAACTCTGAAACCTTTTTGCCAATATTTGCTCCTTTTTCGACTCAAAATGTTAAACAATCACTTGAGAAAGAAGAAAAAAAAAAATTGGGATAATGTTATTATTGGAACTAATTTTCTACCTGCTAGAAACTAGTTTTATTTTCTTTTCATTTACTTATCTTTCATGTTTAAATGGAAGTTATGACTCAAGAATAGTTTTTTTTAAGGATGATGGAACTTGAAAGAATTTGTAGTAAATTGTCAAAAAATAATTTTTGTGATGAGAAAATTATTATTTTTGTTTGTTTTGTGAAACATTGGATATTTTTTTCTCATTACATTCCTAAATTGTAGAAAATTCTTCACAAAACTGACCCCCTAAAAAAATCAAAAATCTTCAAAAACAAAACCTTGAAAAATTTCTCCAATAATTTTTTATCATCTTAAAAAAATCTTTTTTTAAAAAAAAAAGTTCAACAAACAAGCAAGTTTGAAAAACAAAATCTCTCGCAAACTTCATCCAAGGATTAGCAGTAAGAAAAAAATGACAGAATCTTTTTTTTTACTTGTGTAATTTTTTTGGTGAAAGATAAAAAGTAAAGAATGAAAGCAAAAAATATCCATAAAAACAGAAAATTCGCATAAAATTTAATGGTCTTGTCTGTTTTGTGTCACATTAAAAAGCATATACTTTAATGATAAGTACCACACACTCAAGGCTGTCAGTAAAATGCTTCAACTTTTTTTTTCTTTTCTCTCTTTCTCTCAATTTTTTTTTTATATTAAATTAACTTCTTAAATGGATGGAGAATCTCGCATAGCAATGCACTCTCGATGTAATGTCTTGCTATTAACTCCAATTCTGTTCTCAACAACATCTAAAGTGAATGGAATAAAAAAAAAAAATAAGTTGAGATAAAAAAGATGAAAAGAATGAGGAAAAAGAGAGAAGAACCAACCATGAGGAATCGATTCTTATGAGGAATAATAAAAATTAATGTTTTGCGTTTAAAATTTGATATTTTCAGTATCTTTTTTTGGAAAGTGAAGAAGATGGAATAAATGATATAAAAATAATTTTAATAATGATATCTCAATCTGGATTGTATGGTGAGGACCACTTGTTGAGATTTTGATAGAATTAAAAAAAAAAATGGCAAAAAAGTATATTTTTAAAGTTTTGGTTACTAAAAAAATTCAATAATAAAAAATAAGTTCACAATTCAACAAAAAAAAAAAAAAAAAAATATGTTAAAAAAAATCAGCAACGTATAAAAATAAGGAAAATCATAAAATTCCTAAGACATTGAGAGATTCGAACTCTAGTATGTTCAAAATTTTTTGAATAAGTTGATTTGATTTGAAATATCGACATTCTAATTTAGGATTAAAAGTTTGCTAAAAAACCTTTTTAAAGCATTAAAAGTCATAATTGCAATTGTCTTGAGTGAGTTAGAAAAATATGATCTTATTAAAAATCTCAGAATAATTTCAGATTACTTTAATAATTCTTCATTAACCTCCACATGAGGTCAATCTCCTAACTCCAAAAATAAAAATCCATAATAAGAAGAATTTTATTCATTCGATCAAATTAAATGAGATATGCTCGCAATAATAAAATTAAAATATATAAAAAAATGATAAATGAAATTTTTTTCTTTATCGAATAAAAATCGTGTTAATAATGAATCATTATTTATCATCAAAGCAGCTTCTTTCAAAGATATCTAATGAACGACTGGTTGAAGAAATTCTCTTCTTATTTTTGTTCATTCAACAATTTTTCACAGCACAAACAATCGAAATTCGTTGAGTTTTTATGGCGATAAGTTATTAATTATGTTGTGTATGCGCGAGTTGATACCAAAGAAATATTTTTTAAAAATTATAAATTAAGTTAAAATATTTATTTTTTTTTGTTTGAAATTCCGTTAGAAATTTTTAAAGTTTCTGTTGGATGTTGCGAAAAAAAAGAATATTTTTTGTTGTGTACTCAATTGTAAAGCTATGATGGGATTTTAGTTCCTTTTTGTGTAATGAATTGATGTTTTCTATTTTTGTGTGAAATTCTTTACCTGAGGACTTTCTGAGAATTTAATTTATTTCCTTCTGTGATTCGATTTGGTATGAAGTATCTTATGTAAGGATTGTAAAAATTTTTGATTTTTTCATCAAGATTTTTAAGGTTTTATCATAAAATCATCAAAATTTAGTTGTATGAATTTTAAATTGGGAATTCATACCATAATTTCAACAAAACGAATGAACCGGAGAAAATTTAAATTTTCAAATTTTAAATCATTAAAAAAAAAATTAACAAACCATCAGCAAAGGTATAATTTAAATATTTTTTGTACTGTATAAGATTTCAACTTTAACAGTTCTGGGTTCTTAGAATCTTTTTTTTTTTTTAAAAAAATTTTGATGTTTGCATAAAAAAATTTTAGTAAAAATAAAACTTGACTTGATAAAATTATTAAAAATATTTCAAGCCAAATTCTTGACCCTAATTCCTTAGCAACCTATCATTAACTTTTCAAATGATAAAAATCAATACCTCTCTAGATAAACTCAAAACGGAAGCAAAAAATACGACAGAAAAAAATTCTTGTAACATTCACGTGTCATTGCCGCCAGCAATCTTCAATTTCATAAACATTTTTTAGCTCTCATCTTTCATAATAAACTTCACAAAAAATTGATTTGTGTATGGTCAGGGTCTGCCTTTTCAGTCTGTTTTGTGTGTCTCCGTGTGAGATCAGGTTCAAAAAGTTATTTTTTCTGTGTTGAGAAAATTTTTGGAATTTATGTGTTGAAAGGAATTGAGAAGTTTTGAAAAATTATTTTAAGTTCTTAGATATTCCAAAAATTCAATTTTTATCCAAAAAGATTTTTTTTTTGAAAATCTTTCAATTTTAAATTTTTTTCAAGTCCATAAAAATCGAAAATTAAGCGTATAAATTAAAAAAAAAAAAATTCTTTCCTAAAAAATTTCATAATTTCTTTCCCAACGCATACCTCATCCCGAAAGAATGAAGATTTATGTCCAAATTCATTAAACATTGTGATTTATGTAAGAGAAATTTCCATTCTTAATTAGTCGGTTTCAATTTCCTCTTCTTTCTTTCCTCACATTTTCTTATTCATTCATTCATTTTACTTGATGTGTGTCTAGGGCCATGTGCATAAAGATTCATTTATTTACGTTACATAAATTACTGTAAACATCTCACGATGATGATGATGATCATGTTTATTAAAATATTTTTTTTTTCTTAAAATAAAATAGATGTAGGAAAAAAATAACGAAGAATATTCGTCTAATGAATTAAATTGATTCAAATTGAATAATCTCAGTGATTATGTTCAATAAAAAGTTCTCAATTTATCATGAAATTGAGAGCATAGAGACTGGATTTAGTGAGAAAAATTAGAATCTGGGGTTGTGTGCTGTTCTCACCAAAAAATACAAAAATTATATTGTATAATAAAGATTTGTGTTTAGCACCAATTGCACTTAATAAGTGGTCATTGTGGATGTTTTTTTGCTTGTGATAAAAACTTTTTTGGGAGAATTTTTATTGATAGCTTAATTTCCGTTAGGAAAATTGTGTTTTGTGAGTTTGTTGGACCACAAATGTTTCAGTTTGTGATGATTTTGAGGTAATTTATCAGAATTTATTTTTTTTGGTTGATTTTTTGGGGTCAAAATTAGCGGAATTGAATAATACCAAGAATTATAAATCTACAATAGAAAAATTTTTCAAAAAAATAATAAAATTGGTTTGAAAAATGTCAAAAATTTAAAAATCTTCTAAAATTCTCAGAAACCAATGAGTAGGATGAAGACCAACTTGTTGCAATCCATACAAAAAGTTAAATTTTTTTTCTACTTGTGACTTTTTATTTTCACTTCAATTCTGCACTCTAAAGTTATACTTTTTTATTACCCTCAATAAAATATCGTCAATCGCAATCCAAGCAAAAAGAAAAAAAAAATCGATTTGAGAAATTTTCCTCAATTTCATTTAATAGGGTCAAATTGTTCTCGCTCACAATCGAGCTTATTTGTGGGTACTTGAAAAAAAAATATGTATTTTAAATTTGATTATTTTTTGCTACATTGAGTTCTTTTCATGATTTCATTTTTGTTTCTGTTCAAACTCACACCCTAGCAGCAATTTAGAACGAATCTTAAAGAATCTGTGAGGAAATTTTCCGGCCAGATTTTTTTTCTCACGAATCACAAAGAATTTGTGAGGAAAAGTGGCCGGAAAATTCCTTAACTGCACGGAAGTGCCCGGAAAATGCGTTTTTTCTGGCCATTTTCCGGCCGGAATTTTTCCTCACAAATTCTTTCATTTTTTCTGTACTAATCTGACAGAAAATGAAAGAATATGAGAGGATTATGAACGAATCTTGCAGGAATTATGAAAGAATCTTGCGGGAATTTTTCTCAAAGTATTTAAAAAAAATTCTTTTTTTTTTTCTTCCTCCTCTTTTTCTCTCACTTTCTCTCCACTTTATTTTCTTTTTTTATTATTATTATTATTATTTTTTTTTGGAAGATTTTGTAAGGAAATTTTCTGTTGAAATTCTGCCAACTCGAACCCATGACCGCTGAAACCAAAGTCCCGAACTTAACCGCTGAGCTACCGCTATCTGAAATTATATAAATTATGTTTGGCGAAAAGACATATTTAAGTTGCTAATTTCTTTTGCCATAATTTTTATGATTGTTTTAACACTTATAACGCTTTATTCCAGTGGGGTTGCTTCAGGAGGGTCCAAGGGGTTCAGGGGGACCAAATAAATTCTTCCATAAATCCTGCATGATTCTTTCAAGGGAACTTAATTTTTTTATTATTTTTTTTTTTTAAATTAATATTATTTCAATTTAACGATTTTATATCTTGGTAAAATACTAAAATGATTTATTAGTAATATGAGTAATTTGTAAAAGAATCTTTAATCAAATGAATTTAAATCATTTCAATCATAATTATTTTTCAATAGGAGAATTTTAAAATGTTTAATTAGAATTTAAATTTGAAAATAGTTTTAAGCTATTTTTTATTCTTTTTTGTGGTTTTTCCATGAATTCAATGAATTTCTATGTATTTATTTTTCTATAAAACAGTTTTCTTTTTTAAGCAAATTTATGTTTAACGAACACATAACGGTAAAGTAACTTTAATTTATTAGCTAAAAGTTAAGTATGGATTTTAGCATAATCTTGACTAGAGAGCATAATTTATATTCTGGTAATGATTTTCAAAATAAAAAAACTTTAAAAAGTTGTATTACGAAGTCAAAAATTAAAATTTTTTCATTTAACGGAACAAAAATTTTAATTTGCAAAATGGAAAAACAATTTTTGAAAACTCCAATATTTTAACAGAAACAATTATAATTACATTCCAAATTCTTAAAATTCTTCAATGCCAAAAAATGTGCAAAAAATCAAGAGAAAATCTGCCAGAAAATTTCCTCTAAAATTCCTTCAAATTCTGTTGTAACTTTTTTTTGTGATATCAGAAAATGAAAGAATCTGCGAGGAAAAATGGAAGAAAAACGAAAGAAAAATTCTTCACAAATTCTTTCATTTTCCGGCCAGAAAATTTTTTTCAAAAAAAATTTCATGACAGATTTTGAAAGAAAACCCCAGGAAATTTTTCTCGTAAAATTCTTCCATTTTATGACCGGAAAAACAAACGAATTTGTCAGGAAAAAAAATTCCGCCCAGATTCGTTCCAAATTGCTGCTAGGGCAACGAATGAAAAATTGGCGAAAATTTATTTTTAATCGTGAAAGATTTTTCACAAGAAAATTTAATTAGACGGTTTAGGAGGAACGGAAAAAGCAGAAGATGTGAAAATAAGAAATCTTTTTAAAGACTAAAAAAAACAGATAAATACGTCGTTAAGGAGTTAAGAGAATGAACCTTCTTAATTCGAGTGGAAAAAGTCATTTCAGCAAATTAACTCGCAGAAATGGAAGGGTTTTGTGCTGTATTTAGGGGTCATTTGAGTAAGTTATGGTAACGAATGATGTTGGAAGTGAGGATCTAGGATATGATTAAATTTTGAGGAAATTTCAAATATTTTCAAATTCATCAAGGGCTTCAGACTTGAATACTCAGATTTCTCTTAATTTTAATTATTCTATTCTAAAGATCCCCCAAAGTCCACCCACAATCTCACCACGACATCTTTATATTCAATTTTCACAACGTAAATAATCTTTAGCATCAGCTTATTCCAAATAATGACTCAAAATAAGATGGAATGTTTTTTTTTGTCCAGAAAGGCACACACAAAAAAAGCAGCAGCACAGAGAGAATTTTTCATAAAAATAAATTTTACGACGACAGAAGGAAAATGAAAATAAAGGAAGTAAAAAATTTCCTCTTGTGACTTCTTTTCTTTTTTTTTGAATTATTTTGTGACAAAACAGATAATCAAAAGAGAGTGAGGAACACAGTAAAGTATATAAAAAAAAAATTTTTGTAATTTATTCGAAAGATTTATTTTTGGAAAATTGAATGAGCAGACAGTAAAAAAATATTCAGATGAAATAATTGCAATTGACAGACTGGATTTTAATGAGATTTTTTTTTTATTTTATTTTCTTGTTGAAAATTTCGAAATTAAAATATTTATCGATACACAAAAAAAAAAATTTCGATGACTTGATTGTCTTGCTTAATGACTGGATAAATTATTGCAATTTTATTTTCTCGCAATGTTGATTATTGAACTTTTGATTTTATTTTTTGGTGGATTTTAATGTAATTTTAAGGAAGATGGGCTTGTAAAACCTAAATTTGGAAGTAGAAACTCACTTCATAGCAAATATTAGATGAATTTCCAAATTTATATACTTTATGAATTTTATTCAACTTCATTAAAAAAACTCAACTTTAAATTACACCAAACCAAGACAAAGGCTTCAACAATAAATAATCCTCGCAACATCCAGACTTTTCACACTCCAATTAATTACAATTGAAGCCATAAAAATTTTTACCTCTTTTTTTAACACAATTAATCGATATTAATTCACTCATTCATTCTATTTGATTGTAGATAATATGATTAATTAATTAATTGAATATGTAATTGTTTGTTTCAATTCATTATGAATGAGATAATGAATGTGTTCGTGTACATGAAGTTCCAATATGCCATTTGAATATAATTATCGATTTTTTTTAGATTTTGAATAATGAGTTGGAAAATTTACTTTGGTGGATTGATTGAGTGATTTGTAGGGACATTTCAAATTTTGTATCTAATAAGTTTTATTCAGGGGAAAATTTTCTTAAGGAAAAAAATTCTGAAGAAAATTCCAAAATTTATCTTTTTTAACCATAAAATTATTTTTCTTTAAAAATTCTCCATAAATTTTATCACAAAATTCCTTTTAAGCTGCTAACAATTTAACTCAAGGAATGAAATTTCTTCTCCTTTTGAAATAAATATTCAACACATTTTGAATGGATGAAATTTCTCGAAATGAAGAAGACAAGTTGAATGAAGACATTGAAAATATTTCTGGGAATTTTTATGAATATGTATTCATATGTAGATTGAATGATTATACCAACTCTTTGGGGGAAAAAGGATTTTTCTTTTTTAAAATAAGTTTTAAAAAATATCTGATGCATGATTTTCTTGTTTTAAGAATTTTGATAAATTTGTCAAATTTTAAATTTTTAAATTTTATATTTTCAAAATTTAAATTTTTGAAATTTAAGTTTTAAAATTTTAAATTTTTAAACTTTAAGTTTTCAAATTTTAAATTTTTAAACTTTAGCTTTTTAAATTTTAAATTTTTAAACTTTAAGTTTTCAAATTTAATACTTTTTTTTTTACAAAATCAAAAACTTAAATTTACATCTTTTAAATTTTCAAAAAAAAAAAAAAAAAAAAAAATCAAACAAAAATAAAATAAAAAATTTACAGACCATCAAAAGCTCACTAAACTTATTCAAACTCAACAAAAAGTAAGCTTTTAAGTATTTCTGAATGCTTCAAAATCATTTCCATAAAAAAATTTCTGAAAAACATTTTGTAAATGCATAAAATTTTGAGCTTCTTAATATTTATGTGAAACATTGAAGAAATTCATAATCTTCAATAAGAATTTAAGATAAATTCAGAATTTTCATTTCTTCATACTTTACATGTTTTGATTTTGATGGTTAAGAATGTCCTTAAGAGGTAGACAACCTTGGAAAAGTTTGAAACAAATTTAATGAATTTTGAATGGTTTTTTGTTCAACTTCAAAGTGCTTACAGGCTTTGGACTTTGTCTTGCATATTGAATGAAATTTTTTAAATGAATGAATTTTGTGAAGGTTTGAGCACGATGAACTTTTTTTGTGGTTTTCTGGGGGTTGAGAGCCATAAAGATAAGAATAATCATTAAATTAATACATAAATTGCATTAAATAAAGTATTAAACCCTAATTCTACAATTCTATTCTAAAATCAAACAAAAATCTCTAAAACACATCCCATAACCCCGTCACATCCAACTACACACAAAAAACTTTATCTATTAATTTAATTACCCCAATTAAATTACCCAAAATCGTAAAATTTATGTCCCTTACCGTATAAATTCATTACTTATCCCAAAATATCAATTTATGTTGTTTAATATTTATGTAATGAAATAATTTCACATTTATCGAGGTAAGACAGAAGTTTCATTGCTGCTCATTTCCCCTTTCGTACACAAAAAAAAAATCACACTTTTATCTCACTCTTGGGATGCTTAATTTAAATTAGAAAATAAACTTTTTTTTTGCTGCCTTTCTATCATTCATTTCTTCGCCTCATCTTCATTTACATTATATGTTAATGTTTATTTGTATTAAGGAAATGGTGCAAGTCTTAAAAGAGATGTTTTATACAATGGATGCAAGGTGTAAAAATTATTTGAAAAGTTTTAAAAAATCGCAAATACCTAAATCTTAAAAAAAATTTAATTTGATTTTTTTTTCAATTAAAAAAGTGCAAAATTTAAAATCTTCATGACTTTTAAAAATTAAAATCTTCAAAATTTCAAAACTCATTTTTTTAACTCAAAAAAGTCAAATTTTAATTTAACTTTATTAAAATTCAACTCACAAGTCCAAGTCCATAATATTTTTTTAAATCCTCATGCACTTGCCATTCCCATTAACTTCTTAAAAATCAACTTTAAAAAAAAAAAATGTAGACAAAAAATATAATTTGCACAACATTAATTTCATGCGATATATATATATACATTTTTTTCTTCTTAATTTTTATGGTCAATTAAGCGTCGAGATGATAATTTTGTAAAGTGCCGCTTTTTCATTGTAATTCGCGCTGACTTTAATTGTCTGAAAGAAAAATAAAGAATGAATGAGAAACAACATAAAGTAAAATGCAAAGTTGGGTGCGGAATGTGATGATGGAATTATGAATTTCGAGGGGCTCAAAGCGCAGTTTTTGGAAGGTTTTTATGATTTTTTTTTTGCAGAATTTCGGGTTCTAATTATTTGATCTGAATTTTTTAAGGATTTGATCTCGGATTTTAAATCTGAATTTTTTTTTGAAAATTTTAAAATATTGTTCAAATTTGAGACCAAATTATCCTCAAAATTAAGCCCTGTTATTAACATTATCAACAGCAACCATCAGTACCAAATAAGAGAAAGACTCTTTACAAATATTTCCTGACACTGATAAAAATGAAAAGCTTTAAGGGACTTTCAAGCCTCTTTCCTTATCATAAAACAAAAAAAAAAAACGAAAAAATAAAATAAAAGAGGAGGAAGGCCAAGCGAGTCATTGCATAATGGCACATTATAAATCATTGCGAAATGGCAAAAAGAAATGTTCACAAAAAAAATTATTCCTCTCATATTAATTGCTTGTTAATTTTCTGTTTTTTATTTTTATTTTGCAGCCTGCCGAGTTCCAACGAGAATTTATGGAATGAAAATATAAAAATTAAAAAAAAATATTCATTTTTTATGTGTTTGCAAGTGAACAATTAAAAAACATCTGTATATGCGTGTGCTTCAAAAAAAAAGTATATGTATTAAATATTTATAAGTCAAGTGTATCATTTTCCGTGATAGTGTTATATAGAGCACAATAAATTCCATACATAAAATAAGAGTGAACAGGTCGAGGAGCAAAAAGAGAGAGAAAAAAAAATGTGAAAAAATGTATTTAATTTACAGACATACATAAAATATTTGACATTCATAAATTATATTCTCGTCGACACAGTGTGTGGAGAGTGCAAATTAAATTTAATAAACACAACGAAAATTGAATTACACGAAATTCATTTTTGAAATTTTTTTTATTTCATTTCATTTTTTCGTCTTTTTTGATTAAGTGAAATTGAGATTTTTTTTTTTCATTTCATTCAATACAATATATTGTGTGTACTGCGTCTGAATTATGATGAATAATATAAATATTTTATAGAGTGAAAATTTGTCACAAATTTTTACCTTCAATGAAAATTATGTCACAATTTATGCCCTAAAGATCTCCCCTCATAACCTTAAAAAAAGAATTTTTCTTTTGTAAAATAAAGAAAAATCAACAAACACACATTCAATTGTTAAAGTCGAAAAGAATCCCGTCACATTCAAGATGACGATGAAATCGATGAAGTACCAGGAATGTGATACAATTATGGATAATTATAATCCAATTCCACCGCCATTACCACGTCGTGTGCCACCTGTTAGGAATATTTATGCTGAGCCGTTTGAAACGAATACAACACGGTGAGTAATAAAGTCATATACTAAGCTAAGATTCTTTATTTTTACCTTATTTGAGAGAAAATTTATTCTATCGCCATGTTAGCAGCCAATAACCATTTGTTTCAATCACAAAATGTGAAGCTCAATCACTGTCGACTGTGCACATGCGATTTGCTTCCTTTGTGGGGAATTTTGGGATGAATTTTGTAGCGATACTTGGTTTAAATTAAAATGGTTTAGTGTACTCAAGATACTCTATTGTGTATACTATTTTTTCATATTTTGGGGTCAGTATCGCCAATGTTTTGGAATTTTCATTCCAATTGTTTAACCTTCTAATTAAATCACAACAAAATTAAAGATTTACTTAAATTGTGTACCAACCTCAGCCTACAAATCTCTTCAAATCCTCAAAACATCTTACAAAATGAGCAGAAAATCTCACAAAATCCCCCTCAGGACAAAAAAAAAGAAATCATTTCCTTCCTCTAAGAGAATTTACTTTACTTACATTTTTATCTTCCCCATCTTACATACATACACTATTTATATATATTGTGTCTATTAGCAAAATAGAAAGACAGTAGACAGTAGCAATTGTCCATGCGGCAAGTCAATTCCATGAGGAAAAATTGCTCTCCGCAACATAAATCCGCATTACTTTATTTGCTCTTCCTTAATGCAATATTCACGAAGAGATTTTCTATTTTTTGCTACTTTTCCTTTTAAAAGAAGGAAAAAAAAATTTCATTACGTGGGTGTTTTTTTGCCTTCGTGTTGCTGCTTATTAGATTGCGTCTAGAATATTTTCTTCCCTTTTTTTACGTCGGAAGATCTCCCCGGTGTTCCATTGACTCCACATTATGATTCTTAAATAATTCAATAAAATTTCTTTAAAGAAGCCTTTTAGGATTTTTTTCTCATTACTCGTGTTTTTTTTTTTTCGTTCACATTTGGAATGAAATTAAATAAATATTTGAAAGATTTTTTTTGTACTAATATAAAGGTTGAGAATTGTGATGAAAGAATGGATTGAGAATGCATCAACTCAATGTACTCCTTTTTTCAATTTAATTTAAAATTAAATTTTTTATATGATTCATAACACAATAAAAAAGTATATTTATGAAAGAGGAAAAGTAAAAAGATTCAATAAATCATGATTTAAAAGTTTTCTTTTGTTGGCCCGAGCAATATGTGATGGGGGTTTTGGTAGTGGTGATATTCTATTTTTTTGATCTTTTGATATTTGATGCAGTAAAGCGCTTTGATCAATTATTACAAAATATTTTCATTCATTCTCAAACTATAAAAAGATGTTTTTTATGTTCAACATTCGTACTAAATTATTCAACAATCACCTTTGAACCCCCCAGAAATAGTAAATTTGATTAATTCCACAAGTCAACCCCTCTTCCTTATCAGTTCTTGTTCACCGATAAAAATTTCAAAACTACAGAAAAAAATCAACAACTTCCATTCATCAACATGTCAAACAATCACTTTTATTTCCAAAACACCAACAATCAGCTGAAAAATCCATACATTTCTCGGGCACTTCCCAACCAAAAAAAAAAAACCGACGAAAATTTATTGAATGTAAAAAAGGATTGCGATTGATAAAAGTCTGTACAGAAAGAAAGTGAAACATTTTTTTTACTACCTACTGTGATTTCTGGCTCACGCACTGTACATTAACTGCCATTGCCTTATTGTTGTTACGCAATTTCGAAGGAAAGGATTTTGTTTTTGTTCTGTGTGCCATAAGACCTTAATACTCGAGTAAAATTTATGAACTTTTTTTTCGTTCTCCTTTTTACTCCTTCTGTATTTTGCGAATGAAAATAAAAGTGGAAAAATGGGGACAATTTTGTTATGATAAATACCTGTACATGTATATTTTGTAGTCTTGTCTACGGCTGTACAAACAAATGAGGTAGAAAAAGAAATGAGCAAATCAGGTACGCAAAATTGCAGGTCATAAAATTCAATAATTGTCTTTTTTATTAGGCAATTTATTTCTTTATCATTCAAATTGATGTTTTTAAAGAGTTAATCGATGTTTTGGGTTCCTTGAGTATTATAGAAGGAAGTAGGCACAATACGAATTTTTGTGTAGTTTTCCTTTAAATTTTGTTCTTTTAGTAGGATTTTGACGTGCAATTTTAAGTCAAATTTTGCAAAATTCTATTTTTTTAAATGACAAACTCACCTACTAATGTCCTGACTTTACAAACTCTTTACTATATCTCCTACATCTTTGTAGAATCCCAACCTTTAAAATTACTTTTTCATGATACACCTAATGAGCAATACAGTTTCTATTTTCATTCATACTCCTCTCTTTAATATTCAATTTTCGGTCGTAAACATTTCTGAGAAAAGCAAAAAATAGAAATAATAGCAGTTGTAGCAAGACAAAGAAGAAAATTTTTTTCTGACTGAATCAACAAAAAATAGCAAAAAAGTTCGTCACAAGTCTTAAAGGGGTGAGGTTCTTCTTTTATTTTCGATCATTTTCTCGCTTGAAAATGTTTAAGAAAAATACTTGAAGAAATTCTTGGAAGAAAATGATGTAGAGGAAATGCTGTGTTGGCAGTTGGAAGGTGGATTGAAGGTCTAAAAAAAGAGAAAGATTGAAGGGTGTTTTATTGAATTGTTGAAATTTTTAAATCAATTAATTTTTGAAGGCTTGAAAAGGTTTCGCTTTTTCAAAAGTAATTTTTTTCAAGCATTTTTGATTTTTTCGCACCTTAAGAAAATTTTTGGGAAAATTTATTATCATCCATCTGCGTCATGGCTCTTACTATTTACTTTAGTATTTGTCATAACCTCATACACATACCAGAATTCTCAACGATTGACATTCTAGATGCACAAAATATTTTGTTTACTTTAAAAATTTCACATCTCATCCCTTCAATTTTAAAAGTTCTTCAAAAACCAGTAATGCATTGGATGAATTACAAATTCTCATTATTTTATCATTTTTTGTTACGTCTGTGAAATCTAAAAAAAAAAAAATATTTTATGATAACAAAAAATGTTTTCAACCCCTTCCTGGAAATATTTTTCAGTCCCTTTTTCCATCCACATACATTCGATCAATCGACCGACATTCCTCATTTTAATAATAACTGCATCATTATTATTCTTAAAATATATGAAAAATAAGCAGTAAATGTGAGTGTGCGACAGACGAAAACCAGACACAACATTTGCATGTTTATTCACCTTTTACTGTTCCTTATTTGATTAATTTCATTAAAATTCAGTTTGAAAATGCAATAAAAGGCAGCAATTGCCAAAAACATTTTCCATTTTCAACTCGGCCCTCTTCTTGGAATTTAATAAATTTCAATTAGACATCCATGCTCCTTACTAATGTAACTGTTGTTATTGCCATAAATTTCAATTTGTATCACTAATTGCTGGAAATCAGATCATACATAGGGGATGTGGAAATATAAATTAAATTTTTTTGATATAACTGGTCCACAATGTTATTAAATTTTAAATTCTTCAGACTGAATAGAAAGCATCAAAAATTCAGGAAAAAATAAATCTTTAAAATGTGACTTTGAATTTTCATAAATTTTTTCCTTAGAAAGTAAAACTTTTCCTTTTTTATGACACAAAACATGGCAACTATAAAACTCAAATAAAAAATTTCTCTTTCCTTCCTTTTCATGCATGTCGCATCTCATTGAGTTTTGTCTTTTATTTCACTTTACATCCTCATTTTGCCTTCTTTTTACTCATTTTTTATGCTGGTTCTACTGCCTTGATACATTCTTCAACTTTCTACTCTCAGTGCCTGAGACTTTCAAAACAATCTCAAGACATTTATGAGAAAAAAGAAAATTTTTTGAGGAACATTCAAGGACATTTTTCTGGATTTTTATGAAAATTTTTTACTGCTGATGCTCGTGAATGAGTTGAAAAATTGACAAAGGCAGTCATGGAGGAGAAATTTATCCATTCTTATCATTTGTATTGCAAGGAGATGTCAGAGAGTGATGTAATGAAACTGTAAAGCACAGCAACAGCAAGAAAATTCAATAATAAATGAATCCTTTCTGTGTTGGGTCCTTTGAGAAGTTTTAGGTCAAATTCAATTGATTTGTGCAGTATTAAGTCGGATTAACAGAGAATCAAAATAGTTTATACAGGGGCCGTTCACTTATTACGTAACGCTCTGAGGGGGGGGGAGGTCGAGAGTTTGTTACGGTCTATTGTTCTCGCAACTGATTCTTTTGTTAAAAACGTTACGCAGGGGGGAGGGGTAAAAATCCGAATTTTTGCGTTACGTAATAAGTGAACGGCCCCACAGATAACCCAACAAACTTATTTGCTTTCTTCGAAGCTTCAAAATATTGATTTCTAAATTTCCCTCATCTCATCTTAAGCAGCAGCATCAAAACATCTAACAAAATTTTACTCCAAGGGAATAAGGGTTGCCTTTCCGTTCCTCAACCATTCAGTTTACTTTATGACTCTCCAAGATACAAAATGAAATTCACTTTATCCATATAAATTCAAATCAAGGCTTTTGATTATGGACCACCCCGATGTAAAAGTTTCGTCTTCTAAGTTTCTTTTTCTTACTGCTCCTTTCCTCATTTCCTTTACTTTCATCGTCGTCTTGTCTTGCTTGAGGAAATTCATGTTATATGTTTATATGTATATTTTTTTTCTATCTACATATCCACATATGTGGCTCAGAAGACGGAGAAGAAAAATTGATGCCAATAAAAGTTGATATTGCACAATATTTTCCATTTCTACCCGTCGTGTACCGTATTCGACCCAAAGGAAATTTAAAAAAAAAAGAATGAAACATTTCTAAGATGATACGCACATTCGGCTAAGCAAATGAAACCCGATGAA
Organism: Chironomus striatipennis; assembly: GCA_026123125.1. Lineage (NCBI taxonomy): Eukaryota > Metazoa > Arthropoda > Insecta > Diptera > Chironomidae > Chironomus > Chironomus striatipennis. The sequence continues at coordinate 47,286,755 of CM047394.1, forward strand.
AGCCGGGTTATGTGTTTCAATTTATAAAAGTCCACATAAATCTCAATTATACAATTTTTCTTCTTTCTTTTTCCAAAGAAAACAGATTTTCAAGATTCGTTTGGCTTGATGAAAGAAATAACTGAAAATACACGTAAATTTTTTGTTCACAGCAAATTTCGAGATGATGTGGAAAGATTTTTTTTTTTTAAAAAGTTAAAATAAATTTTCATTTTTGTGGATGTTTTGCAGGAAAACAAAACATAAATGTCACGTTTAATCAATGTGGGGATTTTTGAGGTTGATTTAAATGGGTTGAGAGAACATAAAGAAGATAAGTTATGGAGAAATGGGTTTTTGGGAAGTTAAAAGTCAATAAATTTATGGATGTTCATATTGAATTTTTGGCTTTATGGGTTGAGGGGTTCGGTGTAATTTTGTATGGTAGAATTTTTTGGAAAAAGATTTTAATATACTTGAGAATAAAATATTATAGAAAACTAAAAGAAATAGGTTTTGTTCTCTGCAAAATAGGTTTGGTTCTCTGCAAAAAAAAGTGACAATCAAGTCATACTCCTTTTAAATCAACAAAACCACACTCGACCACCTGATAAAATGACATAACAATCATTTGAACATACAAAGTCATGTAACCTCAGTAAAATTTCATCATGAATCCATTAAAACTCTATCAACAAGAACAAAGAAAATAGAAAAAATCCAATTCTGAGGTAAAAATGCTTCTCTTCTCATGTCAATCCCACACGTACCAATCCACTTCTCGATCTATCTCTTAATCTAAATTTCAGATTCTACACAGAATAATAAAAAAAAATCCATTTGAACTCATAAACAACATAAATTGTTGAGAAGTCAAAGCACATTCAAGAGGAATGATGATGCATCAAAATAATGAAAAATACGACACAGAATATATTTCGAATGTCATTTTCACCTCAACTGCACTGCATGACATGCTAGACAGTCAACATATTTATATGAATACATAACATGAATATATCGTAGATAGACGCATACACAGGAGGTGCAAAAGAATAATATGAATTGTATCGTATTGTTGTTGATGCTGATGATTGCTCCATTCGTATGAACTTGTCGGCAATCGGTTGGGAGATTGCGTGATGATGAATTAATATATATGTGAATATTATCGAGTACCTGCATATGAATTTTGTTAAGGAGTTATTGGAATTTTAAGGATTTATTGAATGAATAATGAGTTTGTTATTCAATGGAATTGATTTGCTATGATTGAAGCTTTATTGAGTTTTTTATGATGGATGTTTTAATTTTGGAAAATTTGGAATTAAAATGGAAAAAAGGCTGACTTCTCTGTAGTATTGATTAGGTTCTCTGTAAAACAGGTTCAGTTCTCTGCAAAAAAAAAAAATAGTTTAGGTTTTCGATTGCTTCACAATTTACCTCAATTTCTTATGAACTCATTAATTCAGTTCATTAGTCACTAACTCAATAATTCATCACAACTGCCAACGAGAGAGGAAAAAAGATAAATAAAAACTTGTAAATTTCACCTAACACTTCAAACACATCTCAAATTTCATACATTTTAAATCAAATAGCGACAAACAAAACGAAAAAAAAAAATTGTAGTTGAATATTATTTCAAGTTGATCTACATTTATTTCAGCCATAGACCTATCATTCAAAAATACACATCATTCGTCAGACACTTAACATGACGCTGGATCTCATTCGCTTCTATAATCCATTCTGTCGAGATTCAAATAAAATAAAAACGCCACACACACCCGAAAAACTAGAGTAAAGAGATGAAGTGAAAAAAAATATATATATAAAGCAAAAACCGAGAAAGCAATGAAAAGAATAAAAAAAAATCACATTCATAGCTCTATTTCTTTTCTGTATCTATACATTTTCCATTCCATTCCTGTATAGAAGACCTGTTGATTTTAATTAACATGAAAATAAAGCGATGAATAGACATCAAAAAGAGTTCTTGTGTATCATTTAGATGCTTGAAATGAAATGAAATCTCACTCCATCTACAGAAAACTGATTATTAGAAAAAAAAAGTCTATTTCTCGACATGCTATTTCTCTCATTCAGATTGGAGTAGGGTCTTGTGAAATTTGAGATAATGAGTATGTCCTATATCAATATTGGGTTGAATAATTTTGCATATGTAAAAAGATGTCGAATTTTATCAATTTTAATGTGTTGAGGAATTCTTTGTGACATTTTGGAATTTTTCTTTTCATCTGTCGATGGCATTGATGAGAATTAATTTGGAATTTTTTTAATGATCAAAGGTGTTGAAATTAATGAAAAAAATTTGAAAATTATTAAAATAAGATATCTCATAATAGGAGTGAATAGATGAAAGCAATGATGATGGTATCTGCGAGAAAATATCGGATATAATAAATATTGAAAGATCTAGCGATAAAGATAAGCGAGTTTTTTTTTTGGTATCTGATGAGAGTTACTGACCTTAGCAATTTAAAATAAATTTATTGAAAGCTTAAATTGGCGATGCTTATAGTCTTTCTAATTTACTTTTTTGCACAATAAAAATTGAAAAATTATTGATAAAATATTCAAATAAAGCTTGATCAAAAATGATAATTTTCTAGATTAGTGTTCTTTTTTTAGTAAAAAGTTAAACGATTCACATTAAGTAGATTATTCCATAAAAATCGACAAAAAAAAAATAATCTCATAAATTTTCCTACATAAATTTCTTGTGTTTGTATTATTATTATGAATTATTATTGGGATTAAGTATCAAAATATTCATAATATTTATTGAATTTTTATTGAAATTTTCTTTAATTTTATTTCATACATTAGGTTGAATTTTGGTTAATATTTAGTAGAATTTTCTGTAAGTAAGGTTGCGTTCTCTGCAAAGTAAGGTCGAGTTCTCTCCAAAATAAGGTTGAATTCTCTGCAAACTAAGTTTGAGTTCTCTGCAAAGTAAGGTTGAGTTCCTTGTAAATTGGGTTTTATTTTCTGCAAAAGCTTTTTTTTTAAAAAAAAAAAAATTTCATAACAAACCGTTCTATCAGCTTAAGCCTTAATTTTAAAGACAAAATTTTCAAAATTCAACATAAATTTAGCTTTTTGAAAAATTCCACACACATTTGCATGCTGAATGAAAAATTTGCATGCTATTAAAAAATATATTTTTCGAACCTAATTTAAAAATATTAGTAATGTTCATATATGAAAAATATTACTATTATGGTAATGAAATTTATGTATTCACTCTTTATCCATATCTATAAATAATTTCATGTGTATACCAACAGAGGAGCTAGCAAAAAGGTATTTTTTTGGGTTCCAGTACCACCACGTAGACGCAGTCATATAACGATGAAAATAAGGCATAACGAATAGGAGGGAAAGGAAAGAAATCAGAGAAGCCACGAAAGGCCATAAATCTAAATTATCCACTCTATGTTCAGTTACAGTATGTGGCCAAAATATTGTGTAGTTTTTTAAAAATCAGTATTTTGGACCTGCTGCTTTTAGTTTAACAGATAGCCACATACTGTAAAGGCAAGAAATGTTCTAATTTTGATGCTCCATCCAACGATGTATAATGTTGGACATAACTTCCACGTGTTTACTGTCCACATTACTTTTTCAACTTCATGTTGAGAAGAATGTATAAAAAATTACACTTTTTTGGACATTTTCATCGATATTTCTATAGTCCTTTGTCCAAATGCTTTGAAACTTTTACAGAATGTTGATACTGTATTAAACATTAAATAAACATGTGTTTTAAATTTTTTGAAGGCATTGTTGTTGAACTTCCGTACCTAGAAACTCAACATGGTATGAAATTTTTAAAATTTGATTATTTAATTATTCCTAAATGTTATTAATGATTGTTATATTGATTCTGAAAGCATTTTGAATTACCTTTCATTTGATGTATAATACAATGCATATGCATAAGTAACTTAAGAGAAATCAATCAAAATATTCAAGATGGCGGCTAATTTTGCACTTAATTTTCAGAAAATCGCTGATATTTTGAAATATTAACACTACGATTGTTAGTTTTTTTCTTGATTTGTAATCTTTAGACAGTTTAGAAGAAATCATACATACATCATTTCATTCTAATCTTAATGAAACTCAACTTACACGCGCTTAAATATTGTAAGATTTCCAAATTCGAAAATTTTTGGATAGTGAAAATTGAAATTCCTATTAAGAGCTTCTATAAGCATATGAATGATGGTAAATTATTTATTGAGCATATTTATTGCAAAATAAACTTATTCTACACAGTTTAAAAGCTGTTTTGTTGAAAAAAATTGAAATTTATTTTTCACTATCCAAAAATTTTCGAATTTGGAAATCTTACAATATTTAAGCGCGTGTAAGTTGAGTTTCATTAAGATTAGAATGAAATGATGTATGTATGATTTCTTCTAAACTGTCTAAAGATTACAAATCAAGAAAAAAACTAACAATCGTAGTGTTAATATTTCAAAATATCAGCGATTTTCTGAAAATTAAGTGCAAAATTAGCCGCCATCTTGAATATTTTGATTGATTTCTCTTAAGTTACTTATGCATATGCATTGTATTATACATCAAATGAAAGGTAATTCAAAATGCTTTCAGAATCAATATAACAATCAATAATAACAATTAGGAATAATTAAATAATTAAATTTTAAAAATTTCATACCATGTTGAGTTTCTAGGTACGGAAGTTCAACAACAATGCCTTCAAAAAATTTAAAACACATGTTTATTTAATGTTTAATACAGTATCAACATTCTGTAAAAGTTTCAAAGCATTTGGACAAAGGACTATAGAAATATCGATGAAAATGTCCAAAAAAGTGTAATTTTTTATACATTCTTCTCAACATGAAGTTGAAAAAGTAATGTGGACAGTAAACACGTGGAAGTTATGTCCAGTTATGTCCAACATTATACATCTTTGGATGGAGCATCAAAATTAGAACATTTCTTGCCTTTACAGTATGTGGCTATCTGTTAAACTAAAAGCAGCAGGTCCAAAATACTGATTTTTAAAAAACTACACAATATTTTGGCCACATACTGTAAAAATTTACATACAAATAAATTTTCTGTTCTTTCTATCTATCTTTACCGAAACGGCTATGAGCATTCACCAAAAAAAAAATATTATTTTTTTATCGGCATTAAAAGCAGTGAATCTATTTAACCATTCATCTCTAATTGCTACTGACTTTTACATATTATAACGATCGGTTCTATTCATATACACATATTTTTAGGATAGTAAAACCACAGTTCTGTGGAATATTTTTGTCGTCTACCGGTTTACTCTTTGGCTGTTTTTATGACTATTGCGACTATTAAATGCTGTTAATAAGCTGACAGAAATAAATTTTTTTCTGATCTGTTTTGACTCGTTTTTGATGTTGCTTGCTCGCTTTTTATTTCTATTCAATTTAAGCCACTTAACTTATTCTCTGTGATATTTTTTTTTTTGGTTTGGTTTCACTTCATTCTTTCTTTTTCAACGCGTAATTTTTTTGACTCGACTGCGTGATGTGATTTAGTTTGTTCAGATGAATATAAATAATCTGAGATTTAAAGGTTTTTATTTTGGTTTGGATGGGGATGTATAACTCTTTTGGAATTGGATTTTTTTGTGGAATTTTTATGGCTTTTAAGAACTTCTTTTAAAAAAAAAAAAAATAAATAAAATCCGAGGATCCATCCCAATTATTAAGCAAAATTGATTTTTTTTTGTTTAAAAAAAAAACATTTAAATGATTTTGAAATTTTTTTAACCAAACAAATAATTAATTCAAGCTGCGTACTTGTCCCACCCCCACTTCCCTCACAATCCAACCCATACTAATCCTCTCGCTAAGCCTACCCAACAAAAAATAAGCAATATCAATTCCATTAATTCAGTGTCAAAAGCAGAATGAAAACAAACAAAGTTAACTGACCCCGAAAGATTATCATTATTCATTAATTATTTGACGCTCGTTTTTATACTAAGCGACCGTTGGATATTAAATCAAATTGAATATTAATTACATCACGATAATCTTCTGCAATTTTCTTTCCTTTTTTTTCATTCTCATGCGTGTTGGTAAGTGACTAAGTTCTTATCGATGTGTGCGTTCCAATTAACTAAATGAATTTGAAATTTAAACATTTATTAATTATATCAAAAAAAAGGCGACGATAAAGCGTTGCCCGCCCTTTTTTAGTCATTCATTATTATCCAAATAAACGACTGTGATAACTAATCTTACTGAATGCCCGTCTGAACGCTAATGAATGTACACAAAAAAAATATTTTTTTTTTTGATTTATTTATAACATTCACATGTGTCATTAATTTATTTTAGGCTTTAAATTTATGGCACTTGAAGTCTCCCCTTCTTTAACATATATTTTCTATTCTGCTGACATTTCTCCACATTAGAATTTAACACAACAATATCACCGTGCTGCTTTACAATCGAAAAACAATCTAAATCGCACGAAATTAACAGAAACAGAAAGAGAGAAAAAAAATTAAAATTTTAAATTATGTCTCATTTTCCTTTCATTCTCATATCTCCTTTTCGTTTTTCGGCATCGTTGGGTTATTACCACGTTTTTCTTAACTTGCTTTCTTGTCTGTTTGATTGATTGATTGATTGTCAGCAAAATTTTCAAATTTTGTAATCGATTTTTCGACCACTTCTGCTTATCCAATCGAGCTAAAATTTTTTAGTTTTGTGTATTCTGGATGACAATACAATATTCAATCATTTACAAAGTGTAAAAATGCATAGCTTAATTATAATTAAATATTAAAAGTTAAATAAGGGAAAAATAATCCGACATCAATGATGTAAAATTTGAATTTTAAAATAACGGTCAAAACGGAAGAAACAAAGGGTGTCTTCCATTTTAAAAATTGTTTGAGATTTATAAAATTTCACGAAAAATACAACAAAACATCAAAATATCAATTTGTTAATGATTGTATATGAACTTTTAATTAATAATATTAAAACTACTTAATTCTGCTTTCTAAATATTGCACTGAAAATCAAATTTTATTTAAAGGGAAATTTTTTTAAAAAGTGGACTCCCTTTGTTGTAAACAAAATTAAATCTCATTTTGAAATTAATTAAATTAATTGTTGTTTTGTGTTTGACTGAAATTGTGACTAAATCTAATTTAAAGGACATAAATATTATTGAATCTTCATTGGATTCATTGGATATAATTGAAAGCTGGATCTTATTTAAAAGACATTGACTCTGGCTTTTATTTAGGGGACATAAAAAGTTGCTGGATCTTGTTTGATGGACATAAATGGCTACTGTCTCTTACTTAGTGAACATAAATAACTACTGGGTCTTATTTAATGGACAAGTATGATTATTGCATATCATTCATGATCATGAATGCTCACTGGATCTCATTTTCTGATCATTAATGCTTATTAGATCTTATTGACCATGTAAGTATGAATCTCAATTTATGGCCATAAATGCTTACTGGATTTTATTTATAACCGTTATTGCTAACTGGATCTCACTTTTTGATCATGAATGTTCGAAAGATCTCATATTATCATCATGAATGCTCACTGGATCTCATTTTATGATCATGAATGCTCACTGAATCTCCCTTAATGGTCATGAAAGCTTACTGGATCCCATTTAATGATTATGATACATGAAAAATGAAAGTTAAACAATCCTGTAGTGAAGTGGAGTTCGACTTTCCTGTAATCTATAATAGTCGAACGGAACGAAGCGAAGCGAAGTGGAGTTCGACACTCCTGTAATCTATAACAGTCGAACGGAACGAAGCGAAGCGAAGTGGAGTTCGACACTCCTGTGATCTATAAAAGTCGAACGGAACGAAGCGAAGCGAAGTGGAGTTCGACACTCCTGTAATCTATAATAGTCGAACGGAACGAAGCGAAGCGAAGTGGAGTTCGACACTACTGTAATCTATAATAGTCGAACGGAACGAAGCGAAGCGAAGTGGAGTTCGACATTTCTGTAATCTATAATAGTCGAACGGAACGAAGCGAAGCGAAGTGGAGTTCGACACTCCTGTAATCTATAATAGTCGAACGGAACGAAGCGAAGCGAAGTGGAGTTCGACACTCCTGTAATCTATGATAGTCGAACGGAACGAAGCGAAGCGATGTGGAGTTCGACACTGCTGTAATCTATGATAGTCGAACGGAACGAAGCGAAGCAAAGTGGAGTTCGACACTCCTGTAATCTATAAAAGTCGAACGGAACGAAGCGAAGTGGAGTTCGACACTCCTGTATTCTATAATAGTCGACGGGCAGACTTTGGATTCATAAGGTAAAATGAAGCTCACAATGAAGGTGTGAAAATTTTCCCAATACGCCCCCAGACTTTGGATTCATAAAGTAAAATGTAAAAGTGTTCGAGCGAAGCTCAAACACATAAGTTCAAACTAGGTTGAGTGAAGCTCACAAATTTTTACATCCTGAACGAAGGAAGCGAAACGAGTGAAGGTGTGAAAATTTTCCTTAATCGTTCCCAGACTTTGATTCGATGAGACAATGTAAAGGAGAAAATTTAAAATGTTCGAGCGAAGTTCGAACTTAAATTATTTAAATAGATCAAGTAAAATTTTTGTCGGATTTTGTAAAAAAATAATCACTGTAATTTTTCCTTTTACAAAAAGATCAATTTATAAAGAAGTTCATACAATGTTTTTAATTTTTGCTTTAAACACTAAAAAGTAGAAAATAAATACTTTATAAAAAAAAACTTTTTAAAAAACCACGTTTTTCGCGTGGACTAAAAAGTAGAAAATAACTTTTTCTTGAATCAATTACAATTTTCTTAAAAAAATTTAACATTTCAAATTTTTGTTATTAATTTAAATCGCATATGACCCAGTACAACTTGATGTTATCGTATACTTTGGCAACCAAAAACGTGGGCGCATTACTACGCAACGAACAGTTTGTTCACGATAGATTATAGTTTCGAAAATTTTAAAAATTTCAATTTTTATATTTTGCTTCAATGCGCCCACGTTTTTGGTTGCCAAAGTATACGATAACATCAAGTTGTACTGGGTCATATGCGATTTAAATTAATAACAAAAATTTGAAATGTTAAATTTTTTTAAGAAAATTGTAATTGATTCAAGAAAAAGTTATTTTCTACTTTTTAGTCCACGCGAAAAACGTGGTTTTTTAAAAAGTTTTTTTTTATAAAGTATTTTTTTTTTTTCTACATTCTAACATGTTGTTTTACCTCGCATATATTCTGATATGTACATGTTCTTTACACGACAGAAATAAATAAATTTAACTGGGTCTGTGTTTTTTTTGTTCTTGGGTTTTACAAATTTTTATTAGATGTACAATTTTTTGGTGCATTTTATTTTCATGAAATGAAGAAAATTAAATGCATTATGAGGGGATCAATTTGGGTTTTAAAGTATTTAGTTTGTTTTGAATATATTGTGATTAATTTTTTTTGACCTGAGAGATACTTTTTTTCCTGGCGTGAAGATGATGGGGATCGATTTGAACTTTTGATTGATTTCGGTTTATGAAATTCAAAAATAAATTTCTTAGTTTTAATTGAAATTTTAAACTTAAGAAGATTCAGAATTTAGTCTTCAAAATTTATGGTTTTTATGTTTTCTTAAAAATGTCAAAATTTAACTTTCTTAATAAAATAAATAAATTTATTTCAATTACAAAATCATAATTCATTTATCACCTAATCTTCTTCTTAGGCTTTCTCGCTATCGGGATCGGGATCGGGAAATCCCGGGAAATCCCGATCCCGAAAAATCCCGGGATCCCGAAAATTTTCGGGATCGGGATTGAAAATCCCGATTTTAACCATTTGCATAGTAAAATATTTTTTTTAAACTGAGTATTTAAAGAAACATTCACTTTAAATTTTATTAAAATTAGTGTCAGTTAAAATTGAGTGTCATTTGATACTTCATTTTGTTAAAATTTTAAAAAATTTGGAAAATCAACCAAAATTCGTAAAAATCTACATTTTTTTAAAAAAAATATATTTTTGATACTTAGAAAAAAGTTTTTATCATGGTTAAAATAATCAAAAATTGACTTTAAAATTAAACCTTAATTTAGAAAAATATTATTTTAAAGACTTTATATAATAATCTAAAAACAATTCTTTAAATTAATGATACTTTCTAAAACATACATTTATATAAAACTATAGAAATAAATTTACTAAATTTTTAATTTTGTAGTTTATTGAACCATTAATGACCAATTGTAACAAAATTGTATCAGAAATATGTTGCCCAAAAAAATAAAAACTTTTAAAAATTAATTACCTTCATTCAAATATTAAAATTGGATATAAAATCCACATAAATTTTTCAAAAATATCTTTCGGGATTTCCCGGGAAATCCCGGGAAATCCCGATCCCGATCCCGATCCCGAAAATCAATCGGGATCGGGATTTCGAGAAAGCCTACTTCTTCTTCTTCCTCAACTAAAACCACTGAATATACATGAGCTCATCCCAATGATTTGTTAAAATCATTCTCAATAAATTATCAAAACACTCCTCATCCTACATATATGCGCTCTATCCACCTGCCATGTGTTAAACCCTTTTATTCCCAAAATAAGAAGAAGAACACATAAAAAATTTCTCAGTATTTTTCTTCTTCATCTCTCTATTTTCTCGCTTTGCTGGATGTTTATGTTTATATGTTTTTTCAGGCAAAACTCAAACGAAAAAGACGAAAAAAAGTGTGTTGATTAAAAATTATTTATTAGATTTGTCGTGGCATGAATGAACGACCAGAAGAGTTGAAAATTAAATGAATGACTTAAAATGCTAAATAAATAAAAAAAGAAGTTCTTGTGAATTTTTGAATGACTCAACGACGTCCAAATTTAACGAAAAGTAAATACATAAAAAAATAATTGGATGTAGTGGAAAAAAAGTTTTAAACAGACACGAAAAAAATAAGTTTAAATTGAAAATTAAGAATGATTTAATTTCTATCGCGATAATTTTGAAGACTTACATTGTCAACTGTCCAAAAATATTTTCGAATTCTTTTTTGTTCATGTTTTTTTTTCACTCAACCATAACCATCCAAATGTTCTTCGCTGTTGCCATAATGATTTGTTTGTTAAAGAGATTTTTATCAGGAGAAAAACTTACGGTTTTTTCTTGATTTATTTAACTTTTTTATGAAAATAATTGGGCTGACGCTAGTTTAGTTGCTAAAGATTTTTTGACTTGACGATGTCTTCTTTACTTCTCATTAACGTATTAAGTTACAGTTTTTTTGATGTTAATATTTTGTTAATTATTAAACATTCTTAAATTTTCGGTGTTTTATTAGAAATTATTTTTAATGAGGAGCAAATAATTTTGTAAATTTTGGTGGGTTAATTGGTGATTTTGTTAATGAGGACTAATTATTTTTAGTTTAATTTTATTTTTTGCGGACTTTTTTCTCTAACTTTTGATGTATTGAGAATTTTTAGTTGTTGATTTGAAAAATTTGAGCAATTTTATGCTTAAGGGGCCGTTCACTTATGACGTCCATCAAAAACTTGGATTTTTGGACCCCCTCTCTCCTCTGTCACGAAATCTTTAAACAAAAAATTATGTTGTTTAAAACTGTCACACTGCCTCAGATCCCTTCCCCCCTATAAATTGGACGTAATAAATGAACGATCCCTTAAATTAAATTTCATAAAAATCAGAAAATTTTTAGATTTTTTAAACAAAATCAATAAACAATTTATTTAAATATGACTTTTTTTAAAACTAAGAAGTCAATTTTATATAAAATGGATAAAAAAATATAATAATTTATGTATACTTAAAAGTGAATGACCCTCCAAATGTCCCAACCGGAAGTTCAATTAGAACAATCTAATTCAATTAAAATCAAAACAATTTAGAAACTATTACCCAAAACAAAAGCAAATTTAACATCAAAATCTGATTTTATCCACATAACAAAATCATTCCAGAAGTAGCAAAAAATAAAATTTCATGCAAAATAAAAAAAAAATAAAAATAAATAGAATATTTTCATCCATTTAAAGTCACAAAACTCTACCTTTAAGGCATTAAATTTCCCACAAATAATATAAATCTTGCCTAAAACAATAGGCTAAATCGTTCATGAATGGCCATAGTCATGCTTATAGTTCACTATCCATTAAAATTATTATCGCAAATTACCTTACATAAATTCAATTTTCGGCACATCTCTTTCTCTGTTTTGTATATCCAAAAACCATTTTTTTACCATCTTCTCATTCTTTCAGCAATTAAATTTCAGAACGAGAATGAAAATAAGAATTGAGTCAGGCAAGCGACTGAAGCTAAAAGTACCATAAAAAAAGAAGAAAATGTTTAACATCCATTAAATGCGTAGCATGCGAAGCCATTCAACAAATATTTAACGAAAATGAATCTATTGTTTCTACATTTTTAATAGCATTTTTACCTCATTTAATTGCTTTTTATCCATAACAAATTGCCTCGCGCTTATTGCTATTGGCAGTTCTCCTTTTTTGCATGTTTATTGCCATGTTGCCGTGTCTGTTGATTCAAGAAATTATAGCGTGACGTAAAATCAAATTTGTGTCCATTTAAAAAAAAAAAAAATAAAGAAATGTTGTGTATGCGATAAATAATCAATTTTTCAATTGACCAAGACTACCGACTGTGTAGTAGCCGACATGAGTTGAGGAAGAAAAAAAATCAGAGTTTTTCATGGCATGCACTTGCTTGTTGCCAAAAAAAGAATATGAGCGTAGAATGTTGTTGGGTTGATCGGAGGAAGTGAAATGTGAATACATTTCATGAATATCGATTGCCAAGATTTTTTTTTGGTAGTTGAAGACTTTAAAGTTAAGTTTTGGAAGCAGGGTAGGTTTATTTTGGTGACCAGTTTATAAATTTGAACATTTACAAATTTTTTTGGACAGTAATGTTGAGTTTTTCATGCTAATTCCAAACAAACTTTCAATTTTAGCTGCATGAAAATTCCAAAACATTCTCAACATCAAAACCCAATCAACCACATCAACTCTGTCACCAACAAACAAAATATAACATTTTTCTACGGTTAAAGGTAGATGAACACACAAAAAGAATTGAAAACTTTTTTTGTTCCTTCTTCTTAATTTTTAGTTTTTTATTATATTTTTTTTTTCGTAACCGAAAACTTTTAGAGACAATAAATGGGATTGGTAATAAATTTTGTATGGTAATATGAACGCATTTTTGTGGTTTTATTGATCTACAAAAAATTATTTTGTGACATGTCTCATGGAATGAAGCAAAAAAAAAATAAGGCTAGAGTTGGTAATAGAATTTATTATGGGAAACTAGAAATAAAAGAACTCTTACAAGAATGGAAGTGATGATGATCAAGAATGGCAGTGACGATTGTAATGATGATGATGATAATGGGAAAGAAAAAATTATTCAAAAAAATCTGAAAAAAATTATGATAATTTATAAATTGAAGGTTTAATGGTGAATTAAGGTAATTGCGAGTTGGATTGTTGAATTAGACGAGATTGTTTGGATGATGACTGATTCTTAATGGGAGTGAAGTTTGGAATTATTGAATAGGTATGCAAAATGGTATTAAATTGAATTTTGAGCATATTATTAAGCTTTATTATGAAAATTATTCAGAGAATTTTGTGCTAATTTGCAATGCAATCAGGAAATGATTTGGAATTTTTTCTTCCAATTTCTTGACTCATTAATAAGTATTAATAAGTAGTTGCTTTATTTTGCATCTATAAAATTTACAAAACCTTCCAAAATATTCACTTAGACTCCCCCTCAAAAAAACAAAAAAAAAAAACGATCGCAAACCAAGTCAAAGCTAAGTCACCACAAAACGTCCACATTCATCATCCCAAAAATACTTGCTCTTAATGAAACAAAATAAATCAATTGTTGCAGGAAAGAAAAATAAGAAGAACGATTTTTTTTATTTTTATTTCATTTCTTTCGGTTGTTTTTCTTTCTCTTTACGTTCTTTATCTTGTTCTAATACGATTCGTACACAATATCTTAACATTGTACATGCAAGAAGATGCGAAAGAATTGAGAATGAAAGAAGTCGAGAAAGCAACAAACAAATTATGCCAAAAATGTCTTCAGGTAATAAAGAAATGTTTTATATGTGTGTTCTTTAAGATGTGATGGAGACGAAAATGAGATAAAAAAATTTTTGGGGCCGTTCACAAAGTACGTTCGCATTTTAGGGGGGAGGGGGTTCGAAAAAGTGTAACCATTTGTAACAAGGGGGGTATTTGAAAATGTAACGTTCTATCAGCAATAATAATTTTATAGTATTCAAATAAAAAATTTAATGTAAAATTTAGGTTTTGTAATATTTTGATCATGTGAATTTAGTTTTCATACATACGTTAAAGAAAGTTAGATAGTATTTTTTTCAATAGATATCTTCTTATAAAGTTTGTATTGGATTTAAAAAAATTAGTTAAAAAAAATTTATACCAACATTTTTTATAAAATGAAAAAAAATTTGAACGTTCAGGGGGGGGGGGGTTGACAATTTGTAACCATGCGTAACAAGGGGGGAGGGGGGGTCTAAAAAGTCATTTTTTTGCGTAACGTACTTTATGAACGGCCCCTTTTTGCTTTTTAATTTTTTTGAAAGATCATCAACTTAGAAAAAAAGGTTTAAAATACTTTTTTGCCAATTTTAAGCCTTTCCAACTGTCACAATTTAGTCATCAAACATAGAATTTATCTATTCATAGTTATTAAGCATTTAGTGGGTTCAAAATTTCACTTCCTTTAAATTAATTCTTGATGCGCACACCGAATTATCCTAAGAACCAATCATCCTCAATTTTTTTTAACTTAACCCTTTCATAAATATAGTTCGTGATTGCCGGCAGCAGCGAGACGGTTGTGAGATGCTCGAAAAACAATAATCGATCTATGCACACACAATTAAAAATTATAGAAGTTTAAAGATTAGGTTTATAAGCGCATTTTTAGGTTAAAAAAATTTCAAAATGGCGAATTTTCTCACCTTAAATTTTATTTTTAAAATTTCTCTGAATTTGCAATTAATATGTTAAATTTAAGAGAGTTAAGTGGTTTGAAAACATGACAAATTTTGATTGAAAATGATTTTCCAATAAAATTCAAATTAATGTGAACCAAAAAAATAAATTTTCAAATATTTTCTGACCGTTATTTTCTGCAAATTCTGCAAATTATAGTAATAACTATTAATGATTCAAAAACAGCAAATTCATAATGAGCAAGCTTATTTCAAATATCTTTAGCACACTTACCATAAAAAATCCCACTTAACTCTTCCCACATCACATCAATTACCCCAACCACAAACACATTAATTCAAACAGCAGCAAAACGATCAAACCAAATTCTCTCATGTCTGATAAAAATCCCGCTAAAAAAACTTATAATGTATTATTTATTTCTTAAGATCCTAATCGGATCGTCCAAAGCAATTCATCGAGAAATAAAATAAAATACAAAAAATACAAAAAACTACAAGTCAAGTAGAGTGGAAGAATGCAACAGTTGTTTAGCGAACAAAGCATAATTTCTCGTTCTTTTCCGTCTCATTCTTTAATTCTCTTTAAAATTCTTCACTCGAAAGGAAATTAACTTTTTTTTTGGATAAAAATTGGAAGGCAAAAGCAGCAGCATCAGCATCAGAAACCGGTTTATGGATTTTTATAAACTTGGGATTTTATTTTTTTTAGTGTAGAACTGATTTTATATATGTCTGATTTTTTTTGCTGATGCCTTTAAGACGTCTTCACGATATAGAAAAAATAAAGCTGGAGAAATGCCTTCAATAAATAACAAAAGACGATTTTAACTGTGCTGTCGAAGGATTTTTTTTTCATAGTCAATTCCTTACAGAAGTCGAGCTAGATACAAGATGGGACGGTTTTTTATGGCATGCATAGAAATGTTTATGAAAGTAGGAAAAAAAATAAAACGTAAGAATAGAAATATGAGATGAAACAGACGTGAATTTTCTTCATTCCTTTTGTTACTATTATAATTTTTGTAAATAAATCTTTATTAGTTCCACTAAAATGTTGGTCAAATTCCAAAACAAATCAAGTGAACCTTTTCTTATTCCTTAAAGAAAAATCTTAATAACAAAAAAAAACTATTTTTGTAAAAATCTTGATTTATTTGAATTTAAATGTCTAAAAAAAATTTCTTAAAGGGGTTCAACCTCAAACCAACCAGAAAAGAACACACAGAACAAAAATTTTCTCATCAGATTTTTTTCTCATTATTTTCTGCTACTAAAAAATTTATTTCATTTTTCTGTAATTTTCTCTTCTTCTATCTCATATGCTTATGATGTTCATGCATAAATTTATGATAATGACATTAGATGGGGAAGGAAGTGAAATGAGAATTTAGGTTAGATGAAGGCATACGTATGTATAAAAATAAACTATTTTCATTTTCGCATTGTTATCCTTGTGGTTATAGTTTTAGTTTAGCTTGTGGTTTAAAGGTGAGGATGACGGTGGAGTCGTCTTGTTGTTTTAATGGAGATTTGATTGCTGATTAAAGGAGTATTGGGTAGTGGGATATTGTGATTATATGGTCACTAAATATGAGCTTTATGTTAAATAATTACATTGAATTTTAAAAAATTCATAATGGCGGATATTTTTTCGTTAGAAGTTTTATTTTTGCTATAACTTATAGAAAAAAGGAAATTCTTATAACTTTTAGCTTATACTTTAAAGTTAATAATAGCAAGCGTAAATCTAGACACCAAGTTATTCATAAAATCCTTCAAAACATTATAAATTACAGAATTGAAACTTTGTTTGAAATCAAACAAAAAAAAAAAAATATTATTTTAAACCAAACAAATTGAATGAAATTCCTTCAAACTCTCTGAAACTCAAACAATCAACAATTTTCATCCAATTATTTTCATCTCCTTAAATGGTTCAATCCATTTAGTTTACAAACAACTTGAACATTTGTAATAAAAATAAAAACTATGAACTCAACCTATAAATTTTCCTTTTGACTTTTGATCTACCAATTTCTGATTTAACAATCCTCACAAAATCCCACATAAGGATAAGTACATTTTTAGTGCCAAATCTAGCATAACCAGAATATAGCCGTACATAAAAAGCGAGCGAGAAAATCATAAAAACAAAGCGGGTGATGATGATGAAAAAAAAGTGAGAAAGTAAGAAAAGCAAATGATGAGTGGAAATGAATATGGAATTCAAGTGGAATGTTATCACTATCACTTAAGATTTCATAGCCAATGCTTAGTTTGCTCTTATCATAACTTGAATTTTTATATTATATATCTCTTGATATTTTTTTTTTCGTTCCCGTTCATTGCTATATGGATATAATTTGGCATGTGATACTAAAGAACATGCCATAAAAAGGAATAATTTTATCATCTCACATCCTTACGTACCATTTTACTTGATTATTGTATACTTCTTCGTCCGTAAACGATAACAAATGCTTTAAGAAAATTGTATTTTCACTTGTTAGATGGCCACCGCTGCGATACACTTTTTGTTCCCATGTTGAACATATTTCGCGTTCCATACTATTTGAAATAATTCAATTCTTAAGCATCCCTTAACAGGCACACAAGAAATAGAATTTGTTTTCCAAAATAGGTCAATTTAAGAATTTTTTCTATGCAAGCTTATTTCATAATATTTTTTTCTTTTATTGTGTGCTTGGCTTGCTAGTCAAGCAATGAAACTGGCATATCAGCATCGAGGCAGTTGCTACCAACTAACAAACTAAAAAGAAAAAAAAAATATTGCCAATGTTGTTGTCATCAAGTTGAAAAGTAGAAAAGCAAAAGATATGAAAAATAAACATTTCATGAGATTCTCCTTTTTTTTGGTGCATTTTTCACTATTTAAAGGCTAATATTTTCATTATGTCCGTGTGTCAAAGCTGATGCATTTTCTATGACTAAAATTTTATAAAAATATCCTGATATCCAAAAACATTTATTTAACACTGCTTCATTTTCACAAATTTATGCGCTTAATAGCCATGACCTCGAGATTTTCATTACGAGTTTGTTGTTAAAGCTACACTCGATTGTATATATGTTAAATAAGTACTGGAAGGCAAAAAAGAGAGTTGAAATCATAATAAATGACATCTTTCATAGTTCCTTTTCTATATAACCGAAATAATAAAAATGAGATGAGTTCGAAGGAAGTTGGTTGGATTAAGTAATTTTATGATGGAAAGAGGCGCTTCATTAATTCTTATAGAAATTCTTACTTTAATATGATAGAAGAGGACGAATAAAAGTTTAACTAGAAGTTCAAACTCCACGTAAGTTTTAACGGTCATTTAAAATTCAAATATCTTGTTAAAAAACAAAATGGCTGATTTTCTCACTTTAAATTTCAATTTATAATTTTCTCAAAAATTAAGACATAATTTAAACATCTGTCATTTCTGTTTGCTTCAAAGAAGTGGCGTGCACAAAGCACCATTACTGCAGCATATCTATTACTCGTTATAATAACATTTCAAGCATCATTTCATTTAAAAAAACCAAAATGTCCCAAGGATGCGGATTTATGAAAGTAATTTTCATGCTAAAACTGATCCAGAAAAAAAGCAATGCACAAAAAAAATGAAATAAATGAAACGAAAGAAAGAAAACTGAATTGTATAATGAAAAGTAGATAGGAGTTGCTGCTGTTTTTCATATTTTTTTGCTGCTGCTATTTCTGCTGCTGTTGTTTGCAGAGGAACTGTTCGGTTCGCTAGAGGGCAAAAACATAATAATCGATATTCCTCTCTTTTCATTTCATAACATATACATAAATGCAATGTGCATATATGAAATTCATAACATAACATAGTTAAGGCATCAGCAGCACTGGAAGTAGCAACATCGGAAAATGATGGTGATTCGATGAATGCAGCAATGTGTATCATTTGTTAGGAGCTAGAGACTGTATTTAAATAGAATGAGAGTAGAGAATAAGCGATAGTTCATTTAGCAATAATTCCAAAATGCAATGGCTTCATACAATTCATATTTTTTTTGAGGTTAAGATTATTATCGTTGAGAATTTGTTGACTAGAGAGAGCTTGTTGACTCTCCTCTACTCGGATGATTGCTCTTTCTATTATTATAAAGATATTCAGTGCAATTGTTAATGCCATAAAATATCATTCACAATGAGAGAGCATTAAATTGTATCTTTGGGTGCCGTTCAAGTGATTTTTGATTCACAATTTCAACTTTTTTTCATTTTATTTTATTTATTTTTTTTTTTATTTTTATGAAGATATCGAACATTATAAAGTGGATTTTACTGCGTATTGATTTTCTGTTCTCCTTTCAATTAAGTGTTGCAAAAGCGGTACGTTTTTGTTTGAAGCAAGCTAAATTGCACAAAAAGTTGTCTTTTATGATTTCTTTCCATGCTCATTCACCCGACACCTACACACAATGCTAAAAGAAATACAATAAACCAAGTCACATTTGTGCCAGTCGATTGAAATGATATTTCTTTAATGAATAAAAATGTATGAAATAAACTATTTTAACATTAAAATGAGAATATATAAATTTGAGACACTAACGAGATATGGAAGAGGGATATATGAACAGATATCTTGGCAAGAAAGTTGAATAAATTATATAATTTTTGTTGATTGTTTGAATATTGAAGAGGGATATATGTGGGTTTTTGGGAGAATATACTAGTTTTCTTAAAACACGTGTTTTCAAATTAAAGATGGCGGATTTCTTCGTTTAAAGTTTTAATTTTGACTGCTCTTAATTTTTAAATTAGTTGAACATTTCATTTTGGTTTAATACGATAGAAAAAAGTGGCAAGCATATAAAGAACTTTAAATATCTTAAATTTAGGGTTCATATAATACATATTAAACTGTTTAATTGTTTTAAAATACAAGATGGAGAATTTTTGACTTTAAGTGTCATTTTTATTGAAGCCGAGAAAAATCACATATTTTAATTTAATTCAAACCATGTAATCGACTTTCTTCCCTCGAAGTCACATCCGCCCTCCTTTCTTTTGCACAATTAACAATTCATCTCCATTCTTAAAGTACCACAACCTCTAGTCAATAATGACGCGTACAAAATCGACAAAACACAACAATTGTGATTCACAACCTACCAGAAACATGTCAAGCTTGAGGAATAAAACAGACAAAAATATAAAAGTATATCCATACAAGGCAATAAGCGAATGATTTTGCAATAAATAAAAAATAAATAAAGGAGAAGAAAAATAATTGCTCTGGTTTGATTGAGAGTCGTATCTTGTATTGCGTATTAAATTGTGTATGCACTGAGATTCGCAGTCTTGTTTTATCAGTAATTTTCATTTATTTCTTGCCTCTTTTTTTAATATTGTTGATTTTCTGACTCTCTGTTCAGTGCTTTTTTTATATTTTGTAAAAATAAACTAAAAGATATTTTTACAAGAAAATATGTTTGCACATCGTATATAAATGGATGATGTGAATGAATGAGGGGATATGTGCACATCCAACATCCATTGAATGTGCGAAGGAGGCAAATACATTAACGAAGTAAAAAAAATGTTTTTCCAAAATGATATAAAATAATATAATATTAGATAAACAACAGAGACTCTTAACATGTCTTGTTATATTTTCATAGAATTTGTATTTGATGATGTTATGTTGATACACATGAGCTGAGGCTTGAAAAATCCAGAACAGAGTCTTTAAATGCTTAATTTTTCCGAGAACGAGAGAAGGAAAATAAATTCACACAGGAATTTATCCATCGATTTTTATCATTTTCGCATGAATTCAGAAATTAAATTTGCGTAGCCTTGGCAGCAGTTTTATATTTTTTCTCTCTTTTTTTATTTTATCTTGTGTTGCTGTGCATCAGACATACACGTTCTATATAGACGAATAATTTGATCACGAGGCTCATTTCATTTCGGATCGATAACTTTATGCATGCATTTTGATAATAAAAAAAAAAATATATATATACATAGGCCCAGACGTGATTTTGTGTATATTGGCTTTTTTACTGGGCTGTGTCTATTTTTTTGTGTGTGATGGATTTTGTGGTTTGTTTGGGGGTGATGAGTTTGTTGATGGTAAGGATGGAAGTTGGTATTGATTTTTGTGTTACAATATATTGAATTGAGTAGAATTTTACTTTATTTTAGGTGAAATATGGTTGAATCTTGAAGGATGCATAATAAAATGAAGTTCAATTCCTTATAAATTGGGCTATGATTTGGATTTTGAATTTTATGGCTTTTGAAGTTAATTTATCAATTTAATGTGTTTCATACCTTCAGACCTCCATTTAGACTTTATAAATATATAGCCCTCCAGAAATCTCTCAAAACTTCACTAATTATACCTAAAAACTTAATTAAAGCTCCCTTGTATCCTAAAATGTCAAAAATTTCCCATTAAAAACCACAACATTCCAGTCTAGATCATCTTAAATCTCTCCTATCCCAATCTACATTAAAATTAACTCATTTTAAGTATTAAATTTCATATCTCAGAAAATTGCAGTTTTTTCATCAAATCAGATAGATGGAAAGGCTTTAGTTTCGGTTATGAATGAAAATTGGCAGATGAGAGATGAGTGAAATGAGAGAAACCACAATAATGATTCATCTTGCCAAAAAATAAAAATTTTATATTCCATCTCATGCTATGTTCCATGTTCATGATGAGAAGATATTCATTTCAAAATAAAAAATTTAAAAAAACCATTCTCAACGTCAAAGTGCAATAATCGAGATTGAATTTTAAAATAATGATGATTTGTGAATATTCAGTTCTTTTGTGATAGAAAATTATTGAAAGAAAATTTCCATACAAAATTGCATGTGTTTTGTATTATTTCATCTTAATGCAAGACTTTGGGATGAAAAAAAAAGAATAAAACCGCAAATAAAACATGAGATTGACTTATGCTTTACATAAGATGAGAAATGTGAAAAAAGAAGAATTTTTGTATTTAATGAGGCTTTTGTGGTTTTAGCAAGTTATTGTTTATTTTTTAATGCCAGAAAAATTACTTTGTACTAGAAATGCTGTCTCGTGTGACTCATGCACATCTATTTTTTTTCAAGATTGACTCAGATTTACAGAATAAGATGATGTCTATTTTTTCATAAATTTTGAAAATTTCTGATTTTTGAATTTTTGAAAAAAATGTTTTGAAAAATTAATAATTTATTTCATAAATTTTTATCAACATGCATTGCATCCCTTCTTCTTAATAAATTTATATGAATTTGCCACACACTTCAAAATCTTGTATATCCAAAAAATATTTAAACAGACAAATGATCAAAATTACATGCAACATAAATCTAGCCTGCAGTTTTTTTTAAACCTTTCAAATCCATTTGGATATAAAATAAACCATTTTTATGCTACTCAGAATCAAATTCTTCAAGCATCAGCTAAAAAAAATCTCAAAAAAAAAGAAAAACGAAAATAAAACCTGATGCAATCTCTTTCAATAACAACACAGCCGTTGCTATGCTTAAAACATGAAAATTTCACAACAGATTTGAGTGTGTATCGAAATGATGATCATTATTATTATTCTTATAAATATAAATTCTTTCTTTGAAGGATATAAATGTGTGGATGATGATGGATATAAAAGAAAATGAGCAACATCTTGAAGATTGGTTATGAAAGATCTCTTCTTTTTTGCTTCAAAAGGAAACTTTAAAGCCATCATCTAATAATGACAGGGCTCTCAATTCTCTCGTCTTTTTTTTATTCACAATTTCTATTGTTATTTTCACGTAGTTTCTTTTAATGTTTTTGTTGCTCTGTAATCGCCTATGTATTAGTTGAGGAGAGGATTCATTGAGAGTAAGGATCCCTCGACTTGTGAGATTTCTTTATGTCCTATTTATTTCCCTTCTTACCTGTACAATTCTATTTCTGACGCTTTTTTTATGTTCATCAAAACCATAAAGATGTGAGTATTTACACATATCCTTGTGTAATATAACAAAAATGATGAAAAAAGTGAATGTTTATTCTGAATCTAGTTTAAAAAGGTTTTTATGTTAGGGATTTTTAAGGTACGAAAAAAGCGAATTCTCCAGATTATTTGAATATTGCGCAACACCCTAAAAATTTACAAAAATTACAACGGCTTTTTGACTTTTACAAATTTGATGACAAAAAAAAACAAAATGGCAGAAAATCCCGCTCTTAAAATTATTTATTAAATTTTATCAAACTTATTCAATTTAAAAGAATTCTAATGTAATAAAAAGATTCAACACAATGGCAAAAAAACCATAAGAACTCCAGATCAAAACTCTTTTCTTTAAAAATTTCATACAAAACCCAATAATCAAAGTTTCCAATCAATCATCCACCCAAAACGTCAATCTTCATCCAATCCTATCCACTTTTCATATCAAAAATCTTGCTAACAAGAAGGGCAGGAAGATTTGCTTCAAGATTAAATTTAAGAGCTAAAAAATATATTGAAGAATAAAAAACAAGAAAAGGAATAAAAAAGAAATGTGAGTGGAGAGCAAAAGGTAAACTTTATTGATCGATTTAAGCAACAATAAATGTAAATGGTTGATTGGGTTGTTGAGGTGTGCTGTTGTTGAGCCATTGTGCGATTTTCCATATACACGTCGAGTACCTCTGGCCCTCTTAATACGTTCAATGTGTGTGCTATCAGCACACAATCTTGATATCTCATCGACATTTTCATTCCTTTAAGGTTCACCTTTCGGTCACTGTAAAAAAAAGGTGATTGTTGATATACAGAAATAAGAATGTCCGGAGATTCTTTTGTATTACGAGTCCCATGTCTCTTTCGCTTCATTTTTTTGTGAATGACTTGCTTCAGGCTTAAGGTAAAGTTCGATGAGATGGAATAAAAAATGAGCTCAGTGATTGTAAGAACTCAATTCTTTTTTGGCCTCTGCAAAAGATTTAAATTTACTTTTTGGGTACTTCGTGGAATCATCCAAAGAAGATGAAAAGGGAGACTTTTATTGAAATTTAATTTATTTAATGATAATGCCAAGTAATCGAACCTTTTTTGGTTAAATAAATTTAATTTTGTTAGAAAGTTTTACAATCAGGTAATCTAAATCGTTTGTTGGGTAGATAAATATCAGATTACAACAATAGACGTCTGCCCCAGAACAAAAAAATAATCAGCTTCGTGATACTCTTTCTTCTAAGGTTTCTTAAAGTCCTTCAAATTGTTTGCTTGCTGTGGGCTATTTTTATGCTCGGTTTTATAATCAATTTGATAGGAGTATTTATCATTTCTATTGTGATGATGAAATGATGCTGGATTTATTGAAGCATTATAAAATGCGTTGGAATATTATCTGTGTTTTAAGAATTTATTCAGTTGAGTGACTTCAACTCAATATTTTTTTATCATTAATTCTTAAATTAAATAGCAAAATTTCTTCTAAAATATATATATGGAAGAAAACAAAATGGCGGCTTTCTCACCTCAAAAAATTATTTCAATTTTATTCTTAGACAGGCATTAACAATCAAGTTTTTATTCTTGAACATCATTTAAAATGATAGCATCTATCAATTAGAACACAATTTTGTACATTAACAATAAAACTCGCGGCTAATTTTTATCAAAAATTAAAAAAAAAATCTAAGAAAAACACGTGGTTAGAAACAAATTATCTCAGTTTAAAGACCATCTGGACTTGCTATCTCCTATATCACTCATCAATCCCTCAATAGCCTCGGGAATCAAACATAAAACAACTCGAACCCTACAATTTTGCACATCTAATCCAAAATGATGACTCAAAATCATTCTAAAGCACGACAATCTATCCCCTTTCTTTTCTCAAATAAACCATCATTTAAGCCATATTTTTAACTCATAAAGTATAGCATATGTACACAATATTTGACATCGGAATGCAAAATCGATCGTTGTTATTCCTCTTACTTATATTTTACTTTATCGTTCATCCTCATCAATTCAACTTGCTTTTTACTCTTTTCTCTTATTCAAAAAATAAAGTTTGTATTTCTTAAGAAAATAAGAAGTAGAAGAAATTTCAATATGATTCAATTTGCAAACACACATAGTACATCGAAGAGGAGAAAAAAAAAATAAAATAATGTAAAAAGGCAACGGCATGAAAAAAAGAGAAGTAAAAATATATAAAAATAAAATAAAATAAAGAAGGTACACATATACTTTGAGAAAGAAGGAAAGATTTGCTGTTGTTCATGCGGAACGTGTTCTGAACTATTGACATTATGTTGCCTCCAGGTAGACGGCCAGATATATACATGTGAAGGGAGACATGGAGTGAAAGAGATAGAATGTAAGAATTTCATCTACTTAAACTCTGTAAATTAAATTGCAGCATATCAAGTTTGAGAGTAAGGGGGAAGAATATTGAGACTATTTTTTTAACGTTCTGACGACGTCGACAAGCATAAAAGAAACTTTTTTTTTGTGTTCAGTTAAAGATGCAATTGAATTACTTCTTTTCCTACCTATTGAAATAGTTTCTTTCAATACTTTTTTGTGTGTGCAGCTTTTAGCGATATGGGAGGAAGATGATGGTTGCTTTGGGTTGATTGAGAATTTTGGCTAGGAGTGTTTTGCGTATTGCACGGTTTATGGTTCGAGTTTTCAACTTACTACTACTAATAGATTGAATTTAAATAGGTTTTAGACATTTTTGAACTTTAGAGTCAAAACCAATTAGTAATCGCGGTCCACGATTAGTTTATCTGATCCAAGTTGGTATATCTGGTACTAAGAGATTTGATAAGCATGTTTAAAAATTTTACTTACAAATTCTTCTCGTGATTAAGGTAAAATATAGTTAAATGCGCTCTTAAACCCATCCTACAATACTCCAACTTTATCACCATAAGTAACATTCATATTTATTTTTCGAATATATGCGACAATTCAATGGAAGAGGTTTCTTTGTTACTTTTTTCCCTATACATATCCACTCCATATGAATGTATCATTCATTCTTCTTACTTTTCTTTTTTCCTTTCTTTATTATTTTGAAAACATTTCTCGACTAAATTGATAATTTCATGGAATTTTCTTACTTTTTTTTCATCATTGTCGTCTTCAATGTGACAACAATAGGAGTCGGGTATGAAAGGATAAATGTTCCCTTACTTATTATTGCACTTTTAAGTTTCAATTGAGGTTAATTGAATGTTGTGTGAATCAGTTTATCTCGCCGTGATTGATGTTAATAAAATAAATAAATGATGTATAGGTTTCACATTGACAATTGAATGAAGTAATGAAGTGAGAGGAATGTTATTGAATTTCGAGGGTATTTGATTTTAATGGAAAGGGTTGGTTGGTACCAGGAATTGATGTTGAAGAGTTATGAATTTTTAAATGGGGTTCAAATATTAAAAAAAATATATATATTTTGTATTAAATTTATTAGGATTTTTTTTATAGCTTGACTAATGTTCAGCATCAATTTCAATTCGACATAAAAATAAAAAATTCTTTATTTTATTAGAAATAATAAAATTTTCACGATTTTTGACGCCTTCAACTTAAACATTTTTGTCACATTTGTGTGAAAAATCAAATTTCATAGTTATGCAAATTATCACAATTTTCTTAATTTGATCACATTTTACGTCAATTTCCATATTTAACTCACAAAATAATTATTCTATTCTCTCTAAATCAGCTCAAATTTCACGATCATTTATTGATTGTGTTAATTTTACAATCACGACACCCACAAAAATCGGCTCTTTTTAATCAGCATCCACAGAATGTCCAATAAAATTTTTGATTGACAGTAAAGTGCAAATTAATCAACATAAAGTCTAAAATGTTAAATAATTCTCATAAATTTCAATTCAAATGAATCTCAATTGACTCCATTGACTGCAACTGCTCCCGTTGAGCTTCAGATATTATTTTAAAATGAGATGAAAAATTTTTGTATTGTATATCGATGAGTCGAGTTGACCGCAGATTAAAATTCACCGCCCTATTACATTTCGTAGTAGCAGGACATCATTATGATAATGTAATTTACCGCTGCATAATCTCCTCGACGAAAATATTTTTTAAGCCTCCGAGTATTTTTTCCTCTGTAAATTATTCAAATATCTCTATATAATTATTTTTGGGGCATGATAAATTACATGTGCTTGATGAACAATAGATTAATAATCCATCAATTATCGGAGAATTTTATGAATTGAAAATTGTTGAAATAGATAATTTATCGATGGGTTTATAAATTTTTTAGGGTGTAAATTATGTGATGGATTGAAGTGAATTTTTGAATTTTTGATTTAAAGTAAATATAAATTTTCATGAAATTTTTTTTAAAAAAAATATTTACAACTGATAATAATGTCAATTTTAATCCAAATAAAGTTAAATTTTAACAAAAAATACCTCATCAACCATCATTATTTTACACAAAAAGATAATAATGAATAATAAATCAGAATAAAAATTACACAGAAAATTTCACGTTAATAAAAAGTACAATATGTATCATCATGTCGATGTAGGTAGGAGGTGGTCAGCAATGCAACATTGATTCCATTGATTAACCATCCGTTAAAATATTTTATAGCTTCATTAAACGGCATTGATTAAATCAAATATTGACTATGATTGCACACATGAAAGAAACTGTAGAATTGAGAATTTTGTTTGTGTTGGGTCGGAAGTTTGTTGAGTGAAATGCTGCTTGACATTTTTTAAAACTTTTTCAAAATTTAATTTGAAAATTAATAATTTTAAATCCAATTTTTAAATTTTTTTTGACGTTTATAAAATTCAATAAAATTTATAAATGTGAAAATCAATTAAAATTTTTTTTATCAATTTGGTTTCACACCCTAGCTGTGACTCATTTCCTGTCCGTTTTTACAATGAAATGTTTTATCATTAAAAACAAATTCAACACTGACAATTCACAGAAAAATTTACCATTGCATTTTATTTAAACAATAATCGACTTATCCTGTTTACAATCTATAGATACAATATTTGAAAAATTGTACAAAATTAAACAAAGTTAAAAAAAAAATTTCATTTTTTGTTTGTTTTGCATTGTCAGACAACTGATGTTCTTTATCAGTTAGGGCAAAATGAGGAAAACAAATATGAAAAGTGAGCTTCAAATGTTCGAAAAGTGTAAATATTGAAAATCGATCCGAGGATAAAAAAATTTATAAAATTATCATCATCCTTTTCCACATTCACGCATTTAATATTCATTTTCAACACATACACACACATGCTTTCATGCATAAAAAATTGAAAACTGGAGTGTAGGAAGACATTAATATGGTCTCAATTTTTACCATTCAATGGCAAATAAATAAATAAAATCGAATATGTGTATTGATGATGTTTAAATATTTAAAATCAAATAAGAGAAATATAAAACAATTTAGAGAATGAATGATTAAAAACGATGCGAGAATGAGTAAGAGGAAGGAGGTGTTGCCACGATTGACTCAAATCTTCATGAAAATCGATTATGTAAAAAGCTTTTATTGTGGTGAAGGTTTTAGCTTGATTTGAATTGAATTTGATTGAGTTTTGAGCCATTTTGGGTTAACTTGATGTTGATTTTGGAATAGTTTATAGTTCAGACACATTTAGTTTGGACACATGCCAAAATTTCTTGATGCTTTATTTTGATGTTTATTTATAACTTTAATATGGTAAATCAAACTGATTTCGTCTTGCAGTACAGCTTTTGCTATGTTTTTAAACCAAAATTCCTTTAAAATCTTCCGAAAATCCTGAATTAGAAGGAATAAATTAAGAAAAACTTTTTGAGATGAACTAAGTTTGTCCGCCATTTTATATTTCTTTTAAATTTCAAAAATACGTTAAATTTTAACCTTAAATGCGTTTAAAATCAAAAATACAGCATTTGATTCTCCACAGACATCAACTTCTTTCTTTTTCAACTCATTTCATGAAACTTTTCAATCTCTCAACAATTAAACTTTCAATTTTAATTTTTCAAACTCAAACGCATTTCAATATTGATGATAGGAAGAGAAGAGGCAAAAAAAAGTAAATTATTTTTCAGTTGCCGTGCGACGACGCACATTTGATCAACACCGCGAACAAGGAGGGGAAAGTACTCATCAATCAATTACAAATTTTTCATATTCATAATTTAGGTGTGAGCTCGCGTGTTAGTGTTTATGAGTGTTGGTGTTGGCATCACCATGATTGTACTTTCTGGAAGTGAAGCGAGTGAGAAAAATAAAATTTAATCCATTTTTTTTTTGTTGGAGTTGTTTAAAGATTCTCAAGTTTCTGTTATTGAGTGTTGGATGGAGTGTCCAATTTGGTTTCTGGGTGATTGGTAATGGTTATGTAATATGAGATGTATGTGGAGGTTGAATGTATGGTAGGATTGCAAAGGCTTAGAGGGATTTGATGTAGATTTGTTGAATTTTTGTAGACTTTAAAGCCAATTCTTCATGATTTTTGAACATTTTTGAATAAATTTCCAATGACTCAACATGCATCTCCTCCACCACAGTCCAATGCAATGAAAATCTCCGAGTGTGAACCAAAAACAACAAAGAAATAATTCTTTTTATGATTATTTGCCTTTAAGTCATTAAGTGACTTGAATATCTCTCATCTAGCCATTCCATTCTGTGTTTGATTAGGGCAAAGAATCGATTTCATTGTTTTATCTTCTCATTCATGCCTTCAATTTTTTTCTTCTTCTTTATTCATCTCTTCTATTATATTTTATTATGATGAATGTGGTGTTGATAGAATCTTTTTAAGTAGCCGACTTTCACTTTATGCGTATGAATGTGTCTATGAATAGAACATCAAAAAAAAAAAAAAAAAAAAAAAATAGAAAGAAATGTTCTGGTAATGAAAATTAAAATTGATTTTTTAGTATTTTTCAGCAGTCATTTCTGTGAAGACTTCCGACTTTTCTATTGCTTTTCAGTAGATTGATTTTTATTGTAATTGAAAATTTAAATTTTTCTTTCATGTTTATGGAATGAAAAAGGGGAGCTATTAAAGGCTTATGCTGAGTGAGACAATTGATGTAGTTTGATGGGAAGAAAAGTGGAATTTCTAGGAAAAACATTGATGTTGGGAAATTTTTGTTGGTAGCAATTTTTGAGGTTATGGGAGAATCTTAAAATAAGAATCATAAAATCTAAATCTACATCTCAATATCCACCATCCATGGCACTCATCGACCCCAATCTTCATTCGCAAATCTTTTAATTCCATCACACATTCTTCAACTCTTTTTTTCTCTACTCTCAACTTAATTCTACTTGACCCTAGCAAGAATAAATCATCTCTTTAGCTTGCATGTCAAATTTCACATTAAAAATATTTTTTTGCTTCATGACATTTGTATCTTCATCAAAAATCATTTCTACACATATTCATTGTATATTTTCACATAAACGTTCAATCTATGAATTCCGTTAGATGTCATCCTCTCATTCTCTATCTCAATTAAGCATCAGAAAAATTTTTTTTTTTTGCACAAGACACGATATCAAAAGAGGAAAGAGCGAGAGAAAAAAAAGTTTTTTCATTCAATTTCGTGCCATATGTTTGTCCTCAATTAATATAAATTGAGAATGTGTGTGCCAATAATTTTGCCAATATGTTCAATTAATTGTGAGGAACTGAAAGGATTTTTGGGATGAATTTTGGGCAAGGATTTGGTGGGTTTCTTTAGACATTTTAGGGACAGCGATAAAAAAAACTTTAAACTTTAACTTCCGCATGCGGTTTTGGTTATGACTTACTCAAAAAGTATGCCGCGGCATAAAAAAGGTTGGCCAACACTGGTCTAAAATAATAAATTAAATACTGAGATGACTAAACTAATCACCAAAAATACTAAATTAGTTACCGAGATGACTTAATTAATTTCCAAGATGATTGAACTATTAACTAAATTGACTATTTTTTACCAAAATCAAAATTTTTGGCCTAAATGACCCAATCAAGCTTAAAAAGCAAAACTAATGACAAGTTTTAATCTAAAAAAATCTAAAATGCCTTATTTAATTAAAAATCTACAAAATAATACACCAAGATGACTCAATTTCCATTCAATTCCACAAATTAAACCCACAACACCCACAAGGATACAAAAGACATACACATAAGCAGATATATCATGAGCATTATTTCTCTATAGCTACATATTAAATTAAGCAAGAATAATAAGAAGCCGTGAGATTCACAACGATCGATAATAAAGCGATGAACAAAACGAAGGAAACACAAAGTTTTTTTTTTCGACTAATCGATTTGTTGGGTTTGTCTTTTGATGGCATCATAACGCTTTCTTGTATTTTGTTATTCCTTATTTACTTATTATTTCTCACATTTGTGTTCATTTGAACAAACAAAAAAAAAAAAAGAAAAGAAAATGTGTTAACATAAAGAAATATGTAAATGATTACTTTTTGTGTTCTTTTTCGATTCTTCTGAGTTTTGGCTTTTCTGCGTCACCGCATCAACATTTCATTTCATCAATTGTATGGCAACGCCTAAAACAAAAAGAGCTTTATTTTATCTATAATAACATCCAATAACAGCAGCAACCAAAAGAATTTTTTTTTTCATTTCTTTGCTGCTTTGTTGAAACGTTTAAAGACACATTTTGATAATTGAATAAAAAGAATATGTGATGATGATGTTGATGATGATTTTGTTCGTTATCGTGTGGCGTTAACAATGAATGGATGTCTAATTTGAGATGTTACAGGGAATTTTCACGTGGGTATGTGGGACGTTTCTGAGGAATTGATTATTTGGGATTGACTGAATTATTGATTTTTATTTTATTTAATAAATTTCAAATCTTGAACGAAAATTCTGAGATGATCGAATTTTTGAAAATATTTCTGAGAAGACACAATTTTAATGTCTCTATTTGCTTCAATTTCATAAAAAACTCCTTTCATTCAAAAAATTCCACCTCCATAATCAGCCTGTCATCACAATCATCACAACCAGAAGCCGTTGACATCATCAAATAAAAGACTTTATGATGATTATGAAAATATGAAAATGAAGGTGTTTGCCATAAAAAGAGTCGCTCGAATATAGCTTTATTAACAAGAATAAATTCACAAAAAAAAGTTCAACTCATTAGTTAAATTGTATAATTTATGAGGATTGTAATCGACAGCAGCACACAAAAAATCAGCAGGAATCGAAAGCAACAACAAAGAAGTATAAAAAAATAAGTTCTTTCGTGCTTCGATTGACTCCCCTCGAATTGTACATGAAGGAAATGTATTGCATGTTATTAAGAGTCGTAAATTTGTTAAAATTATGAATGGTAACATGCAATTATGATGGGATTTTTTTTGGATAAAATAAAGTGAACTGAATTTTTTTTTTTTCGGTGGCATCATAAAAGATATTTTCGAACTATAGATAAATAAAAAATAAATTTGTATTAATTTCTGTACACCATTATGCCATTAAGATAATAATTTACATCAATAAAATGTATATAAAAATAAATTTTGGGGAGGCCTCACGGAATGCTATCGATAATTGTGTCTTTTGAATGAACAAAAAAGTAAATTTATTGACTCTATTAAATCTCTCTCTGCGGTGCCCATTAAATTCATGCATACTTCATTTGATTGATTAGCTATTATTGTGCTGTGGGTCTCTTGTGGGAATTTTGGTAGAATGGATTTTATTGAATGATATGGCAAGCTTGTAAGTTGATTTAATATATGAAGGGAATTCATTCTTGAAAATTCAAATTTTGAAAAACCGTTACAAATTTTAAAAAATTTAAAAATTATTAGAAATTTAAAATTTTGATAAAATATTTAAAAAAAAATCTTAATCAAATTCTCTCTTCCAAGAAGATTCTCACAATATTCACATAACATCAAAAAAACATTCCTTCAGTACAACCATTGAGGCTTTCATTCCTTAGAGTACCGGAAAATTTCTGATTTCCTACAATTTCTTTCCTCTCATTTTCTGACTCTTCATCCTACTCTCAAAACTGGCATATTGAAGAATTACGAAACGAAATCACAGGAAATGAATCAAGGCAACTTCCGCGAAGCATTATCACATTTTCAGCATGATTTAATTCAATATTAAGGACGTTAGGATGAAAGAGCTTAAGTTAGATTTCTATTTTTTTTTGTAAATGATATTTATCATCAAGACATTATGATACCGGATCATGCTATAGTATTGGTCTTTTTGTTGTGACTGACTAAGAAGATTTTTGTTAATTTTAATGGATTGGTGGGTAAGGGATTGGTGTGTGGGGGGTGCGAATGGTTTCATGAAAAGTTCAATATTTTTTTGACAATTTAGAAGGTTCTAGGTTCGAAATTTATTAAAACTCCTAATTTAAGTCAGAACCCTATAAAAAAATATTCAAAATTATTTACAAAAATCGAAAATTCTTTAATTATTGATTCGCATTAAATAAATTCCTAGAATTTCCAAACTCCCCCTTAATTCATCCCAAATGATAATGCCAAACAAAAAAAATCCTTATTTTTTCATCTGAATGCCTCCAAATCTCAACTTGTAATTTTTCATTTCATGTTATTATTATTTTTTCTTCCTCATCCACTTCTTCAATCTCCGTGAATTGTCTGATGCTATCCAATCATTTCATACATGTATGTACGTACACGCATTAGTTACATAACCAGCAAGTCCTCTTCTTCCTGATACATTCTCATTCATTGTTAGATGATGGAAATAAGAGAAAAAAAAAATCCATATTTTCCAATGCTTTTGCCTCTCGAGTTATTCACTTGAACGAACAAATAATAATGATAAATTACATTTGATGGATGGATGAGAGCATGAGCATGAAGGAATAGAATGAAAATAAAATGAAAATATATACATACACAATTTTTTATCATCCTCGCGTTTTTATTCAATTCCCGTTGATGTTCCTTCATTTATATAATTTTTATATATAAATTTTCTTCATACTTGATATTTCATATATACATACAGGATATTACTTTCCTATTCATTGTGCTTTCTACTACTTTTCTTAGCTATCTTTCTATAATATAAATTGAGTATGTGTGTATTTACATGGATATGGATTCTGAGTATTGCCACTTTTGATAACGTCAAAATGATGAAATTTCATTTATAAAAAAATATAAGACGAGGATGATGAAGAAGAAATGAAATATCGGAAGAGTTTTATGCTTGGAAAGTTTCTGATGTGCTGGTTGGGATTTTTAGGGGAGCTGAAGTGGGGGGTTTTAGGTTTCAAAATTTTGCGCCATTTTTGGTAAAAATTCGTGAAAATTCTGTACCCATTAAGCTCAATGCTAATTTTGCATTAAAAATTGAATCTAGTTTTAAAGATAATAAAACTAACAAAAAATCTTTGAATTCCAAAACAGTTCCAATAAAAACAATCCAACCCACCTTTCCAAAGAAAGATGAGAAAAATTTCCCTTCCATCAACCTCAAATCTTGCTCAAAATGAAAAATGACATTAATACCATAACAGAAGACGTACATAATATTGTCTGACAAATTTATTTTTAGGAGTGAAGTAAAGTAATTGATTAAAACACATTTACAGAAGCATACATTTATAAAAAAAATGTTACATGCTGCGGGTTGTTGTTTCTGTGCCTCGTTCTTATTTTATTCTCAATTGAAGATACATTTAGGGATGCTTTTTTTAAGTCTCATTCATTTGTAATTGCATGGAAATTTTTGTTTCATCAATTTTCGGCTTTCGTGCTGCTTTTGAAAAAAATATTGAAAAACAAAGCAAATTTTGGGGTTGAAGATCTCTCGACTATTGTGCGGTTTTTTGATTGATGCTTCTTTGTTTTTGATCTTGTCGAGTGCAGACAGATTGATGTAAAAAAAATTTAAGTAAAATTTTTGAAAAATGTGATTTTTATCTTTTGGAAAATTTTAATGAAGGGAGAAAGTTGTAGGATACACATTAGTGCGATGATGCTTTTAGATAAATTGAATGAGAATTTTCGTTAATTTGAGCTATTTATTATGCCTGAAGAAGCACATATGTGTTGGGGTAGGAAGAGGGGGAGAATTTTTGGAGGATTTTTATCAGAGGATTTATAAAATTCTAAAATCTTTAAGTTTTGTTTGAGTTTAGAGAAAATAAATCTTAATTTTTAAATGTCGATTCCAATTGGTCAGTTTTTGAACATTGTTCGCTCATTTCATCATAGTTCAAGCTACAATCCATAATATGACTCTTGAACGCCATGACAATTTCAAGCCAACTTCAGAATCAGAATTCAATAAAATTAATTCAATCCAAGAATTGCCTCCTAACCGCTTAATTGACACAATTGTCACCAATAATGACTAAATTAACATTTGCTTCTGACATTTACCAATATTCAACTTAATTCCATTGCCTAAAATTAACTTGAACCAAAATAATCTCAACCTCAAACTTCATGGAAAAATAATATTTCCTCATCCATTATCGATCAATATTCACAGCAACCTACACAATTAAAAGCAAGAGTGAGAGAAAAAAGTCACATTAACAATAATCAAAGTTTCATATCCAACATAAAATGTCATGATCTCTCGATTGTGACATTTAATAAATTTTGTGTCCTTTTGTATGCACACATACATTTTGATTCTCACATTCAGTTCCCTCCAACCCGTCCATAACCCTGTCACATGATAATACATTATGGATATTCTCGGTGGATGAATAATGATTTTTTATTGACAAAATGAAAGACATTGAACTTTTTTTTATGCTGTTTGTTCTGTATTGTTTTTCATTGACTGTAATGTTTGTGTTTTAAGCATTGGTAAATAGTGTGAAAGGGTTCGGAAATTGGATGGTAAATTTTTGGTAAGAATTACAATTTGTGGGATTTTTGAAGGCATTTTACAAGTTTTTAAAGATTGATAGTTGACTTTGAGTCATAACTTTGATGACTGATTGAGTGGCATATTTTCATCCTCAATAGCACCGAAAATATGCAATTATTAAAACCCAAAAATTACTTTCATTATAAGTTCCCTCAAAATCTCGCATAAGGGTCAAAATAAATAATTTTTCATATATACACATAAAAAGAGTCATTCATTTATTCATTAATGAAAAGCATTAATGAGCACTGAAAACAAAGTTTTTTTTTATTGTTCATTTGAAAATAAAATGACTTTTTACTGGGAGGATAATTGAAAACCGTTGTGGACATTTGACTCCCTTTATGAGTTTTTTTGAGTTTTTTTATTTGAAACTGAATTTCTTTTAATTGATATTGTTTTTCATTGTGGATTTAAGTGAGGTTGTCTGCTAACATTGTTCATATTGTTTGAACTATTGAGTGGCGATTCGATAAATTTTAAATTATGAAAATTTATTGAAAATCGATGAATCTATTTAACATTTAAATTTATTAAATATCAAAATTTTAATAATTGTATTTTTCGTTCTATTTTTGCAGGTCAATACCAAATTGGTGAGTAATTCATTCATCTAATCGTGTGAATGTCATAAGCATTCTGGTCTAATAAATGGTCTAAAATCATCACCGGCAAGTAAAAAACTGTGAAAATTTTTTAATAAAAATATTAAAAACTTTGGTTCTAGAACCACACAAAAAGCCATCAACAAATCACAAAAATTTCCCACAATTTGATTCTGTAAATATTCTAGCTCAACCTTAACTCATCAATAGATCAATTCTTTTTGAAACAATCGAATAATTAACTTAAAAAAAAAGTTTCAACCAAGCCAAAAAAGTTTTTTTTTGCATATGACAAATTATCTCAATTATCTCACACTCGTCTGACAACTCAACACATATCGAGCCTTTTTGGCATTCAAATAAACAAACAACAAAAAAAAACTCATTAAATTAATTTTTTTTCATCTCTCAAAATTAACCGTCCACATATTATATGAAAAAAAAAAATATTCTATTCTTCATTCACAACATCATCAATTGCTTTAGACACTCTTATTGATTGATTACGCTTATTAACGAATCGTTTTCATATATATTTTTCTCCTCTTTCGTCTTCTTCTTCCTCCCCATACATCTCAATAATGAAAATATAGCTAATAATAAAAATAGATGTGTCACACACACGTCATCTCAGAATGCTTCAAACAAAAAAAAAAATGAAATGTTGTAGATATATTAAACAGCAAGATACGCTGGTGCTGAGAATGGAGAGATAAATACACATGCTTCTAGTAACAGCCACATGAGGACTGTGGAAAATGAAAGAAATTAAATAAAAATAAATTAATGTCAAAAGAATTTTATTTTCATTTTTTTCATGACAGAAAACGCGTTATGTTATGCCATCATAAAAATTGATTATGGATGAGTTATATCTGATGATATGACTTAATTAAGAGATGAAATGAAGGAATATGAAGTAATAGTGTGCATTCGGTTGTGACAGTTTTTTTTATGAATTTTTTTATGATGGGAAAAATTGTTGAGAAAGTATAAAAACTGAATTTTTGAATCAATGCTTTGAATGTGATGCAATACCTTAAATTTAAAGCAATGCTGTAAAATTGAGAAAATAAGTTGAATCATCGTTTCAAAATTTAAACTTCACTTTAAAGCAATGCTTTAATAATGAAGAAAGCAAGGAAAAGTCAAATTATTTTTAAATTCAGGTCAGCATTCATTTAAAGTTTCCGAAAATGTCAAACTTAAGAATACCAATTCCATAAAAAACCTTACCTTATTGTAAATAAATTGTGTGTAATTCTAGTCTTTTTTAAAGACATTTTTGTCATTTATTGAATAAAAGGTAGCAAAAAAGGTCGACAAGGAAATTCTTTTCCTCATTTTCTCAAATTTTTTAGCAAAAAATTTCTTTTTCAATTTACATATTTTCAAGAACGAAAATTGTTGATTCAATTTAAGAATTTATTTTTTGATGAAAATAAATAAATTTTCTGCATGTGCCTCAGAAAAAAAAAAATTTGATTGTGTATCACAGATCTACTCATGTGTGCTTATGTCTTACTCATATGTGGAAAATTTCTTTTGTGCTCATTCAAATTTTTTTTAGAATTTTATTTTTCTTTGAAGTCTACGATGGCTCTTTAGATGTCTGTGATGACACTTTGTGAAATTTGTATTTATTTTGAAGACAGATTTCATGAGTTTTGTTGGCTTGGTGATAGGAGTTTGTGTGCTGTTTGTAGGCTTGTCAAATATTTTCATCATGACTGTTCAATCCTTTGATCATATTTTTGTGGAAATGCATCTTAATCTTTTTATTGATATGGAAGGTCTTTAATAGGATTATGTCCCCAAAAGTGAGCAATTCAACCTCAAAATTGAAATTTAAAAATTTAGTAAAAAATTCCAAATTTTATTCATGGCCCTCAAAATAGCATTCATGATGATTTTTATGCAAAAATTGCATTTTTTATTGCTCCATCTTCGAAAAAAGGCAACCATGAAAATTTTCATTCTCCGTTTTTTGTTAAAAATTCAATTAACCCGTTACATCCACCATTACACTCCCAGCTTTTTCTTCATTCATCTCTCTTTACGATCCTAAAGTGCCTTCAATTTTCCACAATCAGCACGTTCATATGTTTAGAAAAAAAGAGCAAAAAAAGGAAGCGAAAACTCTGGTATGAATGTAAGAAATACATGAGCATGAAACGTACGTTACATAAAATTGATGGCATGTAAGAAGTAGAAGAAGTGAAGCAGCACAATAAGGATGGAAAGGTTGAGTCAAGAATGTTGGGTAAAAAGTTTTTGTCTAAAAAAATAAAATTTTTTATTGAATTTGGAAAAATTAAAATTTCAAAAATTTAAAAATTCCAAAATTTTTTAAAAACGTTAAAAGTGACAAATTTTAGGATTTTTAAAAAAAATTATTTTTTTTTCAAAATTTCATAAAATAACTAACAGCCACAATAATTTCCATAAAACCATCTCATTTACAAAACGACGCTAAAAAAGCTCACAAAAAAGCAAGAAACCCCAAAGAAATCGTTTAGAAGAAAATGAGAAAAACCTGACGACTTTGTTATAAAAAGAGAAAGAAAAGAAAGAACGGTAATAACATAAACATGAAATACAAGCACGAAAAATGGTTCAACACAATTTTTGACAAATTTCGAAGTAGGAAAGAAAGAAAGGAAAAACTATCTGTTGTATTTCAAGAATCTCATCTCCTTTTTGTGTTTATGTGTATGTATATATGTCTTGTGCTGATACAGTATTTTTGCCATTTTCTGTGGCACATTCGAAAGGATTTTTTTTAAGGATGGAAATGAGGAAGAAATGGGATGACATAAGTATGTGATGTATGTAAGTAAAGAACAAGAAGAAAAATGACATACATACCAGAGAAAAAAAATAAAGTTTTGTATATGATATGTAAACGTAACTCAGTAAGAGACAGAGATGGAGAGGGATGATATAAAATACGATACATGGGTGTATTTTACAATTTAATAATGCGATATATCATTTCATTTTCTAACTCTCTCGTCGTCATCTTACTCAAGTCGAGTTGAAGGAGCATGAAAATTTCATTTGATCATGAAAAGAAGAAATCTCATTTTGAAGTGCATCTATTACTACTTTTTGAAATTGTATCGTGTGGGAAATACACAATTCTTTGTAGCCGGTGTTGAAAGTCCTTGTGGTGATT
This sequence comes from Chironomus striatipennis, assembly GCA_026123125.1. NCBI lineage: Eukaryota > Metazoa > Arthropoda > Insecta > Diptera > Chironomidae > Chironomus > Chironomus striatipennis. The sequence continues at coordinate 47,326,553 of CM047394.1, forward strand.
TTAAGTTGGTTTTTATTTTAAATTCTTATTTTATATCACCAAGAGGTGTCTAAGATTTTTTAATTTTAGATTTGAACTAGGTTGGACCTAAAACAACCTTTATTTTGGTTGGTCTACAACAACCTTGTAGTTTCTTTTTTTTTTTTTGTCAGAGAATTTTCTCGAAGTAGGTGGGAATTGGGAAAGTTTTGATGTGGGATTGAGGAATTTATGGATTGAGGTGTCTTCACTTGAAAATAAAATTTTTGTGACAAAAAAAATCATTTGGTATGAAAAAATAAAAAATAGTAAATGGTCTTTGTTTTGAATTTAAATAAATTTTTTAAAAAACCGACTTTTCAAAAATTTGAAATATTTTCAAAAGTTGAGTTTAAAAATTTATAAAATTAATAAAAAGATTGAATTTTAAGTTTTTTTGGATCTTTTTGAAATAAAATCCTTGTAACCCAAAATTTTACTCCATATTCATCATCTTCATCCTCATAACAAACTTTTTAACTTCTCCACATCTTCCTCATGTTTTGTTTTGATTTGGGATTTAAAGTACAAAAAGAAAAGATAGAAAAAAAGGATTTGAAACGAGAAAAAGAGATTTATTGCAAGGTTTCCCGTTCTTCTTATGCATTGTTATGATATATGAAATATTACTGTAATTTAGCTCACATATGAGATAAAGGAACAGCAAAAAAAAACTTCCTTTTCAAACTTAAATGACATCATTTGAATAATAAATATGGAAATATGAGGAAAAAATTTTTGTCTGTTCAAGTTTTGATGACTTCTTTGTCATGTTACGAGATATGAATATTGTAAGGGGGATTTTGAGGAGGTAGAGGTTAGCAATAGGTCAATTTTAAGGGTTTTATTTCAATTTTTCAATTTTTCTTGTGAATATGAATTCAATTTGGAAATAAATTTGATTTAGATTTTGATTTGTGTTTTGCGATTGATTGGGTTTGATTTGATGTAATTTATCATATTTTTGTATTTTATAAGTAGGGGTCATAGACTTTTGTATAGAAATCAAGCATCCTTGACAAAAATTTATTTTAACAATAAAATTCTAAAATTTATCCAACTTTAATTCTTCTCCTTCTAAATCACCACCTGAGGTCAAAAACACAAGACAAATGTCTCAGAAAAAAAATAATCCAAAATCCACGACAGGTGTCATTATCACCACATTAAACATAGCTTCTTGTATTAAATCTTTAAAAAATAGCATTACGCTTCAATCTCATAAAAAATTTCTTAAAAGTATTTCTTAGTATTACGTCTGAATGTTGTTTGACTTTATCACGACTTTACTTTGAGATTTTTGTAGCTCAATGTACTTTGTATTTGCCGCAATCCATCTTTGGATGGAATTGGTCCCTACTTTCGTAAAAGGAGTTTTAGAGGCGAAAGAATTTTTGAAATTTTAAAAAAATTCTTTAAATTGATAAATTATCTTTTTCAACTTTTTGAAAATTTGAATGACTTTACAAACAGATTTAGAAAACGCAATGAAAGTCATTAATTTACGCTAATTTCTCAAAACAATAACCAACCCAACCCTGATTTTTTTGCACTCACTTAACATAAAAATCAACACCCTTGCAACACCCATCAAAAAAATTTTACTTCTACAGTCTGAATTTATTTTTCATTTTTTTTTTGTTTCTGTAACAAACAATTTAGCTCTTTGAGAATTTTTTTTTTTTCAATTTAATTTTCTTCTGCTTTATGCTGTGTATTTTGATTTTATTTTGTAATCATTAAATATGAAAGGAGAGAAGAAGAAGGAATGAAATCACTCAACAACACAACGAACTTAACTTTACTATCATATCATTCCTTTTGATGCTATCTTTCACTCAATTCTTAATCGTATTCCATCTCGTTTTCATAAATATTTATGAAACAAGTAATTCTTTTAGAATGTTACGTTTTTGGTATATGCTGAAACAAGAAACTTCTCGCCTTGCTTTGTTTTTACTCTTTTTTCTTTATTTTAGAGAGTTATAAATTCTCTAAAGAACAGAACAGAATAAAAATTGAATTAATTTAGAATTTCTTCGAAAATGTTCGACAGAGCATTTGTTATTATTGTTAAATATACCTAACGATATACAGATGTGCATTTAGGTTTTATAAAACACAAATATTTAACAATTTCTTCCTTAAAGAATTTTAATATTTACTCACAAACCCAAAATACACCCCTACCTCCAGACACCAAATACCACACATTACATCATCCATACAATCTTACAAAAAAAAATATTCTATGATACCGATAAAATATCATTTTTATAAAGCGATGAGTGAAATATTATCAAAAACATGTTCACAATTTGAATTCGGGTTATGGGACACACATTGGATGTATCAGAAGTGTGAATAAAGAGATGACAAGAAAGTGAAAATAAAGAAGAAAAAAAAACATCTCATTTTTATTTGACAAAAGACTGAATAATAAAAATAACAATATTGTTCTCGTATCTTGTTACAATCTCTCACACGACATGCTCGTATCACTTTATGTATGTGACTGTGGATGGATCTGCTTTATGGGTTGATGATTTGAGGATTGTCAGGGATTTTTGGGTGAAAAGTTTTACGGTCGATTGAATTTTTTAGAAGATTTTTGATAGATTTTTTGGTGTGGAAAATTTAAGTTTACTTTAAGATGCCTAATAAAGATGATGAGATCTAAATTTGTGTACCTACTATGTCTTGCCACCTTTTTCTATCAAATTTAATAATAAATTATGGTCTTAGTGACAGTTTTGATGGAAAAAAAATGGAAATTACTTTTTGAGATGAAAGAGTCCGCCATTTTGTTTAAATTTTAAATGTTAAAAAACCGTTAAAATATAAAATTTAAAGCAAATTAATCATTAACCAAAATTTTTCATCACAATCCGATAATTTGAATACCCTAATCCGATACATCATGTGAGACATGAGAGCGAAGAAAACTTATGAAAAAAGACAATCTTCTTCTCATTTCGATGTCGGGGTGATGAGCAATGGCTTTTATGACCCGTCATCACCATTCGCTTCGATGCGTCTGCTAATGGCTTCTCTTTTTACTTTGTTTATACCATTCTGTCTTTTAAAATTAGAAACAAAAAAAAAATCGTCTTTAAACAAAGAGCAAAGGCTAAGTCGACGGTATGTGTGGAGATAGAGACGACGATGATGAGCATGAATAATACAAATTGTAAATATTTTGAAAGAATTTTTTTCTCTCTCCTTCTTCTTTTTGGTTACGGTGAATGTTAATCACTCATTTTTAGACAAGAGAAAAAGTGCCAATCAGCCGACGAATGTACTCAAAAAAAAACAAATTTGAATATACATAAGCCATATGGCTTTATTATTACCACTTTTTCATCATCCGTAATTTTTTGACTTCTCTCGCGCAACCCTAATAAACTTATAATGAAAAAATTATTGTGACTCATTAAAATTTTTATTTTTTTTTTGTTGAATTAAGCCACTCATCATAAAGTAACACATCTTCCTTTCTCATTTCCTGAACATTCTTTGTTCCTCTGTGTTTTCGTGCTTCTGTTTTTGATTCCATACGGATATAATTTTCATTATTCGTTTACATAAAAGTGTCAGAAGCACTTAAGATGAAGGTTTTAGTGCGTTATGTTAGTGCGTAATGAAGAGAAGTAAATATTGTTGTTCGAGGAACTTCTAAGGACTTTTTGACGTTTTTTTTTAAATTCAAAGTTTTATTCAAAATAATAATTTACGCCAAATTTTGCCATAATTTTGCCATAATTTTGCATTCGAATTTGCAATTAAGACACAAAAATGGATTGTTTTTAGTCTGAAATTCAAATAATACTTTTTGAGATGGAAATAATTCGCCATTTTGTTTTTTTAGTAAATTAAAAAAAATTTTTTCTCTAATTTTGTAAACTTGTCAACAAAGCAACAAAACCAAAAATAATTTACATCAAAAACCTATTCAACATAAATCTAAAAATAACCATCACATAAATCAATAAACATGAACCAGCATGAACCCATCACAATTACCTCATTTTTCATCACTCTTCTTTCTATTTTCCTTTTTAATTACCCATTAAAATCATTGAAAGAGTAATAAATTTTCCCATTTTTGTCAAAATTGTCAAGAACTTCTTTCCTAGTCTTTGTTTCTTCTTCCTAAAATGTCCAACAATTTCCTCTTTTCATTACATTTAAATACATTTTTTTTGTGTATTTCGAAAAATTAAGAATGTGCAATTAAAATTGTTTTCTGTGTTTATTTCGATGTTGTCTGTTAATTTAGGAAAAATTTATTACACTTGGTTGATGATTTATGGGAAGATATGTGAGGTGTCATCGAGCGTGAAGAATACTCATGTCCATAATTCTAGAAAATTGAATTTTTATATTTTCATGTAATTGTTAATTAATGGGTGATGGGAATTAAGGTAATTTAGCGAAAATATGTGCGATGAGAATTCCTTTTATGGAGTGTCTTAAAAAATTATTATTTGAAATATTTCACTAATTGAGATTTTTTTTTATATGAATCGCGACAGATTTTAAAGCATTAATTTGAATATTTTTCATGATGATGAAATTTTTTTCTGTGATCTTTTTTTGAAGAGTGTGTAAACATTTAAATGAAATGTTTGAATGGGTTTCATCATTTGGTATGCTTTTCATGAATTTTAGATTCTTGTTGAAATTATAAAAAGATTTTTACCAGATCAAAGTAAAATTAAATGCATAATTTAATGATATCAGATGATGATTGAGTAAAGTTATCTTTGATGTGAAATCTTGCCACTTGTTTGGACAAATTTGAAATTAAAAAAATTCAAAATTCCAATTTTTTAAAAGATTCAAATTTTAAAATGCCGTTAAAAATTTAACAACATTAAAATTCCTCAAAAATCACTTTAAGTATCAATTAAATCTCCTAATATATCTAAATCCTAAAAATCCACTTAACATCCACGACCCTAGCCAAACTACCTCACAAAAAATTTATCGCAAACATTCACACTAAAACTGAAATGAGAAAAATCATTAAAATTTCATTAATTACCACATCAAAAAGAACTTTTTCTTAACTCATAAAAATTTCCATTTTGACATTTTAGACTTATTTTATTATTTTGTGTCGCTTCTCATATCTTAATATTCTTAATTTTTTTCTTCTTCTCGGTTTTGAATCTCTCTTTTCATATATGCGACTAAGATTTTAATTTTTTTTGAAGGAGAGAAAATTAAAGGAATTTATGAAAATGAAAAATGTTCGTCTCAAATAAAGCGGCACTCATAAATCTCTATTTTGAAGTTGAGTGACCCAAAATGTCTCTATTTCGGTGTTCTTTTGGATTAATTAGCAAGAGACTTCGTAGTTTGAGGGGATTTAAAATTTTTTTGACTATGTTTCAGTTTTTTTTAAGGTTTAAAGTTTAAAGAAAATGTAAAATTAGAAGATTGAACAAAGAAATGATAAAAATATATTTTTTGGCTCCAAATTGTTATATAGAATCAATATTGACATCAAAATATATTGTCAGTGGATGCTTGCTAGGCTTATATTCCACAGTGGTCCAAAATGAAAATTTTCCGGCAATCGACCCCATTTTGAAAAAATTGTACTATAAATATTGCGGAATGTCTTATTTTAAAGCTGACATAGACACAGAACGATTCCCCAAGTTTCAGCTTTTTTCGTCCATTTGGAGCTTCATGGCAGGTCTTCAAAGTTGGCTATAGCGAAAATTCTTAAAAATTATGATATTATATTCAAACTCGATTTGCGCAGAAGATACTCAACCAATTGAAAAACGGTTTTCAGTTTTTGAAAGTACATTACAATATCTAAGTTTTGAACAAGTACTTTGATGCAAAAAAAGGTTCTTGTTGAGACAGTGCTTGATTAAGTGTGAAAAAATAGGCAAAAATCGTACTAATATTTTTCACAGTTACCGGAAAGTATGTAAACATCCCCAGAACCAAACGGTTCTATGTTTTTTGTATAGTATAACACTCCAGCTTTCCATAATGGGGTCATTTGTGATCCAACGAGTGCGCATCTAGGTTCTAGAGCTCCTCAAAGATGGGTAAAAATGAAAAAATTTGATAAAAAATTCTGAGAATTCACTGAAAAAATCAAGTTTTAACCAAAACTTGTTCAAATCTTGTTTTTTATGCTTAATGTTCAATATTTAGGCAAAAGATGAACGATTTTTGAAGAAATTTTTGAAAAAGGTCATTTTGACCACCATGTGCTGGTTATCGACTTGGCTCATAATGCCTTCACTCAAAGAGCTACTGCTCTTACGTAACTTAATATTTTTTAATTCGGTTTTCGGATTATTATAGCTTATTGCCATACCTTTACAGTGATATATAATACTTGGCAGTTAGACTTAGTCTTGGTCATCAAAACGCTGGTTGTTTGTGACCTATAGTGATCGACCCCTAAATTGAAAATCTCAAAATTACAATTTTGAATAATGATGCTCAGAAATGAAAATAAATTGTGTTTTTGGGTTTTTTGTGTTGATTTATCATATTTGTGACTGTAAAATCTCAAAAAATGTGATTTAAAAAGTTTTTGGTACCTCAGAGTAGCCTCATAAAATCTACCCTGATAGTCTCAATCAAATGTACAATTTTTACCTGAAAAACTTTTTTTGAGACTTTTTTCGAGTGATAATTGATTATTGAACACATTTATGCCGTAATAAATTGATTTTGTAGATTTTCGCCACTTTCATTGGGCAGCTTTACCCTTTTGATTATTGCATGGCACATTTGACATTTCTCAAATAATTTAATATAGAATTTCAAATTTTCTGTATGAAAATGACAGTAAAACTATTTATTATAGCATAAAAGTGCTCAACAATCAATTATCACTCGAAAAAAGTCTCAAAAAAAGTTTTTCAGGTAAAAATTGTACATTTGATTGAGACTATCAGGTAGATTTTATGAGGCTACTCTGAGGTACCAAAAACTTTTTAAATCACATTTTTTGAGATTTTACAGTCACAAATATGATAAATCAACACAAAAAACCCAAAAACACAATTTATTTTCATTTCTGAGCATCATTATTCAAAATTGTAATTTTGAGATTTTCAATTTAGGGGTCGATCACTATAGGTCACAAACAACCAGCGTTTTGATGACCAAGACTAAGTCTAACTGCCAAGTATTATATATCACTGTAAAGGTATGGCAATAAGCTATAATAATCCGAAAACCGAATTAAAAAATATTAAGTTACGTAAGAGCAGTAGCTCTTTGAGTGAAGGCATTATGAGCCAAGTCGATAACCAGCACATGGTGGTCAAAATGACCTTTTTTCAAAAATTTCTTCAAAAATCGTTCATCTTTTGCCTAAATATTGAACATTAAGCATAAAAAACAAGATTTGAACAAGTTTTGGTTAAAACTTGATTTTTTTCAGTGAATTCTCAGAATTTTTTTTTCAAATTTTTTCATTTTTACCCATCTTTGAGGAGCTCTAGAACCTAGATGCGCACTCGTTGGATCACAAATGACCCCATTATGGAAAGCTGGAGTGTTATACTATACAAAAAACATAGAACCGTTTGGTTCTGGGGATGTTTACATACTTTCCGGTAACTGTGAAAAATATTAGTACGATTTTTGCCTATTTTTTCACACTTAATCAAGCACTGTCTCAACAAGAACCTTTTTTTGCATCAAAGTACTTGTTCAAAACTTAGATATTGTAATGTACTTTCAAAAACTGAAAACCGTTTTTCAATTGGTTGAGTATCTTCTGCGCAAATCGAGTTTGAATATAATATCATAATTTTTAAGAATTTTCGCTATAGCCAACTTTGAAGACCTGCCATGAAGCTCCAAATGGACGAAAAAAGCTGAAACTTGGGGAATCGTTCTGTGTCTATGTCAGCTTTAAAATAAGACATTCCGCAATATTTATAGTACAATTTTTTCAAAATGGGGTCGATTGCCGGAAAATTTTCATTTTGGACCACTGTGATATTCATGGAATCAATAAAAATTTCTTTTTAATTCAAGATTCAAGTAGAAAAACTTATAATTTACTTTTTCAGCGTCAAAATTTGCCATTTTGTTTTTCTTTCTAAGAATCCAACCTAAATTTCAAATTTGATAAAACCGTTAAAAAATTCAAAAATCCTGCGCTTCTTCCATCTCAACAAAATCCAACACAACCCATAACTCATCAACTTATATTTATTATACAGCTCATATCAGAGCAGTAGCAGCAAGTCAAAATACGGCAGTTAAGAAGATAGATAGAAAATAAACAATTAAATCTCTTCGGAATGAAGAAAAATAAAACCCACTCGTCGATGTTAAATATTATTGTATAAAGTTATTAGTGACTATTTCTATGCTAATGGCTTTCGTCTTTTGCTCATTTGCTGTATTTTTCTTCACTGATTAGTTACACAATGACAGTCGAACGAGTAAAAAAAATAAGAAGAATTTCTTAATAATTTGAGTCATCATCATCTCGCAATGATACAACTACAACCGAGTCACAAGACAACAAATATTTTTATTTATTATAGGGGCAATTTTTGTTGGCATTCTGCATGCGGTATGAACGCATGATCACACTGTAGATTCGAGATTAGGACAAATCGTTTGTAATCAATTAATTTCATGCCTAATGACTGTCAATTTATTAAAGCAGACTATAAAGAATAGAAACAAAATATTTTCCTTTAATTGAGTCAATTTGACGTTGACTTATACGACGAGATTAGTTTTCATCTGTTGGTACCACGAAAAAAAAAAATCACTTGAAAATTTCAAACAAAACTGGATTAAAAAAAGTCAAAGCAAAAGAAACGCGATCGCTATTAAAATGTTATAAAAAAGATCATTAAAAAAATGTTGTATGTGATATTTTTTAAGTTTAAAAAAATATTTAAAGTGATTTATAGTCACTTACTAATTGATCAGAGGAGCATTCATTTTAGCATTTTCTTTCTCAATCAATATGATGTTAATTTAGTTAATTGCCGTAATTAAGTTCTCTCTCATTTGACTATTGACTAAGACGATGATTGCAAATTGATATCGAAATGAAGGTAATAAAAACGTGATTTTGTGTGGGATGAAATCGAAAATTGGTTAATGGAATGAACTATTATTGATGAATTTACGTATATGGAAGATGATGCAGTCAATAAATTGGATTTTACTGGAAATTGTAATTCATTGGATTTTTAAAAAGAAGGTACTAGCTGTGTACCCCTTTTGTAAAGCCTTGTACCCACTTTGAAGCGTTGTTCTCCTGATTACTGCTGTTCAATAATTTGTTGCCCATTTTTATATGAAAACTCTAAATTTAAAGATGAAAATTCGTAATCTTAGATTGCACTCGCCTAAATTGAAGCGTCATACCCCTTTTTAAGTTGTGTACCCCTCACTCAAAGCCTCAAACCCCTTATCAGAAATGTATCTTTTGACCTAGCAATTTACAACCATCCAACAGACAAACATACAAAATTATTCCCACCTCAAGCAACTCCATAAAATCCGATAAATCTACAAACTATTTGATTTGATTTTAAGTCGATTCGTGGAAGAAGTAAATCGAACTAACAGAATTACAATTTTTTTTCTTCATTCAGAGAAGATATTCTCATACATAAAACATAAATTTATGTTTACAGCATGTTTATTATGCATTGTATATTAACAAATAATAATGAGATCTTGATAAACCATAAGGAATTGAATTGAGAAGGAGAAGAATCTATAAAAAATGAAGTTTCATTCTTTTTTTTTTCAATATCCAATATCTCTTAACATATTTGTTATTTGTAGGTACACAAAGTCATATTATTATCATCGAACGGAATGAATGAATGAATAAATAAATAAAAAAAATCTGAGAAGCGAGCGATCGAGTGAGAGAAATGGAGAAACAATGAACTGACAATAACCAATTCATATCTATTGAAATTGAAAAATAAAAATAATACAAAATGAAGAAATTTTAAAGAGGATTTTGCGAGATATTCTTTTTTGAATGAATTAAGCGCATTTAAATTGAGATTAAAGTTAAATCTTCATAAGTTAAGTCAAAGTTTATTTAAGAATCTTCTACTTTTTAAAAATTGTGACAGAATTCGAACTTTGACATTATTTTGAATAATAGTCAACAGATTCAGAATTATTAAGATTTTGGCTCATTTTGAAAATTTAAATCTATCGTTCTCATTTTTAATTTTTGAGCATAACTCATGGTCTCTAAAAATTTCATATTTTCACTAATTTTTATCCCAAATTATCACCAAAAGTCTGCATCATTCAAAAACCAGCTCAATTCTGCTCAATTACAAAAACAAAATTCCCAAACTGAATTAATCACCATCCAATTCATCGAATAACCCAAAGCTAAATAAATTTTTACAAAATTTCAAAAGAACAAATTTTCAATTTGAGAGTAAGTTAAAAAAGCAAAAAAAAAAGAATTCAATAGGAAGAAGAAATTAACATTGTACATATCGATATTGAATGCATAAGAAGTAGGAATGAAAGAAGAAAGACACAACAACAGCAGCAGCAGCAACATAAGAAACAGCAAAGAAGCTGATAGTGGAAAATGAATTTCATGTTATATGGTAGCATATAAAGAAAAGAAGTCAGTTTCAAGATAAAGATAACAATTTTTTTTCCTCTCTTTCGTGCTCATTCTTCTTTCTTTTCTTTATTTTTTCATGAAAATTCAATAAAGTTTTATTTGGGCAAGAAGCAAGAAAGGCAGCAGAAAGAGCTGATGGCAGAGTACAGAAGAAAGAAAAGAGAAAAAAAAACTTTAATCAAAGCTCATTTCATGAAAAGGTATCTGAGATTTATTTTTATGTTCTCGTCGTGCAATTCACTGTAATCTTGTTGTTGTCCGCGCGCCCTTTAGCTCCTCTATGGCTTCTTCTTATTATGGATTATTGTTGTTATTAGCAGTACATCTTTCTCATGGAAAATACATCAAACTTAACAGAATTGTATGTAAAATGTGGATTTACTTGATATGGGATGTACTCAGGTTTAGATTGGCTAGTTATCGATATGTCATCATGCATAGTCATTTCTAATATTCAATCTTTTATATCAACAAGAAAAATTTACCTAAAAAGAGGGTTCCACACTCACCTTAATTTCCAACCCAACCCAATCCTCCCCAATCTCAAGAAAAATGAGAAATAAGACGATGAGCGATAAAGTCAAAAGAGATAAGGAACGCCTGAGAAGACTTTTGGGAATTTTCTTCTCTCTTTATTTTTGCTGAATACTTATTAGGATTAAAGTAATGGAAAATTAGTTATCTTCAAACTAAATGAGATAAAGACTGTACGCTTGACCTGGTTGATGAAGAAGCTATTGAGTCTTTGTGACGGGTTTGTTAATTTTCTTGATGAACTTTTTTAAAGGAGATTATGTCAGATTTGAGATGGAGGAAGTTGAGGTTGGTAGGATGGAAGATTTTTGGGAGCTTGGGATGCTAATAGACTGTACTAGATGAAACATTTTTTTAGAAGTTAAAGAAGATCAAATCATAGAATTTTATCAATTTTAAGTTCAAACTGTCACGTGTCTTCAACCATTAATCACGATCCCATCCACCGGAAGTTTGAATTTCTCTATTTATCTTGAGACAATTCGTTCATCAAATAGACGAAATTTCTATCTAAACATTAGGTCAATTGACTCATCATAGAAAATTCTCCCATCCGAATCTTCATACTCAATTGACTCATCAACTTCATTCGACTCATCAGTTCAACATTAAATTCCAAAAGTTTCAAGTCACACACACAAAATTTTTTTCTTGTTTACTCGTTAAACGTCCGTTAATAATTTTCCAATTTCCGTTCTCAACAAGAAATCCTCTTTTAATAAAAATACAAAAATTTTGTAGGAAATTTTTCCAACCCATGACAGAAATAATAGAATTTCGATACAGCTCAATGACCATAAGAAAGACAACAGCAACAGCAAAAAAAAGTTTGTTTAAACTTCGTTTTTCAAGTTGAATTCGCAAATAAACATTGAAAAAATAATGTTGAAACTGAGGAACATCTTCCTTTTGTTCTTTAAGGTTTCTTCTTATTTTAGTCCCATTGTCGTCGCCAAAATAAAAATATAATAAGTAAACAGTAAGTTGTGCAAGGTGTGGTGAATTTATTGCAGACACATTAAGAACTTAAAAAAAAATGCTTAAAATATCAAAAAATTCTTAAAATTTTAATTTTTTTTTAAAAATGTTGAATTATAAAAAATTAAATAAATATTGAATTAAAAGAAATAAATCTTAAAAAATGTAGATTTTCAGAAATTAATAATCTAAAACTGAAAAATTATGCCAAGTTTATTTTTTTAAAAAAAATTGTCCTTCTCTTGATCCCCATTATTATTCAGACACCAACAAAACATACCCATCGAAAAAAAAATTGATGAAAACTTTACTTTTAAATTTTTGCCTCAACGAGTGCCTTCTGCAATTGTCTTTTTTGTCTCTCTTTTTTTTCTCTCCTTCAATATACAATTTTTTTTTTCATTTCGTTCCCCGCTAATAAGCCAGATGATTTTGGCATTGTACTTGATGTTGTGATGGCAAATTATACCAAAAAAAATGATACGCAAAAAGCAGGAAATTGCAATATATATAATACTTTTTAATACTCTTGAAGAAATGATGAAATTGTGCTAAGGGGATTGAGTGCTTTGAATGTGAACTTTGTGGAATATTCTGATGTATTATGTGAGCGAAGAGGTAATTTAAGTATTTAATTCTGTTCAGAATGGAAAATGATATTACATTAAATTGCTTAATATAATTTTTAAGAATTGAGGATTATTGTTATGAGTTTTTTGATATTTGATGTTGATGACATACATACTTGCAAAATTTGAAAAAATCATAATATTAATTTAATTTTTTTAATTTAAAAAATAAGAAGAAATTTATTAAATTTCAATAAGTAAAAAAATTTGAGAGTTTGAAAAATATTAAAATTATAAAAAAAATTAAAAACCAAATTTCTCAACATTTCGAAACATGTTTAACAGTTTAAATAATTTTCTTATTACTCTTCGACAACATCTTGTTTTGCACGCTGTAATCTCTTTAAAGTCTGAAACCTACATTGTATTCTCTTCACTTTATCTTCTTATTAAAATCTACAATAAAATACAAGAACCTAATTAGCTTTTTTGAGCTCCATAACATCGGCAAACAAGTCCATAGAATTTCTATGAAAAAAAAAAAATTATTCCTTAGCATACCTTGTATCACATCACTCAAATATCAATATAAATATTGAATTTCATCTAATTAAGAGTTCTCATCTTGTGAAAGGTAGAAAAAATATATAATGCGGGGATTAAAAAGAGCCTCCGCGAATATAACGACTTCATTTATTCTTTTCAATACAAACTGTCGCCCACACACAATCGCGTTTGTTTTGTATCAGATGACATGAAATGTTCGGTATTAAAACATTAAACTTTTTTTTTTAATTAAATAAACAAAAGAGAGAAGAATATAATAAAATTTAATAAAATAAAATAAAATAAAAAAAATCCCCTCATCTCGCAGGAAATCACGGACGCTATATGACAATGCTTAATGTTATTAAAAAAAATATTGTAATATTATATAATAAATTTCATTAAAAACAATTAAATATGCTGGTTAAGTGAAATATGAATGTGTGTATTCTTTATGCTCAATAAATGATAAATGATGACAGAGGAGATAATTTTGATAAAATAAGGGGGAAATATGAGAAATTTTGGTGGATGATGACAGGATTTGGGGATGTTGAGAGGAATAATTAATGTTAAAGTGATGAAATTTTGTTGAATTTTCAATTGGAAATTTATTAAATAATTTTTTTGCCATTTTTAAGCAAACAAATTAAATAAAATTATAAATCTTAATTAAAAAAATTCAAAAAATTTAAGGTTCGAATCCTAAACATGGAAATTAATTAAAAAGTGCTTCATAAGCTTGACAAAAATGGAAATTATCAATTTTTTTGCTTTTAAAATTAATAATAAAAAAAAGTTAAATCATAAAATCTCCAATTAAGCATTAAATTATTCCAAGGAAGCCACTCAAATCTAATTAACATTTCTAAGAACTCCCTTTATATCTAATTTCCCTTCATACTCCAATCCAACAAAAACTTCAATTCATCTAAACATTCATTTCCAAAATATCAATTAACAAAAACATATTTATGAAATTTGATACGAAAAAATTATTTTTTAATTGAAATTAATTGAAAATGACTTTAAAGTTTTTTTTTCTTCTTTCCTTCATTTAATCTAGTTGAGACAAATCACAAATCTGTTTTAATGATTTCAACACATTTTCTGACAATCATCAAGCGATATACAATTAATTAATCATTTATTTATCAGTGTTTTTTCATCTTCCCTATCGTTTTACATCTTGCTAGTTGAAAATATAATATAGAAATTTTATATTAGTTGTTGACCTCATAAAAATGTCTGAGGTTTGAGGTTTTAAACTTTTGAAATTTTAGAACATAATTTTGAGCTTTAAAATTTTATTTAGGTTTTTTTTAAAAAAAAAATTCTTAATTTTTAAAACCAGTCAAAAAAAACTTTAATTTGATTATTTATTGCACTTAAAAAATCCACTTAAAATCCGCCAATCTTTTATTACTATTTCCATTATTTAAAAAATAACTTAAGCTAATAAAAAATCCCAAGATCATATATTTTCATCATAAATGCATCAACACACACAAAAAAGATAATAAAATGATAAAATATTAAAAAATGAACAGAAGGCGCAGTCGACGACGTAAATACGAAGAGCGAATTTATTGTTTTATTGTTCTTTAATTTATAATTTTTGTTCTTTTTCAATGAAAAATGATGAGAACGTCATACATCATATCATTAGTGACTTCCTTCCCTCTCAATATGTAGTATGTGTAATATTTTTTGATGCATCATGTCTGTTGTGTGTACACAAAAGTATATACATCGTGAAACTCATGAAACAAAACAAAAAGAGGAAGAATTTTTATTTCTTTTTTTGTTTTTTGTTGTGTCGCTGGTAAATGACATACAAGATTAATATTAGCTTGGTTAGCGAGGTGTGGGATTGTGAGACTTGGGTTGAGCGATTTTTAATTTTTTTCCCTTTGATGTTTTGAAAGATTTTTTTGATTAAAGATTTTGTTTCCATATTTTTACATTTTTTCACAATTTTTTCAAATTTTTCAACTTGTATCATTTTAAATTAATCATTAGTCACTTTAGTGATTTGATAGATTTTAGTAAAAATTGTTAAGAACTTTAAAAATCACAATTTTCAGGTTCAAATCCTAGCATTCAAAATTGCGCTTTTAAAATTTCAAAAATTCAAAATTTCATCAATAATTATTTAATCACTCAAAAACTAACAAGCAGTAAGTCCACACCTTGCCAGCTCCTTCGTGAACTGATTTTTTTCCAAAAATCAACTTCTTTGCAGTTTCACAAGATTATTAGTGTGTTTAATAAACAAAAACTGAACAATGAAGCATTTTTTTTTTTCTCTCTCTTCATCCATGCCTTAATTCTTCTTGATATTCACCAAAAAAATGTAGTTGTTTCGTTCCTTTCATGACAAGAACTTCTGTATGTTAAATTGGATAAAAGAAGAAACTCGAAAAAGCCGGCAAACTTGTAATTTACCTTTTGTTATATTCATTCAGGTTTTTTTCTCTCTTTTTTCCATTCTTATCCTCTATATTCTGCCGACTGCTGGCTGTCGATCGGTTTTGTTGTGAACTCTTTCACTTTACTTCCCTCAATTTCAGTGTGTATTATTCTCAAAATTCCTCCGATTGAAACTCAATTTGTATGTGAAAAATACTAATTTGTTTCAATGACTGGATGAAATTTTTTTAATAAAAGGTTTTGTACATGGCATATTATTTAATGTGTCGGCGGGTCTTTTTCACTACTTTTTTTCTTTGATATGAAAAAAATATATTTTCATGTGTATATTTAATGTCATAATGAAAATATGGGGCATGAATAAATAAAGTTAGATATGGTGCTAGTCATATGTGGGTTCAAGCTATGCATTTTACCTTTCAATATTATTTTAGAATTTTTCATATGAGTTGAGTTGTGTGTGGTTTAAATTTTAAAAGTCAATTGAAATTTTCATGAATGCATTTGAATTTATTTCGAAATTGAGGAAAATTATTTTTTTTTGTTAGAAAATGTCGATCGTCATTTCTGTTGAAAATTGTGGCATAGAAAATTAGATTCAGTCAATTTTTTTGTGAATATTGGGAATGAAAGGTCGATGGACTTGAATTTAAGAGATAATAAAGGTGATTAAATTGAACTTTTTCGTAATACAGAAGTTAAATTTCAAACCTTACATACCTAATAATTACTAGGAATTGAACACACAGCAATCAAAATACCCATAAAACTTTAATTAAATTCCATCAAATTCTAAAGTTCAAGTCCCAAAAATAGCTTCAAGTCCAACAGACATCCCCTCAATTGTAAACCCCATGAAATTTTTAATAGAATCTATCGAATCGGAACTATTTTACTCTTATTCTCACTGTCTACCTCCTTTCCTCAATATTCAAATTTAAATATCATGTCTGTTTCATTCCAAGACACACAACTTACTTATTTATCATTTAGTCGCGCCCATCATAATTTTCTTTAAATGAACCATTTGGTTTTGTTATTAAACAGGCAATGTACAGAGGAGATAGGAACAATAAAATGAGTGTTTCCCAATATTTTGACGGGAAATTATCTATTAGAAAGCAAATAATAATATATAAATGAGAAAAATTATATTCTGTTTCGGTCTATGTCTTGTGGTTCTTGTTTGATTATTCAAAAATTATTTTTTTTTATGGTAATTGTCTCAGCACATAATTTTCGACTCACAATAAAGATATTCATCTCTGGCTTTCTTCGTCTTCTTCTTCTTCATCATCATACTGCTTCTTGTGTGCCTCCGTACACTGTCATTTATGACTGACTGGATGACTGCCGATTGTTCCCACAGATGTGACGACAATTTTTCATTTTTCATCTTCGCTCATAATTTTTACAAACATATAAAATTCAATTTTCCGTAAATATGTGTTTTGTGTGTTCACGACACGGTAGGAATAAAAAAAAAAAATTATTGATTTTTTTTATTATTAAAACACAAAACAAAAATTTTAGAATTTAATTTTGAAAATTTTTTTATGCTGTTCTCAGCGTGATAAACATAATAACAACAAGCAGTCGCGAGGCAAGCCGCGTAGAACTGCTTTAATAAATGTAAATGATGTATAATTTTTTCTGGCAAACGATGAAGTTTCATGCCCTGATGGTGATTTTTGAGAGATTTTTTTTTCTTTGCATATGATGTATGGGATGTCTTCTGGTCTTGTTTTGACTGGCGAATTATGAATGGAGTGTGTGGGATTTGGTATGTAAATATATGAATTTATTTTTGATGAGTTTATGGATTTTTGCGGAAAGTGTCAAGTATTTAGGACTTTTTAATTTAAAGTTTTAACGATCGAGACCTATCAAGTCAAAGTTTAATTATTTTTTGGAAACTAGTTGAAAATGGTACAAAAAATTATAAAAACTTAACAAAACTTGAAAGCTAACTTAAATAGTCAACATACACCTATGAACTCACCTTTAGCTTCCATCCCTGCATCCCACGAACAAAATCTTCAGAATGAAAAATCATGAAAAATTTCACCGCATCATGTCTTCTCATAAAAATTTCATGTCACTTTAATAAAAAATATTGCTTCTCATATTTTTCTTATTCGGCGTGTGGGGACATGAAAATGTCACAACTGAATAAAGTCATCGCAAAATGACATACACAAAGAAGAGGAGAAAAACTGACTCAATGACTTCTGTTTTGTGCTTTGTCGCCTTTCCTTCCAGTTGTTTTTTTTTTGATAATAATTTCTTGTTTATACTCTTTATGCTATTTTATTCTTTGTGTGTGTGTTTTTGTTATGTTAAGCGTTCTCGACTCAATTCAAAATGCCATTTCAGTCTATTTTGTTGAATGTTTCGCGAACATTACAAGCATTTAAGAACATCATTCAATGGCCATGATGCTCCTACAATAAGCAGATACTGAACAGAAAGAGAGATGAAAAAATGAAACAAGTGCGAGTCGAGGGCACACAAAAAAAAAGTTAATAAATTAGCACTTCAGAGACCAGAGGAGCGGAATAAAAACATCATTCATCTTCTTTTTCCTCATCACTTTTCTTCTTCTTGCTTTTTATCGTGTCGTCTTGTCGCTTTGCGCCTTCATTTTCGATATAATTTCGCTTTCCTCATCGTCGTCGTCTTTTCCATTTAGACGAATTGTATAGAACCAAAGGAAAATGAATTGACTTTTGGTAAATTTTTCATTTTGTTAGAGAAGGAAAATTTTTTTGACAGTTGTGCCAATTCATGGGACAGTAAAGATGTCCTCAAGTTGTTTAATTTCTTCTTCCTTTTTTTGTAAATTTTCTTTTTTTTGCTTTCCTACTTAAAATCGTTATTTCTATTTAACTGATGATTATTAAAGACGAGACATGTCAATGAAATGTAAAATGAGTACATAATTTTGATGAATGGCTTTGGGGACTAAGTCTGAACTGACTAGTGAGATTTGATAAAAGCAAATAAAAATTTTAAAAGCAACAAATTATTTCCATAGAAAATCCCCATCTGGAACCTCAGCACTACAATTCCATTACTCTATCTCTACATGCTCCTATGTGATACATAAAAATAAATTTTATGGATTATTCAAGAGTGATACACATTCATCTCAAAAACTATCAAAGTAAAATCCAAGTCTATTTCTTAAAATGTCACTCCACATGATGGGTTAATTTTGTGCTTAAGAATATCTTCCATAAGTTTTATAATATTTTTTATTTCAATTTTAAGGCACTTGACAAGAAATTTTAAATTATCTTTTAATAGCATAAATAGACTTAATAGCATAAGAAACTTATCATCTTCAGAAAAATTTCATATTTTCATAATTAATGTTCTTCTGTGGAATAACAAAAAATAAAGTAGAGATTCAGTTGTCATAATGTACTTTGCCATTTACATTTATGATAGAAAACAATAAAAAAATACAAAAATGTCTGAGACTGAAAAGTTTATAGAGAGTCAAGGGCTTTGTACAAATGACAACGAAAGACACTTCTTTAACTTCTTTATTCTTCTTTCACTTGCACAAAAGAAGCTTTTTTTTAAAAAAAAGAAAAAAATGTTTATCAAGAAAATATTGAATAAAAAATGTGAATGAACTACAATTGGATTTGGGGGGGTAGGAGGATATTGTACTTCAATTAACTTTAGTTTGTTCTTCTTGGTACGAATAATGGAGCGTGTTGCTGGCGTGAATGCAGAATCAGATTGTAGGTGTGTGGGATTCAATGATTTTGTTTTGAAAATTTCTAGAGGGAAAATTTATGAAAAAGTTTTTAAGATAAATAAGATTAGATTAGCAGCAAAAGATGGATGGATGGATGGAGGTAGTCAGATAAATGTTTTTAAGTAGCATCTTGAATTTACATCTGATTTATGAATTGAGATTGTTGAAGCACATGCTGGAAGCTAGCTTCATATTACTAGAATTTATACAAACACACACCTACACTCAACCTCAATTGCAATCTCAATTTACATCAACACCTAATAATTTGCTCCTACTTTTATGCAATTTTCTATTTTCCACTTTATAAAATGAGCAAAAACTAAGTACAACAGAATCAAATAAAAATTTATATTTACAATAAAAAGAAAAGCTTAAAGGCACCCGCAACACGTTCAATATTATCTGACAAACTGACCGAGCGATTTTTTGCTTGCCTCAAAGGGGATTGAAAAAAAAAATGTAATTTCCTTAAAGGAAAATAATAAAAATAAAAATTCGAGAAAATTATAATCTGAGAAAATTCTATGTTTAGAGTATTTTAATTTTCCACTAGATGGAACAAGACTTGTGAGTTTGAACTGTAAGGATTGTTTGGTTTGAAGGTTTTGTAGACGCACTTGATGATTGTGAATTTTTATATTGATGCTTTCAAAATTTTAAGAGTTTAAAATTATTTTTATTTTTCAGAACATATATTTCTGTCGAAATTCAGAAAATGCCTGAAAATTTACAAAATTGAAAAAAAAAACTTTAAAAAGTTAAAAAATTTAGAAAAACTTTAAAGAATTTTTTAGAATTTTTTAAAATCCAAATGGTCAAATTTAGGATAAAAACTTGAAAGTTTTCGACAGACACAACTCGCCACCAAACACCAAAAAATTACCTCTAGACAATCCTTCCCCTAATAACCATCCCAATAAATGCTCAGTAAAAAAGATAAGAATAAAAATAAAATAAGCACTAAGAAGCTTTAAAGAAACAAAATACAAGAAAGGCACTTTTGAGCCCTTTTGCCATTCCTCCTTGTTTTTTTCTTCTTTAAAAAAAGTACAACAATATTTAACGAGCAAGAAAATAGTAATTTGATCATCAGACAAAATAATCCTCACGAGCGGAGTGGCAGAAAGGTAAAGTAAAGGAAAAAAAAATTATTTTTTCATTCATTCTCCTCCTCCTTAAAAAAAATAAAAAAACATTTTTTCAACAAACCCCGCTTTTCTCCTGCGTTTCTTCTAAGTAAATAAATGAGTAAATGAATGAAAGAAAATTACACTTCATCGACTTTGTTTTGCTTTTGCTTTTGCCTTTTTTCATCCTCTCATTTTCATAAATAAATGAAAATGAAATGAAAGCAAAACAACGGATAAAAATTACAGCATGCGATATGTTCAGCATATCCAACATCAACAAGAAGAAAATACATGTATAAAGAAGAAGGAAAAATAATGTTATGATGGAGAGTAATTAGTTTTAATAGTTGATGTTTATCGTTCCTCATCTTCATGTGCTTGAATATTATTCTTATTGCCTTTTTTATCCGTTGAATATTTTGCTTTTGTGCAAGATAAAATACTAGAATTTGGTGTTTGGGAGATTGGCTGTTAATTACATTTATTTGGATGATTGTTAATAATAAATTCGGGTATTTAAATAGTTGAAATTGAATTGAATTTTGTTAAATTATTTTGTCAATTTAAAAAATTCTTTCTAAGTCAATTCAATTGAATGGTTTTGTCAGAAAAGACCTACAAATTATCAAGATATTGTACGGTTTTCGGCTGCGCAGGCCGCCTGCCTTGCAACTCTGATTTTTATTTCTGAAAAGTTCAAAATAATTTATCAAAACCCTTTTCATTAAAAACAAACCACCCACAAAAATTATAAAACTCTATCATTCCATTCCCCGTAAAAACATCTCTTAGTGTTTTCAGAATCTCATCTCATCTCGTTATTCATAATTTTCAAAAGGAACCCGTACACACATATTATAATAACAAAAAAAAAAATCTTTCTCATCATTTTCATTATTATTAGTCTTTCTTGCTTAAAATTATATGAAAAAAAAAATTACATAATAATTGAACATTTACGTTCATGCTTATCAAAATAGCCGTATGCCCGAGCGACAATCAGAGGCAGTGGCAGCCACATGGCAGCCATCACACTGCCTTGCCATATAACAGGCAGTTATAAGGCACTGCCATGAACTGCATCGCCATTTGGCTGCCATGTGACTGCCACAAAAACACATGATTTTTCGAATTTTGGTAGCTGCCATGTGACTGCCTTATGACTGTCATCAATTTTTTCGTGACTGTGATATACTTCACAAACGTTAGCAGAAATCACTATTATAAGTCAAATTTTATTTTCATAAAATCTCAAGATATTTTTAATAAATATCTAAAGTGGCACAGAACTTTATTAGTTTGTGCTCGCTTCAGAACTTAAGTCTTAACATGACTTAAGTTTATTTTCCATGTTTTTCCATAGATTAATTAAAGATATAAAATTTATAAACGATCATTAGAAATTTGAAAGAAGAAAATTATAGCAATTTTACACCAGTTTTTGCTGCCACCAAACCTGCCATGAAGGCGCCATCATGCTACCAACAAGGCGTTTAGGAGGCAAGGCAGTTTTGTGACGATGGCAGCTCCAAGGCAGCCTTGGAAGCGGTAAAATCGACATCATGTGCTGCCATCAAGGCAATAATGCAGCCATATGGCGCTCAACAACTGCCGCCACTGAAGGCAGATGGCAAATGGCAGCGTCTTATGGCTGCATTATGGCTGCCATGAGACACATGATTGCCGCTCGGGATGATGATGATGATGAGAAATTAAGGTGGCAGTGTCTAATTGAATAAAAAGAAATTTATAAGATATGAACTATCGTGATAAGAGTCATGGAAAAAAAATTATGGACAATAATTGGTGTGGTTTGGTGCTTATGCCTCATTTGTTACACACATTAAGCACAATATAGTTAGTCAGGCATAAAGCACACAATTTGCTGGAGTCAATGTTATTGTTATTGCCAAAGATTTATCAAGTTTCATTAATTAATGAGCTGTTGCATATGTTTGTGTTGAGATATGAATTATGTGGGCGTTGTGTTTTACTGCTTTGGAAATGGAATGGATTGGACATTCTTGTAATAATTTTGTAAGATTTATGAGGTGAAAATCAAGAAATAAAGTAAACTTAATTTTAAATCTTGAAAAAAAAAAATTGCAAGCATTTTCATTTAAATTTAAAACACAAAATTCAAAATTTAAAAAAAAACTCAAAAATTAAAAATTATAAAAAAATTACAAAATTATATTTTTTCATGAACCTGATATTCCAACAGCATAAAAAAGCCCAACATCAATTGCGAAGCTAAAGAAAATCATAATTTCACATTACAATTTTTTTGGGGCTTGGCACGAAGCTGAGAAGATAAAAATTTCACGAAGTTCTTTTTGATCTGATTAAAAATCATTTCTTGTGTAATTTTTCTCTCTTTATGTGCTTTCATCTTAAATTCACCAATATTTCACACCGCGTACCGTACTTATGCTCACATATAAAAAATAAATCATGTTGAGTCATTGGACTAACGAGAACATTATATGCCGTTCTTTTCTTCTTATTTCTATATTTTTTTAAGTCTATCATATCACTGCAAAGTCATCTCTCATATGTGAATGGATAAATGTTATTGTTTGTTTTGCTGGAGTATGTTTGGAAGATTTATGCAGAAACGGTTTTTTCGAGGATTGAATGGAGTTTTTGTGAGGTTAAAGCATTTTTTTATTGCTTCAGTGGAATATTAAACTTAAAATTCTAGATTTTGGTATCAAAACTAATGAGGTAACTTCATTATTAGTAATTTTGATCTTATGAGCAAAATTCAGACAAATCTGAAAATACTGCTCATAAAAATTTAGAATAGCATCAAAAATCATCGACTTCTTACCTCTTGCACTAAAAAAAAATCAACTCAATCTGCCCTAAATAAAAACACTCACAACCACTTAAAAATTCTCTTAAAAGATTCCCACTCAAAGACTCATTCATAACTTTATGCATAGAAAGAAAAAAGTACCACACTTAAGAATCCCATACGATGGGGTTAATGTTTAGCTAATGTGTGTTATGTTTATGCTGCACACAAAATATTATGAAAGAGAAGAAAAAAAAGATTATAAATGATGCATTTTTTGTCATGCTTATCAGCCATCAATCTCTCCGTTCTTTTTGCTTTATGAAAAGCACTTTCATTGCATTCAATTTTCATATTGTCGTTTATATGTCTTTCAATGCAGCACGAGAGATAAAACTGTTTCCATATTTTTTTTATGTGAAAAGATGATGTGATGTGTGAGATAAGAAGAATGAGGGAAAATAAAAAAAAATATTATTTATGGATTATGTTTTTTTTTTGTTGGTTTGTGAAAAGATGTTGTGGGTTATTGCGATTAATTTGAGTTGGAATTGTGAAGTTTTTAACGATGAAGTATGAAAAATTGTTCAATTTATAGGTGAACTCTCAAAAATCCTTTTCATGACCTTAAAACTCAATTAAATTCACTTAAAATGGTTTAAATCCTTCTGTATCCATTGGACCCTACATTATATCCCAAAAAACAAGCATCAACCCAACATTTTATAATAACTCATTCAACGACCTCAACTGGAGCCAAAAAGAACATAAAAAGTAAAAGAAGAAAGAGTGAGAGTTGTTATGGATCGCATTCGCAGTTGAGAATATAACACGTGTTACGATGCATTTCAGGATACAGATGGGAGATAATTTAACAGATGAATAAAAATATTTCATGGCATTTGCTTCTTTAGAATTTCGTTGATATATCGTCGAGTGCTGAAAGTTTTATATTTTTTTAAAAATTTGCTTTGTAATTCAAATAACCTTCAAGTAATCCCAAAAAAATCTTTTTTTTCTCAACTTCAGCCCCATCACGAACGATCAATAATTCACTCCATTTTCTAATTAACAAAATTACAATATTAATCGCTGTTACATAACCAAACCAATTCAACCCAAACACATCACAACCCGATATTTACATTTTCATATTTTTCATCATTATCATCATTATTATAAATTCTCTTTATTTTTTTGTGTACTCTCGCTCAATTTTAATTAATCGACAATAAATTCTCATTTAATACAAAACATAAAAAAATCTTCTTTTTTTTAAAAAAAAAAAATATTCATCTCCTCCTTTTGTGGAAAATAACATCAAATCATCACGAAAATATGAAAACATTTGAAAAAAAATGAGTTTATTTTTCCGCCTCGTCGTGTGTTTGCGATATTAAATTGGGACAGAATGTTTTTGAAATTAGAATGTTTTTTGGGGGTTGCGAAAATTGGATAGATTTGAAACAGTTTGGTGTTTGGTGAATAGGGGTTTTGTGGGTTACTGGTTTGGTTTGTTAAGTGATTTTCTACTTTCTTTAATATAAATTTGTCAAAATGATTTGATGAAAGCTCTCAAGAGTAGAACTATAAATTTAATTTTATTTTAAAAATCTTCAATTGAAGTTCAAATGCGTTACCAAAAAATCATCTTCAACATGCTCAACACAACTTTTCAAAGCCCGTGTCCCAAAACAATTCGATCGATTCGACAGATAAAATATATTTACATCAACAGTAATTAACATAATTTTCCAATTAATTATTGATAGAAGGATGAGAAATGTTTTCACATTTTTTGTTTGTGCTGAATAAAAAAAATTAATTTCATCATAAATTTCAATTAGTTCCTCTCATACTGCCACCAAAAATGAAGTGAGGCAAAATATGAAATGAAAATGGATTGGAATTTTTTTTTCATTTTCCATTTTCTGCTAAAATATTTTTGCATATCCAACTAAAACTCATAAATACATACCATAATAATTATGCATGAATATGTTTTTAAAATTGCAAAAGTGCTCTTCATTAATGAAGCAGCAGCTCAATAAAATATTTAAATGTGATCCAGTGCATGTGTG
The DNA here is from genome assembly GCA_026123125.1 of Chironomus striatipennis. Classification (NCBI taxonomy): domain Eukaryota; kingdom Metazoa; phylum Arthropoda; class Insecta; order Diptera; family Chironomidae; genus Chironomus; species Chironomus striatipennis. Next base: position 47,352,053 of record CM047394.1, read on the forward strand.
TGGAGCTTTTAAACATATTAAAAAAAATATATCATGAATATTTTTGTGGATAAATTATGAAATGTGATGAAATGTCGGGATTAAGGGAGTGCAACAAACTTTAATTATAATTGACATTTTTTGGGAGTTTCAATGTTTTTTGCAAAGTAAAAGTTCAAATTTTTAACTTTTTTAATTTGCCAAATTTCATTCAATCAATCAATATTGAAAATTTCTTTGGATGCGAAATTCAATTCTTGACTAATTTTGAATTTTAAAAATTTTAAAAAATTAATAAGCAAAAATTTTAATTCAGATAATTTTTAAAAATGTTCATCCCTTTCATCTCTCACATTTCACGACGAGATCAACTACCATATTCATTCCATAATATTAATTCACATAAAAAGCAACAGCAGTACTAGAGATCTCATTCCAAAATTCACTTTCACTCCCTCACCCTCGAACTTAATATTCATAAATGAAATGTCATGACAATTTTAAACGATTTATACAGTCAGCAGGCAACACAGCATAATTTAATTAAATTTAATTAATGATTATTGAGGACAACGACCAAACAAGATGTACAAAAAAATAAAAACTTTTCATCTCAGAGCAGCATAGAGCGTAGCAGCATCATTTGGGGAAAATTGTGATTTCATCTCTAAATGCCATACGGACAGAGTCGTATTTAATTCATTGCGCATACAAAGTTCATTAAATGAACATTTTCTGTTGAGAGAAGAATTAGAAGAAGTAGGACTTAATGAATCAGATAAATCTCTAGAGATATGTATGCACACATAAAGATGCTAGGTACGAAAGCTATGCGAATGAGTATTGCGATGTTGGACTATGGAGAATTAAAAATTAAATCCCTGATAAGATTGAATCTGGAAAATTAAAAATTATTGCTTTTGCCTGTGAGGAATTTATTTTATGTTTAATTAAAACTTTCTTTCTGTTGCGCGTTGCTTGGACTTAATTGAAACAATTTTGAAAATTTAAATTTTTTACTAATTTATTTTGAAAATTTAACTAAATATTAAAGCTACTAAAAACCTTTAAAAATTTCACATCAGCCTTTCCCTCATCAAACATCCATCTCATCAATAATTCCTTCACTTCCGCCTCTCAATAAGTCTTCAATTCCATCAAATACACAAAATTTCTACACACGCATACACATATGTTGGTCCCCCCTTCACATAAAATCCGTAATCCAAATCAAAGTCAAATAAATTCACAGAACACAAACATTTCGTTTTTTTCTTTCTTTTTTTGTGAGTCAGAGAGTGGAGACGAGGAACAAATGAAAGGAAATGTTGCGAATAAATTGGAACAACTAAATAAAATCGAATTAAAATCAAATGAAATTGAAGAGAGAAATCAAAAGTTTTTATTTTATTTCTTGTTGTTGAAGTTGCTTTTGCAGGGGTCAAAAAATTAGGCTGAAGGGGATGAGGTGGCATGAATATTGATTTTTAAGGAGAAGGTTGATTATTTTAGTCTGCCAGAACTCAAAAATTAAATATACCATTCTTAATTGCCTTTAATGCTATACTTTGCCTTTAAATCTTCCAAAATTTATCCCCCAGCTCTTCAACCATCCTAACCACCTTTCAATATTTATTGAAAACAAATCTTTGTCACTTGAGATTTCCCCTCATCCCTCTTCATGCAATCTAAACACACTCACACATTATTTGAGGGGGATACTTTTTGTGGAGAGACAAAAATCACAAAAATTTCTACTCTTCAAAAAAAAAAAACTTTTTTCTTCTTCTTTTTTTTCTACATCGAAAAAATAAATAAAAAAATTAAATAATAAAGTATTAAACTCTTTTTATCGATTTGTGCCAAATCAGACATGTACATTTTTTGTGCTTTTTCAGCTTTTTTTTTCTTCTACAAATGTTGCTGTAGTGAAAGAGAGAGAAAAAAACACACATTTATCTTACTTTGAATATATTCGATTCTCGTTTTTTTTTTTTGTTTGCCTTAGCGGCGTGTCATGATTTATTGTGCAGCACTTCTTACAAACTTTTTTTTTTTCACTAAACGATGAGAAATAGAAAAAGATCGACCATATGCTACACGTATCATTCCATATTATATATGCCAGTAGCAGTGGCATTGTGTAATCATAATGGACAGGTTTGAAACTTTTTTTTTTATTGTTAAACAATTGATAACATTGTACTGCGCCCATCTGCATGACCATTTCGATATCCATCCATGCTCTATTTGATCGTGATGTCGAGTTTTATTTAACAATGTAAAAAAAAAAATAAATTTGTGCAATTGCGCCAATTTTTTATTTTTAAAACTGTTTGCTAATGTTTGCATTGGAAGCAATTTCGCTGCCATTTTTTCTACATTTCTATGTCTGGCGCCTCTAAATTGGAATTTAAATGCGTGCGTGAGGATGCAAGTTGAAAGATTTCCCATAAATTGATAAATGTGGTCTGCATGGATTCATTTGTGCTTGATGAATGTGCAAGAGGAGGGTAGAAGTGTAATTTTTTCATGGAGGAAATTGCAGTTTATTTTAGAATTTAATGGTTATATTTTAAGGTAATGGGTTGACTAATGGTTTTGAAGGTTGGAAATGAATATAAAAAAATGCAAGATTTAATTGATAAAAAATTGTTTGGTAGTTTCAAAAAAAATAATTAACTATTTTCGACTTAAAAAATTATTTTTCCTTTAAAAAATTACACCCATTCCTACATCCCACCCATCTCTATACTTCAATCCCACACAATAACATCTCCATCAAAATGAAAATTAGGCAATTAAAAAGTCAAAACTAGAACAAAACTTATTAAATTAAATACACTCTCATGATTAATTAGTATCTCATTTAATTTAAGCCATACAAACTGAAATGCACAAGAAAGAACGAAGACGAGTAACTTTTTCCTTCCATCTACAGCAAAGAATAGAGAATTTTTTTTTGCATAAAGCACACTAAAAACAATGAGCTATAATGTTCCCCTCAAAATTTTAATTATTTTAAAGTGAATGTTGCTTTTTCGGTTGTTCTATATCAACACAAAAAAAAATAAAAACATTTTGCTCATCAAGTTTCGCATCTTAGTGAAAATGTATAAAGAAAGTGATGTGAAATTCTTAACAATGTAGCTTTTCCGCTAACAACATTGCAATCAGTGGAATTTAAAATATATACATGTATATCCTTAAAGAAGCATGACAAAGAAGTTGTTGAATAAAAGACGCCTTTTGTTGGCATTCATTGAATATTTCAACATTATCTCTACTGTGTGTCTTCCGTTTCTACTCAGTATCAGCTTCTTTTCTTAACGCTGATGCTGGTTGTCTTCACATATACACTGTTAGTGTGTATGTGTGTGTATTGCATGATGGAAAAATGGGAATTCAGAATTTTTCTTTGTTTTGTTGAGACTTGATGGCAAAAATTTACATGGAGTTGGTTTGGAGGGTATTGAGACACTTTTGGTGGATTCATGGAATTTTTGAGGGTTCAAGGGGATCAATTTGGTATTTATTTTTAATTAAACGGTCTATTTATTTTATTAAAAACTCATTGGTTCCTTAAGACTAATTCTAAGTCAAAATACCAAACTAACATCCTCAACCCCATACAATCCCCTTAAAAACTCAACTCACAATCTTTAAAAAACACCAGAAATAAAACACAAAGAATCAGCACACAGCAAAAAAAAAAAGAATCCACCGTGATGCACAAGGATCATCTACATTTCCATTTTATTTATTCATTGATTCCATGAATATCGTGTTATGCACGTTACGAGAGATGAATAAAGAAATCGAACGAAACGGAAACTTGATATTTACTCCGATGAGATTTGATACTGAGTTGAAAGAATGAAATAAAAAAAAAATAGCAGTAAGAAGGGGGAATAAATTGTTGGAGAATTATGAATGTGAAATAAGAAAAGCAGAAAGAATAAAAAAAAAAATTACAAAAAATGTTTTTCTTATTGAATTTTAAAAATGAATTTATTATCATCTTTTCTTATTGTTTCTTGTGCTGGAGTTTGGATAGGGAGAATATTTGGTGAATAATTTTGAGAATTTTTATTTTATGAGGGTTGCGGATGTTAAAGGAGATTTTTTTACTGCTTTAATTTGATAAAATAAGAAAAAATTTGTTCTGATTTCATTTAATTATTTTGTTATTAAATTTTTAAAGGAATATTTTGTGAATTTTGATTTACGTACTTTTATACTGTTTTATTAAAATGTGATGTAATCTTTGATTTTTTAAACCAACCTAAGAATTTTGAATTTTTAAAAATTCAAGCCTCAATTTAAATCCTAAACACTTCACCACCCAAACATTCAACCTCAATTGCAGTCTCATAAACCTTTCATAACTTTTTATACCATTTAATATGCGACAAAGGCAAAAAGCACAATAAACAACTACCATTATCACCAAATAAGCATCAAAAAGGCATCATCAAGAAATTCTTTTTATTTTTAAATTTTGTATAAAAAAAATTCCTTTTTTGTCTTCAAATCCAACATTCCATTTGTTCAGTAGCTTTTTTATAATTTATAGCATAAGATTCAGTTGTGACATGAAATGGCAACAAAAAAAGAAAGCTTTTGCTACCACAAAATGCATTCATTTGCACTGCTCGACACGAGAAAGAAAAAAGTATTTTTAATAAAAGGAATGAAAATTGCATGAAAATTTGTTGAAGATGATCAAAGTGAGCTAGTTTTGTGAGGAAGTTAAAAAGAGCATGAAAAAGCAAAAATAGATTGTAATGACTTTAAATGACGTATGAACGTTTATTGAATTTTAAAAAAATTCTGAAATTTTCTTTAAACTAAAAATTCAAATTTACCAAAAAATTTAAGACTCACAACCACAAAACACGCGCTAAAATTCACGAACTAAACACAAAAATCCGACAAACTAAAAAAAATTAACAAGGAAACAGTTTTTGTGAAAGATTTTTATCGTTTTCATTTTTTTTCTGCCCGCTTGCTAGTTGCTGTTTTTATGCGCTGTTAGTGTTAGTTGGTGATGGTGGGGTGTTTGCTGACGACAAGAGCCATTTATTCGACTAAAAAGATACTTCAGTACTCGCCTTTTTATAACAAATTTTCGAGGCAATTTTCAACACCATGCAATATTTATGATCCTTTTTTTTTGTACTTGCTTCCCATACATTCAACACTACTAAAATATAAAATTTTTCTTTCCACCATCTTTTCTCACTTTCTCGTCCGTATCTACCCCGCGGCATTTTTTTTTATTTCATTTTAATATTTTGCACAAGCAATTTTCCTTCCTTGCACCCTCTCACACTTCATCGCCTTCTTACGTCGCATTATTATTATATTTTCTGCTTCCTACTGAACTAAAAAATTCAAGGAGGAATTCACTTTTTTTTATATGCTAGTCACTGATTGTATGTGTCGAATGAATGTTGAAGAGTAGATAGCATGCAAGAACTGGCATTAAATTTGTTGAACGAGAATAAGGATGAAAATCTCTCATTTAACTTGATGTGATGAAGAATGCAAGAAAAGGTTAAAGATTGTGAAAAACGAAGGCAAAAAATTAGAGGAAATTGAAGGTTATTTTGGGTTGTTGGGGCGGGTTTGGGGATTTGGAGGACGATTAATGGAAAATGACGAGTTTTAAACTAAATTTTGAATATTTGTTTAAAATTTTGCATATATATTTAAGAATATTTTTGCATAAATGTACAAATAAATCAAATTTCATTTAAAAAAGTAACCAAAATATTTCATGATATTAAGCACTTAATTTTTTAGTGATACCTTACAGTTGCAATTAAAAATTGTATGACAAAAAATAAATAATATGCAAAAAAATTAAAAAAAACATTCCTTAAATCAGCCACAAACCCTTAGAAAAATAAACATTGAGTCAGTCATATAACCGACCCCCCAAAAAAACCTCTCAAACTCACCTCTTATCATCCAACACATGTCTTCTTAAAAAAGTATACAGACACTCGCATAATACACCTTATTAGTGAGAAAAATCATCTTTTCTTTCCTCCCTCTTTTGCGCACACAACATAATATTATTTTTACGATGATAGTTCACTTTAGTGTTGAATATAATATATTCACACAGAAAAGTGAGAGAGCATAGTGCTGTTCCGTATTATTTAGATGTGAAATATGAGAAGAAGAAAAAAAAATACATAAATTGAGCTACATTATAACAGTTTGATAACGTCAATCATAAAAAGATGAAAAATACCTTAGTTATGCCAATTTTTCTCTCGTCTAACACCCCTTAATGTAGTTTTTTTCTTTTCCTTTTCTATTCATCCACAATCTCAGCGTATATTGAGACGGAACCCTCTCATATGTACGTTTATTTAATATTATTTACTACAATTTTTTTTTCTTCGCCTACAATTTTATATTTTTTTTCTTCACTCCCCTTCTGAGACGCTGTTTATGTCGTATAGAAAAAGAGACGACGAGCAACAGCATCAAATTTACGATTTTTATTGCTCTTCGCTTCAATTAGAGTGTAAAAATATTGAGTTGAGTCAATAATAATAATAATAATAATAATATCATTATTGTTATAAAGAAAATTGCAGTCAGTGATTGAACGTTAATCTAGTTATGATGAAAATGAAGTATCGTGCTTATTATAAAGATGGAGTGATTTTGTTAGGCAATTTTGAAATTTTTTATAGAAGACGATGTTTGAGGGTTGATTAAGAAAATGGAGGAAATTTTAAGTAATTATCTTGATGCCATGCAAAATGCATTTTATTTTTGTTTAATTATTCTGAATCATCTAAAAACAAGCTCCAATTTATAAATCATATGAAATTTTAAAATTTTTGCGGTTTCCAGCCCCCTTGTCTACCAAAATTCTTCATAAAATCTCAATCTTCACCCAAACACACACTTTCAATATCGCCACTTTATAGCTGATTTAGCAACATGTTGTATGATGACAAGCTTACTCGAGGGAGTGATTTAAGATGGCTTATTATTATTACTACGTAATTCATTGCAATTTTTTTTACTATATTGTCGTTCTGCGTAGATAAAAGTATCTAGTAAGGATGTCTAATATCATCTTTCATCGGTGTATTAACTTCCACGCATCGCGTGTAAGTTATTGGTTTCACCCAAAAAGCCCATTTTCGAGTTCACTATGTTCCCACCACTTTTATGAGAAGTTTTTGGTACCAAAATGTGCGTCTCGATGAGTAGATTCATAATCTACAGGAATTTTTCAATTTAAAGGCCATTAAAGGGGTCAAAAAGCCAAAAAACTGATTTTTTCGGTCATAAAATTTTGTAATCGGGGTCACAGCTTCACCATTAGACTTTCGGGAACTGATTCTTTTGCCATATGATCAGGCAACATAAGCAATTGTCCGGAAAAGAGCTAACTTTTTGATATGTGCACAACTTTATAGACCTTTGAACAGTCAAAGTAGGGCCAAAAAACGCTCAAAATTGACCATTTTTGGCACCGTTTTTCGCTTGTATTAAGCTCAAATTGCCTAATTCAAAACCATTTCGGGGTATTTATGTCTAAAATGTATAGGCCAAGTTTCAGCCAATTTCGTCCATACCTGTGTCCACAAGGTCCATTTTTCGTTTTTTTGGGTACGCATGGCAGGATGAAGTTATGAAAAATTTTTTTTGGTCCTAATGGTCTCTAACCACCGATATACAACATAATTAGTCGTTTTTTCCCAAAATTTTTATCTTTTTCCTAAAGTTTTTAACTTCCACGCATCGCGTGTAAGTTATTGGTTTCACCCAAAAAGCCCATTTTCGAGTTCACTATGTTCCCACCACTTTTATGAGAAGTTTTTGGTACCAAAATGTGCGTCTCGATGAGTAGATTCATAATCTACAGGAATTTTTCAATTTAAAGGCCATTAAAGGGGTCAAAAAGCCAAAAAACTGATTTTTTCGTCATAAAATTTTGTAATCGGGGTCACAGCTTCACCATTAGACTTTCGGGAACTGATTCTTTTGCCATATGATCAGGCAACATAAGCAATTGTCCGGAAAAGAGCTAACTTTTTGATATGTGCACAACTTTATAGACCTTTGAACAGTCAAAGTAGGGCCAAAAAACGCTCAAAATTGACCATTTTTGGCACCGTTTTCGCTTGTATTAAGCTCAAATTGCCTAATTCAAAAACCATTTCGGGGTATTTATGTCTAAAATGTATAGGCCAAGTTTCAGCCAATTTCGTCCATACCTGTGTCCACAAGGTCCATTTTTCGTTTTTTTGGGTACGCATGGCAGGATGAAGTTATGAAAAATTTTTTTTGGTCCTAATGGTCTCTAACCACCGATATACAACATAATTAGTCGTTTTTTCCCAAAATTTTTATCTTTTTCCTAAAGTTTTTAACTTCCACGCATCGCGTGTAAGTTATTGGTTTCACCCAAAAAGCCCATTTTCGAGTTCACTATGTTCCCACCACTTTTATGAGAAGTTTTTGGTACCAAAATGTGTCTCGATGAGTAGATTCATAATCTACAGGAATTTTTCAATTTAAAGGCCATTAAAGGGTCAAAAAAGCCAAAAACTGATTTTTTTCGACTTCAAAATTTTTTCGGTTGCGCTATCGCGCGACCTCGAATAATTTTAATAAATATATATTAAAGTTTTTTCAGCAAATTTCATAACTTTTATTTTTAGATTTCTTATTTTTTTTAATTTCAATGTGTATGAAATTGTACTTTTAAGGGAAGTCTGATATGGCAGATGTTGGTGGGGCTGTGGATGAGATGTGCTCCACTCCACCTGTTTCCACTGCGCATCATGCTTCGCATGATGCTTGTTCCACTTCGTTTCGTTCCGCACATCTCATCCACAGCCCCCACCAACATCTGCCATATCCAAGACTTCCCTTAAAAGTACAATTTCATACACATTGAAATCATTTCACGACGAGTTGTAAGTACACTTTTTCATAGATTTTTCTCTACTAATTTAAGCTAAAAAATATAAGCTAAATTGTATACATCATAATTTGTTTTGAGCATATATTCTGTAATCTGTCTATGGAAAAAAATTTGGGAAGGTGGCGTGGAAGTTCGTGGCTTTCTACGTAAGTCGTGTTTTTTTATTTATGATTTTTTTTTTCTTATTTTGAGGGGGAGCTGTTGATAATTTGTGGTTTGATTTTTGTTTGTTGAAGTTCTGATTTTTTGGAGTTTTTGAAGATTTTTTGTTGGAGAAAATTCAGAAAAGTTGTTCCGAAAAATTCAATTAAATCCACCAACTCAAATTGCAATCCTTTAAACTCACCCAATTCTTTCAATAAACAGCCAGTGAAGCCTTAAACAATCTTTAAAATTCTCTCCTTAAAAATATAACGACAAAAAATGGATAAGAAAATTTTCCAGTCGATCGAGAAAACATCCCAAGAATCCCTCACATCCTCATGCACATTTTACGTCTCAGTAGGTAAAAAACAAAAAGAAAATTACACATTATGAGCCACAGTTGTTATTGTTGTTATTATACTCATATCATATCTCAATTGAAACGTAAATAAATTGGATATTGGGATTTTTGTGAATACCCGCATATGATATCATAGTGGATTCTGTGTGCATGTGTTCATATATTTAAGTGCTACATACAGAAACACATCATCATCATAATACGTAAAAAAATATATCTAAACATACATACCGAAAACCATTGACCGGTCCATCGAGCAAAATTACATCGGTTTTTAAAAGAGAAAGGAAGAAAAAAATACTAAAGCTTTGAAAAGGATTACAAAAGTATTTATGATGATGTTGTGGAAGAGATAAAAAAAATATGGAAGGGAATATTGCTCTGAACGAGTGACCGACGCTATGAAGAAAAAAACCACAATAACTACGATTGTGTTCTTAAGACCATAATCATAAAAAGATTGTAATATTTGGGGGATCATTTTTGTCCTTATGAGAAAGATGATGAGGAATTTTTAGAGATGGGGTTGTTGGGTGTTAGGAGAGTTGAGTAAGTGGTGATGATAACATAAACTTGTGGTTGATAAAAGTTCATTAAATCATTGAAAAAAACGACCAGCGTTGGAAGGATAGAGTAAAAATTTTAGGAACTTCTAAAAATTAGCAGTAAATCCAGTTTTGATCAATCCTTTGATGAAATTCCTTCAAAGAGAATTTAACACATTTGTCATTCCTAGAACTCTCAACATTTTCTAAAATTCCTACTCATGATAGAATTAATTCACTAGAACGCAACTAGATGCAAAAAGCAATTTTCATCCAGGATACAACAACTCAAAAGCACAACACATCAAGTGCCTAGCCAAAAACATTCGCATTTATTGATTGAAAGTGAATATTTTCTATATACTGAGTTGTTTATTTGTTTAGATGTATTTAATTAGGTCAGCTATTTTGTTGTTAAAATGAATGATTGTTTTAGTTGGAATTTAGTATTAATGCAAAAAGTGCTTAATACCTTGAAATTCTGACTAATTCTTTCATTACGAGTAATTTTGATGAAACTCAGCTATCAAAAACTCAATAAAAATACCTCAAATACTGCTCCATCAATTTGTAAATCTATGCATAAAAATTCCTACTTCTAAAAAGGACCGTCCCATTCCACTTAGATAAATATCTAACTCATGCTGCGTTTTTACTTCTACTCTATATCCAAAATAAAGCAAAAAAAAAAAAATATTGAAACAACATCCACTCCATTTTCATGCATCATCGACGAAAACAAATTTTAGTCGTTCGATGTCAAGGAAAGGTTAATGTGATATGACAGTAAGATGATTACTTTTGAACAACAGACGAACTAGCAGGAGAGGATTTTTTTCTTTCTCCTTTTCTACTCTTAATGGAATCAAATTTCCATTTATTTGATAATATTTTGCACAACATTACATAAACTTGTGACATGCTGTTACTGTTTTTTTTTCGGGGTATGAAGTAAATTTGATTTTTGTAGAATTCTTGGAGTTTTGGATGATTGACTAGAAATTTTGAGACGTTTTGATTTAAAGCTTCGTTTAACTAAATCCATTGAGGTCAAAAATTGCAAATACTTTACAAAAAATATCCTTAAAAGTGCGTTATATCCACGACCACAGCCCTTAAGTCATTCGATACTTCCTTCTTTATAATAGAAATCATTTCATGTGTGAATAATTTTCTGATTCAATAAATTTGACATAAACAAGAAGCGAACATGAGATGGCAATGTATATCAACTGGATTATTTATTTTTTTTTTTGTCAGAATTCTGTACTGTTTGGAATGTGATTGACTGTTGGAACGATTTTTGTTACTAAATTATTTTAAATTTTTTAAGAGTAAATTTTTTATTGAAGTAAAATTTTGATCAGAAAGATTTTATATTCGGTCATCGGTCGAATTTCTAATGAATTTTTTTAAGGTTTTTTGGCAACCGAAAAAAAATTAAAACTTAATTTGTCAAATATGAAAACCCGATTTTAAAAAAACTTTTAATTTAAAAACTTTTTTTTTTTATTTTGCATTCAATTTTTTAAACACATTGAAACAATCTCATTTCAAACCATTTAAAATGTGCAATTAATTACAAATAAAGTTCCTACCTCGGCAGCATAAAGCAAAATCACTTCAACTTAATTAATCCATGGACGGAGCCAGAATAAAAAGTAAATAAAATTAAAACAGAGAATAAATTAAAAACTTTTTGCAGACTTTTAGCGATTTGCATTGAGATTTTGTAGGGAATATTTAATACTGATGTTAAGGGTAATCGAAATTTTGAGGAGTCAAATAAAATTTTAAATTTTACCTAAAAAAATTTGTAAATTTCTTAAAAATTTATTAGAAATCTTTTCGAAAAAATAGTTTGAAAATCTCAGACTTATTTTAAACCTTTCAAAAAAGGAATGTCACAATGCATCCATATCAACCATAAAATCCCATTTTAAAAAAAGTTCATAGTGGAATTAAATAAATAAACTTTCTCTCTTAACAATTATATTTCGCATGTGAAGCGTCAAAACAAATTATACCGCCGGTTCGACGCAAAGCCACAACACTAATTATAAACTTTGTTGTTATTTTTCATACACAATCTCTCTCTCACCATTCCTTATATCCAAAATGCAAATTTCTATGAGACTTTATGTACAGCAACAGAGTTTTGATAAAAAAAAAGTCGGTAAAATAGTTTATCGCAATTTAATCCATATACCAAATTATAAATTTTAAGCTTTTAATAACTATTTTCTAATGTGTACATGCCATACAGTCTATTCGTCTTTTATTTATTTATGCATTTTATTTTTTTTTTCTCCGTTGTTGTTCCTGTTTCTATGAACTAAATTCACAATACGAATATTTAGTGTGCGGTGGTGGTTGAAAAGTTTTTTTAAGCCAGAACAAAAAAGTTTGTTTTTTTGTTCGCATCGTGTTTTGTTCCTCGAGCTTTTATCCACTGATTGCATAAAAACCTGCCAGGTTAAATGGAATGTTGTGCATGTAGCTTAATAAACATAGAACATAAAATGAGAATTTTTTAGAGAGTTCATGGATTTAATCCTTGAGGAAATTTTGACTCATATTGCGATTTTTATATGAAATTTTGAGACAAAAAGGATGATATGTTGAGTGCAATGGAATTATTCTTGAGCGATGGAGTGGAGGAAAGATTTTGACATATGATCCAACTTAATTCAAGATTTTGTTGCAGATATTTTTGCAAAATTTTTAAAAACACGTGGTCACCACGTGGTCTTAATTATTTTTTTTAGAAAATTCCATCCTATCAGATTCTCAAAAAATTTCACCTCAATGAAACCAAAACAGCACCCGAAAATTGGCATTGTACTGTGTCCGTAAACTAAGCCAAAATCACGATTGTTCTGCATCTAACTTTTATATTTACAATCTACACATACCCGCGTCTACATTTTGGAGGAATTAACAAACATTTGGGTATCATGAACAAGCATAAATTCGCCCAACTTTATTCCTCTATTTTCTCTGTCGCAATGAAATAAACAAAACAACAGAATACAAAAAATCTCGTTCGAAACAAAAGGCAGTAGATGCAAAAAAAAAAAAATTCAGTTAATTTTCATACCAAAAAAAGAATCGTTGAATAAATTATCAATGCAGATAAACGTTAAATTTTATTGATAACAATACGTTAAATCCTCAATGAGCTACACGAATAAAATTTTATTGATGAAACAATAAATTTTGCTTTGAAAGGCAAAATGTGAAAGAAATTCTTGAACTGAGCTAACGAAGTATTGAGTGTGGCAGGAATTTTTGCTGATGTAAGGAGAAAGAAAAAAAAAATTGTTGAAGACGTGGAAGGAAAGTTTTTTAGATTTTTATGTAGAGTAGTTGAGCTCTTGGGGAAATTTTGTGGGAATTTATTGTTTTTTAGGGTTTGGTATGATGGGCATTGAGGGACAGTTTTTTGTGTTATTAGTTGAGTCATATTGAATTTATGTGATAACCTTGTCAATATGATAATTCAGCATCAATTTTTCTCAAAAATTCACCTCAAGGACATCATTTCCATCACACTGAAGCACATCACATCGTCGAAATGTGCCAATGACAATAATTTTAAATTAAATGTTCAGCATAAAAAAAAAATGCTCGAAAGTTTTTCGTCGCTCGTGAAACGGAATTGGCATTAAAGAAACAAATGTGCTGTCTTCAGTTCCTTTATTTTTTCTATAAAATTCTTCTGTTGCTAGAATAAAAAAAATAAGTTTGTAAAAAATTTCATGAAAATTTCTCTGTGTAAGTATTTGTAAATTATATAAATGAAATTTTCTTTGATCGTTAGACTTGGAGAGTTTTTTTTAGCACAATTTGGATTTATTTTGTTGAATAGATAAATATTATTGCTCTAAATTTGAATTGGGATTTTTTTAAGCGAAGTGATTATTATTATTATGACGATGTTTTCTTTCTTGTTCTTCAAATTTATTCCTTAATTTTTTTATTACTTGTTTTTCATGTTGTTAAGGATGGGTCGTAGTGTTTATGACTGTTTTTTTATACATATTTTCATGAAAAATTTCAAGTAAACTTGTTTACTCTAAAAAATTTAAAATAAGTCTTTTCGTATGTAAATTAATATAGAAAACAAATTCAATCAATAAAATATCAAGTATCTATTCTATTCAATATTAAAAAATTATAAAAATCACTTTAATGAAGAAAAAAAAACTCAGAAAACTTAATTTCTTCCTCCACCCTCAAAAAAGAGCAAGTCCTTCCTCCAAAAAAAAAAAAAGAAAATCATTTTTCCTTTAATATTATATTTAAAACTGTTCATTTTTATTACGAGAGAAGGAAGAAAAAAATTATTATCACAAGACGTTGAACGAAGTAGAATTGTTGTGCCAATGTTACGAAATAAGAATGAGAGAAAATATCTGAAAATTGCATCATCAGCACATTGATGAAAATTTTCTATTTCTTCTTATTGTTTTGCTCACTATGAGATGCTTTAATACATTTTCAGTGGCATAGTATTTTGCCAGTTTTTCGAAGTTTCTTTCTAGTGGAAATAAAAATGAAAATGAAAAAAAGCATCAGTTTGTGAAAAAGAAGAAGAAAAAGTTAATATTTTTTTTTTTTTCGGCAACAATCTGTGCAATTTCAGACCAGAAGTAAGTTTTCTCTTCTGCTTTTTTTCTCGTTTTATTTATGAAAGGAATATGAGTGGGCAAAAACTATTGCTATGGTGAGTTGGAATTGTTACGATTCCATCAATTCTGTGGGGGTTGAAGTAGTGAGATTTTAAGAAGTTGCAGTTTGAGAAATGGCGAAAAATTTTTTTGTCCATCTCACGATTTTAGTGATGAATTTTTTGAAAATGAGGAAAAATTAAGACGAAATGGGTGATTTATTCATTAGTTTAGAAAGGAGGAGAAACGTTTTAGAAAGTTTAAGTTCTTAAAGAACATTTATATGGCAAAAAGATAAAACCACGTGGTTACCACGTGTCTAAAGATTTTTTAAAACAATATTAGCTTATGAATCTGAAATTCTTAGCAACATTTTTTTATTTCAGACAATTCATTTGCTTGCGCAAAATTTCAAAACTTCAATAAAAAAAAATAAAATCCTATCAAAACACATCAGCATCCAACCCCTTTCTATTCATCTCCATAGCTTACGAAGCGGCAATTAAAAGTTTGAGAAATTTAATAGTCATTCCCATTAACATGAAATTTTCATTAAAATAACTAGACATTACATTTTTCCTCCTCACACTCATTTTCATTTCCTCATTTTTCCATAAAAAAAAGTATCCTTATTCCTCAACTGCTTTCGAAAGCGCAGCACTTAAATGATGGAACTGAGACTGTTGTTGCTATCAAAAATATATAATTTTTTCTTCCTCGGTCGTTTCCATCTATAGAGTTATAGTATTTTTTTTTGATGATAGTCGCAATACGCTTCCACCATTGTCTCTTCCAATGACTTCCACTGTCTATTTTCATCTATTTTTTTCTCTCATTTAATTAAGGAGCACAATTTTATGTGTCTGACTATAAAAAAAAAACTTTTTTTCTCTCTAATGCTTACACTATTTTTTTTTATGTAAAGAGACCATTTGACATCATAAATATGATGACAATTACCTTACTGATAAAAGTTTTTCTTTCATTTTTTTTCTATATTCTAGTTTGGGAACATTACAGAGCGGACATCTACAACAATCACAGGGTATTTCATGCACAAACAATCCCAATTTGGGCGGCTCATCGCCTTTAGTTATGCCAGTTTTTCCACTACGTTCACAAACTGGTCACGGTTCACAATATTCACCTTATTCACCTTCAAGGTTCGTAATCATTATTGAATTTAAGATTTTTTTTTTCATCTGTCTTTTCTCTTTTTTTCTGTTCATTATACTTTTCTTGTATGTGTGTCTTTTATGCTGCCTGTTTTCTGTCATCCTTGTCATGTATTTTTGTGAAAATTTTATTTAATTATGCTTTATTTTTTTTGTGCTGTTTTTTTGTGATATTGTTCTGTGTGTCTTTTTTTAGTTTTTTTTTTGGAATGACGTTTTAAACTTTATTTAAAATCAGTTTGAATAGTTTTTGATCAGAAGATCCTTTTGAGTTGTTTAGATATAAGAAATCTTGCAAATTGGCTACCTTTAAAGTGACACTTAAAGCAAATCAGGGCATTAAAACAATGATTTTATGGCATATCTCTAAGGTTCAAATCTTAGTTTAAATTTTGAAACTTGATTTCCAAACTACCTTAAAAATTTCGGTGCATCACAAAATTGTATTTCAACATCTTTCAAACCTAAAATGGCTACTTTCAAACTTTAACTTAGACTTTACAAATTTTAACAAAATTTTAAAAATTTAAATTTTCCACAAAAATGCGCCTTAACTTCTTCAAAGATAATTTCCCAAATTTACTTTATTTACCTTTCCTTTCACAAAACACTGAACCTCTTCTATTTTTTTCCATTTTCTCTGCCTCTCTTTATGCAGAGTAGATGAATATTTTTTTTAATGTTAGAAAATTAATTTAATGATGTTCTTATGAATATTAATTAAATTTGGTTCATTATGCTTTTTTTTTTTGCTCTACAAACTTTTTCGACGTTATTTGTTGAGGACGATGAGACTGAAATAGATACTATTTGCTGACCTTTAGAAGCTTCGTTGAGGCTTCTAAGTGCTTTTTTTAAATACTTTTATGAAAATTAGAAAAATAAGTTTTGGGTATAAAGTGAATTTTTCGTTTGAAGTATGAAAATTTTTTATGTCAGGAAGTGGAAAAATTTTTCAATTTTTTCGGAAGTAAAAAAAATATGAGGGTTTTGTTTTGATGACATTTATGATAAAATGTCAACGGAAAGGAAAATAACCCCATTGAGAATTCAATACTTCAATATTTTTGTACATTTAAAGCTTAAAACCCACAAACTTTTTGACTTTACTTTTACGACAGAATCATGAAACTTTATTTGCCCTGAAAAAATTCTTAAAAATTTGCATCTAATATAAACTTTCTATTTATATACATCCAAGCTACATCCATGAACATTTTTTTTCTTATAAGCTCCAAAAGCTCTTTTCCTTTCTCAATCAAATCAATGTTGTTGTACAACATTTCCCTTTTTTCTTAAATTAAATTCTTTGAAGAATCTTTTTTGGCACTTTACCCTTTAAATTCTTTTCTTTCTTTTTCTTTGCCTTCAATATCTTTCTCACTTGAGATGAAAATTGAGAGCATGTTGGAGGGGAAAGAGGATGAGAAAAAAAAAATCAGAACTTTAAGACGGATGAAGAGAAATTCTTCATTTTTATCGTAAGATTCGATGGAATGAAAATCCTTAGGTTGAAATTTTTGTGAATTTTCGATTTTTTGGATGTTCAGTCAGCTTTTATGCTTTATTTATCAGTAGCTTATATTAAAATTCTAAAAGTTTCTAATTTGAATATTGACAGGATCTAATAGGAATCGAACTCAAACTTGAACTTTCTAATAAAATTTTCATTCCCTCCGCCAGGATCTGTGGCATGTCTTGGAAAATGGTATAAAAACAGAAAAGGAAAGAGCAGTTTAACCCACTTTTAATATCTCTTTCCTGTGTTCTTTTCTTCTTCCTTCAAGTCTTTCTTGTTCTTTATACTCGTTGTAAGAAGTTTTATATCAGAACAAAAAAAAATATATCCAACTTCTCATATCGATGAGCAGCAAAAGTTTTATCGAGAATTGTTGTACAAAAAAAAAATTGTTTTTGTGCCAATCGATGCTGATATATATGCAAGCTATATTGAAACTTGTTTTTACTTTTATTGAACTTTAGAAGCATCACATGCTTAAGTTACAGATTTTGATATTAGTCTTTTATAATTGCATTTAATTTAGGATGAAAAATTATCTTACCAAAATCGTTCTTTTTTCTTAAAAAATATTTTGCTAGATTTTTTTTTTGTCTTTTCATGTCACGTCATGTCAAAAGAAATTATAATTTCTACCTATTTTTTCTCTCCTTTTTACTTATTCATGTTGCATAGAAAATGTGAGATTCATTGCACAGAATGTTGCCTACTGTAATTCAATTTGTCTCAACTCAGTCGTAGGGAAATGAGTTTGAAATGAATTTTGAGAAGAATTTTGATTTGTGCGCATTTGAAAGTATTGCTTTAAGTTTTCAAAGTTATCAAATTGTTGCTTTGGATATTTTCTTGAAATTTTCAAATCGTTGCTTTTTATTCAAATTTTTTTTAAGTCGTTGCTTCAAAATTTTTAAAAAAGATGAATTTTTGTACAGTAAAAAGCTGTCTTTATTTTCAAACTTTATTCTCATAAAATAAACAATAATTGAATTATTTTAACGAATTCTTGTCTCAATTTCAAGATTCATTCAACATATTTTTTAAAAAATTTATCACCCTGCTTCCCATCTCAATCTTAATAGACATAATTCAAACCCTAATATCCCCTCATTTGCAATGAATTTTGTTCTCATCCAACAAATAAAAAAAAAATTAAAATAAATTTTCATCTCATCGGATATTCTGTTGAATATTTCATTTCGATTTGTGACATGGAAAATCGACTCTCACCGGAATGTATATAATTTTTTTTGAGAATACACAAATGTGTATGAATATTTAGAGTGTTGGCAATTAAATTACCAATATATGTACACATTCGTGCATGTTTCGATTTTTTTCCACAGAATAAAAAAAATTGGAGCAAAAAACAGAAAAACTTAATTAAAATTCAAATTTTTATTTCATTTACAATTTTTATTTTTATCTACTGATATTGTTGTGGTATGGGGGGAGTGTTTGGTTGGAATTCTCAATTACAAATGAAATTCAGTGCAACAGGGACAAGTGAGAGTTTGCATACAGGGAACGGGAGATAAGGGGTTATAGATGGATTATGGCAATATAGTAGTACAACCGCACGTGCATTAGCTCAAAATTTACATCACATTATATTTTCAATTGCGAATACAAAACATCAAATTTGCATCTGTATGGATGTATAATTCGATTTGAACATCAACCAACTGACACGCAAACGGAATGATAAATTGCATTTGTAATTAATGATTTCATAAAAAATTTATTTGCGCATATACGAGGATATGCAACATACATACATACAAATATAAAGTGTGCTGAGTAACAAAATAGATGACACGTCAGGGGCATAAAACTTTCTGAGCATGTAAAAAAAAACGTTAAACATTTTGTTGTACGATTTTATGTGTTTATGGACATGTTGTGCTGCTACATATTCATGAATCTTGTTTTTAGCTCCGAGATGAGAGGAAATTTTATTAAAAATATTTTTTATTTGCAAATTTTTTATTTTTGTCTTTTTTTCTTGGTTTATATGTCATCCTAAATATTTGATATTTAAATTGAATTTCTTTTGTGGGTATTTTTGAGTGAGCATGAAGTAAAATTGTTGGTACATTAATTTATTTTGTTATAAAAATTTGCATGAAAAAAGCTTTTTTTTTGGAAAATAGCTGTCGTCAGACTTGAAACTTTGATTTAATTCATTTTATGACATAAAATATCATTTTGAAGCATCAACTTAAGATTTTTAAATTTGATGTAACGACTCAAAATACTACATTTGAAGCAACGACTTAAATTTATTAAAATTCAAGAAATGACTGAAAATAGTTAACTTCAGAAACAATGACTCAAAATTAAAGCATCGCTTTAAAAACACTCCATTTCTTTAATTATTCATATCGACCGTTTATTTCTGTATGTTCAACCTATGAAATGACATATTCATTAATATTATTCGCGACTTCTTTCACAAATTACTTTTCAGCAAAACATTCCATTACTGTACATGCACGGTAGCCTAACGACTGCAATCAAAATAATGATATTTACTGTTTAATGTATTTTGTGCAAAAAAAAAAATTATTACTGGTGATGATATCTACAATTAATTTGTGTCCACATTACCACACCTACGTTTTTACAATCTTGTACCTGATTTTTCATAATACACTTCATTATTTTGTTCAATGAAAATATTTTTTTATATTTTTTGATGTCACACTTTTATGGCATTAATGTTACGTGCGATCATAATGAGATGGAGGAAGTTGGATGCTGAAAATCGATAACCTTGAATCGTCATCGTCAACATTGAGTGTCATTGAAATGTAATGAACAGAAAATTTCCTTTTTTCTCTTAAAAAATATTATTTTGTCGTCGCCAAAAATGAAATCGTATCAATTATCAAATAAAAAGCGAGAACTTCCACACGCGCTTGTGCTTCTGTTGTGAAAGCGATTTTTAATTGCTTTTTAAATTATTTAATGAAAATCATTTTGTTAATTCACCTTTCATTATTGTTTTTTGTGCTGATACTCATCAGCGTGCTTCGTATTGTATCTCACATATTTTGTTGTTATTTTACTATTTAGCTGTGCGTTGTTCCCTGTTGGAACTAAATTGTTGAAAATTATGCGACGACAAAAGAATAAAATACTTTTTGGTATTGTTTTGATGAGAATTTTTGAGGGATATGTAGTGCATTTTGGGTTACTGGGGATCACTCGTGGTTACTTTCAATTTGATATGAAGATAATTGCAATATAAAATATTTTTAAAAAAAATTTAAACTGTTAAAAATTCAAAAACCCTAAAAATTTTGTATGAAAAATCAAAATCGAAATATTAAATGAAAAACCAATAAAAATTAAATTAAGATAGATTCTTAAAAATCTAAAGTTTAAAAATAAGATAAGATTTAATTTAAAAATAAAATTCCAAAAATTCTCAGTATGCGTTCTACTCCTCTTACTCACGAAATTAATTTTCATTCAATTTTCACTTCCCCACGAATAAACGAAACAGTAGAAAATAATAATGAATAATATTTTATTCATTTAAATGAGCGAAGTGGCAATTTGCTATTTTCGTACGTTAATCCGATTGAAAGGATTTAATGTTTTGTGATGTGTTTCCAGAAAAAAAACACACAGCAGCAGCAGCGGCACGGCAAGAGGATATTTTATATTATAATTTATTGAAAGGGAATGTGCCAGTGTCGCAATAATTTCATTCACTCTCGTTGTCTCTCTTTCGTTTCTGTATCTCGATGTGTCTCGCATAATGAGATTATTTAATTAATTTGTTTATAGTAGAAATCAGTTTTTTTGTGTCATCATTTTGTGCTTGGTGTTGATGATGATGTTGTTTTTAGGATGTGTATTTTTAGTGTTTTTTGGGTGTAAATGATGAAAATTTGTTTGTAGATTGAAGAATAATGTTTATTTAAATAATTATATTTTTAACAAATTTATTTTCTTATGTATATTTTAAAATTTTCTATTAATAACCTCAAAAACTTTTTCTACTTCCAGGTTTCAGATAGATAAAAGATTTCAGCATAGGTGCTCATGGAAATGTTTTAGTATTGCCTTAATATTGTTAAGTATTGTTCTCGCAACAATGGTAGCCTATTTTGCAAGTAAGTAACATTCAAATATGAAAAAAATCAAAAACTCTTTCTTTTTCCTCCTCAAAAAAAGTAATGCAAAAAGTTTGAAGAAACAAAAAAAGGGGAAAAAAATTCTCTTGTCATGCCAATAAATCTCATTATCCACATCAGTTAGCATTATTTCACAAAATCTGAGAGTGTGAATTCATGCTATTTTAAATATCCTGACATCACAACCCCGTTCCAAAAAAAAGTAAAACTTTTTCAGCCTTAAAAAATATAATTTTTGTAAAGTAAAAACTTTCCATGCTTAAAAAAGGCTAAAAAGAAATAAATTATAATCAAGAAAATTTTCTGACTTTTTTTGACTCTTAGATGTCAAATTATGAATGAATTAAAGCGGCAAAAGAAAGGAAAAACTTTTACTTTATGATTATTAATACAAAAGAGAATAAAACAAGTTGGCGGAAGTGTTTGAGTGATAAGTAATGGAGGAATGGGTATCTTTTAGACATTAGAAGGAGATAGCTTGAAGAAATGGAAGAGATGGGGGTAGAATAGGGGATACAATCATAAAAATTTGTTTGCCTAATAATAATTCAGCAAGAAAATCTGAATTAAATTTTTTTCCATGAACCACTTCAATATGACACAAAAACTCACAAATTCGACAATTTTCTTACAAAATTGAACCCCTAATCCTAAGAAAAACCACTCAAACACTTGACTCCCTTAAAAGAAGTAATTTGACAACTTTAACTATAGTCACGCAATCTGCCAATATATTAAAGCGCGAAGCGACAAATTAAAGTAATTTTCTAAGTGGCGCGTCGCTGTCAAAAAGTTTCTGACGAAAATTTTCGATCCTTTGGATTGGCTTCAACTAAATGAAATTTAATTGAATAAAAACAAAAAAATTCACGAAATAAGTAAATTGATAAAAAATTAATGGAAATAAATGCAAGAACATGACATTTAGACATTTTTTGTGTCGGAAATTTATGGGAATGCGTGACCCTTGTTTAGACGAAAAGGCAACATTAAAACTTTTCCTATTTCCACCTTTATACGCAGAAATAAAAAGAAAAAAAAAACAAACACGATTGAAGTGCTGATTTTTAATTAAATTAAGTCAGAAAATTTGTTTGCCTAACTTAAATGCCCTTACCCGTGTATTATTATGAAGGAAAATGCGACACAAAAAATACATTAGGAAGTGCTTTAAAGTCATGCAAAGTTTTCCTAAATAGCCTCAGGTTGTGTTCGTACAAGGTCAAGAAGTACTTGAAAGAACACTCAAAAAAGTTTTATTCTTATGTTCTTGAATGTTTTCTTAGACTAAATTTAAATTCTTGTGAAATTTTGATAATAAATTTCGAGAGTGAGTCTGTTGTATTCATGAAATGTTAAGTGTTTTAAAAATAAAATTGTAGAACAGATTTTTTGAGGGTGAAGGTGACAGAAAATTCATTCATTCGTTTTGAGATTGAAAAGAAATTTGAAGATTTTGTTATCAAGAAAGCTTAGTTGAAAAAGTAGAGAAAAAAAGTTTTCAAAACATAAACTTAAAATTTTTAACTTTTTGTCACATGATTGCTAATTTATTGCTTAGATGAATCTGATACTGATTAAATACTAATCTTGCTGCTTTTTTCTCCAACTTTTGTTCAGTTAACAGTCAAAAAAGTGTGAATTTTACCCAAAAATCTAATAAAAAACATTTTCAGTTATGAGCACGTGGTTGTGTCTTAGGTAAAATAAAACATTGCGTCACAGCTTAAATGAATGCAAATTGATAAATCAACAATAAATTCTCACAAAATTCAACCTTATAATCTGAAATGCGTCACCATGACCCCTCAATATCTCACCTTCTCGCATTTCCCATTTAATTTTCATTTTCAAATTCAAGCCTCTTTCGCCATCATTCATTCTCCATCACAAGTTTCATTTTTCCTCAGTATAAAAATATTTATCTTTCATCTTTTGCTCCTATCTTTCTCATTCACTGCCATTGCTTACTTAATATTTTTTTTTCTACCATCTCATTCTCATCTCCTATTTTATTCTTGTACTTGAGCTCTCTTACATTTTTGTCGAAAAAGACAAGCAAAAAAGGAAAAAGTTCGTTAAATAAATTTTCAGTTTCTTCACGTTGTGTAATCATATCGCTATTATATTATACTATGCAGACATACAGATACACATAGAAAGTAGGAAAAGGCAACTAAGTTTATAAAAAAGAGTTAAATTTGATTGAGGTTGGGGTGATTGGAGCGAATTTCTGATGAGTTTTGAGGTTATGAGTAAGAATTAAGAATTTTATTAAATGTTGATGAAAATGATTTTTTAACGGAAATTTTGAATTTAAATGAAATTTAAGAATTAAGTTGAACTTTCAAAACTGCCAATCTGCACAAATTTTATATCCAACACCACTTAAATTCATGAAACTTCCATAAAGCAAAGAATAAGAAGAATAAACTTAAGTAAATGTGAAGAGGTTATGGAAGTTCATACTCATGTATGATATCTAATTAAAATCATAAACTTATCCCAAAAAAATAAATGTGTGCAGCTTACATGAAACAAACTAGAGATGAAGGTAAAAACTCTTTTATGTGATTTAGAATCTTCTTATGTTGTAGCTTGCAACATTAATGAGAGAGTCTGAATGCTTTGAGACTTTTTTTTTTCATACGAATCTTATGAGGATCTCACATTTCCATAATATTAAGAAATTTTCAAGCACAAAGAAAAAAAAAATTGTTTAAGAATGCTTGAAGCTAGAGGCTGAAAAGTCTCGAAGTTTTGTGTCTTTTACTCTCTTAAATGTTGAGGGCTTGTGATGAAATTTAATGAGATATCTTCTTATTTTGGTCTTGAGGACATGGATATATGATGTTTATGTCAAGAAGAAAGAAAAAAGTATTAAAATTTCATTTATGAAAAATTATAGGATTACATGACGAGAAAGTTAAGAAGATGATGTTTATTGAAATTAATACTAATTTTGCTAATACTTGATTAAAAAATTTAATGATATTGACATTTGTAAAAAAAAAAAACATTTTTATTTTTTGTTCCAAATTTTTTAAAAAAATTCAATGTATTTTTCAATGATCATTATTCCAAAGGCACAAATCGGATAATCGAGATGAAATCTGGCACCAAGCCGAAGTGAGGCCAGTACCAAGTTGGCATAAAATTTAAGCCGGAGTGGTGCTGGCCTCACTCCGGCTGGGTGCCGGATTTCGGCTTGTGCCTTCCGGGTATTGATTTTAAAATTACATAAATTTGGAAATTGTTAAAAAAAAATGAATTGAAATTAGATTTAAAAAAAAATTGCCACAAAACTTTTTAAAGCAAAATTTTCAATTTGAAATAACTTTAAGTAAACATCTCAGAAAATTCACTTCATCAATAATTAATACCCAAAAATACATCAGTGATTACTTAATTATCTCCCCATTCAATTCTTCTTCCATTTCACCTAAGTAAACAAACTTTCATCTTTACATTAAAAATTCATCACAAGCATTACTATAAAATACCGATTATATTCATTATGAATCCCTAGGCTAAAACTCAGAACAAGAAACTTTTTTTTTGCAAAAAATAAAGTCCAAAAAAATTCTTCATAGCAACAGCAACAACAGCAAAAAAAACTTTAAACCATTTAAAGTTTACTTCAGAAACCTTTTGATCTTTTAATAAATTTTGAGTCTGTCTTACGGTAAACTATAGACTGTGTAGGAGTAGAAGCCCTTTCACGCTTTACCTTCTCGTATCTTGAATGAACGAAAAAACAAACTTTAAAACACAAGAAAAGAAATTGAGAACGGCATGAGATGAAAAACTTTATTTTTCATACTTCCTACATTCATGCAAAAATTGCTTGCTTGTCTTCGCCATAATATAAACACGTTCATTGAAGATGATAAATAAACAAATACAAATAAGTAAATATGTGTGTATAGCACATATAAAACTGAATATTTAAATGTGGATGGATTATGAAGAAGTGTGCTACGTAGCATATTTAAATTAATATCATGTTTGAATTATTATACACACAATAGGAATAAATTTGACTTAAATAAGACTCTAATTTAGTATTCATCTCCGATTTTATATGTTTTACTTCCTGCATGCGTCTGACGCTGGCTGTTGTGTTGTAAAATTTTCTTTTTTCCTATTCTCAATGGATGATGTGATTCTCAATGTCCCCACAGAAGGAGGATGATTCAGAGGATGGGAGAGGCGGTAAACTTTAGTTACATGCGTGTATTTTATGATCTTCAGAGTTGGAAGCTTGAAATTTAGATTAACTAATTTCAGGACTAATTTTTAATCAATTATTTTAAATATCCGCCAATACTAAATTATTTTGTGGAAGAAAACATTCGAAAGTATCAGTATGAATCGAAAACATTCATTACCCATGTAACCAAAATAGTTCCTATGTGTTTCATTGACCT
The DNA here is from genome assembly GCA_026123125.1 of Chironomus striatipennis. Classification (NCBI taxonomy): domain Eukaryota; kingdom Metazoa; phylum Arthropoda; class Insecta; order Diptera; family Chironomidae; genus Chironomus; species Chironomus striatipennis. Next base: position 47,377,992 of record CM047394.1, read on the forward strand.
TCCTCATGAACATGAATACATTAGGTCGATTAAGATAAGGATTGAATTTAACAGCAAAGCATTCAAAAAAAATTCTAAATCTATACTATAAAATTATCTTATTCTGCGTGATCGAAATTTGAAATTTTTTTGACGGTTTTTTCTGAATTTCCTCCTTTTTAATTTTTTTTCTTTTTGGTGTGTATAATTAGACTACTCATGCATAACAATACGTGAAAACACATTTTCAAAAAAATCACGTGGTCGTTAAACTGTATAATAAAAATATTTAAATGTTTTTTAACCGTTTTTCGTCATTTTTCTTTTCGCAATTTCTTGAATTTTGGATTTTGAAAATTGACTTTATGTATGTATTGGGTCATGAAAACATAATTTTCAAAAAAAATTTTGACCGTTAAACTGTTTAATCATTAAATTTGAATACTTTTTGACCGTTATTTTTGACTTTATTTTTTTCTTAATTTTATGAGTTTTGAGCTATAAAAAATGACTTTATAGGAACATATTCATTGAAAATTTTGATAACCTTTACGCAGTGAAATCATAAAATTCAAATATTTTTTTTTCCGTTACAAATTTTAAAATTTATTCTTTTTAGAATTTCTTGAATTTAAGTTTTGAAATTCTCTTTTTGTACAAAATACGTAGTCAGAACATACATAAAAAAATTTTTCGTGACCGTTACACTCTCAAATCATAAAATTTGAAAAAATTTTGACAGGTATTTTCGAGTTTAATTTTTGAGTTTAAATTGACTGTTTTTCCAATATTAGTTTTTCTACCGTAGTTTCATTTGTAAAATTGCGTAAATGATTGTGATAAAATTTTCGCGTTCGCGCTAACGCGCGAACGCTTAATAAGATTCAAAAAAATTAAAAATTTTGTTGATTTTTAATGGTAGATTTCATTTGTTTTCTTCAAGTCTTACACACACCACATTCTTCAAAATTTTTATTAGTTATCTGTAATAGCTAAAAAATCCATATTACAAAAGAATGTTATTCTTCCTGATTCCGTGATCGAAATTTAAATATTTTTTGACGGTTAATTTCGATTTCGTTCTATTTGAAGTTTTTTTGATATTATATTTTGGGAAATGACTTTTCATGATTAGCGCATGCAAAAAAAAAAAATTTCGAAAATTTCGTGGTTAGGGTAGCTTTAATTAAACCTCAAAAATGACGGTTTTTGACATTTTGTTTTATTTGTGGTGGTGACCTATTAAGGCTTTGTGAGCGGAAATTTGGCATGTAGGACATGTGGATAATGATTAGAAAGACTGTGTAGTTATTTTGTATTTTGAGGTTATGTGAGGTTAGAATGCGTATTTTTTTGTCCTGTGGTGAACTTTTAATGTATTTTAAAACTGAAATTTAGCATGTAGATCAAGTAAGTGACGAGTAAAAAGGCTAAAAAGTCACTTTTAGATATTGAGGTTATTTGAGGTTAGAATATGCATTTTTTGTGTTGTAGTGTACTGTTAGGGCTTTTAAGCTAAAATTTTAGGTTTTAGGTTATGTGGGTGATGAGTAAAAAAACTGAATGGCTACCTTTTAAATTTAGAATTATTTGAGGTTAGAATCGCAACTTTTGCTATCGTAATGAACTTTTAAGTGCTTATGAGCTGAAATTTGGGCTGGAGATTAAGTGTATGGTGATTAGAAGGGCTGTATGATTGCTTTTATATTTTAAGGTTGTTTGAGGTTGGAATACTAAATTATTTAGTTTTAAAAGCTTTGAAACTATTTTTGAAATTTTAAATTAAAATTCTAATTTTAACTTTTTTATGTAGTTATGTAGTTTAGAATGATAGTTTACAATCATCCCACTAATTACAGATTTTTCCAAGATTTTTATCTAATACGTATTTCTAAGTGGATTTTCTTTTTTTACTACTATGGATGTGCTCAAAAAAATTCAAGAATTAAATTTAATGAAAATTTAGATTTTTTTTAATAAATAAGATGTTCGATAGCTTTAAGATAAATGCAACGGGGCCCGTGACGGGCCCTAAACACTAGTTTTAAGATAAAATATTCAAAATTGCTGAATCAATCCCAAAAACATTCAAAATTTGCCAAAAAAAAACATTTAAATGCAGTAAAAAAAACATTCAAAAATGAGTAAAACATTCAAAAATGAGTAAAACATTCAAAAATTTCAATAACTTTCTCCACTAGATCAAAATTCAACGAAACTTGATGACTTTTGTTTAACAAGCTATATCAACCACTTCCTAGAACACTTTCACATCTATCCACCCTGCTTACATCATCCGAAAAACGAGAAAATCTCTTTCTCATGCTGACTCAAAAGAGTGAAAAAAAAATTGTATTTAACTGTAAAAAGGGAGGAAATGTATGTTTTACAGCTCTCCGATTTTCATACATTACAAAATACACTGCCTGAAATTGCCATCATTAAAAATCCTTTTAGTCTTTACTCTTTCTCTACAGTGGAAAATCAACATGAATAGAAAAATGAAATGGAAATGGAATATATATAGCATGAATGTGAGCACACAATAACAACATAATTATAAAGCTAGCGTTTACTTTTCAAAGTGAATTAGTCGGATCATAAATTAGACAGCTACTAACGGGATTTTCTCGTCTTCCTTTACTCGTCTTCAGTGAGCATTGCTGGCTTCCGTTTAGTTTTTCAAAAACGTAATTTTTCACTTTTATGCAGCTCGTTATTTTTTTTTTATACAATTTTAAATTTCATTTCATTTGGAAAATCATTGCAGACGTCGGTAAATGGAGACGGAGAAGGGAAATTGAAAAAAATAAAAAGGATTAAAAAGTGCTTCTAATGATATTCAATGTTCAAGTTTCTAATGATATTTTTACACTTTTTTGTCTTTTAAATTTTTATGTGAAAAACTTGACTGACTTTAATGTTCGTCTGGTGTGATTTTTTTAGTAAATTTAGTTTTTGTAATTTTAAAGGTAAATTAGATTTTTAATCAATCGTTTCGAGTTGAATAATTAAGAATCATTCTTGTTACTTTAATTTTGATTCGTTCGTCAAAAATTCATAATTTTAAGGGACTTTTAAGGCTATATAATATCCGTAACATTACATCCATAACATCATGAACTTTATTCACCTATAACTTACTATTCTATGCTGCACTCAAAAATATTCCAACTATCAAACATGACACCTAACCTTTAAGCTTCCCAACCTCCTGAACTTTACTAACAATCTTGTTCATCTCAACTGATAGTTGCAACAAATGTAATTATTTAATTTTTTTTCATCCTACTCCACACTAACCCCATAGGAGTTGGAATGTATAATAATCAAGTATCCATTAGCATTTTAATGGTTCTATATCTGAAGTAAATGTAATCAGCACAGCATCTTAAATGAAAGTATCCTGTAAACAATTATCCTTTATGGTTCTTCCAGGCGAAAGACAGACAACAAAAGACTCATGAATAAGAAGCAGAAAAAGAAAAGGATGAATCACATAAATGGCACTAAAAAGACCAAAAATAACTAAAGAAGACGAAGAAGCTTGACAAATTAAATCAAATATATTCCAATACACAGGAAATGAGGTCAATGGGACTATGATTCATATTTTATTCTGATTTAATTTCCACATGCTCTCTCTTAGATACTTCTGTACATCCGTAATTTTCAGCAAATGACTCTGAAAGGATTTTCTTTCTTTCCATTATTTTTTTTGTCTCTTTCTGTATCCAATTCGGAAGATGTACAGCAAATGGAGAATAGTGAATGAACATATAAATTTTTCCCTATGTATGTATCTCATTCAGCTCTTATTGCTCACTCTCTATCGTTCGGTAACAGCATTTTGTATCAGTAAAAAAAAGAGAAAGATTAATTGAATGAAATTTATTTTTGCATGCGATGGATTACGATATTTTATTTTGCCCTTGTAGCCTTCTATCGCTCACACTTATTCTCGCTCTTATGGTGTGTTTTTCGATTTTTGGGGACTGGATTTGTTTTTGAGATGGTGAAGACTAGCAGTTTGTCTTGAACTGCATTTTTTTATGCTCTAAGTTTTTTTGGAATTTATGAAGCTTTTCATTTTTAATCAATACATTATAAATAGATAGCCAAATTTGATGATCATCCACACCATACATTCCAAAAAAAGCCTTTAATTCCCTCTGAAAACTCAAAAATTTCCCTTTAAATTCCTCAAAACTGCGTCACTATCATTTACCACCCGAACCACATAAAATGCAAACATTTCTCTCAATGCTCTATCCAATCCATATATGTTCATTTTATATTTATTCCAAAAATGTGCTACTTGAATGCAGAACAGTTTCGATCAGTATATGGTCTATTGAGTTATTATTAAATGAAAAGCTCATTCCTTTACATTCATTTAAACTCGAAAGCTATTTCAATTCATTCGATTTTGCAGTGCATCCAAAAAAATAGATTTTTTTTGTATAAAATAAAAGAACTGAGTAAAGTTTCTCGTTGAAAATTAAATTAAAAATCATTTCCAATATTAAATATGCATTAGCGCTATGCGCTAAATTCTTCTCCACATATGTCGTATCGCGTTTGGATGCAGCATCGATTGTTGTTTGGCAGCAATTAGCAAATATTTTGCATTATTTTTTGACGATAATTATTATGGAATCTTCATAAAATGCTTTTTTATACAAAAATCAAATTAAAAGTCAATATAAATTTATGTGAGTGGCAATTATGTTGATTGGATTGGATGGATGGAAATTGTTTTAGGCTGAGCGGATATTTGGGAAATGGAAAGATGAATTGGGGAGATTTGGATGTTTTGTACTTTTTTTTGCGATTATTTGAATTTTTTTGATCAATCAACGTTTATTGTATTGTATTGTATTTATTAAGACCAAACTGGTCGTTAAAAATATTTTATATAACTTTTAAAATAAATTTTGGTATCCGTCCTCATTATTTAAATAACTTTTCTGTTAAAAAATTGATTGAAAAATTACAAAATGGTCCCTTCCTTTCTCTACTTTTTAAAAATGACCAAAAATTCATCACGGAAATGAAAATTACTTTTTTTTTTCGATACAAGAAAATTGAAATTCATTTTCTCATTTTTTGCCTACCTCCTTGAAAAGTCGATAAAAATAGCAAATGCATGATGTATGAAAATTAAATTTTTAAAATGAAATTTCCTCCTGAATTCATTCATTATATTACTATCTATCTCAATTCCTGAATATAAATATGTGCTGAGTAATATGCATGGGAAAAAATACCTCTATACAAAATAGTTTTTTTTATTTTCTGCAAGTTCATAGCTCCTATTTTAATTGTCTAATGGATTACACATTCCATTGTACCATCCATATAGAATTGTTTTTTTAATTTTTTTTCTCATACCCTTCAGAATGAGCTTGGATATAATAGTATAAAAAAAACTGTAGACGAAAAAAGAAAATTCCATTAATTTACTGCACGAAAAACTAATTAGCTTGAAAGCTCCCGGCAAAATGAATCAATGAAATGCAATGTAAACATCAGTGATAGCAGTATGGAAAAAAACAACATGAAGGAAGGAAAAAAGTGGAGAGAAAATTAGTTTAAGAAAATGTAATTTATTCTTGTTTGTTGAGGGTGGTGGATGGGACGCATATTGAGATACATTGTTGAAGTGATGAATGAAATGTTCAATTAGTATTGATATTCCTTTAAAAGCAGAATTGGGTTTCTTGCTACTTAAGGAGAATAAAGTACTGAAGTTACAAGCCCCGCTAGGTTTGAACATTCTAATGGTTTAATTTTTTCATTGATATTCGTTCGATTTTTGAAAACAAATAAGTAATTAAAAGTAAATATAGTTTCACGTCTTATCAGTTTTGGAAAATTTAGACACTTTCTAAATTTAACCTAAGTGACATGCCCCGCTAACTTGTTATCATTATAAAGTTTTTGTTCAGTTAAATTCCAAAATTAACCATGATTTCTAAATTTCAATTGCATTCTGTTGAACTTAAGTATCATTTTTTCAAATAATTCAATTCAGTACAAGACTCAAACTGTATAAAACAAAATAAATTCAATAAAAACTCACCGAGCTGCTATCATCAATATTCATCATTTCATCTACAAAGTGCACAAGAAATTGATTATTTTTTCTCTCTTCTAAGAAAAAACTGCATTGAAAATTGAGTTACAAATGTAACAAAGTTTCTTCCTTGTGTTCCTTATCACAAGTTTTTTTTCTCTGCACTTCCACATTTTTTTTATTCAAGCTACAACACAAAAAGTAGGAAAACAAAAAAAAAATGTTGAATTGTTTTTCAATTATGGGGTTGAAGCCTTTAGGGAAAAACTTACTTACTTCTAGTGAGAATAGCAATTGCAAAGTACAATGAATATTTTCCTTTTTCTTCTTGCTCCGGTTACGTTTTTTCTTTCTGTTTGATGAGAATTTTTTCCTTCAATGCTTCGTGCAGATTTTTTTTGTGTTTGTGATGTTCGATGACTTGAACTTTTTTTTTTGTGAGACACTGAGAGAAAAAAATTGAATTGAAATAAATGTCAAATGATTGCTGCGATCAAGTTTTGATTTGATTTTTATTACTCATATTAAAAAAGACATAATTGACTAAACTTAAATTATTTTAAGAATTTTTCAAGTTACAATAAAACTTTTGACCTCAAACTTTGGTTTTTGCAACAATTGAGCTTTCAACAGCAGCAAAACCTAGATTTACTTTCTGATACCTTATCATGCAATCATAAAAGCCCAGTTTATGTAATTTTAAATCCTTTCCATCAATCTAGTCACGCAACTAGTAAAATACCTGTCAGCATATTTTTATTATGTCATCATTAAGACAGGAATTCAAAATTACAGTCATTACATCATTCTTTATTTTCATTTAACAAGGGGTTGGTTCACCGCAACCTCGTCTAAATTTCTCAACAAAATACCCCACAACATGCACATAAGAACATACAAAAATAAGAATTTTCTTCAGTGCACCTCAATTCAACTCACAATTCACAAGTGCACACAGGAAACTTTCATACTTCCATCTCTGATTTCACGGGTTGCAGAGGAATTGTAATGAAAAAACAATTGTTTGATTTTGAAATGAATGAAAGATTTTCTTTTTTTACATTTCATTTTGCAATTTTTATGGAATTAAAAATTCATAATTCTCATTGGATTTACGAGCGTTTCTTCAAACTTATTTTTTTCCGTATTACTTCTGATAGTTGAGGGATAGACGATTTATCGGATGTTATTGAATTGAAAATTGATTTTGCAGACGATATTAATTTTTAATGATTTATTTTTTTGATAATTTTGAATGATTGAAAAAAGTTTAAGTAATCTTTGAAATTTAAAAATTTCATTTTATTGAAAAGTAAAAATTTAGACAACTTTATGTAAGAAATAAGTCGTCTACCCTTCATCATAGCAATCATTAAAAAATAATTTTAAATTCCAATCTCATAAAAAATTTTACCTTACATTGCATTTTATTCATCAATTTTCTTTCTTCTCTCATTTCCTTCCAGCAGTGAGCTCAATGAAACCAAATATTGATCCATCAAATTGTATTCTAGTCCAGGATGTAAAATCATCACAATCATTAGCGAATCCACAAAGTCATCATGATGGTACAATGAAAAGTTTAAATTCAAATGGATTCCGTTCAACGTATCCAACCGAGGAGACACTTCAATTGAGCACAATCGATCATACGACATCGTATCAGAATCATCAGACTTATCAAGATCAACAGCTAACATCACCGCTTGTACAACCACAAATAATGGAATTAAAAGATTTTAATGTACTTCATCAGACCATCATACCGCCATATCAATTTTGGAATGTTGAATTTCGTAATAAACATCCGGCTTTTGTACATTTTAACTTAACAATGCCATGGGGTGCAAATTTTGCTGTTTATGGTCGACGTAATGTCCTTCCAAGTATAACTCAATATGATTTTGTAGAATTTATTAAAGGTGGACGATTGGATCAAAATAGAATACGTAGACGTCGTGACATTATGGATGAGATAATGATACGTTATGATAAGACATATGATATGCTTGCCGATAGCCGAGATGTAAAGCCAAAAGAAAATGGTGATGATGTGACGAAGGTTAAACCAAAGACATTCGATATGTCATCAATTGATGATAATTCATTGACACCACATAGTGACTTTCACATGTCATCGTACCTTCATTTGTCACCGAATGAGCAGCATATAATATCCAAACGGTCACCAGATGGTAATAAAATCAATATGGACACAATGATGGTTAATGTTACAGTTATTCAGTATCTTGATATTGGTCGTTGGTTCTTGGCGATCTATAATGATGAACTTGTGGCACATTCCATTCAATTAATTGTCTCAGAAGCTGAAGGCGTTAGCAACAGTTGTCCAAATGACTGTAGTGGACATGGATCATGTTATTTGGGTAAATGTGATTGCATTGATGGATATCAAGGTGTTGATTGTTCAAAAAGTGTCTGCCCGGTTTTATGTTCTGCACATGGACATTATGGTGGTGGAGTATGCCATTGTGAGGATGGCTGGAAAGGATCTGAATGTGATATTCCCGTAAATGAATGTGAGATGCCAACATGTTCAAGTCATGGACGTTGTATTGAAGGTGAATGTCATTGTGATCGTGGCTGGAAAGGACCTTTCTGTGATCAAGCTGACTGCCAAGATCCAACATGTTCTGGTCATGGAAGTTGTGTTTCGGGACAGTGTTTCTGTAAAGCTGGATGGCAGGGTGATGATTGTGGTACAAGAGATCAACAAGTCTACAAATGCTTACCAAGTTGCTCTGATCATGGACATTATGACTTGGAAGCAGCATCATGTGTATGTGACCGTCATTGGACAGGACATGACTGCTCACAAGCTGTCTGTAGCTTAGATTGTGGACCAAATGGAATTTGTGAATCTTCACGATGTCGTTGCAATCCTGGCTGGACTGGTGCATTATGTGAACAATTAACATGCGACTCACGATGTTCAGCACATGGACAATGTAAAAATGGAACTTGTGTATGCTCACAAGGATGGAATGGCAAATATTGTACATTACGTAAGTAGCAATGGACTGATTTCGGAAGGATTGTGCACTCTACATAATAAATTTTTAGAATTCTAGGCTTCAAAAAATAGAGCTTTATTGTTATTTGAGTGCCATAACCTCACAAAAAGCATTCCTTCACATTAAAATTCTTATCTCCATTTCATTTTCATTTTCTTTTCCTTGACAGCTGGATGCGAAAATGGATGCTCACGTCACGGTCAATGTACATTAGAAGATGGCGAATACCGTTGCGATTGTATAGAAGGATGGGCCGGGTCTGATTGTTCCACACCACTGGAGATGAACTGTAATGATGGCATTGATAATGATAAGGGTAAGCATCATTTTACGATTTTTTTTTGTTACTTTTTTTTCGTTCATTGATTTCCTATCAACGGCCACATCACATTTCATTCGCATGTACATTCACATAACAGACGGTTATGGCTGTGGATATTTTAAGCCCTGTGATGGAAAAAGAAAACATTTTTTTGATGACACTTTGTGAATATAAAAGGGAAAAAAATCTTTGTTGGTATTTTTAAATAATATAAAGTTCGTGGGATCTGCTTTTTTGTGATGTCCTTTATTTTGCTACGCCTGCTGCTGCTGTTGAGTGATAAGGGATGAGGGGTTGAAATTTCTCGATCTTTAAAATTAGGTTATTTGAATTAACACAAAATGAATTGATAACTGATGAGTTGGAAGCTGATTTGGAGTTTAAGAGTGGATGAATTTTTGGGATGCATCAAATATTTTTATCATCATCAGTTTGAATTTTATGAGCTTTTAATCTCCGTCACCAAATGTTCAAATAGGTTCAAATATTATCTTGGTCCATATTTCTTTTTATTTGCATTATACTATACGTTTTGATCTCAAAAGTTGTATTTTAAACTCCCTTATATACTAATCTTTGAAACTTTAAACAACTTTAAAATACTTCAAACTTCATTATCAGTCCACCAACCCTCCTCCGATACTTCTCAAAATCCCATCAAAAGTATGAAAACCCATTTTCAGTCAAAAAATAACACAACATTTCAAGCGAAACAAAAACGGTTGAGAAGTAATGACACGAATAGATAATAGCATGAGATTACGTCCACAAAATTTTCAGTAATAGGAGAAAACATGGGAAGATTAAAATGTGGATAAGGTCAATTCTGTTCTCGATGTTTTTCCCCCAATATTGACACTTCCTCTACCCCAATCTAAAAAAAAACAAATTGTATATCAATACTTCTTCTTTTTATTATTTTCACATTGCTGCTGATGCCCGAGAACATTATCAATGAAATGAAAGGGAAACAAATTCTTTTGAAATATTTTTTTTATTCGCTCCTTTTTTGCCATCTTTTTCGTGATGTTCTACGAGAAAAAAAAAGTAAAAAAAAGAAGAATTGTGACATTGCCATTCATTTATGGCATGCACGCGAAATGGAAGGGGTTTTTTTGGGTAAAAGAAAGAGAAGAACATAAAAAAATGATAATTTATCAAAATAAATGAGGCGTCACGAAATAATTATAACTTTTCTTTTCTCTCTTTTAATGTACGATAAAAGTTGACTTCATTTGGTTAATATTGAGGGGGAGGGATGAAATATTGTCAATTTTTATGAGGCGGTTGGAGGTGATGGAGCACTTTTTGTTGAGTTATGTTGTGTGTTGTGAGGTATTTAGGAAGTTTTTAGGGAACTGTTTGAGTTTGAGGGAAATGCATGAATTTTAATATTGACTAGATGTAAATGGTGAATATGGGGCAAAAAAGTTTAATAAATTATTAATCTGCAAATAAATGATTTGAAGAGTAACTTCAATGCTATATCTTCATTAAGAATTCCATTAATCACTCATATTGCCTATTATTTGCAATTTATTAGAAAGTTCTTCCTACAACCCCAAAAAAATCATTCAAAACAACCCCCTGCACCTCTAAAATATAAGCAATTGCCATCTCATCAAAAAAACTTTTAAAGCATTACATTCTTCAACATCGTCAAAGTGCTATTAGAATGATTGACTAAGTGTTATGACGTTGACTACAATAAAACACAAAATGGGGTTATTTTCAAGTAATTTCATATCCTTAAAATGAATAATAAGAAAATTGAAGCGAGTTAAGTTAAAAGAAACTTCAAAAGAAATTTACCTCCCATTCCACCACCCCTATTACACACTTTAGAGTGAATTTTTCATGAATGAGATATAAAAAAAATATTTTTAAGAATGACAATAAAAAGTCTGTCCCAAAAGCAATAAAAGCCATTGAATAAATTTTTTTCTTTTCTCCTCTCATGTCACAAAAGTCTCATTAATTTAAGGTAATGTAATGTGCTTTGTGCGCCTCCATTCGACCTGTTGCAATTGATGACTGTTTTGAAGTCGTTCCCGCAAGCCTGAGACTAACAACAACAGCAAAAAAATTGGATTTAACTTCCACGCATCGCGTGTAAGTTATTGGTTTCACCCAAAAAGCCCATTTTCGAGTTCACTATGTTCCCACCACTTTTATGAGAAGTTTTTGGTACCAAAATGTGCGTCTCAATGAGTAGATTCATAATCTGCAGGAATTTTTCAATTTAAAGGCCATTAAAGGGGTCAAAAAGCCAAAAAACTGATTTTTTCGACCCCCCAAAAATTTTTCGCTTCGCTCAGCAATGGTTCATTCACTTCGTTTCATTCCGCACAGCTCTTCACAACTCCCAAATGGACCTAAAACGTTACTTAAAAGTGCCATTTCGTACATTAAGGAATTTATAAAATGCAAATTTCACAAATATTAATACAGACTACATTTTTAGCAGTTTAGTAAAGTTTATGATTAACGTTTTATACTTAAGAAATAGAAGAATATGAAGTACAGCTCGAACGTTAAACATAAGAAATACATTCAATTTGTTTTATTTCGAAAATTTTGTAATATTATAATAAGTGTATTTATAATCTATCATAAGTCAAGCGTGGAAGTTCGTGGCTTTCTACGTAAGTCGTGTTTTTTCTTATTTCCTTTCCCAATTTTTTTGATATTCTTTTATTGATGTTTATTGCGCGAAAACCATAATGGAAATTTGTTACGCATTGGGAGCAATGAAAAAAATTTTTTATGGCTTTTCTTCTTCTTTCTACGACTAGATGTATTTTATTTTTTTCTTTTCTTTTCGCTGTTCTTTATGCGACAACGGAAGAAAATTTATTGCAATTTAAAGAAAAATTTCCTCCTTATTTCCCTTTGATGAAATTGAGAAGTTTTTCCTTCTATTTAGACTTTTTTTTTGTGTTAAAAAGGAGTTCTATTTGAAATACAAAAAAAGAAACTTTTATGCTTTTATTCTTCAATTTAAATTAAATAAAAAAAAAGCCAGTTTTATGGAAGTTGTAGTATTTATGGGTTTGGAAGTTCTTATCGAGATGTTCACGCCGTAAATGTCTAAATAAAAAGGATTATTTTATCAAATGTTGACTGAAATGTGAATCGTTGCTTCAAAAGTGTCTTAAAACTGAGTCGTTGCTTCAAAAGTGTCTTAAAACTGAGTCGTTGCTTCAAAATTGTCTTAAAACTGAGTCGTTGCTTTTAGTTGACTTAAAATAAGTCGTTACCCTAAAATTTGATTAAATGTGAGTCGTTGCTTGAAATTGAAACAAAAAAAAATCGTTGCTTTAATATTGACTTAAAAATTAGTCGTTGCTTTAAAAATTGCTCTTAAATTAGTTTCTCAGTTCTCAAATTCCCTTAAAAACTTCCAACAAACACGGTGTGACTACAAAAAAAAACAACAACAACAGAAAGAAAGTCCACATCCATCCAACAACAAAAAAAGTGTATACGTGAAAGTAGCAACAGCACTGCCATATAAAATATAGGAAAAAAGTAAAAGAAGACAGCAATGAATTGCAATTTTAATGGATTTCTCATCTCATCTTTTATTTATTGAAATACTTCTTGAATATATCATTTCTTGTTCACTCTCGTAACCATAACTTGCACATTCATTCTCTCTGTACATCTTTTTTTTCCTGCTCCTTATTTTTAGCTTCTTTTCTTTTTAACGAGATTTTCGTTTGCTTGTTTAGAAATGGTAGATTGTGTGAGGATATTGTGGGGATTTTGTCGGACAGGTTGTATGGAGATTTTAGGGAATTCTAGGTACTTTGTAAAGCGAAGAGGATAGGGTTGGAGTTTAAGTGAAGTATTGGAATTTTTCATAGAATTCTAGTATGAGTTAGACAATTTACTAATTCATGAAGATCCTACTATTCTAACCCTTTCAATCCATACCAACCTCCAACTCTAATACAGTGAGATATGTGTAGATTGTGAAGAGACATGTAATAAATGAAAGAAATATAATAAAAAGAAAATATTATTATTATTGTTATTACGAACAAAAAAATAAAAGAAATAAATGATAGAAGTAGTAGATGTGCACATATCATACATAGATGCTTTTATGGTTCAATGATTTTTAAATTTACTAGTTTGGCACAGATAATAATGTATGAATGTGAAAGATATCTAAAGGAGAAATGGACTGGAATGGGTGAATCGAGGGATGATGGAGGAAAATGAGATTTTTATGAAGATTGTTTACGAAATTTATTGTATTGTTGAATGTTTTTTGAGATTTATACATCCCATGTAACCAAATGGAATATCAATGTATTCCATAAGAATGTTCCATGGACGGTCCCTATGTACCGTCCATGTACCGTCCTAAGGAACATATTGTCCTATGGAAATGGAAGATAAAAGGACGATCGTGTTTTCCATTGATGTAATACATCAAAGTAATACATAAGTACTACTGATGTAATACATCGATGGAAAACTTATGGAACATAAAAATGAAAAAAATTTCACGTGTTTTTTTGTTCTATTCTATTGTATTTTTTATGTAATTTATTATTTATTTATTTAATTTATTATTTATTATGTATTTATTATGTAATTTATTTATTTAACAAACACTAATACTTAATAAAATATTCATTAAGCAACTTAATTTTGCTAAGTTGCACACTGATAAAATCCAAAGATTTCATCACACACATTAAAAACATTATTAAATGTTTGAAGTTTCATACAAATTTCAATTCCACATATAAAAGTGATTTCTGCATACTCTTGTGAAGTATATGATCAACATTTTTTGAGACTTGAACTTATGCGCGCTGAAGTATTTCCTTCAATGGAACATTTTTGGTCCTTTCATGTAAAACAATTTTTTGTATGAAAAATTTGATAGTACATTGGATCTTCCATTGATGGAAAAGGAAAACCAATGGAACATTTTGGTTACATGGGATTTTGATTTGAAGCCAATAAATTTTTTTATTTTTAAATTTTTTTAAATTCTGAACTTTCCAAGAACTTTCAAAAATTAAAATTCTTAAGAATAAAAAAAAACTTTTGATTCTAAAATTTTGAAAATAATTTACTAATAAATTTAATTTCAATAATCGTTTACAAACTACATTCTACAGAAACAAATCATAAAAATGAAAAAAAAAAAATCTTTCACTATCACATCTAGCACGAGAACTTGGGGAAATCTATTTAATGGAGACGAGAATAATTTTTTTTCCTCATTTTTTTTTCACATGAAAAATTTATTAAAACTCTCCGTACACCACAATAACTATCTCCTTATGAACAACAATTTTTCTTCATTGAAAAAATTTAATTTTGTTCTTTTTTCACTCATGCTCTACAAATAATAATAAATGTTAAGTTTTATTTCATTGAGTGCGATTTTCTCGTGACTTGTTGTAGTTATTTAGTGGAAAAGAAGCAAAGCATATGAAATAAATTATTTATGTTCTTAATAGTGATATGTGTACTTGGAAAAATAAATAATTTTATAGATTGTATGAGCACATATTTTTTTAATGATAAAAATAATGTTTTGAAAATGTGGAGTTTAAAGGTTTAAAATAAGGTTTGTGTTGTGTTTATTGTTGTGAATCATATTGACAGCTTGTGGTAGAACATTTTGTGAATTTTTTGAGCAGAAAAATTTTTATTAGAATTTATAAACTTTAAAGCAAAATTTATTATAAAATTTTGCAAAAATTAAATAAAAAATGCGCTTTAAATCCTTCAAAATCTCCTTCACACTTGTTCTCAATTCCTTCAATATCATATCCTCTTGCAGTCTATTTTCTGGCTCAGAAAACTTTTTATTCTTCTTCTTCTTCCATCTTTATTGTGCATCATAATGATGAAAATTCATTGAGAACTATCAAGAGAGTGGAAAATGTATTGGAAGAAATTTTCATTTTTTATTTCATTTTAAAGAACGCCATTATTGTTTATTGTTCGTTATAAATTGGAACATATGAAGCCCAAGCTTAAGCATGAAATGGAGCATACATATGGAATTGCATGGTATATTGTAGTTGATGGTTTGTAGCATGGATGGCGTGCAGTCGTTTTTCAAAGCCCTTTTTCTTCTCCATCATTGAACTATCAAATGGAGCTTTATCGTGCAACCTCAATTTTCTTTTTTTTTTTTGAATTTCTTGGGATGTTGGAGAATTTTTTGTGTGGTCGTCGTGATGGGTATTTTGTTTGATGGGTGACGCAGTTAGGGTTTCTTTTGATAGTTCTATAGAAGGACCATAGAATCAACTCTTAGGCTTTCAAGGATAAATATGCAATTATCTTAAATCCTCAATGATGAAAAAAATTTTATCCACTCTCAGATGCAATTTCTATTTTTAGTCTCAACTTGTCGATGCCATTGCACAGAGCAACAAACAAACAAAAAAATGGAATTAAATCGCTTGTGCTTTGTTATCGTTTTATTGTTATCAAGACAAATGACCATTTTCTGTGCCATAATTCATACATAAAATATTTTTTTTTTCTGTGTAGTTTCGAATGTTTTTTCATTGTTATATTTTTCGATGCAGTTATTGCGATAAAAGATTATTTATTTTATCGTGAAGGCCTTACTGTCAACAGCAGAAGCTTTTTTTTCTGTTTTGAAAAATGATCTCAAAAATTTAGTTAGAGTTCGAGAATAGAGTGGATAGAGAGAGAGAATGAAGCAAAAATTAAGCGCAGATAATAATTTTTGATTTACATTCTTCATGCCACTGTTGTGCATAAATGTGAGCATAATTGATGGAAAATTTTTCATTTTAATTTTTACTGAACAGAGTGACGAGTTTATGGAGCTTAATTTATTTAATTGAGTGCTTAATTTGAATAATTAATCTATTTATTGAATGCATGATGAATATTTTACTGAGTGGAAATGAGTGAGTTGAATTTTCGGGTTATTGTTTGAAAATTAATTGATGTTTGGCGTTTGAGGTTGATTTAATTAAAAGAGCGTATTTTTGAAATATTTGCATTAAAATTTGATATGAATTGAACTTTTATGAAAATTTTGGCAAATTTTTAAGTTTCCACAATGGTCTGAAATCGAAAAAAATGTTCAAAAATTATATTTTGGTGTAAACTTTAGAGGTCGCAAAGTTTTAGTTGATTTTCCTTATTTTGAAAGTGTCAATAGCTTTTTCATGCCTTAATCATCCATCTCTGAAAATATGAGCTTATGGCATTAAGGATAAATATGATTTTTCATTAAAAATTTTATATTGTTTCTCAAAAAATTTTGTGCACAAACAAATTTGTATGGAAAAATTTGGAAAAACAAGTGAAATTAAAGTGCAAATATCTCGATTTGCGCATATTTGCGCATTGCCAGAGTATGATTAAAAGGTAAATAAAGACTCAATCTTTCGATTTATGCTAGTCTCGTGAAGGACTTTGGAGGACTTTTTAACTTATAGGCATTTAAAGTTTTGGAAATTTTCAAAATTTTAATTGCAATTTCCCTAATGATAAAGCATTTGGCTAATATTTGGTAAGCTTTAACATAAAATTTGTGCATTAATTAAGCTATTGACAGCAATTAGAACATAGAACAAACATCAGAAAGTAGAAAAATTTACGAAAACTTTTTCATGGTGTTTTTGTAAACAAATTTTTCGTGACTTTGGATAATGATTGACAGAGTTAGACAACGATTGGAAGCTTGATATTTTCACAGAAGTTGCGTCAGTTTATGTTTTATAAAGCTGCATTCAAAAGATGAAGTTTAAAAGACATGACTTTTTTTAATTTTTGAACAATTTTTTCGATTTCAGACCATTGTGGTTTCTAAAATGGCGGATGAACACCTAAAAATTTAAAAGTTAAAAATCCGTTATTACAAAATTAAAAATTCCTTTATTGGCCGTTCACTAAGTACGTTCGCTTTTTAGGGGGGAGGGGGGTCTAGGATTTTGTAACAGATCAAACCAGGGGCGTAGCCAGGGGGGGGGGGTTTGGGGGTTTTAACCCCCCTCTTTTTGGAAAATTTCTTCAATTTGCTAGGGATTTTTGAGAAAAAAAATGCCAAATCCCCCCTAAATTTTTTGTTCCGTACAAAAAAATTTCAAAACCTCCCCTCAAAAAATTTCTGGCTACTCCCCTGGATCAAACAAAAGAAAAGAATTTTTTTAGAATTTTCATATAAAAAGCGTAATGAGGAGTGGGGAAGGGGGTTTAAAAAATCGCTTTTTTTGCGTAATGTACTAAGTAAACGGCCCCTTACTGCTAACAATTCTTAAATTTATTCTTAAAGATTATTCCATTTATTACACCTCCATCATTTCACACTTAACTGCATTCAAAATAATCGATTGATCGAAACAAGACAGCATAAAGTAAATTATAAATAGCAAAAGTTCCATCGTCAGTATAAATAATTACAAAAATGACTGCATTCAAACTAATTTACCACTTCATTTTAATACCACATGTACATATCCACATTTCCTCTATCTAACACCCCTTTTAACGTTAATTTGTTTCATCAGAATATAATATAATAAGTAACAATAAATTTCCCTTTCAAATTTCCTATTTATTCCTCCTCTCTATGCAGAAAGCATATTTGTTGCAAAAATACATTCTAGTTTCCTATATTGTAGCGGTTCAATGAATAATTTAATTGTCTTACAATCTATACACATGCATCACTCAATTTACTTTTCACATTTTGCGCATTTAAAGGCAGAAATTAGAGTTTTGGGGTTTACCGTTAAGTTTCATCATTTAATGCCACTAAATATTCACGTAAAATTGGTTTTAATTACTTTATGCTGATGGGGTCGTTTAAAAATGATGTTTTGAATTTATAAAATTAGCATTATGTTGTACTGTAATAAAATATAAAATCATCAGTAGCCGTCATCTTCAAATACTCTTCCAAAACACAAAACACATTTCATGTAAAGATGCATAGTTGAACCGCAAAATTGATATAACCTAAAATACACCGTATCGAACAACATTAGTCGATGCCTCAATTGATGATGAAAGAGATATGCGGAATATTGAAAAACTAATTAAATTGTCAATTGTGCATGTGGCATATATACAGCAAATTCATTTATTTATTTATTTATCAATTTTCTTTCTATTCTTTCTCTCTTATTTCAGATGGCATGACAGATTGCTCAGATAGCGAGTGCTGCCAACATCCGGTATGTGGGGATCACATTATGTGTCTATCATCGAACGATCCCGTTGATGTTTTACTCCGTAAACAACCGCCATCTGTGACTGCATCGTTCTATCAGCGTGTCAAATTCTTAATTGAAGAAAATAGTGTGCAATCATATGCACATAAGGATGAATATGGAGAAAGGTGAGTTTGACTTTTTTCAATAATTTTTTTTTTATTTTTACTCGATTTTTTTCGTTTTATTTTATTGTTATTCATGTAGAAATAATATTTAAGACTTAACTGCTGTTTGTTTATTCTCCCCCACGTAAATAAAATAAAGCAATGAGTTCACTTTTTCTAGTATTGTATATAGGCACAATAATGCTTGGAAATGACTGTGCGATAATCGAAAAAACAATTTTTAACGATCATTGCACTTGAAATTGACTTTCAAATCGATTATATTTACTTTCAACCACAAAACAATTGACTTTTTGGCGTACTCCTTTGTACATTATTTTTGAATTTAATTTCTAGGAATAGAAAATGCAAATTGAAGCGAAAAACACGTGGATTTTTATTTCTAAGGATTTAATTTAATTTAAAAGTTTATTGATGTCAAATTGATAGATTTGCTTCTATGCTAATATAGAATTGCTAAATAGCAAGTTGATTTACTGAGAGATTTAAGTTTTTAATATAACGGTAAAGTTTTTAAAGAAGATGCAAAAAATTGATGCAAAATTTTAAATTTTAAAATCTGTTAAAAATATATTCATACTTCAACTATCAAAATTACACAAATTTTACCTAAAATTAATTAATAGAATGCTCAAAAAGTCAATAAATCCTTATTAAAACTTCTTCACGAAAGCAAAACAATCCATTAGATATCAATGATTGCAAATTTGTAGTAGACAGCACATAAACTTTTTCATTCGCAAAGTCGATAATTGCTTTACTACTCAGTAAAATTTCCCCGTAGATACACAAAAAAAGTGCACAAGCATTTTTCACATTTAACATGTTTATATGTATCATTGCTATCCATACAAAAAAATGAAAATAAGTGGGGCCCCACTATGGGGCAAAATTAAAAAAAAGTGGGAGTTCACTTTGAAAAAGGGACTTTTCCGAACTACAACTTTTTAGTGATTGTTTCTTATAGAGGACATAAAAACTAACTTACATGCCAAATTTCAGGTCATTTGGTGCTGTTTCATTGATTTTAGAGCGGTTTGAAGTTGAAAAACAGCGAAAAATCAGATTTTTTCATGTCATATTCAAACTGAAAGTTGCGCATGAAAATTAAAGCTAATGAAAAACGGTTTTCAGTCTCTAATAGCAGTATATAAGAGCTTTATTTTGATATGCCACAAGACTTATAACTTTTAGTTTTGGTACCGCTACAGCAAGAATTGTATGAAAATTCATGGAAAAAAAACTTCAAACGTGCCGCAAGTGTCTAGATCGCCGAGTAGGGGATAAACCATATATCACCATGTAGCCCTTATATTCTAGTTTCCAAAAATGTATAAACATTGGCTGAACATATGCCCCAGAAAAAGTTATTCGCGTTTTTGTGAGGAGTGGATTATTTTGGCAAAACCAATTTTTTCTTAAAAATTTTTAATACAAATGTAAATTGAATTGTTTTTGGTGTTTTTCTATCAATAATAATATTTAAAAGTAAGTTGTGAAGAAAGTTTTTCAAAAAGTCAAAAATTCTCCGAGATATGGGGTATATTTGTTTTCCTGCGACTTGGCACCTTATGTCATTACTCAAATGACTACTGCTCCTACATAACTTAATATTTTTTATTTTTGTTTTCGGATTATTATAGCTTAATACAGTACCTTTCTAAGGATATATAATACTTAGTAGTTAGACTTCATCTTGGTCATGAACAAGGCTGTTGATTTTGACCTAACTTGACTGACGCCAAAGTGAAAAATGTGATTTTTAAAAATAACACTTTGAATGAAAATTATGCATTGGTTTTTGGTTTTTTATGTTGATTTATGTTATTTATGACCACAGAATCTCAAAAATTGTGATTTGAGTACTTTTTGGCACCTCAGGTAAGAATTATGTACAGGACCCTAAAAGTTTATTCCAAATCTATTAATTTCAGTTTAAAAACATTTTTAAGACTTTTTTTGATAGATAATTAATATTTGAGGTAATTTAAGTCAAAAAACATTGATATTTAGTAATTTGTGCTGAAAATTTTCAGTTTTTAATAATCTGTTTGAGGAAGGTCATTTTTGGTCACAATCAATCCACTCTTGTGGCATATGTAACCAACTTTACTACAAGTATTATACATCATTTTAAAGATATTATATTCAGCTAGCAATATCTGAAAACAGAATCCGAAAATATTGATCCACAAAAAAGTTACAGCCATTTGAGTGATCAATAGGGCATCAAAACCCTCATACAGCATAGGTAAAAATACAAAAACTTAAAATTTTAGACCAAATCTCAACAAAAAGTGTTGAAAATTTATTTAAACATTGTTATAAGCACTAAAAAGCGTTCAAACATCATATTTGGGTTGAAATTTTAAGTTTTTGTATTTTTATCTATGCTGTATGAGGGTTTTGATGCCCTATTGATCACTCAAATGGCTATTACTTTTTTTTGGACAAATATTTTTGGATTCTGTTTTCAGATATTGCTAGCTGAATATAATATCTTTAAAATGATGTATAATACTTGTAGTAAAGTTGGTTACATATGCCACAAGAGTGGATTGATTGTGACCTAAAATGACCTTCCTCAAACAGATTATTAAAAACTGAAAATTTTCAGCACAAATTACTAAATATCAATGTTTTTTGACTTAAATTACCTCAAATATTAATTATCTATCAAAAAAGTCTTAAAATGTTTTTAAACTGAAATTAATAGATTTGGAATAAACTTTAGGGTCCTGTACATAATTTACCTGAGGTGCCAAAAACTAGTCAAATCACAATTTTTGAGATTCTGTGGTCATAAATAACATAAATCAACATGAAAAACCAAAAACCAATGTATAATTTTCATTCAAAGTGTTATTTTTAAAAATCACATTTTTCACTTTGGCGTCAGTCAAGTTAGGTCAAAATCAACAGCCTTGTTCATGACCAAGATGAAGTCTAACTACTAAGTATTATATATCCTTAGAAAGGTACTGTATTAAGCTATAATAATCCGAAAACAAAAATAAAAATATTAAGTTATGTAGGAGCAGTAGTCATTTGAGTAATGACATAAGGTGCCAAGTCGCAGGAAACAAATATACCCCATATCTCGGAGAATTTTGACTTTTGAAAACTTTCTTCACAACTTACTTTTTAAATATTATTATTGATAGAAAAACACCAAAAACAATTCAATTTACATTTGTATTAAAAATTTTTAAGAAAAAAATTGGTTTTGCCAAAATAATCCACTCCCACAAAAACGCGAATAACTTTTTTCTGGGGCATATGTTCAGCCAATGTTTATACATTTTTGGAAACTAGAATATAAGGGCTACATGGTGATATATGGTTTATCCCCCCTACTCGGCGATCTAGACACTTGCGGCACGTTTGAAGTTTTTTTCCATGAATTTTCATACAATTCTTTGCTGTAGCGGTACCAAAACTAAAAAGTTATAAGTCTTGTGGCATATCAAAATAAAGCTCTTATATACTGCTATTAGAGACTGAAAACCGTTTTTCATTAGCTTTAATTTTCATGCGCAACTTTCAGTTTGAATATGACATGAAAAAATCTGATTTTTCGCTGTTTTTCAACTTCAAACCGCTCTAAAATCAATGAAACAGCACCAAATGACCTGAAATTTGGCATGTAAGTTAGTTTTTATGTCCTCTATAAGAAACAATCACTAAAAAGTTGTGGTTCGGAAAAGTCCCTTTTTCAAAGTGAACTCCCACTTTTTTTTAATTTTGCCCCATAGTGTGGGGGGAGATTAAGTGCAAAAATATTTTAATCTCCTTGATTGCTGAAAAAATCCTTTTTAAAAAGTGGGAGAAAATATTCGAAAAAAAAAAAATATTTATAGATCCCGACAACAAAGCGGATTGTCATGAATTTATGAGTACAAAGTGGAGAAAAAAAATATCTTTTTTTAAAAAAACAGCAAACCTCTCTGATGAATTTTTAAATCCGTTGGGGCAATATACATATTTATATATAATTTTATGATGCATTAATTGCTTTCATTTTGTTTGTGAAAGAATCTTTCTGTTTTTTTTTATGAATATCATTTCAATCTGGGAATGAAATATAAAAAAATCTTTTATTAATCCTCTTGACGTTTGCTTTTCTCAATTCTTCAACTCATTTCTCAGTGCTATAGATAATTATGAGATGATAAACGGAATTGTCTTAAGAGAAGTTTGCTTTGTGATGTTTTAAATCACTTATCTGTGTCACTGAGAATGGGAATTTGAAGGAGGATTTGTTTCATCTTTATTTTTTGTGAGCAGGGTTAAGTATGGGTTTAGTTGTTGTGGGGGGCTTGTCGAAGGAATTAACATATTTAAGTTCGTACTAATGGTCAATCTGGTTTCTTTTAAATTCCAATATTTAATAAGTTTTTTTGATAATTTATTCAAATTTGGCATATTTCTGTTGAATTTTATCAATTTTGATGATTTCTGGTCCAAATTTGTAATTTTTTTTTTGGTATTTTCCAAATTATTCAAAATTTTGAATCAAATTTCAATATACAGAGTGATTTATTATCCCAAGCACCCCCACAAACCCATCAATACTGCTCACAATTCCCTTCTATTCCTTCTGCTGAATAAAAAGTAATATTCTTGCTCTCACAAAACCCAGAAAGAGTCAGAATGATAGAAATACAGCAAAAGGGAAAAAAGCGGAAAAGAAAGATTGAAATAAAATAAAAATGATTCTTTTTTATGAGAAAAGTATTTTTATCATTATGGAAATCCAATTTTTTTTCTCTTTTCTTTTCCTTCTTTTATGGAATAAACAAAAAATTTAATTTTGCAAAAAAATATCCCCTCTCCATACTTCCTTCTCTTTTTTGTTTTATTCTTATATTTTGTTTTTTTTCTTCTTCCTCAAAAAATAAAAATCTTGTTTTATTTAGTTCCTTTTTCTGCTTTTGTTTACATCCCCCCAAGAGAAAATTGAAAATGCTCATCTCATACGAATTACTCTGCAGAGCATTTCAGATGGTCATACATAAATGTACATATGAGATGAGGATGTATTATGTAAGGAGATGAATGCTTGTGATCCCTTGTGATGAAAATTGTTAGGAAAATATTTTTTTTGAGTATATTTTATGAAGGACCATGAGGTCTTGTGATTAATTTAAAGCTCTTATTTAATGTCATTTTTTCAAGTGTTCAATGAAAAAATTGAAATTTTGATCTTTATTTGTATACGAACTAATAGTTAAGACTTCTTAAGAATCCTATTTAAAGCTCCTTATACTCTTGGCCTAGAGCACTTAATCTACTTTTCTCAGCACTAATCTTATATCCACAACAAAGTATTCTTAAAAATTTTTAAAATCTCTTCCAAAACCATCCGAAAATTCCTCTAAGGAACCACAACAAGGATACAAAAGTTATATAATCATAATGCTAATA
Source organism: Chironomus striatipennis (assembly GCA_026123125.1). NCBI lineage: Eukaryota > Metazoa > Arthropoda > Insecta > Diptera > Chironomidae > Chironomus > Chironomus striatipennis. The sequence continues at coordinate 47,402,201 of CM047394.1, forward strand.
ATAACTGCAAAGGATGATTTCTTTTTTTTCTTCATGATGAAATATTAAAAAGGACCACAAGCAAAAGTAAAAAACAATTTTTCCATCATCTCGTTTTTTTTCGGTCATATTAAAAAAGATTAAAATTGTATTAAAGTTTTTTTATTCCTCCTCCACCATCATCATCATCATGTACGACTCTCTTTGACCATCGGAGTAGAAAAACCATACTAATATTAGCTGTTAGTAGCTTCTATGATTACGAAATGCTCAACCACTGTAGATGAAAATGAGAAAAATATACATTTTCAATATGTAATCATGGGTATTGTGTTTTTGTCTAATGTTCATAACCCTGTGTGCGTCTAATTCCTCTTGTCTGTTTGTTCAACATGAAAAATTTATCACAAAAAAAAAAAATACACAGAAAAAATATGATGAAAAAAAAAAAATTAAAAATTCAAAGGAAATAAATGTGAAACTTTTTTTATTTTTCATCATGTATGGGGATTTATTATTGTTAGGGTGAATGTCAGTGATAAGTACATTGAGATTTACGTGCTGTGGAGCAGGTTTAATGAGATTTTGAAGTGTAAATTTTTTCAAACTGGATTTTATTGAAACTTAGAGCTTATAATTTTATTTTGAAGAATTTTAAAACAAAATTTTTAAACTTTGAATTTTTAACCTTTTAATAATATAATTAAAAAAATATTTCAAAAATTGAATAAGTGAGAGAAAAATATAATTTTTGAAAACTTTAAAATTTGAAAATCAGAAGCAATTTTTTCTGAATTAATAAAGTTTAAAAATAACTTTTATGCTGTAAATGCACGTAGCAAGTTCACTGACTATTCCATGATCACCTCCACATCACAACGAACTCAATCTCTTCACAATCTTGAATAATTTCACTCATCAAAATCTCAATTACTCTAACAATAATAAAGACATCAAAAGATGAAAAACTAAACAAGTTTACAAAAATTCATCGTAATCAAAAATACAAAAAAAAAAAAATATAAATCCGTGTAAAATTTTTAATTCCGTTAATTTCACGAGTCAAAAAAGTTCTTGAGTTTGAATGTTGAGTTAATTAACTTTTTTTTTATATAGTTTGTTATGACTTTTAATTTATAAATCATCAATTCATTCAATTCTTCACACTTCTTTTTATGATTTCTTCTTAGAAAGAACTTTTTTATTTCTTCTTTATTCTCAAGTCTTTAGTTTATTTCTTTAGTTTTATTGTGCTGAATATTATTGAATATAGCAGACAATAACAAACGCTCTAATGAATTCAATTCAAAAGCTTTCATTTCTTTGACTATTTTTTTTTTACAAAAATTGTGTCTTCATTTTATATTTTTTATATTCCATTTCTCATTTTGTAGTTGACATTAATCTGTTGCCAATTGTTTACTCTTTTGACTTTGTTCTTTTATTTTTGTTTTCTTTTTGATTTTGGACTGTTTTTGAGCGCAGTTTTTAAAATTTAGGATTAATTAAATTTTACTAAAGATGTATATTACTTTTAATATAAGTTTTGTTTATACTTACAAATTAGAGGTGTATCAAAAATCTGAAATTTATTAAAAAATTCAACATTTCTTGAGTTCAAGTCTCAATTTAAGAATTAACTTTTATGTTGCAAATTACTTTGGCATAATTTTTGTAAATATCTTCAGATTTTCATTTTTTTATTTTTTTTAAAGAAAAGTTAAAACTAGATTTTTAAAAAGTTCAAAATTACTATTTTTCCAAAAATTGCGCCCAAAACTTCAGTTTATTCTCTAAAACTTGTCTTTTCAGTCTATTTCATTTTTAGCGCATTTTCCTCTTGGGAAAAGGACGCTATTGTCCGCACTTTGTCCGTCCGTCTGTCTGTCTGTCTGTCTGTCTGTCTGTCTGTCCGTCTGTCTGTCATCGCATCTCCTCCTAGGGATTAAGCTTTTTTGATGCGGTTTTTGGCTTAAAATGTGTGTAGTATGTCTGGCTACCATGTAACCAAAAATCAGCATGAATGGTCACTTCCTCTGCTGGAACTAGCGTAAAAAGTGTCAAAATGCCATTTCTTTGTATGTGTTAGTGTGGTCAAATGCACTAAAATGTTGACTTTTCAAAATCTCAGCCTTCCTCGGTTCAAATCCCACCGATGACAATTTTTTTTTTTTGCTTTTTTTGATACTTTTTTGATTACTTATGACATATAATATTGAATGATGTCATAATTTTCCATTTTCACAATTTTCCCGAGTTTTTCCGACGATTTTTGTTAAAATTTTCAATATTTTCATACAATTTTCATAGATAATTATTTTTTTATATTTTTTTTTTTGATATTTTAGTTGTTTAGTTTTCTATTTTTATGAATTTTTCATAGTTTTTCCGGAAAATTTTGTGAAAATTATAAAAACTTATATTTATATAAAAAAAACTCATTAATATTTACACGCTTTTTATATAATTAAATTGTCACAATGAAAATTCATAAAAATGAGCGGCAGTGGCGCAAGTGGTAGAGCGTGCGACTAATACCGTGGAGGTCAGTGGTTCGATCCTAGCCTCCGGCAAGTTATTTTTTTGCTTTTTTTATTTTTTTTTTGATTTCTTATAACATTTATTATTTATTTGTGTCATAATTTTTCATTTTCACGAATTTTCCAAGTTTTCCGAGCGTTTTTTTTTTAAATTTTATAATATTTTCATATAATTTTCTGAAAAATAATTTTTTTTTATTTTAAAAAAATTTCCATCATTAATAATGATTAAAATGTCACGTTAATATTTTATAAAAAAGGGCATCAGTGGCCTAAGTGGTAGAGTGCGCAGCTCCTACCATAAAAGTCATGGGTTCAAACCTAGCCCGAGACTAAAATACTTTTTTGCTTTTTTTTTAATTCTAAATTGTATAATGTTTTTCATTCATTTTTTTAGTCAATTTTAAATTTTTGGGTAAATAAAGAATGATTATAGTTAAATATTTGGCTTTGGACTTTTGGGGTTTTAATTCTTTGTGCATTTACTGATCGCGGAAAATGCGCTTTCGTCGGTCACGAGTGACCACGTTGATACTAGTTCTTTCTTAAAGCGAGAACTTCTCTTCTTCTTCTTGTTTTGTGTATTCTTTCTTGTTTGTTAATGACGAAAAACAAAGCGACTGTTGCTTCATTTTACATCTTCTTAAATATTCTTTGAACTGAGTTATTATCAATTTTTGTGAATTTCTTTTTCTTGAGTATTTTGACAGTTGTGTTGAGTTTATTGATTTGAAAGTTTTGTTTAAGTTCAATATTTGAAGATGCGGTTGAGAAAATTGAAATTTGTTGATTTTAAGTAATAGGTTTAACTGTTCTAATAAAATAATCAAATTCTTTATTTCTATGTCAAATTTTTCAAATTTGTTCATTAAGAAAAAATTAGAAAAATGCAAAATAATTTTTTTTAAATCAAATCAAGTTCTCAGTTCTCAAACTGAATCAACAAATTTCATTTTTTCCTTTAAAACAATCAAATTTCACTAATTCATTACACTGGGTTTCTCTTCATTCTCCTCATCATGAGTGTTAAGAAATTTAATACGAAAAAAACCTAAAATGAAATAAAAATTATGTACGAATGGAAACAGAATGATTGTGCATTGTGACTTTGTCCATATTTCTTTATTTAAACATTGTTTTTGTCCCCCCATTATTGAAAGTCCCAGCAATCAAATGGCACCTTTAAAGAAATTTTTTCCTATAGTAAAAAGAATTTAATTGTAAAATATCAAAAAATTTATGATTTTTCAAGAATAAAATAAAATTTTGCTCATTACAAAAAACAATTCAAAATTTCATTTTTCTATCCAATTGGACTACACTATCTAGTCTTTTAATTGCTGGGATAAATGTCAAACTATCCATATCAAAAAAAAAAAACTTTTATCCGTAAAAACCTTTTCATTTTTTGTTTGTTTGTTATTGTTTACTTTTTGTCCAAACTCATTATGTTTGTATGTACGTAAATCTCCTTTTTGTGCCCGTAAAATACACACAAAAAAGAAGCAGAAATAAATAAATAAATCTATAATTAAATTTTCATAGGATGACGGAGGCAATAATTAAATTCATTATCTATTAATTAAGACTCACAGACAGTAGGAATTACTTTTTCTTGCTTTTTCTAAATTGACAAATCATGAAAAATTAATTCAGCGGGTTTTGGTATTTTTATTGTGTGTAGGGAGACAATAGAAGTTGGAATTTAAGAAGATAGGAATTTTGCGATAAGGGATTGGTGAATTTTAATTTATATTCGACTTTTCGTTCACAGGATGGAAGATTTTGATGAAAATTGGAAGATAATAAATTATGGGATTTTAAGGAATTAAAATTTTTGCAAATTAATTTTTGTAGAATTTTTTTGAATCTTAATTTTGAAAATGTCCATACAAAAATTCATTAAAGATTTTAAGTATTTAGAATAATTTCAACAAATAAATTGTTCCATTATTTAAACTTACAAAATTCAATCAAAATTCTGATTAATTCCATATTAAACATCCAATTCTTCCTCAATACCTACAAAGCACATAATAAATATTGAATATTAAAAATACATAAGAAGAAAATAAAATTAATTAAATTCAAATTCATTTCCTTGTCATATTCATCATGCCAAAGATCAATCATTTCTTATGCGATATGTAAACAATTTTTTTTCCTACTTCTTTAATCTTCGTTCGTTTATTTAATATTTTATGACGACAAGAAAAAAAAATATTCATCAATTTCGATTTGTCAAGAGGGAATAAGAAGCAAGCACAAATCCTTCCAAGTCGCATGTGTAGGCAATTGCGAAAGCATTTCTATCAATAAACATTATTATGTAAGAAATTGAAGGAGTAAGATGAAAATTTGCTTCTTGTTGATTATGATTATACACAACACGTTTACTATGAGAAATGAAGGATGAGGTATGAAGAAGAGGTTTGGTGGTAGCATGGTTGGAGCTTCATGGAAGAAACTGTGAGGTAGAGTCTCAGTAGATATAAAAGGTGTGTTCAGGTGGGAAAATTTTTTAAAGAATCTTTTTATAAATTTTTAATAATTTGTAATAAAAAATAAGTTGAATAATTTTTTTAATAATTTATAAAAAATTTATAAATTGAATTTTTTAAATGTCAAAGTTCAAAAATCTCCATTTTTTTATATTTGAATTTTGTATTTTTATTTTAGTTCCATTTAATTTGCAAAAAAATTATTTTTTTTTAGTTTTTTAAAATTTTTATGAAAATGCTTTGTGCATCTCCTTAATTTGACTTTTCAAAAATTAAAATGTTTTCGAAAAAAAAAAAAATTTTCAAATTTCCCAGAAGATCATACACAATTTTCCTACTAGGAACACACATCTGCTTCAATCAATAACACGATAGAGTTGAGGAAATGAAGCTCTCAAATCCAACCGAAAGAATTTTTTTTCCAAATAAAAATTTAAAATTAAAAGCCTCCCCATATCAGATGAGGTTATGAAAAGGCATTAACAATATTTGTCAATAGAATGAAATTTATAATTTGAGAGCTTGGTAAATATTGATCGAAAATTTATTCTTTTTTTCCTCGCATTTTTTTTTAATAAAAAAAAGCGCACGAAAGAGAGAAAAAAAATTGTCGTCTCAATATTTTTACGGTATTAAAACCCATGTAACCAAATGGAAGATCGACGTATTCCATAAGAATCTTCCATGGATGATACGTATAAAATATGGAAAATCGAGTTTTCCATTGATGTACTATAAATTTTTCCATACAAAATTTAACTGAATTCTCTTGTGAAGTATATGAGAAAATCAAATTTAGAACAAAATTTCTAATTTTCCTTGAGATTCGAACTTATGCATCACTTCAGTTATCCTTGAATGTAATATTTTTGTTACTAATATGTATCAAAATTTTGTATGGAAATTATGGATAGCACATTCGATTTTCCATTGATGTCAAAGGAAAATAAATGGAATATTTTGGTTTCATGGGAAGCCTGTGAACGAAACATAATTGAGTTGGTTTTGAGTCGAAGAAGAACGAAAAGAACGAAAAGAAATTATTTTTAATTCATTGAATCTATAAAGTTCATTAATCCTCCCCTCATCCTTATTAGAAAATATGCCTCTTGCCATCACGATGAGATTACAATCAAATTTTTCATCATCCAAAAAATTCTGTTCTGTGTGTTGTTTTTTAACAAAAAAAAAAAGAAATTTTTCTTCTTGCTGAAGCTGGAAAAATATGTTTTTGGAGACAATAAAGATGTTTTTTGGGCTCTTTTGTTATGAAAATATGACAAGGCATAAAAATTGACATTTTAAAATGCTTAATGATGAGTCTGTCTTATTTTGAGCCTTTTTTCTGGCTTCAGCAAGTGGAAAAATAATGTTTTTGACAATGAAAATTTGAGGTTCAGAGTTGGTGTTGTTTGGAAGTGTGGATGAGATAAAATTTTAAATCATATTTTAAAATTTCTAAAAATCAAGTTTTTGTAGCATTTTTAAAAAAAATTGTGATTTTTTATAGGTTTATAGCAAATTTTAATTCAAAAATGTTAAATTTTCCTTTACTTTTTGTTTTAAAAAAATTCAAATTTTAAAATGAAAATAAATCCCGCACCACATCCAACTCTGAATTTTCACAAACATTTATTTTGATTATAACAAAACATGTTTTTTATGTATCATTGAATATTTGTTTTTTTTTTCTATTTTTTGTGTCCTTGTCTGCTGTGCCGTGTCAAATTAATGAAAAACGCCTCACGACTGATTTTCATGTGTACATAAAAATTTGTATCTATTGCAATGAAAATTGATATGAATGAAATAAATATCGATCAAAAACAATATTTTTTTAAATAAAAAAAAAATAATAATATCAAAGTGAGTTTTGGAACTCTTTTGAGACGCGGTAAGTTGTGAAATAAAACAAATCAAAAAATGAATGCAAAAAATTAATTTCCGTAACTTTTTTATTTCTCTTCTATTGATTTGGAAGAAATTTGCCTCTTTTTTTTTGAGAAAAATTACATTTTTTTCTTCTATTTTCATCTTTTTTATTCATTAAGAATTTTTATTAAATTTGTTTTTTTTTTCACTTCTTTTTTGCATTTTTAGCGCATTTTCCTCTTAGGAAAAGGACGCTATTGTCCGCACTTTGTCCGTCTGTCTGTCTGTCTGTCTGTCCGTCTGTCTGTCTGTCATCGCATCTCCTCCTAGGGTTTAAGCTTTTTTGATGCGGTTTTTGGCTTAAAATGTGTGTAGTATGTCTGGCTAGAGCTGGCGAAAAAATCAGCACGAATGGTCACTTCCTCTGCTGGAACCAGCGTAAAAAGTACCAAAAATGACATTTCTTTGTATGTGTTAGTGTGGTCGATTGCACTAAAATGTTGACTTTTCGAAACCTTAGCTGTCCTCGGTTCGAATCCCACCGATGGCATTCTAATGACATTTAATGTTGAATTATGTCATAGTTTTCCATTTCCACAATTTTCCCGAGTTTTTCCGAAGATTTTTGTTAAAATTTTCAATATTTTCGTACAATTTTCATAGATAATTATTTTTTCATATTTTTTGATATTTTTATTGTTTTAATTTTCTATTTTCATGGATTTTTCATAGTTTTTCAGGAAAATTTTGTGAAAATTATAAAAACTTGCATTTATATAAAAAAAACTCATCAATATAAATAATTAAATTGCCACTTGAAATTTTTAAAAAAAGCGCAGCAGTGGCGTAAGTGGAAGAGCGTGCTACTCCTGATTTGAAGGTCATGGGTTCAATCCTAGCCCGTAGCCGATTTTTTTTTTGCTTTTTTTATTTTTTTTTAAATTTTATGTCGCGTAATGATAACTTTTTATTAAAAATAATTTTTTTTCCTCATGTTTCACACACATTTTTTTTCTGTAAATTTTAAATTTCTGGTAAATAAAGAATATTTATAATTAAATATTAGGCTTTATACTTTTGGGGTTTTAATTCTTTGTGTATTTACTATACGTGGAAAATGCGCTTTCGTCGGTCACGAGTGACCACGTTGATACTAGTTTTAAAATGTTGGGACAAGGATAAATTTTTTTGATAGATTCAAATTTGAATGTTCATCTGGTTTTTCCAATTTCAATCAAATTTCATAATTTTGAAAATTTTAAAATTAAATTTTAGAATTTTTATAAAATTAAGTTTTAAATCTTCAAAATAAAATTTCAAAATTTCAAATAATTACACAAATTGTATTGCATATTTTAAAAAATTGAATATTTTCAATAATAAACTTTATTGAATTTATTCTAATTAAACTCAAATAAGTTTCAATAAATCCTTTTAAATATTTTTGAATTCCGAAAATATTTTTAATTTTCAACTCTCAAACAGAAACATCAAATTAAATCTATCGCAAAATTTCCTTGAACGAATTTGAAATATTAAATTTGAAAATCAAACAAATCGTTTAAACTATCAAATTTAAATATCTCAAATTTCAATTCCTATCAAAAACACATTAGCAACTCAAACAATCAATTTAATTGCTTGAAAAAAAAATTTCCTTGGTTTTGCATAAAATATTTTATAAGTTTGCATAAATTTTTCATAAATTTATTTTTGATAGCACATAAAAAGCACCCTCACATCGATCTCATTTTCTATGTAAAATTTTGATGAATGTGGTCTACAAAATTTGCAATACTAATTTTTTTCTCTTATCATTTTTAAATTTTACTTTTTCTTTCTTTATTTTTCTTGCAATTCATTTGCGTTTTTTCGCTACACACAAAAAAAAGAAACTTTTTCTGTTCTTTTTTTAAAAAAAAGCTGCTACTTTATGTGGCACAATTTGCTTCATTTAATTTCACTTCTCATTTTTTTATGAATTTTTTTTTCATTCCTTCAAGTTTGAAGGAGTCACACAATTGTGGGGTAGATGGGAAACTTTTTCATTGCTTCACCAAAAGTTGACTAAATTTCCATTTAATTTGATGTTAATTTTTTTATATGAAACACTTTTTTACGCATTTCTTCATCTTATGTTGATTATTTTTACATAAATTTTCCACTTACTTAATGTTTAACGTTTCTTTTTTTTGGAGTTTTTATTGAAGAGATTAAATTGAAATTTGTTTTTCCCTTATGAGAGTTTTTGTTAGGATTTTTGTGGTACTTACAAAAGAGATTCATTAGGATTCTAAATTTTAAATCTAGGGCTCTCTATTCAGAAGCATTATCTGCCAAACCTAAGACAAGTTAGTCATTCATTCAGATCCCTACTTTAATTTATAAGTTTAAATTCATAATTCTGAAAAACACTCTCATAAGGTAAAATAAAGTTTATTTGTGTGGATATGGAGCACAGCTTCAAAACGTGTGACATAAAAACTTTGAAAAATTACAACAAAAAATTCCAAATTGCGTCAAACACATGGCAATCATTAAATGTTCATTTTTATTTAATTTGCGTAAATTGGGACTCTTGTTCTCAAGAGTATGCCATTATTTAAATAAAATATATTTTTTGCCAATTAATTCTTTTAAAATTACAACTCAGAAAAACTGCTTCACTATCAATTTTAAAATCCCTCAATCCCAATCTTATCTCAACAAAAAATAAATATTCATTCCATTAAATCAATATGAAACATCCATATGCACAAAAGTTCTCATATGAAACAATAAAAACTCAATTAAATGGAAGTAATTCAACAAATATTGAATCATGAAAAATATAAAAACTTTTAATTACCTCAAACAAGAAAATTTTACAACACACAAAAAAAAATTAAAGCATAATAATAATCACCAATAAATGTTCATACATGTAAAATTTACCTTTATATCCCATGATCCTCATTCCTTGTGTATCAAATTAAAATCCAATATGTGTGTTATTATTTTTTTGTTGTATCCCTTACAATTTGTCTATGTCGAATAAATGTTATTCTTTACCAATGAAACCTTAATTTAATATAGATTTTATATATATTTCTTATTTGGTTTATTTTCTATTTAAATCTACACAATTTTCAATGTTTATGATTTCTGATTATCAATTTTGAATTTCCTATAGAATATGAAGTAATAAAAACATTTGTTTATGGGTTAGTGGTGATAATTACAAAATGGAGACTGTCAGAGTTGTTGGGTATTGCTGATGGATATGAGAAGAGGTTGCAGACACACCTAGAAGATTTTCTGCAATCGTGATAATCAATAATATGATTCTTTGAATTTTGTGAATAAAATTGTTAAAAAATTGATTTTAATTGCAGACATGAATGATCCTGGAAACTCCTATTAGGTGGCCAAATATTTCCAAATTATTAAAATTTGAATTTCTTTTTTTAGAAAATATTGAAAAAATACGAAAGTAGCTTTCGATATCCGCACCTTTTTTCGAATAATTTCAAACTATAGTTCCTTGTTCTTACATTATCAATAAAATCATCTATTCCTAAACTTATGCCACCAATCAATTTCCCAGACCATCTACATCTATCTTACATATCTTCAAAATTTATTTACTTTATCCTAGATTAACTTAAAAAAGTTCAAATAAATCTCAACATCTCAACCTATCTAAACGTAAAAAAATCTAAAGCTCAATAATGAATAAAAGTCCACCTAACAACTCTGCAAATAAAACTTATTCTTTTTAACTGTAATCAATACTAGTAAAAAATGCTTTAAAAAGGATCCATTTTCGTATTTTCTTGTGCTTAAAAAACATCTTGTTATTTTCAAGTACAATAAGAAACTCAATATAAATATATACAAACACATCTATAAGCACATCAGATACATAAAATTGATTACTTTTAAAGCATTTTCATGTCATCCCTGCCTTCATCGTCTGTTTCTCTCTCTTCACATGAATATCCATCGAGAAAAAGAAAGAAAAGAAAAGAAAAAAATTGGAAATGAGAGAAAGATAATCCTCATTCTATTCAGTTATTTCTACCATATCCGGTCACTTTTTTATGTATGAAGTATCCAATTGTACAATAAATAAATAAAAAAAGAGAGAGAAGGAAATTCATGAGACCGATGGTGGAAAGAAAAAAAAATACAGGAAGGAAAGAAGACAATCGCTTTGTGACAAAATGAAATAGAGAAAAGAAAGAAATACATTAAATTGACACAAACAAATTGATGAAAATTTTTCAACAAAACATGTTTTAGGAGGTGACCGAGTAAAAGATGAGAAAATTTGCTGTGATCTATTTTACCGGGGACAGGAAAAAGAGAGACAAAAAATGAAGATTTAGATGGAAGGGCAATGAAAAAGTATAATTGATGGTGTTTTAAGCACTTTTGATAATCACTTGAAATGGTTTGTTGGGTTGTGAACTGGGCAGGGGATATTTTTGTTGGGGTCAAGTCAAGGCGTACACACTCGGGAAATTTCCTGTATTTCCGAAAACTTGACGCATTGGGTCAAGTTGAATATATTTTGAATTTTTATCAATCATTATAAGGAAGTAACTATGTCAAGCTTTGAACTTGTATGGAGTCTAAAAGGACCATGGTAACAAGTGCCTATTGATTTAACTATAAATATTCCAAAACATCCCTTATGTCTCCTGAAAAATTTCCAAAAGCTGCCTCAAAATCTTTAAATTTGTAACCGCCAATCAAGAAACTTTAAATGGTCATCATACTCACTTTTACTTCCTCTACCACACCATCCGAAATTCTTCATCTTACTCCCTTCAAAAAGAAAAATGTGACTCAACTGAAAACAATCGAGAGAGACGTTTTGCGGGTAGCTAAAGAAAAGTTTTAATGAGACATTATGTGTTCATTCAAAGTCATTTTTTCTTTCTTTCTTCGTGATTATAATAAATTTTTCACAACTGCACCATTAGATGGATGAATTTTTTTTTTTCTCTTTCTTTTGCTCATCTGTATTTCCTAGTAGATGAATGAATGAATGAAAATTCCTATAATTTAAATATTGCCTTAGAGCCAAAAAACAGGCAGCAGTAAAAAAAAGGAAGAGAAAATGAAATTAAAGGAAAATTTATGATAATTTTGATTCAGAAAAAAATTTATGGTGCGAAAAGCGAACGAAGCGAAAAGTAAAATAAAGGAGGAAGATGAGGCACGAAAAGGAATTTTTCTTCTTCTTTCTTTACCTTTTTTTCTCACTTTGAATTTATATTAGGAGGAAGAAATATGACTGTGAGTGTATCGAAAGAAAGTGATGACACGAGTGGAATATTCAAAAGTATTCTTTTTGCTTTTGCGAAAAAAAATATATAATTGAAAATTGTTTGTCAATTCTTGTCAATGATATTTGATATTTTCAAGATGAGATGTTTGTTTGACGTTTTTGACACGTGTAAGATGAAGTGTTGTTTTTTTCGAGAATTGAAGAGAATTTTAATGAATATTTTATCATAAAACTCGGAAAATTGATGAAATTTCGAAGAAGAAAATCTTAAAATTTTGCAATTTTGAGAAAAATACTGAAATTCTTTATATTTTTCATAATAAAACTTTTAATAAAAATGATTTAAAAGGTTAAATTTTTGTTGCTATTAAAAAAATTCAAAATGGTGGATTTACCTTCTTCGTCTTAAAAAGTTTTTTGAAAATGATTGCAAAGCTATCAAGAAATTTAATAAATACTTAATTGTTTCACAATCTTGGTAGTGGCAAGGTTAGAAATCAGTCTTTTATTTTCAAATTTAATCACCAAATTTATCAATATTGCCAAAATATCAATTTCTTTATTGGAATACTAACATTTCAAATAAATTTTTCGACACACTTCTCGCACAAGCCCACCCCATACATCCATAATTTAAAGCATTCAAGAGTAAATCTCTTCTCTTATTCTATTCTTCTTGAGCAAATGAAATCTTAATTTTTCACTCCTGTAAGTAAATGAAGGCAAATATTTTTCGTTTCGCGTCTGGCAGAGTAATGCCTCATTCTTCTACATCCAAGCAATTACCAAATAAAAAAATATTAAACTTCCTCAAGAATTATGCAAAAGAAATAAAGTAGAAATATTTTTTTTTCTCTTAACTTGATAAATTCATTCATTTATTTTATTTTTTAAAGATATATTCTTGTTCTTTGCCTTCTTGGAAATCGCCTTAAGGGATAACGAGTCGCTGTGTAGAAGTTATGATTATTTTTATTATTGTTGATACTTTTCGTTCCCTTAAAATGATGAATGTTTTATTGTATATGGAAGCTTGCCTAAACATTTTTTTTTCTAGGACAAGAAATATGGAAAATAAAATTGACATTAAGCATGAAATGAGGATAAATGTTGGAATGTGGTTGAATGGGAAGACGTAGGAGGCAAAAATGTAGGAGACGTAGGAGGCAAGATGATGGAACTTGTCATAATTTTCTAGCTTAAAACTTTTTCTTGTGAAGTATATAGATTTCATACAAAAAAATTATTTGAAATCTTGGGTTCTATTCTCAGAAATTCAAGAAAATTTAAAATTCAAATAAAATGGCTGATGAAAGTTTATAATCATTAAGATAGAAATTCACTGATTTGTGCCATTTCAAACTTAAATAAAAATGCATTAAGAATATAACGCATCCCAATTTAAATCAATTATTGAACAAAAAACTTTTTAACTTGAAACAAAATTCCACCATTTTGTTTTTCTTCCTCGTCTTCCTAAAAAGTTTAAACACCGTTGATTGTTTAAAGATTTATTGTCTACAAATTGTATTCAAAGAAGCAAATCGACCATCCCTAATAATCAACAAATTCTTCCTTCCCTCTAAAAATAGACAACGAGATGCAAGCAAAAAAAGTTTTCCATTTATTCCTTCTATTTGCCAGCTTCAACGACAAAGAAACGAGTAATTGAATAACAAATAAAAACATTATTGCTAATAATATTTCATCGTTAAGCAACGACTCGTAAATTCAATTTCGGTTGTTCAAGAACTTTTTTTCTTTATATTTTATTTTATATTATCATTCACCCTCCCAACACTCTCCATCTTAGTCGCGAGTCTAAGGCGATATGAAACAAATTTTCCATTCAACTTGTCGTTGTCTTTCGTGCAAGCACCAATTGGATGCTTTTAAATTCAAATCAATCACTGAATAAATGATTGTTGGCAGTAAGACAGAAAGAAATGAAAGAAAAGAAAGCTATTAAATGGGCAAATAAGTATTTTGGGTGGCTGTTGGATGGGTATTTGGAGAAGCTTACAGAAAGTAAGATTGTAATTTTTCTATTATTTACTCTTATTGATGGAATGGAATTGAATAGCGAGAGAAATGATTTGATTATCATTGATGTTTCATTTTTAATGCAATTTTCTGAGAGATGAAGCCAGATGTTGGGCTGGGTGGAAGAGACTTTGTGAGATTTGGGGGAATCTAATATCTAGGTTAGGCAAAAACTCAAATTAGCTTAAAAAAATTTTGAATTCAAAAAATTAATTTCTAATTTTTAATTTTCGAAAAATGGTTAAAAATTTTAACCAAATTTTAACTTTAAACTTTCTTCAAGAAAATGCGCCGAATTCACCGAAAATTTCACATTTTTGTAAAAACTTTCTACAACTTTACTCAACGGAATTCTATTATTTACTTTTTATTATTACTTTTCCATCCACGATTGCTTATTCTTTTAACATTACTTCCCCTTACTCTCTTATTATGCCACTACTATCTCGAATCAAGTAAATAATAGATGAAATGAAATGAATCGAAATGGATATTTGAGTTATAAAAAAAAGTTTTTTTATGGGAATTGAAATAAGATAACTAGCGATATGATTGCGATTGAAATAAAGAAGAAATGGATCCTATGAAAGAGGAGGGTGAAGATTTTCATTCTTATGCTGATGATGCGTGATTTTTTTTTGCAGCATCAGAAAAGTTTTTCTCTTTATTGCCAAAAATAGTTTCTCGTTGGGTCAATCAATAGTTATTGATTATATCACTCGACAATTCATAAAATCTCAGCCACATCCACAACAGAGAAGGTCTTTCTCATTCATTTATCCTCAATCTCCTTTTCAATTCAAAAATGTTTTCTAATCTCTTCCTTCTTCCTGTAAAAAGACTCTCAACAGCATGAACACAAAAAAATTTCAATAAATCTTCACATTATCACCTGGGACAGTTAGTGCAGAAGAAGTGAAAGGAAGAGAGAGAGCACACAAGAAAAAAATAGATGAAAAAAATTAAAATGAAAATGAAAATGCATCCACATGAATTTCCTTCCACAAATATCCGATAAAAATACCGGAAAAATTGTATTTCAGTTGGAAAATGAAAAACAAACAAACAAAACCAACCCAAAAAAAATTCTTTTTTTTTGTGAATAGAGAAATAAAAACAACAATTGCGATAGATAAATAGCAAATAACTGCACACAATAAAAACAATGAATGAATATATACTGGAAATAAGTGTTCTGGGGGGAAGTTGTGAGAGCTTGTTGGTTTAAGATCAATTAAAACGCCTTTTTTAATTCAGAAAGTTTTTGAAAACTGAAAAGGTGATTCAAAAAACAAAATGATGTGTTTTTATCGCACAAAAATTTAGTTTTTGAATAATTCAATGAATAATGCACATAGCAACTTGAAATTAAGCTCAAATAATCCGAAATTATAGCAAGATCATAGGATTCTCAGCTTTGATATTCAAAGGGTACATTTGCATCAATATTTCAAACCAAAATGATTACTTTAAGGCTCGATTTTAAATGAACTAAAATCCTGCTATAAAAATTGTTTCGATCATTGTGTTTGCCTTGTTTTCTGCACTTGATATAATATAAGGATGACAAAAAAAGATACACAGAATTGAAAGAGAAACGAAAAAAAAAATTAATGTGAATTTTTTTCTCCTCTTCATTCCTGAAAAAAAGGAACGAAAAAAATAGCAGAAATGGTTTTTTATCGTCTATTTTATTACCAATTCCAAAGCGATATTTTATGCTAAAAAAGTAATGTCCGGAAAATATGTTTTAACATTCTATTGATGTTTTATACTTCACAGTGCCTTCTTTTTTGCCATCTAACCAAACAGAGATGCTATCGGACTAGTCGAAATGCTTGACAGATAGATCTCTGGCAAAATTGAATATAAAAACAGAAAATAAAAGAAGGAAAAAAAATTAAATATTTGTTGGGGAAGAGACAAAAAAGGAAAATTCTGAAAAGAAAATTGTGAAAAAAGAAAAAAATGAAGAGAAAATTGAAAAATGCAAATAATGAATTTTTAGCTTAATATTTGGCATTTCTTTTGGTATTTTCTCTTTTGAATGTCGAAAGACAGAAAAAAATTGTTTAAACTGGATCATGATTCATGAAAAAAATATAAAATATGGTGAAAAAATAATAACTGCAGATGTTTGGAAACTTTTTGTACTTGCTCTTTAAAAAGTTTTCTTTTAAGATTTTGAAATCTTGTTAAAATAATAAAATACACTTGATTTTCAAGATTGGTGTAAAAATATTCAAAATGGCGGACCCTGTTCATTCAAAAAAGTTTCTTTATTAATTACTGTATTAAAGGCTATTTTTCAAAATTTAACTGTGAATTCTTAGTCAAGTCGATGGCATTATTAAGGTAAAATGCTAAAACTGAATTAAATGAATTGAAAAGAAATAAAAAAGAAATTTTAGTTACAAAATGGTGGAAAATAATAACTTTAAAAAAATAAAAATCTCAAGCTTTCGAACATCTGACTATCCAAAAAAACTAAAGCATGTCTTAACATTCATTTCTCTTCGTCTTTTCTTGTTCCATTCATTCTCATTTCAATAAAAGCTCTTTTTAAGCAAACGACAATGACGACGATGGAGCTTTCAATTTGTTAAAATGAAGGAGAGGAAAAAAAAAATAAAATTTGCTCTCATTTTCCATTTCATTCTTTACCCACCCTTCAAACAGGAAATAAGTAGAAAATCGTTTCAAGCTTGAATTATCCAAGAACAAGAAAAAAAACGAAGTCATGAGAGGAAAAATACTGTGAAATGATTAAGCAAAATATTTTTGTTTGAAATTTGGAAAATGAGAAAATTTTGTTGACTTTTTTTTGACTCTGACATGTCAAGGAAAGATTCTATTTTTTTTTGTGGAGCTTTGAAGTTTCAGATATTGAAATTGAAGATGGAATGCTGTAAGCTACAAATTTTTTTGAGATTTTTAAATGATTTTTGGAGGTTTATTCACAAAAAAAAAAAAAAAAAATAATAATAATAATTAATATTTGAAATTGAATTTCTATCTCTTTTAAAAATTTTGAAGCTTAAAGTACGTAATAATGCAAATTGATATCCTTTGGCTAAAAAATAAGTTAATTCCTAGAATTTTTTGAATATTTAAATACATCATCCACAAATTTGTAAAAATTTTCTTCAAAAGACTCAACCAAGCCTTAAATGATGTTCCAATATTTGACATTCTTACCTTTTATGATTCAACTTCATTCAACTTCATCCACGTGCCTTATTTCTCCCAATAACTCTCTTTCACTTAAAATATTCCACTTCACAACACAATCTGGAATACATTTCGCTTCCATCGTAACCAATTTCTAAGAACGTCAATCTTGTTATCGATGTACAAAAATTCAATACAAATTTACGTGATGTTAATAGCATTTCCATGACAAAATGGCATATAAAAAATTTCATTATAATCAATACTTAATCGAATATGCTATAAAAAATATCGCAAATAAAAATTTTTGTTGATTTTTATGAAAAGTAAATTGGTATTTTATATGAAATTTTTTAATAGGGCATCTGGAATAATTTTGTAAGGATTGAGAGGGAGGATGAGATTTATCTATATGAGGAGTCTAAATTTTCAAAAATTAAGAGAATCAATTTCATTAAAATCAATCAAAAATCAAAGTTAAACACTTGCACTCCTCATCTTTCCCTCCTATCATCCTCATAACAAAACATCAAAAATTCCCCCCAAAAGAAATTCTATCCCAACTTCATCATAAACAGCATCGAGTTATCTCCTCATATAAAATGAATAAATGCCTACTGCCTTTTGTTGATAAATTATACATTGTATGTTTTCAATTTTCAATCAATAAACTCTTATGTACCCGTACACATTCACATCATTTATGTGAGCCTTTAAAAATACATGATTTTTTTATTCTTGTGCTGAACAAAATGATGCAAAATAGGGGAGCAAAAAAAAAAAAATTGAAAAAACAACAGTTGTGGGAATATATAGAGCGCATGATATTTTATAATTGATGAATTTTTTGGAGCGTAAAATCGGAAAATCACTCTCACACTGAACAGATGAAAAAATATGAACCTGAACCATCGACTGCATGTCTGACTGATGGGGTGCTACATTGCATTCATCAGTCATATTTTTTTTCTTCTTTTACTTTGATTCTCGTTTTTAACATCAAACGAGACTGATTTTTTCAAACATTTACATGCTCAAAGGATACAACGGAAGTTTGATTTTTTTTGGATGGAAGCTTTTAGAAGGGGAGATGGTTGGGGCAGTGATGTGATAATTTTTTTTGGAATCATTTTTTGATGTTTCATCATTGGGCGACTTTTTTTTGAGAGGAGATAGAGGAAAGGGTAGTCTGAATTTTTCAATTTATTTCACCTTTGAAATTGCCTTTCGAATTGGCGTGTTAAAAAAAATTTTTGAACTTTTTTATTTAATCACAGCAAAAATTACTAGTCTTCAAAAGGGAAGGGTACTCTTATAATCATGCATGATTATTTCCTTAATCTACATAAAACACAACACAATTTTAATCACACACATCAACTACATATTTCACAAATTCAAACTCATTTAAACATTTAATTTTACAATAAATTAATAACCTATAATAGAAATTTATAAGTGTTTTGATTTCTTATGAATTATTAAATTTTAACATCTTTTTTATGCAAAAATTTTCGTAGTAAAAAAATTATAATTTATAAAAGAGTTTTTGTGCCAACCAAAATGTCTCTATTAAATAGCTTTATGAAAGCATAATGGAAAGCTTTTGGCATTTTCAATGCAAATGCAGTGACATAGATTTGAGAATTATGAAAAATATGAAATTTAATAGGGACGTTGGATAGCATTTGAATCATTTTTTTTTGTAATTTAACTTCATTTTATTTGCATCAATAATTTCACTTTCAACACTGAATGGCTTTTTATTCAACTTATTTTTTAATCATTTTTCAAATGGTAAATTCATTTTACGTCTATTATAGTTGCATCTATAGTTGTGTCAGAATTTCTCTTCATATTGTTAAAAGTTTTCAGTTTTCTTTTGCTTATTTTTTATTTTTTTCGTACTCATTGCATACAATTTTCTTATCTTTCGTTGTTTTGTTAAGTAACAAACTCATTATTTTTCAGTACAGAAAATATAACTTGATAAAAATTTATTTCATTTCATTTCAATTTTCAATGTTTCTCTTTTATTTCCTTTAAAATTGTGTATTCTATTGTATAAAAAATATAAATTTAATAAGAATGAAAAAAATACAGAAATATATTTAATTATTTAGTATTAAGTATCAAGCAATAAGAAATTTTTAAATTTTATTTTAATGAAATCTTCTTTCTTGCTATCGATGCTATTATTATTACTTATTATTATTAAGAGAGACTTTAACTGTTTATCAACTAAATTTAATAAATATAAACAGTTTTAGTCACCATTTTATGAGGCATCAATAAATAAATTTTTAAGCATTTTTCACACAATTTTTCTACAAATAATTTTATTTTTCATATTACAGCCGCGTGTCAGTGATAAGAGGACAAGTTGTGACACCACAAGGACTTGGTATCATTGGAATAAGAGTGTCAGTTGATAAAGATGCACGATTTGGATTTACATTAACTAGAGCTGGCGGATGGTGAGTATCTTGTGACATTTATTTATTTATATCTGTGCACTTGCTGTTGACAGTCATTAAAATATTCCTGCTTCATTTCATCGCTAAAATGCGTTTATAAAATGTTTATATTTCTTTTACTGTGTACAAGTGCACTTCTCGTCATTTAATGAGGATGTTTCAGGCTGGAAGCTAGAGCTCTCTTATATTATCATTTTATTCAAGTACAAAATAAAGAGCGACACTTGTGTATACGATTTTACTGGATTTATATGAATTATAGTTGGAATCGTGATTTTATGGCTGTACGGGGGATTCTATAGTTTTTGGGGATGTTTGTTTGGTTAGGTGGTGTGAATTAATATTGTAATTTGCGTATAGTAAAGATATTGACTTTATTAGGGATGAATGTTTAATCTTTATTTTCTCAATGGTATGAGTTTTCAATTTTTTAACCATCCCTGACTAGCCAACAGTCCTAGTAAATTCCCACACTTATCTCAATATTTCTCATTCTGTATTGAAAATGATGCAAAAAAATTCCTTTTCATCATTTTCTCTTTCTCATCATCTACCCCCTCCAGATTTCCATGTTGACAAGTTTTCAAACGGAAAAGCTCAAGAAGAAATTGTAAATTTTCTCCTTTTTCCATTTATTCATCATTCATGTTGAAGAGCTTGTGCTTCATTAAATCCGGGAAACGAATCAACCTACTTTCTCTTGAAAAAAAATTTTATTCCATCATATCGTTTGAGATGCGATTACACTACAAGTGTCTTTCATTCTCATCGATAGACAAACATGAGAAATTCTTGTTTTTTGATTTTGTGAAGATAAAGGAGGATGTAAAAATGAAAATTTCTTCTTTTCATATTTCTTCAAAAAAAAACATGATTCAAAGGGAATGATTTTTTATTTTTGACGACTGATAAAGAAGCAACTGCATTAGCTTTTCTTTTGATAAGTTATTTTACATAAACATGAGATGTTTACCAAGATTTTGAAGAATCTTTATTTTTAGTATGTTAGATACTTGACAATAATATGGATAGTTTGGAAATCATGAAAGCTTATTAGCTTTGAGGATGATGAATTTAGTAGTTGCAATAATTATCAAAGAAAGAGGATCATTATTTTAATAAAATTGTGGGAGCTGAAAAATATAAAATTCCCAAATTTTTGGAATAAGCTCGTAAATTTATGAAACCAAGCTAAAAGCACGATAATTTATAAAAATGTCTTTTCTTCTAAATCCAACAAAATGCTCATGAAATCATGAAGTTCAGTTCATAGTTGCATCCTAATATCCTCTAGTATAGTTCCATATGTCACTATAAAAAAACCTACAAATAAAAATGAATATTTCAAAATAAAATCTCTTACCTAGCAACAAGAAGCTTCTCAATTTAACGATACAAAATTTCCTTCAATACTCAATACTTTTATGAACCTATTCACATTAGTAATATATGAAATTCAATAACTGCACGTTTGTATTCATCAAATTCAATAAAAGCTAAGGCAAATAATATGAAAAATAAAGAAAGAGAATTTCTATAAAGAAAGAAAATTTTCTATCCTCATAGTGCCATGAGTACCGGTACCATCAATAATAGCTGAACAAAGTCGCACTAAAGAGAAAAAATTTACAATTCAAATTTTCGATATCAACAAAATAAAATAAAATAGAAAAAAAAATATAAAAAAATTCTACCTTTATAATGCAAATAGAGACAGAATGCTTCTGTTTGCGAATAAAATAGAGTCTATGTAGACTAGAAGTGGCACAAAAAAAGGAAATAAAATAAATAAAAAAAAATCCGCTTTTCCATAAAAAAATATTCTCTTCCTTCGCAAATCGTCTTATTACGTAAAGAATATTACGGTTTTCCAATTTTTATTTTATTTTCTATATTTCTACTCTGTCTATTTTTCGACTAGGATTGGTAAGGTACATGAATGGAAATATTTATATTTTTTTTATATATTGAAGGAAGTCAAAGTCGATAGATGGTGGAGGAATCAATAAATGCTATAAGCACTTAATTTGATAGGAAAATATTCCAATCACAATGGCACGAGATGAAAAGTATTTGTAGAGAAGAAATTTTATGAATTTTATTTTTATTGAATTTGTATTAAGAGGTTGGAGTCCTTGCAATAATTTTTACTAAATTTTTTTGAAATATTTTGAAATAGTTAATTTATGTTAAATTTTCAAAAGAAAACTAAAACATTGAAAAGTTAACTAGGTACAAAAACTGACAAAATCAATTTCATTTCTTTTTTTCTACATCAAATTTCAGTTCAATTATAAGTACTTGCGTCAAATTTATCATAAAACCTTCATCGATAAAAATAGCTTTCGTTGCTGTGGAAAATAATGCAAAAGTTACACAAATGATTTTACAATTTCCATGTCAACATGAAGAAGAAACCAGAAAAGTAATAACATGAATGATAATTATTTAAATTGGCATTTTGCAATTCATTTGAAAAATTTTCATAAATTTCTGTTTTTTTTTGTGAAAATTTTGCTAATTTAAAATTAAAATTTTGGCATTCTGAAGAATAACACATCCTATGTGATGTGGATGAATAAATGAATATAATTGAATTTTCAAATGACTTATTTTTCTGTTCATTACAACTCAAATCGTCAATTTCAATATTTTTTTTTTTAAAGAAATATTTTAATTGAAACACAATCAATAAAATCATCATCAGCTTCCAGCTCTTAACTGCTGATTGCACACACACATACTTCAATAATTAATTAGATAAATTTTCACAATTGCCAAGCTTTAGAAAAATTTATTAATTGAATGATAATCAATTCTGAATAAAAAAAATATTTTTTGCAGTAATTTGATATTATTGACGTGGAAATTAATTGTAGGTTTTCGTAAAATTGATAAAATTTCTAATTTATTGAAAAACATTTTAATTGAAAATGGAATTGTTTTTTTTTTTTTCGTTTATTATAAAATTTATCATCTTTTCATGATTAATTAAAATGTATTAATTAAAAATCGAATTTGGATTTTTGTAATTCAAATTTTATTGAATGTGGGATTTTTATGAGTGGATTGAGAGTTATGATTTTTTTTTTTTTTAAATTAAGGTTGAAGATTTTAAAGTTGTGATTTTTTTTTAAAAATAACGAAATATTTTCAAAAATATTTAAAATCACAAAAAGAAACTATATAAATTCATTAAATTCGAGTACAAATCTTCAACCTTGCCCCACATTTATCAATTCTTATTCAAATCCACCAAAAAATGTAATTTATTAAAAGTAATCCTTGCTTAATATTAGCTTTCAACAATAATGCTTTATTACCTATCATAAAAGTATATTCCGCATATTTCGTATTTATGCCACCACAAAAATTGTGTTTAAAGGAATTTTTCATACATACGCACATACACAGAACAGTGTGTAATGTAATGTAATGTGTTATGTAATCATGGCTAAAAGCGATTTAGGTAGACATGATGAAAATAATTTTCTCAATTTCGTTTCATTTCCTTTTGGTTGAGGGGGTTGAAATACTTTATTCAAACTTTTCTAGGTTATGTCGCTGCAATAAACTAAAAAATAAAAATTTTTCATCAAAACCTTCAATATTGAAGAATAAGCATCAAATATATCCTAAATATTAAAGAAATAATTCAGTGTCTCTCCCTAACACCCCAACCCCACATCTTCTTATTCCATTTTAAAAAATGTTGCGTGTGTGTGTCAAATAAATTTTATTATGTAACCTAGCACCGATATAACCTCACACATGTAAATTACTAAGAATATCTTTAAATACACCCCCACACACACAAAAGAAATGACGGAAAATTTCTGTCTCCGGTGTGTCGTGCGTTCTCCTCATTTATTAGCAACACAGTTTTGAATTGACATAAAAAAATTTAAATTTTTTATTTGCTTTTGAATTCATAATTGTTGAGATAAATCACATTTGAAATAGAATTGTGTTTGTCGATTTGTAATGAAGTATGCATGGTGGTGATAGTGGTGAAAGGGGGTTATTGATTAGCTTTATTGAAAGTTGTTGACTTGATTTGAAAATTTTTCATATTAAGTTTGAATTTGTTTAACTAAAATTTAAAAATTTGAGTTTTAAACAAAGATTTTTTTATAAAAAAAAAACAGAAAACTTCATGAAAAATAATGTCAAAATTTAATAAGTTCATATGTTTATAAAATTAAGCCCTCTAGCATCACTTAGTTCAAAAATTAAGGATAATGTAATCACAATTTCCCCCAACATATGAGATTTTTAAACTTTTCTTCCACCATCCCCCATATGACAATTTTAACATACAAAAAATGAGAATGAAAAGAAAAGAAGGTGAAACAATTCAGTAGATATGTAAAGCTTACAATAATCATCTATAATTTAAGCAAAGAAGAAGAAAACCCCAAAAGCGTTACAATCGAAATACAACAGCAAAAAATATACATAATCATTATACTACATGCCACATTACCACACACACAAAAAAAATAAAATAAAAAATTGTAAAATTGTTCGCACGTTAAGGTAGCATTGAATGAGGATAAATGAACAGCTTTGAATGTGATTTCCCTTTTTTCTGCTCTTTTACTTTGTAAGAATTTCTTTTTAAATTGGAAAAAAGAGATTCGATTTAAAATCCCATTTATTATGACAACATATACATAAAATTGGTATTAGAGATATTGAGAATTGTACTTTTTGAGCTTATTGTGTGATATCATGGAAGTAGTTTTGATGAAGAAATTTTGTATAATTCTTAGTAATAAAATGAAGCTACAAAACAACACAGATTATGATGATTATTAACATTGACGGCATGGAAATGCAAATTAAACGTAGATAAGAGATAAATTCGACCAGGATTATATATAAATAGGTTTATGAGCTAATCCAATTATTATTGATGAGAATTGATATGAAAATTGAGATAAAGAGATTAAAGGGTACGTGGGAGGTAAGAAAGTGACAATAATGGTCTTTAATATAATTTCTAGTAGTTAGGTATTTTTTATAGGCATAAATGCAGAATAATTTTAATAAAAATAAAAATTTCCTAAAAATCTACAAAAATCCTTTAAATTCCAAATAATAAAAAACTAGTATCAACGTGGTCACTCGTGACCGACGAAAGCGCATTTTCCACATATGGAATTTTTACTATCCATGTATAGTAAATACACAAAGAATTAAAACCCCAAAAGTATAAAGCCTAATATTTAATTATAAATATTCTTTATTTACCAGAAATTTAAAATTTACAGAAAAAAAATGTGAGTGAAACATGAGGAAAAAAAATTATTTTTAATAAAAAGTTATCATTAAGCGACATAAAATTTAAAAAAAAAATAAAAAAAGCAAAAAAAAATTCGGCTACGGGCTAGGATTGAACCCATGACCTTCAAATCAGGAATCACGCGCTCTTCCACTTACTCCACTGCTGCGCTTTTTTTCAAAAAGTTTAAGTGGCAATTTAATTATTTATATTGATGAGTTTTTTTATATAAATGCAAGTTTTTATAATTTTCACAAAATTTTCCTGAAAAACTATGAAAAATCCATGAAAATAGAAAATTAAAACAATAAAAATATCAAAAAATATGGAAAAAGTAATTATCTATGAAAATTGTATGAAAATATTGAAAATTTTAACAAAAATCTTCGGAAAAACTCGGGAAAATTGTAGAAATTGAAAATTATGACATAATTCAACATTAAATGTCATTAGAAATCAAAAAAGTATCAAAAAAAGTAAAAAAGAGAACATTGTCATCGGTGGGATTCGAACCGAGGACAGCTAAGGTTTCGAAAAGTCAACATTTTAGTGCAATCGACCACACTAACACATATAAAGAAATGCAATTTTGGCACTTTTTACGCTGGTTCCAGCAGAGGAAGTGACCATTCGTGCTGATTTTTTCGCCAGCTCTAGCCAGACATACTACACACATTTTAAGCCAAAAACCGCATCAAAAAAGCTTAATCCCTAGGAGGAGATGCGATGACAGACAGACGGACAGACGGACAGACGGACAGACGGACAGACGGACAAAGTGCGGACAATAGCGTCCTTTTCCCAAGAGGAAAATGCGCTAAAAAACGCGACAGAAAAAAAATCAAACTCAAGAAAAATTTCCTTAATAAAGGTTAAAAGCGGAAATGAAATCTGTTGATTGAAATAAATCGTGCATCGATAAATCTCTAGCACAATATTTCATCTAAAAATACACTTCTATTTCCTTCTTCTTCCTCCTTCATTCCTTCAAGTTGAAGCAAATATTTTCTACACAAAAAAAGTAAAAAAAAATTACAATTTACAGCCCTGAGGCACTTCGAGAATTCTACATATAAAAAATTTCCACGAAACCCCCACGCAAATGAGAAGGAGTTCGACTATAGATATAATCATGAAAACGTGATTGAACCGCCTCGAGAGACCCTTTCATTTCCATTTTTTACAATGCTACAGAAAAATAAACTTTTTTTTGCTTGTGTTTAGCCTCACAATCCATTTTATTCATTTCCTTATAATGTAAATGAGTTAGGCAAAAAAAATTGCTTAAACACAGCATGGACTAAAGTTAAATTTAAGAGAAGGGATTGGAAGTACGTGTGATTGTCTTAATATTTAATTTAAATTGAATCAACGTCACCTTTTTGTTTACTTTTTATTTTTATTTTTTTGTTTTGCGATGGGTTCTTTTGTTTGTTGTTCTGTTCGATTGGGTTTGAAGAAAGATAAAAAAAATCAACTGAAAATTCAAATGCTTGTGATTTGGGTTATGGAATATTCATCGCAATATGAGTTAAAAGAATTTTTCAAAAAAAAAAAAAACAAAAAAAAAAATGAAATTAATTTGCTGGAACCTTAATAGATGTTTTGACTGAATTATATTAATAACTTTCCCCTAAATCGCACACTTCCAACTCTATCTTCACCACAATCCAACATCATTTCCACACCCCCTCAGGAATTAAATAATCCCACGAAAAAAACATAAGTGTGATGACGCGGAAGGGTTTAATGAATAAGAAGCCAAAGAAACAAAAAAAAAGCGTTCTTTTCAATTCTGATGAGATTAACGGTTTTGACAATTGGACGAGATGAAAATTGCGGGACCATTACAGTATAAATAATGGAAGGGAGAAAAAAATTTTCATTCTTTTTTTTTGATCAGCAAGTGGCACAGACAATCAAGCACAGACACGAAAATTTAATTAAATTTTTTTTATTCATTCCCATTTCCAACAGGTTTGACATTTTGGTTAATGGAGGTGGCGCAATCACGTTACAATTTCAACGCGCACCATTTCGACCTTTAACACGTACAGTTTTTGTGCCATGGAATCAAATCAACGTTCTACCACCTGTCCAAATGAAGCTTGTTGATGAGTCAGAGTCAAAGATGCCAAAAGTTAAGCCAAACATTGCTTATAGCTTCCTCAATTCCTTACAATATCGTTTCGATGCTAACACAAATGACACGACTGTTATTTGTCCTGATCATAATCATGAATTATTACGGCCATTATTGACGAGTACATGGATGCCAAATGCTATTGGTTCAATGGCTGGACGTTCGGCTATATTTGCTGAAAATCAGGTAAGCTATTTGTTATTATTATTTTTTTTGTACTAGTCATCAGCATTTAATTCTATTGATGACAATAACATATCATTGATGCAATTTCAACAGCAAATTGTTTAAATAAATTCATTTTGTATGCAAAATACGAAAAGCTAAATCCTTTTTTGATTGCATATTATAACTCATTTTCAATCAGACGCTCTATTGTTAATGCTGATTGTTACCGTTCAATTGATTTGCATATTTTGTCATACTTAGAGTTTGTTACATAATTCCATAAAACTGTATAGTTATTGTTTGGGGGATTTGTAATGCAATTTAATTGTGATATAATTGAATGGTAGGGATTATGGGGAGGGTTTGCACTATTAATGGAACATGGTGTTCAAAATGCGTATTAAATGTTTTGATAGAAAAGATTTAAATTTTAAAAATAGGATTTTCATTTTTTCATTTTTTCTTGTTTATTTTTTTAAAAATAAATACTTTACCTTAATATCCCCTTCTGTACCCAATTTTAAATATAAATTATCACAATTTTGATGCAATAATATTCAATAAATTCATTAAACACAATTCATTCACTCAATTATCCCTCACACCACACCTATTGTTGTTAAAATGATTGTAAATTGTCGTAGAAATCCGCAAGCTAACTAATAAATATTCATTCGTTTATGAATTCATGTCTCGTTCATAATTTCACAAGTTTTTTTTCGTTTGTTCCATTCAATTCACTTGAAAGTGCTTTCGTGCTACTCAAAATGGATTAAAATGACAAATCAATTTTTATTCTCGACGATAAACTGCATTTGTATGATGCAGCATGGGATTATGTCTGTCTAGTGCTGTTGTCGTTCATCGAATTATTGATCTTTTTTAAAAGAGGATTTTTAGTTTTACTGTATTACTAGATGGATGTTGCTATTAACTGATGTGTAGTTGATGATTTTTTTACTGTTGTAAAATTGCAATGAGACAATGATTTTGTGCTTTTTTTTATCGGAAAGCACTTATTAAATTTTATATTTTCAATTTTCTCATAACAGATCCTTCAAGAATCCATCCAAATTCCTGGTTCAAGTGTCTACTTGTCATATCAATCATCAAAAATGTCAGGCTATCTCTCAATCGTACGTATGCAATTAACTGGTCCAGTAATCCCAAAAACCCTTACACACGTTCACGTCGGTGTTGAGATCGAGGGCTCATTGCATGTCAAAACATATGAAGCTGATCCAAATATTGAGCATACATTCGCATGGAATAAACGTAATGTTTACAAGCAAAAAGTTTATGGTGCAGCAATAGCAAGAATTTCAATTGGTTATGAGCATTCGACATGCGATGATGTTGTATGGGAGACACAAACAGCAAAATTGCAAGGCTTTGATGTTGATATATCGGATATTGGTGGATGGGGATTGAATATTCATCATCAATATAATTTCCACGAGGGAATATTGCAGAAAGGCGATGGATCAACGTTACATTTAAAAGAATATCCACGAGTTGTACGTTCAGTCATGGGAACGGGACAACAAAGGTCACTCAACTGTAAAGATAAATGTAATGGAGTGGCTAAAAGTAGCAAATTATTGACACCAGTTGCATTAGCGTCAGGACCTGATGGAAGTTTATATGTTGGAGATTTCAATTTAATTAGGAAAATCTCGCCGGAAGGAAATGTCAACACGATTGTACAACTTACCACAACTAAAGTCTCATACCAATATTATTTGAGTGTGTCGCCAGCTGATGGACACCTTTATATATCCGATCCAGAAAAGCATCAAGTATTAAAGGTTCTATCACTTGTCAATGTCACAGATCCAACAAATAATCTTGAAGCTGTTGTTGGAAGTGGACAGAGATGTATACCTGGTGATGAGCTGAATTGTGGTGATGGTGGACAGGCAAAGGTTGCAAAACTTTCACATCCAAAAGGCATCACAATTTCTGCAGACCGTACAATGTATATTGCTGATGGAACAAACATTCGTGCTGTTGATAATCAAGGAGTCATTCACACATTAATTGGTCATCATGGACATCACAATCATTGGAGTCCAATTCCATGCAAAGGAGCACTTTTGGCGAATCAAGTTCAATTACAATGGCCAACTGGACTAGCACTTAATCCATTAGATGGAAGTCTACATTTTATCGATGATCGTCTAGTCATGAAATTGACAGCTGATATGAAGATAAAGGTCGTTGCCGGATCACCATTACATTGTACGAAAAATTCTAAGAATGAGACAATGAATGAAGATGCTGTATTAGGTACGGTTTTAGCGATGGCATTTGCACCATCAGGTGATTTATTTGTTGCCGATAGCGACTCGAGACGTGTGAATTTGATTCGGGTTGTTGACAGTGCTGGTAATATGAAAGTCTTTGCTGGACGACAAGATGGAGGGTGAGTTGAGGATTTTCTTTTTTTTATGTATTATGTGTTTTTGGGTCACTTAGCTTAAAGACATGAAACTTTATTTGATGAACTTTAAACCTTAAAAAATACCTAAAATTGTTCATAATTTTTCTTTACAGCTCACAAGGATGTGACTGTTCAGGTCAAAATGCAACCGTTCCAACACCATTTAATAATGGTCGTTATACAACATCAACTCAAGCACCAGTCGTTATGGTTGCGGCAATGACAGGATGTGTATGTACACCAACAAAAATAAATATCGATGAGACCGTATCGTCAACAAATACAAGATTCTCAGCTATCTCAGCACTTGCTGTAACGCAAGATAATGTCCTTAATGTTGCCGATCAAGGAAGTCTTCAAATTTTATCACTTCAACATTATCTACCATCACATGACAAGAACAGCGAATATCAAATTCCACATCCACCAAGTAATGAAATTTACATTTTCAATCGTTATGGCCAACATGTGACAACAAAAGATATGTCAACGGGAAAAACTCGCTATTCATTTTTATATTCGAAAAATACAAGCTTTGGAAAATTATCGACAGTCACCGACAGTACAGGAAATAAAATTCAATTTCTTCGTGATTATAGTAATCTCGTTAGTTCCATTGAGAATACACAAGATCATAAATCGGAATTGAAATTTTCACCAAATGGCTTCCTCACGAAAATCACCGAGAAGGGAAAATTCGAGATTGTTTTCGATTATGATGAGAATGGATTAATGTTGAGCCGTTCTGGTGACGGTGAGACATTCATTTATCAATATAACGATAATGGACGTATTATGAATGCAATTCTACCAACTGGTGAAATGTTGAAATTCTCATCAAAATTAAATCCCGATTATGGACTTCAAATCGATGTGCAGTCATTAATTCCATCAAGATTCTCTCAATTGTCGGCAAATGTGACGAGTTTGAAATTAAATGGTGGAATTAAAATGTTTGCAATGGAGCAGGGTGGTGAGACAATGAAGGCAGTTATAAATACCAATAATAATACACTTCAGGTCCAACATGCTAATCGAATTGTCATTGAATCAGCAGCAATAACTAGACATCCATTGCTTGAAAAATCATCACTTAATGTTGAGGCTGAAATGCTTCCAATGTGGTCACATCAGACTATACAAATGGGTGATTCATTACTTAACAGTGTCTATACAACATATAGTCTCATTGGCGGCGACCCACGTAATCCTCATCAAATATTAAGCAAAGAAACATGGGTGAATAGCACAAGAACATTAGGCATACGATACGAACAATTTACAAATAAGGAAATATTCTATGATAAAGATCGTCAGGATATACTTACAGTTACTTATGATAATAATGGACTGCCATTGTCATTCAAGCCTTATAATGGATTTCCACTTAATATCACTTACGATAGATTCTCAAGAGTTGAAGGCTGGTCATGGGGACCATCAGAACTAAAATATTCATATGAGAAACATGGATTACTTTATGAAGTAACATCACAACAGGACGGAACTGTTAGCTATGTCTATAATGACTTCAACCTCGTTTCAGCAATTGTTCTTTGTACGCAACGGAAATTCACACTAAATTATGACTCCGATGGTGGTCTAAGGTCAATTCAATTACCAACTGGAACTAAACATGTGTTTGATTTACAAAGGTCAATTGGATTTATTCGATACACATACTTGCCACCTGGAAGTACTAAACCATATCTTCAACATTTCTCATATTCTGGTGCATTACTTCAGACAATTTACCCTGGTGATGGTGCCAGAATAGTCTATAGATATAATGCACAAGGACTATTATCGGAAATTGTTCATGGTGAGGGTAAGAGTGAATTTACGTACAATAAGGAAAGTGGAATGCCAAATACAATTGCTCATACTGAACGCGATCTTGAGTATCGATGGGATTTCGAGTATAATGGAGCATTATTGACTGAGGAAAGAATTGATTTCAATGCAAAGACTGGATTGAGTAATGCCAAATTTACGTATGAGTATGACTCAAATTTCCGTTTAATTTCAATGCAAGGACGTGTTGGTGGACAAAATTTGCCTGGCATTACATACACATACAGCACAAAGACTGGAAATTTGGAGCAATTTTCACAATTCAAAATTACACATCCAAAGGCAAACATGACAAACATCTACGATGGAACAGCAACATTTACAAGAACTGTCGATGGACGTTATCTTGAAACAGAAAGAACTGTTTATATTCACCGTATGCAGGTGTTCAAAATGGAATTTATGCATGATATTCATGGACGAATTGTTCAAACAAAAACATTCACTAGAAATGTAGCGATTACAAATTTCTCAAATATTAAGAACTACACTTATGACTGTGATGGTCAATTGATTGGTGTTGATGCTCAAGAACCATGGGGCTTCAGATATGATGACAATGGAAATATGTTGGCATTAACATATCGTGGAAATAATATTCCTATGGAATATAATTCAATGGACAGAATTATTAAGTTTGCTGAGGGTCAATACAAATATGATGTTCGTGGCTATACAATTCAGAATGCACGTGAAGAGAAGTTCCATTACAGCACACAAGGACTTCTTATTCGTGCCACAAAGAAGGGTCGATTTGATGTTCGTTACTTTTATGATCATTTAAATAGAATGTCAGTAAGAAAAGATAATTTCGGTAATGTCACTCAATTCTTCTACAATAATCAAGACCGTCCAAATGAATTGTCACAAATTTACTCGCCAAGAGATGGAAAGCTCCTCTCATTGTTCTATGATGATCGTGGTCATTTGATATTTGTACAGACACCTAGAAATAAGTATTATGTAGCAACAGATCATTGTGGTACACCTGTGATGGTCTTCAACCAGTATGGTGAGGGTATTAGAGAAATGATGAGGTCACCATTTGGACATATTGTTTACGATTCAAATCCATACTTGTACTTGCCAATTGACTTCTGTGGAGGTGTTTTGGATCCGGTAAGTAGATGAATTTTTTGAATTCTTTGTGTTACAAAAATTTAAGAATTTATTAACCTTAACTTCTTTTTTTCTAATTTCCGTATAAATTCTTTATACCATCCAGGTCACATCCCTCGTTCATATGTCAAACGGAAAAGTTTACGACCCACTCGTTGGCCTTTGGATGACTCCAATGTGGGAGAATACATTCGAGCGCATACAAACACCCACACGACTCCATCAATATCGCTTCAACGGAAACGATCCAATTAATTATGCTAAAGATCGTACACAGCCAAAAGATTTTGAGACATGGTTCAATCTCATCGGATATAATGTAAAGAACATGGCACCACAATTTAATCACAAATTATGGAGTACACAAATGCCTTGGGGCAGTACGTCATTCTTTGATAATAAAAGAAAACATCGTAATCCACTAATTGTAGCCTCCGGCTTTCTCTCGCATTTAATTGAACGACAATTATCAAGCTCACTTGGATCACCGAAAAAATCAGCACTTAAGTATGAAGAGACATCACTGCCACCATTTAAAATTGGTGTCTCATCTGAACCACCATTTGGAAAAGGAATTGTAATAACGAGAACATTAGAAGGTCAAGCAATTGTCTCAAGTGTACCAGCAGCAAATGCCATTTATCGTGATGTATACACATCCGTATTTAATCGTACAAAATTACTTCCATTCTCCTTTATTGTCCATAACGGACAACAAGATGCATTCTATTTTGTAAAGGAAGACTCATGGCGATCAAGTGAGGATAGACAACAATTAAAGCGTCTACAAGGACAAGTGAATACAACATTCCATGATATCAATAAAGAGAATTCAAGTGGAAATAATTATTTGGATGTAAAAATTCATGGTGTACATGCAATTATCAATTTACGTTATGGTACAACAGCAGAGAAAGAGAAGCAACGACTTTTACATCATGCGAAGCTTCAGGCAGCAAGAAAAGCATGGACACGTGAGAAGGAACTTATAAGAACCGGCCTTACAACGTCCGTTGAGTGGGTGCCGAGTGAGATTGAGGAGATACTCAAACAGGGATATTCGAATTTATATGATTGTGAGTACATTCATGATGTTAGCATTTATCCAGAACTCGCTGAGGATGCCTACAACATACGATTCGTTAAAAAGAAGGCGAGTCAGCGATGAGCAGCATAAAAAATGTAGAAAATTAAATTTAAAATGAAAAAAATAGTTTTTGAGCTTTAAAAAAATTGTAGAAAAAAATTTAGAAATTTCATAATGAAATTAAAAAAAACACACACACACATTCACATAAGTGACACATATACATAGAAACAATGGCGATTCGAGCTTCTTGAGACTGGCGATAAACACGAAAAATTAAGAATATAGAAATTTATTGAAAAAGAAATCAACATAAAAACAACATATTTTAAATACATATAAATAGATAATTTTTTTTGGAAAGAGGAATCGAACGTGGGACACAGAGTTTGTGTTAATTTTGTAAAATT
Organism: Chironomus striatipennis; assembly: GCA_026123125.1. Lineage (NCBI taxonomy): Eukaryota > Metazoa > Arthropoda > Insecta > Diptera > Chironomidae > Chironomus > Chironomus striatipennis. The sequence continues at coordinate 47,436,573 of CM047394.1, forward strand.
GTGTCTCATTGAATGATGTAAATTATTTAAAAATATATTTTTTTTGTTGATTTCGCGATATTTATGTTTATTAAAAAGAGAAGGCTGCAATCTATTGATTTTTGTAGTTTTGAGTGTTGCTTTATGAAAATGTTGCAGGATTTTGGATGGGGGGTATGTGAAATAAAAGTTTACAAATTTTCTTTGACTGAACAAATGTCAATTCACCACATTTAATTTTCGTATTAATGAATTCAATACCACAATATCTAATGAACCCTAAATTAAAGCTTTACATCCCACAAACGTAAAGTTTAAAGTTAACCTCCTTTAAAATTTCGACTAAAATATTTTAAATCACAAAACTTCAAAGCAAAAGTCCCACAATAAAAAAAGCAAGCCTCTCAATAGCATTTGAAACCACAAAATTTGCAACAGAAGTCAAAAGCCAGCCCACAAACTGCAAAATCAAAAAGCTAGCATTTCTAAAATAAAAAAAAAAATCATATTGTGCTTTTTTGTAAAGTCAAAAGAGCGTAAAATATTTTTCATCATGTAATTAAACGCATTGCAAATATTTACATATTCCACTATATTTGTGGTATTATTGCTATACTTTGATGTTTTTTTCCGGGATATAATTAAACATGTATTTAACTGATAGGTGAAAAATTATTTTAACGCTAAATGTTTGTCACTTCAGAATTTAATTTTGAAGCAGAACCAATAAAAATTTTTTTTTGTTTTTTAATGAATAAATTGTGAATGTGTAAAAAAAAGATATTAAGGATTCGTGTCCAATTCTTACAGATTAATTTCTTTTTTATTAAGAGGATCAAAAAATAAAAAAAAAATATTAAAAAAATTGCGATGATGGAAAACATTTTTGGGATATGAATTTTAATTGTTTTTCTACGAGGGTCTTTTGATGGAAATGATGACATTTTTAGATTAAATTTATATCCCAAAAATTTTTTTTTCTCATCTTAATGTGAATGGCGGCCTCAAATTGTCAAAATAAAAATGAATTATTCAAAGGTTAGAATAACGAAATATAATTTTGACTTTGTGAACTTTTGAGAATTTTTTGGGGGCACAAAAACAAGCTCCTTTTCAAAAAAAAAAATTCATAAAAATTCGCAAGCGAGCGGAAAAAACTGAAAAAAAAAATAATTTTGAAAAAATAAATAATTTAGAAAAAAAAAATCATGAAAATATTGTAAATATAAAATTATGAAATAATGTGACACACGAAATGCAGAAACTATAAATATATTATAAAGAATAAAATAAAATAAAATATGAATATAAAATATATTTAAATGAATGTTAAGTATTTTCTAAGACTATGAAAATTAAGGATGAAGAAAACAAGAAAAGTAATTAAATAACACAAAAAAAACGGATGATAAAAAAAACGTAGTTTTCTATTCATTTAATCCTCAAGAGATGTTGTACATTTTATAATTAATTAAAAATGAAAATTGAATTATCATCATCGTTTCATTTTTCTTAACTGAAAAATAGCATAAAGAACGGGAGATGAAAAATATGAAAAAAGAAAAGTTTCGCTTTTATTTTTGGGACGGGAAACAAAAGTTTTCAACTAACTTTGAGCTTATTGTGCTTATGAAACAAAGCAGAAGTTATTTAAGGGATGCTGATAAAAATTAAAGTTTGGAATGAAGTAGAAATGAAAATTTCGAAAATATTATTTTTTGTACAAATTTTTTAAAATAAGTAACGGTTTTTTAAGTATTATTTTTTAAATTTGAAATTCAAAATTTTTTGAAAAAAAGTTAATTAAAAAATTACACAAATTAAAAATTTATTTTTTTAAATAAAATCTTGAAAATTTTTCTTTGATTAATTTTATGATTTTTTTTCTCACTAAAGTTATCACGAAATTAAACTTTTTGCCATCATTTTGAATAAATTAAAAACATTGCGGTAACCATCTGCTTAAAAAAGCAACAGAAAGAATATTTTTTTTCATCCCGAGAAAGAGAATAAAATTTAAACTTTTGTTTCCGCTTTTTCTTTTAAGTGATTTTATAGAATGATTTTGTCAGAGAATTTTAAAAAAGCTTTTAATTTTTATTTCAATTTTTTTTTAAAAATAATTAAAATCTTGAATAATTTGAATAATTTTGAAAAATTTGAAAAACTTGAAAAATTTTGAAAAATTTTGAAAAATTTTGAAAAATTTGAAAAACTTTGAAAAATTTGAAAAATTTTGAGGAATATAAAAAAAATTTGAATAATTTTAAAAATTTTGAAAAATTTTTTAAAAATTTGAAAAATTGAAAAATCTAAGAAAATTGAAAAATTTGAAAAAAAAATTTTAAAATTTGAAATTTAAATTAAAACTTTCAAAAGCTTGAAATTTTTATTAAAAATTTTGAAAAATTTAAAATTTTCAGTAAAGTTTAACCTTTTTTTGAAAATTTTTCAAGCGTTTGAAAAATTTTTGAAAATTTGAAAAATTTTGAAAGTTTAAAAAAAAAAATTGAAAATTTGACAATTTTGAAAAATTTTGAATTAAGTTAAAATTTTCAAAAATTTGCATTTTAATTAAAAATTTTCATTAAATTTTTTTAATTTTAACTTTTTTTTGAAAGAATTCCATTTTTTTGAAAATTATTTTTCGAAAAATTAATCAAATTTTTCAAGTATATTTAAATTTAGCAAATTTAGCAAAACCTTTTGGAAATTCCTGACAAAACTTCTCACAAGATCACCTCCATTCATCTCTCAGAAAAAAGGCCAACCCCTATCATATTCAGTATAAAAATAAATACACATAAGACTATACAAAATATCTCTTTTACTCTGTCTGTGTTGTTCCAAAAAAAAAAGAAAGAAGAAGTAAATGAAATAAAACATTTTCATTTCTCCTTCTCAGCTCACCCAACTGAACCCTGAGAACAATTAATTTACAGATGTTATTCAATACAAGAAAACAATAAATTAACGATAAAATAATATCGAAGCTATTTTAACATTGATAAATTTATTCATCTACGTTTCTCGGTGCCATGTTTAATGTTTAGAAATTGAATGTTAAAAAAAAAAGAAAAAAAAAATAAAGACGAAGGAAAATAAAAGAAAAATCGTCTCGAGACAGTACATGAATTTAATGAATTTAATTGCATTGTAATTGGTTTCGAAGAGTAAGAGAAAAGCTCATAAAAATGCTAATTTTATTTTCTCACACACAGCACGTTTTCTCACTCTTAACACAACAATAAAAATAAAAATAAAAGTGGAAAAAATAATAATAAAAACAGCGGGCAAAAGTTAGACTTGTAGTTTTAGATTATTTTACTTGATTTTTTTTTCGGTTATGATATTATTATTATTATTATTATTATTAGGGGTTGGAGGTCAACAACTTCCCATAAAAAATTTAATTCTCTAATTTTTTTTGCATAAGAAAAAGTCAAACCTAAAAATTTATAAAAATAATAAAAAAACGCATTTGTGATATAAAAATAATGACAAAAAAAAATTAAAAAAATTTCCTTAAGCTAACAAAAAAATGACGTTCATCAAAAAATTGAAGAAAAAAAAAATGTTCAACGGCACACGGCATATTTTAAGAATAAAGTCAACATTTTTTTTTCTTCTTAATTTTTTGCGGTCGTAATTTTTTTTTTCGTTTTGCTAAAATTAGAAAAGGATATGAAGAAAAATACGCTGATGAGTTTTAAGAAATTACCAAATTTATGTCTGAAGGTGAATGAATTTTGTTCCATTTAATTCATTATCTTGATGAATTCCATGGTAATAACCTCGGGGATGGATATAAATTGTCTGATGTTCTTCTCTTCAATTTAATTTAGATGAAAATTGTAGAAGTTTATCTATGGAAATTTAAAAGCAACATTCAGTTCACTAGAATCTGTGTTTGATATTTTTGGGGAGAAAATTTTAACTTTTTTTCAAACTTTCAATTTCAAATGACGAAATTTTTTAAAAACTAAATTCTTCATTAATTGAAAACTTAATCGAAAAGAAATAAATAAAATCAGCAAAATACGTCCAGCAAATCCTTTAAGAACTAATAAAACTCAGCTTTACTTTATGATTTTGTTTTTAAAATTAAAATGTTTAATAAAAATTGCCCAATAAAATTAGCTAGATTATTCTGGTTTAATGTGATCTTTTTTTAAAATTATAAAAAAGGTCAAGAAATCATCAAAATAAAGTAAAAGTGAATAAAATTTCGAAAAAATAATAAAGAAAAATCCTGTAAATATTTGAACAAACCAAGTTTGAAAATTTTGTGGCAAACCAGCAGTTTTATAAGAAAAAAGCCAATACCACAAAATTTTTAAGTTTGAATTGAAAATCCCTTATAAATATTAAAGTTAGAGAATATGAAAATTAATAATTTAATATAACAAGCAGAATAAGAATATGAAACATAATTATAATTAGAATAACATTAAAGGTAAATAATAAAAATAATGGAATATGAAAAGAGTAAAATTTTCATTGGACTAATGAAAATGAGGTAAAACTTTAACAAGAAAAAAAAAGAGTAAAATTGTAACATAATACAAATGATTATACTAGAATAAATTTATAATAAAATGCGATATTAATGAAAAATTTTGTCTTTCAATAATTTTTATTTTCAGTTTAAGTTTTCAGATTAATTTTATTTTTTTATATTAAAAAGTTTTTCGTGAAGTTTATGGTTTTATCGTGAAAAAATCTGAATTTTCAATTTTCTGTGAAACTTTCCAAAAAGGTTGTACTGTATTTTTTTTTTGTAAAAAAATTTACAAATTATAAAAAAATTGAACAGTTCTTACATGTGCACAGAAATCTGTATCGCCATCCTGAATAATTTCAAATGATTTCAAACACAAAACATTCGTTATAAATTGCAGGATAAATCTTATTTTTTTCCACAATTAGATATTCTAACTTCTCATTCAAGCTCAATGAAAAGTAATAAAAATGAGCATTCAAATTTAAATAAATAGTACAACTTAGAGTTTTGAATAAATTATGATTTATAATTTCCATTTTTAAAGTGATTTCCTCCCATCATCTTTTACAGACCAAAACTTTTAGCATTTCATTATCTTTCCTGAGTTTTGTTTCAATTTCAATTCATCTTCCTAATATTCAGCAATTCATCCAAACTTATTTACATTTTTAGAACTCTTGAAATATTATTCTTTGTTATTTTAAATTAAAACTTTTCATGAGAAAAATTTTATTTCATAAAATAAATATTTTTTCTATTACAAGAAAGGAAATGAGTGGCTTAATAGGCTCATGAAATTAGAATAAAATTATAATTATTGTAATTTAGCATCCGCTGGAATCTCATATTGTTCTTGAGAAGTCTTGCAGTTGGTTTTTATTTAAAGTTTTTTTTTAATTATTATTTATTAAAAGAATTTTATTTTTTTTTTCAACTTTGTTATATAGGTGAGTTGTTGACGTTGATGGAAATATTTTGTTTTTAATTTTTTAGAGTTTTGTTTTAATTGATTTAATTAAGGTTAATTACTATAGAGATAAATTTTCTATGATGTAAATACTAGATTGTGAGTTTTAAATATTGTATCAAAGTTAAAGCCCTGCATTTTTTCATAAAATCAAGCATTTAATTTTCACTAAATAAATGATATGCTTGACGAATTTTGTCAATATTTATTCTAAAATCTGCAATAAATAGGTACTTTTAATTTTTTTAAATAAAATTCCCACGACTTTTTATTTAAAAAAAACTCCTTAAAATTAAAGAACACTTAAACAATCGAGAACAAATCTAATGAAATTTCAATAATGAAAGTGCAACCACAACAGGTGCAATAAAGCTTAAAATCATTTTAAATTCTTTCTTTTTTCTTTCCTCTCAGAAATCCCCTCGAATATAATTAAAGTTCCATACAAGACCGAAATCAGCACTTTGCGGTTGAAAAGAGAGAACAGAACAAAAAAATCCAATAAAATTCAACAATTTTTAATTACATCTCTCTTTTACTAATTGCTCTCATTACAAGGTACTAGAAACTAAATGTTCTATTTTAAAATTCACCTGAAAAGCTGTAAATGCTGCAAAACTAATGAGAAAATCTTTTTAAAATTTCCACTTGACATGAAAAAAAACGGTACAGCAAATGGCAGGATGAAAAAAGTGGTAGTAAAGCAATTATGTCAATAATTTTCTGTAGTTTCCACTTTGTGAGTGAAGTGGATGGCATGATAAGTGAAGTATGCAATCTTGTTTTTTTCATCGTTTAGCTTCTCTTATGGTCGGTAAAGCATCAAAATATTCTAGGAATTTTTTTATGCTGGTTGTGGAATTGCATGATGTTTATTGGCATTTTCTTAGGTAAATTCTGGTCTATGATCTTAGGTATCGTTCATTTATTACGTAACAAAATAACGGTCATATTTCAAAAAAGAACAATGGAATTCTCAGAAATTCTATTGTTCTCCTCTCGACCCCCCCCTGCGTTACGTAATAAGTGAACGAGCCCTTAAAAGTATGTCAATTTCTTGAGTTTTCTGAATCAAAATTTAGATGAATTGTGAATCCCTTCAATTACCCCACAAAGCATAGAAATTCCCCGAAGAGCCTCCACCACTAAGCCTACCACCATCATTAAGCAAAATGAGAAAACAAAAGAGCACGAAAACAATTTGTCGCTTCCCGCAATCATGTGCTCAAAAATTCCGGAAACAAGTTAAATACCATCATCAGCTTCATATTCGCAGCTTAAGGAAAAGAAAGGCAACTGCAAAAAACAAAAAGTTCAACTTCAGCACCACAACTAACAAGAATAAATTCACACAAAAGTCATAATATTTTTTTTTGCAGAATCTACACATATTTACTGATCAACTTGCTTCCATAACTGGCTGCGAATAGTGAAAGGAGAGAAAGAAAAAAAGAGCTGAAGTTGTCAGTTTCCATTTAGTAACTACGAGAAAGTACATTCAGGCAGAAAAAAGGCAACAACGATGGATGAGGAAAAAAAGAGGAAGCTGGAAAAAATTATAAATGATTGTTCTCTGTTCCGTCGTCCCTTTTACGTTTTTCACATTTTTTTGTTGTTAAACAGCAGATTTTTTTTGGATATAAAATAATTCGAATTGAATGTCACTTAGTTGAGTGTCTTTACATCTGAGCTTTCTTAAATTTAGGAACTTTTATTTATGAATGTATTTCGTGGTGAAAAATTTTGGAATTTCCAAAAATATGCGCCTTATTCCAACATCCAAGACAATCACTTCCCCGCCATCATTTTTAAGGGAAAGGAAAAAGTAATTTTTGTGCCATTTTTTCTGCCATTTCATTCTTCTCATCTCATTCACATTTTTTTCTTCTCTCCCATTCTGAAAAACTGACGACAAAAGGATGGCGGTTGAAGTTAATTCCGTAATTATGGATACGTGTTTTGAATTGTTTGTCTCGATGAATGATGATGTTGGAAAATTTCTGTTCCTTTTGTTGTTTCATTTTTTGTGTTATTGTTGTTATTATTTTTTAGTCATTGCAGCTCTTTTGAAAAACATGAAAATAATGGAAATACAGAAAAAAATATAAATACGGAATGAAATGCTGAAAAATATCATCACAACAATAAAATACTGTTTTTTTCACTTTTATATTATGAATACCGTGAAGTTTTCATTATGTTACCTTGTTTATTACTTTCATCAATGGATATAGATTAGTGAGAATGGAAATAACAAGTTGTGGTTGAAATGTGGATGGAGGAATAATTTATAGTTTTTCATTTTATTCTGATAATTAGTTGAGATAAGTTGGAGGTTGGGTTGTATTTTTTATTTGGGATCATTGAAAAATTACGTCTAATAATTTTTTTACTCAACTCCCCAAAACTGTTATTTACAAATTGGTTCCTTCATACTTTTGTAAAATTTAAAGTCAATGCTTTATTTTGAGTCGACGCTTTAGGGGCCGTTCACAAAGTACGTTACGCAAAAAAAAAAATGACTTTTTAGACCCCCCCTCCCCCCCTTGTTACGCTTTTTGTATAAAAATTCTTTTGTTTTGTTTAATCTGTTACAAAATCTTAGACTCCCCCCCCCCTAAAAAGCGAACGTACTAAGTGAACGGCCCCTTAGCTTTTGAATTTTCAATCAAAGCTTCACTTACTTTGAAATTATTTATTTTTCCTTCGTTGTTTTATTTTTGAGTTGTTGCTTTCTATTTTTGTTTTTTCTCAAGTCATGCAAGCATTAAAATAAGTAAATAAAAGACAAAACTATTCGAACTTATCATCAACAATTCAATAATTCAATAATTCTCAAAATGCAAATTCCCAAAGGACTTGAGGAAAATTCATCAACGAAAGTTGTTTGGATTAACAAAATTCAACAATATTGATTAAAATTATAATCACAGAAACTGATTAAAATGCACATACATACATCAGAGGGAGAATCAACAGTCATACGAACGTCCATTAATTCAAAAATCATTTCAACCCTTTCATCAGCCTCACAATGTGAATCACAGACAGGCCAGGCAGGAAAAAAAAATTCTATTTAATCTTTAATATTGTTGATTAATTTTTTTCTCTCTCTCCTTTTTATCTCATCATCGTCATGATTTTCATCATAACATATATAGCCGTAGTCAGTCAGTTCTTGTGATGTGCGATAAAAATGAAATGAATGCATGAGATTAATGTGAAGCTATCCCCAAAATCCATCCCCAAAATTATCGGCCGATTATCGGCCGACAAATTTTTTTGCTTACGTTTGTCGGCCGACACGTATCGGCGGTCTTACGTACAATTTATCGGCCGATTTTTGTCGGCCGACATGTTGTATGCAAGTTTTTCTCTTGCATGCAATTTTGAAATATCGGCCGATTTTGTCGGCCGATTTTTTTCTGACACTTAGGATTTGAACTCGCAACCTTTGGGTGCAAAAAAAGAAATCCCTATCACTTACCACTTGAGCTATTAAGGTTAATAATTTTTATGCTACTATATGGCTAAAAGACTTATATCAATTATAAATTTTTCCATAAATATAAAAAATGATTATGTGAGTATTCTTCACTAACACTTCTATACTTTTAACTATATACTTCACAAGAATCAAAAAATTTAAAAATCGGCCGATTTTTGTCGGCCGATTTTTTTTTAAACTTGGAATTTAGCTTATCGTTTGTTGAAAAAAATAAACTTACTCATTATCTAATTAGCCTAATAAGTTAAATACAAATATTGACAAATATTTGCAATAAATGAGTTGATATCAAGATATATTTTTATTTTTCATAATAACCTCATTTTAAAAATTTTAAAACAGAGTAAAAAACATTGAAATTCGCACACTCAAATACTGAAATTCGTACAACAAGTACTCACGATTTTTGCATCTAAAACTTGGGAAAAAATTAAAAGTCTTGCAGTATTTTCATTTGAGGAGGTTTTTATCTATCCTGAGCAGCTTATTTATTCTTTTAATTGATTTTATTTAATTTGTTTACACAAACACAATATCGAATTTTAATATTTCTTGTGTACGAATTTCAATATTTGGAATGAAGTGGATTTTTTTCGTAAAAGCAGTGCTTATTTATGCATTGATTTAATTTAATTGGGAAGTAGGCTGCACAGGCAAAATGTGACCAATGTTGAGTTTTAAGGATTTTTTTCAAGTCTAAAAATTGTAAGAAATTTTTTGTAAATTTGATCGTACTAATTTCAGTTTTGTACAAATTTCAATATTTTTTACCCCAATTTTATTTAAATTATTTATTTGCTTTTTATTATTTTTAATAATTTATTTTTAGCTAAATTCCAAGTTTAAAAAAAAATCGGCCGACAAAAATCGGCCGATTTTTAAATTTTTTGATTCTTGTGAAGTATATAGTTAAAAGTATAGAAATGTTAGTGAAGAATACTCACATAATCATTTTTTATATTTATGGAAAAATTTATAATTGATATAAGTCTTTTAGCCATATAGTAGCATAAAAATTATTAACCTTAATAGCTCAAGTGGTAAGTGATAGGGATTTCTTTTTTTGCAACCCAAAGGTTGCGAGTTCAAATCCTAAGTGTCAGAAAAAAATCGGCCGACAAAATCGGCCGATATTTCAAAATTGCATGCAAGAGAAAAACTTGCATACAACATGTCGGCCGACAAAAATCGGCCGATAAATTGTACGTAAGACCGCCGATACGTGTCGGCCGACAAACGTAAGCAAAAAAATTTGTCGGCCGATAATCGGCCGATAATTTTGGGGATGGATTTTGGGGATAGCTTCACATTAATATGCATGAGGCCTTTCTTTTCTCTATTAATATTTAATCCCTTTACCATCATGTACATATTATATGTGATGTGTATGTGGACATTATGACGAGAGAAAAAAAAAGATATATTTTCCCTACAGGGTTGACTTGTGGTATGATGCGATTGTATACTTTTACTGTCATTTAATGAAATGAGATAAGGAAAATATTGAGAAGAAATGTAGAAGATTGAAGACTATCGGCAGAATATTTTTTTTATGTGTAGATGATTGACAAGTGATGGAAATTTAGACTAAATTACTCATTTTGGAGATTTGAGTCATCTTGAGTCTACTTTTAAGCATAATGTTCCCAAGATTGTGTTTTTAGTAACGATAAAGATGCATCTGTATCTTATCACACATATTTAATCCCTAAAGTGTTTCTGTAACGAGGTCTTGATCAAAATGAGATTCTCAGAGTTTCAAATCCTATAATATTGATTATTGACCCTTCAAACAAAAACATAACTCAACTCTCAATGTAGCCTTCAAATCATTCAAAAAGTACCCAACCCTTCCTCATAAACCACACAATATCTGAACATTCTTAAAGATCATAAAGGAAATAACCTTTAAATTCAATTATATGAGCTATAATCTCCTACATGCCATATAAAATTATTAATAGATTCCCAATTTTCTTTTTTTCATCTTTGCAATTTTTCTTTTTTATTTATTCTTCAAAAGATTTATGAAAAAAGTTTTCAACCGAAAAGAAGCAAAAAAATTTTTTTATATTTTTCCATGCTTCACAGAAAAAACAGGAAATTAAAATCAAAAGCGAGTTTTTTTTACTTTTTTTCTCTCCACATGATTGAAAGCAATTGAATGCCTGAGAAGAATGAAAAAGTATTTTCGGGGATTCATAAAAATTGATCGTTAAAAAAGAGTGATTTTTTTGTGTGTGTGGTTTTTTGGGTAGCTATGGATTGTGGCTTTGGAATCAGGGATTTTTGAGATTGATATTGGAAAAATCTTAAGCTTAGCTTTACTCTACTATTTTCTTGAACTTATATTGAGTGAGTAGCGCAGCAAATTAAATTATTTTTTTTTAAGTTTAATTTTATTTAAAATTTTCATGAAAATTTTTCCTCATTAAAGGCAATACGTGAGTAATACATATCTATTTGAAAAATAACAATAGACCATAGCATACTCTCGAACCTCCCCCCCCCCCCCCACCGCAAGAGCGTTACGTAATAAGTGAATGGCCGCTTACTTTCAAACTATTTAACAACGCAAATCTATGCTTCTAATCTTTGCAGTAATAAATTAACAAAATAAAGCCCCTGCAAGCAGTCTGTAAACCTACAAAAATCTCCTCAAGCTACTATCTGTTAGCCACCCATTTAAGAATGTGAATCTAATAAAGTCAGTTGAGAATCCTTTCTTCTTCATTTCCAAACTCATCACTCAATTTTTTTTATACCACTCATTCAGTCATTTCGATTGATGATTATGGTCAAGAGAGAAAAAAAAGATCTTTGCCGCCACACGTTTTAACCATTGAACACTGTATATCCATATATAATACATTGGATATGAAGAGAAAGTTTTATTACCAGCACTGCTTGAACCCTGTCAAATAAATGTGTCAATAATCCATTATTCGATTTATTTTCATCGCGCCCCGAGTCCAATATTTATTGACCAAAAGCGTGTGTGTGTGTGTGTGTGCTTCCCTTGTTATTACTTTCGAATGTCACAAAATATTTTTTATATGTTATAGATTTTCCTTTTTTTTTGTTGCCATTTCTATCCCCTTTGGGCAGTCTCATACATATACAATATTATGACTTTGAGCGTTGAACATGTTATTTCTTGGAAACAATATTCTTGATCTTGTGGTAAGGATTCAGACCGTGGATTGAAACTGAAGGAAAAATTAAGTTGATTAGGGGCCATTCAATTATGACGTCTATAAAGAATATGGATTTTTAGATCCCCCTCCCCCCCCCTCTGTCACAAAATTTTCAATAAAAAAAATCTTTTGTTTAAAACTGTCACACAGTCTCAGACTCCCCCCTCCCTCCCTAAAAATCGGCCATCATAAGTGAACGACCCCTTATTATAAAGTTTCTGCATCAACGATCAAAAGATACTGATGTGAAAATTTTTGCATCATTTTGAAAAAATTGCTTTTAAAGTTTTGTTTAAAAAAATGCTTAAACTTTAGTTAAACGACACGACATTTTTGCAATAATTCAAGTAAAGTGAGGCAAAAATTTCAAAATCAATTTTATCAAAAAGATGCGAAAAATTCTGCTTTAAACTAAATTAATTGATACAAAAAGCATCAACCATAAAGTTAAGTTAAGAAATCTCATACGGTCGGAACAACTTAACATCCTATGACATCCTTAAAAATCTAATTTTTTCATCCATTGTTGTTGGAAGTGCTTGAAAAGTGTTTATAGCGATAAACGATTTGAAATGTTACATTTTCATAAACACAACATCAAATGATTTATTACCATTGCCTTTTTTGTGGATGTATGTGGGTGCGTTAAAGGAAGGAAGTATGTTTTTTGCTGCTCTTAACCTCATCATGGCATTTTCTATGTTTTTTTTCTTTATTGCTTCTTTTTTTCCTATTTGCTGTATAAATTTCCCCTCATCCCTATTAAGTTTGTGTTGAGAGTAAAAAAAAATTGTGAAGTGTTCAATAAGTTTTTTTTCTGTTAGATTCTCATCACATGAAGGGTTTTAGGAAGTTCTTAAGTTGAACAAATTAAATTTTAATTTTATGGGTGTTGATGTTGTCACTTCCATTCAATAGCTTTAGTGGAAGAGATTTATAGACGCCAATTTAACTGATGGATTTTAATTTTTTTAGAAATTTTAAGAATTTTTTTTAAAAAAATATTTCTTCGATTAAAAGTTTAATTTCTTAAAATGTAGCCTATCAACTAATCAGCCATCCATCTAAAATCACCTTACAACATTTTAAAAAATCTCATCTCAATTTTTTTTTTTTTTTTGTTAAAAAATAAAATTTGTACATTTAATTAATGACAAGCCATAAAAGGAAAGTGACACGAAACGAGCACAAAATTCAATTAAGTTTAAAAAGGTTTTTAAGCTCCATGCAAATACGATGAAAGGATAGCAAACTGTAAAATTTTTCATCATGAATAATGTATGTATAATGCATATAAAAATGATTGAGGAAGATGAAAATTTTTAGTTTTTTTTTTTTTATTTTCATCTATGAAACAATGACTAAATTTTTTTTTTGTGAGTGCGGTTGCAACTTTTTATGTTGCTTTTGTCTTTTCCATTTTTTTGTGAATATATAATATGCATGAAGAAGCTTTTGCGGTTGCTATGAAAATTTTTTGACTCCCACATTTTATGCAGTCTTCATTCACTTTCATGAAAAAAAAAATCATCTAATGCGACATGGAGGGAGGTTAAGTGGGGATAAAAATGAAAAGCTTTCGGCATGGAAACGAATAATGTTTTTTTTTCTATGATTTTATTCTATTATTTCTTTATTATGCTTATTTCAAATTCTGTTGAAGGTGTGATGAGTAAATATTTAATAAGGATAGAAAGAAGGATTGATTTAACATTTTTAAAAGAAATTCAAGAATAAAACTGAACATTTGCACATTCGAAAGTAAATACAACAAAAAACTAATTCCTGTTAGTAACAAATTTAGTCATATTTAGAGCTAATGTGAGACAAAATCGCATAGCTAGAGTAAACTGTTTGCAAAACCTAAAATTATTACACAAATTATTAATTTTTTAAAAAAAATTAAGACATCGTTTTTCATTTTTACTCACATTTACAAATGAATCAAAATTGAATGTAAATATTTTCAGCATATTAATCTGCATAGGATTCTTGATATTTTCGATCAAAATCAAAAGCGATTTTTTGTAGTTCTTGTCCTTATCAACCCATTCACCTGCAAATGCAATTCTACTCAACTCATCACTTCCAGATTCAATCAATTGTCCCAGTAAACAAGGCTTGAACAATTGAAATGTAACTGAAATCGCATACGTTATTAAATGTAAAACATCCTTGGTGTGCAGTTCCTGAGAACATAAAATAAGTTATTGAGTTATTTTGAATTTATACTTTATTATATTACCTTTAAGTGTTGAATAAGCAGAAAAATAACACAGCATAGAATATATGTTGACACGAATCCATTATAAACTGTTGGAATTCCATAAACTCTGTTGTATTCTTTCAATAACCTTTAAACGTTTTGTGAAAAATTATCTAAGCATGCAGGGGTGTAGCCAGGAGGAGGGAAGTCTTGGGTCCAGATACCCCCCCCCCCTCCCCTAACCCCCCTAGAGCTCAAAGTTTCATCCAAAACTTTTTTTTATATTTTTAATTTTTTGCGAAAAAAATATATTAATATTGACGAAAAAATGATGATTACAGTAATCAAAATTTCCTTTAAAATTCCTGATTACGCCAATATAAGCATGATATTAAAATTCTAAACCGGAATAGCAAATAATTAAGATTTTTTTTGAAAGCATTTAAATTACCAAAAATTTCATTAAAACCGGAAAAATTTAAATCTCAAAAATAAAAGAATTAATAATTTTTTTCTGATATTAATATAATTTTTAAAATTTTTTTAACTTCACAAAAAGTCTACTCCTGACCTACCTGCGACATTTATCATAAATTATTGAACGAATTTTTATATCAACTTGTTGAAACTGTATTACACAATACTTAACATATGCATAAATCAAGAATAACTGAAGAAAAACCAGTTCCTCGAAGTTAGCCAAGACTATCGATAAATACAGAAAACACATCGACTGATAGACCCAAATAATATAAAATGATCCTTCAAATTGTGTTAAAAATTCCGGTATTGCCATTGATATTAATGCCTTGCCAGTGACACAAGTCATGATACTTGTTGAGATATTAATGATAATTATTAAAATCATCATCAACGTGTAAAATGATTTTGCCTTCTTGTAAGCATCGTCAATGAACTTTTTTGCAGCTAGATCCATGCAGATTGTTTCATTTAAAAGCAAGCAGTACTTTTGAATTTTTGACTTATTAATATTTACAAAAATAGCAAAAGTATACAGAATCGTGTAAGTTGGAAAATAGACAAGAACTGAAATCACGCTAAATCCATCATTGACTTGAGTTATTGACAAAATGTTGAATAAACTCGGCACAATACAAAATATTAAAAACAAAATTAATGAAATTCTCTTATGACGAATAGAAAAATGTTCCCAAAAACCAAAAATACTTAATGTATTTAAAATAGTTGGAAAAGGTTCTTCTAACTCCATAACTTGCTTGTTCTGTATTGTTTGCATGATGGACGTCAACTAAAGTAATTGAACATTTTGCATTGTTCTAGAATTGCAAAATAATGAATTTTTAACGAGCAATTTGAAAAAATTTGCATGATTTGCAAAAATTTTTAGGGGTTTCAAATGAAACGGATTTTTGATGATTATTAGACTTAGAAAGAATTTTCTTCTTTTTAAGGTGTATTTATTGAAACTCTAACGGAATAGAACCAAGTCTATTTATGCTGTAAAATATTAAGAATGTAATCTTTGTCATTTGTTTCAATATTATTGCAAATATTTTTTTTTTTCATTTATCGTACAATCAATAAAAACTCACATCCACGTCAGTAAAAAGAACATTTCTACATTTTTAATCATAAAAAAAATGTATGTTACTAAGGAGATGCAATAAGAGATTAGAATCTGGCAGAATTTCGATAAAATTTACTAAAATCTTCTTTTTAAATACTTTTAGTAAACTTTTTTCATCAGAAAAATTAAGAGAAATAAAATTGCAATAAATAATTTTGATACGATTTAATCATGGAAGAGATTATGAATAAGTAATGAGTAAGAAATTAAATTTTCACATATTTCAAAGATATGAATCATGTAACTGAATTAAATTGATTAAATTTTTATTATAAATCCCCCCAACATACACATACATACAAACATATTTCTCACATTCATAATTTAATTTTCTTAAAATGCTCATGGCAAAACAATTTTCTTCGTTTTTCACATTTTTTTCTTTATTATTCATTTATTACTCATATATATGTGTGGATCAGATGAATAACAAAATTACAAAAACCAATAAATAAATCATAAAATTTTTGCTGTAATTAAATACCATCGAGAGAACAGCTCCCCAAAAAGTTTTTTGGTGCGGGGGAGAGAATATGAATAAGATTTATAACTCAAATATTTTGATAAATTTTACAATCGAAATACATACAGAAAATTACAATCAAATTTTCAACGATATAAAGCCATTGTTGGTGTAGAAAATGCATTATTCATTATTTTTCCTTGCTTTATTGTGGCTGCAGTGCTAACTGAGAAGTTTATATTTTCTTTGAATTTTTTATCAAAATTATTAATTAAATTGAAAAGTTAAGATTATTTTGTATAAAAATTCATCAAATTTTAATAAAATTTTTAAGATTAATTTTTTTTCCATTTCAATTTATCTCAAATTTGAAATAATTCATCAATTATTTCAATTTAAAATGCGTCATTAGCAACTTTAATTCCAATATACTTTTCAACATTCAGCTGCTTTTTCTAGAAATCCACATACAATCGTGTATCTACATACAAATATTGAGTTAGAAAATTTATTATCAAAAACGAAGACGCAAAAGTTTTTTTATTCTTTATCTTTTATTTTGCGACTGAGACACGGTTTGTTTTATGTTATTCATTCTTAACTTTTTTCATACATAAATATTTTTCTTTTGCTTATGGAATTTATTTTTTAGTCCACAAGATGATCGTTGTGCACTTTCAATGCTTGTAACTAAATAATAAATGTGTGGTGAGTAAATAAATTTTAAGTAAAGCTACGAAAAAAAGATCATATGTGTCAAAAAAGCAACTGCAGTGAATTTTATTTGCTCATAAATTATGAATCAAGAAAAATTTGATATTTATGATGTTTACGAGAAGAAGTTAGTCAATTTGGTTCAAGGAAAATTGCTGAAAGTTTATTTTGATGAAGCTTTTAAAATATATTTTAAAAATTTTTTAAAGGAAATTTTTTTAAATTTTTTCGTTCAAATTTTCAATTTTTTAAATCTTAAGTTTTTGAAAAATATTAAAAATTTCTTTTTTTGAATTAACTGTCACAACGATTCAAAGTAAACTGAATTTTACTGATTCTTATAGTAAAATACATATTTTTTAATCAATTTTGTCACAAAAGTGACACACACACACACATACCAAATGCATTTAAAAAATTAAATCCGCAGACTTCCGTCCTTGTTCCACAATCGTTACAATCATTATCACATTACACAATTTTTCCATTCGCAAACAAAGTGAGAATTTAAAGTGAATTTTAATTGATATAAAATTGAAAGCTCAATGACGGGAAACAGTGAGAGAATAAAATGGATTCTTTTTTTTTTAATTCAATCGATAAGCTTCTTGTATTTCTATGACAACATTCAACTTGATTATTTTTCAATCTGCTGTGATTGAGAAGATGAGAACTGTTAATTGAATGCAAACAGACTAAGTTTATAATTAATTCGATTTTCATCTTTCTCTACTTTTTTAGTGGATTTCTTTTTTTTAGGAATGAAGGTTGGAGGTTTTGATGTAGTTTTTGGCTGAGTTGTAAACTTAAGAAATTTTTTAATTTATGAATTTTGCTGTTTTATTACATGTTGGGTCCATTTTATAAAATATTAAATTTTTTCTAAATAAAATCTAAGTGCGACTTGAACAATGTCCACCCCTGACCTCCATCCACCTCCACAAAATTCCTCTTTATTTGCAGTCTCACCAGGAATGGATAAATACTACGATAGGAAATCTCCACGGCTGCAGATGATATTTTCGCATCGTTGAGATAAATAAAACTTTTTTTTATTCCTTGATTGGAATTGAAGCTGGTTGATGAGGAAATAAAGGAGAGAAAAAAATAAGCAAGAAAAAAAATTAATCAAGGTTGGGAATTGTTGTGAAACTCATGCGGATGATGGCAAGAAAAAAAGTTTAAATTTGTTTTAATTAGAAATTTAAGTCACTTGTTCGTATGTTGAAGTACTCAAGATAATTAAAAAAGTCGATTTTGTGCTCAAAGAAGGGAGTACGAATCTAAATAAATGAGAAGCAAATGATGAGAAAATAATTCAAATGTTTTAAAAACTCTTCATTAAGGAACAAATTTTTTAAAAATGTTGTCTTCAAAAAATGAATTCAAATGAAAAAAAATTTTTTCATACATTGCCCTACTCTGCAAGATAAATAAAGAATATTTTAATGATAGCATTTCATATCAGATTGTATCCATACATACAATAGGAATAAAAAAAAAATAATAAGAAGAAAATGGAAACTTATCAGTGCTATCAGAAACTTGAGCTTTCTTGTCGTTTTAAAAATGAAGAACTCTTCCATATTTTTACAAAACTTTTCCTATTTATTCATTATGAATTTCATTATGAAATGGTGGGAAAATAAGAAATTATGAGAAATAAATATGAATATGAATTTTATGAAGAATAAAGGTTGAAAAATATTATAAATTATTTGAAATTATTGAGCGCATCATTTAAATTTTGAAAAATAAATTTATGATTTCAAAAATCTAATTTATGGTTTTTAAAACTCTATTCTGATCAGAGCAACCATTCTTGAAATAAAATTTTTAACAATGATGTTTTTTAAATAAATTGGTTAAAAATTATTTCTACAAGCTCAAAATCAAATTAGACAGACCGACAAACATCCAACAGTCAACAAACCATCCCAACAATTCAGGTAAAAAGAGAAGATTAAAATAAGAATGTACAGAAGTGATGAGAAATGATGGAATATTTCACATTGGATAAATCGGAAATAATTAATCATTTTTCTTTACTTTCATATCCTGTGTGGTGATCAGATGAATGTAAGCTGCAATATTACTTGATAAAAAGCTGTGAGACAACATGAGATACAGCAGAAACAGAAAAAAATTAGTTAAAGCAATTTCTCGTGTTTGCTTGTTGGAAAGAAAAAAAGTTGGGCATGACTCGGAATTAATTTTTGCACATAATGTAAATAAAGGAAAAATAGAAAGGGTGCTGGCACTTTTCCACACACATACCCGGACAGGTAGCACCGAAGGATAGAATGATGGAATTAATTACAATTTTTTTACATGTTCATGTTCCATTATCTCAAAAAGTAAGTGTAAGTAATAACGTACAAGATGACCCGAACTATTAATCAGCTCTTGTTAATTTTACAAATGTCATTGCGTTTGCATGATTATCTCTTTTAGTGGATTTAGTGTGGAAACTACATTAGTTTTCTTCTCTGATCCTCTCCCCATGCATTTTCATTTCTGGCGAACAACGAAATGAGCTCTTTTATTGCCTTTTTATCTCAAACTTACTGTAATTACCACACTTTTATTGTATGAAAATGCATGAGAAACTGGTTTTTGTCCGTTTTTGTGTTATCTTTGCATTATTTTTTTAAGCTTATTCTTGTGCATCTAGAGCGTACGGATGGGATTTTTTTTTGTAGAGGATAGTGAGAAGTTGTGGTAAAGTTAAGTATTTAAGGTATGAAAAGTTTGACAAAAGTTAAATTTGGAAAATATTATTGTCATCGTAATAGGTCAGTTTTTAATAAAAATAATTTTTAATTAACTGAATGACCATCACATATCTCACAAATAATCCCAAAAACATCCACCGATCTTCTCAAAACTGAACCAATATCCTCTCTCCGTAGTTTCCATTCATGCTTAACATTTTTTTTTAATTTTATGTTAATGAATGCAAATTGAGATGAAACTTTTTTTTTATTTTATCTGGATAAAAAATATGTAATTGTGTTTATTTTTTACCCTCCAATCTCTTCTCGCCTCTTGTCAGTGCATGAAATTAAATAGAAAAAAAGTATTATGAAAAAAAAGAGATGAGAAAAAAAATTTGCATTGAGATGGCATGAATCCTTTTTTTAGCTTGATTTACTCAGGAAAATGGAAATTTTTGATCATTTTGGATGGACAACAGTTTTGCGGGGTTTTCTCAATGTGAGTTTAAAATAATTTTATTTTATTAAAAGCGTTCTTGTTTCTTCAACAATTTCATGACCCAAACTTTTACATTATGGCCATCTCTCAATAAATATTCGTTTTTAAATGGTTCAAGCAAAAAAAAAAGAATCTGCAACATGAAAGTTAAATTTTGCATAAAATCATGTGATATGGTGGAAGAAAACTAAAGCTAGCTAAAAAGTGAAGCACAACGTGTACATGTTCTGTTCGGAATTTTTTTTAGATATTCCATGAAACAAAAAAAAATTATTTTCTGTTATCAGTAGCTCCTTTTTAACTGCACTTCTCTTTTATTTTTAATGCTGACAATGTTAATACTGACACGATATATTTGTGCGATATACACAAAAAAAGTCTTATGTCATTGCTGAATGCATAATAAATTTACACACGTTCGGTCATGAAAAAATGAAAATGAATGAATAAATGAATTACGACGAGAATGAATAAGAATTTTATGCATGAGGAAGATGGAAATGCACAAAACTCTGTTCTAACTATTTCTATTCAGGAATATCCAATCAATGATTCAATAAATTCATTTAAGGATGTATATAGATGCATATATGTTGATTTTTGTCCATGAGACTAAACGCATGAACTTGCATACGTTCTGAATGAACGCAAAAAATTAGTTTTGTCTTGTATTGATGTTAATTGAGAATTCAAAGTAAATTTAAACTGAAAAAATTGTGATGTGAACCTAAACATAAATTCATCCAGAAGATGATTTTTTTGTCTTTTTTATTCTATTAGAATTGAAAGCAAAGAACACTACTTTTTTTTTAAAAAAAAAAAAATAAATTTAACTTATCTTTTCTTTAACAATTAAGTCATAGATTAGTTTTTCCATAAATATTAGTATAAATCAGACTTTACCTAGAAAGTTTTAGTAAAATTTAATTCTAAAAATCACCTCACAATCCATAAAATTTCATAATCCACCAACTTTAATTCCTCAAACTAATTAAAAATTTAAATTATTCCCACAAAACGTAACGACTTAAAAGGCAGAACAACTCAATCATCTCAATTCCCAATCGGATTATTATCATTAGTAACCCCTAGCATAACATATGTGTATGCACTCAAATACAACAGCAATGACAAAAAGTATAAAATTCATTTGATTGCATCACAGAGATTCTGTCACTTACTCATTCATATAAATTTCGTATTTCTATGGAATAATTTTACATTTAATTTGATATTCTCTATCGCAAATACAAATTATTCCTAAAAGGCGACATATTTTGATTAGATTTTGATTTATTTTAAGGGCATGGGAGAGATTACGTCCATTGATTGAGAAATAAGAGAAAAGTCTTTTATTGTATGTAATTTTTGGGTAGTGGGATGTACAGGAAAGTTTAAAAGATTAAATTCACATTAAATTGCAATTTTGACATCAAATCAATGTCACAAGTGAAATGGAAAATTTTGTTTTAAAAAAATATTCTTGTTTAAATTTACTTTAGAATGGGATTTATTTTCTTGTTTTAGGTATGATGCGGTTCCTTCTTCTCATGCATAATTCATTTGTTAGATGAAGTTATCATGATTTGGAAATTTCCAAAAATTTATTGTATTTGGATAATTTACATTTTTTGACTTGAATTATAGTGGGTGCAATATAAAAACTCATATGCAATTCTTCCAGAAAATCCATAATTAGACATGTTAAAATTAAATTGAAAAGTAATTTTCAATTAATTATAACCAAAAATATCACAAAGTTCTTTTTAACTCTAATTGAAAACCGACGATATGATTTAAAATTCAATTCTTTGATAGAAGAATTGACTATAGAAGTCACCCTTTAAAGACCCCCAAAATTCATCCTATCCATTCCTATTTATTTAATCCATACCTTGCCTCATCCATATCAACATGTATTGTCTCAATGCATTTCATTCAATGTCTCTTCTGTCATTATTTTTCATCATTTATCATCATATTTATTGATGTTGATAATTTAATTTCTTTCTAGGGAGATAAATGCGAGACATTTTCGATTTTAAAGATGATTTTTTTTTTTTTTTGATAAATGAATGAAATGAGATGTTTAGAATTTTAATGACATATCAGGATCATCGTACGTAATGAAGATTTGATTTTGAGGATTGCAAATTTTTTTTCTTGTTTTTGAGTTGGGGAGGTGATGATGATGAGATTGGGTGGGGATGAAAAATGACTTTTTGGATTTTTGACAAGTTTAAAGTCATGTTTTGAGTTTGAAGTAGTTTTAGATTTGTGAATGTAGAAAAATCTATGAAAACATGGTTCTAACCCTGCATACAATTATTATTAAATTCACTGAAATAACCTTTAAACACACATCTTTCATGATTCTAATTAAACTTTAGGTTCAACAACCATTTTATGTTACATACACACCCCACGCAATTTCACATATAAATTGCTAATTCATTCACATATCCTCCATCCATTATCAAGAAATACATTCACATCAAATAATGTATCATCAAATCATATTTAATGTTTATTCATCAAATATTGATGAGGAGAAAGAATGGCGTCAATATTTATATCAGAATAATCTCCATCCATAATAAGATAGAATGAGAAAAAAAGATAATCAATTAATTAATTACACTTGTTTGAATAGAGACGATGAATGAACGAGCAAGAATTTTTTTTGTCCATTGAGTCTTATTACTTTAGATGCGTTACTTGAAAAAAAATCAATAAACTAACTTCATTAATATTATTTTATTTTTGCTATTTCTCGTTGAATATACTCTATCGTCATAGATACATCGTCTCATTGTCAGGCTGTTAAAAGAAAAAGATCCATAAAAATATAGATGGATTGGAAGGGAGGTTGGGAAGTTCACATATTAATAACACAATCATAAGACGGATAATAACCATTAGACGGTCTTATCGCTATGGATATAACTTACTATAATCAATATACATTGTGGATGTTGCAAGATATATTGATATGTATCATATAAAATAACAAAGTGTTTGAAAAGTTGGGAAGATTTAGAGTTAATTTAGATTTTTATAAAGCAACGCTTTGTATTTTGATCTAATTTAAAGCAATGCTTCATATTTTTATTAAAGTTAAGTTAACGCTTCAAAAATTAAATATTATTATCAAAGCAACATTTTACAATTTTTAATTTAACTTAAAGCGACACTTCATATGAATTTCCTATCAGAACTAAAATAACACTTCATAATAATGCATTTAATTTTTTCTACAAAGTATCATCTTCAGTCATAAGGAAATCACAACAAAATAATTTCATTTCATCATTTACTTGTCGTTCATTTCATGCAGTCTCCACAGACGCAATACAAATTCAATTAAATTTTTTTATGTCACACACAAAATGCGCGCATATCTTACAGTTTTTATATACATTGATGATATATACATACAAATATACTTAGATGAAAAAGTAGAAAAAAAAAATATCATAATAGCATGACACAGTGCCAAAACATAAAAATTATATGAGATTAAATAAATTATGTCGACATTTTTATCTGCACATAATGTTTTCCCAGTTAATTAAGTTTACATTGACAACATAAAAATCTATATTAAATAATATTACGGGCTTTTTTTACATCCATCTCATTCCATTCGGCAAAAGCAAAAAAAAATCTTCCTCTTGCTCACATTTTTTTTTATGATGGCCGGGGTTGAATGGATAGAATGAATCATGAAATATGAGCTGGAAATCGGATGATTCATTTATGCATAGTGGAAATTCTCGTTTTTCTGCTCCTATCATACTTGAACTTTATAGAATTTAATTTGTGTCCGTATACTTAAAGCTTTCGGTAAGTCTTGATAATTTTTTGAGCGTGGTTTTCCCATTTTTTTTTTTCGTTTTCATTAAGTTAAGGTAATGTTTTGTATTATTTTAAAATTTCTAAAAAGTCATTGCTTTAACATTTGAGGCGTTGCCTTTTAATTTAAATAAAATAAAGTCGCTTTAGAATTCAAATTTTTAAAAGTCGTTGCTTTAAAATTTGAACTTTTATTAAATAATTGCTTAACAATTTAAAGAAAAACGCTTTCAAATTTTTATCTCCATCAAATCTTCTTACTTATCTTTCCCTACTTTATTAGCTTTTACTTTATTATTAGAAATTTTCTCATATTACTTAACGTTAACACAACATTGACATTAATGTAATATTATAATAATAAATAACATGCTTTTCTCGCATTATTTTTCGGTCATAATAAATAGCAAATATACACTTTTTAATATTTATAAACTCATAGCTGATGATGTAATGGTCATTAAAATGAAATTCGATTATGGATTTTAATTTTTTTTTACTGTACCATCCGGTAGCTGTCAGTTTTTATAGCAAATGATAAGAATGTCATTAAAATAAACTGAATATTGGGTGTGTAGTGGTTGTGGATGGGAACGATGGGGTAAAATTTTATTTAGATGGGAACATTAAGGTCAAATTTTGTAAAATTCTTGATTTTTATTCTCAAATTAACAGAAAAATTCTAAAAATTCAAGTCACAAACTTAGTACAACCGGTCTTTAAGCCTCGCAATCAAAAAATGTCCTTCACTAATATCTCGATGTCGATATTCAGAACGGAAATTCTTGATATTGCCACGAGCCTTTTTAACGACATATTAAATTGTGTGTCAGTTTATCAACCAAAGAAAAAAAGAACGAGAAGCATAAAGCAACAAAATTACTGTATGTTTATAAAAATTCGTAATGTTGTTAGCAATTACTTGCTTGTTTTTCTTTTATATATTTGATTGCTGCTCCTTTATATTTTTTGTTTTCCTTTCTCATTTTCCTGTAGACTGACTGTAAGAAGAAATTTTTTTTATGAAAGACTTTTTTTTTTGCTCTTCTCTTGTGTAAGATACAAGCTGCAAAAAACGAAGATACATGAATGCTCGTTAAAATGCTAAATAACGAGATTGTAAGAATATGTTGAGGAAGAAGAGATTGGAAAATATGAAATCTGAAGAATTGGCAATTTAGGATTGAAATTTGAAATTTTCATAAATTTCATTTGATTAACAATTTAAAGATTTTACTAAAAAATAATTTAAATTAGCTAAATTTTGTATCTAAAATCTATTAAAGACAAATGCTTTCCAGTCTACACCACCTGTCTTATGTGAAATTCAAAACGCAATTTATCATCCATAAAAAATTCTCTTTCCACAAATTTAATTCAAATTTATCATCGTCACACTTCCAAATTGTAGAGAGGAACCACCTCCTTACCTGATACTCATAACCATTAAGCACAAAAATGTCCATAAAATTCAATACCACCGAAAGAGTACAATGTATTAATTTGCATTTTAATAAAAGCACGCGTTCAAGTGGTCAATGAAGTTCATGTTAGATCAGATATCAGATACACATATGAAACAGAAATAAATTCTGAAATAAAATACTATTTGGAATCATAATTAATACCTGAAGCATGTTTAATTCTGCTTTTAGGGGAATTAATTTTTTTTTGAAAATTTTTAATTGCTATTGAATTGAAAATTTTGAAGTTACATAGGTATTAACTTAAAAAAAAACTACAATTTTTAATTTTTTAATTTTTTTTTTAATTTCACAAATTTTTTCTTAAAATTTCCTTTTGACAAAAAATATTGTTACCGGTATAGTACACCCTACTAGAACTACATACATTAAAAAAGTTGAAACAAACAACAATGAATTAAAATATCCGTGTTAACAGAAAATTAATAATAATGTGTACATGCATGAGGTATTAGCATCTCACCCGCTGTGCCACCACTTTATTTTTAATTTTACTTCTCCATTCAAACATTTTTTTTTTTAATTTTCAACATGACATTCAGACACATTCATATGAAAATATAAAAGAGAGTTAAAGCATGTCGAAAGGGAACTAACAACTTTTTTTTTTGCTTTATTTCATAGAAAATGAAGGAACACTAGTAATGAAGCGGATCACGCTTCATGTGCATATTCACACCGTTCCAAAACTCTATATCGGGTCAGCAAAGCTTCGCTTTGCATAAGTTTGAAGATTAGGATTCCATCGGGTCAGCAAAGCTTCGCTTTGCATAAGTTTGAAGATTAGGATTCCATCGAGTCAGCAAAGCTTCGCTTTGCATAAGTTTGAAGATTAGGATTCGATCGGGTCAGCAAATCTTCGCTTTACATAAGTTTGAAGATTAGGATTCCATCGGGTCAGCAAAGCTTCGCTTTGCATAAGTTTGAAGATTAGGTTTCGATCAGGTCAGCAAAGCTTCGCTTTGCATAAGTTTGAAGATTAGGATTCGATCGGGTCAGCAAAGCTTCGCTTTGCATAAGTTTGAAGATTAGGATTCGATCGAGTCAGCAAAGCGTCGCTTTGCATAAGTTTGAAGATTAGGATTCGATCGGGTCAGCAAAGCTTCACTTTGCAAAAGTTTGAAGATTAGGATTCCACCGGGTCAGCAAAGCTTCGCTTTGCATAAGATTGATGATTAAGGCTCAATCGGGTCAGCAAAGCTTCGCTTTGCATAAGATTGAAGATTAAGGCTAAATCGGGTCAGCAAAGCTGTGCTTTGCATAAGACTAAAGATTAAGGTTCATCAATAGCAAAGCTTCGCTTTGCATAAGTTTGAAGATTAGGATTCCATCGGGTCAGCAAAGCTTCGCTTTGCATTAGTTTGAAGATTAGGATTCGATCGGGTCAGCAAAGCTTCGCTTTGCATAAGTTTGAAGATTAAGTTTCGATCAGGTCAGCAAAGCTTCGCTTTGCATAAGTTTGAAGATTAGGATTCGATCGGGTCAGCAAAGCTTCGCTTTGCATAAGTTTGAAGATTAGATTCGATCGGGTCAGCAAAGCTTCGCTTTGCATAAGTTTGAAGATTAGGATTCCATCGAGTCAGCAAAGCTTCACTTTGCAAAAGTTTGAAGATTAGGATTCGATCAGGTCAGCAAAGCTTCGCTTTGCATAAGTTTGAAGATTAGGATTCCATCGAGTCAGCAAAGCTTCGCTTTGCATAAGTTTGAAGATTAGGATTCGATCGGGTCAGCAAAGCTTCGCTTTGCATAAGTTTGAAGATTAGGATTCCATCGGGTCAGCAAAGCTTCGCTTTTCATAAGTTTGAAGATTAGGATTCGACCGGGTCAGCAAAGCTTCGCTTTGCATAAGTTTGAAGATTAGGATTCGATCGGGTCAGCAAAGCTTCGCTTTGCATAAGTTTGAAGATTAGGATTCCATCGAGTCAGCAAAGCTTCACTTTGCAAAAGTTTGAAGATTAGGATTCGATCAGGTCAGCAAAGCTTCGCTTTGCATAAGTTTGAAGATTAGGATTCCATCGAGTCAGCAAAGCTTCGCTTTGCATAAGTTTGAAGATTAGGATTCGATCGGGTCAGCAAAGCTTCGCTTTGCATAAGTTTGAAGATTAGGATTCGATCGGGTCAGCAAAGCTTCGCTTTGCATAAGTTTGAAGATTAAGTTTCGATCAGGTCAGCAAAGCTTCGCTTTGCATAAGTTTGAAGATTAGGATTCGATCGGGTCAGCAAAGCTTCGCTTTGCATAAGTTTGAAGATTAGGATTCGATCGGGTCAGCAAAGCTTCGCTTTGCATAAGTTTGAAGATTAGGATTCCATCGAGTCAGCAAAGCTTCACTTTGCAAAAGTTTGAAGATTAGGATTCGATCAGGTCAGCAAAGCTTCGCTTTGCATAAGTTTGAAGATTAGGATTCCATCGAGTCAGCAAAGCTTCGCTTTGCATAAGTTTGAAGATTAGGATTCGATCGGGTCAGCAAAGCTTCGCTTTGCATAAGTTTGAAGATTAGGATTCCATCGGGTCAGCAAAGCTTCGCTTTGCATAAGTTTGAAGATTAGGATTCGATCGGGTCAGCAAAGCTTCGCTTTGCATAAGTTTGAAGATTAGGATTCGATCGGGTCAGCAAAGCTTCGCTTTGCATAAGTTTGAAGATTAGGATTCCATCGAGTCAGCAAAGCTTCACTTTGCAAAAGTTTGAAGATTAGGATTCGATCAGGTCAGCAAAGCTTCGCTTTGCATAAGTTTGAAGATTAGGATTCCATCGAGTCAGCAAAGCTTCGCTTTGCATAAGTTTGAAGATTAGGATTCGATCGGGTCAGCAAAGCTTCGCTTTGCATAAGTTTGAAGATTAGGATTCCATCGGGTCAGCAAAGCTTCGCTTTTCATAAGTTTGAAGATTAGGATTCGACCGGGTCAGCAAAGCTTTGCTTTGCATAAGTTTGAAGATTAGGATTCGATCGGGTCAGCAAAGCTTCGCTTTGCATAAGTTTGAAGATTAGGATTCCATCGGGTCAGCAAAGCTTCGCTTTGCATAAGATTGTAGATTAAGTCTCGATCGAGTCAGCAAAGCTTCGCTTTGCATAAGATTGAAAATTAAGGTTCCTAAGAAAATCGAGAATTTTTACATTTGGACTCAATTTTCAAGCACTAATTGATGTTTTTGGACATGACAACGTATGTATGACTTTTAGGTCTAATTATAAGCTACAATAATCACAAGTTTTTAGAATTTTTAATTTTGAGTTGTAGGGACAAGAGGGCAAAATGTCCAAAAATGCCGATTTTTTGAACTTTTTCGACTTTTTGACCAACTAAACTTGGATTAAAAATATTTTTGGTATTTTTCCATAAAAGTTCTCGCATTTATTGATCAAAAACAGAAAAGTTTACAAAAATCCATCCACACAGTGAACCACACGAATTTTTCCAAAATTTAGGTTTGTGGGAGGTGTACTGGTGGCTAAAAATTTTTTTTTGCATTTTTTCTCAACAAAACTTCATTTTTTATTGATTTTGATCAAAAAAGTTCAATTAACAATTTGTGTGAAATTTTTTAAATGTATTTTGCAATAATCGGCTAAAATATGCTTAAAAACACACTATTTCGTTAATTTCTCGGAATAGTCTGCATGGATCGGCACCAAAAGATTCACAGCACTTTTGAGTGATAATGCGCACATTTTGAGACATTTTTGACAAAAAATTATTTTTTCGTAGTTGAGTTATGCGACGAACCAACGTGCTTGTAAGCATACACCACCACTATTTGGGGTCGTGTCCGGAGGCATCAAAACCTTTTTCAATGCGGTTTTTTGTATTTTGTAGATAATTTTGAGGCCGAACTTTTCACACCGAACAGTTTATGAAAATTTTGAGTTTTGGCGCCAAAAAGCTAAAAAAACGATTTTTCAAGTGTATCGAAATCAATATATTCACAACGTGAAACGGTGTGAATATGAAAAGCGTAAAAAAATTAAGGAAATAATAGAAGTGTCGTATATCAATTTATCAACCGGAATATGTAAGAATATGAATATGGTTTTTCACAAACATATCGTGTGAGGTTGCATGTATGTACAATAATTAAGATTTATACCCCTGGCGTTTGCCCATCACATTCAACATTCTTTTCATCAAATGCTTTTTACTTTAGACTCGATTTATTCAACATAGAACAATATTTTTTATGATTGCTTTGAGTAGAACTGTGTAAGGTTAAAGATGAGTTGAGAATTTTTACATTATGGGTAGATATTGTTTAAAAATTAGAATTTAAAATTCTTAATGACTTTGCTTCTTTCTTTTAAACTAGATTTTATCAAATTTGTCGTAAATTTTGAATTCATTTATTTGATAAAATTTTAAGTATTGATATTTATTCAAAAATGCGCTTTAAGTAATTACTGTTATTAAAAATTTTCTAACTTAAATAAACTCAATTTTTTCCCAAGCAAGGATCAACAACAAAGTAGAAGCAATACCACCACATGAGTAGAATGTTGATTGAATTTTTTTTATTCCTCATTCACTTTTTTTAAAAACAACTTTCATTTATGGGGTGCATTGAGGTGTAACGTGATGCTTGATTCCATTTCGATAATTTTCTTTATGATGATTTATTTAATATGTGTAGAATTTATTACATTTAATCAGCATAAATAAATTGTTATTTTTGCATAAATTATGCACATTTTTATTTAAAAATAATGTTTAAAAAAAAACACAAAAAAATAGAATGAAATAGTTTGAAAAATTCATACATAAAACCAAAGAACCGCAAAACTATTCCCATATTAATGAAAATTCATTTTCTGTCATTTTTTTGCCAGTGTTCATTCACCCTCGACTTCATATCATACCTATTCATTTTCCTATTTTCTTTCTAATTCTTCTTCATTCGAGATTCTTATGAGGTGTGGACGCTATACGACTTTTTTTAATGGGGACTTAATGGTAATTTCTCATTCATTCAAAGTAGTTCTTTGAATAATAAATCATTTGAAAAGATATAAAATTTTAATTAATGTCCTGCTTTGTATTGAGAATAACGATAAATTTGAGGCTATAAAATTGAAAATGTAATTATGGGCAAATCTATGAACGAAGGGAACTGAAAAATTTTCCTAAAAACTTTTAAAACTGTTTTTTCTCAAAGATTACTCAGTTTAGAGCATAATTTTCTTGCTTTTCTTTATGTTTTCAATGATATTTGATAACAAAAAGAAATTAAAAGTTAAAAAATTGCATTTTTAAGTTGAAAATATGCTGTGTGTTTTGCAATAATCGGCTAAAAAGTTGACTCAGAAACGCTATTTTTGCTTAATTTCTCAATGATTAAGCATTTTTAATTAACATTTTAAGCGTTATTTGAAAGTGTTAGTAGGCGAAAATATATTTTAATGATTCCTATTATTTAAAAAGCTGTATTTTCACGAAAATTTGGATTTAAATTTTTTTTGACTTTTTATAAAATTGACTCAGAAACACTTTAAAATTGAAATAACTTTTTAGCAAAGCAACTTACAAAACATATTAAATGTGAAAATTATAGTACTTTGATGACTTTAGTAGGAACAACTTCTAAAAGTTGTTCATAATGCGTCATTTTAACAAATTTTATGAATTTACATTACAACATCAAAAATTTCATTCATAGATTTGCCCTTATATAAAGTCGTTTGGATTTGATGCTTTGTTTTGGAGAGTTTGAGGATTGAATTATATTGATCAGTTAGTTGGAGTTGGGGATTTAGTTTAGAATTTTTCTTTTTCTTTCAAATATCGCATTTAAGCATCAAAACATTGGCTAAGAAAGTACAATAAATACAGGACAAATATTGCATCCATAACTAGACATCATCCTCTCATTTTTTTTATATCTTAAAATTTACCAGTCACTCTAGTTGATTCCAATTTTCATTATTAACAATATTAACTCCTATCAAACCCCTTTTCCCATCTGTCAATTCTTCTAAATTTCCATAAATCATACAAAGTATCCCTTCATACAAAAAATTCTCAATTAATAAAAAATTAATATTCATAATTCATTATTTAGTGTCCATTGCTTCACTTCTCTGCTTCCTTCCCTTTCTTTAATATGAATATGACAAATGTTGAAAAACAAAAACGAACAGCTCAAAAAAGAAAATGAAAGAAAGAGAGAAAAAAAATTCGTGTCCAGACTTCATAAACAAGCACACAACATGGGAGGCTCAAAACACATTAAAACGAGAGTGAAATTGAGACTCATGTAGTCTTAATTATAAGCGAGCACAAAGTAACAAACCCTCTAAAATGCTTCCGCAATAAATTTAAATACAAGTTCTTTTTTCAAAGAAAAAAAAAGTGAAAAACAATCAGTAATGCACAGTAGGATGAGTGTTTGTGGCATAATGAACGTTAAAGACTCTTTTTTTGTTGTTCGTTGGTTTGGATTGTGGGGTTTTTAAAAATAGAAAAAAAGAATGAAAAAAAATTAATTATTACTCTCGGACAACATAATAGCAATGTTGAAAGTCGACTTTGCTTTCTTTCTCCTGTGTGCTGACGATTTGTTGCTACCTTGTTGGTGACTATGAATTATGTTGGGAGATGCGGAAGGAAATGTTTATAGGATATTTGGATGTTGGGTGTCTAGTGCTAACGCAGGATTTTTTTTGCGCGACGTGATTTTTGCTTCAGTAAATTTTGAAAATCTGTAAATTTAGTATTGAAAAATAATGCAATTCGAGGACCATCTGCAAAAAATTGGACATGTGTATGAAACTTAAAAAATCTTCTAAAAAAATAATTCCTTATTGTAGGTTTAACTTTTAACTTCAATTTTAAAGACTGTCAGAGCTATAATTTTTGATATTCCACTTAAAAATCGTACAATACTTAAATTAATCTCAAAATCATAAGGCACTGACTTTTTCATATTAATTTTCCATGCACCATCAAAAATCATAAATTTCTGAAAGAATCTCAAAAAATCTTCTAAAAAACATTCATTCAAATGCACGAATCACAGATACATCAAAGTAAAATCAAAGCATATAATTTATATCAATTTATTTCATGCATTACAGATTGCATACCTACTGTTGAAGATAATTATACCTTATATCCCCCTTTTTTCATTTATTAATTTGCTACGATCAAATAGAACAAAGAAATCAATTTTTCACATTTTTCTTTTATTCATCGCTTCTAAAAATAGCAACGAAATTTTCTGCCTTCCCGAATGAATCAAAATTGATGAATGTTTGTGATTTTCTTGATGGCACGCCTCTTCAAAATACTGAAAACAAAAACCAAACGACAGAGAAGGAAACAAAAAAAAAATAAAAATAAAATAATGAAAAATCAACTCAACTTCTTAGCCATTTCGTGCATTGTAGCCTTTAATCAACACTCTTCATAAAAAATTATGCGAAACAGATTTTTGCTCTGCATGAAATAACAGGGCGTAGGCTGCCTTTGTAATTGATTTAAATCACATTCAATTTTCGAGTGTGTGTGTGTTGTGTGCAGAAAAAAAGTTATGCATAATAGTTTTTTGCTTGGAGTGCTATGAGGGGTTGCTTGAATATGCGTCTAACATGTAATTTTGAATGTCTGATATATGAAGCGTTTTTTGAGGATGAGGGGGAGACATTGGGATATGGTTTCACATATCAAAGGAAGCTAAAATGACTAAAAGGATATAATTAGATTTTTGGTATATACAAAGAGTTATTTTTTTGGATAACGAGATTGATGTGACTTTTGAGCTTCAAAGATCGAATGACTTTTAATGGATTTTGTTTATATTCTATTTGATACTGTTGGTGTTTATTTTTATTTTTAGCGCATTTTCCTCTTGGGAAAAGGACGCTATTATCCGCACTTTGTCCGTCTGTCTGTCTGTCTGTCTGTCTGTCTGTCTGTCTGTCTGTCTGTCACCGCATCTCCTCCTCAGGGTTAAGCTTTTTTGATGCGGTTTTTGGCTTAAAATGTGTGTAGTATGTCTGGCTACCATGTAACCAAAAATCAGCACGAATGGTCACTTCCTCTGCTGGAACCAGCGTAAAAAGTACCAAAATGCCATTTCTTTGTATGTGTTAGTGTGGTCGAATGCACTAAAATGTTGACTTTTCAAAACCTTAGCTGTCCTCGGTTCGAATCCCACCGATGACAAAAATTTTTTTTTGCTTTTTTTGATACTTTTTTAATTTCTAATGACATATAATATTAAATCATGTCATAATTTTCCATTTTCACAATTTTCCCGAGTTTTTCCGACGATTTTTGTTAAAATTTTCAATATTTTCTTACAATTTTCATAGATAATTACTTTTTTTATATTTTTTTTGATATTTGTTGTTTAGTTTTCTATTTTCATGGATTTTTCATAATTTTTCCGGAAAATTTTGTGAAAACTGTAAAATAATTCACTTTTATTAAAAAAAAACTCATCAATATAAATAATCAAATTGTCATATAAAAATTCCTAAAAAAAGAACAGCAGTGGCGTAAGTGTTAGAGCTCACGATTACTACCGTGGAGTCTAAGGTTCGATCCTAGCTCCCCGGCAAGTTATTTTATGCTTTTTTTACGCTCTTTTTTACTTTTTTGATTTCTTATGACATATAATATTTATTTATGTCATAATTTTCCATTTTCACGAATTTTGCAAGTTTTTCCGAGCATTTTTTTGAAAATTTTTAATATTTTCATACATTTTTCTGAAAAAATGATTTTTTTTTTATATTTTAGCTGTTAAACTTTCCTTTTTCCTAGATTTTCATAATTTTTTTGAAAAGTTTTGTATATATTATAAAAACTTACATTTATAAAAGAAATCTCATCAATATAAATAATCAAAATGTCACATTATAATTTTAATAAAAAGAGCATCAGTGGCGTAAGTGGTAGAGTGTGCGGCTCTTACCATGAGAGTCATGGGTTCAAACCTAGCCCGTGACCAAATACTTTTTTGCTTTTTTTTAATGCTTTGTTGCATATTGTTTTTCTTCCATTTTTTTTGGTCAATTTTAAATTTTTGGGTAAATAAAGAATGGTTATAGTCAAATATTTGGCTTTGTACTTTTGGGGTTTTAATTCTTTTTGTATTTACTGATCGCGGAAAATGCGCTTTCGTCGGTCACGAGTGACCACCGTTATACTTGTTTTTTTTTTTTTTAAAAAAATCCAACATTTTTTAACAATTTTATTATTTTAACTTAAACATCAATTACTGAAATCAACCAGTCATGAACAGCTGAAATACGACCAAACATGTCAGGTGCTGCAGTTCCGCATGGAACACCCCATGAAACTGCACCAATAAGACGTCCACCAAAAGTCAATGGACCACCAGAGTCTCCCATGCACAATCCCTGACCATTTGGTGAAGAAACACAAATTGTAGAATCGCCAATACGTGCTGCATTAGTCAATGATAATCTTGAGCGACATTCAGCATTTGTGATGACTTCAACTTGGAGGAATTGGAGATTTTCAGCAGCACTTCCTGGATGTGTTGTTTGTCCCCAACCTGAGGCAGTTGCTGGAAATCCTGTATTGATAAAGTTTGGTTCAAGTTTAATAAATCCAACTGTGGCACTTTCAATAAAATCAGAGGCTGAACGAACGAGTGAGACGTCATTTGCCAATGAGATTGAACTGTAATTTGGATGGTTGACAATGCGTTCAGCTTGATGAGACGTTCCGCCGTTGACTCTGTGATGGGCTCCAACAACAATTACTGTGTTTGCGACAAGTCTATTGACTGTGCAGTGAGCTGTGTGGATGGATGGAATTTCGGAAAGTGAATAAGTTTTTTGTGGATATTTTTAAATGAAATTCAAAAATCAAACTTACAGGCACACACAACCCATCTGCGATTAATAAGTGATCCACCACAAAAATGAGCATTTGCATTACTTCTCATTGAAGCTTGATATGGAAATTGTCCTGGTCTCGCTTCTTGTCCACCAACAATTCTACCTGACCATTGCTGGAACTCTTCTGTTTGTGTGGCATCTTGAATTGTGGCAGCTAAACTGCATGAAATTAAAGTAATAGTTACTAATAACCTGAATATCCTTCTAGGTGTTAACTGAATAATTTTTGGGGAAATAATAGTTTTTAATTTAGGTTGTCTATTGGTTTTATGAAGTGTGAGCTTTATCTTATCCGAAAATTATCAAGTGAGTTTTAATTTTAATCTTATAATTAGTAATATTTGATAAGGGAATTGTTTATGTAAGGAAATAGTCAGTTATGTACTTTACTATCTGATTTCTCATCAGGTGGATTAATTAATTGTTGATAAGATAATATGAATGAGTAAGTTGTAAGATCATTAATCATAAAACACGAAATGAAAATTCCAGTTTTTTTTTGTAAACAATTTAAACTTTATTTATTTTTTTTATACTTAAATATCAATAACAGACAACAACCAATCATGCACAGCAGACAAGCGTCCATACATATCAGGTGCAGCAGTTCCGCATGGAACACCCCAAGATACAGCACCAACAAGACGTCCACCAACAGTTAATGGACCACCAGAATCACCGAAGCACAATCCTTGACCATTTGGTGATGAAACACAAATAACTGAGTCAGCAATTCGAGCTGCATTTGATGCTGAGAGACGTGAACGACACTCATCATTTGGAATTACCTCAACTGTAAGCCATTGGAGATTTGCAGCAGCACTGCCTGGATGTGATGTTTGACCCCAGCCAGAAGTATATGCTGGGAAATGATGATTAATGTGTGCTGGTTCAATATCAATAAATCCAACAGTTTCACTTTCAACAATATCTGTAGCTGATCTAACCAATGAGACGTCATTGACAGTTGTTGCTGAATTATATTGTGGATGATTTGCAATACGTTCTGATGGATGTGAAATTCCACCAGTTATTCTATTGTGAGCACCAACAACAATGAATGTGTTTGCAGGAGTTCTATTAATTGTACAGTGAGCAGCACAAACAACCCAACGGCGATTGATGATTGAACCGCCACAGAAATGTGCATTTGCGCCACTTCTCATTGATGCTTGATATGGAAATTGTCCAATTGCTGCTTCCTGTCCACCAACAATTCGTCCTGACCACTGTTGAAATTCTTCCGTCTCTGTGGCATCTGGAACGGTAGCAGCTAAGCTGCAGGCAATTAAAGTTATAGCAATGAAGAAACGGAACATCCTGCTGATGTGAATTAAAAAAACACAATAAAAATAAATTGAGTTTGAAGTTCTGGTTTTATAGAAAGTTGTTCGAAAATTCGATTTTGACATATCTTATCAAGAAAAATTTATCAGTTAATACTTTTAAGCTTCTTAATTAGAATTAATTCTAATAGTAAGTAACATTGACTGATATGGCGTTTCTGAAGTGGATGAATTGCGATTTTGACTAATTTTGGGATATGGACTTCGAGCTAAAGGGGTTTGAGTTATTTTTAGAAAAAATCAATAATTTTGTGGTTGTCTTATTTAAATTTTTAACATTCACTTATTGGGGTTAATTGAAAATTACGTCGATTAATTACCATCATTTTAGTTCCCAATTTTCGAAAATTGGGAGCTTTAGAATGCCATAAAGTTGCAATTTCCATTTATAATATTTTTTAAGACATTTTATACCCCCCATAAGGACATGAGTACCAACCAAAATATCTCAAGTTATTGGGAAAATCCAATAATAAATCGGAAATTTTTAATTGCGAAATTAATTATCAATAGATTACAAACTTCGTAGGCTTGACACTTTTGTTCATTTTTTTAAAAAAATCACATAATTTTAAAAATACACCTATTAGCAGAACAATGTACAATGCATCTAACAATTTGCATAATCATCAACATCCCCATTTTTAATGCATCAAGCTGGAGAAGAAAAAAAAAATCACTTCCTTTCATTTTAAATTTTCATCCCCAACTAATTACCATTTCATTCCATTTCATTCTCCTCTAAATACTTTCCAACTAATTGTTTATGACGTTCTTGAACTCACCTCCCGTAAAATTCCATCATTTTACAGCTCCATTGTATTTATTTGAGTGGAAACATCTGTGAAACTGTTGCACATTCTACACTATGTCTTATGTCGTAATACTCCAAGTCAATTTCTAATTGCACTTAGTCTTTAATTATCTTGAAATGAGAGTATAAGAGAAAAATGAGTACTTAATATAATTACGGCAATTAAGCATGGCTTTTTTTTAGTTGCTTTTATTCCTTTTATTTCCATCATTTAACAATCATTTAATGTCGATGTAAATGAATGGAAAATTGATAAAATGCGCAAGAGTGATAAGGGAAATGAAACTTGGTGAGCTCTTAGCTGAATGCTTGATTTTTCAAAACTATTTCAAAGATTAGGTTGCATTTTGGCAGACTGAGTTAAAATTTCAGAAAAGCTAATCAAAAGAAAAAAGCAACGACTTTATTTGAATCAAAAATAAATCAACGACTTTATTGAAATTAATGCAATGACTTTGTTAAAAATAAAAAAAAAATAAAAGTAACGATTTTTTAAAAAAATCAAAAAATAACGATTTCAGAAAAATAAAAAAAAGCAACGACTTTTCCAATAAAAATATGAAGCAATGACATAAATTTAATCAAAATTCCAATCTACTTAGATGTTCTTCATATTTAATTTTGAAAAAACAAAATGCGTTAAAAAACTCACCTTCAATCCACTAATTGACAAGAACATCGCAATCTAGTTATCTCAAAGTGCTCATAATGCTGTATAATATATGGATCTACATTGAATCATCCTTTAACTTTATTTTTTATCTTAATTGAAAAACTTCATTTTGCAGAGTAACTTTGTAGAGCACACCATAGTTTACAATAAAATAATGAAAGATGGTAAATGAATATTCATAGCTTATCGCACTCATTTAAATTTATTCACAAGCAAAAAAAAACATAGAATCTCACTTTTTTTCTCAATAAAAGGAAGAATGAATGAATACGAAGAAATTATGAGAAAATTCAATCATAAGCTAGATTGCAAATCAAATTATTTGTATAAAATGATGCTGTATTTATGTCATAGGTATAAAGAGAGATAGACGAAGAAGATGAATTGCGAACAACGATAAAATTCAATTTTGCATGAAGATGAAGAGTAACTTTTTGAAAATTAATTTAAAAGGAAATGTAATGAAAATTAAATCAAATGAAATTCGATCATATTTAAAATTGTATTTTATTCTGAAGGCAATTTACTTGATAATAAAATTTCAAGATGATAATAAAAGGATCTTTATATTTGATGATATTGCAGTTTCAAGAGATATTGATTTGCAAAGGGGCCACTTCATTTAGTAAGTTGCGCAAAAAACGACTTTTTAGACCGCCTCTCCCCTTGTTATATTTTTTTTGTATGATAATTTTTTACACGTTATAAATCCAAGACCCCTCCTCCCCTCTAAAATGCGAACTTACTTAGTAAACGGCCCTAAAAGAAAATTAAGGATTGCAAATTAAATTTCTATAATCTTTTGAAAGCATAAGGTTTTCATTATTTTCCATAAAAATGACCTTATCAGTTAGAGTTCATGTTGAACTGTTTACCATATTTTAACATTAATCCCAAAAAACACACACAAAAAACTGGTCATACAGGAATTAAATTTCAAGTGACACTAACCCTTTCATTTGAAATTTAATATCTCACAGCTCACACACAAAAGCATTAGCAAATCCTTTATTTATGCAACAAACAATGCACGAATTAATTTTTTTTTTCTTTTTCTTCTCATCCATGCAATTTTTAATGATAATATTGTTTATCATAATATTTTGTCACATAATCCTTTTCAAGAGAGTGAGAGAAGACTGGTGACAGTGATTCACATAATGTGCGGCAAAGACAGTATAAAATATAAAATAATCAAGTAAAATCCCTTTAATTCAATTTATGGCACAACTCAGATATGCAAATGCAGAAGAAGCAATTATAAAAATTGACACGCGATTACCACGCGCTCATATCCATACTTTTGTCGCATTTTTTTCATCTTTCCCTTATTATTCATTCGCATGAGTGTCAGATTTATTATGAAAAAAAAAAAAAATAAAGACAGAAGGAAAAAAAAAGTTTTATGAATTTAAATACTTTTGCGTTCTTATGTGTGTTTTGATGTGTTGTGTCTCTCACACTTTCTGACTGTTTATCTGCAGTCTTCTGTCTTTTGCATGGTAATGTTGAATTGAATTTCTAATTTCTATTTTATATGAGATCGTGTTGACTATGCGAATGAAAGATGGAAATTCCATCTTTTTTCTTTTCTTTTTTTAAGGAGTATGAGTGAATATTGAGATGCAAATTTAATGACGCATTTGAAGTTTTTTCTTTTTAATCTTTATAAATGCTTAAAAAATTATTTGATTTCTAAATTTTTCAAAGAAATTTTTTCATGATTAAAATTAAAAAATTTGCGAAAAATTTTCTGAATAAATTTTTAAATCAAAACAAAATCATTTACCTAAATTTTGAGAAAATTCAAAAAAAAAATTCAGATTAGTTAAATGTCTTCAATTAATTTAATTTTTTTTTTTCTTTTGAAATAAAAATTGTTCAAAAGCAATATTAAAACATCGCAAACAGTTGCTTAAAAAACTGCAAAAAAATTCCTCATTACTTTACATTTAAGCACCCAATTTGCCTAACACCCAGGACAAAACGAATAAAATCACATTAAATCCTTACAAAATTGTGCCCAAAAAAATTCCATCTTATTCCACCCCCCAACCCTAAATCTTCTGCAGCCAGTTTCTCAGTTCGACACATTGCTTCATATACGAAATTGTATCTATCGACATAGAAGTGAACAAAAAGTAACAAGAATAAGAAGAAATGGAGACACATAGAAATAAGAGTAGAGAAAAAAAAAATAAATCTGATACAAATTTCACTTTTTTGACGCTGACGTGACAAGCAAATCCCTTCATTATCATATTAAAATTACGTAAACATTGAAAAATATATTTATATATAGAACAAATATATGCCTAACATTATGTATGGAACAGAATGAAGTGAAGAGAAAATAAAATTAAGGATGGAAGAATATACACACAAAACACATGAAAGGAGAATGAAAAAAAGGGTCCGATTTTTTTTTTTTTTTGTTAGATGGTGAAAGTAATTTGTCCTTTCGAATAATGCGACAGCTCTGTCGCATAATCCTGTTACATATTCCCAATGTTTACACAGAGACATAAGAGGAGAGAAAATATAAAACTGGTTCCTTTGTAAAATACGAACTAGTTGAATCAAAATATGACGTAAATACTTCATAAAAATTTCTATTTAACTTATTTTATTCTATTTTCAATAAGTTTACTTTACAAATTACTTCCGTACCTTTTTATTGCATGATATATACATTGAGGTCATGAGGGCTTCATTTAATGTTTTTATATTAAAAAGTCTTCTTTTTTTCGAAAAGGAAGTTCAATTTATCTGTGACTAAAGTCATAATTTGAATATGTCAAATTTCTTCTACAACATCATTGATAAAATGTAAATAAATTTTTGTTTTGATTTATTGAGAGACAGGGACAGGATGTCTTTATAAAAATTGAAATATTCTTGGAGAAACTTATTAATTTTTAGGATGAATTTGTATTTTGAAATCTTGATGTTGGTTTTATTATGATTTCCGGATAAATAATATTTAGATAGATTGTGCAGAAATTGTTAACAGTATTGGAAATATTTTTGAAGAATTTCAACTTTTATTTGTAAATTTTAAATTTAAATCTTTGTTTTATCAAGTACAGCTTTAATAATTCTGAAAAAAGTATAATCATTGCTTTAAAAGACATTGTCTTAAATTTGCATCGTTGCTTTAAATTTAAATTGCTGTTTTCAGATAAGAACTTTTCTGTGAAAATGTACTGGAGGCCTTGATTTGAGTAACTGTTTGGTTCCAAATAATCTACCCAAATCGAAACGTATGAAAAATGACCGTTAAAAAAGAAAATTTGAATTTAGGACCCGTTCACTTAGTTCGTTCAATTTTTAGGGAAAGGGGGGTGGGGGGTTAGGATTTTGTACCAGGTCAAACAAAAAAAAAAAATCCCATGCAAAAATCGTAACAAAAAACGTCGTTTTTTAGTTACTCAAATCAAAAGTATTCAAATCGAGGCCCAATAGTACTCTCAAACTAATAAATGAAAAATTAAATTTAACCTTAATTGCTTAAAGGCTCAAGCTTTCGAGAATTGAATCAATTATTGTACATGACAACATCCTGCACTCTAATTGAAAGCAACCAGCTTCAGTAACTTGATCCATTTCTTAACTAAACATCAAATACCAAGAAGCAATCTAATCATCTACATCCAGCAATTCTCTGTCTAATTGAGTTCGTAAAAGTTTAAATCCCTCAACTTACTGTAATTAAAACTAGCCATTTTCAATCGAAGCAATTTCAAAGTAAATATTTGTACAGTCACATATGTCACTCTCAATCGTAATTCAATCGAACACACACCCTCACATCCCTTAGTGAATTGTAAAAAAAAATAGTTTATAAAGAGAGCACAGTGAACACCTTTCAAGTTCAATTAGGAACGATTTGGTTTAATTACTTTTTACAATGTTTGTATATTTATTGTGCAAGTTGAAATGCATTGAAATTTAAAAATTGAGCAGATGTGTGGCATTAATGGAATTAAATAATATTTTTATTCGGATGAATGTTAACTTTTATTTATTTTATTTTGAAATGGAATTTATGTAAATGCAGTTTAGAAAAAAAAGTGAGGAAAATTTTTGGATTTTGTGTTGAAGCGCTTTTTGGATGTGAAAAAAAATTTGATTAATATTAAATTTTTTTATTTAATTCAAAAATCTTTGAACTTTCAATTAGGGGTCGTTCATAAATGATGAATTCTATTGTTCTCGACCTCAACCCTCCCCCCCCTTGGACGTCATTTATGAACGACCCCTTACCTAAATTGTAGAATTTTTTTTAAAAAAATAATTTTTTCCAAAATATTTAAAAATTTCTAATTTTCAAACCAGCAAATTTGACTTTCTGACAAATTTGAAATTTCATCATTTTCTCTTAAAAATCTAGTTAAAAAATTAAACAAACATATTATGCATATTTGCATTAAACATAGTTTCAGGGTCAATTGTTAAAAATATTTGAAGGATTCATC
Organism: Chironomus striatipennis; assembly: GCA_026123125.1. NCBI lineage: Eukaryota > Metazoa > Arthropoda > Insecta > Diptera > Chironomidae > Chironomus > Chironomus striatipennis. Next base: position 47,479,447 of record CM047394.1, read on the forward strand.
TTGACAGTTGAAACAGCAATAAAAAAATAATTCAAACATATTTATGACGGCGATCCTCAAAACATCAAAAAATTTATTTTTTTTCTGTTGTTTTGTTAATGAACTTCAATTTATTTCACGGTAAATTAGTGAATGAAAAAAATAAGCGTATGCGAGCATAACAAGAGAAAAAAAAAAAAAAACAAAATGATTAGGGGCGAGTGCACACCTATCGTGTTATGTTAAATGCATGAATATTTATGTTGGCAATTAAATGAGAATATTTTTATATTTTGTTCCGTATGTGTGCGGCAGCAGCAGCAGTTATGTAAAAAAAGGAATAGAAAAAACAAAACCACACAAAAAAATTGGAATTATGTACATAAAGATAAGCATGAAAATAATATAAAAGAGAAAGTAGTGAAAAAAAAGATAATTAAATGGACATGATAAGACAAGTTAATGAATAAAAGAAGATTAGATAAAAATTAAATTTATGTTGTGTTTATTTGTGTTTTAATGATAACTTTTTATTTTATTTACTACCCTTGAGAGAATTTCTAATTAAAATTAATTAAAAAGAATGTTTTATTAAGATAAATGCATTTTAAAGTTATTTTTAAAGATATATTATAATCTGTGTGTTCTTAGTAGATGTACAAATACAACAAAGATGAATTTAGTAAAAATTTAATTTTTTTTTAGATTTATTAATTTAATTTAAATAATTTAATTAATTTAAAATCTTAAAATTTTTTAAAATTATCTATGAATTTATTCATGCAATAAAATTTTGAATCCATGTTTTATTAATTTTTTGTTCCAAGGATTAAACAAAATTTAGGAAAATTTTGACAAAATTTTCACAGAGGACAGCAACATTTTCTATTTGTTTTGTGTAGGTTTTTTTGCCTACCATTATTGCCTTTTTATTGGATAAAGGGATTAACATGAAATTAAATTGTTGATGAATAAAAGCAGATATTTCTATAAATGAGAATATTCAAGGATTAAAAATCGTAAAGATAGAAAAATAATTAATTTGAATGTTCAGGAATGAAATTGAGAAAATTCAAGAAATTTTTTAGTTTCCTGTTTTTTTTAAATTTTACAATTTATAAAAAAATTAAGGTTTTATATTTTTGACAATATTAAAAATTTTCAATTTTAAAAATTAAATCCCAAAACACTCAAAAATTCGACCAACAAAAATTTTGTCAATTCCCCCGTCATCCACATCCAATAAAAATAATAATAAATCGATACCCAAATTTCAGTTAATCATCATCACCATCATCATTGCCATCATTTTAGCAAAATATTCCTATTCTTATTTCACCTCCTACCATCTCCCTCACATACTTTACTGTAAGAACAATAATTTACCATTCCACAACAACGTAGATGCTTGCCTTAGAACAATGGATAGAATTTTTTTTTTGTTAAGCAAAAAGGAAGACAAAAACGCACGTTAATCCATTATTTTAGTATTTTTGCCATCATTTGAACCCTGGGATAGAATATAATTTAACCGTGACTCGAATAGTAATCAAACTTTATTGCCAAAACTGCTTTTTTGTTGCTTCCCAAAAAAAAAGAAATCGACATACACACACACACTGTTTTTTCTCCTTTTCTCTTATTCTGTGTTGTATAACAAAAGAAACCTCGAAAGTATGGAAAAAACTAGTAAATAATTTGGTTTTGGAAAGTTTGGATGCTTTTAATGGGAATAAGGCGTATTTTAGGGTATTGCAAGGTACATAATTGATGCAGAAGAAATAAAGAATTTAAAACCGAATGTTCAAGTGGTTCCATTCTATTGTTTATGAATTCATGTTAAGGATTTGAACTTCATGACTTCATGGCTAATTTGACATAATTTTAAGTTGAAATTTCTTCAAATTTGTGAGGATAACAATTTTTTCTAAGGGTATTAGGTTAAAATTTCATTAAAAATTATAGCATCAAATGCTAAGGCCCAAACTGATCCACAAATCCTCCACATTGTCATCAAAAAAAAAACCCGCCCAAAAACAGAAAGGAGAAAAAAAAAGTTTTATTTTTATGTGTGTCGCACCTAGACGAAGATGCCTGTGCAGCATAGCAAAGCACAAACATCAGCAGAAAGAATAAAGAAAAAAGTTAAAAACAAAAGACGAAAAGAAGAAGATATAAAGTCATGACAAACATTTTAAGGTCACATTAAAGATGAAAATGAGAATGTTTGCATGATAAGAATTTATTTTTGTTTCGTGCTAGTCAGTCAGTGGGGGTATGTGTGGATATTCAAAGACTTTCTTTTTGTCTTCAAATGACGTCGTTACTTTCATTGACTTGTGTACTTCTTTTCCAATTTTTATGTCCTTTACTTTCTGTATTAGAAATGGATCTTCGATGCTGAATGGACGTCTATACGAAATGAGTTGACTTATTAATTATTTTGTGGTTTAGAATGTGATTGCAGTTGAGAAAAAATGTGATGGATGAGCATGCTGAATTATTAAATATCAAATATATCATTAATAAGACATGCAACTTTTGTATGAAAATGCAAAAAAAAACACTACTCAAAATCAAAAATTTTAGATATTAAAAATTTATCCAAAGAGCCGCCAACACATGTACATTTTCATTTGAACAATTTCCATATCTGAAATTAAATAGCGCATATGAGCGTAAAAAATTTTAATTTTATGTAAATAATCATTTTCTTCTATTTACTGTACGTCAATTTTGCCATGTAAATAAATTACGAAAAAATATCTGCGAGGAAAAATTTTCATTAAAACAACCGCAGTTTTTATTTTGAATCAACATATCTCCCATGCATCTCAAAATTGAGGATTTCTGCTATTTAGATAGATGAAAATGAATTTGATGCTGTGTTAAAGATGTTATGATAATAAGATTGAGTAGAAGTTATTTTTTTTTTAAAAAATCTTCAATTCATTAAAATTTTAAATTTTTCAACATTTGAAATTCACTTCAAAAATCACTCTTAACAGCTCTAAACCTGGATATTTTTTTCTGAACCAACAAGCGATATTTTAATTGCTTTATTCTCACTGCGTTTAATTTTCCTGCTTCCTTTTTCCTTGTGTAATTTTTCAAGTACCTCTTTATTTCCACATCACAGTCTTTTGTTGCTTATTTGTAAAAGTAATGACACTCAGCGGTGAACAAAGCTTTTAGTTCAGGAACTTTATGCGATTATGCACAATGATTCTTGTGCTACTTCATTCACCTGCCTTTTCATATTTTAATTTCTATTGCATTTAGTTTTGAATGGAAATTGTTTCAAGTATTTTCATTTAAATTACAGTAGCTTTTGAGTGTGACGTGAAGAGTTTTTGTTGTTGACGGGTTTAACCTAGATTTTAAGTGGATTGTGAAGGCAAAAAGAGGGAAAAAGAGATGAAGTTTTTGTATTTATTGTGAAAAGTTTGTGTGATGTATTTTTAAAATATTATAATTTTATAAAAGCAATGTTTGTATATTTTGATGCGAAAAATTTTGCTTCAAATGAAGTAAAAATTTTTGCATCAAATGAAGCAAAATTTTTTACATACTTTGAATCAAAATATTTTTATCTTTTATCAAATTTTTCTGACAGCTAATTATTAAATAAAAATTAAAGTGTCTTATTTAAATCAGGAATAATCAAAGTTCATTAAAAAATTTGTGTTAAAAAAGCAAAATTTCATAATTAACTTGAAAGAAATTCTTCAAAAAAATTCTATTCACAAAACCAAATTAAAAGATAAAACTTTATCCCCTTGCTGAGCTCCCTAACATTACATTTCCAATAAAATCTAATCAAATTCATAAGAAAATCTGAACCTGTAATGAATCATCACGACTTTATTAAATTTCTGTCCTAAACTCTTCATTATTTTTATTCTCATCATATACTGCAATGACTAGAAATATGAAAAAGGACATTATAAGGAATATATCCATCATTTCCACCACATGTTATTTATTCATTTTCAATGATACACAAAAAAAGAAATAAGCAGTAAAGGAATGAGAAAACTAAAGAGAAGACGTGAGGTAGGAAAAAACCTCTTCATACATCATCATGTGTTCTTGTGTGCAAAAAATATTTTTATGTAACGATTTTTCTTATGCTTTATGGAAAATGATGTAAAAAGTATTGAAAGACAACTGAAAAAGAGCACGAAATGGTTGAAATTCAGGATGATTTGTTGACTTGATGGTTTAAGGCGCAGTTTAATTTAAAAAAAATTTTGTAACAATTTTTTATGTTTCTTTTTTTAAAATTGGTTTCTTTTTGCAATTTGCATTTTTTGAAGCAAAAGTTCTGCATCTTTTTTGCATCTTTGCATGAATTTTTGAATAAAAATACTTTATTGTGAACGATGTGTGAATTTAAACCTTAAATTTGTATCCTTTGAGACAAAAGTTTTGCATCAATTGAAATAAAATAATTTCGCATAAATTAATGCAAAAATTCTATATAACTTAAAATATAATTTTTAATTTTTACCTAAAAACTTATGCACCGTTTGAGCAGGTATTATAATTAAGTAAAATGACCAGACGACCAGGCAAATGACAATCATAAGCATTCGATTTCAACTTTGTCATCCAGTATCCCTTAATAAGAACACACAAAACAAAACCAACAAAGATGTAACAGGAAGAAGACTCAGTAAAAAAAATATGAAATTGGAAATGATCGACCTATCAATTTTCTCATCACGTCTACAAATCCAAACATATTTTGAAATATTTATACATTTATGCTGTGTCGTAAACTCCACTACTTCTTGTTCATAGATTCTTTCTCTTTATGTGTGTTTTTCTTCTTTTACTTGTATATGATTTTGATCCCTTTCATGGAAAATGTATGTACACAAAAATTTCATGGCTGTATCATTTCTCATGATGCTTCTTTTTATGCTGCTTCTCTCCAATACAAAAAACCAGTCTACACATGCATATTGATACATCAAGTGAATGAATTGTGAATAATGGGGGTGGAGTGACATGCGAAGAAGAAAAATCATGCGTTCACACTTCTGTGTTGAAATAATTAATCAAATTTCCTCGTTAGACACTTTCGTGCTCTTTTTTGGGGGGTGTTGTATGACGGAGGAGAAAAAAAAGTTATTGATTAATTACATTTGGTAATATTTAGAATCTGAAATTAGGAGATGGTGAGTAAGTGAAAAAATCGATTGTTGGGTTTTGAAATAAGTAGAGGATAGAAAATTTAAGTCTTGAAACTTTCAGTGCAAAAAGCTATAATTTTATCAGTATAAAAAAATAAATTACGACATTTTTAAAATATTTTTTTTAAACAATAATTCAGACTTTTATAATTAGAAAATTACGAATTAATTGAGTTCAACATTTACGCAATACTTCCATGCGCGTCAAAGCAAAATATAACATTTGTATCTTCAAGAATCTCAACTGGAATTAAATAAAGCAATATTTTAATAATTATTAATTTTAGAAAACGATAAAAAATTATATATTTTACCTCTAACTCTTCCATTTTGGAAACCAGGAATATTTGTGGGTACAAGCATGTCAATATTCCAAGTATATTGTACATTAGGTGCTACAGGACATCCATGGTGTTGACCATTGAGGAAAATGTGTGGGCATCTGGAAATAGTTACGGTTTTTTTTATTTTACAATTTTTTATATCTAAAGTCACAAAAGACACTCCTAAATCCCATCAATATGTATCACAAAATATTCCAAATCAACTTACGCATCATCATGTCCAGGAACATCGGGAATTTGAATTCCAACACCAAAAATAAAAATCGTTCCTCTTACACGCAATCGTTCATGACTTTGCAAAAAGTCCAATTCAACAGTCATTTTAAATGATTCACCTCTCACTGCATTACATCCTTGACTCGTACAGTGTGGTGTTTGTACATCAATTGGTGCTCGTCCATTTGGACATGCTGACCAAAATGAGAAAGCTTGTTGCACTAAGCACAAAAGTGTGAGAAAAATTATTTTTGATGAAGCCATGTGAGTATTTTGGTAACAAAATATAAACTGATATAGTTTGGATATTATTCAGTCGTTTTATATTTTCCGCGAAATTTCTATAGCAAGTGTTACGACTTTGAGTAAAAGTGATAAGATTGTTGGTAATATTTTGCACCTGTGTCGTTTAACTGATATGCTTATCTTTAAAGTTGTTAAAACCTTGCATTGTGATGTTGCTGAATCATTTTGTTAGACCCAAAGGTGCATTTAGATTATTTTTAGAAAATAAAAGATTTATTTAATTGGTAAAATACCATTTCAAACAAAAAACTAGCTCTTAATCCTGCCAATTCTAAGAATTCCGACACTCAGATCCAAAATATTAATATTGGCAAGAATAGTAATGAAATTTGCCAGCAAGAACGAAAATTGGAACAACAAATACTTTTATCCTTGGCCTCGCCTTCATTGTTGATTCATATCTTTAATTCGATACATGATCGACATTTATAAGCCATGTCATTTTCATGAAAATACAGCAATACATCAGCTTTAAGTTTCTTGTATTTTCTCTCTATCACAAATAAGAAATTGGCTAGAAATCAATGGCATCATTAATATAAAGTGGGAAGATGGCAATTTCTGATATTATCATAGAAAAAAAAAAAAAAAATTGTATAATATATTCGGAAATATCGTTTGAATAAATAGCCTCTATACTTGATGCCATTCCATATGCCAATAACAAGACACTTTTTTTGATGACACATGCTTATGCTCATACATATGAGACGAGAATGTAAGACCAAAAATAACCTAAGAATCGATTTACTTTATTTCATCTGTGTCGTTCTATTCGATGCACGTCATGTCGTTTTCAGCCATCAGAACCTGAAGGGGATATATCCTCGAGGATACATGAAATATATGAAATCCATGTATGTAAGTGGAATGAGATATAAAGGCATTTCTGAGAACACAATCTTAAGCTGTTGAACATCATAAGGTTCATTTTTATTCTGTTCTTGCTTGATGCCGCAAGCATCATTTTTTTAGCTAGAAAATTGTTGACTGGTTGATTTTTTCTTGTAGTTTTGTGAAGTGTTGCTTTGAATTTTTGGAATTTTTAGTTCATGCTTTACATAAAGTTTTCATTCTTTGTAAAGCGGAGCTTCAATATTTATTTTTTTTAAAGCGTTGCTTGAATATTTCTCGTTAAAAAATTGTTGCTCTTATTTTATCAAACTGAAAAGCTTTCCAAAAATGCGCCCCAATAAGACCATCGACTATCCATACCAAAATATTCTTCAACACCATCATTCTCTCTTTCCATTCAGTGTCTGTCTCACTTTTATAAGCATATAACATGCACATATGATAATAAAATGTGAGGATGTAAAGAAGTCAGGCAATCAAGGCGATGTGTAAGTAAGTAAGGAAAAAAGGAAAGTAAATTGCAGATTTACAAAATTGTTTGCCTTTTCCTATGCCTGAGTGAGTGAGCATATGAACGGAGGGTAATAAGGGAATCATATAGCATAAACTTATATCTTGTCCTCTGTCGCAAACTTTTCCTTCCGTCTCATTCTTATTATACGATTTTTTTTGTGTGCAGTTCTTTTCCCTCATTCTTGACTTTTACGACAGATTTTTGTCAAAGTTAATATTAACATCATAAATCATTCATATCGGGGTTCCAGCAAAAGCATGAAAGCAAATTTATACGCACAAGGATACATGTGTACACAAATGAAGCAGTGAGTGGCTTTACTTAGACAGATTATTTCACTTTACTATTAAACTTTTTTTTGATCCCCTTTGAATTAGTTTTTGTAGGATTTTTGAATTTTACCGGATTTCTAAAACAAGAATTATAACGGTTTTTCTAAATTTGAATTTTTCCTCTTTTAGAAAACTTGAATTGATTAAAAAAAATTTTTCCAAATTTTATTATAAGGATCTTGCACTGCTTGTTCTTACACGAAGAGATTTGTAAACTTTCATGTCATCGTTTTCACTACAGCGACCTGCTAATCTCCACTGCTTGTCGTTAACTACTAATATACTTTGCAGTTATGCTCGAAGGCGAATGTCAAATGTGTGGATGTTGTTTCTATGTCTGGAAAATTGAAATTCCATTTGAGTTTTCATTCTTAATATTTATTTTTTTTTCTCTTAAAGATTTGAGGATGTAAGAATGTTAAGGAAATTCAGGATTTGGGATCAAAATTTTTTTTTTTTTTTTTGATGTTATAAAAATGGGAGTAAAAAGCTACTTGGAAGAGCTTTTATTGTTAAACATTTTTTTTACAAGATTTCATTTTTTATGAAAAATTCCACAAATGTGAAGTAAATCATGGAATTTTCTTCTCCTTTATATCTTCAACGAATGTCTCATATTAAAAAATTTTATGAGCAGAAATAGCAAAATATTGAAGATATTGCAAAGACTAGTGGAAAAAACTAGTAAAATTGATACTTAAACTTAAGTTATTGCTATAAATGTATTTTACGAGGTCATTCACACGACTTGTGGAGTTTTTTTAGTCTCATATTTTGATTTGCTGACGCTTAAAATTTTTTCCAAATGATTATTTTTACTATATCAAGTCATACGATAATAATAGATAAATATTATCACAAAATACAAGGTATTTTTGGCCACTTCAAATTTCGTCATTGTATTACTAAAGAGATGTTTTATTGTCGGTCTTATCAGGTACGTGTGCGTTAATTTTATTAATCGTTTTTAATTTGGTTTTAATTGATAGGAAATGATTTTTAAAAAATGACAAATGTACAGGAATGATTAAATTATATAAAAATAAAAGCTATGAAAAATATTAAAATACAATAAATTAGGTTAAAATTTTTCAATTATAGAAATTTCAGTCAAAAATTTTATTCATTTAAAAACATATTTTATAAAATATTAAAATTACCTAATTATTTTTTTAAATTTATTTTCAATTTATGACAATGTTCCAAGAATTTCAAAACACGTAGCCACATGACTTCCATCCATCGCTTCAAGACGAACTCTTCCATTTTGAACAGCTGGAACAGTCGTTGGTATGTTAACATTCATTCTCCATGTATAGACTCTCCCAGGAACTGTTGGACAACCGGTTAGTACTCCATCAGAGTAAAGGAATTGGCATCTGAAATTGACAAAAATTTTTAGTTGCCTGCATTTTCGCGTATTAAAAAAATTCACTAAAATATACTTACACATTCTCATACTCGGGAATATTTGGGATACTAATCCAAACTCCCAAAACAAGCATTGTAACTCTTGTAATTAAAGTATTATGTGTTGCCAAAAAGTCCATTGTAATATGCATTTGTAATGGATCACCACGTGTGAGGATACATCGGTCTGTTCCACATTGATCAGATGTTACACTAATTGGTGCACGTCCAACTGCACAACTTGTCCAAAATGGAAAAACATTTTTAACTAAACAAATTAAAATAATCAAAATTAATTTATTTTGTGCCATTTTTTTTGCAACTCTTTTAGAATTCACACAAGAGACTGATTTGCTTGCAACATTTTTAGGCTTTTTATACTAAATTAATTCTGCTTCATGAAGATTAGGATCTTAATTTTATCAGAAATTTCTACACCTGGTTGAATGGGTTATCGCAAAATTTCTATCAAAATGAAAATTCTTTATGGTCTGATAGGAAATTATTGTGAATTTTGGACCTTACTCAATATGTTATCTCGGTTAGTAGAATTGGTGGTAAAAGTTGATAAGGAATTGAGTTAAAAAAGTGTTGTGTGCCAATAGTAGATTTTAACTTGTAATTTATTTAATTTTTTAGCTGCATTCTTAGAATCACACTCAACAATTTTTCCAATTAACTATTTTTATAAAACTTATGTGATTGTCCCGCGGACTACAATGTCTTAATACATGCACTTGATTTAAATTCGACTTCATTTAAAAAAACTTCTTCAAATGCGAAAATTCATTATCACTTTAAAAAAAAAAAAAATTAAAAGGTCTCACATATTATCTAGTCCCGAAACATTAGGAAAATTAATCCAAATTCCAAAAATGAGAGCTGAAATTCTCGTATCTTTTGTTTCATGTACCTCCAAAAAATTAACATTTGTAGACGCTTGAACATTGATCAGATGTTACACTAATTGGTGCATTTCAAACTGCACAACTTGTCCAAAATGGAAAGACACTTTGAACCAAACAAATCAAAATATTAAAAAATAATAATATTTTCCGTGACATTTTTGAAACACTTTTAAAATTTACATGAAAAACTGATTTGATTTCTATTTATTTTCCTACACTATAACTACACTATTTCTATATTTCACGGTTTCATCAAAGAACTTACCATTTTTGGTATTCTATAATAATTCACACAAGAGACTGATTTTATTTATGCTTTAGGGGGCTTTGCCTACGCCTAGGCAAATCTTTTTGAAGGCACATGCTAGGTATCAACTCTGAGTCAATGCTACATATTTTTGCAGCTATAGAATTAAGATTTTAATTTTATCAAAAAATACTGTACATGTGAATGCAATAAATGATATTTTAAATTTCATTAGACCTTCTTATCAGCATGACTGGTAAATTGCCAGTGGTAATATTAAAATATTCAATTTCCTATACTTCTGGTATATAGTAATAATCCATATTGTTTATAAAATATCTTTTAAAATTTATTATCAAATAAAGATTCCTAAAAAATAAAATAATTTTAATGAATTTATACTTTTTCAAATCATAGCGCCAATAGCTTCGAAACAGCTAACAACTCTAGTTCCATCGAGAATTTCAACACGCATTCTTCCATTCTGGAAAGCTGGGAGTGTTGGTGGCACAGTCATATCAATAACCCAATCGTAAACTATATTAGGTACTGTTGGGCAGCCGTGGAAGACTCCGTCAGAGTTAAGGTTTGTGCATCTTTAGTAAAAGTATTAAAAGTTAAGTTTAGTTTGATGATGGAGCTTGATCGAACTGTGATCACCACATTTATTGTGAATGTCAAATAACTTACACATTATCATGTCCAGGAACATCAGGAACTTGAATACCAACTCCCAAGAAAAACATTGTAGCTCTTGGACGAAGTGTGGGATGTGCTTCTAAAAAGTCCAATCTAATCTCCATGACAATTCTCTCACCACGAGTAACAACGCATCGTTCAGCATTGCACAATTCTGAGCGAACAGACAATGGTGGTCTGCCGTTTGGACAACTAGTCCAGAATGAGAAGACACTTGGAATCAAGCAGACGAGAACAATCGAGAATAACTTTGCTGTTGCTGTCATTTTTTTAAAGGGTTTTTTAAAGAGTTATTTTGTTTAATTCGCACAAGAGACTGAATTGTTTGCAATTCAAGTAAGCCTTTTATATGAAATTAACTTAGGTTGCCAAATGAGATTAAGTTGTTGAGTTTTATCAAAAAATTTCTACACCTGCTTGATTGAATTATCACACAATTCAGTGAGTTAAACTTTAGCTTTACACTGTTGATTTTTCTGTGGTCTGATATTTTGTGATTTTTGGACCTAACTTAACATTGTTTCAATTGTCGTCATCATTAAAAAAATTATATTTTTTTAAATAAAATTATTTGAATTTAAAATTTCACGTGTGAGTAATCAAAGGATTTTCCCAATAATTGCCAAGTACCAACAGGTGTGAATTATAATCAGCAGCAATTATTTTTTTTTTTATTTCAGGAAAAGACAAAAATGTTATCAAATCACTCGACGTATTAAACCACTTGAGATAATTAATTTGTTTCATTTAGGCTCACGAATTATCTTTGAAGAATTTCTATGATATCAAAATAGACATACGAAGGAGATATTTATGATTTTTTGGGTCTAAAGTTTAAAATGCGGTGTGATTTTCGAATTTTTTTAGCATCTACTTTTTAATGATTTGGATTTACACTCGATTTAATTAGTAATAAGGAGTTTTGATACCTCAATAACTTTCGAGTTTCCCAAGTTTTGAATAATGATTTAAAAAAAAATTGTAATTAAAAAAATATACTTAAGTACTCACAGATTTTTTATTTGATATTTTTTTGGATATAAAAAAACTTAACTTTCATGCAATTTTGAATAACGTAATAATAAATAAATAAATAAAAATAAGTATTGCTATCAGTCAAGTTTTTTTTCATAACATTGTTCCAAGCACTTCAAAGCAATGAACAACACGACCAGCATCCAAAAGCTCAACTATAAGATGAAGCAAAAAAAGAAAATAAATTTTCAACCATTTGATTTCGAGAGAAAAATGTAAGAGTTTTAAAATTTTAAGTATTGAATGTTTAAAAGAAAATGGAGACCTTAAAAAATAATTTACTCAAATTCGTTTTAAAAATGCCAAATTTCAATTTTTCAAGTCAGTAAACGAACTGTGTTTGTATTTTTTAAAAATAAAATTAAATGCCTCACCTCTGATTCTTCCATTTTGGAAAGCAGGAATAGCAGTTGGAATCAACATATCAAGTGTCCAATCATAAACTGTATTTGGAGTTGTTGGACATCCACGATGTACTCCATTCACATTCAAAATAGGGCAACTGTCAAAAAATAATAAAATTTAATTATTAACAAATTAAAGTAGTCATGGAATTTTATGAATTTTTCAACATCAAACAATTGAAAGTTTTATCAGTGCACAAAGTTTTAAATTTATAAAAATTTAACTCACATGTCAGCAAGAGCTGGATCATCAGGAATTTGAATTGAAACACCAAAAACAATAGTAAAAGCTCTTGGTCTGAGCAATGGATGTGCCTCAAGAAAATCCGATTGAACTTTTAAAATAATATTTTCTCCACGAACAGCAATACAACGATCACCAGAGCATGATGGTGATTGAATGCTTATTGGTGGACGTCCACTTGGACATGATGTCCAAAATGAGCAATAAGCATTGGCAACCAAACTGGTAAGAATGACTAGAATTAATTTTGTAGATGCCATAGTTATTTTATTTGTTTTTACACGATTTTACTCAAAATACTGACTTGAATTGGACTTTACATGCGTTTTTATACGCAACGTGCTCAGATTTTTTCCAGACATTTTTTTTTTGATCGTATGTATATAAAAATTTTGATAACATATGAGAGAATAATAAGAGTATTGGTTTTATGTATTTTGAGTCGCGAGCAATAATGACTAATCAGTTTTTAAGTGCTTTGATTTTTGAAAAATAAAATTGAAGGGAATTGGGAGATTAGGGAGAAAATGCTAATTTAGTTTTAAATTTAGAAAAAAATAAGTAAAAAGCGTGTAAAAATGGACATTTTGGAAAGTATGAATTACTATGTTCATCTAGAATTTCTAAAATTCTAGAATTAATCCAATACTAAATTTTAATCTCAAATTTTTGATGAGTATGTCAAAGTACTTACATATAATCAACGTTGCTCAATAAACAACAGGTGTTCATAGTCATATCAACATATCAACATAAAAAGTTCCACGACCCGCGATCAACCAACTAGTGAAAATAATTTAATAAGTGAATTAATGATTATTTAATCTGAGTTTTAAGCCTGTTGATTGTACGAATTGATTTGATTAAGCCCTAATCCAATCCTGAATTGAAGGAAGTTAATCCAGAATCTTGAAAGGTGGGATTTATCAGCTATTTGTGCTAATTGTTTTTGGAAAGGGACTGTGCTGTGCTTTTATGTAGTGCATGTGGGTATTAATTGAATACCTTGCAGCACCTTACGACTATTCTAGCCAACATAACTAAGTTCCTTGAGAAACATAATCATTACATGTAAATTATTCGAATTCATTGAGCAGATTTAGTAATTAATATTTTGACAAAAATAAAATTCGATTTTCTCGTATTCACGCATTTCACCGCTTATTTCCTCTTACACTAAATTGCTAATCATGTCTGGGAATAATAATAATAAGCCTGGTAATAAGGAACAAAAATCCAATGTAGACAAAACAAGAAACCCAAGGAAAATAGACAGCTATGGCTTTATCAGACAACCAAGGTTAATTTCCGGAGCTTCATCCAGTTCAAGTCAAAATGTCCTTAATCCACCCAATGAGTCTAAAAGTTTGCTGAGTCCTAAATTGCTATATGACTCCCTAAAAACTACGAGAAAAGTAATGATTTAAAAAGCACATTAGAAGTATTTGCTAAAGCATATGAAGGATTGTATAATAAACAAGATCAAATTAATACTCATCTTAATGTAATTGTCGCATCAGCTGATCAATTTGAAGAGCACGTAAATACACAAATTACTAATCTGGAAGACGGTTTGGCATTGCATAAAAATGATACTGATGAGAAGTTACTGTCGTTGAAAGTCACTGCGGATATAAGGCACTCGAAACATTTCCTGAAAATATTTATTAGAAATGAAGAAAGAACAAAGAATATCAATAGATTGAACGCAATGAATGAAGCCAGAAAAATTTTTGAGGAACTTAAACTGGATCTTGGTAACATTCACATCGCCAATGCTGAGACACGATATGAAAAAAGAAATTTATTTGGCTCCTTAAAGTATTTGAAATATATTATTGTCACATTTAATGACTTCTTGTCAGCTGAGAAATTGTTGATGGACTACTTGAAAAAATCTAAAGCTGATCAAAGTGAAGGTGCATCAAATAGCACACCTGACAAACAATCAAACAATAACTATTACCTGGAATTACCATCCACTTTTGAGATGAGAAAAGTCATGTCGGTCTGTAGGGAATTGAAGTCTGATGAAAACATAGCCAATGTCTTTTATGCTGCTGATAGCATTCGGGTATATATGAAAAAGGACAATCCTGGTGATGAAAATGAAATCCCCAAAAAATTTGATGTAACGTGTCTGCATGATGTTGATAAAATGAGGAAAAAGCATCACATGAAGAACGCTAAGATTCCCGCCAAACAGCTGTACAATAAAGAATATTGGGCTAAAAAGAAAGATATTAATATTAGTAAGCGTGCATCTAATGAGAGTATTCAGGGTAAAAGACGTTTAGAACAATCTTTTGAAGGCCCTACAATAAACAGTCAAGCTAAGAAAGAGAAGAAAAATAATAACAATAGTAACAGCATAAGTTCATCTCCAACAAATAATATGAGTATTGATAATTTGAGCTCTCCAAATGATAATGATAACTTTCAATGATGTTTAGTTCCACCACCCTTAAATGCTACTGGTAACATGAATAATTGGGATAATTCATCTCATTATTCTTTCCCAGAAATAAAGAAATTCTTGTCTAATTTAAATGTCAAAAATAAAATCAAAATTTGTACTTGGAACGTCCAATCAATTAAATCATTTAATGCATTTGTGAATTTTAAGCAATATATTTCAGGGTGTGTGGAGAGTAAAATTGATTTAATTTTACTAACAGAGACATGGATTGATATTAATAAATTTAATTTATATAAACTAGAGAATTATAACTCAGTGGAATGTATCAGGATGAATGGACTTAACAACAAATCAAATGGTGGAGGAATTAGAGTATACTTACGCGATTCATACAAATACAATGTTCTTCGGTCAGTAGTTCTCACCCATATTGAATTCATCATAATTGAAATATCGCTCCAAACTTCCAGTCTTATTGTTGTTTGTGTCTATAGACCTCCAAACTCATGCTATGACAATTTTCTCCTAGAAATGGAAAGAATATTTGAATTCTGTGCTGATAAACAATTGGTTCTAGGTGGTGATTTTAATGTTGATTTACTCAGTAATGACGCGAAGACAACTCAATATAAAGACTTAATAAAATTATATGAAATGGCTATAACCAACAATGCAATTACAAGAACTGCCAGTAAAACGATCATAGATCATGTACTGATAAAAAACTTAGGAATTGATAGCGCAATCACTATCACAGCTGAAAAATCAGTGGTTTCCGATCATAATGCGTTATTTACGTGTATTGATTTAGGAAGTGTAACGGAACTAAAAAACAATTCATTCTTAGCTCGCAAATACAATTTTGATTCTATGAGAACTGGATTTGAATGTAACTTTAAGCCTGATATTAAGGATGTGAATATTATGCTAAAAGATCTGACTTCTAGCATAACTAAAGTAATGAATGAAAATTGTTTGGTAACTAAATACACGTTTAAAAGCAAAAATGTTATACCTGAGTGGGCTGATGAAAGGTATTTCAAGTTGGTGAAAAGGATGGATAACATTGAAAGAAAGTTGGTCAGATTATCAAAACTAGAAAAACCAGTGAATAAACTAATTAAAATTAAAGAAAATGTGAAACGAAATCTACAGTTACTGAATGAAAAAATGGCAAAAAATTACTACGATAATCTTATTAAAAGTACACCAGGCAGCTCATGGAAAGTTATTAACAAAATTTTAGGCAACACTAAAAATCATAAAAATAATATCACACTTACGGTTAATAATAAAGTAATTACTGATGAATTCTCTATTGCTGAATCATTCGCTGATTATTTCAGTGAGTCAGTAGCACGCAGAGATCACAATTTGATCTATCCATCATTTATTGGTACAAAACAGCAGAATTCGATGTATTTTGATCCGGTGAGTTATGATGAAGTTTATGATACGATAAAATCCTTAAAAAACGACAAAGCTCCAGGCAGTGATAATATTCCAGCAAAAATCCTGAAAGAAATAATCAATGAATTAACAATGCCTTTAACTGAGTTAATCAATATGATAGTAACGACCTCAACGTATCCTGAAGACTTTAAGCATGCTCTCATAATTCCTCTATTTAAAAATGGTGACAAACAAAAACCTGAAAACTATAGAGGCATTAGTTTACTAACTATATTGAATAAAATTGTTGAGAAAATAATCTTAAATAGAGTGAGTGATTTTATGAAGTCGTTCAAAATTGAAGATAATTCACAGTATGGCTATAAAAAAAATTTTGGTACGAATGATGCTATATTCAAATTATTGCATGAAAGTTCAAAAGCTCTGGATAGAAATGATGTATTTGTAGTAATGTTTGTGGATTTAGCTAAAGCGTTTGACTCGATTGATCATAATGTGCTATTATACAAATTACAGTGTATAGGAATAAGAGGATTTTTGTATGACTTATTGAAGAGCTATTTGAGTGATCGATTCTTCTCAGTAAAATATGGCAACTGCATAAGTTTAATAAGACTGATAATAAAAGGAGTACCACAAGGCGCGATTCTTGCTCCAATGCTGTTCAACGTAAGTCTCATCGATATGCAAGAACTTAAATTAAGCTCTAGTTGCCTCAAATACGCGGACGACCTTGTCTTGTACAAGTGTTGCAGTAGGAATAATTTAACCATAGAATTGAACTCAATTGGCAAGGATATGAGAAGTTTAAATGAATATTTTACTACAAACGGACTCAATGTCAACTTCGTAAAAACTTCATTCATGATTATTAGTAATGCAGTAGGCTTGAGTTTTCCCAATGAGATTGAACTAAATGAGAATGTCAGGATTAAACGTGTTGAAAGTCAAAAATATCTTGGAATTATTCTTGATGAGAAATTGGATTTTAAATTGCATTGTGAGTCAACTATAAATAAATTAACAGACACAGTTCGAGCACTTAGGATTATTAAACATTATCTACCGATGGAATCACTTATTCAGTTTTTCCACGCACACTTCATGAGCCATGTTCATTATTGTGCATTTATATATGCCAAATTTTCCAAACAAAATATCATGAGGATGCAACGATTGCAAAATTGGTGTGTTAAAACTATTTTTCAGCTTGACAGAAAGCACGACACGGTCGATTTATACTCAAATGTCATCAAAAACACGTTACCGATTATTGGCATTATTTATCTATCTCTACTTACATTTATAAAGAAATCTCTAATCCTCAATTCAAATTTGCTTCCAAAATACGTTCGAAATTCCAATAACACCAGACAACAAGGATCACTTATAGTTGATAGATACAGGAGAAAGAATCGAGCTGGAAATGAGGCATCCTGTCTTGGCACAAAGCTGTACAATCAACTACCAGAGGATATCTGTAAAATTGGAAGTCTAAAACTGTTCAAAAGAAAAGTTAAAACATACTTACTAGGAAAAATTAACATTTTGTTGGCTGAAGACCAATTCTCCAATAGAAGGATATGCTGATAGTGTTGTGGATGTCTTATGCTGCTTTTAACTTTCTGTTGTGCCGTTTTTACACATCTAATTCACTTATTAACATAAAAAAAAATCTTTTCTTTTTTTTCTCACACTTCAGATTGGAAAAATTTTAACGGTTGCTGAATTGCTGAATAACCGAACTTCATAATTTTTGAATTAGTGCCAGCCGTTATTCCACTCAAAAATTATTTAACCGTTTTTTTTCTCTTTTCATTGTGATTTTTCTTATTTAGAAATATGCATGAATTAAATCTATTAGATTCTAACGCAAATTCGAATGGCTTCATTGTCAATGACTGTGACATCCCAGTGCTCAGTATTCAGAATACACCATATCATAACGCAATTATAATAAGAAATTTACCTGAACATAAAAGCAGATTGGACATACTGATGGAACTCAAAAAGAAATTATGCGACGAACTGCATGCTAATATTATGGGATTCTTTTTCATTAATGAACCAAACAGAGCAACAGGTTATTCATCTGTTGTGATTTTGGTTAGAAATGTGAAAAAGCTTATGAATGCTTGGAATTTAAATATGTCGTACTCGAGAAACTACTGTAGCCTGCGAATGTTTGGAAATTGGATAGACATTGTTGAATTGAAGATTGCTGGATACAGGATTGCATATTTACTTAATGAGAGGCACAGACACAATTCATATTCACCAAATAATATGTTGTCATTCGAGAATAAAGAGAATTTGAACGTTTTCTCAATTGCTAGTATGCTGGATTGCTTGGTGGAAGAAAAGGAACTGATTTCTGTAGTAGTCACAAAGGGAAAAGTTTTCCTTACACTAACATCACTAGAAGTGGAAGAAGAAATTCTTCGTACATTAATTTTGAACTTTGGAACTGACTTTGATCTAAAAAATATGTGATAAGAAAATTGTCTTTATTAAAAAGAATAATAATCTCTTGCTAAACAACATCGCTATAAACATCAACCTTCAATCTCGCAATATGAATTAATTACCTGAAGTTTGAATTTTTAATAATAAGAAAGGCGAGTTAAAATATTTGAATTTAAAGTAATTTCCGATGCTGAATTTACATTAAATTCGTTCTTTTAAATGGAACTATCACTTGACTTAAAACTTGATACACTAAAATATTGAATTTGTAAAATTTGTAATAATTATTCCCAACCACAAGGTGGTCACAATTCTTAACGGTTTTTTTTTTTTTCTTTCTTTCAATAATTATTTAAATCTTTAAATATGTATTTTTTGTGATAATTAAAAGAAGAATTGTTTTAATAAATCAATCAATCAATCAATCATTCATTCTGCAGCCTAGAAACTCACGAAAAATAAAAATCAAAGACTTTTTTTTCACAACTATAATTACATTCCCTATTAAGTTCCACTTGCTTTGTGGCTTTTGAGTTCCTTTTCTTTCTCAACATTTACTTCGTTTGATCATTATAAGCTTATTATCTTCTCTCGCTATATTAAAAATTATATTTTAGATTGAATAGATAGAAAGCAGGTAAAGAAGCACAAACGAAGAGAAAAGGAAAAAAAAAAATCGATGAAAAAAGCACAAAATCATGCTTGTGGCTTCGACTCAATTTAAATTAAAAAGGAATTTTCTTTTTCATTGAACAATTGAAGCCTCGCTGATGTGGAAGACTTTTTTTGTTAAAATATAATTTTTTGACTTAACTAATGAAATTTTCTATCAATTGAATTTATAGTCTTCTGTTCTTTGAAGTTTTAGGAATGTACAGAATTTTAGGAAGCTTTTGAAATATTTTTTGGGGGGTCTGCTGGTAAGTTTTAATTTTTTTATGTAAGTAAAATAATTTCGTATTTGATGGACTAAAAAATTAACAAGTTAATTTAAAAATTAGACACTTAATTCATAAAAACATATGTTAATATTATAATTATACAATTTTCAAAATTAAGAAATTTTTTCAGAATTTTAAAATTAAAGCCTCCTATGGGGTTCACTTATGATGTCCGGTTTTTAGTGGAAGGGGAAGGTCTGAGACTGTGTGACAATTTTGAACAAAAGGAATTTTTAGTATGAAAATTTTGTGACAGAAAGGGGAAGGGGGTCTAAAAAGTCATGTTTTGATGGACTTTATAATTTAACAGCCCTTATTGAATATCTCTTTACAAAATTAATTATTATCAAAAGACAATCTATCAGCAAAACTTTAACTTTAACTTTAAGCAGGTAAATATCTAATTACTAATTGTTCACCCTAAAAAATTCAAAGACACGATTTTAAATAAAACTTTCAACTATAATTAAAACACTTCCTCAATCAAAACAATAAAGTATTTTCGGATCCATCAACCCCATAAGCATTAATTTACCGAATAAATTTTAGACTATCATGAAAATTTTCATCAATTTTTGACATAAATATTTACTTATTTTGAATATTCATGGCTAACAACACTAGATCGGAATAACAACACTTTTTGTTTGTTTGTTTGTTTATTTCACACTTTTCGCTTTCATACTTTACAGTATTTTGTATCTGACAGACTAGAATAGAGAGGATACTGTAAAAGTTTCTCGTTTTGAGTTTGATGGAAATTTTTTAGGTGTGTTAAATGAATAACCGATACTGTTGGTAGATGAAAATGAATTTTATTCTGTGTGGGTGTTAAAAGAATAAATTTAAATTTTAAAGAAACAATTATCGATTTAAATTTAGTTAGAATGAGTTTTAGGAAGCTAGAGGCTAGGTATTAGCACCTTTTGAGAATTTTATTTTCCAGAATATGCAAACTCATTTTTTAATTTACTTTTTTTACTCATAAATTTAATTTTATTTAGCAAAATTAACTTTCAAGCATCTTCAAATCTGTCATTTAGTTCCAGTACATACGTTATATTGTAGGTATATTAAGTTTAAAGGCAAAAGAAATGTGCTATAATTAACCTTTAAGCAACCAAACAAAAGTCTCATTAAGCTAACAAAAGAAAATTTATACAAAAATATGTTTTTCTAGAATAAAATGAGAAACATCACGAGTTCCTTGAGTTAGATTTGTATGGAATCTTACGATGAGATTTTGATTATTTAGAGAAAAATTTATTTTGAGATATTGGTATCTAAATCTAGCCTAAATCGGGGGTGAGAGTTGTTTTCTTAATCTATAATCTTAAATTTTTTGACAATATTTCGTAATTATTAAAAATGCACCAACAATTATTCTAAGGAACTCACTGGAAAGGAGACAAAGAAGTCTGAAGGAAAATGAAAATAACACACACAAAAAAAAGCGTTTTTAATCTTTTCACAAACATAATTAGTATGACAAAAACACAAGCACAAAATTTTAATTAGTTTTTTCATCTCCTCATCTTTTTCTCTCATTTACTCGCATCTCATCTCGCCGTAAACACTTCACTTTTTGCCTTTTTTCACTTTTTTTCACTCTTTCGATCCTGTGCTTGTTGTGTCACTTTTTAATCGTACTATAAAGGAATAAAAAATGAAACGTGAAAGAATTGTGTGGATTTAAATGATTATGAATTTTCAAAGGATTTTTTTAAATTCAATTTTGCTTATTGGGTTTTTTGACGTTGGGTGCATTTGATGGTAGTTTATAACTTTATTATAGTTATTAGGGGTTTCTTGCAATTCAGATATTGAAACTTTCGATTATGCAATTTTTTTTTATATTTTGTGAAAATTGTCTTAACATATCAATGTAAATCAAATGGAGGGTTTTTAGATTTTAATTGTGAGAATTTAAATTAATTAAAATTTTCTAAGAAGTCTAGATTCATAAAGGCTGAATATTGAATTTCTAGGATAACTTGCCCCATCCTCAAATTTCTAAAAAAAATTTCTTATTTGTGTTTTCATAATTCAAAGCTGTTTTATTAGCTTCCGCGCAAGCTCGGAAGCTGTTTTAGTACACTTTGAAAATTTTGTCACCTAACCTACAGCCTCCCTTTCAGGTCGAGGGTTAATGGTTTATATCTCAAAATTTAGGTATTTTGGTCTAGTAGGGGGGAAATTTAGGCGGAATCCGCGAAATTTTATTTTACACCCGTGGTGCCACTTACAAGGTTTCCATACAAAACCCATAGAAAACTCATTTTTGCTAAAACTTTTTTTAACAGCACTAAAACGAAAAAATTCTGGTACTTTAAGTGTTCCAAATATTTTTTAGAATTTTTTGGCACAAAAATCTAAATTTCAAAACCTCATCCTGAACCAGCAGAACATGTATGAGGTTATTAAAAAATGGATTAACTTTGTGGTTGGTCTGGTGGTCATGGGTGGGAGAGATTTGGAATGAAGTAAATTTTATAAAATAGTCCTTAAAATTACCTTTCCAACGATACCAAACATGACCCAATTTGGTTAAACTGTTAGTCAGGAAAATTAGTTGAAAGTTTAAATCCTTCGGATTTATTTTAATCCTTCCCTATTAGTTACACTTTTGAAAAAGGATTAAAATTTGTCACCTAACCTACAGCTCGCAGGTCCATATTAAACATAATGAATTATACATCATTGGAAAGCTACGGAGGTCTAGTAGGGGGGAAATTTAGGCGGAACTCGTGAAACTTCTTTGTTTACTAGAAATAGCATAAAATGTGTTTAATCCAACTGGCTTAAATTTAAATCCATCGGATTTAACATAAAACCCCCTCATTCTAAATTTTTTCAAAACTTTTTTCTATGAATGATATATCAAAATAAAGGTAAAAAATAGCAGAATTTTATGAAATAAACAGTTTTTCAAAAAATTTGAAATTTTAGGCGAATTGAGCCATCTAAGTGTTAATCCCGACTCAATTTTAATCCATGTGTGAGGATTAAAATTTCGAAATTTAACGAATTTTACTTTTTTCACTCAAAATTTTTACAAAATGGTTAGAAATGACTAAAAATAGCTAAATAATGCTAAAATTGAAGAAAAAAAATATTTTAAGCTTTGATTGGTAGCAGTTGGATTTAATCAAGATTTTAATAAATCAACTTTATTAAATTTAATCCAACTCGATTAATTTCAGATTTTTGGTTAAGAATTGATCATTTTTGGCATATTTTGACATATTGTAATGTTTTTTGGACATTTTTGAACAAATCGAGCTTGATTTAGTGGTTTAAGCGTTCAAATTAAATTTAATCCGAGGTTTAAAAAATTTACAATAAAATTAAAGTCTCAGATTTTGTTGACTCAACTCCAATTTTTTCTAAAATTATTAAATATGAACAAAAATTGCAAAAAACAGTCAAATTTTAGGAAAACATAATTTTTCTGAATTTCATCGTCAGTTTAGGTACTTAATCCAGATTTAATACTTCTACAAAATTTCAATCTTATGCAAAGCGAAGCTTTGCTGACCCGATGGAATCCTAACCTTCAAACTAATGCAAAGCGAAGCTTTGCTGACCCGATGGAATCCTAATCTTCAAACTTATGCAAAGCGAAGCTTTGCTGACCCGATGGAATCCTAATCTTCAAACTAATGCAAAGCGAAGCTTTGCTGACCCGATGGAATCCTAATCTTCAAACTTATGCAAAGCGAAGCTTTGCTGATCCGATGGAATCCTAATCTTCAAACTAATGCAAAGCGAAGCTTTGCTGACCGGATGGAATCTTAATCTTCAATCTAATGCAAAGCGAAGCTTTGCTGACCCGATCGAGACTTAATCTTCAATCTTATGCAAAGCGAAGCTTTGCTGACCCGATGGAGACTTAATCTTCAATCTTATGCAAAGCGAAGCTTTGCTGACCCGATGAAGACTTAATCTTCAATCTTATGCAAAGCGAAGCTTTGCTGACCCGATTGAGCCTTAATCTTCAATCTTATGCAAAGCGAAGCTTTGCTGACCCGATGGAGACTTAATCCTCAATCTTATGCAAAGCGAAGCTTTGCTGACCCGATGAAGACTTAATCTTCAAACTTATGCAAAGCGAAGCTTTGCTGACCCGATCGAATCCTAATCTTCAAACTAATGCAAAGCGAAGCTTTGCTGACCCGATCGAATCCTAATCTTCAACTTTATGCAAAGCGAAACTTTGCTGACCCGATGGAATCCTAATCTTCAAATTAATGCAAAGCGAAGCTTTGCTGATCCGATGGAATCCTAATCTTCAAACTAATGCAAAGCGAAGCTTTGCTGACCGGATGGAATCTTAATCTTCAATCTAATGCAAAGCGAAGCTTTGCTGACCCGACGGAATCCTAATCTTCAAACTTATGCAAAGCGAAGCTTTGCTGACCCGATCGAATCCTAATCTTCAACTTTATGCAAAGCGAAGCTTTGCTGACCCGATGGAATCCTAATCTTCAAATTAATGCAAAGCGAAGCTTTGCTGATCCGATGGAATCCTAATCTTCAAACTAATGCAAAGCGAAGCTTTGCTGACCGGATGGAATCTTAATCTTCAATCTAATGCAAAGCGAAGCTTTGCTGACCCGACGGAATCCTAATCTTCAAACTTATGCAAAGCGAAGCTTTGCTGACCCGATGGAATCCTAATCTTCAAACTTATGCAAAGCGAAGCTTTGCTGACCCGATCGAATCCTAATCTTCAAACTAATGCAAAGCGAAGCTTTGCTGACCGGATGGAATCTTAATCTTCAATCTAATGCAAAGCGAAGCTTTGCTGACCCGACGGAATCCTAATCTTCAAACTAATGCAAAGCGAAGCTTTGCTGACCCGATGGAATCCTAATCTTCAAACTAATGCAAAGCGAAGCTTTGCTGACCCGATCGAATCCTAATCTTCAAACTTATGCAAAGCGAAGCTTTGCTGACCCGATGGAATCCTAATCTTCAAACTAATGCAAAGCGAAGCTTTGCTGACCGGATGGAATCTTAATCTTCAATCTAAAGCAAAGCGAAGCTTTGCTGACCCGATAGTCGAACGCGGAAGCTATTGACTTTCTACGTAAGTCGTGTTTTTTTACATTTTAAATACAGTACAAGACTACACAGCATGCAAAATATCATCCATAAAATCAACTCCATAACCTCTACTTGTTCAAATCAAAACAACTTCAACAACAAGTTTCGAATTTTCAATTCTTTCCAAGTTTCTCCCTTCATTCGCATCAATTGAAATGTTGATTGTTTAATAACAATTCTCGACATTAAGAGTGCATTGACTTGACCTCAAAACGAGACAAGAGATTGAAATGAAAATATCAGAAAATTGTGTGTATGAGTGTATGAGGGGGTTGAGGAAACATCAGGAATTTATAGTCATGTTTTTCACAATAAAATACAATTCTTTTCCCCAATTCATCTCACATTCCTTTCCTCATCATCCTCGAGGACTTTTTTTCTCTTCTCCTTTTTTTGTTGTTTCGAATTCCACAAAATTTCAATATAGAAACTGAAAATGATGCTGGAAGCGCACGCGCTACTTGATAGTTGTTGTACAAATGTTTTAATGTTTCTATTATGTAATGCGATACATGCATGTGCTCTGGCTGTTCATTAAATCTAACATTGTTTATGGAGGGATGCTTGTAATGCCTCAGAAAAAAAAATTAAATGAAAATAAAACTGTGCTGAATTTTTGAATTTTTTTTTTTTAAATTGTGAGGCTGAAAACAAGTTCGGATTGATGTTTATGTATCATTATATAAGTGTTTATGTTATCTTGAATCAATAATAAAAAAAGGGTTATTTTTTGATGTGCAATGGATGTGAATTTATCTCAATTTTTGATAGTAATGAAATTTTATTTTTAGTTACTGAAAAAAAATGATGGGGAAATTTAATGGCTGTTTGAAGTCATTTAATGATTTGATATGGGGATGTAATGACTATTATGGAATTTTTATAGATGTTTTTGAGAATTTTGAGTAGTTTTAGGGATAAACAAATTTATGAATGGGAAAAGGAGGAGCGCTTTAAAGTATGGTTACAAAGCATATCAACTGTCCCATATCAATTATTAAATTGAGTTTTTTAATGCTAATATTTAAGAAAAAATTTCAAATTCAATATTTTTCATTCTTCTTCTAATTTTTAAAATTTAAAAAACCCCAATTTCCACATATATTTATCTTCATTCACACAAAACTTCAACATCCTTCATCTTAATTAATAACAATGCTCATTTTAATTTTAACAATCTTATTCATCCTCATATTCATATTTCCTTTCAAAAATAACTCATTATAGATTCAAAATAATGACATATAAGTTGAGCAGTTCATAGTCCTTGTATTTATCAATTCTACCCCGATTAAATTCATTCTTTCAAGTAAAATTGAGAAATCCCTCTTTTACATCTTATTTTCATTTGTTGTGTCTTTTGGCTCTTTTCTTTATTTTGCTTTTATGTTCATCATAAAGTTTTCATTTCTTGTGGGTTCTATGTTTTGGTATTGTGTATGTGTGTTGATCCAAGAACTGGAAACTTTTTTAAATTTAATTTGTGTGTTTTTTTCTAATATTTTTAATGCAACTAATTTTTTAAATTTAACAAATATTAAAAATATTAAAAATATTCCTTAAAATTTGCCATCCCTTGCATAAATTTATCATAACGCATCCATTTTCAAACATACTCATTTAATATCCCCTTAAAATGTTTCAACTTATTAGGAAAACCGCCATATCTTGAGGCAATTAAGGTATTAAGAGCATCTTGCTTTAAAACATATAAATTTTATGTTCTATATTATGTACGCACAGCTACACACACACGTGCATATATAGATGTAAATGTCAACCTTGAAAGTGGATTACTTCCTTCATTCTCATTGTTTCCTCTCCCTTTTCTGTTACTTCTGCTGAAAAATGCCGCAAATATTTTAAAACAGGAAATGTCTTTTTTGTGAGATGATTTAAAATTACTTTAATGATTAATTTATGATATTTGATATTTTTTTAAAAATAAAGATAGAAAAAAAAAATTCAAGTTTTCAGAGAAGAAATTTTTAAAACTTTTAACTTAAATTTAAATTAATTTAAAAAACTCACATTAAATTTTTTTATCAACTTTGAAAAAAAAAATCAGAAGAAATTTCCATAAAAATCAATCAAAATTCTGTCATAAATTCCCCCAAAAGGATTCATCAATTATTTTTCTTTGACTTGAAAATGAAACTTTTTACTTTAATCTTCTTTTTCTTTTGAAAAATATTTTTACCACATTAAATTTTCACTCACATTTTCGTTTAATTTTAAACATGCTTTGCCTTTTCCCTTTCGTGCTCCTGTCACCTCACGTTATTTGGGATTTTAATCACGAATTAAAGAGTTTTTTTTGAAAAGTTTTGTGACTCTTTTATCTATTTTGAAAAGTAAAGCATGGAAATAGGAAAATTTTTATTCTCTCTTTAATTTCTTACAATTTTCTTGAGAATAAAAAAATATTTCTTTTTTTTCCTTTATTTATTCCATCTGTATTAAGGTTTTAATGTCACCAGCAGTGTCTGCATTTATTATGAATGTAATGAGAATTCATCTCATGACTTAATGGATTCGTTTCTCTTACTGTGACTAGGATTATATCTCTTAATATTTGTTTGTGCTTAATTTTGTGGTATTAGTTAAAAATGGATTAATATTTGTGATAAATTTAAGGGTTTTAATTTAAAATTTTAAAAATTGACATTTATCATTAAAAATAATTAAAATGAGATTAAAAAACACCAAAAAATTATTTTTTTATTTAAAAAATTTCATTTAAAAGAATCAAAAATACTCAAATTCAGAAAATTACCCCCAAATAATTCATTTTAAAAAAGGATGAAAAACACAACCTAATAAATTTCACCTCAAAACAACTTTCCTAATAATAATCGAATAAATGACCTACTAATAACACAAAACTTTCTCATTCATATTCAACGTGATCCATACCTTATTTTATCCAAACAAAATAAA
The DNA here is from genome assembly GCA_026123125.1 of Chironomus striatipennis. NCBI lineage: Eukaryota > Metazoa > Arthropoda > Insecta > Diptera > Chironomidae > Chironomus > Chironomus striatipennis. Next base: position 47,507,429 of record CM047394.1, read on the forward strand.
ATTATTATTCAACATTTGACTCAAAACAAATACAAACACATAAGAAAAAGTTTTCCATTACATCTGATTTTCATTACATATTCCTCGAGCATAATATTCATAAACGACAAACAAAAAAAAAATATTTTTTTTGGTGCTGTGCTGCTGCTGCTTTCTGTTCAAGCAGAAGTGAGGTGCTGATGATGAAATTATAGTATTTCGTTGTAATTTGTAATTATGGCATATTTTATTACATGATGTGATTTGAATTTCTTGGAAATTTAATGTTGAAAATGGATTTAAGTTTTGATGATATTTTGTAAAAATTTTTGGAAATTTTAAAGAATTTTTATGTTTAAATAAAGTCTTTGAGGTGAATACTTTTTGGAATTGTGAGCTTATTGAAGATCAAATTTATGTGAAATTGATTGCATCTATTGTAGTATCAAAGTATTATTGATTTTTGCCAATTTTTTTATAAAAAACTTTCAACCAATCCAACAAACTTCAACAATGTTCCCATCAAATATTGTCAAATAAATATTTCCTTCCACACCCGTACCCCTGAAAAAATCAACATAATTTCCTAACCGCCAAAAACAGCAACACAGCATATAAAGTGCAAAAAGAAACGATGATTGAGTTTCAATCAAAAAAGATGAAGAAAAAAAGAAAACTTTCATGATTTCCTCATCGGCAGTTTTTTTTTTTCTCATTTCCAAATCTCTGGTATGAAACATAACATACATACACATATCTATAAATATGATGTTATTATGATCTGAAAGGATTATTAATATTTGATTTCATTTCATGATGCCTTAACTCTCACTACATATGTTTTATTTTTGACAGGCAGAGTGAGAGATGGAAATTTCAGATATGAAATGAGGTTTTTGGGATTGTTTTGAAGTGGATTATTGGAAGTTGAAATTTGTTGATTTTTGATTGAAATTGGGTGGAATTTTAGAGTAAATTGACAAAATTCTGGATTAATTAAAAAAGACGAAATTTTTTTTGGTTTTCTATGATTTTGTAGCAGATTTGAAGAATTTTAGAATAAATTCCCAAAAATCTTCAAAAAATGAAGTTTTTTGTGTCTTTGTACCTATTGTCTTTTTGAAAATTTCATTGATTTCGAGCGATGAAACACATTTAGAATTCGGATCGGAAAAGTAAAACTCAACCAAATTGATCCATCCCAATCCACAATCCAGGAATAGGCGTTCATAGACCAAACATAAAAAATTATTAATTCATATTATTACTTGCCAAGACATTCGTGGGCGTACAATACAAGAAAAAGCATAAGCCGAGTAAGAAAAAAAAACTTTTTTAATTTAACTTGTGTGTTGCTGCTTTTCTTTTTCATTTCCATTCCATTCATTCTCTTCATCTCTTATATTTTTTTCATGTACAATTTGGAATGCGAAAATTATTATTATTATTATAAAAATTGTTGAAGAGATATGAGAAACATGACGAATGGTACTTGAAGGAAAAAATTTTCTTTGTTAGGAAAAAAATTGGTATGATGGATAAGGTACGGCAGAAAATGAGAAAAATTCCATTATGGCATAAGAAAAAAAAAGTTTTCTTTACTAGCTTTTATTTTTTTATTAAGAAAAGAAAACATCATAAAATTTATTTAATTTTAATGAAATGTAGAATTATGCTTTGTATTTATTATTATTTTTATTTACCTTTTTTCTAGATCTCTATCTAGTCTCAGTCTTTTTAGGCTGAATGTTTGTCTATTTCATATTTCTATGATGAAAAGTTTCTCATCGTTTATGAAAGGCTCGATATTCCTTGTTGTCTATATTCAAGGATGAAAAAGTGAATAAAAGATTTTAGAATTTTTAAATTTGAAGCGCATGTTTGAAATTTGTTATTTTTAAGGCTGAATTTCAAATTTTTGTACTTATTATGATTGCAACATATTCAACTTTTCAAAAATTTTTGAAAACTTTTCAAATTTTTGCAAAATTTTTAATTATTTTCTTAAAGATTTTGAAAAACAAAATACAGGGGGTCCTCGATTTGCGTCACTTCGATTTGCATTATTTCGATTTGCGTTACAAAAATTTTATATACCAAAATATTCGATTTGCATTATATTTTGACCGTTATTTCGATTTGCATTATGTTTTTGTTGATATTTTTGTTTACAAAAAGCTTAACGTCTTTAAAAAATTCAAATTTTTACCACATTTTTCAGCAAAAATTTTTTGTTTACAAATCAAAACAAATAAAAATATTTGTAATTTTTCTGTAAATTTATTTTAGCTTTTGAAATGCAATTTAATTGTATTTGATGTTAAAAATATATATAGCAATAAGAAATGGCACGTTCTTAATTTAACTTTCTTCTATGCTAACATATAAATTTTAAAGAGAAGTTAAGTCTTATAATAATATATAATTTTTTTTGGTAAAATTTTCTTTAATTGAATATTTAATTAACATAAAATGCTTCAAGTAAGACAGTAATATGCATTATTAACATTTTGCATTAGAATTAAGAGAAAAATCTTATCAAAAAACTCAAAATATTTACTTATTTTTGAGTTCAGGAACCAAATTGAAAATTTGTATGGATTTCTTTGTTCGATTTGCGTCATTTCGATTTGCATAACATTTTTCCGGTCCCAAACAGTAACGCAAATCGAGGACCCCCTGTACTCTCAAATTTTATCAAAATTTATTCATTTTTGCAAAAGACAATAATTTCTACATCGGAAAAATCACAGTCAAAATGAAAACATAACCTCAAATAATCACAACATCCGCTCAAAAACAATCCTCTTCTCCATCTTAACAAAATAACACGATTCAACCTTTGATATTTTCACGATGAAAATTAAATAAACTCTAAAAGCTTTTAGTTGCGAAACATAAAAGTTTATCTTCGTCTTCTCTTTCATTTTTTTTTATATTTCATTATTGTTTGAGTATCAGGTGAACAAGCAGTGTACAAAGAATCTCTTTTGTTTTAGTCTCTTCTCATTTCTTTTTTTTTCATTTTATTTAAAAGAATACTCTCGTGTCCTTTTCACCGGTTTCCATTCCATTCAGATCATTTTTTTTTTAAAAAAAAAATTGCACAATAGCACTTTTCTGCTTTCTTTGTCATTTTGCTCTTATTATTATTAAACACACAAAATTGTGGGTTCATGTTTGTGACAGAAGTTGAATTTCATGGAATAAGTTGGGATATTGTTATAGTGATGAGATTGGCAACATTTGAGCAGTTAGCAACCTTGATTTGAATTCACTAATTTCAAACCCACTCTCTCCATCATATTTTTCGAAGTTTATGGTATTTTTTGCAATCCGAACCTCATTTATTACGTAAGAAAAAACAACGATCTTTTTTCAAAAAAGGACACAATAGGATCCTCATCAGAATTTTCTATTGTTCTTATCCCCATGCGCCCTGCTTTATGTAATAATTGAACAATCACTAAAAAAACTAAAACCTTCTGACTTCTGATTCTGGTTGTTAAACCTCTAGCAAAAATATTCAAAACTTCATACAACAATAAAGGACAACATCCATCGAACAAATGAATAAGGGGACATCCATAATTATCATTACAGACATCATAATTTTAATAATGCACATAAAAATACTCCTCAACATAAAAGTCATGATACTAGATACTTTTTAAAAATTTTACTAGCTCATAAAATGAGATTCATTAACAAAAATCTCAAACCTGTGGTGTTATATTAATTATGATAATGTTATCTAGTCCTTCAACCCTCGTTTATTCTCTTAGAAAATTTGTTTAGGGTGGATGAAAAAATTATTTTGAAATAGGAAGCTTGTGATGATTTTTTTACTTCAGGTTCTGAGAGGTTCTGTTTGCAGAAAAAAGGCTGAAAAAGATGCAATTTTCAGTCGCTGTATCCGCAGTACTCAACAATGAGTAGAAAAAAAATTAAACGTGAAAAAATTTTCCACTTTCATAACAAAACAAAAGAGCAAGTCAAGAGGCTCAGGTAAGAGAAAATTTCTTTTAAAAGCACAGCCACTCTTTTGTTCCACAGCACGAAATGCAAATATTTGTCTTTAAAACACCGTTTTTAAACCTATTATTTTTATCTATCTACTTAGAGGCGAGATGTCTATTTATTTGCTATTTTCCCTTCTGTTCATTAATTTTTTTCATTCTTAGTAGGTTAAAAAAAATATTTTTGTCTTGGTTTAAAGAACATTGAAAAAAGGTTGAATTTGTATGTTGAAGGATACTTCCAGGTTTATGACAGAACAGACGAATAACGTAATAAAAATATTTTCAAATGAAGATTTGGACTGAAAGTGTAGCTGAAATATGTAATTAAGTAAAATAATTCAATTTTGTAGCATTTTTTGAGACGCAAAGAAATTAATTTCACCTTCAGCTCAAAAAAAAAAAATTAACTCCAAAATGTATAAACGCATGGAAGTTCAAAAAAAAATCCAAACCTCACTTCATATTTCTCAGCTTTTATCACGATGAAAGGAGAAAGATTATCTAACAGAGTCAGACAGTGCAAGACAAAAAAGGTGAAATGAGAAGTTTACATTTCTGGACTATGGTCGTTTATATACAAAAAAGTAGATTCTCTTCCACATTTTTTGCTTCCTTTCCTTAAAGACATAAGGCAGCATACAGATCTAAAGAAAAGGTATTTTCAACCCAATTTCTTTGATGACTATCACAAGACAGTTAAAGAGAGAAGTAAAACAAAAAAAAAAAATACATTCCTTTTGTGAGGAAGAATGGCAGCAGTGAGGCGAGAAATACCAGAAATTCTTTCCATTATTTTCTGACTGCTTTTTTCTACTTACTTTTCTTACATAACTCAACCTCTTTACCTGACATAAAATCCATTTTCATTTTCAACCTTTACGTTAATTATTTTAAAATACTTTGAGATGTACGATTGAGAGATGAAATGGAAAGTTAAATTTGAAGAGCTTTTGTTATTATATTTTAATTAGATTTGACTTTTGAAAAGTGATACTTGAATTAAAAGAAATTGAAAAGGATATAAAATACTTTTTAAAAAATATAAATTTCTAATTTTCTAAAATTCTAACTAGACAAACTGAACAAAGGCTCATTAAATTCACCTTTTTTCAATCAAATTTAAAAGCAGACACAACAATGTTAGGAAATGAAATTTTGTCCCTTATGCGATAAAAATCTGCTTTGTAATGAAAATCCCTTTTTTTTAAAAAAAAAAGTTAAGATATTCAATAATGAGATAACATTGTCAAAATATTAAAGTTACCTTTTGTGTTCCGTGCTTTAACTTTGTATTAAGTCAATTATTTTTTAATAGGATAAATTTAATATAAATTTATGATTTTCTTCATGAAATTTTAAAACGTATATTCAAGAAGCTAAAAATAATTTAAAATTGAAAAAAAAAATCGATTTTTTATATGAACTTCTATTTTTGTTGCCAGTCTATTTCCTCCCTCTTGAACAACATTATTTTCTTCGATGTAAAAAAAAATAAAAATAAAAAAAACGTGAAATTGATATTTATGCCCCTTAAAGTTATGCGTAAGAAATTTTTTTTTAGGAAAATAAAACAAGAATTTAATGCAAAAAGTTGTACAATAAATTTTATTGGAAGCTTTTTTAAACGAAAACTTTTTATTAAAGCAATTCCAACTTGACTTTTTAAATGCTTAAAAAATCTGCGAAGAAGAACGAATTGAGGATTTGTAAGAATTTTTTTTATACATAATTCAATTTTTGGTATAAAAAAGTTATTTTTAATGAAAAATTCAATAAATGTCTTGTTCATTCTGCAGTATTTAAATTATGACAAGATTTGACAGTACCGTGTCAGATTGCTTGTCGCTTTCATATTTACACCGAATTTTCAATTTGGTTTAATATGCTGTTTCTGGATAAAAATAAAAGACACATTAAAATATTCGAATTATGTCAATTTTTCAAAATTTTTAATTTTTTTGTGATTTTTTATATTTTGAAATTGTTTAAAATTATTTTGATTCTAAATTTACAGAAAATTAAATAATAAAATCCACAAAACATCATGACTAAAATTTAGTTCATTTCCAACTGTTTCACAGGTGTTTCGACCAATTTATCTACTCCGAAAAAATCTTTTTTGTCTTTCGGCATCTGCCAAGGAAATAATTTAAAGATGCTTCCTTTCTAAAATACCTTTTTGTTCTTCTTAATTTTACACTTTAATTTCAACCTAAATAAATGAATAAGACAGGTTTCTTGTATTTTTAATGCAATATACCCTCCGACATTAATTAGAATTAATGCAACATCTTGACATTACCGTTGTCCATTTAAAGGAGAATTCATTGTCCTTTTTAATATTGTTAGTGACTCTGTTCACTTTTCGTTTCTTTTTTTGGACTTATTACATTAAGTATTTATTAAAATTTATGGAAATGAGGTAGAATTGACATTGTTGCATATTTTGGACACGTTTAGGAGTAAATTACTTAATCGTAAGCTTTTCTCATGAACATCTTCGTGTTTTCTTTACATTTTTTTCACCTTTAATTTCAAACCACACACACACACAATAATCTTAGGATTAACAAGCTGCTACAGTTCGATACATAATTAAGCTCCTTTTCATGATACATGACGTATTATGTATTATAGGGGATAAAAACAAAGAAAAGAAATAATAATAGGTAAACAAGTACAATTGCGTGTTTAAATTGATTGTCGATAAAGCTCATTAATAATTATTTTGCATGATACAATGGTGCTATGAGCTTGAAGATTATGCGAATTAATTATCTCAAATAATTCCTCATTACATTGCACTTGAGATGTTTACAATAATTTCTGATGAAAATTTTGAAGTATTTGATGCAATTATGAATTTAATGATCAAGTGTTCATTATATTTTATGAAAATTTAAGCTTATTAAAGCGTCGCTTTGTAAAGTTTGCGTATTTACTAAAGTTAAAATTAAATCATCGCTTTGAAAACTAAAATTTAAATTTAAATCGTCGCTTTGAAAACAAAAATTTAAATTTAAATCGTCGCTTTGAAAAATATAATATAAAATGAATCGTTACTTTAAAAATCAATCAAATAAAATCATTGCCTTAAAATTAAATTTGAAGTTGATTCAAATATTTAAACGTTAAAACTATTGAAACTCGTTTGATTTATTTTTCAAATTTTTTTTTCATCATATTTTACGAGCCATTCTATTCTTTTTTTAGAAAAATAAAGAACTTCAAAAAATCCCTAAGCTCAAAAAATTTTCATCCAGAACTCCCATTAAAATTCCTTTAAGCAAACACAACCTTTCAATTCCTTTTCAGTTTCAATTAGGGACATGTAATTGAGTTATAACATTCAAGTCCCAATTGGGATGTTCTAATGATTCACAGAACAGAATTTCAAATAGCAAGCATCTTCACATTTTTGAAAAGCTGAGGTTTCTTTTTTCAATTTGAAAAAAGAAATAAGAATTTTTGCTTTCTTATCTTTTGCACTTTCCAAGCACGTAGAAATTTCACTTCCCTTCCGCTCTTTTGTGAATCTGAGGGAATCTTTTCATCTTCATCCTCTTTTTTTGCCTTTGTGGTTGCAATGTTATCGATGAAATGAAAGGAAAGGGAAATTCATTTAGAATTTTTTGTGGTGATAAAAATCAAAATTTTTTTTTTATTATTGTGACAAATAATGAATTCTTTGGGGGATGAAACGGAAGGGAGAAAAAGTTTTAAAAAGAAGTTTTTTTGAAGATTTTTTTTTGTCGCATTTACTTCAATTTGCTACTTCTTAACTGTTAACTTTTTTGCAAATTGAATAAATATTTGCCATCAAACGAATTGTGGATAATTTGTTGTTCATCTTGATAAGTTACTGAAAAAAGTTAGAAAAATTAAATAATTTTTCTTAAAATCAATAATTTTCTGGATTAATTAATTACTGAAAAGTCTTATCACAAAAGTGTTCTTAATTGGGTTTGAATTTATCAAATAATCATTATATTTGTGTTACATTCCTGGAAAAATGATAAAGTAAAATTATCGAAAATATTTGAATGGCATACATATTTTCAACTTCAAACTTGGTTTGATAAGGTTTTGAATACAATTCAAGTGTTCTAATTTTGAAGATTTTAAATTAATTGACCGATTTAAACGAACAAAACTTAATTTAGTCACAAAGATAGGCACAATCTGTAATTTTAATTGATAATCCAAACCTATAAAAGCAAAAAATATTTTCTAAAAAATATTCAGTAAATCATCAACATTCAACATTAAATTGTTAAAAAATTAAAAATTCTATAACCAAAAAATGAAGTTCTTCCTTGTATTCATTGGACTTATTTCAGTTGCACTTTGCTGCACTTATAATTGTCCAAGTTGTAAGTTATAATATTCAACCAATTTATTTAATTTTTATTATTATAATTTTTTTTAACTTGAACATCAAGCAAAAAGAAAAGTGACAAATCCAAATTTCAAGGCACAGCCAAATGGCTGTGGTGCAAAATTATTACCTGTTCCCCCAATCTTGTATCCAAGTGCATTCACCAGATGTTGCAATAATCACGATTTATGCTATGGACGATGTAATAGCAACAAATCATCTTGTGACAGTACATTCCGAACATGTATGCGAGGTACTTGTTCAGATCAGAGTTGCAGAGATAAGGCTGAAACCTTCTATAATGCTGTCAAAAATTATGGATGTACATTTTACACAAATGCCCAAAAAAAGGCTTGCAAATGCGTTTAAATTATGATTACAGAGGATTACAGTTAAAGTTTATATTTTTATTGAAACAGGATTTTTTCATTGTTTAAGAATAAAGGTATCAATTCAATAAAGGTTTTAAAAAAATAAATAAAACATTCTATTAGTTTTTCAAAATACAATAGAACCCCTAAAAACTCAATAAAACTTCCGCCTTACAGTTATGCAAACCCACTTACATCATTAGAACTCCAGCCATACTCACAACATTATATAAAACAGAACTAGCCACAAAACAGTAAAACAGACGACAAAACATATGCAATAAAACAAATAAAACTTAATTTACATACATTGTTCATTTAATAAATCCATAATAATCATTTTAATAACAAAAGTCTTTAACATCATTTAACTTTTTTTATTGTTTTTCTAGCTTCTACATTCGTAAAACTCCCCTCGAGGGATGATGTTGTGAGTTAGTAACTACAATGAAAACTTTTCTGTTTTTTGTATTTTTGTATTATGGAATCAATTAAATTTTACCAGACATTCATTTCATTGGCATGTGTATGTTTGTATGTGTATCTTTGTTTGTCCATTCAATATTCGTTGTCAGTTGTCACTCAATTGTGATATATTATCAATTAAATTGCCAGAAGAAGTGAATGCTGTGGGAAGTGAAAAAGTGAGAGAAATGAAATTAATATCGAAACTTTTATTTGTTGAGGGTATTAAGGGTACTAAAGGGTAAGGTAGAAATTTTTTAAATTTTTATATTAAATTTTTTCATGGCTTAGAATCAACCAGAATCTTGGATTTTAAAAGATTTTAAGGAAATTCAAATTTTAAAATTAATAAACTTTATTTTACAAAGAATTTTGAAGAAAAAAAAAAACAAATCTCAGCTAACGGTTATGTAAGTGCATTTTGTGCCATTGGGAATTAATAATTTGGATGAAAATCTTAATTTTTTTTTAAATGTTGATTAACCTTAATGGAATAACAGAAAAAAAGAAATATCAAGAAAATTCTAATTAAAATGTGAACTCGAAATTTTCAGAACATCTAACCCCTTAATCCATTTCATTACAAATCGAGAAATTAATCAATTGTAAAATTTTAATTTCCACAATCCCCGTTCAGTTCTGCATGTGTATATGTGTATGGCTTTCAATACCTTATTTTTATTACTAAATCCATTGGCTTCGATGCTCATGGATGAAGCAGTAAAGTTAGCAGAGTTGCGGTTTGTCACAGCCATCGGCCATATTACATGAGAGCATGAGCAGTAATGAAGTCTATAGCATTAAAACATTTGATGCAGTGAAGCATAAAACGGAGTAATTGATTAAATTTTCACTAGACTGAATATGTATTGCATTATAAATACGCTACAATGATGTGTGTGTGTATGTAGATGTCCAGTGTACAAGGTAAATCAGCAACAGGTTAAAGAAAAAGTGAACAAGCAAAAATGCCGTTTTTGCCATCAGTTACGAGAAAAACAAGAGAAAAAAAAGCATAAATTTCTTCATGAAAAATGTTTTATTTGCCCTTTTTGCTGGCCTCGTTACTCACATAACAGTCAACATACATACTTACATACAGTTGAATAAAAAAAAAATCAATAATATCAGCACATTTTGTAAACAAGACAATCGTTTACAGCAAGAGGTAAGCACGGTGATGATGGAAAAATGGCAAAAGGAAGAGAAAAAAATGATTTATGGCTCCAGGAATGTGAACGTTGTCGAGCTTTTCCGCACCTTACTTTGAGCTATTTATTCATGCTTGAACCAATGGATATAATAGTAACGATTATTAAACAGATAAAGGTTTGTTTACTATTTTTGAAGACTTAATTTCAGAATTTTTATTGCGCTTTTAAAATGTAAAAAATTGCTTTTTGGGTGGATCTCAGTTTGTCGATCAGTTCATCTTTCCGTATATTTTTTTAAAAAAATCCAAAATAAATCAAAAAAATTAACCAAAAAGTCAGAATTTAGGAGCGTGAGCATGATAAATGATATATTAGGTCTCCGAATGCTATTTTGTTGAAATTTCCTTAATTAATCTTTAATATTCAATGAGAAATCAATCCTTAATTTCCTTCTCTCAACCCCAATTATGTGTTATTTCGTGTCTTTTGAAAATATTTTCTTTATTAAAAATTAATGAAAAGGTGGACAGGAAATGAAGTTTTTATGTTGAAAATCAATTTTTGAGGATGATTTGTGGGGTTTAATTTGAGTTGTGAAATGTAAATATTACTTTTTTGGGAATGTTAGAGGGTGTGAATGTCTGGACGACTGTCTATTCATGAAATCAATGTTTATGTTGCGTAATTATAGGCTTGATAAAGTTGTTGGATTGATGGAGGGGTCGAAGGATTTTTACGTAATTGAATGATAAAGTTGAAATTTGAATGAATAATTTGAAGTTGAAAGTTAGTCATTGAATGATTATCGCCATATTTGACGTCAATTTCATGAAAATCTAATTTAATTTTTTAGATAGATATTTTAGATTATTTTAAAGGCAGTTAGATTCACCCCTAACCCCTATCAAATCTCAACAATCAAGTTCAAGATTTTCATTTCATTCTCTTTTCTATAAATAACTCTAAATCCTTCAACCTGCATTTGACTTTTTTTCATAAATTTTTTTTATGAAAAATTATAAACATCTCACATATAACTTTTGTACTCTGACACAAATTAAAAACTTTCTTTACAATTTTACATTCTATTGTTTCTGTCGAAGTATTCATTTCAGCAAACTATCATTGTTGCAGTTTTCAATAAAAATATGCAAAAAAAGTCTTTATGAATTCATATATTTTTTGAGTTCATTTCTTTTTTTCCCCAGACTCCATTACCATGAATTATTACAAAAATGTGGAAACTATATGGGAGATGAATGAGTCTCACATTATTTTATTGAAGAGAAATTTATGAAAAACGGAAGAGAGCATAATGAAAGGGTTATGTATCTACACATGCCATAAAAAAAGGAATAGACAAATAGTTGTGATGAATATTTTTCTTGCCTTTTTTTGTAAAGCATAATATATAGGTATGTAATCTTAGATTGGGAAGCATATATGTCTTGGAATAAAGTTTCTGGGGACGGAGAGAAAAATGTTAACATAATCTAAAAATTTGTAGGTCTTTGAGTAAACTTAACAATTTCAGAATAAATAAGTTTTGTGTATTTTGCTTTAAATAAAAATTGAAATAAATTTTTACTTGAGCTTTCCAATTTAACTTAAGTTGTCGCCTTAACTTTCGAGCTTGATTCACAGTAAGTAGAAGCTTTTTCAAACTTTCAAAAAAAATATTCTTTATCTTTTTATTCATCATATTCCAATATCATTCTAGACACCCAACATTTAATAACGAAACTTCCTCATGCATCCTCAGTTTGCATAACTATGTCATCACATAAAAAGACAATGAGAACATGTACGTCATACATCAATTCAGACTTTCCTTATTTTTTCAAAAAAAAAAAAATTAGAACTTTGTCTCAATAGCAAATTTTTTCTCACATCCAGATTTGATTCCACAATGAACTTTAGTTGAACGTTCAGTAACCTCAGATGAAAGGGTTGTGGTAGAAGCCATCTATTCGCGTTCAAAACTAATAAATGTCATCATTTTACTCGTCTGCATGATGTGAACTTTAACATTGCTGTTACCACGACAATATACAATTTAGATTCTAGTTGCAGTGTCACCTTTATGTTGAAGTCATGGTTTTTAACATTAATGGAGATTTTATTGCCATTTATTGCCATCAGAATCATCTATTGTTATTCATTTCTTGTTGTTATGCAGTTGCTGTTGATGGCTGGAAGGATCTTAAGATGTGCATTGACTAGTTAATGATGTTTATGTTAAAAACGTGATAAAATCAATTTCTTGACACGATTTGCTTTCATTTTAGTCGCTTGATTTGACATGAGACAACGCTTTAACAATCTGGTCTTAGGAAGCTTATTTGAATATTTTTTGAAGCAGAGCTTTCAAAATTTTTAAAGTAAAGCTTCAAATCGTTTTTTAAACAAAATGTTTAAAAGTCATCCTGAATCCTCAACTAAAAAATGTTGTAAGTTAAAAAAAAATTAAACTAAATTACCAATTCATCCATCGCATGCAATAAAGTCTGATTGTCTCATCAACAATTATAACTGCTATGTAAATATAAAAAATTATAAAAAATGTAAATTGATGCAAAAATTTACATTTGATTACATCAAATGAAATAAAAAAAAATCTCGTCACACTAAAAGTTCTCATGAATGAAAATTTTAATTAAATTTTAATTGTTTCATGTTTCTAGCTCATACATATGCAATGTGTGGATACATACATCTCCATACACAATCATAGAAATTCTAAAGAATTTTTTAAAAAATTGTCGTGTTAAATGCAATGTTCAAAGAATGTTAATCGTATAGCTACCATCCATGTCTGCAATAACAATGAAATATGTATGATTACAATTTAAATTAATATTATCGAAATCGGAGAATGAGTGATTGTTGCATGTAAATTGTTAGTCATTCATGCACATTTTTTCCGCATTTCAAATGAAAACGGGATTGTAAATAAAGTTACAAATTTTCTATAATTAAAAGAAAATAAAATGAACTTCCAGGTGGCGATGGGTTGAATCCTTTAGGTCATATAATTTTTTAGACGCTTTTTAACTATGATTCTTAAAGTAGCTCGAAATGCATGATGGAAATTAAAATTAAAGATTTGAAAAAATTGAAAAATAAAAACACTTTTTCCTTTATCAGCGTGGAAGTTATGTCCATTCATTAATTCCTCTTCCGTCCTATATCGAATGAAGTCAGCATTCATCAGGCTTCAATATTCCAATTCACTATAAAAAATAGTCATTTCATCAGAAATAAACACCAAAACTTTTCGTACTAAATATTGCTGTTGAATTTTCACGAACCACAACTCCACAGCGGTTGAATGAACTGACTTTTTCCACACATTTTATCCATTGCATGTTTACATTTGCACTCATTTTACTGGCACATTCATATTGTGCCACATATTCATGATATCATTTTAGTAACAAAACAGCAAACGGGTTTAAATTTCAAACAGAAAATAAAGTTTTTTTTTGTGTACATTTTCTGTGAGAGATGAGCAAGCTAGAGCTGGAGAGGACGAGTTTGTTGGATAAAAATTCAAATTTTCGACTCTATTTTGCTTGCAGGGGATAGAAGCTTTTTTGAGAAATTTGAATTACTTTCAGCTTGATTTTTCGTACGACATATGGCCCAAAAATTTATGTTTTATTAAAATTATTTTGAATTAACCTTAATTTTGCAATTTTAATCCCAAAGTTTGATTAATTTGGTTTAAAAAGCTCAAAAAAATCCACACCCCCTGAATTTTTGTTTTCATTTTCAACATGCTGAAAATTCATTGCATTGCGACGATATCCATAATCCAATAGCATAATATATTCCATTCCATTACTGTATGCAAATTTTGTCTGATGCACAATAACGGTTCATTGTTGTGTGGGATTAAAGCGACTATCGCGAAAACAGGACGAACAGAAGAAGTAGAAAAAAGAGAATATATAAAAATTTCATCGCTTACCAATGAGTACTGAACAAACGACACACAAAACCATTATCAATTGTCCTTTATCTTTTATTTCCCCTTCTCTCTTTTTGTTGTTTATGCTTTTTCTTATTTGTTGGTTAAAAAATATTATCAAGAAAATTTCCATTCAAACATTCTTGTGTTGTGCTATTTGTTTTCATTTTCATGTTGAATCCACTTGTGTTGCTTCCTGTTTTGAATTGTTTGGGATGATTTCGATTTTTTTTTTTTTGTTCTTTAATTCCAATGTGAAAGAGAGAAATTGTTTACGACAAGGAGATGAATTTGCTTAGTTGGATTGTTAGTTCTGATTTAAAAGCTTAGAGATCGATGATTTGTTTTCTGAGCACCTTTGAATTTTATGGAAAAATTCATACTTAAAATTATATAGAAATAGGAAAATTATAAAAATTACATTTGAGGTATTCCCTGAAATTTTTTGATGATATTAGATACTTTATTTCAATATTGAGATGTTTGTAATTTTGTTAAAATTCTATGAATCTTAGTTTGACATTAGCCTGTTATCAGCCTTAATTCAAATACATCTTGATTGGTTATTAATTTTAAGACATGGAATTCATAAATTTTCTTGAGTTGATGGCATGAAAGTTAAAAAAAAAACATTTTTGATGAGATAAATAATTTTATTGGACATAAAATTTCACGCTTTTTAAGAATCTTCCGTAAAAAAATAAACATGTATAGCAAATAAATAAATTAACCTCATTACATCAATACCTTCTTCACTAAAATGCAAATTGCATCACTGCATCATTCATTGTCACTCTTTATCTTCAACATCATTCTAAAGTCTTTTATCTTCCTTATTCAGTTCAGTTGACTAAGACAACGATTGACATGTGAATAAATAAAAGAAAAGTTTTCTTTATATAGTAATAACAAAAGATAATCTTCATGAATAGTGTCTTTACATTGCAATTTAATAATAAAGACAACAATTTTATCTTCATTCATTTCACAATACAGCCATTCACTTGTATCTCATTTTACTTATCTTATACTGTAATTGTGGAATTGTTTGTTTATCTTTTTCGGATTTGTACAGATGAAATAATATGTATATGAGGGTTGAGTGGTTGTGGGGTTGGTTTGTATGACTGTTATCTTTTATAAATTCAGTTTTTAGGGTTCAAAAGTTCCTTAATTAGAAAATTGCATCAATATAGCTTAAATCTATCAAAATATACCTCAAACCCTTCCATACAACAATAATTTCATTACCAATTCATTTCGTAAACATACAAGCAATAATATCTTATGGGACCATTCATCTATTACGTAACGCAAAAATTCAGGTTTTTACCCACCCCCTCCCTCACCCACTCCGTAACGATTTTAACAAACGAATTTGCTCTGAGAACAATAAACCATAGCAAACTCTCAGAGCCCCCCTCTCCCCTCAGAGCGTTACGTAATAAGTGAACGACCCCTATGTACATTCACATATTTTATCGTTGAATGTTTTCATTAAATGAAGATATCTGTCTTCATTGATAATCATTGTTCAATTAATTGTTTTTCCACCATAAATGCGGGAATGAGTGTAGATAAGATTGTGGAAGGCAAAGCAATGCGAAAAGTAGTATGAAATGTTTTTCGTAATTAAATAATGATAGCGAATAATTTTTTTATGGTAGATCATGAAATGCATTTTGTGGCTTTTATTTTTATTATTAATATTTATTGAGTCTACTGAGTCGGGAGTTTATTTTAGATATGGGGTGATAATGGATCAAAAAATAGAAATATTTTTTTAGTTTTGCTAATTTTTTTTTGCTCTATTAGATTTTTGACGCTAACTGCATACATAATCTTAAAAATCCACCCTTCATTCTGAACCTTAAAATAATTAAATTCTTAATTCTATTCGAAAACAAAGCCATAAACTCAAAAAATTTATACGAAAGGAATGCACATGTGTTTACTTAATTATATCATCGACAGTCATCCACGTTTTGGCATTTTGTTTACACTTTTTTTCTGGAACGATAAAAAAAATATAAATTCTGTTTCAACAAGCCACGATAAAAATTGAACAATAAGAAGAATGTAACAATATTTGTATCGTACATTTTTGTCATTATCAAACACTTATAATATAGTTTTGCGTCTTTAAGTTTCGCGCGTTTTGTTGTTTTAAAAAATTTATTCACATTAGAGCATTTTGTTTATTATTGGAGATTGTGTACGTGACATTGAAATTGCACCGGCCTCTTATTTTTTTAAAAGATTAGATTTGGAAATTACGTCATGTTTGATGATGAATAGGGTGACCATCTGCTGGGAATTTGCCGGGACACAGCTGTACTTTTTTTCGAGCTGCTGTGTCCCGGCAGAACATCAAAATGTCCCGGATTTTTGAAAATTTTTGAAAAAAAAAATTATTTTAGGTTTGTTAACTTTTTATAAATTTTATTCATCAACTCATAATTCTTTCTAACATATCTCAAGAAAAATATTAAATAATCGTAAAAAATTCACATTTCATGTGCAAATTTTTTTGCAAAATTTTTGGTTCCTTTTAGAGGCATGGGTTCAAGCCCATGACAGAAAATTTTTGAATCCAATTTTTCATTATTTTTCATACTTTTTTGCATTTTTGTTGCTTGATTTATCTCGATTTATAATAATAAACACTTTAAGTAAGGTGCAAGTACCTCTATGATGTTAAAATAAAAATGTCCCGGATTTTCATGAAAATGTCCCGGATTTTTACGAAAATCTTCTGGTCATCAATGATGATAAAATATTGTTTGGTTATGATGAAATTCAGGAAGATTCTTAAATGATTGTTTTTTGAGCATTTAACTGATAAATCTTAAAATATTGATTTAAAACTTTTTATAACAAAATAAATTATGGTTTAATTCAATAATTTTATATGACATTGAAACATGAATTAACAGTATTGAATTTATATTAACACAGCAAAATTGAAATTTTAATTAAATTTCAAAAATATTTTACTAATTTTTAAAAATAAGTTAATTAAAAAATTAGGTAATTTTTTCATTCTCCTTTACGACAAAGTTCTTTCCTATTCACAACAAACCAAGTCGTGCAGGGATAATTGCTTAAAAACACAATAAAAATAAACTCATAACAATAAATGACTCAAACTTATTTATAACTTCTAATAAAGCTTTGCAAATGTAAAAAAAAAAAACTTGTGCTATATTTGAATCTGTTTACATGTTGCACTATGCGAAATGTGCAGTAGAAGTTGTTTACTATATTTTTATTTTATAAATATTACAAAATTTCATATGACGATTATACTCCAATAAAAAAAAATATTATTATTGTATATAGAAATAAATAATGCAAAGACTTTGACCTTAAACACTTAACAGTAAATCAAATTCATTACAAGTTAAGCACTTACGTGAGTTTACGTTCAAATTGTAATTTCAATATAAATATTAATTTGTTTAATGGGTAGTGTCGATTATAAAGGCTATTAAACTGTCCCTATTATTATAATGAAATTGAAAGTGATAATGACTGGAAAGAACAAGTAAGGAAGATTAATTAGCGGCTTGAGAGAAGAATAACAAATCTCAATTACTTTATTTACAATATTTGAACCTAGAATGTAGTTTATTGGACTTTTAAGATTGATTGCTTGTTTATCAAGTGATTTGAGATTTGATCATTGAAGTTTGATGAGTTAATTGACAATTGTCCTTGAAAAATATAATTAGAAACTTTCAGAAGATTGAGTTCGGGTGCCTGACAGCAATACCGATTAATCATTGAAAACTGCAATTTTTGATAGAAAACTTCAAAAACAGAAGTCTAAAATAATTTTTTTATTAAAAAGTCAAAAATGTTTATTTTATAAATTTGAATGAAAATTTTCATGAAACTGCTAATCAAACTTTACCTAATCTAAAAAATAAATTTTAAACAAATCACAATTTAATTCAGATCACACATCATATCTACTTTTGTATTCACATCGCATTGCTAATTGAAAGTTTTTAAAATAATTTTTTTATATTAATTAGACGTTAAATGGTTAAACAAGTTTAAGCTTGAAAATATTTTAAATAAAAAATTGTGAAAGTAGGTCGTGTAACTTATTGATGTGTTTCAGAAGATCAACATGTTTGTTGAAGGTGTTGCGAGTAAAGTTCATTTACCTTTTTTAAGATTAGTAGGAAGAAGACATAAATGTGTTGAATTTGCATGCAATTTATAATTTTTTTTTTCAAAAAAATGACCTTTTTGTTGAATTTAAGAAAATATTTTTCATGAAAAATTTTGTTTCATTAAATTTGAAATTCAAAATAATTTTATTTTCGTGATGATTACATTTAGAGTGTTTGCAATTTCAACAAAATTCTAAAAATTAATAAAATTTAGCTAACAAAATTGATAAAGTTATAAAATTTTCAGGAAAATTCTTAACTAAGGGGTCGTTCACTTATTGCGTAACGCTAAAATTCGGATTTTATACTCCCCCCCCTCCATCTTGTAACGTTTTTAACAAAAGAATCACGTGTGAGAACAATAGACTGCAACTAACTCTCGGACCCCCCTCCCCCCTCAGAGCGTTACGTAATAAGTGAACGGCCCCTAACATAAATTTTACCAAAAATTTCTTTCTTTAACAATATTTATTAGCCAAACATCATTAATATTTTAATTTTGTTAAAAATATTGATTTGACACTTTCAGACTTCTTATTTTGAGGTGTTTCATTGCTTCAACTCTTTTATTGAGCACAGCTGTTTTACCTGCTTCAAAATGTGCGAATATTAAATAAAATGTGCGGTAATATATGTAAAATTTTATATTATTCAAAGTGTCTTTCACCTCATATTCATATAATAGGATTTAACTAGGTACTAATGTCGATATTTTGTTTATATTCAGACGCATATTTACTTGAAGAAATTGTTAAATTAAGGAGTGCCGGAAAATGGATTGTTGTGTTAATTTGTTTTGACAATTTACTATTCAATACTAAAAATTTCTGGAAAAGAAATTAGAAATTTATCTAAAAAAAATAAATAAATAAAATAAATATAACTCAATATTTAATTTTCTGAAAATTTAAAAAATCCAGAATATAAAAAATACAAATTTTTTCATGAAACCTTAAAATAACTTAAATTTCCATGCTCCAAACACCATTAAAATATTTTTTACCACAACAAGTTCATTTAACAAAACAAGCTCAAATTTCACGAAATTGCAATAAACATTGCAGTAATCACACAGCGCAATTGTCACGTAGGTCATATACAATTTCTGTGAAATTTGAATCTGAAACTTCCTATTCTAGAAGTATTTGTCATCATTTGCAGCCTTGTGAACTTGATGCCTCAATATTATTATTATGAAGATTCTCTATTCATATTTACTTCATTCATTCAAATATGTAAATACTTGACAGTCTCAATGAATGTAAAGATTGATTTTCAATTCTTGATAGATAAGAGATGAGTTTATCAATGACGTCAGTTGAATATATATCCTGCAAAATTATCACACAAAATCTTTAGATAAAGTTTTCTTTTAAAAGCTAGTCACAATTTATTAATGAACTCCCCAACTTATACTTCAATGCTTTTCAAGTTTGTCTTACAACTTGAGTAAAATTACAAGGAACATTTTGTAATTTTCTATAACCTTCCATACAATTTACAATTTGCCCATTTAATTAATTTTACACAATGATTATCAATACAAAAGTTTATCGATCGATAAATTGAGGAAATTGATTAAATTCAGTGATTTTTGTAATTTATCTTCCTACTTTCAATTACAATCAATGTTCAATGATTAAAGTTCAATTTTTCAACTGCATGCAATTTTTGTTTTTTTTTTTTTTTTTTTGGTTTTTGGTTGATAATAATAATTACTTTGATGTCCAAAGTTCATTAAAAAGTTACTAAATTCACATTTAAAGAGGATTCATGAGCAAAATATTAAATAAGTTTATTAAATTGACCCTAGCATCATCATTTAATTAATACAGTTTATCCCTTAAATTAATTTATTTTTCCCTCAAAAAAATTTCATAAAAACATCACCAGGCATCTCATAAAGTAGCATTACTAAAATTGCAATTGCAAGAAATTTACGCAGCACATTGCAATACTTTTATATTCACGATGGCCATTCTAATTCAATTAACTTTTATTTTTTGCTTAATTTCTGCTTCTGTTTCGATGTTAAATTTTTGTTTGGTATTGTGGGGACATTCACAGATGACGTGTATAAGAAAATTTTTCATTTTTTATAAAAAAAAAAATAAATCTGGATCATTTTAAATCATTAAGAGTTCCAACATGCACAACTAACAGCCCTAAACATCATTAGTCAATACCTCCACACCTCCCACAAGAAACTCTGTTGTTCACCAAATGCGGAAAATATATTAAATTTGTTGTTTTTCATTTGCATTTTGTGTGTTAGTTTCTAATATAATTGATCGGAAATGAAGACGCGTAATTGAATATTCATTAATTGTTATGCTTGAATTGAGCACTTGTTGTTGAGTCTCGAAATAATTGATGATGTTATTTCTTTTCGACTTCATCTGTATGTTAAAAAGTTGGAACAAAAAAAAAACAAGAAATTAAATGGCTAGAAAGTGTTGTTGGATATGTTTTTTTTTTTTTTGTTATTTTTAGATACTTGCTTCTCGAAGAGTCAGTTTGTGTTCGGTGACGCATGTAGATGCTAATTTGTTGATTAAATGTTGCCAAAAACTTGATCTTGGTAAAGTCGCACGTGGATATCAATATTTGGTTTCTAAATTAATATTGATAATTTTTGGTGGGTGTGAGCTTTAATTATCAAGTTTGATGAATTGTTATTTTTTTGATAACAAAGTGCTTACATCACACCTAGAGTTCTATAATTATCAAAAAATATATACGGCTTCTAAGTCAAGTATATAAATTCATCTTTATGACCACGTGTCGATTAATGAGTGCTCTTGATCTTTGTACCTAAAAAGATGTAAACAAGATCCACAAGATACTTTGCACGTCCTCATTAGAAAGAAAATAACAATAAGCTTTAAAAATGTTGAATATCAATGAATTAAAAGCCTTAAGATTCTTTTTAGCAAATCTCGCGTGTACATCAAAATTTGACTGATAGCTTGACAGATTGACTGCTATTTCATTTTATCATTTCACTTACTTTAAAAGACTTGAGTGAAGGATTGTCTGCAAAAATAAATTCGTTAGATATAGAATTGTTTAAATGATAAAATTCATTTTGAGCAAGTCAAAAAATCCATGATTTTTAAAGATGTAAATTTTTAAAAAATTGTAAAGTCATAATAAAAATAAAATAAAACAGCTTCCGAGCTTGCGCGGAAGCTAATAGAAAGCTCAACAATAAATTTAGGACGCTTAAAGGTATTTTCAATAATTCCTAGAAGCCCATCATCTTCTCCTAAAATCTAGCCAAGTCAATATAAACCTGAGTACAGATTAATTCTTGTTAAATCTCAGAGCAATTTACAATTTCATCCTAACTGTATCATATTTGATTTGTATATTTTTCATAATAAAAACTAATTAATTCATACTTAGAAGAAATATAATTTTTCCAAGAAAAACTCAATTTTCGCTTTCAGCTGCTTTTAATACTTATTAGCAACTTATTAGCAATTAAGGCTCATTAGTGTGCCTATACTATAAACAAGAAGAGAAAGAGTCAATGACAATACAAGTTTCCGGTAAAAAACTTGTTATCAATACCACAGCAACCGGCAATTCAAATTCTTAAGGATCGCAACTTTTAAATCTCTAATGCAAGGTTTTTCAGTTTTCTGTTAAGTGTCAAATTTGCCAAGTTTTTAAATTTTTCAAGACTAAGTTTGATTTTTATAAGCACAGCTTCAAATGGGATTGTCATGAATGTATTAAAATTAGAAATTGCGGTCAAAATAAATTCAAAACAATTCAAAACTAGTTGCACTTGATGCAATTAGCTCAAGTCATTGTCAGGGACAAAAGTTAACAAATTCAATACACAAACTACAAAATTCAGAGAAGCTGTTTAAGAACATCTAATAAAATAACTATATATATTTTAATAATCCTCAATGTTTTCCGCATTTTTTAAGATATTTTAAAATTAAATTGATTCGATCACCTTTTTTGCTATAATACTTGTCGTGAAACATCACACATATACCATTAAAAAACATTATTTACTCTCTCAATCTGATCATTCACTGATAGCAAAAAAATATCTTCAGATTGTAAAATTTCTATTTTCACCATATTCAATGACAATTCCTGTAAATTCTAAACAGCAAGAATTCTTTCTTTTTCTGGAAATAAAGAACAATTTTTATGTAAAAATATAAAAAAAGTACGACGCAGTTTCTGCTTGTTGCTCTTTTATACCATATTCGTAATACAGGCCTTGAAGTATTCTGCTCATAAAAACCAAAACAAAAACATTCTTCTTACTAACACAAGTCGATGTGAGCGTCACTAAGACTAATATGTTGTATGCTCTCTTAAATGTTTTTGTAGCAATTTTTTCGTGGGGTTTCGATGATGGTTTGACTGAAAGATTAGAAAAATGATGAATATTTAGAAAAAATGGATGAATATTCAAAATATTTGTCTCTATTTTTTAATTTGTTGTATTTTCAAGAGATTAATAATGTTCTCAAAATTTAGAAAATATCATCACATCCATGTAAAAAAATTTTATTTCAATTCGTGTTTCCAAAAGTTCATCAAAAAAATGCGCTCCAACTCTCCAAACCCCCAAAAACTAAAATTTATTATGTTGACTATTTATCGCTATTCGACACACCACATTTCATGAGTATATTGAGTAAAACAGTTGTTTTCAGAAGCCTGATCACTAACACACCCAAAACCTCACCACTACATCAACAAAGTTTCACATCTTTCATAAAAAGCAGGCAAGAATTGAGTTGTAAACAAAAATTTAACGCCAGTCGTGAACGAAACCTTTAAGTGAATTGTAAGTTTTTTAAGAGTTGAAAGAAAAAAAAAGAGAGAAAAAAATCGATTTTAATTGAAAACTTTTCTGTTTCCATTTCTTATCAACGATATAAAATAAATTTGATAGCAAAAAGAAAAACAAGTGAAAAAGTAAAGAAAAAAAGTTGAAAACAAAAATAAAATAGCAAGACATTCAAGATGAATAATCAACATAATTCAAATGACCACAGCCAAAAACATGGCCATCAAAAACAACATTTTCCATTTACAAAGGCCGGATCTGGACCAGAAACACCAAAATTTCCATACCGTGATCCACGTCATTATGTCGATCCAGCTGCTGACTTCCCAAGAAAATCTCAACTGGGATTTACAGCACAACTCACATTAAGTCAACCACATCCTCCACTAAATAATTGCCACTCACCTGAATTACCGACATCTCATCCATGGTTTGAACCATCAACACCTTAAATAAGGTTTTTTTCTGCCAATTATATGATCAGTTTGCAGTTTTGTAATACATACAAAAACAAAAAATCATAATAATATTATTAATAAGTCTATAGCGTCTCAAGTTAATGTGTTCAGAAGCATCACTGAATGGAAAAAGAAAAAAAAATCAATGAAAAAAAATTGTGTCAATTTTTTATAAACTTTTTTAAATACAAAAAAAAAAAAAGTCATACAATTAACTTAATCTTTAATGCAATTTTGTTACAAAAAAAAAATATTTTCATCTCTCTCGAAGTTCATCATGAAAAAAATACTTTTTTTTAAATATAAAAAATATTATCATGAAGTAGTCTCATGTATTGTGGTTGAATAAATTAAAAATTTTTTTTTTGCTGATTATGGTGAGAAGTATCTTCGAATGACAGATTATATATTTGGTATTTTAAGTAATATAAACGCGGATATGAAGAAAATAAATAGTAAATAAGTTTTTTGTTAAAAATTTATTTTAATTTTTTTTTATTTTTTCTTCCTAAAAAATGTGATAATGTTCTTTGTGCCGTTGCGTGACATTTTGTCAGATTTTTATTATTTTTTTCTGTCGTTGTAGACATTTTGTTGACTTTTTTCATTACGTGATATCTATTGCTGGTCATATAATATCAAATATAAACTTGATTGGCGTGTGTTTTTTTTAGAAATCCAACTTCAACTTAGAGAAATTTAATCAAATCAAGCCTTTTTAGATGCTGAAATTTCACTAAGTTTCAGTTTCTCTGAGTAGTGTCAGTCTGGTTTAATATAGTCAAAACGCAAAATATAGCAAGTTTTTGGGTCATCGAATAAGAGGTCAGAATATTGGGTCATATTCTACAATTACAATATATTTAAATTGTAGAGTAAATTAAATTGTACACTAGATTTCTTTTCTAACGTCATTTATCTTTAAATGGGAGAAAAATGCATACTTAATAGATTTTGAGTCCAGATGTGCTCTTTTCTATTTCTAATCATTTACTTGTCATTTACAACAATGTGATAATATAACGATCAGTTTCAGAGTTGGAATCGTCCGATTTGGCGTCGGACGCCACTCGGCGTCGGACGTTTTTGGCGTCGGACGCCGAGCGGCGTCGGACGCCAAATTTTTTTTTGGCGTCCGACGCCAAAAGCGTCCGACGATTTGGACGCTGGGCGTCCGGCGTCCAAAAAATTTTTTTTTTATTTTTCTCTGAAAAACTCCTCGGAAAAGCGATTTTTCGCCTCGATTTTCTTAGATGAGATGAAAAACACCTCAGAAAAGCGATTTTTCGCATTAATTTTTTTAATTGGGATGAAAAACCCTCAGAAAAGCGATTTTTCACATTGATTTTCTTACTTGGGATGAAAAACCCCTCGGAAAAGCGATTTTTCGCCTCGATTTTCTTAGTTGGGATGAAAAAGCCCTCGGAAAAGTGATTTTTCGCCTTAATTTTCTTAGTTGGGATGAAAAACCCTCGGAAAAGCGATTTTTCGCGTAGATTTTCTTAGTTGGGATGAAAAACTCCTCGGAAAAGCGATTTTTTACGTTGATTTTCTTAGTTGGTATGAAAAACCCCTCGGAAAAGCGATTTTTCACGTTGATTTTCTTAGTTGGGATGTAAAACCCTCGGAAAAGCGATTTTTCGCCTCAATTTTCTTAGTTGGGATGAAAAACTCCTCGGAAAAGCGATTTTTCACGTTGATTTTCTTAGTTGGGATGAAAAACCCCCAAGAAAAGCGATTTTTTACGTTGATTTTCTTAGTTGGTATGAAAAACCCCTCAAAAAAGCGATTTTTCACGTTGATTTTCTTAGTTGGTATGAAAAACCCCTCGGAAAAGCGATTTTTCACGTTGATTTTCTTAGTTGGGATGAAAAACCCCTCGGAAAAGCGATTTTTCGCGTTGATTTTCTTAATTGGGATGAAAAACCCCTCGGAAAAGCGATTTTTCACGTTGATTTTCTTAGTTGGTACGAAAAACCCCTCGGAAAAGCGATTTTTCACGTTGATTTTCTTAGTTGGGATGAAAAAACCCTCAGAAAAGCGATTTTTCGTGTTGATTTTCTTAGTTGAGATGAAAAACCCCTCGGAAAAGCGATTTTTCGAGTTGATTTTCTTAGTTGAGATGAATAACCCCTCAAAAAAGCGATTTTTCACGTTGATTTTCTTAGTTGGTATGAAAAACCCCTCGGAAAAGCGATTTTTCACGTTGATTTTCTAAGTTGGGATGAAAAACCCCTCGGAAAAGCGATTTTTCGCGTTGATTTTCTTAATTGGGATGAAAAACCCCTCGGAAAAGCGATTTTTCACGTTGATTTTCTTAGTTGGTACGAAAAACCCCTCGGAAAAGCGATTTTTCACGTTGATTTTCTTAGTTGGGATGAAAAAACCCTCGGAAAAGCGATTTTTCACATTGATTTTCTTAGTTGGGATGAAAAACCCCTCGGAAAAGCCATTTTCCGCATTGATTTTCTTAGTTGGGATGAAAAAACCCTCGGAAAAGCGATTTTTCACGTTGATTTTCTTAGTTGGTATGAAAAACCCATCAGAAAAGCGAAAAAATTAGTTAAAGAAAGAAAAAAAAATTTTTTTTTTGGACGCCGGACGCCCAGCGTCCAAATCGTCGGACGCTTTTGGCGTCGGACGCCAAATTTTTTTTTGGCGTCCGACGCCGCTCGGCGTCCGACGCTTTGGCGTCATTGGCGTCCGACGCCTGGCGTTTTGCCAACTCTGATCAGTATATTTAATAAGCCTGATAAAATGAAAAAGAAGAAGGATTGACACCCTTCCTCAGGAACTAAATAAGTCAGCCTTCGACCAGCATTCAATATTTTCAAGTCCATTACCCTATTAAATTATTCAACACTCAAAATTTGACTTCAAACCTCACATAAGGGTACAAATTTACATTTCTCATTTTGATAATAATTTTTATTCCTTCTTTATTATTTTTTTCGTGTGCTAAAACTCTTTTCTTTATATTAAAGCTCTTCAAACATTTACAGTTTGAATTTTAATTCTTAGTCTCACATATACTTAAATATATAAATACACATTTTGTATTATACCATTAAGAGAGAGAGAAACACGAGTGGAATTAAAAATAAAGCTTTTTTAAATACATTCTATATAAATATTCTGCCTACTTAATCTAGAACCCGAGAGTTCAACAAAAAAGTATTAAAAATAGCAACACAAAATGCCATTTCTAATTTTATGTAAAGTCAGTCTGATCATACTTTGCATCTAGCGCATTTGTACTGTTTACAATTCGTAGGCGGAGAATATTACACTTAACAAAACTAAGTACGAACATATGAAAATCAAACTTTAGACTTTCTACTGCAACATTAGAAACTAGACATGATTTATGAAAATTTTTATTCTGAATTCTTTTTTCATTTCCTTTCTCGTGATTAGAATTCTCTGTTGGTGGGTTCAACATGAGAATTGTGACTTTCAAATCTTCTCAGAGGGTAAAAGAATAATGCACTCTTTGGAATACAAGATGTTGTAAGTCTTTTCCATATTAAGCTGCAAAACTGGTAAAAAAAATTATTGACTGGAGGAAGATTTTTTTATTTTTGTCAAGATTTTTGACCTTCAAAAACAGAAAGAAGTATAGACATGTGGGGATCATTAAGCGTATGTTTTAAGTATTTGTTTCTGCTAAGCATGTGGAATCATTTAGAATTGAGATTTTTTTTTTGAAGAATCAGTTAAGCTCAAGAAATATGATTAAACTTTGAGGTTAGATTTTTATTAAATTTTGAGGTTAGAATTTAAATGCATAATGAGATTTAATTGCAAGCAGAGGGAAAAAAACTCAAAACCAGTTCAATATTGAAATTGAGATTTTCATGACAAATTCTGCATTTTATTGGCTTCTGCAACAGTAATTTGATTCTAACCTGAAAAAAGAGCTTCACTTTTCCAATGCACAGCAATGTTTATATTTTTCTCTTACCATGGATGTTAATCTAAATTTTTTTACAAAATTGTAACATTTTTTTATTATTTATTTGTCTACAAATTCGCTACATTTGGACACACGTCGAAAGTTCGGGTGATAATAATTTGAGATTCTAGACACGTCAATAAATAATTATAAAAGTGAATTGTGCATCAAAATACCTTATAAGGTTATTTACATCAAAAAGTAAAGCCCTTGAGCACAACAATAATAAAAGAAAAAAAAAAATTAATTGTGTCATTAATGATGAAGAATCTCAAAATGGCTGAGGAGAAACTGACTTGATCGAACTAAATGACTGGATTAAAATGGTTTGTATCTGAATTTTTAAATCGCAAAAATGATTAATTATTTTATTTGTAGAGATTAAAATGAGGAAATAGAGTTCTCATGAGCTGACGATTAGAACAAAATGCGAATTAGAACGACTTAGGGCGTTTCACTATTTTTTTTTATTCCTATTAGAAACAATAACAAAGATGACCTCAAAGATTTCACAATACTTAATGGAAATCGTATACCGGAACATTGTAGAACTGATTCAGCCGTTATTTAAATTATCGCTTTTATTATTATAATAAATTGCCTTTAGGTTTAGTTTAGCTTTGAAACATCTGGATTGACTGGATATGACCTTAAGCTGTAAACAACTGAAATGCAATGATGCAACTTTCTTTAGCGATAAATCAAAGGCAACCGGTTTTTAAGTTGTTTTGATTGGAGTTAGCGATGTAAATGCTATTATTGCGATATTGTTGAAGATGCTAATAAGATATATCATTGAATATTTACTTAAAATTTTGGGGGTGAGTGTGAGGTTCTAGAGACAAATAAAAGCTTTAAAACTCCAACATTTCTTCTCAAAACTACTCCAAAAAATAATTTCTAATAATCTTAATTAGCTCTTAAATTATCTCACTCGCTATGTGGTAAATACTTTTTTATCACCTCAATGCCAAGTACCTCACCTTAATTTCCATCAAATACTCAAGATGATAAGGTAAGATTGCAGAAATTTTGTAGCAAATATTCAAGGTTTTCTGAATCAGACCCGAAAAAAATATTGATAAGACTGAGTGCGATTACGTCAACGCAAATAAGGTTAATGTGCGCGCAGAGATAACATTCGACACTTCACAAAAAAAAGCTATCGGAAATAAAAACTGTTTTGACTTCATTTATTTGCTTCTTGAATAAAAATAGACTATTTGAAAATGAGATTTTTGAGTTTTTAATGCTGTTGATTGTTGATTTCAGAGTTGAAAAAGCAGATATCTGTTAACAGATACAAAGACAGATTTGCTACAGAAATTACCTTTATACAGACAGAATCTGCAAACAGAAAGATTTTTTTTCATCTGCATACAGATGATCTGTTTACAGATATCATCTGCAAACAGACAGATTCTGCTCATCTGTTTTGCAGAAAGACAGATTCTGCATGCAGATTCTATTGTTCTTTTTGCAGATCTGTCTTTTCTGCATTCAGATTTTATCTGCATGCAGATGAAAAAAATCTTTCGACATACAGATAATATCTGTTTACAGATAATCTCTTTTTACAGATACATGTCAGATTTCAACTCTGGTTGATTTGAACATTAAGTCTTGTGACTTTGTCACTAGAGTTAGAAACCTACCCTAATAGTCAACTTGTTGATTATTATTTTTTGTTTTGTTGATTTGTTTTTTAAACTTTCAGAGTTTTTTATATGATTTTTTAATATAAAAATATATATTATTTTTTTCAGATCACTGATTTCATGAAAAGGTTCTCTGGTAAAATTTTAGTATAGTACAATAAAAAATTCTCAATCTACAAAAATACTTATACAAATTAAAATTTAGCAAATTCAATTTTTGTCAATAAGAAAACTCTCCATTATCTTAAAAAATTGAAATCTCCTTCACAACTCAACAAATCAAATTCAAAAACTACTTTCAGTAAAATCTTTCAAACTAAACTTCAACATCCATTACATAAACTCCTTGAATACTTTTCAAAATTACTGAGAGGTGTTAAAGTACCTTTCAAAACAAAATATCAGAAAATTCAATTTATCTTTCAAAATAAAAAATAAAATTGTAGACATTCTTCATTTCCTTATTCTCATTTACACGTCCATTCCATTTGTGTTGAGGAATCTTTTAAGCTTTTTTCTATCTTTAGTTTGTGTTCTGAAAAGACATAAAACGAAGTAATGCTGTTAAAATAGTGAGAGGATTAATTCAACAACAAGTTGGGTTCACTAAATGTTGTCAAGTTTATGTCAAGTGGAGAGATGAGAACGAAATAATGAGTTAGCAAAAGTTTTTTTTTCACTTCTTGTTGTTGTTGTATGTAGTTTCTCTCATTTGAAAAAGAAAACTTTTTTATTTTTACACATTTTGTAAATAGCATGAACATGATGGGAGTTTTGTGTAGTTTTAAGTATTATTGTTTCTATTTTTTAGCTTGGTTTTTTGGGATGATGAGGAAGTTTTTTGGTTCAGTTCGGGAGTGTCCAAATTTTTTTAGAATTTTCAGAATTTTTGAAATTCAGAAATCTCAAATTTTAATTTTATAAAAATTCACAAAAATCGCTTAAACAAATAAAACTTTAATCTTTTTTTTTCAATTCTGGTGAAACTTCTTGTTTTTTTTTTTTTTTTTAATTTTAAAAGTGTAAAATGCTCAAACTCACACAAAAAAAAAAAAACTTCTTCCTTGTTGCTTAATAGACAAAGAGTTAAAGTGTGAATCTCACTTGCACAATGGACATGAGGAAGTTTACAGATTCTGTTTATTTGTAGCAATAGAAGTAAGAAAAAATATTAAAAAAATTTAAGGTGCTTATGTTTGGTGATTTAATTTGTCACTCAATTGTGATTATCCTTTAAGCTGGTTATTGTTTTCTTTTTTCAGAGAGATGAAAATTTGTTTGAGATGTAAATGGAGTGGTCAAAAATGGATACAAATGCTCTAACATTTTGTGAACATTTTCAATAAAATTCACAGGAAAAGATTTTTAGAGACGTTTGTAAAATTTCTAATGCTCAGGGAGGGGGTTCAAAATTTTGCTACAACCAGCTGGCGAGGGTAATTTCTTGCATTACAAATTTTACGAACGACCCCGTTAAAGATTATTAAATTATTAAATTAAATTAGATTATTAAATTAAATTATTAAATTATTAGATAGAAAATTTCATTAAATTATTCTAAGAAATGAGAGAAGCCCATAAAAATTCTCAATTCTTCAAACATTCAAGAATAAAACTTTGACACAATTTATTCAGCACGCGTATCAAAACAAGAATATTTTTGAAGAAATTTCCAAGAAAATTTGCTCAATATTCTCAAAAAAAAAATCGTCTGAAAAACTTTTCAATTCATTTCATCTGTAAAAGTGAGCAGAGCCGAAAAGAAAATTCAAAACACAAGCAAACTCATTGAAAATTCGATTTTGTTATTTTTTGATTCAAAAAAGAAATATCTTTTCTTCCTTCATATCCGTATTCGACTCAATTTCAAAGTGTTTTTTATTACAAAATAAATATTTTAGTCACATAATTTTGTTGTTTTCAACATTATCATGAAATATTATCCATCAAATATTGCAAAGAAATAAATAAATTTGAGTTTAATGTGATTTTATTATATTTTTTTTTGAATTATCGATTTTATTAGTACAATTTTATTATTATTACATATTTTGTAGAAAATAAAAATTTCAGAATTCTCTGAAAAAACGTGAAACTTGTTGTCGTGAAAAACTTAAAAATTTAGCAATAACTTCAATGAATTTCATTTAATGTTACTAATTTTAAAGAGTTATGACTAAAAAGTCAATTATGAAATTAATGACCAAAATTGTCATTAAATAAAAATTTTAAGAAAAGAAAATTTAAAAAATATTCTGATTCATTCTTTTAAATCGATCTGACTCAAATTAATAAATTCAGTCCAATGCAGATGAAAAGCAGACCTCCCATTCAAATTTTCATTTACTGTTCATCATATTCAATAATTTTTCCAATTTAATTCTGCTTTCAATATTCTTTGTGGACGATGACTTCTTTACCACGCAGTTCTGTTGAATATTTATTTAATTCATCTTTCATATACATGTTCAATATTGATACATCAAATTGAAAGAATAATTTTAAATATCACTGAATATGCGTTCATTTGGGAGGAAATTTAATTTGCTTGTGACCTAAATTTATTGACAGAATTGTGGCTTTCTTTTTATTGCATCGGGTACAGCCGAGTTGAAGTTGAAAATAAAGTTTTTGCACGATTGTTTAAATTGCGTAATTATAAATAACAAGTTGAGTTTGCGAAGTGATTAAATATTTGCTGTTTATTTGGTCATCGGAATGCGCTGCTGCTTAAATTGTCTTTGGATTTTGAATTTTTATTAAAATTTTTATTTTAATGTTCAAAATCTGTAAATTAATTTTTTTTCTCTAAAATGTTAAATAACTAAAATTGTAGAATAAAAATTTAAATGTTCAACTTTTTAAAAATCTTTATTATTTTCTCATAAATAATTTTTTAAATAAAATAATATAATTTTTAACAGAAATATTACTAAAAATTTGATTTATTTTAATTTTGGCTAATTTTTTGTATACCTAAATTCATATCTGGATTAACTTTGACTAGTTGCTAGGTTTAATATAATAATTAATGCAAATGAGTGATTCTTACAAAAAATGAACATTTATGCAATCTAAATTGAGATTTTTTAATTATTTAATTGCAAAATGTAAGTCATTAAAATTTCAATAAAATCCAAAAAACTGGTTCAACATTTATTAAATATTTTTTTCAAAAATGTTCATATAATATAATCAATATAATAAAAATTTTAATTTTTGAATATGACACTTACAAAAATTTATCCTACAAA
The DNA here is from genome assembly GCA_026123125.1 of Chironomus striatipennis. Lineage (NCBI taxonomy): Eukaryota > Metazoa > Arthropoda > Insecta > Diptera > Chironomidae > Chironomus > Chironomus striatipennis. The sequence goes on from CM047394.1 coordinate 47,540,108, forward strand.
AAATATTTTTCATGAACTAGTAAAAATTTTTAATTCTTACTTTAAAGTTTCATGAAACACAACAAGAAATTCATTATTTGATTCCATTTACAGGGCACTCATTGGATTTTTACAAATAAATATTTTATTTTTTTCACAAATGTGTATTTAATGTTCAAAAAAATTTGTTATATCTAAATTTTTTTTGAAAAAAATTTGTTATATCTAATTTTTTTTTTAAAAATAATTGTGAACATTGAAATTCATAAAATGTTTAATAAAATTCTTAATTTAATGAAAAAAATTAATTAAAATAGATTAAAATGCATTAAAAAATTGGACGAAAATTTCTGATTTTTGGTCGTTTTGTGAGGCTTATGGTCATTTTGTAGAAAGTATGTACTAGGAATTCCTGTTACTTTACGTAGGAATTATCAGGAATACGTAGGAATATTCCTAGGAACTCCTAGAATGTTTTAGGAATATTTTAATTCCTTTTACCTATTAATTTAAATTCTGAAAAACGTAGGAATTTCTAAAAATATTCCTATAATAAGTATGATAAGATTTTTTTACTAAATTTACGGCTAAATTTCCTTAAATTTTCAAATCAATTTTAGTAATTTCTAGAAATTACTAGTAATTTCTAGGAGTTACTAGTAATTTATAGAAAATATTGCTTTAAAGAAAACCTTTTTCTGTACTAAGATAAAGGTAGGAAAACGTAGGAATTTTTTCAAGAGACTTAGAAATTGAAAATTCCGAATTTTTAAGTAATTTCTGTTTTTTACATTTTCGGAAAAGTTAGTTATTAAAATTTTTGTATAAAATTATGTACTTCACAAGATGAAAGATTTTCATATTTTTTTCGTAAAAAATTATATACTTCACAATTTTTGTAAAAGGAAAAATTACAGTAAAAACATTAAAGTATTTTTTGTTTGAAAGATTTTTCTTGTATTTTTGTATAAGGAAAAATCATGCAAATTCCATTGTGGGTGATAGACATTTTGTAGAAAGTATGTACTAGGAATTCCTATTACTTAACGTAGGACCTAGGATTTTCGTTTAGGAATTTTACGTAGGAATCTAGGAAATCCTAGTATTTACTAGTTGCTGAAATTTCCTACGTTGCTTGATTAATGTTTAATTTAAAACTTAATTATTAATTTATTTTTTGCGTAGGAATATAGGAATTTCTAGTATTTACTAGTTAAAATACTAGAAAATTTGGGAGTTTCTTAGTTTTAACTTGATTAGGGTGAAGATCATTTTGCGGACGGAATTCCTAGGAACTTTTTTAGGAATTCCTAGAAATATTCCTACGTTTTCCTTAGATTTTTTTACTAAATTTACGATTAAATTTTCTTAAATTTTCAACTCAATTTTAGTAATTTCTAGTAATTCCTAGGAGTTACTAGGAATTTATAGAAAATATTGCTTTTAAAATCCTATTTCTGTATTTAGGAAAACATAGGAAAACGTAGGAATTTTTTTCAAAAGACTTAAGAATTTTTAAGAAATTTCTAGGAATTCTTAGTAACACCTTTCAATTTGTACGATTTCCTAGAACATTTTCGGAATATCCTACGGTTTACTATAAAATATCTTTACCAATTTCTTACATACTTCACAAGATATAAGGTAAAAGAATATACAATGGAATTTGCATGATTTTTCCTTATACAAAAATACAAGAAAAATCTTTCAAACAAAAAAATACTTTAATGTTTTTACTGTAATTTTTCCTTTTACAAAAATTGTGAAGTATATAATTTTTTACGAAAAAAATATGAAAATCTTTCATCTTGTGAAGTACATAATTTTATACAAAAATTTTAATAACTAACTTTTCCGAAAATGTAAAAAACAGAAATTACTTAAAAATTCGGAATTTTCAATTTCTAAGTCTCTTGAAAAAATTCCTACGTTTTCCTACCTTTATCTTAGTACAGAAAAAGGTTTTCTTTAAAGCAATATTTTCTATAAATTACTAGTAACTCCTAGAAATTACTAGTAATTTCTAGAAATTACTAAAATTGATTTGAAAATTTAAGGAAATTTAGCCGTAAATTTAGTAAAAAAATCTTATCATACTTATTATAGGAATATTTTTAGAAATTCCTACGTTTTTCAGAATTTAAATTAATAGGTAAAAGGAATTAAAATATTCCTAAAACATTCTAGGAGTTCCTAGGAATATTCCTACGTATTCCTGATAATTCCTACGTAAAGTAACAGGAATTCCTAGTACATACTTTCTACAAAATGACCATAAGCCGTTTTGTGAAAATTTTTGGAAGTATTTTAAAGGTTTTACTACTAAATTAAATTTGATTAGATAAAATTTGAAATATAAAATTTGAAAAAATTTAAATTTCCCTCATCTGACTTAAATTAAATTTCATTCAAAAATCATATTACTCTTTTCTTTAATTCCATCATTTCAACACTTTAAAGATCCTTTTCAACATAACAAGAAACTTCAAGAATGCTTTCAAAAAAAAAAACATCGTCTTTTTCACACCTTTTTTTTCGTAAACGCCACTTAATTCTGACAAAGGAGTAAATTGCTCTTCAAGATCTCAAAAGCAAAAAAAAGTAAACTCTGGCATCATTTTTCAGCATCACCTTTGCTGTTTGTTAGCAGCGGTATAGAATGACAAGCTGACGAAAAAGAGGCAAAAATAAATAAAGAAGAGATGAAGTTTAACATTTCAGAGGCGTAATATTCTGTTGAGATTGTCAGAACTCAAAATTGAGATTTTTTTTTTTAATTTTCAAAAATGTTTTTTTTTTTAAAAAAAAAAATATTTTTACATATTATTATTTTAAAATGTGCATTATTAAGGATGTTAAACTAAACAAACGATTGAGCTTGGTTGAGCAAACAAAACAAAATAAATATTATTTATATCCCAAATATTCCTGTCCCTATGTCCATAAAAACTCCAACCACTCTTAAAATATCCACATTTTCCCGTTCAAAAAAATATTTCCCATCAAAATATTACAAACAAAAGTTTATAAAAGGTTTTAACAACAACAATCAAAAAAAATTTTTTTAACTTAATTAAGGGTCTTTTTCTGTTCATTTAAATCTCAGGAGATAAAACATTGGCAGCAGTAGCGACAATAGTAACAATGTAGATTTGATGCGCGATGCGGAGCCACAATACGCCATTTCCTCTTCCTCTGGATGCTCCGTCTGTTGTAAAAGGAGAAAAAAAGGAACAAAATAAATAAAGAAAATTGAGTTATTGTTTCTAGAGGAAATATAAAATTGTGAAAAGGATGGAGGTGTTTATGGAATAGATGTGGTAGTAGAGATTGTTATTAGACAGACTCTACAGGTCAATTGTGTTGCGAAATGAACATAAAAAAAACTCAGATAAAATGTTTAAATTTACATAAGCCTCGAAATATTTGAGTTATTTTTCAAAAAAAAAAAAAAATCCAATTGAATAATGTAACCCCAATAACCAGAAAATTTCAAAGTTAGCTAAAAGCTAGTTCTCAGCTAACTTTTAGCTAGTCTTTCTAAATAAAGTTAGATCTAAGCTTGCTTTAAACTAACTTTTAAAATTTCTGGTTATTGGGGTAAGTGCTTTCATGATTCTATCAATTAGCTTTCAATTAGCTTTAACTCTAGTTTCTAACTAAATTATTAAAATAATCAAAACTTGCATATCCAATAGCAAATAAATTCCCATCCATCAATTAGTATGAATTAAAAATCTCAACAGTACTTACAAAGCATTCATCTAATCGTCGACGGGGTAATGCATTCATATAATTTTTATAGCATGGAAATGTTGCATTGTAATAGTTCAATGTATAAATCTCTTTTGGTTTTGTTGTAAGCTCAATGGGAACACTACTTCCTTCCATTTGGTTGATAACGACCAGCAATAGATTAGAAAATCGAATGCGGCTAACATAAAATGGTCTGTAAAGAGACATGAATATTGTAAAATAAAAACAGAAAAAAAATTAATTACATGTAAAATGGAATGCACAACCAAAAAAATATTAATTACCGTGCATCATCAGTATTCCTTCTATTCTCGAGCAATGGATCCTTTTCCACCGACGAGAATGAATGCTCACCACGTATAAATGTTTCATTAACAACATACAAGTCAACTCGTTTATCACATGGACGATAATGCTTCTTTATTTCTTGTGCTTCACGTAATTCTTTATTTTTGAAATATTCTTCAGCTTCCATTGCTTCAGCACCTTTGCCACGTAAGACTGGTTTTTGTGGTGCATGAATATCTGTTGCTGGTTGTTTATCCTTACTAAGATCTGAATAATCGGTCTCATAATCAGGTGATGGTGCACTTGTTGTCCATAATTTGATGCGTGAAAGTTCAATTATCATTTCCGTGAAAATGTATTTGATGCCGAGGAGGAATAGCTTTAGTGGCTGTAATATTTTTTATAAGCAGAAAAATATGCTTTTAGTTTTGCATTTTAAAAGCTTTACATACGATTTAGAAAATTTGTTTCTTCAAGTTTGAATTATAGAAAAAAATGCTATACCTAAAATTTTTTTAGGTTTCGCTTTCAAAACTCAACATAATTTTTCTGTAAATATTGATATCACAAATATCTTACTTATTTTATCTCCTCAATCGACGTCACTTACTTTCAACCCCAAAAATGAAGTCACGATGAATATAAAGAAAATATTTTTTTTACGACCGATTGAAATGAAAAGCATTTAAAGGTATTTTGCATGAATCAGGACATGAACACGCAAAGATTGTAATGGTTGTTATAAAATGCAAAACCATAAAAATTTGACATGAAATTAGGTTGTTAAGAAGTGTGACTCTTGACGGTGTTATTGAGAAGATTTGAGAGGCTTACGATGTACATTTATTGATTATTTAGATTAAAATTTTTGACATGTATTTCTGTGCTCAAAAGATTGTAGCATGGCAATGGTTTAATACTGAATGTCACAAAATTCTTAGAATTTATTGCAAGCAATTCTGAAATATGCAACCATTATCCTATCTGTGAACATTCATCCCTACACTTCTCCCTTTCAGAAACTCTTTCAGTCATCTATTTTTTATGAAGTTCCTCGTAAAATCAGAAAGAGGTGAATAAGGAAAGGTTTGTGATTTTTTTATGAGGAAAATTTTAGCACTTACTTTTTTTAGCGCATTTTTGAAAACTTGTTTTCAAAAAGGAAGCTCAATCATACACTTTGATCGGTCGTTCGGTCGTTCGGTCGTTCGGTCGTTCGGTCGTTCGGTCGTTCGGTCGTTCGGTCGTTCGGTCGTTCGGTCGTTCGGGTCCCAATTATCTCTTGATCTAGACTTCGTAGCAAGCTCGGAATTGTTTTAATAGCTTCATTGAATGTTTTTATTCCCGCCGTTTTTATTGAAAAGTCAAAAAACACTCATTAAATAGCTTAATTCATCGATTTTATATTTCAAAAAAATATGTAAACAATGCAGGGCAAAGCTATGCTGATGATAAGTTTGAATTTTTTCTAACCGTTAAAAAATTTGAAATTTTTTTGACCGTTATTTCGGATTAAATTTTTTTCTTTTATACACCTTAATTAATTAACATTTAATTTTTTCATACAAATAAGTGCGTTTAGAAATTTGAAAAATAATGGATGTGTTCAGAAATTTAAATTTTTTGCTAATGGAAAATTTTGAATTTCAAAAAACCGGTAAATCGTAAAGCTATTTTTTGCATTGAACATTATAAAAATCAATTTTAAAGGAATTTTGATCTTTAGTTTTAAACTTATTATTGAAATGCATTATGATTAAAGAAACAGCAATAGAGTTTTAAAACTCGACATTCTTTTCTATTTAATCAATTGCTAATCGCTGCGTCAAAAATGCGCTGAAGTCCCTCGATATAAAATACGAGGACTTTTGTAATTTTTTTTATCAAGTACTGCTTTGAACATAATTTTAAATTTAATTTAACGAGCTTCTTATGATGTCGTTATGGTCATAAAAACGTTCAATGACTTTATGCAGCTGTGTGCACTTCATTAAAGATTTTATGAATGTTTTGGAATTTTCATAAATTTTCATTTTATTAAAAAAAGTTCTTTAAGCTTAAAATGTGAATGTCCAATAAAAGCTATCCCATAATCACTTCCTTATTAATCCCACTCAGAAAAAATAATACATACCGACGTCAGTCCTCGCGCACAATTCTCATCACTTTTTGTCTCATTTCCCCTTGTCACGTTTTTGCATAATCCTTGATAATCATATATCGTAATACGATCAAATATGTTTTCCTCTACCATTGTTTCCATGACGGCTCCTTCAACTTCGCCAAAGAATTTTCCTGTATCGTTCATATTTGCCTCTGATATGATGATATAACCGTTGTTATCAATAACATAACAATCCTGTTCGTCGGCTCCGCATGATTTTAAGCAGTCGTCACACTGGATTTTTTCATTGTTGTTATGTGGAAAGAGAGATAAAAAGAGAATTATTTTTCAAGTAAGAAAATTTTTATAGATTTTAGATTAGAGCGCATTTTCGGAGGTATGGTTGTTGCTTATTCGGAGGTATGCTTATTAGGACAGTTTTGGACATTTAAAAAATGTCTAATGTATCATCTTTGATTGAAAATGAATATTCTTACAGAAAATATTTAGAATAATTCTATACAATAGTACAGAGCTTCGAGCAGACATTCTAATCTCCATAAAAGCTTTTCATCAACAACAATACCACAAAAAAACACTCAAAATTCCACCCTCAACACAGATTAAAACTAATTCTTACATTGACCATTGCTGTAATTTCCATAAACCTCTCATACATTTGCTTGTGAGAGAATTGAAATCCAACGACAGCTGATGCAGCTTCCTTACCACCATCACGTGGAAATATAGCCATTGATGCCGTTACCTTCAAATCCGGATCAGATTTATCGACATCATCATCATCATTGAAATGTGGAACGGAATAGATGAAGCTTTGCTTATCAATACGATGCTGAAGTACGGCACTCTTATACCATGGCTCATTGAGTGATGAAGAGTATAGATCACCAAATTCCGTATCCGTGTCAACCTCCACCTCGCCAAAGATAAATTGCCAACGTGTAAGACCACTCATTGTTGATACGAAACGAACGGTTGCATTATAACGTTCAATGATCTCGCGTTCAGCGTCGCTCTTGAAAGTCCATGATTGATAACTATCATTTGTCACTTTTGCGTCAAATACTAATAATTCAACGAGCTCCTTATTACAGTAATATGCGTCATCGCTTAGTGACTTACGTCCACAATTCACTATAAAGATGGAAATACGTTAAAAAAAGAAAGAAAAAAATATGATTGATAGTCAATAATGAGAAGATAAAGGATAGAATACTTGATTTTCAGTTTGTGGTTATGCATTGAAAGATAGTATGAGAGAATTTATAAAATATCAGAATGAAGACAAGCTGATTGGCAGATAAATTCGATGTGGTTATATTATGAAAATTTATGAATGGATGTCAATGAGATAGCTAATAAAACTATATCAGATTTGAAAAGTTTGAATGCAATTTCTGTGTTTTGAGCTTTAGTTGTTAATGACTTTTGATGATTGATTTCGATTCTTAGAAAACTTTAATTGGCTCAATTCAGAATCTGAAGGATAAACGAAAATAAAGAGAATATTGACATCATCTACGAAAGACATCTTAAATATCACCCATTCCCTCAAAAAAATACTCACAATCATCAATATCCTTCTCTTTATCAGCTACAGCATCAGGTTCATATTGCTGTGACCATTTCCAGTCTTTTTCAACAATCTTCCTTAAAAACTCCCTCAATTCCTGTTCAGGCGTTTCAAATTCATGTCCTTCCAAGTAATGATATCGACAATAAACCCAATCAGGATCAATTTTCCAATTTTCACCAACAAAAAAGTCAGATATGTTAACCTTAGTATAAGTATTCCGTTGAATTTCATCACCAACTTTAATCCATGTATTGCCATAATCATGTGGAAGTGCTGAAGGAAGGAAAGAAAAAGTTGAATTTTTTTAGGAATTAGATATGAAAAGCACAGTAAAATAATTACCAATTCCCAATGAGAAAGGCGTATGTGGGATGGGCGCGAAATAAAAGTCTTGTTTTGTATGATCAACTCGTCGCATTTTATCATAATGAAATTTTACAGGCACTCCAATTATTTTCCCCGATGTATGATTGACCATGGCTTGTCTAAGTTCCAACAATCGTTCACTAGGATCTCGAGGGTCAATATCAGCCTCAAATTGCTCAACTTCAGTTAAATCTATACTATTGTAGTTGTTTTTAATTTGATCAGGATGTTCCGGATCAAGTGGTCGTAAGTCAGGATGCAACAGCACATATCCATTATTTGACACAATAAATGCATATCCATTGACACCAAGTTTATATGGTAATGCCATACGATTAATATCTTCAAGTGGTATATCAGTACCAGCCACACCAAGCAATGTTGGTCGACCAGTAAAGTTTCCTTCAGGATATGATGATAAATTGTATGCCGGCGCACCAACAGCAATCATCATTCGTAATCCTGTCTTTTTCTTCTCTTCCTCCTTTTTCTTCTCGTCATCATTTTTCTTTTCTCCATCGTCATCATCATCATCATCATCATCATCATCACTTTCATCAAAATCTGGATTTGATGTTAAGTCGATGTATGCATGCGTCCATGTTGGTGGATGTTCTTTTTTCTGTAGTACTAATGGAGCTGCTATGACATTAACATATTTGAGAACTTCTTCAGCAACCTCATCAACCGATTGAATATGTGAATAGAAACCACGATTCATACATGCATAAAGCTGTATTTCCTTTACTTTTGTCACTTCTTTACCAAGTAAGTACGTGAATATTCTCACCGGATATGACTTACTATCATTACCATACCAATTATATTTCTCGAAAATTTCTGTTGCATTTCCAGGCACACCATCAGTTACCAACATAATTGCTTGATTACATCCGGTCGATGACTCATTACATCGACGAATTTCTCGATATTTTGCAAGTAATTTAAATGCTCTTTCTAATGCTGTTGTGACATTTGCATATCCTTCAGGTGTTAATTCAGCCACAGCATCATTAAATGCTTGAATATTTTCAGGCGTTGCCTGTACGAGACTATCCTTAAAGCACGGTATGACATCTTCCGTTATTTTAGAATAATTGAATATATTTATAAAATCATTATTCGAAAATGTATCAAGTAAGCTCTTAATTGTTAATTGTGCAATATAAAATCTATATCCAGTCATTGAGCCCGAATTATCGAGTAGGATAACGACATCCTTTGAACATGTTGCGGTTTCAATATACCATGATCTTTTACGACAATCATATGTGTCTGTCTTATTTCTCACCCATGACATAGCAGGATAGTGACGCATAATACCAAGATTACTTCCGAAATATTGCCATGATAATGCCGGATCAGAATTGTAATTTTGTCGAAATACATCATCAAGTACTTCAGACCACTGTATGAATTCAGCAGCTTCCGGTCCCTTGTCATACACATTTGTTGGTACGTGAACGGAACTGTGCTCTGTGCTGACTTCTAAATCAAAGAAATGTGAATCACGATCAAATGTCATGTTTAGAAATGTATTATTCTGCACGTTCTCTTCCTCAAAGTCTGTATATTTGCGGTTTGTTAGGTTCAATCCATTTACCTTAAAACAAAATTTTTATTTTCATATTTTTTTTTTTTTAGAAATGAAATTAAAATGCAATATCAGTGTGGCTTACCAATGAGTATTTACTTGAATAATAGTGAAAATCATCCTTTATCATTTCATTGCGGTGAAATTCTTCAGCATATTCCTCTGATTTATTAACAATACATTTTACTGCATCCATTTTTCTATTCAACATGCGACCTATTGATGCAACTATATCCTCAATTAAAATTGTTCCATCCTTCTCTTGTACTTTTGCGTTTAGAGTTTTGTAGCGCTGTAAATTGAAGTAAATGAGATGGAAAAATAATTGTTTTAGTTGTAAAAAAGTGTTTTTGTTGTGGACTGTGCAGTAAATTTATGGAAGTTGGAGAGTTTTAATTAATTTTTAAAATTCCTGAATACTTCTTTTGTGATTGGAGGAAAAATTTTAGCATTAAATAAAAAAGTTTATTAAATGATTTAGTTTGAATACACCTGTGACTCATACATATATTCATGAAAGCGGAGCACAAAAGTGCTTTTTTGAACGATTTTGTCTCTTTTTAAATTTTGACATAATTTTACCTGTTTACCTTCAAAAATCCAACTCTCATGAGTCCTGGTTTGGCTTTGTCCTGAGTCAAGACTTCAACTTTAATATGAAAATAAAATTTGCTGATTGTAAAATAAGTCTTTACTTCTCCCCACTCCAACTACCAGTCCATCACATTTGCAAAAACATAAAATAATTCAAGTAAATATTTCACTTACTGCTTTGATCTCGTTTGACTTTGTCATTTTTTGTGCCAGATCCCATAGTTCATTGCCAAATGTTTCTGCCCACTTTTCGACACTGAAAATGTAAATAAATTGAAAGTTATTTATGAATGGGAATTTATTTTCATATTTTTGAGATAAATATTAATTAGTTGTGTCGCTAAAATAAATATAGTAAGTCGGAAATGAAACGTAATGGCTAGACAGCTTGTGGATGGGGTCGTTTATGTTTTCGTCGTTTCTAATTTTTTTTAAATTTCATTTGATCAATGGTTGCTTATATTACTACAATATTTTTTTATCGTCAGTTTTATTAAAGTCTAATACAATCCATGTCCCATAAAATCCAAAAACAATTCATAAAATGTCAATTAAGGCTTGTAAAATTCACTAAATGCTTACATGCGAGTACGATTCCTAATTTTACGGCTAGTAAGGCATGCAAAATTATAATTATGGTAATAAAAGAGTGTAAAAATGTTAATGAAATAAATTTTACTGCACCTCTAACAAAAAATAGCTTTTCATTTTAGACATAAACACATACAAATTTACAATTAAATAAAATGTTTTGTTGAGTCGAAATTTTTTTTAAAAAAAAACGAATCGAGCAAATGTGGTCATCGAAAATGAGTTGAAATGTTTAGTTAGACAGACTTTTTAACTGTTTAAATGATGTGAAATTGTCATAAAAATTTGCAATAAACATTTCTGGTGAAGAATTTTTTAAAATTAAGGATGTAAAAAGTTGTCAAAATTAAACATTTTTTGAACTGAAAAAAGAGTTAACGTAACAAAAAATGATACTTAAATCTAATAAAATCTAACTTTCTTGATACTAAAATTGCTAAAATCAAACTACAATACAATACAGACTTTTCTAATAACTATACACAATACAACAGACTCCAATAATTACCATACATCCAACTCATTATAATAAAACCCCCCAAAAAATTCCACCAGATGTTCTCATGACCTAAAACAAGCATAAACAACACTATCGACCACAAAAACAAACAAAATATTTTAGTTATGCTCATTATCGCAAAGAACAACAAAAACGGCATTTCCTTCATAGATTTTATATTAGCCATTAAAAGTAATGATTTCATGCCAAACTTCACGCCTTATTTTGCCTGATTTCAAGATACATTCATAATTATTACCAGCAAAAAGTTCCGCAATTAATTCAGCTTATCAAAATTAATAAAATATTGTTAATTATCAAAATTTACAAATCATGAAAGAATCTTATTAGAGAAAATTAGAAAAATATGGAAAAGATTTTGTGAGAGTCAAAAGAGAGGAAAAATTGAGAAAATGAGAAGAAAATTGCTCTCAATTTTCTATAAAAATAGAAATTTTTCACAGCAAAAAAAAAACTCATTCACATAAAAATTAAATATTTTTCCGATCATATTTTTTGCTCATATTCTTTCATGTCTTACAAATAATTGATTCAAAAATGCTAATTGGCAGTAAAAAGGTTGTCTCGAGAATATTTCTTATTTATTTTCTTGTTCACTGAAACATGAGGAATTGATGTTTGAGAAACTCAAAAGAAGAAAAAAAAAAAAACTTTCACGTTTGTGGCTTGCGCACTGGGGAAAATCTAGGCGAAAATTCTTTTCTATTTTTAGATTCATGAAACAATATTTTTCCTAAAACGTAGAATTTTTTCACAATTTTTCACTTTTTTATTACTCACATTTCCGATTCGACGGATGATTGGACCTCATTTTGCGGTATAAATATGAAGAAAAATAATAAAATTGAAATTATTGCTGTTCGAAATGCAAAAATCATCTTTTTAGCCTAATTTCAACAACTTTTATCAAAATTGCAACATTTCACTGTTAATTATCGCCAATTTTATGTCTATCTAAAGAATTTTTAGGATTTTTGCGTAATTTAGAATCCAAAAATTGATTCACGAAAAATTTTACGCGAGTTGACTTATCGAAGCGACTTCTGACTCTCTACTGAACGATTTTGTGGGGAAAATGTGGAATATTGGGTACAAAATTGTTCATTTTTCCACCAGTGGCGACGAAAATTTTCAGCTTTTTGTGGGGCTGATATGAACGAAAAGCATGCGTTGCCTATGACTTGGAAAATTCTCTGAAAATTTTCACATTTTTTATCTAAACTCTCACAAAAATTCGAGATTCTCTTAAAATTTTCATCAAAGTTCTCTCATTTTACTCTCTGTGTTGATAAACATTCAACCACGTGCTGACCGGCTTGTAAAGTTTTGTTTGACAACAAAAAAAAAACTTTTCTTCATTTTCTTCGTGTAAACAAAACAAGAAAAAAATGTGAAAAAAAATCTTGGCATCGAAAGTGTAAATAAAGTGTTGATTGTGAACTTGAGGATGACGCATTTTTAATGTGATGTGTGATGAGAATAAATAAATTATTGTTATTGAATCTTTTTGTATAGAATCAAAAACAAATATTTTTTGAAGATTTTTTCTTTTCAAAGTGCTTTTTTCTTCCTGATTTTGTTTGTGTTAGGAAATTAAGAGCTTTTTTAAGATTGATGTTTGGGTAAAGGCTTATGGGGGTTTGTGATGGATATGTGAGCTTTATTTAAAGCATTAGATCTTAATTTAACTTGAGATAAGTTTTTCAATAGAACCCATTTACATTTTAATTAAAAATATTTAAAAGATTTTTTTTTAATTTTTAAAACTTAAAATTTTTTTAATTAAAAAAAATTGAAATATTAAAAAAATGTAGGAAATATTTGCACACAATCTGAAATAAAAACGAATATTTTAAAAAATTGCCTAAAAGATTAAAAAGACATTAACGAAAAATTTCATATGTATTTTTGATTAATTACAAAATATTTATTATAGATACTTTTTTTTCGCTATTTACAATATGTTCAAATTTTGTTTTTTTGTCATCTTAATTTTTCTCTTTTTGGTTTCGGATTTTTATCATTATTTGGATTTTTTTAAATTTACAATTTTTTATTCCTTTCATTTTATTAAATTATTCTTTATTAATGTTTTCATATTCATATTTATTTATATCTTATACCCAGTCTTACATAATATATCACAATTAAAACAAAAATTTTTAATAAAATAATCAAGAAGAAAACAAACAATTTAAAAATGAGATCAAAATAATCGAACAAATATGTTGGAATGGAAACAGAAGCGTCGTTAAATGTGTAATAAATAAGGAAATTCATAACAAGTACTTGAATGAAGACGATAATGTACTCCATTAATTACAATCATTAGGGAGTAAATTTGTGGAAAAAATATGAAAACAAATTAATTTTTGTGGCATTTCGAGAGATTTTTGAGAACAAATAGAAATGTTGATGAAGTTTTGGAAGCTTTTAATTAAATTTTAAAGATTTTTAACTTTTTGGAAACTTTTAGAAATTCTTGGATTTTTTAAGTAACTTTTAATTTTTCTTGAAAACTTTTAAAAATCCTTTTTTGAATTTTTAATTAACTTGAGTTAATTCTTTTAAAAGCTTTTAATGATTTTTGAAAACATTGCATTTTTCCATTTTTTTTAAATTTAAATTTAAATTTAAAAAAAGATTTAAAAAAATCACCTCGAATTCCACAAAACAAAAAATCTCGCTTAATATCTCTCTATTTACTAATAGAAATTTACCCCATTTATGCTATTTATAAAGTTTTTTTTTTGTTTTCAATCGTTTACTTTTTGTTAATTTTATTTCATCTTAAATATTTGTTTTTTTTGTGTGTTCTGTATGGAAGGATCATTTTATAATTAATAATTGTTTTGTGGATTTTAGCGCTATTATCTCGATTAAGAGAGAGCCATGAAGGAACATAGATATTGATAATAACAACAATAAGTAATATATTTAATAATAATTGTTAATTCATTATGTCTTACTATGATACAAAAGTAATTAATATTATTTTTTTACAAATTTTTTTTTCTTGTTGGTAGATTTTCATAGATGGGAGAATTTGGAAAAATTTTAAAAAACACCCAAATTTTCTTTAAAATTAAAAAATTTCAATGATTTTTTTTTTGACATTAATTTTTTTTTTCTTGGTTGAAATTTTTGCTTTTCTTTGACTTAGATTTCTCAATGTTTTCAAAATTTCCGCATTTTTCAAAATTTAGAAAATCATTTTGATTGAAAAAATTAATTAAAATTGGATTTTCATATTTTAACTTTTCCCACCAACTAAATAATTTTTATTTCATTTTCCAATCTTAATTTTTTCATATTTCTCGTAATTTATTTGATTTCCAATTCATATCGTAGACTGAAATTATTCTACAAAGCTCCACAACATGATTCGTATCCACATTTTTTTAAATTATTGTTTGTTTCATTAAATTTACACCCACGTCTATTTTTTGCATACACAATCATTACATTTTTTTTTCAGGGATATAAAAACACTAACATTTTTTTTGAGTCATTCTAGTCAATCACCATGCTCACTTCCACGTACAACATGAAAGATTTTTACTTTTAACAACATTCTCACATCTTTTCCTTTCTTTCGTGATTAAATATTGATTTAATTTTTTTTAATTAAAAGTATTTTGAGGTAAATTTTAAAATATTTTAAAGATTTACCTAAATCGAAAAAAAATTTAAATTTTAAATATTATTATTTTGTTCAAATTTTTAAAAAAATCTTTAAATTATTACAAACAATTCACCTCAAAATCTTTCATAAAAAGCACAATTTCCTTCATTTAAATTACCTTCCTTTCGTCTCCTATGTCTATATCCCAAGTAAATTAAATTAATTCGTAAAAGCTTCCATTCGTCGTGCCTTAATTCATACTGTTATGTTAAACATTTAATAAGCGTTTAATTAAAAATAAAATCTTTCCAGTTTTTTTTTTCTTTGATTCTCGCTGAAAATTATTTTTTTCTTCCTTTTTCTTCTCTTTTTAATTATCTCAATTTAATTTTTTTTTCTTTCGCACCATAAAGCGAAATTCGAGCTTTTCCGTCTCAATTTAAACTAAGACGCTGATGAGAGAAATTTATTTTTTTTTATATATATTCTACAAAATAAATTTTTAATTGAATATAATCGGATTTATTATTATTATTATTATTTTACTTTTTTCTTCATTTAATTCAACTGTCAAATTCGTTTGATTCTGTTTCAATGTTCGATTCTCGTCGTCGTCGCTTCTTACTTTGATTAAATTTTTTCTTTACAAATCTAATGTTGTATGGATCCTCGGAGAGTTCAGGATAAATGTTAACATCATGAATATATTGACAATCATAATAATTTGAGTAGCCCTGCTTTAATATCTCATCCATATCAGCCTGATTCCATTCTGTAGATGTTAAAAGTCCATCGGCAAGTAACTCTTTTTCACGTGTCCATGCCTTCCTTACAGCTTGCAATTTCGCATGATGCATCAACCTTATCTTCTCTTTTTCGACTGTCGTACCATAACGGAGATTAATAATTGCATGTGTACCATGAATTTTAACATCTAAATAATTGTTATTGCCACTGGAATTCTCCTTATTGACTACATCATGGAATGTTGTATTAACTTGTCCCTGTAGACGCTTCAATTGCTGTCTATCCTCACTCGATCGCCATGAATCTTCCTTTACAAAATGGAATACATCATGAAGTGAATTGTGAATAATGAAAGTAAATGGCAGCAATAATGTGCGGTTGAATACTGATGTGTAGACGTCACGATAAATTGCATTTGCTGCTGGTACACTTGAAACAATTGCTTGACCTTCCAATGTCCTCGTTACGACAATACCTTTACCAAATGCTGGATCTGCTGATGAACCCACTCGCAATTGACTAAATGGTGATGAATTTGATCTCAATTCAGATTCTTTTGATGTCTCAAAGTTCTCTTGACTTGTTAATCGACGCTCTTTGAGATGCGATAAGAATCCAGATGCAATCGTTAAACCACCATGATGAACAAAATTCTCTTTGTTAACATCAAATGGTGATGGAACATTCCATAAATCATCATTGAATTGTGGCGCCATACTGTCAATTTTATAGCCAATTGCATTTAGCCATTCCATCGTTGATGCTGGTGGCTTACGGTTGACTTTTGCATTTACAGGGTCATTTCCATTAAAACGATATTGGTGAAGTTTTGTTGGATTTGGAATACGTTCAAATGTATTTTCCCATTGTGGTGTCATCCAGAGGCCAACGAGTGGGTCGTATACTTTTCCATTTGGCATGTGAACGAGAGATGTGGCCTAGTTTTTTTTTTGAGGGAGAAAAAGAAAGAAATTGAAGGAATTTGTTATTAGTATAATATGAAAATTCCAAAATTCAGTCTAAATATTTTTATATTCAAAAAATACATCTACTCACCGGATCCAAAATGCCTCCGCAGAAGTCAATTGGCAAGTACAAGTAAGGATTTGAATCATAAACAATATGCCCAAATGGTGACCTCATCATCTCTCTAATTCCCTCGCCATACTGATTGAAAACCATCACAGGAGTACCACATTGATCTGTGGCAATATAGTATTTATTTCTGAACGTCTGAACAAATATCAAGTGACCACGATCATCATAATAAAGTGACATTAATTTGTTATCACGTGGTGAATAAATTTGTGAGATTTCAAATGGACGTTCCTGATTGTTGTAGAAGAACTGTGTGACATTATTTACATTGTCTTTTCGAACAACTAGACGGTTCATGTGATCATAGAAGTAACGAACATCAAATCTACCCTTCTTTGTTGCTCGAATAAGTAGTCCTTGTGTGCTGTAATGGAACTTCTCTTCACGTGCATTTTGGACAATGTGTCCTTGATCATCATACTTATAGAAATTTTCACCAAATTTCGTGATTCTATCCATTGTATTGTACTCCATAGGAATATTATTACCACGATAAGAAAGTGCCAACATATTTCCATTGTCATCATACCGAAAGCCCCATGGCTCTTGTGCATCAACACCAATTAATTGACCATCGCAGTCATAAGTGTAGTTCTTAATATTCGAGAAGTTTGTGACACCGACACTTCTTGTGAACATTTTCGTTTGTGTAATTCTACCATGAATGTCGTGCATGAATTCCATCTTGAAGACCTGCATACGGTGAATGTAAACAGTCATTTCAGTCTCAAGATAACGTCCATCGACAGTTCTTGTGAATGTTGCTGTTCCATCGTAAACATTTGTTGTATTTGTCTTTGGATGTGTGATTTTGAATTGTGAGATTTGTTCCAAATTTCCACTTTTTATGCTGTACAAAAATGTAATGCCAGGTAGATTTTGTCCTCCAATACGTCCTTGAGTTGAAATCAGACGGAAATTTGAGTCATATTCATACGTAAATTTGGCATTACTTAATCCAGTCTTTGCATTGAAATCAATTCTTTCCTCAGTCAATAATGCTCCATTATACTCGAAATCCCATCGATACTCAAGATCACGTTCAGTATGGGCTACTGTATTTGGCATGCCATTTTCTTTATCATAGGTAAATTCACTCTTACCCTCACCATGAACAATTTCCGACAATTGTCCTTGTTCATTATATCTGTACACAATTCTGGCACCATCACCAGGATAAATTGTCTGAAGTAATGCACCCGAATAAGAATAATGCTGAAGATAAGGTTTTGTACTGCCTGGCGGTGTGTATGTGTATCGAATAAATCCAATTGACCTTTGTAAATCAAACACATGTTTTGTGCCAGTCGGTAATTGAACCGTCTTTAATCCTCCATCGGCATCATAACCCATATTGAACTTACGTTGACTTGCTAATCCAATTTCCGATAATAAATTATTGTCATTATAAATGTAGGATATAATTCCATCTTGTTGCGATGAAATTTCCGAAAGTAATCCGTGACGTTCATAGCTGAATTTTAATTCTGATGGTCCCCAATTCCAACCTTCCATTCGATTAAATCTATCATATGTAATATTAAATGCGTAGCCATTAGTTGGTTGATATGATATTGGCAGTCCAAGATTATTGTATGTAACACTCAATATCGTATTTTGGTCACGATCATAAAATTGCTCAACATTTCTTGAATATTCATACTTGAGTCCCAACGTTCGTGTATTATTAATCCATATTTCACGAACCAACACCTGTTGTGGATTACGTGGATCTTCCGTTGACATACTGTATGTCATGAACATTCGATTAACATCATCATTCATAAAAAGATTTTGATGCGACCACATTGGTAACATTTCAGCTTCAATTGTCAGTGATTTCTCGAGTGATGGATGTCGTGATATAGCCGATGACTCGAACATTACCTTCTCATTTTCAGCTATGGCAAATGAATTATTATTAATATTAATTGATGCCCTAAGCATTTGATTGCCACGTTCCATGGCAAATGTCTTTATACCACCATTCATTTTCAAGCTGGTCACATTTGCTGGTATTTGTGAGAAGAGTGATGGAATTCGTGATTTTATTTCAACCTCAAGTCCATATTCGATGTTTAATTTTGATGTTATCTCGACTTGTTCACCACTTGGTAAAATGATACTTTTAACACGTCCAAACTCATTATATTGATAGATGAATGTCTCACCATTACCCGAACGACTTAACATTAATCCATTCTCATCATAATCGAATGATATTTGTGATTTTCCTTTTTCTGTCACACGAATTAAATAACCATTTGATGAGAATTTCAGTTCTGCTTTATAGTCTTGCGTGTTTTCAATTGACGTAACTAAATTACTGTAATCACGAAGGAATTGAATCTTATTACCCATACTGTCCGTGACTGTTGATAATTTTCCAAAACTTGTATTTTTCGAATATAAGAATGTGTAAATAGTTTTGCCTGTTGAGAAGTCTTTTGTCGCGATATGTTGACCGAAACGATTAAAGACATAAATTTCATTGCAAGATGGATATGGTATGTGATATTCGAAGCTACGATCTGATGCTGGTAAGTAGTGTTGAAGTGATAAAATTTGTAAGTATGTTTTATCGGCGACATTAAGGACATTGTCTTGTGTTACTGCCATTGCTGAGATTGCAAGGAATCGTGTGTTGCTTGACATTATCGACATATTGCCTTTTACATCAAGGGATTTTGTGTTGGGACATAAGCAAGGTGGTTGGTTGCTCGCGTTGTTTGATGACTGAGATTTCTTGAATGTTGGACATTTGCAGTTTGAGCTTCTAGATTTTGGAAAAAAGAAAAATTATTAAAAAACAAATTTATTTTGAAAAATGTCCCACAAATACAATCTCTATTTTGTCCCTAAAAGTAAACCAGAAAAAATCTACTTACAATACATCAGGTTGTCCAGCAAAAATCTTCATGTTTCCAGATGTATCTAACATTCTAATCAAATTAACACGTCTTGAGTCACTGTCAGCAATGAATAAGTCTCCAGTTGGTGAGAATGCAATAGCCAAAACAGTACTTAAAGCTGCCTCATCGTATGTAGCATTAACATTACAATGCAATGGAGTTCCAGCAACAACCTTAATTTTCATATCTGAAGTAAGTTTCAAGACCAGTCTGTCGTCAGTAAAATGAAGACTTCCATCTAGTGGACTAAGTGCTAGACTCGTAGGCCATTGAAGCTGTACATCATTAGCAAAAAGTGCACCTTTACATGGAATCGGACTCCAATGATTATGATGTCCATGATGTCCAATCAATGTGTGAATGATTCCTTTGTCATCAACAGATCGAATGTTAGTTCCATCAGCAATAAACATTGTACGGTCTGCAGATATTGTAATTCCTTTAGGATGTGAGAGTCTAGCTAACTTTGCAGGTCCACCATCACCACAATTCTCATCATCACCAGGTATACATCTCTGTCCACTACCAATAACTGGTTCCATATTTGATGATGGATCTGTGACATTCATAAGATATAAAATCTTCAAAACTTGATGCTTCTCTGGATCAGATATGTACAAGTGTCCATCAGCTGGCGATACACATAGATAATATTGATATGACACTTGCGTAGCACTGAGTTGAGCGATTGTAATTACATTTCCATCTGTCATGATTCGTCTGACTAAATTAAAATCACCAACATACAAGCTTCCATCAGGGCCTGATGCCAAAGCAACGGGTGTCAACAATTTACTATCTTTTGCCACTCCATTACATTTATCACGACAATTTAATGGTCTTTGTTGTTGTCTTATTCCCATAACAGAACGAACAACTTTTGGATACTCCTTTAAATGTAACGTTGATCCATCGCCTTTCTGTAAAATTCCCTCATTGAAATTATATTGATGATGAATATTCAATCCCCATCCACCAATATCCGATATATCAACATCAAAGCCCTGCAATTTTGCCGTTTGTGTCTCCCATACAATGTCATCGCATGTCGAATGCTCATAACCAATTGAAATTCTTGCTATTGCTGCACCATAAACTTTTTGCTTGTAAACATTACGTTTATTCCATGCGAATGTATGCTCAATATTTGGATCAGCTTCATATGTTTTGACATGCAATGAACCCTCAATTTCTATGCCGATGTGAACGAGGGTGAGTGTTGGTGGGATTTTATCACCCGTCAATTTCATTCGTACAATACTTGAATATCCGGGTACTTTTGATGATTGATATGTTAGATATAGACTTGAGCCTGGAATTTGTACTGATTCCTGTACAATCTGCAAACACGTTTGAAAAGAAAATTTCAATTAATTAAATTTTGTTAACATTTTTTTGATCTAAAAATTTTTTGTTTTACCTCAGCTTCTGCAAAAATAGCAGACTTTCCAGACATTGAACCAATTGCATTTGGCATCCATGTACTCGTCAAATGTGGCTTCAATAACTCATGATCGTGGTCCTTGCACAATATCTTATCTTTAACGGTTGAATTCTTCTCGATGAATGAGTATGAGATTGAGTTCAAGAAACTAAATGTCATGCTCTTTCCCAATTTTGGCTTTATGCTGTTATCTTCATCGACGAGATGCATTAGGAGAGGCGGTAAGACAAGCATCTAAAAAAATATAGTTTTTATGGTGAATAAAAATGGAGAATCATTGAAGGAGATTTTTTTTTTGTTCGTTGAAAATTTTTGCTGTCTTGATGAAAGTTCTTGTTGGAAGTTAGCTGAATGATATTTGAGTTTGTAATTATTTAAATAAATTTTTAAATCAATTTTTTTACAATTTTTTTTTGATATTATTCAATAACAATGCTTCAAAGTTAGTTAAAAAGTTACTTAAAATTCAACAAAATATGACTTTAAATCACAATGAAGCATTATGTTAAGTCAAGTAAAAAAAAAATTCAGTTCAATTTTAAAGCGTCGCTTCAAACTAGCATCTCTGAACAAATACGTTACGTGCGAAATTTGAATTTGTTCTAAAATAAAACCCATTAGTACACCTTATTTTAGTACAAAATCAAGATTCTTGTAAAAAAATCCATTAGCCAACAATTCAAAGCCATCTTCACATCAATTTCATCCATTTCCTCTCATTCATCGAACTATTGTATCATCATGCATCGATAGAAATAAAAAAAAAAAAAAAATATTCTATAGCTTTTATAACAAACTTCCCCATACTCTTGATGTGTGAAAAAGTAGTTTGCCCCTTCCAAACGTAAACAATTAAAAATTTCTGTCAAAAATATATTTATTAATTAAAACAAGTAATTCAAGCTTATCAGTAGTGTATTTTGTGCTCTGGTGTTCGTTTAAAGGTGCTTATTGGAAACTAAGTGAATAATGGCGGAACGAGGTCAAGGAACAGGAAAGAAGAGGAAAAAGTCTAATTCACCGAATTCCAAAAGCAACGTAAAATCCAAGCAAGCTAAGGTGAATATAAATTCATCTTCTAAACATTCTCAAGTTTCTGTGGCAGCTCCAACGACTTCACAATTACCCTCAACATCGACGCAAGCACGTCCAATTCCTCCACAATCAACTCCACCTAACTGCTCAAGATCCAGTTCCTGGAAAGTTAGTTAAGCCTGTATTTGTCAATTCAGGCATTCAAATCATCAGGAATGTGCTGCAATCAATTCGCTTGGTAACAAAACCTCTTTTGAAGGTAAGAGGAAGCTCCTCGACGCAAGTCCTATGCTTCTCAACTGACGACAAGAAAAATCTTGTCAACAAGCTTAGATCCGAAAAAATCGGATTCCATACTTTCACGGATGCTGTCGATAAGCCTGCTTATTTCCTTTTAAAAGGATTTTACCATGCATCGTGTGCTGATTTGCTCTCTATCCTCAAGGAATCGAATGTTCCAGCCATCAGAGTTACTGACTTCATTCGCAATGACAATAACGTCATCTACATTGTCCATTTCCTGATAAAGCAGTCAACATTAACATGTTGAATCAGTCACATAAGCACATTGATGGTATTGTTGTCAGATGGGATCTTTGAGAAAGTCTAACAAGAAGATCACTCAATGTTATCAGTGTCAGTCTTGGGGCCACTCAGCATACAATTGTGGCTACAACTCCAGATGTGTGAAATGTTCACAATCTCATCCTAAAGGTTCTTGCCCAAGAACCTCACGTTCTGAGGGGAATCCCACATGCTGTAATTGTGGAGGCCCTCATGCTTCTAATCATCGTGGGTGCCCAACATACAAAGAGCACTTGGAGAAAGTCAAAGCTCGCTCCAAGAAGCCATCATCAGCTGTCATACACCGTGTTCCAGTCCGATTGGGTTCTTCATCGGAATTTCCTCATCTTGGTTCGCAGAAGTCAGTTTCAACACCTAGTACTGCATCTCAAGCGGTAAGTTTTGCTCAAGTTCTTAGCGAATCTAACAGTCATACTAGTAATATATTTACAAAACTTAATCAAGCTCAGGCAAAGCTTAATTCTTTGCCTAATATCAATGAAACTATTGAAGTTTTTGTTAGGATGGTGGATGAGCTTAGTGCTTGTAATGACCAAAAAGGTCAACTTTCATTCTCCTTAAGTACACTAGTACAAGTCCTTTGGCCAACAATGGATCTTAAATTCATTTGCTGGAATGCACACTCATTGCGTAACAAATTTACAGAACTTACAGATCTTATCAATAGACTTTCTATTGACATTGTTTTAATTTGCGAATCATGGCTCACTGATGATATGATATTTACTATCCCTGGATTTTCTGCATATAGATCTGACAGACATCGTGGAGGTAAGTTGCTATTTTTATTCGCTCCACAATTTCTCATTTTGGTTTCACAAAGCTGAACTTTGACTTTGCTGAATCGTGTACCATCTCAATCTCAATTGACAATTGCGTAGTGAAATTTTCAACAATTTATTGTTCTCCCTCTGCCACTGATTCAATCTCAAGCATTCTTTTCGGAAAGTTCTTTCAAACTGGTACTCATGTTGTTGCTGGTGATTTCAATGCTAAACATACTGAATGGAATAATCTCATGAATGACCGGAAGGGTACTGATTTGTTGCATCTATTGAATGACTTGAACTACAGAATCTTCAAGCCTAACGAGCCGACTTTATATCCCTACAATGGAGTTCCCTCAACAGTTGATTTCGTTGTTGCTAAAAATTTCAATGCTATTAGTCAGATCAAAGTCCTAAATGAACTTTCATCAGATCATCTACCCCTACTCTTTCTCAGTTTTTGGTCCTAGTCTTCGTAATGACGTTGAATTTTTGATTTTTTTCAAAAATTGAGGGCCTTTTAATTAAAAAATTAACGGACAAAACCACTGTTCAGAGATGCTAGGCTTCAAATTAATTAAAAAAATATTTAGTTATATCTGAAGTGTTGATTTATCACAAAAAACTCTTAATTTACTTTAAATTCAATCCAAATCAAGACTCTTGTAAATAAAATAAATTAGCCAACAATTCAAAGCCATCTTCACATCCATTTCCATCCATTCCCATCCATTTCCTCTCATTCATCGAACTATTGTATCATCATGCATCGATAGAAATAAAAAAAAAATCTATAGCTTTTATAACAAACCTCCCCATACTCTTGATGTGTCTAGAACCATCGACAAAATTGTACAGAAATATATATTTTTTATGCAACATCATCATCATCATCATGCTGCATAAAACACTAATGGTGCATTTTGTTATAAAGCCATTGAAAGTACTTTTTTTTATTCAATCTCAGCATTACACTAAAATTTGTTAGGAACAGATATTTTTTGAGAAATTTAATAGAGTTTGCTAAATTGTCTGAACGGCGGCTGCTTTACTTGAAAGTAAATTCTGTAAATCATGCCAAAAATGCGCCATTTACCCTCAGCACATCAACACATCAAGAACTTTATATCCAACAATTTTCAAGCATTTGCATGGATAGTAAAAATTTTCTATTTAAAAAAGAACACAATGACAATGATAATTTACTTGATTCCATGGGACAAACACAGTTCGAGTCATGGGCCGGAAAGGTGAACGTTGAAATTGCAACGTAATTGCACCACCACCATTAACCATTACGTCAAACCTGGTAGTTTTTGGAGATAGAAAGAGAAAAATTATTTTAGTGTGGTGCATACACAGACAACCAAAAAGATCATTGTGGACTGCATTGTATTATAATATGCTTGCGTAATGATCCTTATTCATGCATAGGTAAAAAAAACTCTGTACTCACCATCCACCTTGTCTGGTCAATGTGAAACCAAAACGTGAATCTCTATCAACAGACACTCGTACACCGACAATACCTAATCCCTGTGACGTGACGACTTGTCCTCTCAGCACCGAAACTCGACTGTTGTGATTTTCATACAGATTTTTTTTAATTTTTTTTTTTCATATGTTTGTGTATTTATGTGTGTGATTTTTGTGAAAATTTTCATGTTTTGTGGTTTTCCGCATTAGAACAAAAAGTATTTTTTTAGTCATTTTTCGAGGAGGGAGAAGCAGGAAAAAGGTATAAAATTCAAAAGATTAGAATACAATTGTCCTCAAAATAACCCGCATTTTGTATGTTTTTTCGTAAAAAAAAATAAAAATTCATTAATATTGTGAAACTAAAAAAGGATTTTTTTTTTTCAATAGACTCTATGTATTATGTGATTAAAAATAATGACAACAGTAATAATCGGTAACAAAAATGCGGCTTATTATCAATAAATTAAAATATTTTTATGGTGTATTATAAAATCTATAGATATAAAATTTGAGGTAAATGATGTCGATTGTGGTTGAAAATTATCGACGGACTTTTTTAAATTTTATGTTTTATTAATACAGAAAAATAGTTTTTTTTCAGTAGTGGCAAAATTTGGTAGCTGTTGATATGGTGTGTGCTGTAAAATGGTTGACAGAACACATATTGTTTGCTGTAAATTGGACAATGAACAATATGAAGCTGGGATTGTGATGATAATGGAATATTTTATTTATTTTTAATAATTTGAGCTTTAATTTAACTGTTATGGTTTTATAGTTCTAGATAAATATATATTTTTTTTAAATACTTTTTATTGGATATTACCAGAGAGCTGCAAACGATAGAGTCAGTTTTAGGCAAAAACTGAAGGAGATCATGGATCATAATTGATCTGAACGGTCATGGAACTAAATTAGTAATTAAGATCAATATTTTTAAAGAACCGAAAACTTAAAGAGTATACTTTGGATCAATAAAAGTCTATGAAATATTTTTTGGAATATATTTTTAAAATTCAAATTTTTTCAGAAAAAACTTAATAGTCAGTTGCAAAAACTTTTCAGTTGAAGATAAAGTACATACTAACAATTTTTAAAAATTTATGAGAACCTAAAAAGAAGTTTTTTGAAGCTTATTCTGAATTTCAATTGCAATAATTTCAAAAACCATATCAAAAAGAATTTTGTGATCAGTCAGAAAAATAATAAAATAGAATAAAATCATAAATCAGCATGTTTTATTAACATCAATACTTTTTGAAAGGATGGAAATAAAAAAAGTATTTCATTGATTTTGAAAATTTAAAAAGTATATTTGAAAAACAAATTTATAAATTCAAAAATCTAATTTATGGAATTAAAATGAATTTAAATCTTAGGGGTCGTTCACTTATGACGTCCAATTTCGTCTGAGGATGTGTGACAGTTTTAAACAAGAGTTTTAAACATAAGAAAAATATGATGAGAAAAAAAATTGAAATTTAATAATTTTTTGTCCAACATTTTTATAAAAACAAAATTTCAATCTCTTCATCTTAAAAGTTGTACATTTTTCTTGTTTTTGAAACTCGCCTTTCTTTTCAAAAACCAAAAAACTTTTCATGCATCTCAAAAATGAATTAATTTACACTATAAGCTCACTTTTCAACTATTGCATAAATTGAAAGGAAAAAGAAGTTAAAATGTAAATTGTAAAGAAACATGATGCATGTTTTGTAAAGTTTTTCTAAGATAGACGAGAAAATATTTCAAAATAGAAGAGACTTACAGCACTGCTAATTAACTTTGTTGAAAAGTTGAAGTCTTTCATTAATTTATTATTTTGAAGTGAAAAATAAAGTTTTTTGAAATATTTTTCTTTGATATTTTTTTTTTTAAATTTTTCTTTGATATTTTTGATCCCATAAGCTTGTCATCAGCATCAAATTTCTACTTTCAATTAACAAAACAGAAAAACCTGTCAAATTACCAATTAAAATATTGATTGTTATTTAAGAGCAAAGCATGAAGAGGAAAAGTTCAAGGATTTTATTTCTCATTTTGGGTGTTTACTTAATGTTGGAAAAAGCACAAAAAGTGTTTAATTAACATCTCAAATTTCATTCATCTCGTTTGCATCCACTTCACATGAAAATTAAGGCACGAAAGCTTGAGGATCAACAAAACAAAAAAAGGCTTTTTGAAACTTGATATTTTTTTAAGCAAAACTGAATTTTTTTTTGTTGACTTTTGTTTTTTTTTTCGTTGCTAATGTGAGGGTTTGTTGAAATTGAGATTGAAATTGCTTATATTTCCTTTGAAAAATGTTTAAAACTTTAAAATGCTTAAAAATTTTAAAATTTAAAAAAATGTTGAAAATATTTAAATTCAAATTTTAATTTTTATATTTTATTTCTTAAAAGTATTATTTTAAAATATGGATTTCTATATTTTAAGAATTTTAAAAGTTCAAAATTTCGAAATATTTTTTTTTTCTTCAAATTTTATAATTCGTAATAAAATAAACTTCCC
The DNA here is from genome assembly GCA_026123125.1 of Chironomus striatipennis. Taxonomy (NCBI): domain Eukaryota; kingdom Metazoa; phylum Arthropoda; class Insecta; order Diptera; family Chironomidae; genus Chironomus; species Chironomus striatipennis. The sequence goes on from CM047394.1 coordinate 47,567,700, forward strand.
AAAAATGTTTTCAACTTTATTTACAGCTTTCAAATTTTCACTTCCGAATCTCATTAACTTAAATTTACATATTTGCAAAAAACTTTTTCATCTTTTCATCAATTGACATCATTTACCTTAAATTTCTGAAATAAAATCATGATTAATATTCATTAAAATTCATTCTGTAATAAAAACGAATAAATTAAAAAAAAAAAATAAAAGTTGTTGAATAATTAAATATTGTTAATTAGGGTAAAAAATATTGAAATTCGTACAAAACGAAAAAATTTTTTTGAAAGTCCTGTAACTTTTACTGGAAGCATTGCTGATTTCCCAAATTTTTCCTACGACTTTGCTTGTATTCCAAATTTTTTTATTCGAACTTCAAAAGAGCAATTTGTGCAGCATAAAGCAGAAAAAAATCCACTTTATTTCAAATATTGAAATTCGTACACACAAATATTGAAATTCGTACACTCAAATATTGAAATTCGTACACCAGGTACTCACGATTTTTGCATCCAAAACTTGATAAAAAATTAATATTCTTGCAGTATATTCATTTGAGGAGGTTTTTATTCATCCTGAGCAGCTTATTCATGCTTTAAAATTAATTTATTTAATTTGTTTACACAAAAACAATTGAAATTCTTCACCGCCTACTATTGAAATTTTGTACGAATTTCAATATTTCTTCTGTACGAATTTCAATATTTGGAATGAGGTGGATTTTTTTCTTATAAGCAGTGCTTATTTATGCCTTGAGTTAATTTAATTGGAAAGTAGAGTACATGAGCAAAGTCATAAGACCTTAACATGTGGCCAATCTTGAGTTTAAAGGCAATTTTTTCAAGTCTAAAAATTGTGAAAAAAATTTTTTGTAAATTTGTTCGTACGAATTTTGGTTTTGTACGAATTTCAATATTTTTTACCCTAAATATATTCAATTTCCAACATGCAATTCAAAATTAAAACGAGTGAATTCAAAAAATTAAAATTAGTTAAATCCACTTAATAATTCATTTTCATAGCTTTTACGCTCAGTATTTTTAGAGCGACAAAAAACTTATAAATTGGAATTAAGTTTCAGTTCCGTAAAACATCATCTGCCATTTTTTTGCACATTCATTTTAATTAATTTTAACTGTCATTTTTTTATAGTCATGTGTGTGACTTTGCTTCTTTCTGTGCTTGCTTTATGATTAATTCCTTTTTTTTTACTCAGGTACAGAACTGTACAGCATATAAATTTGCCGTTTTTATGGTTGCTACTCTTAATTATGCTTCATTGGCAGTGATGAGGTAGGAAAACATTTTTCGTTATTTTTAGAATTTATTTTTTTCTTAAAGATGATGAAAATTGGTTTTTTAGAGAGGTGGTATTGAGTTTACTGGAAGGTTTGGATACTTTAAGCACCTAGCAAAAAAATTAGAATCTAGTATTTAAAGCCAAGCAAATCCCACCTCTGCAAAAAATTATTATTTTTTTTTCATAACTGAGCAAATTTTTTCCTTACAAAGAACATTTTTTTATCATCTCAATTTCTCTTTTTAAAAAGTGAATCGGAAAAAAGTAATAAGAAAAATTCTTATGGTGCTTTAGGGCTTAAAACATAAAGAAAAACATCTTCTTTTTTGCTCATTTTTCTCAGCTTTTGTAGACATTTTTTTCAGTCTTTTAACAAAAATGATGTTTTTTTCGTATATACCATAACGGGTAATTAACATGATGTCTTCATTAAATTTTTTTAAAATATATCTTTTTTTGCAGAAACATAAATGATCATGTTGCTTATTATAATTAATTATACATGAAAATAATAAGGCAAAATAATAAATATATCAAAAAAATAAGAAAAAAAGTTTCTCATTTTTTCAACTCGAATAATTTTTCAGGTTTTTTCTCAAAATAAAATGACATCCTGGAAGTAACATTTTCTTTGTTCTTTGATGTTGGAATTTACATTCATGTTCAGTTGAATGATGATGATGATTTTTTTTTGTATCCTTTTTGGATGTTAATTATGATGGAGGATTTATTATCTTAGTTTGCGTTAAGCTTGTCTCTTTTACAGAGATGTGGTGCTTTTTGCAGATGTTATGGATTAGTTTTTTTTGCAGTCTTGCGGCACTTGCATGGATGCTTGCGTTGAGTTTGAAAGGAAAAGTGAAATAAGAATCTTAAAACTAGAATTTAAATTTTAGAAATTGTCTTTCATGATTTGTTTTTTTTTTTTTGAAATTTATAAAATTAAATTTCAATTTTCAAAATTTTCAAAAATTAAAACATTTTTTAAAAAATTCTAAAATAATTTAAAATTCATCAAACCATTCATATAAAGTCTTACTTCAACGAAAATCAATTATATTTTATCAAAAATTCAATTAAAATTCCCTCAAATTTAAAAATAATTTTCCACTCATTAATTCCCTAATGCACAAAAAATTATTCATCACATGTTTGTCGCATACATTAAAAAAAAAATTTCTAACACATTTAAGACTAAAATATGCCATTTTTTTAATTACTCATCGACCTAATTGAATTTTCATAAATGCTTTTGCTGAAAATTGATGTCGTCGCTATTCACAAGCGCACATACAGAAAAAAATCTTTGACAGCACAAAAAAATTAAATTTATTAATTTCATTATGCATCAATATTTTTAATGCATGGTTATTGATTATAATGAAACTTAAGTGGCTTTTTATCGCAAATGTGGTAAGAACGGAGAGAAAATAACTTTTTATGAAAAAGAGATTGCTGGGGGTAATTTATGTGACCTAGTAATGAAGTACAAATAAAAAAGCTTTTTGCGTCGTGAATTTAATTGAATATTTAAAGCAGCCAGAAATTATTTTTAAGGGAATTTAAAGTTGATGAAAAAAGTTTAGATTTTTAAGCAATTTCGAAGGTTTCATTCAGTAAAAGCAATGCTTTATTAATAATCCATTAGCATTTGTCTATTTTAACCCAGACCTGCCAGACTTCTTCTTAATCTTGCAATTCAGTGCCTTTTTCTTGTTTTCAGACATTATCAACAAAATCTGCAGGCATATTACTGCATAACATTCCAAATACCTATCTCGAAAAAATGTAATCGACTTACACATTTCATCAAGGCTATCATGACATTTTCCGTTCACATGGGTCAACTTTTTTTATTACATTTTAGTACACATTTTTGTCATGTATCAGTCACATGAGTTAATCCAAATTTTCTTGGAAGGATAGCTAGACTGAAAAAATTTTTTTTATAATAAACCCGAATAGACAAAGAGTACACTCAGAGTACGCTCAACTTTTGGCTGAGTATACTCACTTGAGCATGCTCATTCATACAAAATTTGATCGCACTACTTTACGCATTTGAGCACGTTATTTGAGCATACTCTGAACATACTCATTGAGTGTACTAATTGCATACAATTGAGCATGCTGATAAGTATACTCATGAATGTACTCATTAAGCATGCTCATAAGTACACTCTGAGTATACTCAAATAATCGTTCAAAATTTTAAAAAATAAATATTTTTTTATACTTTTTCACATTTTTGGAATATTTTTAGCGCATTTTTGAAAACTTGTTTTCAAAAAGGAAGCTCAATCATGCACTTTGATCGGTCGTTCGGTCGTTCGGTCGTTCGGTCGTTCGGTCGTTCGGTCGTTCGGTCGTTCGGTCGTTCGGGTCCCAATTATCTCTTGATCTAGACTTCGTAGCAAGCTCGGAATTGTTTTAATAGCTTCATTGAATGTTTTTATTCCCGCCGTTTATATTGAAAAGTCAAAAAACACTCATTAAATAGCTTAATTCATCGATTTTTTATTTAAAAAAAATATGTAAACAATGCAGGGCAAAGCTATGCTGATGATAAGTTTGAATTTTTTCTAACCGTTAAAAAATTTGAAATTTTTTTGACCGTTATTTCGGATTAAATTTTTTTCTTTTATACACCTTAATTAATTAACATTTAACTTTTTCATACAAAACAAATATAAGTGCGTTTAGAAATTTGAAAAATGATGGATGTGTTCAGAAATTTAAATTTTTCGCTGATGGAAAATTTTGAATTTCAAAAAACCGTTAAATCGTAAAGCTATTATTTGCATTGAACATTATAAAAATCAATTTTAAAGGAATTTTGATCTTTAGTTTTAAACTTATTATTGAAATGCATTATGATTAAAGAAACAGCAATAGAGTTTTAAAACTCGACATTCTTTTCTATTTAATCAATTGCTAATCGCTGCGTCAAAAATGCGCTGAAGTCCCTCGATATATACGAGGACTTTTGTAATTTTTTATTAATCTGTAGCATTTGTACTGTTTTAGGATAAATTTTATTTATTAGTAAATCTGAAATGAAACTTAGAAAATTTTTGATTTTACCTGGATTCGAACCCTTGACTACTCTGTTGCTGTTGAGACCTTCACCTTAACCGTTGCGCCGCTGCTACTTTTTTCCTATATAATAATTTTTGACAGAAGGCACATATAAATTATTATATATGTAAAATACTCTAAAACGGGTCTCATATTGTCTTATTAGACTTTTAACATGCTTAAAAGTCATAATTCCCAAAAAAATATTTATATTAATTGAATCTTTCACTTGTGAAGTATATAAAAATATCACAAAATTTTTGAGCATACTCATGAGCATACTCAAAAACTTAGAGAAAATTTTAAAAATCAAAGATTTTTTAAGGATTCTAGTGAGCATGCTCAGAGTATACTCAAGAGTATACTCAAAATGAGCACATAATAGTCTAATGAGAGAATTTTTTTTAAGTATACTCAACACGTACTCAAGAGTATACTCAAGATGAGCATACTCGATTTTCTAAAATTTAGCATGCTCATGAGTATACTCAATCGAACGTGCTCATTTATTTTTTGAAACAATTTATTGAGCACATTCAGAGTATACTCATGAGTATGCTCAAGTGAGTGTACTCAGCTGAGTACGTGAAGCCATATTTTTGAGTATGTTCATAAGTATACTCAGTTGAACATGCTCATCAATAAATTTTTGTTTTTTTATGAGTATATTCAGAGTATACTTATGAGTATGCTCAAGTGAGTGTACTCAGCTGAGCACGTAAAACAGTGTTTTTGAGCATACTCAGTAACGTGCTCAAAAAACTGAGCATGCTCAATGTTTATTCGGGAAAGCCAACATACTCCAATAAAATCTATAAATAAATGTTTCTTTGTGAATATTAAGACTGCAGACGACATTTTTCCAATCAAAGTTCAATGAACTTTAAAAGATTCAAAGACTTGCTCACAATTCCTTACAAACTCAACTGCATAAAATGCACAATGCACATGCCAAAGACTCCTGACATCTCGCATGATTGCTTTGAATTTTTCATTACACGTTTTATAATATGAACAAAAAAAAATCATAAAGGATAAAAAAACTTTCATAGCTGCTCTAATGTGTAAACAGGAAATTCTTCCTGCTCGTTCACAAAAGATGTGAATTATTACATAATGATGTGAATGAAAAAGAGGAGCGAATGAATGAGATGAGATACAAAAAAATATATAAATATATATATGAGAGAAAATATAATCTCAATTTGACGAAGCATATCAAAAGAGGATCTAACAAAAAAAAATCATTTCATCATTCACTGAATAACACGAACAGAAGAGATTCCTTGAGGGAAATTTAGGGAGAAAAATATTTTGACCTTTTTTGGGAGTAAAATGATGAGTTTTGTGGGTCAGTATGAATGTTTTCTTAAACTCTATAAATTAAACAAAAAAAGTTGAAAATGAAAAAGTTTAAAAAATTGTAAAAATTTTCAAAAATAAAATTTTCAAAAATGAGTTTTACTGAGTTTTACCCAGTTTTAGTAGATAAATTGTTAAAAAATTATATTTTAAAGTTTTCAATACTTATCTTGATTATTATTTTTAATTTTTAGCAAGGTCGCAAAAATTAAGAATCAAATATTGACAACCCCTCAAAAATCTCATCAAAAACCCCTAAAAAAATGTTAAAACAAAGTAATTTCCCAAATAAAAATTCTCCACAAGGATCGAAGAATGAAGACGAAAAAAAATGTTATTTCCGAGGACTTTTTCGCATATATAGATATAATATTGTAAGTAGTTAAAGTATTTAACGAAAAAAATCATAAAACATACATGTATATATTATATAAAAACAAATATGACAGACACAGACATTAGGATCAAGGGACATAAAGGATGGAGGTTAAAGGGATTTTATTACATATTTTTTGTGTATTTAATGAGGTTTTTTTTTGCATCGGCTCGAGGTTATTTTCTCTTGAATCCACATAGCATTTTCACATTTATATTATACATATTTTTTTTCTCCTTGCTTTTTTGATGATGATGATCATGATGATGATGGTTTTTTTTTTCATTCCTGAATTCTTATTAAAATATTTATTGCGTTCTTTCTCATCGTTTCGTTGAGTATATAAAAAAAGCGAAAAACAAACTCATTTTCATGTTTTCTTTGGGATTCATTCAATAGCAATAGTAATCGTTGTGTGTAAACATACATTTTTCTTTTTAACATTCTCGTGAGTAATTTCTTTCACATTTTACCATAAAAAAGATTTCATTTTGATTCTCTCGTAAAATTTAGTAAATTTTTTTTGATGATGATGGTTATAGGTTTATGGATGTTGTTAAGTAAAAGGAGTGGGGGAGGTCTTGAGGTGTGCAAAGTGTGGGAAAATATTGCTAAGAATTTATGGAAGTTAATTTAATGAAGATTTTTATATTTTTAAGTGTTTTTTTTCATTTCAAAACAAAATTATTTCAATTCTTAAATATTTTTTTAATACTTAAAAATGAATGTTTTTTTTCCACTTTTTTTTTAAAAAAAATCGAAATATTTTTTTTTTAAAAAAAAAAATCAAATTTTTAAGTATTTCTTTAATTTTTTAATTCCAAGAAAAAATGTTAGATAATTTCAAAATATTATTTCAAATAGAAATCTCCAAAAAAATCCTTCCAAGAATCCTTAAACATTTTGCAGTCCACACAACAACACTTCAAAGGTCCCCAAAGGTATAAATCGTGGATAATTCTTCTCACAACAAGAAATAAAATAAAATGAAAAAACGAGAAAAATTTATCTCATTTAAAAGGAGGTGGTAATGATGAATTTTAAGTTTAACGTTTTTAAGTTAAGTGTTTGCAATAAAACAAAAAAAAAGAACAAGAAGGAACATCAAGAAGAAGAAGAAGATGAGTGAAGGATTATAATCTTTAATAATAAAGAAAGTCTAAAAGAATAAAAAAAAAAATAAGGAAAAAAGGTGGAAAAAAAGAAGATTTATGATGGTTGGCTCTTATGAGCCGCCCGTAGACATTTTCATGTTGATGACTTTCTCTTAAAGTACTTTTCTTGTGTCGAAATAAAGTTTATGATGAACAAGAACTTGAAACACGAATTAAGATAAAAAAATTCTACTTTTTCACGTGAACACAAAAAAAAAAAAATATAATAAAAAAGAAGACAAGAAAAAAAAATTAAAATTCACCTAAAAGCGAGCGTTTTATGCAAAATGAATTCAACAATTTGTGTTTCTGGAATTCTTAATTTGCAATTCTAACACACAAAGTGGGATCTTTAGGAAATGATGTGCAATTTTTTAAAGGTTGGTCTTGAAATTTAAGTTTATTATAAGAAAGAATTAAATTTTAAATTATTAATTGACGTTATTGACGAATAAACCCCAAATAAAAAGTGAAAAATCTTCAATAAACTTTTTTTTCCTCCTGAAATTTTTTTTCTTTCTTTTCGATTTCTTTGCAATGATTTTAAAATATACAAAAAATTATCATAATTTTCATGTATTATTCACCCAATTGAGTGAAACTTTATAACTCATGTATATCCATTAATAACTTTTTCTTCTTTTTATTCTTTTTTTTCTTCTCTTGCATTCAGCATTCATGATTAATAAGAAATGGAAATATCGAAAAAGTTATTTCTTGAATTCTTAATGTGGATTATGCCTTCCGAAGAGGATCTTGATTAATTGCATGCTGAAATATTCATTGATCAATGAATCAATTTGCTTATGAAGTTTATGAATTATTGTTGATTATCTATGGACATTGATTGAAAGATTTACGAAATGTAATTTTAGATTTCTTTGCATCATGAAATTAGATTTTTAGATTCGTGTTAGGTAAATAAATCTAATGAGTGTAAAAGAAAAATGATTTGTCAAAGGAAAACTTAAAAAATTCCAAAAATTTTTGATTCTGTTTTTTTTTTTTGTTGAAAAATTGTAATTAATTTTTAAAATAAAAAATTATTTGAATTTGATCTTAAAAATGACTTTAACAATATTTGTACAAATTTAGGAATTTCCATAAATTTAGTTTTTTTCGTATTTCAGAAGCTTTCAAACATTTTTGTCCATAATAACATCACACACAAAGAAAATATGCAAAATGTTGAAATTTGCATTAAATTTATTTTCCTAAGATAAAATATCCAAAACATCACATGACTGCATGAAAAATATCACAGAATTGCTTATTTTTCTGAATATATTATTTGATCCTTTCGTTTGATAAAATGAATGCTGTGAATGCAAAAGTTTAAGTCAAAATTTATTATTTTTGATCTTTTTTTAAAAAAAATAAATTATCCTTAACATATTTTCATGTTGAACTTTGAATTTTAGAAGAAAACATCAGCTTTAAAATTCGGAATTTTTATTTAAAATAAAGAATCGACAAGAACCTTATATAAGCTTTCCATAAATCCTTAAAAATTCGCACGAGAAAAGAATAAAAAAAAATCTCATAAATCGTGTTGAAAATTGCTCAACAATTAGAATTCCATTCAAATGAAACACAAATCGATGCAATAAAAAAGGAGAGAAAATTGAAAATAAAATACGAAAATCGCAACGTAACAAAGTTGACAACAAGAAGAGAAAAAAAGAAAAAAAAAATTAAATTCGTAATGAAATTACTTCGAACGAAATACACATAAATTTTGACACAATATAATTATCATAATTTTTATGTTGGCACAATTCTTGTTTTGCCATGAAAATGTGGCGGGAAAGGAAATAAAAAAAAAACATGAAAAATACACGAAGAAATAAAAATTTATAAAATTCATCATCATTATTTAATGGGAATGGAGGATGTTAAAATTGTGTGAGAGAATCAAGATAAAGAGAGGGTTTCAGGGTTATATTGATTATTCTTGAGTGGGGGAGACGTCCTATGGAAAATAATTTGAGAAAGTTTTAAAATTTAAATTCTTTTGTTAAATTATTAACTTGAAAATCAATTATCAAATTTATTTTTTGGTCCATGATTCATTAAATTATTATCAATATAGAGGTTGTTCATTTATGATGTCCAATTTTTAATGAGGGGAGGAGGTTCTAAGCTTTGTGACAAATTTAAACAATAGAATTTTTTTCGCATGAAGATTTTGTGACAGAAAGGAAGAGGGGGTTGTCTAAAAATTCAAGATTTTGATGAACGTCATAAGTGAGCAGCTCCATATTAATTTGGTTATTTTTCAATACATTTAGTGTTTTTAAAAAAAATTCAAATTTGTAATCAATTATTGAGCTAAATCCTAAGCAATTAAAACGGCATCAAAAATTTAATTCAAGCCAAATTTATTTTAAAAGATTCCAACTTTATGTTTTGTCAAATTCTTTTACTTTGATTTAAAATTTTACTTTTATATCAATAGAAAGCTTAAAAGATAAATCGGGGGTAAGGGCCTAGCCTTTTGAGCTGGAGACACTGCAATTCATGTTAGGACTGAATCTATTGTATCACGCCTAATGGAAAGCTTAATAGCTAGAAAGCTAGAAAGCTTAATAAAATTCAAAATTTAATTCATATTATATACCTCGATGAAACGTCAAAAGCTTCATTTAATGCTTGGTGTATCGAGGTATTAATGATGAATTTCAAAAAGCTAACCAACGATATTCAAAAATTTTCTGTCAACTTAGGGGTCGTTCACTTATGATGTCCGATTTTAAGGGGGGAAGGGGTCTGAGGCTTTGTGACAGTTTTGAATGAAGATTTTGTGGCAGAGAGGGGTCTAAAAATCCAAGGTTTCGATAGACGTCATAAGTGAACGGCCCCTTATCATTTATGTGACTTCACCAATTTTAAACTAGCTTTTTTAAAACCCAGAAAAAAGCATAACTGAATTTAAATTATTCTCCACATTTCCAAAGGACGTCAATCCAAATATAAGTTAGATAAAACATAAAAAAATCTTCTTTTATAGAGAAATAGAGCAAATGATACACACATTTAAAGCAAAATCATGATAATAATAAAATGGTACACATATTAAAATGAAAAAAAGGAGGAGAGAAAAAAAAAATATAAAACATAAAAAAATAAAAAGAAAAAACACACAAAGCGACACAGATGCAGGTGACATGAACAAATTTTTTTTCTGTATTATTTCTTTCATATGCTGATACACAAAGAATAATAATAAAAAAAAAGTTATTTATGAAATGTTTCTCTGATGGAAAAATATTTTGATTTGCTCGTACTTTTTTTTTAAAAAAAAATTATTTTTTTAACAGAGCAATTTCATTTTTTGGCATTGACAATAATATGGTAATTATAAATATGCCAGCTTTCAGGACTCTTTTTTCATCGCTTTTTGAATGATTCAATTAATTTGAGGATGGAATACTACCAAAGGTGGATCGTCGTTCTATGATAATTTTAATTAGAAATTTTCTACGGCTGTTCATTAAAATGTATAAAATTAAATATTTTTTCATCTTGATGTTGACTTGATTATGACACAGTGGGGAATATGATTTTGACATATTGATTATTATTATTATTACCACTGTTGGTGTGAGGTAGACACAAATTGAGTTTGATATAGCAGCAGGTGATTTTGAAATTTTAATTTGATGAAAATTTGTGGACGGAAGCTAATCAAAGAGATTTTGTATTTCATGGTTTTCAATTTTTAATATTTTTCTCTATTTTAGAAAATATTGAATTGTACTCCAGGCTAGCTCAGCTCAATAAATATAAAATTATTAAACTACTAAACAACAATCCACAATCCAAATACAAATACAAAAGTCAACCCTAAATCTGTAAATAATTCAAATTTTTCTAACCTTTCCGAATTTCTTTTTAAACATTCTAAACTTTTCCGTAAAGCTCATTAAAAAAAAATTTCCCAATTAAAATGAGAAATAAATTCGACATAAAATTTGTCAAAAAAAAACATCATTAATTTATCAACATTCCTCATCACCAGCTATTTTTAAATTGAAATTACAGTCGAGTGCTTTAGGCAAATTTTCGAAAAACTCACTGTCGCACAAAAAACGAGAAAATTTTAAATTGACATTAGTAAGCCAAAATACTCATAATCCTCATTTATGGGATTTAGATTGAATTTTGAGCAAATGTTTGTATTGTGGTGAGGCAAAATAAGTCCAGTTGGAATTAGAAATGAAATTAATTTGCTTTTGACTAAAATCAAGTCTTCTCGACTGTAAAATTGAGTGCTAAATTTGACTGAATGGAACACATTGAAAGGTCAAATGGAAAATTGACAGAAAAATATTTTTCTCAAGTTTTTACAGAAACAAAAATCATAACTTAATATTTTATATATTTTTTTGCTGTATTTTCTCCAAACAGAGAAGACTGTTTTGTAACTTAAAAAATTTACAGGATTTGGATCAACATAATCTTAAATTATTTACGATTCAAAAAAGCTTTGCAAAAGAATTTTTTGTTTGGATTTGGATTTTTTTTATGACATTAAATGTCATGAGGATTGAGTGGGCTTTAAATATTAAAAACATTTTTTTTGCTTTTATTTTCTTGGTAATGGTAATGTCTTTGAACTTTTTGAAAGAATATGAACTTTAAGTTTATTGAAAAACTTTTTAGCTTTAGCTGAAAGTTTTTTGAAATTTTCAATTTTTGGTCCTTAAATTGAAGTTTGACTGTACTTCAGCTATTCAAATCAAAACTCGTCATTTTTGACGTCATTCAAATCAAATTTCAGTTCATCTAAACACAAAATATTATTTCACAAGACCAAGAAAGTCAAAATCAACAGAACAAAAATTCAACATCTTTAAATTTCCTCATCCGCCAACACAATTTCGCAAAAGGTAAATTTCTAAGAAAATTTTGTAAAGGTAAATTTACTCGAAACATTAGGCCCATGGATGGAAAATATTGATGTTTGTCCGCTTTCTTTGCTACTTGTTGATGTTTACCAACAAATTTTCATCTTAATATAAAATTCTATTTTTATTCATCAACAAATTAAAGCATTCATTATTTTTTTCAATTGATGGATTTTTAAATTTTTTGTAAGAAAATTATCAAAAATTTTAGTAAGAACAAACTTATGACTTTTCGAAGATATTAAAAAACATATAAAATTATCCAAATTATTCAATAATTGCAAAATGTCTAAAATCCCCAAAGATTGACCTTTACAAAAATTTTAATTAAAACCTTAAGCAATTTTCATCTCCTAACCTTTCAATTAATCAACATTCCATTCAAATTAACTAAACCATTTCAAAATGCCATCACAAAAAGTCATCAACTGACATTTAAATTTACCAAAAATAAAATAAGAAAAACTCAAGAAAATCCATCACGTTTTAGAGTCAACAATTATTTAAAATTGTAAAGTGTAATGAGTGTAAAAAAAGAAAAGTATTTTTTTTGTGAAATTTGTTGTGTATTACATTTACAGAAAAGAAGAATTATGAAAATTATAAAGCTGAGCAGCAAACTTACCGCGCAATAAACGAGTTCCAGAATTCGCTATTTTATTATTTTATATTTTTTTAAGAGATTTTTTTTTTGTTTGTTTGTTTTTCGATTGACATTTTTTTTTTAATTTTTCAAAAATATATTTTTTGTTTGTTATGTGGATGTTGATGTGTTGGAGGATCCCAGAGAAAAAAAAATTTTTTTGTTGTGTATTTTTTCAGTCAGAAAAAAATTTTGTCACACATGGTCAATGCCATGTTTTTTTTAAAAAAAATTCATTTCGTTATTTTTTTTTAATTGAATTTAATTAGTGTAGGATGTATTTACATAATTTCGGTATATATTACGGTAGGTATTATATTCATTAATTTTATATGATTACCAGCGACGGCACAGCAGACAGGGACACAATAAAAAAAGAAGAAAAATGGAAACATAAAAACATATTTCTTATTTAGACACAGGACATTATTTAAAATGATAAAATATAACAAATTTTTTTTATGTTAACAAAAATGAAAGTTAGATATTTTTTGGGGGGAAGTTGGAATGCTTTCAGTTTTTTTTAGGAATTTTGTATATTTTGTTTAAATTTTATCGCAATAAAATTTCAACAATTTTTTTCCTATTAAACTAAAGTCATTTCTCCCCCTTTGGATAAGAACTTTTTTTTATACAATTTTCATTACATTTTGCTACATTTTTCTTTTCTCTCGACGTTTAACGTTTTAACGTACGCATTTTCAAATTACGATGCTCATATTGTTAATAAATTTTAATCTTGTTTATTTGTGATAATGAATGCAACGATGTGCGAGACGCGTTAGTCTCACCGAGGGACATAATGATGCGATGTTAAATTTTTTTTTCGTGTAGATGAAATTTTTTAAAGCTCATTCTGCGTTTAAGGAGAAATATTTAGGATGAAAGATGTAATAAAAAGAAAAAACTGAAGAAAAAATATCACAGCGTCATTCGTCAGGCATTAATATAACACATTCACACATTTTGTCAGGCTTTTGGTGAAGAATGATGGAGATGAGTGAGGGAATGTTAAGGTTGGATGTTTTTGGGGTTATTTTGTCAGATTTTTTTTTTTTTTTTTTTTGCATAAAGGTCAAATAAATTTTATTACCTTTACACAATTTTATCAAACCAAAAAAATTTATTTTGCTTATTCAAAAATACATTCATGAATAACTTTCAAATTTAAAAAGTCCTACCTATCCCAAATCCAAAAAATGTCACACTTAATAAAAATTTATTCCTAAAAAAATCCGCACCAGGATAAACTTTGCACAATTCTTTTTTTTATTCCAGAAGATAGAGCATTGACAAAAATTATGCAGAGAATGAAACGAAAACGAAAGAGATGGGGATGTTTGAAGAAAATAAATTCTTATATGAGGATATTTAAATTCATCATAGAACCCCCGTTGAGGACTCATTTTTTAAGGTTTAGAGATGAAATTAAACTTGAAAAAAATTGGTTCACAAAATTTTGTTTAAAGAAAATTGTGATAAGAAGTATTAGTAAAAATTTATGAGAATGACCTCATTTTTTATGATGACTGTGTAGTTGTGGAAAAAAAGCTATTAAATTGTTGAAAAGTTGAAGAATTGCCACTTGTAAGCATCAACACCTCAAGCACAGATTTAATTCAAAATAAATTTTAAATAGCTGCCATTTAAGGCGAGAAAAAAAAAAATGAAAGAAGCTCTTGAAAGACGGATGACAAATAACATCGAATTATTGCCATGTAACTGTCACAGAGCTATCACATAGAATGTCATTTTAAAGAACATTTGTTACACAACAAGCAATAAGAATTCTTGAAAGTGTTTTGAGAATTTATTTGTCTTGCTGTAGAGTGTAGAAGAAGCCATAATATCTGCTATTATTCAATGAAAATCAATTTGCAAACCCTTAAGAATTCAATTTTTATCATTCAAGGTCCATTCTTGAAACCTTTTTTTCTTTCTTTTTGAATCTCATTTTACACATTCAACAAAAGCATCCTCCTCCAATTCAAACCCCACTGGGACATCTTCGAGCGGATGCAAAACATAATGAAATTTTTTTTTACATCTTTACATTTTTTTTTATTCTTGTGTACATAAAATTTCGTCCTTCGAGCTGTAAAGAATTTAATTTTAGTATGAAATTTTTCAAATAAAATGAGACTCAAATGAGATGAGGAGGAATTGTTGTGTTATAAATTTGGATGACAAATAGGAAGGAAAAGTCAAAGCAATTATGTTAGTAGATGTGATAATAAGGACTTTTGAGTTAAAAAAATTAAGTTGTGTGTTTTAGGGGTCGTTCACTTATGATGTACGATTTTTAGGGGGGAGGGGGTGGTAGGCTGTGAGACAGTTTTAAACAATAGGATTTTTTTGAATGAAGATTTTGTGACAGAGGGGGGAAGAGGGTCTAAAAATCCACGTTTTTGATGGACGTCATAAGTGAATGGCTCCTTATAGGAAATTATGAAACTTTTCAATCACAAAATCAGAAATTGTTGAAACTGTTGATAATTAATGCTGATTTTATTTCAAATTTTCCTTTCTTTATCTTTAAAATGCTGATTTTACAAACAAAAACTCATCTCAATCCCTCTCAAAATTTTCTTTAAAATTAATTTACTTCCCAATAAAAAACCTCAAAATCAAACACAAAAAATCAATTCCACATCACCACAAAACCTCCCTTGAGAAATTGAAAATTCCAATTAAACTTTAAAGAACCAATCATGTTGAAAGGTTTTTCACATTATTGCACAAAATTCTTTAAGTAAAATTATCGAAGAAATTGCTTCAAATACTTTCCCAGCATATTCAAATATATATAAAAATCTCTTTTTTGCCACAATTTTTAACATATATTAAGTACAAAAAAAAATCTCTTCAGTTCCCTTAAGTTGTATATCTTGCAGCAACATTCCAAATAAATAAAAAAAAAAGAAACTGAAAGCATTAAATTGAAAGCTTGTAGACGAGTAAAATTGCTCGAAACACTTGAAATTCCATCTTCTTTAACTTGCTCTTAGCTTTCAACATGCCAACATGAATGTTTATGAGATTATTCACAGACACACACTGATATAGGCATGATGAGGATGCCTGCTATTTTCATTACAAACGTGTGCATGTATGTATGCTGATATGCTGTATATGAATTTAAATATTCTCAAAAAAAAGAGAAGAAAAAAATTTATTCATCAAAAATTATTTTCCTTCAACCCCAAAAAATATACATACATACACACATTATATTAAGTTTTTATGTGTACGGCATGAGCACATTTAATATTTAGCACATGCACACGTACTGCCAGCAAAAGGAAATTTTTATTCTGCTTTTATTTTACTTTCCAGGTTTCTTTTCTGCTGTTGATTTTTTTTTTACAATCGGGGTTGGTGGATTCAGGTAAAGATTATCTTTCTTTGTTCTTTTTCTTAAAGATTTCATTTTTTGAATGAAAAGATAATCGGATTAATCGTGTGAGGTTTTTTGTTCTAAAACTGGGACATTTAAATAAAATTTTTAACTTAAAATTTTAAGACTCTCTAAAAAATGCTTTTACTAGTTTTTTAAACCTTCTCCTTCATGTCTCATTAGAAACTGACATCATTAAAGCTAGCAACAAATTTTAATGCCTATTCCCAAAAGCTCAAAGTTCACCTTATCGTCACATAAACATCTTTCCATAATATGCAATTCAGAGGCATAAATTTCATTAAATTTTCTCAAAAATGCTTGACCCAAAAAAAAATCATACTCAGTAATAAACCCAACCATCTCTGCCATTGTTCCTTCTCTTTTCTCCTTCTCAACATTAAACAGAGCTTATGTAAAGCTAATATTAATTTTAAATATTTTTTTTCTTCAAAAGGAAGACTTCATACACACATACATACAAACACATTCATACACTTCCTTTACATACTTTCTCGATGATAATAATGAAAGGAACAGAAAATTGAAAATGAAAAGAAAAATTATGTTGAAAGAAAATTTTTTTTCTCTTCTCTTTCCTTCTACTCTACTTCCACTCATTGTTGTTGATGTATGACGACGATGAAGATGCGAAAAGAATCTTCTCGTTGGAATATTTAGCGATAACAGTGAGTGAGTGACTTTCAATGCCTTTTTATTCTTATTTTTTTGCCACCACCGTCGTCGTCGTCTTACTCTATTTTTCATTTTCTTCATCATCGTTGTCTTCCTTTTTTCTTTTGTGTGAGACTTTTTTTAGCTAGAGGCAGGGGAGGATGGATAATTTTGGAGTAAGGATGAGTTAAGCAAGCTTTAAGTTTAAGCTTTAAATTATAACTCGAATAGGCTGTCAGTTCCATACTAAATTTAGCTCCATATTAATGAATCAAGTCTCACCTCGACTAGGAACTAGACTATGCACAATTTTTATAAAATTCTTTTAGAAAATTAGCCATGGTATCTGAAACACATGAATTTAAATTTTAAATAAATTCTGATACCCAAAAATCATCCCTACCTCCTCTACTGTACGACATCGATGTCTTGAACAATATTCAAAACATAAAGTGAAGATTTTTTTGGCTTTGGAATGAGGAAGGAAAAAAGAAGAAAAATTTTCTTTTCATCTCTTTTGAATGAACGGAACAAGAAAGTAAAGAGACAAAAATTGTTTTTAGCTTTATTTCTGTGGAATAAAAGCAATTTTTGAGAATTTTCTTTGACTTTATTCTTGGTGATGCGATGAAAATTTCTTTCGATTTGATTTTGGTGGCTTTATTGAATGTGAAATGCTTTTGTTAAAATATTTAGTGAAAAGGAGGAAAAAAAAACATCGATTGAATGAATTTGTGTATGGATGGGGGCGTATTGATGCAAATTTTGTTCTTTTTGAAGATTATTTCTTTTACCAAAAAAATAAAAATTTGTCAGTCGGCATCAAATGATCTCTTTCATCTCCAATATAAAATCAATAACAATTTCAAATCATTTTCGCATCGAAAAACAGCGCCTACGGAAATTTAGCATCACATTGACTTCCTCACTCACTCAATTTTTTCTCTCTTCATTCTTTTTTCCACTCAGCCATCCGATAGCTCCTAGCAATAAAATATTGATTAGAAGAGTGAAATGGGAATATTCAGCACTGTGTTTTAGAGTACAGTGAAAAAACATTGATGAAGAAGAAGTGGAAAATGAAAATGAGGAAGAAAATGAGAAAAAAAAATGTTCGATGAGTAAAACCCAGCAGCAGCATCCACATTCAATGAGTGAGTAGGATAGAGAATGATAAGAGATAATTGTGTGAAGTTAGATTGTCGAATTAAGTCTTTATTAGATAAATTTAGGCTGTTCATTTGATAACTGACTAAAATTTATAATATTTCTAGACATGAGATTTGATAACGGGGCATGTCACCTAGTTTGATCTTTAAAAAATCATTTTTTAAATGAATTTTGAGTTTACCCTACTTAAGTTTAAACTCAATCGCAATTTAAAATTAAACTTTACACTTATATTCCCTAAATCTAAAAAGAGGAGTTGCCATCGTGTATCCCATTAGAGAAATCTTAAAAACCTAATTAAACTAGTAAAAAAATTTGCATAGCATTAACTTTATTTGATTCAAAAAAAATAATTCTAGATGAATTAGCCCAAACTTATCAATATGTATAACTCCACACAAGTAACCTGAAAAAAAATACAGAAGAAAAAGAAAAACTAAAGAAGGAAGACATACACACAGAAAAAGAAGAATAGAAGAAAAAATTATACAAAAAAAAAGAGTCTTAAGGAAGCTTAAATCGCAGAAGAGCTTTTTCATTAAAAACATATACATAAGTATATAAGATGAGATGAGCGCGAAAAAATAGAGAAAAGACATATTACGTTGGTTCCTCTACATGTTAGATGATATATTTGCCTTCTTATCGATATATCTTGCTACATATATTATATATCGAATATTATTCTTTCATTCTATCCAATATTACTGACGGTTATTTTTATGCATTGACGGAGAGATTTTGTGTAAACATACAGAGGTTTTTTTGAACATTAGACAAACACAACACCCAAAAAGGAACGCCATCGAATGAAAGTCTTCTTAAATGAGAAAAAAAAAATAAAATTTTTTCTTTTTTTCTTTCTCATTTTTTTACTGTATTTATTGTACGCCTCAGCAAGTAAGATTTGTATGGAATGTTGACTTTAAGGATTTACTTTTGCACAATAAATGAGATTCTAATATTGATGTTAATGGAATTTACTTTTTGCAATTCGATGGAATGAGAAATAAAAAATTTATTTTCACTTCCTTTATTCCTCTTGTTGAGGATCGAAAAATCTTTTTTTTTTGCTTTTGTGTTTTTGTTTTCTTAGAAACAATGGGATACAAGAAAATTGGTATTTATTCAACCTTTTTTTCGGAAGAGATTTTATTTAGAATTAAATAAGATGATGGAAAGTTTTAAAGACTTTTTATGAAACAATTTTTTGTTTGAATTTTTGCTTTGTTTTTTAAGTCCTTTATTGTTAGAGGAATTTGATGATTTAGGTAAAATTGGACTTAATTTGATTAAAACATTTGTTGTAAATTTTATTCGGGGAATTTCAAAGCACTTGAGACTTTAATTTACTTCAAAGAATTTTTTTAAGAAATTGTCAATTTTTAAATCCTAAAATCTTGATGTAATAACCATTAAATATGACGCACAAAAATTTCAAATTCTCAAAATTTTATATTTCTTCATCATTTTCTACAAAAACTTACTTCAAATTCACCATAATAACCACAACATTTTCACAACTAACCCAATTATGCCTAAAATGCCTAAAAATAACTTCTAATTATTTACTTTTCAACTTAAAACCAAACACCACAGAAAAAAAAATCTTAATTAGGTAAATTTTTCAAACGAGAAAAGTTTCTACAGTACAGATGTAAAAGGCAAGAAAGAACATCCTGATTAAATATTTGTTAATGATGGCAAAGTGGTTAGCGAGTTATTAGTCATAATATTTATTATTTCATTTGTCTTTTTTTGACTTTTATTAGACAGTAAGTAACCGAAATAGAATTTTGGTGAGGGTAGGAACTTTATTGCTTAATTAATGAAATTTATTTGAATTATTTTTCTATCAAATCGTGTTTAAAAATGTCAAATTTAAGATTTTTTATTAAATCTTCTTAACTTATAAAAAGTTTAATATAATACAAATTCTCATAGATAATTTCAAAATTCAAGCTTTAATCTCAATCAAAACACCTCAATTGCATCCTTAAATTATCAAAACTTCCCCTCAATCTACTTTAAATTCCCATCGACAAAGCGATAAAAGCAAATAACATGAAAATTACCTTCTTTAATATCATTTACCTCAACCAATAATCTCCGTCAAAATATTCATCATTATCCAGTCTATTAAAGATATCATCCAACCATCGTCATTATTATGTAATTCACAACATTCATTAAATGTTATAACAAAGTTATTTTTCCTTTCTCTCTAATCCTCGAAAATAATCAATAATTCTCTCATTCTACAGAACTTTTAAACAACACATAGGCGAGAGATGAGGCAGTGGGAAAAAAATAAAAATTTCCATTTTGTATCAGTCTAATGCTTATGCTTCATCTTTTTCCATAAATATTAATAAATCTTTAATCTCATCAATAATTCCGTAAATAATCTTCTCCATTATCTCCCCATTCTACTTTTTAGTATCGAATGTGAGATTCAGGACTGCAATAATCTCATTTTTGGAACCTCAACCCACCCCATATACAATCCTCATAACCCCAATGAGATTCTACCTTTGTGATAGATAATTAATTAAATCTAATCACAGACGTATTTTCTATTCATCAAATATTGATGGGAAAAATTTTCTGATACAAAAGTTTCTGATTTTTCTTATAGGGAAAGTTGTGTTGTTGAAATATTTATCTCGATTAGAAGATGTAGGAAGTTTTGAGCTTAGAAAGTTTTTTTTTATGTTGTGAAATTTTTTTGATGTACAAGAAAAGCTTAAGAATTTTTTGAACATATTGGAATTTCAATACAATTTATTTTGTAAGTTCTGAATATTATGAAAAATTTATATTCATAAGAATTCTCGAGTATCAACTATATTTCAATTTAAACTTACAGAAATAGTTTATAAATTTTTTAAGAATCATTAAATTACTTTAAAACTCATTCTTATTAAAAATCAATTCAATCTATTTTTAAAAATTTAATAAATTTCACAAAATCAATTTTCCGATTATTTCTTTTCATCCGTTTTTAGTTAAAAGCTTGTAAAATCTCTCATTTATAACACAAAAGCACAAATCCATTTTATTAAAAAAACATCCATCAAATTCCATCAAATTTTTATCTTGCCCGACATAACAATAGTTTCAGTTATTACCTTTTTGCAGACTTTCGATAGACGCATTTTTGGGGGGACATTTAAACAAAAAAAAAGAAAAAAAATAAATCAATAAAAAAATTTTAAATGAAATATTTCAAACAAAGGACGGAAAAATCATAGAAATGATGAAGGTTCTTGTGGTGATTTTTGTTAGTTTTTTTTTCAAATAGAGTGAAATGAAGTTATGAGTTTTAAAATTAAAATTTAAATTGAAATTTAAATTAAAATTTAAATTAAAATTTAAATTAAAATTTAAATTAAAATTTAAATTAAAATTTAAATTGAAATTTAAATTAAAATTTAAATTAAAATTTAAATTAAAATTTAAATTAAAATTTAAATCAAAATTTAAATTAAAATTTAAATTAAAATTTAAATTAAAATTTAAATTAAAATTTAAATTAAAATTTAAATTAAAATTTAAATTAAAATTTAAATTAATTTAATTTAAATTAAAATTTAAATTAAATTAAATTAAATTAAAATTTAAATCTAAATTTAAATTAAATTAGGTAAATTAAAATTAAATAATATTAAAAATTTTATTTAATCAAAATTTAATTTGAAGTATTTTTCAAAAAATGAAATCAAAATTCAAAACTGAAATAAATTTCTCTAGTGTATTTTATTTTCTCTTAAATAATGACAAGAAATTTAAAAATTTTTTTTTTTGGGAATCTTGGTATCAATTATAAAATTTTTAAAATAAGAAACTTTTAAAACTTAAAATTTTGCTTCAATATAAAAATTTAATTTTTCATAACAAATAATTTTATTTCGCATAACTTCACCTTCTCATAAAAGTCAAACAAAACCATCACAAGAACATCATAAGTCAAAACAAATCGAAATCATCAAAAGTTGAAATGAAAAATTTTGATTTTTTTTTTATTTATTTATCGCATAAAAGGAAAAAAAATTTTGACCTTTTTTCGTCATTTAAAAAAAAATAGAACTTTTGATTGAATGAAAAAAAGAGAAATATATAAAAATGAATTTATATTTTTAATAAAAACCCATTTGAACATAAAGCAGAATGAAATAGAGGGGCTAAACTTAAAAAAAAAATAAAAAATATATTTTTTGTTCTGCCTTTTATTCGATTTAAAAATTATTATCCTCTCAGGAGTCGTATATTAGCAAACATGTCTATATATAGGTTTTATTTAGCAGCTGATTCATAGGTGGTATCAAAATGAAAAATAATAAAAAATGTGAATAAAATTTTTCTCTTTTTTTAGTTATAAATTATAAAATTGAAAAAAGTTTTTCTCTCACATGAATTGTGCCTTGACTCGTGTACAAGTTGTGGACATGGGGTTGTTGATAAAATGAAACTTTTTTTTTGATGGGGATTTATTGAAAATGTTGTGAACTTTTTCTGTAACTTCAACTTTAATTGAATTTTTTAAAAAAATGTGTTTTGAAAAAATTTAAATCTTTTTAAATTTTAAGTTGAAAATTTCATAATTTTCAAATATTTTTTAACTTTAATTTAAATCTTTGTATTTTTTTAAAAAAATTTCAAAATCTTTCATCCACAACTGTACACATTCAACAGCAACAATGAAAACATTGAAATATTATTTAAGTTTTGTTGTTGAAAAAAAAAATTGAAAGCCCAATTTGAAATAGACAATTCAATGTGATAGTATACTAAAATAAAATGAAAATTTACAGCATGAAAAAAGCTGTGACAAAGCTGCAGAAAATAAAATTAATTTAATTTTAAATGAAACTGAAAATTTTTCTTTTTTCTCCTCCCACGTAGTTTTTGAGATGAAAATCATATGAAATAAGAGAAAATAAAAAAAATATATATATATAAATAAAAATAAAACTTTAGATTGTAGCTGTACACGAAGGCATGAAGTGTAGCATGTGGGGAGGAGAAAAAGAGTTTGCAAAAAAAAAAAATAGACAAGATACTAAATCCAATTAGATACTAGTCGGTATCATATGACTCATATCACATGATGAGAAATGAAATAAGTGCAGCTGCGTCCATGCAAACATACATATCGACTTTATCATCTTCATTAGATGTCGTCTAAATCCTCATTTCATTTCAATATAATCTTGTATAATATATCGACTCTCGACAAAAAAAAATGTATTTATATAGAAAAATTATATTCACAAATTCGCAGCGATGTCGTTATTCAATAACATACTTATATTTTTATTTTGTAGCAAAGTATGACGAATTTTTATATTATACTTTAAATATTTTTTAGTCTCAGCAGCTGAGGATGAGATTTTGAGATACTGACATTCAACTGTCAATGAATCTACAACTAAACTTACATAGCTAAAAGTTTTGAGCAGTTGAGGGTCATTTTCCTCTAAATGTGAAGTAATTTTGAAGATTGACTTTCCATTTTACACAAACTATCTACCAAATGCTACTCAAGATACCAAAAAGTAGATCAATTGCTAATTTAGCAGCCAAGCTTCCAAAATACCCCAAAAACTCAACATCACATCCATCTACTGCTGAGATTTCAATGTCAAAAAAGTTTTCAAAAATAAACTAATAAAAAAAAAGATTTCTAGCAATAAAAAACTGAATTCATGATTGACTCACCTTTCACTGTATTCATCTTTATGTGCATACGATTGTACGCTATTTTCTTCAATTAAAAATTTAACACGTTGAAAGAACGGTGCCGTTACAGAGGGCGGTTGTTTGCGCAATAATACATCGACTGGTTCATTGGATGACAAGCACATGATGTGATCAGCACATACTGTATGTGAACAGCACTCACTATCAGAACAATCAATCATTCCATCTGAATTGGTGTTTTGATTATGATTTTTTTTTTTTATTTGATTTGATATTTGAATAATGTTGGATTTTTGAGTAAATGTTGAAGAGTATTTATGAATTGTTGAATAAAATCAATAAAGATTGTTGTAATTTTCCGGTTGATTGTGCATAAAATTGATGAATAAAAGAAAAAAATTATTTTAGTAAATTTTAATTAATTTTTCAAAGCTTTCTTTGTTTAATTTTTGCATTAGAAAACATTGAGTTATTAAATTAAAATTAAATTTTGATTTTATTTTCAATAAAGAGCATTTTGTCTCTTTAATATAAAGTTTAATAAACAAATCACGATCCTCATATAACACATGACACCATCTAAAATAAAACCTTACCTTCATCATTATCAACACCATCGTCGCATATCATTTCAAGTGGTATTGAACAATCAGATCCAGCCCAGCCTTCAATACAATTACATCGATATTCACCATCTTCTAATGTACACTGTCCGTGACGTGAGCATCCATTTTCACATCCAGCTGTAAATTAATAATGACATTTTTATGTGCCTTTTGTGCGTCTCTAAATGAATTAATGAGAACTGACTGGGGGAAAGTTGGATGATGGGTGGATTGGGGGGAAGGACACAATAGGTACAAAAATGTTGAGATATTGTTCGTAAATGAGATATTGATATTGAGTGGTGAGGATGAATGGTGAAAATATTGAAAGAAATGAATAGAGAAGGTTTGGTTGTGCAGAGTTGGGATTCTACTGAGATTTTACTTATTAAGAGCTTCACTTTGAGTTCATGCGTACATCAACTAACAGTAGCTCAAAAAAGTGACTAAAATTCTCACCAAATTTCCAACTTTACCTCAATAGTCTCATTTAAATACAAATTTTCACAGGACAATCAAATAAAAACTAAATAGAATGAGAAAAGGTGCAGGCAGCACGAAATCGGCATTTCGACAGACAGTTGAGAAAAATCGCATACAAAAAAAATATTTTAAAAGCTTTTTATGGTATGAGACATACAGTGAAAAAGAGAGCGAGAGAAAGAAATAAAACGAGAACTGACAATTGAATGATTGACAATGGCACAGAATGGAAATTTAATTGGATTAAAGTTTTTCCTCGAGACTGAGCACAAATGAAAATGCCAACATCGGGAATAATTTTTTTTTTTTGTCAGTATTTTCTTTATAATGATAAGCTGAAAGCGATTATCTGTCTGCCAGCAACTGCTTTCATTGTCCATTAAATGCGATTATTTCATCAGTGAATTAAATTTTTTAAATTATTTGGAAAAGGAACAAGATTTTCAGCAATTATTACTTACGTAATGTACAATATTTGCCATTCCATCCTTGTGAGCATACACAAGTTCCATTTTTACATTGTCCATGTGCTGAACATCGTGAGTCGCATGTTAATTGTTCACATAATGCACCAGTCCAGCCAGGATTGCAACGACATCGTGACGATTCACAAATTCCATTTGGTCCGCAATCTAAGCTGCAGACAGCTTGTGAACAGTCATGTCCTGTCCAATGACGGTCACATACACATGAAGCTGTTTCTAAGTCATAATGTCCATGATCAGAGCAACTTGGTAAACATTTGTAGACTTGTTGATCTCTTGTACCACAATCATCACCCTGCCATCCAGCTTTGCAAAAGCATTGTCCCGATACACAACTTCCATGTCCTGAACAATTTGGATCTTGACAATCTGCTTGATCACAAAATGGTCCTTTCCAGCCACGATCACAATGACATTCTCCTTCAATACAACGTCCATGACTTGAACATGTTGGCATCTCACATTCATTTACGGGAATATCACATTCAGATCCTTTCCAGCCATCCTCACAATGGCATACTCCACCACCATAATGACCATGTGCTGAACATAAAACCGGGCAGACACTTTTCGAACAATCAACACCTTGATATCCATCAATGCAATCACATTTACCCAAATAACATGATCCATGTCCACTACAGTCATTTGGACAACTGTTGCTAACGCCTTCAGCTTCTGACACAATTAATTGAATTGTATGAGCCACAAGTTCATCATTATAAATTGCCAAAAACCATCGACCGACATCCAAATATTCTAAAACCGAAACATTCACTTTCAATGCATCAATATCGATTTTCGGTGCTGATCTTTTGGCAATAATATGTTCCTCATCTGGCGACAAGTGTAAAAATGCTGATGTATCCATAATATGTGGCTTTGGTATGTCCTCAACAGGCTGTGAATGTGCCAATTCAAACATTTCAATTCTTAACTTACTATCATGATTATTATCGTAATTTAATCGTTTATTGTCATGTCTTCGATGTCCATCAGCCAAAATCTCATGTGTCCTCTCGTAATTCTTCGTTATATCATCAACAACATCTCGCTTACGTCTCAATTTATTATGATCTAATCGTTCACGTTTAAAGAATTCTACAAAGTCATGTTGTGTGACACTTGGTAAAACATTTCGTCGACCATAAACAGCAAAATTTGCACCCCATGGTAGCGTTAGATTGAATTGAATGTAAGCTGGATGTTTATTGCGAAATTCAATGTTCCAAAATTGAAATGGCGGTACGGTTGAGGTGTGCGGTACATTAAAGTCCTTTAACTCCGTTATCGATGGCTGTATGTGAATTTGCAGTTGTTGGTCAGATATTTTTGGTTGATAGACATGATGATGTTGGGTTGTTGTGCTTGTTGTCGTCATTACTGTATCTTCCGTCGTTGATGCATCTTGACTAAGCATCCCTTTTATACCATACGAACTACTGCTACTACCCACGCCAACATTCATCATATCTGATCGAAGATGATTATTTTGTGAATTGGCCAGTGTTTGGGATGATTTAACATCTTGGACGAGGATACAATTTGATGGATCGATATTTGGTTTCATTGAACTGACGGCTGCTTGATTGTTGTTGTTGTTGTTTATGGATTGTATACACAATTGAAAAGAGAAGAAAAAGTAATATAATATGTATTATGAGATAAGTTTCTTCTAAGGGTCTATTCGCAAATGATGCAAGGCGTACACACTCGGGAAATCTCAGGAAATTTCCGGAAATACAGGAAAAACAGGAAATCTCTTCACCAAACATCTGAATGGACTGCAAATGCAGGAAATATTGTATAGAACAGTATTTCTGATGATTTCATGCTCAAAAAATGTTATGAAATTTTTTTGTTTGGTTACAATTCAAATTATAATTTTCATGGCTAAAATTTTTAAAAAAACAGAAAATTTTCAACATTTTTCAAAAAATTTTTAAAAACAATTTTTAATCATTCATAGTGTATTTAGACATCAAAAATACTATTTTGCACTAATTTTTCTCCAAAACCTTGCAGTTTAAGAGCTAAATCTAAAAATTTCCTGATATTTCCCGATTTCCGGAAATGCAGGAAATTTCCGGAAATACAGGAAATTTCCTGAGTGTGTACGCCTTGAAATGATGTCTAACTTTGACTTCAGTTTAGAGTCTATAAATAGTTATTCAAAAATAAGATATCAATATTTAAAAAAAATTTGACGGCACTTATGAACAGTCCCTAATGGGAAAATGAATTTGAGGAATGAGAAATAAATTGCCATAGATAAAAATAATTGTGAATGAAAGCATATGAAGGAGAAAAAATGGATATTTGTAGATGGATGTACATATGTATATTTTTTTTATTTTTATTCTACATCAGGGATTTGAGATGATGATTTAATTTCCTTGTCGGTTATTTTTCTCATATTTTTGTTGAGATTCTTTCTATGATTTTAGAATGGATTTTTATCTCTTTTTGATTTATTTTTGTTTATTTGTTTGACGGCATGAAGCTTGTGATGATATTCTTTAGAGGAAATAAGATGGATGTATAAATAGAATAAGGATATTGAAAGCTTTGAAAAAATGTGCTTTTTGAGGCTTCCGGTCAATATATAAATTTATATTTTATAACATAAGTAGGTTGTTAAAGATTTTGCTTTAGTTTTTTCAATGGATAGTTATGGACCCTTAAAGTCCTTCAAAACTGCAATTTCAAGCTCATTTTACCCTAAATGATTTCAGCACTTTCTAAAAAGTAAATATCTCACAAAAAATGTGCCTCTTTATTTCTCTGATCATTGCACAGTCATAAAACATAAATGCCCATCGTGACTCGACACTTAACATTGAACCATATATGTTTTCAACCGAATATAACAAAATAAAGATAAAAAAGAATTGAGATATGAATTAGGAAATAGATGAGCAAAACGGCAGAAGCAAAAGGACGTGAAAGGAATTTTCAACAAGTTACTTCCCGTACTAAATCATTTCGAAGTCATAGACTAGAAAAAAAAATAAGTCGGTGAGTGTATATGAGAGACTTTATATTTACATGGATCAGTAACACAAAACAGAGACTGGCAAAATTATCAGAGCGAGAAAATCTGTTCTGATTGTGCAATTTCCCACAAAAATAATTTAATGAAACGAAAATTTTGTTGTAAGTAAAAGTTTTATGTGGAAGGAATGGTGTTTTACTCTAGTAATGATGGAGGTTGAGAATTAAAGTTTTGTTATGCTTAACAACAATTTTTATGTTCAAAATGAAACATCTTAACCATCATTTTCATCAATAACAACACCTTTATTCTGATGAAAAATCTCACCCATAAAGTCTCACAAAGAAAAAAAAAAATCCAAAAATACATCCCCCAAAAAATAGCATCAACCATATTAATGAACAACAACAAAAATTTTTTTCTTCGTCTAATTAAATTGCTCATCCATCACACGTCCATTTAGTAACTCATCCTACCCATTACATCATCTCGTACTACACAGATTGTGTTTAAGTGAGACTATTACTTTATTATATGTAAATGGATAAAATGAGCAAAAAAAAGGTCCTGGAAAAAAGAACTTAATGTATGTACATCCATCCATCCAGCATACAGGGAATAAAAATAAAATCTATCAAGATAAATCATATTCACACCAAATTTTCAATTTGGGTGAATATATTGCTTTTGAATAAAACTGAAAACCACATTTTCTAACTTGCTGCTTCAGGATTACAATTTTATCCCATACTGTCTATGGTGGAAAGTCTGTGCCTGAAAATACCAATCTAGCAGTGAAAACCGCATCTCATTTGGTGCCTCCAGTCAAGAGAAATCGCAAAAAAACGCATTCTGTCATTTAGCAAGTTAGCAAGTTAGCAAGTTAGTTTCCGCGATAACTCAATTTTAACGAAACGTTAAGACTTCGGGTTTTTTGCATTTGATTAATATTGGCCCAAGGAAAACCGGTATAGTTTTTGGAGTCATGAGCTGCTTCCTGTGAGGCACAATGGACGAAAATGTGCCATTTTTGACCTAAATATGCAAAAAAATTTACATTTTCTTTAATATCTCAGACATAACTTAACCAAATGATTTGAAATTTTCGGTGTTAGATTAAGCATTATTTAAGGTATAATTCACACTATAATGACAAAAAAATTTTCATGTGCAGTGTAACAAAAAAGTTGAAAAATCGAAAAATTTTTCGTGTTTTGACACAAAATTGTTTCGTTCTCCTCAATATTAAGTCCAAATGGAATAATTCCAAAAACGTCTAGAGATATAGATGCACAAAATGTATATGCAAAGTTTCAGCTCATAAAAATGAAACCAATGAGTACTAGGTCAATTTGAATTTTCGCCTAAATATACCCCCAAAATGCGCATATTATGAAATTTTTTTAACATATACAGTGTTCTAGGACCTAAAAACATCCAAATACATCGAATTCTATCAAAAAAACCCGAAACCATACTTTATCATATTCACACCAAATTTTCAATTTGGGTGAATATATTGCTTTTGAATAAAACTGAAAACCACATTTTCTAACTTGCTGCTTCAGGATTACAATTTTATCCCATACTGTCTATGGTGGAAAGTCTGTGCCTGAAAATACCAATCTAGCAGTGAAAACCGCATCTCATTTGGTGCCTCCAGTCAAGAGAAATCGCAAAAAAACGCATTCTGTCATTTAGCAAGTTAGCAAGTTAGCAAGTTAGTTTCCGCGATAACTCAATTTTAACGAAACGTTAAGACTTCGGGTTTTTTGCATTTGATTAATATTGGCCCAAGGAAAACCGGTATAGTTTTTGGAGTCATGAGCTGCTTCCTGTGAGGCACAATGGACGAAAATGTGCCATTTTTGACCTAAATATGCAAAAAAATTTACATTTTCTTTAATATCTCAGACATAACTTAACCAAATGATTTGAAATTTTCGGTGTTAGATTAAGCATTATTTAAGGTATAATTCACACTATAATGACAAAAAAATTTTCATGTGCAGTGTAACAAAAAAGTTGAAAAATCGAAAAATTTAGACGCAGGCTGTACTTTAGTTATAGTGCTAAATGCGCGCTGAACAGATGTAGGGTTTTAAAACGATTAATTATGAATGATGTAATCTATAATCAGTAGATAAAGTATAATTATTTTTTTTTTTCTCTAATTGAAATCAAAAGAAGTTCTATTGGTGGTGTGAATATACCCATGAAGCGTGATCCGCTTCATTACTAGTTTATTTATTGAGAATGAGAATCACTTACCGGCAAAATAAGCCAACAATGCTGAAAGAATTACACTTAAGAATATTAAGGCAATACTAAACGATTTCCATGAGCACTTGTACTGGAATCTTTTATCTAAATTGAATCTATATAAGTGAAGGGATATAAATGAGAGAATACAATATATTGGTTAGTGAGAAAAAAGAATCATTTTAATGAATGTTTTGAGATCTCAAACTATGTTGATGTAGCAGTGAAAATAGCAGCTATAGCAGTCAATGGAAGTGGCAATAAAAAGGCTTTCATGGTACATATATGCATATATTTAATAGGATACAAAGTAAGGGATAATCAAAAGGACATGAATGGAAAGAACTATTGCAGTATATGGCATATATACAGCAACAGTATGAGAAGAGAAATGAGAATACTGCAGCGATACCAATACCCTAAAAATTGGATTGAAGATGGAAATTTATGTTGCTTGAATATTCCTTATTCTCTTTTTTTTTTTTTTCTTCCTCCGACTATCTTTTTGCATATAGAGTATGTACAAATTGAAATTTGCATCTCGTCGATAACAAGTTTCCTTCTTCACATTATGGATACAATGTACAGTATTCACATGTATATGCATGTCTGTGCTCCTTCAGTTTCAGTGCAATTTTAGTTAGCTGGATATGAGATTTGTTGGAGGAAGTTTTTATGAAGATTTGACTGTTTGTCTGATAGCAACTTACAGTCAAATTGAATAATTCAAAATTTAGGAAAATTGCTTATTTTAAGATCAACATGATCCAAATAATAAGAATTAATCCTTAAAAATTAGAAAGTACAAAAATCATTTAAAAAATGCGCTTTATCCCCCATCAACTTCAAAAAGTCATCAAAAATTTTCCATTTTCTTATATAATATTCCAAAAGTGCACTAAAATGTGATAATATGGATGGAGAAACAATTCTATCAGTTGGATGTTGCCTGATTGTCTCTCATTCTTTAAACATCATCATCATCCTCATCCTCACTCCTTTTAATGTCATTTGTGCTTTAAAGCTAAGTTTTTTCTTCTTTCGTTCTTTCGTTCTCAATGAAATTTAATTCACTTTATGTGCCATTCTTTAAGCTTCGATTATTTATTTTAACAGCATCATAAAAATTCCTTTTAAGTATCAATCGAATTATTTAAGTGGAGCTTTTTTTCTATAGTCGTTTAGTATTGTTATTGAAGCTATTAGAGATTGAAACTAGTTCATGTGATTTTTTGTTTGATTTGAGTAAAATAAAAGTTGATTTTTTTTTGTGTTGGTATTTTTGGTGATAATTTGAAATATGATATTTAAACATTTTTCGAAATTTTTGATTTTGTGAAATTTATCAGAAATTTAAACAAATTTGAAACTTTCTTGAAAAAAAAGTAGAAACTCCACATACCAGCATAAATTCTGACATTTTGAACACTTACATTACACATCCCTTAATCCCAACCCTGTACTCAACAAATAATTGAATATGAATATTCATTCGCTGTAATAAACATCCTTTTAGCATATTCTACCTAACATGCACTATCAAATGCAATGTGATTAAAAATTTCCGACTGAACTCTCAACCTGTCGTAAACTAGAAGCACAGCAGCAGAAAAAAATTATATTTTCTATTAAATTCCCATCTTGAGTGAATTCCCCATCATTGAAGTCAAGAGGGAATAAGCAAGGAATTTCTCGTCTGTAAGCAATGTGAATAATCTGAGTGATTTTAACATTCCTTTTTTCCACACTATTTCCTTTTATACGTTTACGACATTACAATAGCACATAATATTCATAAAATTTAACATGCATCGAATATGTGTAGATGGGATATATATTATTTCATATTACACCGTCGTTCATTGCTACAGCAACAATTGAGACAGACGAGAAAAAAATTCTCATTTTTTTTATTCTTTCTTTTTTTTGCTTACTTGCTTGTTCGATGCAATATAACGTGTAGAGGGGAATTGCTTATTCCACAAGTTCTTTCACAGCCACCCCACAATTTTATGGCTTCAAACCAATGCAGATAATGTTTTCTTCCTCAGTATTTTATATTTTTGTGCTTTTGCCGACAATCACCCGAAAATAATAGTTATTTTGGGTAGTATGTCATGTTCGTAGGGACTAGTGTTATTTAAAATTGGTTTTTGGCGCATTTTCAAGGGCGTTTGGGAATAGATTTGAAGGTTTTGAGGTGAGACTTTAAACATTTTTATATTTAATGTTGAATTATTGATAATCATGATAGAATCTTTAAACTTACATACCAAATTAAATTTGATATGACAACCCCTCAAAAAATTTATGACACCTTTGAACTTGATTCTTCTACGAAGCTAGTCAAAAATCATTAATCCAACAATTATCATAGCTTTTATAACTTATCCAACAGACAATCTACCAATAATAATCCCAACAGCCCCCCGCATCCTATGCACTTTCACATAAACCAGCAAAACTACTTCCACAAATTTAAGTCAATGAGGTGTGAGATGAGGGCGGTACAAAAACAATAAAGAGAGACAAAAGGACTCAACTCCTTCAAAAGCATTTTGGTAAGAACATAAATCGCACAATAAATGCACCACACAATGAAAATTAAATAAATATCTTTCTTTAGTCTCGGTATGATAGTCAATGTCTCTTAACTGCTACCATTCCATTGCTATTGCTGCTGCTGATTCTGCTATAAGCAAAAATTTATTTTTTTTTTTTTATTTCCCTTTTGTTGTTCGCAAATTTGTTTTTGGCATTGAATTCGATATTTTCAGGTATATGCACAATAGTTTGAGTCTATATTGGGAAAATTTTATGCTGCGGGGATTTTGTCCGATTTTTTTTTTCAGAAGGTTGGGTCAGTATTTGAAATATAAATTCAATACTTGGAAGTATTAAATTCTCAAAATTCTTATTCTAAAGACAACCTCAACCTCCTCAAAATCACAATCTGACAAAACCACCCACAAGGAATTTAGCAATAAACTTACCTTGAAGGTGAATAAGGTTGGGAGCTTTTAAGTGGAAATCCATGCATTAATTGGGATGTGCCGCTCATGTGATTGCTATTTATTGTGCCCTGCATACCCGGTAGCGTTTGTCCACCTTGCAATGTTACATTCATTCTGTCATTCGTATATGCCGATGTCATTTCCAAGCATAAAATATTTTTTTATGATGAGGATGAGAATTTTTTTGGGGTATGTTGTTGTATATTTTTTGTGCGTATGCCAATGGCATAAAATATTGTTTGTTATTTATCCAATTTTTTTTTTTGTTGTATGTGTTAAGCATCCATTGAAGCCCCGGCATAGCAAAAAAAAATTATAATGTGTGTGATGAGAGAAAGAGAAGAAAAATGGAGAAAATTTTTCATTAAAACGATAATAATTCTTGTTACTTTCTTGTATACACAAGTGTTTATATATTCACACAGAAAAAATATATATAAAGTAACGACAATATTCGCCTTTTCGTTTTTCGAGCACGAGCCTTGAGTACATATTTATTTTTATTTAATTTCGGAATAATTGCTTTCCTTCCTATTAACACTTCCCATCTTAAATAGATCTTAGAATAGAGAAGATACAAATTTCGAGCATCTTTTTTGAGGGTAGATTATTTATTGAAATTGTAGGTTTGTTAGGAATCTTGAACGTTTTTACGGGTTTTTTTAAATTGCAGTATCTTTTGAATTTGAAATCTTTAAGTCATTATTCTAAAGCTATTTTTTTTAAATTAGATATTCGAGACTTTTGACATTCGGTGCTTCTAAGTTTAGTAAATAAAGTCAAAACTTTTTAAATTTTCATATTTTGTTGATTTAAAGTTTTGGATATTAAGTCGTTACTCTTAATTAAAGCTTGACTTTCAAAACGTTGTTTTAAAAGCATCGTTACAAAATTAAACTTAAAAAAATGAAGCAACAAACTGCGCCGCATTCTTCATCCACCGATAAATTCAACACAACAAAACTTCTTCATTCCCATAATACCAAAAAACATCCTATGATAACGATGAAGACGACGGCAATAAATTGATATTGAGACACTCAACAATGAATTTTTAATTGGATTTTGTGAGTTAATTGAAAAGAAGTTGAGTGCAAAAGCTTTTAACAAACTTTTTTATTTATTCTGTGTTATTTTTTTCTCTGTCGATTTTTTTTTTATAAATTGAGAGAAGGTAGGGATTTTTTTGTGTTGAGTAGAGGCGGAAAAAAATTTTTAATTGAACTTTGAACTTTTAAGCTGCTGTATTAAATTGGAAAAATGTTAATTTTTTTTTATTTTGAGGACGCGTATTAATGGCTTTTGATGTTTCAGTGATAATTATCACTTTTTTAATTAAAAATGAAATCTTCATCAAGAAAAATTTATCTATGATAATTAAGTTAACGTTAAAAGTTTGAATTGAGAGTATTTTTAGGGAATTTGACTTAGATTTTGTTTCTTTTTCTACTAAGAGTCTTTATTAGAAAAAATAATATCAAAAATCTCAACATTACATTAAAATTATGAACTAACCAACATAGATAACAAAACATTTTTAAATTATCAAAAAAAGTCTAAAAGTCTCTTCAACCCAGCAACAACATCAGCCCTGCTTCAAAGCTAAATCCAAAAGACATAACATAAAATAAGAAGATTGATAAAATAAAATTTCATTGCCTTCAACAAAAAAAAAAAAAAAAGAGATGAGAAAAAAATTGTGGCACGAGAGAGGAAATTTAAATCCATTGAAGCAGACGATGATCTATGAGTCGGAGGGTCTACAAAGCATCTCAAATTGGCCAGATCCATCAAATTCAAAGAGAATGAGGAAAAAAATTCTTCGGACTTAAAAAAGAATCCCATTGTTGAGTCAAAAAGTCATCATAAGACAATAAAACTTTTTAAAATCCACAAAATATCCACTTTTGCTTTTTCGCAATGGCAAAATCAGTTTTTGCTCCTTTTTCTGTAATTTTTATTAATCGTGGGATAGAAATGAAAATTTTCATCCCCCTTTTTTTACATGACTAAACTTTTTTTTTTCCTCATCTCTTTCTCGTAGCGATTTATGCCAATAAAATAAGACCTCAAAGAGAAGATAAATTCCATTTTTATTATCCACGAGTACCCACAGCACAGAGAAAAAAGGGTTGCTCTCTAGTGTCTATGAAGAGGAAGAAAGATAGAAAGCTAAAATAAAAGGGCATTTTGCAAAAACCCCCGAACAACTCGTAAACATAATTCACGGTTAAAAGGAACGAAAGAGAGAAAAAAAATCCTCGGTAAGGGCAAAAGTTTTGTGTCTTCTTGATGTTGTTGCTTTCTTTACACGTTTTTCACTACGCAGAGATTCTTTTTTATGTGCTGATGAAAAAAAATCTAGTTATATAATTTTCATAATTTATTATGAGAATTTTATGTAGTTTTTAAGGAAGTCTGTTGGGATGCTGTTAACAAAAATGACTTAAAGGAGGGAAATAAATGCTGTAAATTTGAGAAAATTTGTATGATTTTTTTGTAAATTGAAGCTAAAAGGGAGGGTTATATTTCTTTTATAAAAGAAAGCTAGATGCATCATTTAGACCAATTTTAAGCACAATCTTAGCAAAAATTATTAACAAAAGCTTTCATTTTCGAAATCCATCACCAACAGCTTAATTTCTTAAGAACTCAACTATTCAACTATTCACATTATTTCTCATTTCATTCCATAGAATATCCACGTGCAGACATAATCCCTAGTTAAATTCCTCACTACATATTCATTTCAACAACATCTTTTTGTGACACAATCTCAGTGAGAGATAAAAAAGAAGGAAATCATGTGAATAAAACCCAAAATGAGACAAGACATCCACAACAGCACAGCACATAACATCAAAATATAAATGATGAATGATCTTCTTGGAATAAAGAAAACGATCCGAAAATTCCGAAAAGGAGCTTTCACTAATGCACAAACTTAATAGTTTTCTTTTCAATTAATTTCACATAAGAGACTGAATTATAATGTTGAAAATAAGAGGAGATTACCTAGAGACACTCGTCTCCAAGGGGACATCATAAATGTTACTGACATTTGGAAGACGACGAGAAATTGTCGCTGGAACTGAATAACGTGAATCTTCTCTATAATCTCCACGGTAATCCATGATTAATTTTTTTTTATATATTTTTTTTATCCTTAACTAATAACTTTTTTTTACTATCTGACGTTTAAAGCCTTCCGGTTATCGATCGATAATTTTTTTCTTTCTATTTCGTTTCGCAGCCGACGATTTAAACTTTCATTCTTGCCGTACTTTCTTCTCTTCTATGACTTTTCTTTCCCTTCCTCTGTATTTTTTTTATTGCTGTTATAGAACAAATTATTGGTCCTTTGAGTCAAAATGACAATTATTGGTCCTTTGTGTAGTGTTAGTTTGGATAGGAAGGAAGAGGAAGGAAGACGGTATGAATGGAAAAGATATAAAGTATCTTATTTGAGCAGCAACAAGACAAATTTTAACATCATTACACACATTTTATCTCTTATCTTAAAGCAATTTGCACAAATATTTTTTTTTTTGATTTTTTTATGTTTTATTTTATTTTATTTTTCTTTAAGGAATTTTATTTTATTTTCTTGCACATAAATTTTGTGTTGGTTTATTCCTGTTTACTTTACTTCTTTATTTTATCGCACTGAAATAAGAAAAGATTTTATTTTGTGTAATTTTTCACTTTTCTCTTATTTTCTTTGAAATTTATTTTGAGTTTTTTTTGTGAAAAAATTTGTGCTGGAGGTTATTTTTAAAATGTATACTTAATTTTGAACAATCTGAATCAAATTATGAAATATAATGCTCCTCAAACCATACCAATTTAATTTTAAAAAAAATTTCAAATTTTAACTTACAAAAATTTGACAGAAATATTCACAATTTATCAAATTTACATCGTAACTTTCAATATCAAATCGTAATTTAAAATGAAAATTATTTTCACTTTATAGTCAGCATCACAATTCAACTCATATTTTTGAGTACTTTCTCTTCAAATGTAGTTTTGTCATCATGAAAATTTACAAAACCCATAAAAAAAAAATTTTTATTTTAATATTGTCGAAAAGCTTTACAGATCTGTGAAATTTGAGTTTCATTTATGAAAAAGCTATCATTGCTTTCATCGCTTTTAATTGGTGTAATTTGAGATCATACTTCATTATTTATGAAAGGGATTTTCGAGATCAGATGAAATATTTATTTTGTTTATTGGAAATTTGAGAGGGTATCTTCAGATATCGATGTGTGCTGATGAATTGTTGAAATTTAAGTGAATGTTAAATTTTTAATAATTGTTGAACTCAATTTTTTATCCAAAAATTTCCAAAAAAAATTGAGCAATATTGAAGTTTAATCATGAATTCAAGGATTTAAAAAAATTTACTCATAGATTAAATGAATTCAATTTATAGATTTATTAATACATTTAAATTTATAAGTTTAAAAAAAATTAATAAAATTGAAAATTTTTAAAAAGTTACAATATTAATAAAAGTTTAGAGATTTTTAAATTTACATTTATATTTTCCGGTAACAATATTGGAACTATGCCAAAAAACCTTTTTGAAGAAATTCTCAAAATTTGATAGTTAAAATAAAAATAATACGAAATATTCAATAAATTTAAGAAAAAAAAAATTCACAATTGCCTTCGAAGATTTCCTAAATAACCACCTTACTTCACATTTTCTCACAAAAAAATTCAATAAATTCCTTCACTTATTATTTAAAATATTTCCTCATTTACCCAATAAAATTCTTCACATTTTCCTTTTTAACAAAATATTTTTCACATATTATTCTCGAAAAATTTCTTTCCTTAAAATTCTCACAAATTATTTTCTTTATAAATTCACAACACAGTAAACAATTTCCAACACTTTCTAAATCCCTCTTTGAGACAAAAGCAAAGAAAAAATAGTAAAGAGAAATTTAATTAAAATCCATTTTTTCTCTTCATTTTTCCATTAAGCACGTCTGCACATATTACGGTAACAAATTTAACTTCAATTTCATCCGACACATCTCATCCGTCTGTTCACAACGAGTTGAGAATAAAAATAAAACATTATTTTGTATCATTTCTTTTACTGTATGTGCTCCTCTCAACATGTTTCATATTCAATTTAATTTCATTGCAAAATGCATTAAAGTTGATGAAAAGGCGCAGATTCAAAACTTTTCACACATTTTCATTTCATTTTTGAGAAGAATTTTTGCAGAGTATGAAGGAGATAGGATAGACACCCGACAGTGAACGACGCAATAAATATTAAACGTTTTAATTGTTTTCGGTTTCCTTATTTGTCTGTTAATATTTTATTTTAAAACTTTTGCTTAGTATCCATTGACTTAATTTATTTTTTGAATTAACTTATTTAATAAATTTTATTTTTATTTCAAAAAAAATTCGTTAATTTTCCTCGATTGTAATGCGCACTGTTCAAGATTCCACGAAAGACTGACAGTATTGATAAAATTTTCATCCTTAACTGTTTCGAATTCGCAAACGATTCACACGTACGAGAAAAAGAAAAATCTCCAAAAAACGCCGGCGCATTGCGAAATGTTTTGCCAAAAACATTGGCAAATGAAACATTCAACATTGGTAAAACATTCAACATTTTTATTTATGTCGTTTGGAAACAATAAGAACATAAATTTGGATGAGCTTTATGTATTTTTACGATGTACCCATTGCTCATTACTCGAATTTTTGAGATCACAAAAAAAAATATCTCATTTTAATGCAAAAGGCAAAAATTCTTTTTGTTTTTGGCCCTAAATT
This sequence comes from Chironomus striatipennis, assembly GCA_026123125.1. Classification (NCBI taxonomy): domain Eukaryota; kingdom Metazoa; phylum Arthropoda; class Insecta; order Diptera; family Chironomidae; genus Chironomus; species Chironomus striatipennis. The sequence continues at coordinate 47,607,117 of CM047394.1, forward strand.
AATTTAATTTAGCATACAAAAAAATATAATAATAATAAAAGAGACTTTAACTCACCTCGCACTTGGCATTCCATTGGCTATCGTTGGTCGGTTAGATATTGTTGAGTAGCCTGCATTTCCAACAGTCATATATTCTACATTATTATTATTTTTATTATTGTTATCATTACGATGATGCACATACATAAGGGTAGCAGCAACCCGGTAACAAAAATGAAAGGCATGTGGAAATAAAATAGAAATGAGAGAGAAAAAAGAGACATTAAGAGTCAGTTTATGCCGTAAAAAAATTTTTTATTCCGACGAAGAAAAAAAAGGACAACAACGAGAAGTAATTTTAATGAAAATCATAATGTACCATAAATTTATATAGAATTTTTAGGAGTACGCACTTTGGTGACTTAAAAATATTTTTGAGTTCGTTGTTTGGAAGTTTTTTTGAAGAGTTTTTGGTTTGATATTAATTTTTAAAGGGTTTTAGTAGTAAAGTTTTAACAAAATAGGATTTTCTTGAAAATATTTTTAAGTTATTCAAATAAAATCAATTTTTCGATTGCTTTAAATTTTTATAGTTTTGGATTAAAAAATCTACACAACTTAGCTCATTAAATCCTGCACCAATTGCTAATTTTCTAAAACAACCTACCTATGGAAAATGACCGTTAAAAAAAGAAAATTTGAATTTTTATATGGGGACACATCAGTTACTCAAATCGAAACCACTCAAATCGAGTCAACTCAAATCGAGGCCCCCCCAGTAAATGATTATTCAATACCATCCACAGTGCATACGCCTCACCCAACCCTAGAATCTCATCATCAACAAATTTTCATCCAGTAAAAAATAGTTTTATCACCATTTATTCTCCTCTTTAAACCCCCGCATCTACATTCATTTTTTTAGGTTACAACCACATGAATGAAAATGGATAAGAGATGAAGGAAGAAAAAAAAATCTTTCATGTGGTGAACTTTCATTCCATATTTTCTGCAAAATCACCAAGAAACTTTAATTCATTATCATCATGAACAATTTCTTTCGCTTGAAAATTGAGGGGCAAAAAGTATGTTCTTATTTTGTTAGTTCTATGTTATTATTTAGGGCAATCATTCGATGACATTGCCAAAAAAAATGTAACTCATACAGTCAAGCTACAAAGCTTTCAACACTATAATCATCATCATCATCATCATCATTTAATGACATTGCTAAATGACTGTAAATGTATCTTAAATTTTACTTGTAGGTCATAAATGACTCTCATGAAAGAGGACAATAGAATTCCTTAATGAGCTTGTAAGCTTTCACAAATCATTCCGATTGAGATGTTCATTTCGGAAATCAAGTAATGAGGAGAAATGGGTCGAATTTTCTTTTAAATCATTGCTCAAAAGTCGAAACATAAATTGCTCTTATTAAATTTGCTCCTTTTTTGAACCAATTTTTCCTCTTGAGAACACAAAAATCAAATCGATTTTTTTTTGTTCTTCCATAGGAAAACCTTCAATTTCTTTCATTTCTGATGCTTCTTTAATTTTTCATTTAAGTAGGAAATTTTGTGGGAGTTGTAATACGGAAATGTGAGGTTTTAATCAGGTTGGAATAAATTTTTAGATTGAAATTTTGATGGATTAAGTTGTGGGTGTATATTAGGCTTTCTCGAAATCCCGGTTTTGGAAAATTTCCGGGACCGGGACCAAAATTCAAACTTAAATATCTTGAGCATTACTGAAAGATTTTCAATTTTTTTGTGTTTAAATGATTATAATCTTAATACTAAACAAATTAAATTTAAAATTTTTTAAAAAAAAACTCAAATCGTTCACAATACAACAGTTTTAATTTTTTGATTTTGGTCCCGAAAAATCCGGGACCGGGAAATCGAGAAAGCCTAGTGTATATATAAAGAAGGACCACAATCTTTTGGAAAATCTGAGTTGATATAAGGTTTTAGAACTATTTAATTTTCTAAGAATTCAAAGAGGAAGTAAAATTTGGCAATAAAGCTCAAATTAAGAATCAAATGCTCAAAACATTCAAAAGCACTCACATGCCTAATTCTTAAGTAATTTCAACCTCATATTAAGTTCACATCAATGATTGCGCTTCAATTTCTCATTTACCAGAGCTTTTTTCCATCTAACTCACAATTCTTTTTTCTTTTCATTCACAACACAAATAACATTTTCAGTTATCAAATTAAAGAAAGGAGGTACACAAACGTACATTTAAGGGGGGGGATTTTACTGAATGAATGTACACGAAAAAGGAGAATAAGAGCAAAGTGAAAGGGCTCTAAATCAAAACGAAAAGCTTCCTAAAAGCTCATTATCGAATTTTCATCGTGTATGTTTTTTTTTTTATTTTCTTTTTTTCTGTGTAGAAATAAAGGAAGAGATATAAAAGAGAAAATAAAAGTAGGGTGAAAGAAGAAAAAAAAGGAATTTTTTGCTATGTTTCGTATTGGAAATTTTTCTATTTTTTGCATGGGGGATTCTATGAGAAATTTATGAGATGAATTAGTAAATATTTACGGAAATCGAGAGATTTTATTTAGAAAAGGGTAGAGTTTTTTTTCGATGATATGGAATGAAAATTTGTTCACATTTGCTTATCAAATTTATTCAAATTTAAAGCATTAAAGGTAATTCAACATATTGAATTTTATACCAAAAAAATCTTCTCCCTCTTCCACCACCATCCCAAATAAATAAATAAAAAAAATCCATTAAAACTCTAATCAATCAAAATTAACTCCAAGAATTCCCCATTGTAATTTCAAGGCATATCGCATACGGATAGCAATCAAGCGAGTAGTTGAATTGTATCGCGCGCACAATGAAAGGAAAAAAAAGTGTAATGTAATATAAAAGAAGACATTTAAAGGACAATCAGGACATTTACAATATAATGGGAAGACACCACAAACAACGTACATATATACACGTAAAATCTACGAGCATGTAAACGCACACAAAGATAACACGAATAATGTAAGAATTGAGAATGGGGGTCGATTACATGAAAATAAGAAGAGTTTTTTTCCCATTCAGAATGGGGAATGAGTTGGATGGAGTATGTAAGGATAATAGACAAGAGACACACAGCATGGCAGTGATAGAAGCATCATAATATTTTCATTTTTTGTTGCTGTGTTGTATTCTGGTGGGAATTTTTTGGCGATGCTTTGATTTAATTTTCTGGTGTTCTTTGATGCTTGATTTTAGGGGTGCATTGATGTGGAAAAAGTGGTTCAATTTTGAATTTTTTAATATTTGATCAGATTAGTTGAAAAAGTTGCTACTTCAAGTTAATAAAAATATGAACAGCTGAACAAGGCTCAAAAATTGCTTAATATCTCGATTAACGGACAATTTTTTCTCATAAATTCTCTAACTATTTCATATTAAGTTAAACTTGTCCCCAATATAAGATAAAATGCATCCTATTAACAGCAAACATGACAAATTCTCAAATTACAAAATTTAATCTTCCCCTAGAGAATCCCCACCAGGACACATAGCAAAAAAAATGTATATCAGAAGCATCCACAAAATTCTCGCATGTAGCAATGAAAAGGACAGAAGACGAGCAAGTAAAAGAGGATGAAAAAAAGAGAATTAGAAAGATAAAAATGTTTTGGTGCCAGATGCCGTAGTAGTAGCACAACGACATTCCATTACAGCTACTTTTTTTTCTTTGCTATCCTCTGCGACTGCTGCATCATCACATTTTCACACACTCATTTATATTATGTTATTATTATTATTCTTATTACACATAGTATGTATGAGAGTCTTTTGCTCTCTCTCAGTCAGATTTTTTATTTTATTTTTTTTTTATCTCATCATCATTTGCACTTACCGTGCTGACTCTGTGGAATGAATTCCTCGTGAATTTGATCACCATTTTTGTCAATTTTCAGTACATAATTGGAAGGTTGTTTCATTGCAATGGCATTCATGCTGGCCATTGAAATGTCACGATGTGTGGGTGGTAGATATTCAGGAGGTGCTGGCTCAGGTGGCGGCTCCGATTCAATATCTGAGATTATAAATTATTTATACACATTGCACTCTCTCGTAATGCATAATAAAATATTAAAAATATTTTAAAAATACAAAATTAAAAAGGAAGTTGAAAATTCGAGAAATGCAAAACAGCCAACCAAATATATATAAAAAAAAAGTTTATGTGGATGAAAATGAATGACACTCGTGGACTTTAATTGCTTCATTTTGAGTACATACATAAGAAATGAGGCAATTGAAATCAATTTTCCATAGTATGAATATTTTAAGTGAGCTTGGTACGAATATTAATGATTAATAAATGATGTGAGAGGAGGTTAAAAGTGCTGCTGTCAGTGAATTGTGATGACCGGAAAAAGAGCTTTTTTAATGAAGGCATTAATTTTTTGAGTGGATACTTGATTTATGTATATTACTGAGCTGAGGATGGTTGACGTGAGGTAAGCTGGTGTTGGATGAAAAGTTTGAGATGAGGTTAAGAATTGATTGATTAAAATTGTGAAAATGGGATTTTATTTCTTTATGAAAAGCTTACTTAAAAACTAGAAGTGATATTCACTTCTAAAGCTCAACTCATTTGACATAAAATAAATTTTTTATCAAGCCATTTCAACTCAATCTCAAACAACATTGATATCAATTTATATCAAGCACCCTCAATTTAATCTTATCACATAAATCTGAAATTTCTTGATAGTCAAATCACGACAGTAAATCATAAAGAAATTCTCATCTAGACAATAACTTTGTATTGAGTTATCACATAAAAGTATCCGCCTTCAAACATGTGTATGTACTCAAAATATACATTTTAATGTGACAATTAACGTATTGTTTGCCTGACATGATGAATGAGATTAGATTTCATGATTTTATGATTGATGAGAAGCGACAACATGTGTTGTTGTTCGTATTTTTATTATATATATGTGGATATGAATGTGTATGTCTGTATTGCTTGTTGAGCATGCAATCATGCCTAGATACACGAAAAAATAAAGTAGGATTTTTTTTTGTTTTCTTTGTGACTGTGTTTTTTGAGTTTCAAATAAGCGCAAATAAAATTTTTGAACTTCAAAGTTGAAAGGAATTTGTTATGAGGGTGGATGGCATTTAGGAGTAGATTTGGGCAGTTTATAGTGGCTAATAAGAGAATTGAATTTTTTTTTTGTTATTATTTTGAGTGACTTTTTCAAATTTAATTCAATTTTAAAAAATTTACTGCGTTGCTACAAAATTGTCTCAATTTTAAGTCTTTGCTTTACAATTATCCATTTTCTAAGTCGTTGCATTAAAAGTCAGTCAATTTTAAGTCTTTGCTTTGAGTTTTAAATCAAACTTTTCTACCAGCCCTGCATCATACTACAATATGAATCTTCTAAAAATTCAACCCACCATATTACTTTATCTATGATAAATTTCATTTCAAAACTTAACATTCAGCTGAATAGATGGATGAGAAATTCCATCATTTCATAGGAAAAAAAAATCATAAACTGGATTTAATTTTCCTCATCTCTCCACGATGTTCATAAAAATTGAATTTGACAACAAGATGTATCATGATTCATGATTTAATAA